>JASKUP010000042.1:8545000-13545000 GCA_030448955.1 Trichopoda pennipes
CCACGGTTTAGTTTGTACTGGTGAGTCAGTGTTGGCGTTCAGGCAGTTCTGTTATTAGGTTCGTATATATTCAGGTAAGCAGAATACCAGCCACCTGGCATTTGTATGTAAAGTGAACCTAACGATACCTCCGTCTTTTACTATTATGTAGGTACGTGTGTCCGTCTGAGGGTGTTTTTTCGTTTGCATAAGTAGTTTCAATGGTGTGAAAATTGTGTCCGAGGTCGTGTTTACCTGTTCGTTTATAATGTCGTTGTTGAATGTTTTTGTTTTGTAGATTTCCATATTTTCAAGAATGTCTAGTCGTCGTCCTTTTTTGCTAGGATGTAATAATGTCATACATTCATCTATTTCCCTTGGTGTGTGTCCGTGAGTGTCAAGGTGTAATGCAAAGTTTGAATCTTCTCTTTTCCGTTTGTATGAGCGTATGTGTTCTGTAAACCTTGTTTTTAGTGTTCGTCCAGTTTGTCCTATATAGGTTTGTTTGCAGGTATAGGTAAGTCTGTATATCCCGCTGGAACTAAATTTGTCAGTTGTTTCTGTCGTTGTTCTGAGTACAAACCAAACCGTGGCTTGAAAATAATGCATTCGCGTCGAAAGCGCTCGCCATCGAATACAAACCAGCCAGTTACGACGGGAAATGGCAATATTATTTCATTTACTGGCGGAGGACAACCAAACAACATAATACCTAACAAAATCAACTTTAGTAGTGAGATTAGGGTTTTATGTAAACAAAGAAAATTGTTGAATACGGGGCTCAAATAATCCACAAACAGCCCTCGAAAAACCATTACATTCAAAATAATTACCGTATTGTTCTTTTTGTGGTTAGACATCATCATCGGCCCGTTTTTTTCGAAAATGAGCATGGAAACGCCATCACCATGAATTTTGTGTGCTATTAAACCATGATAACCAAGTTTTTTGTGGCCACAATTGGCTAGTGGTAACATCAACAAGACGACGCCACAAGCGACACAGCCAGCCAAGCAACTTCTCGATTTGGCTATGTTAAGGGCCGACTCGTTATTGTGATTTAACGCCATTGGATTATTTTTCTGGAGCAATTTGAAAGACGAGTTTACGTGAACAACCCATAAATAACTGACGCTCTAAAAGATGATATTCGGGGCTGCTTTGACGAAATAAGCGAAGCTTTCTTATAAAACGCGCTTTAAAATTTTGTGATAAAGGCAGTTTATAACTATAACTTATTTTAAATCCGTTATATTTAAATTTAGTATCTTGTGGGATAGCTCTTTCCTTTAATAATTTTTCTTAGATGGCTTGGCGTGTTCCTTTCTATGCTAAGTGCGCTGAATAATCTGCTGGATTTTTTTTCCATTGTTTTAGCGTTTTTGTATTCTTAATAACAAACTGCACGCTAATATTTGGATAATCGTAGTAATAAAATGTAGAACCGAATATTATTGACACACTTTTTTATTTTAAATGAAAAACACAGTTTATAGACCTTTCTATATGAAGCATCAGATATATTTTAACCAGAGCTTTTTGTAGACCCGTCGCGAAAAAATTGTTGTTCTTATTTTTTATAGAAAACAGCGAGTTAAACGTAGAACCAGAATATAATGCAGCATTTTATAATTTAATATGAGTGAGTGTTTTGAAGCAAAAAAAAAAAAAAAATATATACGTTCAAGCGTTTAAATAAATGTTGATAGTTGACATCGCTTTCAGGTGAATTTAGTTCATCCAAAGGTTAAACATGCACATGAAAAAACAATAAAATTATTTATGTTTTATATTAACAGGTTAATGAAGGGTGTAAATGAGTCTAGAAGCAACGCTTGTAAGTTATTGAACTACATTTAAAAAAGGATGCTTTATTAACTATCGTTTCAGGTGACGAAACACATTTGAGGTTTGATGGATATTTTAATTTTCGAAAATACTACATTTGCAGTTCACAAAGCCTAAATATAATCTTTCTAAAGCATATGCACCAGTCCATGTTTGCTATAGATTTTAGTATAGAATGAGGATTCATAATAGAGAATAATAAATATACTTCAAAAGAGTATATTTATACCAACCCAAAACTGGATTCCATTACCCAAATGTGTTTTTCTATATATAATTTTTTGCAAATAATTAAACTGAAAAAACTTCTGGAGAAACTGTATTTTACGAATAAATTAAGTTGAAAGATTTTCATTCCAAAAATTACCTTTCTGGGGCCAAAGAAATATTAAAAATAATATTTTAAGTGGTCACAGAATTTTACTATTGACGCTCTAGGACGTGTAGTTTATGAATAAATTAAATTTAAAAAGTTTCTTCGCAAAAACAGATTTTTTTTGGACCAGAATTGCTCACAGAATTTTATTATACTATAACGTTTTATTTACTTATAATTCAGTTCTGTGTAATTTTGTTGACAGTACTTTACTCTTATATACATACAAGCTTTCTTTTATGACCTTTTATTAGTTAATACTATTCAACCATTCTCACGCTTGAATTATGTTTGTAGAAGAAAAGAAGAGTTTAAATTTCTCTATTGTGAAAATGCCTGGTAGTCTTTGTTACAGTCAATCCTAAGAATTCTACAACAACAGCTAAAAAATACTTTCCAGCTTTTGTTTGGCAATTTAAATTATAACTATAATATTGTATGCTATTCCATGTCAAATGCTTGCGAAACATCGGCTTGAACCGCAGCAATTATAAATTATATTGTCTTCTATAAATGAATTGATGATTAGGAGTACTTACTTTTTTATACTAACATACGATTCAATTAGTTAATTATTTCGGAATCATAAGCTTCAGTATCTTTATTTTTCCTACAGTTCTTTCTAAGTTTGGTTAGTCAAAATTGCTTTTATTCATTATTTTGATAATTAAAATATTTTTGAAAATATTCTTTATTTTTAGGTATTTATTATTTTATATTAATAAAACGCAGACAGAAGTGCTTTTTTAGGTGTTGTAAATTGTCTCTGATATAAATACCCAAATAAGTTCTATATTTTTATCACGGATATTTTTTTAGTAAATCAGAAGGCTGATTTTACAGCTATATATACTGTCAGGAAGAGCTGTACGTTTAGTTACATCTGCAAAGTGACAACATTAAAGAATTGGCAAAGGGCAATTCTAACTCGGGCCATGGCTGGCGTTAGTTAAATTTACTGTTCAGCTTTGGGAGTAGTTAGGTTTGTAGTCTGACCATTTTTGGTAATGTATAGAGTTGAACTGGGATATAATAGCGTTAGATATGGTATGAATTTCCCATATTATTTGCAACTCATAAAAGGGTATATTTTTAGCTTTATAAGCGGCAGCTTTTCCTGAAATGGCAACATCCACAAGTTTTGTTTTATTTAGGGATTTACCAAGATAATGTCGGATGCCTCATTTTTATAAGTTGACCTGGAACCATCATTAATATATGGTCCCACAATGCTACCAAGCCTTTCCATATAGACCAAAACTGCAGAAGTAGCTTTTAGCAATTGCGTTACCGAAAGAATGAACGAAGATTTTGCTACTGTTAAGGGTGCATCTAGTGTTTGTTTGACAAGTGCAGGGTTTGTAAAAATATTCATATCACGAGTAAAATTTACACATCTATCAATGACGGATTTAAGTCTGAAAAATCTTTCCTGTTTAATACATTTTTCTACTCCTTACGTATGCTGCTATAAGAACATATATCCATAGTTGGCACGTACAACTTTTGAAGTTTTTAAAATGACATTTTAAAAGACTAAAATAGAGTGTAAGTAAAACACTGTAATTATGGAGTGGGTACTGACTAAATTTTTGGACGGAAAGATCTTAGCTTTAAAGATAAAGGTAGTTTCTCAAAGAGTGTATGAGAAAATATGGGTTGTAGTATGCGTAATCCAAATACTTGTCGACGACCCCTTAAAAAGTGCTTAAAAGTGCAAGAAAACAATGTCATAATTGTTGAATTAAGGGACGTTAGCTGTGAGTGTACCTCTTCATTTTAAGACTGGGTAAGACAAGGCTAAGAGTCGTCTCAAAATAATTATTGAAAAATACGTTAGCTGACTACTCTAAAGTTGAGGAGGATGGCAATCCTGAAAATTCTGAACAAGTCACTCAGGTTGCAGAAGGAGAATATAGTGATGTATGTTGAGTAAATCGGAAAGGGTGCCACTTTAAGAGCTCGTTTCCTTTATGAACTTTGAGCAACGCAAGAGAAAAAATATAGAAGAAATTTTTATTATGAATTAAAATTTCGGTGATGGTTATTAAATTTATTTTTAAAACAAAGGAAGAGGAACCTATTAATTTTATTGTTTTTATTATTTTGTATAACGCTAAGAAATTTTTGAAATTTACTTTTGCAATTATTAGGTGGACTTTGTACTACCATTTGATTTAACAGTAGGTATTGCCATTGATACAACATAATAGAAATCAGTTCTTGAATACTAATGATATGCTTATCAAGAAAAGTTTAGTTATTTAAATATTGTTGTGGAAATTCGTCTCTTGTACTCGCATTTGAGACATTTCGTAATATTCATTTGATCGAAACAAATAATTGCCCCTAATTCTATTCAGATTCGATTCTGCTTGCACAACTCCTTTGTAAAATTGTGAAACATAATATCTGTGGATTATATCCGATAAATAAATTACTATATAAAATTGTAAAAAGAAAAGGGTTACTCTTTAATTTACAATTTCATTTTTAAACTTGTTACAGGTCCTTTAAAAATAAAGTAACTATTGCGATACTTTTTAAAATTTCCAATTTCTATAAATTTATGATCTCAGCTTATTACTATAGATGTGTTTTTTTTTATAGAGGTTTAGAGTTTTGAAATGAAATAAAACAAATATGAATTTTTTTAATTAACATTAAAGTATAATTTAGGTATGACTTGTGGCATATGACCCTTGCGGCTACCTCGGTCGTATTCTAATTCGACAGAAAATAGTCTAGTGCCGTTAAATTGCACGATCTTGGATGCCAAGTTACGTGTCCGAAACGTTAAAGTATGCGGTTGCCAAACGTCTCCTTCAATAAATAAATTGTGACAGGAGTTGTATGATATGTTTTGCCGTCTAGTTGAAACCCAAATTGCAACTTTTCACGAGAGCTTTAGCTATTATGACATTGTTCCTTACGTCTTCTGGTTCGACCACCCACAATCGGTTGTCCACACAATACGCCCTAATACGTTCACAAACTATAGTTTCCGCCTTGACTTTGGGACTTGATGGCAAATAATTTCCTTACTGCGTCCCCGCTCTCATATCCAACTTTTAAGGGGATCTCCACGTTGCGCCAGATCATTATCTGCTGTCCCATGCCCAGATTAATACAGTGAGCTATCACGAAGTCTGCACCGATAATAACTTTATCCATAGAAAGTACTAAAGTAAAGTATGAATAGACAATTCATGTTGAGATGCTAAATCAAACTAAACATAAATCACTTGATAGCTGAAAAAAACATCGCCAGCTAAAAAAGTCTGGCCAACTTAAAGTTGTATACCTCTATAATAAAGTTTTTTATTTTTATAAATAATTTGTGGCTTTCGAAACGCCCTACTACGGTTCTAGAGATCGAGGGTTGTAACAGATGAACAGTAATGATGTACGAGTTATTTGTAACAATTTTAAAGTAATGTACCGAAAAGATTGTTGTTGGAAAAAGTGTTAAAAGATTTTAAATTTAATGCAGATGCTTAACTAATTGGACTAACTGCTAGATCTCGAATAAAATGTTTACATCTTTAAGGATCACAGCAAACAACTTTTTATTTTTTTCTTTTTCGCCGTTTTTTTAAATAAATGTTCATATTTTTAAATGCAGGACTATTAAAGTAGGGGTTCAAATCTAATCTAAAAATGAAACGCACTTAAGCTAAACTAGTGCCAAAGTTTATTGTTAATACATACTCTCTGACGAAATAAATATAACACTCCTCCTTTTTAGTAAAATATAGTCATGACGAAGTAAGACGTTTGAAACACAAGCTGCTGCTTAGGTCGAATTTTGAATTTAGTGCTCCACGCTTTTTGATCGTTTATCGAAGTTTTAATATCGAAGGATAAAAAATGGGATAAAAAAAAGAAAGAACAGAGTTGCATTAAATTATGAATCTGTGTCTACAATTTACCAACTTATGCAAGCGATCCAAGGTTATAAAGAAAAGGTAAAATGAAAATTCAAAAGCTATTAAGATAAATACAGTCCTATTCAGATAACATTTAGCCTAAATTAGGCTGATTTGTTTTCAATTTCTATTGAAGAGCATTTCTACAGAGGTATGAAGATGTAACATATTCTAAATTAAACATGACACATATTTAACTCAAACAAACCCACCGCTTATGCAGGTTCTTCTGTTTTGCCATTTTTAAATGGAAACCATTAAATTTACCTGAATGCTTAGAAAACAGACGTTGTTCCCGTTTAACAAACAACAACGCGTTTTTTTTTATTAATGTTGACCTCATATGGAAAACATGAATTAAATGAATGGAAATAAAATACAAAAATAGCAAAAAAGAAAATAAACCAAAAATGTTTATGTTTAGGGATAGATTAAAATTTTAAGCACAAAATGCTGAAAATTATACTGCTAATAAAACAAACAGGATCAAAAGTGTAAATGCATGTGTATGTGTAAGTATAAGTGGGTGTATAACCTCTGCAAAACAATTATTATTATGCCAGGATGCTTTATGACTGTGTTGTTGTGTTTTCAAGAATAAATAAAATAAAATAAATATAATGGCTGCTTAGCTGGTTGGTTGGCTGGTTGGTTATTAGCTCCATGGCTGAATGTTAAAATGGAGATTATTTCAATATGCAAGAATTGTTAAAAACATTAGACATTTTGTGCAGGCGATATAAATTTTATTTGTTTATTGTTTTCTTTTATTCTACTTAGCATTAGCACACACACACACACCCAAGCATACGCAAATCTATTTATTTAAAATGATTAAATGAAAAGCCTCTTTGAAAAATATAAACAAGCAGTAGGGTATTCGTTTAATAGTCGACTAATTTCAAAGTTTTTTATACTCAAACGAAAAAATTATTTTTAATAAATTAACTTCAAATGTTTTATATTTAAGGTGCAATTAAAAAAATTTACTTGAAAAAGAAACTTAAAAAACAACACCATCCAAATGAGCCTTAAAATTTCTTAACATCGGTATCATTTGCTGAAGGCAAACGCGCATCCATTTCATATTGATTGAATTTTACGCTTCATTGCGACTTAAAAAGTTGTTGATATTAATTTCTTACAACCATATTCAACGAAAATCGTATTCTTGTAGCTATACTGCTAAAAGGCAACAAGGAAAGTGGCGATATCTATAGGACATTGCGATTGCTTACCGCACACGATGATTATACACAATTTTATGTATCGTGCTGTGAAGTTTTGTGAGAATACTGATAGAGTACGATACCATCAACGATCCAGGCGCCCGCTCACTGTGAAAACTCCGAAAGCGATGAAAGTCGTGAAGAAACGAATCGACCGAAAACCGCTGCGAAAACATACATTATCATATTTCTCTTACCTTATTTCTTATTTTTCAAAAAGATGTTTGTCAAACTTTCAACCCTATGTACACTTTCGCATATGGCAGCACCCTATGTCATTCGCATTCATTATAACTTACTTAGACCGAACCAATTAGAAGTAAGTTCCAAAAGGCAAACATGAATAATACGATTTCGCAACCATCTCAAAATGGGATCGTGTAAATAGATTCGATTTTATTGCCTGTAAGTTACTTACGCATAGATATGTATTCGAGATGATGCTGCATCTAATAATATGGGTGATATTAGTATTAAGGAATCGGAAGCTCTTGATGTTCTTTGCATGAAAATTCAGTGTGATGTTCGATGAACTACGCATGGATGAACTTTTCAGAAGCTTTTAAAGAAGCTTTTCTCGATTTTCTAAAACCGTACAAGAGCTGCTTCACTGCATCCGATATTCGTGCTATTTATTCCATCTATATTTGTCCAAAAATGGAATACCACTCTCATGTATGTGGCGGCGCCCTAAAGTCTATTTTGGAGTTTCTTGACCGTATACAGAAGAGGGCCAAGAGGCTTATTGGGAACAGTAGGATATCCAACGCTATTGATTTTCTAGAGCATCGATTCAATGTGGATGTATTTCACTGTTTTATCGTTATTACAATGGTAAGTGATTTAATGAAATTAGAGGAACTTGTTCGCGTTACTCCCCCGATTTTGCGTTTGACTAGATTTTCGTTGAGAGCACATCCATTTGTGGTTGATTGGGCTGTGAATCGCATTATCCATTACAGTTTTTTTTTAGCAAAACAGTCCGCATGTGGAATAAACTTCCTACAGCGGTCTTACCTGTCACTTTTAATTTAGGAAAGTTCAAATTGAATTTCCAAAAACACTACTCCCTCTATCCTCCTCCCCATAACCTAGCTTCGTAGTTCTGGCACAATGCATTGCATGTGTAAAGGTCATACCCTGAGTGTTGGTCCAAAGCAAAAACAAAAATTTCGTATTAGAGAACATGACTTGCTTCACTCGATACTCAAGTATTGAGTCTTTGAAGCGAGCCCTTAGAGCAGTTTTATTCTCGAAGTTGACTTTTTATCACGAGATTTTTTTAATGCTCAATTAAGCAAGGTCTTTAACGCATGTTTTCATTCATTTCGACATCATTTAGGTCGTTAGACAAAGAGTAAGAAAGGATTCTTTTTAACTTTTAGTTGTTCTTATTGTAATATAACTGACAACCGATATCCTGATGTTTGCAAAGTGAACAGTTAGAGTAGCAAGAGTTATTTATAAAAAATTTAAACTAACGTACCGTAAAGATTGTTGCTGAAAAAAGTGTTAATAGGATTTTCTTAAAATGGATGGTTAGCTTACGGGACCAACTGCTACATTTTAGAAAACTGCAATAAAATATTTATGGTTTAACTGATTACTGTTATTTTTTCACTTACACCCGTTATTTTTTATCATTCTCGCTGTCACTTGAATTTAGTTATAAACAATCACAAAAGCCATTATCAACGGCTATTGGTTAAAGCAGAAATCACGAAACATGCAGCATAAAAGATTAAAACACGTTCCAGTCCCCCAAACGCCAACACCTAATACAGGGTTTTTCGCCGGGAAGGTATATTACTTTGTTTGCTTATAATTTTTAGTTAAATGAAAGAGATTGATCTTATATTGATAAATGTTTTATTTAATGTCGGCTATAATGTATGGAATACAATATCAAATAAATGTCCGTCTCTGTTAGCCTCACAAAAGTGAACCCTTTTGAGCACATTTTTCATTACATTCTCACACATTTCACGCGGTATTTCATTAATTTCATCACAAGTATTTTATTTGAATTGCTCAAGCGTTTCTGGTTTGTTTGCATAAACCTTGCTTTTCGTATACAAAAAGAAGTCCGAATTAGTCAAATAATGCGACCGTGGAGGTCAAACAACATCACCATTTCTTGAAATAACTTGTTGTGGAAAGGGTCGCGCAGTAATTCCATTGTAATCCTGGCTGTATGCGATGTGGCACCGTTACGTTGATACCACATTTTAATCAAGCCCAAAGCATGCAGTTGTGGCGTTAAAAAGTTTTCAATCATATCACGATATCGCTCACCATTCACAGTTACCGTTACGCCGTTTTCATTTTTAAAGAAGTAAGGTCCAATGATTCCTCCAGACCAAATGGTTTTGTGGAAGAAGCTTTTGTCTCAACTGAATCTTTTATGGAAACCAATGTGTCCAAAATTGTACTTTGAAGACCAAGCTCATAAATGCGGCATCGAATTAAGGTTGATGGAATGTTTTGAACATTTTTTGAGCAGCAGTAATATTTTTTTTTGATAAAATGTTTTAACGAATGAAACACGTTGGTTTATCGAATGTTTTTCTATAATAAATTTGCCACATGTCTACTTCATGAGTGTAGAACTATCAAGACAAAGTAGTATACCTTCGCGGCGGACATCCTGTAGTTTTTCAACCATCAGACCTTTTAAAACTTTCTATTTTTATTATCATTCTTACAGTGTAGACTTGACCCTTGATAAGCGCTGCACCTCGACATACACAACACCCGACTTCGTAACATTGGTGACTCTGTTAGAGCCAATTGAGGTCTTGAAAAATGGGCATTTTTGGAGTTTTTAAGGCACGCTTTTATTCTTCTATTCAATGTCTACAACTTTGCTTCAGACACAAACAAGATATTTCGTATGCCATATCGAGATTTAACCGCGTTTAAATATAGAAACGTGATGAAAACCCACGTTGATCAAAAAAAATTCGTATAGCGAACTTGACAAAACAAATGAGGCAGATGTTCCTATTTTTAGGGCTACTTTCGCGTACAACTCGCAAAATTGAGTCCCAAATTAATGAGCTGAAAAATGTTGTGTTGTGTAACGAATCAGAGAATGTCAAAAACAAAAAAAACTCGCAAGTTCGAGTAAGAGTTCACTTGTTAATGAATGGTAGAATTAGCCCCCAGGCATTTATTTAGATGACTGCAGTAGGTTGTGAATACCAAAACGAAATAATGCAGCTAATTCCATGAGGAACTTCACCGCGGTAATGAAATTGAAATTGAGTGGAAAGCCAGTGCTTTGGAAACAACCAAAAAACATTTTAGCACTTATTGAAACAAAAAACATTTCTAATAAGTAGTCAACAGCTGTATGGACATTCAACTACAACAACAATACATATACATAAATAATTAATATATTAGGAGAAAACTTATAAATAGATACAAAATAAAAAAAAGGTTGGTTGCAGAACCAGTGGAGATATAAAAAACACTAAACTAACACAAACAACCGCCTACATGCGCATCAATACGAGAGAACGATCGACATGCGATTTTTTCATAAGAAGCCCTTTTGAGCACATTTTTCATTATGTAACATCCTATTGGGATATGTACGGTAGTGTAGTCTTGTGAAAGGAGCTCTTGTGTGAACTGAATCTTATATGGAAACAAAAGCAAATCGCTGCGCAAAATTTTGGCGAGAGTTGTACTTTGAAGACCAAGCTCCTGAGCACGGGGTCGAATTGAGGTTGATAGTTTGCTTGAACACTTTCTTGAACAGCAGTAATGTTTTCAGCCGATCTTGCAGTACATTTGATCCATGCGTGGGTCCATCACCTATAGACCCTCTTTCTTCGAAATAATTCACTACACCATAAATGGTGTGTTTTGTTGGCATGTTGTTTCTCCCAAAAATTTCACGTAACTTTCTCATCGTCACAGTAATCGATGATTGATTTTGATAAATGTTTTAAAACACCTTGTTTATCGAATATTTTTTAATAATAAATTTGCCACGTGTCTTCTTCACGACTGCCAAATATTAACTGTAAAGACTAATGTTTACCGAAATGGTGGCAAAACAAAGGAGTATACCTTCCCGGCGGATACCCTGTATGATTAACAAAAACAAGAAAAAAAATATTACGTTTTTTACATTCTTCACATTTTTCCGATTTCAAATATACAAAAAAATATTATGCTTCATTATTTTGTTTTTCCCATATTAAAAATGTAAAGTGTCTTAAAGTCTGTGTAATTGTTGCGAAAGATTTTCTTAATTACGTTTTTTTTGTTGTTGTTTATTTATACTCTATGTATTTATAAAATTAAATTGAGTTCGGCATTCACACACAAATTGACCGTCCAACGGCTGTTTGTGTGATTCTGCCATCCAGCCATCCAGCCATCCATACGCTGGTGTGAAAAACAACTTTGAAGTTTATTTTCACGTTTGTTGGTTTGCTTGTTTGTTTGTTTCTGCGCTTACTTTTTCGAACTTATTTAAAGCGTAGCTGCCACACAGTTGATCTCTCGTAATTTTCCCATAATTCATGCAAATTTCACGTTGGCTGATTAATATTTTTGGTCACGTGCCATGAAGCATCAGAAATCTAACGCAGCTGTAATGAAAGCGTTTACAAAAAAAGATTTATCGCCATCGTATAATGAAAATGAATGTATGAATGAGTCGCGTGTAGGTAATTTTTTCATAATATTTGATTGCTACAAGTATTGAAAGGCTGTGTCATCATTTCAATCCAACCTAAATATATACATGCACATTCATGCTTTGTTTTTTATTTAATCGAAAATGAAATATTGGTGGGCTTTTTGTTTATGTACATTGTCAAGTGTTACTGCAACATGCAACAGATATTTGTTTAATATTTATCCTGTCTGCCACAATATTACCCAAAAATAAAAGCAAAACAAAAAATATTAACTGAATGACTTGTAAACTGACTGGTTGTTATAGTGTCATCGATACGCTCACTTTTAGTACTGACCATTAGATTTCTATTAAAAACTTCTAACTCTACGTGAGTCCGTTGCACGTAATCTGCAACGGCTGTTTATAAAATTCATAAAATAAACTCCTATTGATACCAGCACGAGGGGAATTTAAATTGTTCTTATTCGAATAGCTCTTTTATATCCAATCCCAAATTGTTTTAAAATTTATCTGTGGTTTCTCTTTTAAAACTCGTAAAACTAGTTACTTTGAGTAATTACACAAGTATTGACCACAAAAATTTTATATTTATCTTAATACGAGTTTGAGCGAATGATTTTTTATAATTTTTATTTGCAAGTGCTACGTTTGTAAATATCCTTAAATGAGCGTATTTAATAAATTAAAGAGGATTATTTTAAAGGCATTATTAAATTGATTATTAAATTGATGTACGAGTATGTATAAAAAAATATAAAACGACCAGGCACTTAACAACGTGGTATGAATAAACAATTTGCCACCACCAGTCATTACCTTTGAAACAACTTCTATAATTTATTAAATAACTTTGGAAACATAATTTTTAATTTATTGCATCACAAGTGAGTAATAAATAAAATTCAACTGATATAAAACTTTTCACACTCATAGTTAAAATCATAAATTCTATTTTCTATATCCATAAATAATGATTTTGCTTAGTTGTAGAACTGATCTGAAAAAATGTTAATAAATGTGGCTTCATTGAATATTCGGGTAGCGTCCTGATTAAATTTTAAATTTGAACCTTAATGCCCTAAGAGAAGTTAATCGCATTGATTTAAAAATGGGCGCTATTAAACAAATTGATATATTCGTTTGTTTATAGTACGCTCGAAGACCAGGAGCGTAGAGCTGGAATACACAACATGAGTCAGAGAGCAATGTAGACTTTTCAGACGATTTTGAAAATTCTTTTCTGATTTCGCTACTTAAATTTTATAAGAATTTAATGCATGGCTTATATTTATAGTTAAAACACTTTTTTCGTGTTTTAAATTTTTAAATCATCAAAACCAAAACTATTCAAATTTTAATTAATTCTCTCCTCCCTATCGTAATTTTAAATAAACTCACATATTTAGTCTGCGCTGACTACGACTCTTAAATGCGTTTTAATTTGCGATGGCATATTTACTTAGAAAACTATGGGGATATCAGCAACGAGGCAACTGCTATCTAACATAATTGAATTAATTTAATTATGTTAGGAATACTTATCTATAAAAACTAAAGTGAAATGACCTATTGTGTCTGTTTACAAATCCAGAGCTTCTAAGAAATGTTATGCCCCTGTAGGCAAGTAGGTAGTGTACTAGCTTGTCAGTATGGGTATTGTGGCTTCGTTTCCTAACGAAGACCTTGGTTTTTTTTCACTACAAAAATAAAAATTGACTGTCGGTGGGGATGCTCAGCGATGAAGGCATAGTCGCTGGTTGCTGTGCTGTCTTATATACGGCAGTGTAGCACGGTACTTGATTAAATAGGCAATGTTGCCTGATGTGCTACTTTTCTTTAAAAAAAAAAAAACAAAATGCTACATTCAGATTCCATGAACTAAGATTATCAGAAAAAAAACACACAAACAGCCAAATGAACACCTACACCGAATAATGGTAACGGAAGCATGTGCAGTAAATGCGATTATAGAACTTTCCAAATGTTAATTCTAGAACAGTGTATGAAGGCTCTCTCACTTGTGGACAAAGTAGTAAAATGGTGAATGAATACAGTTTTCAATATAAACAGATATTGATAGTATAATTGGCAGAAACAGAAATACTTATTATTTAGATTTTGAGAGGACTTCAGTTAGCTGTACCGCGTTAAAGTATTATTTTTCCAAGGCGATGTGTTAGGGGTGGGATAGGAGCAGTTGGGTAAGTCCCTGTGGCAACAAAATGTGGATGTAAAACTAAATTAAATATCGACATCACAAAAGTTTAAGATAGGATATGAAAATTATAAAAATGAATAAAATTAAGTGTACTAAGAGGTACTATATCTTAAGAGCCCAAGTAAAATGTTACTAGGTGCTGTCGTTCACACAGCTGATTTTTTCCTTGCTGTTATTGCAAAAACAATATCCTTTTTTATTGTTGATATGTAATTAGAAATATGAAAAATGTTTTTAAGTTTTATGATTTTCAGGCAATTATATCTTTATTCGCTTTAGTTTTAATAGTTCTAACTGCAAAGTAGTAATAAAAATACAGTTTGTTTTTGCAACTTTGTATTTCTTTAAAAAACATCATCATTATCTAATAAAATAAATGCATTCGTTTATTACATTATAAAGCCTCTGCAAGAGAAGGATGACTCCATAAGAAATTTTACAATGATCTTCGAGCAGCAAAAAGGACTTACTTTCCCCTAAAGGTTAATGCAACTTTAAGGATTTATAGATGAACAAAAATCCTTGAGAAAACGTGACTTTTTATAAAAAATTAATCAATTATCAATAATTTGCTTCTTATTTGTATAACGATTCGTTAAGTAAACATTATTAAGCCTTTGCAACTATGTACTCGTAATATAAAATACTTACAAATGTGATTGTGATAGCGAGCGTATTGCAAACAATTCATTGAATCAAAAATTTTAAATTAAAGCCGTATTGTAAATAAAACACCTACAAATAATACTTTTGTTAAATGCTGCTATTATTTCACTGGTAATATTTATTTTTTTAAGGTTGTAATGTATTAACAAACGACCTCGCAATAAAAATTTATTTATTTATCAAGACAGAACTAATTTCCTTCGAGCGTAAATTTCTTTGTCATATATTTTCTTTTTGTAGTGAAAAAGTAAGAAAAACTAAGTATTTTCTTAACAAGTATCTGAGCAGCATATAAAGGGGGGCACTAAAATAGAACCCAAATTCTAAACGTCGGCAGTAGGCTCATTACAAATACACACGCCTCGTAATAGTTTAACATCCCCAGAAATTATATGCTCTTTAAATAAGGCGTACCTTTTTTAACAACTTTCGTTAACAATGTGTATTTATTATGCTTCGTTTTAGATGTAGTGCTATAGTGCTGTCACCTTTCTTTCTTATCCTAGAATATCTTTTAATATTTATGTAGGGCCGGCATCCTCCGTAGCACCCACATTTAATTCCTCCCGCTTGCGATCTTAAGACTATTATATGCTAATATCTCAGACTCTTCCAGGCACAGTCAGCAAGTCTCAACTTCTTTGATTTTCATCTTTAAGTTTCTACGACTTGTTACCACCGCAGTCAATAAGCTTTTATTTATTTTTTTTTGTTATTCTTGAAGAGTCGCAATCATTTCCCAGTTCCTTCATTTATTTTTTTATTTGTTTGTTTTATTTTATTAGCAGTTACTATTAGTTATATAACATTTACATAAAAGCTTCTTAAGGGAGTAATTGCTTTGTTTCTATCGAGAGGAACTGACACGGTTGATAAAGAAGTTACTATTACGGGAAGAAATATTAATATTTTCATTAAACATTAAACTGAACGCCGAAAATTTGCCGTGCATAAAAATGTTTGTGATGCTGGTTTCCATATGACTTAAGTTTAGTTTAGTTTATTTATTCAGTAGTATTTATAATGCTCTACAAGTTTCTCATACATAATTATTTTCTTCCTCACAAATTGTGTTATCTTTCTCCTACTTATATTAATATTCCTTTCTGTTTTTATATCATTTGGTAACAAATTGTATACTTAAAGTCCCTTAAAGAACAGAGATCGTTGCATTGCTGTTGTTGTTACCCTTGGTAATCGGAAATTTTAAGTGTTCCTAAGATGTTATGGTTGATATGTGCTTGGATTTTCCGACGTGGTTAAAATTACTTTTATTTGGGTACGGTTTTCTTTTCGTACGAAAAGAACACTGAAGATGGCAAACAGCCGAAACCGGTTTGTTCACAAACCAAATTTGACGAGGGTCGACAGAAAACCGTACCCAAATAAAGGTATGGTTGTACTTCCCTCACATAGTCAAGCTGTTCAGTCAGGTAATCCGGTGCGATTTCCATTTTCATTTTCTGAATGAAATGGAGTGTGTTCAATTCTAGTCTCTGATGAATATCCATCTATTTCAGTGTGTCCAACATTAGTCCAACTGGAGTGTATATATTGCATCTTAGTATCGAACGCATAGCTTTATTCTGCAGTTTTTGCAATCTTCCTATTTGTGTTGTTGAACAACATGTGTATAAAATTGTGGAGCCGAATTCAAAGTGTGGTTTTATCATTATGTTATACATATGTATCGCCGTCATCCGAGATATTTTATTTCTAATTCGTTTAAAAAAGGCAATTTTCCTCACAATCTTCTTACATATATAATCGATGTGTTCCTTTAGTTTTAAGTCCTTATCGATTATAAAACCGAGGTATTTAATTTTAGTTACTTTTCCTATTTCTTTATCATTAATTTTAATTATTGTTTCAGTTTCCATATTCATTTAGTTTTGCTTTCATTAAGTTTTAATCTATTCATTTTAAGCCATTTATTTATTTTATTTATGTCGTGCATCAGATTCTCCTTACATTTTTCATCTGTGTCTCCTTCCGAATAGATTAATGTGTCATCCGCGTATAAAATTATTTCGCACTTCTTCAGTATATTCGGCATATCATTTATATATATTATGAATAATAGTGCGTCCAGAATAGAACCCTGCGGTACTCCAAATTCATTTCCTACTTTGTTTGATCTTATACTATTAACTTTTGTGATTTGCACCCTATTTGTAAGATATGACCTGAACCATCCTAATTAATTTTCCCTGATGCCATACATATATAATTTCCTAATAAGTATTTCTCTATCAATGGTCTCAAATGCTCTTTTGGGATCCAAAAATATTGCTATTATTTCCATAAACATAAAATATCTTGTTATATTATTAAAAGAAATGTTGAGTCCTAACTTACTTTTGTCATTGAAATTAAAATAAATATTTGCTAAATATTTGCAAAGGTCTTTTATAACATGCATAGCTGTATACCGTTTCCGATAATCTTCATTCTACAGTCGCCTCAGAGTAACTACTAATTATTAATTCCTTACTGATTATTTTACCTACCTGTTTGCACAATAGTGATTTACATTTGTTTGGGATTTGTCAGAGTTCGAGCAGTAGTTTCACCACTGGGTGCAATTCAATCCTTTCGATACACATTTATAAAAAATAAAAATTTTATCTATTTTCTTTTCGAGCTAAAATATATTTAGCGTGAAATTTTCGTATTAAAATTAAAAAGCATGAAGGAAGCAAAGGAAAATATAATAGAAAAATATAAATCTTTATAGTAGAATGTAGAAAAAACAATAGAATAGAAATAATTTGTTATCACCTAACCCGACAGACATTGCCCTCTCTCAATTCAAATAAATTTGCTTGTGATTGTTTTAAGAAATCTTATTATTAAATAAGATTTTATATTGGGACAACAAAAAATAAACTTAAAACAAGATTAGCTGCTCACAGATGTGACCAAAAATATAAGAAATATAATCATTATCCAAAGTTTGAGGAAGCATCAATATTAGATATAGAAAAAAACTATAAGAGACGTTATAAGTTAGAAATGTTAGAAATTGTTAATGTACCAAATGTAAGGAGAATAAATTTTAAAACAGACACAGACAATTTAGCGCAGAATTATAGGTACTTAATTCAAAAGACACTTAATTTGTTATAAATCTATATATATAAAAGAGGATGTGTGTATGTATGTAAGAAATGGACTCGAAAACGGCTAGGCCGATTTTGATGAAATTTTCAGAGAATCTTCAGAATATTCAGGCGGGTGACACTGTGAAGTCTGATTTTTGATTTTCGGTCTGTGGGCGGAGGGGCGTGGCAAAACCCACCAATGACATATACATATTTATTATTATTTTTTTCTTTTTTATTTTATTTTTTAAAGCCATTGTTATGCTTTTCAAAACGAGATATCAATCTCTTAAATCGGTTATGTAGTTCCGAAGATAATTACAAAAAAAAACTCACTAACATATAATAAAATATCAAAATTTTAAATCTGGACTGCCGCCCCACCGCCTACAAATGAAAGTTGGTGTACCAATTATTTTGCTTAGAAATATCTGTCAGCCACGACTTTGCAATGGGACACGTTTAGTAGTCAAAAAAGTCATGAAAAATGTGATTGAAGCAAAAATTTTAAAAGAAAAATATAAGGGCGATGTGTTGAAACCACGCATTCCTATGATTCCTCCAGATATGCCGTTTGATTTTAAATGGCTTCAGTTCCCCATACCTGTTGCTTTTCAATGATCCCTGTTTTTTGCACGGTCAGTTATATGTATCACGTTCACGTGCTTTGTTTTTCAATACCGCGAACCAAAATCGATCAAAAATTGTCGAAGAAATGACTTGCAAAGCAGTCACGGGCACGCTAGTATTTCATAAGAGAGAATTTGTCATTTAATTTCCATTTGTATGTTTAAATGTTTTTTTGTATGTTTAAATATTTGAAATTATAATTTTGTATGTATGTATGTATGAAGTAAATTATTTTATATGTTTTTCTTAATTGTTTTCAAAAAAAATTTTGTTTATTAATTTATTTAAAAAATACCATTATTAAAATTAATACTTATTGATTTTGATTATGTTTTATTTTGAAACGACAAACAAAAAAATATAATAATATAATAGATAAGCCGAAAAAGTGGTCGTAATAACGGTTGGGATCAGTTACACTTGTACATGTATATTTTTCGAACTTACGTCGTTATTCGTACTAAGCTTGGGCGGAATCTACAAAAACTAAAAAATATTTAAAATCCCACATTTTTTCCGAATTTTCAAAGCAACTTTTTCAATTTTCCTTTCCATGCAAGACTTCTTCAGAATGTTATACACATTTCAAAAACAGGAAATATAAGCTTAAATTTCTCATATTCGTTTATTGAGCCAGGTTTTTCAGCAACAAGTTTGTTTTTCAATTGTGGCAACAGCAACAACATGATAGTTTTGTGTTATTTAGTTTTTTGACATATTCGTAGTAGATGTATTGGCAATTGTTACAATGAAATCAATTTCGCACTATGAAAATGGTGGTTCTGTTAAAGTTATATTTCGTAAGATTTGTGTTATTTTCGGATAACATAATCGTCCTTCTGAGACCGCTATTAAGAATTTGTTCGTTAAATTTGAGTCGACAGGCTCGATACGAAATGTGCGACCACCAACGCGACCGGGTTGTTCAACTGAAAACATTGCAGTCGTGAACCAAAGTGTTGAAGCAGATCTAAATTTGTCAACTCCTCTACGTTCTCAACCCCAATGGTTATCCAAAACAACCACATGGCCAATTTTGCGTAAGGATTTGACTTTGAAGCCTTACAAGATTCACCGTAGATTCTTTCAATTCATTTAATAACAACCGGCTGGTTTTAAAAAAAATCATTTTTTTCAGATGAAGCCTATTTACACTTGACAGGGTATGTCAACAAGCTAAATTACCACATTTGGGCCTCTGAAAATCCCAGAACAATTATTGAGAATCCTTAGCATGCTCAATGGGACACGGTATGGTGCGCTCTGTATTCTGGAGGCGTGATTGAGCGGTTTTTTTTTTCAAAAATGAAGCTGGAAATGCGGTAATGGTCAATGGATCAAGCTAAAGCGACATGTGGTTTCAACAGGATGGTGTCACATGTCAAACAGCCAATGAAACAATCAACTTATTGCAAAACAAATTTCGCAATCGCATAATTTCACGACAATCAGCAGCTAAGTGGCCAGCCAGATAGTGTGATTTAACATCACTGCATTATCTTTTGTGGGGATATGTTAAGATTCTATACGGAGATAATCAATTCGATTTCAGCCTTTAAACTTAAAATCTGTGATGTGATTAAAAACTTTGATGAAAGAATCGTGGCCCTAGTGGACATTTGCCAAATATCATTTTTCATTCATAATTGCCGAACTTTTCTCTTCGTAATACAATTAAAATTTAAATCATCTGAATCAAAATTGTTTGTTTTATTTTATTTTAGAAAACAAATTTCTTGTTGAAAACCTCGTTAAATAGTTGTATTTTGCAATCGATAGATATGTGGTAAGTAAAAATCAGAAATGGTGACAAAGAATGCAGCGAATCAGAAAGCGTATTTAATTCTGCTGTGTCCAATCTTTAGTGTTTTATTAACAAAATTAATCACATTTTATAACTTGAACTTAAACCCAACTTAAAAAATAATTCTCGATTTTATTCATTTTTAATAATTAAAATTTTATAACCGGAAAATAGTATTGTTTTATTTTAACAGGTCTAATAGTGAATGGCTTCATAAATGTTGTTATAACAACCATTGAAAGGCGCTTTGGATTGCGTTCACGTCAAACAGGTCTCATTGCCAGTGGTTATGATATCGCCTCGTTTTTATGTCTGGTTCCCGTTACATATTTTGGAGGTCGTCTGGGTGCTTCAAAGCCACGCATTATTGCTTGGGGCATAATATTATTGGGCTTGGGATCTCTGACATTTTCCTTGCCACACTTTCTGGTTGGATCATACCGCGCAACAATGTCTACAACAAGCACATGTTCGTCTTTCAAGACCAGCAATGCCACCATTCTGGTATTGATATTTTAATTTTATATTAACGTATTTAATTCGTTTAAAAGATACTTTTTATTTTATTATTGAAAGAAACAGTCTTGTGAAATGAAAACCATTTCAACTGGCCATGGTGATGAAGGTGATGTAAATAATACTGAGAATCTTACATGGACTGTGTGGATATTTTTTGCTGCTCAATTACTGCATGGTGCAGGAGCTTCGCCATTATTTACCCTGGGTGTTACTTATATCGATGAAAATGTTTCAAAGAAAATGTCATCTGTTTATTTGGGTGAGTTTTATTTTAATTTTATCAATTTTACAATTTTTACTTATCACGCCATTATTTATGGAAATTGTTTGTGCAGATATACTCTTCTTATCAGTACGAATTTTGAGTCTGATCTAATGTCTACTTGTTTGTCTTCCCGCACTATCTATTGGTAATAAAAATATTTCTTCCTTTTTATTAATTTTCTTTTAAATTAACAGACAAGTATTGGTCCTTTTTGTAATTTAGCTTTAGCAAACATAAAATATAAAATATTGTTCCCCTTTTCTATTTATAAAAAATAATAAAAATAGTTCCTTTTGAGAATTTTTTATTTTCATTGTTATGGCGAATAAGAGATCCATTCCATTCAAAATAAATTAATTTGTTTGCTTCCTAACAATTGAATATTGTGAATGTTGCCATATGAATTTAATACAAAGCTGTTGATCTCATTTTGATAAATTTCTTAAAAATATACTTGTTGTTGTTGTTGTTTAATTAAACACCATGAGATTTAGTCATTAGATAAGTTTATGTTATGCGTGTCGAAAAGTAGGAAAATGTTTGTTAAAAAATGTGCGACAGATTTTAAGGCAGATTTGCGTGACCTTTTAAAAATGTTATAAAATAATGGTTCCACTATGATCAATGTTGCCTTTTTAACTTACATCGTTCTTGGCTGACAGTGTAACACTCTAACTTCTTTAATTATTGCTATTTTTCTTAGTAGAATATAATTCCATCAAATTTCTTGGAAATGAAATTTTACGATTTTGTATACTTAAGAGCCATTAAAGGGGAATGATATAATTTTGATATTAAAATTACCTAAAAACTAATAAAAAGGTTTCACTGACACCACATCATGTACGCTTTGCGATGATATTAAACTGCTCTTCTTTATTAAACCAAACAATTCGTTTGTTTCTAATAGATTGGTATTTTCAGTTTCGAAAAAAAAAACGATTCGATAAAAAAGAATTAATAATAAAATGATTCGGCTATTTGCCTTCTTTTAATTTAATTTAAAAATGGCAATGGAAACCGATCAAAACCTTAATTTTGAAAATAATTTTGCAAAAGTTGGAAAAACAAATGGCCTCTAGTTGAAAAATGTTAACCAGCTAAGTTCTATACCTCTATACAAACACCCTCTATTATTATATAGAGTTGTTTGCAAAGCAAATGATAATAAAAATGAATACAACATAAATTTTGCTAAGCACTAGAATTTTTTGTTTTATAAGAGTTGTTTTTCTATTCACAACTTTCATTTTACTTGAAGCCGAGAAACCAAATGTAATATTAGGTCTGATATTTTGATAATCATTACCAATTCTCAGTTAATTCATTTCTTACTTGTGTTGTAGCCTGAAACGGGCTAGCGCTGTAGTTACTAAAATTTTTTAATTAGACCGAAAATTTATAAAAGGTTTAAAGTTGCCAATTGTACCATAAGAATATTACTGTGTTGCTTGATATCGTTCTATTTAAAACGCATGATAACAGTCGTAAAGCAGCTCTATTGTCCTGTTAATATTTCTCTAGTTTTGAGAGTTATGCGAACTCACTTTCGCTTTACTGTGTTGGTCGGACACAGATCCACTTGTAATAATTCGATTGGCTTATTCTGTTTTTCAGCATGCAGCATGAAAATTTTAATATTTAAATCAATAATTCTTTATTTTCTATTTCACTATCAGCTGCTAATATAAAATAAAATTTTTATTGAACATAGTCAATAGCAATATCTGGATAACCCTTTATTTTCTAACTTAATTTTAACAATTTTAGTTTATTTGAATTTGACAAGTTGTTCAAAGAAAGGAACAAATATTTTACAGGAAATTTATGATACGAGTACCAGCTTTTCTTTCGAGGGAATGAAAATTTCACGGTAACCAAATGTTCACTTCCCATTTACAAACAAATTACACTTTCTATCAGTCGCAATGTTTTGTGCACTTTCTTAATCATTTTTTTAAGAACTTGCATTGCTTGTTTATTTATATTTATAATTTATTTTTCTATTTATTTATTTTCCCTTTTATAACACAAAAACTTAACAATTCAAATTACAGTTGGCAACAATGAATTAAGCGACGCATAAATTGTCCATAAAAAACAAAAGAAAATAAACTAAAATAAATATTTCTTCAATGCGAATATTTTTGACCATCCAAAGATGACACTTCATTACTTTTTTCATTGTAAATATATAATGATGGAAGTCTGAACATTAAATTGCAATTGGAAACTTTTAAATAATTTCATACAATAGAACGGGATGAAAATATTGTAAATTTCGCTTGGATGTATGTAAACATAACTACAAAGGATCTAATGTTTATTTACCGTTTGAAAAATAATTCCTTATACTTCTAGACACTAACCCAAACAAACATTTACACACCCACACACATACACACACACACCAGTCCACACACAAGCACATATTGTTTATTCTCCCCAATTTAAAATGTGGGATTGATATTTATCTTGATGGGTTTTTTTTTATAATAAAATGAAAAACGCTTCTTTGGCGACCGTCTCAAATGCAAAACACCCGCCTCTCTCATTTCAAAATATATATATTTGTTACGCTTCCAAAGTGTTTTGGTGTAATTTTGTGTGTGACCCAGTTTTCAGGAATATTCCCTAAAATAAAATGGCGACGTATAAAGTTTTGTTGGGAAAGATTTTTGAGCTGTTGCTGCTGCTGCTGCTGTCGTTTTTCATCACCACGCAACTTAATCATTTGAAGCTTATTAAACTGAGTGTTTTACAAAATGCTTGTTCAGGAGTTTTCTTTTGAATTCAAATAAAATCAGCTTTCTTGGTGTTTGATGCACAACACAAGCGATGAAATCGTATCGTTATTTAATACAGTCGGCTTCAAAATTATATCATGATCTTTCGAACAATCAGATTTTAATTATTTAAATCAAAAGCAGTTGCAGGCTTATTTATTCATTTATTCTTTTAATGTATTTCTTGAGCATAACTCAATAGCTCATTGTAAACTTATTATGCGCCCATTTTTAAGAAGTTGTATGTTTTACTTAATTTTGCCAAATTAACTTTTTTTTTAAGTACCCAAGTTGGCGTCGATTTTGTTTAAAAGCCTAAACTACCCATGAAAAATTTACTTTATGGAATTTTTCAGGTTTTTGA
Organism: Trichopoda pennipes; assembly: GCA_030448955.1. Taxonomy (NCBI): domain Eukaryota; kingdom Metazoa; phylum Arthropoda; class Insecta; order Diptera; family Tachinidae; genus Trichopoda; species Trichopoda pennipes. Next base: position 8,569,381 of record JASKUP010000042.1, read on the forward strand.
GCTCCCAAAATTAAGGAATGCAACAAATTGAAGATTTGGATTATTAATTAAAAGAAATTAACAAACTTTTCTGCCAAAATTAATAAACTAAAACTAAACGAACTAAAAATATTTTTCCTATCAAAGAATCTTGGTTTATTGGAAAAATAACGTTATGCTATTAGTGTTTGAATATTACGTATGACGTATCTACCCAATAGTTCACTCAATATGTTGTTCCAATCTTTAAGTTATTATATCGACATAGATAAGTGATTTAAATTACATATCTCCAATACAGCTAAGCTTATGATCTCAGATCACCCGCTCTTGTAAGTCTTACAAGATCTTACCAGATTAGCGTGACCATTGCTTTTTAAACCTGAAATTGACAGAAATAGTTCAATATGCTATAAAGTACCCATATAATAATCGGCTGGACTTATTAACGGAAGTGAAGCCAGCTTTATTAAAAATGAGAATTAAATAAGAAAAGCGTTAGATATTTTTATAGTGATGTCGAACTTTAAGTTAGCAACACCTTTTAACTGGTGGGCATTTTGTCAGATATCAAATAATTTATGTTTAGTTTGGTTTAACATTTGATGTCAAAACAAGATTGCCGTTGATATCGATTTTCATGAGCGAATTTTGTTTAGCTATGAAGCTTACTTTTGTTTGAATGGATACGTCAATCAACGAAATTGCCATATTTGAAGTGATTTTCATTGAAGTGATGGACTATTTGACATTGGTCTAACATTAGTTCATAATTCTTTAAAAACGACGCTGGACAGAACATTAGGTTAATGGTGACCGCTATAAAGCGGTTTTTCATTAAGCAATTGAATAGCCATGATGTCCAGGATTTGTGGTTTCAGCAAGAGATATGCGCAACATGCCAGACAGCACATGCCACAGCCGATTTATTGAAGGAAACATTTGAGAACCGCATAGTTTAAAGTTTTGGACTCGGGAATTGGTCATAAAAAATTCAACCTTCAGATTAAACTACGTGCGAGCCAGCGGCAATGATCGTATAACAGAATTCATATTTAAATTCTAAGGCCAGAAGAATATAAATTTAAAGAATTTATCTTTTCTATATTAAATTTCTTAGTTCTATATCTCTATAAAAAATAGCCTTTATATGCTAAACATTTCGAATTTTCGTCAATATTGTTTATTGTATGTTCAATATAATTGAACTTACGAATTAAATATAAAGTTATAACATAAATAAAAATCGCGATAAGTAGAAGATGTGAAGGCACAAAATTATACGCAAACCTACAGCGATCATTAAGAGAAAAGAGTTTTTAAGAGTTTTTTATTGGAACAGAATACAACAGGGCACCATAAATGAATTCTTTAACATCATAGAGTTTCAGTTAAAGAGTGAGTTCATTTGGGGCTGCTTTAGTTTTAGCTACGGGAGCTTCGCTTTATTTGGGTTTTTAAAGTGAAGCGCTTATCGCAATTAATGCCGAAGAAATTAAAATCTTTTGAAATATTTTGAACTACTATCATTTTTACTACTTTTATTTTATTTGCCAAATCAAATTAATCATATCATCAAACACAAGTTAATTGTAACAATTGCGTTGAAATTTTAAATGATGAGTTTTTTAGTAAAAGAATTATGGAACAGACTGTTTTGTTAACAAATATTCATGAACAAAGTATTTGAATTGCAAGTTATAAATGAAGAAGTGCGAACGAACATCCACCCATAAAGAGACTTATGCATCATCGCATTAATTCACATACCAACCAACACTTCTGCTGGGAGCATATTTCATCTAAATACACAACTAAATAAACAGGGTTTCCATGACAATTGCACAAGTATTGATATCCTTTAAATTTGTTTTCTTTCAGCTTTTTTCTTTGATTGTTTTATCAGCAAATATTATTTGATCTGTAATTTTGTCTGTGTATTTAAAAGTTTGTATGCGTAACGCAATAAAAAAAGTATTATAAAATTTATTAGTCTTTAGTTAAGATAATCTTTAGACCTCAAAAGAACATCTAGACACTAACGCAAAAAACAACAAACAAAACAATGTCAAAAAGCAAAGAAATCTCCCTAAAGTTTTTCTTTATATTATGAAGAGAGAAATACAATTCTTTTCTAAGGGCACAATTAGTCCTTTAAATTTGCCAATTGATACATATTGAATTTGAGTTTGTGTGTGTGGTGTACTGTGGATAACAAATAAGCAGACAGACACACTTCTTTATAACCGTTTTATATCCTTATTCTCCGTTCAATAAATCTTTTTAAAATATTTTCTTAACAACAGTTATTTTTGTATTAGCAGTGCTATTTGAATTTAATTTATTTATTTCATTTTTGTACTTAAATATGCTTCAACGAAGTTTCTTTGAAATATAAAATCGACAATAATTTTATACGTGTTCTGATATTTTGTAAAAATAAACTTCTTTTCCAGGCACTTACTACACCATGACAATGATTGGTCCGGCTTTGGGTTACGTTCTCGGTGGACAATTGCTGCTAATTTATACAGATTTCTTGCAAGTCGATGTAGCAGAGTAAGTAAAATGTTTAAGTAATAATTTACCTTTTTGCTTCCCAAGAACGAAACTTTTATTTGAAGAAACTATTTCCACTTTGCCATAGTTGCGGTCGTATTGATGTCGGGGCATCTGGCATAGTTCCCATTTGCAGCGTTTCGCAATCCCATTTGCAGGAGAATTTTTTTCATTTCTTAAAAATATATTTTCGTTTTAAATAATGTGATTTAAATTTTCAATGAAATATATACACCCATCTCTGCTTACTTGAGTTGTGAGCTGAATAATGCCATCAGTTTCTGCATCAACTTTATAGCATCATCAACTGGCATAAAAATATGTGAAGTGAGTTCATTCCATATATTTTGAAATCACAAATAGAATATACTTTTTGATCAATGAACCTGATGTGATCATTACCATAACTTCTAGATGCATTGATACTTTCCGTAATAATTCAAGTTTTAAAATAGAAAATGGGATAATGAACACAAGTACAGAAAAAGTTCGATCCTAGAAAATAAGTATCCGACTGTGGAATTGTACAAAAGCGAAGGATGTAGCGAATCAGAAAATTCATTCAATTTAAAAAAATAATTTGTTAATATTTTTTTTTAAAACATGACGTTTTTGTTCCTCTTTCATGCTTTTGCTGCAGATTTGCGGCAAAAGAAAGAAAGAAAGAATCCATTGAAATATTCTCCAGAATATTTGCTCGGTTGCTATTGGCTTCATGATTTTGTTGGTGTTTATTTTAAATGCTGCTTAGACTTGAAAGTTAAACCAGGTAATGCCAGATTTTCGAATAAGTCTAATCGAATCGCTAATATCTTTTCCGTGGAATATTTGCCTTAGGTTTCACTTCACTGTATTAGTAATCAATCTGAGAAATGCATACAATAAGATTCTTCGTTAATCTTAATGGAAAAATCGTTTTTGTTTTATAATTATCGTCTTAATTAAAAGATGATGCAATTGCTGTAGGTTCTTAGCTTTGCGGTTGCGATCTTCCGTTGAGAATTAAAGCAAAAAGGTTTGCAAAATCAAACTACGAAAATTAGAAAAATTAAAAATTTTTATAATCTTTAATTTATTTCGCATCTTCTGTGAACAGCTTCTTCTTGATCCATAATTCTGCGTTGCCTGCTAAACTGACCTTATAATATGTTTTACGCTTATCCTTTGTGAAGTTGGGACATTATCAAAAAGTTGTTCCATAATAAATCCCTATTGGTCTGTGTAATTTATAGTTTCAGCTGTAACAGGAAAGTACAAATACATGCACAGTTGGTCACGGTGCGTTGTAGATATGCGATAGTTATGGATAAGCTCTCAAACCATCGGATTGTTTTTATTTGTTGTAGCATTTTAGCATCTCATTTATTTTATAAAAATATGAGAAAGTGTCTGTGAAAGATTTTCTTCTAAGTTACTTGTGAATTTTTAAACCGGTAATAAATGTTCTCAAAAAATTACCACAATAAATATTATAACAACGAAGAAACTAGAGCACATTGTATTGTAAAACTTTTCCACATGTAATGTAAGTATAATTAAAAAAAACGTTGTATACCTTTATTGCTTTCGCTGCTTAGAATATTTATCAGCGGAAAGAAACGTTTAGATAGCAATCATAAATATTTTTTATTTAAACCGCGTTAAGTCGGTAGTAAATCATTTTTACGCACGAAATTGCATAAAACCATAAATTGTCTGGGGACCAATAAAGCATATTTTTACTTGAGCTTAACGCTTGCATTAAAACACCTTACATATTAACTGCTGACAAGGTTAAAACCAAAGAAAAAAAACATGAACACAAACAACTACAGAAGTGGAGCCAAGGAACGAGAAGAAGGTAAAACAGTATTGAAATCATTATCACTGCAAGCATGATAAACTGATGACTGAGCTGCGCGCTTAATTAAGGAACACTTGTTTCTTCAAGGTAAGCAGCATTTGCTTTTATGAGACTAATATTAAAGTATTGATCGATGGAAGAGCAACATTTTTAATTAAATGGGCTCATTATCTCTTGGGCTCTGTGTTCACATCCATTCCAAACTCTTGTATTAAGATAATAAAGGGAGATCCACGATGCTGGGCCCTGACAGCACAGAAAGGTTGTTTCTAAAGTTTTTAGAAAAAAATTCATATACAAATTGCTGGATATTCACAAATTAGGTAGAAATCCATATCTATCTTGTCACGACACTGCGCATTGTGGGGAAGCTCTAGCCTACTAACATGTATACCGATAGTCAAATCTACCAGCAGCTTAGAGCTATCAATCCTATTCCTATTAAGAAATTGATCCGAATGCTTGTCATTATAAAACGTACACGTTTTCAAGGTGACCTCGCATGTATCTAGTTTACGCTATATATCCTTAGAAGAAATTACTTATTGATAGTAGCAAGTTACAAAGCGACCGATACATTGAAAACACATTACATTGCATCCAGCAATTGATTGGCTGTTTCCCAGAAAGTCCTTACCTCCAGAAGACGCCCCCTTGACGATTCTACTCATGGATTCAAGATCCTTGCAGACATTAAAACAGTAAATAATAATTGCACATAAAACGTAAATTTAGCTATTTAAATATAAAATTAGATGATTTCTAAAGAAAGAAAAATCGATATGCTTATAAAATTTATTAAACTCAGTACACATTTTTAAAAACCGGTCAGGATTTGATCAGAATACTTTAATTACGAGTGGATTAAAATAGCGCGTAGGACGAAATGGAACGTTAAAAGAAATATTGCAGATATTTTCCCTTTATAAAAATTTAAAACAAACGTGATATTTAATATTAGTCTTCGGTTTTTTAGAGTTGGTAGCTTTATTAGAGCATGTCTACTAGTGTAAGATGGTAGATATAAGGGATTCATTTAAGCAGCGAAGCCAAAATAATAAGAACTGCTTTTTCATCGATTCCTTGCTATTACTATAAACTTTATAAATTGAATTCGAAATTACTGAGCCATATTTCAGAATAATTCTGACAAGACACATGGTCCACTAAACTCCTTTCCTGTAGACTTTTAGAAATCCAAGAACTGCACGTGCTTTGTTAGTGGCTAACGAAATATGCTGTATAAAATTTAATTTAGCTTCCCGTAAAATACCAAGATTTGGAACTACATTCAGTTTCTAAGTTCGCAGCCGCTTAAAATATATTGCACGTTTTTATGACATCTTCGGAAGGAACACATATATTTGCATTTTTTAAGGTTCAACTCCATAAGAATTATATTACACTAAGAAGTGTTTTAATTGAAGAAATGGTGAGCGATTTCAGCATTTGACATTCCAAACGTAAAGAATCTTGAAAGACCCTTTAATAGTATGCAAATGTTTTGCCCTACCAAGAAGCCAAAATTAGAGTTGAATTTCAATCTTCCCAGAAAAATCGCAGAACCAATGCTACAGATCATCTGCGATTCGCGAGTTTATACTTTGGTGTTACGGTCATGTACTTTATTTTTTCATTTTCTTTCCTTTCTGAGAGGAAACAATTCTCTAAACGAGAATACAAGCATGAGCATTTTTATTTAGCTCCACCTACCAGTGGTTAGCATCTGAAGCCCACTACTGCTTCATAAAATAATTAAATTAAAGTTTATTAGACCTATATAGCGTCCAAAGGACAAGTACTTTAACAGTCCGTGATACAAATTAAAAGAAAACTGTGAACCCTGAATAGCTGTTCCATAACATATTGAAGTATACATCCACATGGACCTCGAAGAGCTTAAGTCACATTTGGAGTCAAACAACTTGCTACAGGAATAATAAAATAGTAAGAAATTGTCGCATTTAAAATCCTATGCTCCTCTCGAATAGTTTGCTAATAGTGTTGTATTCCATTTTTTTGGATTAACTTCTACATTCAAGAGGTCTTTCTATGGGCAGAATAGAAAAATATAAAAATGTGAATATGAATTATTGTTACGTTTGTCATTTTTGGGGGATTTTTATAAGACTTAGTTTTTTATATCAAGCCGTGAAGTCACCACCTATGGTTAATAAATTGTTTACATTTTTAATTGAAGCAAAAAAGAAATTCCTTAATTATACAATTTCTTTCTTGCAGATTAAGTTTAACAAGTGCCAGCAAAGTCTGGATAGGAGCTTGGTGGATTGGATTTGTAGTAGCGGCTTTTGTGTGCTTTCTATTGTCTATACCCATTCTTTGTTACCCGCGTAGCCTTCCAGGATCCGAGAAGTTACAGCAGGAAAAAGTTTCTGAAGCATACAATTCTACGAAAAAATCCGGGCAATCAAAAACTTTTACAAAGCTTCGGGACTTGCCTTTGGCATTGATGTCTTTATTGAAAAATCCGACATTTGTCTTTTTGAATTTGGCAGGAGCTTCTGAAGGAATGATTATAGCAGGATTTGCGGCATTTCTACCTAAACAAATTGAAAACCAATTTAGTATATCACCAGTATGGTCGGCATTGCTAATGGGTCTGATAACAGTGCCGGCAGGAGGAGGTGGTACATTTCTGGGAGGTTATCTGGTCAAAAGGTTCAAACTAAATTGTAGCGGTATAATCAAAATGTGTCTTATGGTTACAATAACTGCTACTGCCTTTACAAGTTGTTTCCTGCTCTCTTGTCCAAATCTAGAGTTCGCTGGTGTAACAACTCCCTACCAGAGAGGAGAAAAAAACTCTGAAATCACCATTTCCAGACTGATGGCATTGGAAGCAAATTGTAACTCTAATTGTTCTTGCAGTAAGCTCATGTATGATCCAGTGTGTGGCTCCAACAATGTCATGTACTACAATCCCTGCTTTGCTGGTTGTATTTCCGAATCTTCTACAAATGAAAGCAAATCGTATAAAAATTGTGAATGTATTTCTTTGGCCACTGTTAATGCAACTTCAATGGCTGTTAATGAGTACGATGCCACAAACACAATGTGTTCTTCATCTTGTCAATATCTTCCTTACTTTGTGGCATTATGTTTCATGTTGATGCTATTCACATTTCTCGCCACAATGCCTGCTCTCTCTGCCACTTTGAGGTACAGACATACTTGCGTGAAAATGATTTTGAAACTATTTAGAAAAATTATCGTTAAATTGAATTCATTTTAGATGTGTTTACGACGATCAACGATCGTTTGCTTTGGGTATACAATGGATAAAAGTCCGTCTTCTGGGAACGATTCCAGCGCCCATGATTTTTGGTGCTTTAATTGACGAAACATGTATTTTGTGGCAAGAATCCTGCGACCAGGATGTTGGTGCCTGTCTGGTGTATGAAAATTCCTACATGAGCAGGTAAGAACAACGATTTTAATATGAATTGGAAGAAAATTTTAATTTTTGATGATTCAAACGTTTATTGTATAACGAAGAGAAAAATTCGGCAATTATGAACGAAAAGTGTTATCTGGCAAATATCCACCATGACCACGCTGACAGATGTCGTTTTTTTCATCAAAGTGTTTATTCATTTGTTGACGCTCCTACTTCGTTAACCACATCAAGGATTTGATTTGACCCAGTGGTGTTAACTCACACGATCTGACTGGCGACTTAACTGCTGGTTGTCGTGAAATTATGCGATCGGGAAATTTGGTTTGCAATTGATTAATTCATTCGTTGTATGACATGCGGCACCGTCCTCTTGATTGTTAGTGCCATCCATGGCCAAAATTGATCATACCACATAGCGCACCAGTTGTACCTTGCACGGCTTTAAAGTCACACAAAATTCATCATGTGATTGTTTTGGATTATGCCAATTGTTGGGAACACCGAGGAATTGGATCTGCTTCAACATTGTGGCTCACAACTGCGATATTTTCAGTTGAACAACCCAGTCGAACACGCGTTGCTATTCGCACATTTTGTATTGTGCCTGTCGACTCAAATTTAACGACCAAGTTCTTAATAGCGGTCTCAGGAGGACGATTATGTTGTCCGAAAATATCATGAATTTTACGAAATGCAACTTTAAAAGAATCACCATTTTAACATTTTTAATTCAAAATTGAATTAATTTTAACAATTGCCAATGCATCTACTACGAATACGTTAAAAAACTAAATGTCAAAATATCATATTGTAGATGTTGCTACAATTGCAAAACAAACTTCATGTTATATAAATAAGTTCCTTCTCGATATTAAGATACAATTTGGTTACAATAGATTCTAGTAAATTTAATTTCTGCAGTACGCTTAAGAAAATTTCACTTTACTTAAATTTAAGAAAAACTGTTAAGAATTATCATGTTTTAAGACATTTTATCGCGACAGCGTATCTTTGGGCAAGTTGAATCTTTCTCAGAGGAAGTGGAAGGTAGATGTCTAGCATTGAATGCTTAATGGACTTTGGTAAATTTTTTAGAAAAACTTGGCAAGACAAAGGTTTTGATAAGAAAGGCAAATTAAATCAATTGCGGTAACGAGTGTAGATCATATTGCAATTTTTTGTTCTATGCATTTCAATTTATTCGTATTTAAAAATAATAAAACAAAAATTTGTTATTTACATTTAATTATATTACATTGTCAATACTGGGTAAGTAAGTGGTGAATAGGCTCAATATTTTGTGCAATTATGTCTGTTGTTATTTAAAACTTCAACACATCTACGATGCATTGAATTCATTAAATTGAATATGCTTCTGATGTGTTTTAAGGCAATTTTTTCTTAACCTGATTTATTTTATTTTTTTCGGGGATATTTCACTAAGAGCAATTTGTGAACAATGATATAATAAAAATGTTAAAAATGTTTTAGCTTACTGTACCCGAAACTGTTTTAAGGTTCTTTATAGGATCTGGTGGTATGTGTAACCCTTTGAAGCTTTTGTGTTGCTTGGTGGTTTATTTTTCCAAATCGAATTCGTTAAATCAGCGTGGCAGTTTAAAAAAATTAAAAGCCATTTTTTTTGGTTAAGCAGGTTAAAATATTCGTAATTTTTTCACAATGTTATCATCAACTATTATTGTTTTTCTGAAAAATTGGCATTAGTGCACTTTCAAAATAAACGGTTTTTCGAATGTTATTCTTAATTGTAAATTAGTTACTAAATGTTTATGTGTAATATTCCACATAATTACACATGATCCTTTTACACACTATAATAACATGCTCATCTTTATTTTTGTTGCAGATACATGTGGATTTTAGCTTTAACAGGCAAATTGTGTTCGGTGGTTTTTTTCTTTGTTGCTTGGTGGTTCTACATTCCACCGAAAGATGCGCTTAACGATGATAATGTTAAGGACAACGCTAACAGTGCAGTAGCAGCCATTAGTATCGTTGATAGTGGTGGTGTCATGGCAATGTCTAGTTAAACAGCTGATAACTCTGCTCGCTGGGTCGTCAACATTCATCCCTATCAACGTCATCATCTTACACTTTAATTCAAAAATAAGAGTCACAGGTCACAAATGTATGTGACACATGTTGCATGTATATTTTTGCTGTACAGCTGATTTCATTCATAACAAAATCTTTTGATCTCATACACATGCGTAATTTAATCATATGATATTTGATTGTGTAGTATTTATCTCCATTTTTATTTATTTACTTACTGTACTTATAGATAAATTTGCATTTATTCTATGTGCGCGTATGTTTGTAGTCATTATTATATGCACGAACTACGTCCTCAAGTATTTTATATAGAAGTAAGACTATTTACAAACATAAGTTTCCACACATAATTATTTTGTATTTGTATTTGATACAAAAAAATAAAGATACCAAAAATGTTCATACATTTACATACACAAATATACACGTACGCAAATGCTCGTATTTATAAATTTGTAAAAGTAAGTTTGTATGGGTAGTTATAGAATTCATGTAATTATTAAGTATTGTATTTGTATAAATATTTTTATTATTAAATATTTTTAATAAACTATGCAATTGATAAACTTATTTACATGCATATATTTAACTGGTTTGAAAATATCCTTGTGTGGATGCTGTTCACTACTCCGTACAACAGCTTATTCATTTGGGACTCAATGCTAAAAATTGCACCTGAAAGTAGACCCCAGAACTTCAGCACCAATCGTTTTATCAAATTGGCTGCATTAATAATTTAATGGCTGTGGATTAAACAACTCTTTTTTTCAGGGGAATTACATTTTAAAACCAGAAGGACCTTAAATATTTCAATATCGAGAATAAAAAGTGTCCAAAATTGGATGATTTTTGTTGCATTTGTGTGCAAAATACCCTTATAATGTGGATACGTGGAAAAGGGTTTCTTTTATGAAGCTAGTAATTTAGGTGCAAGACTTAATTGGGCATGATGAACCCGGTGATACGCATGCATAAATTCCGGTTATGAATTGAAGAGCAAAAACTGAAAATAAAGTTATTGATTCCCGCTTTAACGGTGACAATTTCAGCACAATGCGCTCATGTTACCGTTTCGCCTAAACTTCTGAGTCTGGATACTGTGGTATTGCAAGCCGAAATCGTTTTCGTGAAATTGTGTCGGTAGGTGCATGATTTAAAAATAACTTGCCGGACTTCGTCAACTAAAATTCGGATCACTAATCATACTGTTGAGAAATTTCAATCAACCACGTCTTTGCAATCGCAGCCGGCTAGCCGTGAATAAACAACATCATCGAAGCAACAATTCTTAAGAAAAAGTACAGAAGATATCATGTATTCCACTGATACGCGCCGACATACCGTTTGAACTTAAACGCATGCAGTTTCGCAAAGACAATAAACAAATAACCAGAACCGTCATTGAGTGTTTGCAGCATTAACCTGGAAAATCCATACTTTGATTCCCGCTTTAACGGTGACACTTCCAGCACAATGCGCTCATGTTACCGTTCCGCCTAAACTTCTGAGTCTGGATACTGTGATATTGCAAGCCGAAATCGTTTAAGTGAAATGGTGTCGGTAAGTGCACGAGTTAAAAATAGCTTTTTTTTATGTGTGTAATAGTCTGAAAAAGGTTTTTATAGAAAGAAAAACTGGAAGTGTTGCTTGGAAAATTAAATGTTAGGAAGAAACTAAAGTTGTGTTTTTCTATGTGATTTAAATATTTTATTTTTTTATAGATTCCGCTCAAACTTATCATGAATCACGTCCTAAATTCGAAAAATATTCGGCGTACCTAATATGCGTATTTTTGTTGTTTGTTAGTGGTAAAGAAGCGAAATTGCTAGCGAATTGGTTACGTACTCAACTGTCCAACCGAGTTTTTTAACTCGCTGGAATCAGCCGGACTGCCACCACACAACTACCAACTAAAAGTCGGATCAGTTATTATACTGTTGAGAAATTTCAACCAACCACGTCTTTGCAATCGCAGCCGGCTAGCTGTAAATAAAACTCATGAAGAACATCATCCAAGCAATAATTTTTAAGAAAAAGTACAGAAGATATAATGTATTCCATTGTTTCCCGCCGACATACCGTTTGAACTTAAACGCACGCAGTTTCGCAAAGACAATAAATAAATAACCAGGACAGTCATTGAGTGTTTGTGAAAACTCCATACTTTTCGTATGTTCAATTTTATGCCGCCTGTTCCCATCAGTTTTGTTTGTTTACGCGCTAAGCAAAAAAACAAAAAATGTCATGTCATGTCGTGTATCATAAAGCATGAACGAAGTGGGGAAAGTGAATTTTTATAAAATTTAGAAATGACATCGTCTGTCCGGTTGGCTAGTATTAAATGTTTATTTTATCATTATTCTTTTTTAGTGAAATTCTGAAGTTTTTTTAATTATTGTTAGTTTCTACCTTTTTTTTGGATGCTTCTGTTTTTAATCAAAATTAATTTTTATTGCAGTTCTAATGTTTTGGTAGAAATAAAATAATATTTCGATTTTTAGTATCCTAGAATTGTTTCTAAATTTTTAGTTGTCATTAGAATGAAAAATGTGAAAAAAATCCCGTACGACAGATGGTGCTGGCTTCCAATAGCAATGATTTCCAAAGGTATGTCAGAATCATGGGCTTAAATTTGAGAAAATTGTTTAGTGATTTTGTAACTCCTATTTTAACACTGATGGGCGAAAATCGTTTTAGTTACTATAGTTGCTGTAGGGATCCTTAGTGGCTTTGAAAATAAATATTATTAATTTAAAATTTTGTTCAGACTTAATTTACATGTTATTTTAATTTGCAGCAAAAACTTTGCAACAAAACGAAGTCATGGACTTAGTCAAATATTTTTCAGTTCGATGCAAATAACGTTTTCTTCATTCTTCTCATATTTATTTGAATTTGATTCGTTTTTAGACTAAGTAGGTCATATAGAGAAAATAAAATTAAGTTAAAAATTAGAGGGTATCTCCCATGATACGTTATTTTCACGAAGAATATTTATATTAGTATATTATATCAGGAAGTATTTGTATATTATATTTTTAACCGTTACTGTGACTGCTGTGAGGAGAATCATAAAATATAGTGAAACTAATCAGTCGCATGCTATAAAAATTTATAGACAGAAAATTTTAAAATTATGCAAATACTGCGCTCACTATTATATTAAGTGTAAAAAATAGAATTAAAATAAAAGGGTATTCGTATGGATCTGCCTTTCACATATATTGTCTTATGTTTTGGAACATTATAGGCAAATATTTTAAATGTTTATCAACAAATAGTTAAAGAAATATGAAATTTAGTGGTGGATCATTAAGTCCCATGTTGGACAGGAGATATTAGCACTCCAAACTTAAATGGTCTGTCCGTCTGCCAATGTTTATATCATTATTCAAGTTCAAGTACTTAAGTTATTAAATACTAGTTTTGTTTGTTTGATATTATATTTTTAAATATTTTTTAGTCATTTTATTTATTTATTTATTTTATCATCTATTACAATTAAAAGAACTATCGGCTAAACAATCATTTTTAAAAATGAATGTGTTTATGGAAATTGTATTAAAATAATTTTATAATTCATATCAATATTAGCATGAACAGTGATATAATTACTTTGAAGAAAATAATTAATAAATAAGTATGCCGCAAATTCACGTGGTTATAGCAAAAGTGTAGCATGTTAATTAGAATAATATAACGCTAAAGCGCAATTACATTGGGATACTTTGATTGTATCAAAAATTTAAACAGTTTCTACTTTTTTTTAGTTAATCGGATTTAAAACGCAAAAACACAACAAAACTGCAATACCAAAAAGTAATATAATAATAACATAATCGATAACGTATTACGAAAGGAATATTTTAAAGCACCCGGGCTTTAAAGCCGTGTCAGATAAAACTTTTGCTTTGCGTTGCGTCAGAGTTTCGCTTTGACATTTGAGTTAAAATGTACGTAAATGTAGGAAAGTTGCCACATAAAGCACTTTTGACACAGCGCAAAGCGAAAAGTTAACCAACATTCAACTTTTTGCGCGCTTTGACAAACACCTGGCTTTTATTATTTGTGTTTGTGTATTTGTGTGTGGGCGTAAACAAAAAATTCATGAGTGTTGTCAAAGTTTATTGTGACATACACCACTTGATTTACACTTTTGCTTTAAAGTTTCAAATATCACGCAAAGCAACAAAGTTTTATCTGACACGGCCTTTAGAAAGAAAATAATTGAAAATCTTTTAATTCCTCTATTATTCGAAAATTAGATTTCATACTAATTTTTATTAATATTATTTTTGATGGTGGTTTTGAAAAATAGACGTTTTTAAGTGTAACCTATTCCTATTTAAAAAAAAATTATACTGCGGTGGCGTTGAATTTTTCCTGTTTCCTTTGAAAAAAACTTTCGCAAGCATTTTAATTTCTTTATTTTATTTAACACATTATAAAAAAATTAAATTTATAAAGATACTGAAACGTAGTAAATTATTTTATTTATAAAATTTTCCAATTTAATTATTTACTTAAGTTGCATAAATGTAACAGGTATGTAATCGAAATTAACCGATTTAAAACCTTTCAATATAATAACATCTGATAATGACTTTTTAAAAGATAATTTTTCTGAAGCGCCCATTGGTTTTATTTAGCCCAATAAAATAAAATAAAATATAATTAGTGCAATGCAATATGATACAATACAATGCAATGCAATGCTCTCGGAATAATTCAAATGGAAATTTAGGGCGCAACTTAAATTTTTTTAGGTATTTTGAGAGTTTAAACGTTTGTGTACAACGTTTGTGTTCTTATAAAACATATCGCATGTTTTTAATGAAACTAATATAATTTTAAAATTTATATTTGATTCTCTTACGTTAGTTTTAGTTAATGTTAAGTTCCTTGGTATTTGTGATTTATTGTAAAAAGGACAGCAAAATTTATATACTAGCTAATTGAAATACATTTGCTAATTATTTACAACCTTCGCAAGTATTCTTCGTATCTATCTACAACTATTTGCGATGTTAAGTTTCTATAGCAGCATCTTTTATTTTACTTATTTCATAACAGTCCTAGCAATCTTTACCGTAGGCATTTCAAGTTGCCTGCAATGCAAGTTGCAAACATCATAGATTTAAAGATAAGGCCATAGGTACCGAAATCATAGCAGACATATTTGTACATACTCTGTGTAAATTCTTAATGTCAGCCTACTGTGATTGAAAAAGTATTGTCGTATACATTTAAATCAAGTCACTTTACCCTTATATTTATATTTTAATTTTCTGTTTATTTTATATTAGCGGACATAAACTAACTTAAACCATCCAGCCATTGTGTGTTTTGTGAAAATTTCAGGAGTCTAGCTAAAACCACTCCAGAGATAACAGGCCGTGGCAGGTGTCAGAGATAATACTAGGATTAAATTTTTGCCCTTTGAGCGCGAAACTCTTACCATATCGTTTAGCAGTAATTAAGTTTTTAAATAATTCTGTCACAATTGAAAGACACAGACTTGCAAAATCGACTATCTACAAAAATTTAAGAATAAAGTATGTATTCTTCTTAAATGAAAATTTTAGATTGAAGCCAAAGCTAACAGCAACAATTTTTGTGGTTATTTTAATATTTATATTAAATGAATTTCTTTAGTATACGATTTTCTCGCTTGAAATTTAATTAAATTGAATACAATAATGATTTAAATTCAATTGAAAAATAAAAATAATTTTAATTAAATTTTTCTTGAGCAATAGTGAAATTGCAATATGGATGTGCTCTCCCCCATTACAATACATTTCAAATATTTTTATTTTTATTTGAATAAATGTTTTATGAGAATATCATAAGATGTTTATTTTTTAATAAATAAAATTGCTTAAATTGAAAATGATTCCGAATAATTATAAATTACTTAAAAAGTACAAATAAAATAGAAAAAACTTGCCAGGGGATTTCGCAGAGGCAGTGTTGCTACTAACTTTAAGGAACACTGGGAAAGTGTTGTGACTGCTCTAAACGCCTTGGCCCACCAAATAGAACCGTTGATGGATGGCAAAAGATATAGTATGTAGTTCTTTACAAATATATGTTTGACAAAATTCTTTTTACAGATTTGGCGCGACTTAAAATTAAAAAAGATGGTAAAAAACGATGGGCTTAACATTTTGATTTTAATTTATTTTAGGTTCAATTTAATACAGATTTTATTTTTTTTTCACACAGGTTATATATTTTTCAGAAAAATTTTATCAAAAATAATACACAAATGAATTAGCTGAGACAAATATTAGATATGTGTGATATATTTTATTAAAATGATCGATAAACTGCCAACGTCGTCATAAGACTGTTAGGGAATACCAAACTAGTATTGATGTTGTGTTAAAGTGATGTTGCCTCAAAATCGACGACGCTGTTGCCGGCGCCAAACAGAATAAGGGTGAATAATAATAAATTATCATATTTCCAATATAATTTCTCTTCAAGAAACACACATTCGTAGCAAGACAAAAAAGATCATTTACCCAATACAATAACACGGTTTTTTTAAAAACCTTTCAATTTAATAATAATGCAAATGCTATAGTTATAAAAAAAACCGTTATCTCTCCCGCCACTGCCATCGTATCTATTGAAGTTAACATTGGATTGAAATTTTTTTTGATAATGTTACATACCCCTATTAGCCACTATAAGTAAGGGACTTTACTGCACCCGATCTGCTCTTTCTATCTTGTCGGAGATTTTATTGCATGGAGCAACTTTTGGAGCTCCTTCTGAATTGTTGAAAAAAAAAATCGTATTTGCAAATTTTTGTTTCAAAATAATTTAAGAATCTAACTTGTTTTAAAATCGGAGTTGAAAACTAGCTTAGCTTTTATCATTCAAAATTAGTTGCGTTCAATTTGAAAAATTTTTCTGGCTTTTATTTTTTTGAAAAATGAATTTGAATGAAAAATGATATCTGGGAAATGTCCACCACGACCACGCTGACAGATGTCGATTTCTTACTTACTTTTTGGCTAAATGGTGGTCCAATTTCGTTAATCGCATCACGGATTTTGAGTTTTAAGGTTGAAATCAATTCAATTGGCTCCTTATAGACTCTGCCCATAAAATAGCTCAACAAGAAAATAGTCCACCCAATTGCAATTTGTTCTACACTATTTAAAGTGATGGAAAGTATGAATTATTTTCATCTTATGAAGTACCTGGAGGCGACTTGCTGGCTTTCTTGTCGGAACAATGAGGCAATTCCATACATCATTTCGGAGAAACTAAGGTGGTGGGTTTACAAGGCGTTTGATAGAGTGCGGCCTGATGCACTTCTGTCAAAACTTGTTGCTTTTGGTGTTGGTGATATAATTTTTCAGATTTATATCTAGTTTTCTCAGGAATTATAGATTGGATTTCATCCGACGAGTTCAAGATTATTTCAGGGGTACCACAAGACTCAGTTTTTTCTCCTATTTCTTATTTCTCTATATTACCCTTTTTGACACACTTTCAATCCTATATGCTCTTTCGTAACACACTTTGTCATTCGTATTCATTTAGTAATATACCGAACCAATTGGAGGTGAGTTACAAAAGGCAGAACATGAATAATATGCACAAAAGCGATCTCTCAACAATCTCAGAAATTGGTCGTGTGAATAGAGTCGATTTTAATGCCCATACGACGCAATGTTGCATGCTTACGCATAGATCTGTGTTCGAAAATAATACTGCATCTGTTATTATGGGTGATATAAGTATTACGAAATCGGAAGCTCTTGATGTTCTTGGTATAAAAATTCAGTGTGATGTTCGATGGACTAAGCACATTTTTCAGGTTTCTAAAGAAGCTTTCAAGTGCCTTGGTTTTTTAAAACGGTGTAAAAGATACTTCATTCCATCCGATATTCGTACTATTTATACCACCTATATTCCTCCTAAAATGGAGCACAACACACGACCGCGTACAGGAGAGGGCCAAGAAGCTCATTGGGGACAGTAAGCTATCCAAGTCTATTGATTTTCTATAGCATGGACGCAATGTAGGTTGCATTTCACTGTTTTATCGTTACTACAAAGGTAAGGGCTCTAGTGAAATTAGGGAACTTATTTCTATTACTCGCACGTCTCTGCGATTAACTCGAATTTCCTTGACAGCGCATCCATTTGTGATTGATTGGCCAGTGAATCGCACTACGCATTACAGGGAAAATTTATTTTTTAACAGAACAGTCCGTGTGTGGAATAAACTCGCTCCAGCGGTCTTATCTGTCACTTTCAATGTAGGACATTTTAAATCGACTGTCCACAAACACTACTCCCTCTTTCCTCCTACCCATAACCTAATTTCCTAGTTCTGGCACAATGCACATGTGTTGGGATCATCCCTTGAGTGCTGGTCCAAAAATAAATTTGTTTCTTCTTTAAAACTTTCTTTCTTTAATAAACCTTGCATTAGGTTCAAAGCAAGCTTTTTAGTGGAGAAAAGGCATAGACATTTTTTCTGGGTTTTCGCAACAAACTCAGTTTTTGTTATTCTATTGGTTGCGTTAACGGAGTCTGTATTGGATTTAAATAAAAAAATGTGCAATTCATTTTAAGTTCATTAGAAAAAAAAAAATAAATTGTTAATTACTGCTTCGTTGGCTACAAAATAAAAATTATTTTAAATACCCTACATGAAAAGTTATTATCCAACTCTGCGTGGTATCTTTTGCATGCTCTATTAATCACAACTAAAAACTGAGATGTACAACATACATGCTTACATACATACATTTAATGAATAACAACATCTCTGTCTATAATTGAGCATGAGCAATGCGAATCCCATAGAAGGAAATGAATATTTGGTAAAACGGGACATATTTTAAAAGTTAATATCTTTAAAATTAAAGTTACAAGTTTGTTTTTTAACAATTAAATAAGTTCAGTGATGTATTTTGGGGTTAAGGTTGTGACTTGATGAAAATAATTCTCCTTATATTGATGGAACGACCTTCTAGATTAAATA
The DNA here is from genome assembly GCA_030448955.1 of Trichopoda pennipes. Classification (NCBI taxonomy): domain Eukaryota; kingdom Metazoa; phylum Arthropoda; class Insecta; order Diptera; family Tachinidae; genus Trichopoda; species Trichopoda pennipes. Next base: position 8,588,272 of record JASKUP010000042.1, read on the forward strand.
CAAATATTTTATGTGCAAAAATAAAAAGTAAACTTGTTGTTTTAACGTGTGAGGCATTGCCAGACAAAATTTTAATAAAATATAAAAGCAGCATTCAAATTGTATCTATAAGAAGTATATGCAAGAGATCAGCTGTAAGTTTTTCGCTTTTTTTTATCATGTTTAATGTCAAATTGTGTTTACTCTTTTATTGTGTTGTTTTTACTTTTGTTGCATCAGAGATGGTAAGCGACATTCTCAAAATAAAATTTTCATTTTCAAATTACTTTCACCACAATTTCTATGAATTCTTCCCAATTTCTTGCATGTTACCTTGTCTTTCACAAAAACAAATTAAGTTTTTATAATTTGTTATGCTATTATTTTCTGAAATTTGATTAACTTTAGCATCTTTGGATTGTAGTATGCTGCTTTCTGACACAATTTATAATTTTAACTAAACAAAATGCTTGTTGTTATTTTCATGTTTTACTTGTACATCGACTATAATTATATTTAACACCAATTGCTAGGGAACTAGGGGTAGAACTTATTTTATAACATTATGATCGCGGGATTGCCGTCGGGGGAAAAATAGATGCAATGGAATATAATGGAACCTAATCGTTTAAGGCGGGTTTTAAAGAAAATATAAAAACAAAACTTAAAAAACAATAAAAATTAATATTTATTAATAAGTACCATATTTATAAAAAAAATTATATAAAAAAATTAATAAAAGTAATGAGATTTTCTCTTTTGTAAATAACATATTTGTTTTTCATTTTTATATATTCTTATGTTTTTTTTTTTTAATTCTACTTAGTTCTTTAATAATTTTTTGTGAATTCGGGATAAAAAGTCTTTTTTAAACAAAATTAAAAAATACACAAATATAAACGATTATTTTTTAAATGCTTCTCACAATCGGTAAAAAAATTACTAACTTGGAAAGTAACTAATTTTTCGACAGAAAAATTAAAATTGTTAATATTTCATACTTCAAACGACAGATTTGACATATTTGGTTATCGGTTTACACTTTAAAAACCACAAGACCAACAAAATCCACATGCTTATTAGCTGCAGCAAAATTTGACTTAAATCAACTAAAGGTACTCCTGCAGATTTTTTTTTCAACTAGGCTTAAGAAATAGAATTAGACTGTAGAAATAGTAGATTTTTATTGTGCTGTAATAGTTTAGCTGAATAAAACTGTGACATAGCTGTTATTTTAGTAGCGCAAAAACCCACATAAAATAGATTTTTATGTTAAGAATATCAAATAAAAATTTAAGTATGTCAAATAGCAATTTGTATGCAATGAATTAATTTGCCTAACTAACAGATAAAGCTAAAATACCAATACCACAGGCTACTTTTAGCAGTAGCTTTACTAAAACAGATTTTCATCTAAATTATACAGAAACCTAAATATAGATATGTGGTCAAAGGTTGGCCCATATACGTCGAAGTAGTACAGAAATACCCATATTCTACAGAAACAGGTACCGCATGTACATAAATATTAATAAATGCATATCTGTATGCACACCCATCTTTCTAATTGTGTAAGACTTTATCAAATGCCAATGACACTATAAAGCTGTTAAACTAAGTTATATTTTTATAATATAAGCCTGAAAGCCCATACCATATGTAGCATGAGTTGTTTCAGTATATGCATGTGTCAAAAAAGTAGAATCTGAGTAGATGTTTGCGACAAGTTACAGAGCAAAACCCAAAGACTGCTCGTTTCATGCGCTATATGTAATCAATAGCTCTCGATAAATTTTCTTCAAGGTTATCTCCTAGAACGATAAATTAGCAATCGAAGACTGTTGAAGGCATTCTCGTTACAATATAAAACTGCTCAACACCGCGCCTTTATAGTTTTTCGAAATCCGCTGAAGAAAACAAAGGGCGGACGCAAAATCGTCTCGTGTTCTTTTGAAGATTTTCGTAAGTCTTAACAGTACAAAATATTATATGCATAAAGCCTATGAATTCCATAAATTCTTTAAAAATCACAATTTTACTTTCCATACTTGTAAAATAATTAGCCAAACGCTGACTGAAACAAAAAACCTGATACATATATTTAAAGAATAGTTTGTAACTTGCAAATAGAAACGCATAGAACGCAACAACGCATTCGAAGCATGGTATGGACTTTCAGCTGTAGAAACATTAACGATAGTACTTAAAAAAAAAACTATATAACAAACAAAATATAATATTCTTATCCAAAAATCACTATATTATTAAGTTCTTTTGATCTGTACCGCCAATTGAAATGTTGTTGTTATTCTTTTCGGTGAAACCCCCGTTACTGGCTGTTTACTTGGTATGATCGGTGAGCATTTTCGATATGATGACTTCATTAATAAGCCTGTTAGTAGAAATAGTGTTGGGCTTAAGTGCTTCTTTCATTAGGGTCGTATGTACTTGTGCAGGTAAATTTACCCGCCACCTAGCATTTTATATGGGGCTAAATTAATATTTCCCTCTTTTATTACTTTCTAGGTAAGTGTGTCCGTCTGATGATGTTTATCGTTTGTTTAAATTGATTTGCGTCATGTCGACAGTATCAATAGTTCAATATTTAATTCTGAAGGAGTTCATGATGTGAAAAAATACTTATTCGAAATTTAATTACAAAAATCCAAAAAAATAAACAGAATTGATAATTGTGACCAAGCTGATTTGTTTAAATATCAATTATTTTAACATTTAAAAGTTTGTTGTTTTATACAACTGTTAATTGAAAATGACTTCTTAAATAACTTACATATATTAAATACCCTCGAAAATAAGGAATATTTAATCATTTCCATAAGAGAGTTCTGTAGCAATTTCTCGTTTTGAAATTGTCAAGAAACACTTTTTCTATCGGTCTTAGGAGCATATATAGTATGATTACAAATTTCTGAACAACTGCTATGTCTAAAGCGGATGTACTATGTACTTCATCTTTGTTATCCTTTTTAATTACTTTGATTTTTTAATGAAAATATCTGGAAAATGAAAGAAATTGTTTTTAAAATTCCAATCTTAGAGCGATGCTTAATCAAACTTTTCCGGTCATCTTTTCCAACTATATATAGTTCGAAATCTAATTACAAAGATATATTTAAGAGACATTTTAATTTTTTAATTTTAAATTTTCAATTTTATCTACATAAGTTCGCATATTTTCGAAAACGTCAAATTTGTTTGACTGAAAAACGTTATAATAAATTGTCAAGTACGGTAATTTCCTCTCTTTTTGTTGTGTCTAGTGTTGCCAATTTTTAGATATTGTTGCCAAATGGCATGTTGAATATCGCCAATATGTATAAAAATATCTTTTGTTATTAACACAAATACTATAAAATTAAAAGTCCAGGTAAAATATTGTAGAATATGAAAAATGCATTGTCTATGATAATCTAGAAAAATTTCTTATTAAATGGAACGGGGTTCGCTTATAAAAAATGCATTGGTTTTACCAGTATGAAGCATTAAAAAGAAACAAATTAAAATAATACGATTTTTGTAACTAAATATTAATCCCCAAGAACAATATAATATGTTTAAATATTTAAATAAAGGTTAAAAATAAAAAGAGTGTGTTGTGTTCCTAAGTTATTGAATCAAAACCTTTATAGTCTATGGTTTCAAATGTTACTATTGTTTTTGTATTTTTAGTAGAGTGCAGTGTATTTCCTTTGTATTAAGTTTATTTAACAAATATTCTGTAGCAATGAATGTTAAAACATATGCTATTTGCATAGTTTGTATACCACTTTATTTATTACTTTCGCTTCAATAGAAGTTTTTCCAGGAAAGTTTCTTCCTTGTATCTAATTTAAAAGAAGAAGTCTTTCCCAATAAGATTCAGAAACACCAAATGCGTCATAAGAGTGCCCGAATCTTTTAAAAACTTCTTGAACTGTAGAACATATAATCTGAGAAAACTAACTTGTTAAATGGGCTTGTTTTCAGGAAGCTGATTGGGCGTTTTTTTTATATAGAAAATAACTTTATTTTGAAATTAACTTATAGCAAACATTTAAATTTTGTTTATTTTTTGAAATAATTGAGTTTTGTATACGTACTTCCTCTTTCAATTTTATAATTTTTTTAATCCTTAGAAGTTTTCATGACATGCATTCCAGATCCATATAATTAGTTTCGCAATTCAAACTAAAACTATACATTGATATATAAACCAATTTATGGAAATGGTCACACAATTCTCAAATTAGCATTGGCAATTCCAAAATTGGTATCGTCCCTTTTGGCAGAAATTGCATAACCAACAACACTGGTTAACAGAGAAATTATATAATATTTTTTGATGATAGAAACCAAAATATCAATAGGCACAGCCGGTGTTGTCATGGCGCTGAAAATTTTAAAATAACAAGAATTACGAGCGATATTTAAGCTATCGATATTTTACCATCGATATTTTTCGCTAATATTTTAAAATTTTCTTATATTAACATTTCATAAACAATTACTATTGCCTAAAAATAAATGGCTATTTGTGAATTAAATTTCAAATGGTTTCAAAAGGTACCATTGACTGAAGTCAAATGGGCAGTAGACCAATCCGAGAATATGGATGTGGATGGATGCATCAGAAAAGTTATGCGTTACTTCTCACTCTCGAAGGAACAATTTTCAATACCAATATTTAAGCTTTAAAATTAAGTTTATTGTTAATTTTAAAACGCTGTAATTCTGCAACTTCAATTAAATTTTGCCAAGTTTAAGAAGTTTTCAAATGGTTCAGGGAATAGCTCTTTTGGTATTAATGAAGTACAGTGGGGAGTACTTTCCTTTCTTAATTAGGTTCAACATTTTAATAAACAATCGTGATTTTAGCTACCACAGGTAATGATTGCCTTGAATGAACTTTTTTGCAATGAATTCTATTAAAACTAAAATTCGAAATAAAATGTAATGCGAATTTATAATTTTTTTACAGGTAGAAATATCAATTATGAATAGTTCATTTCTTCAGAAATATGAAAAAAAAATTAAAAGTACCTAAATAATAATAATATATTGATTCAATATTCGATGATTTCTTAAATTATTTTTTACGCTTAATTTTACTAAACTGTTTTAACATGCCACTTTGATTTTGAGTATACATTGACCTTTTTGCAGAATTATTTATGTATTTCTATTCTTTTTACAAATTAGCAAAATGTATGCCAATCTATTCTAGTCGTGCAAGCGATAAGAGAAGTAAATTATCTCAAGTTTTAATTTTACAGTGTTTATATTGGTAAAATCAAAATATATTTTATAACATAAATATCTTTACCGCCCGCCAATAGTATTTGGCGAGAAAACTGCTAAAGTTCTGGCAGCATTGTTAGTGATTATTTAGTGAGCACAACAAAGAGTTGAAAATAAAGCAAATGTATTCAGTTTATTAGTGCGAGCTCGGCTATTCGGTTGCGAAATTATTAACGGTATCGAAGATAGAAAGACAGAGTAAAAATATATGAAATGTAAAAAAAGAAACAGAAAATTTCTGTGTATTTGAATAATTTTTTATAATTTCTATAAACCCGTACAAAAATACAAAAGAATTTTAAGTTAATTGGTGTTAGTGTGTAAAGATACTTAAAGATAAAGAAACTTAAAAAGTGTAGCTGCTAAATTCATATGTGGCATTACGGATAAAATGTTCAAGTTAATAGAAGTGTGAAAAAAATGTTTTGCATCTTAATATCTGGGAATAGATATTTGTATGAATGAGTGTAGGAATCAATAATAAAAATAGCAAAAAGCAAATGAAAAATTTATATAAATTGTATGATTTTAAAAAATTATGTACGTTCTGTATCGGCTAAAACAACAACTAAAAGGTCAATCACCTGTGTATTTTTTTAACGAATGTTTAAATTAGCACCGTTGCAGTAGTTGTGCATGTCTCAGATGTTGTTGGATACACTTGTGCATGTGTTTTATGAATTCAAGTGTATCTATAAAATTATTTCAGAAATGGAAACGGTACAGAATTAAGTATAAAAATAAAATTAGTCTAAAACCAACCAAAAATGACAAGATCAATAAATTGAAAATTTAACACAACATAAATAACAACGGCTACAACAAAAGGCTTTGCAAAAAAAAAAAACTCAAAAAAAATCCTAAACATGGCCTCGTTTATTGAATTCTAAAAAAAGCTTTATGGAATTAAAAGCAGAAAAACATTTTGTGGTTTAGTTTCTTAAATAGTGCACATAATTTGTATGTGTGTGTATGTATATGTATGTATGTATGTATATATGCAAGTACATACGTCTATTTCAATCTACTGTAGAAATAAGAAAGAAATACATGTTTCATTTTTCTCAAGTATCATTTCAACACAATGATAACAGTTTTTATGACAAAAAACGAAAAAACAAAATAAAAGCAACGCCAACATCAGCATTAATATCTTAATTTTTTGTATATTATTTTTTTAGTTTTATAGTTATTAAGTTACACATTTGCTCTTAATCAACAGAAAACAAGATAAAACTCAGGCAGAATACAAATGCTAAGCCAGTAACCAAACAATCATTCATTCAACGTACCCAACCTTCCTTCCATTCATTCATTCATTCAATCTACCGAACAAATTTTAAAAACGTGTATTTCTTAGTCTTGGCATGTTAATGTCTGCTGCCTTTTAAGCTCCCCATTTACCAACATCAACTAAAACAACAGCTTGGCGTCCATCGATGAAATAAATAATTTTCGAAAAGTACTTTTGTTTTTACGAATGATGTTATGTACTTAAAACTATACACCGTTGGTACTTTTTAGAATTTTCTCTATTCTAATTCTGGAGAAAAAAATTAGTTTAAATGGTAGTCGTTTTATGAACATTTTCTAATAACATCTGTCACATACATTTTAATGATGGATTATTATGACTTAATTTTTTGTTTCTTATAGCGGTGACATAAATTTAACAATAACAATTTTCGTCCAAATATAGTGATTTTCAGATTTCAGAATGGCTGGGCAAATTCGAGGTTGGCTTAAAACACACATTTTTTGACAACTTCAGTTTTATTGTTTTCAATGTAGAACTATGGGCATTAACAATAGAATATGATGCAATAAAGCTTCAGAGCGTGAGTTGCTTGTGGGTTGTACACGTATGCCCGGTCTTTAAAATGGCTCCAGAGAAAATAATTCAGCGGTGTTAAAAAACTGGATCGAGGTGGCCAATTGATATCGTCAAATCAAGAAATTACACGACCTGGAAATTTCTCATGGTTGGCTGTGTGGCGGCGTCTTGCTGAAACCGAAGGTCACTGATGTGCAGCCACAAAAAATTGGAAAATTGGTTCTGTAGCGCCGAGAAATCAAAGTGACGGCGTTTTCTTGCTCATTTCGAAAAAATACGGGTCGATTATATCGGCTGCCCACATACCGCACTATATGGTGGACAACTTTGCTTGCAAAATGCTGCATGGAATGCCTCTAGTGATGCCCAACTGTTGCGAATTTCAACGATTAGATATTTTAGGGTCATTCTTAACACTTTGCTGTACAGTAGCTATGTTTGAATCATTACGGCCACTATGAGCGTATGGTTTTGGTCTGTTGCCAGCACAAATACCGTGAGCCTGAGAAAAATCTGCTAGAATTTTACAAAGTGATAAAGTGAGCTTTCAAGAGTTTAATAGTCCATTTTTATAAATAAAATTTTTTGCTCAAGAGTGTAATGTTCCATGTTCAAAATTTACAAAATTTTTCCTAATAAATTTGCTTCCTAACCTCAAATGTACCCAACCAACATTTTACTTGAGTTATGCGTTTCTTAGAAATGATTTTGTGCTAAATTCTTTCACATGTCTAGGAATACTTTGAAAATTTTGCAATTTGAGCTCGTTAACAATCTTCTTCTTTCTTTTGTATTTCATTCAGTATTTGAAAATTTCAAAGTACTGTTATTTTAAAAATCTATAAACAAAGAAAAAAAGAACAGTTCTTTGAAAATTGCGAAATCGAAACGAATTCAGTGATTCTTCTGCAGTGAATTTTCTGAAGAATTATTACTAAAAGTTTGTCATAAGCTTTTATTCAAGTTGTAAATATTTCTTCCATTTTGCGAATAAAAATTTTTAGTTTAAACAAATTAATCATATTTTTGTACAAACAAAGAACCCAAACAACTATAACAAATGCGTGTAATTTGGTCACAGACACAGTGACCAGAAATAATATAACTACCATTGTGAAGGTTACGACTGCATAACAAAGGTATGGGGACAACTACTAACTCTTCTGTAGAATTTGCTTAGCTTTCTCCAATTCGCTTAGTTTTAGCTCCTTTCCTTTTTTTTTGACCTTTCATAGATTGGAAAACTGTTGTTTAACTTTTTGCTGGCCTAAAACAGGGATTGGTTAAATTAAAAAACTTAATAAAATTAGCAAATTTTACTGCTCCCCACTTACAGGAAATTGAGAAAGGAATGAGTAAAGAACAACATATATCTGTGTTGCCAGTACATATTTTGAATGTTAAGTTCGAATTTATCTTCATACACATATCGATTGGTCTTTTTAAAATAAGTCAATTTTAATATTCAGATTCAGAACAATATCTTTTAACAGTAACATTCTATATTTAAAAAGATTTCTCTCAATTTTTGTTTGGTTATTAGATGTTAAAAATTATCAACTACCCGCAGTTAAGCACACATCTAATTTTCTTCTACAGATGTATCGACTTAAGGCCGAGCCATATGTGAATAAGCTAATGTCAAAACGGTGACAAACAATTACATAATTTTAGTTAGATCTGCTTCAACATCGATTACGAATACGTCAAAAAACTAAATGTCAAAATTCGTGTTGTCACAGTTGAAAAACAAACTTCTTGTTGTAAAACCCATTATAAAACAAAACATAATGAATTAATGAACTTTATCCGTATTGCAATTACATTTTTGCTTTATTTATTTTAATTTTTTAATAAATAGAATTTTATAAATAGAATTTTATTAAAAAATACAGTGTTAACACAATTTTTAACATTTGTGACTCTGTTTATGCAACTTGTCAAAAAACGTAACCTCAATTAATGCAGCTTTGCAAACAAAGTTAAGCTTCTCTCTTCGTTTTCTTTTTTTTTTTGCTTTAGATTTTTATAAATAAATTAAAAACTATAAACAATGATTTCTCATAGCTTCTATGCCAGAGGTAAAATTGTACTTATTTTTCTGTAGCTTTGTTTTCTTAGATAAAGTACTTCCATTAAATGCTTTGCTACTTTTGGACAAAGCGCCTTGTCATCCCAAAGAGAGAGAGAGAGAGAGAGAGAGAGATAAAAGTGACAGTAGTGATGGAATTCTAAACGTTATAAGATTTCTAGAAATGTAAGCTGTTATTCTTCAATATATACATCAAAACGTGATAAAAAATAAAAAAAACTTCTGTATAAGAAAATCCTTTTGGCCCATACTATGAGAAGCAAAGGTTCTGATAGAGAGGAAAAAATTATGAAAAGGAATTGCCACTGAAGCTGATGTAATTAGCTCAAAAAATTACTTTCAAAATAATAAATGAAAAAATAAATTTTTGGATGTCTGAAAGCTGCCAAAATATTCAAACTGAAGACTGAAATGGCATTGAGCGAAGAAAACCTCAAGTAGAGAATGACAATGGTTTGTTTGATCAGATGTCAGTTTGATCCAAAACTTCAAAAATAAAATCGTAGAACGTTACAGAAAGCTGACACGTTTGTCTGCAGTGGGTAGAGTGGAATAGTTGTTCCTTGTATGACATAATGGTTTTACAAAAACTCCAAGAAACTGTAGTTCAAACAAAAATATCATCTAAGAAAGTACAGTCGAAAAATTCACTGTTTTTCTGTTAAAACATGAACCTTTAGCTTTAATATAACAACCGTCAGTACAAATATATATACGTTCGAGCCCAAAATGGCTGTTAGGAAATTGAATTTCTAAATAAAAAATACATACACGAACGTATATATATTTGTACTGACGGTTGTTATATTAATTGCGTTAACCGAGTCTACACTGTAATATTTAGAATTATGAATTACGATAATGAACTTGCTTGCTACCTTTCCTGAACACTTAAAATAGGCCAACAAACTTTTGGATAAGCAGACGCTTTTGTGAAAGAAATGAAAAAGGGCTCATAAACCAATTCCCTAGGAATAATTAGCATTTATTTTTGTCAAGTAAAAAAAGAAATGAAAGTAATTTTGTAGCAACGGCAGCACGGTGCTTTAAATAGCACACTTCGGATGTAATCAATCGTTCAATAATAGTATTTTATGCACTATATATTCTTTGAAATTCATTTTAAAAATAATAACATTTTTCTAAGAGAAAAAATACAATAATTAAAATCACTCATATGAGAATTTACTTTTTTCTATGGTCGTGCACGCATACCAGGCGCCAATTTCAGTTTCCCTTGTTTGTTTTTAGTCTATTTGCTGTCAACCAACAATTTTTATATGAAAAACATTAGTCTTGCGTGTGTGTTTGCATGATATTTCTTCATCCATTATCATGTATGATTTGTTTTTATAAAATCTGTTTTCTTCATTTTACTCGCTTTTGGTTTGCTTCTAATTATTCGGTATATTGTTGCAATATAATACAGCCCGAAATAAACAACATCTTAAAAATGGATTAGCCTCAATTTAAAAAAATAAAACCTAATACTCTTTAACAACAGCATGCAAGCATAACACATGCATGCATACATGTAATCAACTTGGTACATGTGAGTACTTGTATTGAGGTTTTGTTTCTGTTGCCTTTCAAATCTTTCTGCATTTCCTAAACACAATTGGAATGAAGAGGGAAAGGAAAAAGAGAAACATTTTCTAGATATTGATTCATTACAAATAAGACAGATAAATATTTTCATGTAATGGCACGGTTAGTTGCTCTATAAAGGGGTCTAAGATTCTTTTTACAGAGTAAATAACTGTAAATGTTTCAAATGTATTTTTGTATCAATAATAATCTAAAAAAGTTCTCGAAATAACTTTTGTAAGATAAAATCAAAATTGCAGTCTGCATTTATGTTATTTTATTGTCTTTATAGCATTTATTGAGCATAAATTTATTATTTAATTCATTTATTTATATTAATTAGCTTTTGGTTAAAAACGAAAATAAACGCGCCATCTATTGCCAGAATGACTAAGTTAGCATTTTTAAAGGTAAATATTAATACTAACCTTAAATAACACAGTATTGCGATTCCACATCTAATCAAATCCAACTTTATACAAAAAAAGGAATAGTCAGAAAAATTCATCAAGTCTGAATCACTAATACCATTCTGCCTTCAGATTTAAGTACAGCGTAGACTCGGTTAACCCAATCAATAGATAGCTTGGGCTATTGTGGAAACTACATCTCTAATACTAAAAGCCTTATTTTAACACAAATAAAAGTTTTATAAAATGTAAATGTATGTAAATTTGTACTGATGGTTGCTATCAAGTTGAAATTCCATGTTTTCAATGGAAAAAATTTGAAATTTGCAACTGTGTTTTTCTTAGATGATATATTTTTGAACTGGAGTTTCTCGAAGCTTTTGCAATATACTTATGTCCTCCTAAGGGTAGCTATTCTTCTCTTCCTATTGTAGACAAACGCTGCAGCTTTCTCCAGCATTCTGAGACTTTATTTTTGAAGGTATTGGATCTAACACAACATTGTCCCTCTTGTCTTCTGCTTCACTTTGTTCTAATGCAATTTCGTCTTAAATTTGAATGCTTGACCGCTTTCAGATATCGCAGAAAAATTTCTTCATTTGTAATTTCGGGAGATGTTTCTTATATATAATCCCTAATTGTGAAAGTCAATCGTTCATTAATTACATCAGTTCATGTAGTATTCCGTAGCAATTCGTCTTCATCAGTCCATTCATGATTTGATTGAAGCAATACATTTCAGCATTTTACAATTGCATTGAATGTAATTGGAGTAACCAAGCGTTTGCCAAAAAACAAAGAGCATTACGCAAATTAAAAGATTTTATTTTTGCTCAATATCAAAACCCATAATATTGGACAAAAATATTTTCTTATACAGGAGTTTTGTTATTTTTTTTTATCTCGATTTGATCCATATTTTGAACAATAACAATGCAGATTTCGGGAAATTTTATCCTCTTTGTGATGACATGGCATATTGTCCAAGAGTAGCAAAGCATTAAGTAGAAGTTATTTGGAGGATGGCAAGACGAAGAAAATCAATTCTGTTTGCAAAGTTGCGTTAATATAGGTATTGTTTTTTTAAAGATACATAAACAGAGTCACCAATGTTAAGAGTTTGGGTGTTGTGTACAACGAGGTGTTGCGCTTATCGAAGGCTGCCAGAATCGAGCCTACAGTGTAAATGTTTGAAGGATTTAAAGAATAGTCTACCGCTTTAACAAAAACAATTGATTTCAATATAAGTCAACGATTTTGTTTTCTAAAGGGATTTAACTGTTTGTTTGTTGATTTGTCAATTAAATTTTTTTGTGATCAGTTTAATTTTGTGGCGAATAGACTAATGTCAAAACAGTACAGAAAATGATGAGAACGGCAATTAGCTTAATGACAAATGCTTTACACTTCTCTACTTTTATACATCTGGAAAATATAACTGCATTAATTATTAAACCTTTTTTGTAAAAATCAAACCGATGAGAAACTTGACATTAACTTCAAGTTGCGACAAGAAGGCACTGGGTAAAATAATTTAGGGAACCGTTCATTCTTGAAATGGTCCATTTGATTAGCCATCAATATCCTATGAGATTAACAAAAGGAAATATTTTGAGAACTATTATCGATAATTGGCTATCCATTGATTCATTTTATTCAGGTACAAGATATAAATAAATAAATAAAAAGCGTCCGTTGCTAAGCTCATAACTTAAGAAGGGCATGATCGATTTCACCAATTTATTTTTGTAATGTTACACACATGAAAGAAAATTCGGAAAAGTTCTTGGAAAATTTAAAAATTCGGTAAAAATTAAAATTGTGTTTTTGTGTTACTTGACATCTAATGGAACACCAAAAATTTCACAAGTGTTTTTGGAATGCAGGCCATATTTCATATGTATTAAATAAATAACTGTTTTGAGTGAAATGTTAAATGTTTGTTTTATCGTAAAACAATTCACAATGAAAATAAATATTTTCCACAGTAAACAATAAAAACTCTTATTACTGATGTGAGTGACACAGTTAATTATTTTCTTATTTATTTATTTTTATTTTGTTTACCGATTTGTATTTATTGTCGAAAAAGAAATTTATATAAGCATTTTTCGTAAATAATGAAAGTAAAAATAACACAAATTATTCTTTCAAAACGTTTTAATTCAGCACCATCTTCGTATGTAAAACAATTGTATAATAATTAATGAAAATCTTTGCTGCCTTACTGAAGCATTTGTAGATTCGAAATTTAAAACGTTGGAATAATAACCAAAATGCAATAATGCAAAAAATAATGTAAATAAAAATCGGTCAAAATTATCCAAAGTAATTAAAATTTCCCCAGAAAAAGCTCCAGTTCCCAAACAGAAGTTTTTATCCCCATTGTGTTTATTAAAAAATCCCACCTGATCTGACAATACAGTATTGCGAGCATAGAATTGTAAATATTTAATAGGTGCGAGTAAAATGGTTGGAGTAAATTTCTCTCAATTTTTTTGTAGTTTGCACAGCTGATTTTTACATTTGCTATTATTCCAAAAACAACATGTTATTTATCATTGCTTTGAAAATCGAAATGTCAAAAACGTAAATTTTACAAATACATTGTCGTTTCTTACGATATTAAAGTATTTTTCACTTGTGTTGTCTTTGTTTTTTGACATTTCTAACTGCAAACCAACATTAAAAAGCCATGTTTTAAAAGTGTATTTGCTGTTGAGACGCACTACCTTGTGAAATAAATGTACCTTGTTCATTAGTCTATTTGTCATGGTTGTGCAGGTAGTTGGTTGATTGCTTGGCTGGATGCCCAGTTGGCACGTTGTTGGTATCTATATAGAATTAAATGCTTGCAGCTTATTTTGGATGTTGTTTGTCGAAAAAACTCCATAAATTAAATAAGAAACAAATTAACAAAAAGGGGTTTTTAAGCCTTTCCTTTTTTCAACGTGCTTAGTAGACTTGCGCCAAATCGTTCATTTCAGTAAGCGGTCATTTTCCTCAAGTATCAAAATAAACTCGTTCTTTCATTTTTCTTGTTAAACGAGCGAAAACAGTACGGAACGTAACGGACACGGAGTGAAGAAAAAATTTAAACAAGGAAATTTAGGAGCAGATGGATGCAAAATATATTTTTTGTGCAAAAACTAAAAAGCTTTTTGAAAAAGAAGATAATTTTGCATATGAAAGTGTAAAATAAAGTGTTTTTATTTAAATGATGACAGGCCATAAATCGTAAAAAATCACACATCAATTGGGAAATGAGTGAAAGAAAACTTATTACAGTTAAACAAAAGTGGAACTAAAGCCAGTTGTCTATTAATAATTTTCTATAAAACGGCTCTCTCTCTCTCTCTCTCTCTCTTGATAATGAAAATATAGTTCTACATCAATCTGGAACCGATTTACTATTATAGCAATTATAGCAAAAACAACGTGGAGTTCTACTGTTGCTTTGAAGTTATAAATATCAAAACTGTTGGTTTTGTTTACAATTTGACTTATTCCTTTTTTCTATATTTCCAACTGTAAACCAACAATAAACAAAACAATAATAGCAAGTAAATAATAAATTAACTGCTACTTGATGTAGAAATGTAGAAAAAACATCTCTAACTACTGAGATAAATGTGCCCCTTGGCTTTAAATGAACCTTAAGTAAAACAAAAGGGTCTGAGCTTAAAATTTGAAATATGAAATCGAAGTCATTAAACATTTTCCTAAAGAGCGGAAAGCGCAGCTAAATACCGAATCAATTGTAACCGTTCATACGTGAACGACACGTCTCTAGTTTTAAGTATTATTGTCATTACATAAAATATAAATTCATATAAAAATATGTATGCACACACGTATGAAAAACGTTTTATTACATCGTCCTTAAATATTTTTGAATAGCAGATTGTTCAAATAGTGAAATATTTAACAAAATGTAAAATACAAAAAATCAATAAAATATGAAAATAAAACATTTGCACATAATTATTCATTAAACAAAAATAACAAAGTGTGATTGTTTTCAAGTTCTAACATTTGACATTAAGGTTTGTGGAGAAGAAAAATACGAAAGCAGTTGGAAAATATAAAATAAAAAAAAACGAAAAAGGTAAGAAATTTGTAATTTATGTGTGTTTGTACAATGTTGCCAGAATTGTAAGTTTAAAATGTTCTAATGAACATTTCTAATAAACGAATAATTTCAAGTACTTAAATTTATTAAGCATAATTTAAATCTGAATACCTATTACCCTACTTGGATCTCCAGTAGATTATATACTATTTGATATCCAAGGTAAACTTATCCTTGAATGAAATAGTTTAAATTTTATCTTTTTTTTAAATCTGTTACCAAATAAATTTTGAAGTTTTAATTCAGAATTACACTCCGCTTTAAGCCTGTCCTTTTTGATTTGAAAATTTTATGGTATTAATCCCAGGATACGAAGCGACTTCTACAAACTGTGAGCTAAGTTTCCAATTTCAATTATTTTGTTTTTTCAATTTTGTTTACAATTCATATCCATAGCAAACTCTAAAAAAGTACAAACGTGTCTTAGTAATGTCGGTGATATCTACGGTAATTTTTTTAGCGATTAATAAATTAATCGCCGATTTTCTTTCATTTTATTATGAACTTACAGGAAGTCTAGAAGTAGGAAATCGTTAATAAAACCAACGCAGGAAAAGGCTCTATTTATTTTACTTAAATTTTATTCGCCTTTAATTGGATTCACCTAATATATTTTTTCTCACTAAATACCTTTTATAGGTCAACATCAATCATCTTCTTCAAATATGTGTTTCACATTGAACCTTTTTTATGAATGAATAACAAATTTAAAAATATATTAAAGTTTGCGAAAATTTTTCCGTTGCAAAATATTGCAATTCATTCACAAATAAAATTCTTCATAAGAATTATTGTTTTGAATCCATTGGAACGACAATTTGCCTCCTCCGACATATAATACTCGTAGCTACGTAATAGCATACGTTACGCTTGCTTTGTACTTTCTCCAGAAATCTTAATTTTATTTACTTCTCAAATTTTGTAAGTAGCATAAGTGTGTAGCATAATGCACTTTTGTTAAAACTAGTTGCTTTTGATGTCGGTGATAATATCTCCAGATTTATATCGAGTTTTCTCAGGAATCGCACTTTACGAGTTGTTATAGATGTGATTTTATCCTATCAGTTAATTCAGGGGTGCCACAAGGCTCTGTTCTTTCTCCTACTCTATTTCTTATTTTCCTAAAAGACCTTCAACTCTATTTACTTTCTCGTAGATGACAGCACCATTTGTCATTCGTATTCATTTAGTAATAGCCCGAACCATCTCCTAATGGGGTCGTGTAAATATAGGCCATTTTAGTTCCCCTAATATGCAATATTGCATGCTTACGCATAGATATGTGTTAGGAAATCCACCATTTACTTTGGGTGATATGGGTATTACGGAATCGAAGCTCTTGATGTTTTTGGCATGAAAATTTAGTATGATATTCGATGGAATAAACACATTTTTTCGCTCCGGCCGATTTTCATACTATTTATACCACCTATACCGTCCAAATATAAAATACAACTCTCCTGTATTATTTTAAAGAAGAAGGCGGTGACGAATGCTTTGAGAATAAAGTATAAAGCATATAAATAAAGTATAAACCAGTTTTGAGAAAACTTCACTAATCGTATATTGTTTTGTTTTAAATATTAACATGTTACGTGTATGTATGTATGCACTAATGTGTGCATTTAGTTATATATATATATATATATATATATGGCACACAGATAAACGATTTTATATACTGTTGACAAAGTATAGCAACTTCCATTAAATATCTTTTTATGTTTTATAAACATTTTCTATTATTTAAAAATTATTTAAAAAATACAAACCTGAAGTTAGTTCGACTAATTTTGACAAAGAATTTAGCGAATTTGGTGAAAAAAAGTCCGACCACTCTGTGCTTTGACACCATAAACTTTTTTATGTTAAGAGTAAATGCTTCACACGCAAACAAGTTTGTATATATTTTTCTCTTCTTAATTTGTTACTAAACGTCTCTTTCTCCCTGAGAAGTAGAAATAAACCAAATAAAGTAATACAACACACGAGTGATATTACGGTAATAAATGTATTTATGTTTGCTTTTGGCATTGTGATTCCTAAATATTTATGTGATTTTTATTTATTTTGCTTTCATTTTGAAGTCTCTCACAAACAAATAAACCAATTAGGACATGGAACAAAAAAATTGGTTTCGTTTTGTTACAGAAAATTGTTAAATGGAATTAATATATCTTTTTTAAAACAATTTTTTTAAATGATTCAAATTGTTTGTAGAACTATATATTAGATGAAAAATTAAACTGTAAAAAAATTAATTATTCGAATATTCTATTTTGTACAGTGGTGGCCTTGATTTTAGCACATAACAAAATTAAAAAATTTAATTAATTTAATCACTGGTGTATCTTAATAAATTATTGTCGGTGTCAACGTTCCTTTGCTATTGCATACCAACCAAATGTTTGTGTTTAAAAGCAGTTATATGTTGCTCTACATTGTTCCAAAGGTTGAGCTGGACCATACTTCACTATACGAGAAGTGTATTTTGGTTCCATTTTGGTGCATGAAGGGACATCTAAGTAGCATGTTTTCTTTTGCGTATGAAATCAATGTAGGATCATCATGTTTCCACCACCATGCTCTACGGTCTTTGTACCTGAGCTTGTGTTGCAAGTTTATAGCACGGCAAAATTTGGATTCGTCGCTCCAGAGGTATTTCTCCAAATATGTAGGGGTTTGCCAGGTGTTCACGACCGAATAAAATTTGGAACTTATAATTTTTCTTCGACACGTGTGGGTTGTGTTAAACAGTGCATTCACCCAATTTTTTTCATTGAGTTGTCTTTTAATTGTACATGAGAAGACGTCGATACTAAATTTTGTTGGAACTTCTCTTGGAATTTTGTTTTAAAACTGTTTTGTCTGTCTCATTGACTTGTATAAAACTCGCGCTGTACACCATCTTTCTGGAGCAGTTTAATTGGAAGCAATATCATAAACGGTACTTTCTCTCCATTTCATTTAATGGACAACCTTACCTTTAGTCATATTTATCTTTTGTTTTACGCTTTTAATAAACTTTGTCAATTAAATTATTAACAAAACTTGGCAATTTAAGATTTTAAACAAGAAAAATTATATAATTTTTAATAGAAAGAGAGTAGGAAAAAATAATGGTACATACTGAGCAGGCAATAAACAAACGTATGGGTAAAATTTTTACAAAATTTTTTTTACAAAATTTTAAACAAAATAAGGGCATTTGAATGTAACCCACGAAATGTGCTAACCCAATATCCACCACTGTATATAGATGACATAACAAAATAACTTAACTTAAATATGAAATCAAAAAGTTTATATTAAAAACTAAAATAAACGATTGTTTAAACAAACATGGAGCAAATCAAAAGTTGTTTTAAAATTTAACAATTAACAATTTGTTATGCCATAACAATTTATGAAAAAAAGCAAATAAAAAATATTTCTACAAAAATATGTATGTCAACGTGCAAATATCTTCAAATACGAAAAGATTTTATTGTTGTTCGTTTCTTCCACCACTTGTAAGTGCAGTGCAGTTCAACATAATAAAAGTAATTTCTAGCTAAGGCAAAGTATCTTCGTGCACTTGTAGAAGGGTCAAATCATAATTTCACATCCCAATAGAGATTTAGGTGTAAAGAAAAATAGAACTGTTGTTGGGTAACCACCGGCGCGAAAAAAATGGGGAATAGCTGTTTAAATCTTCTGGTGTTTACATACATTATTATAGTCGTCTTTGTTTAGACGACTATAATAGTAAAAAACTGTAAGAGTAAAAGACTGTAATAGTAAAGTAAAAATCATGGTGAAATCTCGTCTCATAACTAAAGTACAAAGTAAAAATATAGCAATATGAGTCTGAGATGGTTTTTGTTGATGTTGTTACAGCTCTGTTGACGTCGGAAATTCTTTCTTGGAAAAACTTCCGATTCAAACATTTGTTGCGGAATTGACGATGTTTTACTAAGTGAGACTAGGCTCCTTCCAAAGATGCGATTGTCGCTAAAAATTAAAAAGTTTTGTTTATGACTTTATATTAAAGCATAAAAAATTAAAAACAAATAGTAGCTTTTTAAATGCTTCCCCTAAAAAGATGCCAGTAAAAAGTTAATGTTTTAGTAGAATTGCTAAATATGCAGTGGCAAAAACTTGGGAAAACCAACTTTTTGAATGTTTTAATTGATGTATAAAAAATTAAAAACGCAATATCTTTCGAAATCATTACTGTGTAAGGACTAGCATAATTATTATTAATTAAGTACAATTCTCAAAACATTAGATTGCAAACATAAAGACATATTAACGTTAATACTATCCAGAAAAAACCGCCTTTAGAAATTATATTACTAATAAACATTAAACAAATTTAATGAGATTTTAGTTTGGTCATTAATCTTTTTTATATTTTGATAACATTTCTCCAAATTTTATTTTTATTTTATGTGTGTTTTCTTTTTTGTAATATTTCTACTTAAAAACAATTTAATATTTTGGCAGTTGTTGCTTTCGAACTAAAAATAAAAGTGTTTTTTTATTGATTTTAATATAATAGAATTTAATTTGAAATGTCTCTTGAAAAAAGTTAGAAGTAAGAAAAAATCATTATACTTCCCTTATAACAGAAGGGAAGTAGAAATCTGTAAAAGGCATTTTATAAGGGGTGAAGGCTGGGAAGATATTTATTTATTGTAATTATTATAATTTGCAATAATATTTTGTTCTGATTATTTACTTAATTATTTACTTGGTTTGAGTGTAAAAACTTTTATTTTATTATTATATGTCAATACATACAGATGTATGTATTTTGTTGATATAAAACAAACAATCTTTTTCTCTTCACATTTTTTAGGGCAAAATTTATAATTTCTTTTCTCTTATTTTATATGATTCACACACTACTTTCACCAGCAATACGAAAAAATGTAATAAAGAAGCTCCAAAGAAGAATCAAGAAGTGAAATAGTAACAATTAAAAATGTGTGTCAGCATATGAGGGAGCATCTTAAGCGTAGAAAAATTTCTTAAACATACCATGTTTTAAATACTAGTTCTCTGTTTTAGTTCTCGATAAATCTATCGTATCGATTGATTGGGGCAACTTTTGCTAGTTTAATAATGCAGAAAGAAAATAAGTTTCGTCGTTGTGACTTGTTGCCTCAAAATAACATCGAGATCAAACGTTATTGTGTGACTAATGGGTGTTTCGTCTTCAAAGAAAGCAAAGAACCGACTTATAATGACATTTTTCTGTAATCAATTAAGAAGAAAAAATTATAATTATCTCTGCATGAGAAGCAATGCAGAGGTCAGTCAATGCCACAGTTTTCATATTTGTCAGGAACTCAGAGTTGACTGGAAACGGCTCTTACGTCGGATTAGATGGTAAATATTATATATGATTTTTCCATTTACTTTTATTAATTGCTGTTAATTTATTGCACTGAGGTTACCTGAGGATTGTTTTTTTAGATAAGTCAAAAATACTGGCCTACATTTTTCCCCACTTCGTTAAATATACGCTAAAAATGTATTTTTAAAAGCTCTGAAATTATTTTATGTATCCCACTGTCCTGGGTCTATATTTCGCAGTCCCTGGACCATCGTTTGTATTCGCAATGCTCCAGTTTTTTATAATGACCAATAAATGATTTGCTGAAAAAGAGATTTGTATAAGTTATTCCAGGTGTATTTGTGTATTGTGTGTTATAGCAGACATTCTCCACTTTCTAACGGTTATTAATTTTAAGAAATTTTTAAAAATTAGTATTTAGATTTGATTTTTCTTTACATACAGTTTTGCATATTTAACTTTTAGAGACACACTCTGTCGAAGCTTTCAATATCGTACTTAATATGAACCGGAACTCCAATTCCATGGTTAAAGATTTTTATTAATGAAAGTCAAAATTCTAACAATTTAATTAACAGTTCTAATTGTAAAATTAGTTAAACTGAAATGATTGAACATATGTAGACGAACTACCTTATTTCTCCGACTACCGTTGCTTTGTCTTCCATAGCAACTAACTTTTTTTAATTATTTTGTTTTTAGAATTAGCTATTTTTAGTTAATTAATCCCAAATAATACGTAGCAGGCAATTTTATGTGTCCGACATACAAACCAAATCAAGCTTCTATTATCTAGCTGATGCTGTGCGTAGTTTGTATAATCAAGTCCTCTATCAAGTATTACTTTTTTGTTGTTTATATATATTTATAATTGTGTATGCTTAAAAGACATTTTAAATTTTCCTTGAAAAAAATAAACAAATACTTCTTCTATTGCCAATATACAGTTCAAACTTAAAATTGCCTCCCGATGAACACTTATTGATGCGTAATAGAATTATTATGTTTAAAGTAAATTTTCTTCTATCGGGTTCATTATGACTTTGCAAATTTAAACGTTGCCCAGTTCATTTTACTTAAAACCGTCAAATAAGCTGCCATATTGCAGAGGATATTTTAAATAAGAGAATTATGTGTGTGAGGCAACTGAAAGTTGGTAATTTTTTGGACTGTAAAAAAAGGACATTTTCGACAAAAACTTTAGACTTCAAATCATTTTATGTAAATTTGCAACCGTTTACTCTTTTTGTTGATTTGATTAAAAAAACGTCCAAGTCCTACATTTGGGAATAAAATAGGGTAGAACTAAAAACACTTTGTTTCATACTCTAAGTATTTAAAACAATATTTAGTACTTGTAACAAAAAAAAAAAAAACCCTGTGACAACCTCGTTATTAAGGCTAAAATACGTAGGATAATGGATATATATGGCGTAAGACATATTATCAAATATGAATACTACTCAAAAAATTTCTGATAGCCTGGCAGTACCTACTTGGTAAGCCAAAAGTAAAAACAAAGTAAAACTTTATCTTTAATGGGTCAAGTAAAACTTTATCTTTAATGGGTCAAGTAAAACTTTATCTTTAATTGGTCATACTGCAAGACGTGCTAATTCAAAGTTTAATTGAAGAAGAGGCAGAACTACGTCCGGATAAGCGCAAATAACTCAACAAATGGGGTGGTGATAGACCGTCCGCTTAAAGCGCTAACAAGCAAGTAATAAATACAAACCATCTATCATTTGTTAAGTTTTGCCGGCTAATATTGTTTAAATTTTTAAGGTCTTCAGAATTAATTAAGTTCACGGTGAGCAAAATTAAAAATCAAACTTTTTTTTAAATGAATAACGGGAAAGTTGTTGCTTTCAGTCATAAATTTTTTCTTACAATGATTGATGGTACAGTCTTGAATGTAATTACAAACACTTCTTCAACTTTGAAATGTGCTATTTGTAAAAAGTCATGGAAAGACCGATTCTACCAAAACTTCGAATATGTTATTTCTCTGTTGTATGCTAGAATTAGGTCCACGATGTTAATTTTAAGGCTGGCATATACAATTCCACCGATGGAAGAAACTTTTGACCAGAATACACCACCAAAGGAAAAACTTTATATTAGTAAAGACGTCGCACAAAAAAAAACTTGTTATAATAAATTTGGACTGAAATTAGAATATCCTAGGTATGAATATATCTATACCGTGAGACCATTTTTTGATAATGATGAAGTGATTGCTCAAATTACTGGTTTGGATAGGAATATTATAAAAAGGCTTGTCGTTGTACTTAACTGTAAACTGTAAAGAAAAGATCAATGGATCAAATAAAAAATACGCATCAAAAATTGCCCAACTTTTAACCCAAATATAGCTCAAAAAAGGTTAATTAAATATCAGTGCTTAACAATTGAATAACTTTCAGAAGAAGTCCAAGAGTGCAGAAATACAAATTTTAATACAAAAAAACTTTAATGCGTGTAATTTTGTGAAGTGAATGAAGATCTCTTTAACACTTTGCTTTCTTCGTCAGATCCACTTATTTCATCGTAGGTCACGAAAGGAATTGGAAAAAAATAATTTTAGCGTAGAAATGTTAACGTTAATTGAAATGAACTAACCAGTGAAAAGTTATTATAGTGAAAATATTTTTCTATTATTAACACTTCGGTTTTTGCAAGATTATTTTCAAAAGTTATGATTTTTGCAACCGAAAAAGTTAAAACGAACCATTGTGCGTCGTTTTGGTTGTGTATATGTATATATACGTATATGTACTTTGATTTTCAAAAATCTTGTTTCTAACAAAATTTGTAGAAAAAGTATTTATATCACTTACCAGTTTCCTAAAAATATCTGTATATCTCTGTGTGAAGTAATTGAATAACAAACATCGCATCCAAACAAACAAACAAACAAGCAAACATACAAACTTTAATTTTTATACTAGAAAAAATAAGAATTCTTCAAGGTATTTGATGTAAAATTTAAATTTCTGTTAATATTCCGTAAATTAAGAAAAAATTATATGGCACATTTCCAAATTTCTTAAGTTCGTTTCAAAGTTTTAATTTTTAACATCTACAAAATATATGTTTGGCTTTTTTTGTATTTTGTAAATTAAATAATTTAATAATTAATTACCTAGTTATTAATTTGAAAAACTAAATGTTTTTCTTAAAGAAACACATGCTTTTTTCAATGTTGCATAAATCAAGTATTTTATAAATTGGTTTAGTCGTTTCTGTTGGTATATGCGCGTTATTTTTAAATTAATTTTTATATTTTGCTACTTGTTGTTTTTGTTGTTGGTATCTTAAAGATAAGAAATGGAAAAATAAATAAGTCTGCAAATAGATTTATTATCAAAAGCAGCTTGACTTGTAAAAAAAATTATAATTTTTATCTTGGCTGTTTCGTTATTTATCTTTTTTGTTGCAGTTTTCTCTTTTCCATTCGTTCATTTTGTCTCCCATTTTCTGCAAAAATTGTTTTTTCCTTGCCCTTTGTTGCTGTTGCTGTTAAGATGGTTTGCTATCAGCTTTAAAGTTGAAAATAAACGTTCTAAACATTATTTCTAATGAAAAACAAATTTGACTTTTACATTTAAAAAACAGTAAAAGTCCTTCGTTTCGAAAACACACATACATAAATACATATACAGCGTCGGACAAAACTAAAGCACCAACTTCTGCTTGCAATAAAATTAACAAGAAATATTACCTTTCAACGAACATATCAAATTATACATATTTAAAATTAAAATAAAAAAAATTGTAGTTCTAATTAAAAAAATCCTTTTTTATGAAAACGCACTAAATGCAAGAATTATTCAATGATGGGATGTAGAAAGAAGGTGGCTTTAAATCTAATAAAAGCGCAAACACGGCCCTTATTTCACATAAAAACAGACTCGCCTGGATTGAATTCGTGGGGAACACCACACAAAGGAAAACCGTACTTTTCTCCCATGAGTTGACGTTAGATTAAAGTTAGTTAAACGGCCCAAAGGACAACGGATTGTATAAAATGCACGTTATATAAAATTTAAGTAAAACATGGCGGCGGTAGTGTTTTGGTCTGGTTATACTTTTTAAGCTTTGACACACAGTGAGACAGCCCTATAGTAACTGCGGCAAAAAATGGTTTTTGGCGTTTTTGGCACAGTATATTAACAGATATATGAGTAACAATTCTCTGAAGTTTCAGCCTCATAACTTCATTACTTTTTGGTCTAGAGCAAGTCAAAGTTGAGGTATGCCAACGCGCTCGAAATATGTTAGTTCAATATGTAATATTCAAAAGCTTATTAATAAAAAAATACATAATAAATATAACTTTAAAGTATTTTTTAAATAAATATAGTTATTGTAGAATGAGTAAATGAAAAAATAAATTAAAAAAAAAACACAAAAAAAAAATTCTTAACAACAGAATTGTGGTGTCAAAATTTAACATTTTGCATTTTCAATTGACTAACAAATATAGAGCAGCCCCTCGCCCTAGGTGCAGACTTATATCAAATGAAAGATTGAAGTCTCAGCTTTCATTTAAAGTAAAGGACATAATAGCAAAAGTTTGCAAAAGTACATTAAACATACAAAAAACTACAAAAAATACGCAACGCGCACATTCTGTCGCTATACGTATGTTAGCATGCAATAGCATGCTTACAACTTTTTATTTTTATTTTTGTTAATTGTTTACAACTATTCACTTATTGTTTATTATTATTTTATTTACATTATTCATTTGATTGATAATTTTTTTGAAGGTGCTTGATTTTGGGTGTTCTTGTTTGTAATGATCTCTTTTGATAAGAGATTAGAATTTCTCTAACATCTTGAGAACAAATTCAGCTGCAGCATTGAATTTGGGATTTCGCCGCTACATGCTCGAATAAAATTCATGGAATGTATATTACATATCAGTTATAATAAAAATTTTAAAGCGTGGAGGACAAATAGAGATACAAAAGAACAGAAAGAAGCTGAAATAAAAAAAAATTCAAATTAGTTCTGTGTTTAAAAGTCGATGTGGTGATACAAGGCATGGGAACAATTAATTTTGGTAATGTCTCTTGAAGATTTTTTGAAAATTCAGATATAACCGCTGACATAACTAGTGTAAATTTAGATTTAATTCACCGATTTAAAATTATATTAAATACTATAAATACTAGTAGAAATATAGATGTTGGTAAATTCCATACGTATTGCATGGACACTCCAAAATTGTATATAGAGGTTTATGGCTGGTATTACATGCCTATCAGTGTCCATAAAGTTTTCATTCACGGCAGCAAAATGGTATCTGAGGCTATATTGGCAATAGGATTGTTTGCAATTCTTATTTTTGAAAGCATTTTTTAAAATTTTATTTAATATTAATTTTTTTTTTCCGAAGAAGCCCAAGAAGCAATGCATAAGGAATACAGAAACTGTAGGCTATTCCATTCTCGTAAAAATTCAGGTATTTCTACGAATGAATGTAATGCACTATTTGCAAATGTCATCGGATCCTTATATTAATTCATTTAGAATAAGAATGAAATTAAAAAAATTAGAATACCATGATGATGTTAAAAAATTATTGATAGAATTAATAAAGAATTTCTTCTTTTTATTGCATTTCAATGGGTGGTGTATGTAATAGAGGGCGAATTTTTTTAATTTTGTTTAAATGGAATTTGTTTCTAAAATAACCTGTGCAAAATTTCAGAGTTTTATAATGACTCCTTGTATTTAATGCCGGCGTTGTCTCACTGTGTGACATAGGCCCAGTTCATGGAATAAATAGAATAATAATCGATCGTTTCGTTTATAAAGACATCTTTTAAAATTTCATGTTTCCATGAGAACGACCCTAAAAACATATCTCAATGTTTTAATGTCGGCGGCATCATCGCCGGATATCAATTCCATAGAAAATGGGAAATAGTAAATCGAAAAATAGACCGCGATTACTGTAAAAATATGACTGACCTCTTGAAAAACGCAGAAACTGCCTGGAATGGAATTTCTTCAGGGGCGTTAACCATATTAATGGATTCAATGCATCGAAGAAGTGCTGAAGTTTTAAAAAATAATGAATACGCCACAAAATATTGGGTCTATTTACCACTTGACCAATATTAATTATATGCTTACTTTTATCGACTTAAAATGCCTTTTACTGAGTTAATTTGATTTTGAATGATTTAAATAAAGGATCGATCCGTTTTTGTTTTAATTTGCAATCAAGTTTAAATTAATTTTTTAGTGAATAAATATTTATCTACTCCAATTCAACTAAGCTTTTTAACAATTCATTTAAAAGCAGCCGTTCGTGCGTTAGTTATGTCCGACACTGTACACAAATATATGACCGACTGGCCAAAAAAAAAAAATGGATATGAAGTTTTGCTGATAAATTAAGAGCCCAGATGTGAAATTGTTTTTATTTATTTTTTTAATATTTTTTATATCTTTGCTTAAGTGTGCAACCTAAATGCTTTTTAGGAAATATACACTTTTTTATAAAAGGTAATTTTTTATACAAAACAATTTTCCATGAAAGGAACTTTTTTATTTAAGGTAATATTTATTATGGGCTGTGAAAGAGGGGAGAAGGAAGAGATTAAGCAAAATGTTAAAAAAAAAGTATAAAAGATAACAGTTTCATTTCATATAATGATAACGATAGCGGGATTGCTCCAATGCAGGACCATCGTAGAGAAAATCGTTTGCTATTCCTCTGAACCACTAACTTCTATCTTAAGCATTTATAAAATACGACATAGATCGTCGATTTTATTGTCGTGATTCGGTTGCTATGTGTTAATTCACTAAAGTAAAAATAATTATCGAAACCCCAGCCATATAGATTTTACCTTTATAAAATGTACTGAATTACCACTCTTGGTACAAGTTCTAATATTCTTTCCACAGAAAAAAGGGGTCTTGAAAAGATCTGTTTGCTTTAAGCCAATTTAAAAAATAACTCTAATAAAAGATAGTAACTCGAATATAATTTATTTAAAAGAAAATTATTTTTTTGCGTCAGGTTTAAGTTCGTTTTATTTGGAATGCCTATTTGCAAAAATAGCAATTTTTTTCGTATCCGTATCCAAAGAATCTGTGAAAATTAATAATGAATGGAGAATTTTTTTAAATTATAATTTAAATATTTTTAAAATAACTGCCTTACAAACATTGTAAAGGAAATGAGCTAGGGAAATTGAAAAAAATGTTTTTGGAAAACTACAAATTTCTTAACTTTTAACTTGTAGTGAAACTAAGTGACAAAAAAAGAAATAATATTCTTAACTGTATTTTATATTTATTATTTACTCATAGATAACTAAGCCCATTAGGCCATAAAACGTAAACATGAAAATCATGGATAAAAAACAAAAATCACAGAATATACTAACGCATATAACAACTGTGGATCTTTTTAAATTATAAATATAAACGTACAACAGAGTATAAATTAAGTAGAAATAAACGAAGAAAATATAACGCAAACTGTTGATAAACACATATGTATTTAATAACAAGAATAAATAATTATTATTTTCAACTTGTGATTTCATATATTTGATATGAATGTTAAAATGTTTTAAGACAATATATTGGTACAGTAGAATCCCGATAACTCGTAGTCGTAAGGGACCGACCGTTTATTACGACTTATTGAGATTTTCGAGTTAGTGAGATTTCGACTTATCGCGAGTAAAATTTAAAAAATACGTCTTAGAGGGATTTTTTATTTTTTTATTGACGTTTTATGAGAATTTATAAGAAAATAAAGTAATGAAAAGAGTTACAATGTCAATACATATTAATGTAAAAAATCTGTAATTTGTGTTTGATGTGATTTTTGTACACTTAAACGATCAATTATATTGTCCAGTTTAAAAATAACTTCAAAGGATGCATCATCAGTTTCTGTTTGCATAAGAAAATCACGAATTTTTTGAACGCTAGATTTGGCATATTTAACAGAAACACGTGGAATTTCCACATCGTTTTCATCGTTGTCGTCCTGTTCATCAACTTCTAAGCCCAAAATATCATCATCCGTCAAAATTCCTTCTGTAGCCAAGCCATCGTCAAAATGAACGTACTCATAGAACGTTATGGTGGATTCTTCATTTTGTGGAATTTCATCCCATTGCGGTACGTGAACTATCTCACTGCTGACTACCATTTCGTTTGAATCGGTAAAACCGCAAGCTCTAAAACAGTTTTTTATAGTGGATTTTGAAACATTCTGCCAAGCTTTAAAAGCATAATTTATGGCAGAATATAAATTGATGTTATGATTTTTTTTTCTTCTTGTATATTTTGTATCATTTGTGAAACTACTTCTTTTCGGTATAATGTTTTAAAGTTTTGGATAATGCCTTTATCCAGTGGTTGTAGTTTGGAAGTGGTATTTGCCGGCAAAAATTTAACATGAACATGACTTAAATCTTCATCAATTTTGTGTGCAGGACAATTATCAACAAACAATAAAATTTTACGATGTTGTTTTTCCATTTGACTGTTCAACATTTTAAGCCATTCATTGAATAAGATTGCCGTCATCCATGCTTTCTTCTTAGCACGGTAAGTGACGGGTAATGTTTTCACATTTTTAAAACATCTAGGTTTTACTGATTTACCAATTATTAGTGGCTTTAATTTCTCTGTGCCTTACTGCGGTCCTTACTGCTTTTACCACCATGGCACTTTTCACCCTTTAAGCTCATAGTGCGATTAGGAAAACACTTGAAAAACAAGCCCGTTTCGTCCGCATTGAAGATATTTTTTGGGTCAAAGCCCTCTGTGAGTTGACTTAGCTTAGCACGCCATTCTGAACACACATCATCATCCACAGAGGCACTTTCCCCGCAAATTTTCCGAAAACTTATGTTATGTCGCTTTTTGAACCGATCAAACCAGCCATCACTCGCTTTAAATTCTGGAAAACCTAATTTTACAGCAAATGCTTTAGCCTTTTCCCTCATAAGTGCTCCGCCGACTGGTATGTTAGAATGACGACACTGCTCAAACCATTTTAACAGTGCTTTTTCTAAATTTGCATGCTCAGATTTTTTTGTCTTTTTAATTTATTGTTTGACGAAAGGTTTAAATAAAACTCGCGTTTTTTTAAAATTGATGTTAAAGTTGATGGAGCTATTTTATATCTAGCTACAACTTCAACTTTTTTTTCTCCACTCGATACTGCATTAATAATTTCCTGTTTTGTTGTTACGCACAATGTGCTGCAACTCCGCTTTGACACTTTTACTTAATGAACTGAAAATGCGCTACAAATTCAAGTTGAATAGAGCAAAACACTATGGTAAACACAGAATACATAACGGTAAACAATATGATCATTTTACGGCGACATCATTTTTTTGTTTTTTTTTTGTTTTTTACAATTACGAGTTAGAAGAAGTTTTAGTGAGAAATTACGTCTTATAAGACGTTTTGCCAAATTGACTTTGCAAAAAAATTACGACTTATTGAGGGGACCGAAATGCATGTATTTTATACGAGTTACCGCGATTTTTTCAAGGGACCGACCAATTATTACGAGTTAATGAGATTTACGAGTTATCGGGATTCTACTGTATTAGAATCTGAATATGACGCTGAAAGGTTAACCGACTAAAAGTTAAGAATTTCAAATCGGACTCCAACGAATAGTTTGGAGATAATCTCCTGTTATGGAGTTAATCTTCTGGTGCATGTTTGATACAGAGACATCATGAAAATAAATCTAGCAGAAGCCACAAAGTAAAAGAATTAAAAATAAAAAGAACGGCAAAATTTGTAATCAAAAGATATGGTCTCTATTTTAAAAAAGTGAAACACATATCAGTATTGTCAGTTTTTTACGAAATGTAACTAGAAAAAAAAGCAAAATTTTCATCAAGAGATTTAATATTTAATTGAATATTGGCTAAGCAGGAGAACCAAAGACCGGACCGTAATGAAATATCGGCGAAAAACCCACTGGCAAAATCGTACTGGGCTCAGTGGAATAGCAAGAAATTTCTAGATGGCTGCTTTTATTGAAATTTGGAAAGTACAGATGGCAAAACTGCAGCGGACTTAATTGTCGTACTAACGCCCAATGTAAAGGGAGCAATGAAGCAGTTCCATAATGGTTCCAGCGGCAGTCATTTAGGCGTAATGACAATTATAAAAAAAATAAAGAAGCGATTTTACTGGGCATGCTTTCCGCGATCTGTAGCCGATTGATATCCAATAGCGAATAATGGCTAAGGGTTCAAGAAGAAAAAGTTGTAGCCAGCAAGAATTTGGCTTTAAACCGAAACCTGCGCATGCCGATTATGGAAACGCTCTACAGGCACAAAAAACCTGCTTGAGCTTCATAAGTTTGTCCGTGACTATATTAAAGTGTCCAGCGATAAAATGAAGTCCAGATAAGATTGAATGATTGAAATGATTTTACGCTCAATACAAGAAAGGATTGCCCCTTTAATTGCTAACCTACTCGCAAGGACCATACCAGGTGATCAAGAAATTGAATGACGTGGTTTACCGGATACAGAGATATCATAGTCCGTGGTTCAAAATGAAAATGGTTCATCTGGAACCGCTGGCCAAATATGGCCGAGGTGATGTTGAGCCTGTTAGAGGCGAAAAGGCTTAAGTAGGCACCAGTTTAGTTAAAGTTATAAAAATATAATTACCACTAAAAAAGAGTAAAGTTAAATTATTTATTTTGTCTGTTTGCAAATTAAGAAGTTTCTAAGAGTTTTCATGAACACAAAACAACAATAACGTGCTTCAGTAAAATACCATAAACCGAGACAAACATATTCCATGAGCTAAGATTAACAATCTGTAAAAAACACACAATCAAACAAACATCTACACTGAATAATGATAACGATAGCATTTGCAATTGTAGAACTTTATAAATGTGGTGTATTAGCGTTTTTTTTTGTAAATTCTAGAACGTATTGGCAAAACAGTTAAGGGTAAACGTTATCAAGTGAAGATTTCATCTGTTAAAGTATTAAAGTTACCATCATGTGTTTTTGCGTGTAAAGGGGAATAATCGTCTAAATAAATCGTGTAATTTAATTTAAAACTTAAGAAATTGTGTATAGCTACACATAAAATAATAAAAAGAATTTAATAAACTAAACTTTTATTAAAGCAATAAACGTAACAATATTTCATAAAGTTTCATGGCACTAAAAATATTTCGAATTAGTAAAAACCAGCTGGACAATTCAGCCCATTTGTTATTATTTTTAAGTGCTGAGTTTGGATCTATATATTTAACAAGAGTATTCTACGTGCGGATGTTAACAAGTATTTTAATCTAGTCGCAGTTAGCATGAAATGATATCTAAAAATGACAAACATTTACTAACAAAAAAAAAATGATTAATCTCATATAATTTTATCGTTATATCGATATAATTAAGCCCGATAGAATTTAATTTGTTTTTTTTTTTGACGAAGCTCATCGTAAAACTTGGGACCAACTTTTCTAGCATTGATAACCGCATGTTATGAATAATACGACCACCGCGATCCACCAAATTGTCAATTGATGCAGTTTGTCAGAAGAAATAATCGCATAATTTTTAAGGCTGGTTAACAGGCCTCTTGTTAAATTTTGATTTCAATAATTCGGAGGTTTCGATGTCGAATTTTACAAAGTGCCACTCCGCTGAAACTACATCTTACTCTGATGAATGTCAAGCATATTTTCAACCAAAATAACGATATTCGTCAAATATGACGTGAACTCCAAATATAATTTTGAAGAAACACGGGTCTATGATGCTACCACATGTAAACCGCAAATGGTTTATTATGGATGTAATTGTAAATGTAATCGTTAATATAAAAGTTAGTTTGGATAGTTCAGTCACTAATTTTGTCACATTGACTTGACAGAGTATACAGATTATAAACGTCAAAAACTAAGCGCTTTATGATAGTTTATTTGCTGTACTTACTGATAAAAAATTATCCTACGATAATCATCCTAATTGTGTAAGGCGGTGGCGTAAAAATACGTCTGGTATAGTCGTGGGCGTTTTTATTTGTTTTTGGTACCGTCTAAAAAAAACGCCGATTAATCATAAGCTGATTCTAAATTTTAAATGTTTATGAAGTACCCTGTTTGGTTTTGTATGAAAAAACTGTTTTTGATCGTTCAAAATAAATTTATAGATTTTGTCAGAAATAAAGTTATTTATAAAATGTTGTGTTTGTCAATTTTCGTCATCATCTGAAGACGAAGAAAATAACACTATCAAAGAACTAGTGTTTAAAAGGAGACAGCTACGAAAAAAATCGAATATTTTTTCTCTTCCAAATACCAGGTTAGTTGAATATACATACGTATGTACTTTAATTGGTGAAAGTTAACATAAATTTTTGTAGTTTCATTAAGTACTTTAGACTGAACAAGGAAGCTTTTAAATATGTACTTAGTGAAATTGATCATAAACTTGGAAACCCACGGCGGTCAACAGGTGTTCTAAATATTTTAAAACTCGCAGCAGCAATGAGAATATTAGCAGAAGGATGTTACCAAAAGGGTGCTGGCAACGACTTTAATGTAAATTTATGTCAGACGTCAGTAAGCAAATACTTTAAAGATTGCATAGACGTATATGTATAGTGAGATTTGTCCTAAATGGATTTCAATGGAAATGGACGAACCAGAGAAACTTAAAATAAAAAAATACTTTTACGAAAGAAATAGCTTTCCTGGAGTTATAGGATGTATTGATGGTACCCACATCAAAATTGTAACTCCGAATAATGAAGAGAGGTTTAAATACTATAACAGAAAAGGTTTTAATAGCCTTAATGCCACAGTAGTGAGTTGAAGTAAGACAATAAAAAGGACAAAATTTTAAGTAAACTTGCTTGTAGGTGTGTGATTATAAGCTAAGGATAAGATATATTTCTGCCTTTAACCCTGTGTCAGCACATGACTCATTTGTTTGGAAAACGAGTGATTTGAGGCAAATGCTTAAACGAAATTATGAAAATGGAGAAAAAAATACTTGGTTACTAGGTAAAAATATATTGTTTTAACTGTTTCAGTTATTTTTTTTTAACTTTTTATTGTAGGAGATGCTGGTTATCCACTTGAGCCCTATTTAATTACCCCTTTTCGAATGGCAGCGGACGCTTCTCCAGAGGGTCATTTTAATAAAGTGCATTCAAAAACCAAAAACGTAGTGGAACGTACAATAGGTGTTTTGAAAAACAGGTTTAGATGCATACTAGGCGCTCGACAATTGCATTATAGCCCGAAGTTTGCAGGGAAAATAACAGCAGTCTGTGCTGCATTGCACAATATTTGCATCGAGTACAGAATAGCAATACCTAAACCTAATTTATAACATGAATGTACTGAAACTCATATTATAGAATCCGTTGATGACATGACGGCTTCAAATATACGAAGAAAAATAATGGAATCATTTACAAACTAACATTTTTTAAACTAAAATATTTATTCATTTTTAAAATAAAAACATTCAACTAAATTAACTTAAAAAAAACTCCTTTTCGTATTCAAAATTCATATATATATATGTACATACATACTACATATCCCGAATGCCTCAAAGAGTCTTGCATAGTCCCAATACAGAAAGTTAAAAGCACTATGGAGCCGCACGAAATGCGCCCAATAAATATGCTTCCAATTATTAGTAAAATATTGGAACAAATTGTTCGATCCCAACTCAATAAATATTTCGAAGAAAATAACTTTTTACATAATGTCCAGTCTGGCTTTAGAAATCAACATAGTTGTGAATCTCTTCTGAACTTGGTAACAACGCAGTGGAAGACTGAAGTATACAACAAAAGGCATATAATAGCAGTTTTTTTGGACATGAAACGCGCTTTCGAAACTGTCAATAGAGAAATCTTGCTTGATAAACTAAGTAAGTATGGCGTAAAAGGAGTAGAACTAAGATGGTTTGAAAGTTATTCAAGCAACAGAAAGCAGAGAACAAAATGTGGCGATTTTATTTCCGATAGTGAAGCTATTAATAACGGAGTTCCTCAGGGAGCGGTATTAGGAACACTACTTTTCTTAATATATATTAATGATTTGGGAAAAATATTAAACAAAACAAAAATATGTATGTTTGCGGATGATGCCCTAATTTATATTAGCGGTACAAATATGGTAGAAAGCATAAGGACAATGAACAATGAGCTACTTAATGTTGAAAAATATTTAAAAATGAACAAGATGAAACTTAATACGAGGAAGACTAAAGTAATGGTAATAAATGGTGATACTGATGAGAATATCGTGATTGAAGAAGAAATAATAGAAAAAGTACAGAGCATTAAATACCTGGGTGTCTTTTTCGATAAAAAGTTAAAGTTCGATTTGCACTTCAATTACATTTGTAAAAAGATTTCAAAAAAATTAGCATTTTTCAAACGAATTCGTAACAAAGTTTCTATTCTAACCTCGATAAAAATATATAATACTATTATAAAGCCTCATTTTGAGTATTGTTCTACTTTATTGTATCTTGGGACACAACAGATGAAAGAGAGACTTCAAAAATTGCAGAATAAAGGAATGAGAATTATATTAAGATGTCATAGATTAACACATATATATGTTATGTTAGACAAGTTGAAGTGGCTCTCAATCAACCAAAGGCTAGTAATGAATGTGCTAGTGTTTATATTTAAAATGAAGAACCAGTTACTGAACGTAGCGGACGTTCAACCATATTATTTGCGAAATGCAAATGACTTCAGACTTCACTTTAGTACAACGAATTTTTATCAGAACCTTTTATTTTATAATGGTCTAAAATTATTTAATTCCTTACCTCCAGATATAAAAACGGAGAAAAATTTTTATATATTCAAGCGTAGAATTATATCTTATGTTAAGCAAACCTTCTAAAGTCAAGCAATATAAAACTCTTTTGTGAAAAATCGTAAATTGTAAAACTTCTCAAATGTAAAACATATTGCAATTAATAGCAAATCAGCTAAATAAATAAAAAAAAAAAAAAAAAAAAAAAAAAAAAAAAAAAAACTACATAGAAAATATTTAAAAGCGGTTTTGCATTTCTTCCAATTCAATTTTTCTTTTCTTAATATCTATTTCCTCTTTTCTTAAAAGATATAAAAGTCTTCGATGCTCTTCCTTCTTTTTTAATTCGTTTTTATACAGCTTTAACTTTACTTCTTTTAATTTGAAATTTTTTCTACTGTATAACTCCTTCATATAAGTCTGTTTGCACTTTAAGCTGTTCCGAAAGAAGGTCGGGTTTTGATTTTTGTGCTTTATTTGCAAACTTAGATGTGGATGGCACTTCAATTTCTTTTAGAACATCATCATCATCATCATCTTTATGAATTGACTTCATCTTTTTGGATTAGCCGGAATATGGTTTTCTTTTTCTTGGCCGTCCAAAGTATTTTTTTTCACGCCGATTGATTCACCGGGACTTATAAATGACTGTAGTTGTAACAATTTTGCAGCTGCTTCATCAGTTGCACACAAGACAAATTGCTTAAAAGTTCCTCCACCTGTTGCTGAGCATTCCGCTTTGTTATGAATTAATTTTTTTTTAATTTAAATTTAAAGTCCTCCCAAACTTTCACCTGGTCGACTCGGGGGTCCTAAGGAGTTGATTTTGTCTGCAATTGCATTCCACTCATCTTTAATATTGTATTTGTGTATACCTTTAGAAAATCCTGTGGACAAGTGATGATTTTCCTTCATTAATTCGACCAGTCTTTCGAACTGTTTTGGAGTAGTTATTTTAATTCTAAAAATTTTTTTTCAATTAGTATCCTATTTAAATAAATATGTACTATAATTATTACTTACATTTTGTTTTGCATTCTTTAAAATAAAATTTTATTGTTTGGCGTGCTCAAAACATCTAACGACACTTTATGGCAAATCTTAAAGACGTTAACGCCTCACACGGTACGAAAAAAAATTAGTATTTTGCAAACAGAATTGCATTTTTGGCGTTAACGACATCGACGGTACGCTTTTTTTAAAACGCCAAGTTTTTCACACGCCAACGCTATACACAATAAGGGTGAATACTCAAGCATCGGTTATTTGACCGCCCGTTTCTATATCATTCTTTAAGACAATATACAAAAATGATCAAAATTTTTCTTTAATGTGATGTCTGTATCAAACAGCATTACCACTGACTTTTTCGAAGAAGGACCAAAATTCATAAAAGTTCATGAAAAGTTCATTTAATTACAAAAGCATTTAATATACAATTATGTTTTTTAATAAACGTATTTTAGTACTCAGAGCCCTTCAACGGCAAAGACTTTCAAATGTGTGCTCATTTCTGGCTGACTAAATAATAAAAATAATTGCCTTACTTGAACATTTATCTGCAGATATTGCTGTATTTGTATATTGCAACATGACATTTTTGTCATTAATAAACAACTAACAATTAACAACAACTGCAATTAATTTTTTCGTTCACTGTAAAAATTAATTACTCCTACATATTCAGCGCTTGAGGTTATATGATCTGATTCATAGTTATTAAATTATAATTGGTTTTTTAATTAATTATAATTTCTTATGGATACATACTTTAATGAAAAGAAGAAAGATAGTTATCGAATGTTGAGCACCCGCAGTTTCGAAGAGATATCTAGATACTGTAAACCAGTAGATCATTAGCCATAACATCAACTCCTATCAGCACCATAAACAAAGAGAAAATCAATTGTTGTTAAGTAGCCGCAATAGTTAAGTTGTTAACTAATGAAAAATTCCTGGAATCTTTAAGTAGAAAAACGGAAATCTTATAAATTAGAAAAACAAATGAGAGGTAAACTTAAACAAACAAAAGGAATTCCTGGCCAAGTCTTAACGCAACATTGGATATTAATAGCAATGTCAGTTTAAGACAGTCGTGCCTGGCTGGTAAAATAGGGAATCGTGAGTTCTAGTCCATCTACATTATAATAAGATCTGGTTGGCTGTGAATGTTCATTGCACCTGAGATAAGAAAAATAGAAAAAATAAGCAAACAAAATAAAATGTAAATAAAACATAATAGAACAGAAAGAACATACAGAGGAAGAGATGAACTGATTATCATTATCTTATAAACAGGCTTTGCTTTCTGCTCTTGTAATTATATACTACAGTTAATGAAAGTGCACTTCTGTACGTCTTTGTTTTCATTTTATTTTTCATCATACAAGTTCACATACATACAAGTACTGGTAAAGTGTTTTTAAATATTTTTATAAATTTTTACATTAGATGATAATTATTTCGTTTGTGATATTATCTTTGCAATAGTTTCATTCTCAGTCTGAATTTCTTTTTATTTCACACAATAGCTTGTCTGGCTTCACTTATACATTTTTATTTAAATAAAAATAAATGTTCATAAAAATGTTGGTTGAACACGAAACTTTTACTCTCTCTCCCTTTGTTTCCCTCTCTCTCTCTCTCTCTCTCTCTCTCACTTTTGCGAGCCATACTAATTTCGTTTTGAGATTCTCGGAGTCAGCACAAATTAAACACGAAATAAGAGTTGAGACATTTTTTATCTTTTATTTATGATTTAATATCTCACCTTAAAGCTGTTTTATCAGCTTTTAAATTAAAATCTGTTTTTTTTTGCAGTATAATTTCATTGCACAAAATACTTTGCGTTAATGTTTTATATTTGCTTAAACAGTTACTGGCTTTGAACAGCTTGTTTTGCCACATCATGAATCATGATGTGAACGTTTCTTGTTAACAACTGAATTTACGCAGTCCATTTTGTCTTGTCAGTATATTCATTCAAACTTTGTTGTTGTTTTCATAAAAGGTTGCAAAATAATGTGGACAATAATAGTTATTCTAATTCAGAAACAAAAAACATATTTTTTAATAAAATTCATAGTTTATTATTTTCGTGGAAATTTGTATCACAGTTGTTTGAAAACAGCAATTAAAATTTTATTCGGATAAAACTTAAAAAAAAGAATTATTTAGCTAAATGGAGATAATATAGAAGTTAAAAATACAATTGTAGATAAGTTAAATTATGATAATGTTTAGATGAGGATCCATTTACCAATGGATTAAAGTTTAGTTATGTTATGCATAATTTTTTTAAGCTTCCGATATTACAAATTTAATATCCGTCATTTGCAATTTTAACGACTTGACAATTTTATTTTATGTAATATCATCACAATTAATAAAAACAATTATAATTTAAAAAATCAATGGCATCAAGGTTAGCTAAAGTTTATGCTATTGTTAATTTTGTATATAAAATAATGCTAATTAAATTTAAGTGGCAGTACAAAAAATTTCCATTTAGTTGAAATTCCATAAAAGTAATTAGTTTGCTTCATCTAAGATCCTGTAGTTAATTTTTTGCAGATGTAAAATTTTAAAGTATAAACTTTTATGAATGGCATTAAGAAAATATTCGTATATAAAACAAGCGGCTATTTTATCTTCAATTGATTATTGCCCCCTTCCATAAAGACTAAAGCTATGGCAAATTCTTTTATGGAAATTATCTATATAACTAAAAGAATTGGGAATGGTCTGCCCAAAATTTGTGTAATAGTCTGCAAAGGATTTTTATGGGAAGAAATATTTCAAAATTCAAGAAATTTAAATTGTTATTTTCTATGGTATCGAAGATTTTTCCTATTTTCTACAGATTCTGCTCAAAGTTAGTGCGAATAACGTCTTTAGTTCGGAAAACATGCTTGTACAAGTTTAATTGACCACGCCCATTACAAACAAATTTATTTAAATTTAAACAGGACAACATCTGTTGGGTCAGCTAGTGAAAAATAAAAATTTTGATTAAAGATTTATAAGAACCACTCAGGCCTGTTTTAATGAAAATCATGAAAGATGATTTTAATATCATACTAATGATTTAGTTTTGTTCTGCAAATAAAATCTCGTGATAACAGTACATTTTGTTAGTAGAGCGTTTTTTACGTGATTTAAAATTGCTGTGATTTGTAGGACTGAACCACATGCCACTGTGGAACAGTAATCAAATATTTTAGAAATTAATTAGGATTTTTTTCGAGAGATTGAAACAAAATTGACATGTGTGAAGCAGAGCTTAAGTTAAGCGTGTAAGATGACAATTCAATATTTTTGATTCAAATATTTGGTTACAAGCTCAATTTCTTAAACTAAATTTTACACTTTTAATTTTTTTGTTGCAGGTAATTTTGTAAGACTTAATCAAACAAAAAATTTGGTGCACTGGTACGTATTGCTTTCTTACAGAAACTGTGTGATGTTATAATTATGATTATTTAAGGCAATCAATTTTCAAACATTTATTAATTAGGTGCCCCTATAGGCTAGTAGGTAGTGTACTTGCTCATAAGACTGGAGGTTGTGGGTTCGAATAAAAATTGACTGTCGGTGAGGCTGCTCAGTGATGAAGGCATGGCCACTGTGCTGTCTTATACGACAGTTAATTTCCGTAACTATCCTTCTACTTTCACCGCCTGTCTCACCTCTTCTCTATTTTTTCCTAAAAGAATGTAGCACGGTAGTTGACTAAATAGGCATTTTTACCTTAACAAAAAAGAAAAAAAACAAAAAAAAAACACATTCATTAATTAAACCATTACTGTGGTCTAACTCTACAATCAATGTAGAAGCTCTTTGGCTTAAAAACTTCATCGCTGTACATATCTAGTACATACCTCTAGTTTTTTTATGTTAAAATTAATTTAAAACTTTTACTTTTATTTGTGATATTTTTTACGAGATGTTCTGTTAAGAAGGGGCATGGATTTCCCTTATAAAGCACATCAGTAAATTTGACTACAATTTTATCAGAAATTGAAGATTATTATGACTAAAACTAAATTAAATAAGTGATAATTATATATTGAGTCAGAAAAGCAAAAAAAGACATCGAAGTCCAAAACGTC
Organism: Trichopoda pennipes; assembly: GCA_030448955.1. Lineage (NCBI taxonomy): Eukaryota > Metazoa > Arthropoda > Insecta > Diptera > Tachinidae > Trichopoda > Trichopoda pennipes. The sequence goes on from JASKUP010000042.1 coordinate 8,628,904, forward strand.
TAATAAATTACCTATTGGTTTTTTTAGATTATGTTACAAAAGAGGTATATACCTTGAAGTTGGTAGCACTTTTTCAACTGACATCCAATTTGTTAGCCATCAAGTGATTAAATTTAGTTTCATTTGGCATTTCAACATGAACAGGCTGATGCCTGATGAACATTGTTTTTAAATTGTGCAAATTTATTTAGCAAATTTTATTTACATTTTACAGTCAACATAATCTTTTATCAGAGCATGATAAAACACACGGAGACATCGTGTAGTGCGTACATAAGAAGTTATTGCTGCTGTAAAACGTAGCGTAGAAAAATATTCTATTCAGTCTATGCGGAAAGATCTAGGCTTGCGTATTTATAAAATATAACTCGTAAAAGAATTAAAGCCACACGAACAGCTAGCAAGTCGTAGATTCGGTGAATGGGCTAAAAACAAGATTACCGTTAATGCTGATATTGTTAGTTAGTTTTGTTTGTTAGCTCGATGAAGCTAACATTTGTTCGAATGGATACGCTAATAAATAAAACTGTCGTCTTTGGAGTAATGTCAATCCACAAGTGTTCTTTGAGACACCATTATATTCAGAAATACTAACCGGCTGGCGTGCTTTATGAGCTGGTGGAATCATTGGTCCATACTACTTTAAAAATGATGTGGTCAGAATGGTATACTTAATGGTGACCGCTATACCAGCGGTCATGATTAGTGACTTCTTCATTTATTAATTCAACAATCATGAGCAGGAGCTGTTTTTTCAACAAAACTAATCAACACGCCACATCGTGCTACAATTAATTTACTGAAGGAAGCGTTTAGTAATCGCATAGTTTATTCTACGCCGATATGCTCGAAACGATTTAACACAAATGTTGGAAAAAGACATCGAAAATTGAATCTCCAGATTACGTCCAAGCCAGCTGTGGCGGTCATATCCCAGAAGTCATATTTGAATTATAATCCCAGAAGATTTTCTTTCGAATAACGTAAATTTGATGTCAATTTAAAAACTTCATTTTTGTTTTATTCTAGTTTAAAGTTTTATATCTTTATAAAAACACGCTATAGGATTAACAATAATAAAAGATTCCAAATGAAAATCAAACTCAAAACCTATTTGATACTTTTGTTGACTGACGTAATTTTCAATACATTCATTTAAAAAAATTTATGAGCTTTGACGTGTTTTATATGCCAGAATTAAAGGTATGAATTTCAGGTCAAAGTGTCTTTCACGAAACTCTCTTTGAAATCTCTATTTTTGGTACTTGTTCCTGCTGCCTTTCAAAATATAAGGCTATGAATAAATGCACGTAATTTAAGACTTCAAATATCCCTGGAAATAAGATAGCTAATTCAAATGAAAGAATTACGTTAAAAGAACTAAAAAACAGCGTCATGGACTGTGATCGCTTCACTTGGTGGCTCCTCGGCCCACTGCAAAAAATTGAGGGAATAATGAATAATATATGCGTGTTTTACAGGCATATCTGATCGATTTTTGCAGCAGGATGAAGACCCTAAGCATACCTGATAACCGAAAACAAACAGAAAATAGTTTATAATTGAATAAAGAGTTATTCAGTTGATAGCAGATTAGTGACACGTTCCAAGTATTGCAATTTCAATGATTAACGAACAATTTTAGTTCCTACTTGATTCGGTGTGCAACTTATTCTATATATAATACTGCTACAAAGGAATGAAGAACTTCTCGGCAATAAACAGGCTTTACGGAATTATTCCTTACGAAAGAAATAAAAAAAAAACGATTATATTTTTTGGGTAGATTTTTTTATTTTGATTTATTGACCTTTTTTCATATCTCGCTAAAGAATAGTAAGTCCTTGCTTCTTATTATTAAATTTAAGAAATAATACTTTTTATTATTTAACCGAAACGCACTTTAATTATAAATCTGAAGTTAAATGTTCTTTGTTTTTCTAGTTATTTCATAAGATGTTGTTTCATCGTCAAGTAAATTAAAAAAAATTATTTTAAAATGTGTATTAAGTAATAAATAATAAAAAATATTAAATAAGCATTTGTATCAACAACTGCAAAAAAATCTTAAAACATTAAAATAATAGAAATAAATAAAAAAGAATAAACAACAGCCATTTAAAATTCACTGATAAGACTATAGGAGATTTAAGGAACTTGCGTCAGCCAGTTTAAATTTTATTCCATTCTAGAATCTAGAAGTTCTTGTTCTAAACCGCAAAAGCCAGATAAATCTAAAAAACATATATGTACATACATATGCTAATATGGAAAATAATACACTAAGCGTTATAACACTGTTCAAGGTAAATTTCTGTCTCTCTCTCGCTCTTCTTTTTTTAAGGTAAATACAAATATGTACTTATGTATGAACATATAACATATACAGTGTCGGATATAATTAAAGCATGATCTTGTGATTCTAAAGAAGCATTATCATTATCTTTAAAAGAACTTACATCACACACATTAAAATTTAAAATAAAAAAATGTATTTGTACTAATAAAAAAAAACATAAGACAAGTCGCCTTGAAATTGTTTCGTTACATGTTAATAAAATGGCAAGAAATAAATACTCAGTGCATTTAAAAGCAAAATCGTACGTGATTTTAATAATGGTAAATCCGTGACGACCATTGGAATATAACTTGGTATTAATCAAAGCTTATAATGTCAATTTTTACAAAATGATCACTAGACGTTATTCCAAGAACCATTCAAAGAAGGTGGCCTAAAATCTTATTATTCGTCAAAAAGCACATTTATTGGACCACCACACAAGGACAAACCCTACTTTTCTCCCATAAGCCGAAGTTTAATTAAAACTTATTAAACTTATTAATTAACATTATAGAAGTTCTGTGAAACATGGCAGATGTATTGTTTTGGTCTGGAGGCCTTTTTCAGGCTATGGCATAATCCCGATTCACAAAACAAATAGAATAATGAATCGTTTTATTTCTAAATACATCCTTGAAAATAGCATACTTCCACATGCCGAGGAGGAAATGCCTTTTAAGGCACCAGCAACAACAAGTAACAACCCTAAAAACATATCTAAACTTTGAAGTAGAGTAGTTCATTGCTAACAAAATTAATGTTTTAATCCCATAGAAAATTAATTGGAAATTGGAATGAGAATGGAATAGAATCTTCAGTTAATTAACCAAATTAATTGATTCAATGCGTCCAAGATGTGCTGCAGGTTTAAAAAATAATAAATATGAATAATGGTATTAATTATGCTTTTTGGTTGAAACTGCTAAATATAATGGTCTTTACTGAGTTACTTTGATTTTTAATGCTTTAAATAAAGAATCAATGTAATTTTTATGTTTAATTTATGATTTAGTTTCAAAAAAATTTTTTAAGTAAATAAAAAAGAATCCATAACTTTTTAACAAATTATTGAAAAGAAGTAATTGTGAAAGTTTTGTCCGATACTGTATAATTCCTATGAATTAATTGATAATAATAATAATGAATGTCATTGTTATCTTTTAAAACAAAACAAAAAGACTGTCTTTTATTTAGTTTCTCTAGAAAAAATGTGTATAAATTTATTTTTTACTTCATTTATATTTATTTTAACTTAAAAAGAAAAGTTTCAATTAATTTAACCAATTTAATCAAGAGACAATTAATAATTCAAGACATGGATATTCATGATATGCCTGACTAATATTCAAAAGCTTTTATGAATATAAGAGTTGGAAAATTATTAACAATTTTAATTTCCATTTTTTCAGCATTTAATTTTTGTACAACTAAAAAGGAGACAATAAATTATGCATTTTCTGCTTTAAGATAACAATGGACGTGCATACATATGTTTTATAAGTCTCTTTTTTCTTTGACGGCTAGCCCAAATAAGTGATTCATTGGCGCACATTTTGATTGTTCACAATTCCGCAGACAGCCAAATGTATTTATTTGTTTTGTTAATTGTTTATTGTCAGAATTAAATTAAAAGTTTTCGACAATTGTTTTCACTTTTTATTTATATAAAATTTTACTTCCTCAAAAAAAAAAAAACGTAAAGCTTGAGTTATTAAATTACGTTTTCAAATGGAATCGTTATTGGAAGTACTTGTACTTCTTATTTTCATTTTCAAACTTAAAAAAATCAAACAAGAATTTGATAAAGAAAAAACAGAACAAGCTAATTTTTAATTTTTATTCAACTATTTATTCAATTTTTATTCTCTTTATATGAAGGGATACATTGAACCATTTGTTGCAACTAAGACAATAGTATTTTATTTACTGGCGGAACAAATCCAAACAATTTAATACCAAAAATTTTATTATTTAACAAATCAATTGAATTGTAGTTCGGAGCAATGAAGATATATTATTTCTAGTTTTATAAGTGCAAATTACCTCACTAGGCCTAAAATGCTAACACAAACCACAAACAACCGAATCTTTATAGTTCCATGGAGCTTTCGATGAATAATATGCAACTTTTTAAAACTAAATTTGTATTTGGCAATTATGTTTGACGAACTATGAATAGATTCCATATCATATACTCTCTAAATGATACAGTAGTACCAACGTCCGGAAGGAATGTGCCCGCTCAATAGAATATCAAAACGGTACACAAAAGTATGGAGGAGAAATCAAATATATCAATTCTTTGTCGGTCGTTAGAATCTGTCTATTTACTCTACGTGCTACAATATTGTCACGTTTATTCCTTTTAATAAAAGTTTTGTTATATTGAGTTTTTTTATTGCAAAATAATAACAGAGTACGTTAGAGTGTTAAATTTCAGTTAAACAATTTATTTACTTTTAATACACACAAAGTAAACACAACGATAACTTTGATGTCTTTACTCATTGATGATTCAACTTGAATTTCATAATTTTCCCTCTTTCTCTCACCCCATATCGTTGTTGTTGTTATCATTAAGCTTAGGCGCCTGCTTGGCTGTGTGTTTTGTTTTCTGTTGTTGACTTATTTGGTGGAATTTCTTATAAGCATGTTGTTGTTGTCTTGTGTGTATAAGATTTCTTAGAAAACTACGCAGTTTTTCTTTAACTGATAATTAGTTTATTTTAAAAATTAATAAATTATCATCCTCACAATGTAATAAAAAATATGTCATTACTGAATAGGTTCGATTTGGTTTAGGAATTAAAGTCACGATATAATCACATGTGTCTTTCTGTTACTGATAAGCCCCTAAAGCTGTTGAAATCTTATGTTTTATCACAAAATTATGCTCGCCTTGATGAGGCTCATTTTTGTTTTGGCAGCAAAGAAATTTGCTGCCTATGAAGTTCACACAATCCACAACAGAATCTTCACACACTATTCCATCCAAGTAATAGTGTGTGTGTCAAATATCAGGCAACCGCTACAGGGATTTATGTAGGAGCTGTCACGAGAAAGAGAAGATGTTTTAACACTTCATCTGTGCCTCTATCTTGCACTTGAGCCTCACCGTATTCTCCATTTGAAAACAGTGCTTATGAGGCAAGCACGCGCGGAATTGAATAATTTGTTTGCTATTTTCTTTAACCAGCAATTATTTCTATTAGAGTGTTACTGTACCTCGTACGGAAGCTATTTTTATACTGATGCTCTAGCACAATCTGACATAAATATTTTTTATACTGCCTGAAATTTTAGTTTAAATAAGAAGTGATTGATTCAAAGTTAGGTAGAAAGTAGAATAAAAAATGGCTCAGATAACTGCGTTATTATTGTTGGGATTTTCAATATTTTTTTCTCGGATATACTTGATAAGGTCCACTGACGTTTTTTCAACTTTGTTTTATTAGTGAAAGCCGTCAGTAGCAGCCCTACAAACCTAAAATGTCATGATATGTTACTGGCACTGAAAACCATTTTCATTTGTTCTATCTGCATCTTTCACCTGCTAATACCCACTTTACAAGTCTTCGGCAAGGAAACATTTTTCATTTGCTATTAAATTTAGTGACGTCTAGACGCTTTTACTTCATTTCCTTTTTCGAACGAATGCAATGTAAATCTTTCTTTTTTTAGCTTCGTTAAGGCAAATGCCATTACATCCTTGTCATGGATGCAATAACAATTTTTTAAATGCTTCAATTTAAAACTGATCATTAAAAAGTGGGTCAGTTGCACTAAAAGTTCCATTTCTATTGCGAGGTTTTTTGCACCCTTTCGTAAAGTTTCTTTTCTGTTTTTTATCCTACTTACGTCGCATTACTAAAATATGTCCGCGATCTTGAATAAACAATAGATTTTTGTTGTCTTATGTGTTTTGCGGTGCTGTTAATTTATATTGAAACTGCCAATATTTCTCGCAGAATTCTCTTAACACAACTAAACCCGGTTGCCTGTAATGTGCTGATAAATAATTCCGTGATGCTGACAAACAATGTTGAACAACAAATTCCTAACAAGAAATGCACCAACAAATTTGCAATTATATTATTAAAATTAACGACGTTGTCGTTGTAGCGTTTTTGTTATTATTTGAATTTGAAAGTTTTTTCTGGCTTGTGTTAATAGATGATTGTTAAACTAACTTTAAAACGCCGCGTATAAAATGTTCTATAATTAAACCTGTTACAAAGTTACTGGCAACGCTGTCTGCTTAAGACATCACATGCATATTAAAATATCATTCAGGTTTTTCATTGTGATCATAACATAGTTCTGTTCGTGCTATTTATTATATAGCGTTGTCAGCCGTAAGATTATCTGGAGGTAGTTATTCATTTTATTAAAGTAATCAGTTCAGTTAAATGTCTAAATTTTAACCAGAAATAATTAATTTGGTTTTCTTTTGAAATTAAATCCTAATAATTAAAGCTTACGATTAAGAAATAAGGAAAGTTAAATACCTTTTAAATGACAGCGTCAGCACAATATCTAAACGAAAGAAGTGAATATAGCTGACAAGTGTTGATTTAAATTCAGATTTCATAAGGTATTTCGTTATTTGTTTTGTAGGAAAGATTGTAGCAAATGACAATATTTAATTAAAACATAAGTTAATTGAACTGTAGGCAGAATGTGTACCTTCTCAATTGAATAATTTTGATCAGAACAACAATTTTTTTAATTAATTTTTAAAATATATTTTATGTCAATTTTTAAAAAGTTATTTAAACGCAAAACTATTAGAATAAAACAATAATACGAGATATTCATTCATTTATCACAACGTTGATAGCTGTGAATATCTGCAATATTTTTTTAATGTGAAATAGATTTTCTCATAATAAACATAACTCATTTAACTTAGTAACTCATTATTGTTCTTTAGTGTCTCTGATGCTAATCTTTTCCTGTGTAGTCCTAAAATTTAATACAAATATATTTATACTTTTCTCATGCTTTCACTTTTGATATGGCAATTATTCTTATAATATGGCAATTGCTTAAGCTGTTCTCAAAAAATTAGAGAATAGTAATAAGAATTTGATGATTTAATCGAAAAGTAAAATTACTGAAAATACTCGTAGTTGTTTTGGAATAGCGGGTCGTTGTAAGTTCATTTTATAACAATTGTTATATAAATTTTTATTTTAGGAGCTGAACTAGACAAATTGTATGAAAACATATTTACCCGCTTTTTTATTCAAACAATATTTCAACAATTTTTATTGTATAATTGAATATCCCTTTATGTTTAAGTATAACTGTATTTACGTAAGTACAACTTTAATATAAATGAAAGTAACTTAATTGAAAATGTCAAAAACTGGCCATTAGGCTACTAGAGTTGTATTTAGTCCTTAGCCGCTAAGCGTAAACATTAATATCGATTTGCATTAAAGTAAATTACAGCGTCATTTCGAAAATTATAACTCCTAAATTTTGACAGATACAATAATTTAAAATATCCAAAATTGTGCATGAATTTAACAATAATGAAATTATACTATGAGGAATTTTACCAAGAAAATGAAAATAAGTTAGCAGATTCAAACACTTGTAAGTCTGGAAGGAAAACTTCACATAACTAATGCAGTGCTTAGTCTTATAGTCACTAGGGTGGTGCCGTAATACTGTAAACATTGGCTGCACCAGTAATTAAAAAAAAAAGATTGATACGATTTTCTCATTTTTAGTTCGATCCATACCTTCTGAGAATTATATCCTTAATTTGACCTATACTAAATCTATGCCTTTCTTTAACCATTTTCGTATTTTTTTCCGAGTTTTTATATTATGACTAAAAATTGGTGGCAAAAAACTAACCTACTGTGCCACAATAATTTATTAGCTGTCTTGTATTTTTCTATTGTATTAAACTGAGAACTACCAGATATTCTTAATGGAGCACCACGATCTCTAATGAGTATCTCATATTCCCGCATTTTTACAAAGTTAGTCGCAGAGAAGGTATTATAATTACTCATTCTCTTTTAGAATGCATATGCTTTGTTGTGTTTAGACATCATCAACGCGTAGGAGAAATTTCGATTTACACGCTTCCGTCTCGAAGCTATTCGAACATATATAAACTGTATTATTCTAACTTTAAAAAAGTTCTTAAATGCAGTTAAAAAATGGTATATTTTACTTTGAACAAATACAATTTCTTGAAAGTTTTTGTTAAATTGTTAAAGATAAAAGAGTTGTATTTTCAAACATAATCAATCACACGAAAATATCATTTAATACGGATGATAAAACTTGATTAAACTTTTTTTAGACCTTTTTTTATATTTGTTAGTACAGAAAAAAATGCAGCATATATAATTCAAACAAGATATGACTGAAGTTAACTTTAATAATTTTTAGCGTTTAATACCGTTGATTGGATCAATAATTTTGAGAATGTTAGTTTGTTGGACCAAATTTTTATTATAAAAGTAAGAACGTTTTTATTGTATTGTGGCATGGTCAAATACCATCAAACCATTTAATAATGGAATTTCAGCTATCAAATATTGATTATTGTGTTAGAAGCCAGAGAGCCTCCTAAACAATCAGAATAGTATTTTCGCTTTAAATAAATCTAGTTCGTTGAACTGAATTGCTGAAATTTATAAGGGGCAACAGCAGCTTTGTAGAGATAAATAAAAAATTATAGTTATGATTCCAGGTTACGTCAACTTTATTTATCTAGGCAAAAAAATGCTTAATATGTGCTATAAAATTGATCGTTTTTTGTGTTCTGCTCTTAATGTCTTCTGTTAGCTTCCTAGCTACCGCCTCCAGAAATTTCGTCTTCAATTTACGAGTATAAAGTAACAGCTAACTAAAAAGATTTAGACATTTTTGGACATGTCAAATACTTGAAAATCGTCGAGAACTTTTTTTAGATTTAGAAAAGTTTTGAAATATGTTTTTTAAGCTGCATTAAATAATTTATAAAAAAATAAATAGTGTATTTTATGGTTTATTTTTGTGCCCAACTTATTTATTTACATTTCAGGTAATGAATAAAAAATACTGGTTATCTTAGTGGAATCACGTTCAAATTTTTAAAATTAATCTTTGTTAATCTACAAGACTTGTTTTTCATTTAACGAATGCTTATATAACGGGCTCACTGGACCAAAACTTGAAACCAAGCTCAATGATTAAATACATGCAAAATGTATATTTAAGAAAAAAACTTTTCTTTTTTTTAATTTGAGAGTCTGTAACAAGTTGACTGACTGCTGGTACAAAACTGAAATGAGTCATTAAGTAAACATTTCTTAAGAATTTTGAGTTGTCTGTCTGCCAAAAAAAATTGTTTGTTGTAGACAGAATTAACACATCATCGAAAATTTAATAATAAAAGTCTTTAACTGTAAATAACTTTGGTTTTTTTTAGAAAAATAAAATAAATATTTATAACACGTAATTTTTATTATGTGATATGGAACGCTGTCTTTTGTTTGCCTTAAATATGGTTTAAAGTATTGTGGTTCAATATGAAAATGTTTAATTTCATATACGAAAAATATAGATTTGAGATTATATGTAGGATTTTCTAAACGCCTTTCGTTGTTTGCTCCCTTGAAGCGCATCAATTGTATAATTCATAGCTGAAAGTCTCATCAGGTCTCAGCAAATGTGTGTTAATATATTTTAATATTAAAGTAATATTAAAATGTTTAAGGAACTACAAGCACGACTGGGTAAATCTAATTTTGAAAAAATGCAAATTCTTTTGTTAAATACTTTTGATAACACTGACCAAACGGTTGTTGCCTTTAAAATCAAAATCGCCATTTTCAGGTGAACAATCTTTATAACTGATTCAGTTCACCGAATTAATAATAATATCATTCATTCATTATACTGCATGTTTAGGGGCTAATTACGCCGCAAAAAAGTAGATTTTTTGTGTTTTTATATATGTTTTTTATTTACGTCAACTTTATGGTCTACATAATGGCTCACTAGGGCAATTAATTCGATTAGCTCTGGGACCATTTCGCCCAACGTTCACTTTTAAATGACAATTCACATCCACAGATACATCGTATAGTGCAAACATGTAAAGCAATTGTTTATATAGATCGTAACGTAGATAATGATCCAAATTGGTCTATCCGCCATCATGCACAGGAATTAGATATGTATCCACCCATTTTGTGAAAGATTTTACGGAGAGATCTTGATTTGCGTGCTTACGAAATTAAGTATAACATGTAATTTAACCTTCACCTTGAGAATGTGTAACTTTAGTATTTATCTAACTAATTGTTAAAGCAAAATCTCTTAAAAGCGAAGAAAATTATTGTATTTTATTTATTCCATCCCTTTATTTATATTTTAATCAACTTATTAAAAGTTAAGTGTTAAACCACTTAAAAAGTAATTTAAAATTCAGCTTAAACTGTACCCACAGTGAGGCGAAGTGCAAAAATGCAGACTACTGGCTGGGTTCATTTAGAATGAAAGTGATTTACAGATTATTTGCTTCTATAAACATATTTATAGTGGCTCATTTGTGTCAAAGAAAAAGTAAAAAAATATTTTAATAATTATTTTAATTATTTACTATTCTCCTCAAAAATGTTATTCTTAAATTTTAAAAATAAGTTAAAGAAATACAAACACATAAGCCAGACGACATTATTTATTTGTTTAAATACAAAAAATAGCACAATAGCATCTGTGGAAACAATCTTTTGGTTGGCTCATATACACATACTTTAAAAAGAAATATAAAAGTAACAATTATTAAAAGCTGCCAGATCTTTTTATATTAAAAAAAATCTAGACGTTTTAACTCGTCCATAAATATGTACATAAATCACGGTTGCAAACAACAGAGAAGCAGCTTCTGTGTCCATAATAGTGATGTGTTTTATTTGCAAAGCTCAGTAAATGAAGATACGTCAACAAGTTTAAAAATGTCATGTGTTATTTTGCAATTCTAACTAAAAAAATAGTTAAATAAATTTGTTATACTGCCCGAACACAGCACGTTTACTGTGATGTATTGAAACGCTTGAAGTTCGATCTTTGACTGACTTTTATTATATTTAAGAAAAAAGGAATAAGTAAACAATAAATTCTTAAGATAGGGAAAGCTTAATTGTAGTGTTATTATGAGATGGAGAAGTATATGTAAGAAAGGTACATAACACGCCTCCACTTAAATTTGATTTTTAATAATTTTTACAATAGTAGGAATTTTATATTTATCTATAAAGTATAACAAAATTCATATATATATATATTTATGTGTGTGTGTGTATATAGTAAACATATAAATTTTATGTAATTCAATGAAAATTAACTGCTCTATTTATAACATTCAAATATTCGTACGAAACCAGTTTTATATCGGTTTTATAAGCATTCGATAAATGTTATAACTACGGGGCTTAGTTTTTATTACAAGTATAAAATTTAGAAAAGTAAGTTTTCAAATAGTTAAATTTATATATGCTTATCTTTTGTTTGCTCTCGGTCTTAATACTCTTCTGTATACATGTTCACTATCTCTGCTTTGAGTTGAATTTGACAAATTTTCATTCGTATTAGTATCTAAGTTATCATTATTTTCTAAATTACAAGCTAATTCATCCATATTCTTCTGATTAATTCATGTCACCTTTCAACAGCTTGATTCATGGAAATTCTATATGAGCATGATGGCAAATCTAATGAATCATTCTGAATATTTTGATTTTCATGATCATTCTGAATATTTGATTCTCATTTACTCCTGCCCTTATTTGATCAGTATGTCTTTTTATTATTCTACCTGTTGAAAGAATACATTGATATGAACGTGGACCTGTATTATCTTTTATAATAGCAGGGGCCCAAAACTTTGAATTTACGTTTGTGTAATCTCGTATGAACACATTTTGACCTTTTGCAAATAATTTGAAATACTTTTATTTTGCTGCTCTATTATTTTATTTTTAACAAGTGGTGGTTTAATTAGATCAAAGCGGGTTATAATCGATCTTCCAATTAAAAGCTTTGCTGGACTTTCATGAGTTTAGCTGTGTTTTGTATTGCGATAATCCATTGGAAAACGATTTAAAATGACGTCAATATTTTCATTATTTTCAGAATTTAAATTTGCATAAATAGATTTTTTTAAAGTTTTTACGAAATTTCCAGCCTGGCCATTGGTGGCTGGATGTCTAGGAGCTGTTAATATATGTTTAATTCTATTGTTTGAAGTCAAATTTTTAAACTCTTCACAAACAAATTGCCTGCCATTATCACTGACAATAGTGTGGGGAATGCCAAAACGGCAGAAAATTTCTCTTAGTTTTAATATAACAAAATTGGAAGTGATATCCTTGGTTTTGAAAACCTCTACCCATTTGGAGAAAGAGTCTATGACAAGAAGAAAATGATAATTTCTAATGGGACCTGCAAAGTCTATATGTATTCTTTGCCATAAAGAGCTTGTAGGACTCCAGGGTATATGAATGCTTTTTTTTGGACTAGCTATAAGTTTTCGATCTTATCAAATGTTCAATATCATAATCGATTTTGGGCGATTTTAGTTTTGACGATATCTAAATGAGATTCATGTAGAATATGAAGTACTGACTCTCTTAATTTTGTAGGAATTATAACTCTGTAGCCCCATAATAAACAATCATGGTCTACAGTTAGCTTGGTATATTTAAAAACAAATGTTTTTAATTGTTCATCTTTGAGTTCCTACAGTTTACCCATTTTTACGAATTCGCATACCTTAGAAAGTATAGGGTCACGCCTAGTTTCTCTAGCAATGTCCTTAAAATCAAGATTTAAAACATTATCTTTTTTTATATAATTAACATATGTAGTACTATCGTTTGTACTGCATAGGTGTTAAGGAATTCGCGATAAATTATCAGCTTCATTTAATTCACCTTTAACATGTTCAATTTTATAATTAAAACCGAAAGTATAAAAGCTCATCTTTGAATACGCGCTGCTGCCATTACTGGTAAGCCTTTATTTTCTCCAAATACAGAAATTAATGGCTTATGATCAGTTTTTAATTTAAAAACATTTCCGATTGAATATTGTTTGAATTTAGTAACATAAAAAATTATAGCTAATGCTTCTTTTTCATGGGTACTATATTTTTGCTCAGCTTTCGATAAAGCCCTTGAAACAAAAGCAATAGGTTTTAAATCTTTGTCAATTTTGTGTGAAAGAATGCCAGCTATGGCAGAATCTGAAGCATCAGTGGTGAGAAAAATTGGAGGTTTTGGGTTAAAATGAATTAAAAATTTATCAGACGTAATTTCTTTTTTAACGGTTTGGTACGAGACTTCACGCTCTTTAGACCATACGAATTTTACATTTTTCTGTAATAATTTATATAAAGGAATCATTATTTTTGCAAAATTATTGACAAACTTTGCATAAAAATTGACCATGCCTAAGAATGGCATGGTTCCGAAACATTACTAGGAATGGGAGCGTTAGTAACAGAAACTATCCTCTTTTTATTTTTCCTAAGACCAAACCTGTCTATAGTAAAACCTAAATAATTAATTTCATTTTTAAAAAATTTACATTTGGAAAAATTTAGTTTAAGTCCAGCCAACATTAACTTGTTTAATAAAGCTTTTAAATTTTTAATATCGTCTTGATATACAACTACAAATGGTATACCTTGTAACACATTTTCCATAGTCTTTTGAAATATAGCGGCTGCTAGTTTAATAGCAAAAGGTAAACGCTTCATCTTTAATGTGCCAATATGAGTTGACCAAGTATATAAAAGCTGGGATTTTTCATCAAGAATCAATTGGTTATAGGCACTAGACAAATCCAGTTTTGAAAACGATTCACCACCTTGGAGTGAAGCAAAAATTTCATCAATTAATGGGAGTGGATATTTAAAATCTATCAAATATTATTTATTAATGGTAACCTTATAGTCACCACAAATGCGGATGTCACCATTTGGTTTCAAAATTGGTACAAGAGGTGTACCCCATTCTGAATGATCAACCGGTTCTAAAATGGCACTTGTTATTAATTCCCTCAAATTCTTTTCAATTTTATCTTTCCACGCTAAAGGAACGGAACGTGGTTTACAAAAGACAGGTTTTGCATTTGTGTCGATGGACAATGAAATTTTACCAAATTTGTATGCTCCGAAACCACTACTAAAAACTTCGTGAAATTCGTTTTTCATCTGCTCAGTTATAATGGAAGATTGATCAGAATTAATAGCAATTACTTGAACAAGCTCGAAATTAAAATTTCTTAAAAAATTTCTTCCAAATAAAGGACTGTTATTATTATTTGTAACAGTCAAACAGTTCCTATTGATTTTAAAAGAGTAGCTTTCTTTGCATTTTCTTCGCTACAATTCATTTCAGCAATATGAATATCAAATTTCTCCTTCCATAGAACCCAAGATTCATTCCGGGGAGAAAATTGAGGAATGTTTGGATGATAAATCATAACAGTATTACTTTGTACATTGTTTGGTATTATGATAGCTTTTTTTTTTGGTTTTTTTTTATTTATTTAAAAGAACATGTTTTAGTTAATTAATGAATGCTTGTATTCTGCATTGATTAAGAAGCCTTCGCGGCTTCTTAACCGCGGCTATGCTGTGTGAGTCTAGATAATAATGTTACACGAGCCATAATGTTGAAAGTATCACTATGCTCCCAGATGGCGTTGATGGTCACACGTTTACATATAAACGCCAATGATTAAACTTTTTAAACGGAGTAGGAATCATTAAATTTATCAAAAATTATGTAGGAAAAATTATTGGAAATTAAATAAATAAATGCAGAAGTAACAAATAAATTTTGTTAGTTGCTTCCCTCTGTATATATCCTAGAAAATATATATATTCAATTAATTTTATTTCGGTTTGTCCCACTGTGTACTTTTATAATTTATTATTATTATTGTTGTTATAGTATGGTACAACATTCTAAATTTTGACTAAAAACTTAAGTCTAAGTTGCTTTTAGTTCAATAAACTTTATTTCTCACCTTTTTTTCTTTAATTTTATCTTTTCGTAATAAGGAAACAAATCAAAAGCTAAAAAAATGAAAATAAAGTCAAAAAGAAAAGAAGAAAGAGTAGAAAGCTATAATGTAAGAATAAGGGTAAAAATAAGGGTAAGAATAAGGATAAGCCTTTTATAAAAATAGAAGTTATTAAGGGTTTTTTTATTTGCAAAAATTGACTAAGGAAAGGAGTCAGGTTATTTTTTCAAAGGGGTGTTTCATTAAATGTTGGTGTAAAAATTTCTACTATTTACTGCTAACAGCGGGTTAAGATTTAATTATGAATAACAAAAAGCTGATTATGTATAAATTAAAAATAGGTTGTTAATTTATCATGTTATGAATATGAATTTTAAAATTGGCATGACATTGTTAGGCAACTATGATGATGGATTTATTATTAACTGGGATGCTGATGTTTCTATAAATCTTTCTCCGTGTTCTTGGTGTAAAATGTCAACTTCGGCCCCATTAAATACGAACACTAAGCTGTCCATAACGTCTTATGTAGTCCCTGACGTATAAGCTTGATGTAGTCGATTGTAGCCATCAGTTCAATTTGAGTGTGTTTAAATTGTTTTAAGTCCAAGTGGTAGGATTTCAGGTTATGACGCTTGCCAAGAAATTTCGTATTTGTAACATATGACTTATAAAGATTATAAAGGCTTCCATGTCTAAATACATAACATTAAATTGGTACTAAATGAAATAAATTACAAGCTAATTCATCCATATTCTTCTGATTAATTCATGTCACCTTTCAACAGCTTGATTCATGGAAATTCTATATGAGCATGATGGCAAATCTAATGAATCATTCTGAATATTTTGATTTTCATGATCATTCTGAATATTTGATTCTCATTTACTCCTGCCCTTATTTGATCAGTATGTCTTTTTATTATTCTACCTGTTGAAAGAATACATTGATATGAACGTGGACCTGTATTATCTTTTATAATAGCAGGGGCCCAAAACTTTGAATTTACGTTTGTGTAATCTCGTATGAACACATTTTGACCTTTTGCAAATAATTTGAAATACTTTTATTTTGCTGCTCTATTATTTTATTTTTAACAAGTGGTGGTTTAATTAGATCAAAGCGGGTTATAATCGATCTTCCAATTAAAAGCTTTGCTGGACTTTCATGAGTTTAGCTGTGTTTTGTATTGCGATAATCCATTGGAAAACGATTTAAAATGACGTCAATATTTTCATTATTTTCAGAATTTAAATTTGCATAAATAGATTTTTTTAAAGTTTTTACGAAATTTCCAGCCTGGCCATTGGTGGCTGGATGTCTAGGAGCTGTTAATATATGTTTAATTCTATTGTTTGAAGTCAAATTTTTAAACTCTTCACAAACAAATTGCCTGCCATTATCACTGACAATAGTGTGGGGAATGCCAAAACGGCAGAAAATTTCTCTTAGTTTTAATATAACAAAATTGGAAGTGATATCCTTGGTTTTGAAAACCTCTACCCATTTGGAGAAAGAGTCTATGACAAGAAGAAAATGATAATTTCTAATGGGACCTGCAAAGTCTATATGTATTCTTTGCCATAAAGAGCTTGTAGGACTCCAGGGTATATGAATGCTTTTTTTTGGACTAGCTATAAGTTTTCGATCTTATCAAATGTTCAATATCATAATCGATTTTGGGCGATTTTAGTTTTGACGATATCTAAATGAGATTCATGTAGAATATGAAGTACTGACTCTCTTAATTTTGTAGGAATTATAACTCTGTAGCCCCATAATAAACAATCATGGTCTACAGTTAGCTTGGTATATTTAAAAACAAATGTTTTTAATTGTTCATCTTTGAGTTCCTACAGTTTACCCATTTTTACGAATTCGCATACCTTAGAAAGTATAGGGTCACGCCTAGTTTCTCTAGCAATGTCCTTAAAATCAAGATTTAAAACATTATCTTTTTTTATATAATAAACATATGTAGTACTATCGTTTGTACTGCATAGGTGTTAAGGAATTCGCGATAAATTATCAGCTTCATTTAATTCACCTTTAACATGTTCAATTTTATAATTAAAACCGAAAGTATAAAAGCTCATCTTTGAATACGCGCTGCTGCCATTACTGGTAAGCCTTTATTTTCTCCAAATACAGAAATTAATGGCTTATGATCAGTTTTTAATTTAAAAACATTTCCGATTGAATATTGTTTGAATTTAGTAACATAAAAAATTATAGCTAATGCTTCTTTTTCATGGGTACTATATTTTTGCTCAGCTTTCGATAAAGCCCTTGAAACAAAAGCAATAGGTTTTAAATCTTTGTCAATTTTGTGTGAAAGAATGCCAGCTATGGCAGAATCTGAAGCATCAGTGGTGAGAAAAATTGGAGGTTTTGGGTTAAAATGAATTAAAAATTTATCAGACGTAATTTCTTTTTTAACGGTTTGGTACGAGACTTCACGCTCTTTAGACCATACGAATTTTACATTTTTCTGTAATAATTTATATAAAGGAATCATTATTTTTGCAAAATTATTGACAAACTTTGCATAAAAATTGACCATGCCTAAGAATGGCATGGTTCCGAAACATTACTAGGAATGGGAGCGTAAGTAACAGAAACTATCCTCTTTTTATTTTTCCTAAGACCAAACCTGTCTATAGTAAAACCTAAATAATTAATTTCATTTTTAAAAAATTTACATTTGGAAAAATTTAGTTTAAGTCCAGCCAACATTAACTTGTTTAATAAAGCTTTTAAATTTTTAATATCGTCTTGATATACAACTACAAATGGTATACCTTGTAACACATTTTCCATAGTCTTTTGAAATATAGCGGCTGCTAGTTTAATAGCAAAAGGTAAACGCTTCATCTTTAATGTGCCAATATGAGTTGACCAAGTATATAAAAGCTGGGATTTTTCATCAAGAATCAATTGGTTATAGGCACTAGACAAATCCAGTTTTGAAAACGATTCACCACCTTGGAGTGAAGCAAAAATTTCATCAATTAATGGGAGTGGATATTTAAAATCTATCAAATATTATTTATTAATGGTAACCTTATAGTCACCACAAATGCGGATGTCACCATTTGGTTTCAAAATTGGTACAAGAGGTGTACCCCATTCTGAATGATCAACCGGTTCTAAAATGGCACTTGTTATTAATTCCCTCAAATTCTTTTCAATTTTATCTTTCCACGCTAAAGGAACGGAACGTGGTTTACAAAAGACAGGTTTTGCATTTGTGTCGATGGACAATGAAATTTTACCAAATTTGTATGCTCCGAAACCACTACTAAAAACTTCGTGAAATTCGTTTTTCATCTGCTCAGTTATAATGGAAGATTGATCAGAATTAATAGCAATTACTTGAACAAGCTCGAAATTAAAATTTCTTAAAAAATTTCTTCCAAATAAAGGACTGTTATTATTATTTGTAACAGTCAAACAGTTCCTATTGATTTTAAAAGAGTAGCTTTCTTTGCATTTTCTTCGCTACAATTCATTTCAGCAATATGAATATCAAATTTCTCCTTCCATAGAACCCAAGATTCATTCCGGGGAGAAAATTGAGGAATGTTTGGATGATAAATCATAACAGTATTACTTTGTACATTGTTTGGTATTATGATAGCTTTTTTTTTGGTTTTTTTTTATTTATTTAAAAGAACATGTTTTAGTTAATTAATGAATGCTTGTATTCTGCATTGATTAAGAAGCCTTCGCGGCTTCTTAACCGCGGCTATGCTGTGTGAGTCTAGATAATAATGTTACACGAGCCATAATGTTGAAAGTATCACTATGCTCCCAGATGGCGTTGATGGTCACACGTTTACATATAAACGCCAATGATTAAACTTTTTAAACGGAGTAGGAATCATTAAATTTATCAAAAATTATGTAGGAAAAATTATTGGAAATTAAATAAATAAATGCAGAAGTAACAAATAAATTTTGTTAGTTGCTTCCCTCTGTATATATCCTAGAAAATATATATATTCAATTAATTTTATTTCGGTTTGTCCCACTGTGTACTTTTATAATTTATTATTATTATTGTTGTTATAGTATGGTACAACATTCTAAATTTTGACTAAAAACTTAAGTCTAAGTTGCTTTTAGTTCAATAAACTTTATTTCTCACCTTTTTTTCTTTAATTTTATCTTTTCGTAATAAGGAAACAAATCAAAAGCTAAAAAAATGAAAATAAAGTCAAAAAGAAAAGAAGAAAGAGTAGAAAGCTATAATGTAAGAATAAGGGTAAGAATAAGGGTAAGAATAAGGATAAGCCTTTTATAAAAATAGAAGTTATTAAGGGTTTTTTTATTTGCAAAAATTGACTAAGGAAAGGAGTCAGGTTATTTTTTCAAAGGGGTGTTTCATTAAATGTTGGTGTAAAAATTTCTACTATTTACTGCTAACAGCGGGTTAAGATTTAATTATGAATAACAAAAAGCTGATTATGTATAAATTAAAAATAGGTTGTTAATTTATCATGTTATGAATATGAATTTTAAAATTGGCATGACATTGTTAGGCAACTATGATGATGGATTTATTATTAACTGGGATGCTGATGTTTCTATAAATCTTTCTCCGTGTTCTTGGTGTAAAATGTCAACTTCGGCCCCATTAAATACGAACACTAAGCTGTCCATAACGTCTTATGTAGTCCCTGACGTATAAGCTTGATGTAGTCGATTGTAGCCATCAGTTCAATTTGAGTGTGTTTAAATTGTTTTAAGTCCAAGTGGTAGGATTTCAGGTTATGACGCTTGCCAAGAAATTTCGTATTTGTAACATATGACTTATAAAGATTATAAAGGCTTCCATGTCTAAATACATAACATTAAATTGGTACTAAATGAAATAAAGAATTGTACTTTTGAGTATTTTCGCTCTAAAACCTCTAAAGTATCAGCACTGACATTCAAGACGTGTAAGTCGCATACCTTTTAATACTCGACTATTCCGTATTTAAAATGCATTTATCTTTTTAGAGTTATGTGTTGCTATGTGGTGTCTATGTTGTACGTGCAATTAGTATGTATACGGTATCGCATGTTGATGTGCTTCAAGTATTATTTGGGTAAAGTAGTACTTGATTCAAGTAGTGTTACTTACCTACTATGGCAGGGAGACATACACACACACTCATTTCCCATTATTGCATTTGGTCTTATCTCACATTTCTTGCATAAAAAATATACAAAAGTAATTTTTAAAGAATGTCTGCTTTACCCCCTACAAGCGGTAGGGGGTAAAGTATAATACAATATCAGGATATAAAACCCAAAAATTTATTTGTCAAATTGTGAGAGAAACTGTGTTTTGGTGTCCTGGATGAGGTGGAGTAACACGTGATTGGTCAATCAAACAACAACAAGGTAGAATATGTTTCTATAAACTATTTATTACAAACAAGAAGACTGAGTTCAAAATTAATGCTACAATTGCCCATAAGAAGAGCACTGTGAAACAGTGCACTCGTTAAAGTCTGAGTTTGCAAAATCTATTTGTGTCCTCACAAGGCAAATGAATTAATGACAAAAGCTTGCAATGAATGGAAAAATGGCAAAATTTAATAGTGGTGGTTAACGAGACCTGTCTTATATTATTTTCACTGAAATTGGTTGCATAATAGATTATTTGACTATCCAACCAATCTTGGTTTCATCCGAATTCCCAAAAATTTTGATTTGGCCACGACCATATTTTTGCCCACAGCTTGGGTCTCCAGATGCACAGTTTTCCTCTTCTTCAATCCACTGACGCCAGCTAAATAAATAAATGGACTTAATAGTCAATTTTGCCAGATGAGTATTACAAAAGTAATGTTTCGTGGCGTAACAACTCATTTGGCAAGTGTAGTAGCTGCTTCTGCTTTTTATACTGTGTTCCTTTAACAAATGTGCAGTTTATTTATTGTTAAGTTCTTTTGTTGCAAAATAATTATCCAACACTATTTTTAGAGTTTTTATTAAATTACACAAAAATACACGACAGAAACTACCACTTTGGATATGAAATCGACTATATCAACTGCTGTATCTTCACTTTATAACGTTCACTATTACACTGCTTGACTCATATATACTATTCTCAGCAGTTGTAGAATTTACTAAAAAAACTCTAATTCACCGCATTTCGTAAGTTCTACTACTCATGCTGTCGTCATCATTATGTAGCACAACATTTTTCAGCACAGGACTCAATTCTGAGTATTGCACGTGAAAAAAAAAATCCAAAAAATGAGAACTTTTGCATCATTCGTTTTGTCAAGTTAGCTGCATTAAAAATTTAAAGCCTGTGGAATAAGCAACTCTCTTGTTAAGAGTGAATTACATTTTAAAACGAACTACTAGCTTGTCAGTATGGGGGTTGTGTGTTCGATTCCCAACGAAGACCTTGGTTTTTTTTCACTACAAAAATAAAAATTGACTGTCGGTGGGGCTGCTCAGCGGTGAAGGCATAGTCACTGGTCGCTGTGTTGTCTTTATACGGCAGTTAATTTTCGACTATCCTTCTACTTTTACCACCTGTTTCATCTCTTCTCTATCCCTTTCCCAAAAAATGTAGTACGGTACTTGACTAAATAGGCATTGTTGCCTGAAGTGCTTTTTCTCTTTAGAAAAAAAAAAAATATTTCAATATGTGCCCAAAAGTGAATGATTTTTGTTACGTTTGTGGTAATATCGTCCCAAAAATAGGCAAATAGGATCGACAAAACTTGTTTACTGAGGAATTTGAAACCGCTTTTACACTGCGACACTTCCGATACCACGGGGTGCAGTTACCCATCCACTTAAACTTCCGAGTCTGGATAGTGTGTCCTTACAGGGCGAAACCGTTTTCATCAATCCGACCAATTTGAATGATACAGGTTGGACAGCCCATAAAGATGAAAGCACCGAAGATAAAGATAACACTGAAATTGGTGGACACACCGAAGAAAACATTCATAATGTTTTTACGATTCATAAATTTACGGTTTTATAGATTTATAGTATTGTAAGAGACTTCCACAAATATGGGTTGTGAACAACCAGGTCACAAGAGGGGCAGGATCGCCCCAACGAAGACCTTGATTTTTTTCACTACAAAAATAAAAATTGACTGTCGGTGGGGCTGCTCAACGTTGACGGCATAGTCACTGGTCGCTGTGCTTTCTTTATACGGCAGTTAATTTCCGACTATCCTTCTACTTTCACCACCTGTTTCATCTCTTCTCTATTCCTTCCCTAAAGAATGTAGCACGGTACTTGACTAAGTAGGCATTGTTGCCTGAAGGCTACTTCTCGGATATGTACACACAGAACATGAATATTGTTGTTTTGTTTTTCCTTTTAATAGCCGTTTTGTTGTTTTGAGTTTTATTATTGATAAATAATAACGCAGTAATTTAAAGTTTTTAATTAAGTTAAATGATTTATTTACTTTTAATACACACAAAATGGGTACAATGGTAACGTTATTGTCTTTACTCACTGATGACTTTACTTTAATTAAATTCATTTGTCCAGCAAGTGGTGCTTATATGGTTGTTTTAAGCGGTTCTTGTATATACAAAAATATTCTACTTTAACATCACCCCATATTGTTAATATCATTCAGTTAGGCGCCTGCTTAGCTGTATGTTTTGTTTTGGTCTGTGTTAGTTGTTTTTGCTTTCTATTGTTTATCTTATTTGGTAGAATTTCTTACAGACATACCGTTGTTGTCTTGCGTGTATAAGATTTCCTACAAAACTATGCAGTTTGTAAAATGCACAGAGGGTTGTTTACAATTTTTTACTGATAATTATTTTCTTTTAAAACTTAATGAATGAATAAATAATCTTCTTCATATGGATAACCTTCGAAGAATCGTCCCAAAATCGTGTTATTCAGTATAAGTGTTTTTCTGATTGTATCTTTTTAATCTTAGTTTGTGGAATTTAAATGTAGCATGTTGTTGATGTTTTGTGCTCACAAGATTTATTAGAAACTACTTAATTTCCTAATGCTGCCGACTGCATTGTGTTGTGTAATACTTAAAATCGATTAGATGACAAAATTTTGCAGTAAAACTGTTCAAGTCAGACTTCACTCGTATGAAACAAAGGTATATAATTTAATTGCTTGCCTGATATTCTATGTTTGAATTCTTGGGATTTTCCTATTCGAATACTTCTTATTACACCCTGATATAGGAGTAAAACAACAAAAAAAATAAAATTATTCACTTTATAAAAGAAATAAAGGTTACCGTGAAGTTGTGGAACTGTTCGGTGCAACCACAGAAAAATTCATTAGTATTCTTCAAATGGAGTTTATGCAGTGTGGAAAAGAACAATTGCCTGCCTAAATGTTTATCTGCCATGGAATGTCATGGCTGCAGTTTTTATTGTTTATAATAAAAAAATAATTTCATTTAATTTTCTTTTTTTATTGTTTTTGTTGCATTGGTGGGAAGCTGATGCTTGTGCAAAAGAAAAGAACGGAGAAGCAAAGAAATAAAAAGGCCAAAAACAAAAAATTCAAATCAAATGTCCTTACGTGACCATGAAAGTTTGTTTAATATATATTTTGGCATGTATAAGTATCCTTGATACATAATGCAAAGACACTTGAACACACAAAATATGGTCAAAACGATATGCGAAATTATAGCACTAGAGTTAGAATTGTGACGAGTATTTCTTGCGTTCAAACACTGCAACTATTGTTTTGTTCCTCAATGTTGTTACAATTTAAAATATTTTACGTATTGAAGGGCTTTCACTTTTCACTTGGGAAAAGTTATTTAAGACCAAATGCATTTGTATTCTTTAAATTACTGCATTGCCGTAATGTTCAATATAAAGGAATTTACTTACTTAAATCAAAATATCTTTTTTTTTACTTGTGACAAGGACATTGATTTCTTTCGCGTTTCTAAATTAAAAAATAAGGTTTCCTAAGGTTGGGTAAATATATAATAGTTCTATCTAAATAAAAGAGTGCTGTAAAATTTTTTTTAATGCTTCTAAATTTTTAAAGTTTTGGTGTGGAAAATTGAATTCAATTTGTTTTGTCGATTTTCATCACTGCATGGATACTGCGAAACAAATTGATGTTTTTCGTTTAAAACAAAAATTAACTGGGTTGCTGCAGTAATATTAAGGCATTTTTTATACAGTACAGACTCGTTTAACCCATCCAATAGAAATTTTTGGCTATTGCGAGAACTGAATTTGTTGCCAAAACTGAGTAAAAAATAAATAAGACTTTTATTAAAGAAACAAAGATTAACTTTCAAAATAACTGCATTTATTTAATTAAAATAAAGAATAAAAACAAATATTCCTTTAAAATAAATAAAAAATACGCATTATAATGTATGTAAATTTATAGTCATGTTGAAGTTTTATTCATGTTTTTAACGGAAAAAGTGTAAAATTTTCGACTGTGTTTCTTAGATGACATATTTTTTGAACTGCAGTTTCTCGAAGCTTGTTCAATAACATTATGCCCTCCAAAAGGCAGCTATTCTAATCTACCCATTGTAGACATTCTATAGCATTGTGAGATTTTATTTTTGAAAGTTGTGGATCTAACACAGCATTGTCATTGTTGACTTTAGTTTAAATTTCAATTTAAGAATTTATTTCTTAATTTGTAATTTCGGAAGTATTTTCTTGTAGATGGACGTTATTTTACCTCAGGATTACGCAAAATAAAAGATTTTATTTTTTGCTCAATATCCGAGCTTCTGCTTCCAATAATTTTTGTCATTTTTATTGCGTTTCAATCCATATGTCAAAGAAAAGCAGTGGAAAAAGCACGGATTCCATCATTACTTTAAGTTCTCCCTCTGTGGGATGACAAGGCGCATTGTCAAAGAGTATCAAAGCATTCAATGAAAGTTGTTTGGCGGATAGAAAGGATTTTATGTAAACAACATTTTAAAGCTACGGAATTTTAAAAAGCGTACGCAATAATTATACCTTTACGTTGTTTGCTGGGATAGCGACAGCGGAGGCCAGGGTCGTTGCAATGTTTTATAACTTTATGAAACTTATCACTAAGTTCATTTATTCAACTCTTACAAGGTAGATAGTTGATAGTGGACGTTCGGGAATCGTAGCCGAATAACGAGGAGTCAACTTGCTGAGGCGATGGGCAGCGGTAGGAACACCAGCAGTCATGCAGACGGCAGCGGCACAGGCGGAAGCGGTAAAGATGGCTGCGGCAGTAGTGGCATATGGCTGCGGTACAGGCACCAGCTGTAGTAGTGGCATATGGCTGTGGTACAAGCGGCAGCGGTAATGGCGACAGCGGTACAGGCGGCAGCGATACAGGCGGCAGCGGCATGACCTAGTTTGGTAATGGCGGCAGCGATACAGGCAGCAAACTAAGCACACTTCGCAGCAGCGATCGCGGGGAGTTCTTGGCCGTGTCCCGTGAGGGAATATAAAATTCCGCACAGCATCAATCGCACGATCAAGCCAATCCCCGGTAGAAGATAAACTTCCACCACTTGTAGCCGTACTGTTGATAAGAGATTATTGCGGAATATTAAATCCCTTAAAAGATCTCTTACCGGCAGGCGGGCTGTCTGCGGGCAAGAAGTTATTGCAGAATATTAAATTCCTCCAAAGGCTTCTTACATACCGGCGATCTACTTGCTATCTGCTGATAAGAAGTTATTGCGGAGTATTAAATTCCTCCAAAAGACTTCTTATCTGCAGGCGATCTTCTTGCCAATTGATTCGTTTCATAAAATGTTCCGCCTTATATACTTGTGCGTGGGTACACACATTCACACACACATATTATCCATCATAGTTGCATGACACCTATCAGCGGTGAGTTTTGATCTGCATATCAGCTGACATAAAAACAAAAATACAGCCATACAGGCCTATACTTTGAATGAACAACATACAACAACAAAATGTGATAAAAAGGGAGTAGAAGATTCTTAATTTTTTTTAGACTTCCAATGAACTAATATAAAAAGGCAGCGTCTGAGTGGGCAGTCAGTTAGTTGAAAAATAAACTTCGTAAAGTAAAGACGTGCATCTTAAGTAAATTGTTCTGCAGTTAAAGTAATTAATTTAAAAACTCTAAAATCTGGTATTATGTATTTTGCAATAAAGAACTCACAACAAAACGTTTATAAAAGTTATAAACGTAACAATATAAAAATTATAGTTATTTGACCTTTTAAATATTTTATAAGTAATTTCTTAATTAGGCACTAGGTCTTTGTATAAAAAAATTAGGTTAATCATTATTTTTTATTTTAGTTTTCTAAATTTCGCCAACCAATGGTTTGTTTACGTTATATGCCTCTATAAAAAAAACACCTGATAAATAAGGGAAAATTTTTCATTTTGTTAACTGTTATGGCAATAATTATTTATTTAAAAAATCGCACTAAATAAACTAGATCTAGCAAAAGTTGGTTTTTTAAACAGATGTGGAAAACTAAACAAAGCAGAAAATAAGCACAAAGAAAAACAATATCAACAGGAATCGCTATATCACAATATTTGCAAACTAATAATTACATGCATGCAAAAAAAGGTTAATCTTGTTATTTCATCTAAAAATTTAACACAATAATAAAACATTTTAAAATTGATCAATTAAAAGCTCATCCTTCTAACTACTTCGCTAAACTTTTTTACACTTTTAGCAGCAACAGTTTTGAAACAATTTGAAACCATTGACTAGAAAAGTGCGAATGAGCTAAAAATGACGGGAAAGAAACCGGAAAAGACCGGTCATTGTAATTGTTCCATGGACCAGCAGTATGTTAATCCCTCTTTTGAACAGGATGTTGGCAGCGCTGCTGGCGTTACTAATAATCTTGCTGCCTCATACAACACGAGACATTCTAGCGCTAATTTTATCCATACACTAGATACTGGAGCTGGTGTTGTTGCCAGTTCGAAGGATTGCATTGCAAATGACAGTGGGTGTTGTGCAATGCATAACAATTCAAATAGTACTACACATCGTAAAGGCCACAGGTACGTTTTCTAATTTATACTTTATTCTATTTCCATTATTTTTACTGTTGAAAGAATTTTATATTGAATTTTTGAACTTGAAGAAATATGCAGCACAAGTCTGTGTAGAAAGCAAACAACTTTTTAAATAACAGCTAAAAACATGTTTTATTTTACAATTGGCTAGCTTGGATCACTTTAGCTAAGCCCTTAGAAAACCTATTTCAAAATTACAAAAAAGCAAAAAGTGTTTCATTTAGTAAAAAAACTTCAAAGCGGCTTTATGTAAAATATTAAGGCTTTATCTAAAATTACCAACTAATTAATTACACACTGCTAATTAATCTGATATGTCTGCGAAGAATGCAGTTCAGGTATTAAAAAACACTTAAGTCACAACAAGCCGGTTTCTGTAAACATTTATCATGCAGAAAAGTGCAAAATAAAAAAATATCTGATAAGAATAGAAATATTTATAACGATAATTTAACATAATATATTTAGTTCGTACTTATGTAATAAAAGTATGGTTAAAACTGAGTAAATAATGTTTGATTTTATAAATATTTTGGCTTCGGTTAACGCCTTTCTCTTAGTTCAGCCATTTGCTTGTTAGTTATCGGTTGATGTAAATATCTTAAGAGAAAAATATTAAATAATAAATAGTTATCATTATTAAGTGTAAATATTTTCTAGGCTGTGTATTTTTTTACACTTAGTTCGTGGAATTTAAATATAGCATGTTGTTTCTGTTTCGTGTTCACAATATTTCTTAGAAACCTCTTAATTTGTTAACATTTCACTTTACTTTTTTTAGTGAGAATTATCTTTTTATAACCTAAACTAAGCCGCTTCATTTTCTGTATGAAAAGATACATTTTAAATGCCACTTAATCGACACCAGTTCCTTCTAATGATCGATAATTGCAAATTGATTAACAAAATAATTTTGCAAGAAAAATATCAACAACATATTTGGCTAAGACACTTCCCTTGGAAATATTTTTCAGATCTACTGAAAATTATTTTATCTTTATTTAACTCAATCTAAAACAGTATCCTTGAAATAAAACATCATGAGAAACTACAATATAACATAATGACTTTAAGTTTTTTGAATGGGTCCCCTGTATTATTTTTGCTGTTAATGTTAAATTCTATAGCTAACTGTGGGGGTCTTGACCGAAATGAAATTAATTTAAAAGTTTCGCCTAGTCCAAGAGCTATGAATTCTCACGCACAAAAAATTTGTTGAAAACCGAGAAGAAATATTTTTAGTTGAGTTTTAATAGGAACTTATTTTGTTTCAATATCAATTTTATGTAATGAAATATTGTAATTTTTTTAGTTTTTATTAAGGTTAATCCCACAATTCCCAAAAAAGTTAAAAATGTCCAAAACTAGGTCTTTTCTTTAACCATAAGATGGAAACTCCAGTTGCATAGTAAGAAATTAGATTTGAATTGCGTTTAAATGTTGTAATTCCGTTTAATCCATGACAGAAATCCTTCCTTAAATTAGATCAGATAATATTATCTATTTTGCACGGCTATGGGTGAAGAATTAATAAAAATATTCAATTTATTTTTGTTGGATAATATTTAATATAGAACTAGTTTTCATAGTTAGATGAACAGTTTATACTAAGATTCCAATTATGGGTCAGACAGTCTATGGTGAACGTGATCAGTTCACCAAGTTACTATCGTGTATTTTTGTGAATCGTCTAAATTAATCGTATTATTTATTAAAAGTTCTAAGCGTATGTAATTGCGTTGCAATAAAAGAACTCAACAAACTAAGTGTTTATTGAAGGAATAAATGTGACAGTATGTTGTGCATCAGAGAAAAAAATGCAGATAGATGGCTCCGTGAAGCAAATGCTAAATTAAATAGGCAAGAGTAAAAAATTTTAAATTTTTAAAAGTTATCAGAATCAATAATCGTCAAAATCAGAAAATATTTTGTATATTTGGCAACGATCTTACTTTTTAAAGATTCACAGCGCCGCCTTCCCAAATATTGTAAGGTCCACTTTCAAAAGTTAAACTCGACTGTACTTGCAACATAGCGAACCTGAACCACATAATTATATTAGTTTTGTTTTTGGCAAATTCCTCACTCTGTGGAATGCCACAAGGTAATGTTCAGTTCTTGGTTGAAAAGCTGACAATCAAAGATTTCTGCATATCTGTGTTATTGCTTTATAATGTTAACTAATTGTTAAATCATTACTGCGACTGACAAATAATATAATAAAGTATTTGAAAAATCGTGTTTATATTTATTTCCTTATGCTTGTTTTTACAGTTTACTGAAACGCCATCATTTCAAACTACGAACTATTAGAATATTTTTTGTATATCGTGAGCAACTGATTTGATGTTAAGAAAAAGTTGGTATGAGTTTTAATCCAACCACTAAAATCAATACAAAATTTTATTTTAATTTTTCGGTCAATTATAAAAAGGTACTCGAATAAACAAATTTATTTAGTTCCACCACATAACGTTAACATTTGAAACGTGTCAGGATAAGCCTGCCACTGAGCACGTGAAACCATAAAAAACTATTCTCCCACTCACCTCTCTTGTTTAATGAACAATTTTAGCCATAAGATTGCTGGCTAACTTGATTATTGGAAAAATAATGCTAAAATGTAGTAGAAGAAGAGTTAGATTTTGGGCTTATGCCATTTCTAATTTTAATATTTCGTGCTTAAATATGCTTTCCTTTGTCAATAGTATTTAAACGCTTCAATGACACCCATTAGCTATGAAACTATAAAAAGGCAGAAAAATAAATAAATAAATAAATATCCATTTACTTCCTTATTTAGTTCAATTGTGTAAGAACTTAAACAACGTACTGCTGTTACGTTGTTTGCGTAGGAAGAATAAAGAGTGGTCCTCAAATTAACAAATTTAATAAAGTGTTTTAATTAAAAATTAGGACTTGAAATGATTTGAATATTCTTGCGCTCTTGGTTCGTTGCCTGTTATACGAGGGTAGGAAAATGTTTCTTTACAAAATCATTTAAGTACCTTCAAAATGTTAGCCAGGTCCTGAAAATAGCAAATTTGGCTTACATTTATGTAACTTTATTAGTTGAGGGATTAAAACCGTTATTGCTATTTTCTTAGAACAAACCTAACAGTATCACCGATTCAGTAATATTTGAGAGCTAAGCCATCCTATTTCTGATATATTTATTTACGATGTATACCCAGTGCTATGAATGTTATCAGGCGTATTCTTCACGAACAGATTTTATAATTAAGGCTTATGACCGTGGACGGCTTTCTTGTAACGTGCAAGGATTATCTAAATTGAGTACTTTGTATCTGATCTTACAAAATATTTATGACTAAAAAGCCGGTTTCCTTCAAGGAAATGAATAAAACAAGAAAATGAATAAAACCTTAATAAAGGTCAATAATCGATCAGTAAAAGGTATTGCGTTGAAAAAGACATTTTCACAGAAATAATGTGCTCCTTCTTGCTTTAAAGCCTTATTGACCTACCTTCGTTTTTTGTTTGTTTTGTTTCAATAGAGAGAAAATACTATTAAGCTTTTAGAAGATGCCTCAGGTGATATTTAAAATTTTAAAGGCATTGTTTGGAGTCATGAGTCAAAATACACTCTTGTGCACTTTCTTTGGTTTGTCTTTTTATTTATTTATTTATTTTTTTTTTAACTTTTACAGACGTCAAGAGTCAATGTATCAGATGACTGGACTTTACTCGGAAACAAACAGTGGCGATGATAGTAGCATTGATTTAGCTGAAGATCACCTTGGAACTTCTAATGGAATTGGTAGTACAGCAACAACAACGACAACGTCAATGATGCCAATTACAGTTGCTAACACAACTGTGCTGGCAAATAATGTCCGCAATTTACACGCTAAAACATCCTCCTGCTCTGATACCGTTATCAAATGCCACAGTCGTCAACCGTCGGCTGTACTTGGTAATGCGCAGCATAATCATAGTAATTTGCATAGTGGCCTTAATCATGATGATGATGACTTGCGATCACAAGACTGTGGTATACTGGGATGCCGGCCAGGGAGTATACAGAAATTTGCACGCATTAAAATATTCGTTTTGCTACTGTCCATGCTGGTTATGCTGCAGCAGGCTTTAAGTTCTGGCTATATAAATTCTGTAATAACAACAATTGAGAAACGTTTTGAAATACCCTCGAGTTATTCGGGCTTAATAGCGTCCAGTTATGAAATTGGTAATGTAATCACCGTGATATTTGTAAGTTATTTGGGTAGTCGACGTCATATACCAGTTTGGATTGGAATAGGTGAGTTTTTATTTAAAACCAATTGTACGTAAAGAATTTATATTTTGTCTATAAATATTTCCCTATAGGTGCGGTTATTATGGGTATTGGCTCGTTGGTATTTATGGTTCCCCATTTTACTAGTGAACCCAATCCTGGAGTTTCTATTGCAAATGAAACTAGTGACAATATATGTCGCAGTGCTTTAGTGCGTAATCAAGATATGGATTTAGGTAGACTTTCAAGTGGCCTTTCAAATCCACCATTAGCACCTCACACTTTACGCGAAGATAATTGTCTTGAAGGCAAACTGTCAACATTTGGTCCAGTACTGCTATTTGTCATTGCTCAGTTATTATTGGGTTGTGGCGGCAGTCCTTTATTTACTTTAGGCACGACATACGTTGATGACCATGTTAAGACGGAAAGTTCTTCCATGTACATTGGTTGCATGTACAGTATGGCGGCTTTTGGTCCTGTTGTTGGTTTTTTGTTGGGCGCATATTTATTATCGTTTCACATGGATTCGCTCTCCTCATCTATAATTTCTATTGGTAAGTAATTCAGTTTATACTGGTGGCAAATGCAACATGCAAATTCTGTGTGCTTTGGTATTCAGCGCATTAATTTATTATAAATTTTGCATGCGATTATTTCATTTTTTTCTTTTTAATATTCTATTTTTCTTTTTTCAGATCAGGGAGATCGTCGTTGGGTTGGCATGTGGTGGGGTGGATTTTTGTTGTGTGGCGTTTTGCTCTTAATTGTTGCAATACCATTCTTTTCGTTTCCTAAGGTAAACATAAAACATGTATTTATTTTGTTTTACCTAATTGTTGTTTTACATGAATAGGCTGACACTTTGACTTCTAATTATAGTGAGAATTAATCAATATTAGAAATTAAAAGACGAACGTTACTGGGACGAACGATAAGTTTCAAAAGACGACTGCTAAACTTTTAGGTATGCATTCTTGAGAAAGCTATTTATTTTCGATGTAAATAAATAGACTTTCTTTTGGGTTGTCTTCAGCATTTTTTATAAAAATGTAAAAAAGAAATTTTAAAAAAGTGAAACAAAGACAATGGCGCACGTATTGCAGTAATTAACACATAACGCAAAGGGTGCATATTTTTAAGTATACTTCCCTCAAATGAATTCATTAAGAACAACAAAATAATTATGACTGATTTACATGGCATCAGAATATAAAATACAACAGACATTTGTTTGCATTTGTGGTGCAGATGATTTTATTTTTATCGGTGTAAAGAAGTTAATCATAAAGTTTAAAGAAACCATTCAGAAAAAATCAGCAAAGTTTTTAAAAAAAATTTATATAGCAATATTAGTTCTTTGTTTATGACATAAGAATTACACAAAAACTTAATATAGTCCAGTTCGTGTACTTCCATGCAGTAGGTGCAACACCATATACAAATGTGCATTGTTGAAAAAAAAAACCTAAAACAAAGCAAAAAATACTCGCCTACGAATACAAGAAGTGTTAAATTTTGTTTATTCTGATTGCCATATTATTTACTGGCATTAGCTTTAACGATATTTGTTTTTATGTAGTAAAATTTAGTATTTTTCTATGGGATTTTACATTTTTGATAGATTCCGCTCAACTTAGTACGAATAACGTCTAAGTTCGGAAAATACCTAATATACTTACAAATTTTTAGTTGTTTGTTGCTGGTGAAGAAGTTTTGAATTTAAGCAATTTGCTATTTTTCAATGCACTATCGGTTCCTCTTTTTTAGTTTGATCGTTACATCAATCAGAAATGAATTTATTTTAATTTAGACAGGGCAATGTTTGTCGGGCTAGCTAGTAGTTAATACAATACATGATATTGTTTACGTGACTAGCGGACTTATGCATAGGAACTAGTTGCCGAGTGTTTTTATAAATAAAATAAATAAAAGAAGGCATTCTAGCGAATATTAAAAAAATATTTAAAAAAAAATTGTCTGTCAAGGAAAGACGGTCACATCTTTTATAAAAGACCAGAAAAGTTTAAACAATGAATAAACAATAACAGAATTTGTTCTTAACTTTTTTTGGCAACAAAATATTCCTTTTTAATACTTTCATCAAACTAAGAAAGGATCAAGCTAAAACTTTTCTATGTTAGTTTCAGGGTAGAGCATTATGCACTTCTTGACTTTTATACTTTATATCTTTAGGATAAATTATTTGATTCAAGTTTTTGACCGTGGAGCAATGTTTTTATAAAATGTTTCACGCCCATAATGGCCAGCTTTTGAACACTAAACTAGATCAATTTGACCTAAACAGCCTTACTCAACTCCAAGCATAAATGTATATCATGCGGGTACAAAAAATATTTGCTCTTAATGATACGAATAACTAATTCGACTATAAATAATGTCGAGGATGTTTGATACAAGCGATTAATAAAGGAGCCTACATTTCTTATTATTTGCGCTCCTTTAGCACTCAATCTGATTGCTGAATTTATTTTGTCTACTAAGCCACGGAAGCCGTTACAATATAAATGCAACATGTGCCACAATGAAAATGATTTTTCTGCTGCGACTAAAGTATCCGATTTGGGTACTACAAATTATACCGTGTTTGTTTGCCACATTCCGTTCGGTAGATAAGTCATCATTTCAAATGTTGAATGACTACAGAATTTAGTTTGGCTAGAAAGTTACCCAAAATGCAGTGCATTAGAGTAAAACCTTTCGACGACATTTATATCGCAAATATATATGTAATCATTTAAGCTGAATGCGGGGCACTGCGATGGATTTCATATATTATGTTAAAATAACATCGATTGATAATGAGGGGTAAACAAACCTTAATTAACTTCAATTTTAATTAACTTTCTCTCTGTTGATTGATTGTTGACACCGTAGCTTCGATTCTGATTTTCGTTTCCCTAAAGATAAGTAAAAAGAAGGTGGTCTGCAAAATTATAATTACAAAATTAAAAATATAAAGTAAATGCAAGTAGACAATTTTATTTTTTGAAATTATAAGAACTTTCATTTAATCAATTTGGCTTACGATATAAGATTCTTGAATTTTCTATACAAAATTTGGGGTCTGAAAGCCGACAATTGTTTTATCAGACCTACGCTTGGAACATCATTAGCAACTTCAAATCAGCAACGCAGAATGTAAAATTAAATTTATTTCAGTAAATAGCTGGTTATTGCCATTTACTGGTGTTGCTTGTAGTCTTGTTTTTTATTTAGCTGGGTTATGATAATGACAGGCATTCAAGGTTACGTCCAGAAAATGTCAAACGTAACAAAATAGTTATTTGGCCACTGTGTCTGCAAAATCTGTAATTATTCTACTACAAATTACATCTGACTTAACAAAAAAAAAATTAATTAATAAATTAATAAATAAAACGATAAAATAAAAAAAAAATAAATTACAAAATTAATTTACACAAAATCAAGTAATAAATAAATAATTTCATTAAGGTTTTAACACATGAGAAGAAAAAAATCCGTAAAGCGTCTGTTGTAATACAGCCAGCTGTACCCAATAATTCCAACAGTTTGCCACGCAACACCGATGAGACTGGAAAAATTAAAAGAGAAATCGTTTCAGTGGCCCCTAAAGAAGAGCCGCAAAAACCTAAAGTTGATACTGGCTACGGAAAAGATATAAAAGGTAAAATTTGATCAAATTAGAAATCAATTTTTTATTTATTTAATCTGCTGTTTATAATAATCTATTACAGATATACCACAGTCAATGTTACGTCTTGTTACGAATCCGATTTATATTGTAACCTGTCTGGGCGCCTGCATGGAACTTATGATTGTGTCCGGTTTTGTAGTATTTTTACCAAAATATCTGGAAACTCAATTCAGTTTGGGAAAAAGTCAGGCTAGTGTTTTTACGGGATCTATTGCCATACCTGGTGCCTGCATTGGCATTTTTGTAGGCGGCTGTATACTTAAACGTTTTCAATTGAAGCCCAAAGGAGCGGTTACCTTTGTGCTCATTTCAAATGTCATTTGTTTGTGTCTCTTTGCAATGCTATTTTTCTTGGGTTGTGACAATTTAAAAATGGCTGGCACTACTATACCGTATTATAACAACACTCAGCCAGGGTCGCTAGAGCCATTCCAAGTTAACTTAACGGCTGCTTGTAATTTCGGATGCGAGTGTTTAACCAGTGATGTGGAGCCTGTGTGCGGTAACAATGGTCTAACTTATTTTAGTCCCTGCCATGCGGGTTGTACGGCTTTTTCATCTAGTTCCAATTACACTAATTGTGCTTGTATGTATTAAAAAAGGAGAAGAGAAGATTTTTTTTACAAACTTTCCTAATTATTTTAACCGTTTGTATATTTGCAGGTGTTCATGCTAATATATCTAGCAGTATTTATTTGGGTGCCGGAGGTAGTCAGGCTCATGCTCTTAATGCCAATGAAAATTTCGCTGAAGTTACTGTAGTTCCTGTTGCCACTGCCGGTCCTTGTGCCAATCCCTGCCGCAATATTTATCCATTCCTTATTTTACTTTTCTTTATGACCTTCATTGTTGCAGCCACTCAAATGCCCTTGCTCATGATTGTGCTACGTTCTGTATCCGAAGAGGAGCGTTCCTTTGCTTTAGGAATGCAATTTGTTATATTCCGGCTATTCGGCTACATACCAGCACCCATACTTTTTGGTAATCTCATCGATTCCACTTGCCTCTTGTGGAAGTCATCGTGTGGTCAAAAAGGAGGTCGTTGTTTAATATACGACATTGAGAAATTTCGTTACAAGTACGTTTATATAGAGTAATTGCTCTTGTTAAAAAATTTTAAATTTTAATGTGTTTTGTTTAGATATGTTGGACTTTGTGCTTCCGTTAAAATTATAGCTTTAGCCATATTTATGATTGATTGGTGGTTAGTTAGACGTCGCAAGCAATTAGATAAAATGAAGCCATTAAATCCAATGGATCCTGTCATCGGATCTATAATAAGTTTAGACAAACGTAAGCATTCAAAAATAAGCTAAAATATTCAAATTCCTTTAATAGAGGGTAAGAGTAAAATTAAAAATCCATATTAGGCAAATATGATTTATTTCGCAAGTTAATGAAATGTTCTTAGTGTTACCATTACTTCTGGTGAAGCCGTTGAAACTGGCTGCTTGTTAAGTGGTACAAACATCGTTATCAAACCACGTTTTTAAATATGTATAACAATTCAAGATAAACAAACAAATAGCCAATGAAAACTTACTTCACCAGACGATAAACCTTAATAAAATAATCTTAAAATTGAAAACTTAAGTTAAATTTAATTTACTTAACGAAATTCATTATTAAATTGTAGTTTTTGAAGAAAAATTGTCCGGCAATGATAACAATCCTAACTATGATGATGGCGATATTGTTTTAAAATCGGATAATTATCGTCACTCCCGAAATGATTCCCGCACAATACAACTTGAATATGGGTAAGTTTTCGTCTCACATACTTTTTATTAAAGGTTTTGAGAAATTTCAATTTTCATAGCTACGACAAATGCAACAATGCCATGATGATATTAAATAGTCAAGCAGTTCCTCAAACCAAATCTAAAAAACATTTCCGTAGTGCTTCATGCGATGTAAAAATGATACGAAGTTTTGCAAAGGATCATAACACGAATACGGCCATGGATGTTTGTGAGACTTCAAAATTTAAAAATTTAAAAAAACTTCATACACATTCCCGCAATAATTCAAGTGATCTGAATACAGAATTTCGCCATAAGTTAGTGGCTCACTCGAATTCCTGTTCACAAAATGATCCCAACTTCAGTATACGCTTTATACAGAATCAACTAAAGCCCCAAGAGGGCGATGAGGACGAAGATGAGCTGACCACCGGTTGTGGTCACTTTGTGCGCAAGCATTCACGAAATCACTCATACGATCAAATTTATATGCCTAATAATATAAGATTCGATTCAGAGTTTTTCCGTGGTCATAACAATCACCACCACAATAACCATTTACATCACAATAATAATAAAAAAAACGTTAATTTGCTCAAAAATGTGGTAGAAAATAACTTGAAAAACTCAAACGACACTAACGAATCGGTGTCTCGGAGCCACTCGCGTAACAATTCAAAGGACTTGAATATTAAGGTTTCACAAACAAATGCAAGTGCCGGCAATAGCAACAACGGCTCCACAAGTAACGCTTTAATAACTGACTCGGCTTTAAGTATATTAAGACATCGTCGTACAAATTCAAAAGATTTAGCTCACGTTAGCAATAATGATCATTTAATAGCTGCCAATGTTGTGACCGTAGGCTCGAATGTCTTGATTAACAACTGCAATAAAAAACATTCTCGCAATTCCTCACATCAAAAAATACAAGTCGATGATGATCTTAGCGGTCTTATAGATAATGACAAAAACGAAAATAATGGTGATAATGACGATAGTAAGACTGCGAAGCAGCAGCAAGAATCTATTAATATTTAAGGCAAAACTATTTATTTTCTTTGCTTAATTTTTCAAATGTGTAAACATTCCCACTTAACATTTTGGTCTTAACAAAACAATTTCTTTTTACTTCCTTACTTCTTTTAAATTTGATTATGATGATTATGGTGATGATTTTCAAAAAAATTCATCAATTATTTGTTTTTCATTGAACCTGATTGAAGAGTTTTGCGAAGCTTTAAGAAATCTTGAAGCAAATTTAATATTTTTGTAAGTATTCAATATGATTAAGGGTCGTGCGTCATTGTCAGATAGCTGTTCGCGCTGTTAGCAACTATTTTGTTACAAAATTTTATTTAGAAATCATTAAAAATTATTCCTTTATTTAATATATGAATATTGTATATCGTAGGGAATTTTTTTTCTTGATCAATTTTGTTAGTTATCAATTTTAACTACATTTATTAACTTTAGTTTAGAATAAATTTAATTTCTTTTGCGAGAATGGGAAATAAAATTGGGCATTTGATTAATTTCTTACTTACTTACTTACTCTTTAAAAACTTTGTACTTAATTTTATTTTTTGGTTTGTTTTTGTTTAACAAATTTCTTAACATGTGAACGACAAAGTCAATTCTATACTTTAAGTCTAAATTAATTTGTTAAACATTGTTTAAAGTAGTGAAAAAAATGTGTAGCAAACAAAGAACTATTATAAAAAAAATATATTAACATTATAAAATTATAATAATTATAATAACAGATAATTTGTTTCATTTTCTAGAACTTAAGTAGATGGATACTGTTTGTATGCGTGTGATATGAAAGAAACTGAAGCAAATTAAATTAATTTCGTAATTTAATTAAAAATAAGTTATAAATCTTTAGGTTTTATTGATAATAAGAAAAATATATTAGTTTTTAAATCAATAAATCATATTGAGAATAAAACACAACTATTTAAAATATTTAGACAAAAGATTTCAATGTGAATTTACACCCATTATTTTTATTAAAATATAAAAATATTAAAAAGAAGTGAATTAAAATAATTATTTAAATATTTACATACAAATCATAAGTAGTAATTATAAAACTTAAAACAACTATTAAAACCATTTATTCCGATTGTTTCGAAATTCGAAATAGAAAATAAATAAATTGGCAAACAAAAAACAAACAGTTGAATTAATACTGCAAACAATACTTTACTTAAAAAAAGCAAATGAATTTTAAATTAAATGAAAAAATATGATTTATGAAAAATTAATAACAATTGTCAATGAAATAAAGTGCTGTGAACAGATATCTGAGTAAAATCAGTGTAAAAACATAGTAAATACATAAATTATGTACACAAAAATGATTCTAATACAAAACAAGAAAAATTAAAATGATTATAATGATAATAAACTGATTATATTGCAAAACAAAATAAATAAATAAATAATGTAAATTTAAGTAAGCAAACAAACAATTCGGTATGTGATGGACTCGGTGAAAAATGTTATGGAGATAATTTGTCTTCTTTCGTTTTAATTTCTAGTTTGTACCCTAAAAAGGTTATTTATGTAAAGCAAAGCAGTTAAGTTTTCGTATATTTAAGTTTTTATACGCCTCGTGAAGGTTTCGCACATTTTAACTTTGTGTTTTTGTTGACATTTGTGGAAAATTTGAAGTCTTTGCTTAACATACGGTGATTCACATCGAAAATCGGGCAACTATGTTAATTCCAGAAAAGTTCAGCAGCTTTAGAATAAATAATACATAAAATTTTGCAAAATATTTCATTGAAATATTTATACTGCAGTCTTATAACTATAGAAATAATAATAATTTCCCAAAAAAACCTTAAAACTTAAAATCTTAAAACCCTGAAAGTCGAGCAGTCTTTAAATTCAATTGTTTATGTATTAATTAATTGCATATCCTTTTTGATTTTCTTCAGCTTTCAATCAGCTTGCAATAGATTCCATTAATTTTCTGCAAACATCAGGCGTTATTTACTTCCACTCCTCCTGTAATGCGGCCTTAAGCTGGCTTTTATTATTGCACAATCTGTTTTGCATACGACGTGCAAGTTCGTCCCATAAGTGCACGATTGCGTTTATAGGTGTTTTGATGACTTTAGAGCAGTTGTAAAGCAACCAGTTCTTTACTATCAGTGAGTGTGCTTAGGTTCGTTGTCTTGGTAAAACTTAAAGTTATCAGTAATACCCAACTTTGCCGCACTTTCCGTAACATGAGTTTTCAAAATGTCAAGATACCTTCTACAAAGTAAAAGTTTTGTGTCACTAGTACGCACCAACTAAATAAATTTCAAGTAACTGTCCTGAAAGGTTTAAAGGTGGTAACGATAGTGAATTCATTCATTTTCGCCGATATCTATTTCAAGGCGTACACAATGAACGTAGGAGAAGATAGCGAACCCTTAGGATATGGCTAAATTTTAATCAGAGTTACACAAAAAACGTCTTTCCAAGAAAAATGTAAACAAACGCCAGGTGCAAGATGAAACATGTAAACAAATTATGGCAAAAATACACAATTTTTTAATTCGATTTTAAATAGTTAATTTCAACTTTAATTCCATTAAAAAGTTTAAAATGAAAAGCTTGCAGACCAAGGCCTAATACGTGATAATTATGTATCTATGGGCGCAGATTTAATAACACCATTAGAGAGTACTTGTAAAAATTTTAAATTTTTGGCTATGGCGGCTCCAGAGTTTGAAAGAAACCTATAACTGAGAGATAAACTTCGTAGCGAAAAGAATACAGGAGAATTCCATTTTTACTCTTTGGTATGGAGCAATAAAAAGGTAAAAAGAAAATGTGCAGACACACTTTTTATACCACAAACTTTGACTGAATTTTAACTTTAATTCGATTTCTGAATTGAAATATGTTTTACTATATGTATATACTTTTAAAGAAAACAACATATTTAAACACCACACCTTTACAATAACTTCTGAGATTTTTTAATGAGTCTAACAACAACTTTTTTGTGCTTCCATCATGTCCAATGCACCAAAGCCTTGCATCATGTTTTAAAAAAGAAATCCTTAGACATTTGAAATCGTATTTGAATTTCATTACATACCTGAATAAAATGAAATATCGACCTGATTTATAACGATATTACGATATTGATATTTGAAAATATATTACGTGAGTAAACTTACTTTGTTTATTTTGTCCAAAAGTAATTAAAAACAAAATTTTTTCAGCAATAGAAAGCTATAAGTAAAATTATATCAATTTTAAAAAATAAAATGTTTAAACAAAAAATATAAAAAATTTTAAATTTTTTTAAGCGAAAAGAGAATTTAAATTTTACACAATATAAATATTTTTTAATTAGTTAAAAATTATGCCTTAATTAAAACTAATTTATAAAAGTAAACAACATAAATAAATAAAGTATTTTAAACAAAACATTAGCCAAAAATTTAAAAAGTGTTTCAATTCAATACAAAGGAGTTTCATAGTCGCTGGTTTTGAGTATCGTTTTTTTTTCAGCAAGAAGTTTGTATTTCAATTGTGGCAACACCAACAACGTGATAGTTTTGACATTTAGTTTTTTAACGTATTCGTAATATATGCATTGGGAATTGTTACAATGAATTCAATTTCGCACAAAAATCGCATTAAAATAATTAAAATCCACTATGAAATGGTGGTTCTGTTAAAGTTGCATTTCGTAAAATTTGAGATGTTTTCGGACAATACAATCGTCCTTCTGAGACTGCTGTTACGAATTTCGTCATTAAATTTGAGTCGACAGGTTCGATTCAAAATGTGCGGACACCAACGCGTGTTCGATCGGGTAGTTCTACTGAAAACATCCCACTCGTGAGCGACGTTCTCAACAATTGGGGTTATCCAAAACAACCACATGGCGAATTTTGCGTAAGGATTTGACTTTG
This sequence comes from Trichopoda pennipes, assembly GCA_030448955.1. Taxonomy (NCBI): domain Eukaryota; kingdom Metazoa; phylum Arthropoda; class Insecta; order Diptera; family Tachinidae; genus Trichopoda; species Trichopoda pennipes. The sequence goes on from JASKUP010000042.1 coordinate 8,670,953, forward strand.
CAGCTTCACAAGGTTCAACTTGTGTACGAATTGAAGCCGACCGACTAATCACATCGCCGTAGATTCGCTCTATTCAGTGAGGAACAACCGGCTGGTTTTTCAGATAAAGTAATTTTTTCAGGCGAAGCTCATTTTCATTTGTCAAGGTATGTCAACAAGCTAAATTACCTCATTTGAGCTTCTGAAAATCCTAGATCGATTATTGAGAAGCCTTTGCATGCTGGACGTCACTGTATGGCGCGCTATGTGGTCTGGAGGCGTGATTGGGCCGTTTTACTTGAATATGAGGCTGGAAATTCGGTAACGGTCTATGGATCACGCTATCGCGAGATGCTAACAACTCAATTTTGGCATATTATTGACGACAGTGATATCTAACTGACATGTAGTTTCAACAGGACAGTGCCACATGCCACACAGCCAATAAAACGATAAATTTATTGCAAACCAAATTTTCCTCGCATAATTTCACGGCAATCAGCCGGTGGTCAGCCAAATCGTGTGATTTAACACCACTGGATTATTTTTTTTTTGGGACTCGAATCGATTTCAGCTGTAAAATTCAAAATCCGTGATGTGATTGACGAAATAGGACCGCCATTTTGCCAAAAAGTGATTAAAAACTTTGATGAAAGAATCTACATCTTTCAGCGTGGCCGTAGTGGAAATTTGCCAGATATAATTTTCATTTAGAATTCAATAAAAATTTGAATTTAGAAAACAAATTTCTTGTTGAAACAATTGAATTTTGTTTAAATCATAAAGATATAGACAAAGGAAAAAATCACAGGAGATTACTATCCTAACTAACTGTAGTAATTAAATTTAAAGCCGAGCTTACTCACCCATTTGTTTGATACTAAATTATTTTTATATTTGGTTAAATGCTGTTATATAAATAGAGGCGAAAAGATGCTGATTTTTACTTGTATTTTCAAAGTTAGTTGTTTAGTAAGAGACTGCAGCTTGAAACAGATTAGATTATGTGCATATTAATGTTTAGGGAGGGGTTGCATTTATTGCTACAAAATGAATCAACTATTTAATAGAAAATTCATTTAAAATTTTAAAATATCTATATCTGTCGGCAAAATTTATAATTAAAGATTAATTCAAAATGCTATTACTTTCATGGAAGAAGAATAAAGAATGCGAAATTTAAGGTAAAGCAAATAAATGTATTCATTGGCAGAAGCAATACCCAGAGCTTTTATTGCAAAAATCTTCTAATAAACCGATTCTAACAACTGTTGTATAGTGTTTTGGGTTTCAATTACGATTCTCTATTTATTCCAAGTTTGCAAAAAATTTTAACGTTTTACAAATTAATGCAATAGCCCTATAATATATTAAAAATTACAAAATTTGTTTAAAATAAAATAGAAAGCTAGATGATGAAACACATTGGCCCTTTTGATTTAGGAATTATCGGTAAAAATTAAAAATTTACAAGTTCTCGAACAATTGAGGCCTTCTTTCAGTAACGAAATAAAATAAAGTATAAATAAAAATATATCTTGTAGTAGGCCTACATTCGTTAAGTTCCAAAATCATTTCGAAAATTTTTCAACTTCTTATAAGACATGAGCGGTCAAGTACGGTCAAGTATGAAGACACTTGAATAATTCTTCCTTTTAGAACTAAATTTATTATAACCTCACAAAATGCCACCATTGGGCATTTCCAGAAGAATAAAATTAGATGCCAGGGGAATGTCATCAGCATCTTTTCGCCTCTATTTATATAACAGCATTTAACCAAATATAAAAATAATTTAGTATCAAACAAATGGGTGAGTAAGCTCGGCTTTAAATTTAATTACTACAGTTAGTTAGGATAGTGATCTCCTGTGATTTTTTCCTTTGTCTATATCTTTATGATTTAAACAAAATTCAATTCTAATTGTTGCTTTATGTCTTTTGTAAAATGCATCTGCATTAGTACATTTTCTATAGGGTTTTTTTTTATAGAGGCGTAAAAGTTGCAACAATTTTTTAGCCGACGGCATTTTATCAGCTGTCAAGTAATTTATGTTTAGTTTGGTTTGAAATTTCAACATGAATAGACTAACGCCTGAACAATGATTTCGGATCGTAGAAAAGTTGTACAAAACTGCCATATTTGTCGTGGAGATAATCCTTAAATGTATGTTGAGATAAAGTTAAAGTTTATGGGCTGGTATCATTAGTGGGTATTTCCTTAAAAACTATACTGCTCAGAACGTTTGTCAGTTGAACAATTATTATATATCCAGGAGCTGTTACACAGCTCGTGTTACTATTGATTTACTAAATGAAACGTTTGGTAACCGCATAGTTTTACGTTTCGGACCAGCGAATTAGCCTCAAAGTTCGTACGATTTAATGCCGCTAAACTATTTTCTGTGTGGATACGTGAAGTCGCTAGTCTACGCTCATAAGATTGACCACCTGGAGAACAACATTCGCGTTATGTGGTCGATACGGGCACATAAGTTGAAAAGAAAAAACGGAACGAAAGTTATTATTATAAAGACAGAAGATTATGTTTCAAATGAAATAAAATTCATGTAGACTCGATTCATCATCGTTTCATTCCATTTCAACGTTGTACTCGTATACATCTACAAAAAAACACAAGCCTCGCTATTTATATTACTAAGAATTAAGTATACCTTTAAATAATACCCATTTTAAAATTAATCTTGTTTGTATCAAAATCCCTGATCCAACTGCAACAACACTCATTAGCTTCCGAAATAGTTACCAATGAAACGATTTCAACAATGAAGAGGTAGATTTGTTTTTATTATGGGCTTTAGTTATAACTCATTACTACAAAATGGAAGTAAACGAGTTGATATTAATAAATTATTATTCACCATTTTCAAACATGTATGAAATTTAGTTCTTTGGCACTATTAAGCTTCTAAGCATTGATGATGATAGTTTCTAATATTTCTTACGTCTACTCCAATGTATTTTTATTGTTGGGAAAGTGTTTAGTTAAAAAAAATTAAATTGAAATGACCTATTGTGCTTGTTAATAAACCAAAAAGTTCTAAGAAATTTTATGAACACAAAACCATTCTAATTCCATTAACTAAGATTATCAACTAGAAAAAAGATTACGGCGGCATGTAAATGCGATTGTAGAACCTTCTAAATATGCTGAGTTAACGTTTTTTAGTGAATTCTATAACCCTTTAACAAATATATAAAGGCTCACTCACGTGTGGGCCCTGGTGAGTGTGATCAAGTGAAGATACAAGAGTTTATGCAGTAGCATTATTGAGTTAAAATTGTAAAATTACATTCTGTATTTTTGTATATAAACTTGAATAAACGTCTTAACATGTCGTGTTATTTAATTAAAATTCTACAAATTATGCATAATTATTATGCATAATTATAATAGAACTCAAGAAACTAATCTTTCAAGGAAAATTCAAATCGACATCCAAATAGAGTTCAGAGCTGTTGACTGAAATTCTGTTCACTACGTCGAATAAAGTTTCTTTAACATTAAAAGCGCAAAGTATGAAATCGCATAATTTTTTATGATGAATTTATTCGAATTACAAGCTCAATCTGTGGAACAGATTTAATCGCAAACAATTCTATAAATTAGATTTCGAACTTTGTTAAACAAAAATCTACAAACACTTAACAAAGATCAGATTTACTCTACAAAAAAAAAATACGTTGCAATTTAGTACCAAATCCGCTACAATGTCAACTCTATTCAATACAAATCTGTGTTAGTTCAAATTGTGTATGCATGTCGTTAATTTTTTGTTGGTGATGATTTGGTCTCACTAATTGTGTTGAGCTGTAAATAAATAAATATTGAAAAAGGTCTATAGCATTTGCCAGCACTGTATTTCTTATACGATTCTGTTTCATTTTGCTTAATGGTTTAGGTATTTGCTAAGTGCTTTAAATGTGGTGAATAAATGCCTAACGGCTGTGAGTCATTTCTACGTATGTATATAGTTGCTTTACTCGCAGCAATTTGAATGTTTGCAATTTTTGTTTACCCTTTAATTCTTATCAGACAACAAAATTGATAATGAAAAATAAAAAAGTTTGATGTTTTTGGCTCGCTGCTATTTGATAAATAATATTTTGATTTTTTATTTATTTAAAAAAGCAAAGAAGCACAACACTAGCATGTGTTAAAGCAGCATGGAGAATTTGAAATCAACAAAGGAAGATTTGCTTAAGGCCCAATTGGAAGCTGGTAAAAAAACATAAAATTATTATAAATTGTTATTAAACTGAATTACTCTATTGTGTTCTCCGTTTTTCCTTTTTTTGGTAACATAAAGTAAATGCTCAAAATGTCTGCTTAACTCAAGAGAATAATGTATTACGTCAAATACTTAACACTTTAAAAACTGAGGAACATTTGTGTAGTGCAGTATATATTGAGGCCAAATTAAATGCTTTTAAATTTGAAGAAGAACGTGATCGTATTTATGAAAAATTGGAGAAAATCAAACGCAAATATAATCAATTGCACGAAGCTTATTTACAAAAAGTTAAACGCTGTAAAGCATTAGAAGATGTCTTCAGTCGTCAGAAAACACTCAATGGGCTTGTCATGAAGTCAGCCGTAGACATACAAGAAAAAGGTATACATTTATGGGCAAAAATACACAAAAAAATGGAAATTTTAATTAAGTTATTTATCAAATCAATTAACGCCATTTTTTGTAAATAATTTTTCCAGAACGCTTTGCCAAGTTATTAATATAATAAGTAGTTTGAGGTTAGGAAGTAAACTTTCTGTCAAAGGATAAAGCTATCATTCTTTAACATATATTTAGTAAAAAATTTGGAAACTTTAAGCAAGGAGCACTGCACTCTTGAGCAAATTTATGAAAATTGACTATCAAAATGGTGTTTTCACCATAGTATCGCTTTGAAAAATTCGAGCAGCTTTTCCTCCTTCTGAGACCGCCAGGCCCCTAATTTTATCGATAATTTCGCGATATTATTGCTGACAATAGACCTAAACAATACGTTCATAGTGGCCGCAGTAATGTAAGCATAGCCGCTGTACAGCAAAGTGTTGAGAATGAGTGTGTAACCTTCGCTTCGCTTATAAAGTGGAACTCGTTCAAGAATAAACGCAGATCGATCATTGTATGCTACGAACCTTTGTAAATAGAGTTTTTGAAAGAGTAGCCAAAAACAGCGCATTTAAAAAAAATTATATTTAGTGATGACGCTTATTTTTAATTATGCGGTGATGTAAACAAACAAAATTGCTGCATATGGGACTCACAAAAACAGTGTTCAAAACCCATTACATCCAAAGAAAATGACCGCATGCTGTGGTTTGTGGTAGGGCGGTGTCATCGGCCTGTATTTCTTCATAAATGAGCAAGGAAACATCGTCACCGTGAATTATCTGCCCTGTCGATCCATGATAACTAATTCTTTGTTGCCACAATTGGCAACAAGCCATCCAAACATTTCAGTTATTTCATTAAAAATTTCCCGATCGCGTAATTTTTCGATTTGGCTATGCCAATTACCCTCCTCGTTCTTTTAATTTAACTCTGGAGTCATTTGAAAGACCGGGTTTACGTGAACAACTCACAAACAACTGACGCTTTAAACGATGAAATTTGACGCTGCATTGAAGACATAAGTGCTTCAAAAAGTGCAAAAAGTGCTTCATAATTTTGCGAAAAGAGCGGACGTCTGCCAACGTGCTACAGATCGACATTAACCTGATATCACATTCTATTATTTAATCAAATCAAAAGCTTTCAATTAAATCAAATAAATTTTCTTGGTAATTTGATAGCAAATCTTTTGAGATTCGTGAATTAAAACGAATTTAATTATTTAAAAATAGTTATAACAGCGGCTTATATTCTACACAAATAATTAATCTTTCATGGAGTTAATCAATTTAGCAGTTAATGCATTCAAGTAATTATGCGCCCGCAAGTATGAAACTCGGTTCAAATAGCCTGTCTTGGTTTTAAACCTGTCACGAATGATGAAATTGAGCAGAGTCTCATGAGCTTAACGACATAATTTAATTTTAATAATTTTAGTCTTTTTTGCAAGAGGTTTTAAATTATCATATTCAATTTAATAGCAGTAATTGTCTCCTTCTATATTCATTCGTTATTGTTTTACTTTCACTTTCTTCTTCACACCACATAAAGATAAATTTGAAAAAATATCTTCCAACAATGGTGACGAGCGGACCATAGAAAATTTAAAGGCCCAGCAAGCAAAATTACAAAATGCCTTGGACGAGGCATATGATATTATTGATGAACTTGAATTTGAATTGGAAAGTGTAAGTTGTTGAATTTATTATTGAGTCACATAAATTTATTAAACACTAAAGAAGCAGGTTGTATGATGATGTGATTGGTGTTGCATAAACTATTTTCAGGTAGATTTTCTTGAAGTTGAAAATCAACGTTTACGAAACGAGTTAGAGAAATACAAAAAAGAAACATTCAAGTTAGGAAGAGACATTTGTAGCAGCCATCAAAAAGAATGTGAGCAAGCAAATAAAACAGTCAATGAAAACTATGACGAACTTCCAGAATATAGACAAACTGATGTAGAAAATGACTTTAATTCAAATACGTCATCTTTAGCTGACTCTATTGAGGGGGATTTAGATCCAGCTATTATTGAAAGATCAGCTCTAACAGAGAGCGTAAGTATTTCTTGCATTATTTTATATGAAACTTTGTGTGAAGCTAAATTTACAATATTTTAATATATTTGTGTGAATTTTTGCTATAGGACACACAATTTCCTCCACTCCAAAAATTTTTTATTTTAATAATAAAAAAATGAATGGAAGCATTGTTAAAAAGTCAAAAATGTAATAATAGTTTAACTCTAAATAATTACAGTTAATACAAATGGCCGAAAGTGAAAGTAATTGCCTCAGACGTGAGCTCTTACGATCTCGTCTTCAGAAAACATGTCGACAAAATGTTAAACCAACAAGTAGTGATGCATAACGCTATTATTGACATATAAAAATAAACTAAAATTAAATTGGAATTTCACTTTTATTGTATTTTTTTGTTCTTGAAAATAAAAACCAAAAACGCGAAACAAATTTAACTTAATTTAAAAATTTATTATTTGTTTTATTTTTTAATTCTAGCAGTCATCAATATTTTATTGGCAAAACAAAATAATACAAAATGTTTATTCAGCATAACATAATTAATTGAACAACCTAAAATAATAGCCAGCAGTAGCCTGATTTTTTATTGAATAATTGTTACAGGTAATTGGATCCAGAATAAAAAACAGTGTTCCTATTAAAATTGGGTTTCTTACGTATGCAAGCAAATCAGTTTTGTAATAATAGAATATGGCAAAAAAAATATTAACTTAAACAGTGTAAAACAGAATAATGTACACATTTAAATAATTTGTTCCGTTGAAAATACATTTGTTAAAATATTTTTTGAAAGCAAATAAATTTATTTCGTCACCGCTATAGATTTGTAAATGCAACACCTAAAAAACAAGAATCATGTATGTTTATTTAGTTTTAATAAATTTAATTCAATATTTTCTTACAATTTTAACTTATCAATAATTATTAAAGTTTTTGAAGGTTTTCTATAATTGTTGAATTATTTTGTTTTAAAAATATCATTTTAGTGTCATGAATAATTTATATTCAGTCAATTATTAAGTTTATGTAAACTAAAAATTGAGCACGCAACCTATTTATGTGTAATAAAAAGTTATGAAATTAAGTTAAGCGCATACCACAACTAATAAAATTTTTCCAATAGAGCATAACTGATGTGACAAGAAAAATCAATTAATTATATTCAAAAATTAGACAATCACCAGGGAACACCATACTAAAGTATAAAAGGCAAAACAAACATTAAACATTAAAATCATACAAATTTTCGTATATGTCTACCAAAAATTTTCTGCACATCAATTTAAACATATGTGTATATACATACATATGTATGTATGTATGTATGCATGTACATAAATGCATATAGCATTTATGTACGCTAAAAAATTATTTTATTAGTAAAAGAAGGCAATACATTTTTCAACATGGTTAAAAAGGATTCGATACTCCTAAATTTTGCACACTTCATCACATCACATTATGGCATTTTAAAATAACACAGGCATCAAATCGTAAACAAAATAACAATTAATAATAGTGACTTGGAGTTGGAAAACAACTAGCCATGAATATAAAGAAATGTAAGCAAAAATAAGGCCACTATTGATTATTGGTATTTTGTTCAAGCTTTGATGTTTGTGTTTATTGATTTTTTCGTCAACTCAAGGAAGGTGCCCAGAGGAACTAACTCTACCACTCATAAATAATATGATTTTATTTTAAAATTTGGGTAAACTAATTTAAAATCATTATTCATTACGCTTGGCTAAAATAGAGCTATTCCAATAAAAAAAAATTATATTTTTATGTAGGGTGTATATGTATGTGATAAGGTTAATGTCAGCATCTGGCCGGAAAAACGTCCACCGTCGTCCCAAGTCGCATACACGCCTTAGCCGCAATTTTTGAGTGAACGGTAGGGGGATCGTGATCCCACTCTTTTTTGAAGAGTTGAAGACTATCCTTCTACTGTACTGCAAGCTAAGACATTGGATTTTAAGCCTGCGTTAACATCTCTTCTGAACTTTTTTCAAAGCCCTATTAAACCACAGTCACCACCTTGCTCCTCAACGAACAACCAGATTAGGGCCATAGCCCTGCGGACACCAGATAATGTTTATTAAGTTCACTGATCGGACTTCGAGAGTCCTGTGTCTCTTCCAGTTTTGGGCTCCTGTTCAGGGGACTGGTGCCACCTTTTTCCCACATGTAAAGATGGGGAAGAGATCGATCAAGACTGCGTGCCCCCAGGAGGGGTATAGGGTGTATATATAGGGTTAAAGTTGGCGACTTGTTTTTATCGGCGCAATGTGGGAACATTTTGAGAGAAGGCGGTCAAAAATATATAACTTTTGAACGGATCGTAATTTTGATACGCGGTTTTTTTGTCTATTAGGTGAGATCATAGGCTTTTGTTTAAGGTATAAAAATTTAAAATCGACCCCTTAGAAAAATAGTTGTGATAGGTTTAAAAATACATTCTTAGTTTTAGCTGATTTTTGGTACGAAAGTAAAGTATTAGAACTTGTTCAAAGAGTTTGTTTTACATAAAGTTTTTTATTTTGAGTCACGTTTAGAACTTATACTTTTTAAAAACTTAAATTTAGTCAGGTAGGGCCTTTGGCCTCGTGAAATTTTTAGTACGAAGGCCAAAGGTTGGTTAGCTGATTAAGTAGCAAAAGCATGAAAAATATATTCAATGGTTCAAATTTACTTTAGATAAGGAGGTATTTAAGTTCAAAATAAACATAAATACTACTATAGTTTTTTTCATTAAACGATCTTTTTTATTTATCTTTAATAAATATCTTTTTTTCTTTTTAACGATCTTTTTTATATATTTTTTTCTTTCCAAAGGAACGCGAAATATCGAAAAGAAAAAAATATATAAAAAAGATCGTTAAAAAGAAAAAAGATATTTATTAAACATAAATACTACTCGTATTTGTGAACTTTTATTGTAAATTGATTAATACTTTATTAATATACAAAAAATTTTAAAAGGATGAAATGCATACAGATAACTCTTGTGTTTGGAAAAATGACTATTAATTAAACAATTTTTAAAAGAAATATTTAATTTCTTTTATATAGAAGTAGTTTAGCTTCTAGGTCTAGTTCAATATAAGTAGTTATCCATTTTTGCCGGATATTGGAGATATAGGTATCTGATGTGCATAATAAAATACCAATCAAGTCTTCATTAGTACAATATCTAGAAATTTTTCTTGTATTGTGCTCGCGAAAGAATCTATAGTCTTTGTTTCGTTTTTCTCGCGTTTCTTCAGATAGATCTCCTATTGGTCGCATATTGTGTTGAATTATTTGTTCCTCATGTTACAAAATTATATGAACTGTGGATGGCATATATCTCCAAGAATATTTTTCGTTGCAAAGTATAGCTGTTTTTTTTTTGGCGTACTCTCCAAATTTTTTTGCATTTATCTTTCTGCTGCATGCTAGAAGTTGTAAAATAATACTGAATCTCCTTATTAATTCCAAAAATACTCCTGTAGTAGATGCTGCAGTTTCTGGATCTGAAAAAAATCTTCTTGCAGTGTTTTCATCACTTGTGTTCCCTTCCTCTTGCTTTGACTGATCGATGATTAGGCCTTGTTTTAAATATTTTTCTTGAATTTGTTTTTTTTTTTGGTTTCTTCTCTCTTCATTTTCCTTATTTTTTCTCACTGTTTCGCCTAACAGACCAAAATCCAAATTATAACCCAATTTAAGAATATGCCCGATAAAACGTATTCTAGTATGAAGAGGGGACAATCCAAATTCGTATGCTGCCTTAAAAGTCTCATCTTCTGGAACTGAACGGCTTAATTGACTTGATGTCTTTTTGCATATAATGCAGCTTTATGATGCTTTTGTATCAGTTAAAGCTTGTGCAACTTTTACATCAATCATTGTGAGATACATTTTAAAATTTACTTCGATTTCCTGTTCGTCAGCAGTAAATATTACAGGTTGAAGGTCTCTAATGTCATCAGAGGATCCATCACATCTCCATTTAGAAATTAAAGTAATGCTGCTATTTCCTAGATTTTTCAAGCGGTTAAAATCAAACGTTCCGTAGTGTGTTAAGAAGGTCTTGCAATTTTATTTCTGCTGAAGTAGAAGTAACAGTTATAGCGGTTTGTGAAGGGAGGCATTGCTTTTTGACAGCGACTAAATATCTATACTGTGGGAAAATCCAAGAACACTTTTCATTTGTTCGATTCCGCAATTCGTTGTACTGATTTTTAGTTAACTTTAAATCCAAAAATAGTGCTAACGCTTCTTCTGGAGTTAATTTATTCTCTTCGTTTGGTGTAGGAATATTTTTTAATATCCTCTTTGTACGCCTTGGACTTGCTTCTATTATTGCTTTAATAACCTCAATTTTTGCCTTTTTTATTTTGCGTTGGCTTAATTTCGTACATAAATGAATCTTTGATGACTATTGGAGAAATTTCTGCATTGATATTCTGAAGTTTGCGTCTTCGAGTTCTTTCACTACATTCGTCAATCAGTGCAAATCACTTTAAAAAGCAAAGTACTTTTGTGACCTAAATTATATCAATTTATGTTATTTTAAATAGGCAAAATATTTTTGTGGCCAACTGTGGATGACTTTGAAATTGACTAAAAATTATTGTTGTCTTTCTAAAAATACGCATATTCCTATAAACAACGTCTCTCATAAAGGCGATTTGGAAAATAAATAAAATGCTTACAAAATAGAATAACAGATAGAATGTCAGAAAAATTGTTCTGGTGCTCACGATCGAATCGTGCTAATGCTTTTACATTCCCTGACGAACTTTAGAAGTTATACTCTATTTAGTAGGAGAATTTAGAAAAAAATTGGGCCTCTAAAAAAATTGATTTCTAAAAATCAAAAATCAATCACAAACATTTCAGTTGTCTTGTACTAATAGCTAACAAATTACGCTATTATACAAAGTTTGTTTCGTTTAAAAACCTTGTACAACAAAAGCGTTAGATGTTTAAAAATCAATAAATTACTAAGAAATTTCTCATTTTAGCAAAATACTGAAAATGCTCATTTTGAATCACCCTGTTCATTGATATAGTTAAAATAAAGTTTTAATTATTTGGCTCCAGAGTTACACTAGTATCTACTTTCGAACGAACTTTACAATTTTACAATTGGAGACCATGTTTTTCATGGCCTATTGGCCGCCTTCTCACAAAATGATGCACTGTGCGGCGGCCATTTTATTGTTAGTTTGGTTTTGGATTTTAACATTAATAAACAGACGCCTGAACAAAGTTTGAAAATTGTACAAATTGAGCCCAAAATAAAATTGCCTTTGATCCCGATTTTCATTAACGAACTTTCTTTAGCCATGAAGTTCACTTTTGATTGAATGGATAGTCAATAAAAAAACAATTTGGAGTAATAAAACACTGACTGTTTGATGTGCTTTAAGGGTTGCTCGATACTTTAAAAACAAATGGTGACTGCTATAGATTAATATTTACTGACTATTACGTTTATCCACTGAACAACTATAATGTGTAGTAGGTGTGATTTCAAGAATCATACCGCATATTTTTACGTTTCGGATCCGTGAAATGGCCTTCAATATCGTACCGCTGCACTATTTTTCACTTGGAGGATAATGTTTGCCACGTTATTGCTTATATACAAACACAAATGTTAAAAAAAAGTTATCGAAAATTTTACCTCCACCCACCCGTAGCGGTTATAAGCCAGAAGTCATATTTAAATTATAATGCTAGAAGATTATCTTTCGAATAAAGTACATTTCATCTCAGTTTAAAAAAAATCATTTGTGTTTTATCCCATTTCAAAATTTTCTGCCTTTATAATCCATAACACATATATATAAATCTAAAAAATCACGTTTATTCATATATTTTTTATTTCACTACTGTTGCTTTTTCTAGAATGGAATAAATAAAGAATATGGTGAATACAAGAAAAAACATATTGGGGTTTCTGGTAGAGAGAATTGTTTTTCAAACGCACTAACTGTCAAATAATAATGGAAGTTGGCGGATAAGAAAGGAAACTTACTTGAGGCATAAATAAGCTATTTAATTAGCGTGGCCTGTATTTGAATACAAATTTATTAATAACTAACTATTGTATATTTGAAATATAAAATAAGAACCTTTTGCAAATTATTCAAGTAATATGGTTTTCTCCGGTCTTAACTTTACAAATAAATTCAAAATCAATTGATGGTTTTTAAAAATAGTTTGTCCATGTTTATGGACAAAATATGCCACGATGGCAACACAGCTGCTGAATTGGAAAACTGGCGGGTTTTTTCCAAAGGAAGAAAACCGCAAGCTTTTTTGAAGTATAAAAGGCATAGCGGCGAGAGGAAATTATTATTAACGTTTTGGCAGCTAAAAATGAATAAATAAAAATAAATTGAAGTATTGTAAATTAAATTAAGATCTTGATAAAAAATGAAAAATAAATAAATAAAAGTAAATTGAAGTTAAACTATTGTAAATTAAATTAAGATCTTGATAAAAAATGAAAAATGAATAATTAAAAATAAATTGAAGTTAAAATTAAACATAGTTTTTTATTTCTTATTTTTTTAATGTCTAACCATTTCCATCCCTGATTTTTGTTTGAAAATAATGATTTATTAAATAACAACAGTAAAGGCTATTGTAGAAAGCTTTATGAAAAGTTAAAAATCCTTTGGTCCCTTTCAGTGTTGTGTTGCCACCACTTCGAACAAAATAAATTTTTTCGAGACGGATTTAGGCTTCGAAGATGCTTAACAACTGGAAGCAGAAAATAATATAATAGAAGAGAGCTGTACTCATACACGAAGGGTTCGTAACATATATGGTCCATCCTTTTCTTTTTATTTTTCGTTTAAAATTTAGGTGAAAATCACTTTCTTTTGTCAGTCCATAACTATTCAAAAGACTAGGTCATGTTTGTGGAAATTTTATGTCCTTATACGGACATTCTACACGCTTCATATTCATTGCGAATTACGTTCGTAAAACAACCATTTCAATGGAGCAATCTTAAGTTTTTTTAATTTTATTTTAGTATTTGTTACTAAATGTCACCTTAATAATACGATTTCTTTGAAAATTCAACTGGCTATCTTTCATGGTTCGAGAATTTTAGGCCTGTTTCATCAAAAATAACAAATAAATATTCCAATTTGGCAAAACTTATTTTGTTAATTATTCTAATTCTTGAAAACTGTCGCAACAATTAATAAAGAAAAATAAAACAAGCGTCACTTACTTGTTGCAGTAAAATCAAGTCTGATCTGTATAAAAATTATCACAACACGCATTAATTACAACTCCACTAATGCAACCGCAAGATATTAAACCAATAATAATACACACAGTCAATAAGTTATACGTACATTTTTTATATGTATATTTTGTGAAAAATATTAACCGATAATTCAATTCAAAGAAAACTTATAAAGGATGCACTTTTTCGTTTTACAACTGATTTGAGACCAAACATTTGTCATGTGATTGTTTTGGGTTACAAAATTCGAATGAGTAGACTAAACAACCCTAACAAATTGTTGAAATTTAAAAGTCCACTTGATTTTCGTATAAAATTCTATTTAGCGATTAAGTTTACTTAAACAGAAATAACACATTTTAATCAGTGCGCATATATCTACAAGTGTGATGATTTCCAGAATCTTACAGTCGTGGTGAACCATAAAGACATATAATTATAAATTATTTACTTATTTATTTATCACACTCAGCAGGATAAATGCAAGATACTGAGAAAAGTTCTTTAGTACAAGCCACTCATCATCTTCAAAGCCTTACGATTCGTTAACTATTTGGCAAGTCAATATGACAGTGATGTGATCAACATTTCCGTTTCCTTTGATGACGTAGAAACCACCGTAAACAAATTAAAGAACAAAGAATTATTAGGCTTAGACGGAATATAAAATAAATGTTTAAAGGCTTTGCCTAAGAAGTGCTTAGAGATTATCAACTCATATTCCAAAGTTATTTCTAGAAAACCAACTGATTGTCCTCGATCTTACTGACCAATAAGACTTCTATCGCTCTTAAGTAAAATACTGGAGAAAATAATGAAAAAACAACTTACGACTTTTATTGACTCACATAATATAATATAATATAATATAATATAATATAATATAATAATAATATAATAATATAATATTCTCAACGATTTGGTTTTCACAAGCAGAAACTTGGTAACACTAAATTCCAACAATGATATATCTGCACTTTTAGACATAAAACCTGCGTTTAAGTCGACATGGCATAATATGTTAATTTTAATTTCAATACATCTGATTACATTTATTCAAAGTTTTCTTTCTAATAGAATTAATCACGTTAATTCTACTTAAACAGAAATTCATATGCCCATATTTGCTGATGATGTGGCGATTCTTAGTTCAAATACACTAATTGATGATGCATATGCTCTTTAACCTACAAAATGCGTTAGCAAAAGTTTATCAATATTTTACAAAATGGAATATTATAGTCAATACACAGAAGAGTCAAACAATTTACCTTTTCAGAGGTCGCAAATCGTACTACCTGTCCGAGCAATCCATTTTATGCTACAACAACCTGGCCCAACAAAGTTTTTTAGATCCGAAATTAGAATTTAAGGATCATATCCCCTACTTGATAGCAAGGATTTATAAAATAATTAAAATACTGTATCCTTTAATAAGAAAAAAAATCTAGACTAGGTATTTCGAATATGATTCTCATATTTAAATCAATATTTCAAGCTATCTTGTTTTACGCTGGCCCACAGTGTCACATTAAAAAATTATAGATCTCAAAATAAAATAATAAAATTATTACTTTTATTTTTATTCGAGCTTTTTTTTAAATTAAATTAAATATGAACTAATCTTTTAACGGTCTTTTAAATAATTTAACGATTTTATTTTTCTCGATATTTCGCTTTCCTGTGGAAAGCTTCTTCAGGAAATTATTAAAAGACCGTTAAAAGATTAGTTCATATTTAATAATAAAATTATTTAAAAAACGGATATCGTATATCTGACTTTAAGCATATCAATCAGTTAAACTCATCGTTAGTTTATCCTTTTAACTTAAGTCTTCTTTTAAATAAACCAAAATATGTTCAGAAAGGGTTCTTCAAAATTTGTTCCTCACTGGAATAATATCATATTTAAATGCCAATAAATTATAAAATATCGTTTTATATAATTTAGCAGAAAAGGAAATAAACTCTAATTAATGAAATTAATTAAATCAGTTAAATTAATTTTTATATATATTTAGTAAAATCCTATTAAAGGAAATACATTGATTACTTTGCTTAATACGCTGCCAATGATCCTGCTGACATGTGCCAACGAGAGGCAGACATGGACATTTAATTGAGTAAAAGAAATCGTTTCATTAACGATTAATTTCAAAGGCTACTGTACTATTTATTAGTCACAAAAATCCGAACGAATTTTTAAATCTTTCTTAAGTCCTAAACACACATTCTGTTAGTCATTTAAGAAAAGTAGAACAAGATTGTGGCCACTTGGTGTTATCTTCATATTAAAATAGTATTCAACTTACCCTTCAATGACAAGAAAGCAGAAGATCTTTTGTGATGCTCCTGAAAAATTTTAAATGTTCAATTTCTAAACTTAAAATTCTCAAAAAGCTCTTGGGATTTGTAGTTTCAATCGGTCTAGCCGGTTATTTCTAAACCTTTTCATTCTCTAATTAAAAAAAAAAACTTCTAAGGAAGGCAAACTCTTAAAACGTTTTCTAATTTCTCGTTCTTGTAAACTGAAAGTAATAAAACTTGTAGGCACGCTTCCGCGTTTTCTACAATAAAAAGCAATATTTAACTGTTAAATTTTAAGCAACCGGGGTGGTTGTCACTAATGTAAGGTGAGCTTTGCTTAATAAACAGAATATCATAAGTTCAAATGCCAGCGGGGCCGAAAGAAAATAGCAGAAGTAATATATATATATACAAAGGAAATTGTGGTTTATTAATGTACGCGGAGTCTTAATTTGATGGAATGCAATCGCGATCAAGAGCCATAGAGTAAGAAAATGAAGATAAAATGTGGAAATAATTCTTACGTCTGAAAACATTACGATGTTTCTTTCAACAAATAGATAGACGATCACTTCTCTAGACTAACATCTCGGTCATGTCGTATGTACACTTTTGTTACTGCGTGTAGCTACCTACATACTAAAAATATTATTGCATTAAATTTCTATTGGTTATTTCTTTTTTCTATTAGCTTTAATTAATATTTACACATTTTTTTAAATTAAAATAGCAAAATGTATTTTTTTTATAACTTTTGCTTAAATAATTTAAAACTAGATTAACGTTTATTATTTTTCGTGTTATTCTTTTTTTTTAAAAATTTTGTTAATAAGCGTTGGTATTTGGTTCATTTTTTATGCGTATTATTTTTGCCAGTTTATATTTCTTTCTTATGAAATTAACCCAGATTTGTTGGGACAAGTTGCATTAAAGCAGAACGAGTAAATCCACTTAAAATAATATTTGATTTAAAATCAAAACTGATAGCGTATACCAATTGCAATGCACGTTAATGATAAAGACATGCAGTGATAATAGTATGCGAAAATTTACCTAAATATTTTTGAATATCTATTGAAATAGGTAAATTAATTGCAACATAACCGTCCCAATAAAATAGATAAGGTTAGAAATAAAAACCTCCAATAACAAACTACAAATGTCAACTTGTGTAACAGATCATTTGAAACTGTTTTCCATATTTGAACTACTTGTGAGAGACAAGTGTTTTGAGAAAAATGTTATAATTTTTTTTAGTTTTAGACTTCTAAATTTCGGGTGACTGTTCAGAGTGATATTTTTTAAAAAAATCAACTTTCTTTCTTGGATTCTACCAATCACGTTTTAAATATTTGAAAGTTTGTAAATTAGTAAATTTGAGGTTAGGAAGAAAATTTTCTTGAAACACGCACAACTTCAGTTTTATTGATACCAGTGTAAAGTGGAAATATTGGAACTAACAAGGGAATATTATGTCGGTCCGCTTTTTTCACAATATTTTTTAGCACATTTTGCAGCAAAGCTTTGCTTATCTTATTAATGTAGCGCCGAATTTCATCTTTCAGAGCGTCAGTTGTTTGTTGTTGTCTTTTAAATGCCTCCAGAAAACAGCGTTAGATCACAGGAAGGAGGCGTTAGATCACGATGTCGCCAAATTGAAAAATTACCCAACCAGAAAATTGGTACAGTCATGCTGAAACCAAATATCACTGATATTAACATTAGCTAGTTGTGGATATAAAAAGTTGGTCAACATGGTTTGGTATCGCAGAGAATTCACAGAGGCAGCGTTTCCTTGCTTATTTTCGAAAAA
This sequence comes from Trichopoda pennipes, assembly GCA_030448955.1. Lineage (NCBI taxonomy): Eukaryota > Metazoa > Arthropoda > Insecta > Diptera > Tachinidae > Trichopoda > Trichopoda pennipes. The sequence goes on from JASKUP010000042.1 coordinate 8,689,000, forward strand.
ATAGAGGCTGATGATTCGACCTCACCACAAACCACACCATACTTTTACTTTTTTTGGAATGGAATTTCGAGGTTTTTTGGTGGACTATGTGAGCCTCATTTGCGATAATTTTCTGTGTTTACATAACAGCCTAATTGAAAATGAACGTTATCACTAAAGACGATTTTGTTGAAAAATGCCTTGTTTTCGTTCAATTTGATCAAGAGTGTTACGTTCCATACTTAAAACTACCTAACAGCTTAATTCTTGACACTAAATCATTTGACAAACAATTTACTTCCCAGTTTTAAATTTGCCCACCCGATATTTTCTGTAAGTTGCAATAAAAATATCTTCTTTTGTGTTTCAACGTCGCCGATTATATAAAAACAAGAATAAAATAGTTAAATAATTTGCCAACAGCTAACGTAATAGAAATTACTAATTGAATCAGCGGCAGTCAGTATTCACCAGCAGGACTTGAACATGAATTGTTTTTAATTTAAAGGATTCTCTGCCTAAAATCTTAGTCGCAAGCGTCCATCTCTGCATAAAAACTAGGCAGAGATCCAACTGATGCAATGCATTGTGCCAGAACTAGGAAATTAGGTTATGGGGATTAGGAAAGAGGGAGTAGTGTTTGCTAGATTGAAAGTCACAGGATAGAACTCTGGACGGAGTTCATTCCACATACGAACCGAAACGAATTTTCCCTCTAATGCCTAGTGCGATTCACTGGCCAATCAACCACAAATGGATGCGCTCTTAACAAATACGCTCTTAAATACAAAAACGTGCACTTGCACGGGTATAAGTTCCCTAATTTCTCTAGAGCATTTACCATAACAGTAACGATAAAACAGTGAAATAAACATAGTCCATCGAACATCACACTGAATTTTCTTGCCAAGAATATCGAGAGCTTCCGATTCGTTAATACTTATATCACCCATAGTAACAAATTCAGCACCGTTGCGTAAGATTGAAACATTGATCTTACGGATACTAAAATCGACTTTATTCAAACGATCCCAATCGAAGATTGTTGCGAAATCGCGATTGAGCCTATTATTCATGTTCTGCCTTTTCAAACCAACCTCGGTCTATTACTGAATGAATACGAATAAGAAATGATGCTGTCATTTGCAAAAAAAGTTTATAGCGTGGAAAGTTTGACAAAGAAGGTCATTTAAAAAAATAAAAAATAGGATAGGAGAAAGAACGGAGCCTTGCGGTACCACTAAATTATTCTTAAGCTCGTTTGATGAAATTCGTGTATTGCGAATCCAGATAAATCTCGAAATATATCTGGAGAAACTATCACCGACACCAAAAGCAACAAATTTTGACTGAAGTGCATCATGGCACACTCTATCAAATGTATTGGAAATATATAGAGTCACAACCTTACTTTCATCGAAATTATGTATGGAATTGTATCATTGGGCTGCTCAGTGATGAAGGCATGGTCACTGGTCGCTGTGCTGTCTTTATACGACAGTTAATTTCCGTCTATCCTTCTACTTTCACCACCTGTTTCATCTCTTCTCTATCCCTTTCCTAAAGAATGTAGCACGGTACTTGACTAAATAACCATTGTTGCCTGAATTGCTACTTCTCTTTAACAAAGAAAAAAAAGTGCCTCGCAAGATGAAAATTAATCATACTTTCCGTCACTTCAGAAAGTGCAGAATAAATTGCAATAGGGCGGTAATTATCAGCGTTGTTAGAATCACCGTATTTGGAGATCGGCGTTGCATTAGCAACCTTGCAACCTTTTGAAAATTTACCGGCATAATACAAAGTTATAAAAAGATCTGCTAACGGATGCGCTAGCGTCGAAGAGCAATGTTTCAAGACTAGTGCTCGAATTCAATCCGGCCCAGGAAACTTGTTGACGTTGAGATCTGGTAAAACCTTTTTAACCGCTCGAGCAAAATGCTTAGTTTTATCAACCGGGTCAGTGAATATTTTTTCATTTTTTAAAAGAGTGAAAATTGAAGAACTAGCATTATCCCTTACTCTTTTAACAAATGACTAAAAGTTGATGCTACTCGCGGAGCATGGAGGTGGCCCTCGTAGAGATTTTTTTACCCCCTAACGCACGAAGAGCTCGCCATTTTGCGTAGCGAATAAGTGTCTGCATATTTGTTTCTACGCCTGATACTGAAAGCCAGATCAAGAAGATCTGGCTGCATTTTTGCATGTCTGATTAAACCAAGATTTCGATCTGGTTTTAATCGAAATTTCTTTGGATCGAAGAAATGTTTTCACTCCAAACACAATGATGGTTACAATCATTTTCGCATTGGCATCGATATTATTATCCATGAAACTTAATTTCCAATTAAATTGAGCAATGCCCACACAGCCTTCTCATAAATATATTTTATAATTATAAATATAAAAAGGAGGTGAAGATGGTGAAGTGATCGAAGTTGCCGAGAGGTGCACAAACACTAACTTAATACTTTTGGGGGTGTGAAGTTCGAGGGTGTTACTTTGGTACCCGAGGAATGTGTGTTGGCTCATTCACAAATTGCACAAGGTAGTATTGGCCTTCTGCAGTTGTATGGCTCGAATGGCGAAGCCAAGAACTGTTGTGGGCATTGAAATCACCAACAATAACAATTTCACTGTTCGGATAACTTTCGAGAATCTTCGATATGGAGTCGGCAAGAGAAACCGGAATACAAGAGATGTGACCTGATCCCACGTATGTTGCAGAATTCGACCTGTCATAACAATAAGCAAGAAATTAAAATCTGACTTTCTATTTTACTATACTGCTGCCAGTGCAATAACTTCCGTTTGGACTACTTGCCGTCCAATGCTCGGCCTTCATCACAAATAGTTTAACAGCAGATAAAACAATAGCAGCAGTAAAGTAAAATTTAAATTTCAAGAGGAAAGTAAAAGGTAGTAAATTGCACCAAAAAAGAACCATAAAAGCCCTGATCTAGTCAACTTATTTGTTAAGCGGCCCGTTGTTTCGTCACGGTTTCAAAACCTGCACTTGTGTTGAATTATTGTAGCTTATGCTGCAAACAAAAAAAATTAAAATAGGCCACTTAATTTATTTATTTATTTTGATTACTAATTTATTTTTTATATTATTTTTATTTTATTTTTAAAACGTTACAGTCAAACACTTGAAATCAACACAAAGTGGTATCACTATATCAAGTTAAAAAAAATGGGTATCCGCATTGAGACTGATTTTAAATTTTAACATCAAATAATAAAAACAATTAAGGGTTGGACAGCAACTAAATATTTTTAAAAGGAAGAAACGATCGTCCATGTAATTTTTTTAATTCTTGTCCTTTTTATATTCGTATTGAGCTAGTCAAGATGTTGGCTATCGAACTCTTTTTACTTGACCATAAAAACTAATCTTAAAATACAGTGTAGTCTCGAATAACGCAGCCAGTAGAAAATTTTCACTGCTGCGAAAAAAATGAAAAGTTTCTATGCCTGTTTTACGTTAGAAATCTTATTTTAAACCAAATAAAAAGTTTGCTGAAGGTGCACAGATTAACTTTTAAAATAAGTGTATTTGTTTAAATTAAATAAAAAATAAAAACGATAACGTTGAAGCTTTCTAAAGCATTCTGAGATTTTATTTTTTTAAGGTTTTGATTCTTCCGTTCAGTTCATGTGCTAATGAAATTTCGGTCTTCAGTTTGAATGTTTTGACCGCTGAAATTTTCAAGAATTTATTTCTTCATTTGTAATTTCGAGAGTTATTAATTCATTAATTGCATTAGATCTTCTAATACCTAGTGACAATTCGTTTTCATTCATGATTTCAGCATTTTATAATTGTACTGAACATTATTTTACTCCAAGCGTTTGCCAAAAAAAAAATGGACAGCGTTACTAAAATTAAGAAATTTGATTTTTTATTCAATTTAAGAATCTCTGTTTTAAAATATTTATATGCGCCAAAGCCTTTTGTTATTTTTGCTTTACAGGTTAACGGTTATAATTTCATCATTACTCTTCAGTTCTCCCTATTTGCGATAATAAAGCGCATTATGTTACTACAACAAGCACTCACAAACAATAATTTTTATAAACTGCGCTGGTTTAAAAACAGAGCCACTACGCAAAATTTCTTTGTTATTTGTAAAAAAGCGAAAAGTATAAGATTTCATACACATAGGTTTATAGTTTGAATTTATTTATGAAAAACTAAAAGAAAAAAAGAAACGACAAAGAAGCTTTACTCTGTTTGCAAAGTAGCGTTAACAGAGTCACCAAGTTCGCGTCTCATAAAAAATACAAAATTTGTATTTATTTCACAACACCATTTTACTGTCATATCAGTTGTTATATTACAATACAATACCAGACAACTTTTTCAGTAATTTTAATCAATACATATTGGTGGCATACATATTGTTACGGATGTGTCTTGTTTAAGTTTTAAAATAAGCAATAAAGCGAACTACTGGGTACAACTTATGGTACAACAACAAAATTTCTAGTTACAAACTGCGTAGAAATTTTATACGCAAACAACAACAATTTGATATGCTGTTTACTAACTGCCTGACATGCTACAACAAAAAAAACAAATTTCTGTTTACCAACTAAACGCGCAAGACAACAACAAACATGTATGCTGTTTGCCATCTGCTTATCTACACGAGACTACAACAAATATTTTGAAATAAATCCCAAGCAGAAACCTTGTCAGCATAAAAACAAAAATACACACAGACATACAGGGGCCTATACATCGAATAAACAACATACAACAACAAAATGTGATACAAAGGGAGTAGAAGATTCTAAAATTTTCTAGACTTTAAATGGACAAATATAAATAGGGCAGCGTATAAGTGGATAGTCAATCAGTGTAAAATTAAACCTCATAAAGTAAAGACGTGCATTTTAAGTAAATTGTTCTGAAGTGCCAACTTTGTGTAGTTAAAGTAAATAAAATTGTTATAAATTTAAAAATTCTAAAAACTGGTGTTATTTATTTTGCAATAAAGAACTCACAAAAAACGTTTATAAAAAGTATAAACGTAACAATATGTACTTATGTATGTAGTTATACATTTTCATTTAATATGTTTTTGGGAAACCCTTATGAAGGCATGCGTAGAATTAAATATTGTTTTTACTAACTTAAAACTTAAGAGGTTAATATGGATGTGTATGTAATATAAGACCAGTTGCACTGTAAAAATCACGATTATTTTATATTTTTTAGTTTTTCCTAAAATTTAAAATTTAATATTATAAGAATATTAAAAGTTCCCATGAGAGATTTAATTTCATACTATCTTTATACCTGCGTACTATATTTTAACAACAAGTAATAATGGAAGCAAATAAAAATCGAGCATAACTAACAGATAAACCTAAATAAGGGTCACAAGAGCAGTACGGGCACAGTCTAACACATACTCAAAACAAAACTCGCGACTCAAACTTATGGGAAAAAGAGATGGTTGACATAAAGTATATATAGCGACCCGTGTCGCGTGTAGTTTGTGGTACGGGTTTGCGCTTAACTTTAACGCTGAAAGTTTATTCATAAATAAAAGTTTCAATGTTGTATCTTAAAAAATATTTAGCGTATTTTGTTTAAAGATGGACATGAAAAATCGCTAAATAGACACGAAAATTTTAAAATTGTCATTTTCAAAAAGTACAAAAGCATTTCTAAAATAAACACTCAGCTTTTCCAATTGCAAAAATCATTCAGGCATTTTGTATGAAAATAGGAATTGTTCTTATAATTTTCTTAATTAACACTAAAATTTTCCAAAAAAAAAAGGCAGTAGGAGTTTTTAATCAAAAAATAAAGATCATTTTGATTTCTTATAGGCATCGGATGTTTTTTATAGAGATATAATACTTTAAGTTGACAACTCTTTTTTGATGATGGCCATTTTGCCAACTGTATAAATCACTTATTTACAGTTTGATTTGGCATTTTAATATAAATAGACCGACGGGCTGAGCGATGCCGTTGATACCGATTTTCATAAGCGAATTTTGTTTAACGATAAAGCTCATTTTTGTTTGTAAAATCTGCCATATTCGGAGTGCTGATAAGCCTTAAGTGCATCCTAACACACCGTTGCATCCTGAAAAATTGATTGTTTGGCACAAGTTGTTTGGATTTGTTCCGCCAGTAACAAGAAGATTTTCCATTTATTCGAGTGTATGAGTAGCTTTGGTAGTATTGTATTGTATTTGTATAAATTGTATCTGAGATCGTGTTTGCCTGTTCACTTATAATGTCACTGACTGTTTGGTGTACTTTATGGGCTAGTAAAATCTTTAAAAACGATGATGGTCAAAACGGTACAGTCAATGGTGACCGCTATAGAGCCATAATTAATGATTTTTTTGTTCATCAGTTAAACAATAACGATGTGTAAGTTCTGTGGTTTTACCAAACAATTACTTTATTAATTGCAATGTTTGTTAGCCGCATAGTTTACCATAGTAGCCATAGTAGTTTAGCCTCCCAGATCGAGCCATTTAAAGCCACTAGACTATTTTTTGAGTGGATATGTGAAATTTCTAGTCCGATAAGCCAAAAATGATTGAGGAGGATAACAACATGCGGCTTTCGAAAAAATAAATATGCCAATTAAAAGAATTAAACTTTATTTTATTCCACTTCAAAGTTATATACTTGTATAAAAAGCACCTTATAATTGGCAAAGAATATCTGCTAAACGTATATTTAGACTATAACATATTTGATTTTTTAGAAGCAAAAGTAGATAGAAATTCGGTCTATTATTAAAAAAATTATAGTAAAAATCTGTTGCATTTTTTTACTTTAAGATTAAAAGTGCGAAGTGGAGTGAGTTCAAGTAGAAGAAATAGAAACAACTTCTTATAGTGTTGCCATAAAAGTATTTTTGTTTTTATTCGAAAAATCGTCTTAAATTAAAAAATTTATTTTAAATAACTATCCGTTATTCTTTTTAAAGATCTTTTTCAATTAATTTAACTAAGGAAGAAGCTTTCCATAGGAAAGCGAAATATTGAAAAAATATATATTGTTAAATAAATTAAAAAAGATCGTTAAAAAGAATAACAGATATTTATTTAAGATGTAAAAAGGTCGATTAAAAAAATAAGAAAATTTTATTTATATATTGTTTTTTTATTACTTTTCTTCGACCTTGTTTCTTCTTTAATAAATAAGAATTTATTTTTTTATAGGTATTTTAAATTAAATTTAACACTTATAAACTCAATATTTCGCTTTTCCTTGAAAAGCTTCTTCAGAGAATTAATTTTTATAAAACAAAAAATGATTAACAATTTCAAAAAAAATAAAAATAACTTTTAGTTTAGAGTGTTAATTTCAAATAAAATAATGAATTTTAAATACAATGTATTCAAAAATCATTTTAACGTTATCATGGTTTTTCCAAAATACCAGATGTGAGTGCATAATATAAATTTGAGAATAATTGAAAACGAACGGTAGAATAAATTTATGCATTTAAATTATTTTTCATATATTTTCGCAGCTCTTTAAATCGTTAAAACCTCATAAAAGCCTTATTGTAGCTATTGGGAATAGTGATGGTATAAATTTCCGATGATAGTATTAGTAGCCTAAGGCCGATTTACATTATCCCGCATTACATAGATGCATAGATCTGTCAGAAAGGTTCGTCGAATAAGGGAAATAGGATAGTGTACAAAATAATAAGATAGTGTAAATAACAAATAAAATAAGTGCTGTCAAAATACGAGCAAATACAGATGGGAAATTGACAAGCGTACGGCGACTTTTTTAAGTCATTAAAAAAGCTAAGATCAGAAGATTGGTCGCAGATCTTAGCAAATGAGAAAATAAAAGTATAATCTTTATCTTTATCCTGAAATGTCTATTCAAGGCAAATCGGCCATTAAAGAACATTCGTAATAGACTTTATAGTGGCTAAATTTCTTGATCATCAATATACAGTGCCAGACACAACAAAACATAAACATTTGCTTATAAGGAAAAAAATGTAATAGCATTAACAGGAAAGTTTACTTGACGGAAAATATTATCTTTGAAAGAACCTACATCATGCATATTAAAAATTAAAATAAAAAATGATTACTTGTAGTTCTAATTAAAAAAAAAAATTAATGCAAATATTCCAGAAATGCAACGACAAAATTATCCCGCGCAAATTTTCGATGTTGTTTCTTTCGTTGTTAAATAAGAAATAACGACAATTACCGTTATTTTTTTAAAATCATTTTAATGATAAAGAATTGTTTCTTTCCAAGTCGCTTTAAACTTTTTTGGTTACTTGTTAATAAAATTGCAAGAAATAAATATTCAGGGCATTTAAAATAAAAAAAATCATAACTGATTTTAGTAATAGCGAATCCGTGACGTCCATTGTGATCACAGTGTTGCATTGATCACAGTGTTGCATCTAGAATTATAAGCCGTGTACACAAGGTGGTACATAAAGTGGTATGCATGATTATAATGGATTCATTCATATCGTCAAAATCCATTGCTGCACAATTATTCTAAATATTACTCCAAATACTATTTAAAAATGCAAACAAACTTTTCATTTCACGTAAAAATACCGTACTTTTCTCAGATGAGTCGAAGTTCAATTTGAAAGGTCCCGATGTATTAAGGTTAGTTAGAACACCAAAAGGACAACGGTCCATTACCCGATTCATAGAATAAATAAAATAAAGGATGTTTCGCTTATAAAGACAATCCTCAAAATATCATGCTTCACACATGCAGAGCAAAAAATGCGTCTTAAGTGGAAGTACCAGCACGATAACACAAATGTATGAAATAGTAGTTTGTTGACAACAAAATTAATGTTTTAAAATGACCGGCATAATTGCCGGATCTCAATCCCATGGAAAATCTGTGGGAAATTGTACATCGCAAAACAGACCGCGATAACTATAAAAATATGGATGAACTCTTCAACAGTGCGGAAACTGCTTGGAATAGAATTCCGATAAAGGTATTATCAAATTTCCATTCACGGAAGATGTGCTGCAGTTCTAAGAAATAATGGATACGCTACAAAATATTGGGTCTTTAGTTTTCTCTATATATGAGTTGCGGTTCCAGCAAGCTGTGAATAAGAAATTTTAGCAGCCAGATCCCAATTAGTATTTAACAATTTGGATGAGGTTGACACATTTTCGTTTTCGTCATAGTCATATTTCACACATAATGTATTTTCTAATAATAAAAAACTACAAACCATAAAATATAATATTTTTAATATATTGTATGTGTGCCATATATGTACATTCATATGTGTAATTTAAAACATACGTATATACACATATATGTGTGCTAAGGCGAAATGTAGATCATCATGTTAATCAATTTTCAATTATGTTATAAAATTCAACTTCTGGTCGCCGTGTGATTAAAAACCACCAAAATTATTATTTTATGTAAATACGTTTGGCACGAGTCAAATTCTAGAAGCAACAAACAACGTTAAAAATTAAAGTCAAATAGTGTAATAAATTATTGATAATTTTTTTTACATTCAAAGTTTTATATTCACACTGACAAATTATTATTTTTTGTTTTGTCGGTGTGAAAATGAAAACGGTAACAACAATATTTGCAGGAGAAAAAACCAGCTTAAAAAATAGTTTGTGTTTATCTGTGTCGAATCTTTAACACCCTTCACATTAGAAGAATCCATAACGAGAATATCATGATGACCCCGAGGTAATAAAAAATTTCTACTCTACGTAGTTTTCTAAAACGTACGACTATTTTATTACAACGCCGTATCGAAATTCTTCAGGAAAAGATAACGCTTACAACACAGAAAATTTGAGTAAGGCTGCTATGACCATAAAGTTAGAGGCGACAACTTGAGTACCAAAACATACATGAAATTGAAAGCAATGTTTCTGAAGTGGTCACAATATACATATACACATGGAATGGTCAATGTTTTCGACAGTTATTGACATTAATGATGAGCTAACAAAAATTGAAAAATGTTCAACACCAACACCTGAGCTTGACTGGCCCAGCTCTGGATTCAATTTGCTTTTTAGAGATAAGTACTTAAAATTATGTAAAAAGCAAAAATGATTCAAGAAGTCAAGCTTAATAGTGCTCAAATAAAGTAACATAAAAATTCTTCCGAATAATAAATTTGGTATTGATTAAAAAATGTGTCTGAATTTTTCTTTTGGAAAAAATAATTTTTTAAGAAAGGATTTTATATTTTTGTTGAAATGAATTTTAATTTTGTTTAAGTCGTGATTTTTTGGTGAAAATTTAGGTAACAAAAACTAAACTAAATGAATTCGGCTTAAATTAATTTTTATTAAAATTTCTAATTTTTATTCAGAAATAATTAATTAATGCATTTAGCCTAATATCGAATAGTTCAACTAACAATTACATTTTTAATATAGAGTGAATATATTAATTATTTAAAATTTAAAATTTGATAGTTTAGAAAAATATTTTTTTACCTTTTAGTTAGCCTTTCAAAATACTGTATAAAATATAAATAAAAATATTATAATTTAATAGAAATCAGGATTAAAATAAATAATGTTTAATAATGTTTTCATTGTCTTTGAATTTATAATTATTTTGTTGTTGAACAGCTTGAGCAGGGTTTTTAAAAAATTTGCTTCTTTCGATTTTTGAAGAATTTGCTACTTTTCAACTCATTTTAGAAATACGTAAATTATCAATTGCTTTCCCCCGCAGTAATACATTTCAAATATATTTTTAAAGGAATCCAGCAAAAATGAATGTAGATTAAATTAATACTGATAATAATAAAAATAAAATTGTTTATTTATTATAAATTTATATCACGTTTAGAAATAAAAACACATTTAATATATGTAAAGGGTGGGCAAATTTGAGTTAAGGGATTAAATTGGCTTAAAATCCGCACTCTATTTTGACATCTTCAGTTTCATTGATACCAATGTAAATAAAAGTAAGAATATGGGAATTAATAATGGAATATGATGTAGATCTTTTCAAAAAATGTTGAAGCATATATTGCAACAAATCTTCGCTTATTTCGTCAGACCCGAGTTTCATCTTTTAGAGCATCAGTTATTTGTGTTTTGTTCGTGTAAACCTGATCTTTCAAATGGCTCCAGAGAAAATAATGCAGGGCAATTAATCACAAGAACGAGGCGGAGAATGGGTATAATGGTTTGGTAGCATAGAGAATTCACGGTAACGGCATGATACCGACTGACCACAAACCACGCCGTACGCCTGCTTTCTTAGTTTTACGAGGACCGTTCGTGGATTTTGTGAGATCCATAAGCGACAATTTTTTTGTTTACAAAACGGCCTAATTGAAAGTGAGCCTCATCAATAAAGAGGATTTTGTTCAAAAATTCCTTGTTTTCGTTCAGTTTTTCAAATGGATATTTCACAAACGTTCGACGCAAACAATAGTCGATCGGCTTAAACTCTTTAACGAGTTGAACTTTATAAGCGTGAGTATGAGGCACTTTACAGCACAAAATGCCGTAAAGTGCAACGTTTCATATTTAAAATTTTCCAACTCTTTACTAAATTAATGTGAAATGATGACAGTTAAATTCTTGACATTTAATCATTTGGCGAGCTATTAACTTCTTAATCTCTAATATGCCCACCAGTTTAAGATTCTCGATAAGGTTCTTTAGGTTTTTTTATGAAACCTGAATTTATTTCTTACTTTATTTAATACAAGTTTTCATTCAACTTTGTTAAAGTTTCGCACTTTCATAAATAATGGAATTTGAGGAAAAATAATAGGCCATAGAACGCCCTTTATATCCATCAATCTGTTTGATATGCTTGCTATTACTATTTAATAATATCGATTTTTAAATTTTGCTCTCCTCTAGGTTTTATAAGTTAAATGCCCTTTTTTTGCTGTATGCAATTGAAAACTTAAACCTCAAGATCGACACTTTGATTTTCAATATTAGTTTTTTTTTTTCAATAAAATTCACTTAAAAATCAGCTGTTGAGTCCTTATTTTTTTGCATTATAAGTGATCGATGATACTTAGTTAAAAACTTACTCTGGTCCTAATATCTAAGACTACTGTGGTGAAAGGTATATATGATTCGGTACTGCCGAATATAGTTCTCTTACTTGGTTTTATTTGCAATTGCATAACACTGGGATTACAAAATGAATGATAAACGATTTACGTATGTTGTAGGGTATAAAAAACATGCACAGACATAAAAATACTCAACAGTCAGCGAAGTTTCTCGTAACTTGCCAGCATCAGAGTCATTTACAAGATGTTTCTATCGACTGGAAAAGCATTTATCAAAAAGCATTCTAAGCATTTAGTGACCTACAGAAATACCGCGCAAAGACAGATATAAGTCACGAATAAGCAAAACTTAGGTTGATATTATATCTGCATATTAAAATTTCGAAATTTTAATGAAAATGAAATTCAATTCAAATTGCAAACATACACGTACCAAGTAGATGGTTTGATATGAAAACCGCATTTATATTTAATTACTTTAACCGCATCTCAGAAGAAATTAACCAAATTAACTAAATATTTTTTTTTTTTTTTAAAAAGAGAAGTAGCACTTCAGGCAACAATGCCTATTTAGTCAAGTACCGCGCTACCTTCTTTAGGAAAAGGGATAGAGAAGAGATGAAACAGGTGGTGAAAGCAGAAGGATAGTCGGAAATTAACTGCCGTATAAAGACTGCAACAGCGACCAGTGACTATGCCTTCATCGCTGAGCAGCTCCACCGACAGTAAATTTTTATCTTTTGTAGTGAAAAAAACCAAGGTCTTCGTTGGGAATCGAACCCACAACCCCCATATTTACAAGCTAGTACACTACCTCCTAGCCTACAGGGGCACCTAAAAATATACTTTGATATAAATATCTATGACTAAACTAAATATTGCAATTTTAAGTGTCAATTTTAAGCTTTAATCAAAGATATAAAGCAGAATTAAATAATAATATATAATTTAACAACAATAAGAGTATATTTAATAAAAAGAAAATAAATATATGAACAGCAATGAAGCTAAGGCCATTTAGATATTTAGATTTTATGTAGAACAAGTTTCTATTGACAACTAGTACAATTTTTAAGGCTCTTCCTTCCATATTTTCTTGTTATTTAAAAGGTCATTTGCGATATTTTGTTATATTTAAGTACCACTTAAAATTTCTATTTCATATCACTCACACTTTTGTAAGAGTAATTGGATGGTCGATTCGGCTAATGTCCTTTTGAATGTTGATTGGGAATTTGAATTTTAAAAAGTGTATGTATTTTGAATAAAAATTTTTGTTTTTTAATTTAATGAAAAGAGCGAAATTGAAGCTCAGTTATATAGCCAGGGCATTATAGAGTTTCTCGATGACGATAGAAATGAATATTTTGAGAACAAAAAGTAAGCAGCAAAAAAGAAATAAAAAGATTCATTTCTGTCTTATTTACGTACTCCAGAACTGTTTTGTCGTTCAGTGTATACATTTTTGCAATTCCGCCATTCTTTTTCCATTATTTTGGCGGTTTGTTTATTTTAACAAAGTTACGCTTCTTCCTCTTTCTGTTATATCTTCAAATCAATCCTGTAGAGTTTTTCTTGGCACTCGATTGTCAGACAGCAGTTTGTAACGGTTTCGTTCTTTGCTGCTTTCAGACCGTTTAATGAAATTCCTTATTTTGCTTCCTTTTGTATTTTCTGTTCGTTCCGTTAATCTTTTCAAATACTTCAATTCGACCGCTTGAATTCAACCCTGTGTTATCGCTATAAGTACAGCGGTTTTTGGCTCAATGGGAATCTCTTGTTTTTTCAGGATTTTTTTGTTAAGGCACAAGTATATTATAGCTATAGCCGCAATTCGTACGTTAGGTCTTCGTTCTATTTTCCATCCTCACTTATCGCTGATATATGTTCGATCTGTGTTAGCATTTCGGTTTCAATTTTATTGTATTGGTCGGTTATTTCTCAGCATATTACCACTCCTTTATGCACTTAAACGCAATCTTCTGCTAGTTATTTCGTCGACAAGTCGGTTGAGATTGGTTCGCAGGTTATATGCCATATTTGTTATAATGATCACATCGTCCGCGTATGCGACCATATTCGTTCTCACATGCTAAAATTTCTAGTATCATATCGTGCAAGTTTTCATTCTTTGCTAGTAATTTTTGAAGATGCCATTGAGAAGTATAATTAGTAGATATGACCTCGATGCATCTCCTGGTCTAATACCTTGGGCTACATTGAGTTTCTAATAACAGTTTTACCTACATTATATCTTTTAAATATTATCCATACTTGAGTTCACCTTACAGTGTTAAAATCTTTTTCCAGATCAAGGCAGCATTCGTCATTGCCGTTAATTGTCGTAACATGAAAATTAGATCATATAAGCCTCTTTTCGAACGAAGGATATTGTACTATGACCTTAAGTTTCACTGTCAAAAGATTTCGACTTCCCTTCTACGACTACTAGAGATATTCATAGGGCCATTTTTGAAAATGGGGTTAATTTTTTGATTTATTACTGCTATCTGACGCTGAGTGATTGAACTCTAAAGTTACGTCATAAATTCCTACTGCTTTGGCCACCTTCATTTACCTTCATCGTTAATTTGCCTGTCGCACAAGTTACTTAACTTTTATCCACTGTTCATTATATTTCTGATGTTTTCTTCCCATTTAATTAGTTCATCTTTCGTATATTTAACACAAATATTGATTTATCGAAGATGCTGTATAACGATGAAATGAACACAAAAAATTGAGATGTTTATCGAGGCGACAACTCAAAATAGCCGTAGAAAAAAAGAAATATAAGCCTGGCCACCCCGGTTTTTTATGCATAAACACATTACAGTTATGATATCGATTGGAGAGAATCGATCTCGTGATTATTAAGAAACGTTATCACCAGTGAACGTTATTTTTAAATCACTGCAAATATGTGTAACAGAATGTCATTACAAGTTTAGAGGCTTAGACAATGTAGTGTTCAGTGACTTTGCAATCACAGTAATTAAGTTACAACTACTATTCTACGATTAAAATGAAATTCTACGTTGTCTAGAGAAGCCTTGAGGTAATTCGGATATAGGAAATGCGAATTAAATGGTTTCGCTTTTGTATTTAAGGTTGCGGCCTAAATATCAAGCTTTTGCCATAAAGAGAGCTTATGAAAAAATAATTTTAACAAAAAAAAAAGAAAACCCTTGTATTAGATCCCAGTTTGAAGTGTTTTGACCGCTACTGTATTGTGGAAAACATATTTTTGTGTTTTTGTTTATAAATTTGCATTTTTAGCCAATACAAAAGAGTTTCTACTGGTAAGATTTCTTCTGTTTAACGTACTTACTGCATATTTCAAAAGACAGTGTCACAAATTAGAGCAGAATTGCATCAGAAGCCATCAACTAATATCAATTTTATGCTTATTTATTTAATATTCACATATGTATATTGTACAAACACACTATCTGACACACGGTAACTAGTTGCATGCCATACCGGTATGCACTTTACTAAATGTACTTTAGTTTTTTCGCAGTAATAGGATTAATTCATTAATGGATTTAGTTTTATTTTAGTAATTGAGTGAATTTTACAAAGTCACATCAACACTTGTATGTGCTGAAACCGCTTCTGTAGTATGTACAACAACTAATATTTTTCTTTAATCGATTTTGCCAAACGACTTCTTCATTTCCATAGCAAGTGACTCTTTCGGGGTAGAATTCATCTACAAAGTACTTGTTTATAAGTCTTTGACAAATTCGACTATATAAACGATGATAGGATTAATTTTTAATTATAACCATTTAAACACTTGTTCTGTCAACACATTCAGTGGCAAGCATTTCTAAAGGACTCAAGGAAAGAATTTCAACTTTATTTTAATAAGAAATACTGCGATTTAAAATGGCTTTGAAGGTAAAAATGTTAATTGCATCATCTATATACTTTGTAAAAACGAAATATGTGTTTCGGAAGTCCTCGTATTCTTGGCACTATTGCTTAAGAGATTTATGACAGCTTGCCAGGGACATGTGGCCAATGGAGGTCTGATGTGTGGCCGGAAGTGGTAGCCTGCAGGGATCCAGATTACTACAACCGTTTGTTGCTGCGGTCCTTTAGGAATTACCTTTAGACGCTAACGCCCTCCCTGCCTCCACCTTACGTCCATGGATCATGATTCCTAGAAGGACTGCCGGTTCTTGTGGTTTCAGTAGGTAACCACTGCTCAGACCTTAAATTTTCAGTCACAAGACGCTGCAAGCTAGACCGCATATGGTCAAGGGATTAAGATATCCCAACCCTAATGTGGCATCATATTTCGTCAGAAGCGTTCATTATAGCTTCCAACAACCCAACTATAATGTTGAAGTAGTTATTTAATGTGTTCATATGATCATTACGAACGTTGTGATAACATTTTTTGCACCACCTCAGGTTATACGTTTATAATATTTGTAGTCCCTTTCAATGCTTGATTATAGTCCCTTAAAAAATTATAAATTACATGTTTTGCGTAATTTTTTGTCTTTTTAGATTATAACATACATATTAGCACTTGCTCACATTGCCATTGCAATTGAGCTTAGAGCTGAACATGAGCTTGAACACGGACCAGTTGCCTATGAATTTCATT
The DNA here is from genome assembly GCA_030448955.1 of Trichopoda pennipes. NCBI lineage: Eukaryota > Metazoa > Arthropoda > Insecta > Diptera > Tachinidae > Trichopoda > Trichopoda pennipes. Next base: position 8,705,650 of record JASKUP010000042.1, read on the forward strand.
ATTCTGTGCACGATCCTCATACCGGCGATATTAAGAGTCAAAAAGAAATACGCAAAGACGATAAAGTCGAAGGAAGTTACGAATTAATTGATTCCGATGGCCATCGTCGTTTAGTAAAATATCGGGCTGATGATCACAGCGGTTTTGAAGCTATTGTTTTGAGAGAACCAACCGATATTAAAATTCCAATTCCAGAACAACACCACGGTGGAAAAATTTTAACTGCTGCCAAAATCTTGACACATGAACCTTTAGTACATTATGCACCTAAAGCAGTACTAGTAACTAAGCCAGCATTGACTCATTCGGGAGAATATGATACCCATGTTTCCTTTTCGGGACCCACACATCATTATAAATACTAAGCAAAAGTCATTTTACATACAATAAGGCAAAAAATATGATTAAGTATTTTGTTAAAAATTAAAATCACCTTAAATGAACACAATTGCTGAAATGATCAGACTTTAATCTGAAAATATTCGTCATTCCATATTTAAATTGTTAATGGTGTGAATGGTTTTTCATTAAAATAATCTCATTTACCTAAGATACGTAACACACAAGTACATTTTACATATAAGACATTCCATACATCTAATTAGTTATCCCTCAATAATAAATATTTCAAATAATTCCTCCTGTCCATAGTGAAATCTAAACCCAATTAAAGGTGCGATATATTGTTTTACCTGGTTGAATGTAAAATTAATAAGTTTAGAATTTAAAAAATTAATTGTTAATAAATAACTGCATTGGAACTGCATTTGCATATTATGTGCATTGTTCTATATAAGAACGCAAATCGCTTTTGTTTTTTATTGATTTTTATTTAAAATCGTATTGATATTAATATCGATCTTTCTCTTACTTCTGTTCAGCAGCATGAATAAATTTAATTTATAAAATTGCTGAATCTTTGAAACTAACGATTTATGAAAAGGCAATTGCAGATAACGGGGACAGTAAAGCAAAGCGAGGAAGGTTCACGATCTTCCGGCTAACGAAGCCATCTGAAATTTCAGTCTCTATTGGAGTATCTGTACTGTTATTAAACACTCAAGTATCTCAAGAAAGTTTTCAACTTCTCGTTATCTACGCCCCGTGAAATTGGAAAAATCTACAAACTATTGGTGGATGTCGCAGTATCGGAAAAAAATTATACTTAAAAAATATGGGTTGCTACTTTTCTTAATTTAATATTTTCTGACTTAATCCTTATTTTTCAACTTGTTTCTTTTTCGAATAATAACACTTTTTATTATTTCTGGGGTCATTAGATGAACAAACATTATTTATTCTTCCCAAGTAACTTACTGCTTCATAAAGGGTTAAAAATTGGAGGTTAGGGAGTAAATTGTCTGTTAAATGATTAAATGTCAAGAGCTGAGCTATCATCCTTTGACATTTATGCTGTAAAAAGTTAGAAAATTTCAATACGCTCGTACTGAACGTAGTGATGTAAACATAGCCGCCGTACAGCAAACTACAAGAAATAAAGTCGGCAAACAATTGCGCCGAACTTTTACAAATTGGCTGTTTTAAAAATTTAACGAGATCAGTGCTTTTCCATCATAATCATCTTTAGTGACGGTTAGACGGTTATGTAACAAACAAAGTTGTTGCATATGCAGCTCTCAAAATTCACAAAAAATCTTCGAAAAACCATTACGTCGAAATAAAGTCATCGCATGAAGCAGTGATAGTCCGACGGTATCACCATGACAGCCAATTTTTTGTGACAACAATTTAATTTCAGCAAAATGGTGACACAAGCTACACATCCACCAAAAAAAATCCCAATGGGACACCTCGTTCTTGTAATTCACGGCCGCTAGACTATTTTCTGTGGAACAATTTGAGAGATCGGATTTTCGTGAATAAGGAAGCTGTGTTGCAAAAGTTGCGTCAAACTTTTGTTAAAAGTATAGACGTTTGTCGACATGTTAAAGGTAAACATTTGTTCGACATCATATTCCATTATTTAATTCCCACATTTCTACTTTAGATTCCTATCTATGAAACTGAAGTTATCAGAAAAAAAGTGGCTTAAGCTAATTTACTTGCAAACCTCACATTTCCGCACCTATTAAGTATGATACCTAATAGTATTCACAGATTAAGTGTAAATCAAATGAGCCCTTACTAAAAATATATGGGTTGCTGCCTGTTAATACATTTTTGTCTTTATCGTTATTTAATGTGCGTGTTATGTGCATCCAGACATGAAATTTTAGCATCTGTTATCTTTTTAAATTCTCATTCACACTTTGATTTGTTTTTGCTGCAATTACAACTTTGATTGTTAAGATTTTGCTTTTGATTAAAATTACGAATGACAAAACAAAAAAACTACACCGAGTGCATGAAACTGTATTCTTATTTTTATGCCCCTCTCCTCTTTATCCTACAAACTAAGAATAATGCAAGAAAAGTTGTAAAGTGTGAACGGTGATTAAGAAACTTTAAATCGTTATCAAAATGATTGTGAACAAAATCTAAGTCTACATCTTGTGTAATAATACATTCGTTTCTTGGCACCCTGGAATGGCTGATAAGATTGTTTTTCAATACGTCTGGCACTTACAAGCACAGCTTTTGTAATTTTTAATTAGAAACAAAAAAAATTTCAAAAAATGAAAATAATATTACATTTTTCCATTCTTATCAATAAATTGCACATCCTCTAATGCAATACGAGAATTGTAATTTAAATTAATTCCTTGAGGCTCAATATTAAACCAGAAAAAATTTATTTATAAAAGAAAAATCTTGATATCAACGTGCCAGTATAAAATAGGAAATCAAATATCCCAATTTCTACAAAAAAGTGGAAACTGAAATTATAAATAAAATTTTATGGCGATGTAAACGATTTAATGCTGCATGTGATTTTTTTACGGCTTCCAATAAAATGAAACATATTTCAGCAAATAGTTTTGAAAATACAGGTTCTAGTTCTTAAATTTAACATAAAAATATATTTTTATTTATAAACAACCAACACAGCAACAAATTTTAAATATAAAATTCACAAAAATAAAACAACATTTACCAATGAATTACTTACAAAGAGAACAAGCAAAAAATCAGAAATCAACAAAATCGCTTATTTTAAAGAAAAGAAGTGTAAATTGAAATAAAATGATAAGACACATGAGAACAAATGAACAAACGTTTGTTAACCACCAAATGATTTCTATTTATCACTGAAGACTGCAAGCGATGTTCTTTATTGGCGGTTGTAAATTTTTACAATCGGCGTGACAAAATATTAATTGTCTTAAGTGTTTTCTTGCATCAAAGCAGAGAAATCTCATGGCTATAAAATCGAAAAAAGCACGCTTCAAGCTTAGCAGTCTCTACCCAGTGCTGAAGTTTAAAACAAAATAAACAATTCCGCATTCACAATTAATAAAAAAAAAACTATAAAAAGAGAAACACAAAACCGAAAATTCTTAAATGAATTTGAATATGAATAATTTCATAATAATTTTTTGCATTTTTATAAATTTTAATTTAAAATTAACAACATGCCAAGCCTACCACATATCGCCAGCAACAGAAGACTTGCGATATCATCGATATCCCCATCATTACCTTCAGCAGCCACCAGAGAATGACGGTTTACAGGTGAAAGATAATTTTATGTTGAGGGATTCATATGTTCTTAGTAACGATTTAAGTTTGAATAACGAAGCAACACATTATGCTGGTCACCACAACAGCTTACACCATCATCGCCATCATCATTACAATTCTCATCATTATCAAGTCGCTCCACAACAAAATTATTTAGATGATCTGCATCTGAAGCAATTAGCTGAATCGGCTAAGGATCCTAAAATGTTAAAAAATGGTATTTATCACGATGGCGCTGTTACATACGATTTGGGCTCGGCAAGCTATGAAGTCCTCAATCCTTATGATCCCCCAGAAATAATAACATCTGATCACCCGCACTACCACCACCACTTGAATTACATTAAAAATTCGAATAATTTTACAATTGAAGACTTTGGTGTAACTGCAGTGCCGGATGTAGATAAAACTTCTGAAGCGCCATCTACAAGCAGTCCAACCACTACTGATGATGATTACGAATACATCGAGACTACAAGGGTCACTACTGACGTACCAGAAACAACTACATCAATTGCGACAATAACAGCAAAGTTACCAACAACACCATTTGCGATACAACCCAACGAAGATATGATAAATGATTCTTATAAAAGCTCTGATAGAACCAAAGAGAACTTGCAAAATTTAAAAATTAGAAACAACGCAATTTCCTCATCGCCTCTGCCAAATGTGAAATTTATATTGTTAAGAATAAATAACGATTTAAAGAAAAAACTAAAGTCTGCATCACTACAAAGCTACGATTTGAAAAATTTGAAAAATTACCCCCAACAAAATCAACAGCAACCTAAAGCAACGGGATTTTCAAAGCAAAGCCCAATAGAAACCATGCCACCAGAAGAAAGATTCCACGTACAATCATTTCCGTTGCCCACAGATCATTTAAGATCAAACTATAGAAATAAATTGAGAAACACATTGCCCCAATCAGTTCTTAGCCCACCACCAACACTGCCTTATCACCAGTCGTATCTAAACGAAATTAATATCAGAAGCAAACGAGAGCTTGTAAAGGCTGATCTGGGAAAGAATAAATAAAGTACTTCGATATTCTTAGTTTATAACTAAAGTATTTTTTGTTTATTAATTAGTTTTAAGAAATTTATTATTTTTTTTTCTTGTTATTAATATCTGTAAATAACACTTTAAAGCCCAGCCCTCTGGCGATTTATTCTGGCAACAGGTTTGTTGTATATTTGTTAAATATGGAAATGTAAATAAATAATTAGTCATTCCAACTTTAGGAAAAATTTATTTAATTGATTAAAATCAAATCAAAATAAAATCCATCTCAATCGATTTAAAAAGATTTATAATAAGATTTAGTCACTACTAGATCTTTCACATAGCAAATTTGAGGTTAGAAAGAAAATTGATATAAAATACATACTTTTTTCACAACTTCGGTTTTATTGATACCAATGTAATGTATGAATATAAAGTCGTGAAAAATTTCAAACGTCTGATCTTTTTACAAAGTTTTGAAGAACATTTTGCAATGAACCCTCGCTTTTGTTGTCAATGCAGCGTCTTTCAGAGTGCCAGGTGTTTGGGTTTTTTACGTAAACCTGGTTTTTCAAAAATAAGCCATTGGCGTTAAATCACAAGAATCAGTCAGCCAACTGATATTGCCAAATCGGCTACAAAAAATTGGTTATCATAGTTTGGTAGTGAAAAGAATTCACGGTGACGGCATTTTCTTGATCATTTTCGAAAATTTACAACCGTTGATGCCGCCAAACCACACCACACGGTCTTTTTGTTTGTTTACATAACCACAATCAAAAATGGGTCTCATTACCAAAGATGATTTCAATTTATCAAACAACCACTTCACAAACATTTCACGCAAGAAGATCTTTATGCACAATGTTGTGTAAAGTGCCTCTAGTGATGCCCAATTTTCGCGAACATCGACAAGTTGATGTTCTTAATTTCTACTACTATCTGTAACATAGTTTTATAAATAAGCATAAGCAAAAAAAATTAGAATCAACTATTCTATTCTATTACATTTAATTTAATTAGTCTATCGCATTACGATTTTTGAGTATTCAAAAAATAATATCCTCTCGTTTATACCAAAATAAAATTTTTTTGGAAAAATTTGTTTGCCATACTACAAACTAATAATACTTACAGTATTAAAATAAGGTTGGTTAATAAACAACATTTTGCGATCAATATAGAACTTGCACCCACAATTTTACAATATTTTCTCTTGGTTTTCCAGCTAGCTTTATAATTTAATTTAAAACATCCACCGTCATTTCAGAACACCTGAACTTGTAATGTGTCGATACTGCACATTAACCCAGACTGGCTAAACCTTTAATTATTCAAAACTCTTATAAGGCAAACTGAAAAAACCCCACAAAGTTTCCCACTTTTGAGACAACACAACTTGATAAAAAAAAATTTTAACGTTGCTATATATCATTCAAAACATCAAGATACGCTTCGTTCTGTGAAAAATACAAAATTTTTGTCACAACAAATATTAAGAAGGTTTTTTTTAATTAATGAATATTTATCTTATACGTAGATACTGCTTTTATTCGAATAAATTATCAATATTTTATGATTAAATTTTTAATAACAGTACATCGCTCACATATAACCAACTCCGCTTTCTCTGTCTCTCTCTCTCTCTCTCTTTTGGCTCTCTTTGCATCTTAATAGCGGAAGTTAAGTTAAGTTATAATTATCTGCCTAGGTAAATGCTTACTTAGCCAAACAATTCTATTTCTTTTGTGATTTAAAATGAATGTGTCTGTTAGTCACTCTTCAAAATTACGTAACATCGGAAGCTTTCACAAAGAGCTCAAAAATTGTTAAAAAATTATTTCCGCTTAAATGAAATTTAGGTTTGTTCAAGTTGAAAAAAATTTTTTACCACTCAGTTATCGCATTAAATTTATATGATGTCTTGTTGATATTTGAACTATTTCCTAGTAGCAACAGAAGAGTTATTTATAATCTTTAAAAATCGTACGTGATAATTGTCTTAACTTTGCTCTTTATCTAAGATCTGCAATAGCACATAATATTTTTGCATTTTTTTTATTACAGATTAATTTTCAATGAAACAAAACACAAACTAAAACAATAAAAAATCTGATAACACAAACTAATTTGTTATAAAAAGTCTGTTTGAGCATTAAGCTGAATTAAGATTTCTGAAACAGATGCCTTGTCAACAACTCTACACAACAAGACAAAGAACATATTGTTTTTAATATAAACTTGATTACTTCCACTACCAGCCCCATTTTATTTATAAACATCATTCATGTGATTAAATTTTAAAAATTTCTTACAATTTATGGAACGTGCAAAATGCAACTAAAGGTAATTTAAAAAAAGATTTTTTTAAACCATCGATGTATAAGATAGTAAATTTTATTAAAATTTTATTTAGTTATTGACGCAGCATCTTATAGTTTTCACATTCTTGGTTTCTTGTTTGAGGGCCAAGGCATTGCGTGGAAGAGGATGTTATGAATGTGAAGAGGAAGTGTGGGAAGAGGTACCCTGTGGCAAATTAAAATCGAACAATACAAAAACATCGACCGATTCTCACTCTTCTAAGTCAAACAATAAACTATATACGCCTACTCCCAAACCTACAACATACCAACCAACTTCACCTGGACCCAGCCCGTATACGACTTCGCCGCCGCCTACAGTAGCCTATTCAACTACGGATAATTATAAATTAGCAGCGCCCAAAAATCCCTATAAGAAATGCTACTGTGAATGTAAGCTTGGCTGTAAGGAATTCTGTCGTAAAGTCGTCATCAATCCGTCTGACAAGCAAATTGTTCAAGTATCAAAAATATCGGAACCTGTAGATAAGGGTCATATCGAATCAACTCACATTTTGCAACGAGAACTTATACAAAAAAGCGATCAAGTTTATGATACAGATAACTATGCTTCATCGGTTAATGATGAACCAGAGAGTGAAGTTTATTCAACCGCACGAACAGTGCCAGTGACCCCCGAATCTGATTGCGATGATGACTCTGCAGTTGATCCTGTTGATCAAACAGCACATACTAGCAAGTCGACTATTTCTTCTGAAAAGCATAATTCTAAACTGGTTGTGGAGCCACCTAATGAATCGGCTGTTCCTCCACTTGACACATACCCATCAAAAGCAATATATCCGCCATACTACACACCTCCTAACTCTGTTGATTATAACTTCCCAATACCATATGAAAATGTTTTTTCTAAAGTATCAAAATCAATTCAAAAGCCACTGCATTTACCACCAATCCAAGCAAATTTTTCTCCGCTGGAAACACATGGGTCTTTGAATAACGTTGATGATCCGGTCGATTCACTAATTCGTCAGTTTATGAACAATCCTTCGGAGAATGCAATATACCCAGAACATCAAAAACCTTATTACTCAGTGTCGTATAATAGATAATAAAATTTTTTGCATTATCCCCGTGACACATTTTACTATCAGATTATCAAATCAACATCTGATATGAAATTTGACAACTGAAATCCAAAATTTCATTCATTAAAAAAATAATCAGCTGCTTAACTGAAATAACCTGGAAAATAAATGTGCTTTGCGTATTTCCTAGTATAGATGGTTAATAAATTATATTTTAGTTTTAAGTATCAGGAGAACAGTGTGTCAACTGTTCAACTCTAATTTTTATTAAAGCAAATTTTTCATATTAACCTTTGCTTGAAGTTCTTCTTTCTCTGTTCTTTAAAGGTAAGTTTTTAAAATTCTGTTTTAACTTTAGTTTGACGTGGAACATAAGTTTTCGTATTTCATTATCTGCTATTTGTTTTAACCTCTCTTAAATCACTTTTACAAACTACAAAATTTATTTAGTGAAAGATTATATTCATTAATATATTTTCACTTTCCGAAAGGGATTTAAGAAGATCAATCGAAAATAGTTGTTCAAATAATTATAAATGTAGTTTTTTGCCCAAAAGTTTTTCGTATCAGAAAATTGTTTTCAGCTTGAAAAGTTATATTTACACCACTGTATGCGTTAGGTACAATTTTATGAGAGCTGATCATATAACGGATGGGCAATAATTTTGAGATTAGGAAGTAAATTGTCCGTCAAATGATTAAATGTTAAGAACTGAGCAGTTATCCTTTTTAGATTTATTTATGTTGAAAATAATCCGAGAACATCAATTCGACAATCGCAGCGATTGGGCATCACTATAGCCTCTTAGTACAACATTTGGTAAAAAGATCTTCATCTTCACGCTTATAAAGTTCTACAAAAAGTTCTCGAAAAACTAGGATGTGGGCCTATCGCGTGGTTTGTAGTCAGGCGGCAACATCTGCTCGTATTTTTTCGAAAACGAGCAAGGAAATACCGTTACCGAAAATTTTCTGCGCTTTCAAACCAATATAACCAACTTCTTGTGGCCACAATTGGCTAATATTGACATCAGTAACACCACGAGCGAAAAAGCCATCCAAAGAATTCAGTTATTGTACGAGAAATTTTTCGGTCGCGTAACTTCTCGATTCTTGTAATTTAATGCCGCTGGTTTATTTTCTCTAGAGCCATTTGAAATACCGAGCTTACGTGAACAACCCAGAAATAACTGATGCTCTGAAAGATGAAATTCAGCGTTGAATTAACGAGAAACGCAAAGCTAGCAAAGATAGCAAAATTTTTTAATAAAATTTACCAATTTCTTTTATTTGGGTACGGTTTTCCGTCGACCCTCGTCAAATTTGATTTGTGAACAAACCAAATTTCTTTCGTACGAAAAGAACACTGAAGATGGCAAACAGCCGAAACCGGTTTGTTCACAAACCAAATTTGACGAGGGTCGACGGAAAACCGTACCCAAATAAAAAAAATTGGTAAATTTTATTAAAAAATTTTGCTATCTTTGCTAGCTTTAAAGTATATGCCTGGATACCAAAACAAATAAGAAATAAATTTGGCTATAAAAGCAAAGTTCTTGCTACGTTTGGTTGCATTCTAAATGTCTGGGATATAAAAACGAAGTATAGAAAAAGTTCCCGAGAATGCAAATCATCTTCGAGCTGCCTAGATTAGTTTATTTTTCTGAAATTTCTAGTAGACGCTAAAATTATGCTAAAGATTGATTTAAAGCTGATAGTGAAGTATTATAATCTATGCACTCCAACACTAAAGCCTACGGATAATGCGAAGTTACTAAAGTCTAAATGGATATTTAAAATAAGGAAAGATTATAATGGGAATTTCAACTGAAAAGTTTAAAGTAAAAGTTGTTCCATCAAAATATGGGATTGATTACAATGAAACGAACGCTCCTGTGACAAAACTAACAAAAATACGTCTTGCGTGATTTTGCTGAAAAAGGCTTGGCTTTTCAAATACTTAAATTTCTTTTCGAACTCAACAATCGTCTTAATGTTGGAATGATAAAAGTTTTTGAAAAATATCCTTCCTTCCTTCCTTCCTTCTAGACATTATGCACAAAACTGTGATGATGATTAATTGCTGATAGTAAAACAAACAGTTTGCAGACTAAATTTTTAACGCATTTTTTTCTGAGACGTATTTCTCGTGAATGAATTTTCAACTGGTAAAAATAATAAAAATAAAATATGCCAAGAAGCCAATTCACAAAAGATTTTGAAAAAGCTTTCAATGACTGAATGTAATCCAGTGTAGACTATGGAAAAATTATTGCAATTATCATATGATTTCAATTAAATGATATGCCCTATCGAAAATTATTAGAAAGTCTAATTGAAACAGGATACGTACTTCGTGCTGTAGTATCTGGGACCATGGCTAAAAGGTTTGCTGGACGATTTAAATTTGGCAAGAAATGTAAAATCAAGGCGATCTAAGCTCATAGGCATTGATTTACTTTATATGATTGAGAAGGGATACTGAAATATGTTTTTCAATTAAAGATTTTGTTTTACATATTAGGTATGTAAACATTTTTGTAATATCGATAGATTACTCCGTTATAAGTTTTTGTGATTGTTCTTTTTAAATAAAAACTAATAATTTCCAATTATAAGAATTATTATTACAATTATTTATTGAAGTTTTGGTTGTTCCGATTGTTTTTGTTTTGTGTGAACTGTCAGAATGCAATACAACAACACAAGAATAATAAACAAAAGGTTCATAACAACAGGAAAAAGCCATTTTGGATCACATTTCCACGGTTTATGGACTGATGATGATGATGTATTCGCATTGCAGCTTTTACTAAACAGTGCCTGACCGATTAGTGGACCAAATTTTATTTAGCAGAACAGCTTTCCCTATGTATTGGATCCAGAATAATGTAGAAATTACAAGCGAAATGAGACCTGTGGTGAAGGTTATCACAACGAATAAAATATAAAACTTAGAAACCATTTAAAGACTAAAATTGAAACAAAATGTGATCAATATACTAAACTTATTTAGTACGCGAGGGCCTCACGATAAATAATCTTAGTCTTAATAATGTTTCGATCTTAAAAAAACGATGTGTGTTTCAGAGAAAATTAATGGTAAAGCCAATTGTGATTTTAAAACTTTTATGCTATCCTTTGTAAAGCTTACTTTTTAGGAATCAAAAAGTGCTCCAACATACTCTCTTAGTATTCAATGAACGCGAAAATACTTAAATGTGAAGTTTCATTCATATAATGAATAATTAATATTTATTTAAAATATTTTTCAAAATATAAATATGATTCAATAATTATTTATTAATTTGTCACAATCTAACAATTCTCATAATATTTTATAATTTATTTGGCACTGCATTTGCCACGAAAATTTGAAAAATTTGTTTACTTATGATCAAAGTATTCACATAAGATACAGCCTACGACAAATATTTTGATGTTTTAAGTGTTAAAACTTGAACACACGCATTAAATTGCAATTTTTTTAAAGCTAAAGAAAACGAGTTTAAATTCATTACAGAAAGTTTTCAAAACCCTTTCAAATACACATTACATTTATACATACTGACATATGTATGTAAATGAGTTTAATAAAATTTTTAAAATTGCAACACCAGCACTATCGGCGATAACAACATGAACAATGAAAAAAACAAGAGTACCGGAAAGTATAAAGGCAACAGCATCGGTAATAAAAACAAAAACATTTAGGCTAACATCAGAAGCTATAGCAATACAATATAATACTGTATATAACAACAGCAATAACACCATTACCATCAACAATACTGCGTACATAGGCAAAAAATAATGTAAAAATTTATTATTTTGTTATTTAGCCCATTTAATAAAAAAAACCGTTCAAAGTATTGTCTCGCCAGCCGCACATCTTTCTAATAGAGAAATTTATTCCCCTTTTGATGTTGTCATTGAATCAACGCAATGACCGAAAGTTTTGCTCAATACCCTAATACCCTCCGAGATTTAGTCATTAGATTTGTGAAAAAACGCAAGTGCATAATTCGCAAATCTTTTAGAAAATTTCATAAAACTTGCTGAAGCAATTCGAGGTAAATAAGTAAAATGTCTGTTAAGAATTGATAGCAAAAAGTTGCGCAATTTTATGCATGAAACGTTACACTCTTGAGCAAAAAACTTTCATTGTGAAAATTTACTATGAAAAGGGTGAAAATTCCATTGTATCACTTCGTAAAATTTCAGCAGTTTTTTCTCGGAGTCAGGCTCCTTCTGAGACCGCTGTAAATAATTTAATCGCTAAATGGTCATGTTATAGTTTTTGAAAACAGACCGAAAGAATACGCTCATTGTGGCCATAGTGGTGCAAGCTAGCCGCTGTACAAAAAAGTGTTGAGAAGAAAATGAAATGAATGAAAATGAACGTATGATCCGGTTTGTGGTCAGGCGGCATCATTGATTAAGGAAATATTGTCATCGCTAGTAAACCATGATAACAAATTTTTTGTGGCCACAATTATCTTATGTTGATAACAGTGGCTTTTAGTTTGAGCAAGATGGCACCTCAAACCACACAGCCACCCAGACAATTCAGGTATTGTATGAGGAAGTTCTTGTGAAAGACCTGGTATACATACGTGAACAACCCACAAAAAACTGATGCTCTAAAAGATGAAATTTGGCGCTGCACTGAACTTGTTAATAAAGTTTGAATTTTAAGCCAATTTTCCCTCTATACTCATCCACCGACTCTTCTTTACGATCAGAGTTGACATTTCAACACATATTGCATATTTCTTCACACTTTTGTTGCGATTTTTCTATGTAAAACTTAAATTCCATTAGATATTCTGTTTAGATTGTGTAGTTATTCACTTAAATGCTGATGATAATTTGTTTGCTTTGTAATAATTTTCTATACATTCCTTAGCTCAGAAATGTTTACATTAGTCGATAACATTTGCACATACATATTTTACGACATTAAGATGTTATTCGTGCTAAGTTTGAGCGAATTCTATAAAAAATTAAACAAAATGTAAAATCCCATAGCAAAACAATTTTAAGTTTTTCCGAATTTTCAAATTTTCCAATCAACTTTTTTAATTTTTCTTTCCACAAAAACCTTTCTCAGACTATTACAAAAATTAAAAAAAAAAGTTGGCGAACTCGATAAAGTCTTTATGTGCTTAGCAACAGACGCCATTTCAATTTTATTAATATACACTATTTTAGTCATAATAGAACAGTTGTTAAAGTTTTTAATTGTTCTTCTTCAAGAATTCTTATTCTTGTTCTTAAAACGAAGTCAATTTAAATACAAGTTGCAAATCAATGCACATTTTGTTTTAAATGTTAAGTCAATTTTAAAAAGATCTATTTACTTTTATGCAAACAAAAGTTGACGACCGTAAAGCTGTTATTATCAACCTCATGTCTTTACTCGACAACGTTAATACTTATACTGCTCTATTGCCCAAAAGAGGGGGCTTGTATATTCTGTTTGGCGGTTCTAGCATTTGTTCGATACTCCCATTTAGCGTTATATAGTGTTAGTGTTTGTTTGGTTGGCTGTGTTTGATGTATGTTTTCATTTTCTGATTATTAATCTGGAATGTTAATGTAGCATGCTGTTATTGTTTCGTGTTCACAAGATTTTTTAGAGACTTTTAAATTTGTAAACAGATATAATGATATTTTAATCACTAAACTTTATCGGAAGTGATCCACTATTCTTACATTATCACTAAAACATATCATTTAGCAAGGCAAACGATTTTTAGTTATTATAAATAACGCACAAATTAACATTTAAAAGGAGAATAACTTAATTAATTAATCTAAACAATCTCCCTTAATTATGTTGCGAGAAAAAATTGATCTCTTATTATAGGTGTCTGTAAAGTGAAGTTCTATCATTTATCATTTTTGTTTAAACTTATTTATGTTGTCAGATTCTATAATTTATAGGTTTTAAGTTATAATGGTATATTTTAGTGATAATGCAAATGCAGTGCATTACTTGCTATCATCTTAAATGTTAAAAAGAAATATTTTGTAATAAACATAATTTGCATTAAAATTATTAGAGTTAGAGTTAATGATGTTTTAATCATTTAACACTAAACTTGTTTTTAATTAACTTAATGATAATGCTAAAGTAATGCAAATTTTTCAGGCCTCTAAAAAATATAATAAATTATCCATATTTTTGGAAACAAAAATACTAAATTCGTTAGTAACCAAATATAGAGTACAAATTATAATGATTGTATTTATTTTACCATCAATGTTTTTGTCAAATATTTGTTTTTCTCTTTTCCGTGTGTCCTAAAAAATAACGTCAGAAGTGTGCTCTTGTTGTCTGGGTCTTTCTATTTATTTTATTGAAAAACTAAAAAACTCCCTGGTTCTTTTACAGGTACTCGTATGTGTTTAACTGTTTTAATGAATAAATAATGCAGGCATATTAAAAAAAAACATAATCCAATTTTTTCTTTAATTTTAAATTAAGCAGACGTAAATATGTTTACACTTATTTTAATTTAATACACTTGCTACTTGGGTGTGGCTGAGTTGTGAATTGCATTTGAATATAAATTTAATCGCAATAAAATTGTATATTTGCCGAATTTTGATGGACAGTTTATCCCGAAATCGAAAAATATAAAACGAAAGCACTGAAAGCATACAAAATTAAATAAATGCCGAGAATCCCAGTTTCGTTGTTAGAACTTTCTGTTGCACAAAATTTCCATTTCTGATAATACAGATTAATTGCAACGTAAGCAGAAAATTCTCTTATTTTATTTCTAAACATGTGCATAAATCTAAGATTTAAACAGCTTTTTTTTAATAAATTGCTGCAGCAACCATGTCAATGCTTGCCTTAAGATCCAACTATATAATGCATAAGCTGGCTTAAGCTAATGTTAAAAATTAAACGAAAAGTCTGTCAAATTCTTAAGCAAATCATTGAAGACTTTTAGCTGGCTATATTATATTTACATGAATATAAAAATTATTATGCACAATTGCATATTTGTTTTATTCGTACTTTTGCAAACAAATAATTTCTTTCTAAAATTTATTAACAAAAAGGTGTTTAATTAATAAATATATTGTAAAATCAGCTGTTTCCGTACGGGATGTGCGATCAGTTTCGTACTTTGCTTAAGCAAATGTCATTTGACGAAACTTGCCGAAAAGTTTTGTTAAGTACATTATAGTTTGCCACTTATGATAGCTTAAGTTGGCTTTAGCCAATATATGCAGATTATATTTGGGCTTTAATAATGTATTTCGTTTGAAACTGATAGCTTGAGGAATATGGTATGTGACTAAAAATCTTATTTAAAATAATTTATAATGATTTATTTCATTAACCTCACAATAAAAGAAATCATTACGATTTTATGTAATTTGGTTTAATGGTAAAAATTAATGATTTTTAAATATAAATATTATTTACTATTGATATCATTTAATATTTTAATCTGAAACTAAACTATTTGTTAAATTGTATACAGTGCTAGGTTCCAAAATATGTACATGACATTTGAAACATTTGTTGACATTATTGCAAGTATAAATTTATATAATACTATATAGATTAATACAGCGACAGATATTACGATCTTTACTTTTTATCATGGGTGATAATGAAAAACAAGAAAAGACAACAGCTAATAAAAGTATTTCACTGGAACCAGCAACCAGAAAGCTATTTTACTGTATTAAATTTGGCAACAAAAGAGCACCGTCAACCAGAATTACTCGTTATAGAAATAACATTATAAAGAATATGCAGAAACTACCGGTTATATGGATTGACGATGAAAGATGTCATGAAGCCAATCTATCATAATCGAAAAAGCTAGAAGAATTTTTAATTAAAAGAATGAGAAAACGAATATTTCTATCCCGTAAAAGAAACGAAGATTAGGATTTAAAGTCTTCTATTAAAATACTTCTACCGGGTGGTAACGCAAGCGAAGATTTCAAATTAAAACCACTCTTAAGCGCAATGAAAGGTTTATCTACATCAACTTTACCTGTAATTTGGGATTTTAATAAAAAAATCATGGATAACTATGAAAACTCTCCAGGATTGGTTAAATGAATATTTCAGCCCGTCTGTTAAAAGTTGAACAAAGAGCACTACTATTTATTGATAATGCTCCAACCACCCAACAAATTTATCAGAATTAACAATATGCATTGCAGTCGTAGTACTGTTTGCCGCCTAACACAACTGTCTTAATCGAATCAATTGAACAAAACGGGGAACATTTAAGCAGATGTTTGAAAAAACGAAAAAGATGAAGAGAAACAATCAATAAGAGAATTTTGGAAAAATTACGATATAATGAATGCTGTAGAAAACATAAATCTTTCTTGGAATGAGATAACACAAAGATTTTTGAAAGGAGTATGGAAAAACATTTGGCTGGACTTAAGAAGCAAAATCAACGAAACAAACCCGTTTAAAAATGGAAATGGGGAAGACAGATATCAAAAAACAGTATGTAGTCTAAAATAAGCTCAAGAAATTAACTGAGCTTTCTTCTTGCTCAATGATTTCGAGCAAAACGAACTTTCTAACCTCTACCACTATAACTGAAATTATGGTTCGATTCATAATACCCTGATATAAGCTTTGCCCACTTATCAACAACTTTTAACAGATCACAAAAGGAAAACGCAAACTATATTAGATTTATTCTTGACAAAAAAGCAGCAATGGAAACACAAAATAGGCGGAATGATCTGACAAGCTTTTAATTTTATTTATTTTTATAATTATATTCGTCTATATTGCTTGTATTTTTATAAGAAATATGTGTTTAGTTTTATTTTTATTAAAAAAAATAATTTAAACAATTTTATTTTTTGGAATCATTTTTTAATTTAATCTACGTTAATTTGTGCTTGATTCCTTTTATAATTATTTTATGATATTCTCATAAAATATGTATTACTAAAAAAAATATATTTGAAATGTATTACTGCGAGAGAAAGCATATCCATCCATATGGCTATTTCACTACTGCTCATATAGATCTTTAGTGGATTTTATTCCAAATTTTGTACAGAAATTTGAGATTATTGTAAGGCAAATTGATTAAATGAAAGTTCTCAGCAAACAAAAAAACTCACAAACAATTCTATACAAACACACAGCAAAAATTTTGAAAACAAAAACACTTTTTATTTTCATTCTTTCTACATAAGGGTTTCCTTTATTTGAACTTCTGCTAATTTGATTATAGAAAGTGCTTTCCACTGGTCAAATATAAAATTTCTTTTTTCAGAATTATCTTTAATTTCATTCATAACGAAGTCAACAGCTAAACTTTACAAATACAAATGTATAAGTTCGTTACTTTAATATTTTATTATATTTAATACAAATATTTTTTATCGCAATTTTTACAATTTCATTATCTGCAAATCACCTATTTTTTCTTTTGATTTTACTTTGATTAAAATAAAAATCTTTGATATTTAAATAAAAAATATAAAATTCGCTTAAATTCAAGATTTTAGAAATCGAATGTAAATCAGATGCTTTTTGGTCGGTGTACGTTTTTGCGTTAAATGAAATGTGCAACTGTCCAAAACTCAAACCCTCAACACACTCTGCACGCACGTACATACATATGTATGTATGAATATATTTGGAGTTTTTGCTTGAATAACAAATGTAAGTAAGGTTAAAGATAAACAATAACAGGTAAAAAATTAAACTCATATCTAATTGAGTAATAGTAGTGTTAAAATAAGACAAATTTATAACAAAATTTTGTTAACAAATTTAATAAAAAGTAAATTTTGAATAACAAGTCTAAAACTAACACACACACTCACATGCTTTTGGCACATAAACTGCTCTAAATCAAGTCATAAAAATTAAAGAATAAAGACCAACAATATTAATCGCAACGTGCGCGTCAAATTGATATGATTGTTTATGTATTCATCACTTTTGGCTTCAAACTCTAAACTCGTCTCATATTGTTTGATATTTGATCGTATTTGCAATTTATTGTTTCCTAATTTACCTTTTGCCTTTAACTAAGTGTTTTTCTTTTAGCAGCCGAGTTTTATGGATTTTACCTACAAAATACACAATTAGAAAAACAATAAGAACACATTAAAAAGTTTTGTTTACAAATTGATGTTGATTTGATAACAGTCCTGTTATAGGCTTTATGACGCTAAAAACGTTCACAGATAAAAAAAGTCTTGAAAAGTTAGAGCCTTAAAGCTAAATACGAGTATATCGCACAATATTTTGCTATAACTTTCATTAGTAATGGAGTAAGTCTCTCAATTACGTTGCAGCTCCATTTAAGTTGGTGAAAAAATATATATGGCGCAACAATTACAAGAAGTTATGAAGTTTGACCGATATGTCTTTCATCACTTTGCCCACACGTCCACCTGTCCTTAATTTCTTCATTTGGTGTGTATTTCATTCAACCAACTTAAGTCCACGCGAAAATTCTCCTCAAGAGAAAAGTAAATAAGTAAAAGAAAGCGTACTTTTTTACATTAAACTTATATGATCAGCGCCCCCTACCATAAAGCAGCTTTTGGTTATAACTGCAACACATTCATATTCACTAACTTTTCGGTGCATTCGGTGACCACATGCATTTTTACAAGATTTATAACTAGGATCAATATACTTTTCAACTAGTTAAAGAGGTAACCCTTGTAAGCTTGTAAGATCGAGGTGAAGATAATATTCTAGTATGAAAAGTTTCAGAAACTTACGGGTCCCATAATTTTTACTATTGGTGATACCGTTCAATAAGCACCATAAAAGGAATGTGACTTTATCAATTTGACGCGCAATAAGCATTATCAAAAGTTACTAAATAAAACTTAGTTAAACTAAATTAACAAGAATTTGCCGTAAACAACAAGATAAATTTAAATAAATTAATTGGATATTAAAGACTGTACAATTCCCTATGACTATTGAAAAGTTATGAATGACTGGAGTTATTTTATTCTTCAAAGTGGTAGAATTTTAAATAGAAGTTAGTTTAATTCCATTTTTCTTATAACATTAAAGTTTTTGAAGTTAAATTCTTTTGTAAAAATAACAAAAACAACTTTTTTATTTGATGAGTAATGATAATGAATAATGGCTTTCACAGAATATAAGATGTGTCTAATTTTATTCCAGTTAGTAGATTTAATAAAAAAATGTGTGTTACTGATTATCGACTAAAGTCTAAAATCGTATGATCTATTTTTTATGCCGTTTCCTTTTTCATAGTTCTTTTTCCCCTTTTAATACGTTAATAGTGAATTTCCGTTATATTTTTAAGACGTTATATTTTTAAAGTTTTTAAAGGTTCCTGAAAGATTAAAATGTAGTAAAAAATGTAGTAAAAAGTAAATAAATATATATTTTTAATACAAGTATATAATCTACCTATCACTAAACGAGATTTTGCTTCATTCATACAATTTTAAGCCTGAAAAATAAAAACTAATTTTTTTTAAATTGACTAGCTAACGGACTTTTTAATTTTGCAACAAGGCTACGGGTTATTTTAAAACACTTAATATGGGAAGACAGTCCAGGTTTAACGTACTTATTGTTACACAGGTAGAGCACAGCAAAGGTATGGAACGGAACTTGGTTTCTTTATAATAGATGGGTAAACTGGAGGTTAGGAACTAAATTGTTTAGCAAATGATTAATGTCAAGAATTGTGCTGTCATCCCTGACATTTATTTAGTAAAAAATTGGAACATTTTATGCATAGAACGCTACACTCATGAGCAACGAATTTTAATTGTGACAATTTGCTACCGAAATGGTAAAAATATCACTGTAAACACTTCGTAAAACTCGAGCAGCTTCCTCGTAATCCGAATTCTTATGAGACAGCTGTTCATAATTTAATCACTAAATTAGAGGGTAATGGTGTTGCTGCTACCAATACGATCGTAGTGGTCGAAGTGACGAAAACATGTCCTCCGTACAGCAAAATGTTCAGAATGAGCATTAACTCGTCGAAGTTCGAAATAATTGGTCATCACTAGAGGCACTTTGCGCAACATCTTCCATAAAGGTCATCATCTTTACGCTTATTACTTTCAACTCATTCAAGAACTAAATACGATCAACAATTGTTTGTTTGGTACGCTTGTGAACTGACTCTCTTGAAAAACTACACGAAAATAATGCATTTTTACAAAATCACTTTTAGTTATGTGAATCGTTTCCGATTAGACGATTAGGAAAATAAACAAAATTGTCTACAAACAGCTCTTGAAAAAACATTACGTGCAAAGAAAGTCATCGTAAGATGGGGTTTTGTGGTCAGGCAGCATCATTGGACCATATTTTTTTCGAGAATGAGCAAAGAAATTACGTCACCGTGAATTCTCTGCACTACTAAACAATGGTTTTGTGACCACAAAGCAATTTCCCAATTTAGCGATTTCAATTAGCTGCATCGTTCTTGTGATTTAATGGCGCTAGATAATTTTCTCTACCGCCATTCGAAAGACCGGGTTCATGTAAATAACCCATAAACAATTGACGCTCTGAAAACTGAATTTCGGCGTTGAATTGATGAGATAAGCGAAGCTTTGTTGCAAAATGTGATTAAAAATTTTGTGAAAAGAGCGTGCCTCTGCTGGCATACGAGTACTAGAGGTAGATATTTGCTCGATATAAAAAGAAGAAGGACATTAAGTGGAGGAATTGAAAAGCCGCTGAAAATCTTTCTAGAATGCATAGAGTTCAAATAGCTCCTATACTTTTTCTGTTTCAAGGAAAGCGCAAATCATTCCGTATCTGCTTAACAAGCCACCATAATGAGACAGCATGAAACAAGATAGCTTCAAATACTGATTTTACATATTAAAATTAAATTCAGCACAAAGTCACAAATTAAAACTTATTGAATTTATCTGGTCTAAAATTAAGTCTCCTCAGAAACCTTTGTAAGTAGCAAAAGTATTTTAAAAAAAAATTTAGCTGCCAAAACTGTATGTACTTCTTGTAGAGTACAAGCAAAATAATCTAACGCACGTACGCACGCACGTATGCACACACACACACATACAAATACAAATAGTTCACTTATGCACCATGGGGGCTTTATGCAAGTGGCCGGCCGGCCACACCAAACAAATGTAAGCAAATTCAAATTTTATGAACAAACCATTTTATATAAAATGTCTGCTTCTAATTGACAAGAATCATAGTTTAGCTCAGGAGTTTAAAGTGATACAACCAATAGGCAATAAATTCCTTGCGTTGCAGAAATTAAAATTAGACCAGTCAGCCACGAGTGCTATTGAATCAATTTCTTCCTGAAGTACAAACGCATAAAATATTAAACATGTTCAAGGTGAGTTTTAAAAATACCGATTCAAAATGAGCATATTTTTTCAGGATTTATTTTCCTTCTCTCGTTTGTAGTTATTTGCTTTTTTACTTGTTACTGCAAGTGTCGCTTTAGCAATTGAATATCCTTTGTTGCATCAACCCGCCTTGATTAAGCCTTTGGTTAAGACTATTGAAGTTGAGGCTCCTGCACACTATGATTTTTCCTATTCGGTGCATGATGAACACACCGGTGATGTTAAGAGCCAGACTGAGTCACGCAAGGGAGATGTTGTACATGGCCAATACACTTTAATTGATGCCGACGGATTATTGCGTACAGTTGACTACACTTCCGATGCACACAACGGCTTCAATGCTGTTGTGCGCCGCGATCCTTTAGGACATAAAGTGAAAGCAATTGCTCCCGTTGCCAAATTATTAGTTGGCGCACCCAAACTGTTGGCTGCTCCGAAATTGGCCCTGCCATTGGCTTACCACTAAACATCTGAAACCTCAAATTCTCTTTTATGCTTGACGACACAAGGAAAGGAAATTACACTCATATAATGTTTGCGACCACTTAATATCATAAATGTATGTATGTAGATTTTTGTTAGTATCTTAATTTAAATTGTATAAACAAAACTGAAATGCCAGTAAAACATTATGTATATTCTGCCTTTGTACATTTAGTATTTAAGTTAATAATTATACATTTTTATGTGAACATTCTCATCCAGCCATAAGAACGTTAGCGAATGCCATTTCTTCAAGACATTTCTTTGTAACCCACACCACATCAAAAACTTCTTTTAATTTTTTTTAATATCCTTTATCCTTACTTTGCCGTAAAACACTTAATGATCTCCCTTTGCAATATTTTCCATTCTCATAAACCAGCAACAAAATATGAAGTCTTAGAGATGCGTTTAATTTAATTGGCATTCATTGCTTCTTTTATTTCATTCAATCTGTTAATACATATTTTGTATATTTAGTTTCATTCATATTGTAAATATTTCATATCCTGTCCTTTATTAATCTAATTTACTTCATACGTTTAATAAGCAACTATTTGTACATGGATTCATACATTCATATTAATTGCAAAAAAGCATTTTACATAAAAATAAAAATGTTAAATGTCACTAAAAAGATGAGTTTTTCTTTAAATATTCCAATGCCTACTTTCAGGATTTAAATAAATAAAGTATTTAATTTAATGATGCCAGATATTTTTGCATGTAAAATCGACAAGTTAACGGCAAAAATCTCTGCTCCATAAAGGGTGTTTTTATAGAGAAAAAGAATTTTGAAATGAAATAAAATAAAACTGAATTTTTGAAATTGACATGAAATTTACTTTATTTGAAAGGTAATATTGTCGCATAATTAATTAAATATGGCTTCCGTCTTATGACCGCCACGGCTGGATTTGACGTAATCTTATATGGAGGTCCAATTTTCGACGACTTTTCGCAATGTTATCCTCCAAGTGTTTAATCGTTTCATAGTCTTGCGACAGTAGATCGCACGAACTTTTAGGCCAATTCACAGGTAAGAAACGTGACACTATGCGCTTACCAAAGGTTTCCTTTAATAACTTCTCCACATTATGGTTGTTCAATTAATGAACAAAAAATTCAATAACCATGGTTCTATACTACTTACCATTGACTGGCAACGTTCTAACCAACATCGTTTTTAAAGAGTACGGACTAATAAAGCACAACAGTCAGATTTGCTGAATGTAACAGTGTCCCAACATATTATCACTCCAAATACGACAGTTCGTTAATTTACCTACCCACACAAACAAAAGTGAGCTTCGTCTCTAAACGATTTTTTGAAATCTCAAAGAAATCCACATAAATCAAACAACATCTGACAAAATGGCTGCCAGTTGCCAACTTAAAGTGTGCTATACCTCTATAAAATAATGGTCACAAAATTTGTATTTCGTTTTTCATACTTTTATATCATGAATTCTTATTTGTTGTTGTTAAATTAAATGAATTTTGAATACATCTTTGTGTTTTTTTTTAATATTTTTGACTTTTTGTAAAAAGAAGGTTCCGAGTAAAATTATTTTTTGAAAAACTCATTTTGTTTAAGAACATTAAAAAGTTAAATAAAATAATTGAGAAAACCTCAAGTTCAAAAGAAATGGAGAAATTGATGAATATATTCAGCCGTATGCATAAAAACTGAAAGTAGGTTTAACTGCAGTTGTTAAGCACAATTTTCTAAAGTGTTAACTTTAAAGTAGGAAAAACCTACGTTACGTTTTATTATTGAAAGTTCAAAAACAAAACAAATTGTGTTTACAATAAAGTGAGCCGTTTATTTTAAAAGTGGCATAAGTTACTTTGTTATTGTCATCTTTTTTATTTTAAATTAGTTTATATAACATTTAAATTTTTAGCCATTTAAACTAGTCTGTATTTATTTTTCTTTCTGAAATGGATTTTTTTAATGATTGTGTTGAAATAAAATCTTTTTTCTCCATGTTGTCCATTGTGAAGGGGGCTATTACTATTTTGTCCTTTACATAAGTCACTATGTGTAATAATATGCTTTTGAGTTGTGACATTCTTAGATATTTTATACAACATGAAGCAACCTCCTGCGAATAAAAAAATAACAAAATAATGCTAATTATGTGTAGTATATTAGATATCACTATAATATAGTTCAGTAAACTGCACTATTCTTTCATACTAATAAAAATAACTCCAATAATTACAATAATACTTCACACAACTTATTACATGTTTCCATTTCTTTCACACTAAGCTCGGTAATTAATTTACTGAGTACAGCGACTAACGCCACTTTCGCATACGTTGTTATGCGTTGTTATACCGTTAATTAACAACACTCCTCTCAAACAAATCTCAATACTTCTTAACTTATTAATTTCAAATTTATTGAAAATGAAGAAAAACTGTTCAGTTGTTACTTATGCCACTTTCAATGTAATTGACAGTTTTACTTTGTTATTCCAAAAAATTTTAAAAATGCTTATTAAAAACAAATTGTAATATACAAATAACAATAAAAACTAAAATATAACATGCCATTCAATATAACACATTTTTACATCATTATTTTATATTTTACAAAAATATAATTATAATTAATTATTTTAAACAAAAGTTTTATTGATGTACATATAATCAAAACAAAGCTCGTTATCCGAATAATTATTTTTATTAATATGAACAAATTCTTTGTTAGTTCTTCGTAAGCCTTGCAAATTGATCTTTTTTGGGTGCTTTGCTTTTTATTAAAAAGATTAATAAAAAACAAAAAAAAAATATGTTGATTTTGCTGAAAACGATAAAAACATTTTTTATGGATCTAAATACCCGGATAAATATAATCATTTTTATACATCGTTAACTACAACATGATAACTGAATATAGTGGCATTGCCAGAATCAAAATACCAATTTTACTAAAGCATACATTAGCTAAAGTACTGTTTATGAATACCATTTTTTAACAGACGTCTGTTAGCCTTAAAGTGTTTGTTAACTAACGTGTACTTTAAAGCTCAAGTAAGGTTTTTTTATGCATACAGCCGATTGTAAATAAATTTGTAAAGTTAAGCTTTTAAAAAACATATGGTAGCACTAATTTCAAGTGCATGTCTGTTCAAATTATAAGGCCGCACATGTCAAAATGACGTATCTACTTATCTCCCGTTATTATTCAATTTTTTTTTTTCAAATTTTAAATTTTTTTATTATCGCTGCAGCTGATGTAGTTTCAAATGTTTGTCTATTACAGTGCAAAATAAAAGTCCATTTAAGAGTTTTACCATAGAGACATGAGATTAATATATATGTGGCAGCCCTTTTGTGTCATAAATTAGTAACCGGTATTTATTACCATTGCTGACTTAGGACAACTTGCACATGCATTCTGTTTCTTCTTCCTTTTTCTACCTTCTTTCGTTTTGTGCTGTCAACAATGATAGACGTGTTGGAAAAAAATTTTTATATTTTTGAAAACAAAAAATTATTAACAAATTGAAAAAAAAAATGTTTCAAAACATTTGACAAAAACATATAAAATATTTTTTCATACATACATACAAAAATTTAAATTTTCAAATATTCAAACATAAAAAACAAGGAAACGGAAATAACAAATAAATAACAAATAACAAATTCTCTCTTATGAAATGATTATAACAAATTATGTGTCTTTTTAATTAAGTACCTATAATTCTGAGCTAAATTGTCTGTGTCTGTCTTGAAAATTTATTCTCCTTACATTTGGTACATTAACAATTTCTAACATTTCCAACATATAACTTCTCTTGTAGTTTTTTTCTATTTCTAATACTGAAGTTTCATCAAACTTTGGATGATGATTATATTTCTTACAATGTGAAGATAAGGATATCTTCTGTGTTGAAATATTCCTATACTTTTGGTCACACCTATGACCAGCTAATCTTGTTTTAAGTTTATTTTTTGTTGTCCCAATATAAACTTTGTCACAGTTCACCTGGTCATATCCTCCACATGGTATCCTGTATACTACATACTGCTAAATAATTTATTTAATGTGTTATGTGTTTTGTGTGCAATTATATAATTATCTGTGTCATATATTTTACACTTTCTAACGGCTGTATGCATAAAAAACGCTTACTTGAGCTTTAAAGTACACGTAAGTTAACAAACGCTTTAAGGCTAACAGACGTTTGTTAAAAAATAGTATTCATAAACAGTACTTTAGCTAATGTATGCTTTAGTAAAATTAATATTTTGATTCTGGCAATGCCACTATTTTCAGTTGTCACGTTGTAGTTAACGATGTATAAAAATGAATATTATTTATCCGGGTAGTCACATCCATAAAAAATGTTTTTTATTGTTTTTCATTTTTTTCAGCAAAATCAACATATTTTTGTTTTTTTTTATATTAATCTTTTTAATAAAAAGCAAAGCACCCAAAAAAGGTTAATTTGCAAGGCTTACGAACAACTTACAAAGAATTTGTTCATATTAAAAAAATAATAATTCGGATAACGAGCTTTGTTTTGATTATATGTACATCAATAAAACTTTTGTTTAAAATAATTAATTATAATTATATTTTTGGAAAATATAAAATAAAGATGTAAAAATGTTTTATATTGAATGGCATGTTATGTTTTAGTTTTTATTATTATTTGTATACTACAATTTGTTTTAATAAACATTTTTAAAAATTTTTGGAATAACAAAGTATAATTGTCAATTAAGCCGTTTACATTAAAAGTGGCATAAGTCACAACTGAACAGTTTTTTTTTTCATTTTTAATAAATTTGAAATTAAGAAGTATTGAGATTTGTTAAGAGTTAAGAAGTATTGAGATTTGCTTGAGAGGAGTGTTGATAATTAACGGTGTAATAAAAATGCTAATTTTGAAAGTGGCGTTAGTCGCTGTACTTAGGAAATTAATAACGGAGCTTAATGTGAAAGAAATGGAAACATGTAATAAGTGTGTGTGAAGTATTGTTGTGATTATTTGACTTATTTTTATTAGTTCGAAAGAATAGTGCAGTTTACGGAACTATATTATAGTGATATCTAATATACTGACCATAATTAGCATTATTTTGTTATTTTTTATTCTCAGGAGGTTGTTTCGTGTTGTATAAAATATCTAAGAATGTCACAACTCAAAAGCATATTACTGCACATAGTGACTTATGTAAAGGACAAAATAGTAATAGTAGTAATAGCCCCCTGTCGAAAATATCCTTCATAGTACACAACATGGAGAAAAAAGATTTTATTTCAACACAATCATTAGAAAAATCCGTTTCAGAAAGAAAACTAAATACAGACTAGTTAAAATGGCTAAAAATTAAAATGTTTTATAAACTAATTTAATTAAAAAGATGACTATAACAAAGTAACTTATGCCACTTTAAAAAAAACGGCTCAGTTTATTGTAAACACAATTTGTTTCGTTTTTGAACTTTCAATAGTAAAATTGAACTGTCAATTTATTGTAGGTTTAATGTAGGTTTTTCCTACTTTAAAGTTAACAAAGGTATTTTAAGGTAAAAGTGTTTTATGAATACAACTTTAGGAAATTGTGCTAACAACGGCAGTTAAACCTACTTTAAGTTTTTATGCATACAGCCGTAAATCTTTCTGATATTCCAGGAACATAAGTTAATGATTTATAATTTCTTTGCTCTGCCGTAGAATTTCCTAAACTATGCCTATAACTACCATATTGTCTAATTAATCTGTTAGTTAATTCTACTGGAAAATCATTGTCATTAAGTATATCTCTTATTGTATCCCTATTCTTCAAATGAAATTCTCTATCACTTATAGTCAATATTCTGTCTATCATATTTTTCGCTATGTTTATTATCATTTTCCTTGGATGTTTTGAATAAAAATTAATAATTCTTCCAGAAGATGTTGGTTTCTTATACCAATCAAATACTTTCCAAAGGAAAGCGAAATATCGTGAAGAAAAAAATATATATAAAAGATCTTAAAAAAGAAAAAAGATATTTATTAAAGATAAATAAAAAAGATCGGTTAAAAAAACAATATAAATTTTATTTTAATATTAATTTAAGTTAATAAATAGATATAAGAATTCACAAGCTTACATCCTTTATTGGATTTCGTTGACCAACAATCCAAATATATATCGCTCCTTTGGAACATGTCCTTAAGAATGTTTGATCACCCGCAGTTGTATTTTTGAGCCGTAAAAGAGCGATACTTGAAATTTAGCAGACGCTGTTGCTATAGCTGCTATAATATAATATTCTACAATATCAACACAAGAATCGACCGAAAACCGCTGCAAAAGTATAAAATCTTGTGGTAAATGCAAATTTTGCAAAAATCAATGTCTCGCATTATCAAAAAAAACTTAAAACTTAGGACTCAGGGCGTACAAGCGACATACTTGACACCTACTCGAGGATGCATTGATTTAACGATCGTTCAATAAGCAGAACGATCCTGTGTATAATACTCGGTCATCAAGAGAAGTATTCCCACTCATCTCGAAGGTTCAAAGAGACCAACCTCACGCGTCTGTAATGGTGGGGAGTGGGGAGTGTGCTACAATGGTGCTATCAAGCACCATTTTTGGGAAAAAGGAGAGTAGTATATCAATCCACAGATGATTGGCTAGCTGGTAGTTCAGACCTCAACCCATTGGTTACAAGTCGAGGGCTTGCTCTACTGACACTTAAATATTCAGTCGCTGAAGCGACACTGTTTGTGCAGTGGAATATTTCCCCATGTATGAAGTGGCCCTTGCGATCGATGAGTTGCAGCATCATCTCAGCGATTGATAAACCCAATAAAAACAGAAAAACAAATTTTCGCCGATTTTTCTGTGTACCAGTAAATACTTGATGGTATACACCTTATCCAATAATACTTTTTTTTGTTTTTTTTTTTATTATTATTGATATTATTTTCAGTTTTATTCGACCTTTTTTTATAATTTCTATTAAATTTTAATCTTTTTACTAGGTCCTTTAAATTATAACGATTTCTTTTTCTTTTTTTCTTTCAATATTATATTATTATTATTCATTATCCAAAGTTCGATGAAACATCAGTATTAGATATAAAAAAAAACTACAAGAGACGTTACATGTTAGAAATGTTAGAAATTGTTAATGTACCAAATGTAAGGAGAATAAATTTCAAAACAGACACAGACAATTTAGCGCAGAATTATAGGTACTTAATACAAAAGACACATAATTTGTTATAATTATTTCATAAGAAAGAATTTGTTATTTAGTTTCCGTTTCCTTGTTTTTGTATGTTTTAAAATTTTAAATTTTAATTTTTGTATGTTTGTATGTATGAAGAAAATAATTTTATATGTTTTGTCAAATGTTTTTCAAATATTTTTTCTTTTCAAATTGTTATAATTTTTTGTTTTTGAAAATATAAAAAATAATTTCCTGAAGAAGCTTTCCAAAGGAAAGCGAAATATTGAAAAAAAAAAAAAAAAAAAAAAAGAAAAAGAAATCGTTATAATTTAAAGGACCTAGTAAAAAGATTAAAATTTAATAGAAATTTTATTATTATTATTACGGTCCTTATGACCCAGATATATTATCAGCCTTAATGTAAATTTTATAATTATATTTCATTATGCTATAACAAATAATGTTTTACAATATGTTTTTATTAATCTATTGTATATATATTCATTCTGACAGTCTTTAATTTCTATTGGCAATTCGTTATACATCTTGAATCCCCCAAAAAATACACTTAAGCTGCTATAGCATAATTGTACTACAGTACTAACACACGATGTGTAAATTTTAAGTGCCCAGTACGGTTCAATAATAACGTCATATACGTTAATATACATCGGATCATGTTAGCGTTTTTTAATTTTAAAATTATTATTTACCAATAACGCTTTAAAAGATATGTTAAAAATATGTATTTTTTATGGTGATACATTTTATGTTTGTTAATGTTTTCTATAATTGGAACAATCCTGAAGTGCCATGTTAGCTTTCTGATAATTCGGCAATAGGTCCATTGTGGTTCAATGACGTTCCTCCTTCACCTTCCCCTCTTAGATATTACAACACGACCAGTTGCCCAACATACACACGAGACTGGAAAGCTGTGAGCATAATATTTATTAACAAGGAAAAAATTGTTGAAAATCAGTACGATGTTTACAGTGTTATGAATGTAAAAAAATTGGATTAAAAAGTAGATATCTTTACTGGTACCGTGAATTTTTGTTCATATCATTTTTTAAAATTTTTAATAATTTCAGGGTCTAAATTAAAAACTAATGTCTTTACCTTGAAATAGCCATGCAAACTTTTCCAAGTCTATCTTTTCTATGTTAAAGCAGTTTTGTCGATGATATTTTGAAAACTTAGTGCCTGACTTAATCATTTCAATTTCGTGCATTAAAATCCTAAAGTTTGCTTACTATTGCCGTTGCTACTCTGATAGAAAAGTCGTCATAACGCTGACGAAATATGATGCCAATGCAAGTATTTTCGTCTTTGACCCCGTAGCAGTCGTCCTTATTGTTATGTCAACATTTAAAACAGTTTTTCGTCTTGTAGTCATCCGTGGAAATGCATATAATCATATCACATACATGTTTTGCCATAGTTATCAATATAACTTATAAAAAATTTTACGACGCTAAGTGCTATGGTTCTCTTGGTATACGAAAATAGTATATCAATATATATAATACGTACAATAATATAATACGTACACTCCCTTTTCTCCGACCCAAATATCCGCAAAACACACTTGTCCTTTATATATAGTATATATATATATATATATATATATATATACTATATTCAGATAATATATCCAGATTTTGAATTATATTCTATATTTTTTTGATGTTTAATACTACAGGGATTATTATACTTATAATTATAAAAAAACTGTCGGCTTGTTTGCCTGTTTATCTACATCGGTCTACACCAGTAGACCGACTCTCCTAAAGATTTTATAGTTGGTTACTTATGATTTCTTGAGTTAAAAAAGCTATATATGTGTATATACATATTTGCACATAAAGGGGTTTTCAACAAGAAGTTTGTTTTCTAAACTTCTATAATAATAATAATAATTAAAAATTTAGATTAAAACGATTCTAATTTTTATTGTATTACGAAGAGAAATGTTCGGCAATCATTAATGAAAAATTATATCTGGCAAATTTTCACCACGACCACGCTGACAGATGTCGATTCTGGCAAAATAACGGTTACGGATTTTGAGTTTTGAGGCTGAAATCGATTGGCTCCATATAAACTCTTCTCTTAACATAGCTCGGAAAAAAATAATACAGTGGTGTTAAATCATACGATCTGGCTAGCCACTTAACTGCTGATTGTATTAAAATTATGCGATCGGGACTTTTGGTTTGCAATAAATTTATCATTTCATTGGTTGTGTGACAATGTGGTAACATCCTGTTGAAACCACGTGTCGAAATTAAGTTATCATATCGCGTAACCCATTAACCGCTACTGCATTTCCAGCCTCTTCTTCGAAAAATAAGGCCCAGGCCACATAGCGCGCCATACAGTGATACGTTGAGCGTGCAAAGGCTTCTCCATAATCGCTCTAGGATTTCGAAAGCCCAAGTGAAAATGGGCTTTGTTTGAAAAACATATTTTTTTCAGAAAACCCAGCCCATTGTGCCTGAATGAGGTTCTGGGTTAACTCAATTGTTGAAATTGTCGACGAATTGACAAATTTGGATCCGATTTAATATTGTGTCTCACGGCTGCGATGTTTTCAGTTGAACGAGCCTGTCGACTCAAATTTAACGACCAAATTCTTAGTAGCGGTCGTGCGAAATTAAATTCATTGTAGCAACTACCAATGCATCTGCTACGAATACGTCAAAAAGCTAAATCTCAAAATTGTCATGTTGGTGTTGCCACAATTAAAACGTGTTGAAAAGCCCGATGTATATACATATATACAAAATCTGGATATATTATCTGAATATAGTGTTGGCAACCGATAACGCACAACTATTTTTAATACCAAAAATATTTTTCTACTAAAATGTATACAAAGTTTTGATCGATATTAGAGGAACCCAAAAAGTGGGAAAATCTTTAAAAAAAAAGTTTATGCCGAACACAGTATACCAGGAGATAAAAGTGAATAAAATCTTAGAATTTTACCAAAAGCGACACTGGTTAGAGCTGTGTGAGTAATTTCTCTCGTCAACCAATCATTTTGAAGGAAAAGCTTTGGGCAAATGAGCTTTAATACGGAATATTAATTTAATGTCAACAGAACTATTACAGCCAAGACTTAAAGATCAGTGAGGCGCGGCCACTATATTCAAAAATAGAATAAATATATTATGTCTGTCAGTATATATAATGACACGTCTGAAAAAAATTTATCATTGGTATAAGTAAATTTCTTTCATGAGCAAAGTTAAATCCAAAGTTGGCAGGTTTAAAGCTATAGGCGAAATGGCTCACCCCAAAGTAAGTCCTTCAACTTAGCATCTTTAAACTTTGCGACAGTAGCTTGATTTGAGCATAGTTAAGACAGAAATGATCAATATTGGAATGGTAGGCGGGACAATTCTAATACAAAGTAAATATTATTTTTTTTGTCAATTGTTTTAAACAAATTTTTCAAATTGTTAATAATTTTTGTTATTATAAAAATTAATTTCTTGAGGAAGGTTTCCAAAGGAAAGCGAAATATTGAAAATACAGTGTTAAATTCATTTAAAAAAGTTCATTGTTAAGATTAATCTTATTTAATTAATATTAACCATAAGTTTATTACAATTGTGTTTTCACAAGGGAAACATTTAGTAAGGAGCGTTGAACAAATGCAGCGCATTACTGAAATTTAAGACTTCAGAAAGCTTCATAAGAAAATTAAGGTTTTGCCACTTGTAAGGGCAACTTGGTATCTGTCAAACGCACCCAAAAATTTCGGCTCCGTTATTTGTGAGTTTTTTAATATGTCTAGTGTGGGGGAAAAACGATTTTTATCGATAATATTTGTCCGATAACATCTTCCTTTAAACTATTTGCAAGCTGTTGAAACAACCATGATCTGCAGCATAATGCGTCCGAGTTTTAAGAGGATTTTCCATACTGTTACAGGTGTGAGAAATGAGTTCTATTGAAAACTGATCATTTCATGCACTAATAAACAATTTTATTAGTTCACTTTTCAACCTGCTAATATAAAAATATGAAATAAAATAATTAATACAAAAAAAACTATTTTTATAAAATTTAATGGAAAGAGAAATATTATAATACAAATCAGTCGTCAACGGAAGTGTAAAAAACTCCTGATGGAAACAAAAATTATTTTTAAAAATGAGAAATTTAATATCTCTTCGGCGAACTAAACTGAGTCACTAGATTACTGAGGTAAATATATTTGTAAATATGTATGTGTAAATTGATGTGTATATTTTTTTATTTGTATTAGTTAAAAGTTTGAAGGGCCGACAGCACGCAAAAAGATAAAATTTAAAACAAAATTAAGATTTTTGTAGTCGCAATACAAATAAACCGCTTAATGCAGACACCTTCAACTAAATAAATTACATAGTGACTTTGTCATCAACAAAGGGACTGACTAGTTAAGTGACTATTTAGGTGCCTAGCTGGCTGACTGACTGACTGAATGCCTTTATTCATTTGCAATGATAAGTGGTACGTATGCAAAGACGAACGATTGAATGTTTGATATTGGATATCATTTCCTCTTTAAAGTCAGTTAAAATAGAAGTTGTTGGTGGTTGCGTGTGCAATACAAGTATTGCATAATAACTTCAGATATCTTTTTTTCTTGCTACATTTTTGCAACAAATATGAAAATCATACTTCTATATGATGGGGGTATCAATATACACATTATTCATACTCATTATTCATACATTTGAACTAAAATTTTGCAAGATGATCAAAAGTGTAACTTTTGAGCATCACCAAATGTTGGTTGTGGCTAATGATGACGATGGAAGTATAAAAAGAACTAACATGACAAATGTTTATCATTAGACATCTTCGGTTCGAATAGTTGTTATCCTTTAGCATTTCTGATATATCGTAATCATGAAACTCATTGTAAGTAATTGCAAATATATGCTCAAGTGTATAATCGGATGTTTTTTGTTTTGCAGTGCTACTTAGTTGTCATGGCTGTTGTATGTGTTTTGGCAAATGCCAGTATCATTGGACATCCCACAACTATTGAATTGGAGGAACACAGTCCACCACATTATGAATTCCAGTATGCTGTACATGACAGCCACACTGGGGATATAAAAGATCAGTTCGAACATCGTCGTGGCGAATACGTTACTGGCCGTTATTCGCTTGTCGAACCTGACGGTCAACGTCGTATTGTTGATTATAGCTCTGATCCACTATTGGGTTTTTCAGCACAAGTGCGCCGTGAATCGCCTACATTGGTGACAGGACATGCTGTTGTAGCACCAGTTGTTGAAGAATGGCCAGCACCTACACATCGTCGTTAGATGGATTTAAATTCAGAATTTCTTAACGAAATCCAACAAACATCTTCACAAGAAACAAACAACAGATTTGTAATTTTCGAACATTAACATTAATAATATTTTATTTACAATTCGTTTTGTTTTTGTTTTTTCATATCTTTTGCTCTCTTATTTTTTATTTTTATCTCTTAAAATATTCTTATTTACAATATAATAAATGAATAGTAATTTTACCACAATCATCATACATCATACATAAAAGACTTTAATATTACTTTTAGCTATTTTTTATAATATACTTTAATTTAACATATTTATATTTTATTCCGTTTGTTTTGTTTTTATCACAGAAACAGTTAATACAGAGTTAAGATTAAATTTTCTTATTTTCTTTCGTCATGCTCCTATATCTTTGTTTCTAAGATTTTTTTCATATGTAGAGTACAAAGTGTAGACACACAATTGACATAAATACATACATATACAGTGCAAGCAAGGCATTCGCATATACCCATTATTAACGCAACGACGATTTTATAATTGTGACTAAAAAACGAAAGTCCCGTCTTTTTTTCCGTTTATTGTTGTATAAATACATCTTTTAATACGGAAAAAACTCACCAAATTAAAAAGTAAAGATTCCACTATTTCATTTTGCGTGAATTACAAGTTCCTTAAGTTGTCAGCTTATCGCGTTATAAAGCAGGAAAATACATCAAAAAAATTTCATACGTGCAATAGAAAGTGGCCCAGGCAAACGTGGTACCTTAAAGAAACCTGAGTACCCAAGAATGGACAAAATGCTTTACAAGTAGTTTTTTTATAATAAAAGGAAAAAATGTTCCATTATCAGCAGCAATATTGACATTTTTCATTCGAATTTCCAATTTGATCAAATCAATTCAAGTTTCATTTAATTAGATTTTTAAAAATTCCTAGCGAGAATTTATGAAAGAGTTTGGGGATGAACTCTCACGACTCATGAGAAAACGGCTCCCCGAAGTCTAATATGTAAAGAGTGAATAACTTTTTAGCTCTGTTTAAATGCGAATGGCATAAACAAGCTGATATTTGTTAGAAAATCGAAAAACCCACTCCTCTTTAAATGCTGTATATACAAATACAGAAATAATGCCTGGATCCACGAACTGTTTCGTGATCGATTTGATTTGATTTGTTCCTCATATAAGTTAATTTTCAATAATTAGTAAAAGTAAACTCGTTATAAATAAAACTTATTTAGATCCGAGAATTGTTGGCTTCAAAAGATGTACCGCAATAAGCAGTTTTTCTTGTAGATAACGCAACGTGTACCCAGTTGAGGAACTAACTTAATCTAGTACTCAATTCGACTGTACTTTTTCAACCGTTAGAAACAAAACATTATCAACTTGGTCAAATTATAAAAAACAACTGGGCAGCCACTTGCTTTGGTTTTGTGGCTCAAACTTAAAAACTTCAATCTCAAAAATGCAGTTTAGATTTTAGATACAACCTGGGATAAAACATAAGTAGCCAATATCCGAAAATCCTCGAACGCCCTACTCGGAAGAAAACAAAGATTTTTGAACTATTGGTACACTTTTAGCTCAATTTGATACTGAACATCTTTTTACAAATGCTGACATAAACAACTGGATTCAAGAAGAACGTCATATGGAAAGTAATGAGGACAAAAGGAATTATCAGAATCGGAGGATTTATGTGATTGCGGTCATGAAGCAAACAAAATTAAAGTGGACAATTGTATAACACCGGTAGGCATATGATAAAAATGAATTTGCTTTGGAAAATGATAACTCGACAACGGCTCTATGTGAAGTACCTGTTTCAGATGTTATCTTATAAAATAATATGCCACAAAAACCAACTAAAACTAACTCTCTAACTTTGTAAAAAATATTTTAAATATAAATATAAATTAATAGAAACAATTCTGATTTTAAAAATTACATAAAGTTTGGGTTCTGAAAACTGAATTTCCTAATTTTTATATTCTCGAAAAAATCAATCTGGCACTGTATCTGGACATATGTCTTTATATTTCCTATACACATCGCATGCCAGACTCTTTATATTATTACGAAGAAATTTGCGACAGTTGAGGGAATTTTCTTTCAATTATCACCGAATCATAAATTTTTTATTCACTTAAATAATTTTAAGGTTAGAATACATAAATATTTCTTGTCTGCAATAAAATTTTCCTACGCGAAGTATTAAAAATTTAAGTTATAAAATACTAAAGGCATTTTAACAAAGCATCATTAATTTAAAAGCTTTCAAAATACAATATCAATTTTATAGAAGTTGTTTTGAGTTGAGCATGAAAACAAATAATAAAAGTCTTTACAAGAACAAAGAAAAAAATTTATTTGCTTAAACCTTTTAATTGTTAATATTAAAAAATATCGAACAGTGGAGTAGAAACGAATTATTTTGGAAATAAATTAGCACTTTCTAAATGGCTCCATCGGTCTTATCTTCTCATGCGTTCAAACTTTATTTTAGAATCTGAGTTTCTCAGACTGTTTAGCAATAGAAAAGTTTTTTCAGGGTTAGACAGGTCGAATCTTAAATTTCTTTAAAAGGAAACGGCTTCAAAAAATTTACTAGGCAACTTACTTTGGCAACCTCTAGGAAGTTTCATCGTAAGTTTAAGCTCAAAATCTCCTCTGGTAACAGTTAAGTAGAATTTAGTTCAAGTTTAGATTAATTACCGCCATTACGATATTGTTGATTTATTTCCAATACAGTTCACTTCTGAAAAAATTATCAAATTTGTTATTCATCAGTATTTCAAAAACGACATGTTGAGTTTTGCAATTCGCGTTCGATATCGAAAGTCTGTAGCTGATACCTATGTTATTTTGTTGGTGTAATGCAATGGTGCAATCCAATTTTTTATATTTCAATCACCCCAACCAGCCACTATGAAGAGTCTAAATTATAAAGCTTTTTATGAAAATAAATATTCAGTGATTTAACTACGCTTATATGCTCAAAAAAATGAGAACGGCAGCAAAATTACGTTGTAATTCTTTGCTATTGATGTTGCTTTGGGTATGTCGGCAGGCCATTGCTTTATTGTTATTACAGCTACAAAAAGCGCCGTCAACGCTTACAGCCCAGGAATTTGTACGTTTCTTAAAATGAGTGTACTGTTATACTGATGTGATAGAACTAATAAAAATGTAATTAAATTAAAAATTGCATAACTGACAACAACTTACTAAACATTATTCGCCAGTGTTATCCTTCCGATTTATTATAAGTATTTCGCTAAATTTGATTTTTTTTTTTAATTTGTCAGCTTAAATATTATTTTTTTAATCAGGTACAAGTATGAAGTCCTTAACGAAATGAAGATATAAACTTGATGATGTAGGTACTTCTTTGCTAGCCGCTGTTGTAAATGGTAGCACAAATGATCAATACCATTTACTGCACAATTTTTTCAAAGAATCCTTATCCTAGATAGAATTAAAATAACATTTCTACAATAAAATTTTAGCTTCAAGGTGCACATCTACTTTAAGCTTAAACTATTAGATGTATTTTTCTATGCCATCAACTATTTACATATGTTAGTGATGAGAATCGACAATATTTCAATTTAGTTTAATTAAATCAGCTTAAGGTCAAACAAATTTTTTTAACTGACAGGCCGACCGATTTATAGTAGTTTCTACCCTAAATGTTATTAGCATAACTTAATTTACCATTGTCGGATACCATCCACGCTGTAAGTTTCTCATCTTCCGTTTTATTTGTTTCATCCCAGGGAAATTGGTTTCCCTGAAATTTCACCCTAGAAATAACATTTCAAATTTAATAAGTTGAATAAGAAAATAAGAATAAATAAGAAAATTTTAAATAATACATAAAATTAAATGAAATGAAAAAAATTGTTCACTTTACAACCCCCTGTACTTTTATATCGGTTTTATTATTGTATTGCAATGCACTTGTAATCTCACTTTTACAATTTTACGCCAAATGCGTAAAATGCGCGTTTTTATCATACGAACAAAATCAATAAAAGTACATCAATTTGTTTATTATTAAAAAATAAATCTTTTTAAATTTATGTTTCAAATCAATAATTTAGTTTCTTACCTTTTTGACGTTTAACAATACAAAAATAAAATTGATAAAATTAGGTATTCTCAAGTTTATAAACACTTGAAGTAAAGGGTGAACAAATTTGAGGTTACGAAGCAAATTGACTTAAAACACACACTTTTCTTGGCAACTTTAGTTTTGTTGACACTGGTGCAAAGTAGAAATATGCGACTTAACGACGTTACAGTTTGGAAGTAATCTTCGCTTTTCTCGTCAATGCAGTGCAAAATTTCATCTTCCAGAGCACTACCTGTTCACGTTAGCACGGTCTTTTAAATGACTTCAGAGGAAATTGTCATCGCCAAATCAAGAAATTATGCTGGGAAATTTCTCATGCAATAACTGAATTGTTTGGGTGACTGTGTGACTTGTGGCACCGTCTTGTTGAAGCCAATGGTCGCTGATGTCAATACTAGCCAACTGTGACCACGCCATATTAGTTTTCATGGTTTGATAGCGCTAGGAATTCATGGTGATGGCGTCTTCTTATTTACTTTCGACCGCAAACTGCACATTTTCACAAATTCTTGCTCAAGAGTATAAAGTTCCATACTACAAATTTCCTAATCCTTGGCATTTAATTATTTGACAGGCAAATTGCTTTCCAATCTCAAATTATCCCACCCAGTAATTCAATATGTGCGTATGTGTATGTACTTATGATATCCACCAATACAACCAGTTGGTTTGTAAAATGAAAAAATATTTATGATAGCTTATGAAATAAACTGGTTGGTGAAGAAGTTTATGTTAATATTAAGTTAAATTTAATTGTATAACTTTTTTGCAAGATTAGGAAATAAATATGAAAAATAAAAATAAAAACCAATAAATAAAATTGCCTTCGTATGACGAGTCCACGTTTTTTTTACTGTTCCCATCCTTGAAGAAAAAAATACTTAATGAAAAATATTTTCAAACGAAAAAATCTTTTAAGAACTAAATAAAGATTGCCTATCAAGATAGCCAATGAATCCCAGAAAATCGCAGGGCTCCTCAATAATAAACTAATAAACTTTTCAGAAACTAATCAGTACTCATTGTTTGTTGTAAAAAAAAAAAAAATAAAATTATCTAACTATTCTGTAGTCACGCTGTACGAGTTCGCAAAAACTCTAAAACTAGAGGTTTGTTCCCGTACTCTACTTTGGGAGCCCGCGGGTTCCCAAATTTACCCAAAAGCGTTCCCGTACACAAAGTTTGGGCAAGTGAGAGAGCATTTGAGAGAATAATATTCTTCTTCTTTCTGCCCAAAACAGCCCGCACTTTTTCTTCGGGCTGATTCGGTAAGATTGTAAATCAATCAGCTGTTGCATAAAATAAACAAAAAAAATTGTTAGCAAACAAGTTTTCTTTAGAGTTGAAATAAAACTTTAGTGAAGAATGTTGAAAAATGCAAGTAAATGCTTGAATTTTTTATTTATGTATGTATATACTTATGTATCTATGTATAAAAAACATATTAATGAGATATATATGTATACATGCATAGATAACTACGTACATATGTACATATTTCCATGGACATAAAACAAGTAAACAATTTTGACATTTTATTTCGGGCTAAAAACTTGGTTTTTAGTGTTCCCGTACTTTTAAACGTTTTAGTCTCTAATTGAGAGTATTTTTGCATTACTCTCATTTGCCCAAACTTTACCCAAAAAGTATGGGAACACAGCTTAGATAGCGGTTTTATTTCCTGTGTGGCTAACTTAATTTAAGCGCAAATAGACGATCGCTTATTTCGCCGAATGTTTAAGTCAATAAGGAAAATCCAAGCCAAATAAGAATCACATGCATGAAATGACATTGTTGAGAAACAGCTATATTAATCTTAAGATAATGGACATATTATTGTTACGGTAATTCCTTTAACGTTTAGAAGATTGGGGTCTTTTATTACAAAATAATTATGCACAACTTTTA
The DNA here is from genome assembly GCA_030448955.1 of Trichopoda pennipes. Classification (NCBI taxonomy): domain Eukaryota; kingdom Metazoa; phylum Arthropoda; class Insecta; order Diptera; family Tachinidae; genus Trichopoda; species Trichopoda pennipes. The sequence continues at coordinate 8,746,138 of JASKUP010000042.1, forward strand.
GAGTAATAATTAAATTACACGATTTATTTGGGAGATTCGCGTTTGTACATATCTAGTGTTACGTCTTAGACTACCTGACCCTTTATATACTGTTTTGAGCGTTTGTAGATTTTACTAAAAAAGCTGTAATACATTTGGAAAGTCCTACAATCGCATTTACTACAAATGTTGTCGCTATTATTATACACTGTTGGCTTGGCTATGTTTCTTCCTTTTCTGATTGCTAAGTTTAGTTCGTGTAATTTAAATGTAGCCTATTGTTGTTGTTATTTTCATAAGATTTCTAAGAAACTTCTTGATTTGTTAACAGACACAATAAGTAATTTCACTTTACTTTTCTTAGTCAACATTATCTTTTTATAACTTAAACTAACCATCTTCGTAACATTATTGTTTTTATTATTTATTTATTTGAATTATTTAAAATTCAGAAATAAAATTCTAGAAAAACAAAAATCGATATTTCTCTGAACAATTGGAATTTCGTACAAATTAAACAATAATAAAATTTTATTAAATAACGTAATAATCAAATTTCTATTGAAATTTAGAAATTAAAAAAAAAAACTAAATATTATTCAGATTACAAAAGTTCAAGTTTCGCCAAAAAGAACTCGAATTAACCGAATTACTAAAAAATTAAATAGTAAACAAAACATCTTTGCAAACAACAAATTATATTGTTATTTCCCTCCGTCGTTCTTTTTGTGTAAATGGCGAGTGCTTTCGATGTGAAAACATCATTTTCAAGCTGTGATACAATTCGTACTGCTGAGCCAGTGATCGCGTTTAGGTAGTTCTGTTGTTAACACTTAACACTTTATGCAAAGTAAATCTCTTAATACCTCCGTTTTTTATTATTTTTATTCATGGAAAATTTCATGCAAAATCTCGAATCACTACACGTAAAAACACTAATGGAAAAACACAAAATAACTCATTACTATAGATACGTTGATGACAACAGCGAACAAATTTTAGCAAACTTAAACACAATCCATAATAACATTAAATACACATTGAAAAAAGAACAAGACAGAAATTTGCATTATCTTGACATCACTATAACACGAGGAACTGAGTGTTTAACATTTGACATCTATACGAAACCAACTACGACGGACACTACCATCCACAACACCTCGAACCACCCTACCCAAGATAAACTAGCATTTTTACTCCAGATAAGTACAACAAAGAACTCGACACAATTTATACCATAGCTATGAATAACGGCTACAAGCCCACTACCATCGATAAACTTCGTAGACAATACAACACTAAAAACAGGAATAAAGAAGACAAAGAGACAACCGATACAGCACGACGGCACAGGACCAGAAATATACAGACTAACTAACCTTTTTCACAAAGAAGGAATTCTCACAGCATTAAAAACTTGCAACACTCTGAGACATAATCTCAGAACAACGACAGAAACAACTGACAAATTTAGTTCCAGCGAGGTATACAGAGTTACTTGTACCTGCAAACAAACTTATATAGCGCAAACTGGACAAACACTAAAAACAAGATTTAAAGAACACATACGCTCATATAAACGAAAAACAGAAGTTTCCAACTTTGCATTACACCCTGACACTCCCGGGCACACACCAAGGGAAATAGGTGAATGTATGTCATTTTTACATCCTGGCAAAAAGGACGAAGACTAGACATTCTTGAAAACATGGAAATCTACAAAACAAAAACTTTCAACAGTGACATTATAAACGGACAGGTAAACACGACCTCAGACACAATTTTCATCACACTAAAACTACTCAAACACACGAACAACACACTTTATGCTTTGCATAAAGTGCCAGGTGGTTGGCATTCTACTTACATGGACAGGTATGAACTTAACAATAGAACTACCTAAACGCGAACACTGACTCACCAGTACGAATTGTATCACGGCTTGACAATGATGTTTTCACATCGAAAGCGCTCGCCATTTACACCAAAAGAACAATAGCCAGAAAGGACGGAGGGAAAAAACAACAGTATTTCATTTACTGGTGGAAAAAATATAAACAACATAATCCAAGAAATTATATACTCGCTGTTTTATTTATAGCGGGTGCTCAAAATAAAGGTTAGGAAATAAATTGTCTGTCAAATTATTAAATGTCGAGAATTGAGCTGTCATCCTTTGGCATTTATTTATTGAAATTGATATTTCGTAAAATTCGAGCAGGTTTTGCTCACAATTAGGCTCCTTCTCAGGCTCACGGTATTGTGGCTTGCAAATGACAAAAGCAATACGCTCGTACAACTAAGTGTTGATCAGAACATTAACTTGCTAACGTTCGCAACAAAGGGACACCACTACAGGCACTCTGCGCAACATTTTGCTTCCTCATCTTCATGATTATAAAGTTCAGTTGGGTCAAGAATTAAAGTCGATTGCCTATTGTTTGCGTCGAACATTTGTGAAATCAACGCATGTTTTAACAAAATCATCTTTAGTAATGAGCTTTATTTTTAATTAGGTGGTTATGTAAATAAACAATATTGTTTAATATGGGACTCACGAAATCGACAAAAAGTTCTTGAAAAACAATAGCATCTAAGGAAAATTATCTTAAGGTTTGGTTTGTAATCAGACGGCATTATCTGCCGTCATTTCTTTTCGAAAATGAGAAATGACAGCCACCCAAACAATTTTGTTATTTAATGAGAAATTTTCCCAGTCACGTAATATTTCGATTCGGCGATTTCAGTTGGCCACCCAATTCTTATGATTTAACGGCGTTGTATTATTTTCTCCGGAGCCATTTGAATGAATAGGCTTAGGGGAACAACCCACAACCAACTGATGCTCTGAAAGATGAAAGCTAAGCTTTGTTACAAAATGTGCCTCAAAATTTTGTGAAAAGAACGGACGTCTGCCGTTTTGCTAAAGGCGGACATTTGCCCAACATTAAATTCAATTATTAAACTCCATATTTCTACTTTATACTAATACCAACAAAAGCAAAGTTGTCGAAAAAAGGTGTGTATTTCAATCCAATTTACTTCCTAACCTCAAATTTGCCAGCCTATTACTTAAAAACTGAAATACGTAAAATTGATGATAGTGTAATGAATTTGGAGTTTGTCGGAGTAATAACCGAAAATATACTAAGTTTTATCACGTACCTAATCGAATCAATGTGTAATTGTTGTAACACCAATTTTGAGTTCTGATAATGTTTTTTAGTTAAAAATCTTCGAAAAATTTGAAAACTGTAGCCGTTGATTATTAGATAAATAATATTACAGCTTCGGAACACTGATAAATGTGCACGGATATTAAAAGAAAAAATAAAAACATTCCTTTTAGGCAAACAGGCTGTAGTCCAAAAAAAAAAAAACAAAAATCGTGATTAAGTTTTAGAAAAAATCAATGTTTGACTACAAGCAATTTACTAATAAATCTACTTTTAACAAAATTCTGTAACAAATGTTGCGGTTACTACATTTAAAATGACAATTGAAGCTAAATAATTTAAAATTATATGTTTTAGTGATTACCTTATGGGCCAGAATTGGCAACCTTCTTCGTCATTCGAACACATATTGTTTAGATTTTTGGATGAAAGGTCTCTGAGCATACGACAAGCACAAACATATACCAAATATAATCAATGAGAGGTGAAATAATGTTTGGAATGATACATGGGGTGGCAAGAATTAAAAAACAAACTGAATTGAAACAGTGAGGTGAATAGAAACCAAATTTCTACTTCCCCAAATAACGGAATTCCTAAATATCGATGAAGAGATAGTTTTGGTTACTGTTTTCCTTACGCCGATAATTAACAAAATTTGCTTTTTATTAGTTTTGTCTTTACTGTTCTAGAATATAAGGTTCTGTTTTGATTCACTCCACTGTTTCTATTCACATCATTTTAAGATATTTGTTTAAACAAAACGATGGACTTACCCGTTTGTTGCAACAGAATCTGTTCGACTGCCATTATTTGCTTCTGTGCTACTCAAATGTTTTGTATGCTTTTTTGACGACAGGTTTGAAGTGTGAGCCGTGCCAAGTTGATCCGAAAACTTTGCATCACTAACATCTGAATCCATGGATAGATGACCAAAGAGATCTTCTAGCAAAATGTTTGATTTTGAATTTCTTGGCTTTTTTGCGGAGTTTTTTAACTTTGTCCTAGAAAACAAGATTTAAAAACATTTTTCGATAAATTTTTTAGATAATTTCTAAGTACTTTGTTGTCTATAGGATGGGCATTAAACAATTCGATAAATTTGCGTCAGTTCTCATTATTCTTTTTCATTCGTTAGTTCTTCAAATCATTGTACACGACAACAATTTAAAACCCAAATTGTGTATTTTCTTTATCAAAGCTCAAAAAGTGTGGACCCTAAGCTTCCTAAAATAATACTTTGCCTAAATAAAGGACGATTATTTCGATTTTTTCATTTTTCATCGCTATTTTGCCATTCGACTATTTAGTCGAATCAGGTAAATTCATGGGCATCATGATAAACCATTAACTAAATCTATCCAGCGCTGTCCTTGTTTTCTTCTTTGACAGTCCATGTTTCAACAACAATTATCAGGATAGAATAAAAAAGCTTAGCGATTTTTATGAAAAATATAAATCATTGCCTTCTGCATAAACTGTTTTGTACACTTGCATTAAGAAAATTAAGAAAAAACGGGACTGCACCACTTCACTTCTTCTTCATGGACAAAACTTAATAAGTTTATGATGCAGATGCAAACCAGCTGATGCTGATCTGTAGACACGAAAATTCATATCTTTACAATGTTCTTCTGTTGGCAAATTTCAAATTTCCTTCCTTCTGTAAGTCTCTACCCTGCTGATAGTATCCTCTGTACAGTTCTTCAAAATATATTCTAAAGTCTCCTTATCATATTCTAAACTCTGCATTTGCTATGGCTCGCAATGTCACTATGACCAGCGTAAAAGCCGGTGAGTATTTTTAACCCGTTTTTACCAGATATGAGAGCCTTTAAACGTTTTGGACCATATGTTGCAACTACCAACTATGCATACATCAGTCCTGGATATTTCCCGGTGCTATTAATAATAATAAAATAATGATAACAAAACGGGAATGAAATAGAACTAAATATAATCGATATGTTTTATGTGCACAAATAAGTGCAAGAAAAAAAAAACAACGAAAGAACTAAAACAAAATAAAAAGAGGTAAAACCTCAAAGGAGAAAAGAACAAACAGGTGCGGTTTAGTGGTTGGTGACGATACAACAGATTCTTAACAAAGGAGACGACCAGATCGGAGCTCTTACGGCTCTTTTTTGGTGTAGATTTAGTACCTTTTCCTTTTCTTTTGAAATTAAAATTTTAATTTTGCTTTACTGCAGCCACTGTTTTAACTGTTTTTGGATTATCTGCGATGAAGTGTTGGCACTGGTCATCGAGTAGTCCAAGCGGAAGTTATTGCATTGTAGCAGACAGTCGAATCAAAATTATGAAGTTAGTGTTTCTGCACCTCTCGACAACTCCGATCACTGTACCATCTCCGCCTTCTTTTCATACTTGGGGCTTCACAACGTTTCGAAACCAGCTACCAGACGTTGAAAATATATTAATGGGAAGGCTCGTGAGCTAAGCTCAATGAATTTTTTAGGCAATTTAATTGGAAGCTATGTTTCTTGGACAATAATGTTGATGCCATGGCGGAAATGGTTGTAAACATCATTTTGTTTGGGATGAAAGCTTTTATTTCATTAAAAAAATTTCTATTAAAACTAGAATCTTGGTTTAATCAGACATACAATAATACAGTCAGATCAAGAAAGGAAGCTTTCTGTATCTGGCGTAGAAGCAAAACAACTAAAGATACTGATTTGCTACGCAAAAGGTCGAGATTTTGGAGTTGCTCGACCGTATACAGGAGAGGGCCAAGAAGCTCATTGGGGACAGTAGGATATCCAACTCTATTGATTCTCTAGAGCATCGATGCAATGTAGCTTGTATTTGCGTTTAATCGTTACTAAAATATTAAGTGCTTTTACGAAATTAGGGAAATTGTTCCCTCTACTCGCACGTTTTTGCGTTTGACTCGATTTTCGCTGAGAGCGCATCCATTTATGGTCGATTTCCCAGTGAATCGCACTAGGTATTACACTTCATATGTGGAATAAACTTGCTCTAGAGGTCTTTCCTTTCACGTTCAATGTAAGGAAATTCAAATGGTATGTACACAACTTAATTTCCTAGTTCTGTTATAACGCATTGCATGTATTGGGATCATCCCCTTAGTGCTGCTCCGAATGGAAAAAAATCTTGATATTGAATAACTTTCCTCCGAATCTCACTGAAAACTTGTAGATACGTGATTCAAAAACCAAAGAATCAGACCTAATTGGCACCTTCGGATCAATTTTTTGCAATCGGGACATATCAGAAAGATTTGATAATATTCTAAGCTTTCTGATTATGATGACTATAGGATAGCTTATTGAACATTTAAAGATGTCGGGAAAATCTTTAGCAGAATCAAGGATGGAATTGATGAATTTTATAAATCGAATGTTGTGTATAAAATACCTTGGAAATAGTATAGAGAAATGTGATATGGTATATGTTGGTTAAACCGAAAATAATTAAAAACTAAAATATCCGGATAGGAATCTGATCAGCATTGTCGTAATAACGATAACAAACCAAAAAAAAAACAGCATCAGCGGGCAATTGTGCGGTTTTTAAACACTCTCCAGATTTCCACCATACGGAAGTTTTAACAGCAGAGAATAATTACAAATGGGGCTATATATTAAAGATGCTTAACATCATTAACATTCCATCAAAAGATAAAATTAACTTTAAAGCTGACATTTAGTTGTTTTGTTTGTAAACACTGAATGTAAGCTTAAGTATTGTTTTTTGTGTTACGTTATTCCTTTAATAAACATTTAGTTTATTGAGTTCTGTTATTGCAAAATAATTACAATTAAAGTTATACACACAAAAATACTTTACCACTTTAAGTATATCTTTACTTGACAATGTTTACATTCACACTGGCTCACAATGTTGTGTCTTTACTTAACAACGTTTACACTACACTGTCTGTATTGATCACGAAAGGAAAGTTCTAGCATTCACTCGAAAATTCTAATTCTTCAAATGTAGATGGCGTTGTTATCATTATTTAGTGAGTTGCCTGCTGTGTGTCTTCTAGTTCTGTGTTATTTCTTTTTATTTTCTAATTGTTAATTGTTGTCTAATTGTTGGTGGAATTTAAATGTTTTTACTATACTTGTTTGTGTTTTTACATTTTTATTTTATGCTTTATTTTTATATATATATTGAGATTGGTTTACTTAAGTATGTTAATTTTTGTTCTTGCTTATATTCGATTTATATCACTAGCCTGTAGCCCTGGTGATGATACTTGATGAGGTAGCAATATTACATTATTTTTACACTACAACTTTTTAAACTCAAGCTGGGAAAAAATCATGTTAATTATACTTAACTTCCTCCGCTTACTGTAGGAATATGTTTTAAATTCATGGAAATGCAACTCAACTTACCCTAAAATTGAATCCAATTCATCATCATTTAATGTGTCTTTTGCATTATTTTTATTTTCATTTATCGATAACTGCTCTTTTTCTCTTTCCTTGCGATTCGTTTCATAACGGCCAATCTGCGATCGTGCCGATAACAACTCATTACTGGCATGTACTTTGCTGCCCATTGAGTTTGGTTCATAAGAATTCCGTAGAATCAGTTCGGCTGGGGCATTATGTTTTGTATAAACATAATAGCCGCCAATTTTAGCTGAATTCTTAACATTTTTAGCTGCAGTTTCATAGAGTGTAAAATTTCGGGAGCCATTAACATAAATCGAATTTGTGCCTCTATTACTGCTACCCATAATGTTGGCATTATGAAATGAAACATTGGGATGTTGTGGCACTACATTTGATGCAGGCGTTTGGTTCAAACCAAAAAGCTGTGCAATGTTGCGATTAAGGAATATATCGTTGATAGATTCGGTACGAGTCAAATTTTCGGAATTTTGATTGAGATTTCCGGTGCTAAGATAAATATTGCTGGAAGGTGCTAAAATCGTATTATATCTTATTGTTTCACTCTTCACCGAACCCGATTCATTAAGCGATTTCTGTTGAAATTTGCTAAGTGGTGGATTTGTAACATTATTCGTATTCAACGTGTTCATGAGAAAACTTATTTTTGGTATTTGGCTGACATTTTTGGCTTGTTGTACTATAATATGACCATTTTTTGAACTACTTAAGTTGGCCGCTGAGATCTCAGTATTATTGATATGCTTATTGTTATTATTATTAATATTAGTATTATTATTTTTGTTGTTATTCACATTATTATTGTTGTTACGCTGTGTTATGTCGGTAAGTGTTTGCAATTTTTCTTGAACCGGAAGCACATTGCTAGACATATTTTGTGTTATATTCAAATTGTTGCCATATTTAGCTGTTAATTTAACATTGGCTTGTGTAGCTGCTGCCGGAGATATACGTTTCATTGCATTAAAATAGGGATATTTGAGGCTTTGTTGAGCTGTTGGTCTTTTATCAGGATCATAAAGTAATAAATCTTCCAGTAGATCCAAGCCAGACTGACTGCATCTTGTTACAATTGAACTTAAAGGTACTCGCACGCAATCTGGATAGCGGAAATGTATTACTGAAGCCAGTCTATAACCTTCAGGCCAATCATTCTATAAAAATATTAATAAATTATTAGTAAAATATTTTTAACTTTATAAATTTTTGTAAAAAAAATTATCATTGTTTTGTGTTTTTTTTTTGTTCTTGATACATTTTTTGCTGAACTTTTATTGAACCTCTGTTATGCAAATAAACCTATATCAATTGCATTCTGATTGTGTTCTTTTTTTTGAAAACTCTGAAACCTCACTACCAGACTCTTCAAGTTTGATCAAAACGTATTCTGAATTTTTCAAATCTAAATCTCTTCTAAAACAACAATTTTGAAAATATTGGTCTTTCGAATGTCTGAGTAAACAACACTTTTATAACTTTAACATGCCACAACATTTTCCTTGCACAATGCAACATTTTCAGGTCATTGATTTGGAACTCAAATAAAAACTTCTTCATCATTCGTTTTGTCATGTTGGTTACATTAATAATTTAAAAGCTGTGCGTGGAATACACAACTCTTTTGTTCAGAGTGAATTATATTTTAAAACCAGAACATTGAATATTTTAATATGGAATATAACACGTGCCAAAAACTGAATAATTTTTGTTATGTTTGCCATCATATCGTCTCAAAAATGGGTAAAGTCGAAAAAGTTGTTTACTGAGGAATTAAAAACAACGAAGCCAGTAATTTGGGTGCAAAACCTAACTGAACATGACGAATCTAGGCGCTATGAATGCATAAATTTGTAATAATGGATTGAACAAAAGGAAATTGAAAACAAAAGCATAAAATCCCGCTTTTACTGCGACACTTCCAGTACAACCCTGCTGTTACCGATCCACCTGAACCTACGAGTCTGGATACTGTGTTCTTGCAAGCCAAAACTGTTTTCACAAAATCCGCCTAATGTAAATGATGCAGATTGGACACACGATATTGAAAATAATGCAACACAACCATTAACACAAATTTAAAGGTGGCTAAGATGGAACTATTGCAAAGAAAAATCAGAATTTTTGACATCATTTTTGAAGTATACAAAAATCATAGATCAAAATATCAGTGCAACATCATACCGAAAACGCCAAGTTGATTTTTAAAAATTTTATTCCGTTGACAAAGCAAATACGTTCTTTTACTGCCATGATATTGCAGGTTTACTGAAAAATTATTTATATCGATGGCAAGTTGGGTTTATTCAGTTTCAAGTTTGAATGAGTGGTTTTCCTGCTGTCTTTGTAACTAGGGTTCGCGATACGCAGCTTTGGTGAAGGATGTAGATGGTATTGTGTTGCCATAGCTAAATATGAATTTCGGAATAGCTGGAGAAAATCATTGAAGTGGTAGCCAAAGATATTAAATGGGGTTAGGATTGTTTGAAATCCATCTCTCCAAAAGTCAGAGTAACTAAAATTAGAAAAGGTAAAAATCTAAACTGTTCACTTCGATAAATTCTTATTACCAATTATTTTTCCCAGATACGAAATACGAAAATTACGGATATACGAAAATTAATGAAAAGCGAATGTTTAGAAATACGCTTTCGAACCATTACAACCACTTGCGAGATGGTATACAGACACAAGTGGACAATTTGCTGTATTATTTTGAAAAAATCAATACATTCATGACGTTAAAATTATATTTGATTGCATTTCCATCTTGATACTTTTTGACATAATTACCTCAAGAACAAGACCGAATAGGAAGAGAAGTTCCACCAGGTGACCATAGCAATGAAAAAACGAGTCAAAGGCAAAAAATTACTGCCGACCTTGCGGAGGTCTATTTTAGTTCTAAAATTATGTAGTTTGAAGATAAAAATACCGAAGATGAAGATGGCACTGAAATTAGCAGATTTTAAGTACTGGATGCAATTTATCCTTTAGGTTTGTTTCTCCTATACTATACCTAAAACTTTGCTTCAGACAAAAAACAAACATTACGTATACTAAACCGAGGCATAACTGTGTTAAAACAATTGAGCAAAGCCCACCTTGAGCGAAAAAATTCGTATGGCCATTAAATTAATAATGCAACCCTTGGCAAAACAAATGAAACGTGCAATTCTCAGAACTGAGACCCAAAATCATATAATGTACTGTGTTAGTGTGGTTATAATTGATCTGAAATTAAATGGCACCTTGCGAAAAAATTAAACTGCACACTGATGATAAAGGTAAAGTTACAGTCTTGGACGCCGAATACATTTGAACAAAGTTCTAAAGCTATCATAATTATTGGTGAAAACTATAAAAGTATCTAAAATAGAACTTTTAGAAATGAGCTTCGAGAGCATCGAAGGGCCCTAGGCCAGATGATAGAAAATGCTTCGTATTTATATTATGCAGGCGAAACTTAAAGACTACAAAAGAACTCTGTGACTCAAATATTTACAACAAATGCTTTCAGAGCAATCCGTTTTATAATCTGCACGACAGATGATAAAACGAGAATAGATTTTAGTTTAACATTCCGTTTGTAATTTCTGCAATATTAGCTTGCAAGCCGTTAATGTTCTGGTAATTATGCTTTTTATGCTTTAATCTGGATAAAAGGTTATTTCAACTAGAGCTGTCCATAAAATCTCTTAGCCCCCATGAGTGGTTTGTGAACCCTGCAGGAACCAATGAGTCCAACAGACGGATAATGAAACTCAAGTAGTGCGTTATAATCCACACTGGGGATGTGTTGTCTTTCTTTCTTCGTCTTTTTTCATTATTAGTCTTCTTTATTGTGTTTATCCAATAAAGTCATAAGGACAACTGGGAGTGTCAATAAATATATCGCATGGAGCCTTAATATTTAAATAATTTTTTTCATGTTATTATGGATTTTTTTTTTCGTTGATAAGCGCAGTGAAATAAAAGAACATAAAATTAATGTTCTCAGAAAAATCACATGACTTCACTATACACATTTCGCCAAAGTTTCGTTTCACAAGAAAATTGTTTTTCTCCTTTTAAAGCCAACACTGAGGGTTTCCTTTTATTTCAATAATCTAGATCAAATAGCTTTTTCAATTTTTAAGCCCAACGGCAAATATTCATATAAAACAGAATCTTAAAAAATTGTGTATTTCCATATTACTTTTTGTTCTTCTTAGATTTTATTTTTTTTCTTTTCGCGCTGCTATCACATCTAACAACAAATTTCTAAATAAAACTTCAAAATGAAATTAATTAAACTCACCTTATTTGGTGTCCCTAAAACTGAGCATATTTTATACAATTGATCAACCTCACTGCTACCAGGAAACAGAGGTCGAAATGTATATAATTCAGACATTATACAACCCATGGCCCATAGATCAATAGAACTTCCATATGTTGTGGAGTGTAATAAAACTTCCGGAGCTCGATACCTTTAAATAATAAATTATTATTTTCAAAGGAAATTAATTTAATTTATGAGTAATAATACCATCTTGTGGACACATAATCCGTAAAGGGAGGTCTTGAGCGTATTTCTCTGGCTAAACCAAAATCAGCTATTTTTATTAGTTCCGGACCAGAACACAGTAAATTTTCTGGTTTAAGATCACGATGAAAAAAGCCATGTCGATGCATAAAAGCCAAACCAGTGAAAACCTGCATTAGCAAACAATTTAAAATGATAGATTTCATAATATTGATATAAATTATGCATTGTTACCTGAAATAATATGCTTTTTAAAGATGGTTCTGGTAAATGGGTTTCACGATCTTTGATCATCTGATACAGATTTTCTTTCATGTATTCGAATACAAAGTATAATGTATCATTTTCTCTTATAACTTCCTTTAGTTTGACTATATTTGGATGTGATAACTTCTTAAGCGACTGAAATAATAATTTAATATTCTAAAAATATTCCTTTCATTTATTATTATGCTTTCAAATGAAAAATATACTTTAACTTCTCGCAGATTCATTGCTTCCTCCCATGAATAATATTTTCGTTTCATCCGTTTAATGGCTACTTTTTCTCCTGTGTCTTTTCGTTGTCCTAGTACCACCGCGCCATAGGTGCCATCACCCAGCTGACTTAAGGTTATATAACGATTCATAATTCATTCGTTTGGATGCTGCAAACAAAATTAGAATCTCCGTTATTATTTTGTTTAAAATTGTTGCTTTGTGATCTAACTAAGTTGGAGTCTATTCTTAAAAACTTCTAATAAGACAGAGAGTAAATTATAAAGTATTATTATATACTCTTGTGCGCATCTTTTGCTTTTCATATCATTGGCTGCTGTTATGTTTTCGTGCGGACCAGCACTCAGAAGATGACCTCTATTCATACACTGCACGGTACCAGAACTTGAATTTTCCTATATTCAAAGTGGCAGGAAAGACCTCTGCAAGAAGTTTATTCCACATACAAACTTTTCTGCTAAAAAACGAATTCTCCCTGTAATGCAGAGTGCGATTCACTGGCCAATTGACCACAAATGGATGCGCTCTCAACGAAAATCGAATCAAACACAAAAACGTGCGAGTAGCGGAAACAATTTCCCTAATTTCGTTAGAGCGTCAATGCTCTAGAGAATCAATAGAGTTGAATACCCTACCGGCCCCAATCAGCCTCTTGGCTCACTCCTGTATGCGGTCGAGCAACTCCAAAATGGACTTTGGGGCGCCGACCCATACGTGAGAATCGTATTCCATCTTTGTAAGGATATAGCTGACATAAATAGTATGAAGACTGGATGGAGTGGAGTATCTCTTACACTGTTTTAGAAAACCGAGGCACTTGAAAGCTTCTTTAGTAATCTGAAAAATATGTTTAGTCCATCGATTCCGATTCCGTAATACTTATATCACCCATATTAACAGGTCCAGCACCATTTCCGAACACAGATCTATGCGTAAGCATTGTGTCCTACAGGCATTAAAAACGACTCCATTCAAACAACCCAATCGGAGATTGTTGCAAGATTGTGATTGAGCATATTACTCATGTTCCGTCTTTTGAAACTCATCTCCAACTGGTTCAGTATATTATTAAATGAATACGAATGACAAATGGTGCGAAAGAATAAACAGGGTTAAAAGGTCAATCGTATCGCCGCGCTAATACCTATGTGCACAAGGCTAGGGGTCCGTCACAAGAATGCACGGGAGTAAAACTCTCTTGAATCCTTTACATTATTCATCACTTCTGAAATTATTGGTGAGATTGTTGAGTGGACAAACGTAGAAATACAGAGCCGTTCGAAATCTAATTCGCAAATGGGTACCACTGATACATCTAATATATATTCACTTATTGGACTGCTAGCCCTTACAGCTGTTAAGAAAGATAACCATCTTACAACAGCCGAACTATTTGATGCTACATATTGCGGCTTACGTTACTTGTCTACCATGGGAAAATTTTCTGATGTCGTGCCTTCTCTTTGACGAAAAAAATGTGAGAATGACAATGATTAAGGATAAGTTTGCTCATATAAGAAAGGTTTGGTATTTTATTTTTTTTTTTAATGTCGCCAAAACTACGAGTCCGTATTTAACAATAGATGAGCAGCTAGCCTTTAGAGGAAATTGTCCCTTTCGAATGTACATCCCATATAATGGTTTGCGATAGTGGTACAAATATATGCTGGATGCTATCCCATATCTGGGAAAAGGCTCTAACCCGACAGAAAATTATCTGGGAGAATATTACGTAAAAGAACCGACGAAAACTGTTCATGGAACTAATCGCAATATTACAATGGATACAAACAGTTCCCCTTGTAAAATCACTGCTACTGGAACCCTATAAATTGGCTATTGTTGGCACCTTACGTTTAAATAAGAGAGAAATTCCGATTGAAATGAACAATGTAAAAGGCCGGAGAGCTGGAACATCTATGTTTTGCTACGATAATAAATTAAATTTATTAGCATATATGCCTAAACCAACTTATACATCTACCATTAAGCTGCGACGAAAAAGGCACCATAAATGGGAAAACGGGAAATCAGACAAAAGGTGGTGTCGACACTTTGGATCAAATGTGCAGCATTGCCTCGTGTTTTTGAAAAACCAACAGATGGCCAATGTGTATTTTTTTTGGAATTTTATACATTACCTTTGGAAATAGCTACGTGATATACACTCACAACATGTTCCTCAAAGGTCAAAAACCGACGACAGCATCTGAAGGATATTTACGAATCTCTTGTGGCTCTCCACTTGATTTGAGACCTTGCAGACTGCAGTTAAAGAAACATCGCAAATAATACCCAATCCGCAAGGAGGTGTCGAATATGTTGACGTAAAATTTGTCACCTCTGTCCATATAGCAAAGGTAGAATGACAGAAACTATATGCAGTGTATGTGAACACAAAGTTAAATAAGACTTACATATAACCAAAAATATTTTTGGTTTTGTGTTATATGACTGATCACTTTTAAAGGCTATTTATGAAATATGCATTTTTTTATCTTTTTGTTGTTTTCATTGTTTTAAAAAGTTAATTTATTTGCAAAAAGCCAAACAAAGAGTTGAAGTTTGTATATAATTTAATTTTTTGTTTTTCTTTATTTTTTAATTAAATGCTTAAATAAAACAATTTTGTTAATTTTTTACTTTAAAATTCTTTCGCAGTATTTTTTTTCTAAATTGTTCGTCGATTCGATGAAGCCTTCCAGGCTTAACTAATGATGAAGCAATTTCATTATCATCGGTAATAGTTTTTGCAGACGACATCAACGAAATCGAAGTAATTGGCGTTGGTAAATACAAATCAAAGCGCAAAATTAAATATAAAGCTAAATGAATCGGCATTAGATTCATGTAATTAAGTAAAGGAAGCTCCTTAAGCACAAATTAAATTATTTCAACCCGATTTTAACAAGCCAACAACTTTGCACCGGAGCAGCACTTTTTCAAAGTAGAAAAACAAAAACAGCACAAAATTAGGAGTACAACAACAGCAGTAGGAATGAAAAAACGATGAGCGACTGTCTGTACTCTGTACAAAAACTCAGGAATTTTTTTAAGACATTGCCGACTTAACAAAATATTGTACAGTGTATTCTCTATTTGGGATGAAAACCGTAATACTTGACTTAAAAGGTGAAACAATTTCATAACATAATATGGCGTAAATGAATTAGCTTAACATACATGACGGTTGAAAGAGATGCGAATTTCCGAACTTTCATTGAATTTACGTCTTTCTCATTTGCTCTCCTAAGCTGATACAATATAATATTCATAACAGCTTTCCACTTTAACTATTCTAATTTTAGTCGAAAATGTAAATCTGCAACTGAATTTCGATCTCAGATTGGCTCATGGACAATACTTATTCGTTTTTTTTTTTATTTATTTATTTACAATCTATTTGTACAATATTTAGTAAATGTGCTAGTGGAAATCATTACTTAACATATGTCATTAGACTTCAATAAATTTAACAACCTTAGCTTAAAAATTGTTAATTACACTGATATAAATAAGTTTAGTAGAATTTACAATATTTAAATCTTAATTACATTACTTTTATATACAAATAAAAGTGAGAAAAAAATGGACTATTTCCTGTACGGAAGGTCTAATACATGCAATCTTTTGAATCTAATAACCTCAACACTATCATCTAACAAAGATATAGATAAAACATTACTGTGACAACTAATTTTATCAATGTAGTTATCTAGCGCTGAATCGATTTATTTCATCAATAACAAAGGGAATTTTTAAATCTTCATGGATTCTTTTATTAGTTAAACACCAACGTGCATTCACAATTGTTCTCAGAGTTTTTAATTGATAACGTTGCAAAATTTCTACATTCGAGGTACCCCATAATTGTAACTGTATGTCCATACAGGTTTCAAAATAGTTTTTTACAATTTAACTTTATTTTCAAGACTTAAATCGGCTTAGTAACCAGTACATTCTTCTTGTTTTCAAGTTAAGCTGTTCTTTTTTTGCATTTATGAGTTTTTTCCACGTAGGACGTTTGTCCAGGTGCATTCCTAGATATTTAACTGAAGCTGCTTTTGGTATTTCGGGGGCATTAATAAAAAGAGTAGGACATTCTTCGCTTCGAAGTGTAAAGGTAACATGATTTGATTTATCGGTAATAATTGCAGTTTTCCATCGAATAAGCCATTCTTCAAGTTGATTAAGTTCTCTTTGAACTAAGCAAGACGCTTCAATTGGTGATTCATTTGATGCCAATATCGCAGTATCATCTGCGTACATAGAAATTGTTATATTCTCGACTATAGGTATGTCGAATGCCAAAATAGTATATAACACAGGACCGAGTACACTGCCCTGTGGTACTCTAGTAAAAATCCTACAAATATTTGATGTTTCATCGTTAATTTTAACATAAAAAGATCGATTATTTAAATATGACTGTAGAAAAGTAAAAAATGGAGCTGGTAATGTTTTTTCAGTTTATATAGAAGCCCCTCGTACCATACTCGGTTGAATGCCTGTTTTGCGTCTGTTATCACGTTAACAAGTCTGTGTGCCATGTTTGTGGCGGAACCCAAACTGGTGATCTGGGATTATATTTTGTTTTTCCAGAACTGGCATTAGTATTTCCCGAATTTTTGAAAAATTGGCAATAAACTGCTATTAGTATGTATAAAGAAATATAATTTTCTGGCTTATTAGGCTCATAGTAATTTCTGCGCATTTCCGTTGCAGTGGACAGTACGATAACCTTAGAGCAGAGTTGTATAGGATTGTTAGAAATAGTACAGATTTTTTTAAAGTGACTTTGCTACTCTAGCGTCTATTTTATCATATCCAGGAGATTTGAAGCTTTTAAGAATAGATATTTGCTGTTGAATTTCTTGTGGGGAGAAAGATTTTATTGGGAGATCTATTTGACATAGATATTCTAAAAAGCTGATAATATTACTTTCATCAGTTGAATTTGAAAGTTCAAATGGTTCAAAAGTTTTTTCTAAATGCTTAGAGAATGATTCAGCTTTACTTTTACTGTCTCGACACCAAATTTCATTTGCATCTTTGATAGGTATATTTCTGCTAACGGATTTTTTTAGAAACCTTGTAACTTTCCATAAACTTTGTTCAGAATTATTTGTCGAATCCAACTTTTTTAAAAAAGTTGAAAGTTCTTCACTTTTCCCTTCTTTTTACGTTTTTTGAGGTGATTTGCAGCTACGTTGTAATTAGTTTTATCTCTTAGGTTTCTACTCATTTGCCATATTCTTCTCAGCCGTCTTTTGTTGCTTATTAAATCTCTTATTTCTGTTGATATTATAACTTTAGTACCATTTCGGGGTGCTGTTACAGGAGTAGATATTAGTGCAGCTTCATGAATAAGGTTTGTAAGTTTTTCAACAGCTGTATCAAGTTCATCCCCAGATTCAATAGTTGCTCCTGTAGACTAGTAGTGTACTAGCTTGTCAGTATGGGGGTTGTGGGTTCGATTACCAACGAAGACCTTGTTTTTTTCACTACAAAAATAAAAACTGACTGCCGGTTGGGCTGCTCAGCGATGAAGGCATAGTCACTGGTCGCTGTGCTGTCTTGTACGGCAGTTAATTTCCGACTATCCTTTTACTTAAGTGCTTCTTCTCTTTAAAAAAAAAAAGATATATAAAGGTGTAAATTAGCATCCATCCATCAAAATCCGTTTTAGATGAAATAATACTACAACTTTTTGTTTGAGTTTGCAATGCGGTATTGTAGTTCAGAATTATTGGTGTATTATCTGAGCTGAGGTCATCATAAGCAATTACATCAAATAAGTAACTTGGTGTGCCACAGATAACGTAAAAATCTAGTAAGTCTGGTACTTTCTATATATCACTTGGCCAATAAGTTGGTCTGCCTGTGGATAGAGCCTTAAAGTGATATTTCTGTATACATTCATATAATTTTTTTCCTTTCGGATTTGCAAACTTAGATCGTCATGGATCAGAATGTTTGGCACTGAAGTCTCCCCCGACAATAAACCTGGATCCAAGTTTCTTAAAAAAGTTTTCGTAATCTACGAGAAATAAAGTATGTTTAGGTGAAAAATAAACTGAGCCAATTTCTACATATATGTTGTTTCATTTAATTTTAACCGCACTGGCCTGAATTGACGGTTATATTTTAGATTCCAAAACTTAATAGCAGATCCCACATGCGCTTTACCATCAGGATGATTGGCCAGAACAAGATCATAACCTCTTATGTTAAAATATGTTTTTTCCGTGAAATGAATTTCAGAGAGTAATAAAATATCTAAGTAATTTGGCCTTAGGAAAATTTCAATTTTCCTGGTATGATTGAAAGCACCATTGACATTCCATGTTGCTACTCTTAAATTTATTTGCATACTTTTATCATTATTTGGGTCATCATATCGAAGAGCTTGTCCATCACCTTTTCTAATCTTTCTATAAGCCTGTTTTCAGTAGTATTTGAGGAGCCTCCTGTTACAGCTTGGGAATATGAAACAAATCCTTCTTTTGGTTTGTTATTAAAGTTAGTGTTTCTGAAATTACTGGACTTATTTAATTATGGAAAATCCTGACAGTTTGATGGCATTTCTTTATTTCTTGTTTGCCTTAGAGTTCTTATATTGGCTGCTCTTTTTTGATGTAGAAGTTGTTGATAAACATAGCATCCCTTGTAATTAGTAGATTGAGATTGTAGACAGTGTGAACATTTATATTAAGATCCATGTAGAACATTGATAGTGGTAGTTTTATAACTCGACTTTTAACATTAACTACATCTCTAACATTGTGACTTAATGACAATAATTCTGCTTTAATATCATTACAAGATGTAGAAGAGTGTATACCTTTAATTTCAAGTTTATAAGATCGCTCCTGCTTTAATTGATATGTATGGTATCTAATGTTTTTTAATTCAAAATATTTAACAATTTTTCTATAACTATCTACATTTTTCACCATCAATCTTACTTGATTATCCCTCATGGACTTATAATTAAAATCCGTACATTTTATTACTTTGCTAATATCCTTTTCCACTTTACTCGTATCTTGTACATTGGGTATATAAATTGGAGGCGGCTTGGGTACCGATTCATCTGGTTTTTTAGCTGAATCTTCAATTCCTTCATTTTCTTTATTATTTTGTGCTGCTTTATCATTATGAAGTAGTTCGAACTGATTTTTATTCGATGCGCTTGGTTACAGAGATAACAAATGTTTTCGTTGCACGTCCGGTGAGCCCGAAATACATCGATTTTTTGAACGGACTACCTGCCAATTATCACCATCGATAGAGTCAGCATCTTCACCCCCACTACCCATATCCATGGTTTCCATGGTCACACTTAAGAGTGTGAAAAGGTACGTTTGCAATAATCAAAATATTGCTTTCCTTAATATTTTTTTTAATTGAAATGTGAAATTCTCTAAAATATTATTTTATTTGAACTGTCACACAATTGATTAATTTACAAAAAAAAAATATTTTAAATTTGTTTGTCAATAATTTTGTTTTTCAGTTTTTTTTTAACTAATCTTTATTCGTTAAGTTGATTATTCAATAAAACGTGCATGTAAAAGGGAATCCCGAAAATATTAAAAACTTTAAGGCTCAATTATAATATGCATAATCTGGCTTAAGCTAATGTCAAAAGTTGGACAAAAAGTTTGTCAAATGTTTAAGCGAATCATTAAAGACTTTTACGTGGCTATATTGTACTTACATGAATATAGAAATTATTATGCACATTTATTTTATTCGTACTTTTGCAAAAAAATAATTTCGTTCTAAATAAATGAAATTATTATTATTAGCAAAAAGGTGTTTAATAATTATATTTTGTATACTTAATACTATCCTTATAAAAATTTATAATTATTTGTTAATAGTTTTAAGAAAATTACGAAAAAAAAATTGCACATATATCGCTGTATACATTATTTGGGCCAAAAGTACCAAAAAATGGGCCAAAACAATAAAAAATTAAATTTTTTTTTCAAATTGTGTGTTAAAAAAATGGAAAAGAAAATAAAATGTTTAAAGGCGCTCGTTCCTTTGAATTGCTGTTATAATAAAACGCCTCTCTTTTTCATATAAGCTAATTTTTCTCTGTACATTTTCTATTAAATTCAGATAAAATTTTTGTTTGCCCTCCATTGGAATTTGTTTACTAATTTATCTATAAAATAAAGAAAAATCAGCTGTTTTCGTACGGAATCTGCTATCAGTTTCGTACCTTGCTTAAGCAATTGACTTTTGAATTTGAAACGAAAAGTTTTGTTAAGTACATTATAGTTCGCCACATATGATTATTAGGTATTTGCGCAATTGTTTAAGTTGGCTTAAGCTTGAATTACAATTACAATTTTATTTACTTTCCCTTAATTTTACATTTGTTTTCTTTTTTCGTAAAAATATAAACAAAATTTTCTTTTATTTTTAATATGGACTCGTATATTTTTGTTTTGCAAATAAAAGTTTTTAAAGAATAATAATACACGCATAAAAGGTTATTAATTACTATTCTTGTTTTTTCCTTATCATAAGAGGACAAATTCGTCAGTGCCTGTGGCTTTCGGCGGCATAATTTTAGGTTAGTTTCTTGTAGAAGCTATTAAATTTTAATTTTGCTATTTTTTTTAAATAAGCAAATTTTGAATTGAAAATTCGTTAACAGGATGAAACTTCAAGTATAGAAACGTTCAAAAGTAGGGGTTTTCGGTAAGAATTAATTTGGATTTGAAATGCATTTTAAAACAAGGTTTCCATGCACTTTTTATATTCTAAATACTGCAGTAATATTTTATATTATTTTTATTTTAATAAACAAAAAATTAATTATGCATTTGCTCTAAAAAGTATTTTTTTTTAATTCTCTGGAATCAAACTCAAAAGCAAGAACTATAAACTCTGCCTATCCAAGGTTTATTTAAAAATTATTACTTAAGAAGTCAATACAAAAATGTTAAGACTTAGAACTAAACTAGGCGCATTACTGATAGTCATAAAACGTGTATAAAGGCTGCTAGGAAAAATTGAGTTTAGAAAGTATGTATATTGGCTTCAAACATACAATTTTTTGACAAAGTCAGTTTGATTGAAACCAATGTAAAGTAGAAAAATTGAAATTTATAACGGAATGTGATATCGGGCAAATTTCCACCTCTAACACGTTGGTAGACGACTGCTATTTTCACAAAAATTGTGGCTTGTTCACGTAAACTTGGTCTTTCAAAGAATATAATCGAGTTACGAACGTTTAATGAGGTGGCCAGTTGACATAGCCAAACCGGGATTTTATGCGACAGGGAAATTTTTTATGCAAGAACTGAATTGCTTTTGTGGCTGTATAAATTGTGACACCAACTTGCTGAAACCAAAGGCCAGCAGGTTTGGTAGTGCAGGGAATTCACGAACTTTAAGTTGTTCCAGGTTCATTCTTAACACTTTGCTATCTAAGTTCAGCAAAAATACCACCGTGAGCCAGGAATTTAATGATTAAATTACACACAGCAGTCTAAGAAGGAGACTATTTGATAGTAAATTTTCATAATTAATATTCCTTGCTTAAGACTGTAACGTTCCATGTTTAAAATTTTCTAAGTTTTTACTAAATAAATATCGAAGGATAACAGTTTAATTCTTTAAATTTAATCACTCGACACACCATCTACTTCCTATCCTTAAAATTGCACACCCGATATTTATTTAAAACGAAAAATGAAATTTTATGTAAAAAATGAACGAAATTCCGTCACGCGGCAGTCGAAAATTGTTTTCTCGACCCACATAACCGCAGCATACACGTTTAGCTACAGAAAATATATATTTTCGCCTATATTCTTAAATAATTTGGACAAATATTTGTTTTCGAAAATCGGGAGAGTCGAAATTCGGTTTTCGCAGGCAAAGTTTCTTGAAATAACCCATAATAGACGATGTGCCTTTGTTCAAACAAATTTTATCCACCCCAATATACACACAAATATATATTTGATTAAGTCATATTGATACACAACTGAACGCACTCAAAACGAATAAAGCACTCCAAAAGCAATCAAAGCCATGAACAAACGAAAACAGAAAATCATGTCACGAGAAATGAAAATTTCGCAAATATTAATGACTCGCATTATAAAAGAAGACGTAGGACTCAACGCATACAAATGACATACTGGGCACATGAAGCAAAAACGCAACTGAAAATCGATCGGAATCGTTACTCGGCCGGCAAGTGAAGAACACTCTGTTTACTGACGACAAAATCTCCACCGTAGAAGAATTGTTTAATAAACATCAGGCAGAGAAGGATCACAACTCATCACAAGAGTTCAAACATGCCATCACCACTCGTTTGGGGAGTGTGCTACGATGACGTTACCAAGTATCACTTTTGTGAAAAAGGAATGAAAACATCGGCCATGTGAGTATACATATGTATTTTGCTTTATAACTTTAATAATAACAACGAAGACATCTGTTACTCTTCTTAACTATTAATTACAAAGTAAAAGCTTTTAAAAATATTTTTACAAAAAATCGTGTCACCATTCGGCCCACATACATACATACATACTTGCATACACATACATATATACAAACTGTTTGCCTGCTGCCTTGGTTTTATTTTTCTAATACTCTTATTTATAGCCATTTTTTAGAATGAAAATATTGTCTTTTTATCAAATTTTATTTCAGCGAACTATAAACAAAGGATCCACTCGATTTATTTTTTCTAAATGAAATAAAGATTAAAAAAATTTTGAAAACACTTTAAATGCACCTGTTTAGTATATCACCTAATCATTACAGCTAAAGAACTGTCTGCTGAATGTTTTTTTTCTTTATAATCAGGATTTAATTACTGCTTTTATCGATTAAAAACTTTCAGTTGTTTTTTAATCTGTGTTGTGTTGTTTATTGAAAAATCTGCTTGTTTCGACAATCTTCCCAGCACTGTTTTTAACAATGTGTCACAGTAATTTTACACTTTTATTTTAAAATCAATAAAATTTGTTTAAATAAAATTCTTCTTCTCTTGCAATTTGTGATATTTGAAAACAATTTGTATTTAAAAGGAAAAACGTAGAAAGCCGATACCACAACAACCACGAATGTAACTAACATAAGTACAGACGTTGCCAAGACTTTTTCAGCGGATCTAGTCATTGCTTCGAAATAGCAACAACAAAAGCAAAACAAACTATTTGTGTAAGACGTCAACAGGGAAAGGACATCGTATTATAGCAGCCTGTAAGTATTAAAATTAATTAGTGCGAGTGTATTTATACGGGAAAAATTAAGAGAACGCACGGTCTACAAGCACTAGACAGGCAGACATACAAACAAGAGGTATGAAATTAGATGTAAGAAATAACACCCCTTTCTAAGCACAATAACAACACGTTCAAAAGGTTTCTCTGCTACCATTCTGTTACCTCCACTGTGTTACTAAATTTCGTGGTATTTAGAGAAGTTTTTGCACCTGTTATTATTTTCATTTTAATTCGGCTATTAAGTCTTAGCATTGAAAACTAACAAAAACTCTTAAAGGTGAGTGTCAATGAACGAAACAAAAAATTTTTTAATTTTAACTTTAAACTATTCCTTCGTTACCATTAGAAACGGTGGTACTAACTATTTGTGTTTAGCCATTTAAATTTAAAGATAGCTGTTAGCAAGCTTTGGTTTGTGTTAAAAGTCGCCACTGAAAGAAAATACACGAGTAGTTTGACTATAAACGTACCTTAACAGCTTAGTGGGTAAGTATGATAACTACTGAGCATGTTATTGTTTCGGCAACTTAGTTTCATATCCCAGCTGTTGCAACAACATTTAAAAATATTTTTACCAGCTTTAAAAATATACAGCGCCTACTTTATACCAGAGGCACTGCAATTCTGTTCTTAAACAAATGTGAAATTACAAGCTTGTGAAACATTAAGCCTGTTAACTACCTTCCTAATGGAATCTAATGTTCAATGCAGGATCATCTTATTGATATCTTCAAACATATTGGCTTAATTCAACTGCAATTTATTCCATCTAACATTATCGTCAGCTTTACCTACTCGCTGGAGTGAAAATAAAAAATCACATCCTAAATTCATGTATCTGGTCAAGGATCTTTACTTTTTTTAATTCTCATCATTTTGCGTTTCTACATCTTTTTCTTTCGTAGTAAACAATAGTTATATTTAAGCAAAGACTTTTAACAAATTTAACATTAATACTGCCAAGTATCTTCTACATACTTTCGCTTTTCTTTCGAAAACATGTAAGTAAATTGTAACATGGAAGTAAATTGTCTGTCAAATGATTAAATGTCTAGATTTGATTCTTTTTAAAAAAATTTTGAAAATTTACTCTCAAAATAGTGAAAATTTCGCTGTATCACAGTAAAGTTCTAACAGCTTTTCTTCCTTTTGAGATCGCTGTGAATATTTTAATGGCTTAATTCTAAGCTCACGGTATTGCTGCTGGCTGTGGAAGCAATGTGTTGAAACTAATCATGGTACTCGTCGACGTTCGCAACAATTCGTCATTTCTAGAGGCATTTTGTTCAACATTTTGCATAAAAATTTTTCGTATAAAATTCCATAATTAAAGCCGATCCACCATTGTTGGCTTCGAAAATTTGTGAATAGGTTGTTTGAAAAACTTAACGGTAACAGCGCATATTTCCACAAAATCATCTTTAATGTTGAGGCTCACTACCCATTTGACGGTAAGAATATTGTAGCATATGGGGCTCACAAAATCCACAAACAGTCTTCAAAAAACCATTACATCCAGAGAAAGTACAGTGCGATGTGTGATGAGGCGGCATTATCGGCCAGTTTTGTTTAGAAAATAAGCACGAAAACGGCATCATAGTTAATTCTCTGCATTACCAAAGCATGATAACCCATTTTTGTGACTGCTAATGTTGATATTTAGTTTCAGCAAAACGGCACCACAAGCCGCACAACCACCCAAACAATTTAGTTATTGCATGAGAAATATCCCAACCACGTATTTTTTTGATTTGGTGATGTCAGTTGGCAGCCTCGTTCTAGTGATTAAGTGCCGCTCGAATATTTTCTCTGGATCTGAGTTTACGTGAACAACTGACGCTCTTAAAGATGAAATTTGGCGCTAAAGCTATCGAAAAAGGTGTGCCCTACACAATAGAAAAAGATACACAGTCGTATGCATAAAAACTTATAGCAGGATTAACTGCCATTGTTAAGCACAATTTCCTAAAATTGTATTCAAAAAACGCTTTTACTTTAAAATACCTTTGTTAACTTTAAAGTAGGAAAAACCTACTTTAAACCTACAATAAATTGAAAGTTCAAAAACAAATTGTGTTTACAATAAACTGAGCCGTTTATTTTAAAAGTGGCATAAGTTACTTTGTTATTGTCATCTTTTTTATTTTAAATTAGTTTATATAACATTTTAATTTTTAGCCATTTCAACTAGTCTGTATTTAGTTTTCTTTCTGAAACGGGTTTTTCTAATGATTGTGTTGAAATAAAATCTTTTTTATCCATGTTGTATACTGTGAAGGATTTTTTCGACAGGGGGCTATTACTGTTATTACTATTTTGTCCTTTACATAAGTCACTATGTGCAATAATATGCTTTTGAGTTGTAACATTCTTAGATATTTTATACAAAACGAAGCAACCTCCTGAGAATAAAAAAATAACAAAATAATGCTAATTATGTGTAGTATATTAGAACTAATAAAAATAAGTCCAATAATCACAACAATACTTCACACACACTTATTCCATGTTTCCATTTCTTTCACACTAAGCTCCGTAATTAAATTTCAGAGTACACCGACTAACGGCACTTTCAAAACAAACATTTTTGTTATACCGTTAATTATCAACACTCCTCTCAAACAAATCTCAATACATCTTAACTTATTAATTTCAAATTTATTAAAAATGAAAAAAAAACTGTTCAGTTGTGACTTATGCCACTTTCCGTGTAAACGGCTTAAATGACAGTTTTACTTTGTCATTCCACAAGTTTTTAAAAATGCATATTAAAAACAAATTGTAGTGTACAAATAATAATAATAACTAAAATATAACATGCAATTCAATATAAAACATTTTTACATCATTATTTTATATTTTACAAAAATATAATTATAATAATTTATTTTAAACAAAAGTTTTATTGAAGTTCATATAATCAAAACAAAACTCGTTATCCGAATAATTTTTTTTTTAATATGAACAAATTCTTTGTAAGTTCTTCGTAAGCCTTGCAAATTAACCTTTTTTGGCTTTTTATTAAAAAGATTAATAAAAAATCAAAAAAAAAATATGTTGATTTTGCTGAAAATAATAAATACCCGGATAAATACTTGTATTCATTTTTATACATCGTTAACTACAATGTGACAACTGAAAATAGTGAAATTGCCAGAATTAAAATACTAATTTTACTAAAGCATACATACATTAGCTAAAGTATTGTTTTTGAATACCATTTTTTAACAAACCTTAAAGTGTTTGTTAACTAACGTGTACTTTACAGCTCAAGCATGCATAGAGCCGAAAATCTCCATAACAAATTAAATAAATTAGAGCAAAATTCTACTTGATATTCTACAGCTTGTACGTATATTTTTAATATTTTAAAAAATCTGTTTTTTATGATGAAAAACTCGATTTATTTTGTTTTCACTAATCAAATTTTTCAGTGAAAGCACATTTTCATTTTATTCGCAAGTGAAAACAGAAGCAGAAAACAAATGAAAAGAACTTTTTATCGAACGTTAAAATTCAATTTTGTAAGCTTATTTAAACATTTTGGAAACCTCGCAGAAGAATTTCGTAGTTTGTTTGTTGTAAACAACTTCTGTTGCAGGGTAAGTAGTTTTGGTATTACCGCGGCAATTCTACTGTGCTGACTATGCATATAAAGAATATAAACAAGTGATCTCTAAAAATATTTTTATTGAAAATATGTCTAATAAAAAACCAAAACTATTAACTCTTCAAGAAAAGTCAGATATTTTAGAGCTTTAATGGAAAGGTTCACCTGTAACTGGTTTGTCGAAAAAGTATAATATCGTCAAATCGACGATTTGTTCAATAGAAAACAACAAAGATGCAATTTCGAAATGTGTTAATAATACATTTTCGGGTCCTGGAAAACGAAAAACACTGCATTCTTCAGAGCTTCCAAAAATGGAAAGATCTCTGTACTAATTTAGAAATTAGTATCTTAGAAATCCTTTTGCAACCCATAGTAGCATAGTACTTATATTAAAATATGGCAGAAACTTACAAAAAGTAGAATCAAAACATGTCTCATAGGCATAAAATAAGGTACTTTATTTTAAATTAAAAAAAAGATAAAAAGAGACTAAAATATGTTATAGAAAAAATGCAATCTAAAACGTGAACAAAATCGAAAACGTGAACACCCTCGGTAAAAATTAGTTCACGTTTCTGCGAGATCACTGTATACGCAAAACAAAGCTCGTTATCCGAATACTTAGTTTTTTAATATCAACAAATTCTTTGTAAGTTCTTCGTAAACCTTGCAAATTTTCTTTTCTTGTTTTTTTTTTTAATAAAAAGATTAATAAGAAAAACAAAAAAAAAATATGTTGACTTTACTGAAAACAATAAAAACATTTGTTATGGATCTAACTACCCGGATAAATAACATTTACATTACAAGTGATAATTGAAAATAGTCGCATTGCCGGTATTGTGTTTGCATACCATTTTTTTACAAAAGTTTGCTAGGCTTAAAATGTTTATTAACTGATGTGTACTTTAAAGCTAACGTAACACTTTTTTATGCCGTTAAACTTTTATTATAAATCGAAGCACTATTTTATGAAGAATAAGTTGTTTCGTTTTGTTCACTTTTCGGTGAAAAGTTAAAGAATTTTGTTGTTCGTAAATGAGAACCAGAACAACAAATAAAAATATTGTTACTAAACTGCTTTGTTAAATTTTAAAAGAAAATAAATATTAGTAAAAAGTAAACGAAAAGATCTGCTGTGCATTTAACAAACTATGTAGTTTTCTAAGAAATCTTATACACGCAGCACGCTTATAAGGTATTCTACAAAATAAGATAAACAAGAGAAAACAACGAAATCAGCTAAACGAATCATGATAATAACGATAATATAGGGTGATTTTAAAATAGAATATTCTTGTATATGAGAGCCGCGTAATACAACTATATAACCACCACTTGCTGGGCTAATTAATTAATTCAAGTTGAGTCATCGCTGACTAAAGACAACAAAGTTGCCATCGTGTTTATTTTCTTTGTATTGAAATTAAAAAAATCGTTTAATTTAATTTAAAACTCTAAAGTGCTGTGTTATTATTTCGCAATAAAAGAACTCAATATAAAAAACGTTTATTAAAAAGGAATAAACGTAACAATATGAAAGCACATATCAATATGAAAGCGCTTATTTTCACTTAAGTGCTTATGAATCTCGAAGCCAAAACACATTATTATTTATTGTATTTTTAGTTTTAAGGTACGGTCACATTAGACAGACATTTGACTGAACTCGTCAATATTTGTTTGCTGTAGTATAGCCATAAAGACAAATCGAAAAACATCTGATTCTTTGAAAATAAATATTAAATATTTTGACTCGTTTTCTGTCAAATAAACATTTGAACTTAGCTGTGGAAACAATGTTTTTACTTAAATAAATAAAAATTATTGATCATAGATGTAAAATTTAGTAAAAACTGGGCAATTTAAAAAAAAACATCATGGGAATTAAAATATATATATATATCAATTTATTACAACAAAATTGCACTGGACATCTATTTATCTAGTTTAGATTGCTCGTATTAAAAGTTGTTTTTTCCGTTAAAGCTTTATTAAATGAATCGACAATAGCCATCAGGACAATACTGTGTGTTCCTAAAAACAATTAAATCATGGAATACACTAAATAAAATAAAACATAACATCAATCAACCATTGTAGCTGTAATAAATGCTTTTAGACTGGGAGGAGCAACTAGAAAACAAATCGCAAAATAAAAACCGGCAACTATTGTAAATTTTACTTTTAAATTACTCGTCTGTAGAACGTTATAAATAGCGCTATAAGTATCGGGGATAATTCTTGAAATAGTATTGTGAGGGATGGGAAAAAGCACCAGTGATCGAAAATGTTTACCAGTAAGCAAGTAACGAAAAATAACCACTTAACGTTCAGAGACGAAAGGATTGCTAATAATATACACATATATGAAAAATTTTTTTATTGCTGGTTTCATTTTACAGTTTTGAATTTTCTAGCCGTAACTCTTTAATTTTTTTATACATCAGTCTTTCTCCTTTCGCCGTCGCACCCTGTCCGCTTCCCGCTGCCATTAGTTTTTATTGTATTCTTCATATCTTATGTTATTATAAATACATACATTTTTGTTTATGTAGTTGAGACAAATAAATTTATAGTTTTTGTTTAAGTGCCACCACGGGTCAAACATGTTTTCCGAAATATCTATTTGCAGCTATTTGTCGTCTGTTTAAAGAGACAAACATTACCGTACCTTTCGCTTTTGGATATGTAGAGAATTATACCTATAATAGTGTATTAGAGGAACTTGGAAAATTTCGTGGTAACCAAATAACATTGTTACGTTTTTATTTAGTAGTTGCGTTCTTTTAATTGAAAAATTAAATATGCCCGGATTAATTTTTCTAAAGTGTCGCTTTATTTAATCAGCTTTGTTGAGAACACTTCAGTATTACTGCACAAACAATAACTCTGTTCACTACTTCTTATAACTCGAAACTAGGAATTTCTTTCTACAGGTTAAAAAATATAACTCTTTATCTCGAATGTTCTTTTAAATCATTCTGGCCAGTGTACTACAGCTATTTCCTTTATAAAAGTAAATATGCCAATCAAAAGAATAATAAGCACAACTGAAAGAAATTAATTGCCTCATTCAATAAACGACGCAAAAAGTTTATGCGTGTGAATATCATGAACAATTTCAGCAGAACTTTTGTGATGTTCTAAGCTTCTAAATTATCCATTATTTTATTTCAGAAAATATAAAGAACTCTATTCATTAAGAACTTGAATTTATATATTGTACTGATTATACCTGAAATATGGGCGATATAATAAAAACAAAGAAATCCAATCTGAAATCGATTGATGTAATTATTTACCCTGAACTTGAACCCGGTATTATTACTAAGCAAATGATCGAAAAAGCATATTTGGAAGGAGACTACAAGGGTGAGGAGGCGCGATTGCATCAAATGGAGCCCATAGTTCATGAGCGCATTACAACGATACGTTTAGACTTCAAAAGTAAGTATGAAAATAAATAAAACTATAAATATGAATACATAATTATCATTGAAAACTTTATTAATATTTTATTGTTTAAGCACTAGTTCTTTTTATACAAAATTTTAATGAATCATAACTATAATTATTACATTGAAAACTTTATTAAATAAGTTACTGAAAAAATAGTGATATGCTAGGCCGAACTTACCTTACTTACGCTTTTTCAAAGGAAAGGAATGGACCTCTAAGGTCCGTTACATCGCTCAAGTAGCTTTTTACTACTCTAATCTTCGTCTTGTAGTTTCGCACATATTGCAGCCTGAAAGTTGCTGGCCTTGAAAGTTCCATTCTCAATATCTTCCAATGGGGATAATTAATCATCTCTTATGACCCTCCCCACCCTGACGTCTATTGATTGCATTGTTTCCAGAGCACAAAAAGCAAATGATCCTCTCTGAACTCGTTTTCCTGGCGTATAACCATTTTCACACCCCTATAGTTCACTACACCTCTTGAGATTCCTTTCTTTCTTCTTCTTACTCTTCTTTTGGTCAGTTAAACAGACCAGGCGCTCGCTGGCAGGCGCCCTTGATCTCCTCAAGGGCCGTCTAACCCGTCTTAGATCTATTTCTTAGTAGAATAAACTTCAATACAGAGCAAAACAACAATTAATCATAACAACCCGACATATGGGGTGGAAATATTTAAGGTTAGGAAGTAAATTAGCTTAAAACATACACAGTTTTTCAGTTTTATTGAAATATGATGTGGAGCAAATGTTTACCTCTAGCGCATTTTGTAATAAAGCTCTGCTTGTTTCGTCAATGCAGCGCTGAATTTAATTTTTTAGATCTCATTTTAAATCCCTTTCCAACTAAATTAAAGATTTTGTATTCGTACTGTTAAAAAATCTAATCGTATAATTTTTAAAGTTAGAATTTCTATTTGAATTTTAATTCATAGATATTTTGCGTATTGATCACCTATGGATCCTAACAAATTTAACTAAATTGGCCTTAAACTGCAATAAAATTGAAGTCATTGAAAACATAGACATGTTGGAAAGTCTTAAGGAACTTGATCTCAGTTTTAACTATATAGAGCGTATTGAAAATCTGGATAAACTTGTCAATTTAGAAGTATTATCGCTGTTCAATAACTCGATAACGAAATTGGAAAACCTGGATGGTTTACAGAAATTGGTTATTCTTAGTGTTGGTAATAACTTTATAAGTTCTACAGAAGGAGTAAGTTTCTTCAGATATATATATACATATATATATTGAAGCGAAAATGAAACGTTGTTATATATTGTTACATTTTACAGATCGAACGTTTACGTTTTCTAACAAATTTAAAGGTTCTTAATTTGCAAGGAAATCCTTTATCAAAGAATGCAGATTTTTCTTTACCCGATTATATTGCTGCAGTATTACCACATGTTATATATTATGAGTACCAGGCCATCAAGGATGAAGATCGCCAGAAGGCCAAAGAAACTTTTTAGTAAAATTAATAATATGAAATACAAAACTGGTTTAAAATATTATTTTGTTTACTAATTTCAGCAGAGAAATTCGTGAAATCGAAGCTAATGAAGAAATTGAGCTTCAACATCGGGAAGCTGAAGCAAATAAGAAAAGAGACGCCGAACGCCTATCTTTAAGTTTTGTCGAGCATTTAAATGAGCATCAACTCTATGAATCATTGTGGAAGGGAGACGAAGATGGTCATATTCTTATGATGGTCGGCTCTATTGCCGATGACCTGGCCGAAGAATACGATAAAGATATTTTTGAATTAACCCAAGAAATCTATAAGCTTGGATTGCTAAAGTTCGAAGAGCGTCAGCAAGAAATTGATGAATTTAACACTTGCATGGAAGAAGGTCATTTAGAAATACAGCGAATGGGCCATAAAATATTAGAACAATTTCTAGAATATAAAGAGAAAATCTTTGAAGAAGCTATTGTGTGCCATAAATATTTGGAAGGTAAAATAATTCGGGACGAAGAATTGGATTGCCCAAAATGTATTGAATATTCAGATAAATTAGACCGTTTAGCTGTACAATTCGATGACATGGTTAATAATGTGTGGCAACAGCTGATGAGTCAGGAACTACATTTGCATGAAACAACCGAGGTAAGTTTTTAGGCTGCAAATATGATAGCTTTTTAATAATATTTTAGAAATAGAAATAATTTAGTACAATAAGACGTATTTAATCAAAATAAGTTTTAAAAGTAGGCATATCAACTTTGCAAATAACATGCAAAAAGCGAATTTTTCCTAACGTTCTGACAAAAGCATATCGCGTAAAATTGGGGTTTATGATTTTAATTGCCAACATAAAGGATATTTTTTTATAGAGGAATAAAACTTTGAAATGGGATAAAAGAATAATGAAATTTTAAAAATGACATGAAATTTGCTTTATTCTGGCAATATAATTTAAATATGACTTGTGGCATATGACCCCACGGCTGGCTTAGACATAGTCTAATCTAGAGGTCATTTTTGAAGGCTTTTTCCATTTGTGTCCATATGTCATCAATAACGTCGTTTTGGGCTTATCGGCGTAAACTAGCGACTTCACATAACGTTTCATTCAATAATCAATTCTGACACGAACTGTGTGATGTTGCACCGTCTTGTTGAAGTCACTGCTCTTCCACATCATGGTTGTTCAAACAATGGAAAGTCAGTAATCCTCGTTGTATTGCCATCAAATTGACTGTAACACTCTGACCAGTATCGGTTTTAAAGAAGTACAGCCCAATGATTCTACCGGCCCCTAAAGCACACCAAACAGCTAGTTTTTCTAGATGGTGTTTTAATATACACTTGACGATTGTTATCACTCTAAGCTCAAAAATTGAGACTGTCTTGGGCCCAATTCACACAACTTGAAAGCGTTGTTCAGGCGTCTATTCATGTTGAAACGCTTAACCAAACGAAATATAAATCACTTGGCAGCTGACAAAATGGCTGCCGGTCTATAAAAAAAACAGCCGATAAGTGTCTGTGAATCGCAATCGTTACAAATCTGGCGGCTTCCAACCACAAGTACATTGTGACACGAGCTGATGCAACTTGAAATTTAAACTTAAAATTTTCAACAACAAATATAAACTCAAGCGAGCGTTGTACATATATTTCTACACGTGCTGGAAATTTCGCATTTAGCTTATATGAATGAAAATAACTTTTCGCTTTCGAATCGTCAGTTACAACGATTGTGTTATTGCAGAAAAGTAAAATTGAACCGTCAGGTATGTGAAAGACGTCGTTAGATTTGCAAACAAGCATTTTTAAGTTTGTATTCATTTTTAAAAATTTCTTTTCATAAATTTTAAATAACTTTTGTTACTGGTTTGTGTATTGAAATCAATCGAAATTCATTATCTTTTAAAACCAACGTTTTAAAATCAATCCATCCATCACATACCTGGGTGAATTAAAATAAAAAGACTTACTTCAGACTTGAATAAAATAATCACGACTAATACGCGTATATACCTGAACACAATATTTCAGGAAACAATTGTTATTTTTCAACGACGTCTTCTGGAACTAACCGCAAAGTTCGTGGAACAAGCACAAATATATTTCGGTCAAATACGCGATATTGCTGTACATTTTTCCGAAAATTTAGGCGAAATTGTTACTCGTTTCATTGCGACCAAATTGGCTCTGCAAGATTTCGAAGATGTTGAAGAGCCACTTCGAAATTGTATGGAAGATCGAGAGGCTATAATCAATTTAATAGCAGGAATGAAAGACTTTCACACGCAGCGTATCGATGAACGTGAAGATCGTTTAATGACTCGCAGCAGGGCATTTATTGATGACATGACTGAACAATTAAATCAGTGAGCATAGAACAGAAAGTGCATGAAACAATTACTATCAATCTCACGTTTTTTTCCTTTCACTTTTTACAGAGATGAACTGGAGAGAAACCGTGCTAAAGTCTTAGAAATAAATACATTTTTAGATCTAATGACTGAAAATTTACAATCATTACAGCAACAAGTGCGGAAAGAACTTTTAAATGTCGAAACCTACATAAATTAGAATCACAATTATTAATCTTATTTTATATTTTAATTTTTGTTACTTAAAAAAATAATCTTCTAAATAAATGCGATCCGTTGCTAAAAACATTTTGAAAATATTACAACAAAATACAAGATTTATGAAAATTTCTTATCTATTTATATCTATCTATATATATATATAAATGAAATGGTCCACGTATGTAATGAGTTGGCGTGAGAACGGCTGGAGCCGTTCGATTCGAAATTTTCAGGAGATGGTTTGTATGAAAAAAAAATTATAAAATTTTCCGGAAAACTTAGAAAATTAATTTATGAATTTTCTTCTGTTGTTGTTGTAAACACAATTAAGTTATTCACGACTCGACATGTTCGTTCGAACTGATTTGATGAAGCTTATGGTTGTTTGTATGCTAATGAGTTTGGATACGTGCACACACACGTATACATTCCTAGCATATGCTAAAAAAACCCGTAGATCAACAAAATAAAAGAACAAATAAAGACCAAATAAAGAGAGGCAACATCTTCAACTTCGGCAAAACCAAACATTGTTCTAACATGTCAACAGTCAAAAATGTATTTTTATGTTTAAAGATTATTTTTAATACATTACTATACATAGCTGCCAGATCTTTTAGAGATAATACCGTCACAATTTTGGGTAAAAAATCTTACTTTATGTAAAATTCACAATAAAATCACATGTACATAAGTATGTAAATAGACTGCATGTTTTTCAACACTTTGAACAATGTATATTGTATGGAAAAAATAAAAAGTTGAAATCCTTTGGTGAAGCTGTTTTGAATGTAGAAAAATATGCATTTTAAGTTTAATTTTTAAAGTTTTTTTCCTAAAAGTATATAAATTTATACCATAAAAATATATTTATACAAAAAATTGACTTACATATGTACATATACATACATACATACGTTTCAATAAACATCAGCAAGCTTTGCTTATGTTACAGAATTTGTCAGGAGACCCCATCGAGCACGATACGTCTATATATATAAAAATTAAATGGTCCACGTATGTAATGTAATGGCTGATTTTTTTTTTATGGGATTCGAAAAACTATAAAATTTTCCGGAAAACGTAGAAAATTCATTTATTCCTTTTTTCTTGCGTTTGTTGGTGTAAATACAAATAGGTTAATGACGACTCGACATGTTCGTTCGAACTGGTTTGATGAAGCTATGTGGTTGTTTGTATGCTAATGAGTTTGCATACGTGCAAACACACCTATGCAAAAAAAAAAATAACAAAACAAAAAGAAAATAAAATAAAAGACCAAATAAAGAGAGGCAACATCTTCAACTTCGGCCAAACCGAAAATTGTTCTAACATATCAACAGATAAGTATGTATTTTTTTGTTTGAAAATTTTTTAATTCATTACTATACATAGCTGCCAGATTTTTTAGAGATAATACCGTCACAATTTTGGGGAAAAAAATCTTACTTCAATTAAAATTCGCAATAAAATCACATGTACATATGTATGTAATTAGATTGCATGTTTTTCAATAAAGTTCAAATTCTTTGGTGAATTTGTTTTTAATTTAGTAAAATATGCATTTTAAGTTTCATTTTTAAAATTTGTTGTCTTAAAGTGTATAAATTTATACCAAACAAAATATAATTATATATATAAAAAATTTACCTACATATACATACATACGTTTTAATAAACATCAGCTTTGCTTATGTTACAGAATTTTCCAGGGGAGCCCAACGAACATGATACGTTTTCAATAACTAGACTTTATTTCGAAGTAATTTTTCTTCGCATGAGAAAAATTAAAGAGCAACTCGAAGAACTAAAATTTTTAACATATTACATGAGTTTTTAAGAAAAAGTATTAATTTTTTTATACATGTTTTTATTTTCACTTTTCAATATACTATGTATTAAATCATGTTAGTTAAAACATAAATGAATCGTTTTCACTTCGCAATTTTTTTACTTAGCCTACGTTTAAACTTTATAAAATTCCTAAACAGTGCTCAGTGATTTAATTTAGACGTGTTGGATAATACTAAAAGTGAAAATTTGAATATATATTCTACATACATATGGACATATGCATGTATGCACATTATCTGTGCTTTAAAATTTTTCGTGCGATTTGGTTCACATAATTTTAAAATTCATAGTTTTTATAAGAGAAAAAAACCTTGAAATATTGGATAGTGAGGGTTTCAAAATATTAAGTCACCGACAATTACCAAGTGATTTACTATTAAAGTCCAATTTCCCGTTCGCCTTGCATTCGCAATGACGATTAATAAACCCCAAGGACAATTGCTAAAAGTATGTGGGTTTAAACCTAGAATCCCAATGTTTTTCCACGGGCAATTGTATGTTGCATGCTCGAGAGTTGTTTATTTTCTCTCACAACAGTAAAACAAAAAATATTGTTTAGTATCCAGCTTGAAAATGAACTATATCCTTACTTTTTTTGGTTGTTTATTTTTTAATGAATTACCTTCAGAGCTATTTAAACAATAAATTAAGAAAAATTTGTGTCGTTTCTTCCTTGTACTAAATTTTTTTTTCTAACTCCATATGAAATATTAATCATTGGCAAATAGTTTCCGAGCGAAGCTGGGTCGTACAGCTAGTTTCATATAAATATCCAAAACTTTTTTATAGTTGGCTTGTAAGCCCAATCTGAAAAAACTTTTCATCATGGAAAATTTGCCTTACAAGTTTTTTTTATTTCTTCAAAGCGATTTGCTTGGTTTATGCTATTTCATCGACTAGACCGCCTTTTCAAGTTTTTTCTCTACTTATATTTTGCCTTGAGTACAAGCAGTTGCCGCTTAGCTACAAATCACTTTTTCAACAATTTATTTTTGTGTTAATAAACTAAAAAACTGTACACGCCCGTCGGCCTTAGCCAAAAGGCAATGAGGAGCAACTCCGAATACCAACAGAATACTTAACTACAGCGAAATTATCGTTTCGGTCAATAATATCTACAGACGTTTAAAGCAGCCATTATGGAGAACCAGTAAATGTAACGTAAAATAACGTCATAGAAATGACTTAGATAAAGACGGCGGTTTAGTCGAATGAGTCTTGATAAACTATCCAATCGTTTAAATGACTTAAGAGTTCACTTCTGCTGTCTGACCCACAGTATCCTAATTTTCAAAAGAGATCTTCATTTTTTATCTTAATATACTAGGTTGCTATTCTAAGTGCGTTAATTTAAGTAGGAAAAAGTTCTATAATAGGGCAGTATTATTAAAAAGAGAACAACCAATTGTCTAGTACGTATTTTAACTTGTGCTTCTTTGTCAGGCCCAAAGAGCTGTTAGTAATAAATTTTAAAAACTCATTTGAAGATTTTATTTCTTAGAGGTGCGCGAGGAATTTCGGGTTATTCAAATCTACTGCAGAGATGTGTGAGCAGGAAGTAATGAGAATCGCAGATAACTTTAAGGTTATAGCTGCAATCCAAGTTTCAGCACAATATTCTTTATGGTTATGATTTTAGATATTTCTTTAAATAGCCCAGATAGGAGAATGCGATCTTTTGCTTATGCGACCATCATGACACCTTGTAATAAAAGGATGATGATGATGCCAACCAACGGTGTGGCGAAATATCGAAAATATAATAAAAAATAAAGTTTTTTAAAAAATTTTTTATTAAATAAGACCTTGTGCTTAAAATTAATTACTAAAAAATATTAAAAAAAAGGTCAAAAAATTATAACTATTATATATTATAAAAATTTTTTAATGCAAAAACAATATTATTAAATTAAGTTGTTTAGATTTTTTCGTCAGTAAATGAAATACTGTTGCCATTATTTCCTGTCCTTTCTGGCTGTTTTTCCAAGCCGTGTTTTAATCTATACTAGTGAGTCAGTGTTCGGGTTTACGTAGTTCTGTTGTTAAGGTCGTATTTACTCATATAGGTAGAATGCCAACCACTTGGCATATTATGCAAGACTAACTTTCAATATCTCTGTCGTTTATTATTATCTAGGTATGTGTGTCCGTCTGAGGGTGTTTTCCGCAAAAATTGTCTTTGAGATCTTATTTACTTGTTTGTTTATAATGTCACTGTTAAAAGTTTTTGTTTTGAAGATTTTCGTGTTTTTCAAGAATGTCTAGTCTTTGTCCTCTTTTGCTAAGATGTGGCAATGTCATAGATTCATCTATTTCCCTTCGTGTGTGCCCGTAAGCGTCAAGGTGTAATGCAAGGTTGCAGTCGTATGAGCGTATGTGTTCTGTAAATCTTGTTTTTAGTGTTCGTCCATCTTGTTTTATATAAGTATGTTTGCATTGACAAGTGAGTCTATATACTCCGCTGCAACTAAATTTGTCAGTTGTTTCTGTCGTTGTCCTGATATTGTTTTAGAGTGTTGTCTGTTTTTAATGCTGTGAGTAAACCTTCTTTGTGAAAAAGGTTACTTAAAATACATACTTCTGGTCCTGTGTAAGTAAAAGTCTATCGTCGTGTTGTATCGGTTGTCCCTTTGTCTTCTTTATTCCTGTTTTTAGTGTTGTATTCTCTACGAAGTTTTTTTTATGTGATTCCGAAGGACAAAATAAATAATCAAAACTAATTGTAATGTAGTTAAGAGGCACATGGCAACTCTGGTGTCAATTGTGTCTATTCATTTTTACTTTGCACAGTTGTCATATGTATATACTAAGCATTAATTTTTCGCCTTTGATATATAGAACACGTTTTTTCATAATAATATAGAATCATTTTTGTCAATTGAATTTATTGTAATTAAATAAGTATGTAAATAAATATATAGATTACTAATAACAAATCAAGCTACAGCGTGTATTTGAGTTGATAAAACACAACAGAGTTGGAGACGAGGAAGAAAGAAGATAAAGGAGCACAACGGACATAACCTCAAAATGGAAGCGCAAGTGCAACAATTACTGCAGGCTATCACGGCGATGACCACAGCCATGCAACGTCAACAAAGTCAACATACCAACACCAGCGTAAATATCATTGCAAACTTTGACGCATTCAATCCTAAAATCGAGCAGTTCAAAACATACTGGGAACGACTGGAGATACATTTTCAAATAAAGAAGGTTTTTGATGACAAAACCATGTGCGCAAAATTGTTACTTCAGTATATAGGGTCACCGACGTACACATTGTTGACGACGTTGGCAGCTCACAAGAATGTGAATCAATTAGAATACGATGATATCGTTACACTTTTGAAAATGTACTGTTGCCCTAAGAAGAATGTTCTAGTGGAACAACATCGTTTTCTATGTGAGGTTCAGAACGAGAACCAATCGATACCAGATTTTGTAGCCAGCTTGCAAAAAAGGGGAACTGAATGCGAATTCGTGTGCGAATGTAAGAAGTCAGTGTCGGACATTTTTCTTCGAGCACAGTTCATCAGAGATGTACGAGACGAGTTCATTCGTGAACAGTTGCTACAAAACCCTAAAGCAACATTTAAAGAAGTCGCGGAAAAAGCAACAGCATAAGAAGCAGCAAAAATGGACAGCAAAATAATTGGTAACAATTCAACGTGTTCAACAAGTGATATACATAAAACACAATTGCTACATACGCGCGGTCGTAAAAGTACAAATCGTAATGCCCAAAGAAATTCAACATCGAAATCAAGACCAGGGATAAATTACAACGAGCTTGGTATTGAAGGGTTGTGTCTCAGATGCGGCCGCAACAACCATATATCAACATTATGCACTGTGAGCAAAAACAAATTAAAATGTAAAGCATGTGGCAAGAGTGGTCATGTCAAACGTGGTCAAGTGGTCAAGTAAACTAAAACAAATGAAATCAAATAAAAGCAACAACAACACATCAAATTCTATCAAAACGTACACAAGTAATGAAGAATGCTTTGGCATTAATCGGATCATCGACATCTACCATAAAAACACCATTTCGTCTTGTGACACGGAAAAATTTTTTATAAAAGTATTTATCTTTAATAAATCTTTTTTCTTTTTTTAGATCTTTTTTATATATTTTTTCTTTTCAATATTTCGCTTTCCTTTGGAAAGCTTCTTCAGGAAAAAATTTTTTAAATTTTTGAAAACAAACAAAATTATTAACAAATTGAAAAAATGTTTCAAAACATTTGACAAAAACATAAAATATTTTTTCATACATACATACAAAAATTTTAAATTTTCAAATATTCAAACATACAAAAACAAGGAAATGGAAACAACAAATAAATAACAAACAACAAATAACAAATTCTCTCTTATAAAATGATTATAACAAATTATGTGTCTTTTTAATTAAGTACCTATAATTCTGAGCTAAATTGTCTGTGTCTGTCTTGAAATTTATTCTCCTTACATTTGGTACATTAACAATTTCTAACATTTCCAACATATAACGTCTCTTGTAGTTTTTTTCTATATCTAATACTGATGTTTCATCAAACTTTGGATAATGATTATATTTCTTACAATGTGAAGATAAGGATGTCTTCTGTGTTGAAATATTCCTATATTTTTGGTCACACCTGTGACCAGCTAATCTCGTTTTAAGTTTATTTTTTGTTGTCCCAATATAAACTTTGTCACAGTTCACCTGGTCATTTCCTCCACATGGTATCCTGTATACTACATCAGATATTTCCATTTTTCCTATTTTATCCTTCATACTGCTAAATAATTTATTTAATGTGTTATGTGTTTTGTGTGCAATTATATATTTATCTGTGTCATATATTTTACACTTTCTTAATCTCTCTGATATTCCAGGAACATAAGTTAATGATTTATAATTTCTTGGCTCTGCCGTAGAATTTCCTAAATTATGCCTATTACTACCATATTGTCTAATTAATCTGTTAGTTAATTCTACTGGAAAATCATTGTCATTAAGTATATCTCTTATTGTATCCCTATTCTTCAAATGAAATTCTCTATCACTTATAGTCAATATTCTGTCTATCATATTTTTCGCTGTGTTTATAATCATTTTCCTTGGATTTTTTGAATAAAAATTAATGATTCTTCCAGAAGATGTTGGTTTCTTATACCAATCAAATACTAACTTATTTTTCTTCCTTATTATCAACATATCTAAATATGGAAGTCTAGATTCTAATTCTCTTTCAATCGTAAATTTAATATCC
This sequence comes from Trichopoda pennipes, assembly GCA_030448955.1. Lineage (NCBI taxonomy): Eukaryota > Metazoa > Arthropoda > Insecta > Diptera > Tachinidae > Trichopoda > Trichopoda pennipes. The sequence goes on from JASKUP010000042.1 coordinate 8,788,249, forward strand.
GGATGGAAACTATTCAATTCTAAAAAAAGTGAAAGTGAAAAGTGAAACTACATCAAATGAAAACAATATATCATTATCTTGTATATTTATTATCTTGATTTTATCCTTAAATTCCAACGAATTTTTAATATTATATATTGATTGTCCTGTTATCACCTTAAGAATATTCGTTATATACTTGCACAGTCCATAGGCCGGGGAATTAATGCAAGAGCAAATAGGCCTTAAAGGAAAATTCTGTTTATGGATCTTAGGTACTCCATACAGCTTTGGAGAATTTGATACATTAGTCTTAAGTCTATTTCTCTCCATCACTGAAATGATTTCTTTTTTAAAAAGTTATTAACTAAAAAATTGTTTGTTTTTTGCAGTTTAGTAGTCGGATCCTTATTCAATATTGAGTATTTAGCAGAATCGTTAAGAATGTCAATTATTCTCGAATTATAATCGTCTCTGCTCATAGCAACAGTAACATTACCCTTATTAGCATTAACAATTAATATGTTCCTATTAGTACTCAAAACTTTTTTAGCGGTTTTACGTATTCTTAAGTTTTGCATTGAAGACAATAGGTATTTTCAATTTGATAATAGGATATATCAACAGAAGGAGGGCCTCCCTATGGGTTCTCCAGCATCTCCAATTATAGCTGATATTGTGATGGAGGAATTACTAAATTCATGTATTAGTAAAATGCATATTAAACCTAAGATAATCACAAAATATGTGGATAATTAATTTTGTATAACTTCAGAAGATGCAGTGGATGATATTTTGTCAAAATTGAATAGTTTCCATCCGGATATTAAATTTACGATTGAAAGAGAATTAGAATCTAGACTTCCATATTTAGATATGTTGATAATAAGGAAGAAAAATAAGTTAGTATTTGATTGGAAATTTTACGGCAGAGCCAAGAAATTATAAATCATTAACTTATGTTCCTGGAATATCAGAGAGATTAAGAAAGTGTAAAATATATGACACAGATAAATATATAATTGCACACAAAACACATAACACATTAAATAAATTATTTAGCAGTATGAAGGATAAAATAGGAAAAATGGAAATATCTGATGTAGTATACAGGATACCATGTGGAGGAAATGACCAGGTGAACTGTGACAAAGTTTATATTGGGACAACAAAAAATAAACTTAAAACGAGATTAGCTGGTCACAGGTGTGACCAAAAATATAGGAATATTTCAACACAGAAGACATCCTTATCTTCACATTGTAAGAAATATAATCATTATCCAAAGTTTGATGAAACATCAGTATTAGATATAGAAAAAAACTACAAGAGACGTTATATGTTGGAAATGTTAGAAATTGTTAATGTACCAAATGTAAGGAAAATAAATTTCAAGACAGACACAGACAATTTAGCTCAGAATTATAGGTACTTAATTAAAAAGACACATACTTTGTTATAATTATTTCATAAGAGAGAATTTGTTATTTGTTGTTTGTTATTTATTTGTTGTTTCCGTTTCCTTGTTTTTGTATGTTTGAATATTTGAAAATTTAAAATTTTTGTATGTATGTATGAAAAAATATTTTATGTTTTTGTCAAATGTTTTGAAACATTTTTTCAATTTGTTAATAATTTTTTTTGTTTTCAAAAATTTAAAATTTATTCGAAAAATATTTTTTGAAGTGATAGCTTGTGTTTTTTAATCAGTTTGAAAATTCAAATTTGAAAATTCATTGAAAATATATTAAAAAATAGAGAATAAAAATAATAAATATTTGAACTAAAATTTAGTTTTGGAATCCAAAATAAAACATTTTTTTTTTTTGAACAACAATAAATTAAATAGATCAGTGCAATTCAACAAATTGAAGAGTTCGGAGATAAAAGGAAAAAACAAAATTAACTTGAATAAGTGTAAAAGGTTTACTCCCAGTATGGAAACTGGTGAAGTAAATTTAAGTTATAAAAGCGGTGTAGATGAACATGTTAATACTTGGCAAAAAGTTCCAACCAAGCATAAATTTAACGAATCACCAAAATTATACCAGCAAAAGAAATCTCATTTTTCATCATCAAACCGATTTTCAGCTCTTGCCGACAACAATAATGAAAGCGAAAATGACAATACATTGTCCCAAGAATCCCAGCCAAAACCTCCACCGATTTTTATTCCAAATGTAGGTGATATTGCCAAAATGGTTAGTAAGTTGGGCAAGGTTGTTGCAAACAATGAATTTTATTACAAGTTGTGCAGTGATGGACAGGTTCGTTTGAACATTAGAACAGTTGACTCATACCGGAAAATAGTTAAGTATCTTGACGACAATAAGATTGTATTCCATACGTACCAACTGAAACAGGAAAGGGCTTTCACTGTGGTTATCAAAGGGCTTCATCACACAACACCAATCGCTGATATTAAAGCGGAGTTGATTTTGTTAGGGCATCAGGTAAGGAGTGTAAGGAACGTAGTTAGCCGTATTACAAGGAACCCACTCTCTATGTTTTTTGTTGACTTAGACCCTAATACTAACAATAATGAAATTTATAATTTGAAAACACTTGGTCACGCTACTGTGGGTATTGAAGCTCCCAAAAAGTATGATGACATTGTTCAATGTTTTAGATGCCAACAGTTCGGACATACTAAGTCTTATTGCAGAAAACCATACTCATGCGTTAAATGTGGTCTAGAGCATCCAACTAGTGAATGTACAAAATCGTCAAGCACTCCACCGAAATGTGTTCACTGCTTAGGAAATCATACCGCGAACTACAGAGGCTGTGTAGTTTATCAAAAGTTGGTGAATAAGCGCACAAAAGTAACTGTAAGAAATGTAAATGAAAGTTACAACTTTAACTCGCACGTCTCAGCTGCTCCTCAGAATAGTGGACAGCTTACCTATGCCCAGGCTGTCAGTGGCACAAGTGATGGTGTAAACAACGTACTTCATAAAATAGAAACTATGCTTGAAAAACAAATAGAGTTAACAAATACATTGATGAATATGATGTCTATGTTAATGACAAAACTATGCAAGTAGACCTCATAATTGCAGAATGGAATGCCAATGGCATTTTAAATCATATTAATGAAACAGAAATCTTTTTGAAAAATAATTATATTGACATTTTATTACTTTCTGAAACACATCTTACAAGTAAATCCTTATTTCGTATAAGAGGATTTGACATAATTACTGCCAACCAGCCTAACGACAGGGCACATGCCGGTGCGGCGATCGTTATAAAATCGACTATCAAGTATGAAATTTTAGAACCAATAACTGAATTATATATGCAAGCTGCTGGAGTTAAAATAACGTGCAATAATTGTAGTGTAGCAATTTATTCTGTGTACTCGCCCCCCAGATATAGTATAAAAAGTGAGCAATATGAGAACTTTTTCAGAAAACTTGGCAATAGATTCATAGTTGGTGGTGACTATAATGCCAAACACACCTGGTGGGGATCACGTCTAATAAACCCTAAAGGGAAAGAACTTTTTAAATGTATATCCAAAAATGACTACAGTTCGATATCGACAGGAGCTCCAACATACTGGCCAACAGATAGTTCCAAAATACCCGATCTTTTAGATTTCTTTGTGTATAAGGGAATCCATCATTCTTCTCTTGAAATAGCAGCAAGTGATGATTTAAGTTCTGATCACAGTCCAATTATCCTTAACTTTGCTACCGTTTGTAAAAAGCGATGCAAAAACTCTAAACTTATTTCTACAAGCACTGACATTAGTCTTTTCAAGCAATATATTGAAGCTAAACTTAATCTAAATTTGTCATTGAAAACTGGATACGAGATTGACACAGCCATTGAAAACTTTTCGAAATTAATACATGAAGCTTCGTTTGTTTCCACGCCGCAAGATAATATTAAAGCCTCAAATTTTCACTTATCTCTTGAAATAAGGCAACTAATCGTATTGAAAAGAGGACTTCGAAAAATTTGGATGAGAACAAGATCACCCTCAGATAAAACGAACTTCAATCGAGCAGCCAGCAATTTGAAAAGAAGATTAAAAGAATTAAAGAATAATTCCATTGGCAGATATTTAAGTAATTTACGTCCGGAAAATAACAATGAACATAATCTTTGGAAAGCTACGAAATACCTCAAACAAGCTCAAAAGCGAAACGTTCCAATAAAAGATTCTAATGGCAATTGGTGCAGATCTGACGTTAGCAAAGCCTCTGCTTTTAAGTCCCACCTTGAAAACACTTTCACACCATTCTCCTTTTGCACAACACATGAAGACACAGAAGTTAACAATTTCTTAGATGTTGCATGTCAAATGAGTAGGCCTATTAAACCATTCCGATGTCGAGAAATTGAAGTTGAAGTAAGCAAGCTCAATGCGAAAAAGTCTCCGGGTTATGACAACATAGACGCAAAAGTTCTTAAGAATTTACCCAGAAGGGCTGTGATTTTTCTCACAGTTGTATTTAATTCTATTTTGCGATTGTCACATTTTCCAACACAGTGGAAGCATGCCAAAATCATTATGATTCACAAACCTAATAAGCCTGAGAACTCCGTTGAATCATACAGACCCATCAGCTTGTTACCAGTATTGTCGAAACTATTTGAACGACTTTTTCAAAAAAGATTAATGCCGGAACTAGAATCGCAACATATTATACCTGATCATCAATTCGGTTTTCGAACCAAACATGGAACTCCGGAGCAATGTCATAGAGTTGTAAAATCAATAAGAGAATGCCTTGAAAACAAACAGTACTGTTCTTCAGCGTTTTTAGATGTTAAACAAGCATTTGACAGAGTGTGGCATAACGGTCTTTTATTTAAGCTAAAACACTTGCTCCCAACTCCATTCTACCTTCTGTTGAAGTCATATCTGTCCGAACGTACTTTTTATGTTAACATTAACGACGAGAACTCGGAAATTGGTGATGTTAAAGCCGGTGTCCCACAAGGGAGCGTTCTGGGCCCAACGTTGTATACGTTATTCACTTCCGACATGCCAACAAGAAATGATGTAGTAGTCGCAACCTATGCTGATGACACAGCTCTGCTTTCAATTAATGAGTCCGCTGCTATTGCATCTAACACCATACAACTCCAGCTCGACTTAATAAGTAATTGGTTAAAAAAATGGAACATAAAAGTGAATGCGGAAAAATCTACCCACGTCACATTTACGCTCAATAAAGGTGATTGTCCGCCTGTATACTTGAATGGAGTTTTAATACCCCACTCAAATGAAGTTAAGTACTTAGGCCTTAACATCGATCGGCGTTTAAATTGGAAAACGCACTTAAAAATAAAGAGGAAACAACTAAATATTAAAACAAAAAAAATGTTCTGGCTCCTCGGGCCAAGGTCGGAGTTAAGTGCCAGTAACAAATTACTATTATATAAAACTGTTTTAAAGCCCGTATGGACTTATGGAATACAATTATGGGGAACGGCTTCTTACTCTAATATTGACATAATTCAAAAGTATCAGTCCAAAACTCTCAGGCTTATAATTGGTGCTCCATGGTACATAAGAAATAACACAATTCATAATGATCTCAATATCCCGGGTATTAGGGATGAAATCAGAAAGTGTAGCAGTAATTACTTGGAACGACTTAGTAATCACGAGAACATTCTTGCCATAACTCTTTTGGATGACGGTGACGAAGTAAGACGATTGAAAAATTGTTTTTAAATTTTGGATTGTTAAATTTAATGGAATTTAACGCTACTGTTACATTATTCTAAGTGTAGTTAATATATTTGTTTATTGTTTGATTGTAAACAGATTGCAAATAAAATATAAAAAAAAAAAAAATTTAAAAAATTTTTTCCTGAAGAAGCTTTCCAAAGGAAAGCGAAATATTGAAAAGAAAAAATATATAAAAAAAGATCTAAAAAAAGAAAAAAGATTTATTAAAGATAAAAAAAGATCGTTTAAAAAACTATAAATATTATAAAAGTATTTATAGAAGGCAAAGAACAAATATTCGAAGTTGATTCCGGTGCGGGTTACACACTGTTACCGGAAAAAGATTTTAATAAATTAAACATAAAAGCGAAAATCGACAAAACAAACATTGCTTTCCGATCTTACACCGGTGACATTTTTGTACCATTGGGAGTCGTTAATATAGATGTGAAATAAAAAAACAAGACGTCTAAAGAAGACATGTATATCGTATTTACAGCGCTGTTGGGACGCGTATGGATAAGACGCTTAAAAATTAACCTGGCTGACATTGACCAAGGCGATTGTGAACAAGATAAAGCAAACCAAATTATTTCTATTACTCAAATTGAGCAGCAGTTTTTTGAAATTTAGGTAGGGTGCATTCCTGAATTAGTATGTAGCTTAAAGCTACATGAAGGTGCTACGCCAGTGTTTATAAAAGAAAGACAAGTGCCATTCGCCCTGCGTGAAAAAGTCGAACGTGAGCTAGATAGCCTAGAACGTGATGGTATTATAACCAAAGTCAACACCAGTAATTGGGGCTCACCGTTGGTACTGATACCTAAACCAGACGGCAATGTCCGGTTATGTGTAGACTATAAAGTTGCAGTCAATTCACAGCTAGAGCCAGCACATTATCCCATCAAACGAATAAATGACATTTGCAATTGCTTGAGAAACTCACGATACTTTTGCAAACTAGATTTGTATAAATCATATCTACATGTGCTAGTGGATGATGGAAGTAAACAAATCCAAACAATTTCAACCGACCGGGGTACATACGTAATGAACAGTTTATCATTTGGAATAAAAACCGCCACAAACGAATTCAACCGCATTTTAGACCAGATTTTACGAGGACTAGAAGGTACCATTTCATATTTTGACGACATAGTAGTTCATGGCAAAACACTTCAACAGTGCGAAGAGCGACTAATTCAATGCTTCGAACGTTTACAAAAGTATCAACTCCACTTAAATAGAAAGAAATGCGAGTATTTTAAAACTGGAATCAAATACCTTGGATACGTGGTAAGACATAATAAGATATCAAAATGTAAAAATAAAGTGAGAGCGATTATAAACCTCCCAAGGCTAGAAAACGTTGACGACATACAAAGATTTCTCGGTATGGTTAGATATTATGCCAAATTTATACCACATGTGTCAACTATTACATATCTATTGCGTCTATTGCTGGAAAAAAACAGAAAGTTTAAATGGAGTTACAAGTGCGAAGAAACATTAAGAAGACTGAAACAAGAAATACTAAAAGATAGGGTTCTAGTGCCTTACGATGAAAAGTTACCAGTATACTTAGCTTGTGATGCCAGCCCAATCGGGATAGCAGCAGTTTTATCACATGAAATAATGGGGAAGAACGCCCAGTGGCATTTATTTCCTATTCTTTATCAAAATCGGAGCAAAATTACAGTCAACTCGATAAGGAAGCGTTAGCTATCATATTTGCAGTGGACAAGTTTTTCATGTACCTATATGGGCGGGAATTCACCCTACTTACGGATAACCGTCCACTTAGTAGAATTTTTAATCAAAACGCTAAAACACCAGCTATGACATCTGGTAGATTACTTCGGTATGCATCATTCCTTCAAGGTTTCAACTGAAGACAACATTAGGGCAGCTTGTTTATCCAGAGCGCTAGTTAAAGATACAACAGTATTTAAACACTTCTTGGACGAAGAAGTAAAAATAATTCAGGTGCAAATAATCAATGAAATCTCTACAGTAACAATAACTGCTTCGAACATCGCCAGAGAAACAGAGCTTGACTCTGAGCTATCAACATTAAAGTAAAATTTGTTAAATGGGGAAAATTATGACACCGGAAATTCAATTCAAGACGGGGTGATTTTTAAAGGTAATCGGGTCATGATTCCAACGAAGTTGCGTGAAGAAATTTTAAATGAGCTACATCACACCCACATTGGTATAGTGAAAATGAAACAGCTGGCAAGGAAATATTGTTTTTGGAAAGGTATAGATGGCGACATTAAGCGCAAAAATAAGGAAAAATCCACCAAAAGTTATTATACACCATTGGGAGGAACCGACGGAAAATTTTCAACGAGTTCACATTGACTATGCAGGACCTTTTCAAAATCATAATTTTTTCTTTCTTGTAGATGCAAAGTCAAAGTGGCCCGAATTCGAATAGTAAGAGATTTTTTGCTTCACATGGTTTTCCCTAAACAATTGTCTCAGACAATGCCACCATCTTCCACAGCTCACTTTTTAAAAATTATTGTGCTAGTAACGGAATCCTGCAGAAGTGTACAGCCCCAGGTCATCCAGCTACTAATGGCCTAGCCGAGAGATATGTACAGATTCTAAAGGCGAAATTGCAGGCTATGGAGGACGATACATCGCAGCTGAATATTAAAGTTCAAGAAATTCTCTTTCGCTACAGAGCAACACCTCTAGCAAATGGGAAAACTCCAGCAAAACTATATCTTGGCTGAAACTTAAGAATCAAATTAAACGCGTTGCGTCTAATTAAAATTTCAAAATCAATATTAGTTACCCCTCTTGTTCGACAAATATCCGTGGGAGATAGGGTGCAGGTGCGATGGTACGACAAAAACCAACCAACAAGAAAGTTTGGAGTCATACAAGCAAAGTTTGGCCATATTCATTATCGTGTGAAACTTGACAATGGCTACTTATTGAAGCGTCATATAAAACAGTTGTACAAGTCTGGCGTGGCCCATCCGGAAAAAACAGTAACATTCGCGGAACCACAAATACCTAAAAAAACACGAATTGAGGAAGTACAAATCGAAAAAAGAACCACCACAGTCCATAACCCTATTCCAAGCACATCCGCTCAACATCAACCTTCAGAGACGAGAGACGAAACAATAAGGCCTAAGAGATCAAGAAGGCCTCCAGCCCACTTCGAGAACTATGTGCGTTATTAAGCGTGGGAGATTGTAATGCAGTTAAGGGGCACATGGCAACTCTGGTGACAATTGTATCTTTTCATTTTTACTTTGCACAGTTGTCATATGTATATACTAAGCATTCATTTTTCGCCTTTGATATATAGAACACGTTTTCTCATAATAATATAGAATCATTTTTAGCAATTGAATTTATTGTAATTAAATAAGTATGTAAATAAACATATAGATTACAAATAACTAATCAAGCTGCAGCGTGTATTTGAGTTGATAAAACACAGTAAAATCACAAATCGCGTTCTGAAAATCAAGAAAGTTTTTAACTTTTCGGTATGGTTTTATATAATTACGAAAACACAAGGAAACAGTTGATATTTTGCTTCGATTTTAACATTTTTGAGGTATTGAAAATGAATTAGCGTCTCGGTCGAAATGATATTAAACAAAAATTGTTGTTCTTACATATTTCTATACATATTAAAAACAAATTGAAATGCATTGTTGTCAATAATAGACTTAAAAAAAAACAATTAAGAGAACGAGTTAAGAAAAGATATTCGCGTGACTTATCCAATACATTGGATAAATTAAACATTATTAGTGTACAATAATGTTGTATTTAAATTTTATAATTTAAAACTCGTCCCTTGTTTCATATATCAACTGATATTGGATGATTTACCACCGCACCTTCCGAAATGTTCCGCATCAGCAAGTTTTCAGCATGCAGTAGTGCTGAGATATTTAGCAGTCATATCGTTTCAAGGTGTTATAGCGAACGATGCAAATTTTAACAGGGCCGTTCAATATTTTGCAAGATTATGTGGATCACAATACAACAATTAGAAAAAAGATTGTGTGCAGTTTGGACTGAAATTTCTGGAAGCCAATCCGAACAAAATGCATCGGAAACTTACTTTTACGAAAAGTTGAGCTTACTGGCTGTATCTGGATGTGCTGATAGCATACTCATCCGAATAATGAAACCACCGTCCAATGCAATAATGCTTAGTATCTTATGGGCTTATATGCAAGTTAAGATATGTGAAAATTTATCGTAATACAAAATAAATTGTTAATTGTAAACTGAAACCCTTTTTGTTTTCTGTAATATTTGGGAAAATATATTTTAATGCAAAAGTACAACATCAGCGTCTGATGAATTTGTTGACAATTTTCGTAGGAACGGAATTGCATTTGCAACACAATGGAAAAGGAAAATAAATATAAAACTAATTCTTGCTCTTTAGAAGTAAGCCTTTGAGTTAAGTCTGATTTAGAAACAATAAATAATAAATATATTTTTTTAAAAAAGAAAATAAACTAAACTATTTAATTGGGAGCTTCACGGGATATGTTATTGAAAAAATAGGTCCGAAAAGTAAGAACATCAATAGCGTGTCTAAGGAGCGAACATATAAGTATCCAAAAAAACATTAAAAAAGGGAGACAAAATTTAAATAAAATAACCTTACAAAAAGAAGAAAAATTAAAATAAAATATCCTTACAAAAAGGAGAAAATTTAAATAAAATATCCTTACAAAAACCAGAAAAATATCCTTACTAAAAGGAGAAACATTCAAAATAAAATATCCTTATTAAAAGCAGAAAAAAATTAAAATAAAATATTCTTTATAATAGTTATAATTTTTTGACCTTTTTTAATATTTTTTAGTAATTAATTTTAAGCACTAGGTCTTATTTAATAAAAAATTTTTTAAAAAACTTTATTTTTTATTATATTTTCGATATTTCGCCACACCGTTGGTTGGCATCACCAGGAAAAACAAAAGTAATAATGAACAAACATTATTATTTTTGTTTTTCCTGATGATGCCAACCAACTGTGTGGCGAAATATCGAAAATATAATAAAAAATAAAGTTTTTTAAAAATTTTTTTATTAAATAAGACCTAGTGCTTAAAATTAATTACTAAAAAATAAAATATTCTTACTAAAATAAATAAACATTGAAAATAAAATATCCTCATTAAAAGGAGATATAGTGAGAATAAAGTGTCCTTACTAAATAAAAAAAGGGTGAAAGCAAAAGGCAATTTAAACCATCTTTGTGTAAAAGGAAATTGGCAGTGTTTTCATAAAACAAAGTGACAATATAAAAATAAAAGTGACAATATAAGTAAAATCAACAAAAATTAAAAAGTGGCAAATTGAATTTACCATCCTTTTGTAGAAGAAAATTATTTGATAAAAGAAAGTGGCAATATAAAAATTAAACTGACAATATAAAAAGACAATCTAAATCTTTGTGAAAAAAGAATATATACGCCCGAAGACTGTGCTTGATTTTTTTTTATAAAAAAAAATATATTCATTCAAACTACATTTTTAAAATTGAGCCAACTGGACTAAATGGAAACAGAATAACGCAATTGCCAACTTTAAAACATCATCTATAACAACAGGCAACATTCAACATACCAATATGAAAAAAGAAGTAGTTTGTAAGATAAATTTTTATTTATAAAAACTTTGTTTTAGAAATTAGTGCTTCGTTGATTATAAAACATTAAAATTTGTATGATATTTTAAAAATATTTTTTGCACAATCTGTGTTATAAAATAAATTCATTTCCAATGTGTTAATTTCTGAGATAAACCCGAAAAAATCTCCTGGTATGGACGGTATAAGTAACAGAATGTTGAAAGAGCTCCCCAGTATTGCAGTCAGAGTTGCTTATGAATAAATTGTCTCCAATGATAAGGGATAGTGGGTGTATCCCAGACCATCAATTTGGTTTTAGAAGTAGACATAGCACAATTGAGCAAACCCATAGATTGGTTCAGGTGATAAGAAGGACTTTTGAAGAGAAGAAGTATTGTTCAGCTATTTTTATTGATGTTTCTCAGGCTTTTGACAAAGTTTGGCATGAAGGTCTATTTATGAAACTGACCGCTCACTTGCCTTGTAATATAAGCAACCTACTGAAAAGCTACATAATTGGACGAAAATTTTCTGTTGTTAAAGGAGACTTCATTAGTTTATCCGAACTAATTTCCTCAGGCGTACCACAAGGTAGCATTCTTGGACCAGTTTTATATTTGATATATACCTGCGATATGCCTGTAAGTGAAACTGTCCACACTTCTACGTTTGCTGATGATACAGCATGTCTAAGTTCGCACGAAAACTCTTTTCAAGCCTCCATAAATCTTCAGCAACATATAACTCAGTTGGAGTTGTGGTTAAAATTATGGAGAATTAAAGTGAACGTTCAAAAGTGCATTCATGTGACCTTCACCCTGCGAAGAGATAATTGTTCACCCGTTCGAATCAATAATCACATTGTTCCTCACCATAGTTATGTGAGATATCTTGATCATCGCCTTACATGGAAACATCATATTGACTCAAAGCTAACACAAATGAAACTTAAGCTAACACAATTACATTGGCTCATTGGCAGGAACTCGAAACTTAGCCTAGATTGTAAACTTCTAATTTACAAGAGTATTTTGAAACCAATATGGTCTTACGGATTCCAACTTTGGGGCACTGCCTCAGCTTCAAATGTGGATAGAATTCAACGTGGACAGAATAAAATTTTACGGTTAATAACCTCCGTTCCATGGTACATCAGAAATTCAAACATACATTGTAATTTAGACATACCGCTGGTGACTACAGAAATCATCAAATACGCAGGCAAATACTTAATGAAGCTTGAAGACCATCCCTAACCCCTTGCTCGCAATATCTTGGATTATAGTGGACATAGCCGATTAAAAAAGAGGGATACCGCAGCTTTAATCCTCAATGCTACAGATGACACATCTTAGAAATATTTGTTTTGTTTTTTTTTAATGTCAATTTTTTTTACCCAAAAGGTTAGTTCTGACATGGTCGGGACTAATGTAACTTTTTTTTTAGAGTTTAAGATTTTAAAACTTATTGTTAGTTCAGTTTCTTGAAGATACAATAAATAATTATTGAAAAAAAAAAATTTCCAATGTGGACTCAGATATCGATTTACTGGTAAATTTATTCGGTTCTTTGGCGACCAATAGTGTCAGCAGGATGGCGAGCACAGACTAGATTAGGCTTCTTATAGAGGCACAAACAGGACCACTTATAGCTAAAATAGAGGAACTGAGTAGGAATTTGAACAGTTTAACAGTTTCGAACACAGTAAGCGAATTTGAAGAGGAGAAAATTAATATTACGGTTCGTTGTGACGAACCACTGGACGTTATTAAGTCTTTGCCAACCTTCAATGGCAAACACTCATACGTGAGTTGGCGCGAAGCTGCCGCGTATTCCATGAAATGCTAGGGGAAGTAAGCGGTATTATGCTGCTTTGACAATCTTGAGTAAGGGGATTATAGATAACGCGAATGACGTACTTACCACTCATGGAACGGTACTAAATTTTGGCGCTATAATTAGCCGTCTAGACTTTGCTTATGCCAACAAAAGACCGTTGCATTTGATAGAGCAAGAATTTAGCGTTATGAGACAAGGATCACACTCAATACTTGATTATTTAATGAAGTTAATAAAAAATTAACCGACTTAATCAGCAAAACGATAATGGCACATGGAACAGATTCTGTGCTGACAAAAGAATTGAATAGCAAAACAGACAGTACGCACTAAGAGTTTTCATGACTGGACTAAATCCTCCTTTAGCGGATATACTCTTTTCAATTTCTCCACATAGTTTCCCGGACGCTTTGGCAAAAGCACAGGAATTGGAGGGAAATAAAGTACGGGCGAATTTCGCGCTTCACTTCAACAAAGCAATAGTTAATAATGGTAATAATAATAAAGGGCAAAACTTTTTACGTTTCCCTAATCGCGGTCAAAATCATGTAAGTTATCGCCAACCTGAGCGAAAACTGAAACCACCGGAGAATTTTAACGATAGCAGAAATTTTGGTCCTGATAAAATTTTTTAACGAAATAATACTTTTGAGCGTTTTCAGCGAAGACCTTTCGATAATAATTTCCAACAAGGGATGAAACGCCAGTTAACTGATAGTAACCAGTTCAGCCACCATCAACAGAACAAGACATAGAGAATAAATAACATAAATGAGGATTTTTTTTTAAGACAAGAATTGGAGTGCTTTACATCGTTAGGACAGCCTCAACAGGAAGAAGATGTACAATTTTAGTAGATAGCGGCACGACGAGCTGCTATTGTAATCCTGGAGTTCTAACGAACAGAAAGGAGTTAGTTATTAAGAAGAGGGTAAGGACCATTAATGGTAATATCACCATTAGCCCCCCGCCGAGGGAGCACATTTATCGGTCTTTATAGAATACTTGGCTATCTAGACCTGTGCTGCTGGGGGTATAAGAGAGCCCAGTCCCCTGAAGGCAAGCAGGGAGTCAACTGGAAACTCCACGTTATTTCCATGGGAATCAGTAAGCCCCAGAGTTCCGCTAATTTGCTCTTTAGACTTTAAGCTGTTCTCTGACTGATTATTGAGGTTGGCCCTTCGGGAGTGTCGTGATGGTTGTGGTTTTGCGGCCCCAAGCATGAACTGATTATGTAGGCCAGGATCATTTCGCCTTTAATAACACAAACGGGTAAATGATCCGGATCCAGTGAGCATGTTAGTCATGTGTTCTGGACCAGGAGTTGGATAGTCTCCAGCTCTTCAGCAAGGAGTAGTGGTTTGCAACCCTGTTTTGGAACCACTGCAATTGCAACTAAGAAAGACCTGTTGCTAGAATTAGTCCTCGGCTTCCTAGGACGTGAATGACGTTGCTTTTCATTCCCAGTGGTTTAACCACCATCTGATTAAGGCCTACGGCAAGGTACAGATGTAAATCTTATCACGAAATACCATCATTAGATATTTTTATGAAGCTAGTATTTTCGGTTTTAAGGAAAGATTTTATGAAATACCTAATTTGGAATCGGACATACTTATTAGTTACAGTTTCAGGAAAAAGGCGAAGATAATTTTGAAGAAGGAATATTAACTTGCGATCAACACAGCGAGAAAATTATAAATTATGGATCTAAAAATTCCGTTTATAAAGATGAAAATATAGGGCAAACTGGCGAAAATGAAAAAAGTTTTACGGAAAATGCTTTGAATAAATTAAATAATGAATAAATTGCAGATATTATTGACGAGGACGAGAAATCGTTAAAATTTTTAAGGGGAAATGTTATAAGAAATATTGAAGTACTACATTCAAAAATAAATATGAATTTAAGTTTACATTTTTAAGTATAAAACTAAACTGAGTGCGAGTATTTAAGTCACCCTGCATGTAAACCAGTATTTATTTCTATTTGCCTTTCTTTACCGCTTAAACTCAAATATTTTCATTCTATCTCATCACTCGTAAGCCAAACCCCTAAGAATAAGGTCAGTATTGTATACTGCCGATATTAATAAATTGTCAACCCCCAATTAAATCCTGCTGTTATTATTTTTTTTTCTTTTGGTTTCATACTTTTTACGACTATTTCCCCAACATTTTAGTCCAATCGAGCCGGATTGGAACTGGTTAAAAAATTTAACAAGTAATAAAAAATAAGAAAAACCCGAGAAAAGATCAACTCCCTTGGAAATCGCCAGATATAATCTTTGGAATTTTCTCTCCTCATTTATGTGAATATCAACATTATCATCATCATTCTGATAATAAGATCGTCTTCGTCATTTTGGTCATCATTTGTACTTGCATATTCATCAAAGAAAAACTGTAAAACGTAAGTTTGTACATCCATTTTTAAGTGGCTACATACATATGTTAATCATAAATACAGTGAATTTGCTGCATGTAAAGAACAAAAAATAAAAAGAAAGATATAAAAAAACCTGTGCCGTTAGTTTTGGAACAAAAATTCCATGCTTTGATACAAACTTTAAAAGATACATGTTTGTTTGGCTAAGAGTGTTTGAGAACATATATTGTGGCAACAATTTGCACATGTTGTGATAAACGTCTGATTGAATTGTGATCGCACACAACTTGAATTTGTGTTTGTACTAGGAAACTTGTGTGGTGGTGTGGGCATAACGTTTGCTTTCATATTTGTATTGCCAACAAGTTGCCGGGAATTGCCTTCAGATAAGTTTAATAAAATTGTTTCAACCTACAACTTAAATGTTGAAATGATCGCACTTTGATTCCCAATGAACATTTAACATAACAATCAAACATGTTCAAGCATTTATTACAATAAAATACACTTGGAAATTACAAGTAGGTTAAATTAGAATAATTAAAATAAAATTAAAATGAATCCTTATAGAATAAAACTTAAAAAAAAGAAAATCAAAAATTATTTATTACACTAGTTCGAATAAAATCTCAATTAAATCACTTAAATTGATATTAAGTAATTAATTAATAAATTAATTAATATTTTTATACGAAATTTATTTGAAATTCCAATTAATTTATTTCATAAAAACAAACAACACACAATTTTGTTTTTTTACATTAAATAATTTTGTACAAGAAAATTCTTAACTTTTGTGCAAAGAAAAACGGACATCCATGACTTTAAAAAAAAAGGAAAATCAATTACAAAAGTTAATAAAATAAATAAAGCAAGACTAAATTAATTTTTTTTCGCGATAAACCAATTATTCAGGAAGTCTCAAAGACAAAAAGAATTAATTAAATAATAAAATAAATAATTTTCTTTTCTACTTGGATAACAAAAAATTTTTAAGTCCCAGCAAATTTGCCTAAGATAATATTATTTTGTTATCCTACCCTATGTGCTTAACCTCACCACAGTAGTGAACATTTTCAAAATCAACTTCGGAAATATCCGATATTAAGAGAAAAAACGGAAGGAAATTGTTAGTTTTGTGATTATTATCCGTTTGGACGAGAATCTCGTCTCAACGTTGAACGATCGTAATTCTGATTTTTTATTAACTTTTTTTTGTGATTTGAAGAACCTTGAAATAATTTGTCTGTCTATCATTTGGGTTCTAAATTTTTTGAACTTTGCAATCCTTTTTTTTGAGAACTGCACTTCTTGACTCCTTTATATCGCGTTAGCACCTTGAAAGTTCAAAAGGATGAAATCATACTTCTATGGGCTGATTTCAGGGCACGTTACGATGACATTTTGAATAGATTTAATGGAATTTAATGGAATTGAGGACGAAGTACAGATTGAAACTCTTAAATCGCGTTTCTATTCAACATTCGAGGCTCATGTCAAGGTTTTGTCAAAATCAAATGACCTTTTGGATATGTTATGCAAAATATCTGATACTAGTTCTGCTGATAGCCCCTCACCACTACTTCAAGTCGATTTAACCCCTCATATTTCACCACCCCCTGCGACACTGAGGTCTTTCACAGAGACTATCAATCATGGCCAACCTTTCGTGACATGTTTATGGCACTGTACCGCAATAGCACTCGTTTGTCTGCCGTAGAGAAAATGTGTCATCTAATAAAAAAAACTCAAGGTGAAACTCGTAAGTTATTGAAAACATGCCCAATAACCAACGATGGTTTCGAGATGGCTTGGCAAAATCTCGTCAACCGATAAGAGAATAAGCGAAACCTTATCAACGCTCAGCTTAAAACGTTGTTTAATCTCACCCCGTTATCTAAGGAAAGTGCCAGTAACATAAGACTTGTGTTACGAATCTTAGGCTTCTCATGATCGACACCAACAACTGGGGCATCATTTTTGTGTACATCTGCTCAACCTGCCTTCCAGAGGTCACACTTAGCCTTTGGGAACAGTCGCTACCTCATTGTACAGAGTTACCAACTTCGAAACAGATGGACACCTTTTTAACATCACGGTTTCAGACTTTGGAATCGGTTGCAGATATCCGGACTACCTTTGTTAACCCCAGCCTATCTCACTATATTAAAGGTGACAACAGCGGAAGATCACGATCAGTAGAACAGGAAAAGCTTAGGACTTATAACACTTTTATCACCAAACAGTTAAGTGGGAAGTGCGTACTTTGCCCTGATATGCATCCGCTCAGACTTTGCCCTATCTTTTTGAAAATGTCAGTGGATGAAAGGCCTATGATTGTTAAAGGACAAAAGCGATGTACGAATTGTCTTGCAACTTCACACAAGTTCAAGAAATGCCGAAGCCAATACGTTTGCAACATTTGCAAACGGAAACATCATTCCCTCCTCCATAGACTCGAAACATCGAGCACGGTACTCCAATACCAATATAACACCTCAAACGGTAGTTTTAGGCATTAATAGTCAGGCGAATCATTTTCGCAATCACCCCAGCACATCGGCAGAAGCTGCAGCCTTACCGAGGCAATCGTTTAATACTCAGGCGAATCATTTTCGCAAGAACCCCCCGCAAGTGTCATTAAACACTAACCCCAGCACTTCTACCGAAACTGCAGCCTTAATGAGGCAATCGTTTAATTCTCAAGCGAATAATTTTCGCGATAAACTCCCGCAAATGTCATTAGACACTAACCCTAGCACTTCTACTGAAGCTGCAGCCTTAATGGGGCAATATTTTATTACTAAGGCGCATAATCTTCGCAAGAAACCCCCGCAAGTGTCTCTAAACACTAACCCCCAGCCATCTTTCTCTACTAAGATACAGTCCACATCGAACTCTACTGTCTTACTCGGTACTGCCTGTGTTGACATTTACTCAAACGATTTTAGATACACAGTACGTGCTTTAATTTACTCAGCTTCGGAAGCTTCCTTTATTTCTCATAAGCTGCAACGAATGCTTTCTTTCCAAACTCCCCGCTAATACTGCAATCTATGGTCTCAACGAAGCTTTGGCTGCCACTTCAACAGGGCTATGCGCTATGCAAATACGTTCTTCCGTCGATAGCACTTTTGAAACTTGTGTAGATGCAGTCGTGGTTAGGAAATTAGCTGGTCAACTTCCCTACTATATGCCATCGAATTTAAGACATAACTAGTTTTCCGATCTGCAAATGGCGGATACGCGAAAGTCCAGCAACTCGGAGATGGATCTTCTTCTTGGAGGAGACATTTATCCGACAATTGTCCGCAATGGTCTACATTGGGATAGCATCAAAACCTTGGTGGCGCAACAAACAGTTTTTGGATGGATCGTCACAGGCCGAATAGTATCAAAAGAGTGGCAGCCTGCTGTCGCATTGTATTTTAACGAAATTGCCCTAAATAATCAGCTTCGAAAGTTTTGGGAACTAGAAGAAGTTCCAAGGAAGTCCCGCCTATTTGATGAAGATCGTTAATGCGAGAATCTATATCAATCTACAACCATGTGCAATAAACAAGGGCGATTCATCGTTTCTCTCCCATTTCGCCGTGAATATCCGGAGGAAATAAATATAGGCTCCTTTCGTCATACTGCTCTCTCTCTCAATTTATAAGAAATGAGTCTCGCTTATTAAAAAACCCGCAATTGAAATCAGAGTACGATAAGGTTATTTCTGAATACTCCGCTCTAGGACATATGTCTAAAGCCCCCCCTTTAAATACCGATATCAATTATTACTTACCCCATCACCACTACGAAATTGCGTGTAGTTTTTAATGCCTCTAACCCCTCATCGGATGGAAACAGTCTTAATGACTTGCTTTACCGATCGTGGCTCAGCTACAAAAAGAGCTGTTTTGTCACAAATTGCCAAACTCTTTGATCCCGCCGGATGGCTTTACCCGAAGATAAGTGTTGCCAAGATCATAATGCAACAAATCTGGAAGGATGGGACAAACTGGGATGAGGAAATCAGTCCCTCAACACTATCGCACTCCTTTATAGATGATTGCGTTAATATAGGGCAACTCAAAATACTTCGATTTGTTGATTTTCACCCGACGTATTCCATAAAGTTGCATGGGTTTTGTGATGCCTCCGAGAAGGCTTACGCTGCCACATTATATATACGAACATAAATTCGCGGCTGTATTTTTTCTCATCTTTTGGTCGCTAAAACTAGAGTCGCCCCCGTAAAGTTTGTCCCATTACCCAGAAAAGAGGTTTTTGGAGCTGAATTACTGGCAACCATGATTGAATCAATTCAATCACAACTAAACCCGCGGGAACGACAACAAAGTCGGAGTCGCCGAAGTACGAACTGCCAATGGCATCGTACTGAGGCCTATAATGAAGCTAGTTTTACTCCCCAATCTCGAACAGCACTAATGCAATTTAATATTTATTATTAACAATCTGAATTTTTTCTTACATATATAGTAGTTAATAGTTCGTTCCGGGTTCCGTTGTTGCAATATTGCAAGGGGGCCGGAATTTTTAAGTATAAAACTAAACTGAGTGCGAGTACTTAAGTCAACCTGCATGTAAACCAGTATTTATTTCTATTTGCCTTTCTTTACCGCTTAAACTCAAATATTTTCATTCTATCTCATTACTTGTAAGCCAAACCCCTAAGAATAAGGTCAGTATTGTATACTGCCGATATTAATAAATTGTCAACCCCCAATTAAATCCTGCTGTTATTAATTTTTTTTTTGGTTTCACACTTTTTACGATTATTACCCCAACAATTGACGAGGAGGAGAAATCGTTAAAATTTTTAAGGGGAAATGTTATAAGAAATATTGAAGTACTACATTCAAGTATAAATATGAATTTACCTTTTAGAACAGGTATTAGGGCAGAAATTCGAACAATTGCTGAAGCGCCAATATGGAGCAAGCAATATCCTTATCAACTTTACGTAAATGATTTCGTGAATTGTGAAATTGAAAAATTATTAGAGGACGGGATAATTCGTCCAAGCAAAAGCGCTTATAATACTCCAATTTGGGTTGCTCCGAAAAAGGGGATAAATAGGGATGTTACGCAAAAACCGCGTATGGTAATTGACTACAAGAAAATAAATGAAGAAACGATATCCGATAAATATCCAATTCCTGATTGTGACGTAATTTTGTCAAATCTGAGAACGGCAAAATATTTCTCTATGATTGATTTGAAATCTGGATTCCATCAGATTCCACAATTATCTATTGGCTAGGACACTAAGGCAGCTTAGAAGTTTTCTGGGTGTAGTAGGATATTATAGAAAATTTATAGAAAACTACGCGAAAATTGTTAAACCATTAACAAGATATTTGGCAGGGGAAAATGCGAAGGTGTCCCAACACATGCCCAAAAAAATAGAATTAAATTTAGACGAACAAGGTGTGATTGCGTTTAAAGAACTTAAGAACTGAATAAGTTGAATTAGTCCAACCTAATTTTAATAAAAAATTTATACTTACTACAGATACCCCAAATGAAGCAGTAGGTTCTCTCCTCAGCCAAGAGGGCAAACATTTACATTTATTGCCTAAACATTAACTGCAACCGAACACTACTACGCAACAAACGAAAAGGAACTTTATGCTATTGTCTGAGCACTAAAAAATTTAATAAACTACCTTACTTGAACCACATTTCAGACAAGGAATCTTTACATAACAATCAACATTTCACTGAAAGCAGTGATAACTTCAACATTCCGGAAATTTTTAGACCATTAAACGAGTTTAAACAACAGATCATGTTAAGTAAAGCTAATTTTACGATGCACGAAATGATAATTAATTTTGGACGGACCAGACATATTATAGAATATGACATTAGAGAGAATCTTAAGACCATAATTTTTATTCAACCAAATTTAGTTACTGCAATATACTGCACACAGACAGACCTTTATGACTTTAAGGAGACTGATGTTTTCACAAATAAATTTTTATATACTAGAATATTTCCCATAGACGTAATAAATATTGACGACCAACAGAACATAATATGCGATTCTCGAGCTCATCAAAACTGTAAGGAGAATTATAAACAAGTATATAGACAATACTACTGGCCGAAAATGGTTGATCGCTTTAAGGAATACATCAAACATTGCGACATATGCAATAAAAATAAATATAATAGGCACCCACAAAAAGTCCCAATCGGACAGACTCCGATTTCAAAAAAGAAGAGAAAATACTTAAATATAAATATTTTTTATGTAGAAGGTTTAGAATTTCTTACTTGCATCGATACGTATTCGAAATTTTTAATTATTAAAATCATTGAGGATAATGAGGGAAAAAACTAACTTAGGCAAAAAAGTGTTAGACTTACTACAGCGTTTTCCAAATGCTAACTCTACACTCGCTAAAGATCCGGGCTTTTTAACTGCCCAATTTAAATCATTAATGCAGCGATTGAGAATTGAATTATATTATTGCACACTACGACATAGCACAACGAATGGTCAAGTGGAAAGAGTCCATTCCACTATAATAGAAATAGCTAGATGTATTAAGGCTGAGTTTCATCTCTTGGAGAATACGGAAATTTTCTATAGAGCAGCCCAGCAATATAATCAAACAATTCATTCGGTCACACAAAATAAACCAACAGATATTTTATTTAATAAGATATCACACAATTTAACTGACACACTGAAAAAGGCTCAAAACAAAATAATATCAAGACATAAACCAGGCGAGATGAAAACCTATCAACCAGGCGACATAATGTATGAGAAAATTATAGGACAAAACAATAAACTGTTCCCACGATTTAAGAAACAAAAGTTAGAGACGACTTACCATAAAAATTAATTTTCGAAACAGAATAATTCATGACGATAATATTTCGACCTAAATTTTTCAAATAATTTTCTAATTTTTTTCTTCGACCTTGATTTTTAATAATATTTTTCACAATTATATTTATCACTTACAGACAATGAAATTTCTAATAATACTTTTCGCAATATTTAAAATTTGCAAGACGGAAGTCTAAATATTGGACTATACGAGTTCACACCTAATCTCGACTCATCGAGGATAGGCAAGACTACAGAACGGAAATTTTAAACTTATCCACATTTTGGAATTAGACGAATACGAACAAATGGTCGACAAAGAAACGAAATTAAAGAGAAAATATTGAAAAACAGCTCGATATTACCATCCCTTCTTCATCATCGACATCGACCAACTAAAAAAACAATTAAGGAGAATAAGGCCAAGAGCGAAACGTTCATTTGATATTATCGGAACAGCTTGGAAATGGATAGCTGGTTCGCCCGGCCATGAAGACCACAATATTGTAGTAGGCAAGATAGCCAGATTCCTGACGAATAATGATCGACAAATAATAATTAATAGGGCTACAATTGAAAGAATTAACTTACTGACCGACACCACAAATAAAGTTTAAAAGACAATTCATCTTTGGGAGAAGTTCAGAGAATACTAGAAGATTCCATTAGAAGTAAAATAAATCTTATCAAGGCAGAGGTAATTAACATCGAACAATGGGCAAAGCCTGGTGTAATAAATTCTTTTGTACTCTCGGAAAGGGAAATTAATGAAGCTAAGAAGTTTTTAGATCAGGAAGAATTTCCATGCGGTAATTTGGAAGAAGCAACAATTAAAATAACTACTAATCATTCCTCATTAATTTACATAATTAATTTACCAGCTATCGATAGAACAGATTGTGAAAAATTATTAATTAAACCTGTAAAACAAAATAAAATTATTTTAAAGATTATTTCGGAAAATGTTATTAGATGTAAGAATCAAATATTTCAAATTAAGAATGATTGTTTTCAATTTAATTCAATAGATTAAGTATTTTTAATAATAAAGATTTTTTTTTAGATATAAGTAAATTGTATACCGTCGCTTTTATATTCCAAGGAAATGCAACATTTAAATAAGCAAAAATAATAAAATATTTATATCTAAATTGTGATTTTTTAAGGAAAAGCCGAAAATGTTATAAACTCAGCAACAGTTAGCGAAGCGTAAGGACGAAAACTAGACACTTGAAAACATGGAAATATACAAAACAACGACATTATAAACGAACAGGTCAACACATCAGACGCATTTTGCAAGCACTTAAACTAATCATAAACTCAAACAAACGAAAAGCACCCTCAGACGGACACACGTGCCTGGACAATAAGAAAAGACGAAAATATTAAGATTAATCCCCATATAAAATGTCAGATGGTTGACATTCTAACTACGTGGGTAGATACGACTATTATAGGATAAATACCTGGACCAGAAATACTGTCTCATAAGTGCGTGATACAACATGGCTTGAAAATGACGTATTCGCATCTAAAGCGTTCGCCATTTGCAAACAAACAGCCGGGAAAAACGTTTAAAGGAGGAATTGACAACATCATTGTAATTGTATATAGTTGCTGCATTACACAGTATTGACTACAAACTAATTAATTAAATTACTTATAAAAAATATATATTTGAATTTGTTCATACAAAATTCTCTTTTTTGGGACTCGAATTATTTTTTTAAAATAACAGCAATTTAAAATTTTATAGTATTAAATAAATGCAATGGGCAAATCAATGATTTTCAAACTTTAAAACTTAATCTTTATGGTTTACTTGGTTTTCTTTTTTAGATTTTCCAAATAGAGACCCAAGCCCTTTTGGACATTTGGCTGGTTAACAAAATAAAGAAAAGTTTCTAAATCAGTTTGTTTTTCATCTTCTAGTTGCTGCAAGTCCTTCGATCTAAATTGCTGTTTTGTTAAGGCACGTGCAACGGGATTCGTCTTGGCAAAGCTAGCAAAGAATTGGTCGCATTTCGCCAAAGCCTCTTCTTTATTTTGAGCAAGTTCATCAACTAGGCCGATCTTAAAGGCGTCTTCACTGCTAAACATTTTTCCTTGAGTAAGTGCCATTTCAGCAACACGGCGAGGAAGAACATTACAAAATGATGCCATAAACCACTTGGGAGCAACAATTCCTAATTTGGTTTCATTGAGGCCAATGGTATAATTGTGGATCATTACACGGTACTCACAGCTGGTAGCTAGAAGGCACCCTCCAGCCGGCGAGTGACCCTAAAAATATGTGTAAGTGAAAAAAAAGTTGTGTATGATAAAAGCTGATGTTACGTTAATGGCGGCAGCTGTTGGTACACTTGATCCATACAAAGCCAACCAAGTGTCCTGCAATGCAGTCCAGAATTGTTGTAATCTATCCGGGTTAGGTTTATACATTTCCATAATGTCTAAGCCAGCCGAAAATATAGTACTAGAAGACTTGAAATATTTTTATATTTACACACGACTTATATAAGTTTGCATTCGCCTTACCGATGTCAAAATTAAACCACGACACTTATTACGTTGAATTTCATCGATTGACCTTTGGATATCACGAAGCAATTCTAAGTTTAAACCGTTAACCGGTGGACGATTCATAGTTAAAATGGCTACCCCAGAATTTTCGTTTACTTCAACTGAAGTCAATTTTTCGCCAGATGATGACATACATCGCAATAGTATCGCCGGCTTACGGAACAACGATGTATAAGCTCTCAGGGTTAAGGACCGCATACTTTAAATTATCAAAATAAAAAAACTGGACTTTGAACGTTCCGCAAGAAACTCTACACATACATTTAATGTAAGAAAAAATATTATTAAATAATTAGTTTACTGTTTTAATCGCATGTTGTTGATGTAAATGTTTATAAGACTGTAATTTTCTTGTTGCAAAATATTTACAAGTAAATTCACGTTTCTTTTACCTAGTGTTTGGATAAAGTTATCTGGCAAAAAGACAAACTGACTGTAAATATCGCAGACATAAACAGATTCCTTCCCTCTGGCGGATAAGAACTGAATCATTTTGTATGACAGAAAATAAAAAGTGGCATCTTTAAACACAGCGGGAAAAAGCAAGCAATTATGTACAAGCACATACATATTTACATACAATTCCTACCTCAACAAACTGTTACATTTATTATTAAATTTTAATAATTTATTTTATTAAAATTAAAAGCACAAATTATAATGGAAAATACTAGATTAGGCACGGTCACCTTGCGGCATTTATGTGCTTTAGCAGATGGTAGTGGCATTACCTAATTTAACACCGCTTCGTTATTAAAATTTTAAGTTTGTATGGATGGAGTTTTTATTTGATTAAATTTCTGTTCAACGATTTTCTAATTTTTCATATATGTCAGTAAGTTCTTATGTATACTTCTTCAAAAAAAATTCAAGTATTTTAAAAAAAACTTAATTTTTTTAACATTTAGAAGCCGCAATTGCAATATGGATTGTCCTCAGCTAGAGGCAAATCAAGTTTATTTCAATAATTTTATTTTGTGTGCCGTTTGTAAACATTTTAAATTTAAGTGGAATGTGTTTTCTCCAAAATGTAACGCCTTAAAAAGAAAAAAATAGTGGTTTCCGTGTGGAGTTCCAATTGGTAAATAAAGCGTGTCCAATAGGTACTGTGTTCATTATCAGAAAGGTGGGATGTACTATGAACATTTGATATTTTGTAGAAATGTAGAATTATCTGTCAAATTGGCATTTGTATTTTGACATGTGTTTAAAAAGGGAAAAATGGAATTTAAGTGTATAAGAATATCAATAAAAAAAAGGAAATTCAATGAGAATACAGAAGTGGTAAAAAGAAAAAATATGTTGCAGACCCTTTAATAAGATGAGTCAGCCGTTGAGACCAACGATGTTTCTGGCAAGTTCTTTCCTTTTTTTAATTAACACATCTTAATAGGTTTCAACCCTTTAACTGGGTATGCTGGACATACAACTTTTAATGCAGAAAACTCACAAAAATCTATTACTTAAATTTCACTCACACGAATTTTCTTTTTTTAGGCACAAATACAGTCGTCACAAGTTTCACACGCGACTCCAGCACCTAACCAACTTCCCTCTCCAACTTTGTCTTACATTCATGCCGCTAACCTTTTAAAATCTAGTTCAACATATTTTTAAAATTTTTCTGTTATTTTTTATTAATTAAAAAAAACATCCTAAACAATAAGTAATTTACAATTATTCGGAATCTTTTTTAATATAATCAATTTCATTTCGTGCTTGATTCGTTTTAAATAAATATTTCATGATATTCTCATAAAATATTTATTACAAAAATTTTTATTAAAAAATAAACATCTTATGATATTCTCATAAAACATTTATTCAAATAAAAACAAAAATATTTGAAATGTATTGTAATGGGGGAGAGCACATCCATATTGCATTTTCACTATTGCTCAAGTAGCTCATCAGTGAATTTTACCCCAATATTGTATTGATGAGCTACTTGAGCAAAAATTGCAATAATGAAATTGCAATATGAATGTGCTCTCCCCCATGTTTTTTTGTTGTTTTGAAATGTTTTGTAGTGTTTGTATGAAAGTGTCTTTGAGTCTTGCTGTCTATGCTATGTTGATTTTATGAAAAATTCTCATAAAATCAGTTTGGCTTTGGATATAAGACTCTTAGGTTTGTCTATACAATATTGGGGTAAAATTCACTGATGAGCTTCTTGAGCAATAGTGAAATTGCAACATGGATGTGCTCTCCCCCATTACAATACATTTCAAATATTTTTATTTGAATAAGTGTTTTATGAGAATATCATAAGATGTTTATTTTTTAATAAAAATTTTTGTAATAAATATTTTATGACAATATCATGAAATATTTATTTAAAAGGAATCATCCTAAACAATATAAAAACGTAATAACAAACATTTAGTAAATAAACACTATTATAAACAAATAAATAATTTACTTGGAATATACATACAAATCAACACAATAAAACTAAGCATAAACTTTTGTTTCCTTTTTTAAACCGAGCTAATAGTTGAAGTGAATTTTAATTACACCTTGTTTTTTTATCTTTTCCTATTTGAAATCTTCACCTGAAAAAAAGCACAAGGCTACTTTATATCCTGACACTTTTTCTAAGAAGTTAATTCAAAATAAAAATTTCTTTATTTAAACTAATGGGCCAGTTCACATTGAATTAATATTTGTTTTGCACAACTTTAGTTCTTTCCAAAACACACTATACTAATTATTTTAGCACAAAATTCTATACGTATACACATTTTTGTGTGTATTAGTGTTTTTTATTCATTTCATGTTTGTTTTTCGTTCGGTCGTTAATTATACGCATTACAAAATAAATATGGCTGTAAGACCCCTTTCAGACAGGCAAATTTTACTTTGCAAAGTTTTGATTTTATGTGAGAGCGAGGGAGAAAGCATGATTGAGAGTACAGACTTTGATATACTCGCAAAGTTGCTTTGTTTTTCTTTCGTCGCTCATACACAGTTGTACTTATACACAGATTACATTACAGATTACATTGACTAAAACAAAATTTGTAAAAGAAAACTTTTTGTGTTTGAACACCAAAGAAAGTTTAAAAGAAAATTAAAAAAACTTTGTCAAAGTAAAATTTGCCTGTGTGAAAGCAGTCTTGTACCGTCGTTTATGAGTATAACTTCTGTGTGCGCGAGTAGGGAAAATATTTTTTGTTGAAAGAATTGAAAAATAAAAAAGAAAACAGTTATTTATTCAAAGTTTCAATAAAAGAAATCGATCATAAAAAAAAAAAACCAGTGGTGTGATGTTGAACAGAAAATATTTAATTTGAAGTCATTTTCTTTAAAGAACATAAATTAATAAAGAACTATAAACATAAAGCAGAACTTAAAAAACAGCGCCGTGCTTTTTGTTGACGGCGGTGTGTTCTGGGCGACCAAAGCTGGTGTTTACTCGTGAAAGTGGACCAATTGTGTTGAGACGAGTGCGGCTGATATAGATTTTGCGAAGACATTGTGTTAACATAAAATTTCGGTATTTCCGGCCATAAAGGCCAAAGCAGATGTAAAATTTAAAATAAAAACAGTCAAAAAAAAAAAAGGAAAAAAAATTTATTTTTGTACTAAAAAATTATTAAACAAAAACATTAAAATAAGCAAGAAAAGCTGGGAGATACTCTTATGAGTACCTCAAAAGCAAAAAACTGTCAAGTAAGCACTAACGGCAGAAATGCTTATTTAACCCTTAGCGCTGAAGACGTAAGCGAAAACAACACAACGAAAAAAATTGATGATAGTCTGTATCTAACAGCAAAGCAACACTTTCGCGTTCGTACAAGTTCACTACCGCAAACCAGTGAATTATTATCGGTTCCAGTGCCACTCAAATCGGCAACTTCATCCGCGTCGGGTTCCTGCTCTTCAATTAACGAAGCTGCTACAACTGCTATCGACATCGAAAAACCTAAGATCCAAGTAGGAATGGACAGATACCTAACGGTTACCAAACGTGGGCGAAGTCCCAAATCGTCCCAGGTCGCATCAGTTCGAAAGTTATCTAGAAATAGTGACGCCGCCTCAGTAATTTCTCAAAATCGATTTTCTTTGTTACAAGACGACAACGAGAAATCTGTCTGCACAACCAAATCCTCTAAACCTCCACCGATCTATTTGAGGGAAAAAAATTCAAACGCCCTTGTTAAAAAATTAATTTCGACTATTGGTGATAAAACGTTTTATGTCATGCCAATAAAACGTGGCAAAATTGATGAAACCAAAATACAGGTTCACGAAGAGGCGAATTTCCGTAAAGTGGTTAATGAACTTGAAAAGAGTAAATTAAGCTTTTATACATATCAGCTTAAAAGTGCAAAAGGTTTGCAAGTTGTAGTAAAGGGCGTAGATCCAAGTGTTGAACCAAACGAAATCAAAGGTGCCCTCATTGATCAAGGTTTCAAAATTAAAAATGTCGTAAACATAATTAATAGGGAGAAAATACCACAACCTCTGTTCCGAGTAGAATTGGAGCCCAATGACATAAAATTGAAGAAAAATGAAACTCACCCAATTTACAATTTGCAATATCTTCTGCATAGAAAAATCACGGTAGAAGAACCCCGCAAACGTTCAGGGCCCGTACAGTGTCACAACTGTCAAGAGTTTGGCCACACAAAAACATACTGCAAACTTCCATCTGTTTGCGTTATATGCGGAGAATTGCATGCTACTGCTAGTTGCAATAAACCTAAAGGGGAAACAAACCTTAAAAAATGCAGTAATTGTGGCGGTAATCACACTGCAAACTACAGAGGTTGCCCCGTTTATTCTTTCATAAGACAGGGTGCAACACCGGCACCTAAAGTTACATCGGCCCAAAAACAGCATATTTTATCTACTTCGTATCCCCAAATGGTCCGACCAATCAATACTCATGTATCGTATGCCGACGCCGTAAAAATCAACACTGTTCCACCAAAAAATGTTCCATCAGCAAATACCAATGCAGACGCTAACCCAAGTTTCAATTTTACTCGTCTTGCAGCTACTATTGACAACCTTGTGCAGACAATAAACAATTTCACAACTAGTATGACTAGCATGATGCAACAAATGCTGCAAATGCAGACTACTTTGCTTCAGGCAATCGTAAATAGAAAATGAATTCGTTGAAAATATGTTTCTGGAATGCAAATGGCATTCGCCAACATAAAAACGAACTCGAATACTTCCTCACGGAAAATAACATTGATATCATGCTGGTCGCTGAAACGCATTTGACTACAAGAGGTATTTTTAAAGTTAATGGATTCACATTTTATGATACAAAGGATCCGAGAGGAAGAGCATGCGGCGGCTCAGCAATTTTAATAAAGTCTAGACTGAAACACCATTTTCTAGACAGCAAGCGTGAGGACTATTTGCAAGCCACAACTATTTGTGTTGAAAATCTTTTTAATGATATAGTAATATCATCGGTCTACTCTCCTCCCAGGTTTTCAATAACCGAGGAGCAGTATGAAAAATTTTTTAAAGGTCTTGGACCATGTTTTCTGGCAGCTGGCGATTACAATGCGAAACACAATTACTGGGGTTCGCGCTTAATTACACCTAGGGGCCGAGCATTGTACAACGCTATTAGCAGTAATGATTTAGATGTTGCTTCGAGTGGTCAGCCTACATACTGGCCTACCGACAGACAAAAAATTCCGGATGTAATAGATTTTGCTGTCACAAAAAATATTTCAAGAAATTTAGTCACTGTAGAATCTTCCATGGATTTATCATCGGATCATTCTCCAACCATTGTAACTATTTGCAGCCCGCTTAGAAGACATTTGTTTTTTGCTGATACAAATATGATCAGTCGCATCAACTGGTTGAGTTTTAAAAAATATCTCAGCACCCATTGTTCGGAGAATATTTTGCTAGAAACAAAGGAGGATGTGGAGTGTAGCCTTGCAACTTTTAGTGAAAATATTAAACAAGCAGCACAGCTTGCAACAACTAAACATCCGCAGACTACTTTAGGTCACATCTATTCTGCAGACATTGAACGTCTCGTAGCGGAAAAACGAAGAGCTAGAAGAGATTGGCAACAACACAGATCGCCCCTGCAGAGGCAGAGACTTGGAGAATGCACAAAGCGGCTTAGAGACTTACTAGCATATGAAAAAACTGCATCTTTCGAGAAATATCTGGAGGGCCTCGATGCTACACCAAACTCCAACTATTCTTTATGGCGTGCTACAAAAAACCTTAAAAGGCCCGTTGAGTACAAGCCACCCCTACGTAGTATCAGTGGAGATTGGGCAAGAAGGGACGCTGAAAAAGGTGACTTATTTGCCGATTACTTGAAAGATGTATTCACCCCACACATATGTACTGATGATGTTAGTTTGCCAAGCGTAGTTGGATTACCCCCTCGACCCTTAAAGTTTAAGTTGCGTGAGGTACAAAAGCTAATTTCTGAAGTAAATCCGAAAAAAGCTCCTGGTATGGACGGCATAAGTAACAAAATGTTGAAGGAGCTCCCCAATATTGCAGTCAGAATCATGCTATTCATTTTTAATGCCATTTTACGGCTTGAATACTATCCTGACCACTGGAAGATTTCTAAAGTTAAAATGATTCCAAAACCGGGTAAAGACCTAACCAAAACCGAGTCATATAGACCCATAAGTCTATTACCAACTATTTCAAAGGTTTTCGAAAAGTTGCTTATGGATAAATTGTCTCCAATGCTAAGGGATAGTGGGTGTATCCCAAACCATCAATTTGGTTTTAGAAGTAGACATAGCACAATTGAGCAAACCCATAGATTGGTTCAGGTGATAAGAAGGACTTTTGAAGAGAAGAAGTATTGTTCAGCTATTTTTAATGATGTTTCACAGGCTTTTGACAAAGTTTGGCATGAAGGTCTATTTCTAAAACTTACCGCTCACTTGCCTTGTAATATGAGCAACCTACTGAAAAGCTACATAATTGGACGAAAATTTGCTGTCGTTGAAGGAGACTTCGTAAGTGTATCCAAACCAATTTCCTCAGGTGTACCACAAGGTAGCATTCTTGGACCAGTTTTATATTTGATATATACCTGCGATATGCCTGTAAGTGAAACTGTCCACACTTCTACGTTTGCTGATGATACAGCGTGTCTAAGTTCGCACGAAAACTCCTATCAAGCCTCAATAAATCTTCAGCAACATATAACTCAGTTGGAGTTGTGGTTAAAATTATGGAGAATTAAAGTAAACGTTCAAAAGTGCATTCATGTGACTTTCACCCTGCGAAGAGATAATTGTTCACCCGTTCGAATCAATAATCACATTGTTCCTCACCATAATTATGTGAGATATCTTGGTATATATCTTGATCGTCGCCTTACATGGAAACATCATATTGACTCAAAGCTAACACAAATGAAACTTAAGCTAACACAATTACACTGGCTCATTGGCAGGAACTCGAGACTTGGCCTAGATTGCAAACTTCTAATTTACAAGAGTATTCTGAAACCAATATGGTCTTATGGAATCCAACTTTGGGGCACTGCCTCAGCTTCAAACGTGGATAGAATCCAACGTATGCAAAATAAAATTTTACGGTTGATAACTTCCGCCCCATGGTACATCAGAAATTCAAACATACATTGTGACTTAGACATACCGCTGGTGACTACAGAAATCATCAAATACGCAGGCAAATACTTGATGAAGCTCGAAGACCATCCTAATCCCCTTGCTCGCAATATCTTGGATTATAGTGGACATAGCCGATTAAAAAAGAAGGATACCGCAGCTTTAATCCTCAATGCTACAGATGACACATCTTAGAAACATTTGTTTTGTTTTTTTTTTAATGTCAATTTTTTTCTTTTTTTACCCAAAAGGTTAGTTCTGACATGGTCGGGACTAATGTAACTTTTTTTAGAATTTAAGATTTTAAAACTTATTGTTAGTTCTTTTTATAGAAGATACAATAAATAATTTTGAGAGTTAAAAAAAAAAAAAAAAAAAATATATTTTGAAAATTCATAATTTTGATATTTTTCCTGTCTAATTTAAGTATAAGTATTAGGCCCAAAAATTCAATTCAAGAAAAATTAACATGGATGTTTGAAAATAGTTTAACAAATCATTCACATGAAGCCAAAAAACAACGCAATGTATTTAGCGATATATTTTCTTTTTCCTTTAATTTATCGGAACTTAAGAATATTATTAGATTTGCCTGCCCATTACAATGTAATGTAACGGGTCGGTCAACAAGCCTGGGTATTTTAAACGGCACATTTGATGCACTGAAAGTACATGCCCGTGATTCTACAAAGTTTTCTGGAGGATGATAGGTTTTAACAAAAAGCAATAAGCTTGCAGGATTTCGGGAATGAAAACCGTTCAAAAATATAGCCGTAGTTAACTGCAGATTAGGAAAATTAAATTCTTTAATAGAAAGTTTTCAGAACACGGTAGATTTTTAAAATTTTTTAACAATCTCTTCGAAATATGTATTTAACAATCACGATTTAAAAAGATATCAAAAAATTTTTTAAATAATAGATGAAAAAAAAACCAATGTAAGTAACTTTAAGTTCATTATTAAATACATTTTTAGCCCAAAAAAGTATCTTTCAAAAGCGGTGAAACCTCTACTGTGTTAACGTGTAAAAGATAAAAGCGTCATTAAGGAGGAAGCAATAGCTCTAGAGAGAAATAATATAAGTGACTTTGATGTCTTACTTAATTAAAGTTGCCTTCGGCACAGCAAATCACTTTGGACAAGCTTTCCAAAGTAAAACCAAACCAACGTTATATTGCACATGAAACTTTTTTTAATCTTTATATTAAAATAAGAATTTATTTGAATGAACCCGATTTCCAGTAAGTTTATATAAGTTAGCACAATCTTGAATATGCACCTTTCCTTAAATATTTTACATCACTGTGTAAAACATGACAGTTCAAGCACTGTTTTATTTTTAAATTATTAGTCGTTTATTTAGAATTTCTAAAATTTTATGTTGTAATTTGAATTTGTAATTAACTGTGTTTCTTTTAAGGAAGTTAAAGTTTTAAGATCTTTTTTGTACATAAATTAAATTTTTAAAATCGTATATTGCATGAGTTTAGTTTAAATTGCAAAATTTTAGTGTCCAATCAAACAAACAGTATTGATATCAAGTTAAACACGATTTGATTTCAAACTGCTTGTCTTATGATTAATTATTACGACATGATATTAGGGTTG
This sequence comes from Trichopoda pennipes, assembly GCA_030448955.1. Lineage (NCBI taxonomy): Eukaryota > Metazoa > Arthropoda > Insecta > Diptera > Tachinidae > Trichopoda > Trichopoda pennipes. Next base: position 8,822,438 of record JASKUP010000042.1, read on the forward strand.
AGTTGGAAATTTTAAAAATGATTTCGGATTTCAGTTTCAAGCATCGTGTTTCAATAGTTTCATGGAATAGCGCAGAGGATTTTTAGTTTCAAATTTTTTTAAAGTCCAGAAGTATGCACCGAACATAGACTGATCCAACGTTAATTTCTCTTTATTCGCGAGCGTCTTACTTTGTAAAGATACACAGATGTGTTAATTTAATTTTATAGTCCACAAAAGGACTTTTAAAACTTTATAATTATTTGGTCTCTAAGCGGGCTATGAAAAATTTATATTTAACACTTTTCTAAACTTATTTTGTAGTCCTCGAAAGAGCTTTGTAATAAACCTCAATAGCATTAAAAGCGGCAGCGAAACTTAACCATTCAATAAACCTGAGTCCAGGTCTGCTAATCTTCCACCAGCTACACAAACAATTTCCAGGTGTAGATAAGTACCTCTAGAAGAAAAAATTGCATAACTGCAGAAGCAAAAATTTTATTCATTATCTTTTTTAGGAAAACTGACCGTTTTAAGTCAAATTCTGCCGATTTTCTATCAGCCAAACAATTCATTTCCACGCGTTGGTAAGTGCCTGTAAACAAAAAACAATTTGCCTCTGATTCTTCCTTACGTTACTTATATTTTTAATAATATTATCATGTCATCGACATTGACGTCGATATGGAAACACGCGAAAATTTTACCTCTGCGGAAAGCAAATGGCGAATACAGGCCAATTGCCATTCTTTGCTTTTTATCAAAAGCATTTGAGAAAATTTTTATGCCAACAAATGTTGTCTTACATTAACGGCAATAATTTACTTTCCAGTATGCAATCTGGTTTTCGTCAGAACCATAGCTGTATTACTGCTCCTGCAGAATAGAGAACATACGACAGGAACTGGCATGTCGGAACATATCTTTTTTAGTGTGGACCATGACATTACTAAAGAAATTAAAATTTTTTTCAGAATCTCAGACACATCGGCCAAGCTAATTAATTCATATGTATCGAATCGCACACAGTCGGTTTTTGTAAATAAAGTATGGTCGAACAAATTGTCACTTATTAGAGGTGTGCCACAGGGGTCTATTCTTGGTCCACTATTATTTTCAATATATGTGAATGATTTGCCAAAGGTGCTTTCCAAATGCAACATCCACTTATACGCAGACGATGTCCAACTTACGCTAGGCATTTAAATAATGAGTTACAGAAAATTTATCACTGGGATTGTGCAAGCGGACTTTGCTTAAACCCTTGTAAATCCAAGTGTATTGTAATAGGCAGAAAACGTTTAGCAATAACTTTTTCAGGAGACATTGTTTTAAATGACGAGAATATCGAAATTGTTAATAAGGCAAAAAATCAAGGCATAATTTTTAACAACTGGTTGACATGGTCGGACCACGTAAACGCTCCAGTCGGACAAGTGTATGTGAAGTTACGGACTCCTTGGACCACGCAGTTTTTCACCCCATTACGGCATACTTGATTCCAACTTTGATGTATGGATGTGAACTATTTGGTAATTGCAACACCGTTAGTAAAAGAAAACTGAACGTTCTACATATATAGTAATATTATTAGATATGGTTTGCGTAGATTTGATCATGTTTCATCTGTTATTTGAAACAGATTATTTAATCTTTACGGGTTTAGTTTTGAAAGTCTAATAAAATTCCGTACTCTAGTTTTTCTACACAAAAACCCCTAGATATTTGTTTGAAAAATTACGTTTTTCCCAATCGCCTAGAAACTGAAACATTATAATACCTCGAGATTAACATCTAGTGTCTGAATGGCAATTTTATTTGTATGCTGCTCGCATTTGGAATAGTCTTCCACCATATCAACAACAGCAACGCAAGCAACATAATTTCTATTTATATATTTATTTATATTAAGCTATTTAAAAATATTTTATTTTTTTGTGTTAATTTTGAGTACTTATAACGCAATGCGTTCCTGTACTATATTTATAAGATTTAGTCTTGTACTGGAAATAAACCAATAAAAAACAAACTAAAGCACACTCTTAGATTCCGTTTTCCTAACTTTTCAGAATTTAAATTTAATTTTACCTATTTCATAATTAATAATGCCTTGTTTTATTACTTTTAAATAAAAAGTGCCAAATTCTCACAGTTTGATAACAAATATTTTTATTTTGTGGCTTTCATTGGTGTTTCTATCTACTTGTTGGGGTAAGAATTGAGATATTTGAGGAGGATTAACCTCACAACATAATTCAATTTTTATACATCCTGGTTTATACATTTAAATGAACTTAGGCACCTATTTATTCAACCAAATAATTAAATATATCAAAGCCAGTGAAGTTAACTTTTATTTTTAATTACATTATTTATGTACATTCATTTAAACAATATTTCTGACTCAAATTTGGGTTAAGTTTTTAACGAAAATTTTAAATAAATTAAATGGACTTTGTTCATTTCAGTAAATATTTTAATGTTAAACAAACGTGAAATAATGAAGTAAAGCTTTGTATTTTACGTTCATTAAATTGCATTTCAACTATTTTATGCGTAAGCAAAAGAAAAATGTGTTTTGGTGAATATGAATTAAGCATATATGTAGGTTATATATGTATGTATATACTTTTAGGATACACAAAACTCATCATCATCACTTTTAGAAAAATAATTCCGCGTGAACATATACGTGATGGAGTTTTTTTTAGACTTAAAAATTAAAAGTGACGACAGAAAAATCTAATTCGATAATCGTAAATCATTTCATATTTTCGTATTAAAATACAACTGATATATATTTATTAGTTTAAATTAAGTTCAAATATACTGACGTTTTAGCATAATTTGTTTACAATTCTCGTCTTGCAAAGGCGCGTGTTGGAAATGCCACTGGTTGGTGCAACTTTGCCATATTCTCCTTGCGTGAATATTATAGAAGCAATGAAGCTTGCTGTTAAATAAAAGAATAATAGATGGCGCTATTTTCTTTATACCATTTGGCAATTCTTTTAACACGTCACTTTAATTTTTTGACAGCCAGTTGATTTCGTAGTTGCATTCGGTTTGCTTAGTGGACGGAGTTTTGGTTAAGAATTCAATTTAGCTTAAATACTAAAATTCAATGGGTGCCGATAAAAAGCAGCAAAAAGTACAATCCTCTGGATTCACTAAAGAAGAAGAACTTTTGCTACAAGATTTTAGCCGTAATGTCAGCACAAAATCCTCAGCTTTATTTTACGGCAATGCATTTATTGTTTCTGCCGTTCCTATCTGTAAGTAGTTATTGACACGTTGATAGATCATTGAAATACAACCACTTATGGTTGTCGTTGTTTTAAAATGTAATGTAAATATCTGTTTAAAGGGCTTTTCTGGCGTGTCCACAGCATGGATTTATTGTCCAGCGCAATATTCTTTGTATTGATGACTGGCGTCAGCACCTACTTGATGGCGATGGCTTACAAAAATGTAAAATTCCAGTTAAAGCATAAAATAGCTGTACGACGTGAAGGTGCTGTAACCCGTGAAGTCAATCGCCAAATGGGTGATGACAAGAAGGTAACACGTAAGGAAAAGGAGGAACGTATATTGTGGAAGAAGAATGAAGTAGCTGATTATGAGGCTACCACCTACTCCATTTTTTACAACAATGCACTTTTCTTGGCTGTAATCATTTTTATCAGTTTCTTCTTGTTGAAAAACTCCGCTCCTTTAGTGAACTACATATTTTCCATTGGTTTGGCCAGCGGAGCCTTGGCGCTTTTCTCCACCAGCACACAGGCGAATTGAATTCCTTCATACTTTGCGGCGTGTCGTCGTATACCTCTTAGTTTTAAAAATCGGCTTACACAATGGTGTTTTCGTAACCTTTGTTCGGCTCATTTTTTTATAATTTATACCTTGTGTTTTAAAAATGTATTTTATAAATATCTCTACAATGTGTCTTTCATTCTCCTTTATTTGTGGCTAATTTTGCCTGCGGCAAAATAAAATTTTAATTTAGGTAGGTATAAAGAGAATAACTTTGCAGGTGTTTTTCTAATATTATTAAATAAGCGTGAAATGTTGAAGGGTGGGAGGTGTTTAGGTATGGTACGTGGAACTTTCACTGGGTTTGAAAATAATTATAATAAAATAACATCATTTAAAGCTACTTATAAATGCTAAATATCATCAATTATATAAAATGATTGAAATTCACAAAAAACAAATCCTTTAAAGCTCAAAGTATACCTGCAGTTGCCCAATTAGATCTACGTACAGATGGGGTTTGCAAGGCTTCACAAAAATAGAGTATGTACAGATTTTTGCAAAAGTGATGTTATATTTTAGCGATGATTGTGCATTGATAGTGCAATGGCTCGTATATATATCAGGTTCTTAAAAGTTAATCTTTTACGAACAGCTAACATCTAAACCTCAATCTTTTGAAAGCTAATTTAAATAACTATAAAGTGTAGGCAAATGGAAAAATCCAGTGATCCTATTGTGAGTGCAACCAAGATATCCAGGGCCTTTTGCTCTTCGCTCTCATATGGGTGTATTAACACCTTTTACTCCTCAATATTAACTACAACAATACCACTATTGTGCCGTTAACGTGACTATACATTTACATTCCTAATAGCTGTGATTATTAAATTGGTTAATCAAGTTATTAGTTGCACTGAGAAGTTGTTGTCAGTTAATAAATTTCTAATTTTTTCTTTATTCTTATTATGGAATACTTTGGCACTTATTGTTAATCTCAACTCTAGCAAACTATTTTTTTGGTTTATGGTAACAACCTAAGTATAAGTAATTGTTTATTTCTTTATTTCGAATATAACGCAAAACAGATAATATACTTATTGTTACGAAGATAATTTGTTAACTGTCAAAATAAAATAAATAACGAAGTGTCAAATAAATAAAGTTAACGAAACAACCCACTGTGCATTTTACAAACTGCCTAATTTTTTAAGAAATCTTGTACACAAAAGACAACAACACGCTCGTAAGAAATTCTAGGAAATAACAACAGGAAAAAAAACACACAACCAAGCAACAACAACATGGTGTGATGTTAAAGTAAAATATTCCATAACAAGCTAAACTATGAGAGTAGCTGCACCATTTTGTTGAAACCACACAAAATGGAAATGAAATCATTTTCGTAATAGTTCCGTAAAAAACAAATTCGTTTAGCATGGTATAATGGAATAAGTTTCCTTTCCGCAGCAATAAATTCATCCTTAGTTTAAGATAAAGCTACCGTTAATGTATCGTTTGCTGCCCACGATATGATATTGCAGCCCGATACGTTATCATGTAGAATTGTCGCTATTTAAAAATATCGGTCAATTTTAATATATGACACAATTATGATATTCTCATAAAATATTTATTATTAAAAATAAAAATATATTTGATTTTTATAGTATAATACACTGTCCCAAACAGAAGGGCACTCAAGTACATCTAATATTAATGTAGAATTATAATTTTCGAAAAAAAAATAATTATAATTTACACAGTTTATGAATTGTGTATTAACATACAATGCGAAAAAAATTGAAGAAAGCCTCTCTAAAATAAAAATACTGAAGAACAAAAAAAAAGGAATGGTCTAAATATAGTTAAAAATATTTTTTATTATATAGATTAGGTTTGATGTTCTTATCTGATTGTTTTTGACTAGTATCAAATCTACTATTTTCTGTTGTTAATTGTTTACATGTAATTGTTATTATGTTAGCTCGTCTATAAATGTGATAAACTATAGGTATGCCAGTTTCGTTTTAAATATATCCATGTCTAATTAAAAAAGGAAGGCTTCTGGTGGGACGTATCCCTTTTGAAGTGTTCTTGATATGTAATGCTCACTAGGTAGTAGGGGGCCAGAATTAAATTATTTTCGTAACATGCGGTACTTTTTAAAATGTGCTTTCTTATTAAATGGATAATAAAAATGTTAATTCTATTTTGGCTGGATATGTATTTTTTATAATTACTGTTTGCAGATCTGTGAAGTGAGGTACAGCTTTTAAGACATTTTCTTTTAAATAGTCTTAATTTTTCCATATAAGATGACGATATTTTGTACCAAACTTGGCAACGATATGTTAGTATGGGCCTAATAAAAGACTGATACATAACTATTTTAACTTTTGAATTCAGAAATTTTGAGTAGAATAATTTTATATAAAGAAAAAAGGCCTTCCCGGATTTTTTATTTGAAGATTAATGTGATTATTGAAATATAGTAACTTATCCAAAAGTGTATACCCAGATACTTTACAACTTGTTTATTTGGTATAGAAAAGTTTGGCGGAAAAGTTTTGTCTCGCATTATTCGCATTGTTTTAGATTAATCTTTATTTGCCAATCTGTTATATATTTTTCATTAATATAAAAATATTTCTGCAATTTATCATTAATTTTATCATCAGAGTGATAAATTATAATATCATCAGCAAATCCAATGATGTTCTCTACTTGGTTCAGGAGTTCATGAATAAATAAATTAAAAAGTATTGGCGCATTTACTGTTCCCTGCTGAAGACCATTGACAACGATAAATTTCTTTGCACTAACTACTTATCCATCACAGACTTGGATCGACTTGTTACTTATCATGTTAAATATAAGGCAAATTAAATGAAATGGAAATCCATAATTCACTAGTTTATAAGTTAGTTCAGTATTCATATATTATCAAAAGCTTTCTCAAAATCGATTAAACAAACTCAATGAATTCATCAAATTCAAACGTACATTTGAAACTAGCAAATATACTGCATGTATTGTGGAATGTTTAAAACCAAATTGTTTATCATTTACAAGATTTTTTCTTCACACATATTAATTATGTTGCTATTAATGCATATGTATGTATTTACGAAAACTTTGGTTATGTTTGGAAGTAAACTAATTGCTCTAAAATTTTTGGTATTACATACTCATATCTTTGCCTTTTTTATATAACAACTACTCTTGCTATTTTCCATGCATGTGGGAAGTATGAGTTATTTAACATATTGTTAAAGAGGGTAGAATATTCGAGAATAACTTCCTCTTGAGTATTCCTCAAAGCAATGTTGGTAATATTATCCAACATAAGATTGTATTTTTAGTTACGAAGTAATTATCAGTGAAGGATTCACTCAAGTCTTTAACTTTTTTATATACTGTAAAAGTGATAATAGATGACTTATTTCATTCATACCGATTTTTATTTCTTAAAAATCTAGAGAAGCAATTTTCAACTTGTACGTGCGAGCTATTATCAGTATCGTTCTCCTTTTGAGAGTGAACTGATGCAAGATAAGTTGCAATAACGTTGAGTTTCTGATTATCATCTTTTACTAGAATGTTATCAATATCTTTTTCTAATACCTCTCTCTGGGTTTATTCCTGCATTTTTTTTTTATTAAATTTTCATTTTCTTGTGGTATTTTGATATCTACATTAAGGGGTACGTGTTTTTAAATTGTTTTTTAATCTCGCTAAACATTTCCGATGCTCAGTGTAATTTTTTTAAGTTTATCCTGAAAATGTTTATTGACCACCAGGGTAAAACTATTAAGTCTCAGTTTTCAATCCATCTAACATAATTAAATTTCGCAGCGATTTGTTCTTTAAATAGGGTAAGAGGTGTATCCTTTTCTACTTTGAGAATTTGAATCGCATTGTGGTCACTATCATAATCTAGGATTTCAAGACAATTCAAAGAGTTATTTACATTTTGGATAACCAATCTTGCATCTGCTAGACACAAATCTAAGTTGTATAGTTTGTGTCTAAGTAAGAGCTACAACGGGGATATGAGGGGTCATTAGATGCGTATAGCCTACATCTAAATATAATTTCATTATATGAAAGCCATTCTATTAATTTTTTTTTCCAATGGATTATTTGAACTATTTTTCCAGTCTGTATGCTTACAATTTAAATCCCCTGCTAGAATAAAATAATTGTTTAAATTCGCTAAGTTTATATTTTGAAAAATTGTTATAATTCCTAGTAAAAATTATCGCAAATTTTGCCTACTGATAATATGCAGGTATAATGTATAGAGTTGTTTGATTGTTGAAATAAATAAATAAAAAGAAAGAAGAGCTAAACAACTTTTGTGCAATAAAGAATTGTTAACAACTTTGTATCGTCTACTTATTATCTTTTTTGCATCATTATGCAATCTTTAACATCTCTTCATAACCTAAGAGTATAGCTTTAACTAACACGTAAGTACGTTTGCACTTTGTAATCCGAACAAATGCTATGCTTTCACAAATTCTAACGTGACCTAAATTTTCCATTTTATTAAAGTTCAAAAACAGCACAAATAAACAAATATCTATAAAAAACAGTTAAACTGACAGACTACCAATGCAGCTTTGCTATTTTATTTTGAGAAATTATATTTTTGATAACAGAAATAAAACTGAATCATTGTTTTTTTAAATAACTGTTTAATGTATTCGATTTCAAAATTCCATAAATTCATATAATTATTAATTTATATGTCATAAAAATTATTAAATTATATACAAATATTTACGATGGAGACAGTTTCATTTTAATTGTATGTGAAACACCCCGTAAGTTAGTTAAGCTTTCAAACAATAATTTAAGTTTTTTTGTATTTTTCATCTCTTTCGTTATTAATTAACTAATCGCAAAAATGAACGCCTATGAAGTTTTTTTGGTTGAAACACAGAAAATAGTTAATTGTCTGTACATTCTAGTTATTTGCACGTTGCCTATACTATGGTTTGGAGAATGCAGAAAAACCATGTCTTTCCTTTTCAAGAGAATACGTTTGCCAGATTTATATGATATCATGCAACAAAAAACTGATATTTCAAACAATTTACAAATTTTTGTTGTAGGCACAGCCGTTACCGCTTATTTCCTGCACAGATATTGGCGAAAATATATACTGAACTTGAGATGCAATGTGCTAGAGCAAGAAATAGGATTAACTGATAACAAAGAAACGAATAACTTGAAAATACAACTTTTACAATCGATAAACAATATTATTGACAGAAAAACAAATGTTGGTAAAACTGCATACGGCGTTAAGCAATAAAAAATAAGTGATTTCCAGGAACAACTGACTAAAATTGAAACATCCTCAGTGGATAAATTAGAAAAAAGAAATACTGTTTAAATCGAAAATTTTTAGCAAAACATAAAAAAAAAAATCGATTGTGATTTACGGTTTTACATATACATATGTATTCATACAATTATCTGCTTATTACATATGTATATTTCTGATTCTTAATGGATAACATTTCTTTAATAAAAAATCATTGCGAACTAGTGGCTTTATTTTTAGCTTTGAATTTAATTAAGTAAATGCACTTCAAAAAACAACAATTTAAATCAAAATTTTAAAGTTAACAAGATTCAATCAGCAAGGCAATACCTTGACCTCCGCCAATACAAGCTGAACCAACACCGTACTTTAGTTTTTTTCGCCTAAAAAGATAAATTGTTGATTTCATTTACGTGTGCGTATTTATTTTTTTAAAAATACTTACTGTAACTCATGGACCAAGTGCCCAATAATACGATTCCCACTAGCACCCAAAGGATGGCCCAAAGCAATAGCACCACCATTCACATTTAATTTATTCATATCCAAACCAAGTGTATCAGCACAGGCTAGAGTTTGAGCCGCAAAAGCTTCATTAATCTAATATATAATTTATTGAAGAAAATCAGTTTAATTTTATTGAAAGCACTTGTACAAATTACACTTACTTCAAATAAATCGATATCTTCCTTCTTTAGACCACTGACTTTTAAAACATTTTCGATAGCAGAAACTGGACCAATTCCCATAATTTCAGGTGGACAACCAACATAAGAATAAGCTACTAAACGGGCCAAAGGCTTTACATTATACTCTTTAAGGGCTGCTTTAGAAGCGATGATAACAGCTGATGCTCCATCGCAGATGCCCTATATAAATGTATATAATAAATTTTATATTTTTTCCTGTAACACAAATAATATCACATTTATTTACTGAAGCAGTTCCGGCAGTGACTACACCATTTTTTTTAAACAAAGATGGCAATTTGGCTAATCCTTCGAGTGTGGTTTTTGGTCTAGGATGTTCATCAACAGCAAAGTCAATTTCCTTTCCTTTAACTTTTAATTTAATAGGTGTGATTTCTGATTTGAATGCACCTTCATTTTGACCCTTTTCCCAGTTTTTTTGCGAACGCAAAGAGAACTCATCAACACGTTCGCGGGAAATTTTATATTGCTCAGCTAGATTTTCGGCGGTTAAAGCCATGGGCAATTTGCAGTATGTGTCTGTAAGACTAGCCCACAGAGAATCTTCGAATTGGTAATTTGTTCCCAATGTAGTACCAAATCGTATATTGCGAGCAATAAATGGAGCTTGGGACATGTTTTCAACGCCACCAGTTAAGGATACTTTTGCGCTTCCCATAACGATGTCTTGAGCACCATTAACAATAGATTGGAAGCCTGAACCACAAAGACGGTTGACACCAAGAGCCGGTTTTTCTATAGGAATGCCACATCCGAGACTGACATGACGAGGTAAATATATGCCATCGGTGGAACCTGCCTATTTTTAGAAAAATAAATGATGACAAATAAAATTTAATTTAGGTTTTAAATTTATTTTAAAATGAATTTTGTATGATAATTTTGATTAAAATAAATATCACATTAAAATTCTTTTTTTTTATAAATATCACAATTATTATTTCAAATAAATATAAAAGCTGTTTTGCAAATAACATTCCAACTAACATTCACCTCTATTCAAACGTTTGGAAATTTAAAAAAATTTAAATTTCGAATGTTATGATTTTGAATTAATATTTTTTAGTAGTTAATTATTAAGCACTAGGTCATTATTTAATAAAAACAATTTTAAGACTTTATTTTTTATTATTTTTCAATATTTCGCCAAACGATTGGTTGGCATCATCAGAATAAACAAAAATAATAATAAAATAATAATAATAATAATTTTTGTTTATCTTGATGATGCCAACCAATGGTTTGGCGAAATATTGAAAAATAAAGTTTTAAAAATTTTTTATTAAATAATGACCTAGTGCTTAATAATTAATTAACTACTAAAAAATATTTAAAAAAGGTCAAATAACTATAATTATTATATTTTTAAAAAATGTTAAAGTTAATAAAATTTATAAATAATGGATACACAGTATCGGGCAAAACCAACACGAGCTAAATATATGATTTTTTATTTACTAAAAAATATTTTGAAACTAAGTTGTAAATTGAAACAAAAATAACACTGATTCTTCATTTAAACCGTTCAAAATCAGTAAAAAACCATTATTTTAAGGAGCCAAAACTAAATCGCACAGTCAACACTGGGTAAGTGTTAAAAAAGACTCAATATTTTGTAGTGTATCCATTATTTTTTAAAACTGCAGCACATTTTCGATGCATTGAGTCTATTAAATTGCTTAATACCTCTGAAAAAAATCCTTTTCAGGCAGTTACTGCTATATTTTTATAGTTAATGTGGTATATTTTTCAATCTACATTTTCTTATTAATATTGGGATTGAGACTCAGCGATTTTGCAGGATAGTTTAAAACATTAATTTTGTTGCTAACGAACCACTCCCAACTGTGCTTATGTTTTGTTTATTTTTAAAGGAGTCCAGCACAATTAACAGAGATTAATTTAAAAATGGTTCAAAGTAATAAATTTTGTGTTCTGATAATGGTTATTTAATTTAGTGGAATTCATTTTTGTTTTAGTGTTTATAAAAATTATATTATGACTATTAAAGAATTCAGTATAATGCAAGTCTGGCAATTTGCAGATGTGCATATCTACGTGAATGCCTTTTTAGCTAATAAAGTAAAAATTAATAACTATTTTTATTGTAAATACATATTGTATATACTTAAAAATAAGTAGTTTTCGAGATAATTGAAAGCTCAACTATGTATACCCATGTTAAGCATATGTACACAAGTGCACACGAACATACATGCTATATAGTACATATTATATTGCAACTTACTGTCATAATATGACCAACTATCACAGTGTCAACCTGCTCAGGACTTAAGCCTGAAACAGCAAGTGCTGCCTTAGCAGCTGTGGTCTGTAATTGAGTCTGATTGATATTTTTAAAAGCTCCTCCGAATGTTCCGAAAGCTGTTCGCTTAGCAGCAACAATATAAACACCTTCAAAGATCAATAAATTTGAATTGATTACTACTTTATATTTAACTTTGTTTAAAATAATTTAGATTACAATTACACAAAAAAACTAACAAGTTTATTTTAAATTACACTCTCTTGTGCAAAGTTCAATGTTTTTCTTTTAACCGGTGTGAATATAAGATGAAAAAAAAACAATGTTGATAAAGAAAGACAAGAAAATAGCACAAGACAGAACTTTACTACATACTGTTGTTAGGGAGCATAGGCAAAAGTCCAAAGTGCAATTTATTAAAAACAAAATATAATAAAAAATATATTAACCATTAGCTCAATAATATTATTAACTTAATATATCACAGTTTAATTAGTTGTACATAAAATTTACCTTTTGTAATGGCTGACATATTTCTATACTTGTTTCACAACAAAATGTGGGTGTTTATTTAATTAACTTCCTTTTTTTACTAATAATTGCTATTCACACTCTGTTCCAACCAATTTATAAATGCTTTTTCTTTTGAAAACAACAAATTTAAATAAAAATTGTATTCTCTCTATCTTTATGCGGTATCTCAATATTGTGCTTCGTGCTCAATATGTTACATTATTTAGCAATATATGTATGTACATGTGTTTTTACTATATTATTCTTCTCTTTTATTTATCAGCTGGATCGTTTTTGGTACACAACTACATACATACACATATAGTTTCAATACTAAAAGTGCAAAAATATATAACTGCAATAACATTTTAATTTAAATTCTATAAACAAATGCTTGCAAAATATTAAGATTTATATTTTAGTAACTGAAAAATTAAGTTACATACAATGTAATGTGAATTTAAATTTAACTTAGTACGAATAATGTTTTAAGTTCGCAAATATGCATGTACAAGTTTAATTGATCACGCCCATTCTTACTCCCACTTTTTCGGCATTACAAACGACCGTATGTGAAGAAGTTTTGAACTCACTTTCGAATCTAATAAACTTGTATATTATAAATTTGTATTGTACATTTTAGGCATTGAAATAAAATTTGGTTACTTTCGAAAGCAAATAATCTTCAGTGTCCAATGCAAATTCGTACCCAGCTATCAGATAGGCGAGGACTGGTGCTCCATAAGCCTCTGAAACGTCTCTTCTGCTGCCTTTCTGGTTAACTCATGCAAGTTAGCGGCCACTTTAGCAAAGCTCGGCACAAATTTTCTGTAGTATCTGGTAAAGTCCGAGGTAAATACGCAGCTACTGATAATTTTGGGGGCGAGTCCAATTCTTTACTGCCGATAGTACTTTATTTTCGTCAGTTGATACGCCCTCTGCTATTACACGATACCCCAAGTATTTGACTTTTTTTTGAAACAAAGCACATTTCTTCACATTTAATTTTAGGTCTGCAGTCGTAATACGCTTAAATACTTCATCCAGGTTTAAGTTTTGTATTTCTGCCTCAAAAGTTTTCTTGAATTAATCGCATCTGGAAGTTTTGCGTTTATGGTACCGATTTTGGCATTCTTGGCTATAGAGCTTTCTGATATCAATTTAAGCACCCTTGGCTCTAGTGTTGTTTTTTTCTTTCAATTTTTACCAACATAGCGACAAGCATTGAATTTAAGTCCATATTGCACTTTTCTGGTGGGGTATATATCTCAGTTTTTTCTATTTGTTCAAATTCGTATGTCGCAATATCGATTTCACGCCGCTGAATTCATTAATTAACCTCCTTTGCAATTCTGTCTCATTTCCTGCTGTCGGCAGATCCTTTTGAGCTACTCCACTTTTTTATTTTGTAATTGAACTTCCGATACCAGTTGTTTTATTGTAAAATAATTTACACAGAACCCTTTAAAGTTTTTAAATTAATTACACGATTTATTTACCTATTCGTTTATACCTTAATTGCCTTTATTGCCCAACGGTTTATACATTCCGTTTTGAATGATTCTCACATATACAAGAAAAATCTACTTCAACATAATAATAATAAATTCTCACAAAATATTTATTCAAAATTAAACATTTTATGATATTCTCATAAAACAATTATTCAAATATAAATATTTGAAATTCATTACTGCGGGGGAGAGCACATTCATATAGCCATTTCACTATTGCTGAAAGAGCACATCAAAATTTATTTAATTGAAAAAAGTTGGAAGATTTGTTAGAATTTTTTAATGCCATCCTTATTTTTCTTTTAATTTTATTCACCTCAATATTAATTTTTAAGAATTTAAAATTCATTTTCTGTTACACCATTTTCAAAACCTATTTAAAGATATAGCAGCCATTTTAAATAGTTTAATAAGGATTCCAAAATATGTTAAAAGCTATATGTATAGTTTACATAAAAATTTTATAGCATTTCAAAATTAGTTTTTATAACCGCTTCCTTCCATAAGTTAATCCTCACAGAGCTGATATTTTTTGTAGTGCTCGTAAAGTAGTAAATATTAACAGCTCTGGGAAGCAAATACTCATTTTTTGTTGTTCGCATCAACACGAGCGGGATAATATTGTACTCTGTGATAACATTGCAAACAGAGAAAACGCTCGTACGAATTTGTCTCACAAAAGGAAAAGCAAAAATAGAAGAAAATTTCATAAATGTGTTAGAAATTTAAGAAAAATTTAAAACCACCTAAAACTGTATTTATTTCTAGTTAATTGTTGCAAAAAATACAGAAACGTGCATAACGCATTAAAACAACAGTTAAATAATTAAACCAAGTGACAAAATGTCTGAAACCGACACAACTTCTGTGGTTAAACCACCACCACCAAAATCAAGCCTCAGCGATTTAAGACAATTTCGTATTAATAAAAATGCCTGTGCATCAGGAGCATCAGCAAAAACTGGCAAGTAAATGAAATAAATGTTGAGTGACTTATTTTAATTTTTAAATATGTAACTTAGAACGCGTTCCAGGCAAAAAACGTATACAAGTTATGGCAGATAGTGACACGGATGAGGCTGATGCTAATTCCCCCAAGAAAACTAAATTAGAACTAACGGTTAAAGAGAAAGAGGAGCGCTTTTTAGCGGCGGCAAAGGTGTCCACAGAATACGATACCATGGTAAGTAAAAATAAAAACAAAAAAGGCTGGCCTGGCTGTTAGACACATTGCTTAATTATGTATATAAAATTTAAGGATATACAAGATGCGTTGGTGCGTAGTGATTGGGATGTCACATCTGCTTTATGTTATCTCAAAGAAAAGTGCCAACCGAAGAATCGTTCCGGTCAAACTATAAGTGTAACTTCAACACCAAAGCCTGTGGTGGATTCTACTAGAGCAACAACTAATGGCAGTGCTAAACACCAGCCACCGAAAGTAAAAAAGTCGTCTAATTATGATTCTGATGGCGATGATTCCGGCGATGATGCATATGAAAAAGGTCAGGTCTATGATAGCGAAGACAGTGACGGCGAAGAATCCAGAGAGATGTCGGGCCAAAGAAAAAAAGTATTTGAATTTATGAACACTGCCTCCTTGATGGAACTGCAAACTGTTAAAACTCTGTCTGAAAAGAGAGCCAGTCTTATTTGTGATTTGAGACCTTTTAAAGATTGGACAGATTTACGTAATAAGCTAGAATCAAACAAAGCTCTATCTGCCGAATTACTAAACAATGCCCAAGAACTTATAAATAAGCAAACTAATGTAGCAAATATTTTGACAAAATGTAACAAGTTAGTACAACGATTGGAAGCTGCCATTGAGGCAGGAGCAGGTATTGTAGAGCAACCGAAAATTCTCAACAAAAAGTATAAGTTGGCAGACTATCAACTAATCGGTTTGAATTGGCTGACAGTGATGAATAAGCAACAAATGAATGGCATTTTGGCCGATGAAATGGGTCTAGGAAAAACTATGCAAGTCATAGCCTTTTTAGCATATCTAAAGGAGAACAATCTCTCTAAGGCAGCTCATTTGATTGTTGTTCCCTCATCCACACTTGACAATTGGGCTGCTGAGTTGGCTAAATGGTGCCCCAGTCTTATTGTTGAAAAATATCATGGGACTCAGGAAGAACGAAGGCGCATGCGTATACGTTTCGCAAAAGAAGGCTTCAGTGGTTTTGATATTTTACTCACAACGTGCGTTAAACTTTAAATTAAAATAACTTCAGTAAATGCAATATATCATTTTATATTTAGGTATAATATTGTCGCCAGCACTCCTGAGGAAAGAAAAATGTTTCGTGTTTGTAAATTACACTATGTGATCTTTGATGAGGCGCATATGTTGAAAAATATGACAACAATGCGCTACGCCAACCTAATTACAATAAATGCTGAAATGCGCATTTTATTGACGGGTACGCCGCTACAAAACAATCTATTGGAATTGATGTCACTGTTGTGCTTTGTCATGCCTAGTTTCTTTGGTAAAAATGTGGAGGACATTAAAAGTTTGTTTGGCAAAGTAAGTGGGTATGGTAATATCCTAAAAAAAATTTTATAAATAATATCTGTAACTACAAGGTCTTTATATAAAAATTAAATAAATTTTATTTTTATTTTCAATATTTCACCACACCATTGGGGGGACATTTTCAGGAAAAAAGTGTATAAACAAAAATGTATGTAAAATATAAAGACTTTGTACTGAAAGAAATTATTTAAAAAAGCTCAATAAACTATAATTATAATTTATGATAAAAAAATTATAAAAATTGCAAAAGCAAAACCAAAACAAGTAGTGTCCGTGTGCTCATTACGAATTTACGTTCAATAATTTTATATTAAAATTTATTAATTAAATTTGTTTTGAGGTTTAAAGTTGTATTTTTATTCATTGATTTTCATTCATAAAATTTGGTTACGAAAATGATAAGTTGCAGTTAAAAATAATGATCGCAACATCGGAGATTTTAATTTAAAATTATTGTTTTTAAAAACGAAACCTTTAAACATGTTTTTGCTTTTAATAATGCTGAACTTAAGTTGAAAGAATTAAATTCAGAAAAAAAATTAATTAAAATATAAATTTATAATTATCTTTTACAGAAGGGGAAAACAGAAAACGGTAATGATGAAGTCTCACAATTTCAGGAAACTCAAGTAGAGAGGGCTAAGCGTATTATGAAGCCTTTTGTATTAAGACGTCTGAAAAAAGATGTTTTGAGTAACTTGCCTACAAAATCATCTCTCATTGTAAGTGAAAAATAATTGAAAAGCACTTG
Organism: Trichopoda pennipes; assembly: GCA_030448955.1. Lineage (NCBI taxonomy): Eukaryota > Metazoa > Arthropoda > Insecta > Diptera > Tachinidae > Trichopoda > Trichopoda pennipes. The sequence continues at coordinate 8,839,807 of JASKUP010000042.1, forward strand.
TAAATTTGTTATAATGTTTGGTTGTTGAATGTAGCAAAAAGTGGCTATGACTGAAACACAAAAGCGCTACTACAACGAACTGGTTGAGTATTATTCAACAAATCGAGCGGAGTTGTGCAGTGGAGATCGTGCCGGTGTTACAATTATGATGGATATGCGAAAATTAGCTAATCATCCACTGCTGGCGCGTTACTATTTTAGTGATGAAAAGTTAAGAGATTATTCGAAACGTTTGGCAACTGTTAGTAAATATAAGAAAACAAATCCGCAATATATTTTTGAAGAAATGGCGGTCATGTCTGATTTTCAAGTGATGCAGCTTTGTAATAAACATGTAAGTAAAGTAAAGTAAAATTTATTTTATGGTTATTGATTGTTTATAAAATTTAAATTTAATTGTATGATTTTTAGGAACTTTATGATGTTAAGATACCCGATAGACACATATTGGATTCTGGCAAATTTAAGCATTTGGATACTTTGTTGCCGACTCTAAAGAAGGAAGGTCATCGGGTATTAATTTTCAGTCAATTCACCATGATGCTAGACATAGTGGAGCAATATCTTTCAATTCGGAAGCATAGCTATTGTCGCCTTGATGGCTCAACGGCTGTAGAAGAACGTCAGGACATGATTAATGATTTCAACACTGACTCGGATATTTTTATTTTTCTCCTATCAACAAAGGCTGGTGGCGTTGGTATTAATTTAACAGCGGCCGATACTTGTATCGTGCATGATATTGATTTTAATCCCTACAATGACAAACAAGCTGAAGATCGTTGTCATCGTATGGGCCAAACAAGACCTGTAACTATTTATCGTTTAGTATCTGAGGGCACAATTGAGGAAGGTATGTTGATGGTGGCGGAAGAAAAACTTAAGTTGGAGCAAGATATCACTGCAATTGAAAAGGGTGAAGTACAGGAAACTAAGTGCGTTGTGAGGCTATTAACTATGGCTTTAGGCCTGGATAAAGATGAAGAGGAGCAATTAAATAAATCAATTAATAACTCATTAACATCTTCCAAGTAGAATTTGTGTTTTTATTTTTAAACATAAACCGTCTTAAAAACGTTACTATAAATATTTTAAATTTATTACTTAATTTTAATAGTTTGGTACAAACAAAAGTTTTTTTAAATGCCTTTTGTATGCAATTCAATTTGATTTTTAACGCTCCTCCGATTTTCCGTTCTTTGGTCTTGTTAAGTTTTTTTTTCTTAGTAGCAGGCATTTTGTATTATTTCATCTCAACTGTCCACATAAGTAAAGCAAAAGAACGTATTTAATATTTGTTTTGTTCTGATTTTTATTTAATTATTGTTATTCATATTTGGCTGTTCTTGCACTACGTCCTAACATTCTTGTAATTGTTCAATTGCTAATAATAATTATTTGTTTAAACTTTTAACAGTAGTTTACCTTAGATTTTTTGCAAAAGATATTATTTTTGCTGTTAATAAACAAAAGTAAAGTTTACACTTGAATAGATTAAAATATGAATATTAATAATACCGTTTTAAAATATTATTTTCTTATTTTTCGTTTATCTATAATTTATTTATTTTAAATACAATACAATTTCCAAAACATTTAAGAAAATACACATTTATTATTAAATAATATACAACTACATACAGAAATTACTTTTTTACGCGTATGTATATCATTTTTCTTAAATAGACTTGAATTAAGAAAATATATTTAGAGAGTTTTTTATTTAATAAGGGAAGGAAACACTTATGCGTGATTATAATAAATATACAATCGTGTTTCAAAAATCACTTTTTGTGAAAGTAATTTGAAATCACTTTAAAATAGCTCGTTGGACGATATGGAACTTTAAAAAAAATATTGCTTTACAAAAAATCTGAACGGAATTTCCTTGTCTTAAATTCGAAACAACATTATTCTTCGGATTTTTAGAGTTGGCAGCTTTATTAGGGCTAGTCTACTAGTGCAGGGTGGTAGAATTGAGGGATTCTATTGTAAGTCTCTAAGACATCATAACAGGAACTGTTTTTGCACCGATTCATGCTATTACTACTATGGAATTATTAAATTGTATCCCAAATTATTGAGCCGTATTCCAGAATAGGTCTGAGAAGAGAAGTAAAAGATGTCACTAAACTCCTTCGCCCAGCGTTTTATAAATCCAAGAACTGCTCATGCTTTATTAGTGGTTAACGAAATATACTGTATAAAATTTAATTTAGCATCCAGTTAAATACCAAATGTAAAACAAAATTCCGTTCAGTTAAAACTAGTAAAATATATTCCACATTTTTTTTACGTAAGTATTTAATGATTTTGGGTAGATCATTAATAAACAAGGAAAACAAAAAAAGACCCAAATGGCTTCCCTGTGGCACACCGTATGAAACAAAAGTTACTTTAGACGCAAGCGTATTAAGTCGACTGTTTTGAATTTTGTTTGACAGAAAGAATTAATCCGCATTAGGCCATTGTTTGCGAATCCCATAAGGTCAAGTTTCTTTATTACAGGTTTGTGGTTGATCTTATCAAATGTTTTACTAAAGTCGGTGTAAATAACATCAGATTGTATTTGTTGAAGAAATCCTCGATTAATTGACTAACGTTTTAATTTCGAAAAGATTAGTAACAGTTGAACAACGATAAGTAACAATTTTTTCAAAAAGTTTAGGTACAGCAATACCCCTGTAGTTGGCAACATTATTCCAACAACCAGGTTTAAATAATGGAATAATGAAAGAATCCATGATGGAAGGATTTTAGTATTTTAGGAAAATAACCAAACTTCAATGATATGCTTAAGATTAAACAGACAGATTAAAAGATTTTACCAGCGCCATAGCACATTTGTTAAGAGTGTCTCTCGGAATACCATCCGGATCATAATTGTATGAAAATTTAAGCTTTGGCATGACGTTTTTTTGGAGTTGACAAACTAGTAGAAAGCTCTTGGATTCGACCTATAGTTGTTTCGAATTTTATTTAGGTAAGCAGAGTAACATGATTGATTAATTAATTTATATTGAGCACGAATAACAGAATACATACTTGTCGTAGCAATAAACGAACCAGACTTTTTATACCTTTTGTATAGCTTGTTTTTAGCTTTAATCAGTTACTTAGTAATCCACGGTGTATCGGTAGCTTTTAGAAACACATTGATTCATTAACAAATATAATTTGTTGTTAAAACTATCAATTATATTATAAATATCTTTGGTGGTGCTAATTTAAATAGATATTCAACCACACAACAATTTCTCCCTTGAACAAAAGTTTGGTGAGATAGCAGGACACGGGAGCGTATATATGTTAATTTCGATTGCAGGATGGTAACCATCCACGAACGTTTAAATAAATTATTAAAATATCGGTAGAATTATTTTTGTTGTAGACATTTTTGAAGTACACATTTTGTAAAAGGACACAATAGGTCATTTCGTTTCCTTTTTTTATTGATAATTATTTTCTTTTTAAACTTAAGCAAAGCATCTTCGTAACAATATTGTTACATTTGCTAATTTAATAAACGATTACTTTACTGAGTTCTTTAATTGTGAAATAATTACAAACAACTTTCAAAGTTTTAATTATTTAAAACGATTTAATTTAAATATTATTAACTTGCTCACGTCTATACACAAAAATACTTTACCACTAGCAACCGTTGCGTCTTCACTTGATCACGTTTACCATTAGACTAGATTAGATATATTTTTTTACTGTTTTGAGAGGTCCTAAAACTAACTATAACAAACCCTAATTTTGCACATTTGGAAATATCTACAATCGCATTTGCTACACATCGTTATCATTAATAAGACCTCTTTCAGACAGGCAAATTTTACTTTGACAAAGTTTTTTCAATTTTCTTTTAAACTTTCTTTGGTGTTCAAACACAAAAAGTTTTCTTTTACAAATTTTGTTTTAGTCAATGTAATCTGTAATGTAATCTGTGTATAAGTACAACTGTGTATAAGCGACGAAAGAAAAACAAAGCAACTTTGCGAGTATATCAAAGTCTGTACTCTCAATCATGCTTTCTCCCTCGCTCTCACATAAAATCAAAACTTTGCAAAGTAAAATTTGCCTGTCTGAAAGGGGTCTAAGTGTAGATGTTTGTTTCGTTTTTTTTCTGTGTTAGTTCGTGGAATTGAAATGCACAGTGTTATGGTTGTTTTCTGTTAATAATATATTTTAGAAACTCCTTGATTTGACACAAGAGGCCATTTTACTTCAATATTGTTTTTGTGATAATTATTTTTTTAAACTTCGAACAATATTTTTCATTGCAAAAACCTGAAATATAAAAAAAAATTATCAAATCTGAAACATTTTGAAATTCTTGATAGTGAAATAGCTCTTTAAAAATCAATTAAAAGGTTTAACAAAATAAGTACCGCTTACTAGCTGTAAGGGCTATAGATATACGACCTACATAACAAAGTCAGAAATACAGTGAACTCGCAGAAACGTGAACACCCAATAAGATGAACATCCAAAAACATGAACATTTTTTTTCTTACATTGACTACTCTAAAACGTGAACAAAGGCTGAACACTCTAAAACGTGAACTTTTTATCGAACATTAAAATTCAATTTTGTAAGCCTATTTAAACATTTTGGGATTCCCCGCAGAACAATCCCATAGTTTGTTTGTTGTAAACAACTTCTGTTGCAGGATAAGTAGTTTTGGTATTACCGCGGCAGTTCTACTGGAAGCATCTCTCTGTGCTGACTATGCATATACATAAATAATATAAACAAGTGATCTCTAAAAATATTTTTATTTCAAGAAAAGTCAGATATTTTAGAGCTTTTATGGAAAGGTTCACCTGTAACTGGTTTGTCGAAAAAGTATAATATCGTCAAATCGACGATTTGTTCAATAAGAAACAAAAAAGATGCAATTTCGAAATGTGTTAATAATACATTTTCGGATCGTGGAAAACGGAAAACACTGTATTCTTCGGAGCTTCAAAAAATGGAAAGATCTCTGTTCTAATTTAGACATTGGTAGCTTAGAAACCCTTTTGCAACCCATAGAAGCATAGTACATATATTAAAATATGGCAGGAACTTACAAAAGTAGAATCAAAACATGTCTGATATGTGAAAAAAAACGCGCTTTATTTTAAATTAAATAATAGATAACAAGAGACTAAAATATGTTATAGAAAAAATGCAATCTAAAACGTAAACAAAATCTAAAACGTGAACACCCTCAGTAAAAATTAGTTCACGTTTCTGTGAGATCACTGTACGCATAAATTTCAATGTTGCCTATAACGAGAGAGTAGAGACGAATTTCTTATTGCATGTTTAAAGAAAAAAATATCTATAATAATTTTCTACCTTTTATTCTCTAATCTGGTTGCACCGAAATTACTTTATACAAAAGAGGTACCAGTATTTTAAAGAAAATTGTTTAGACAAGTAAAATGAACAAAACATAATTTATATAAAACTTTTTCATCGTAAAATGCTGAAGATTTGACTTGATCCGTCAAAACTGTGGTCAGGCATATACGAGTACTTAAATGAAGAGCTATTTGTTTACTAAAATATTGGTAAGTTTATTGCTTTTAATAAACTTTTTGTTATTTTGAATTGTTTTATTTCAAAATAATAGTACATCACGTTAGAGCTTTAAATTAAGGTAAACGACTTATTTATTTTCATTTCACACAAAATAAACAAGTTGTTGTTATTGTGTTTACTCATTAATGACTTGAAACTTGAATTAATTAATTTGCTGTAGCTGTTTTAAGCGGTTCTCGCACATACAAGAATATTCTTCTTTAACATCACACCATATTAGTTAGTTAGTGTTAGTTGTTTTTCTTTTCTGTTGCTTACTTGTTTGGTAGAATTTTTCATAAGCATGTTGTTGTTTCCTAGAAAATTACGAAGTTTGTAAAATGCACAGTGGGTCGTTTACTTTTATTTTACTGTTAATTATTTCGTTTTAAAACTTAATAAATCAACTTCGTAACAATATCATCACACATGTATAGTGGCCGCCATGATTTTAACACATATCAATAGAATCACTTTCCGGCGATTGAGCTGTCCAATTTAAAACGTCAATGCAATTTTGTTCCAACCAACACTTCACTATTCGTTGTCGAGCGTGAAATGCCATCTAAGTGACATATTTTTTTCTGCATATGGAGTTATTGTACTCGAAATTATATTCACGTACGCACGATTTTGATTATAGAACCATGTTTTCACCACCAAGAGGTACATGAGGTTGTGTTTCATGTTCGGAGGACGTCATACATAACATTTTCCATCAGATTTGGATTCGTCACTCCAAAAAAGTAGAGGCTATCTAAGAGTCCACAGGCGAATAAAGTTTTTCTTTGACACGTGTGACGTATGACTTGTGAATTAAAATTTTTTTTCATTAAGTTGTCTTCTTATTGTTCGTGAGGTGATGTCGTTACTAAATTTTGATGAAACTTCTTTTTAAATTTGATTTTATGTAACTTTTTTGTGTGTCCCATTGGCTTCAATATGGTGCAGTGTATTGTACACAATTTTTCTGGATCAGTTTAAAATTGAAACAATATTTCAAACAGTGCTTTTCATTGATTTTATTTGATCTATCAGATCTATTTCTTGTTTTGCGATTTTTTCAAAAAATTATCAATTAAAGTATTAACAAACTTGCTAACATAAGGTTTTAAGCAAGAAAAATGATGAAAATATGGAACTTTGAAAAATATGGTAAATTAGTGTCCAGCTCTGATTAAACGCTTCTTGTAATAAAACAAAATTTTAAATTAAAAAGGCAAAAAAGAATAGATAATAATAATGGCCATACGCAACACTTGTAGGTGAGATGTTTAAGAAATTTTCATACTTTAAACAAAATAAACTCATTTAAATGCAACATCTATGAAATGCCAACACTGTAATGGGTTGAGGTTCGGAAGTATATTGTCCGTTAATTTGTCAAAGTTTTGAAGCATATTGTGCAACAAAGCTTCACTTATCTTATTAATACAGCGCCAAATTTCATCTTTTAGAGCGACAATTGATTGTGGGTGGTCCAAGGTAGCCCGTTCTTTCAAATGGACCCAGTGAAAATAATTAAGCGACGTTAAATAACAAGAAGCAATCGAGAAATAACGCGATAACTGAGTAGTTTGGTTGGCTGTTTGACTTCTGGCGCGGTCTTGCTGAAACCAAAGGAAGCTGACGTCATCATTTGTCAATTGTGGCCACAAAAAATTAGTTATTATGCTTTGGTAGCGGAAACAATTGACGGTGGCGGCGATTCCTTACTCATTTTCGATAAAGTACGGGCCTATGATGCCACCTGACCCAAAATCGTAGCACACGGTAATTTTCTTTGGATGCATTGGTTTTTCAAAGATTGTTTGTGGATTTTGTGAGACCCATATTCGGCAATTTTTCGCCTAAATGAAAATGAGCTTCATCGCTAAAAATTAATTTGTTAAAAAATCCGTTGTTTCTGTTCAGTATTTCAAACAGCCAATTCACAAACGTTCGACGCAAACAATGGGCGGTTATCTTTAATACTTTAACGAGTTCAACTTTATAGGCGTTATGATGATAATCCTTATAGAAAATGCCTCTAATATTTGCGAACGTCCACTAGTTGATGTTCCAGGTTCATTCTTAACACTTTGCTGTACAGCTGCTATATTTGCATCATTACGGCCACTACGGGCGTACGGGTTTGTCAGCAACAATACCGATAGCCTCGAAATTAATACTTAAATTACGGACAGTGGTCTCAGAAATAACCACGCGATATGGATCTATGTGGAAAAAATTTTTTTATACCTTAATTACGCGATACTGATTCAAGTTGTATAAATATATTAAGACCCGATCAGTGATCGCTCTAGAAGATAAAAAAAATTGCATTCTTCATCTGCCTTCATTGAATACCTGGTATAATAAAAATCCTTTAATGAAATGAATTAAAATGAACCGAGTTATACAGATTTCAGGGTGAAAAAACTTTTGTTAAAGAAAACAAGCACAGATTTAACGACTGAACTAAAATATAAATTATTAAAAAGCGTTTTACTACTTTTGAACATACAAATCCAATATCAATCAAATTTTATATTTGTAGCTGTTTGGTCACATATTTGATAAATTAGACCTGATAAGTGATGCTTCTTCTGAGACTTTTAGCATTCGATTTTTTTTTCCAATCAGCACTCAGTGGATGACCTCTACACATGCAAGGCATTGTGCGAGAACTAGAAAATTAGGTCGTGGTAAGAAGGAAAGCGGGAGTAGTATTTGTGGACATTCAATTTGAGCTTTTCTACATTGCGATTGAAAGGAAAGACCTCTGGAGGGAGTTTATTTCACATATTGACTGTTCTGCTAAAAAACGTAATGCATAGTGCGGATACACTCTCAACGAAAATCGAGTTAAACGCAAAAACGTGTGAGTAACGGGAACAAGTTGTCTTATTTCACTAGAGCACTTACCTTTGTAGTAACGATAAAATAGTGAAATAGATCTAGCATTGCGTCGATGCTCTAGAAAATCAATAGAGTTGGATACCCTACTGTCTCCAACAAATCTCTTGGCCTTCTCCTGTGCGCGGTCGATCAACTCCAAAATATACTTTGGGGCACCGGCTCATACATGGAAATTGTGTTCCATTTTTGGACGGATATAGGTGCTATAAATAGTACGAAGATCGAATGGAGTGAAGTATCTCTTACACCATTTTAAACCGAGGCTCTTGAAAGCTTCTTTAGAAACCTGAAAAATACGTTTAGTCCAACGAACATCACACTGAATTTTCATGCCAAGAACTTCAACAGCTTCCTATTCCGTAATATCTATACTAATAAAACATTAATGAGAAAAAAAAATACAATAATAATACTTATTTTCTTTTGCTTAAACTTTTAAGTACGAAAAGAACACTGAAGATGGCAAACAGCCGAAACCGGTTTGTTCACAAACCGAATTTGACGAGGGACGACGGAAAACCGTACCCAAACAAAAGTAAAACAATAATAATTATTTTCGTTTGCTTAAACTTTTAAATTTGCAATTAAAATTATTAAAATTATTATAAAAAACAAATGCCCTTATGAAAATTTGTATAACCTTTTCTCTTTAATTATATTTTGTTGTTTTTTAATAACTTCTTTCACTAAAACAATAATTATCATTTTAATACAAAAAAAAATTTATAAAATGCATTGCTTAAACATAAATAATAAAAACCAAAAAAAAAAAAATATATATATATATATATATATATTATATAAAAATAATAAAATTATAAAATATAAATTTAAAAAACACTAAATTATGGAATAGTGATGAGATAGAATAATAATATTGACAGGGAACTAATAGCATTGATAATGATAATAGGATAATAATCATTTTTGACGAGTCCTTTTACAAGCTATTGTTGCGGGATTCCTTGTGACTGCGAAACTTACGACTCCCTCCAGTGGCATGGAACAATTTGTAACAGTAGCATTAACATTGGATTAGATTCGTCGCCATTGTCGCCGAAAGTAACCACATTTCGGTAATTATGGTTATTATCCTCGAAAATTCTGTCGATCGTTTTTACCTCTTGATTCAACTGTCAAAATATCCATAATGATTTCTTTTGAGTGACAATCCTTTTCATCAGGGCCTCAACTTCCATTGAAGCTGCCACTTCTTCATAAGTGAATGTTTAATAACACGTTCAATATCTGAATAATTTGAGCATTTGCACAATTTTAGGGCAAATTCATCATATGCATTATTTCTCTTAGAATTTGTAAGATTACTTCCAGGTAACAAGGATTATTTATCAATAATACACCACAGAGACGTTTAGATCTTTCCCTGAATTTGTTTTAGTTTTTATTTTTATTCATATTTCTCGTAAAGTTTTTGTTTTCTCGGAAATATGTTTTCATTTTACACATTCACCGAGAGGACAATATTTTTATCCCGTTTCTATACTGATTAAAAGTCCTTGTCGAATATGCATCCTTCAAAAGTCCTTGTCGAATATGCGATCCTTCGGCTATATTACGCACAGCACGCAATTGTTCAGCGTTTAAATTCTTATTTGTACATTCTTATTTTACTAATGATTTCATATTGTTCTTTGGCTTTTACTACTTTGGCTCGCGAGCATTACAATGGTCTCCTTTGACTTTAACTGCTTAAACTGTTCAAGTTCTTTCATAACCTTCTTTGGAGATTATGGTCCTTAAATCCTCTTCGGGCCAAACTTTAAGATTTGCTGTGGTATGATTTTAGGTGATATGGGATTAAATTGTTTGCGATCTGAATGAATGATAATAAGGTTAAGGGATTTTTGAATGCACTGTTTTTGTTGAGAAATTTTCAAATCATTTTGTAGATTTTTCTTCGTGTTGTTATAATTTTCACTTTTACCCTTGATTTTAGGTGAAGTCGGATCAAATTGTTTGCGATCTAAACGGGTGATAATAAAGTAAATAATTAAAGTGTTAAAGTGTTTTATTTTCCATGCATGTTCGATTACGTTACCGATACCCACGACAATTTGATCCTTGCTAAGCCAAAACAAAACAACCAAAACCAATTGGAACAGGAGGAAATGGTATAATTTTGGGGTATGATTCCTTGTATCAAAAACCCATTACGAAATTTTATTCTCACTTTCTTATTGTTCGTCATTCATCGCGTTCTCTTATAGCTTGCGTTTTGATACCCGATTACCTTCTACTTCTTCTGACCTCGATTGTTGTTCCCGCTTAATTTCCTTGGATAATATTTGATAGAAATCGTCAGATGAAACGACAGGTTTAGTCTGAAAATGCAACAATACCTTTATATTGCGATCTAACTCTAATTTACAAAGCTTTTACAAGTGTTTTTGAATCGTAATCTTTGTCAACTTTTTCTTTTGACCATATAGGTGCCCCTGTAGGCTAGTAGGTAGTGTACTAGCTTGTCAGTATGGGGGTTGTGGGTTCGATTCCCACCGAAGACCTTGGTTTTTTTCACTAAAAAAATAAAAACTGACTGCCGGTGGAGCTGCTCAGCGATGAAGGCATAGGCACTGGTCGCTGTTGCTGTCTTTATACGGCAGTTAATTTCCGACTATCCTTCTACTTTCACCACCTGTTTCATCTCTTCTCTATCCCTTTCCTAAAGAATGTAGCACGGTACTTGACTAAATAGGCATTGTTGCCTGAAGTGCAAAAAAAAAATATATTCAATAAAAAAATTTTTTAAAATTTTTCCATAGATTTTCTTAATTAAAATCTATGCAAATTTATGTACTTTTTGTTTATTTATCTACATATCTGTGCTTTTAACAATTCAGTTTTATAATTTCACTGTTCGTTTTTATTTAAATGTTGCTAGTTTTAAATAAATATGCCATGTTTTATTAACTTTGCAATATTAAATATAAATTTTGTTTTTTTCTTTTCATTAACAAATTTTTTTGCTACAAATAGCATTTTGTGTTTTATTTCCTGATAGAGAGCCACTTTTGATCATAATTTTATTATTGAACATTTTAAGGTTTCTTTCATAGCGTGCAAGTCGTTATCAAACTCAGTTTTTCGTATTTAAATTTTTCATTATCTAGGTCTACTTCACGGAATCCACAAGCTTGAAAAGGATCTAACGCGCCTTCTACATACCGAACTTTATCAGAAAACGTGCGATTTACAATTCTGATGTTGTTTTTTTTTCTTCCTCTGGAAACCCAATAATGTTCTCCAAGTATTTTGTTAAGGTTCTAATTCACTCTTCAGCCTTTTCTTTACTATTACAATTAAGATAGAAATGCTTGATTTTTTTATTTTATTTGATTTTAATTACACTTATTGCGTATATATTTTATTTGATGGAATTTCTTTCATTTCTATTGCAATTACGTATTATCGCATGATATATAATTCCTTTCTTCGTTTTAAGTTGCTGATTTAAGAAGTTTTTTTATTTAAATTTTCCATTCTTTTTCCGATAATTTTTCCTGACAGCGGAGAGCGAAAGAGAACATGCTGGTGAGCGAGAATTATGTTGGGTGTATTCTCAATGTTTGATTCTGACAACGGAATTTCACTTTTCGTCGCTTGTTTTAGTTCAAATTCCTTTTTAGCTTGCTAAGGATCGATAAATTTTACCTTTTTTATTCGCCATACAATTGTTGCCTGCACATTACTACTCGTAGCCGTAGTTGCAGTGATTTTAAGTGCAACTCTGGCTTCATTACTTAATAATTTGCGTTTTGGGGAGACATTTGCTTTTTACTTCTTTATTTTCTCCTTCGGCTTGGTCGGAATTTCACGTTTATTTCTTTTCGGTATCGCTGTATCGGTCCAATCCAAATTGCCTTTTAGCTTCATCGGTTACACTTTCAATTGAATTTATTTTTTTTTAACTCTTAACATAGTATAAGTATTTTACTAGAAATTATATTCTGCTGCGATACTTACGAGTCCCTCCAGTAGTTTATAACAAGGTGTTCGGTTAGTTAGAACATATATGGGCCAACAATTGCCCAAGAGCACGGGAAAATGCACAGATATATTTTTCCCAGAATAGAATAATAAATTTTAGTTGGAAGACTACGCTATTAATAGATATGCTGATCTAGATCGCCTCTATCTAAAGCTAGAAAAAGTAGCTGGTAACGATCGTCTAACAAACTTAAATCTATGAATAGGTGATAGAATCTTTAGTAATATGGGTAGCTAGCTACATATATAATTTTATGAACAACGTGAATGAAGTCCTAAGGGATCCCCGTTTTAATATAGTGCTCGAACCGGACGTTAACCAGAAGAATTACCGATTGTGGCAAATTAATATTATGCAATTGTATTGGAAATATTTTTCCCCCCGAAGGGGTGAGTGAGCCCTATTGAGCTGTTCATTTTGCTATAAACATTTTCTATCATTTTGTTTTTGGTCAAGATTTTAAAAGAATGATGAACCAAAAGATGTTGAAAAGAAGGGAGGAGGTGTAGTGTGTTTGACAGTGTCGTTATTGCGATGTCCTTTGCATGCAATCGGACACCCCATATTCAGTTGGAATGTGCTTGTCCACACTAAACCAAACTCACACATTCATTATATGTATTAGGAAGTAAGTTAGCTTATAAGAAATTAATAATTGTAAAGTTAATTATAAAAGAACCTTACTAATGATCGGTCGCGTAAGTGGCTGATCATTAGATCTAATAAAGAAAATAATAAATAAATAAATAAAGTGTTATTATTATTATTTTACAACAATTAAATATAAAGTGTTACAATTTTATTTATTTTACAATAGTAACAGATACATTTTCGAACACAGACCTATATGCAAGCATGCAACATTGTGTCTTACGGGCATTAAAATCGATTCTATTTACTAGATTGTTGCAAGATCGTGATTGAGTGCATTATTTATTATCTGTCTTTTGGAACTCACCTCTAACTAGCTCAGTCTATTACCAAATGAATACGAATGACAAATGGTGATGTCATCTGTGTAAGAGTATATAGAGTGTGACAACGAAAAATAAGAAATAGGGTAGGAGAAAGAACGGAGCCTTGCGGTAACCGTATAACAACTCGTATAGTGCGATTCCTGAGAAAACTGACAGAAGTGCATCATGCCACACTCTATCAAACGCCATGGAAATATCTAGAGCCACCACCTTTCTCCGAAATGATGTATGAAGTTGCATCATTATTCCGACAGGAAAGCCAGCAAATCACCCGTAAAGAGGCGTACGGAAACCATATTGCCGGCCGCTAAATAAGCTGTTGGACTCCAGGTACCTCACAAGATAAAAATTAATCATACTTTCTACCACAGCGTACTGAAAAGGGCTGCTAACGGACTGGAATCCCATCCGGCCCAGGAGACTTGTTGACGTTGATCTCCTAAAACCTTTTTAACCACTTGAATTCGGTTAATTGTGTGGTTAATTGTTTTCCAACAAATAAGAATTATCTGCTAATATACCAGCCAAAAGGTTAGTTTTATCAACCTGGTCAGTGAATATTTGGTTATTCTTTAAAAAAGTCGGAATTGAAGAACTAGAATTATCCCTTACTCTTTTCACAAATGAACAAAAGTTCCTGCAACCTCGAGGAGTAGCAAGAACTTTTGCACGAAGGCGCTCATCGCATACATTTTTTACACGCCTTATTACATTTGCGTAGCGAATCAGTATCTGCGGTTTTGTTTCTACCTCAGATACTGAATTTACTCATTTGATTAGAAATGCATAAAGATTACTTTTCATGTGTGGGACCCCATACTAAACAATACTATATAGGCTAGAGTGTCTGGAAAGGCACTGTACGAGTATAGCGATCCAGGCAGCATCTGGTACTCTAGACCAGTATTTGATAACAGTATTTTTAAAAACAGGAAATGTTGCAATTAAAATCGGGATATTACAAAAATCTATGTGGCGAAAATTAAATTCGAAAATGAAACAATTTAATACCGAAAATTATATTTATTTCAACTTGAATATTTTAACTAAGAAAGAATTCTTTTTCTTTCATTGATTTTTCAACTTCTTTTTTTTTTTTTTTTTTAAGAGAAGTAGCACTTCAGGCAACAATGCCTATTTAGTCAAGTACCGTGCTACCTTCTTTAGGAAAGGGATAGAGAAGATACACAGGTGATGAAAGTAGAAGGATAGTCGGAAATTAACTGCCATATAAAGACATCACAGCGACCAGTGACTATGCCTTCATCGCTGAGCAGTCCCACCGACAGCCAATTTTTAATTTTGTAGTGAAAAAAACCAAGGTCTTCGTTGGGAATCGAACCCACAACCCCCATACTGACAAGCTAGTACACTACCTACACTACTACCTACTTGTTTAATAAACAAAACTAAATTGGTATATACTGCGAATGTATTAGTTTTCGTGGATAACAAGAAGTACTTCATTTAGCTCAATGGGTAGATTATTCCTAAATTTTGTAAAGAAAACTCAAGTCTTATATCTCAAGCTAAATAGATTAAATAAGAATTATATTCCACCAATATGGCAAGAAGACCACAAAATTCAGAAAGTACAATAATCATTAAAAACTATTTGTTTTTTATATCATTTTTCTATAGCTATGAGTAGTAGCGAAATGGATATGATTTTCCGAGAGTAAAACATTGTAAATTCGACCTTTTATTTCTTAAATAAATATGCTATGAGAATATCATAATATTTTTACGTTTAGTTATATTGAGTTCTTTTATTGGAAAATAATAATACAGCACTTTAGAGTTTTCAATTAAATTAAACGATTTATTTACTTTCGAAGCACACAAAATAACCACGATAGTAACTTTTGTTGTCTTTACTCACTGATGACTCAACTTAAATTAATTCGTTTGCCCAGCAAGTGGTGCTTATATAGTTGTGTAATATTATTACACTACTATACTTATGTGTTTACGTTTTCAAATCTTTGCCTTAGAGCTTTTCAATTGAAGCTATTTTGTTTATTGAATGTTTTTTTTTTTAATTATTCTGCTTATACACAAATTTTTACTTCGAATTTGTTGACAATTATTTTGATCAAATATTTTTATTCCAAGTGTGCGAAAATAATTCGACACTATTTTGACAAATCATTTTCCCAGACAGAATATGAAGCGTAGCAAAAATAGCGATTATGAGTGCGGTTGTGTGTACTCATATTTGCAATGCAATACAGTTTTAAGTTCACAACTAAATCGTGTGAATTGTCCAGGTTGGAATGCTTCTTAGCATTGTTCGCTTGTTGCACATCCACACTTGAAATACAACACCCTGTATGTTCAGTTGATTTGTAGCTAATTCTTTGCTGCTTGTGTGAATTATTTAGAGTGACATACGATGCCTCATAAACAATTTAATAAACGATTGCATAGACAATCACAACAAATAATTCACACTACACTGTACTGGTACAAGTGACCACGCTTGCACGCTACAGTTGTCTTAAGCGGTTCTCGCATATACAAGGATATTTACTTTAACACCACTCGTATTATTGCTGTTATTATCATTTAGCGCCTGCTTAGCTGTGTGTTTTATTTTATTTTGTGTCAATTATTTGTTTTTTTTTTTATTTATCGTTGCTTATCTTATTTGGTTGAATTCCTTATAAGCGTGTTGTTGTTGTCTTGTGTGCAAAAAAATTCTTAGAAAACTATGCTGTTTGTGAAATGCCCAGTGTGTCGTTTCGTTTACCTTTTTACTGATAATATTAGTAACAATATATTTATGTTTAAAGGAATCTGGTACAATTAACGCAGATTATAAAAAAATGCTTCCAAATAATATATATTTTTTTATTATTTTTTGGTAAGCATACTTTTTTTAATATTTTAATTATTATTGTTTAAAATAATTTTTTGCTGACAAAAAAAACAAAAAATTAAAAGTAAGTTATTTTGCTATAAAACAAATAACATAAAAAATAACAGTTATTATTTTTTGTTGAACAAAATAAAAGCTAAAAGCTACCGGCAAGAAAAATTTTAAATTAATTAAAAAAATTATAATTGTAATAAAAGTTAAATATAAATGTTACTTTTGCTTAAAAAAAGAAAAAACAAACACCCAAAAATAACCGTTATTTTCTTAAAAAAGGATAACTGTTAAAGTTCCTGCTTAGCTGAAAGCTTAAAAAAAAGTCAGTATACATTTCCAAAATTCTACTAATGCAAGCTCCTTCACGCTATATTTTATAATCACAATAATGTAAATAACACAACTAATGATCATGAGCAATGCTCTATGATCATGTGTGATGTATGCTTGCTAATCACGGAAACGGTGCTCTCCTTTAATTTTACACACCCAGTTTATACAAAGAGAAATGGAATTAAAAATATGTAAGAGAACTTCAAAAAGATATTATTGAATACATATGAAATACCAGTAAGAGAAAAAACAAAACTAAACAACAAAAATTATTTCTCTGAACTACATATAATTACTTAAGCAAAGAAAAACAAACAAATAAAACAAAAACAGAAACAAAAACAACAATTTACCAAAAATGACTCATAACGTGATTACTTCATTTATGCGATTCCACAAATTAAATGATACAACCAAAATAAAAATAATAAGGCAAGAATAAAATAAAGAAGAAGAGATTGATTAGAGAAAACTAGCTAAACAACAATTCTGACCTAAACAGCTAAGAATGATCACACAGTGGTATTAGCAAGAATGCAATTAAAATAAAGAAATTTATAGTTGTTTTTTTTTTTTTTTTCTTTGTTTTTAATACGAGTATGAGGAAATTAACACAAAAAAAAGTAATTTAAAATGTGTACGAAAGATCAGTAGTGTAGCCATATGAACATTTTTGCGTTATAGCAGTGCACAGGGCTATCGTAAGAAACTCTGAGTATATTATAAAAAAGTAAGGACACTAAAATGATTTACAGAGGAGTATGTTCTACCATTTGCTACATAACGCCAGCGACGTTTCAAAAGTGAGAAAATTTCTTTCTAATACTGAAGTCTTACCCGAGTCTCGAAACAATGGAGTAATGCATGGGTTTCCACTGTGTGTGTCAGTGTGTTACTGTACCGAAAACTGAAATGGAGGTTCCTAGAGAGAAGGCAAATAAGGAATAAAGATTCAGAAGGTTAAATGGACAACATGATCAAAATGAGGACTAGCTGTTTCACGCTGGCCTTATAAAATTCGTTTTAGGCAAATTAAGACCTATGATGCTTCGATAGTAAAAGATTCAAAGCCGTAAGCACAGATTTAATCTGTTCTACAAAGCCATAACCTCAATCAATTGGATATAAAAACAATTATGATGTAAAAATTTTGTTGCTTTGTATATACTTCAGAAACTTAGAATTTATACATTTTAATCTTAAGAAATTTTTTTTCTGTTGTTATCCATAATAACTTTTAAATAAAAAAATTAGAAGTTAAAAATGGAATTTCGTCCTGTATGTGAAGCTAAATTCATAATTAAATGGTAAAGTCTTAAATCAACTGTTTTACAATAGCATAGTCAATTTTGCAGTTAACACTTAATAAGTATTTGCAATTCTGGCCGAGAAAATTTGTGGTCATTATGAAAAAATGGACAATGCCTGGTGTAAAATACTAATACAAATGGTGGAACTTTTTATGGAACATTGATAATGGAATATCTAAAATAATTTCAGAAAGTGAATAAAACTGAGCATTTGTAACATATGCCGGAGTCACATCGTACTAAACAGTAAAATAGAATTTAACTATCAAACTGATTCATAACTAAATTATTTTGTGCATAGTACAGAGATTTTTAACTCTTTTATTCTCATAGGGAGCACATGATTGGCTTTATCCGGCTTAAGTGTGTTTTGATCTTTGGATATAAAATAAATCACGTTTGTTCGTTTGAACTTTGAGGCTAATGCGGTTCAAAATATTGGTTATGTTTGTTTTTGTTGTAATTAAAAAAAATAGTTTTTATGCAAATTCAGCGACAAAACTATAGCACGTACATTTTCGAAGTTGCTACATTCTTTCTAAAAAAAGAAATAACAACAATTACCGTTATTTTTTAAGATGATTTTGATAAAGTGTATAGAGAAAATTCATATTTGTTTACCAATTGCTTCTGTACTTTTAAAGTCCATTGTAACAAAACTCGGTATTAATCACAGTTTTATAACCAAAATTGTAAGCCGATTTCGTTTTTCAGGCTCGTTAGCTACAGTACATAAAGGTGGACGCTCACATAAAGCAAGCCTAACGACATGATCAGGCAATTCATTCATATCACCAGAGACGGACTGTACAAGGTGGCTTGAGTCTTACAAAAGTACAAGTAAGTCCTTTATTTCACGAAAAATAGACAAAGAAACACATTCATTTGAGCATCATACAATAGAAAACCGTACTTATCTCCGATGAGTTCAAGTTTAATTTCCAATGTATTAAGATTAGCAAGAAGACTTAAAGAAGAACGTATTAATCCACGTTATACAAAGACACCGTGAAACATGGCATAAGTAGTATTTTGGTTTCTGGGTATTTTAGCCTATGCCATTGCCTGAAAAATACATACTTCAAAATGTTACGCAGAGCCGGAAATGCCTCTTAAGTGGAAGTACCAGCATGAAAACAACCCTACACATACGTCAAAATATGTAATAAGTAATTCACTATTTTAAAGCGGCTGGCAGAGTCGTCGGAATTCAGTCCCTCAAAAATCTATTGAAAAATATGAAAAAATGTAGAAACTGCCTGCAATGGAACTTATTTAGAGGTATTATCCAATTTAATTGATTCCATATTCCATAAAAAAATGTAATTTAGTTTTCTCACCTTAAAATACTGCCTTTTACTAATTTTCTTTGATTTTGGCGGTTTTAAAGGAAGAATTAATGCTATTTTTGCTTTGTTTTATAATTACGTTTAAAAAGGTTTTTTATATTGTAGATAGATAATAAATAATGATTATTTGTTACAATTCAATTTAGCTTTTTAACAATTTACTGAAAAATAGCTGTTCATGCTTAAGTTTTGTCCAGTACTGTACATCAAAATCACGCCGTTATTTGTAGCTTAATTCGGGTATGATTTTACGTCTGTTAGTAATTTTTAGTAGTTTTATCTTTTAATACCTGTTGATTCAATAAATACAACGGCAAAATGATCAAGTATCAGCCTGTTACGCTTCAAAAGACTTAAGCTATAATTTCATATTCTTGTTGTAGGACTCGCGAGATATTAAAAATATAAATAAAATTCATTTAATTTTTATGTAAAGACCTTGTGCTAAAAAAATTATTTATAAAATATTAAAAAAGTCAATTCACTGTAATTATTATTTTTAATATTTAGTTTAAATAGGAATAGTCAGGTCGACATGAAATATCGAAAAAATATTAGTACCTGCATGAGTGCATCTTAACCCCGAACCTGTAGAAGCCAACCTCGAAAATTTCAAGTAGATCCGTTCCGTACACAACCTATAGATAGAAGCCTAACACAAAACCGGTTGTCATGGAGATATCAAATGAAACAATTTTAGTATTCTGCAAAACGTGGAACCTTAACGAGCATTTTCTGCACGGGAGGTTTAAAATAGTTAAAATTATATCATTTGGAAGTCAGATTCTCGATTTATATGCCTTGATACAAGCCAATGTATACAGCTTTTAATAATTCAATTTTTTTCAAACGTTAATGAAATCTTTACTGGCCAGCTTTAATTACTTTTGTACCATTCACGGTGTTATTGCTGGCAATAGTGGCCGCTGTACAGCAAAGTGTTGAACATCAATTCGTTGATGTTCGCAACAGCGGAACACTTTATATTCACTTTAACCACGATTTTTCATAAAGATTTTCATCTTTACTCTTATAAAATTCAACTCGTTCAAGAACCATAGCTGACCGACCATTTTGCGTCGAAAAACAAGGTATTTTTTAACAAAATCATCTGAAGTAATTTAACGGCGCTGGACTATTTTCTCTGCGGCCATTTGAAAGACCAGGTTTACATGAGCAGCCCACAAACAACTGACGCTGTGAAGGATGAAATTCGACACTGCATTGACGAGATAAACGAATCTTTGTTGCACATTGTGCTTCCAAATTTCGTAAAAAGATCGGACGTGTGCCCAACCTCATATTTTATTCCTATATTTTTACTTTACACTGGTATCAATAAAACTGAAGTAATCAGAAAAAAATTGTATTTAAGCCAATTTACTTTCTAACCTCATAGTCAATAGTAAATAAGCCTTATTACACTGATTTACAAATTAATTTATTAGTTTATATAAACATTTTGTAGATTTAAGTAATAACGATATTTTAAATGGAAAAGAATATTAAAGACAGATGGCAACACTAATTTATAGATAGACAGTGCAAAGCTCTTCTATTTTGTCGTTCCTTCATGTGCGAACACAAAGAGTCAATGAGCATAAAATGCTGTCTGTTTAGTGTTTAAAATAATTTAATGATTTTCACTTTTGTGAGCGAAGACTAAAAACCGAAAAGTGGGAAAAAATTACTAATTGACTGTAGAATAGAGTCTAGAAAAATGTAATATTTTTTTGTTGGATATTTCGTACTGCCGATATAACGTACTTGCGATACAACGACTAAACAAATTTATATTTTCTGAATCAGTCTATCTCTGATCGCTCAATGATTAAATTTAAATATTTTTAAGTTCGAAAAAGTTTCCTTTTATCTAAGAAGCAACAAAGAAACTTGAGAAACAATTGAATTTGGTTTTTTTTATTTCACTTAAAAAGGAAAATATCGAGAAAACAATGTTCGGAAAAATCTTTATGTAAGATTCATATAACAAAACGAACGAAACGAAAATTACGTCAATTTAAAAGAGGTACAAGAACGGAAACGCAAATTAAAAAATAATACAATAATAAAAATAAAACGGTTATTTAACAATTATTTGTTTTTATAATTAAAAAAGTAAATAACCAAAAAGTAAAAAATCAACAAAAATAAATATATTTATACAAAAAAAAAAAAAAAAAAAATAAAAACTTTATTTTACAGATGCACTTTATAAAGTTCGGTTTATCTATACTTTAAAAGTGTTCAAATTTAAATTCTGTACGCGCATATATGTATGTACATACAAGTACGTATGTATTTAACTATTTTGTTAATTATAAACGGATGATTTACTTAAACAAAATGTACGTTTAGTACATCTTTTACTAATTACTGTATTTTTAAATGTTCAAAAATAATGCTTTTTAATAAATATAATTATAAATAAATTATAAAAATTATTAACATTAAATTAAGAGACATTACTTAATGTGGTTAACTCTAATAAATTTATAATTAACGGAAGTAAAGCAAAAAAACTTTATTTCAAACTTATACCGCGAATAATTAATAAAGACCATAAACTTAATAATGGTGAATAACAACAGAACAGCAAAAATGACGAACCACCAATTAATTTCATATTTGAAAGATTTCAAGAACATAGAACATGCAAAAATAATTTGTTAAATACGTCATCATCATATAAACCTACAGCATACAATCGTACTAAAATACTTGTTAAGAGAGGCATACATATACAGTATCGCACAAAAGTTACCCACGAACTGCTATTTTTCAGTAAATAGTTGAAAAGCTTATTTGAATAATAATTATAGTTAATTGATCTTTTTAATTTTTTATAAATAATTTTCATTATATAATTAATAATTTTTATTTTCAATATTACGGCATTAATAATCAATTAATAAAAAAAATGTGTTTCTACAATTTTCTTTTCTCAAAGATGCCACCTAATATTGTGGCGAAATATAAGAAATAAAAATTAAATTTATTAAGTATTATTTACTAAAAATATTGTTTATTTACTAAAAAAAAATTTTTAACTAAATTATAAATTAAAATAGAGATAACACTGATTCTTCTGTTATAAAATTCAAAATAATAAAAAATCAGTTAAAGGCAAAAGCGACCACCTTATGACGTATCCATTGTTGTTTATTGCAGCAGATCTTCGATGCATTGAACCTTTTTATTTGTAAAATCCCCCTCAAGAAATTCTCTTCCGCGCAGTTTCCATGTTGTATATGATTTATATTTTTACACTTATTGCGGTCTAGTTTTCGATCTATAATTTTACATACATTTTGAGGGTTGAGGCTCAGCGATTGTGTTGACTACTCTAAAACATTAGATTTGTTGCCATTTAACCACTTTTTTAAATATTTAGATGTGTATTTAGGGTTGTTTTCATGCTGGCACCTATACTTAAAAGGCATTAACTCTTCTACAGTTTGGAGGCAATTTTTATAAATGAAACGATTTTTAAATGAACCGGGCCAATGCAATAGCCTGAAAAATACCTTGAGACCACAACACCACCTCCGCCATGTTTCACAGTAACTTTAAAAAACATGGATTAATACATTGTCCTTTGGGTCTTCTACCTAACCTTAATCCATCTAAGCCTTTTAAATTTATGTTCGGCTTATTGGTACGATATTCCATTGTGTGGTGGTCCAATTAATGTATTCCTTTACGAATTCGCTTCTGACGAGTCTATTTTTACGTAAAATAACATTTTAAACCACCTTCTATAGTCTTTGAATGGTATTTGAAAAAATGTCTAGTGATAATTGTTTATATTTTGACGATAAAAATTAATCCTTTTTAATCATGCGTACTATTGCCTGGCTATCTCGTTTGCTTGTTTTTCGTGGGCGTTTACCCTTATGTCCCGTAGCCAACAAAACTAAAGTACGAAAACGGCGTATAATTATGGATATAACACTGTGATTAATACCGAATTTTGTTGCAATAAAGGTCACTTCTTCTTCATATATATAATTAATAAATAAATGCAAATAGCAACGAATTTTCCATTTCCTTTTTTAGAAAGAAGGAAACAACATTGATAGATTGCTCTTTCTGTTGAAAATCATTAGACAAGTTTTCGTTATTTAGTTTTCAAATTAAATTATAAAATGATCGCTTTCGCTTTTCGACTAGTTCGAACATACATTACATCTAACATTGCATGTATCTACCTTTAGGGTCTTTCTAGGCATTGACCTTTTGTTGCCTTGTGCCTTCACTTCAAACACAATGCTTGAAATCGAAAGTGTAATTTCAGAGCTTCTTTTTAACTTTTAAAAGCTAAAGGTTCTAAAAGATAAAAAAACTTTTTTGGACGCGGAGGAAACATGTTCAATGTACTTTATTTTCATAAATTGTTTATCTTCGTAATTGAAAATTTCAAAAAGAGCTTTTCATTGTTGGGTGTGATTGCCAATACTGCACGATGCCAATATTTCTTTAAAGATAAATTATTTACATTGAAAATCAAATTGTTTACATTGTAAGCTGATCGTTATCACAAATGCGAAGTGTTTTTAATAATAAAAAATTAAATCTTAAATTTGGTATTATTGTGAAAATCCTTTAACACATTGTTACGGATGTATCTTGCTTAAGTTTTAAAAGATAATATTTAAGTAATGAAGTAAACAACTGGGTATTCTGTTTACTAACTGCAAATTTCTAGTTACAAACTGCGTAGTAATTTTATACACGCAAAACAATAACAATTAGATATGCTTTCTAAGAAAACTTATGTACACAAGACAACAACACCTATCTTAAAATAAATTCCAGGAAGAAACTTTATCAGCATAAAAACAAAAACAAAAATACACACAGTCATGTGATACAAAGGGAGTAGAAAATTCTTAATTTTTCAAGACCTCTAGTGGAAAAATATAAAAATGCAACGTCTGAGTGGATAGTTAGTTAGTTGAAAAATAAACTCCGTGAAGTAAAGACGTGCATCTTAAGTAAATTGTTCTGTAGTCTCAACTTTGTGTGTAGTTAAAGTAAATAAACTTGTAATTAATTTAAAAATTTTAAAAGCTGGTGTTATGTATTTTTCAATAAAGAACTCACAACAAAACGTTTATAAAAGGTATAAACGTAACAATATAGTGCGCGTGACTGCGTCTGAACCACCTAACAGTGAAACAATAACCAACAATGAACAATGAACTAACAATGAAGTTTATTCTTCTTCACGATCCCTTTTTTTGACAACTTAAGTTTTATTGATGCTAATAAAAAGTAGAAATAAGGGAATTAATAATGGAATATGATGTAAGGAAAATGTTTTTGAAACGTCCGCTCTTTTCAAAAAATGTTGAAGCACATTTTGCAACAAGGATGCGCTTATCTAATAGCATCTTTCAGAGTTGTTTGTGGGTTGTTACCGTAAACTCGGTCTTTCAAATGGCCCAGAAAAAATAATCCAGCGGCTTTAAATAACAAGAACATAAACACCTAATTGAAAATGAGTCTCACCACTAAAGATGATTTTATTGAAAAATGCGTGGTTTTCATTCAGTTTTTCAAACAGCCAATTCATGAACGTTCGACGCAAGCAATAGTCGGTAGAATTTAATTCTTGAAGCAGTTAAACTTTATAAGCGTGTAGATGAAAATCTTAATGCAAAATGTTGCGCAAAGCGTCTGTAGTTATGTCCAATTGCTGCCAACGTCGACGAATTGATATTCTAGGCTCATTCTCAACACTTCAGAGAGGCTATGACACTTCAAAGGCTATGTTTCCATCAATATCGTGAGCCTCAAATTTAACAATTAAATTACGTGCAGTGGTCTCAGAAGGAGCGTGATTACGAAGAAAAGCTGTCCGAAATTTTACAGAGTGTTAGAGTGAATTTTTAACAATTTTGATAGTAAATTTTCACAATTAAAATTCTTTGTGTAACGGTCCCTGCTTAAAAATCCTCAACTCTTTGCTAAATAAATGTTAATGGATAACAGCCAATTTACTTCCACCCTTTTTTATATTTACGTTGATTTTTATTTTTATATTTGATATTTATTTTTGATTGCAACAATGTTTGCTTTCAGTGACTAACTGTAAGAGGTAATTAAAACCAATCAGTTGTGGTACCGGAAACAGATTTTATGATCTAACCAAAAACTATTAAATACAATTAATATGTACATACTTATATACATATATCTTGACAATGTGCGTACTAAGTTAAAATATTTTTAGTGGTCAAACCACAATATAATTTTTCGTGGATTTATTTAGAAAAATGTAAATAATAAAGTTTACAATTTTTTACTTTTAAAGTATTTCTTCATATTTCAATTTCTCATATTGTTGATGGTAATTTTTTTAGCATTTTATTTATGGTGCAAAAAATATTTTGACGTTTTCTTACCTTTCGCCTAGCACCTGATAGTTACTCTTTTCAACATTTCATGTGAAATGTAGTCAAGACTTAATTGTTTTTGAAAAAAATTGTTTTGTGTTTATTTTGTGAAAATATTGTATGTCAAATATATTTAGCAACATTTTAAGCCAAATTGTAAAATTACGGCAAAGGAAGTTATTTCTATTAGAATGCTTAAAAGCAGATTTAAAATCTATTTCTTTACGAATTTGTGCTTTCTCTTCTTTGAGAGCAATGAAAAACCAAAGCGTCACACGACTAAATGCATAAAAACAAAACATAAAATTCCGCCAATAAATCAATTTTTTTTTGAAGAAAGTTGATATCTTGTTAAAACCTTGGCACATGTATGTATGTGATAAGGATAACATAAGCACCTGGTCGTGGTGGCCTTAATCTGACACCTTAGTTGTAATTTTCGACGATTTTCGGTAGTAGGGTCGTACCCTCACTCTTTGCTGAAGAGTTGGAGACTATCCAACTCCGTGTTCTGTTGCATGTGCAAGCTAGGACATTCGGAGCTTTTTTCAAACCCCGATTAAACTACAGTCATAATGTTGTTCCTCAACTTATAACTAGAACAGAGACGTAGCCTTGCCGGCTACTGGTTCCCTTTGCACCAGTATATGTGGATTAATTTCGCTGGTCGGAATTTCAGGGCTCCTGCTAGCCTAAGCGACTGGTGCCGGGTTTTACCGCCGGAAGCACATGTCAAGATGGGGAAGATATCCACTCATACGTATTTTAATTAAAGTTGATACACCAAAAAAAAGTTTCCACAATTGATCGCCAACTTGGTTTCAATGTTTCTTTTCAAATTGTGTCGCAACTTCGTAAAATTTCTTGGACATAAATGTTCATATCTCATTTGGCAAATATTCTACCGTAATAGGATAATAAATCTTAAATATCTTATATATTGCTACGTTTATTCTTTTTATAAACGTTTAGTTTATTGAGTTCTTCTATTGCAATAATAACACACAACTTAAGAGGTTTATATTTATTTCAGATTATTTACTTAATCGCTTTTGTACACAAATGATAACTTTCTTCACTTCATCACGTACACCATTAGATTGCTTGACCCATAAGTGAGGGAGTCGGTACATAATGTGTTGACTCGTTCTAAAATTTTCTACAAACTCTAATTCACTAAATTTAGAAAGTTCTACAATCTACAATCGCATTAACTACAAATGCAGTCGTTATCATAATTCTGTGTAGGAGTTTGTTTGGTTGTATGCCATCTCTTACTAATTGCTCCTGGAATTTAAATGTAATATGTTATTTTTGTTTTGTATTTATAAGATTTTTTAGAAACTGATTTGTTAGCGAACACAATAGGTCGGTTCACTTTACTTTTTCTTGATAATTATATTTTTGTAACTTAAGCTAAGCATTTCGTAAAAATATGCTATATTTTTAGCGATCTGTGGACTATTTAAGTTATTATTTTTATTTTACTTTAATGGGGATTTATAAACTAAATATGCACTAATCTTTTAAACGGTCTTTTAAATATTTTAACGATTTTATTTTTTCCGACATTTCGCTTTCCTGTGGAAAGCTCCTTCAGGAAATTATTTTTTATTTTTTAAAAATAAAAGTAACTTTAACAAACTTAAAATTGGATGTAAAATCACACAATTAATTGTTTGTATACCGCCACTTGGCGACATTATTTTTATGCAAATTGCATATATTGCAATTACATATTGCTCATGTACAATCCTCCACAAAAGAAGCTTTTTACAATATTTTGGTTTGGTTTTTTTGTTCCCTTTAAGTATTACTTCACCAAATAAGAAGAAGCAAAGGAAAGATAGGCCACCAGGGAGGAATTTTCAGACGACTATGACCTTGATTGAACGTAAGAGCACTTTCTCTTTGCTCGTGATTTCAGTAAATAACATCTCTGTAATGGAAACTATTTTCGCAAGAAAATTCTGTAGTTGCTAGCATGTACAATTTTTGCAAAGATATAGTCGGAGATTAGAACACTGGGAATAAGGAATAAAGAGCTATTATTAAGTATTTGTATATTTGGTACTTTTTGAAAACTTGAAATTGAAAATTTTGAAATTGAAACTTCTAATGGGTGCTAAGTAAGAAACGGTAATAAATTACAGTACTGTTCCTACGCTGATTGAAAGTAATAACTATGTTCTGGTCTTTTTTTAATTGTACATTAAGGACGCGAAAATTAGTAGAAATCGTACCCCAATTTAAAACCTTGATTAAAAATAATTTGTCTGTGCGTTATTATAGCATATGAATAAATAATTATATGATACCAAAAACCCTTAATATCCAATTTTTAGAGGAGTTTTATTTATAAAAAAAATTTTCACGCCTAAAAATGCCACTGCAAAAGTTAGAAATTTTTCTTTAATTTAGCGTTACGCAATTTCAGAGGGTACTATTTCTTTATTAAAGTGATTTTATGGGCAAAGCAGAAATCCCATCGAGCTCGCTACAATGTCCATGTTTTTTGCAACAGGCATCTGTCTCTGGATCCGTAATGGATAGACTTCAAATTTGAGCAGATGTATTGGGACGAACGCTACAACATTCAATATTGGGGGTTCCCACTTTTTTATATTTTAAATTTACATAGAGTATGATGTACTGCATCCACCTTAAGGACGGTGTTGCCATAGAGATTAGATTTTCAAGTATATTTTATAGCTGTTATAAGTAGACGAGAATTTAGTAGTATGGCAGTATTCATAGATATAAAGAAATATATTCAAAAGAAGATTTTCTTTTCTCTAGTAGCGCAGGCGGATCCTTTTAACAAATAATAAAAACATCAATCCCGAAATTATCGGAATTGAAGTAAAGTAGAGGAAAGTAAGCACTATTTAAATTCTTTTAATTAGCCAAAGCCAGAAGGCGTTTTCTTATTTTATTAGTATTTTTTAAATTTATTCAAACTACAAAATAAATAAATACATTTTTTCTTTAATAACACTAATCTTTTTTTTTAATTAGTTCACTTTTTCTTTACATTTTTGTAAAACGTTGAGAGCGTAGATATTTCCCCCTATTTCCGCTACTACCTCCCGTATGCAGATAGATTTTGTTTTGTAATTAGAAACTTTAGTTTTCGATATAATTTTAAAACGAAATCAATAATTTAAGCAATTTTCTCTTTAATTTTCTTAATAAAAATTTTTTGAAAATCTTCAAATATCAATTAACAATCCATGACTGTTGTCTAAATGCGTGTGTTTTATTTTGCTATTAAGTTAAATTGTCTTTTTTTATTCACTGTATCTATTCTCGTAATTGCATTTTGTAGATATATGAACATACACACATACATAGATACATAGACGCGTAAATTAACAGTTGTTGGTAGCTAAGTAGAACCGCTTTGATTTTTACTGCAAAATTATTTCATTTTTTAATTTTTTTGCCATTTAATTTTTAGCATAATTGCTTACAAGATGTTCAGATTCTGCAAACGTACAACAATTAATAAATTTTTTATACAAAATAGAGATGAAATTAACTGATAGACTGATATGAGCAGTAGCGAAATAGGCATATGGATATGCTTTCCCCGCAGTAACATTTTTGATATTTTAGCTTTAAATAATAAAAATTTCATGACAATATCATGAAATGATTACTTTTGAAGGAATCTAACACTAAATGAACGTTATTTGTTTTAAATATATTCAATAAATATTGTATTAATTTCATTTCATGATGATTCATTCAATTTAGTTTCCATTAAAATGACAAACCCAAGAAGAATCAAGGGTGAACATGAATTAGAAAACTCCTAGTAGCTTTTAAAATAATTTTAAATTCAAAAACTTCCAACACAATAAAAAAAATTCTTCCCACTAAAATTCTATAAAAATTTTCGAAAAAAAATACAGGGTGTCCGCCGGGAAGGTATACTACTTTGTTTGTTTATAATTTTTTATTAAATGAAAGCGAATAGATCTTATATTGATAAATGTTTTATTTAATGTCGGCAATTATGTATGGAATACAATATCAGATAAATGTCCGCCTTTGTTAGCCTCACAAAAGTGAACCCTTTTGAGCACATTTTTCATTACATTCTCACACATTTCACGCAGTTTTTCATTAATTTCATCACAAATATTTTATTTGAATTGCTCAAGCGTTTCTGATTTGTTTGCATAAACCTTGCTTTTCATATATCTACACAAAAAGAAATCTTGTTGTGGAAAGAAGTCGCGCAGTAATTCCATTGTTATCCTGACTGTATGCGATGTGGCACCGTTTCGTTGATAGCACATTTTAATCAAGCCCAAAGCATGCAGTTGTGGCGTTAAAAAGTTTTCAATCATATCACGATATCGCTCCCCATTCACAGTTACCGTTACGCCGTTTTAATTTTAAAGAAGTTAGGTCCAATGATTCCTCCGGACCAAATGGTTTTGTGGAAGAAGTTCTTGTCTCAACTGAATCTTTTATGGAAACCAATGTGGCCAAAATTGTACTTTAAAGACCAAGCTCATGAATACGGCATCAAATTAAGGTTGATGGAATGCTTTGAACATTTTTTCGAGCAGCAGTTATATTTTCAGCCCATCTTGCAGTTAATTGTGGTCCATGCTTGGGCCTTTCACCTACTTCATGAGTGCAGAACTATCAAGACTAAAGACAAAATGGCGGCAAACAAAGTAGTATACCTTCCCGGCGGACACCCTGTAGTTTTTAAGCCATCAGACCTTTTTAAACTTTCTATTTTTATTGTCATTCTTACTTGACCCTTGATAAGCGCAGCACCTCGACATCGTAACATTGGTGACTCTGTTAGAGTCAATTGAGGTTTTGAAAAATGGGCATTTTTTATTCTTCTATTCAATATCTGCAACCTTGCTTCAGACACAAACAAGATATTTCGTACGACATATCGAGATTTAACCGTGTTTAAATATAAAAACGTGACGAAAACCCACGTTGATCAAAAAAATTCGTATAGCGAACTTGACAAAACAAATGCGGCAGACGTCCTATTTTTAGGGCTACTTTCACGTACAACTCGCAAAATTGAGTCCCAAATTAATGAGCTGAAAAATGTTGTGTTGTGTAACGAATTAGAGAATGTCAAAAACAAAAAAAAACTCGCAAGTTCGAGTAAGAGTTCACTTGTTAACGAGTGGTAGAAGTAGCCCCCAGGCATTTATTTAGATGACTGCAGTAGGTTGTGAATACCAAAACGAAATAATGCAGCTAATTCCATGAGGAACTTCACCGCGGTAATGAAATTGAAATTGAGTAGAAAGCCAGTGCTTTGGAAACAACCAAAAAACATTTTAGCACTTATTGAAACAACAAACATTTCTAATAAGTAGTCAACAGCTGTATGGACATTCAACTACAACAACAATACATATATATTTAATATATTAGGAGAAAACTTATAAATAGATACAAAATAAAAAAATGTTGGTTGCAGAACCAGTGGAGATACAAAAAACACTAAACTAACACAAAAAACCGCCTACATGCGCATCAATACGAGAGAACGATCGACATGCGATTTTTTCATAAGAAGTAATAAAAAAGAGAAAAAGAGAAGAAGTGTTAAAAGGTGTTACTAGCTGCTGTTTACTTATATATCAAAAACAGGGGAAACGTACATTTAGGGTACAAATATTTGTATGTAAATTCATTTATCACAGCGAAATGTTTTTATTTAACGTTAACATTTAGCTTATGTTTTTTTTTAAATTCTTTATAATCGTGTTGACTAGACTACTAATCAAAATATGTAACAAAATAAGGGAGAAATAGCATAATAAGTAATAACTAATTAATTGCTAAGAATTAGTGTCACACAGTGGCCGATTGCCCAATAGATTTAAAAAAAACCATGTCGCTTTAAAAAAAGAAAATAAATAAAACAAAAGAAAAGAAAATTTAATTCATAGGCCCAAGTTAATATTAATATAAGATAATTTGAGACCTACAATCTGCAAGATCTAAATTCAAAATTAATACCCGTTTAAGTTTCTTTTTTAGTTTTAACAAAATACCTATTTTGAACAAAATAGGTATTCCACATTATACTGGGAATTTGCAAAGGCTTGAGAAGGTTTTATATAAAATTAATTATCAAAATTAAATAAATATCTATTAATCTTTAAAATGGTCTTTTTTAATTAAATTTAACAATATATTTTTCAATAACAATTTGAAAAATTGTTAATAATTTTTGTTGTTATAAAAATTAATTTTTTGAAGAAGCTTTCCAGAGGAAAGCGAAATATTGAAAAAATATATTGTTAAATTTAATTAAAAAGACCGTTTAAAAGATGAAAAGATATTTATTTAATATAAATAAAAAAGAGGTCGAATTAAAATAATAATCAAATTAATTATCCAAAAAATGTTGAATTCCAGACAAATTAAATCTTAGTGGCAACATGGTTTTTATATCTTAAAAGTTAGTTGCAATATCATATTAAATTTTTTCAACAATTTCTTGAGTTTATCGGATATCAATTTATTGCTTCCATTTATTTGTTTATACGGTTTTTAACTGTGTTGTAAATTTCCGAAAATATCATTATATCAAATTTTTATGAGTGGGGAAAATTTTTAGTTTAGTAGGTAAATTGCCTGTCAAATAATTAAACGCCAAAAATTAAGCGCCATCCTTTGAAATTTATTTAGTATATTTTAAGCACGGAACGTTATGTTATTAAGCAAATAATTTTCAATGTGAAAATTTATTTTCTATTAAATTTTAATCTTTTTACTCGGTCCTTTAAATTATAACGATTTATTTTTCTTTTTTTCTCTCAATATTTCGCTTTCCTTTGGAAAGCTTCTTCAGGAAATTATTTTTTTATATTTTCAAAAACAAAAATTATAAAAATTGAATAGAAATTAAAAAAAAAGGTCGAATAAAACTGAAAAAAAAATGTGAAAATTTATCAAATTGGTAAAATTTTCATTGTCTCAACTAACATTTCCTTGTTATCTGGGTCCTTCTGAAACCGATTTGTTTAATTTATTTATTATTCCAGGCTCATAGTGGCTGCTTGCTGTACAGCAAGGTGTTGAGAATAAAAACGACAACGTTCTCAATAGTTGTATATCACCAGAGTGGCTTTGCGCAATATTTTTCACAAATATTTTCACCTTCACGTTTATACCGTGCAACTCGTTCAAGAATTAAAGCCGCCAAAGGTTTGCGAATTGGCTGTTTGAAAAGCTGAACGAAAACAACTCATTTCTCAACAAAATCATTATGAGAGATGAAGTTTATTTCCAAATATGTAAACAAATAAATTTGTCGAATATGGGGCTCACAAATCCACAAACATTTCCCGGAAAACTATTACACCTAACCATAACTCGCAGCATACGGTCGAGTTATGGTTAGGCGGTAACATCGGACCTCATTTTTAAAAAAAATTAATAAAGACACACTGTCATTGTACATCCCCTGTGCAATCAATTTTTTGTGGCCATTATTGGCTAATGTTCAAATCAGTGACCTTTGATTTTAGCAAGATGGCGCCATTAGCCACACAAACATCCAAACAACTCAGTTATTGCGCAAAAAATCTTCCGGTCGCGTAATTTCTAAAATGTGATGGTTCAAAACTTTGTGAATACAGCAGTCGTCTGCCAACAAACTAGAGGTAGGCATTTGCCCTACGTCATATTCCATTATTAATTCATATAGTGTTATCAATAAAACTAAAGTTGTCAGAAAAGGTGTGTGGCGTAAGCCAATTTACTACCTAACTTAAAATTTGTCCACTCTTTATTTACCCTTCTAGTCAGAATGAGTGGCCAAGAGTATTTACACAATGGACTTTTTAATAAGTACCTTAGATAAGTAACCCCTAGATTTTTTGTTGGAAGTTAATTGAAGAAAAACTACATAACAAAATGTCTGTTGTATCCCATTTTATTCACAAAATTGTTAAAATTGTTTTTTGAATAAGTAAAATTTCTGAAATCTAAGTGGCGTTAATTAATATAAATCGTGACTTCAGCAACACTGCTCGTTACGAACAATAGAACTGTTAAAAGAGCACGATTGAAGAGAACTCAAAGTAGTTTTTAGTATAAAAAGTTTATCGAACAAAAACAAAATATTTCAAAAAAATTTTATTTAACAATTTGCAGAGCGATCTTACGAACGAAATTTTAAGACATTAAGGAAGAAAAACTAAAAATTTAAAAACAAAAAAAAAATTGGTTAAAATCAAGATATAACAACGAGAATAATTAACTTTAAACCACAACCGCAAAATCGTCATTGAAAGAGACTTTTATTTAAGTTGAGGTTTTAAAGGGAGAATCAATAATTTGAAATGAAATGAAATAAATCCGCTACACTCACTTAACATCATAGAAAAAGCAACATTAAAATAGAACAAATTGCATCACAAATTGTTAATTGTGTATAAAACAAGAAACATTTAGCGAAAAACAATTTAAATCGAAATAAGAAAAAAATTACAGCAACAACAACATTAAAAACAAAGTGAAATAAAATATAATATAAAGAACGATCGCCTAGACAGCTGCCGGCACATATTATTTAATTTAATATTTCTACATTTATTATTTAATGTTTGTTAATTTATGGTGTTTGACATTTTTGTTTAAACGATATCGCTAATAAAAATTAATTCAAATAGAAGCGAAAAATTTTCTTGTGAAAAAATCAACGATCTTAAAAGAAAAATAAATTAAAATAAAACAAATAAATATTGCAACTACGAATTTAAAAAAAAAAACTCTGATAAATCAAATATTAATTAATATTCAAAATTCATATTGAGAAAAAAGCCCTATTGTGTTTAATTAAAATAAAAAAATAACAAAAAGAAAAAAAAATAAAGCACAAATGCAGTAACAAAACTAGAATCCAACCAATAAAAGCAACAACACAACAAACACCCACTAACCAGACAACGACTTCGAGGAAAATATTAGAACTCAAGAAGCATATAAAAAGTGCGAGAAAAGTAATAAAAGCGACATCGACAGCCAAAACGACCAAAAATTCTATTATGCGCATTGGAATTTTAATTTTAAATCAAACGTAAAATATCCCGACAAAAAAAGGTAAATTTTCTTCCTCTTCTTTTTTGTTTGCTTTTTTTGCCTAATAAAAAGTTATTAATAATTATTTTAATATAAATAAATTAAGTTAAATTAATTATATAACTTTAACTTCAACAGCAACAACAATAGCAACAACAACAACAGCAAGGCAACAAGCAAGTATACGCAATATTAAATTGAAATTGAATACTAAATATGGTCAGGTTGGGGCGTCAGAAAATTTTAAATTATAAAGGGTTTTTCAACAAGAAGTTTGTTTTCTAAAAATAAATAAAGCAAACAAATTTGATTAAGATGATTCAAATTTTCATTTTATTACGAAGAAAAAAGCTCGGCAAATATGAATGGGAAATAATATCTGGCAAATGTCCACCACGACAACGCTGACAGATGTCGATTCTTTCATCAAAGTTTTCAACACCTTTTTGGCAAAATGGCGGTCCTATTTCGTTAACCACATTATGGATTTTGAGTTTTAAGGCTGAAGTCGAGTCGATTGTTTCCGTATAGACTATGTTCTTAACATAGCTACAAAAAAAAATAATCCAGCTGTGTTAAATCACACGATTTGGCTGCCCGCTTAACTTCTGATTGTCGTGAAAATTTGCGATACGGAAACTTGGTTTGCAATAAAATGATCGTTTCATTGGCAGTGAGACATGTGGCACCCTCCTGTTGAAACCACATATTAGTGATATCCACGTCGTCAATAATAGGCCAAAATTGAGTTGTTAGTATCTCGCGATAGCATGATTGATGATGTTTCCGCATTTCCAGCCTCATCTTCAGAAGAAAAAACGGCGCAATCACGCTTCTTAATAATTGCTCTGGGATTTCGAGAAGCTCAAATGCGGTATTCTTGCTTGCTGACATACCCTGACAATGGGCTTCATCTGAATAAATGATTTTTTCAGAAAAACCAGCCTTTTGTTCCTGAATTAATTAAGCGATCTACGGCGATGTGAATAGTGCGTCGGTTTAATTCCTGTATCAGTTGAACCTTGTAAGACTTTAAAGTCAAATCCTCATGCAAAATTGGCCACATGCTGGTTTTGGATAACCCAATTGTTGAGAACTGCGGGGGATTGACAAATTTGTATCCGCTTCAACACTGTGGCTCACGGCCACACGGCGATGTTTTCAGTTGAACGACGCGGTTAAACACGCGTTGGCGTTCGCACATTTTGTATAGAGCCTTTCAACTCAAATTAAACGTCCAAATTTCTAATAGCGATTTTAGAAGGATGGTTATGCTGTCCGAAAATATCAAGAATTTTACGAAATGTAACTTTAATAAAACCACCATTTTCATAGTGGATTTTAATAATTTTAATGCGATTTTCGTGTGAAGTTTAATTCATTGTAACAATTGCCAATTCATCTGCTACGAATACGTCAAAAAACTAAATGTCAAAACTTTCCTGTTGTTGTTGTTGCCACAATCGAATAACATACTTCTTGTTAAAAAACCCGATATTTTCGTATTCAAGTGAAAAAAAATACTAAAAAAAGGAAGAACAAAAATAAGCAGAACTAGCAAATTCTTAACATTCAAAATAATTTGCAGTAAAATTGTTCCCTGCATTAAAAGCGTCTATAAAAACCCAAACGTAGACACTTTAAATTTTCACGGAAGTTATATTACTAACGCCACTTTAATAACTAATTATCAAACTGAAGATTTAAATGAAAAATTTATTAAAAAAGTTTTGCATTTAGAAAAAATTCGAATTGTTAATGGATTTTTGTATAAAATGTTAGATTTTGTTGCCTTCTTGTTTTGATGATTGACGATAATTCTCATAAATAAAGTGAATCAGTGTTTATAGGGTTAATATTGCCATTTTTCGTCCTAACTGGCTGATTTGTATTCGATGGCGAGCGCTTTCGATGCGAATGCATCATTCTCAAGCCGCGGTTTAGTTTGTACTGGTGAGTCAGTGTTGACGTTCAGGTAGTTCTGTTATTAGGTCCGTATATATTCAGCTAAGCAGAATACCGGCCACCTGGCATTTGTATGCAAAGCGAACTTATCGATACCTCCGTCTTTTACTATTATGTAGGTACGTGTGTCCGTCTGAGGGTATTTTTCGTTTGCCCGTTTGCATGAGTAGTTTTAATGGTGTGAAAATTGTGTCTGAGGTCGTGTTTACCTGTTCGTTTATAATGTCGTTGTTGAATGTTTTTGTCTTGTAGATTTCCATATTTTCAAGAATGTCTAGTCTTCGTCCTTTTTTGCTAGGATGTAATAATGTCATACATTCATCTATTTCCCTTGGTGTGTGTCCGTGAGTGTCAAGGTGTAATGCAAAGTTTGAATCTTCTCTTTTCCGTTTGTATGAGCGTATGTGTTCTGTAAGCCTTGTTTTTAGTGTTCGTCCAGTTTGCCCTATATAGGTTCGTTTGCAGGTACAGGTAAGTCTGTATACCCCGCTGGAATTAAATTTGTCAGTTGTTTCTGTCGTTGTTCTGATATAGTGTCTGAGGGTGTTTCCACTTCTTTGTGAAAAAGGTTAGATAGTCTGTATATTTCTGGTCCTTTGTAAGTAAAGGTGTGCCGTCGTGTTGTATCGGCTGTATCCTTGTCTTCTCTATTTCTGTTCTTAGTGTTGTATTGTCTAAGTAGTTTATCGATCGTAGAGGTTTTGTAGCCGTTATTCATAGCTATGGCGTAGATTGTGTCGAGTTCCCTCCTGTACTTATCTGGAGTAAGTGGAATTATCCCAAGCCTGTGTATCATATGTCTAAACGCTGCTAGTTTGTCTTGGGTAGGGTGGTTTGAGGTGTTGTGGATGGTAGTATCCGTTGTTGTTGGTTTTCTATAGATGTCGCGTTATAGTGATGTCAAGATAATGTAAATTTCTGTCTTGTTCTTTTTCCATTGTGTATGTAATCTTATCATGAATTGTGTTTAAGTTTTCTAGAATTTGTTCGCCGTTGTCTTGCTCGAGGATGCATATAATGTCATCTACGTATCTATAGTAATGAGTTATTTTGTGTTTTTACGTGTAGTGATTCGAGATGTTGCATGAAAATTTCCATGAAGATTGCGGAAGTTGGGTTTCCCATACCGAATCCGTCAGGTAATTTGAGTCCGTCAGGTTATTGAATCTAAAGAAGTTCTGTTTGATTATCGTTTTTGCAATATCTATAATATCAGCGATGTATTGGCTTTCGTACAAATTGTCTAGTGTGTTGTATAGAATATCTAAGGTTTCATATGTTGGTATTGAATATTGATCCTTGATATCAAAGGAAACGAGTCGCGTGTTTTCGGTTATTTTGATGTCCTTAAGTTTATCAATGAGGTCTTGTGTATTACGTATAGTATATGTGTTCTGTAAATTTATCGTTTCCTTAAGCACTCTGGTGAGGTGTTTAGCTAGCTGGTATGCCGGTGCAGGTCTGTAGTTTATAATGGGTCTCATTGGTATGTTTTCCTTGTGTATTTATGGTTGTGCTTTGAGCGTCGGTGGTCCTGGATTCATGTTCATGTACATGTATACTTTTCCGTCAGTAAAAGTTTGGCAGCGTTTTAATAGGTTGCGTATTTCCTTTTGGAAGGACTCAGTTGGGTCATTCCTGAATTTAGTGCAGTTGGTCTGCTGTATAAATTGTTGTGTTTTGTCTATATAATCTTCTTTGTGCATTTATTTTTTATTTACTCCTTACACAATATCAAATTATAAGTTCAAAGGTTATACCATTTTGGACGAGGCTCAAAAATTAAAACAGACTAATTTTCTTTTCTAACGAACAATGTGCATAAAAATTATTTATCGATCTTTGTTCTGTTGTAGCCTTCTCACGAATTTTTTAGCGAAAGGCTCCATCACTTATGCTGCAACTCAAATTTAACGTAGACTTTCCTAAGGCTAACGTGTCTTTTCAACTAAAAGTTTCTTGGCATAGAACTGAGGACAAGTACTCCCATAGAAATAAATATTTGATTATCGACTATATTAATACCGTTCATTTTGAATTGAGTACACAGAGATTCGAATGGTATTTAATTTACATTTCGACTGTAAGAACGATGTTTGAGTAACAAAACAAAAATTTTTCGTTTTGTTCGCTGCCGCATAAACAAACAAAATTTATGGGTTTCCAACGTGGATATTGGAGCCATATAATTGACCATGCGAAAAACGTAGATTTTCCAGGCTAATGCCGCAAACACTTACATGCGGTCCTTGTGATTTGTTTATTATCACTGCGAGTGCAAGCCTCACCGGATACTGCATGCGTTTATTCAAAGGGCATTTCGGTCGAAGTCATTGCAATGCGTGATTTAACGGCGTTTTCTCCTCTGTACTTTCCCTTGAGAAGTGTTGCATCGATTACGTTATTCATGAGATTTTTCACGGCCAGCCAAGAGCCATTGCGAAGATGATTACTGATCCGAATTTTATTTGGAGAATGTGTGGTGACAATCCGGATAATTCCAGTGAGTTCAAAAGCTCCATCGGGTAGTTGACGACATCATCTTGTTTAATAATAGAATCGGAGACGTTGAGAGTTTGAGCGGAATCTATGAAAAAATGAACAATCGTAGTTTTTTTTCGAATTGGTAAATTTTCCAAGCGGCTCTTTCAATTTTTCTGTCTCCTAAAAACCCTTTTCAGACTATTACATACATTTAATAAAATCAAGTTATGCGCTTAGCAACGGTAACTATTTTATTTTTATTTATATAGATTAATTCCAACTAATAGACTTTCTAAACAGAACAATTCAGCGTCAAACTCGACTAAGGCAACTATACAATTACGATAACCGTGTAAAGTTTCAATACAATCAGACAACCACAGTTTTTTTCCAAAGCCTGATGCTTTGAAATAGGCCACTTATTTAATGGTCAGAATGTTTTACAAGGTTTAATACATAAGGCGAAATAAAATTTATATATTTGAATAGTTTTTTTATTCCTGAAATGATTTTGGAATAAGTTGCCAAGGGTACTTCCGTACCTTCTATTGGAAGAATTATTTGTTTTTTTTTTGGCATACTGTTTGGCATACTGGTTTTTATTTCTTTCTTTCTTTTTCAGTAAAACCTTATGTTGGTAGGAAAGCAGAATAACTTTGACAATTTATAAGAACATAAATTTAGTTTAAAATGCACCACAGTGCATGAAATTCTGAGAAAAGAAATTCATTTTTATTGCAACTGGAATTATTTTTCAACTTCTTATTCATAGATGAAAGTATGGTTTTAATGTGTGGTTTTATTACGTTAAGAAAGAAAAAACTTTTGTTGGCGACTACTTTGAAATAGTTTAACGATGACTGTGTGATTGTTATATTATAGCCATGTGTAGCCAAAGCTTGGAAAGGAAACCCGCTTAAGGGTCTGGTAATATTTTTTTTTTAAATTTAACGTTCTTAATTCCAAAAATTAACTCTTAATTAAATTCACTCACTTAATATGATTTTTTTGTTCTACACTCACATTTACAATCGATTTTAATGAATAAATTAATTAGTTTTTAGTTTTTATTTAAATCGGTTAAGAATTTTGAAAGTTAAAAAGGATTTAAAATTAACGCAAATGCGTAATGATACTGTAGAGTGTAAAATTTATTTAAATAAAAATGAAATGATGTCTAAGCGTTATGCTCTTAACTTAAGAACGATTTGACCGATTTCCCAATTTTTTTTAACGTGTAATAGTTTAAAAAAGGGATTTAAATAAAGCAAAATTTAAAAAGTGGCGTGAATTATTTAAAAATGTGGAAAAACTAAAATTGTGTTTTTCTGTGGGATTTTATATTTATTTTATTTTTTTTATAGAATTCGCTTAAACTTGGTACGAATAAAGTCTTAAGTTTAAAAAGTATGAATGTACAATTTTAATTGAAAACGTCGTGAAGTTTTAAATTCAGGCAATTTTTAAAATCTTATAAAAATAAAAATTCTTAAAATAATCACAAACAAATTTATTTAAATTGACACAGACGCAGGACAACGTCTGTCGGATCAGCAGCTTTAAATAAAAATAAAGTTACAAATAATTAAAAGTAAATTTTATCTACGTTTGATAAAAACCAAAAATGCGATGCACATTTGCTTTTATTTTAATGTCTAATAACTGATTATTTTAATACACGAAATATACGATTCTAGAATGTTTCCTTGCCCTATCAAGTTTAATATAGGGCAAGGCAACACATTTTTTAAGTGGTATTCGCAACAGTTCCATTTGCCTTAAGTACGGTCGTAGCTAAGCTTACTGTTAGAAGTTTGATTCATGCTTCCCAGAGGTAAAAGCTTAATAATTTCTTGAAAATAATTTGGAACCATAAAGATGGTACTTAAAAACTGTGGCTCGAAAATAATGAGACAATTGCAACATTTTTTATGAATATTCAGTATTGGCTTAAATAAGACAGTACATGACTGCATATACATTAAATGTGAAATGTTGTTAGAAATAACGACTGGACAAAAAAAATTTAATGTCAAGAACTGAGTTGTCATCTTTTGACTTTTTTTTAGAAAAAGTTGAAACGTTGAAACTCTTGAATAGAGAATATAATTGGAAACATTTCACAGTATAACTTCGTAAAATTCGAGCAGCTTTTCTAAGATAGCTGTGCATAATTTAACACTTAAATTCGAGACTGACAGAATTGTTGCTGATAATAGACCGAAACAATATGCTTGTAGCAACCGTGGTGATGCAAACATGGGCGCTGTAAATATCTTCATTTTATTAAGTTTAACTCGTTCAAGAATATCAAAGTGGACCGACCATTTTTTGCGTCGAACGTTTGTGAATTGACTGCTCGAAAAACAACGAAAACAACGCAATTTAGAAAAGTCATCTAGTCATCAGGCTCAATTATAAGTAGTTATGTAAACAAACAAAATTGTTGCATACGGGGCTCACAATATCCACAAGCAGTCCTCAAAAATCCATTACAAAATGACCGAAAGGGTCGAGGTTTGTGTTTAGGCCGCATTATCGGCCCTTATTTTATCAAAAATATTTAAGGAGATGCCACGCCGTTGCTCTGAATTCTCTGCGCTCAGAAACTATGATTTCCAATTTTTTGTAGCTATACTCGCCAATGTTACATTAGTGATCTTTGGTTTCCGCAAAACGGCGCCACAAACCACACAGCCACCCAAACACTACAGTTATAGCATGAGGCTTTTCCGGTCGCGCAATTTCCTTATTTGGCAATTTTCCGCCACGTTCTTGTCATTTAACGCCTATAATGATCGTTGGAGCCATTTGACATACCAGGTTTACATAAACAACCAAGAAAGAACAAGGGAATAAATAAAAGTAAGGCAGCCGCTTATTACCAGACTTGTGCACAAAATAATTGTGAAACAAAGAACTTCTGATGTTAGTGTTCTGTTTTGCAATTGGCAACTAAAAACTAATCTTTTTTTTTACCAATTTTTAGCTATTTTTTCAAAAACTTACTTACATAGCACTATGTGTCACATTTCTAAAATCACTCTTCCAATTATAGCATAATGCATGAAAAGGTAACCAATCACTGTACTACAGAAACATTGTACTGCAACGCATTACAAACTTCTTTTTATTAAAACAAGAAGTCAAATAAAGAAATGAAAGCAAAACTAGGAAAAGTTAAGAATAAAATTTCAGTTAAATTAGATGGCCTTGTACTTGTTAAGATAGCAAAAAATCAAGACGATACAAAAGTCAAAGTCAACTTTTATCAATTTTGTTAAGGCAAAGTCAAATGTATAAACAATAAATCAATCAATGACTGCTTGCTTTTCTCAATAATTTCAGTCAGTCATACGGATATATTTAGTGGCGAAATTCGTCACCACCTTGTGTTGTTGTAAAGATGAATTTTATTTTTAAGAATTATTTTCAAATTGCTCTGCTGTACTCGCTGTTTTAATGATGCCATAACACTTTCTGATTATAACAAATCATTGCGTAATAAAACTCCTACGCTTTCAAAAATCGCAAAGAAATATAATTTTTGATAAATGCTCAGAGCTGTCTTCAGAATTTATTCTTTCAATTATTGCCAAATACGAATTTTTTATTCCGTATTCCTAAAATAGAACTTTTAAAAATACTGGATGTTTTTGCGGTGAATTATATACAAACTTGTTTGATATGCAAATAGGAAATCAATATTCATTATTATTTATACATGAAGCTTTTTTAGTGCTGTGCTGCACATTTTTGATAATGTATCTACAAAAATTAAGAAATAACATTTATGAAGTAACTTCTTTCGTACTGTATATATTTTTATGTATGTGTGTGTGTATGTATTGACATTCTTTACAGCTAAATAATTTACTTTTCTGCAGTCGCCATGTGTTTACTTTATTAATTAAATGTAACAATATTTTATAATCTATGTCTTTATCTGCGGGTACACACAATCTTTTGTTCTGATCTACATTCCGGAAAGATTATGCTGCGGTTTTCCATTTATTCGACTTTATTCGCCAACCTATGCAAGAAATTCTTCTAGAACCACAAGCTTAGCTTAGGCTCGTTGTAAACTTTCTCATATTGCAATTGACAGAGTACGGGGACGCTAACCTACACAACTTCCGTATCGCTAAAGATATGGACACTGCTCATTTCTTTGAAAAATTTTCTGCTACGATTAGTTAAGAAAAATGTAGCGCAGGTTCACTCAAATATGGTAAATTTTCAAATTTGAAAAATTTCAATAAACTGTTCATAGTGTGAACGTGCCTTAAGACTTCAGTGCCACTCACTGAACACAAATAAACTTGCCAACAAAGAATAAGGTACATAAAATCGAGTCAGTATTAGCTAACAGATTTCTGATTGCATTTCACTGCTTTATAGAAGCGATAAAATAATGAAATACAAATTTCACTATTCTATACTACACTCGTCAACCAACGCACTTTTCTTCTCTCTCCCATATATTTAGATCAGCATTTATTCCTTTAATCAACGTTTTGTTTTTAGAGTTCTTTAGAGTTTTAAATTAAATTACACGATTTATTTACTTTTTCATATTTATATACACAAAAATACTTTACCACTTTAACCTTTATTATCTTTATTATGTCTTTACTCGAAGAATGTACAAGAAAATTCTACTTCACCATCATCACAAGTAGTTGTTGTTATCATTATCCAGAGTAGACGCCTGTTTTCATTTCATTTACTTTTTTATTGACAGTTTAGGCTGTAAAAACTTAAACTATGCAACTTTTTATTATTACGTTTAATCCTTCAACAAGCGTTTAGTTAATGGATTTCTTTTAATGCAAAATACTTACACACAACTTGTAGAGTTTTAATTAAATGACACATTTTATTTAGACGATTATTCGCGCTTATACATAAAAATACACGACGGCAACTTTAACAATTTAGCGAATGAAAACTGCTATATCGATTTTTGTGTCTACACTTGAACACGTTCACCTTACTCATAAGCGATGGAGCCTTTATATACTGTTTTGAGCAGTTCTAGAATTTACTAAGAAACCACATTAGAAAGTTCCGCAATCACATTTACCAAAGATGCCGTCGTTATCATTAATAAGTGTAGGTGTTTGATTGGTTGTGTGTCTTCTTTTACTGATTGTAAGTTCGTGGAAGTTAAATGTAGCATCTTTGTTTTGCGTCGGCTTTGCATTCATAAGATTTCTTAGAAAATTTTTCAATTATTAACAGACACAATAGGTCATTTCGCCTTACTTTTT
The DNA here is from genome assembly GCA_030448955.1 of Trichopoda pennipes. Taxonomy (NCBI): domain Eukaryota; kingdom Metazoa; phylum Arthropoda; class Insecta; order Diptera; family Tachinidae; genus Trichopoda; species Trichopoda pennipes. Next base: position 8,884,352 of record JASKUP010000042.1, read on the forward strand.
ATAACTGAAACTAATTATCTTCGTAATACTATTGTAGACGCTTAAAATACACTTTAGTTCTTTAATGTTTTAATATACACCACATTTAAATTATTTAGAATACACTTATTTAACTTAAAATAAAATTTATTTTCATTTAAATTGTTCTTTTTTCTTCTTTTGTTACTTTCAGGATAATCCTTGTAATACTGTTCGAAAAAACCTACGATAACTTAAAGAGAATACAACTTAAACTTAAACAAATTAGTAAATAAATAATAATATTAATGATTAATAATTAAAAAAAAAACAAAAAACAAAAGTATATACCGTGTATATAAACAAAAGGGAGCAAAAAAGAAAACGATAACTGAAAAAGAAACAAACAAGAATGGAAAAGAATTGCTACAACTATTATTTGTTTATTTTTTTAGTTTTATAATAAAAGATTGAATGTGATATTTGAAATTATTTATTTAAAAAAAACTTTCATACAGCTGAAACAAGAAGAACGAGCGATTAAAGCAAAATTTAAAACAAAACAACAAAACAAAACAAGCATTTAACAATATTTTTCATTTTATAATTTACACCAAAGAAATATAATTTTAAGAGATTTTTTGTTTAAAATAAAATTAAATTTAATAAATATAAAACTTAAAAACTTAAATAAAGAGATAAAGAAATGGCTGAAAAAGTAGAACAGTCGCATCAGATGAACAACAATCAAAGTGATGGGCGCAAAATACGCAAATCTCCGGATTTTCAAACCCAGCAAATAATTGTTCCCGCCAGTATAACGAGAGAACGTAGTTTTGTGCGAACTTCAAACCATCAGGTAAAAAATATTCTAAAAAATAATTTTCAATAGAAAATTTCTTAAATAAACATAAAACAATGTATTATATTGTTTGGTTGTCCTCCGCCAGTAGATGAAATAATATTGCCATTTCCCGTCGTAACTGGCCGGTTTGTATATGATGGCGACAAAACAATGTAATTTAATATGGTGTCGAGAAAACAAATTGTTTACAAACTTATAAACGCAACAGGTGTGTTAACAAAATGATGTGTTATTAGAGGACAGAGATGGAAAATTAGGTGCTATTGCAGTATTTTCAAAACTTTAACAAAATAATTAAAACACCACGAAGAACTAATGTTGTTTATAATAATGCCTCATTGTATTTTGTTTCCCGTTCTGTAAAGTTCTTGTTGTACAACAAGACTAAATCTTATTTTTATAGAAGAGGAACGTATTACGTTGCACTAAAAATTAACAAAATTTTAAAGTTAAATACATTATAAGGAAAACTATAGGCAAAATACAATATTTTGCAATAGAGCTAAATAAATAAATACAAAAAAGCGCCCTTTAGCCTCTAATTAAAATTTTATCAGAATCTATTATCTTTAAAACAATAAAAAGTTGCTATTTTTATTTCAACAAAACAAATTTATTACTAACAATTTATTACTATATATTAATAAAATTATTATTTTCAAAAAAGTTTGTCACTTAAGATCAAAATCTTTTTTTAATGATTTATAAGAAACAGAACATAATGGAACGAAACGAAACAATTCTTAAAATTTTTATGCCATCTGCTTTAACACCGTGGCTCACGGCTACCTTAGTGTTTGCACACTTTGTATCGAGCCTGTCAAAATTAACGACCAGATTCTTAACAGTGATCTCAGAAGGATATGTTGCCTGAAAATATCACAATTTTAAGAAATGTAACTTTAACAGAACCACCATTTTCTTAATGGATTTTAATTATTTTATTGCGACTTCGTGCGAAATTTAATTCATTGTAACAATTGCCAATGCATCCACTACGAATACGCCAAAAAACTAAATGTCAAAACTACCATATTGTTGGTGTAGCCACAATTGAAAAATAAACGTCTTGTTAAAAAACCCGATATTATCGATAACAACCTGTACAATTTGTAGTAAAGGTTAAAAGGTATCAAAAAAGCAAATCCATCCAGAGAAAGGCTAAAATTTCTTCTTTAACTCTACATTTAATTTTGCGTCCGTCACGTCTCGACGCGCCTATAAAACAATTTTTTTATTTTAATGAAAATACTCAAAAATTATAAAAAAGAAATTGCTACTAAATTCACTGTAGAAACCATGTACATAAATGCCATTCTACCTCACTTCGTAAAATTCCAGCAGCTTTTTCTCGTAATGAGGCTTCTTCTGCGACCACTGGCCGTAATGTAATCACTAAATTCGAGACACACGATAGTGATAATGTACCAAAACAATAAGTTCGTAATGGCCGTAGTTATGCAAACATAGCCGCTGTACAACAAAATGTTGAGAATGAGCCTGGAACATAAGCTCGTCACTTTGCGCAACATTTTGGATAAATATCGTCACTTTGCGCTTATAAAATTTAACTCGCTTAAGAAATAAAATCTATCGGCCATTAGTTGTGTCGAATATTTGTGAATTTAGTGTTTGTAAAACTGAACGAAAACGAAGATTTTTTAAACAAAATCATCTTAAGCGATGAGGTTCATTTTCAATTATGCAGTTATGTAAACAGACATATTGGACTAACCAATTTTTTGTAGCCAGAATTGGCTTCAGCAAAACACCTTTCTAAACAATTCAGTTATTGAATGAAAAATTCCTCGGTCGCATAATTTGAGGATGTGGCGATGTCAATTGGCCGCATTCCTCTTCTTGTGATTTAACGCCGCTGAAGTATTTTCTCCGGAGCCATTTGAGATACCGGGGTTTCGATTAAGTCCGGTGCTGTCTAATTTGTTGGTAAATTGACATCAAATAATTTTCTGCCGCAAGGCGAATCTAATTTGGAAAACGTTTTTATATTTGCTTGAGGAACAAATTAAAACAAAAGAAAAAAATCGAAATTAAAATTTTTTCTTATAAACATAAAAACTCTTAAAAATAGCTTTGATTTGAATGCAACCACTGAATATTTAGCAAACTATCCCATTTATTTTCCGTGAATATTAAATGTTTTGTGTAAAAATAAATTGGCAATTTTCCAAGCAAAATAAATTGAATGATACAAATAAAAAATTATGACCTCAATGAAAACTTATTTTTTACTTTAATTTAATTTTAATTTAATGGCAATAATGGCGAACTGGTTTCTGAGGTTCATGAAATTTAAAAAAAAGGATACGTAATATATTCGAGTACACCTTTTAAAAGATGTGCTAAACATTTACAATATTTGTTTAAGATCTACCGATTAATCGTTGGACAAACAATTGTATTTCTGGTATTAAGCTGTTTGGATTTATTTCGCCAGTAAATAAAATTCTGTTATTATTTTTTTCCGTCTTTGCTGGCTGTTTGTTGGGTATGAACGGCGAGCGCTTTCGATGTAAAGAAATCATTCTTAAGTCGCACAGGTGACTCAGTGTTCGGGTTTAAGTAATTCTACAATTAAAGTCTTATCTACTCGTTTAGGTAGAATGGTTGTGTATCTGTGTGTTTTGTAAATATTGTTTTTAGTGTACGTCCAGTTTGCCCTATATAAGTATGTTTGCAGGTACAGGTAAGTCTATTAACACCGCTGGAACTAAATTTGTCAGTTGTTGCAGTCGATGTCCTGAGATTATGTCTCGGGTGTTGTCTGTTTTTAATGCTGTGAGGTAACCTTCTTTGTGAAAAAGGTTAATTAATTTATATATTTCTGGTCCTGTGTAAGTAAAAGTGTGCCGTCGTGTTGTATTGGTTGTCTCTTAGTCTTCTTTATTCCTGCTTTTTGTGTTGTATTTTCTAGGAAATTTGTCGATAGTAGTGGGTTTGAAGCCGTTATTTTTAGCTATGGTGTAGATAGTGTCGAGTTCTTTGTTGTAATTATCTGGAGTAAGTGCGGTTATCGTAAGTTTGTGTATCATATGTCTAAATGCTGCTAGTTTATGTTGAGTAGGGTGTTTCGAGATGATGTGGATGGTAGGGTCCGTCGTGGTTGGTTTTCTGTAGATATCAAATGTTAAACAGTCAGTTCCTCGTGTTATTGTGATGTCAAGATTATGAAAATTTCAGTCTCGTGTTTTTTTCCATTGTGTATATAATGTTATTATGGATTGTGTTTGAATCTGTTAGAATTTGTTTAGCATTAAGTGCTAGGTGACGGACAAACAGCCAGCAAAGACGGAAAGAATGACAAAGGAATTTTATTTCTTTTTTAATTTCTTTCATTTTTGAAGAATACTTTTACAAGTTTTTTTAATTGCTATTTCAGGACTTCCTCATTTTCAAAAACTTAGTTGATGATTTTTCCAAAAATTTATGCTTTAAAGGTTAATTTTTTAATGACCTATATTTTCATTGGACGCGTTGTATTGCGATGCCCCTTAAATTAAATTTAAACTGTGTCTTTTTTAAGTATATGGTGATATACATATTACGGAATCGGAAGCTCTTGATGTTCTTGGCATGAAAATTCAGTGTGATGTTCGATGGACTAAACACATTTTTCAGGTTTCTAAAGAAGCTATCAAGTGCCTCGGTTTTCTAAAATAGTGTAAGAGATACTTCACTCCATCCGATCTCCGTACTGTCTATACCACCTATATCCGTCCAAAAATGGAATACAACTCTCATGTATGGGCCGGCGCTCCAAAGTCTATTTTGGAGTTACTCGACCGCGTACAGGAGAAGGCCAAGAGGCTCATTGGGGACGGTAGGGTATTCAACTCTATTGATTCTCTAGAGCATCGACGCAATGTGGGGTGTATTTCACTGCTCTATCGTTACTACAATGGTAAGTGCTCTAATGAAATTAGGGAACTTGTTCCCGATACTCACACGTTTTCGCGTTTAACACGATTTTCGTTGAGACCGCATCTATTTGTGGTTGCTTGGCCAGTGAATTGCACTACGCATAACAGGGAAAATTCGAGTTTTAGCAGAACAGTTTGTATGTGGAATAAGATCCCTCCGGAGGTCTTTCCTATCACTTTCAATTTGGGAAAATTCAAACTTAATGCCCACAGACACTACTCTCTCTTTCCTCCTTCTCGTAACCTAATTTCCTAGTTCTGGCACAATACATTGCATATGTAGGGGTCATCCCCTGAGTGCTGGTCCGAAAAAAAATATGGGTTTTTTAATTTGAACCATTATCAGCAGAACTTTTAATTATTTACGTTAAATTGATCAACGACCATGCATCATCTGTCTATTTTGAATTCGTTTTTTTCGGAATTTTCTAAAGTGATGTTTCTAATAATTTATGGTTGGTTTTACAGTTTTAGATTAGCTGACCCAAAAGACGTTGTCCTGAACTTATACACTAAAGTTAATTTTATGCACTCTTCTATTCCTGTGTGAGTTTTAAATATCCGTACTTATTCAATATAATTCTACCATGTGGTCATGACAATTTGTTTTTACCCTGTGCAAAACTTAGAAAAGTATACAACATTAATAAAAAATATTATAATAAATGAAGTGAATTTTAATAGTTTGATTGCAAATAAAGAATTTTAAAAGATAATATAAGTTCATTTAAAGAATGATGAATAATTGTGGCATAATTTTAAATCGTTTTAAACACCAATAAAACTTTTATGACAACTTAACTAAATTCAATTAAATTAAATATTTTGTTAAGCTAAAATTGCTACTAAATTGCTGATGAATAGATGTAAAAGAGAAATAATGTAATAAATTTCTTTTTCTTTTTGGACATTGAAGTAAGCAGTCGCGTGTTTTATTTGCTAAAAAAGATTTTGAGGTTGGAATAAAAGAACGTGACATAAAATTGGCGACGAGGAAAATTTGTATAAAAAGGATCGCAATTTTTGGCACAGAAGATGCCGCTTCCATCTCAAAACGCAAGTATACTTCCATCTACAAGTTGGAATGCCCAAATAAATGTGCCGTTTTCTCAATGGCCGGTATTTAAAAAACAATTGGTTCAGTTTTTCATAGCAAATGGCGTAACCGAGAGCATTAAAAAAAAGCCATAATGCTGACGTCATTATCACAAGATGCCTATACACTATTGGAAAATCTGCTGAGTCCAGCTCAACTACAACAACATTAGAAGCATGTATGTATAGATGCAGTGAAAATTAATTTTAAACCACCATCATCGGCATTTGCAGAAAGGTTTTAATTTTATAATGCAACAAAGTCACCAGCAGAATCAATAAATGATTGGGGCAGTACGCGTTCGAGCGCTGGCGATAGCCTGTGAATTTGGGCGACACTTGCAAACTGCTACACGTGATAGGTTTGTTATGGGGCTGCAAAAAGTCCAAGCGGGGATAAAATATTTTTAGAACCTAGTACGGTTTCGGATACTAGAAATCGCAAACATCGCTGCGTATATTCAAGAGCAGCATGTCGCAACTGAGGTTAAGGACGAACCTCTTAATTATATATATAAAAAGCGACATGGGAATGGAGCGCAGAAAGAGAACAGTCGCAGGAAGCAGCCAAAAGCGAAAACAGAGCAGCAACCGCAGCCATGTAAAGTTTGTGGTTATTCAAATCACACCGCAGAAAACTGTAAGTTCAAACATTATAGATGCAATTCCTCCCGGGGGCACATTATAGTCTTTTTGGAACCTACTATTCCATTTAGATTTGTGTCTTGCGGGGTAAAAGGGAGCCCAGGCCCCTCAAAGGCTAGTAGGAGTCACCTGGACAATCCACATATTTCCACGAGAAATCAGTTGCCCCAGAGTACAATATTTGCTCTCTTTAGACAAAAAATGTGCTCTGACTGGTTATTGAGGTTGGCCCCTATATGGGAGTATCGTGGTGGTTGTGGTTTCGGACCCTCGTGAGAGTTTGTGGGTCGGACCATTCAAATTAACACAATGAATGGTTCAGGTCCAGTGAGTATGAATGCTGGCGTGTTCTTGATAAATAAGAGCTTCATGCGTTCTGGACCAGGAGTTGGAAAGTCTCCAACTCCTCAGCAAGGAGTGAGGGCACGGCCTACTCCGGACTTTCTAAATTGCTACTAGAAGTGACTGGAGGATATACGTATCTGAAGGCCTTCTAGGGCGTAGTTGGTGTCCAATCAACTAAGTGGTTTAACTACCATCTGATTATGACCTCGCAGTCGGTGCAGATGTAAAACAAATCACACATTATAGATGCAATAAATGCAAGCAGCGCGGTCATTTAAGAAAAATGTGTAATGTTCAATTGATTAATTATTGTGACAATAGATAGATTAGTTCGTTTTCAATTATTATTTCTAGGGAGGAGCCGATTAAAGTTAAAGTGTTCATAAATGGAAAACCTTTTTTTATGCAATTAGACACAGGATTTGAAAATAGTGTTATTTCAAAAAGTACTTATGAAAACTTTTTCTTTAATAATAAATTGCGAAAAGAAACAACCTTGTTAAAAACTTATAATGGTGCGCCAATTCATCACATCGGTACTTGTGACGTAAATATTTGTTTTAGAAATAAATGTAAAATTCTGCCATTTATTGTTATTAAATCTGAGGTCCACCGCTACTTGGTAGGAACTTTTTAAAATCTTTCGATGTAAATTTTTCAAATCTTAACTATAGTACACAAAACTCGACTTGTCAAAATTTGATGGGTCACTGGGGTTATTTAAAAATTATAAGGCTACATTGCGCTTAAAAGAGGATCCCTGTCCCAAGTTTTTTCGCCCCAGGCCACTACCATTTGCAATAAAAGAGGCAGTAGAAAAAGAGATTGAAAAATTAGTTGCGCTTAACGTTTTAGAACCAATAGACTACAGTGACTGGGATACTCCCATTGTGCCGATAATGAAAAAGGATAGCAGTGTTCGCATTTGCGGCGATTTCAAGGTAACCTTAAATCCACAATTACAGATTGAAAAATATCCTTTATCCCGAATTGAAGAAATGTTTTCTAAACTCCAAGGAGGAAAAGAATTTACAAAGCTAGACCTAAGCACAGCTTACCAACAGATAAAATTGGATGAAGCGTCACAAAAATTAACTACGATTTCAACATCTAAAGGTTTATTTCAATACACTCGTTTAGTTTATGGATTGGCTTCGGCGCCTGCAATGTTTCAAAAAATTATGGATTCCCTTTTGATGAAAATTAAGGGAGTAGTGGTTTACCTTGATGATATTTTAATAACCGCACCCGATAGAAAATCGCATTTAGAAGTTTTGGAAAAAGTTTTTTTTCGTTTTGCAAAATGCCGGTTTTAAATTATCAAAACTAAAATGTGAATTTATGCGTAAGCAAATTAAGTATTTAGGACATGTTATAGATGAAAATGGATTACATATGAATCCCGAGAAAATTAAAGAAATAAGTAATCTTAAGGAACCTTCAAATGTTAAGAAACTGCAATCATTGTTAGGTATGATACATTTTTATAGAAGATTTTTGCCAAAGATGTCCACAATACTTGGTCCCTAATACAGATTGCTAAAGAGCAATGAAAAATTCATTTGGTCAAAGAGTTGCCAAAGGGCTTGGAGTCAAATAAAGAAAATACTAGTTTCCAAAATTTGGCTAACACATTTTAATCAAAATTTGAAAACCAAGTTGACGGTGGATGCTAGTCCTATAGGTGTCGGCGCAGTGCTATCTCAAGTGTATGACAAGGGCATAGAAAGACTAATTGAATTTGCTTCAAGATCCTCAAGTGATACAGAATGTAAATATGCTCAGATTGATCGTGAAGCCGTAGCTATTCTTTTTGGTGTGACTAAATTTCACCAATATTTGTTTGGTCGAAAGTTTAGTTTAGTGACGGACAATAAACCACTAAAGTATATTTTCGGCCCCAAGAAAGGCATTCCGGCTATGACATCAAACCGTGTACAACAAATAGCTTTAACATTTTTTTCACGAAATCCTAGCAATGTTAATACCAAACTTACTGAATTAGGATTGCCTTCACGTAGTTATTTAAACTATTTTGAGAAGTGCAACGGAAAAAGTAGAATTCGCAACTTTGAGACTATTAAAGCTGAAACAAGAAAAGACGCCATTTTAGAAAAAGTTAAAAAAAGTATGGTTGAGTGTTGGCCAAAAACATGTGATGATGCAGATGGTGCCTTATTTTAGAAGAAGGTTAGACATTTTTGAAGAAGACGGTTGCTTATTCTGGGGATATAGAATCATTGTTCCCACCAGTTTGCAGGCAGCGATAGTTAATTTTTTTGCATATTTCTCATATGGGCATTGTGAAAATGAAGACAATGAGCAGAGAATGTTGTTGGTGGCCAAATCAAAGCAAGGATTTGGAAGAGGCCGTAAAAAATGGTATTCGTGTATGCTAACTCGTCCAAGCCCACCAAGGCAAGAGCTTATTCCGTGGAAATGGACAGACGAAGTGTGGTCACGTATACATATAGACTTTTTTGGTCCTTTTCTAAAGCGACGGTGCTTAATTGTGGTAGACAGCACGAGTAAGTGGATAGAATGCATAGACATGGGTACAAATACGAAAAGTCGAGCAGTTGTGTCAGTGCTACGAGAAATGTTTGCACGTTATGGTATACCTAAAGTAATCGTATCCGATAATGGTACTGCGTTTGTGTCGAAAGAGTTTAAAGTTTTTACAGATTTAAATGGTATGAAGCACATAACTTCTGTGGTCGGGCATCCTGCAACAAATGGGCAGGCCGAAAACGCTGTAAAAACAATTAAGGGGGCCCTAAAAAGAAATTTACGTAATGCACCATTATCAGAATTTAACAATGTTTTAAATAGATTTTTATTAGATTATCGCAATACCATTCATGGATGTACGGGTGTTTCTACAGTATATATTATGTTTAATAAGCGAAAATTAAGATGTAGGCTAGATTTGATAAATGAAAAACGAAATGTTAAACGTGAAAGTAATTTAGATATAAAAAATCAGGTACATCAGCAACAAGCAAATCAAAAAAGGTATTAAAAAGGTTCAAAAAAGAGTACCTTTAATGAAAATGAAAGTGTTCTGGTGAAGGATTACTCTAAGCCAGGGAAAGTTTCATGGATTAAAGCTGTAATTTTAAGAAAGTTAGGTAAACAATTGTATCTTGTAAAAATTAATAGTGGCGCTGTCTGGAAAAGGCACACTAATCAAAAATTTAAAAACTTAAATAACAATGTAAATCCAAGTGTGTAAGCAGATCCTTTGCAAAGATTGAATGCCGCGGAGAGTTTTATAAATAAGGAAAATGTGGTTCACGATAATATTTCAAATGTTAACGGAAATGACAACTCCCGGCAAAATGAAGCGGCAGACAAAAAATCTGCAACAGACATGGGTAGGTATAATTTAAGATCCAGAAAATAAGAGCTATGACTTGTAATTTCAATTAGGTCGTGGGTATTGTAGTATATTGTAGTTAAATATTTTGTTAAGCTAAAATTGCTACGATGGCAACACCTAAAATTAATAGATGTAAAAGAGAAATAATGTAATAAATTTCTTATTCTTTTTGGACATTAAAGTAAGCAGTCGTCTGTTTTATTTGCTAAAAAAGATTTTGAGGTTGGAATAAAAGAACGTGACAATATTAAAATGTAAAAAAAAATCATAAAATCTTAACATATAAACAGTTATTTTATGCCACTTTTTTGCAAATTAAATTGATGAACTACAAGATTGAATTACAAGTTAAATAATGTAATGATGTGAATCATAAAAAGATTATTATCACTAAAAAAGCAACGTGAAATCACCTATTGTGTCTGTTAAAGAATCAAGAAGTTTCTAAGATATCTTATGAACGCAAAACAACAACAACATGCTACATTCGAATGAATTAAGATTAACAAAGACTGCACACAACTAAACAATCACCTACACTTAATGACGATAGTTACGGCATCGGTAGCAAATGCGATTGAAGAACTTTTTAAATGTGTTAAATTAAACTTTTCTAGTACATTCTAGAACCGCTCAAAACAGTATATAAAGGGCAAAACTGATTTTAATTTTGAACGTGATCAAGTGAAGACACAACAGTTGATGCAGCAGCTTACATCCGATACTTACCATTGTGCATTTTTGTGCATAAAGGCCTTTAAATAATCTAATTAAATTGTGGAATTTAACTTAAAACTTTAAAAATTGTGTATAATTATTTTAAAATAAAAGAATTCAATAAACTTAGAGGAATAAACAACACAACACTTCTTTCTATTTTCTATTAGAACTTCAGTTTTATTTATACCATTGTAAAGAAGAAATATATGAATTAATAATGGAATATGATAACAAGGAGAAGCTAAAGCTAAAAGCTAAAAAGCTAGCTCTTTTCACAAAATTTTGAAGCACATTTTGCAACAATGAATTTTATCCTTCAGAGCGTCAATTGGCTTTATTATCTTTATGCAAAATGTTGCGCAAAATGGTTCTAGTGATGCCAAATTTTTTTGAGCGTTGACGAGTGAATGTTCCATCCAGTCTTTTCTCAATACTCTTGTCATTATTTTCTGTCCTTTCTGACTGTTTCTTTTTTTTGATATGAGCGGCGAGTGCTTTCCTTGCGAAGACATAATTTTCAGGCCGTGCTCTACTCTGTACTGGTGAGTCAGTGTTCGAGTTTATGTAGTTCTGTTGCTAAGGTAGAATGCCAGCCACCTAACATTTTATGGAGCTACGCAGTGACTATGTTTTCATCACTACGGACGATACAAGCGTATTACAACAATGCCGTGATGGATTAAATTACGCACAGAGGTCTCAGAAAAAGCGTAATTAGCAGAAAAAGCTGCTCGAATTTTACGAAGTGAAACAGTGAAATTTTAACAATTTCGACCGTAAATTTTCACAATTAAAATTCTTTGCTCAAGAATGTAAAGTTCTATACTAAAAATTTTACAACCTTTTACTAAAGAAATGTTAAAGAATGGCAGCTCAATTTTTGACATTATTCATTTGACATAAAATTTACTTCGCAACCTTAAACCCATTATATGTCCCCCTTAATTTAAAAAGTTGTACACTGATCTGTATAGAGCTAATATGTGATAATATGTATTACTTGGGTCTTGCGAACAACTGATTTATTATCTTAGTTACGTAACGAACTTATGATGTTGGATATACTTTTATCGCGCATATGCAACCAAATGGGATTCCCTTGATACAACTAGTTTATCAAAATGTCAACGAAAACAAAGATTTATTCAAAGTGGTTGTAGCAAATTTTAATAAAATTGTTAAAATATTTACACTTAAATGTACAATTTCTGTATTGCATTTTCAACTACACGCCTGGCTCTAGGTAAGCGGTAGTTGAAAATTTTATTTTCCTGCAGCTGTCTTTGGCTATAAGGCTTCAAAGTCCTGGGCGATAAGCGAAATGCATCATCAGAAATGAAAACATATGGTACCTATAGTCACAAGAATATCTGATATATTTGTCAAAATTACCTTAAAAGTTGTGCCTGGAAAATGTTTCGGGAAAATGTAGAAAATTTTGTTTAATGGCATCACTGATGTCTGAAGCGTTGTATGCAGCAGCATCATTAGATCTACCATTGGTCCCAACATCTATAAACTTGTAATTAGCATCTTCTACAGCCAGCAATATAATACTATTGAATCCTTTATAGTTGTATTAGTAGGATCCGTCAACTGATTTTTCCCTAAATGCAACATGTTTACCATCTGCAGGGATATAATAGGAAATATTACAAATCTTATTGCTATCGAATACAATCAATTGTACCAATTGCACCCAGACACATGGGAATTTCCACTTGTGATAAAAATTGTCAGCGATTATTTTCCAATCTGGAGCAGATTTGCATCCCTTATGTGAATAAAAATAATAATAATTGCAATTTTCATTACTAGCTAACTTTGTAGAATATATCACATATCTTACTTGTAAATATTTATAGCGCAATGATAAGTAAGTATATTGCTTTCGCAGTTTCAGGAACTAACAAAGATATCGAGGGCACAGAAACTCGAAATCCAAATGCTAGGTGTTTGTAAGTGAACCTTTTCCTTGTTATTTTTTTTTAAATTTGGCATATTTTTTAGAAGTATGCGCACTTTTTATGTTCTTGTTTTTACTTTTTTTTATTGTTTTAACAACAGCTGTTTCAATTTTACTTCATTTTATTCAACATCCATTGTGCAACCGTAAGAAAAAATCCATACGATTTTGTATAACATGTGCCTTCGGGGGTAAACGGCGGCACCGGTCGATTGGACTAGGAGGAGGCAGATACTGGAAGAGACATAGGACTATCGAAGTCCGACCTGTGGCTTATTATACACACATTGGTACCAAGGGAACCAGTAGAGCTACGGCTATGCTCTAGTTGTTGGTAAGGTCGGGGAACAACGTGGTGGCTATGGTTTAATCGGGCTTTGAAGAAAGTTCCAAAAAGGTGCCTACGAAAAGATAAGGTTAAATAAATGTCCTAGGTGCCTTGTAACAGAACTTGGAGTTGGACAGTCTCCAACTCTTTAACAAGGAATGGGGCCATAGCCCTGCTACCGTGGACTTGAAAATTGCTACTAAGACGTATATGCGCCTAGTGTGTATGCATCTTAGGACATTGGTGATGGCTTTCCTGCAACCAGTGGTAAGACCACCATAAGATTATAGCCTTATGGCCCCATGGCTCTGTGCTGAACTTTATAACTTCAATATTTTTAATGTTTGCGCAATCTAACGTTATTTTAATCATGTTAGGGATAAGAACATTTTCGATTTGAACAAAAAATTAAAAAATAATATGACATTTTAGAATTCAAGAAATTACATAAAAACTTTAAATTTCTTCAATTCGAAAAATATCAAACTTTCAACAAAATATCTTTTCCAAAAAAAACTTCATCAAAATTTTAGCTTTAACAACAAACAGATATTTCAGTTACAATCTTAAAATTTAAGATTCTAAAAATTCGAAAAGAATTCATAGTTTTACAAAAACAAAAATAATACAAAATTTTACTAGAAATCGAAATATTAAAACAATAAAAATAACATTATTTTATAAAAACTAAAAGTAGCAAAACGTCGAAATTACCAAAAATTGGAAACTCTCCAAAAATCGAAAGTTAAACAAAAAACTTGGCGAAATTTCAAATTAATAATAGCAAATTAAAAACAAAAACAACAAAATTTATATTACAAACGTAGTAGAACGTATAATAAAGTCTATAAAGTCAAATCTAAGGCACACTAAAACCCTGATGTTGCAAAATGTGCTATAAAGTTTTGTGGAAAGAGAGACGTCTGACGGCATGCTATAGATGGATATTATATTTTATTATCAATTCCCATATTTCTACTTTTGATTGGCATCAATAAAATTCAAGTAGTCAAAAAAAAGTGTGTGTTTTAAGTCAATTTACTTCCTAACGTCAAGTTTGCCTACCGTTCTACAAAAACAAAATAAAACTAGATAAATATGTTTAAAATTTTTATTGTATTGCGAAGAGAAAAAGGGAAATGTCTACCACGACCACGCTGACAGATGCCGATTCTTTCATCAAAGTTTTTAGTCAGCTTTTGGCAAAATGGCGGTCCTGTTTCGGTAATCACATCACGAGTTTTGAGTTTTAAGGGTGAAATCGATTCGATTGGCTTCGTATAGACTCTGTCCTAAACATAGCCCCGCAAAAAAAAATCCAGTAGTGTTAAATTACACGATCTGGTTCACCACTTAACTGCTGATTGTTGTGAAATTATGCGATCGGGAAATTTGGTTTGCAATAAATTGATCGTTTCATTGATTGTGACATGTGGCATCGTCTTGTTGAAACCACATGTCAGTGATAGCTACGTCGTCAACAATAGGCCAAAATTGAGTTTTAAGCATCTCGCGATATCGTTATCAATTGTCCGTTACCGCATTTCCAGCCTTATCTTCGAACAAAAAAATGGCCCAATCACGTCTCCAGACCACATAGCGCATCATCCAGTGACACGTTGAACATGCAAAAGCTTTTCAATAATCGCTCTAGGATTTTAGCAGCCCAAATGCCGCAATTTTGCTTGTTGACATAACCTGACACGTGAAAATGGGCTCCGTCTGGGCTAGGGCCGGTCGACTTAAATTCCTGCACCAGTTGAACCTTATAAGGCTTTAAAGTCAAATCCTTACACAAAATTCGCCATGTGGTGGTTTTGGATAACCCAATTGTAGAGAACTTTGAGAAATTTGTATATCCTTCAACACTGTGACTCACGGCTGCGATGTTTTCGGTTGAACGACCCGGTCGAATACGCGTTGATGTTTGCACATTTTGTATCGAACCTGTTGACTCAAATTTAACGAGTAAATTCTTAATAGCGATCTCAGAAGAAAAATATCACGAATTTTACGAAATGTAATTTAAACAGAAACAATTATGGTAGTGGATTTTAATTATTTTAATGCGATTTTCGTACGAAATTGAAATCATTGTAATGCATCTACTACGAATACGTTAAAAAAGTAAATGTCAAAACTATGTTTTTGGTGTCACCACAGTTTAAGAACAAACTTCTTGTCGAAAAACCCGCTACTACAGCTTTGTGTTAGTTTAATAAAAGAAACTTCAAATTAATATGTGCCCCTGTAGGTTAGTAGGTAGTGTACTAGCTTATAAGAATTCGGGTTGTGGGTTCGATTCCCAACAAAGACCTTGGTTTTTTCACTACAAATAAAAATTGACTGTCGGTGGGGCTGCTCAGTGATGAAGGCATGGTCATTAGTCACAGTGCTCTTATATGACAGTTAATTTCCGTAACTACCTTTCTACTTTTCCCACCTGCCTAATCTCTTCTCTGTCTCTGTCCTAAAAAATGTTGCCTGCTATTTCTCTTAAAAAAAAAAATTGAACTTTACATATCGCACTGGTTCCCCTAAAGAGAGTCAACTTTAAAAATCATTTTCTTTGACTCTTTCTACACAAAGTGCAATTTTATCACTCTTTTCGATGTAAGATTAGCTTTAAAAAGAACTAGTTTTTCTTCTTTGACTGTCTCTAGAGGAACCAGTTAACTAAAATGCAGATTTAAATTCTTAAAAATTTAGTAAAAGACAAAATAAATTTCCTTGTGCACTATTTTCAGAATATCAATAAGAGACGCAGCTTGGCCTTTAATCTACAGACTGGTGGCAATGCCCAGACAGTGCAAATGCGAGGAAAACCATCAATGGACATTTATAGACCACCAAGTAAGTTTAATGATCGTTTAGTAAATAAATAAAACATTTTGCTGTAGAGAAGCTTTACGCCATTTGAGATTCTGGCTGGCCAAAAAATGTTATTGCAAAAAAAACGCGGCAGTTAAAAATGAAAAAATTGAAATGCTCTAAAGTTGCTTTTAAATTATTACAGCTTAAATTAAGAGTAAGAAATTTAAATTAAGAGTAAAAAAAATATATCTCTTTATCTAGCTTAGTTAGATCGGAATTGACAACAGATTTTCTAGTAATTAAAAAAAGCACAGGCCAACAAAATATTATTTTTTATTTCTTGGGGACTAATTCTTCCATTTTTTAAACAAGCAAATTTCTAAACGCACGTGCAAGTTTGTCGTTTTTAAGATTCTTTGATTCGTTACCAAATAACCAGTATTGAAATTTCTAATGATCGCATTCGATAATGTGCGAGTGCAACAATCATTCGAAGTAACGTTTTTCTGAACATAAGATCATAAAAATATAGATATTTTGTTGTTGTTATTATTATTTTTATCTTTATAATTAACATTACAAAAGCAATTTTGATGAACGTTTATATTATGGATCTCAAGCTTGAATTTGTGTTTAATAAATCTTATTTTCTGTCAATGACAACTTTTGTTATTCATTGGACTCATATTAAATGTATTTAACTAAAAGGAGTTCGGCTAACCGATCACTTTAAACGCAAACACAACAGTACAAATGAAAGCCGAAGCACCAACAAAAATGAATGAAAATCGTTAATGTTTGTAGTGGAACAATTAATTAGAAATATTTAATTTTTATTTGCAGAATTAAACTACAATCTGCAACATTCTTCCAGTTCATCCGTGGTTTTCTCTGTCAATTCACCAACTGGCTTGCAACCACAAATGCAATATGTAGCAACAAACAATGGGATAATAAATCGTCGACAAGCCGGACTCTCTTTGGGAAGTATGCCATTAGGAAACATGAATCACAGCAAACATATGACTGGCGGACATCGTCCGATACTTGTGACACACTCACATCCAATGCAATTGGGCCATATGACACATGGTGTCTCACAACAGGTGCCATTGATCAATTCACCATCAAGTGGAAATATTTTACATGTAAGTTCGTTCATCTCTTCTTTAGTGCTTTTAAAAATAATTAAATTCACTAAAAAATTCTACAATAATTTACCATTTCCTGACGGTTAAATTGTCGGATATTAAATAAATTATGTGAACTTAGGGTAAATTTTTTTCTTCTTACTTTGTTCTTTGCTTTTTGTTTTTAATGTGTTTATTTTTTTAATAAATGTTTGGTTTATGAAGTACTTTTATTGCAAAATAATTACACACAACTTTTAAAGTTTTAATTAAATTGCACGATTTATTTAGACGATTATTCACGTCTATACACAAAAAACACGACCGTTACTTTACCACTTTACCGGATGAAATCTTCTGTATCAACCGTTGTATCTTCACTTCATCACGTTTACCGTTAGACTGCTTTGCCGATAAGTGAGGGAGCCTTATTTGTATATATATTAAAATTTACTAAAAAAAGCTATAAATCTGCACATTTGGAAAGTGTTACAATCTACATTTACGTGATGTCGATATCGTTATTTAGTTTAGGTGTTTGTTTAGTTGTGTGTCTTCTTTTTCTGATGGTTAATCTTAGTTCGTGGAATTTACCTGTTCTTAAGATTTCTTACAACAGACACAATAGCGAAATAACCTATTTTTTACCTTTTTTTACCTTTTTATAACTTAACAGTAACAGTGCATAGATTTCTAAACATGCGCTTTTGTGACTTGAAATGAAAATTAAAATTTATCTAGCGATTGTGGCTAAAATGGCCAAACTTTTTATATCTACACTACTGATAACACATCAAGTGTCGAGACCTTTGAAAGAACTGAAAACTTGTGAACTAGTCTCGTCACAAATTTTCGTTAAAAAGCAGCCCATTTCTAAATAAAACATTATGTTCAGAAACGAAATTCAGTTTTGATTGGCCTATTACATTAATAAGGAAAATTGTATCTTTTAGTCTAAATAGCAAATTTTTACAATGCAATTTATGTATGAGACATACTAAAATAATAAGGCTTAAGTGAATATAATAAACCACAAATCCTACAAAAAATCTGAACCACTGGTCCATACAAATCCATTGCCTCTTCTAATAATCTGCCGTCCAAGTTAAAACAAAAAAGGATAACTAAGGGAAGTTACCCCCGTAGTTTAAGTAGTCTACCCTTTCGACTCCAGTAGACTGGTATTCCTTCCACGGTTTCAGTGTTCCCTCCTGCTATCCAGTTTCTCCTAAGGCATTTTTATGGCAGGAAAGGAATGTACTGCTTAAAAAATATCGACCATTCTCTGCTAGGTAATAATTATTTCCTTCAAATTTATTTAAAGGGCACTTTTATAAAGGTATAGATTTTTTAAATAGGATTAAACAAAGAACAATTTTTTTTAAGAATTTTACTTTATTATTATTTATTAATTTAAATAAATGACTTATGGCATATGACTGCCACAGCTGGCTCGAACGTAGTCTGATCTTGAGGTCCAATTTTCGGTGACATTTCCGAAAGTTAGCTTCATCGCTAAACAAAATTCGCTTATGACAATTGGGATCAATGACAACCTTGTTTTGGGCCCAATTGGCAAAACTTGGAAGCGTTATTCAGGCGTCAGTTTTTTCACGTTGAAATGCCAAACTAAACTAAACATGAATCACTGAACAGCTGACAAAATGGCTGCCATTTAAAAAAAGTGTCGCCAACGTAAATTAATATACCTCTTTAACGGCCGATAGTAAATCTTTAATAGAACTGATGTAAGAAAAAACTTTCTTAGGATCGAAAGTTTTTAGAACTAGCTGACCCGACTGACGTTGTCCTGTCTAAATAATAATAAATTTATTTGTAATTTCTTTGGGAACTTGTTTAAGATTTTGAACTTATTTCGTTTTGAATTAAGATCGCAGGGATTTAAAGTAATTTTACTTAGACTTCGACTGTAACAACGATGTTCAAGAAGAAAAACAAAAAAAAAATGTTTTATGTTCACTTTTACCATTTCGTTCATTCCAATGCTTTATGATATTTTTATTTTGCTGTCTGGCGCGTAAACAAACACAGCTGATAATTTTCTAGCACAAGTACAGGTAACACAATTAACAATGAATAAATCATGGCATTTTCAGGTTAATGCCACAAACACTTAATGACTATCCTTGTGATTTGTTTATTGCCATTGCGAATGCAAGCCTCAATAAAAACTGTATGTGTTTAAATTCAAACGGCATGTGGGCTGGAATCATTTGTATGCCTAGTTTTCTTCTCTGTACTTTCCCTTTAGAATTGTTACTGCGATGACGTTATTCATGAGTTTTTGCATGGTCAGTATGGTGCCATTGCAAAGACGTGGTTGTTTGATATTTCTCAACATTACTGATCCGATTTTCCGTTGAAGATTGTGTTCAAAAACTCGGACAGTTGATGACATCATCTTGATTAGTTATGGATTAGTTAGCAATTTCACTTCTTCGCGACCAACAAAAAACGTAGGTATGCCGAAAGAGTGGGCATAAAAATGGGCGTGGTCAGATAAACTTGTACATGCATATTTTTTTAACCTGAAGAAAGACTTTATTTGTATTAAGTTCTACATATAGAAAATCATAAGCATCTTTTCAAATTTTTCTTTATACAAAAACCTTTTTCAAAATTAACGATATCAATAAAGCCGTTCTTAAGTTAAGAAGTTATTTATGTATTTTCTACTAAGAAAGCAATAAACTTCCGTCTAAGTCAGGTATAACCACAGTCATATAAGATACATCCTAACGGGTTTTAATATATTTGATTCAACCTTTTTTAAAAGCGTTTAAATAGCCGCTTTAACTAACAGCACGTTCAGGTGTTTTTGAATGGTTGGGCTATAGTAATCATTCGCAGAATTTTATATTATCTGAGCATAAACTAACAATCAGTTAAATAACTTATACAAAGTTTTTCGGTAAATTTTGTTTCAATTAAAAGACAAGTTTTGATGCGAAACATGCTTGAGAAATGCCGTTGAAAAGCAATAAGAACAATAAATATTACATCAAATATTTCCACATTTAATAATCTGTGTGTTTGTTTTCTGAATCGAAATTGATAGTCTCGAATACATCTTCTTGTACAGTCTGTACAGCGTACTCGCGTACTTGCGAGAGCGTTATGGTTATCTTAAACACCAGAGACATTAAAATTTGCTTGATTATTATCAAACTTTACTTATTTTTTATTTTGAAGTAAATAATTCTGATATTTTATTATTTTTATTCGTTAAGGTAGAGACCGAAGTGAATTCTTAACAAATGAATAATTAATTCGCCTTAAATAAAACTAAAATTGTGTGTTAAAAAGATAAATTCTGTGTTAGATGAATTAAATTGTAAGTTGTTGCTTTTTTCACCACGAAACGGATTAAAAATTAAGCTAACAATTGATGGTGGTGGTGTTCCGTTATATAATAATGCGTAAATTAATTGCTGCAATAGATAGATGAGTTCTTTAATAATGGGTGGACAAATCTGAGGTTAGGAAGGAAATTATCTGTCAAATGTTAAATGTCACGAACTAGATTGTCACTTAATTTTTGACACTTAATTTTAATCGTGAAAATGTATTATGAAATAGGTGAAAATTTCACTATACCACTTCGCGAAATTCGAACAGTTTTTCCTGATAATCAGGCTCTTTTTCAGACTGCTGTCGCTAAATTAAAGGCTCACGGTATTATTGCTGACAATAGATGCAAACATAGCCGCTGCATAACAAAGTGTATAGAATGAACCTGGAACATCAACTCGTCGGTGCTTGCAGCAATTGGGCATCATTACAGGCACTTTGCGCAATATTTTATATAAAATGAGATCGTTCAATAATTAAAGTCGGTTTGTGAATTGGCTAGCTGAAAAACTTAAAGAAAATGCATTTTTTAACGAAATCATTTTTCAATTTGGCGGTTATGTAAACTAGCAAAATTGTCATATATGGGGTTCACAATGTCTACAGGCAATCCTCGAAAAACCAAAGAAGGTAACCGTATGGTGCGGTTTATGATCAGGCAGCATCACCGACTCGTATTTTTTTCGAAAATAAGCATGGAGACGCTTATGAACTGATTGTAATTTTGGTACGCGTTTTTCTTTTTGTCTACTAGGTGAGATAATAGGCTTTTGTTTAGGGTATAAAAGTTTCAAATCAACCGGTTAGAAAAATAATTGTGATAGGTTTAAAATGCATTCTAAATTTTAGCTGATTTTTGGTAAGAAAGTCACGTTTAGAACTTATACTTATTAAAAACTTAAATTTAGTCAGATAGAGCCAAGCTTTGGCCTCCGTGAAATTTTTAGTACGAAGGCCAAAGGTTGGTTTTTTGTAAAAATTTGAGCTAAAATAGCCTTGATTTTCATCTTCTAGAAGCAGTTTAGCTTTTACGTCTAGTTCAATAGAAGTAGTTTTCCATTTTTGCCGGATATTGGGCATATAGGGATCTGATGTGCATAATAAAATAACAATCAAGTCTTCATTAGTACAACACCACGAAAGAGTCTATAGTCTTTGTTTCGTTTTTTCAGATAGATTTCCTATTGGTAGCATATTGTGTTGAATCATTTGTTACCCATGGTATAAAATTTTATGAACTGTGGATGGCATATATCTCCAAGAATATTTTTTGTTGTAAAGTACAGCTGTTTTATTGACGTACTTTCTATATTTTTTTTCAATTATCTTTCTGCTGCATGCTAGAACTTGTAAAATAATACTGAATCTCCTTATTAGTTCTAAATCTACTCCTGTGATAGATGCTGCAGTTTCTGGACCTGAAAAAAATCTTCTTGCAGTGTTCCCATCATTTGTGTTCCCTTCTCCTTGCTTTGGCTGACCGATAATTAGGCCTTTTTCTAAGTATTTTTTTTTGTTTTTTTTTTCGTCATTTTCCTTATTTTTTCTTACTGTTTCGCCTAACGGACCAAAATCCAAATCATAACCGAATTTAATAATATGCTCCAAGCAATTTAACAATTTGAAAAAAAAGCTATTTTACAATCCGTGCAAACCAATTTAAAAAGCAAAGTACTTTTGTGACCTAAATCATATCAATTTACGTTATTTTAAGTAGGCAAAATACTTTTGTGACCAATTGTGCATGACTTTGAAATTGACCAAAAATTTTTGTTTTCTTTCTAAAAATACGCATATTCATCTAAACAACGTCACTCATAAAGGCGATTTCAAAATCAAATAAAATGCTTGCAAAATAGCACAACAGAAAAAAAGTTTTGATTCCATTTTCTTATTCCATTTAAAAAAAAAATGTTGAACTTGTGTCAGAAAAATTGTTCTGCTGTTCACGGTCAGATCGTGCCGGGTATACAATGGGGTAGGAGACATTTAGGGCTATTGCACAGTGCTAATGCTTTTACATTCCCTAACGAACTTTATTAAGTAAGAGAGAATTTAGAAAAAAGTTGGACCTCTAATAATATAATTTCTAAAAACAAAAAAAATTAATCAAAAACAATTAAATTTCTTATACTAATAGCTAACACGCTTATGCTCTTATAAAAAGTTTGTCTCGTTTAAATATTTTGTATAACAAAAAACATAGACGTTTAAAAATCAAAAATTTACTAAGAAATTTCTCATTTTAGCTGAATACTGAAAATGCTCATTTTGAATCACCCTGTTCAGTGGGATATAGTTAAAATAAAGTTCAAATTGTTTGGCTCCCTAGATATACTAGTATTTACTTTCGAATGAACTTTAAAATTTTACAATTGGGGACCAAGGAAAAAATGACTTTTGGCCGCCTTCTTGTAAAATAGTCCACTGTTCGCCGCTAGATTATTTTCTCAGAGGACATTTCGCCGACCGGGTTCAATGTGCTGCAAAATTTTTTAAAAAGAGAGGACGTCTGCCGACGTGCTAGAGGGGACATTTGCCCACCATTGTACTCTATTAATAATTTCCATATTTCTAATTTACATTGTTATTAATAAAGATGAAGTTGTCAAAAAAGGGCACGTTTTAAGCCAAGTTACATCCTAGCCTCAAATTTGCCAACCCTTTAGTAAGCTGGAGTGCAACTTACTGGAGACCTTGAATAGCCGATGATGATTATTTGTTTAATGGGATACGTCACGAACGTAACTACAATTTCGTTTGTTTCAAGATGTAGCGATTGTCTCGCTAAAACTAAATAAATATTGTTTTATATTTCATGCTCAATGAATTCGTGTTACAATTGCGAATAAATCAGATAGCTTCAAAATGTTTAAACATCGATCTTTAGCTACGCAATTATATTAATATACTGGAAATGTAGAGTGCTACACCAATTTCACCCAGCTATGAAGGCTATTTGAGCGATATGTGATATAAAAAAGTACTGTTTAACAGCTCGTTAAAGTGCCTTTGGGAAAATCGTTTTTACCCAGCACGTCCGTTCGTTTTGAAATCGTTTAATATCAATATCCTTTTTTTAATTTGGAACTGGTTTTTAATTAAAAAAGAAAATTCCACATTCTTATTTACATGATTATAATTCGCTTATTTAATCCGTTATCAATTTTCTTGTTATTTCAGCAAGCTGCCACAACAAATCGCGTAAAATTTGCTCCAGAACCTCAAAAGCATCATCACAATAAGAATCAAATGGCTATGGTGCAAATGAATAATAATTTAAATCAAAACTATCAGCAACATCAAAAAATGAACGCCATTAATCCATACATTATGGTCAACAATCAAACTGCAAATGGAGCCATGGATCCGTACATGAATATAGCACCATTGCAGCGCTCAAAATCACTTTCATCGGCTGATGCTTTGACTCGTGGCATTGCAGGTCTTGGTTTAGGCCTTGGCAACGAAGTTACCGATATTGGTCAGTTTGTTCCCGAAATACAATCTCTTATCGATACTGCTTTAGAAGATCCAAATAAATTAAATTCTCGTAGTTTAATGGAATTGACATCCCACTTCATTAAACGCGCTGTAGAGGGACGCCGTTATGCTTTACCAATATCAAGGCTATGTCTTAATATTATTGCCAAAGAGCAAAAGGAAACATTTTTGGAAGCTTTGTTAAATACTTGTCGTCAGTGGTATCAGGAAAGGGAAAAGGTTTGAGTTTTAAATTTGAATTTTAAAATTTCATTTCTTAATTTTATATTTCGATCTGTTTTTTCGTTTAGCTTCTATTCACAATTCAAGGCATGAAGTCACCTTCTAGGGCTCGTTTTACCGCTTTCATGGCATTTCTTACCGAAATGTTTTGTCAATTGAAGCGACGTCAATTACAGTTGCGTACTCAGTGTGAAGGTGCACCACCACCTCTAGTTCTACTTACACTTTTGTCAAAATGTTGTGAAGACTGTGTCAAGCCACCTGTCAGGTCTTTATCTGAGGTAAGTTTTGTGGAAAATGTGACGACTGGATTTTAATTTAACTAAAAAAACAAAAATATTAAAACAAATATTTCAGATTGAATGTCTTTTCTATGTACTGACCTGTATTGGTCTAGATCTAGAAATGCAATTGCCTCAACAGCTGGAATTACTTTTATCTATGATTCGTGATGCCTTCTTAAATGCTAGTGACTCGGCACCTGCTATTCGCCGTACTCTTCTGCAGCTAATCGAATTACAGGCATCCCATTGGCAGTTACCTGGCAATACGGTCCTCTACTATTATCCTTCAAACAAATGAACTGCATATTCGATTGTTGTATCACAAATTGGATAAAATATTGCAAAAGTTGAATCCATCTGAAAGTTTTTTATTTTATTTTATTTATTGTTTTTTTAATACCTTAATAACTTGCTTACATGTTTTAAATATAACAAAAATTCAAATGTTTTGTTCGTGCTATAATCCCTCATAGAGATCGTAAAATACGTTTAGTTATTAATTCCTACTTCGTTTTTAATTCCTGCTAACAAAAAACTAAAACAATACTTTGGGTCATGATCATATTAATTTAAAGCTTAAATATTTAGCTTTTAAATACAACTACTACTTTACTGTAACTATTCGTATTTTAATTTTAAAATACTTTATATCTTTAGAATTTAATTATTTATAATGTAACGCATAAAAATAGCACACACAAAATACTAACAAATATATAATTTCAGTGTTAGAGAATGTGTGTAGTGATGTAATACTAGATGTTACTTGATAAAAACTCAATCAATTGTTCTCTCTCGCTCTCTCTCTCTAATGTACACAATTTTTAAAAGGTATTTTGAGCTCAAAAATACTATGTATCATGTTTTAACACAAAATCTTAACTATTAATCCCAAATATATTAATATCAAATACTAGTCAAAAAGAAAAAAATAATAAATTGATTTTTAAAAACACTACAAATTTCAGTTTTTTCTCAAAATTTCTAATTACTTCTCTTCGTACTACGAAACCTTAAAAAAAAGTTTAAGCGTTTACATTCTGAGAGAAGTCGCCTTAAATTGATAATTTATTTATTTTTTTTCTTTGTTATCAACAGCCTGTATCAAAATAATATAGTAGATATTCTGTTAAGTTAATGCGTTAAACAGCACGACGGCATACCTTTACACAGGACCAGAAATATACAGGCTAACTAACCTTTATCACAAAGAAGGAATACTCATAACATTAAAAATTGGCAACACTTTGAGACATAATCTCAGAACAACGACAGAAACAACTGACAAATTTAGTTCCAGCGGGGTATACAGACTTACTTGTACCTGCAAACAAACTTATATAGGGCCAACTGGGCGAACACTAAAAACACAGAACACATACGCTCATACAAACGGAAAAGAGAAGATTTCAACTTTGCATTAAACCTTGACAAATTATTTAAACGCACATACATTTCGTATACGTATATACATTTACATAACTAGACAAAGTTTCTACAGCTTAACGAAAAATATTTATGTTCAAAAAATATAATCTGTTTTTAAATTCTTTTTATACAGCCAATAGTACTTTTAATAAACTAACACAACATTTTTTACTAACACATTCTTAAGCATAGGTTTTTGATAAAAGACTGAAGGTTTTGACTGAAAAATTATGCAAACTGGGTCGCTATTATTCTACACTTAAGCTTTTTTTGAAACATATTACGGTTCTACACAATAATTTTTCCGCGTAAAAGTAACTGCAAAATTTGGAACCTGTAAGAACCGGGCTTTTATGTATTTTAATTATCTTACAATAAAAATTAAATATAAAAGTTGTTACGTTTAAAAATAAGAAATCCAAATGTAAAAGTTTTATCGGTCATACAATTTTCAGAACTAAAGGAAAAAACTTTCCCTTGTTATCCTTGATGTATTGGCATCACTAACCTATTTTTTATAGCCAACAGGAATATAAATAAATTTAAGCAGGCGGCAGCGACAGCGAGAGCGGTGTTCGTGTAGTCTTGTAGTTGTCGGTATCCTTCTGTGCAAAATATGGTTGTTGCATTATGCATTAAGAAAACGAAACGTTAAGAAATATTTTTACTAAAGTAGAGAACAAATAAATATGAATTCATCTTTTTAACGGTATTTTCAATTAAATTTAAAGTATATTTTTTTTCAATATTTTGCTTTCCCATGAAAAGCTTCTTCAGGAAATTATATACTGTTTAATTTAATTAAAAAGACCGTTAAAAAGATTAATACATATTTATTTAAGAAATAAAAGGTCGAATAAAAATAATAATAAAGTAGAGAACATTAAAGTAGTAACTTGAGAACCTCAAAAGCAAAAATTTGGTGCCCCTGTAGGCTAGGAGGTAGTGTACTAGCTTGTAAATATGGGGGTTGTGGGTTCGATTCCCAACGAAGGCCTTGGTTTTTTTCACTACAAAAATAAAAATTGACTGTCGGTGGGGCTGCTCAGCGGTGAAGGCATAGTCACTGGTCGCTGTTGCTGTCTTTATACGGCAGTTAATTTACGACTATCCTTCTGCTTTCACCACCTGTTTCATCTCTTCTCTTCTATCCCTTTCCTAAAGAAGGTACTTGACTAAATAGGCATTGCTGCCTGAAGTGCTACTTCTCTTAAAAAAAAAAAAATAAGACATCGAAATGGCTATAACCTTTTTATTTTAAACGTTTCTTTATATAATGAACCATCTTTTTTATCTGTGACTTTTAGAAATTCAGATATTTTTAGAAAAGGGTTCCAAGAACCCAAAACTTCTTACTTAGTGAATTTGTGCTTTTCGGAGAATCGAGAATATTTTCGATAAATTTGTTCAATGTGAAGTCGAGAAGAATATCAATAACTCATATCGATTAAATTATTTACTTGATTAAATGGTGAAATATATTTTACGGCGTTTTTTACTCACAGGTGCAAAATTGACGTTTTAAGCGAAAAATTGTTTACCTTTGCTGATGCTGCGCATTTGTTTATATTAATTTGAAACCATTTCCTGCAAAATATGCAAGCAATAAACATACTTGGACTCACACAAAGCTGTATTTATACATGCATATGCATATCACAGAAAAACAAAAATTTACATTCTTAAAGGTCGAATAAAATATGAAATAAATGCTTTTATTCGTTGCAATATTTTAATTTTCACTTCAATTTCAAAGCCAACTAGAAATATTTTAGTTTTAAATAGATCTGCGTTTTCAGATGCCTCTTATTCTTTTCAGATTTAATTTCATCAAAGTGTTGCCCGATTGCGGTGGTACTATGTCTGCATTATTTGAAGACATAGTGTCTTGAAAACATAGTGACTTGATTGTGAAGTTATTAAAAGAAACTGCTGCTGGATATTGTTGTCTTTAGTATCTGTTATTTTATTTTTTTTTTACGTGGCTGATATCTCTTGTAAAAGTTTATCCATTGTTTATTATTACTTTATTGCCAAAATTGGTTATTCAATTTGTTAGGGAACACAATATTTTTTAGTAAAACTTTCCATTTATTTCCTTGCCTCTTTGGATTTAACGTAATTTAAATCTCTTACTACAGGATCTGTCATATTTTCCGTTATAGGAGAATAATGAAATACACACAAGTGAAGGGACGAAGAAAAAAGAGCGTAAAGACGTGGTTACGACAAAACATAAAAATTATCTTTCTATTTTTTTTAAATAAACATTCGTACATTAGGATTATCAGCACTCCAAGAAAAAAAATCTGAGTTGTTTAGTTTATGACTATTTATCTTCTTATATGTAGTATTCGAAATCACATTGAATTTACTGCCTGTGTCGGACAGAGCTTTTGCATTAAACGGTTTATTGCTCAAAATTTTTGCTATCAATTCCATGAGATTTCTTTTTACTGTTACCAGTTGACCTTTGCCTTCTCTTGTCTTGTGGGACACTGCTTAGAAATCTGACCATATTTGTTGCAACTAAAATACTTGGCACCTTTGTTCTTATTGATACAATTTTTCGACTCGTGGCCTTTACCGCCCCATTTAAAAAAGTTTTTTTCTTTTCTATCGTTCTTTATTTTGCTCGTTAATGGTTTTTCATTTTTTTGTTTGACCCATTTGTCTACCGTGGTTTTGTAGAATTTTAATTTTAATCTAAAATCAATTAAATTGGTTGCACCGTATAAAATTGATTTAACAACAGTCAAATCACTTATTCCATCGATGACATATTCCATAAGGGTACTTTCATAGCAATAAGCAATATTTTCCCGCGAGGCCAACTCTGTCATACAGAAGAAGTATTCATATACGCGCGAATGAAAGATTATAGAGCAGTCCTTTTGCAAAAATCACCAGATGACAACCAACTGCACCCTGTGTATTACATGAGCAAAAACACTACTGACCAAGAGAGTTAAAAAACTTAGAGTTTGCTTGCTGGGTATATATTTTAAGTTCGCTACGGAATGCAACGCATTTACAATAAAGCTTGAAAAAAATCTATGAACCCGCGTAGCATGAAGGATTCTATTTTTGCAACAGTACAATTACACCGTCGAGCACAGATCTGAAAAACAAATGAAACAAGTCGACGCACTTTCCCGTTATCCGGTAATGGTCATTTCACTAGAAGACAATATTATCGAAAAAATAAAATGTTCCCCAGTACAAAACAAAGATTTAGTGACGATTAATGAAATTTTAAAGAGTTCTCCAATATACAAGGATTATATCCTCAAAGGTGACATTCTTTATAAAATTATCGATGATTGTCAGTTGCTAGTCGTGCCCGAAGGTATTTAAAGAGAAGTGATTAAACAGGCGCATGAATGAGGGCACTTTGCTCTAAAAAAAACGAAATATCTAATATGTCGGAAATACTATATCCCTAAAATTAAAGAAAAGATTAGGTTTCACATCGGAAATTGTGTTACATGCTTCGTTACGAACCGGAAAAAGGGTAAGCAGGAAGGTGAGCTTAATCCGTTACCAAGAGTATAAATTTCTCTAAAGACTTACCATGTTGATTTCCTTGGACCCTTCTACTCAACTAACAAAAACTACAACCAAAATTTTGCAGTCATCGATTAATTCTCCAAGTTTTGCTGATTTTACCGACGAAATCCACAACCGCTAAGGACGCTATCTCCAAATTAGAATTAGAGAATGTAACGTTTGGAAACCCCTTCACAATAATATTCGATCGCGATGCAGCGTTCACGTTTGGAGAATTTCAAGGCTACTGTACACACGAAGGCATAGAGCATGCGAAAATTACAACTGATTTACCCCGTGCCAATGGCCAAATAGAACGAATAAATATTATTATTGTTCCAGTGCTAGCTAAGCTAAGTATTGAGGGCTCGACGAAATGGTTCAAATACGTCAGAACGGTCCAGCAGATTCTAATTAGGCTTTCAGCCGAAGCATTATTGCCTCGTCTTTTAAGATAATGATCGGAGTCAAAATGCGCAGCAAAGACGAACTTAAAATTAAAGAATTGCTTAAACAAGATGTTATCACCAATTTCGATCAACAAAGATCCAAAGCCATAAAAAAGGCCAAAGGAAGTATCCTCAAACTACAGGATTAAAACAAACATACTTATAATTAGAGGCGTAAAAAAGCAACCAAATACAACCTCAGTAATCTAGTTGCTAAGAAAAGGACTCAATTTGGAGGTGGCCTCAAACTGAAGTCAAACTATTTCGGTCCTTATCGAATTGTTAGGGTGAAGAAGTACGACACCTAAGATGTGTAAAGAGGTAGACTTTGGTGAAGGGCCGAAGCAACAATTTGTGCCGAGTTTATCAAGTCCTGGGCAGGAAATGATAAAGAATGAAAGGCGAATTCGATGCAGGAAGGCCGATCTGTAGGAGAATAATGAAACAATACACACAAGTAATGAGACGAAGAAAAAAAACTCAGTCATTCCTCTACTCTCAAAGCGTAAAGACGTGGTTACGGCAAAACATAAAAATATCATTTTATCTTTTTTTAAAAGAAACATTCCTACGCCGCTTTGGACGGCCACCCAGATGTTCCACAGGATGTAACATTGTACATTAAAATAAACGTTTGTACTTTTTTGCTTGTTTGCTATTTTAAATCTTTTACCCAAAGAATTGTTCATAGTTTCTACTTCACCATTTACCTGTAGCCACCACGTCGGTATGTCACCACATCTAATGCTGTTTGCTTTAGATAAGTTTTTAAATTCCAAGCTAACAAACTATCGGCAATTATCAGCCCTTAAATATTTCGGTAGCCCAGATCTTCAAAATATTGCTTACACGGAATTAATAATCGTTTTACATGAAATATTTTTTAAAAGTACTACTTCTTTATACCGTGCAAATTAGAACAAGAACTCATTTTTTGATAACGGTCCTAGAAGACCTGTTGCCACACACTTCCAAGGGCCACCACTTGAGCAGAGGCATAACCTGATGTTTTTGAGACGAGTAAACATTCCCGACGCATACTAGGTTACTGGGTATCAAAACTGTGAATTAATTAAAAAAATTAATTTTGAAATAACACTCAAATACTTAATAACCATAGAAACTAGACATAATTCTGCGCCACTAACCGAAAAAATAACGGCTGTAAGCTGTATAGTGAAGCTGCATTGTGTTTTATAATTTACACTTTCATTCTCTGTTCGCTTGTGCTCGCTGTAAAATTGATATTTTAAGTTTGTCAAAGTGTTTTTTCGATAAAAAAAACTTCAAGTGAAATTTAAAACTGAGTATGGAGCCTTCAACTTCAGGTACAAGTATTACAGCAAAATAAGTGATTTAATATTTTAAATTATTTTTTTTTTGTTCAAGTCCCCAAAATGTGGATATTTGGAGTATATAGTTGGACATATAGTTAATTTTCGGACTAGATCGGGCTGTGATTTTTTTTTTAATTTTGTAGATTGTAGCCGATGTTTCTGAACAAAAGTGAGGTACGCTTTTTGATTAACTCTACTTTTTGTTCATAATGTTGGTGGACAAAAATGATCAATTTCCACGCGTGTTTTGTGTTGCTGGCGTTTTGTGTTATTATTATTGGTATTATTGCAAAGCTAAAGCATGATAGAGTAGGTGAAGAAATTAAACATCTAACTAATTCAACTGTGGCACTTGATGAGAAAGTTGTAGTAGTGAGACATGATTTAATATTAGCGATGATAGATGAAAAAGTTTGTAACGCTCTCACTGAAACTACATCTACACAAAAGTGTTACTTCTGCAGATCCACAAGCAAAGATTATAAAAAATTTACAATTTGGGTTATCGATTTTGCATGAATGGATACGATTTTTTGAGTGCCTTTTTCATTTGTCATATAAACGGCCAATCAAAAAATGGCAAGCTAGATCAGATTCCGAAAAGCAACTTGTCGAAAAAACTAAAGCAGAAATTCAAAAACAATTTAAATAGAGGACTGGTTTAATTGTTGATCGTCCAAAACCCGTATTCGGTAACTCTAATGACGGAAATTCCGCCAGGCTTTTTTTCAGAATGCAGAACTATCAGCGGAAATTACGAAAATTAAAGTTAATTTAATAGTCAGAATGCATAATATACTGATTATTGTTGATGACCACATCATGAAGTAAATGTACGTAAGTTTCAGGGATATGCACATGAAACGGTTAGAATCTTTGTAGAAAATTATCCATGGTACTATATACACATTGTTACCGATTGGCCAGTTATCGGAAAAAGTGCAGGAAGTTAGCAACAAAGATTTCAAAAAATATAGGGAGTGGATCGAGAAACGTCGAATCAAGACGTTTTTAACATGATGCTGATTACTTCTGACCCAATAATATCAAGCAGAAGAAAATTGCCCGAAAAAAATTGCACAGCCTACCAAAAATGGCTGTAAATATGTTACAATCTCCATCCTGAAATTTGGTAAAAGCTTATGCTAGAGACCATAATGTTCATGGCAGTGATTGTCGCGAGGAAGATGGTGACGATGATAATAATGATGATGCATAAATAATTGATTGTACTGAAATTTTATAATGAAATGTTTTTTTTATTTAATATAATAAATAGCCGAATTATCGCAATATTTAATTTTTTCTGCATATTTTAGGGTATTATACAGAAAAACTTCATTTTAGTTTTCCGCCTAAATTTATAAGTTCGGCAAAACAAAATTATCTGGTATAATAAAACGCTAAAAAGTTATCGATTTGTTTAAAACTTCAAAATCAGTTATCTGTATAATAAAGCGAGTTATCGATCATTTTTATAAAATTTTTCCGGCTTAAATAGCCGAACTCGTTGGTATGCAGACATACCAACGAGTTCGGATGTTATAATTGCCACATATGCAGATGATACTGCTATAGAATCAGCATCTGAAGCTTCAGCACTTGTTCAATCACAGCTCGGAAAAATCATTTACAGCTGAAGGGAAAGCAGCTTGATATAAAAACAAGGAAAATGTACTGGCTACTAGGTCCACATTCAGAATTGAGTCTAAGCAACAAAGTAATACTCTACAAAACAATTTTAAAGCCTATCTGGACTTACGGAATTCAGTTATGAGGAACATCATCGTACTCTAACATTGATATTATTTAAAAATATCAGTCTAAAACTTTAAGACTTATTACACAAGCACCTTGGTTTGTTAGAAATAACAGTATTCATAATGATCTTGACATTTCTAACGTTAGGGAAGAGATAAGGAAATATAGTATGAATTACTTAAATAGACTTAGTAGCCATGAAAACATTTTAGCTATAGCACTTTTAGATGACAGTGAAGAAATAAGACGCCTAAAAAGACTGCATGTTCTTGATCTTCCTTTTCTAATTTAAACTGATAACATTTTAAGAAATTAAACATAGAAATACAACTTGATTAATGCACTTGCAAATCGACAGACTTACAACTATAAATTAAGAAGTTTGTAGATAAATATGTCTCTGGTTAAGTTCACTGGAATTTAACGTTTCTGTAATATCTTAAATACTTATAGGATTTGCTTATTATTTCATTGTAAATAGATTGCAAATAAATGTAAATAAATAAAAAAAAAAAATTCTTAGAATGAGTAGAGAAAATATAAAAAACAAAAATATTTATTTTAACAACTCATTTTAATAATAAAAATATATTTTGTTTGTTTTTAATATGCCGACTATTTTGATCAGTCTCTCTATCATATTTGTATGTATGTATTTTTACTATAAAGAACTTTTGCTTACATCATCTTTTAATTTGATATAATTAATTTGCAATCGGCAACGTCGAGAATGAGCAGTTATTAAATTAACGATGGTAACTTTACTACTTTGACGCCTCGACGATGTTTACACTTCAACTAACTGTATTGCCTATCAGATGGTGCTTATATATTCTGTTTTGAGCTGTACATCATTACATGTAGATTTTGTTATCATTATTCAGTGTAGTGCGTCTGTTTGGCTGTGTGTTTTTTTGTTCTTTTAAAAATCGATCAAAATTTACTCTCAAATATTGAATGCCTGAATTAATATCGGGCCTGAGGTGTAATTGCAGCTTGATAAAATCTCTGAAAATTAAATTTACGAATGACGACCAGGGTTGAAATATTTGGCGGATAAACAGCTGGCTCGGAGAGATATTTTCGGAACATTCATAAATGATACTATACCAAAGATGCTATAGAGTTGGAATAATGTCAACCTAATTGTGTATTTAATTTCCATGTCACAATGTTAGTTACCGTTCTCCTCCGAAACGGCCTTACCGATTTTTACTAAATTTTATATGCGTATTTAGTAGGCCTGAGAATCGGCCTACTAAATCGATTTTTTTTTTATTTTTTTATAATGTGGCATTAAAAAATACATGCAACCCTAAATTTTTACTTTTTTATCACCAATCCCTATTTTTTATGGCCATTTTAGTAATTTAATCATTTTTCATTCCGCTCGATAACTGATCAATTATAGTGTTTTCAACTGTACTTCGATTAAAAATCTAAATTTGTTTTTAAGAAAATAAACGTTAATTTTTATATTATTAAAGTTTAATTCTGATTTTCTTACGGCAGTATGCAAAAAAACAATTACTTGAGCTTTAACGTACACGTTAGTTAACAAGCGCTTTAAGGCTAACAAACGTTTGTTAAAAAATGGTATTCAAAAACAGTACATTAGCTAATGCATGCTTTAGTAAAATTAGTATTTTGATTCTGGCAATGCCACTGTTTTCAGTTGTCACTTTGTAATTAACGATGTATAATTAATTAGATCCATAAAAAATGTTTTTATTGTTTTTAGCAAAATCCACATATTTTTTTTGTTTTTTTATTAATCTTTTTAATAATAAGCAAAGAACCCAAAAAAGGTTAATTTGCAAGGCTTATGAAGAACTTACAAAGAATTTGTTCATATTAAAAAATTAAGTATTCGAATAACGAGCTTTGTTTTGATTATATGTACATCAATAAAACTTTTGTTTAACATAATTAATTATAATTATATTTTTGTAAAATATAAAATAAAGATGTAAAAATGTTTTATATTGAATGGCATGTTATGTTTCAGTTTTTATTGTTATTTGTATACTACAATTTGTTTTTAATAAACATTTTTTAAATTTTTTGGAATAACAAAGTACAACTGTCAATTGAGCCGTTTACATTGAAAGTGGCATAAGTCACAACTGAACAGTTTATTTCATTTTTTATTAAAAATTTTAAATTAATAAGTTGAGAAGTATTGAGATTTGTTTCAAAGGAGTGTTGATAATTAACGGTATAACAAAAATGTTTATTTTAAAAGTGGCGTAAGTCGCTGTACTCAGGAATTTAATTACGGAGCTTAGTGTGAAAGAAATGGAAACATGTAATAAGTGTGTGTAAAGTATTGTTGTGATTATTGGACTTTTTATTAGTAAGAACGGATAGTGCAGTTTTCTGAATTATATTATAGTGATATGTAATATACTACACATAATTAGCATTATTTTATTTTTTTATTCTCAGGAGGTTGCTTCGTGTTGTATAAAATATCTAAGAATGTCACAACTCAAAAGCATATTATTGCACATAGTGACTTATGTAAAGGACAAAATAGTAATAGTAGTAATATCCCCCTGTCGAAAAAATCCTTCACAGTGCACAACATGGAGAAAAAAGATTTTATTTCAACACAATCATTAGAAAAATCCGTTTCAGAAAGAAAAGTATATACAGACAAGTGAATTGGCTAAAAATTCAATGGATTCAATTTTACCATGATATTCCCTATAAAATGTCTTATAAACTAATTTAAGATAAAAAAGATGATAAAAACAAAGTGCCTTATGACACTTTTAAAATAAACGGCTGAATTTATTGTAAACACAATTTGTTTTGTTTTTAAACTTTCAATAATAAAACTGAACTGTCAATTTATTGTAGGTTTAAAGTAGGTTTTTCCTACTTTAAAGTTAACAAAGGTATTTTAAGGTAAAAATGTTTTTTGAATACAACTTTAGGAAATTGTGCTTAACAAAGGCAGTTAGTTCAACCTGCTTTAAGTTTTTATGCATACGGCTGTTAAAATTTGCCGCGCCTTAACTGGTGAGTGAAATGCCACACTATACCATAGACTGAAGCCGGTCTCCTGTGTCACGCATGCAATAAGACTTCTCTCACTCTCTACACAGTTTTCGGCCATCATTGTTGTTTATGTATCGAGTGTAGTAGTAATTGCTATCTCAGTGTAACTCTCATATTAACTATTAATTATTACTATTTTATTCATGGGTCACCTAGCCATCCATCC
This sequence comes from Trichopoda pennipes, assembly GCA_030448955.1. Classification (NCBI taxonomy): domain Eukaryota; kingdom Metazoa; phylum Arthropoda; class Insecta; order Diptera; family Tachinidae; genus Trichopoda; species Trichopoda pennipes. The sequence continues at coordinate 8,920,679 of JASKUP010000042.1, forward strand.
GCTGAAACATTCTCAAAACAACTCTTAGATATCGGTGATGGAAAAGTTTCTACAGATAAAACTGGATACGTAAATTTCCGATCGATTTCCGCACAATAGCTGATTCGCAAGATACTCTCATTGAACAAATATTTCCCGATGTACACATACAGTACATAAATCATGAGTGGCTTGCAGAAAGAGCAATTTTAGCAGCAAAAAATGCAGGCGTTGACTATTTAAATTTGAAGATACAACAGTTGTTGCCAGTTAACTTGGTATCATACAAATCTATTGATACAGTTTGCGATGCCAGCGAAGCTGTCAATTTTCCCACAGAATTTTTTACTCACTGGATTTGCCAGGGATGCCACCGCATAATTTACAATTGAAAGTTGGATATCCAATTATCTTGTTTCGTAATTTAAAACCGCCACGGCTGTGCAACGGTACGCGATTAGTCATTCGAAAATTTATGAAAAATGTTACCGAAGGCAGCATTTTAAATGGCAAGTTGAAAGGTGAAAATATATTAATACCACGGATTCCTATCATACCTACAGATGTTCCAATTCAATTCAAACGAATTCAGTTTCCGATTAGATTTGCATTTGCAATGACAATCAACAAATCCCACGGTCAAACGATGTCTATTTGTGGCTTAGATTTGAATACACCATGTTTTTCACACGGGCAATTGTACGTAGCCTGCTCTCGAGTGGATAAATCATGCAGTTTGTTTGTGCTCGCTAAAGATGGGCTAACAAAAAATATTGTTTACGCTATAGCATTAAAAGATTGATGTTGTTTGTTAGTGCTTCTATCGTAATTAATATGTGATATGTAATTTTAACAAATAAACTGTAGTAACTAGAAAATAATATTGTTTGGCATTTGTTATTTTTATATTCCCTTATCGTTCATAAAGCTCCATGCCCATTTCACACATATACCACATACTTACACACTTATAATAAGTAATTTACTTTTTGTCTACACTAGAATTTCTCTAGAAATAGAAATAATTTATAAAGCAAAACAACGTTTGCCGGGTCACCTAGTAACATATATAATCGCACATATTGTAATGTCGGATATTTTTAAGTTAGTAGTTGTAGAAAGTAAGGACTAAGATTAATCGAATCATTTTATCTTGAAGCTATAAATGTCGTTTTTAGAAGAACAAACACAGTTTATTGTTGAATATATTGAATTTAACATGTCATTATTGCAGTAGTAAATAGATATTTGGGGCTATTCTGCGTTTCGATTCGAATTGAAATTTTTTCCGTCTGGCAGCTTTGGTATTCTGCGTTTCGATTCCCTTCAGTTTTTTTCGATTGTATGTATTCTGCATTACGATCGAAGCTCCGTTTTTCTCAGTTGTTTTTTTGTAAACGGAGGGGGTTTTTTTATCTGTGTTTTTTAGGTATAAAGTTTAAAATTGAAAAAAAATGTAAGTAGAAAATGAGATAACGAAACGATAAAAAACCTTAAAAATTATTATTAATTAATTTATTTAATTAAATTAATTTTTTTTTTGTTTTAAATTGTTAATTTTTGTACCCGAATTTGATGTGTTTTTTATGTTTTACAGGTCAAATACAACACCGCAGTAGTTTGAAAATTGGCAAATATAATGGCATCTAAAGCAGACATTGCAAGTGGATACCACCAGCGATCAAAGGAAGAAGTGACAGTGTTCTGGGAGGAAGTTGCAGGAGCCCTCAATGCACTAGGTCCTCCAACAAAAAATACTTATTTTTAATTATGTATACATGCAACTTTTTGTATTAAATTTTACATTTGTTTATGAAAATGAAAACAAACTTGCTTACTTTGCTATTTCATTTCAACAGTGATGCTATTAATTTTGTAAACATTGTTGTCTTCTTCTTTTTCTTTCGATTCCGTTTTTCTTCAGAATACCAATTTTCGATCGCAACGGAACTGAATGCGGAGACTTAATCGAAACGCAGAATAGGGGTGATTAAAGTATGTTTCAGAAATTATCACTTAATTATAAGTAATGATTTCGGATATCAAGTACTAACAGAAAATGTAGTTTTTTATTAATGTGCTTTTTTATTGCATTAAATATAAGAACTTTTTTCCATTATTCATTTTGCTCCAACATGAATTGCAATAAAATTGTTTGAAATTGTATGCTGTACAAGATTACATCAACGACATTGAAGAGCTGATATCTGTCAAATTATTGTAATTAAAACATAGCTATTTGGTATTTTTTTAACACGTGGTAACTAAAGTCTGCAGAATAGTTACCTTTATTTACCGTAGACAGGATTTTAGTTTTAGTTAATTTTAGATTTTTGAAAAATAAATTAAATGGTTTATTTCACTTTATCTGTAATATTTATATTATTAATGTTATCGAATAGCTTGTTTTATGTTAGACAGGTAATATAAACGCCAACAGTTTCTTCTGGCACCTAAACTTAAGAGCAGCCTAAGCATTGCCTAAGCTTATATTTATTATTATATTATTTGACACCCGAAGAAAGTAAATCGCCTGAAAATGCCCAGAAAAAGTGAGTGCTAATATCTTTAGGAAGTGTGCCATTTCACTATACGGTTAGTTTGACCCAAACCTCATTTAATAGATTTTATTATTATCGAAATTTATTTTTCTAATTGCTTAAATTATAAAGCGACAACTGTTTATACAATGAGTACAATTGGGAAGTTTTGGAGCAGTATTCCGTTGGTGAATTTGCCAAGAAGAGGTTTGAATTTTATACTCAGGGAGTGCAACGAGGGCGTAAAGCCTTACAAGATATCTGGTTCAATAATTTGGTTGTGATATTATTTCTTATGGATTAATTTTGTTAACAATATGAATTATTTCTTTAATATTAATAGCTAGTGAATCAATTTATAAATTAAATAATTATTTGAATTTATTTTTATTTAATATTGTTATATTATTAATTTTATTAGTATTAACTTTTAGAAGAATAAATTTATTTTTATTTTATTTTTTTTTTGAAAGAAGATTAATTCCAACGCAAAATTAAGAATCCTTAGAACAAGTGGCGAAAGAAAAATTTTCAATATTTGAAAAAACGAGATATTTGTCCAACCAGTTGCACTGCTAAATTGTGCTGCCAGGAAGGGAAAAGCGACCAAGTCTGCACTTGGCTGCATTCTCCGAAACCTTCTAAAAATCGGATAACTCCTATTTTCCCAGTAACATCTTCAATGAAATCATCGGGGAAAGACTGCCTTATACTAAAAGGGAAATAAGTAGCGAATATGAAGAAAAAAGAAGAGCTAAGTAGAATAATCTTTTTAAGTATTAAGTACTGGATAAATTTTCTCTTAAATAAGTATTATTAAATTTTTTTTTCTTACGTAATGTGAGGTTATCGAATCGGGATAGATCGCTTTGTGGGATTTTAGTAAATCTATCTAGCACCACTAAAACCAATGGTAGGAAGGGTACAGAGTTGCATTTCTATTCAATTATGTCTAGGCTTTTAGGGTATGAATTTTTTTATTTCAGTTATTTTTTGGTTTAATTAGGGGTTATATAACAGCTTATTTAATACAGATTAACCACCCGTCCTTATTATATTCACTACAGGAGTCTGTAATAATATTTATGTGACTTCAGTGTCTACTGGCAGGGGAAATTACTGATCGCTAGCGATATCAATGGATCCCATTCTGGAGCCATACGCCAGACTTGCGCTGTTGTCGGAATCCTATAAGCGCAGACGTTCGGATAACCCAAACTAATAGCTGAAGATGATATTCTTGTTCGTAACAATATTTATATTGTTTATTTGGGGCTATTCTGCGTTTCGATTCGAATCGAAATTTTCTCCGTCTGGCTACTTTGGTATTTTGAGTTTCGGTTCCGCTCAGTTTCTTTCGATTGTATGTATTCTGCATTACGATCGGAGCTCCGTTTTTCTCAGTTGCGTTTTTGTTAACGGACGGGTTTTCTTAAACTCTGTTTTTTTTTTCTTTAAAAAGTTTAAAATTGAAAAAAATGCAAGTAGAAAATGAGATAAAATGTTCATAAACGATAAAAAAACACTTAAAATTATCTTTAATTAATTTATTTAATTAAATTAATTTTTTTTTTTTGTTTTAAATTGTTAATTTTTATACCCGAATATGATGTGTTTTTTATGTTGTGACGACCAAAAGTCGGCAGGCTCGTTTTTGGATCACATAGCAATTTAATCACAAGCAATTAGACTCTATATATGTATATGTTTTTCAAATTTTGTAATTTTTTTTGAATTTCACAAATTTTTACATTTTTTACATTTCTGAATATTTATTGTTTAATGAATTTCATAATTTTTTTTAAGGGGGAATATTATTATTATACACATTTCATTTTATATAATTCATAATTATATTTTATAATTACATTTATTATTTGTTAATGAAATATTTGAAATTATAATAGCCTTTAAGAAGCGCCATCTATTAACACGAGGATACATCCGTGAGAAGAACATACCATTAAACACAACCCTAAGCAGTAGCAATCAGCTGTAGTTTAGTGTATGGGTGTGTATGTGTGCCTGGCAGAAACATATAAAAGCGAGATAATTACGTATATAAGTAGAGTTGGCCACGGGCAAGCAACCGGGCAAGACTTCTTTTAAGTGAGTTAGAATTTTATTCAACTTAATTAAAATAGTCTTACAAATAGGTTTCTCTCGTTCAATCAAAGCCAGAATCTTATTCGACTTTGAATTAAGCGAGACTCGCTTAGGTCTCCGGCTCAGTAAGTGCTGTCGCTGCTTCACCTGGCCAGAATTTTATTCGCCCAGGTGGCGGAGCCCAGAACCAGGCCGCGCTTTGTTCAGCAAGGCCAGAATTTTATTCGCCCTAGCTGAACAAAACGGACGAGATCGTCAATAGGCCACGGCGAGGTTGATCGTCATCGGCAGGCCCAGTAAGTGCTGTCGCTGCTTCACCTGGCCAGAATTTTATTCGCCCAGGTGACGGAGCCCAGAGCCAGGCCGCGTTTTGGTCAGCAAGGCCAGAATTTTATTCGCCCTAGCTGAACAAGACGGACAAGATCGTCAATAGGCTAACACCAATTTCGACGTGGAAAGGTTGTCTCAGAATCTTATTCGTGACAACCGCGACAAGTCAAAAATTGGTGGACAGGCCAACTGTTCTGCTCAGACTGGACCAGAATTTTATATGCTTCAGTGTGAGAAGCAGTAGGCTAGCCGACGGAGAGTGGAGACGAAAGCTCTTGAGGGCCACGAAGCGGTTGATCATCGTTGGCGTACTCAGTAGTGGTGCAGTTTAATTATAACTTTGTTTAAGAGTGAATTATAAATAAAAGAAATTTTTTTATAAAAACAAAAGTGTCTCTTGTGATTAATGAAAAACATTTTTTTTGTAACGAACCCTGGACGCCGCGAGCTTTACCCCAGCATAACGCGAGAACGTGTCGTTACAATGTGTTACAGGTCAAAAACAAAAACACCGCAGCAGTATGAAAAATTGGCAAATTTAATGGCATTTAAATCAGACATTGCATGTGGATACCACCAGCGATCAAAGAAAGAAGTGTCAGTGTTCTAGGGGGAAGTTGCAGGAGCCCTCAATGCACCAGGTCCTCCAACAAAAAATGCTTATTTTTAATTATGTTTACATACAACTTTTTGTATTAAATTTTACATTTCTTTATGAAAATAATAAACTTGCTTATTTTGCTATTTCATTTCCACATTCCACAGTGATGCTATTAATTTTTTAAACATTGTTGTCTTCTTCTTTTTCTTTCGATTCCGTTTTTCTTCAGAATACCAATTTTCGATCGCAACGGAACTGAAAGCGGAGACTTAATCGAAACGCAGAATACGGGTGATTATATGAAAAAACAAAATCAAAAATATGACACTTTTTCCAGTAAAAATTTCAATATAACAAGCATCAGTAGAACTTTAATATATTAAGTATATATATATATATATATATATATATATATATATATATATATATATATATATATATATATATTATTTATTTTTAATGTCTTCTTCTTATTCATTCTTCATTTTAATTAAATATGGCAAAACTAACAATATGATAGTTTTGACATTTAGTTTTTTGACGTATTCGTAGTAGATGAATTGCCAGTTGTTACAATGAAAAAAAGTGCGAACACTAACGCCAATTCCTCGAAGTTCTCAACAATTGGGTTATCCAATACCAACACATGATAAATTTTGCATAAGGATTTGATTTTGACGCCTTACAAGGTTCAGCTGGTGTAGGAATTAAAGCTAACCGACCATTCACATCGGCGTAGATTCGCTCAATTCATTTAAAAACAACCGGCTGGTTTTGTAAAAAAAAATAATTATTTCAGACGAAGCCTATTTTCACTTCTCAGCTTATGTCAAAAGCAAAATTACTGCACTTGAGCTTCTGAAAAACGTAGAGCAATTATTGGGAAGCCTTTGTATGCTCAATGTGTCACTGTATGCTGAGGGTGGAATTGCGGTAACGGTCAATGGATCACGCTATCGCGAAATGCTAACAACTCAATTCTTTCTTATTATTGATGTCGTGGATATCACAGACATGTCGTTTCAACAGGGCGGTCCCACATGTCACACAGCCAATGAAACAATCGATTTATTGCAAACCAAATTTCCCGTTCGTATAATTTCACGACAATCAGCAGTTAAGTGGCCAGCTGTATTGTGTGATTTAACACCACTGGATTATTTTTTGTGGGGCTATGTTAAGGACAGAGCGTATACGGACCCAATCGAATCGAATTCAGCTTTAATACTCAAAATCCGTGATGTGACAAAAAATGGTTAAAAACTTTGATAAAAGAATCGACATCTGTCAGCGTGGTTGTGGTGAACATTTGCCATATATCATTTTTTTATAACTGCCGAAATTTCTCTTCGTAATACAATGAAAAACTGAATTATCTTAATCTAAATTTTGTGCTTTATTTTTGTTTCTTTGATAAGCCTTTTATTTAATTTAAAAGAAACTTTTTAGTGGAAAAGAGTCATGAATATTTTTTACTCGGTTTTCGCAGCATTTCAAAATTTTTATTGATTGCGTTAATCAAATCTGCACTGTAGATTTATGAATTCAAATGTTATAAGAAGGAATTTTAAAAAGCATTTTTTTGTTTCCTTGAGTTAATTTTTGTGCCCAATAATAAATATAATCTGCAGGATATCCAGCCGAGTTGCATAAACTCGTACGTTACTGATTTTCGAGCTATTATAAAACAATTGTAATCTTTTCGATGACTTCTAGCTGACATAGAAACATACATATTTTATTCTGTGTCAAAATTATTGTTAACAGGTTTAATTATTACCAATTACTTCTGTTGAGGAATTAATGAAAACATTCGCCATTTTATAAAAATGTTTATTGCTTTAAAAAATGACACAAAATTCATTAACTGAATTATTTGAAATTTCATGCAACTTGAACATTGTTTGGGTAGGTAGGCAAACAACAACAACAACAACACAAATTTGCCATGTATGAACAAATGCGCACAGCAGGTTAAAAATAAGGAAAGCGAATAGTAATCAATTTAATTTTAAAATAATAGTGAAAACCTAAATTATAGAGGTACCTGCATGTATTGTGTGCTAATTTAATTCCTCCTTAATTAATCCCACACATACATTTTTATAAAGTAAATAAGCATGTGTGAGTCTGTATGACTATAGTTAAATATGGACTAGAATGGTAAATTAATCTGTTTTAGTGTTCGACAACAGTCATATTTGGATTAGGAAGCGCTTTGTTCAACCAACCTTGCAGTACCGGGATTAACGAAAAAAACAGACATATTTGTGAGTACGAGGAAAGCAATGAAAAGATTTTTTCAAAATGTTTGTGGGCAGGAAAACAAAATAAAATAGCTTTAAAATTTACAAAATTACACAAAGATTTATTGACTTGCTAAAAATATATCGGGTTGGCAAAATTGAGATTAAGATATAAATTCTCTGTTAAATGATTAAATGTCAAGAATTGAACTGTTGTCCTTTGAAATTTATTTAGTGGAAAGTTGGGAAACCTTATGCATAGAAAGTTACAATCTTAAGCAAAGAATTTTAATTATTTAAATTTACATATAACAGTTATAGTTTTTTGACCTTTTTAATATTTTTTAGTAGTTAATTATAAAGCATTAGGTCAATTTAATAAAAAAAAAATTTAAAAAACTTTTATTTTTTATTATTTTTGCGATATTTCGCCACACCGTTGGTTGGCATCATCAGGAAAACAAAAATAATGAACAAACAAATTGAAAAAATTTTTTTGATTAATCAAATAAATATAAAAATTTACTATCAAAAGGATAAATTTTTAGTGTATCGTAAAATTTGAGTAACTTTTCTTCGTAATCAGGCTCCTTTTCAGACTGCTGTGCGTAATTTAATCGCTACATTCAAGGCTCACGGTATTGTTGCTGGCAATGGACGAAAACAATATGCTCGTAGTGGACATAGTGATGCAAACATAGCCGCTATACAGCAAAGTATTGAGAATGAGTTTGGAACATCAACTCGTCGACGTAAACAATTGGGCATCACAAGAGACACTTTACGCAACATTTTGCATAAGTATCATCATTTCCACGCTTATTGAGTTCAACTCGTTAAAGAATTAAAGCCGACCGACCATTGTTTGCATGGACCGTTTGTGAATTGACTGTTTGAAAAATTGAACGAAATTAACAAATTCATCTTCAGTGATGAGGCTCATTTGAAATAGATGGTTATGTAAACAAACAAAATTGTAGCATAAAAGGTGTACTAAATCGACAAACAATCCTCGAAAAACCATTACATCTAAAGAACGTGACCGCATGGTGCAGTTTATGATCAGGCGGCTTTATCAGCCCGTATTTTTTTGAAAATATACAAATTAAACGTCAATTTTCTACCAAACCATGAAAACTTTTTTTTGTGTCCACAATTGTCTAATGACCTTTGCTTTCAGCAGAGGGCGCCACAAGCCACACAACCACCCCAAACAATTCAGTTGTTGCATTAGAAATTTCCCGCTCGCGTGATTTCTCGATTTGGCGATGTCAATGCACAGCCTTGTTAGCACTTTCCACGAACTGTTGACGCTTTGCAAGATGGCATTAGGCATTGCAATGACGACATAAGTGAAGCTTTGTTGCAAAATGTGCTTAATAATTTTGTGAAAAGAGCGAACATCTGCTCCATCATATTCCATTATTATTTCCCATATTTTTGCTTTGCAATGGTATCAATAAAACTGAAGTTGTCAAAAAAATGTGTGTTTTAAGTTAATTTAGTTCCCAAATTTGCCCAACCGTTATTTGTTCTTGCATTCTGCTTGCATTCTGATATTAATTTAGACATTTTAGAAATTTTGTTCAGTTCACAAATAGAGAATGTGAACATTGAAGCAGTTTGAACGAACATATGTTTGTCCTACCCTGAGTAAGACGCAATAAACATATCCGCTTCAGTTTTAAAAGATTGTTTAGCCAGCTCTCGTGGATGTGTGTTAATTTGGGTTTTAATTTCAAAATACTTTTCATAGCTTTGTCGTATTATTTGTTAGTTATAATTCGGATTTTTATAATATACTTTTGTATTATTAACTGCAATACAATTACAAAATAACCGCTTTATGTAATGATTTTCAGTATAATTTTTAAGTAGCTCAATTAAAGCATACATTATGTATGCAATCGTGTACCGCGTGTATGTGAGATTTTACAACTATTTAGCACGCGATTTTCGCGGCAAGAGATGAAGTTTGAAGGTAATTGAAAAGGCAGCATAAAATATAATTTTAACAAGAAAATTTACCTTGCACTTGAAAATAAACGAATAAACCACGAAGAGAAAATAGACACAAAACACTTTTGGTTTTATATGCGTCACTGACAACTTGTACACACAATATGTGTTTTAAAGAAAGAGAGAGAGAGAGAGAGAGAGTAGGAAGTACCTGGGAACTTTAATTCTATCAAGTGTAATTAATTTATGTAATTTTAGATTTGTGAAAAACGGGGCTTTTGATTAATTGTGGTTTTTCTACAAAAAAAGTAATTTTTAGAAGTCCAATTTGTGCAGAATATATGAATGTAATTATGAACACATAATTTTTAAAAGCTTTTCATAGGATCTGTACGGTACGGTGCTGTATATAATAATAAATAAAAAATAAAAAATATTTATTAAAACTTGCACTACCCAAAATAAATAAAAATATAGATTTGCAATAAAAATAATAATTAGTTTAGGTTTTTTATTGGTTATTAGCCAATGTCCTCCAATATTTTTACAATTTCTAGAGCGATTGTATCCGTTATGATCGTAGATATAGTCAGCATGATCTGTGCCAATCAAAATTTAGTTTATTCCCTAGATAAGAGCTTTTGACAGCTGCTGTTAGAGCAACAACAACAATCTTTTTCATATTTATCTCAGAGCTTAGTTCAAGTTTTCTGTCTCCTTGCCGAAAAATTAGCCCGAAAAATAAGAATTTTTGCATTATTCGTTTTGTCAAGCTGGGTGTATTAATTAATTAGTAGCCATAGGAAGTTTTTGCTCAAGTCGGATTTTTATCAGTTTTCCTATGTTTTAATACGGTTATATCTCGGTGTACTATACGGAATATTTCTTTTGTATCTGAAGCAAAATGAAAAAGTGCATCGAGTGCAAAAATAGCGAAATGCCCGGTTTTTCCCCATTTTCAACCTTTTTTGCTCAATAACTGGATTATATCCAGCGTTCCATCTGCATCATTCGCATTGGTAAGATTAGGGAAAACGATTGCGGCTTAAAAGAATACAGTATGCAGACTCGGAGGTTTAGGTCGATCGGTAACAGCAGCGCATTGGAAGTGTCACAGTAATATGGGGAATATACAGTTTTATTTATATTTTTTTTTTCTGTTCGATCCTTAACCGATAAATTTTAGGTAGGCATGCATATCACCTGAACATATCATGTCCAGTTGGGTCTTGCACCCAGATTATTGGGGTCTTGAAAGAAACCTGTACTCCTTTTCCATAATAAGGGTATTATAACAATTTGTCATACTGTGTTTGACGTAGAAATTGCACCACTTAAATCCGTTTGTTAAAAATAATGACAATACGCTGTTTGCCTATTTCCTGTTTGGGACGATATGGTCACAAATGTATCAAAAATTATGTAATTTTGAGAACTTGCTATTTTCCATATTTAAATATTCAATGTTCTTCTGGTTTAAAATGTAATTAACTCTGAACAAAAGAGCTGTTTATTCCACAGCCATTATATTATTTTTAAAGAAGCATCCAACTCTCATAAATCGACTCTCTCGTGAATCCACTGCATTTCTGAAGCTGATAAAGACTGTAAGGTAGCAAAGTTACTCATTACCATTGAGAGCATATCTTGTTATGCATTTCTAAGTAAAAGTTTCGTTGAGTATCGCCTTGTTATACAGGCATACCTCGTTTAACGCTCAGGTTGCGTTCCTGAAGATTGAGCGTTAACCGAAATAGCGTTAAAAAAGGCACTATTTGCATTAAAATATGGGGTTCCGTTTTTTTTGCTGCCTTGAAGTAAAAAATGACAAATGAAATAGGTATTTTATTTAAAAATATATCTTTTATTTAATGTGTACTTCATTTTAAAATTAGAAGTTAAATTATAATTCAAAATAACAATATTGCAATTACTAAGTCTGTACCGGACCATATCACTATTTCTAATGACTAAAATATATGAGACAAAATTTCACAAATTATTTATCCTTATAGGGGAATTCCCAGAATTAGGGAATTTTTTTAGCCTAATTTTATTTAAAAAAAACGTATGGAAAAAAATTCAAATTATGTATATTTTCTACTGCTTTTTATGACGACTATGTTTCGAAAAATGACAAAAAATTTTAAAAAATAACGACAAAAAAATTGTTTTTTGAAGAGCGTTATAACGAAACAGCGCTAAACGAGGTAGCGTTAAGCGAGGTATGCCTGTATTACAAAAAACTTTTAGGTGCTTATTTTGAATAACTTTTGAAATGTGTATTTTAGCTGCTTTTGTTGACCATATTTGATACTGGTAGATCATTATGGGTTGTATACACATTCTGTAAATTAGAATCTTATTTTTGCGTTTAAGTGTCGACTTACGGTTAAGCAGTGGAAATAATTATTTACCACATTTTATAGCTTTATCACATGTTTGTAGAATATAATGTCAAAATATCAATGTCATTTAGAATAGGGATTTTTCACCTCCATCAACAACAAGCCTGCGAGATGGAATTACTGTATGGAAAAATTATAACTTGGGCTTCTGCTTGATTAACATTTATTTTCCATTTTATGTAGAGCTGAAGGGCGTGTAAAAGGCGTAATTTCATTCTTTTAATAATTGCATCTGAACCCTTTCCTCTTATTGCAATATCATTTGCATACAATGCTGCAGAATGGTCCCTAAGAATTTTTAAATCTGAAATATTTTCTATATTCAATATTATTACGTTTATTCCTTTAATAAACGTTTAGTTTCTTTCTTTTATTCTTTTATTGCAAAATTTATCTATTTAACGAGCTATTAACTTTTATATACAAAAAATATACGATGTTAATTTAAACACAACGTTCACACTTAAACTGATCCTCAATGTCATTAAGCCACAATGTTCACACTTAAACTGTTGTATTGACCAAGAGAGGAAGCCTTTATATTCTGTTTTGAGCAGTTTAATCATTTACTCGAAAACTCTTATTTATCACATCAAATATAGGAGAAGTCGTAATCATTATGCAGTGTAGGTGTTTGTTTGGTTATATGTCTTCTTATTCTGTATTAGTTGTTTTTATTTTCTGATTTTTAATCTTACTTCATGGAATTTTGCTGCAGCATGTTTGTATTGTTTTGTATACATAAGATTTCTTAAAACCATCTTAATTTGTAAACAGATACAATAAGTCATTTCACTTTACTGTTTTTGATGAAAATTATAACTTAAATTAAGCATCTTCATTACAATATAATGTGGGTGATAACACTGAACCTTGTGGTACCCCAGTAGATACATTTCATGGGCTGAAAAATTGTTCCAGTGATCTTTATATCGTTTCTATTACCAGATATAAAAATACCAATTCTTTTTACTTGAGTGTTCTTTTCGAAAACTAAACTGTTCTTTTAGCTTAACTATTCTTTGTTTTCGGTATAATATTTTCAAATATCTTTTCTTATAATTATTCAAGAACTTGAAGACCTTTCGATTCCATACAAAACTAAGTTTTAGGAGTGCTTAAAGCAAACCTGCGCAACTCCTTTAGGATTTTTTACAATACAACATCATGTAGTATACTGGATTACTGGAAAATCCAAGCACATATCGGATTATATAATATTTATTATCTTTTTAATCAAATGTATTTTTAAAAAGAAATGTAGTTTAGAAATATTTTAATTATTTCATAATTATCAAACATGTACCCGTGCTTGATTCCTTAATTTACATTTAGTTACATCATTTTTTCAGGGATACACTTAGCTACGCAGATCATCGAGTTAAATAAATAAACGAAAATTTATTATAATAAATAAATATTTATTATAAATAAATAAGTAAATATTTTTATTAATAAACATAATTAAACAATTTTTTAATCAACTGCTCTACTTTTATGCGTTCATGTATTCGAAAGTATCCACTGGCAGAGGAAAAATGGGAAAAATAAAACGCAGACAGAAAACAAAAAAGAAAAATGTTAACAAAATTAAAACAACCAAAAGTGTTGCAACAGTTATAAATATTGAAGCATTTAAGCTGCATAATTCAGTTAAAACTAAACACGAACAACAAACGGATTATAGCAGAATTCATAGTCAAGTCGGATATCGGAAGCAACTTACACGCCAAACTTCACTCAAAAGGATATAAAAATGAAGTTACTGGTAAGAAGAAACAAGTGCATGTGTGTTTATCCTTGACATTTTCTTTTAAAGTGGCTACATAATCGTACTCTAAAAGCTTTAATAATATTGTAATAAAAAACACAAATAAAAGCTTAAAACAAATTTTTAATTTAAATATACATAAACCTGCTAAATATTTTTACTATGACCTTCAATAGAAGTCTTTCTGTCATATTTACAAAAAACTAGCTGAATCGATAGACGTTTTTCTGTTTAATTTTAAATAAATTTGTTTGTGATTGTGGTCAGTTAAACTTGTACAGGCATATTTTCCGAACTTAAGACTTTATTCGCAATAAGTTTAAGTGAAATCTAAAAAAAAAAATATAAAATCTCACAGAAATTTACAATTTATTTTTTCCAAATTTTTAAGTTTTCCAAGCAATTTTAGTAATTTCTCTTTCCATAAAAATTTTTTTCAAAAAATTAGCGAAATCGGTAACGCGGTTTCAAGTTATGCGTTTAGCAACGGTCACCATTTCGTTTTTATTTATATAGATAGAAGATAATTTAGATTTTATTTTATTGTAATTTATTTTATTTATTTTATTGTAATTTATTTTAATACACATTACAAATCAAATAGCATATATTACACATTATGTTTGCTCACTTTCGATTTATATTTAGCTGTGAGTGTTAATCAATAAATGTTTGCAAAATCTGTCTGGAGGATAAATAATATTGCTTTGCCAAAAAAAAATAAATAAATAACTAAATTAAGCAAACGGCGTCCTTTAGAAAATACTACAATAACTTAATAAATGTCGCTACAAGTTTTAAGCAAAATTGCGAAATTTTTGTTTCTAAAAAATGTATCAAAAAAAGTGGAAATGGCAATATTATCTGTTTTTTTTATCATTATTCTTAAACATAAATAATAGGTGGGCAAATTTGAGGTGAGCAAGTAAATTGCCTCTTAAATAATTCAATGGCAAGAATTCAGCTGACATTTTATAAAAAGTAGACAAATTTTGAACATGGAACGTTACTCCTGAGGAAAGAAAATTTATCATTAAAGTGGTGAAAATTTCACTGTATCACTTCATAATAATCAAGCAACTTTTCTTCGTAAACAGGCTCCTTCTGAGCCGCTGTGCATAATTTATTTGCTAAATTCGAGGCTGATGGTATTGTTGGTGACAATGTGCTCATAGTAGCCATAGTACTGCAAACATAGCCGCAGTACAGCAGTGTTAAGAAAAAGCCTAGAGCATCAACTCGTCGACGGTGCGCAAGAGATTTTCATCTTCACACTTACAAAGTTCAACACGTTTAAGAATTAAAGCCTACCGACCATTGTTTGCATCGAACGTTTTTTAATTGGCTTTTTGAAAAACTAAACGAAAATTAAGCATTTCTCTACAAATCATCTTTACTGCTGAGGCTTATTTTCCATTAGGCAGTTATGTAATCGAAATTGTCGCATATGAGCTCAGGCGGCATCATCGGTCCGTACTTATTTAGAAAATGAGCAAATAAACGCCATCACCGTTTATTCTCTGCGCTAATAAACCTTGAAACCACAATATTTTGAGGCCACAATTAGCTAATGTTGACATCAGCGACCTCTGGCTTCAGCCAGACGGCGCCGGTAGCCAGCCAGCCATTTGACATCTGGCGATGTGCTAGAGGTGCACATTTGCCCCACATTATATTCCATAATTAATTCTCATATTTCTAATTTTACATTGATATCAATAAAAAGTGTGCGTTTTAAGACAATTTACTTCATAACCTCAAATTTACCAACACTTTACGTCATGAAAGTAATATTTGTGATAAATAAATGATATTTTTTTTTTCAAAAAAGTATTATTACAAACAAATTTAAATACGTTTATTGTGCTAGATCCTCTTAAATATAAATATTTTATAACAATCATTTATTATTCAAAAATTGAAATGTACTACTGTGGGGAAAGCATATCCATATGGCCATTTCATAACTGGTCATGTAGATCATTAGTGGATTTTACTCCAAATTTTATATAGAAAGCTCAAGTCTTATATCTCAAGCTTAATTTATTATATAAGAATTGGACTCAATCAACAAAGCAAAAAAAAACAATAGAACTTAAGAAATCTTTATACAAAAACCCTTATTTACTTGTAGTTTGAAAAATAAAGGAAACAAAAAATTTATTAATATTTTGTCTCAAACCCCGTATGGATATACTTTCCCCTTAAGGTACGGTCACACTTATGAAATATTTTCATGAAACATGTTTGCTTATATTTGCCTTAAAATTTTTCTATTTTTGTTTCATGGTCACATTAGAACAAAATATTTCACAAAATTTGTTTTATGAAACAGCTGTGAAACAGTTTGAAACAAAATACGAGCAAACATGTTTTTCTTGCGGTCACACTTGAACAAATATTTTCTATAGTAATTTGTTTCAGCAAACAGTCAATGTGTATACTTTTGTTTTCTTAAAAACAAAAACATTAATAACTATAAATTTCTGTAAAAAAAATAGTTTGTGTTATAATACAAAATTGATATGGAGGATTGCGAAACATTATTTCTATTGAGTTGTGGAGCAGCTGCTTTATTAGATGTGGAGGAAGAGGAAAAAAATAAGAAACAGAAAAGGCAATGGGTGCGTAAGTGGGTTCAACGCCGAAATGAGGAGGGATGTTGTGCAAAATTACTGTTGGGGCTACGTTGTGAAAGTCCACAGTTGTACAGAAACTTCTTAAGGATAAACTCAAGTGATATATATGTTGGATATAATTTGTTAAAAATTTCCTTCATTGAACATTTTTGTAGGAACGCATAGCATTGTGCTCATGGCTATCGCAAGTGCATCTTATAAGTTTTTATATATCGACGTTGGTTCTAACGGCCGTATATCTGATGGTGGTGTCTTCAAAAAGTGTAGCTTTTATGAAGCTCTTACCAATAATAAATTACATTTGCCTAGTGCAAAACCACTTTCACCCACAAAAGCACCAGTGCCGTATTTTCATGTTGCGGATGATGCGTTTGCATTAAGTAACAATATTATGAAGCCTTATGGCAATAGAAATTTAAATGCCGTTCAAAGAGTTTTTAATTATCGCCTCTCAAGAGCAAGGCGAGTAATAAAAAACGCTTTTGGAATTTTGTCTGCACGTTTCCGTGTAATGTGCAGCCCCATGAAGCTTAATCCAACAAAAACAAGGCAAGTAACACTTGCATGGTGCGTGCTGCACAATTATTTAATGAACCGCAAAAGCTCATTATATTACACCAAAAACTTAGTTGACCACTATACTGCAGACGGTACATTAGTTCCAGGCGAGTGGCGCAATGGTAAGGCTTGCAAAATGTACAAAAATGTCTTTCATATACATCAAATGAGACTTTAGCAGCAAGAAATGAATTTTCAAGATTTTTTGTAGAAGAGGGGGAAGTTAATTTCCAATATAAACACATATAATAAAATACTATTCACGTCATGTTAAGTTTAAAAATTGTTTATTAATTCTTTTTCATCAACAAAAATAATAACAATAAAACAAAACAAAATAACCTTACTTCAATAAAAACATAAGGATAACATCCAAATAATAAGTAAAATATTTAAAAATTGTAGTCATTTAAAAATTATTCTAGAGACAACGGGGAGCATTCAACTCTTAAAACGTTAAAAAAAACAAAAAACCTGATGAATTGGGGGGATGAGGACATACACAAGCTTCTTGCACTTGTTGAAGCAGAGATAAAGAAAGCATAGCACAAGAAAACTTTAACGGATTGCGCTGGCGAGGTATTAAATGTCAATTTAAGGAAAAATATATGATTGCAGCTTTAAATGCCAAGTGGACAAACCTACGGATGTTCCTTCATGCGTTCTTCTTCCAAACATTCTAAAAAACACATTGTGACACGCTTGCGCACCTCTGCCACAGACTCCGTCTTAAGTGTATTCAGCTCGCTAGCAATGTAATTCCCGAAAGCAACATTGGGGTCTAAAACCCTTTACTTTTGCTGCTTCATTGCATTGACAGCCTCCCGCATACTTTCAGCTATCTACGTGGCTGGTGTTGTAGGCTGCTTCCCTTTGGCTGATGATGATGATTTATAACCATTTTCTGAGGACTTTGGTGCTTTTAAATGATACAAGTATTAAAAT
Source organism: Trichopoda pennipes (assembly GCA_030448955.1). NCBI lineage: Eukaryota > Metazoa > Arthropoda > Insecta > Diptera > Tachinidae > Trichopoda > Trichopoda pennipes. The sequence continues at coordinate 8,938,761 of JASKUP010000042.1, forward strand.
ACTTAAAAATCATTATTATTTACATATATTTATCAATATACTTGCAACTATTTTTCTCATCCACATTGAAAACAATGTTTGAGACAGTCTGCTGTGTGTGCTTCTGCTCAGCACGTCGCACAAAAGTCAATGCGTTGTAAAACCTCCATTTAGGAGTGCCTACAACGCCTTGCCCAGATTTAGTTTTGGCCTTGGCTGAATATCCACGGTATTGAATCCGTAAGTTTGTCCACTTGGCATTTAAGTCTGCAACCGCAAAGTTTTCCTTGAATTGGGATTGAATGTTTCGCCATGCGGAATCCCTTGCAGTTTTGTTGTGATATGTTTCATCTGAAGCATCCCACAAACACCTCTCTGCTTCAACAAGTGCAAGAAGCTTGTATATGTCTTTATCCCCCCAGTCCATCACGATTTTTGTTTTTTTTTTAATGTTTTAGGAGTTGAATGATCCCCGTTGTCTCTAGAATTCTGCATTACTTCTTATTATATTTATTTACTTACCTCCATAGTCACATCCATTAAATCACCTTCTACGCTGGACTCAATATTCTATTTAATATTCTATTCTATTTATTCTTTTATTACTTCTATTATTATTCTATTTATTAAATTATTTTTAAATGTTTGCCAGTGTTTGTTCGTACAAAAACTTTGTACGAGCAAACAATTGTTTGCTCAAAACATTGGAAAATATTTCACATAGGGTGGTCACATTACAGAAACTTTTATTTGTTGAGAAATAAATTTGTTTTCTCAAAAACATGTTTTCACCCTCAAAATATTTTATGGTCACATTACAGCAAACAAATATTTCATGTTTTCATGAAAATATTTCATAAGTGTGACCGTACCTTTAGTAATACATTTTAAGTTTTGAATAATAAATATTTAATGACAATATTAATGGAAAACAGCATAATTAGGTAGATTAACTGAAACAAAATTATTTATTTATTTTCTTTAAGTAACTAAATTTTTAGTTTAAAAATCGAAATTTTACTAATCGACTATTAACATTGTCCACTGATATTGAACTCCACATAAGAGTAAAAACTAGAAATTTGGTAATCAAAGGTTAACCAGAAGATCCAGAAGATCTTTAAAAATTTTAATTTCCTTACAAAATCACCAAATGATTAAATTATAACCAACAAATTGCTATTTAGCATTTTATGAATTTTTGTTTTGCAATGTGTTTGATCCTTCGGTTTATGCCACCACAGCAGCGTTTAAATTAAAATGTTTTTTTTTTATTTAATTAGATAGCTAATTTATTAATTTTCCTTACAACGCGCTAAACGCAAAATTATATAGGCCTCTCTTTAAGCTTACAATATTCTACCTAAATAATTAAGAATTCATAACTTATCTAGCGAAACAAAATACACTAAATTGAAATAAAATATAGAGACAAACAAGGTCGCTGCTAGGTTTGCTTGAAACTAACTAAATTGACTTTATTATTCAACAAAAGCAAAAACAATTCTAAACAATTAAAAACCAATCAGACAACTTTACTACATAATGCGTTGTCGAAATCGAATTTTCCAATTCCTGAGAATTGATTTCGCGCCACTTTGTTTTGTTTCATTCATTTAATATGAGCATAAGAACTCGTAAAAGATAGATGACGCCTTACAATCAATCTGACTTGGATGTGTGCCAGTTATTTTTGCAGCAAATAAAAATCCAAAAATTCAATAAAAATTAACTATGGTAATATCACAAAAATACAAGTGAAGCTGAAAACCATAAGAGCAAAAGTACCAAGTTTAGTTTTGAAAAATATTGAAACATTAAATTAGTTTTATTTAAGATTTTATTAAGCTTAAAATCTTGAATGAACTTTATTATTCACCCAAGGACCAGTTTAGAGTTCAAGTAATCAATAAAAGATATTGAATGTGATAATTGAAAAAAGCGTGTTCCACAATATATGCAAGCTTAGGTAGCAGATATTTTTTTCTTGGGTTTTATTTTATTTCTTATTTATTGAATCATGAAACACACAAATGAGGACACTAGAAGGTTTATCGGAACCATAAAAAGAATCCGCAAAATCTTGAGTGCTAATTCTGATTACGGAACTAAAGGATGTTTAAAACCGAGAGTCTGTCATACATCTGTATGATTTCATAGGTTGTCATCGTCTTGTTCATAAAACCCTTAATCCCTTATTAAAAACATTTAATTGTGATTATGTCGCGATAGACAGAGCAACTATGAGTCACTGCTTAACTCACTTTCGAGAAAGTATAGTTCAAAGAAGCCTCCATTTTCTTATACCGCACTTCGCTACGTTGCAGGTATGTTTGTATACTTTGTTTGTGTATTTTTGTGATTACCATCTAATCTAATGAGCAGCACATGTTAAAAATTATTTAGAAAATTAGTAATAAATTTCTTACTAATTTGAAATTCTTAAAATTGAAATTTACAGTAAATTAAAAGACTCCGGTCCTATTAATTTAATTGTATTTTTTTGCAAATTTAAATACGCCCTCAAAGTCTGAAGATGAGTACAGTTTTTCTGGGGACGAGAAACTCGAAAGTTTTGTATAGACAACGGTTTTAGATAAGATTACATTTATCAATAAGTTTTTTGATTTTCTTTAAATAACGAATTTCCAATTAAGAAACTCTTTATACTCGGAAGTATTACAGGGTCAAAGTACCCCTTAAGAGGTGTAAACATAAAAATCAAAAGCTTGCCTAAAAGTTTAATAGAAATATATAACCGAAATACATAGACTGACTTAAGAAAAGGCATAATTTGTCTAAGATAGCCTGTGATAATTAGGTGCTTTATATATGTTGTGTTTAGTAATTTTTAAGAACGACTGCTTTTTAAAAAAAAAAAAGTTAATTCTATTACTTTGTCTCTCTTTCAAACAGCAAATCGGCCTTCCTGTCTTACTAATCTTGCTTCTTTTTGCCGAAAACTCGATTGGTAAAAGGCGAAGGATCGACAATACAGTAACTGATGAAGAAGAGCATGAGATCCATCACCATAACTATGAAGAGCAAAAAATATCTTCTACCGATGAAGATTTACATGCACAAGAATCTGAAAAGCTGGAGACAAAGGTTCATCCTGAAGGAAATGCCAACAATGTACGAGCCAAACGTGGCTCACAAAAATATCGACATACAGCTTTACTTAAACCTGTTAACCGTCGCAAAAAGCATGTCCTTTTGAAGTTGCAACCCAGACATAAGAAACCTGTGCACAACCAGGTCTCCGAAAATATTAAAAATTATCCCGATCCCCCTATAGAAGACTTACAAGTGTTTCATACTTTTGAGGAAACTCACGAGCATATTCAGGAAAAAGATGAAACTCCACCGGAAAAAGAGGAAACTACTTCGGACACTCATATACCTGATGCAACAGAACAATTGGAATTTCAAGCTGAGCAACAATTCAGTGATCCCATAACAGAAGAAACTCAAAATTTTCACGCGGAAGAGGAAAAACATAAAAAGATAAAAATAAAACATCACCACCACCATCATCACCACAATCATATAAAGGAAATTGTCAAAAAAGTACCGGAGCCATATCCTGTTGACAAAATCGTACATATACCCGTTGAAAAGATTATTGAAAAGGTTGTTCATGTTCCAAAGCCTTACCCTGTAGAGAAAATTATTAAGGTTCCTGTGGAAAAACTTATTCATGTACCCAAACCATATGCAGTAGAGAAGATTGTAGAGAAAAAGGTACCATATCCGGTAGAAAAAATTGTTGAGAAAATTATAGAAAAGAAGGTTCCATACCCCGTTGAAAAAATTGTTCACGTGCCTGTCGAAAAAATTGTGGAAAAAATTGTTCATATTCCTAAGCCGTATCCGGTAGAGAAAATTGTGGAAAAGATTGTTCATGTACCGGTTGAAAAAATCGTAGAGAAAAAGGTGCCTTATGCAGTACATGTTCCCGTCGAGAAGGTAGTAGAAAAAATTGTTCACGTTCCTAAGCCATATCCTGTGGAAAAAATTGTTAATCAACTTGTTGCGGTACCAAGACCATATCCCGTTGTACAGCGGGTGCCTTATCCCGTAGAGGTTAAGGTACCGATTCATGTGGAAAAGAAGATTCCCGTTTATATGCACACAAAGGAACCATACAAATTTGATCGTTCAAAGCAGGACGAGTCAGACCAAAAACATATTGATGACGACTTTATAGACCATGAGCACAAGGGCTTCGAACACAGTCATGATATTGAACACTATAACCACTATGCTCATGATCTATCAGTTTTTCCGTCAAACCATAAGCCCAGAGTAACTAGTCATCAAAAACCTGAACTCCAAAAACAGTCATCTGTAATACGAGCACAGTTATTGCAGCAACAGGTTCATAACTTTGGGGCAAAAAAACAAGAACAACAACACGACCAACAACGAGAACAAATTAAGCAGTTGCAACTGGAACAGCATAAACATCAACAGGAGTCTCAACGCTCCCAGTTACAGCAGCAGACAACGCAGCAAGTTAGATCGCTACCAGATTCTCTAGAGCCATGCATTCAAGAAACTCGAAATATTGAGGTATCCATCCCACCAAAATCTAATCCGAAATTTCAAATAAAAGTTGCAGAAATTGAACCAGCTCCCAGTGATACAGCTTCAGCGTCAGCACCGTTATCGGACATGCAAACCCAAGCATCAACAACTTCATACCAAGTCATATCTCCATACCAACAAATTGCCTTGCCTCTCCATTTCTTTCAATATCATCACATGCCCTTTCAACAACCCCTGGGTTTTTCCTTAGCAGCGTCTGGTAATTAATCATTAAACCATAACCATAATAAATATTGGTTGACTCCGTTTGCACGAGTATGCTACAGCCTGCTCTTCGTTATGCTTAAGTTGCGTTTATTTATATTTTCAAATTAATAGTGGATAATTTAAAGATATTTTAAATAAAGTTTTTTGTAGTAACGTGGCTTCATTTTTCCTGGTAATAAAAACTGAAAAGGCGAAAACTAAAAAAGCAATAAAATAAAATGATTGGCATCGTATTTGTTCTTTACACACTCTAAAACAATTTTTTGTGAATTATGTAGGGTTTTTCTACAAGAAATTTGTTTTTTAAAACAAAATAAAACAACAAACTTATATTAAGATGATTTAAATTGTTATTGTATTATAAAGAGAAAAGTTCCGCAGTTATGAATGAAAAATTGTATTTGGCAAATATTCACCATGTTCGCCAAGCTGACAAGTTTGCAATAAATTGATAGTTTCATTGGCTGTGTGACAGACATGTGACAGAAAAACCAGCCGGTTGTTTCTAAATGGCTTGAGTGAATCTATGGCGATGTCGAACATGTGTTGGTGTTCACGCATTTTATATCAAACTTGTCGACTCAAATTTAATAGCCAAATTGTTAATAGCGGTCTCAGAAGGACCACTATGATGTCCAAAAATATCACGAATTTTACAAAATATAACTTTAACAGAACCACCCTTTTCGTGATAGATTTTAATTATTTTAATGAAATTTTCGATTTTTCGAAACTTAAGTTATTGTAACAATTGCCAATGCATCTCATACGAATACGTCAAAAAATTAAATGTTAAAACTATCATGTTGTTGGTGTTGCCACAACTGAAAAAAAAAAACTTCTTGTTGAAAAATTATATTTTGTTATGTAATTATCGCTTATCTTGTGGAAATATTTGCAGAACACTAAACCGAACTCAACAACTATTACGTCTACAACGACGCATTAAAATTAAAGCGAAAATTAAATTAAAACTTAAGAGTTGCCAATCTGTTATAAAGAGAAAAAAATTAAATAGAATAAGAAATTTTAATAGGATAATGAAAGTTTATTTACTTTAACTACACACAAAGTAAGATTTATACATTGGCACTGCAGAACAATTTACAAAAGATGCAAGTCTTTACTTCACAAGGTTAACATAACTAACTAACCAATCAGAAGCTGACTTTTAAATTCATCCGCTAGAGGTCTAGAAAAATTAGGAATTTTCTACTCCCTTTGTATCACATTTTGTTGTTGTTGTGTTATTCATACATACTATACATTGAGTATAGGCGCCTATTGGTCTGTGTGTATTTTTGTTTTTATGCTGTTAAAGTTTCTTCCCAATTGTTGTTGCTTTGCGTGAATAAAATTTCTATGGAGTTTATAACTAGAAAGTCGTTGTTGTTTTCTGTGGATAAGTTTTCTTAGAAAACTACGCAGTTAGTAAACAGCATACCCAATTGTTATTTTGCGTGCATAAAATCTCTACGCAGTTTTTAACTAGAATGTTGTTGTTGGCTTGCGTGCATAAGTTTTCTTAGCAAATTACACAGTTAGTAAACAGCATACCCAGTTGTTTACTTTATTACTTAATTATTTTCTTTTAAAACTTAAGCAAAACGCATCCGTAACAGTATGTTTTCCCACTCTTATCGTAATCGGTATTGCTAAGGGTCTACACATGGAGTCGACATGTTCTAGTGATATTTTTCATCTGATACATCTCCCAGTGTGCTATCCTCCAATATCACACCGTGCACAAAATTCAAACGTAAGGGCGTCAATATTATCTTGCACATGTCTTACAGCTTAGTAATACATAGGTAATCGGCATATTCCAAATCCTCGAGTATTTTGTAAAATGTCCACTGTATTCCGCGTCTACCATTTAAAGTCGAGCGCGTTATATTGTTAATGTCTAGGCAGAAAACAATATTGGCCGCAAGATATACTCTAATTTCATACCATTGATTTGGAATCCATGTACGTGGCATAATTTTATTATGAATTTCCTGCAGCATTCGACGTCTCTTCCGTATTTATGAAGTTGTTAAAACTCTCTAAAGTCGATAAACGGTTTCAAGTCGATAAAAGGGGTGCGGAGCTTATAATATTAGATAAGATCGGCATATGAACGATTCTTTCTGAGTCTAAACTGATCCCCATGGATTATAGCAAAAAGTTTTTTTGTTATTTGGGCCAATATTACACGACTTATATTTTTTTTGCAAGAACTGTTGCAGTTCATAGAGCTTCCCCTTGTTGCATAAGATATTGGAAAAGCTTGTCCTTCCCATATTCCACGTAAAAATGGGTTTCACGATATTGCTGGTTTATGAAGAACAGTATATTTGCTAAAATATTATTATTGCTAGGGGCATTTAAGAATTATGTGTACAAGCTGCTTATCCGGGATTCTAATCGTTGTTAAAGATTTAGAATTTTGATGTAAATTATATAAAATTTTCATGTCACCTTTTCACCTTCAGCTTGCCTCGCTTGGTAATTAATCCGTAATTGCTTGCCCCCTGAAAAAGTTAATAACCCCTAATATATAACATTGCAAAGATAATTGCTAAAGTAATATAATTTAAGTTTGGCGGATAAACTCGGTGCTTAAGCATTTTAATCACCACCTATTTGTTTAATAAACATCATCACATATGCATATACTTACATTTAGTTAACAATGTAAACTTGACTAAACATTCTAAATCACCTTTTCCGTGCAAAACGGGGGGGTCCAAGAGGTAATATTTTTAAATTTCCCACATTACCTCTGCTCCCACTGCGTTAAGTGCCTACTTTTAGAGTAGAAATTATATTACTAAGGTAAGGTGTGTAAACAGGAGTAAGGTTTCTATCAGGCCTGTTCTGAAAATCACATTTCATGAAAGTGATTTGAAAGCACAAGAAATGTGTTCTGTGCACAAATTTATGTGCTTTTAAAACGTTCACGTTTGCCACTTGCAATTTGAAATCACTAGGGTAATTTTGCTACTATCACAATGAAAACTGTAAAATAAATTACTGAAATAATTCAACCAATATGTTTTCTTATTAATTTTGTTACATACAGGCATGTTCTTGAAATCACATACTTTCAAATCACATGCGGTTTTAAAATCACACTTGTGTTTTTATGCTGTTCTGTAAATCACACTGTTTTTGTAGTTTTCGATGTGATTTTACTTTCCTGAAAGCACAAGAAAACAGCTGATTTACTTGACAATTTTTTCTTTAAATTTCTGTTGTGCAAACATAAAAACGAAAATAAAATTCCTGGAGCTTTTGTGTTATTTTTAATTGAACGCAAAAAAACGATTATTAAAATTAATTTTTATGTTAATATACACACATGAATGTATGCATGTACTTTTTCCAGGCTTGCACTGTTTTGGCTCGTGGTCCCGAAGCATTCAGTTCATTTGTCGCCATGTACAAAGCCTTTTGCCAAATCAGAGTGCTGTTCCATAAATGCCAAGAAAATCTCGAGTTGGCTCTGATTTTTGTGTGGTCCCCTAAAAATATACGTATTAATACCTACTTACATACAATTACAAGACATTATTTTATAATAATTTAATAACTTTAAAACTTAACGTCTGTTGGCAAAAAGAAAACAAACCAGTAAAGTTGCCACAGTACACAATAGGTTTTGAATGCCACTTGCTTAAACTTTGTTGTACTTTTTTAGTGAATTTATGCAAAAAGCTTATTATTATTTAATAAATTATATTATAATTTAACGATAATTTAACATTTTTTGCTGGCACTGATTATTAATATACTCATATTTCATATAATATTTTAAGCAGCCATAAAAGAAATTCCAATAGCAACCTTCTATGTATTTTCGAAAAACTTTAAACAGCTGAGAGCAAACAACAAAATTGAAATCACAATGGAAAACACTAAAGCAAATAACAAACTTTCAGTAAAAAAGGTGCCCTTACAATTTTCTAAATATTAAAGTGTTTGTTTTCAATAAAAAGTAATTATGTAACAAAATTAATAAGAAAACATATTGGTTGAATTATTTCAGTAATTTATTTTACAGTTTTCATTGTGATAGTAGCAAAATTACCCCAGTGATTTCAAATTGCAAGTGGCAAACTGAACGTTTTAAAAGCACATAATTTTGTGCACAGAACACATTTCTTGTGCTTTCAAATCACTTTCATGAAATGTGATTTTCAGAACAGGCCTGATAATTACTTTTTATAGAAAATCAAACACTTTAAAATTTAGAAAATTGTAAGGGCACCTTTTTTACTGAACATTTTTTATTTGCTTTTGTGTTTTCTATTGTGATTTCAATTTTTGTGTTTGTCAGGTAAATCAGCTGTTTTCTTGTGCTTTCAGGAAAGTAAAATCACATCGAAAACTACAAAAACAGTGTGATTTACAGAACAGCATAAAAACACAAGTGTGATTTTAAAACCGCATGTGATTTGAAAGTATGTGATTTTAAGAACATGCCTGATTGTTTAGTGTTTCAATTCACTTCGTATAATGATGGGTGCAGTTTTCGCCATTTAATTTTTATGTGTTACATCTAACACTATTATTGATGCGGTGCAGTTTTGTTTTAATAGCAGTTGTGAGTAGCATGAATAATAGCTTTGTTGAAACTTTGTATACATTTTATATAGTATACCGAACCGATTTCTGTCAAACTTAAATTTTAAATCATCGTTACTTAAATCACAATGTATAAGTTTATTATCAGGCCTGTTCTGAAAATCACATTTCATGAAAGTGATTTGAAAGCACAAGAAATGTGTTCTGTGCACAAAATTATGTGCTTTTAAAACGTTCACGTTTGCCACTTGCAATTTGAAATCACTGGGGTAATTTTGCTACTATCACAATGAAAACGGTAAAATAAATTACTGAAATAATTCAACCAATATGTTTTCTTATTAATTTTGTTGCATAATTACTTTTTATTGAAAACAAACACTTTAATATTAAGAAAATTGTAAGGGCACCTTTTTTACTGAAAATTTGTTATTTGCTTTTGTGTTTTGCATCGTGATTTCAATTTTGTTGTTTGCTCTCAGCTGTTTAAAGTTTTTCGAAAATACATAGAAGGTTGCCATTGGAATTTCTCTAATGGCTGCTTAAAATATTATATGAAATATGAGTATATTAATAATCAGTGCCAACAAAAAATGTTAAATTATCGTTAAATTATAATATAATTTAATAAATAATAATAAGCTTTTTGCATAAATTCACTAAAAAAGTACAACAAAGTTTAAGCAAGTGGCATTCAAAACCTATTGTGTACTGTGGCAGCTTTACTGGTTTGTTTTCTTTTTGCCAACAGACGTTAAGTTTTAAAGTTATTAAATTATTTCAAAATAATGTCTTGTAATTGTATGTAAGTACAGTGCAAGCCTGGAAAAAGTACATGCATACATTCATGTGTGTATATTAACATAAAAATTAATTTTAATAATCGTTTTTTTGCGTTCAATTAAAAATAACACAAAAGCTCCAGGAATTTTATTTTCGTTTTTATGTTTGCACAACAGAAATTTAAAGAAAAAATTGTCAAGTAAATCAGCTGTTTTCTTGTGCTTTCAGGAAAGTAAAATCACATCGAAAACTACAAAAACAGTGTGATTTACAGAACAGCATAAAAACACAAGTGTGATTTTAAAACCGCATGTGATTTGAAAGTATGTGATTTCAAGAACATGCCTGATAATTACTTTTTATTGAAAACAAACACTTTAAAATTTAGAAAATTGTAAGGGCACCTTTTTTACTGAACATTTTTTATTTGCTTTTGTGTTTTCAATTTTTGTGTTTGTCAGGTAAATCAGCTGTTTTCTTGTGCTTTCAGGAAAGTAAAATCACATCGAAAACTACCAAAACAGTGTGATTTACAGAACAGCATAAAAACACAAGTGTGATTTTAAAACCGCATGTGATTTGAAAGTATGTGATTTCAAGAACATGCCTGTATCATTAGTGTGAAAAGCTCTTACCAGAAATCGTGGTCCTTCATTTTCATTACCAAGCTTCACATGCCATAGCACTGTAGTAGTTTGAAAAAGAAAATTATAGTAATACATATCCTAACTTCTATACTCAGAAGTTGACGACTATTGATTGTTTTACATATAAGTATACGGTTTGTAGGTATCAGCAAGCTGTACATACAGTATTTTCTATACAATATTTAATATGGATAGCTCACATTTTCACCTTCTTTATTAAAATAGATAGACTATCGATCGTAGTAATATTGATTCATGTTTAGAACACCGACTACTGAGCCTGTGGTTTAGAATTTACTATTATTTTGGAATAGTGCCATCTAATTGTAACGTACTATTACTACATACACCTACATTGCGATATTAAAACAGTTATGCTAATTAAACAATATCCATTAGTTGTTAGAAATGAAATTGAAAATAAATTACTTCTTGTTCAACCAACAAATTGAAAACATCATAATTATTCTGTTGAAAATCTCAGCAAATCCGAGTGGCATTTTTAGTTGTACAAAAAAAAAAAAAAAGAAATAACCACTAATAAGCGAGAGATCACTGGTATTAGTTGGTGACCATCCTGCATTTACTAAAAAATCACTCTCCAATTAATTTAGTAATTGATTTTAAGGATTTTTAATATCTGTTGTAATACCAGGTTAACTTGTATGATCAATCTCAACACCATTTAATTCGTTGTATATTTGAGGAGACTGTTGACGTTTTAGTTACATAGCCCTCAATGTACAAGTTACTTTCGCTTCGTAGTATACATAAGTATATAAATCCTGTTATCACCAATTTATTAACCCGCATTTATTGAAACACAATCATTTATATTTGATGTCTAAGTAGTTAAATTCAGTTTTCTTTATTTTTAATTATTTTTCCTTTCTGACAACCTTCCGCTGGCCAGTTTAATGGCGTGAATAATGCATTTTTAATATTTACATTTTAGAACGCAAATAATTTGATATAAATAATTCGAGAGAAATATCAATGCTTTTCAATTAAAGCAAATGTATGTCAGTTTTGATTACATTCATCCTCTCACACTTTATTAAAGTTTCATGATGACGCCTTAGAAGTCAGCTATGCACAGCAGTGGATGTAAAGAAAAGACCTTTAATCGGTCATATCAGAAGGACATAATTTTAGAACTTATGCGTATAAGATTCGATCCTTTTATAATTAAGCTATTTTATAGATAATTATTTCTTTTCGCAGAAGAATTAGATTTGCGCACATTAGCAACAGACAGGGTTCAATTTTAGCTCCACTTCTTTATAGTAATTTTCTGTACAACTTTCCAAATTATTTTGATTGTTCAAACAGCATTTTATTCGCCGACGACTTTAATAAACGTACAGTTTACAAATCCTGATAAAGCCTTGGAATGTGTATCCTCGCACTTCCATGCCTATTAATGACTTTATAAGAAATGTAGTTTTAAAATTAACCCTATCATATGTATTTGGAACTATTAGTCTGAGAAACCAAGCAAGAATGTGTCTTTTGAAGGTATGGAAATTCCCTTTAAGGATTTTATTAAGTATCAATAATCATACACAACTACGATCGTAATACAGAATACCTAGAATCGAAAGGAACGGAGCAGAATCGAAACTCTTGAACACCAAAGTTGCCAAACGGAGAAAATTGAAAATTGAATCAAGTCAGAATAAGGGGGAATATCACTTAATAATTGTTGTTAGACAAAATTACTTGGCTTCGAAAATAGAATTGCATTGCATAAGGATCAGCCTATTCTAATGAAGTTTTAGACGTAGGTAAAGCATAGTTTAGAGCATACATGTTAAATAATGATTAGATAATGCTAATGATTGCTAATTAACCTTCTTTTGTGAAATACTCTAATTCATTAAACAATTAGAATTAGTTCAACTAATTCCCATTAGATAATTGAAATTTTTATTCCAATGGTAAAACTAATTGCAATTAGTTGCCATTACCAAAAAAAAAAATGGTTTAGCTTTAATTGAATTCTGCTAATGCAATTAGATATTGAATTAGCTCGAATTAGAATCAATTATTTTGATATTTAAAAAAAAAAATAAAACTGAAATATTCATAATATGAATTTCATGCATATATGTATTACTTATGACATAACATGTACTACATATATTACATACATGCACACCTATTTAAAGTACGTACTAATTGTTTAATAACTACAATGACCGGGTATATTCGCTTTCAGCAATACGAGCTTTTCAAAAGAAAAGTCCGTCAAGCGTCCCCGCCTTGAACTATTAATAATGCCCGCAAAGAAAAATAGTCGCTCCACAGGGCCTGAAGATGTAAGCGGTGTGTTGCAAAACAGTGCTATTTCCTTTAATGTAGGATCTTTGGACCATATATTGGAAGTTTTATCAGCATCATTCAAATATTGATGCACCAGATTCGAAAAAAAGGCAGGCTTTCAGCATATTCTGGCAATTTTGACAATGAAGCAGTACTTTCTTCTGCAAAAATGTAATGTGATTTACTAAAAATAACATATATGTATACGTCACTTATGCACAACTTACCACCATCACTGAAATCATAAAATGTCGATTCAGTATACGAACCTTCACATTTATGATTTTCGTTTGTTGCAGAAAGGTTCTGCTTGATCGCGTAATCAGTTAGGTTACGAATAAGCCTTTCCGTTATTCGCGTATATGTAAATTGCGGTGATGTTTTTTGTAAGATTTTCAGCCAGCTCAACTTTACGTTTGGAATCAGTGCAGCTGCAGCTAAAGTTTACTGTATCACTTCCGAATTTTCATTTTTTCCACAAATTATCGCATTTTTTGAACACCTAAATAAATTGTGTTCTGGTATAAAATACATTAACTAAAACATTTCTTACAATATTGTTCCGGTGGAATAGGGATTCATCAAAACAACTGATTATAATTCGAGCTAATTCAATATCTAATTGCATTAGCAGAATTCAATTAGATTTCTAATTGTAAAGGTAATCCAATTTTTTTTTCTAATGGCAACTAATTGCAATTAGTTTTACCATTGGAATAAAAATTTCAATTATCTAATGGGAATAGTTGAACTAGTTCTAATTGTTTGATGAATTAGAGAATATAAACAAACCAATTGCATCAATTGCTAATTCTAATTGAAATTTAACATATATGGTTTAGAGTATGCTATGTTGTTTTTTTTAAATCTTGGACCTGGATTAACTTAACATTAAAAAAATAAAATCTAAGTGAATTTTTTTTTCTTTGTAGAACCACACAAAAAGTGTAAGAATACGTAATACGTAAGTAAAACGGGGCCCATTCTTTCCTTTTTTAAATTTTCTAATTTTGGTTTTTATTTTCTTGATTTTTCTCTACTTTGTATCAGCACATGATTTTTGCTTACTTTTCCTACAGTGTTATTAAATATACTTGTTTGGGTTTTTTGTGTCAAGTTATATTCGATTCCAAAACAATTTCAATCGCGAGTGCCAGAATTAGACCACAGATTTGAGTGAAAAATATAAATAAATCCTACCTAGAATTTTCAATAGGCAATCGTTTTTCAAAATTCTGACGTAACGTAAAAACAAAAGATTTTAACCAAACAACTGAAGTTAAACCAATTTACACACAGAAAAACCTTGATATTTAAGATAACATTTTTCTGATCTTATCGAGAAGGTATAATAGGATTTGCCTTTTTTCCAAAATCCTCATCCAAAGGGCTAAATAATCTACATTACAAAAAATAATGAACATTTATATACGTCTTCATATGTTCATTGCCTAGATTCTTAAACATTTTTGTTTTATATTCGACAGTTTTAGGAAATTATACACATTTATAATACATTTGATATTAAGTTCTTTGTACTTATTTTAAATAATTAAAATTTATACTTTGAAAAAATAAGAACATTATAATTAAGCAACAACCTCTTGTTTAAGAACTCCAGCTTCTTCCAACAATTGCTGAAAGCCATTTGGTAGTCTTCCTTCATTTAATTCAGAACTCCATTGTATGTACTAAAATAAAAAACATAATTTAGCTTATATAATCGAAACAAAATTAAAATTAACATGTTCCTTTTGTTAAAGGAATAGGATTTTGACTTGATTCGGTCAAAGGTTGTTGTTTTATTTTCAAAGCTAGTTTGTGTTAAAGTAAAAGCCAGAAAATAAAAGAAAAAAATTGCCCATTGTGCCTTCCGTGAATTTGCCTTATTACCAATTGTCAAAATACATTGGACAAATATTTGGAAGGATTATATCTTATAAGTACAATATCAAAAATTCAGGACAATTAACAGAACAGCTGAAATCAATTAAACTGCAGGATAATGAGATCCTAATATTCTTTAAACTAGTTTCGCTTTTTATGAACAATCCCGTGCATAATGACGAAATGGAACATAATTGCGACTTTAACTAGAATACCAAATAAGTTCAAGTTTCTTAGGATACTAAAATTTTGTCTCACCGATAATAATTACTTCGTTTTTGGAATGCCAATGGGAAACCCACTTTCGCCAACTATAGTCAGTATAATACTAGAAAACTTACTGGACGAAGCATTGAATAAATTAATTAATAAAAATATAATGTAAAATACATAGTAAAATATGTAGATAACGTTTTAGCCAAATTCAGACTTGACGATAAAGATGAAGTTCTTAAATCTCTTAAATGCTACCACCCAAAAATACAACTTACTGTTTAGATGCAGAAAAATAAAAAAATGGTCATATTTGGACATATCGTTTCAACATGAAAATGACAGAATAATTTTCGATTGGCATTAAAAAAATATAGCGTCAAGAATTTTAACCCTGCACAACCCATTTCACAAGTAACCAATACTGCCAAATATTTCATCTTTAGAGTCTTTAATATTAGTGACGAACAATTTCACATCAAAAATATAAATAAGATCACAACAATACTTAAACGAAACAGCTTTCAAATAAAACTTACTAAAAATTTAATTAAAATTGGGAGTTAATTATCCCCAAAATAACAGTATTAATAAGGACAATGATCAACAAACAATTTTTTACGGCGTAAAACTTATACCAGAGTTAACTGATAATAAGAGCTTAAAAGCAATGATAAAAACAGACGAAATTCAATTTGCTTATAAACCAAATACCACAGAATATTTACAAAGATAAAGTAAAAACAAAGCAATGTGGTATATGATATAAAATGTAAAGGTAGTGAAAGGGTAAGCTGTGATTTGATATACATTGAAATAACAAAACGAACATTGCAGACAAAAATGTGTGAACATAAAAATGATATCGCAAAACAGAGTTTCCCTCAAGATTACATTGTAAGTAAATTATTTTGATGTTAAAAAAATTGTAATAACATAAGAATTTATTTTAATAAGCAAACCCTTAAAAAACTCTACAAAAATTGACGAAACGTTGGGAAAAAAATTAAATAAAGTTTTTTATTGCCATATAGTGTGTTGGCCTGGAATAGCTTAAAATTTTTATATCAAACAACAAAAGAAAAATGTTCAAAACCCAATTATTTTAATAACAAATAGCAAAACGGGAAATGATATTATTTCTTTTAGCGAGCTTTCTTAAGATAAAATATCGTAAACTAAAAATAAAATCCTGAGTGACGTGGTCAATTTACTTCATTTTTCATATTGCGAGGAAAATTCAACAGAATGAGAATTAACAAATGTGAAGTCAATACTGAAACTTTCTGTTCTTTCTAAAATAAGACTTAAGCAGACAATAAAAAAATCTTTGATCCAAAAATAATTTTCTTCATTCGACTCTTAGCCCTATATTTATATTTATCTTTATATTTAGAAACATCAAAATTTTGCTTGAAACTGTCGAATTTGTCTTAATAGGACCGTTTTATTTTGATTTAAATTGAATTCACCATTGTATTAACCAGTTTGCATCTCTTATTCAGCCTTTAATGCATGTTCAGTGATTTTTTATTTACATATTTGTAGATATTCCTAAGCACTAATGAAAAATGTCTACGAAATTCGTTTTAATTTCGCCAAGTTTCAAAAAATAACAGAAGTGACTCTTATCGATTATTTCATATTCCCATTCGAAACATAATAAATACGCTTTGACCAAATCGTTTAATCAAAATATATAAATAATTTTTTAAAATTGTTTTATACTAACTTACACGCTCCAGTTCAGCACGTAACGCCAGCACAGCCTTTTCTCGGTCAGCAACAAGTTCTTCTAAATATTGGTAACGTAATTTTTTTCTAGCACGACATTCACGTGCACTTTGCCGACTGCGTTCTTAAAATATTGTTATAAGGTGTTTATTAGTATTTAACAAAAACTATTTCAAATAGAAAATTTACCTAATTTTGCCTTTATATCGATTTTCTCATTTGATGCCTTACGTCCTGGTTTACGTCCTCTTTTACCGCCCTCTTTCCGTTCCTGAAATAAAGCAAATATTTTATTTGAATACAAAAATTTAAAGGTTTGTGTGAATTACAAAACAGTTTGTAGCCACATTTGGTTTGAAAAATAAATAAATAAATAGTGGACAAATATAAAAAACAGTGTCTGAGTGGATAGATTTGCATCTTTAGTAAATTGTTCGGTAGTGCCAATGTACAAATTTTACTTTGTGTGTAATTAAAGTAAATAAACTTGTAATTAATTTGAAAACTGCAAAATCTGGTGTTATTTATTTTCCAATAAAGAACCCAGTAACAACAAAACGTTTATTAAAGGTATAAACGTAACAGTATTTTAAAATCCACTTTTCTAATATTTTTAGAACAGAAGTAACAGTAATGCCTCTAGAAAGAAAAAAGTCATATTCATTTTATATAACTTATATATCAATTAAAATGTAACATTATTTACTAGCACTATTGTTTCACTTAATAAATATAAATTTAATTACCTGCAGTAAATTAATACAACGATAATTCTAAACTTTATGGCCTACATGCATTCGGCACATAAAGTAAATAAACTGTTTTAAAATATAATTTATGTGTGTAACAGTAAATTGTGTATTTGTTCACAGACTGGATAGATTTTACCTTATATTTTCTTATGTTCCCGGAGTTAACAAGATTATAATAGCTTATACTGCTAGACACAGTATAAGCTATTATAACTTAGACTCAATGATGAATACAATAAGCTGAACTTTACTAAAAGCCACACCACATTGCAACTTGTTTTAATCGATAGAGAAAAAATACAATTCTGTAACGCCACAAAACTTGACGAATGGTTTAAAATTATAAAAAATGGTTTGCTTAATAAATCTGTTCGTGGTACCATATATGAAATTACAATTTATAATTGGTATAATAAAGTCCAGCCATAGTTGATGCGAAGACATAAAAAAATATATGCAAATCTTTATTTAATGGATTTTAAAACTACGTAGTCACATTATCAAATTTAAAAATTCGTAAAATCATATAAGTGTAAAAATTCCATGTTCGCTTAAGGAACATGGAAATAACGTTTGCCGAAACATTAAAAGATTATCTTCTCCTCAAGTAGCATTATTTTCAACAATACAAAATTATGTGAGACAGCTATGTATACATGGTACTGCTAAGAAGAAAGCAAACTTTAGAAACTCAATAATATAATTATAATTAACAACTTTCTTGTTCTTTAACAACTCTTTTAAATCCATTTACTGCAGATGTAGCTATTTATGCATAAACAATTTACATGCATACTAAAGACGTGCACAAATAGAATTGCAGCGACAAAAATCTTCCAATGTAAATTGGGACTAAGTTAATATTGATACTATTTCTCATTGGATTGATACGAATGAGTAAAGAGAGAATGAGAGTAACATACCTGTTCTCCTATGTTTCGCACAAACAGATATTTATGGTTGCACCAATAAATACTTATTGCATGCTGCGAATCATGCACTCATACATATGAATGTGGTTTTAATTTATTAAAGTTACAAAAAAAAACTTTATTGTTTTTAAAAATAAAGCAATATTCAAAATGTTTGTATTATTATTAACATTATTATTATAAAAGTTAAATATATTTTTAAAAAACAATTAAGGAATCTTCAGATTTAATGCGTAAAAATATATTAAAAATATTATTATGATTATTTAATAACTTTCGGGTTTGTTGTATTACAGTTGTTACGATAAAGCTAAAATAAATGCATGATTATATAACTAGAGAAAACAAACAATTTTTTTATATTTATTTTCTTTGGTGTAAAAGCAGTTTTTTTATTTTTTTTTTTTTATAAGAGAAGTTGCACTTCAGGCAACAATGCCTATTTAGTCAAGTACCGTGCTACATTCTTTAGGAAAGGGATAGAGAAGAGATGAAACAGGTGATGAAAATAGAAGGATAGTCGGAAATTAACTGCCGTATAAGACAGCACAGCGACCAGTGACTATGCCTTCATCGCTGAGCAGGCCCACCGACAGTTAATTTTTATTTTTGTAGTAAAGAAAAACCAAGGTCTTCGTTGGGAATCGAACCCACAACCCCTATACTGACAAGCTAGTACACTACCTACTAGCCTACAAGGCTGCAAATAATAATAACTCAAAATTTTAAATAAATTAAATGTAAGTCTAGTAAAACCAAGCTTTGATTTTTTGTCTGTTATTAGAGCTCTAGCAATAGAAAATATCTTTTCTGAAGAAGCACTAGATGCTGGAATAGAAAATATTCGACAGCTTAGTTTGTACAACAAAGAGTAATTTATTTTTTCTATCATTCCACCACTTCAAATTATTATTTAGAGGCCCAAGAACATTTTTATACTTGGCTATTTCATTTTCAATTATGGCCTGCCCAAAATTAGCTTTTTCTATGGATTGCATATCATTTTTGAATAATGCATAAATTTTTGAAGAATTTGCTTCAATAACAAAATGTTACTTCTGCTCTTTCTTCAATATTAAATTTTAATAATTAATAAGCTGGCGGAAATAAACAAATTGCTAATTTGTGATAAATTGTGGCCTTGACATTCAATAACTTAATTTAAGTATTGTGGATAATTTTTTTTAATTCTGAGATAAAACCAGGTTTATCACTATTTATGCTATTACATATGGTTTTAAGTTTCCTTATGTGTGGATGAAATAGAGGAACTCTACCACTATTCTCTTTACACACATTATTTACAACAACAAACTAAGAATTGCTAAGAGCAGCTTTACACACAGAGGGGGTATAAAGCCTTCTCTTTCTTTCTAATGGAAACAACAAAAGTTGAGCAACAAAAGTTGATGTGTGTAAAACCGCACTAACAAGAAAGACAACCCCTACTGATTTTAAAATTATCTGCGTAGTTTCTAAAATATGAAATAATCTTTTTGTAAATTCAGAAAAACCTTTAATTGTAAATTTCAAAACAAAATTATTATACTTGAAAAAAATTTGTCGTACTGAGCACGTGCAAATTAAAATTAAGATTATTTTATAATAATAATTCAATGCCAAAAGTTGTTTGCATATTTATGAAAATCTTAGTCACTGGTATATACTTGCACATGAGTACACATATTTATATTAAATAACACTATAAATCAGGACTTACTGAAAGATTTGGTTCCTCAGAAATTATCATTTGCATGTCTTCACAATCCATTTTGTAGTAATTTTTAATTTTAATATTTGATGTTAATGTTTCCAACAAAAATTTCAATTCTTTGTTTACCTTTGTTTTACTTTGAGCCGTTGTTACACAGTATAATGTTGCTATTAATGTAGGAAAAAGAGCAAACACTGAGAAATCAGCAAACTTTTTGACAGAGTTGCAAAAAAAGTACCATTCATAAGAAATATGTAATAGGGCCCATACACGACACAATCATAATGTCGCAATCAGTTGATTGTACAAGCCGATTGACCGTGTGTGGGGTTGATGTATGATTGATCAAGCTGATTGTGTAAAATCAAAATGAGTTTGATATTTTCATGATTGTGACAGCGTGCTTGTGTCGTGTTTCGTGAAATTTGTTCAGTCATTCATTTATCAAACAATGAACACATCGCCGGAGTAACTGCTAACCGATGAAACGGTGAAATTGGTTCCCTCATCATTGTGCTTTTCTTAATAATTAATGGCGTAACTTCCTTTAATAATTTATAAAAATGTTCTTTATCCATTCTTAAAAAATTATTTAAATCGTCCACGGCACTGATTGACAACTCTTTTAGAAGTTTAGTGTCTCCTAATTCTTCTCTATTTATTAACCATTTCTTCATCCACAGCCTTTTCTTCTTTTCTTTACGTTTCTTTCTTTTAATGCTAATAGCAACAATAACTGCAGCACAAGCGTCGTCGCTATCCATAATGACCTTATCCACACAATACTTGAAATCAAATGAATATTGAGCAATCGTGCTGGTGTGGTGTTTGGTTAAAGCGTGATTGATCAATCATGTGATTGCGACAGCATGATTGTGTCGTGTATTGGCCCCTTAAGCAAGCACAATGTGTAAGACCTAAGAGAACAAAAT
Organism: Trichopoda pennipes; assembly: GCA_030448955.1. Taxonomy (NCBI): domain Eukaryota; kingdom Metazoa; phylum Arthropoda; class Insecta; order Diptera; family Tachinidae; genus Trichopoda; species Trichopoda pennipes. Next base: position 8,960,049 of record JASKUP010000042.1, read on the forward strand.
AAAAACGACCAAAATGAACAAAATTTTGTAATATATGCTTGGATTTTCCGACGGGGCTAAAATTACTTTTATTTGGGTACGGTTTTCCGTCGACTCTCATCAAATTTGGTTTGTGTGGTACGAAAAGAACACTGAAGATGGCAAACAGCCGAAACCGGTTTGTTCACAAACCAAATTTGACGAGGGTCGACGGAAAACCGTAGCCAAATAAAAAAAAAATTTGTAAATTTCTTTTTGTTAAACTTTTTTAAAATTTTTTTCTGTTTCTTTTTGTATACGTGCTTCCAGATCTTACAATAAACAAATTATGACAAAAATATAGCATCGATTTATAAAATTTAAATGCTACAGGTCAAACATATTGAAGTTAATTTTCATCATTTCGAAAGCTTTATGCGTGCACATATCCCGCTGTATACTTTCGACGATATAAATACGAAGTGATCGTGATATAGTTAATCTGGAAAGACTGTAAAAGAAAATATATTGAGGAGCAAACTTTTGAAATGTACTATAATATCGTCAAAATTTATATTTTTAGTTCAAAAACGATTCCGCGGGTATATATAACGCTATATGCTATCGATAGGAGATACGAATCTATCGTGATAATGTCTAGCAATGGTGCAGTTCAAACGTGTCATTAACGCTATAGATAAAGTTAGCTATGCCAAAGTAACATAGAAATTAAATTAAAAATGCGGTCGATAAAAATGTTGTACTCCAAAATTTTGCCCCCATTAACAAAGACATATGATTTTCGAAATATTCGCCTGCGAAAAAATTGTATCCCAGAAAATAATTACTTAAGCCCGAATATAATGCGCGCATTAGCTGCGTTGATCAATCTTTGTGACGAAATAAAATACCGTGAACTACTACCACAGAAAAATAAAATTAATGCGAATTTACGTTTCTTAGATGCTGAATTACTGCTCTCTGAAGAGGAATGTTGGGTGCATTAATTATACTACGGGACATTCAATAAACAAAACGGGGGAATGGTAATTGTATTAATATTTAAGCTAATCTACGTTAATTGTGCTAGATTTCTTAAAACATCAACATTATTTGATATTCTCAAAAAAATATGTATTATTCACAAATAGAAATGTATTGGTATAATTTTTAAACACATGTATTTTTATACTTTATTATTTATTTTTGCTTAAATACAAATTTTTTTAATGTGGAAAGTGTTTATATACTCGTATGCATGTATGTATCTGTTAACGGTAGCAATGCAATTGTTACAATATTATTATTATTATTATTATTATTATTAGAAATATAAATTTCACTTTAATAAGAAGTCATATAGCAATTTATATGAATTCCGCAAAATATTTTCAGAGGCGACAATGTAGACTAATAATCTTCCGAAATCATTTCAATTAAAAACGTAACCTTAGGCTGTTTTGAAATAGTAGATACAGGTTTAAAATTAGATATACTTACATGTATAGGAACATTTCTAATCAAAACGAAAAATTAAATATAGATGTCATACGAATTAAAGGAATAGTAATAGTTCTCAATTGTACATTTAAAAAAATGTTTTTCCGAAGTTCCGATTTAGTTTTTGTAGCTAAATCTGTTTTTGATGCTATTCGGCTGGAATATCTAAAACTTAATCATTATTGTATTATTGTGTATAGCATAACATTTTATAACATTAAAAATTAAGATCTGGATTACTAATATGCGGATGTTGCAATTTCAAAGATTACGTTAAATAAAGACTTAAAATTCATTTTGATGAGAAAGTTTCAGGTAACAGATCTGGAGAAGTCGTTCATGCTGAAGGAGAAAAACGAGTTACTCAAATGCTAGGGACTACTCGTAAAATATGTAAAATCGAGTCAGATAGAAAAATTCGTAAAATGTGCAGCACCTTGAATCACTACAGAAATGCAAACCTGAAGGAAAATCTGCTAAATGGCTACAAACAGGTCCATTTTAGGATATTTTATTGATGCGTCAGAGAATATACAAAGACTACCACCTCAATTATCAATACTCCAGGGAACATTGAACTCGCTTTTCCCAAAAATAAAATTCTCCTATTATAAACAGTTTGTTTTTCTTCAGCTGTGTTATTTTGTGTAAAAATTTGCAAATAGTTTAAAGAAACAGCAAACAAAAAAGGTTTTAAAAGATATATAAAATATTAAAAAAGAGAAAAAAATGATTAATACAGCGTTGGTTAGTTTATACTCTATATTAAGGCGCAATAATTGATACTAAAGTAATAACAAATTATAACAGGACCGTGATCATGAGCTGAGGATTCAGTATGTTGATGCGTCTCATCCCGGTGCTTGTCACGACTTTTTTATTTGGAATACCAGCGCATTGCGATCTTATCTAAAACAAGAATTCCTAAGAGTCGGCAGCAATAGTCATAAATTAATAATTCATTATTTTATAGGAGACGCAGGATATTCTCTGGAGCCGTGGCTACTGACCCCTCATAGATGTCCCCAAGAGGGGTCCAACGAGATAAAATTCAATAAAGCTCACTCCAAGTGCCGCAATGTGATTGAACGCACCAATGGAGTATTGAAAAATCGATGGAGGTGCATTCTGGGTGCTAGAGAGTTGCACTATGCTCCAGATAAGGCAGCAAAAATAAATGTTTGCTGCGCATTGCATAATATATGCATCCATTTTAAATGTAATAATGATGTGAGCAACATTGAAGTTTTGGATGAATTTATCGTTTAACAAGTGATGTGATATCCTTAGCCTCACCGCAATATTTGTTGGTTGCTCGAAATATAAGGAATAATATTGGAAATAATCTGTAAATTGTTGCAAATAAAATACATATGCATGTTGATTTTTATTTGTTAATTTTATTATAAAAAGTTGTTACGAGTCCTCTCCTTGGTATCGTCCCAGTGGGGTTAGGGATGCCACCTCGGCCAGCTCTCCTCCTCGGCGTGGGAACCCAACCCGCATACACCTATCCCCAAGGATCGCACAACAAAAAAAATAAACATCATAGTACCTATTATCCTATCAAAAAAATGGAAATCTTACCAAACCTATACTCCATGGAACACTCCACACATGGGAAAGATGGACTTCCCATGACCGCTGCCCTCCCAACCTTGGTCACCATTCTCCTTTCCAATGACCCCTTTTCCGTTCAGCACTTACCATTTCCGTGTCCTAGACCATCTCCCTGGTGCCTCCAGCGACCCACTGTCCCAAAACCCTTACCAATTCGTATTACTTACTCAACCTCCACATTACTTTATAGCACAAAAAAAAAGAAGAAGAAACGTATATCCACTTATAGTTATTTTATCCGTTTTTTCTTTTCTTTATTCTTTCTCTTTTCCTTTTTTTTTTCAAATTCAATTATTTTAATTATTACATAGGGTATACCAAATTGTTGCTTATATTACTTTAACTTCTAAGTTCTTGACAAAAGCAATATTGTTGTTGTTTAGTTAATTTTAAAATTTTAAATTTTAAAATTTTAAAATATATTGCCTTTTCTTATACCAGAAAAAAGAAAAAAAAACTAAAAAAAAATCATAAAGAACCAAATCTTATAAATATCTGGTTTCAAAAAAAAAATTTTTCTTTTTCTTTTATTTGTTCTACTAACTCAATGCAGAACGAAGCTAAATTAATTCAACACTCGGTTTGATCAACATTCGAGAAAATTCCTTAAAAGACTTTTCTCCTCCCTTTTTCCTTTTTTTTTTTTTTTTTTTTCTCTGATTATTAACTAATGCATTACTTCTAGAACAATGTCTTATTTTAATAATAATAAGTTACAAAAAAAATGAAAGCAATTACAACTAAAAGTAATATTAGGTTAAATTTTAAATATTCTAAGAAAATTTTCGTGTTTTCTCTTTTTTTTTCATTTCCTTCACAAATACTGTAGTTTATTGCATATCATTAGTAACATACATTTATTATTAATTACATGTACTTAAATTCTGGTTCACTCTATTTCTCTTTTCCTCTTTTTTTCTTTTTCTCTTATCATTATTACGCGGGCCTATATTTCAAGCGTTCACTACCTGGTTAAAAAAAAAGATGTACACAGGTCTCTATAACCTCACTGAAAATTTACTCTTTTACTCTTTATCCGAAACTACCCTAAAGAGCTCTTCAAAGGTGTTTTATATTTCATAACGTTCCTATTCTGGCTTGGCATTTGCCTTCTCCTGTATCAATCTTTTCTTTTTGGTAGTTCACCTCTTATGTACATATTTCTTATCCTATTCTAATTCTTAACATATCAGTTACCTTATAAATTTTTATTTTTCTCTTCTTTTTTTTTTTTTTCAACAACTTACTCTTAATTCTTAATTTTACCCCATACATTACTTTTCTCCTTTCATTTTCAGTCTCACGATTTTTCCTTTCTTTTAGACCCTCCGATGAACGTATTGATCTCCTTCCGTAATTTTTTCCTCTTTTCTCTTTGGTTTTCCCTCTTATTTAGCCACCAGCTTTAACTTCATATTCAATACGTATATTAATGTTTTTTTTTCTTCTTTTGTTAAGTTTTAGGCTTATTTCTCTTGACCGACAAATAAACATACCAAATCTATTTCAAGTACATGTATTTATTCCCCTTAGTAATCTTTACGTATTACGTTTTTCTCTTTCTTCTTCTTCCTTTTTAACAAACAGTCATTGTATCACATTTAACATATATCTTAATCCTTTTTTTTTTCTTCTTATTAAATACATAACGTTTATTTTACATTTAACATATATCTCGTTGATTCTCTCTTTTATATATAAGTTTTACAGTTATTATATTTCGGTAAGTAACTTTTTAGTTTTAGATTTTTCTTTCTTTAGTTAACCAAATAACCGTAATAACTTCTTTTTCATTAATTTCAGATTCTAGGTTTTTCTTTTCTTTAAACAGGTAACTTTTACTTTACATTTACATATATTTTATTGATTTTTTCTTAAGGTGAGTTTTACAGATATAGTATGTCGGTAAGTAACTTTTTAGTTTTAGATTTTTCTTTCTTTAGTTAACCAAATAACCGTAATAACTTCTTTTTCATTAATTTCAGATTCTAGGTTTTTCTTTTCTTTATACAGGTAACTTTTAATTTACATTTACGTATATTTTATTGATTTTTTTCTTAAGGTGAGTTTTTACAGTTATTATATTTCGGTAAGTAACTTTTTAGTTTTAGATTTTTCTTTCTTTAGTTAACCAAACAACAGTAATGCTTCTTTTTCATTAATTTTAAATTCTAAGTTTTTCTTTTCTTTTATTCTTGTAGGTCTTCTTTTCTTGACTGCCCATACTCAACTAACTCTATTCAACTTAATTCTTTGTCTTCAAACCATTGTACACAAACCTAACTGTATTCTCCTTGATCTAATTTTCTACCTATACCATCCATGCAAAAAAAAAACCAATAAACAAACAACCGTACTGTGCCCTTGAAAAGTTATGCTCTCAAATAAATCAACAGAGTCAATGCCCTCTTCATACGTGACCCTGAACCAGTCCCATGGGAATTCCTCCGGTATTCTACTACTCTCTCTCAAAAACAAATTTCCCTTTTCCTATAGAAGCTTGCCACCCTTCTACGATCTGTCACTACTACCAATGCCCCATTCCCACCTCAACAAAACTCTGACGATACAAAACCTGTCGCAGTATCGACAGTGTGAGGCAAAAAAAAATTTCTCCTATATTCGATCATTCCAGTGCCCAACGTAGGCTACACCCACATCGCAGCACGCCTATAGAGTTAGCCGGGCAACTACCAAAATCGACCCTTTTGTCCTCCCCCTTCTCCAGGTATAACGAGGGAGATTATCCATATTACCCATTCCACGGAGACTCCGGTAAGTTTACGTTTATCCTATTTATCCTGAACCTACCGCATCCTTAATCTCAAAGCTGTTGTATTGCTTCTCTCCTACTGCTTAATATCCTTCGCATGGTAAATTCCCAATGGAATACCGGTCAGGCTTTCCAGCTCATACATATTATTACCAATGACCTTTAAGATCCGACACTTAGTAAATTTCCTGCAAAACTTTGAATTAATGTTATTCCTAAAATCACTCAATACAAAGTTTCGTTTAAAAACCTCTTGTCCAGGGACAAACTTTACCATTCTAGCTCCCCGATTATAACGTAATGCACTCTTCTCATAAGCGTTCTTCAGATTTTTCTTTAGGTTTTCTCTTATCAATTTTATTCTATCTGCCTTTTCCAGAATAACTTCATTATCGTCTAGAGCTTTTAGTTGCCTTGCCAGTTTATAGTCTGCACCACTGGTAAACATGTTCTGGCCAAATAATGCGAAAAATGGACTACATCCCGTTGCTGAATGTATCGCAGTGCGCAATGCAACTTCTATTGATGGCAAATTAATGTCCCGCTCTCTGTGGTCGTTTTTCATATATGCTCTTATGGCAGACAATACGCTCTGATTCACTCTTTCCGACGCATTAGACTGTGGGGAGTGTACAGCCGTTCGCATGTGATTTATTCCATAGTTTCCGATCATTTTAACAAACTCTTTCGAAACAAATTGTTGCCCGTTATCAGAATGTATTGTTTCTGGTACTCCGAATATATGGAAAACCTGATCCTCTAAAAATTTCGTTACATTAGCCGAGGTAGCTTCTCTCATAGCCTTTAGGAAAACAAATTTGGTCATATGATCGACCACGATAAATATATAAGCATTTCCACTTTTCGACCTTGGATATTTACCGAGAAAATCAATATAAATTTTCTGAAACGGTCTATCAGTTATTACCTGGTTTCCTATTCCGGGCCGTAATACTACATTCGTGGGTTTTGTTTCCTTGCATACCGTACAGTTATTGATGAAATGTTTTACCTGTGTTATCATATTCGGCCAGTAATATTTTGTTCTAAGACGATTTAAAGTCTTGACAATACCTCCGTGAGCTTTATCCTCTGGTTCATGGGCTTCTTGAATCAAAGCGTTCGTTAATGCACTAGGTACCCATAATTTCCATCTAAATTCACCGGTATCTTGTAATTCGGAATCTGTTTTATTTCGTTTAAAGACTAAACCATTTAACACTTTAATATCTGGTAATCTGTCCTTGTTATTATTAATCGTTCTTATTAATTCCTCATATTCCTCCGATTCGAACTCCAATGTCTCGAACCCCAAAATATCTTTCGTATCCAGCTCCATTCCTTCCACCATTCGAGATAACGTATCTGCTACAATATTTTCTGCACCCTTTCTGTGCTCTATCAAAAAGTCATAATTTTGAAGCTGTAAAGTCCACCGGGCTAACCTTCCGTTTAGATCCTTGAATGACATGAGCCATTTAAGACTTGCATGATCCGTGATCACCGTAAATGGCATAAGCTCGACGTATGGCCGAAATCTTTTTACCGCTAGCACGGCCGCTAAACACTCCTTTTCAGTAACGCTATAATTTCTCTGGGCTTCATTCAGCTTCTGCGAAAAGAAGGAAATCGGTTTTTCATTTCCCTGCTCATCCCTCTGAAATAGGACTGCTCCTACACCATAATCTGAAGCATCACATTGAATAAAAAAACGTTTATTAAAGTTTGGATGGGCCAACACCGGAGCCCTTGTTAAGACCTGTTTTAGTTCATTGAAACTTTCAATCGCCTCCTTAGTCATCTGGAACTTTTTTCCCTTTTTAATTAGGTCGGTTAACGGGGCCGTTAAAGTAGAAAAATCCCGACTAAATTTACGGTACCAACCTGCTGTACCCAAAAAACTACGTACATCTCTTACAGACTTTGGTAACGCTATATTTCTAATCGCTTCAATCTTACTAGGGTCGGTTCTCATAACACCGCCTCCTATGATGAAACCTAAATATGCCACTTCCTTAAAACAAAACTTTGATTTGTCTAACCCGATCGTTAAATTCGCCCTACTCAAACAGATAGCTACCTTTTTCAACAAACTAATGTGGTCATCAAAATTAGCTGAGATTACAAGAAGATCGTCTAGATATACAAAGACGTTTTGTTTCAATTCTTGAGGTATTACCTTGTCCATCAATCTACACAGCCTCTGCGCAGCATTGCACAACCCAAACGGCATGACGACATATTGGTATAAAGGTCTGCCCGGTATAGTAAAAGCTGTGTAAGTTTTAGACTTTTCCTCCAGCCGAATTTGCCAAAAAGCAAATTTTAAATCCACACTGCTTATATAATACGTTTCATCCAGTCTACTTAGTATGCCTTCTATATTCTGAATTGGATATGCATCCTTAACAGTCTTTTCATTCAATTTCCTTGCGTCTAAGCATAGCCTATTTTTGCCAGGTTTTCTTACCAAAGTGCATCTGTTATTCCATGGGCTATTACTCTCTTCGATTACCCCTAGTTTAAGCATGTTATCTACTTCTTCATACATAAGTCCTTGCACCGCCGGCGAAATTGGATATCTTTCTTTGACTGGAATGGTTCCCTCGAAAAGTTCGATCGTGTGCATCTCCAAATCTGTTTTCCCAAGACCATTTTTCTCAAAAGTTTTAAACATTGACTTTACTTCCTCTAGTTTCTTTGTCTGTTCAGTTGTAAGGGTGTGCTGCTCTACCTCGTTTAACTTTAGTGGAAAATTCTCAGTAATCATTTCTGGTTTTATTTCTTCAACCTTGAACACATTCGGAGCAATTTTAAATTTTCTCCAAAAATCAACACCCAAGTATGCTGCTTGTCTTAAACTTGGACATAAATAAAATTCCATGATCTGATTTTCTGCTCCATATGCCACCACGACCTCAATTTTCCCTAAAACTTGATGTTTACTTCCTCCAGCTGTCTTTATATTTGAGAAAGCGGGCTTAACTTCAAAATTAGCATTTCTCACTAAGTTTTCGCAATTCTTCCCAAGTAAGCTTACCGAGGCTCCACTATCTAACAGTCCTTTAACTGACATACTTCCTATCTTTATTTCTACAAAAGCTCTGGGATCAAAATCGTTATGAAAGATAGCATCACATCTACGGACAGACTGTCTCACTTTTTTATATTTAAACTTTTTATTTTTAAATCTAGCTCTTGTTTCCTTCACCTTTTTTAAATTTCCCCTGGTCTGTTCACAGTCCTTAAATATTCTCTTTCTAGATTCTTGGTACCTTTTAAGACGATCCTCGTACGTATCTGTTGTTTGCCGTAATTTATTATCCTTCTGCTTAATCTTTTCCTTATTTATAGCGTTTCCTAGCAATGCATATATTGTCCCCATTTTTTCCACTTCTGACTCTGTCTGTGTACTGGTATCTCTTACTGATCGGCGGATGTTTGTGTGGAGCGTGATTCCGCCCTCTTCACCACACTCCCTACTCTGTTTCCCGAGCACTTAGGACATGTGGGGGTTATGGCACCTTTAAGCCCACATCGGTAACAAAATAAGTTTCTTTGCCTGCTCGTACAATCCATAAACGCATGTCCGGGTAATCTACAGTTCCAACACAACAGATTATTTTGAATTTCATCCAAACATTGTACTGGCTCTTCTTGTACATTCAGATTAATTTCTTCCACCTGTCTTCTGGCCGGTAGAAATCGTTGCTGTGATGCTGAAACATTATCCTTTCGAAAATAATTTTTTTCTACTTCTTTGCAAGCATCTCTTAAATGCTCAACAGAAAAAACTTGTATCGGATACACAATTTGGGAAATGTTCTGACGTATGTTTCGTTTTATTATTCTGACAACTTCATACTCTGGCATTGGATTCCGGAGTCTGGATCTTAATTTTCTCATTGCCTGAAAATAATCATCGATGGATTCTCCACTTCGCTGACGTCGTTCTTCAAAATCTCTTAACCTTTCGTACTCGCTCCTGTTTGAACTATATTGCACTTTTAGGGCTTCTTTCATACTTTCCCAGGTAGCAATATCTTTTCGCTGTACCAATAACCAGTACCAATCTTTGGCATCTCCTTTTAATAATTTGTGGAATTCGCCTTGTACTTCAAGCCAGGATAATGAATGGCATTTCAACATATATTCGATGCGAAAAATAAAATCCTCAATGTGGAGCTTATCGACATTGCCATCGAAACTTATGTCCCACTTATCAACTCCAATTTGTTGTCGCATTTGCGGTAGATGAACTGAAGCATTTTCTGGCGAAGAGTTAGTAGAGCCCCTAAAGTTCAATCTTCTTTGTGTATTTGGCTGAGCATCAGTGTTTACATTTGTCGGAACGTTTCCTGCAACCGTAGGTCTCCTTTCACTATTTTCACTGGTCAACGATTCTACTCCATCGCTACATTTTTTTCCATTAATATCCATATTCTTGAATTCCCTAATCATTCTCGAAAAACCTTCTTGTAGACTGCTTTGAATTTTCATATCTAACTTTGTTTCTAATTCTACCTGATATTCTTTATTGATTTCCCTTATCTGTTCCTTTATTACGCCAGCATAAATCCCCGGGCTATTCTCCTTTCGTCCCCGTGGAAAGCTGGGTGGAGGAAAGTTGTACACAGGGGGTAACTTCTTCGGTATCGCTCCCGTCTGATGTTCTGCAGCCTCATTGAGTTGTTCGGAATTTTTGCCATTTGCCTGGTGAGTACTGGAAGTTCTAATAGTTTCAGACATATCAATGATACTCCCTATCTCTCTAGGATCACTATTATCTCGCGGTGGAGTTCTATCAACTGGCATTTTTATTCCTTTTCCTTAAATTTTCAAGTTGAGGTAAGATTACTGACAAAAAAACTTAATAGCAAAATTAACTAAATATTCAAAATCAAAAGAATTATTAATAACAACAAAAAAAAACAGCAAAATAGTCACCGACTATGCAAATGACGACTGTATATAAAAAAAATTATGTTAAACACAACACCAAGTAATAAGTAAACTAAATAAAATTTTCAACAAATATAAGAATAAATAATATATTAAACAATACCAAACTAATAAATAATAATAAAAAAATTGAATTTTAAACAATTGTGTATAAAAGAAATATTCACTATGTACATATAAAAAAAATAAAATTAATAAAAGAATTTTAAAATATCAAAAATAAATATATAATTTTTATTAGGCTATTATCTTCTTATATGTTCCAAACACTATCTACTTCTATATGCAAATAATAGATTATAATAATTATAAAACTTTCTATATAATACATAGGGTTTTGGCACAGTGGTATACTCGCGGCTAGGTCATTTTTCCTATAGTAATTGCTGGCATTTACAAGAGCGTCTTCCTTTTCCTTATCCCATGGTCCGTTCTAGAATGCTCCTAACGACATTCATTTGTCTAATACTTAGATTCTCAAACTTGCAAACTAACCTCTTCCTTTAGGACAATTCGAAAATCTAAAAAAAAACAAGAATTCTAAATAAGCAACTATCCTTTCCTGTGTCTATTACAATTTCAACTTTGATCAAAATAAAACAACTAATTATAATCTCCGGTCTTTTTCCTTCCTTCTCCTCTCTTTCCTTCAATTCTACTTCGAACGCAAACTGATCACTCAAAAATACCAGGACGTCAAAGCAGTGATGAACAACATCCTATCCCTATTATCTCCATATGTTCCGCTATGTTCTCCCATTCCCAATTGTCACGTAAAACGCAAACTAATCACACTTGAAGTATTAGGACGATTACGAACAATAGGAAGAAAAAAAAAATCCCTATTACATCGGCACGATTCGCTATCCCCTCATCTGTTACGTAAAACGCAAACTAATCACCTCTGAAGTATTAGGACGATTACGATCAATAAAAAAAAACACCAAAAAAAAATTTTTCACTAAGACCTGCTTTACCATTGGGCGCCATTTATTGTTACGAGTCCTCTCCTTGGTATCGTCCCAGTGGGGTTAGGGATGCCACCTCGGCCAGCTCTCCTCCTCGGCGTGGGAACCCAACCCGCATACACCTATCCCCAAGGATCGCACAACAAAAAAAATAAACATCATAGTACCTATTATCCTATCAAAAAAATGGAAATCTTACCAAACCTATACTCCATGGAACACTCCACACATGGGAAAGATGGACTTCCCATGACCGCTGCCCTCCCAACCTTGGTCACCATTCTCCTTTCCAATGACCCCTTTTCCGTTCAGCACTTACCATTTCCGTGTCCTAGACCATCTCCCTGGTGCCTCCAGCGACCCACTGTCCCAAAACCCTTACCAATTCGTATTACTTACTCAACCTCCACATTACTTTATAGCACAAAAAAAAAGAAGAAGAAACGTATATCCACTTATAGTTATTTTATCCGTTTTTTCTTTTCTTTATTCTTTCTCTTTTCCTTTTTTTTTTCAAATTCAATTATTTTAATTATTACATAGGGTATACCAAATTGTTGCTTATATTACTTTAACTTCTAAGTTCTTGACAAAAGCAATATTGTTGTTGTTTAGTTAATTTTTATTTAAAATATATTGCCTTTTCTTATACCAGAAAAAAGAAAAAAAAACTAAAAAAAAATCATAAAGAACCAAATCTTATAAATATCTGGTTTCAAAAAAAAAATTTTTCTTTTTCTTTTATTTGTTCTACTAACTCAATGCAGAACGAAGCTAAATTAATTCAACACTCGGTTTGATCAACATTCGAGAAAATTCCTTAAAAGACTTTTCTCCTCCCTTTTTCCTTTTTTTTTTTTTTTTTTTCTCTGATTATTAACTAATGCATTACTTCTAGAACAATGTCTTATTTTAATAATAATGAGTTACAAAAAAAATGAAAGCAATTACAACTAAAAGTAATATTAGGTTAAATTTTAAATATTCTAAGAAAATTTTCGTGTTTTCTCTTTTTTTTTCATTTCCTTCACAAATACTGTAGTTTATTGCATATCATTAGTAACATACATTTATTATTAATTACATGTACTTAAATTCTGGTTCACTCTATTTCTCTTTTCCTCTTTTTTTCTTTTTCTCTTATCATTATTACGCGGGCCTATATTTCAAGCGTTCACTACCTGGTTAAAAAAAAAGATGTACACAGGTCTCTATAACCTCACTGAAAATTTACTCTTTTACTCTTTATCCGAAACTACCCTAAAGAGCTCTTCAAAGGTGTTTTATATTTCATAACGTTCCTATTCTGGCTTGGCATTTGCCTTCTCCTGTATCAATCTTTTCTTTTTGGTAGTTCACCTCTTATGTACATATTTCTTATCCTATTCTAATTCTTAACATATCAGTTACCTTATAAATTTTTATTTTTCTCTTCTTTTTTTTTTTTTCAACAACTTACTCTTAATTCTTAATTTTACCCCATACATTACTTTTCTCCTTTCATTTTCAGTCTCACGATTTTTCCTTTCTTTTAGACCCTCCGATGAACGTATTGATCTCCTTCCGTAATTTTTTCCTCTTTTCTCTTTGGTTTTCCCTCTTATTTAGCCACCAGCTTTAACTTCATATTCAATACGTATATTAATGTTTTTTTTTTCTTCTTTTGTTAAGTTTTAGGCTTATTTCTCTTGACCGACAAATAAACATACCAAATCTATTTCAAGTACATGTATTTATTCCCCTTAGTAATCTTTACGTATTACGTTTTTCTCTTTCTTCTTCTTCCTTTTTAACAAACAGTCATTGTATCACATTTAACATATATCTTAATCCTTTTTTTTTTCTTCTTATTAAATACATAACGTTTATTTTACATTTAACATATATCTCGTTGATTCTCTCTTTTATATATAAGTTTTACAGTTATTATATTTCGGTAAGTAACTTTTTAGTTTTAGATTTTTCTTTCTTTAGTTAACCAAATAACCGTAATAACTTCTTTTTCATTAATTTCAGATTCTAGGTTTTTCTTTTCTTTAAACAGGTAACTTTTACTTTACATTTACATATATTTTATTGATTTTTTCTTAAGGTGAGTTTTACAGATATAGTATGTCGGTAAGTAACTTTTTAGTTTTAGATTTTTCTTTCTATGGTAATTGAACTGTGAAACGTAGTAGACGTGCATATTTTAATTAGAAATTTCTGAGAACAAAAATATTGAAAATAATTAAAATTAAAATTTTGTTTTGTGTTTTTTTTTTTTTTTTTTGCTTCATAAAGAATCTAAAATATATTATTGTTTAAATTTCTGTTTTACCGTGTTATCTATACAAAAACTATTTAATTAATTAACTTCTTGCATAGTGTATATGTAAAAACCAAAAATATGGGTAGTGGAGGCGAAGATGCTGACCCAATCAAAGATAATAAATGGCAGATGGTCACTTCAAGAAAACGTTGTATTTCGGGCTCACCAAACTTACAACGAAAACGTTCAGTAATAACAGATGATCCATGTACCAGCGGTAATATGTTTCAATTTCTTGATAATAATACCGACGCTGATGATAATGAAAATGATGATAGTAATAATGTCTTTGAACCAAAACCACCGCCAATAATTATACCTGATGTTACGGATATTAAGGGTATGATAGACAATTTTTTGAAAGTAATCAAGTCAGAAGAATTTACGTATAAATCTTTAAAGGATGGTCAAATTCGATTGATGATAAAATCAATTAATTCTTATAGAACATTAATTAAATATCTTGATGATAAAAATATAAAGTTCCATACTTACCAACTAAAGCAGGAAAGACCTTACAGAGTAATAGTTAAAAATTTGCACTTTTCGACACCCACTGAATTAATCAAACAGGAAATAGAAAAATTAGGTCACAAAGTAAGAAGTATCGCCAATGTTAAAAGCAGAATAACTAAAAATCCGCTGTCTATATTCTTTGTTGATCTAGAACCGGATAATAACAATAAATGTATATTTGATGTAAAATTTCTTCTTAACGCAGTGGTTAAAATAGAACCTCCTTTTAAAAATAATGATATTGTGCAATGTTACAGATGCCAGCAATTCGGCCACACAAAAACATACTGTAGAAAATTATTTAGTTGTGTCAAATGTGGTTTAAATCATCCTACAGTCCAGTGTACGAAAAACGAAAATACTCCTCCACAGTGTTCAAATTGTTCACAAGCTCACACTGCTAGCTATAGAGGCTGTGCAATTTATAAAGAACTTTTAAAAAAGAAAAGGTATCTGAGGAACCACAATAACAGTGACAATCAAGAACTTAGCTTTGATGTTAATGATCACAACTTTCCAAATATAAATGGCAGCAATAAAATTAATAGTAATTATAATAGTCGTACACAAAAACCAAATCAATTTACATATTCCCAAGCTGTGAAAAATAACAGTAATCATTATGATGGCTTATCTTATTCTTTTCAAAGAATAGAAGCTTTAATGGAAAAACAAATTCAAACCACTACCACATTACTTAACATGATGTCTGCACTTGTTAACAAATTATGCAATTAAACCTACGTATAGCAATATGGAATGCAAACGGCCTTTCCAATCATACAAGGGAAATTGAAATCTTTCTTAGTACCAATTTTATTGATATACTTCTGGTTTCGGAAACACATTTCACGGAAAGATCATATTTTTGCATAAGAGGCTTCGATTTAGTTAACACTAACCATCCAGATAACTGTGCGCATGCGGGTTCTTGCATCTTAATCAAATCTTCGATAAAATATGAAATTCTGAGTGAATGTAAGCAAAACTTTCTGCAGGCAACCAATATTAAAATTAAATGTAATGACGAAGATGTGGTTATTAGTTCAATATACTTTCCACCGAGGTACACTGTAACATGTCCAGATTACCAGCAGTTTTTTACTTCATTAGGCCGGAAATTTATTGTAGGTGGTGACTTTAATGCTAAGCACCAATGGTGGGGCTCAAGACTTTCTAATCCTAAGGGGAAGGAATTATATAAATGCATAAGGAATAACAATTATTCTGTATTATCTACAGGCTTTCCGACACATTGGCCATCTGATCCCCGAAAACTTCCTGATTTGTTAGATTTTGTTATTTATTCCGGAATTCCAAGTAACCGACTAGAAATAAAAAGTTTAGATGATTTAAGCTCTGATCATACTCCCTTACTCCTAAATTATAGTACTACGGTTAGTATAAGGAAGTTTAACGATGGCATCATAACTCCTTATACCAATATTCAATCATTTCAATGTTGGCTTGATCAAAATATTAATTTAAATATAAAATTAAAAACTGGTGGTGAGCTAGATGATGCTGTAGAACACTTTACAAATCTTATTCACGAAGCTGCCAACTTAGCAACACCTTGTACTGCAAGAGTTCAAAGAAATAATATTCAAATCTCAACAGAAATAAGGCAGTTTATAGCAGAAAAGAGAAGACTCCGTAGAAATTGGATGTTAAGTAGAAATCCTTTGGATAAGAGATTATTCAACAAAGCATGTAAAGATCTTAAGAAATTACTATATGAACATAAGAACAAATCAACTACAGAATTTTTGGAAAAAATCAACAACTCCTCATATAATGAGCACCTCTTGTGGAAATCTACTAAATTTTTGAAAAGGCCAACCAAACGTAATATAACAATACAAAACACTGACGGCACTTGGTGCAAATCAGATAGAAGTATTTCAGAAGCGTTTGCTCTACACCTATCTAATACATTTCAACCCTATAAGCTTAATAGTATTGAACAACAGAACGAAGTACTTGAATTTTTAGACTCGTCATGTCAAATGGACCTGCCTATAAAGCATTTTACTCCTAATGAGGTAAAATCTGAAATTAAAATGTTGAATAGAAAGAAATCACCTGGCTACGATTTGATTACATCAAATGTTATGAAAAATTTATCTCAGAAATGTATTATATATTTGACTTTAATTTTCAACTCAATACTCAGATTAGACCATTTCCCATTACAATGGAAATGCGCCGAAATTATAATGATTTCTAAACCGAACAAACCTGAGAGGATGATGTCATCTTATAGACCTATTAGTTTACTAGTAATTTTCTCAAAAATATTTGAAAAAATATTTTTACATAGATTGCTACCACTTCTTGAGAGTCAAACTATTATTCCAGACCATCAGTTTGGATTTCGTCATAAACACGGAACACCGGAACAGTGCCATCGAATTGTGAATGAAATTACTGATGCCCTTGAAAACAAACGTTATTGTTCAGCGATTTTTCTTGACATACAACAAGCATTTGACAGAGTATGGCACCAAGGCTTACTTTATAAAATAAAGAAAATTTTACCGGCTCCATTTTATAACTTTTTTAAATCCTACCTCTCGCAAAGACATTTCTATGTTAAGAATGGGAGCGAAAGATCAAGTATTTATGAAATTAAAGCAGGCATTCCACAAGGCAGTGTTTTAGGGCCGGTTTTATATACAATTTTTACTGCTGATATTCCAATTGCGGATGATGTTTTGGTAGCAACATATGCAGATGATACAGCAATAGCTGCTTCGAGCCAAACTCCGATAGAAGCTTCACGAATTGTTCAGAACCAAATAAATATTCTTGAAAAATGGCTTACTAAGTGGAACATTAAAGTAAATTCAGACAAGTCAAAACATATAACTTTCGCATTAAGGAGAGGAGACTGCTCAAGTGTTACTATATATAATGAACAAATACCAAAAGTAAGTTCCATTAAGTATCTAGGAATTACATTGGATAGAAGATTGACCTGGAAGCCACATATTAAAGCTAAACAAACTCAGCTAAAGTTAATAAGTCGTAAACTCTATTGGCTGTTAGGACCAAAATCAGAATTAAATTTAAATAATAAATTGACTATCTACAAAGCTATCCTGAAACCTGTCTGGACTTACGGAATTATGTTATGGGGAACAGCTAGCAAATCAAATATTGATATTTTGGAAAGATATCAGTCTAAAACTTTAAGACTAATCACTGCAGCGCCATGGTTTGTCTCCAACAAATGCATTCGTAGAGATCTAAATATACCCTCCGTAAGAGAAGAAATTCAAAGGTTTAGTGAAAACTATCTTTCACGATTATGTAACCACATAAATCCTCTAGCTGTTTCACTGTTGGATGACAGCTCTGAAACTAGAAGACTTAAACGTATTCATATTTTAGACTTGCCTTTTAGAAGTTAGTCAATTAAAATGTAATTTTTAATTTTAGTAAATATAATTATCTAGTATAAGTTTGTTTAAATAGTTATATAGTTTATTGAAGCTATATAACTCCTGTTATCTAATGTATTAGTTATATAATTTGCTTATTGTCCTGAAGTAGACAGATTGCAAATAAAGAAAAATTATAAAAAAAAAAAAAAAAAAAAAAAAAAAAACGATTTTTCTTTCTTTAGTTAACCAAATAACCGTAATAACTTCTTTTTCATTAATTTCAGATTCTAGGTTTTTCTTTTCTTTATACAGGTAACTTTTAATTTACATTTACGTATATTTTATTGATTTTTTTCTTAAGGTGAGTTTTTACAGTTATTATATTTCGGTAAGTAACTTTTTAGTTTTAGATTTTTCTTTCTTTAGTTAACCAAATAACCGTAATAACTTCTTTTTCATTAATTTCAGATTCTAGGTTTTTCTTTTCTTTATACAGGTAACTTTTAATTTACATTTACGTATATTTTATTGATTTTTTTCTTAAGGTGAGTTTTTACAGTTTTTATATTTCGGTAAGTAACTTTTTAGTTTTAGATTTTTCTTTCTTTAGTTAACCAAACAACAGTAATGCTTCTTTTTCATTAATTTTAAATTCTAAGTTTTTCTTTTCTTTTATTCTTGTAGGTCTTCTTTTCTTGACTGCCCATACTCAACTAACTCTATTCAACTTAATTCTTTGTCTTCAAACCATTGTACACAAACCTAACTGTATTCTCCTTGATCTAATTTTCTACCTATACCATCCATGCAAAAAAAAACCAATAAACAAACAACCGTACTGTGCCCTTGAAAAGTTATGCTCTCAAATAAATCAACAGAGTCAATGCCCTCTTCATACGTGACCCTGAACCAGTCCCATGGGAATTCCTCCGGTATTCTACTACTCTCTCTCAAAAACAAATTTCCCTTTTCCTATAGAAGCTTGCCACCCTTCTACGATCTGTCACTACTACCCACCTCAACAAAGTAATAAAAATATTCACAGAGGTAAGTATGTAGGCAGGCTTGTTTTTGTAAAACATAAGTTTTATAAGATTAGTTTTAATATAAATTCAGGATTATTACTTATGTTTTGCAAAAACAAGCAACAAATTGAACAAACAAAAAACAAATAAATAATAATAATTCTCAGGTACGATAATATAGTTATCACATGCATAAATAGAATAAAAATGTATATTATAATTAAATTTTACGTTTGTATTTTTAGCCCTGTAAGCAAGTGTAAATTACTATTTTATCACATTTTTTTCTTTTAAATATTTAATACTTACATTTTTTAGCACAATTCCCTTTAAATTTGTTGGCGCGAATTTTCCCAAGTTTTGTTATTTTATTCCCCTTTTAATTAACATTCGTAATACCTACTTTTATTTCCAGGGAAGAATTTCCCAATTCGAAATTCATTTATAATACGGGAATAGGGAAGAGAGAAAATTTTCCCAAGAACATTTGGTTTAAAATAGGGGAACAGGGAAAAAACTCCCAGGGAATGGTTATTGATAATTGAGGTGTACATAAAAATGATGCATCTCCGTCGGCAATATGTTGTTAAACCTGAAGTTTTTAAAGATGCTTGCTACACGCTGCAAATCGCAAATTAAATGTGCCGAGATATGAGAATTGATATACAATTAATTATGATATATATGCAATTCTTCACAAGACAGAATCCTATTGCATTGAGAATAATATCAAAAGGCATTCTAAAATGGTTGCGTGTCTTATTTGAAGCTATTTTGAAATGTTGCAACAAAGAAAATATATTAAAATTTTTGATGTGCAGCTATTGCCATTTAGAAAGAAGTAGTCTTATAACAAAACAAGGCTTATAACAAGCCCCACCACTATACACTATTTTTTGATTAATGAAAAACTGCAAATATAAATTTTTAAAATTTTTCTAATTTATAAAAGTTTTATGTGTAATATTTTTTTCGTTGGTCTTTCCAGAAATAAACAATATCACGATCAATTCGTTTTTTCATGCCCTATCGATCGTATACAGTGGTATATGTACACGTAGAACGGGTTTCGAGTTTTTAATGAAAAACTAAAAATATAAATTTTGACAATATTGTACATTCTAAAAGTTTGTCATTCATTGTCTTTCCTCTTAAAATCTTTCTAGGTTTTCGGGAGGAGGAAAGTGGAAGCAGTGTTTGTGGACATTCGATTTGAATTTGTGACAGGAAAGATCTCTGGAGGGAGTTTATTCCTGTTAAAAAACGAATTTTCCCTGTAATGGAACTAGAATTATCCAGGATCCAGGAACTGGATTATCCAGGATTCCTAGATTATCTGAAAGGATGAGAAATACTGACATTTATGACAAGAACAAGTTTGAATTAGCTACGAAGAACAATAATTTGCTAAACAAATTATTCAGCAAAACAAAGGACAAATTAAACGAGGAAGACAAATCCAATCTTATAAATATATAAAATTAATTGTAATGGAGATGGAATCAACATATGTCCTAAGACATGCATTGGTACAACAAAGACAAAATTAAAAACTAGGATCTCATATTACAAATCCGATTTAAAGGCTGTGGAGAAACCATTAAAACAAAAAACTGCACTCGCTGCCCACTATGCATTGAGTGGTCGTAGGCCGAATTTTGAGAGTGTGAGAATATTACAGGAAGAGCGGATATATGAAAAGGGATTTATATTGGAAATGTTACATATAATTAGTATACCTAGTAGGTATTACCTACAACAAAACGTTTAAATTATAAAGCGGACACTGAAAATTGTGCTCAATTATACCGACACATTATTAATAAAAACAAGAAACAAAATAATTAGTTGACAAGAATTCATGGGACCAACGGTTATTAGCGTTTTTTAAACACAACTTGTTTCAACATTGTAATGTATGTATTGTACAACCTTTTTGTAATTACTTATATATTATTGTATAATAGAAAATGTATCTTCGTTCTTTTGTATGTAGATTCCTTGATAATGGTTAAAGACATTAACCGAAATGTTAGAAAAATAAATTGAAAGAAATAATTTTGTTTATTATTTATCATTTTTAATATTTGGAAAAGACCATAAGCCGAACAAAAGCTGTCAACCAAAAACAAAAAACACAGATCAACTATCAAATAAACACACACTAAATTATAAAATTTTAAAGACAAGATATGTTATTATTGTTATTTTAAAATCAATAAGCAAAAATAAGATGAAGTTCCATATCCCGATTTGTGGCATCCATTTCCATAGATATTTTTCATATTTTTTATATTTATTATCCTTAAATAGCTATTACAAGTTATTATCTATGAAAATTTAAAAATCATGTTTTAGAATTCAGAAAAACATATATAGTCATGAAAATTATTTTTAAGACAAAACTGGAAATCTTTATATGTTAAACTATCCAAATTCGATTTGTAATAAATACCAACTTTACCATCCCTGACATTTGTTTAAATAAATACATAAAAAATATTTTAATTTTCATAATTTTCCATTTTTATCTAAAATACAAATTAAGCCTTTGTGAGTTTTCGCAAAATATTCTAAACATTTATAAAAACCAGAAGGTAAAAATATTTTTTTTTTAAATTGATTTCAAAGTTTTCGCAAAATTTTTTAACAGGCACGGCGAATTGAAAAATTTGACAATTACTCTCCGTTTAATTGTGCTGATGCATTTATCACTTATTGTTCTTGCTATATATTGAAAACAAGTACTGAAAATAGCATCTCTGATTAGAAAACAAGCGAATCAATTGTCTTGATTTGCCAAAAATTGCAATTATATTAAAAAGCCTATCATAAATAAATATGGAAAATGTAGAACAAAGTGATAATATCAATAGGGACGAGTTAATTATTCAACAGCAGAGAGAAATCGAAAAGGAGGTGTGTAAATATACATTATTCTATTCCCTGAGTCCGCTCATTTTTGCTTTTAATTTTTTGACATTTATTTGGGTATATGTGTCTTTCCATAGATAAGTGAATCAATACCTTTGGTTAGTGAACAAATGCCGGTAACATGCTTAAATGTGGAGTACTTGGGAGATTTGGTTTTTACTAGCAAGATACAGGACCTAGCCAGTAAATACAAGTTTATGCGTCGTACAAGACCTGACGGCAATTGCTTTTTTAGAGCATTTGCCTATGCCTATTTAGAACATTTGATCTCAAATATAGAGGACTATGAAAAATTTCGTCAACTGGCCGAGAGCTCTAAAGAAAAATTAGTAGAATTAGGTTTTCCTAGCTTTACTTTGGAAGACTTCCATGAAACAGTAAATACACATTTTTTTCTGTTAGATTTTTTAATATGTTGTATTAAACTTATAGTTTATGGAAGTGGTGAAGCGGGTGAACCCATCGGAATCCAATCCGGAGGTGTTAAAGGAACAATTGCACAAACTTTTTAATGATCAAGGATACTCCGACTACGTTGTTGTTTATTTGAGATTGCTTACATCTGGAAAACTACAAGAGGAGGCAGAATTTTACCAGAACTTTATCGAGGGAAATTATACTATTAAAGAATTTCGACACCAAGAGGTTGAACCCATGTATAAAGAATCTGATCATATTCACATCATTGCTCTTTGCTCAGCATTAGATGTAGGTGTACGTGTTGAATACATGGATCGAGGAGAGGGTGGTACGGTCAAGGCGCACGACTTTCCTGAAGGAACTATACCCAAGGTTTTTTTAATTTATCGGCCGGGCCACTACGACATTTTATATCCTAAATAAATACATTTTTTAAATTGACGAAAGAACTATTGACCTTACAAGATTGTGCTTAAAATCGATATTGGAAAAATTTTAAACGAGAAATTATACGAGTAACCCTGTTAGCGCGTTTCGGAATGAGGTTTAAATTCGTCTTTAATTGATCAAGTTATCGATATAATCGATTTTCATACCTCCATTTTAAAATTATAAGTAAAAAAAATATTTGTAATTTTAAATAAAACTCATTTTACCTATATATAAAATTCTAAAATTCTTATTGTTTATTTTAGGGTATCCGTTAACGGTGCGGATATTGTTGCGAAATATTTTAAAGAATACGTATGCACCAAGAAAATTTCTGTTACGGATCTCGGTTGTTTTACGTTTCTGATCGCTAATACTTTATCACGGTCGGTTTTAAGATTACCCCCTCCTATAATAAAGCTTGAGAATTTGAGCTTTTGAAAGTAGCATTGGGACTTGCTACGGCCAATAGTTAGTGTAAATCTTTCAGTAACTTCATTCTTCGAATGAGCTAGAAATACCCAGTAAATCATACAAAAGAGTTAAAGCGTTGGGTCCTTATTGGCTTGAGCGGCGGTAAAAAGCCCGAATGGCATTACTTAAAACTGGTTCAGAGGACTACTGGTCCAGCTCAATTTGCCATAATGCATATTTAACTCGACGCTGGTGATGAAATGCAGCGCATTTATCCGAGGATATTGACCACTGGCGGCTTTCATAACTTAATGTTATGTGAATGTTAAGATTAAGATCTTCCATAAACACTCTGCATCCTTACCCTAATATGTATACTAGCTGATGCTTCTGTGCATAAAACCCTTCAATTGGTGTGATTTTTAATAATACTTTTTCATATCATCTATCATAGCAATGGTTATTGTTTGCTCTTTTTATTGTTTCTAGAACCAATCGCCATGTGTTTCGCTGGTTTTTTTTTAAGTTTTCACTAACTTTTACAATCACTTTTTAATTGTCGAATTATTGCAATAATTGCTTTCAAAGAACCCTTAAAAAAATTATAATTCTCGTGGCATTTTCTCTTGTTGTGCCATATTGTCTGCTTTGTAAGCAATAGATTCCTTATTGATTACATATTATTTTAGGTGGTTCTTTCCAGTTTACAGTTAGTGCCTCTTCCTTCCAAAGGTCTAGGACTGGCACCCAGTATACCGTTGGGACACATCGGCGTAGTTACATTTGATTTTTCCCATTTTTAAGAAAAGAGTATTCTCTCGTGTTCAGTACATTCCATAAACGCGTGGCCATATTACATACTTACAAGTCCAGCAAATGTTGGGCTGACTGACTTTCTTCCTGAAATTTTATTTTTACTGCCCCAACTGTACAAAATCGGCTCCATTATCAAAATATATTTCGCTTACTGGCCTTTTTGCACGAATTATAGGTTGTATGTTCCTTGGGTTCCATTTTGGAAATTTCTTTTCAGCCTCGCTGCATTTTGCTTTTGTTTCACCCATAATACAGCAATTGAATCAGTGTTCGTCCAATGTTTTTCTTAATATTTCCTTTTATTATTTTTTAAGTCATGTTTTGCATCAACTTTGATTTTTATTTTTATTTATTATCGCACGAAAGTAGCTGTCTAGACTCTCCAATTCTTTTTTGTAGTTTAGTACTGAAGTTAGTACTGTTTTGAAGTTTAGTACTGACTCATCCAGACATAAGGTAATCCTGCCCGATAAGTCACTTTATGCGTCCTAGTGATGACGGATGCTGGCAAACGGAAACGTTTTAAGACTTCGAGCTATGGTATTTTGCAGTGTTGTTGTAAATGTTCTAGCCGAAAAACCATTCTCAGCTTATGTAGCTATTCTACATATTTTATAAGATATTGCGCAGTTTTTTGTATTTTTGCGGTATTACTTTTAGAAGCTTTATACAATCTCAGCACATTTAATCTGACATTTCACGGAGACGTCCTTACATTCATAGATACATATATTATACACATTTAGGTTGCCTATTAGTGCATTTTGACTAGAAATCTAGTTCTGGATTGGTTAGCTACCAGCGCTGTCAGATCTACTATAGTCTTTTTATTATTAGACATCACTTTCTGTACCATTGTACCTTGTTTTCTGCAGAAATATCTTTCTCTACTTGTATATTCAAGATTATATACATACATACGAATTTTCTGTTGATCTAGGCATTGTTTGATTTGTTGAAATCATTCATCTAACCTTAGGAAGTGCATGTGGAGTTGTTATATTTAAATCAAAATTTTGATTTCTTCGTTCATACTGTAAGATAAAATCAAAAAGTGTATTTTAATGTAGAATTTAAGTTGAAAGATTAAAAAAATATATAACTCAGCTTAATAAGGACTCTTAACAAGAACATATTTTTAATATACAATAAGACCTTACTTAATACTGATTCATTTAGCGCTGTGTCGGTTTAGCACTTTTTTATTTTAACCCGTGGATTCCACGAAATTGTGCGCAGCGCTAGGTTTCCAGATTAGTTGTTTCTTGTTTGATACGCTACTGTACAGATGCATTTTTACCATTTGAAACATTTATTGACATTATTGTGACAAAGTTTATGATCTTTAGGCTTTATTATAAGTAGTAATGAGAAACAAGAAAACAAAACAACCAGAAAAACTATTTCACTGGAAGCTAAAATGCAAGTGATAAGAAGAATTAAACTTTTTCAGGAAAATTAATTTTTGTTATTAAAATTAATTTTCCTGAAGAAGCTTTCCATAGGAAAGCGACATATTGAGAAAAAAATATATATTGCTAAATTAATTAAAAAAGACCGTTAAAAAGAACAGTATTCCTGTAGGTTTAGCTTTAAGTATTATAGAGGAAAAATGGCAGATTATAGAACAAAATACGAATATTGAGAAGGAATTATTTTTACGTTTTCTTAAGTTTTGCATAGAAGACATTAGGTATTTTCAATTTGATAATAGGATATATCAACAGAAGGAGGGCCTCCCTATGGGCTCTCCAGCATCTCCAATTATAGCTGATATTGTGATGGAGGAATTACTAAATTCATGTATTAGTAAAATGCATATTAAACCTAAGATAATCACAAAATATGTGGATGATTTATTTTGTATAACTTCAGAAGATGCAGTGGATGATATTTTGTCAGAATTGAATAGTTTCCATCCGGATATTAAATTTACGATTGAAAGAGAATTAGAATCTAGACTTCCATATTTAGATATATTGATAATAAGGAAGAAAAATAAGTTAGTATTTGATTGGTATAAGAAACCAACATCTTCTGGAAGAATTATTAATTTTTATTTAAAACATCCAAGGAAAATGATAATAAACACAGCGAAAAATATGATAGACAGAATATTGACTATAAGTGATAGAGAATTTCATTTGAAGAATAGGGATACAATAAGAGATATACTTAATGACAATGATTTTCCAGTAGAATTAACTAACAGGTTAATTAGACAATATGGTAGTTATAGGCATAATTTAGGAAATACTACGGCAGAACCAAGAAATTATAAATCATTAACTTATATTCCTGGAATATCAGAAAGATTAAGAAAGTCTAAAATATATGACACAGATAGATATATAATTGCACACAAAACATATAACACATTAAGTAAATTATTTAGCAGTATGAAGGATAAAATAGGGAAAATGAAAATATCTGATGTAGTATACAGGATACCATGTGGAGGAAATGACCAGGTGAACTGTGACAAAGTTTATATTGGGACAACAAAGAATAAACTTAAAACAAGATTAGCTGGTCATAGATGTGACCAGAAATATAGGAATATTTCAACACAGAAGACATCCTTATCTTCACATTGTATGAAATATAATCATTATCCAAAGTTTGATGAAACATCAGTATTAGATATAGAAAAAAACTACAAGAGACGTTATATGTTAGAAATGTTAGAAATTGTTAATGTACCAAATGTAAGGAGAATAAATTTCAAAACAGACACGGACAATTTAGCACAGAATTATAGGTACTTAATACAAAAGACACATAATTTGTTATAATTATTTTATAGGAAAAATTTGTTATTTAATTTCCGTTTGTTTGTTTTTGTATGTTTAAATATTTGAAATTTTAATTTTTGTATGTTTGTATGTATGAAGAAAATTATTTTATATGTTTTGTCAAATGTTTTCAAAAATTTTTTATTTTCAAATTGTTATAATTTTTTGTTTTTGTTAAATATAAAAAATAATTTCCTGAAGAAGCTTTCCACAGGAAAGCGAAATATCGAAAAAAATAAAATCGTTAAATTATTTAAAAAGACCGTTAAAAGATTATTTCATATTTAATAATATTTATGAAATAATTATGTAAATAAATAAAAAAATGCTGGTAGATGTGTATGTTTCTTTGTATTATTGTATTATTATTATTATTTTTTAATTGCTAGAGACAGAGATTTAGTTTATTTTTCAAAGTAATATATTTTTAGCAGATTACCTTTCAGAATTTGGCTATTTTAACGAGATTAAATTGTCTGCTATAGAACTGAATTCTTGTTTTCTTTTTTCGAAAAAGCGAAGGGAAGGTGACTTATACCGTCATGGCACTTTAAAAACCATTTATGCTTTTACTTTCTCTAGTTTGGGAATGTGAACATACGTTACGCATTCCTGTTGTTTGATTTTGTTATGTCTTTGTTGAAATTCCGTTCTCCACTTTATTGAAGTATTTCGGGAGGTCAGCCAAATTATTAGTTATTCGAAATTTTTATCGGCTAATAATAATAGTGATTATTATTTAGATCACCAGTGGGTTATTAAAAGGTGCAACGAACAATGGGAAAGGTCAATGTGGTCATGGCGAATATATGGAATATATACGAATATACAAGGTTTACTTAATAATTTCAACCAACTGGAAATATTAATAGAAATAGAAAACCCGGAATTTATAATCTTATCAGAAACACATATAACATCGATGAAACAGAGATCCAGCTTAATGGTTATAATCATCATAATTCTTTATCAACCTCAACCAGAACAGGGGGTGTAATAATATATTTTAGGAAGAAGTGGAAAGTAAAAAAAGTAGCTGAAAGGATTGTTGATACAAAAATATGGATCGCAGCATACATAGCACATAATAAAAATAATAGATATACTGTAGTAGCTATATACCGATCTCCAAGTAGTGGTGAACATGAATTTTTAGAATTATTTGCAGATATAACGGAAGAAATAAGTAAACTGAATTGTGATATTATAATAGCAGGTGATATTAATATAGACTGGTGCAAACATAGCTTTTATAGAAATAAATTTAAGTATATTCTGGATGACAATGGACTGAAGCAGATAATAAGCGAATTTACGAGAGTGACACCGAACTCAAGAACACTAATAGACTATGTGATAACAAATACTCGGAACATATCGGCACACATTAATATCTCAAATAAAATATCGGACCATGAGATTATAGACATTTTTATCGAAAGCGAGCATGAAGATGTTAAAAGACCAAATAGAAAAGAAGTGGAGATATTCAAATACAATAAGGACGTATTTAATAGAGAAATAAGAGCAGTAATGAGATATCAGGATATGAAGGATGTCAATGAAAATGTAAATTTTTTCGATAAATGTTTTGAGCAAACTGTTGCAAAATTTGTTACGAAAAAGAAAGTAAAGGAGCAAAATAATATTAATAAATGGTATAACCACGAAATGAGTGCAATGAAAAGGGAAAAAATCAACAAATACCAAATCGCAAAACTGGAAAATACGAATAATGCATGGTCAAACTACAAGATTATACGAAATTTATATAAGACAAAAATAGAAAATGGAAAAAATAAATATATGAACGATCAAATTACTAATGCCAAAGACCAAAAGCAAATGTGGGGGCAGATAAAAAAGCTAGTTCTGAAAAAACATACAAATGTGATAACGTCGGTAATATTTAATCAAATTGAATATAATAATAATAATCAAATAGCTAGTCAGTTTAATAAATACTTTATAGACAGTATTAAGTTGGTAAGAGATTCAATCACAAATGTACAATATATAAACCAAATACCGTTGATAAATAAAATTTTTAAATTTAGACCAATAACAATGCTTGAATTGAAAAATATAATAAAAGAAATTAAGAATAAGCCCGACTACACAAGGATATCGAAAAAGATCATTATAGAAAATTGGAGTGCTATCGGGATAACTTTATTAAAGATAATAAATGAATCAATGAAAACAGGAGTTTTTCCTGACAAATGGAAAGAGACAGTGGTAACGCCTGTAGAAAAAATTGGAAAAACTAATAAATGTGAAGAATTTAGACCAATTAATACCCTGAAAATATTCGAAAAAATTTTGGAAAAAGTTGTGAAAATACAATTGGAAAAATATATGGAGGACAATAATTTACTATCAAAATATCAATCTGGCTTTCGAAAAAAATTATCATGTGAAACAGCGATAAACCATGTAATAAACGAATGGAAGAATATAGGAAAAGAGCATAAAATTATGGCAATATTTTTAGACTTTAAACGAGCATTTGAAACCATTGATAGGGATATAATGATAAGGAAATTATATATGTACTGTATACGAGGTGTGGAATTGAAATGGTTTAAGTCGTATCTTGAAAATAGAAGACAGATTACGAAAGTAAATGGAGTCAAATCAAATGAACTAAAAAACGACTATGGTGTCCCCCAGGGTTCAATTCTTGGTGCATTAATGTTCATTATATATATAAACGATATGCCAAATATTATCGAAAATTGTTCTATAATGTTATATGCGGATGATACTTTGATATATTCCATCGCACAAACGAAAGAAGAGTGTAGAAATAAATTGATGCAAGATGTTGAGAAAATTAATAAGTGGCTGAATATGAACAAATTAAAGATAAACGAAAGTAAGACAAAATTAATTGAAATAAATATGACTAGTGACTCAGTATTTAAAATCAATAATGAAATTATAGAGAAAGTTAAAAGCATAAAGTATCTTGGTTTTATAATTGACAAAGAACTGAATTTTAATGATCACATTGATTACATATGTAGAAAAATAGGCAAGAAAATTGGTTTTTTTAAACGGATAAGGAACAACATTTCAACAATAACCGCAGTGAATATTTATAATACGATGATAAAACCGCATTTTGAATATGGTTCTACGATTTTATATACGTGCTGCTTGGATTCACAACTGGAAAGAATGCAGAAGTTACAGAATAAGGCGATGCGTAGTATCCTCAAGTGTAGCAGATATACATCTATCTGTGCAATGCTAAATGCACTTAAGTGGTTGAACGTACGACAGAGACTCGAACTGAATACATTGTGTTTTATTCAAAAAATTAGAATGGGCGACGCTCCTGAATATCTGTGTGGGAAAATAGAGTATGTTGGAGGTGTACAACCTTATAAATTAAGAAATTCGGATAATTTTCGAATACAACGGATGACATCAACAGCGATGCAACGATCACTATTTTATAAAGGTCTGAGATTGTATAATACAATACCGAATAGTTTGAAAATAGAAAGAAATTTTTGCGTATATAAAAAGGAAATTGTGAAATTTGTCAGAAATATTGTTTGATTTTAGGATTAATTAATGTATATAAAGTATTTTTAATACTAATAAAAATGAATAAATAAATAAAAAAAAAAAATAAAAAAAAAAAAACGAGTTGTGCTGTCTTCGTACCCCCCGGGGGCACATTTATCGGTTCTTATAGAATACTCGACTATCTGGACCTGTGCAACTGGGGGAAAAAGGGAGCCCAGTCCCCTGAAGTCAGACAGGGAGACAACTGGAAACTCCACTTTATTTCCACGGGGATCAGTGAGCCCCAGAGTTCATTATTTGTCTCTTTAGACTTATAATAGTTCTCTGACTGATCATTGAGGTTGGCCCCTATATGGGAGCATCGTGGTGGTTGTGGTTTTGCGGCCCCATATCCAATGGTTTTCTATGGTGGCCAGGATCATCTCACTGATAATGACACGCAAAGTGAATGATCCAGTCCAGTGAGCATGCTTGATATGTGTTCTGGACAGGAGTTGGAAAGTCTCCAACTCTTTAGCAAGGTGTGATGATTTGCAGACCTGTACTGAAATCATTTAAGTTGCAACTAGGTGGTTCTGTTGCATAGAATTATGGCTTCGGCTATCTAGGACGCATGTATGACGTTCCAAATTATACAATAGTGGTTTGTCCACCATCTGATTAAGACTAATGGTCAGGCGCGGATGTAAAACAAATCACACTCTGTGCTGTCTTCGTTTAAAATGTACGGATCGGCGCTGC
The DNA here is from genome assembly GCA_030448955.1 of Trichopoda pennipes. NCBI lineage: Eukaryota > Metazoa > Arthropoda > Insecta > Diptera > Tachinidae > Trichopoda > Trichopoda pennipes. Next base: position 8,991,160 of record JASKUP010000042.1, read on the forward strand.
TAATTACGTTTTTAAAAAGTAGAACTGTGTATCTCTATTGTACAGTTAAATTTTCCTATTACTCAATAATTGTTAATTCTTGTTCAGAAATGTCTTGGCTTAGGGGTATATAAAAAGTTGATGCGGTGATTTTAATGTTCAAATTTATTCTATAGCAATTATTTGGTGATTAGAGTTGATATACAGTTCCCTGCTGAGAATATCAAATTTAACTTATCTTGCAACACTTTACTTTGAAGTTGTATTCTGATCAGCATTAATAAAGTAGAAATAATCATCCTTAATATTAATTTTAATGTAGGTCAAGCGACTCGTAGCAATAAATAGCTGCTAACAGTGGTGTAAAAAAATGTTTTTATGTGTGATTCTAACAAAAAAACAAAATGAAGAAAAAACTGAAATTCAAAAATTTAAAGAAGAGCTTTGAGGCAAACATCACTAATTTCAATTTTTTTCCGTATTCAATACTACATTTTTTCATTTTATTAATCTCAAAGAATGTTTTGACAATAATTGAGTCATATAAAATCAATGCCGCTTCAAGGCATCTTTCAAAATACCAAACGTCACAGAATATTAATCGCTTGTTTTTAACATTCACTTCCACCATGGCATTATAGTGCCGTTGCCATGATTTTGCATAGACATTGACATTCGTAAAAGATCGACTAGTTTTTTGGTGAATTGGAATAGACGTTGACATTCATAAAAGAGCGACTAGTTTTTCGGTGAATTGGTTTCCTCAAGCGAAATTAATGTGTTAACAAAAACAATAAAAAATACCAAAAGTCACACAATAGTAATCGATTATTTCAACATTGACTGTCACAATGCCAATATTGTGCCGTTGACGTCAACGTTTTACGCCCACGTAGACATTTACAATAAGGGTGAATGGTTTCTGGAAAAAATAGGTGTAAAATTCAAAGCACAGTGAGTGTTCTCAAGTGAAATAATATTTTAATTTGCAACTATTATTTTAAAAGCCGTTGATATTATGACATTGTCGTATTACAAACTCCGTTTTATATGTTGTGTGAGATGAAAGTTTATGCGATTTAAAAATAGTTTGAAGTTAATTAGTTTTTCGTGCAGTAAACTCAATTAAAATCTGTGCAGAATATTTCTGTTAAATATTATTTTTAATTTTAAATGTGATATAGGATATTGAATGGATTTTCCATTGGCGGTATTGAAATGTTCGTTTTGTGTCTTAAGAGACGGATCTTTTTATTTATTTTTTTGCTTCTGCAGATGGCTGTTTTTCACTTTGGGTGTATATTTTTTTTTTGAAATATGAACGTTACTGAAGTTGAAGAGCGGTTTCTTAATTAGATAAGGGGTTAATTGTTTCTTATAATAGATGAAGAGAAGATAGATGATTAATAACTAAAGTTCAGTTTCTTTAAGATCTGAATTTAAAATTAACTTAGATATGGAAATTTTTGAGAGTTTCTACAAAGTTATCGATTATCTTTATTTGGACATTTAGGAAAGTATTTGTAAACAATGTCACGATTTATTTAAAAAACTAAATTTAAACAGGAAGAGATTATATTTTTTAAGAAGATGTACAGGGCGTAGCATCAATTAGAGGGAATCTAAAGGCCAACTTTAATTCCTTTGAAATACTATGTTTCACTGTGTGTACATGTGTGCATCTTAGCTTTAAGGCATATTTTCGACTTCCAAAAGATGTCGTTATTTATTTAGTGAAAGGATTCAAGATTTAAAACTGTGTTCAAATTTGAGGTTTTTTTTGGCTTTCAAAAGTCCCATGTCAATGATTTTAACTTCGGTATGGCTCAGCCGATTTTGTTGCTTGTTGGTAACAGAATATTTATTATAATCACTTTTAACTTCTTTTAAAACTTTAATACACAGCATCCTGCAAAAAACGGTTGCCGGGTAATCTCCTATTTTGCAGGGTTATATTCTATGCAATTTCGACGGGCTTCATCAATGTTACAGTAGTGGTTTTTAATTTTCAAAATTTCTCTTGCTTCTCCTTTTGAAGGATAACATTATGTACAAATGCAGTCAATTTTTTTTTTATGTAAAAGTGATCTGTTCCTACGGAGGTTGGAGCCTCTCCTATAGTGTTTTTCAGTATATCCTAGTTTTTGGCAGCTCTTATACATCATTCGACTTTGGGAGTAAAATTAAACCTTATATTTATATATGAATAAGGGAAATGTAGTTAACAAGCTATAAAGATCAAATAGATAAACATTTTGCTTATCTTCATCGACGTCCTTTAGACATGGTCTGACAAAGTTTGCAGGAAAAGTTTCACAATCTACAATCTTTCTAAAATTTTAGTTTTTTCTGTGATGCGTGCAGAAAATTTTTAAAAAGAAAACATTTAGTGTAAGAAAATTCGTATATAAACAACAATTTTACTAACACCAATAAATTTGTTCATTTTTATAAAGCCACAATTTTTATTTTAAAATGGCTATATAACTTTAAAAAATGAAATTGTCATTGTTTGGCTCAAAAATAATTAAAGATATATTTTTTTCAAAATGATCAGAATTTAAAAAATTAAAAAGTTTTAATTCAATTTGCGTTAATTGGTGCTAGATTCGCTTAAAAAATATATATATATATATATATATATGTATATATATATTTCGAAAACAAAAACACTTTATTTTCAATCTTTCGACATAAAACAGGTTATGCGCCTTTTTACATCTTACATAATACGCTGAAAAGCACCGACTGCAAAAAGTCGTAATGTAGCCGATAGCGCCATCTTTTCAAGATTTGATCCCTTCCTAACTGAGGTAACAATGTTTTCCAATATCATTAAAAAGACATGTTCATTCGTTAACTCTATAATTTTCCAGATACCTTTGAAAACAGCTAAAAGCTATAAGCAACATTCCCCAAGTGATTAAATTATACAATATACTCACATTTCTTCAAAACTGTTAAAGAATCCGAATCATCTCTCAGCAGTCTTCATCGGATATTTTTCTGCTGAATTCGGTGTTTGGTGGCAGTAAGGGACTGATAATTTTTTACTTTGACATTTAAATGCCCTTGTTCAAAAATGACTTCAAGTAGCGCAAATTACAGAACACATAATGTTTAACTATCCGGTTTTAAAAAATCACTTGTTTTCTAGTCCACTCGGTTTGTAGAACAGGGGAGAATATCAGAATATATTTTAGATTTTTATATTATTTTCTATAGTGAGTAAATCTGGACAGTCATTTATCTTATGTATAGGAATGTATCTGTGTCATGAGAGCCATACCACTAGTTTTCTTAGTACAATTTGTTTGCCTTTTTAAAAACAAGCAAAATTATGATTTCTAAGCGAAAAAGATAACAGGTGGGAAATAATTAAATAATAAATGGTTACGTACAACAGTAAACATTAACTGACAGCCTATAGCGTTTTTCTAAAATAGCACAAAATATTTGTATTTAACAGCCGACCTCGATCACAATATTTGGACCAAGTAGAACAGGTAGTACCTGCTGTTGATAACCCTTTATCTTTTGTAGGATCATTTAGGGCATCAACAGCCCTTATCATTTGCCTTCTGGAAGATGCTTGCAAGGCAGTACATGTGAATACACACGAACCTCCTAACATTGTGCTTCCTGACGTATTGTCCCCTTCTACCTACGAGCAGCGACAACTTTCGTTCCATTTCATGCTGATAGGCAGGTGGGGTGTCGTTTCTGAGGCTATGAGACTTCTACCTGAGCTTTGAGAAAGTAATGAAATAAAGAGGTTTGCTTTTAAATCTCAAATGTGGTTAAAGGACTTTAATTACCAAGTAAGTGTTAATAGCATTACCTGCGATCTTATTTATTGAAACCTTTACTCCATGATGAATAATAAAACGCATTTACCCTTAATATGAACTTCATAATTCACAAATTTTATTTGTGATGTAAAAAATTTTAACAACAACAATAATGTGAAATTTCAAGTTGGTATTTAATTTCGCATTCTCAGTACTTTTTTTCCTAACAAAATTAATATCCTAAAATATTAGTGCTATAAACCAGATTCTAGAGTCACCTACGAAACAGCAATTTTTTAATGGTTTTTAATTACTCTACATGGGACACTTGATAAGGATTCAATTTAATTGATGCGTTATAGACCAGGTGAATACGAGAATTAACATTGTTTTAATCTTAAAATTGTTGCGTAAAAGTTGTAAGCTCTACCGTAAATCAGTTATAATTTGGAGTCCTTTGAGCCGGTCAGTCACTCGGCGTTACATATCGTCATTGCTTCATTTTTCTCCTCTAACAATTCATTGCCAGTAATAGCCATTTTCGACTTGGCAAATTCATCAAGTGCCAACTCTTGAACGATCTTCCATTGTTTGTTCTTAATTTCCACGGGAAATGAGTAAATAACATCCTTTGGAGCTCCGTAGCTGCCATCAGAAATAACACCCATTGAAACGAAGTGACCTGGAGCAGTACCATTCCACCAATCATGCATATGATCGCAAGCGGCTTTTGCAGCTGACATTGCAGAAGACATTTTGCGAGCAGCAATTACAGCAGCACCGCGCTTCTGTACGGTCTCTACAAACAAACCCTTTAAGAATTCAGCATCACCTATAGCTTCAGCAGCAGACTTTTCAGCTCCTCCAACATTGACGACAGCATGACTGGCATCAGGAAATTGGGTAGAAGAGTGGTTGCCCCAAATTATAACATTTTTAACATTACTAACGGGAACTTTAGCCTTGGCAGCTACTTGAGCTGTGGCACGGTTTTGATCCAAACGCGTCATAGCACTGAAATTTTCGCGAGGAATTGATGGAGCATAAAAAGAGCAAACTACAGCATTTGTATTAGCAGGATTGCCAACAACCAATACTTTAACATCTTTTCGAGCATATTTGTCTAAAGCTTGACCTTGAGCCTTGAAGATTTTTACGTTAGCGGACAATAGGTCTTTGCGCTCCATGCCCTCTTTGCGGGGCATGGCGCCAACCAAAAATGCAGCAGAAACATCCTTGAAGCCTACAGCAGGATCAGTAGTAGGAACTACTTCTCTGAGCAACGGCAAAGCACAATCAGCCAATTCCATAACAACACCTTCTAAAACACCAACCATCGGTGGAATATCCAGCAAATGCAAAATCAAGGGTTGGTCCTTGCCAAAAACTTCACCGCGAGCAATCATGTAAAGAAGGGAGTAGGCGATTTGACCGGCAGCGCCGGTGACAACAACTCGAATAGTTTCAGCCTAAAAATATTAACACAAATTATTAAAAATAAAAAAAATGTTATTTGAAGTCTTTTAACTTAACATTGGATTTTTTTATATTTAATTATTTGAATGCATGACGTCATTCGAGAAATAGAGAAGAAACTCAACAGTGCATCAACAAAATTAGGCAAAACGGCGTACATACGTTATCAGACAAAATTAAAGCACGGACTGCTATTTTCCAATAACTTTTTAAGTAAAATGTAATAGATAATTTTTTATTTGCTGCAAAATTTGTTTAAACTAAATTGTGAAAGCATTATATTCTAAAGGATGTCTTTATAAAACGATTCCATTTATTTTATGAATCGGTCCGTCATAACCTGAAAAACCTTTGGGTCTTGCAACTAGCCTTAATTCATCGAAACCTCTCATATTAAACATCGAATCATCGGAGAAAAGTACGGTTTTCAATTGTGTGGTGGTCCAATTAATACTTTCCTTTGCGAATTCAATCCTGGCGAGTCTATATTTAAGTGAAATAAAATGCTTCTTTGCACTTTTATAAGATCTTTTACAGCCCGATTTTAAATGAATCTTAGGGTATTGACTAGTCATAATTGTGTAGCAATGAACTTTGATGATATGGATGGATACATTTTAATTATGCGTACTATTCCGTCCACCTTTATGTACCATAGCCAAAGAGCCTGAGAAACGAAAACGGCTTATAATTCTGGATGCAACTCTGTGATCAATACAGAGTTTTGTTGCAGTGAACGTCACGGATTCACGATTATTAAAATCAGCTATGGATTTTTTTTAATGTACTGAATACTTATTTCTTGCAATTTTATAAAAAAGTAACCAAAAAACTTCCAAGTGACTTTGAAAGCACAGAAACCTTTGGTAAATAAATACAAATTTTTTCTAATCATCTCTTATGGCGGTAATTGTTGTTATTAAAATAATTTTAACAAAAATAACGATAACTGTTATTTTCTTTTTTGTGGAATGAAAAAAGCAAAGAAGCATCACCGAAAATTTCGGTAGAGTATTTGCATAGAAACATTTTTTTTTTTTAATTGGAATTACATACCAACAAACATTTTTTATATTGTATGGAGTCGTATGTGTAAGTTTTTTTAAAATATAATAAAATTTTTCGTCAAACAAAACTTCTTGCTGATATTATTGCACTGCTTCTTTAACACCAGATGTTCGCGCTTTAGTTTTGTCTCCGACAGTAAAGGTGCAGATAAGGAGAGTAAGGCCCGATACGTACCTTCATCTTGTGTACTTTTTATTTTCATTTCAATCTAACCAAAAACTTTTTCTTAATTTTATTTCAGCATGATTTGGATTTATTAGTTAGTTTTTACTGAAAATATTAACAGATTAATTTTTAAGTGTTATTCAGGTAAATAAACGTCTGGAGTATATGAAGTAAAATATTATATAACTAGTATATTCTCGGGACTTCGTCTGTATTGATCATTATGTTGTAAAAATTTTACAATATTACAAATTTCTATTATTGAAAATTTCTAGACTTATTTAAACTAGTAAAATTGTGTACTTTAACTTTTTCATTGTTTTTACTTTGAAATGAGATATCTCTTTAGGTAAAATGTACTCTAACCATTGACCCCGTACCTTCGCACAAAATTTTATAAGGTTTCTTTCAATAGTTTCCAAAAATGAGTGTTGTTTATTCCAAAACAATGACTATTGATCAGCATGGTGTGATCAGTAATGCCTAATTCCCTGAATAGATAAAGGCACATGGCGCGTAGTTGCGACCATTACTAATTAGGCCATCAAATTTATTTACTCTGGAGATTTATGATTTTTCGCCGGCGTTTGACTTTTGCTTCTTGGTGGGCTGATTCTATAAATTATCGGAATACTTGCTCTTATTTCTTTGCATATATATACATATAATATACATTACTAATTCCTTTAATTGCGTAACTTTTATTTCAGTTTGAGGCTATAAACTTCTAATAATATTCTAAAAATTTTTGAACTAACTGTGCAGTGATTAAGATGCTCTAACTACTTGTTGTAGCTGTGTACCCCTGCAAAGTTGGTTATCTCTTTCGCCAATAGCTTCATTAGCTCCTCTAATTTGTTACAGATCTGCAAATGATCGAGTTCTAAAGCTAGATGCGCTTCACTTGAAGCGAAATGTGTTATAATATTAGGAATTCATCCTGCAGGTATGAAGTGCCATGCTGCCTTATGAAGACTTGGGCTAAAAACCTTTTCGGCGTTCATAGAACAAGTCCATTCCAATAAAATAATTGAAATATCCTCACAACTCCTATTCCGTGTAATCACAAATAAAAAAAAAATAGGGACACATTTTTGGTAAACAGCGATAGGTCTATCTAAAATAATACTAAAGACGATATAACTTAAGATATCTAATGTTCGCCCTAATGATAAAACATTCTCTCAGCTTAATTAACAAGTATCTATTAGCTTAGATTATTTTTCTACAAGACACGTTGATTTGACGTAAACAATATAAAAAGCAAGGAAAACACAACAGAAAGGTATGACCTAGAATAAAATTGCACAAAATATCTTTCGAATGACAAATGGGGATTAAAAAACAATACACAATTAATTTTTATTTGGTGTATAGTACACAAAATAAAATATTAAATAAATAAACTAAAAAAAAAAAATGCAAGCAACTTGATTAACAAGAGACCGGATAAGACCTTTTGAAGTATGCGTGTGTTTGAAATATTTTAATTTTTGCTTAATCTATCAAGAAAAAAACATATTTATCGCTGAAAACAGAATGGGTATACTTTGTCTTTCCTGCTACCCTGTTACCCACCAATACAATTTATTTATATTTGTATATAAAACAAATATAACGGAATGATAAGATATTCTATTAATCATATACATATTGGTCTAGTCTAAAGTAAAAAAATTATAGAATTAATTAAGTCTTTATATTTGGTAATAATCTAAAATATGACAAAAGGTTTTTAATAAATTCTATATTATAAAAATCGAGCCTCCCAGACACAATACATATTGTTCATAAGCATACATACATCCATCTTAGTACATATTTACATATGTTTGTAAACATTTTTTTATAATTGGTATTTTTAAACTAAAAAAACACAATCAACGTGTGCCAAGCTTTTTTTTATATAAAAATTCGATCATTTTTCCCCTCAACACTGTAACCTTACTGTAATACGAAATCATGCCACAAAATAGAAACAAAGATGTTCGTTCATACAGGAAGCTATGGATACTATTCTCGTACTCTACTTGCTGATATTTAATTGGTAAATATTTTTTTCTTTATTCAATTGATGCAGGCAATGGTGTATTTGATGAAAATAACAATAATAACTGGTATTGTTGAGTTTCGCAATCTTGATAGAAATCGCACCAAAGGTCAAATGAAAGTTATTTCTTCCAATGATTTTATAATTATTATTTTATAAACCAAAAATTGTATATTCAATATTTCTAAAATGCATACACTATTTTATAATTCCACTTACCATTCTTTTTAATAAACTTAAGAGGTTAATAGACTTTGGAACGATGAAAAGTTAATGTCGCACTGTTTCAGCTGCTTACTAAATGCTGATGAGATCCAACTACTATTGTTCGTCACAAAAAAATAAAATTATTAACTTAATGTTTGTGGCAGAGACTAGCCGTACCGATAGCAATAACTTTATAATATTAAATGCAGCGTTGTAAATTTGGGTATATTTTAAATGAATTTTTTCTACTTTCCGAAATATTACACCGAAAGAAAGAATGATATATATTTCAAAAATAGTATTATAGAGAAAATTAATTTCGAAAGATAACAAAACCAGCACAATAAAAACAACAACACAATATATTTACAATACTAGTATAATTAAAGTACAATCAAAAATTTTTTATTTTTTCAAGTCTAAAGAGAAGGCTAAATATAATCAGCTGTAATTTAAAACAGCCTAGACATAATTGAAATGCTAGGTGTGCTGGATGCTTTAACGTAAATTATGATTTCAGTTTCGCAAAAATGTCTTGATGAATTCTCTCCAGGTATTGGTTTTTAGACTATTCCAAAAAAATTCGCATTTTATATCTACAAAGTGTACGTCCCCAATTTAAAAATATATTTTTTTTTGCGAAATTTTTACCATTCCCACAACTTACAAGATCAATGGTCTAATATTTGATTTCTAAAAACTCCGACAATAAAATGAGTAGCAGTAATAATAAAAACTACAGAGTCAAGTAAAAAATTCCCAAAGTAACTGTTCCAAAGAAAACGCACACTTTACCAGCCGAGAATAGCAAGAAAATTAGGGCGGCAAGTAAGTATAATAATCATAAATTGTACTGATTTCAGCACTCAATAAATAACTTTTTTTAAAGAAATTGTACTAAAAACGGCCGTTAAAGAAATTCGTTTTTATTACAATCATAAAGAAAGAAAAATAAATCTCAAGACACGAAAATGTTATACATAAACAATATTTTAAGATTCTAGATTCATATTTTGAAGTAATTGAAATAACATTTGCATTTAAATTAAAATACATAATGGTATGAAGATGCTTAATTTAAGTTATAAAAGAAAATAATTATCGCAAGGAAAGTAAATGAAATGACCTCTTGTGTTTGTTTACAAATTAATAAGTCTGCAAGAAATCTTATATGCTTTATTAAAATTCCACGAAATAAAATAAAAAAAAAAAAAACAGAAAACAAAAACAACTAACTCCACTGAATAAAGTTGTGTTACGATAAAAGAACTCAATACAATAAACGTTTATTAAAGAATAAACGTAACGATCATGTACACAAAAGTGTGTGTAAAAATTAAAGCCTTCTAATTTTAAAATCTAAATTTAAAACCGAAAGAAGTGCAGCGGTTGAAAATTCTATACAACTTTTTCGAGTTGTTTTAAATTTATTTGCTGTATCGTCTCACAGTGTTGGAAAACATTTGGGTATGATTTTACGTACTTTTTTTTTATTTTAGAAAAGATGTTCACTCTTATTCTGTTTGGCGACGACAACACAAGACGACGACGTTTTTTATCGTTTGTTGTAAATCCGTATTCTCGTTGGCAATATTGCCATTTTTCGATGACTGGCAATAAATATTTGGTATTCTGTAAGACGTTGATGTTGCCTTAAATTGCCGTTGATATTGTCGTCTGTGATTTTGGCGTGGTGCTGTTTTAAACAAAATTTTAGAAAGATAGAAAAAATTAAAAGTACAAAATTATATATAAAAAAGTACAAATAAAACGGAAAATGGAAAAAATTAAAATTACCAACGCCAACCAATTTGAAAAATTAGTGGAAGAATTGGAAAAAAATCCATTACTTGCTAGGGGATTTCAATAAGCAGTGTTCCTTCTAATGAAACAATGAGAAAGTGTTGCGACTGCTCTAAACGCCCTTGGCCCATCAAATAGAACGAGTGATTGATGGATGGCAGTATGCAGTTCTTTACAAATACATGTTTGACAAAATTGTTTTTTCAGATTTAGCGCGACTTAAAATTTAAAGTAAAAAAAGATGGTAAAAAAGAAAATAGAATGCAAAACTATTGGATGCGGCATATTTAATCAACTTATATTGATCCCCTTGGAAGAAACTGTGGCAAATCTGCTGAACATTTTGATTTTTAATTTATTTTAAGTTTAATACAGATTTTATTAAATAAATAAGTATTTATCTTTATATAGGTCTTTTAAATTAAATTTTATAAACATAAATTCAATGTTTCACTTTCCGTTGGAAAGCTTCTTCAAGAAATTAATTTTTATAAAAAATGATTTTAAAAGGCCTATATAAAGATAAATCTTATTTATTAAAGAAGAATAAAAGATAGAATATAAATAATAAAAAAATACAGACTTTATTTTTTTCACACAATTTATATTTTCTTCACAACAATTTTATCAAAAATAGTATACAAATGAATCAGCTGACTCAAACATGAGATATGTGTGTTATATTTTATTAAAATGATCATTAAACTGGCAACGTCGTTATAATACTGTTAGGAAATACCAAGTTAGTATTGATGTTGTGTTAAAGACATGTTGCCTCAAAATCGACGACGATGTTGCCGTCGCCAAACAGAATAAGGGTGATTATTTTGTAAATAATACGGTAGCTCATGAACAACCTCATATGTCCTAATAAAATTTGGTAAAGGCCAAGCAGAGGTATTTCTGAGTTCCAGATGATCAGCCTCCTAGGGTACCTCGGGCATAAAAATTTTTTGGAAATGTCATAAAAAATTTATTTCTTACTCAAATGCTAATAGTTTTTGAACGTAAATAGACCTTAAAAATATCTACAAAAATCGGATTAAAATTTTTTTTTTTAATTTTTGGACGACCTTGGCTTTATGGTCGGATTATTATTTAAAAATATTGGCTGCATTCTTGATAATATAATAAAATAAAAAAAAAATAAAACAGTGGGAAAATGTAAAATTTTCCGTTTTTTTTGGGATTGTTTGAACACACACATACCCATATGCAGACAAACATACTAAACATAATATATATATATATATATATATATATATATATATATATATATATATATATATATATGTAAGGAATATGTATTCCTTATTAAAAGTAATCACTTATTTAAGTACCTGAAATATATTGTATGGGAAAAAACAGCTGTTTAATTAAAGTGGTTAGATTATGCTAATAAGTGCGGTTTTACACACATCAACTTTTGTTGCTCAAGTTTTGTTGTTTCCATTAGAAAGAAAGAGAAATGGTATAAAGGTTTCTCTTTCTTTCTAATGGAAACAACAAAACTTGAGCAACAAAAGTTGATGTGTGTAAAACCGCACTAAGATTTCGACGAAGGAACAATTCATATTGAAAAGTAATTAAATTCTTGAAAACACTGCTAGATAGGAATTTTTTACGGTATTAATAAACAAATGCCGTTTCTTAGAATACAGGTGAATTTTGAGAAGAATATTTAAATATTAAGTACAAAAAATTAGAATAATAAAGTTTGGTGAAAACTTTGAATACAGAAAAAAAATTTACGGTAATTTGTGATCACAAACCACTGGAAAACATAAATATAAAGGCAAGAACAGATGAATAATTAGGCGATTTAACATATTACTTTTCTCAGTATGACTTTAACATAAAATATGCACCTGGAAGAGAAAATTTGGAAGCAGATTGCTTAAGCAGAAATCCCGTGTTGGAAGCACATGAAAACAATGATGACTTATTAAAAGTTGTAAATTTGATTGCGTTGGAGGAAATCTTAGCAGACCAGGCTAAAAACGAAAAACCGCAATATAACAAAGACAAATTTATATCAAAACAAAATATTATTATAGAATAACAAAAAAAAAGAGAAAAAATTATTTTATCTGAAAAATTTAGTATAGAATTTATAAAAAGGATTCATGAACATTTTTTTGTCACAGGATTGAAACAGCTACAAAAGAAAGTTTGTCCTTTTTATACAGCTGAAAATTTAACGCTTAATTTAAAAAATATGCCGAAACTGCACAGTATGTATCAAAAATGAATCGAGAGGTGGAGACAAAATTGGTCAACTATCGCAATTAGGTCCAGCGAAAACCCCATTTGAAATAGTTTCAATTGATACAATCGGAGGATTCGGAGGCTCAAGTTCCACAAAAAAATATCTACATCTTCTAGTAGATCACTTCATAACGCCCGGGGGCACATATATATGGTCTTTGAAGAAAGCAATAACTTAGACCTGTGCAACTGGGGAAAAAGGGAGCCCATTCCCCTGAAGTCAGGAGGGGTACAACTGGAAACTCCACTTTATTTCCACGGGAATCAGTGACCCGCAGAGTTCCGTTATTTGTCTCTTTAGACACTTAACTGTTCTCTGGCTGATTATTGGCCCTTTATGGGAGTATCGTGGTGGTTGTGGTTTCGCGGCCCCATAATAGTCTATGGTTCTATGGTGGCCAGGATCATTTCGCCGTTAATGACACGCTAGGTGAATGATCCAAACCAGTGAGCATGCTAGACATGTGTTCTGGACAGGAGTTAAAAAGTCTCCAACTCTTTAGCAAGGTGAGATGATTTGCAGCCCTGCTCTGGAATCATCGAAGTTGCAACTAGAAAGTTCTGTTGCATAGGATTATAGCTTCGGCTTCCTAGGACGAGCATGACGTTCCAAATTATGCATTGGTTTGGTCCACCATCTGATTAAGGCTTCATGGCCAGGCGCGGATGTAAATCGAATCACATAGTAGATCACTTCACAAGATATGCGTATATTTTAACGTCTAAAACACAAAGTGCGCGTAATTTTATAAAACTTGTGCAGAAAGTAACAGATAGTTATAAAATTGATACAGTTCTATCAGATCAATACCCTGGACTAAATTCTAAGGAGTTCAAAATTTTTTTGAGAAAAAAAACTATTCGCATAATTTTTACAGCAGTAGATTCGCCTTTTTCAAACGGACTAAATGCGAGATTAAATCAAACACTAGTTAACAAAATTAGATGCAGAATTAATGAAAATAAATTAAAACGAGCCTGGACAACAATAGCACAAGAATGTGTACAATTGTACAATGAGACGGAGCACACAGTGACAGGATTTTCACCATGAACTTAAACAAGAAGCACCATATGATGACTGGTTAAACGACAAAAAAGAGGCTTTACAAAATACGATAAAATCCCATTATTACAACAAACAAAAATTTGACAAAAATAGAAAGCAAATTTCAACAAATTAAATCGGAAAAAGATGGATGAAATAAAAATTGGCCCATATAAAATAACAAAAAAGTTGTCAAATTCAATTTTTCCAATAAACACAGGTCACAGTGACTCTGCAACGAGTCTCTTTCACATTTCAAAGTTAGTCCCTGCTTCCCAAAAAGGGGAACAAAACATATGATAATATATAAGAAAAAAATACGATACAAAAAGAAAAAAAAAAGAGAAACAGAAGGAAATATGTTTTATATGGACAGAATATTATTAGAATATATTTTTTTTTCGTCTCCCGAGGAGGGAGATGTAAGAAATATGTATTCCTTATTAAAAGTAATTACTTATTTAAATACCTGAAATATATTGTATGGGAAAAAACAGCTGTTTAATTAAAGTGGTTAGATTATGCTCAAGATTTCGCCGAAGGAGCAATTCATATTGAAAAGTAATTAAATTCTTGGAAACACTGCTGGATAGGAATTTTATACAGTATAAATAAATATTAAAAGCCGTTTCTTTGAATACATATATATATACATACATATATAAGTTTTCATATTCTAGGGAATATACCTAACCACACTACACAGAACCATAACACCAGCACAAAATAACATTAAACACTCTTAAAGCTCTGACTATCTGTTTTGCTGATTCCAATTATTTCACAATGGGACAACATATAAAAAAAAGACAATTGAATTTTATTAAATTGAATTTTATTAATTTTAAATCAGTTCACAAAAATGCTATTATTGTTCTTTTTCATTTCTAGCTGAATTACAATTTATAAAACTATTGATTTCACAATATTAAATTTGTTGTATTTATTGATTTAAGCCAAATAATGTTTGTAGAATAAGCAAAAAGTTTGTATAAAAGTAAGAACAGATTAATAAAGAACAGAGTTATTAACCAAACATTAAGCCGTGTATTAATCCGCATAACTGGCGCCCGAGCAGAAAGTTTAAGTGTTTAAAGTAAAAATTACATTTAAGCAAAAAATAAAGCTATGAAAAAAGTGAAATTATAATCCTTTGTGTAAAACATAAAAAATAATAAAAAGGACATTTAAAGTGAAAGGGAAAACCTATAATCCTCTGTTTAAATTTTTATAGTGAAAACTGTGGAAAAAGAGGAAATTATAATCCCTTATCTAAACCTTAAAAAAAAACAAAAAGGACATTTAAACTGAAAAGGAAAACTAGAATCCTTTGTTTAATCCCTTGTGCAACTTAAAAAGGACATTTAAACCAGGAAGGAAGTCCTTTTTTAATTTTGGCGGATAAAAATACCGGTGAGAAAAGAAGCGGAAACATCAGAACCCGTGACAAGCTGTTTGAACTGTAACTTTCAATTGTGACGACACCCTTAGTAGGAAGCCCCAAAAAGGAGACCGCGGCCCGTCCGGAATGCTGTTTTTCGCATTAATGTAAGAAAAAAAGAGTATTTTTCCATATTAAAAAAGAAGAAAAAATTATAATCAAAAAAATTTTTTTTACGAAACCTTTTGAACCAAATTTTTTTTATATAACAGAAACATTTCTACATTGTTTTTATATTCAAAAAATTATTTTTAATAAAAAAAACAATCCTTTTGGAAAATTTTCTACATTGTTTTCACATATTCAAAAAAATTTTTTTTAACAAAAAAAAGAATCCTTTTAGAAAATTTGTTATATAAAAAAAACATTTCTACATTGTTTTTATATATTCAAAAGATTGTTTTTAACAAAAAAGAATTCTTTTGGAAAATTTTATACATTATTTTTTCATATTCAAAAATTATTGAAAAATTTATAAAGAAACATTTTTACATATTTTTCGATCAAAATTTTTTTTTTATATAAATTTATATAATAATTTTATAGAATTTTTTTTTTCATATTAAAATTTTTTTAAGCTAAATGGTAATTTAATTAAAGAATTATTGAAAAATTTAATAAAGAATTATTTCCACATATTTAGTAACCAATTGTAAAATTTTTGGAGTTTTGTAAAAAAGCAAAATAATAATCGAGCCTCAGGGAAGAAAATAGGAAGTCCCAAATTATAATACCTATCATATAATTTTTTTTTAACAAATTACGAAAAAAAAAAACAAAGACATTACTCAAAAGTGTATTCTAGTGTTTTTTATTATACTAAAACATGGACCAAGTAAAAGAAGCAATAACACAGTTAACTGGTGCTCTTAACGCCCAGATTGAACAGGTTAGGGTTCTCAGCAACAGGTTAAGTAACCTAGAGAGTACAATTCAACGTCCGCTCCGATGAAGCTGCGCTTCCAGTACCACGGACAGAAACGGACTTGCAGGACATTAGAAAGTTTCCAGACTCCGTAAGGGATCTTCGAATTTTCGAAGGAAACCCAATACATTATATTTCATGGGTTCACAATGTTGAATCCATTATGGAAGATTATAAAGTTGTAAAACATAAGCCAATATACAGGGCAATTTTACAACACATTCGTCAAAAGGTAAGAGGTCCAGCTGACACGGCCCTAATCTCCTACAATATTTTCGACGAAAGTTGGGAAAAAATCAAAAGTTGTTTATCGCTACATTATGCTGATAAAAGAGACGTACAAACGTTAGAGTATGAATTGAGCGTGATGCAGCAGAGGAACAGCACAGTTGACGAATTTTATGCAAAAATAAATCACCAACTATCACTTATAATTAACAAAATCAAAACTGACAACTACTCGAAGGAAACGGTAGAGGCTCTAATTTCAAGCTATAGGAATAGAGCTCTGGATGTCATCATTAGAGGAATAAATGGGGAAGTCTCACGCATGCTTGCAATTCAAAAACCGAGAACTCAGAATTTCAAAACCTGAATTTTAGGAACTTTTCAATACATCCACGTTATTCAACTAATATAACATTACCGCTTAATCAAAGAAGTAAGTCTAGCAAGCCAGATATTCCACCTAGAAATCTCAATGTCACGGATAGACTTCGAATATATAATGCTCCTGCACAACAATATAAGCCAAATTTACCACCACCTAGACCCATACAACCTAAATCCCCAATACCAATGGAAGTAGATCCTTCCGTAAGAACACGTCAAATTAATTACATGAACAGACCAGAGAAATCAGCCTTACCCGATTCAGCTAATTCGTCCAACATTCCACGAAAACAACAACGCCTATTTAACACAGAAGTTCTGGAATCATATGACCAACATTCTTATGTTGACGAGGATTATGAAGCAAATACTGAAGACGAGCTAAATTCAGATATACCGGACGATGAGGAAAGTTACGAAGGAAATCAAATAAATTTTATGACGCAGGCCTCTCTAGCGTACCCTATATAGAATTGTATGTAAAAGACAGAAAACCCCTTAAATTCCTAATCGAAACGGGCGCGAACAAGAATTTTGTATCTGAAAAATTATCATTCAACTCTAAACCTGTTAACTCCCAATTTAAAATTCATTCCCCAGCCGGTCAGATAAAAATCACAAGAATGATAACTGGGAAATTCTTTGAAAGCTTGGGGATAGGAAAAAACATTACCTTTTTTGTCCTTCCTGGACTCAAATCATTTGACGGTATTATAGGCGATGATACTCTTAGGAGCCTCAAAGCTATAATTGATAGAAAAAATAACGTTTTGCACCTACTTAACGATGTGAAAATCCAGCCTATGGCAAAATTATCAAAGCAGGTTAATAATATAAAAATTCTGCAGCACGAAGAAAAGGACATCGAAAAAATAATTAACGAAAACGCTAAGCTATTTGGACCAGTGTCTGATTGTGGGACTATTGATACTAATGTCCGTGCTGAAATAAGAACGACAACAGACGAACCTATATACACCAAATCATACCCGTATCCGAGTCACCTAAGATCGGAGGTGGAGGCACAAATTGAAAAAATGATCAAAGACGGTATAATAAGACCGTCAAGGAGTCCATACAACTCACCACTTTGGATCGTAGAAAAAAACCTAAGCCTAATGGCGAGAAGCAATATAGAGTGGTTGTAGATTTTAAAAGGCTTACCGCGGTAACAATTCCGGATGCGTATCCAATTCCCGATATTAACACCATGCTCTCTAATCTTGGCAAAAGTAAGTACTTTACGACCCTCGACCTAACATCTGGGTTCCATCAGATCAAAATGAACGACAGGGATGTAGAGAAAACTGCTTTCTCTACAAATAATGGAAAGTTTGAATTTTTAAGGCTTCCCTTTGGCCTAAAAAATGCACCTGCGATATTTCAGCGAATGATGAATGGTGTCCTTCATACATTATTGGGAAAAGCTTGCTACGTCTATATTGACGACATGATAGTATTTGGAAAAAATAGAAAAGAACATATCGAAAACCTGGAAAAAGTGTTTCATTTGCTCGATAAATCTAATTTGAAGTTAAATCTTGAAAAATCTAGATTTCTAAGGAGAAGTGTAGAATTTCTTGGTCACATTGTATCCGACGTTGGAACACGACCGGATCCAGCCAAAATTGCGGCAATACAACAAATCCCAACACCAAAGAACCTGAAAGATTTAAAAAGTTTTCTCGGACTGGCATCTTACTATAGAAGGTTTATAAAAGACTTTGCACAAGTGGCAAAACCTCTTACAAACCTAACAAGAGGAGCAAATGCTCAAATTAAAGCCAACCAATCGAAAAAAATTACTATTACATTGGATAGTAAGGCACTCAGATCTTTTAATGATTTAAAAGAACTTCTTGTGTCAACAGAAACTTTAACCTTTCCCGATTTTCAGAAACCATTTCTTCTCACAACAGACGCCTCAAATTACGCGAATGGAGCTGTTTTATTTCAGGGAGAGATTGGCAAGGATCGACCAATAATTTATTTATCAAGATCCTTGAATAAGACAGAGGAAAACTACTCCACTATAGAGAAAGAAATGCTAGCAATAATTTGGTCGCTTGACAAGCTTCGGTCCTATCTTTATGGAGCAAGGGAAATAAAGATTCTTACGGATCATCAGCCGCTAACCTTCGCTCTGAGTAACGGCAACAATAATGCGAAGCTGAAAGCAAGAATAGAGGAGCATAACTACAAGCTTATATATAAACCCGGGAAAACAAATGTAGTAGCCGATGCCCTTTCTAGGTTGCCACCTGTATTAAATAGTTTGTCATCGGATGATATTTCCCAGCATAGCGCTGAAGAAGATGGTACACTTTTGATACCACATTGTGAAGCCCCAATAAACGTATTCAGAAACCAAATTATTTTTTCCGAAAAATTAGGCTCGAATTACTACGAAAATCCTCACTCGAATTTTCATAGACATTACATAAAAACTGGAAGACTCAGTAAAAATAAGTTAACCCAGGTACTAAAAGAAAAATTGAACCCCGCAGTTTTGAATGGGATCAAAATCCCTGAAAAATTTCTTGCATTGTTGCAAGAAATCTACCAGGAAAATTTATCTCAATTTCGTATAAGAATTACGCAAAGACTTGTGGAAGATATTCAAAACGAAGAACAACAGTTGATAATTATTCAAAATGAGCACAAAACGGCTCATAGAAATTCTGAAGAAAATAAAAATCAATTACTGGAAAAATATTACTTCCCAAAAATGGGGAAACTAATCAAATCTTTTGTTAAGTCGTGCGAAGTTTGTAGTAAAAACAAGTACGATAGACACCCTCCAAATCCTGAAATTCAACCGACCCCAATCCCATCGTACCCCATAGAAATACTGCACATTGAGATAATGGAGGTTCAACGCGAGAAATTTATTACGTAAAATTTTTTCACATAAAAAATAAGTCCGTTTTACATATTAGGGACAAAATTATTAAATTACTTCATTACTTTTCCGCACCAAGAATGCTTGTAATGGATAATGAGGGTAGTTTCATTAGCCCTATAGTACTTAACTATATAGAGGGTCTCGGAATCGAAACTTACTTTGCACCTCCACAAAAAAGTGAAGTAAATGGTACTATCGAAAGAGTTCACTCCACAATAATTGAAATGTTAAGATGTCTTCGCGAAGAGTACCCCGATTACTCTTTAAAGGAACTAATAACAATTACAGTGGATAGATACAATAACACAGTGCACTCAGTCACAAAGAAAAAACCAGCTGACGTTTTCTTTGGAAGGACGAATAGAATAAATTACCAAAACTTAGCTAATTTTAAAGAAGTAGTAAACAACGATCTTAGAAATGAGATCGAAAGAAATCAAAAAATTCAACTCTATAGGCAAAATCGTAAGAAAGCAAAGCCAAAGAAATACAACCAGGGATATGTAGTCTTTAAAAGGAACAAGCAGATAAAATCGAAGGATAAACCATTGTATTCTAAACAAACAGTCGGGAAGAATGGTGATGTTACAATCACTACAACCGTCAATAAAAGGATTCACAAGTCTCATCTAAAAAATTAACACTTTCTTTTTCAGACTAATAATTTACGGCACAAATGCAACTGTCGACGTGTACGAGTACAATAGCCCTTTGGTGATATTGAAACAGGGAATCGGAAAAATCAGTAGTGGAAACATACGATCAACCTTAAAGAGTACGAAAAAATAATTGAAGATGTAAAAGCCATAGTCCGATACCAGATACAGATCGAAGGAACACTGTGCTTGCAGATAGAACATCAAATTACTAGAATAGAAAACCTTCTAAATCAACTTCACATCAAAAACTCCACGAAGCACAAAAGGTCTATAAATTGGATAGGATCTGCCTGGAAGTGGATAGCCGGTAACCCTGACGCTACAGATTGGGACAACATCCTCAGCCGAACAAATAATGTCATAGATAACAACAATAGACAATACAGCATTAACGAATATTTGATAAAAACCACGAACAACCTCTTTGATGACTACAATAAAATCATAGCCGAAGTAAGTACCAACGACACTACCAAATACACGCAAACACTCTTTAATAGACTGGGATTGGTGAAGGAGGAAATAGCTCAAATTGTAATCGCAAGTCAGCTTGCAAAAAGCGGAATAGTACATTCTCAAATACTGAACAAAGGTGACATTTCAAATATTCTTTCTCAAACGGAAACTCTCCCATATAAAAACGAAATGGAGGCGCTACAATTTGCTGAACCTTCAATGGTAATAAAAGATTCCCTTCTCCTTTACATTGTATCGTTACCACAAACAGACGATACGGTGTATAATAATATAATTGTTCGTTCTAGAGTCAGTAATAATAAGAGAATTTACCTCAAATTTACTGACTTACTCGTATCACACACGAACAAATATGGCATTAAGCAGAAATGCATAACAATTGATGGCATAACAGTCTGCAAACTAAACCAGGTAGAAAGTCTGGGACTAGATAACTGCATCGCTAACCTGCTTAGCGGGGAAAACGCAACCTGCGAGTACCAAATAGAAAACCGGCCTATAGTTGAAGTTTTATCGGAGAGTATACTGTTTTTTAACAAATTATATAGGGAACATCACATACAGTAATGTTACTCAAAGTCTGAATGGCACTTTTATCGTAAACTTCTTTAACGAAACAATAGCCCTCAATGATGCCAAATACTCAAATTGGAAAACAACATCTACTCAAATTCTTCTGCCAATACTACAGGGAAACTTAACCGAGAAGGAAGTAAAATTAGATTTACAATACCTCCATCATCTTCACTTAAAAAACATTAAGCGTTTAGATAATCTTTCATACAAAGGTATTGTCTCCATCAGTTCAAACTTTGCATTGCTCTGTCTAGGGTTTTCAATAATATTAGTGCTTCAGTTGTATTCTAGATGCAAAAAACATCAAAACACGTTAAGTTTTTCTTCCCATACAAACTTTCCTGAAATCAAGATAAATTACCCATAACACTGGATCAGCGGGACGCTGATGCTTAAAAAGGGGGGAGTTATCATATTCTAGGGAATATACCTAACCACACTACACAGAACCATAACACCAGCACAAAATAACATTAAACACTCTTAAAGCTCTGACTATCTTTTTTGCTGATTCCAATTATTTCACAATGGGAACAACATATAAAAAAAAGACAATTGAATTTTATTAAATTGAATTTTATTAATTTTAAATCAGTTCACAAAAATGCTATTATTGTTCTTTTTCATTTCTAGCTGAATTACAATTTATAAAACTATTGATTTCACAATACTAAATTTGTTGTATTTATTGATTTAAGCCAAATAATGTTTGTAGAATAAGCAAAAAGTTTGTATAAAAGTAAGAACAGATTAATAAAGAACAGAGTTATTAACCAAACATCAAGCCGTGTATTAATCCGCATAACTTATATAAAGAAAACACTATCAGTAGCATTTTTAGTTTCTTAACGGAAAAATAATTATTAAATTTTGCTTACAATTAACTTTGTTAGTCATTAACCGTTTTCTTTTTGCTTAATTTCTTATTTTAGTTCAATAACCATTTAAATAATTTTTTATGAATTATATCAAATTACGATGAAATTATTATTATTCTTATTTTAGTTCATCAACCGTTTACTTTACTATTTAACTAATTTTTGCTTATGAATTATAATTGCACTTGCATTTTTTTTGCAATAAAATTATTATTAACAAAATGTAGCTTAAGTATTCTGTTAAAATAGTATATAAGAAGAATGAAAAATTAAAATTGTTACAGTAGTTAAACAAGATTCTGTTGTTTTAATTATTGTGCTCATCACCCTTTAAGTTTCAAGTGCTTAAAGGGACAATCAAAAAAGATTAATACAGACCAAATTTATGTGTTTGGTTTGAATCATATTAATCGAATTCCTACATTTTGATTCTCTTGTGCTTACTGCCTTTAAGTTTCAAGTGCTTAAAGGGACAAACAATAAAAGATTAATACAGACCAAATTTATGTGTTTGGTTTGATTCATATTAATCGAATTTCAACAGGGATTTTCCCCAAAAAGGCGGTGGCTTATAAATTGAAACTTACTTTGGCGCTAGTAATTTTTTTGGCATATTTTAAAGTAAAAAGCGAATAATAGAAAAATTGCTTTAAAACTTATAACGGTTCACTCTCCAGCCCTATGCAATTATAGCCACTTTTGAAGCAAGCTTTATGAATTATATCGATATTACTCGGAGTATAAAGCATCGATTGAAAAAAATGAACGCATTATTAAAGCCCTATTTCTTGGATACATACCCCAAACAGGATTTGACAGCACCGTAGTTAACAAAGCCAGTAGTGGGATTCAGTAACTTTTAACGATTCGATACCTTGTTAATGCTTTCTACACATTTGATTGTTTGCACTAACGATAGTGCGATTCAGTAAATGCTTTTTATTGCTAGTCGACAAACATTGAAAACAAGTGGCATCTCTGTAAATATATACGAAAAGCACAAAGAAGAATGCATAAAAAACAAACAATTGTTGAAGAAAATTTATCATTAATTATTTTATTTATCAAAATTTTTCAAGTTTTTTGTACAGGGTAAGTAAAAAATATGCACAAAATATTTTTTAGTTGAATTGCTACAAATTTTCTTATTTGGTTTCGTATTACCTTTTTTTGTTTACTTTTAGTTTAAATTGAAAATTTATTTATGTTTTAATGTTGTCGACTATTATAACAACCAAAATGAAATGTAGGTTAGCTAACGATTTTTACCGTCGACAACAGTAACTTAACAATAACGAATGTTGTTTTAAAAGTTACTGAATAGCAAAATCGACAATTTTGTTGTTAAAATTTTTTAACAATAACAATTGTCGTTATAACATAATAGTGAATCGCGCTACAGGGTGACCAGTTTTATAAAAAAATAATGAATTTATGTGTTAAAATAAAAAAAATAAAAATTTTATTTGTGACAATTTTAATCATATTGTATATTGTTTTTAAAAAAACCACTAACGTGAAATTTACAGTTTTAAAGGTTTTTCAAAACAACAATGCTTTTGTCCTCGATGTATCCGGCAGACGCATGTCTTTGAATAAATTTATGTTGAGCAGTTCCGAAAGCAGGGACGGTCATTTAGTAAAGCTTTAGCGGATACAAAAATTCCCTGAGAGCCAAGTATTTGCCACCCCTTCGAAATAAAAGAATCCTGACATGAGCAAGGCCTGCAAACATTTACGACCACAATACGCATTTCATAATTAAACGCATCTTAAACAATGCTTATAAGATACTGCATTACATCTAAATTATCTCTTTCTGGTAAAATATACAGCGTGATCGGGCTGCGGTTTCGTACACCTGGTATACCAAACTCTTCACAAAAAAATAAGTTTTCGATTCTTTTTATGCTGCTTGGCTTGTATTCAAACTGCACATTACCCCTCTTATAATTGTTGCATTATGATCCACATAATCTTGCAAAAGTTTGCTTAAATTCAGTATAAATTTCTCAGTATGACTGCAATCTGAATGTTTGCTGGAATAAACTAATTTGGAAGGTGTGTAGCTAAATCATCCAAGATCATTTGAAAGGCTCTTTTATCCAACTTGTAAAATGACATGAAACCGAAAACAGACCAGCTTTAGATTGTAAAATTTAAATATAACAATATTTTTTACCCAAAATGTTTCATATATTTTCTTAACTCGTTTATCTCTTAATTGTTTTCTTTTTAAATCTGTTGGGAAATAAAACAATAGGTTTGGATTTTATTTCTTCAACATAAGGTAATTTATTTCTTCACTTCATTTATTATTATGTATTTATTTATAAGGATTGTTAAGTGTTTAGTTTTATTTTTTTGTATTAAGTATAAGATAATTTGCAAAATTGTGTTGTTTTAATTGATTTATATTATTCATATAAACTAAAACGTTTGAAAACCAACTTTACTTATTGCTGTTGACTTTATCCGCGTTCATGTCTCACTTGTTGTAGGGGCGAAGTTAAAGTAAATTGAATTGCTTTAAATTAAAAATAACAAAACATATTAAAGAAAAACATATTAAAGAACAACAACATTAATTTGCCAGTATCAATAATAAGTAGCAGTACCGTTGTAAAATGAGACAAACAAGTTAATCCCAACCAAAGGAATGTACTGTGGGAACCAAAAGTAGGACATGTTGTGCGTTTATGAACAGAATGTACTGTAGGAAACAAAAGTAGGACATGTTGTGCGTTCATGAACATCCCGCGCCACCCTGAAATATAGTTTCATGAGTTGTCCTAAGTTTGACAACACGAACCTTCCCATCAGGGCGCGGATAGGTTTCGATCACCTTAGCCATCAGCCATTTTGCAGGGGGCATATTCCTTTCTTTTACTACGGCTAGGTCGCCGTTTTTCAGATTTGGCTGGTCGATCTGCCATTTGGATCGCTGTTGCAGAGAAGTCAAATATTCCTTATGCCATCGCTGCCAAAATCCTTGAAACAGATTTTGAACATGTTGCCAATAACCAAGCCTATTCGAACTGACTTCGGCAAGGTTTCCTTCAGATACAGTAGTGTACGGCCGACCGATAAGGAAATGGGCTGGAGATAGATAACCACACTCAGAATCTGGGACAGTACCCAGAAGCGAGTTAACGACTGCTTCAATTTGCGTCAGTAAAGTATGCATCTGTTCGAATGTAAGTACGGCGCTTAAAATTACTCTTTTAAGGTGAAGCTTCACTGATCGCACGGCTGACTCCCAAATACCGCCCCAATGAGGTGCAAATGGTGGAATATAAATCCATTGTATTCCGTCTTCAGCTAAAGATGCGGAAACAATGTCATTGTGGGTTTGCGAAATAAGTATTTTATGCATTTCGTTGAGTTGTCGATTGGCTCCAATGAAATTTTTCCCGTTATCGCTGTAAATCTGGCGACATTTTCCTCTTCGTGCAATGAATCTTCGCAGAGCAGCAATAAAACATTCCGTGCTTAAGTCTGTGGCAAGTTCCAGGTGAATTGCAGAAGTGACAAGGCAAACAAATAGACATATGTAGCCCTTAGATCTTCGGGCGTTCCTACCAGAAAATTGTTTTAACAGTAGAGGAGCAGCATAGTCACAACCAGTATTTTTCGAAGGGAAATGCTTGACGTACTCGAACGCTGGGCAGGTCTGCCATAAGATGTTGACTCGTAATTTGGCTTTGACGAAAGCATCTTATACACTTATGTGTCAACTTCCGAATGAGATTTCTAGCATCTAGGATCCAATATGTTTGACGTGCGATAACGAATAGGGCTGACACTCCAGGGTGTAAATTTCTTTCATGTAAGTCCTCCAGAATGAGTTTGGTAACCCGACTACCCTTCGGCAAAATAATAGGATTTTGTGTGGCAACATCAAGTTCTGAGTTGGATATACGACCGCCAACGCGAATTAATCCGTTACTGTCTAAAAATGGGAAAAGTTTCAGCAACTTGGACCGAGGGCCAACAGAGCGGCTAGTTTCTAAGTGACATCGATCATCACTAAAGGCGTTTTGAGCATGCTTCAGCAGAGCAAGTTTAGCTCGTTGCAGTTCATCAAACGATAGGCTTCTAGTGTGAACATTGTGTCCCTTTGTTGCACTGAAAAACTTAAACATGTAAGCTACAATTCTAACGAGTCTAGTCCATTTTGATATTCGATTCACAACGTTCTCCAAAGGGTTGAAGTCTTCTACAGTAACAACCATGGTATTGGTACTAGGCTTCAGCGCGGAAAGTGCCTCAGGGTCTGTAAGTATATCAAAATTATTAGAACGGTTTACAATAAAATTATATTTTGATTTGTCGCTTAGCCAATTAGGCCCCTTCCACCAGAGATCAAAGCTTAGTAATTTTGAGACAGACATCCCTCGAGAGGCGCAATCGGCTGGGTTTTCTTTAGAAGCAACATGATTCCAGAAGGTGCGAGGAAAGTTTTCTAAGATTTCTGAAGTTCTGTTGCCCTCAAACGTTCTCAACCTCACAGGTGGCTGTGAGAGCCAAGACAATACAACTGTTGAGTCACACCATGCACGCGCTGTAATGGAATTTTGCGGAAATGCTTCTTTAATCCGTTTAATTAGACGTGACAATTAAAGCTCCAGTAAGGATTTTTGTTTTATGGGAGCAACACGTGTTTTTGAAGCAATAAGTGCAACGTAAGTAGCTCCAGTAACATCAACAAATCTCGAATATACTACCGCAGAGTAGGCTTGAATAGAGGCATCTGAGAATCCATGTAGTTCCAGACTGTTATTATCATTTGGCACGAATCGGGGAATCTTAAATTTTTTCAAGACCTCTAAATCATCTCGATATTGAGTCCATAATGTTGCAAGATGCGCAGGCAGTGGTTCATCCCACGATAGATTTTGTGACCATAGTTCTCTAAGTAAGATCTTAAAGCGGACAACTGTTGGCGCCAATATTCCCATTGGGTCAAATATTCGGGACACATCTGACAGAATTTTCCTTTTTGTCGCAACTGAGCCTTCTGAAAGTGCGATTTTGTAACCGAGCTGGTCCATATCAGGGGTCCAGTAGATTTCCAAAACCTTTTTTATGTCCTCATCTGGGGATTTAGTAAACGAAAGATCCTGAGAGCTCCTGGATATTGCTGGGCAATTCGAAATCCATTTCCTTAATTCCAGTCCTGCATAAGATAGCAACTTGATCAGGTCATCTCGTTTGAAAACTACATCCTCTTCAGAGGCACCGCCGGTGAGAACATCATCCACATAAAAATCCTCAAGTAAAATTTTCGACGCTACTGGATAAGATGACTTGTAATCATGAGCCAGCTGCTCTAGAACACGAACTGCGAGGCAAGGTGCGCAAGCTGTTCCATACGTGACAGTACATAATTGATAATGTTTAACTGATTCTGAGGGCGCTTCTCTCCAGACAATTCGTTGATAGTTTTGTGGTTCTCAGCAATCCATATCTGCCTAAACATCTTTACTATGTCCGCTGAGAAAACAAAGCGATAAAATCGAAAGCGTAAGCACACTGAGAACAAATCCCGATGAATGCTAGGTCCAATGTGTAAAGTATTGTTAAGAGCAGTTCCATTTGAATCTTGAAATGAACCATCGAATACAACACGTAGTTTTTCTCCAAGTACTGGATGGTGGGGCAAGTAGAAAACCTTTCCATAGTTTATTTCTACTTCACTAGGGCTAATCTGCCGCATGTGTCCCAAACTCAAATACTCACGCATAAATGTGATATATTGGTTTCGTAGGGTAGAGTTTTTTAGAAGTCTTTTCTCGACCGCGTAGAATCAGGACAACGCTCCTTTAAGTGTATTTCCAAATCGAGGGGATTCAATTTTAAATGGTAATTGGACCACATATTTACCATCACTGCTCCGAGAGTGAGTTAACTGGAAGTGAGATTGTCAAAGTTTAAACAAAATACCAATAACCAATAGTGACCTTATTTTAACTGTTAGTTCTCACATTTGCTCATATTGGTTAATATACCTTAAATTAAATTTTTTTTTATTTTATAAATGTTGCAAAATTGTGTTTAAATTTTAATACTTTAATAAAATATACAGAACACGTTCATTAGTAAAAATTCACTCTTATTAATTTCGTCATTCTTTAAATCTTCAAGTACCAAGTGCACGAAGACACCTTCGAAGCAAACAAAATAGTTATTACAATCTAAATTGCGGACTAGTTGTCGGAAATGTTTTTAGTTTCATAATGAAAAATAATTAATCATCAAGAGCAGCACGAAAAAACACTCCTGTCAGCATCAAACATAGAAAAGGGCTTTTCTTTCGCTTTACGAAACATTTCACAGCCGAATGATTATTGAGACGATGCACACTGGGGATTTTTGTTTGGAGGTGAGGAAAAAAATATATTTGTCAAAAGATGTAGTGATTTCATCACAAATTTAGTTTTATTTAATAGTAATACACAAAAGTAATCAAAATAAAGAAAGTTAGAGAAATGTCGATCGCTACCTGCAATGTAAAAGGCCATAACTAACAAAAAAATTTCAATGATTTTTTTTTTTAATTTTAAATTAAAAGAGCCTTAACTTCATCGCTTATAATACTATGCTTTTTCTGGCTAAATGAAGGCGTCAAATGTGAAATCATGAGATCTGATGTTACCATCATTCGGTGCGTAAAAACTTCTTCGTTTGTGGCAATTCGATTGCATTTTCTGGAGTGTCTAAGGCGATATTTTTTATAGTCTTTGTTACGACATTCCTGAGCCTCTTCGGATAGTAGGCCTACAGGAAAAATACACTTTTCAATTATATCCTTGCCATGAGTCAGAATTTTGTGAAGTGTAGGTAGGGGATATTGTATCACTCGTACAGTGCAACAAACTCTTTTGCCGTCTCCAAACAAAAGTCACCAAATTGTTTTGGATCTACTACCTCGGCGATTGTTATAGTTTCCTGAATTATTGAAAACCTCTTGATTATGTTTTCATCTAGACCCGTGATTTCGGACATCAATGCAAGATTCGTAAAGAATCTTCATGACGTATTTTCTGAATTTGTCGTACCAGAGCCTTACTTAACAGGTTGATAACCTGTATTTCAATTTTCTCTCTAAGTTTTCGCTTTTTCAAACATTTTTGGGCTTCTTTTGAGTGGACAGTCCCACGTTTAAATGAAATATTTTAAGCCACATGCAAAAGACACTCCATCAGCTTAATACGCGCACGAAGTGGTAATTGCTTGTTCATTTACGGGAATAGCTTGAACTATTTCGATTTTATTCATCTTGGATGTTGTGGCTCCATAAATGAGACAAGAAGATGCAGCTGGTGTTTCTGTTAGTGATTGTGCTGTCTTGCCGTCAATCATTGTAAAATATAATTCATGTTTTACTCTAAAGTTGCGATTATTCACTGTTAACTCAAATTCTTTTAGTTGAAATATTTCATCGACTCTTCTCTTTTCTTCTCGTATAACTTGAGGTGTCTTTTTAACGTATGCAAACTGTAGTGTTCTACAATACTGTATGGAAGAAGGTTAATTCTTGTTCCATACTAATTTAGCTGTGTTCCCGTAGTTTTTGGGTAAAGTTTGGGCAAATGAGAGTAATGAAAAAATACTCTCAATTAGAGACTAAAACGTTTAAAAGTACGGGAACACTAAAAACCAAATTTTTAGCCGGAAATAAAATGTCAAAATTGTTTATTTGTTTTATGTCCATGGAAATATGTACATATGTAGTTATCTATGCATACATACATATATGTATATCTCATCAGTATGTTTTTTATACATATATATATATAAGTACATACATACATAAACAAAAAATTCAAGCATTTACTTACATTTTTCAACATTCTTCAATAAAAAGTTTTATTTCAACTCTAAAGAAAACTTGTTTGCTGACAATTTTTATTGTTTATTTTATGCAACAGCTGATTGATTCACAATCTTACCAAATCAGCTCGAAGAAAAAGTGCGGGCTGTTTTGGGCAGAAAGAACAAGAATTTATTATTCTCTCAAATTCTCTCTCACTTGCCCGAACTTTGCGTACGGGAACGCTTTTGGGTAAATTTGGGAACCCGCGGGCTCCCAAAGTAGAGTACGGGAACAAACCTTTTATTTATGTCATCACTTAATGATAATTTAAGTGGTACAACTGATGTCGTATACAAACGAGAGTCAGAAATTTGTGCATATCTCGAGCAAATTTTTTAAATTCATACCTTTACTTAATTGTTCATAAAAGCGAAACGTGTTCATCGATTTCCATGAGATATGTCTCATTTTGTTCATAGCCTATACGAATTTACGTGAAAGTAATAGGACTTGACACTTTTTTTACCGTTTTGGATTTTTTATGAATTAAAAAAAAAACTGTAACTCTTTTTCTTCATACATTTATTTATAACTTCGAAACTGTTGCTTACGTAGCAAAACGTTATATAAACAGATGAAAGTACTTATAATTCTTGATTTTTCTAAATTTGTTTAAGTAAAATCCGACTAGTTGAGTTATGTTAAACAAAAGGGCCTTATCACAATTGAGTTGCGAATCAATCAGCTGAAAAATGTTGTACTGTGTAATGCAATAAATTAATAGGTGGCACCTGGTGGCACTTGAAATTGATTCAAAATGTAAAAAGAGATATGAGGCAATATATTAGCGGTGATTTCCAACTGCAGGAAAGTAAAGCTAAAATTGCAGGTCCAAATGTTTGGAAAAAAGGGATTTTTTTTATATGTTCATAAAAATAAGCAAACAAAAAAAACCTAAGTCTCTGCAGAGTTTATTTTTTCAATTTAAGTATACTAAAATATCCTACTTTAAATAGAAAATAAAAAGAAAAACGTTAGCTCACATAATAAAATAATATTTGTTTTGAAATTCTTAGGTTTAAATTAAGTTGGTTCAGTAAAACATACAGGTACTGAGCTTGAGACGGCTATAAAAAAAACTAGCAGTCAGATCGGAGTAATTCTTTTTGATTTGATTGTACCATTTAGTCTAAAATTTCAAAAAATTATTGCATATTGCATGAATAGTATGTTGACAATTTGATTTTTTTCCGCGAAATCGCCAGTGTGCGACGTAATAGTTTGTGATAAAACGATGATGATATTGTTTTACAAAGATTGACCGTATAGGGTGTTGCGAAAGTCTTTAACATCTCTGAAGTAGCAAAACATCATCCCGGAAAATTTGGAAAAATGTGTATAATGATTTGGAGCTGCATCTCAAGGTGTGAGTGACTCAACAGTAGTAGCGCAAACAAAGATAAAGACAATGACTATAAAAATAAGTATCACATGGTAAGAATGTGGTTTTATATACATAATTCTGGTCATGTCATTTCAGAGAAGAATAGCAGAAAATGCCTACGAATTATAACTTAAAAAACTTCATAGGATCAATGAAAAATCGTTGACAGAGTGTAGATGCTAAAAAATTCTATAGCGAATATTGAATTTTCTCAAACTAAATTTAAAACTTGTCCACTGAAACGAAAACTGCATTAAAGTTTTTGTGAATAGAGTTTATTGACAGTGTAAAATGAAATATGTATTTTTTTTTTTTGTTTTGAACATAATAACATTTTAATCGATATCTCTAAATGCCTATAAATGTATGAAATATGTATAAAAATTTGTTTGTGAAATAAAAACATAATGAAATTAGTAGAAGCTTAACTAAATTTTGAAAGACCGTAATTTTTTTAAGATATCTATTTTAGTGTCAAATAATGTTTGCAAGGATTACATTCGATTGTCGACTCGCTATCGAAGCTCATCATAATCCTAAATTCTTTCATTATTATAACGTTTTCAATCGCGGACATTGTTTGACTCATAACTTAACAAAATCATAGATTTAATGAAAATTTTTTTAGTAATTAATTTTAAGCACAAGGTCTTATTTAATAAAAAATTTTTTAAAAAACTTTATTTTTTATTATATTTTCGATATTTCGCCACACCGTTGGTTGGCATCATCAGGAAAAACAAAAATAATAATGAACAAACAAATTGAAAAAATTTTTTGATTAACAAATTCAAAATAATCAAAAAATTTTTTCAAAAAAAAACAAAACAAACAAAAACAATAAAAAACGACAAATTGAAAAAATTTTTTGTTTTACATACATACAAACAAATTTTCAATACTAACAAATTTTTTTAATGAAAAACAATTTTGAAAATACATAACACATTTACAAAACAATAGTACTTTACACATATATTTTAAAAACATAAATTTAATGACCGAACGTTACAAAAAAAAAAAAATATTAAAAAAGGTCAAAAAAATTATAACTATTATATTTTAATGAAAATTTTTATTTATTACACGAATTACAAAAAAACTATTTTTACATTGCCCTTTTTTGCAAAAAGGACATCACACAAATGAGAGCTTTATACTATGTTCAAACGGCAAAATGAACCACTTATTTCACTTTCTGAATCACAATAGTGAACCGTGGTGTTAATACGAATTGTTTCGTTTTTAAATTTAAATATTGTAGCTATTACATAACCACACAAAAATATTTCTCGCGAACTTTGTTTAAAATAAATAAAAAAGTTGGTTAAGTTAGTTATTAAAAAATATATTTCATATATTAATTTTTGAATAGTTGTTATGTTACCTTATTCGCCTTCCTTGAGGCCCTATGCACTCCGGTCCTACAGTCCGGTTGGCTTGACGAGAAAAGAAGAAAAAAATATATAAAGTCAATCAAGTACACAATATAATTTCTGTAAAACTACTTTCACTACGAAACATCCGTATTAGCAAAGTGGGTTATAATCCTTACCTTGCACTGCCAACCTCCTCGCAGTAGGTGCCTCTCTAAATCTCATCACGAACCACAAGAACTCCGTCACATCCGCCATCAGTAAACCCCTGGCGTCCACACTCCCAAACAATTATTTTTACGCACACATTTTACTTCTTTCAATATTTTTGCAATGTCTTTTATTTAACATTTTATTTTTTTTTTTTACTTTTTTATTTAACAATATATTTTTTTTTTATAAAACAAATCCCAATGCCAAAAAATACCACTCCTGGACGGGTCTAGCTCGTGCTCTTACTTGAATACATATATTTATATTAACAGTTTCCTTCTCTCTACTTTTATTTCTTAACCATGTCTTTTTTCTTTCTTTCTTAAATTCTAAACACTTAAGATAATATGTATGTACATATATACACTATAATACAACATACATAAAATTATTAATTTAGTGCACCTCTGTATCAACATCACCTGCACCACCTTTAGCCTCCTCTGCCTTTTCTGGTCACTCTTACTATTCTCTGTTTCCGCTTTATGTGGAGGCACCGTCTCTCCGTGCCGCAAATGTGTTTGTTGTTGATGTGTATGATCGTTATTACCTTATTTACTAGCCTTCATTTTGCATATGTTCATATATACAACATACCCACCTATTTACACATATGTATGTATGTAGTATTTTAGCTCTAATAAGTGCTGTTTCTAATCTATATTTTAATTACTTAACGTAATCATCTAAATTATAAAGTGGTGTATTATTATCTCCACTGTTAAATTGAGTAAAGTCGTTTGGAATTATACCAAATACTAATTGATAAGGACAATAATTGTGTGCTGTTGATGGAGTAGTGTTAAAACAATATTTGAAATATTTTATCCATTCGTCCCAGTCAGTTTTGTCAACTGAAATGTAAGAGCGAATGTATTTGTTAAAAGTTCTGTGACTTCTTTCCACTGAACCTAGTGTCTGATGGTGATAGGCTGTTGACGTTATTTTGTCTACTTTTAACAAATCACATAGTTCTGTTAGTATTGAATTTTTGTATTCGGTACCCATGTCCGAAATGAATGTCTTCATCGGTCCATAGGCAAGTATAAAGTTTTCAAAAATCCTTTGGCTACTGTTTTCGCACTTTTGTCCTTTATTGGTATAGTTACCAAGTATTTCGTCAAATCACATATAATGGTGATTGCATATTCATTGTCCTTGAAGGATCTAGGAAAAAGACCTATAGTATCAATAATCACTGTATCAAACGCTTGCGCCGACGCACAGTGGCTCAGAATCAATTTTCATTAGCCAAAACCTATATTTTTTCTTGACATGGATTCTTAAAATTTATATGCCATCAGAAAGGAAACAGACCAGAACTTAGGTAGCCAACAAATTTTGGCAAAATATTCACAGTAGTAGGCGTGGCATACTGCTAAAAGCAAAGAATTTAAGTTAATTTAGAAATAAAAAAAATTTGTAATATTTGATCTCATATTAATTACGATTTCTGGAACACTGTTATTGATAATGGGCTGCGGTTTTTTTTTTTGTTATGTTGGGTGGACTGTTTTTTTTCACAAATGATTTTTAAGCACCCTGTATAATTTGTAGTTAGGGTGTTATGTAATAAATTTGAAACCACCATATATTCGTAAAATTTGAAGTTTAAAGTGTATAACTTTTGAAGGACACAAAAGGACAAAAAATCGAAACCACCCATAGAAAGGCAAAAGTGTTTTCTTTAAGCCTATATATACTTTTGCACCCGCCCGGACCCGCCCCTAGAACACTTTTTTTATTTTAATAAAAATACTCAAAATTTTTACAAACAAAATTCTATTAAAATTGCTAGTAAATTTACTTTAAAAATTATTCACTGACATAAATACAAATTGCAGATAGCAAAACGTAGGGAGAAAGAGAGGAAAGTTATTAGTGGTATAAATATTTCTTCAAATGGTTGAAAAACTTCCTAGAATTTTTCATGCTTTTTTGCACAGATGTTTCAATTACCTGTTAAAAATTATAGGAAAATGTGTTTTAAATTTATTTCAGTAAAGTACAGAATGAATTTTAAAAGGTAAAATTTTTCGTGTGATTTTATGGAATGCTACCTAGGTACAGTATAATAATGTACTGTTTATTTTTGAAACCTGATATAAGGAAAATAATTTGGAAATAAATTTTAGTTTCGTACAAGTATTCGAATTAAAAAGCTATAGCTCTTCAACAAATACATTATTTTCAGCTTAAATAAAATATGGCGACTTTTAGGTATAAAGAATTGACCGAAGAATATTTAAAAAACAAAAATGAAGACGATGTTCTAAGCCATATTCAAAGAAAATTGAACATAAATGCTCTCAGCATTGAAACACAATTAAAATAAAAAAAATCTGATTTCGTCAAAATTTTGAATAAACGCTGCAAGGAAGTTGACTTTAGTAAAAGTAAGTTTTACAAGCGCTTTGCGAATTGGTTACAAGGCGAACTTCGTATCCAGCTGATTTCAGAAACCACATATGAGGAGAGTGGTGGAAGACCACAAAAATCGCTGGATAACTGTAGCGATAGATCTAAGAGATCGGATGTGAAAACATTAAATATAGTTTTCTTCACAAACTGCGATCATAAAAACAATTAGCAAAAGTGGGGGTCTTTAAAAGTATTCCAACACCAAACGAGGAAAAACAGTTTACAAATGAGGAAGCGCATGCATTATTTCTAGATTTAAAGTTAACAAAACAGCAGTATGCTCAACTCAGATTGCGTGCGATCGAAAAAGGCTCAAATTTATATCCATCATATCATCACATAACTGCAGCTAAAAAGGAGTGTTATTCTCCAAAGGAATCTATCAAAATCACACCAATTTCAGCACAGTTACAACTGCAAGCTCTACTTGATCATACAGCCGAAAGGCTGCTACAATCACTTAAAGGAAGTGAGTTGAAAAAATCTAAACTGCAATTTGACTCTTTTTTGTAAATGGGGATGCGATGAATCTTCTGGCCAAAACAATATAAAAAATTTTTATTTGAAGATATTTCTGACACAGATATGTTCATGCTGTCATTTGTGCAATTGCGATTAATAAAGAACTTCGGAGACTCGAAACCTTCGTCCAGAACAATGCAAACAAATTATATTTGGAAAAACTATACTCCATCGTTTACGAAATACTGCAGACCAATAAAATTTGAGAATAAAAAAGAAACTCGTGATACCATTAAGAATGAAGTAAGTGACATTAGAGCTCAAATTTCAACACTAAAGCCATTAGAGTTAGAGATAGATGAACAGATTATTAAATTGAATTACCAATTAATACTTTCAATGATAGACGGAAAAACTGCCCAGGTTTTGACTGATACAAAAGCTTCATCCAGCTGTATTACATGTAAAGCAACATCAAGTCGGTTAAACCAAGAACCGACAAAGTCAGTAGATAGTATGATGCATTTGAATTTAGATTATCACCGCTACATACGGGGATAAGGTTTATGGAACACGTACTGAAAATTAGCTTTGATTTGCACTTCGGATCTTCAGGATCAGTAAGTAATAATGACACCAACAAAGAGAAAAGAGAATTGCAAAAGAAACAAGTTCAAGGTGCATATCTCAAACATGAGTTAATTATAGATCAACCAAAACAAGGATCAGGCAACACAAACGATGGCAATACCGCAAGAAGATTTTTTTTGGATCCCGAAACTACATCTGGTATAACAGGTGTTGATATAGATGTTATTTCAAGATTTAAAACAATTACTGAAGTACTCGCGTGCAATGAACAAATTAATGCTAAAAAATTTGGTGATTATGCCAAGGAAACCGTTGCTATATATACATTCAAATACAATTATAGAAATATGTCAGCAACAGTGCACTAAGTTCTTTACCATGGAGAATATGTCATTAAGCTCCATTTATTACCAATTGGAGATTTATCAGAGGAAGCCAGGAAAAAAGAAATAAGGATTATAGATTTTACAGAGAACATAATACGAGAAAAAAGGTCACGAAGTTCTACAAATGAAGATTTATTTCATATATTATTGACAACGTCAGATCCCTTCATCTCTAGCATTCAAAGTCAATGGAAAGTGAATCATTCAGACCTACATGCCGAAGCTAAGGCATTGCTACAGGACACTAGTAATACAGCGTAGAATATTTACAGGAAATATTCCAGCAAACTGAAAAATAATAATTATGATTTGCATTTAATATTTGAATGAAATAAAGTATACAAATATTAATATTAAATATTTATTTATTTATTAACAATCTATTTATGACTATAAACAAATATATAATTATAAATAAATATATAATTAAAGAAAACTTAAGTTACACTGTTTTATTTTAAAATTGACCAAAAATTAGAAAATATGTAAGCATGGTTAAGCATAATTTTAAGTGCAGCCCGCTATACCGACCTTAATAAAACCTAAACTCGATGAAAGCTTAAGATGTTATCTATTGACTAAAAAAAGAATTTCTAAAAAATCTTTGCTAATTAAAAAGTTACAGAGTTTTGGCCAATGAAATACGATTCTGAGCCACTGTGCGGCGTAGGTGTAATTATCATAAGTGCTTCGTCACCTTTGACTTTTGACATATTTAGCATATTTTGTTACATCTTTAGTGATGTTTTTCCAATAATAATGTCTTTTGATCTTATTTAGAGTTCTAGAAACACCTCAGTGTCCACCTTCTGCAGCGCCATTATGGTATTGTTTCATTATTCTTTCTATAGTTTTCGTGTCATTCTTTATATGGGTCACCTCATTTTATTATTCAAATATTTATTGCCCTTTTCTTTAAATTCATTTATTGAGATAAATTCGAACAGTTTCTCACTAGGTGCCACTTGTAATTTCCTTATATTCAATTTACCAGTCACTTTTTCTAGCCTAGAGAAAAATTGTTCTAAATCAATTTCTCATTAGTAAATAAATTATCAATATTAATGTATGTCAGTACCACTTTGCCTTGCTTTATATAGCATTTATTTGGGCCTATTTTTAACTTATGGTATTTTCTGACGTCAGAGTTGTTTGCAATAGCATAAGTTGAGATTGTATATTTTGTTTTCTATTGGCTTAATAATTTTATGTTCAGTTTTTTTTTTGTTTTGGTAAAAATAATAACAAATTATTTTATTTTTATTTCTTCTTTCACTTTCTTTATTTCTATTTCTTATTAGTTAAGCTAACTTATTTTCACTCGTTGACACTCAAGAATAGATTGAATCTTTGTATACTTTTCCACCCTTATTTATACTAGTTGCACATTTGGTCAGTTGTTTTTGTAGGTTTAAAATAGTCCAAAAAATTCCGAAGAATTGTTTTTAATTGGAAATTAATTACTTTATGGTTTTTCCAAAATACAATTTAATGCATTTGTTATTTGTAATACAATTCCAAAAAATTGTGTCAGAATTTATTTTATTTTATAAAGGGTTTTGATATAACACCCCCACCGTTAGATTGAGACTCCGACGAAATATGCACTATGGTGGAGATTTTTGTCTTATATATAAAAAATATTGTTAACATTATGACGTTTATGATATTTGATTTTTTTTGTTTGATATTCTATTTGTTCAATGAATTTTACATGTTTGATTTGTTCTAAGTATAGTTATTCTGTTTTTAAGTTGTTGAATGTCATATTTGTTTTTCTTTTACTTTAGTTATGGCATTAGGTAATATAAATTGATCATAAATTTTTATTTTGATATTGGTAAAGTTTTTCTTTGCTGTGAAAATTTCACAGTTTTCGAATTTTATTAAAAAGTTGCCATTTAATATTCATTTAATTATAATTATGTTCAATTTTAGACTAGAACTTTTATTTTTAAATATTAGTATGCCGGGTAGAATATCAGTTACAATAGATTCATTTAGCATTTGCATATCGCAGTATGCTTCTTCGTAATTCAATATATTTGAAAGGCATTGGTTAGTGATTTGTATTAAATTTTTCTTAAGATTATCTTTAATGTTAGCATCGTATATATTGTTTTTAGAATCTACTAGTATTTCATACTTATTTAGAATAATCAATTTGTTGTATATGTTGGGAATTGGCTCGAATACAACCTTTGATAAAGCTTCCTTTGAATATTGTGGGATTTAGAGAATTATTACTATATTGCTGTCGTTTATGGCGACGGCTGTTTTGATATTGGTGTTACTGTCGAAATCGTTAATAAAGTTGAGTTCTGTGTTGGTCACAATACCCGCGGGGATTATTCCGAGTTTGCTAGAAAATATTATTTGTCCAATGTCGTCGACATGGTTTCGTAACAGTGAAATATCGTTGTTGATCTGTTCTATAAATGTAATTTTATTTACCATAAAGTTTTCGAATTTATTTAAATAATTTCCTATTAGAGTTTGTTTTTGATTTATGTGGTCCGTAATATTCTGTGTTTGGGAGGATATGAAATTGTTAACAAATGTCAGGTTGTTAATTTTGTTTGTCTATAGTTTGTACTCTGGTGGTTGTTAGAATTGTTATTATCAAAATCCATGGTATCATCTGTAAGAATATATATTGATTATTATTATTATTGATTTGTTCGTTATTTAGCTTTTATTTTAGGGTTATTCTTGTCCTGGTATTTTTTATATTGTTTTATATGGATTTTGTAGTATTTATGTCCTGTTTTTGTGTTTTCTACGTGATCTTTGTCTATTTTTCTAGTATCTATTTTTCTGTATTTCCTATGGTTTTTACCTCCTCTAGTTTCTTTGATATAATTTATTCCTTCCTCTATTCTACGTCAACTCTGTCTAAATTTAGTTTATTTATGTAATTCTCTTTCTTTTTAGATATCAGGTCATGTATTGCTTTGTACCTGTCTTCGTGTATTTTCCCATTTAAGAAATCATTGTTTTTATTTTAGTTGTGCTGTGAATTGTGTTGTTATAAAAGCCTATTATCCTTAACATTTTTTCCTCTCCTGTTTCGCTTTCATTTCTGTCGTCCGCGTTGGAAGTGTGGTTGCTGTTTGAGGTATAGTGTATATGGATGTTTTCTTCTCTAAGGAATTCCTGCATTGGTATAGCTTTGAATCGTAGTTCATTGTCTGCGACTATTTTTTCAACTTTTCTGTATGTGTTAATATAGTGAAGTAGTTTTGTTTTGAATTTTGTCCAGCTTCTACCATTAATTTTAAAGGCTACTGCGAATTTCGTGAATTTGTCGATCATTGTCATAAAAAGTTCTTTTTTCAGAGTGTAAAATACGTCAATGTGTATAATTTCGCGGGGTTTGGAGGGGGTCCCGCTTACTTTGAGAGGTATTTTGGGTGGTTTTCTGTCGTATTTTTCCAAGGTACATATTTCACAATTGTTAATAAATTGTATACTCCTTAACTTTAGCTGGGGATTATAAATTTGGTTTTTCAATTCCTCATATACCGCTTGGATGCCTCTATGGTTCTTGCATAAATGTTCTTTTTCGATTATATTGGTTAGTTTATTTTCTTCGTCTACGTCTATTAGTATCCTTGTACATTTTATAATCTTAAATTTATCATTTCAAAACAGGTCTTCGTACGTATTTTTTAAGGTGTCATAAAATTCATTCTCTATTAGAATTGCGTTCAAAAGATTTGGGTTGAAGTGGTTTCTTAGTAAAGTAATTGCGGTTTCGCGATTAAATTCTTTCAAACTAATAGTTTTCCTTACGTTTTTAAATATCTTTTCATTCCTTATTCTAGCTGCTCCAGATGTGATTTTCTTTATAATTATTTGGTTTTTAAATATATTAATAGGTGATTCTGTTTCTTTTATAGTTGATTCGTGAGATTCTAATGAATAGATAATAGCAGGCTGTGGCTCCATTCTTGATAAAGCGTTGGCGTTGCTATTTTTCGTTCCCTTCTTATATTTGATTTCGTAATCAAATTCGGAGAGTTTTAAATCTCCACCTTACTAATTTCGAATTTGGTTCCTTTATGGAAAATAACCATGTGAGGGGTTTGTGGTTAATTTCGATTAAGAATTTTCGTCCGAATAGATACGGTCGAAAGTATTTAGTAGCCCAGATAATTGCTAATAATTCTTATTCTATCGTACTGTAATTTGTCTCGTGTTGGTTAAGAGTACGGCTCGCGTAGCGAATCGGGTGGTTTTCTTGGGAGAGAACTGCGCCTAGTGCGAAATTACTAGCATCTGTAAATTTCTTTGAAAAATCGGGGTACGCCAATATTGGGTCATGAGTCAATAGGGTTTTAAGGGTGTTGAAACTAGCTATATAGTGTGGGTCAGAAATATTTATTTTAATATCTTTTTGTAAATATCTAATCATTGTTTTGGCGATTAGAGAGTAGTCCTTGATGAATTTTCTGTAATATCCAGTTAGCCCAAGGAACTGTTTTATTTTTTTAGCGGTGTTGGGGATGGGATAATTTTTGACGCATTCTATCTTTTTCGGGTTTGCTTTTATTCCCGCTAGTGTCACTATGTGATCTAAGAATTCCGTTTCCCTTTTCAAAACCTCTGACTTGTCTAACTGAATCTTAATGTTCGCTTCCTTTAAACGACGGAATATTAAGTCAATGGAGTTGATATGCTCTTGCAATGAGGTGGAGAAAATTATTACGTCATTCAAGTAAACTAGGCAAATTTTATTTATATAGTCCTTTAAGATATTGTTCATGAGTCTTTGGAATGTCGCTGGTGCTGTGTCAGACCAAACGGCATTCTCAAAAGCTCATAATGACCTCCTTCCACACTGAAGGCTGTCTTAGGAATATCCTCATTCTCGATTTCAATCTGATGAAATCCTTTTGCGAGGTCGAGTGTCGTGAAATACTAGCATCTTCCCAGTTTATCAAGTATTTCGTCGATGTTTGGAATCGGGTATTTGTCATCGATGGTTACCTCGTTGAGCTTTCGGTAATCAACGGTAAGTCTCCATTTGATTTTCCCACTGGCGTCCGTTTTCTTTGGGACTCTCCAGATAGGTGCCGAATATGGTGAATTACTGTGACGAATTATTTCGTTCTCGAGCATTTCACGGATTTGCCTCTCTACTTCACTCTTGTGAATGTAGGGGTATCTGTAAGTCTTAGTAAAAATTGGGATGTCGTTGATTGTTCTTATTTGATGTTTTATGGCTGAGGTAAATGTT
This sequence comes from Trichopoda pennipes, assembly GCA_030448955.1. Lineage (NCBI taxonomy): Eukaryota > Metazoa > Arthropoda > Insecta > Diptera > Tachinidae > Trichopoda > Trichopoda pennipes. The sequence continues at coordinate 9,033,442 of JASKUP010000042.1, forward strand.
AATTTTGAGTCTACCTGATAAAAAATGTCGGAGTATTTTTTTATTACCCCCATTAATTGAGACTTTTCCTCTGCATTGAGGTGTTGTATCCTAATTTGTTCACTTAAAGGTTGATATTCTTTTATTTGTATTGTATTAAAATTTTCATTTGATGCAAGAGTTTTCGGGTTGAGTGATTTTGTAATAGGCGCTGTTTCTGTCCTACAATTATAGTCTTCTTTGGTTTTAGAAAAGAGGAGAACAAATACTACCAGTATTTGTTCTCCTAATTGAATCGTGTTGTCCTGATAATTTATGCGCAAATTTAATGGTCTAATTAGGTCATTACCAATTAGGCCATCATAGTAATCATGGAAGTTTACGATATAAAATTCTATCAAATCTAAGGTTTTTCCGAATTCCTTGAAGCATGGTATTTTAACTTTTTTATCTGTGTAGATCTTATGTTGAAGAGTTTTTATAGGAAGAGGGATAGTTTGGTGGATCCATTTGGGGTGGCAAATACCTGGATTTAGTATTGAGTTAGTCGCACCAGTATCTATGATTAGTTATATAGGGTTAAATTTAGTTTTTATTTTTATATAGGATAACCCTCCGAGGCAGAAGTTTGATTGGTTCATAACTACTGTTTATGTTATCGGGTTTTGTTAGTGGAAGATTGTTATATGAGTTATGACCAAAGTTTCGTTGTGGATTAAAATTTGGGGTGTTGTTTCCTACGTTTAAAAAATTAGCATTTACATCCATTGGTTCAGGTAATGGAAAACGATTAAAAGTTCTATTTTGGGATGTAAAGCTTTGCCTATTGAAGTTTGAGTTGTTATGAGGGTTAGTACTCTGGTTAAGATTATGTGGTTGGAAATTTTGATTGCGGCGATTAAGGTTTACATTATTGTGTGACCTGAAATTCTGGTTAGGATCTTGTTGGTTAAAATCTTGTTGTTGAAAATTTTGCCTATGGTTGTTAAAGCTTGTATTATTTTGTGGGTTAAGGTTTTGATTAGAATTACGTGATTTGATATTTTGTTGGTAATGGTTTTGACTGAAATTAAATTTAATTTGTTCGCTTTTGTTTCGCGTAAAAGATTGTTGGTTTTCTACTCGGTGGTGAGCGTATACGGGTTCAAAAAGAATATTCATTGCTCCTTCTAAAGTATCTGGGTTTCTGCAAGCTAGAATTGTTTTCATGGGTTCGGGGATATTAGATTTGAAAATGCTAAGGGCTGTAGGGTATTTGATGCTCCTGATCCTCGTCCGAGTACAAATAAGGTTTTATTGTTAAGGCGCCTAAGTTTATTCTTTATTTCATCAAAAAAGTCTAGGCTGGTTGTTTTATACGTAGTTGCCCTGAGTAAGTCAAAGAGTTCGTCGCAACTTAGTCGGTCACCGAAATTATTTTGTAGCACTGTTTTTATGTCGTTCCAGGAAGTTACCTGGCAATTGATTTCGATAATTTCTCTGGCTTTGCCCTTAAGTTTACTTTTAATCAAGTCGGAGAACAGTCCTCGTGATAGTTCGTCATACGTCTGTAATATGGGTTGTATTCTATCTACTAAATTTAGAAATGTTTGTAGATCCACCATTAAATTCGGGGAGGATTCCCAAATATTTAATAGGATCAAATTGTATTTGAGCCATTTCGTCTTAAATTTTAATTTTGTTGCTTTCTTTTATGGTTTAAACATAAAATTCTTGTTTTTAATTTAATCAGGGTTATCTCGCGTGAAATATTTTTTTTTATACTTTAATCTATATATAATTAATTTTACTTATTAATACCTTATGTAGTGCTTTGTTGCGATTGATGTCCTTTTTAGATGGTATTGCTGTTGTGGGATTCTTTTCTCTTCTCTTTTTTATTTTGATGTCTTGATATGCGGTGATTATTTCCTGTTGATCAAGGCTTTCCAAGAAGTTTAAGTTTTTGATGATTAGAGCAATTCTTCGTTCACAGAGTAAAAAAAAATTTTTTTTGTTCAATTGGTGACATATATTTTATTGTATAAAATGTAATGTAAGAGTAAAAGGGAAAGAGGCTGAACATAACTGTTATTATTTTCTGTACTTAGTAATTTAAGTTGAATAATATGTTAAAATGATAGTTGCTTTCTTTTTCTGACGGAGCTGTTGAGTGGAGCAGAACAAAACCAGTGAAGAATCAATATAAGGAAAATTTAATTTGCTTTTGAAACAAATTGATAATAAAATTATTGTTACAACATATACATATAATATTTAAATAAATCGAGCAACAAAATATTTCTAAAATTTCATAAAACAACTTCCTTCTTAGGTTATTGTTCTTTAAGTTTTTAACTTTATGATTTTTATTTATCTACAGGGTTACTGTTTTTGCACTTTTTATTTATTTATTAAATTTTATTTAAACACAATGTCGCTTATATATAATTATTGCTTAGTCTTTGAGTATGATCTTTCATATCTCAAGCAGGAAAGAAGAAATAAAATCTCTTTTACATCATCACGTTCGCTTTTTATCACGACTTAAGAATAAAATCTCTTTCTTTTACTTATTTTATTTTCGGTGAATGTAATTATGAATTGATCCTTGGGTATGATATTTCATATCCAAAGGAACAATATAATTTTAACGATACCACAATAGGGATTAATATCCACGTTCTACTTTTTACTTTTGTTTTACGTTGGGTAGGACTTGCGGTATCCTACCGACTGCGCCAATTTTATGTTGAGTTTTTTTTTGTAAAAATAATAAAAAATTATTTTATTTTTATTTCCTCTTTCACTTTCTTTATTTCTATTTCTTATTAGTTAAGCTAAATTATTTTCACTCGTTGACACTCAAGAATAGATTGAATCTTTGTATACTTTTCCACCCTTATTTATACTAGTTGCACATTTGGTCAGTTGTTTTTGTAGGTTTAAAATAGTCCAAAAAATTCCGAAGAATTGTTTTTAATTGGAAATTAATTACTTTATGGTTTTTCCAAAATACAATTTAATGCATTTGTTATTTGTGATACAATTCCAAAGAATTGTGTCAGAATTTATTTTATTTTATAAAGGGTTTTGATATAACATTTAATCTCAGGGGTTCCTCTGAGTTTTCCGACTGAATTGAGTCAGTTGCTCGAATATAATTTCGAGTCCTAAAATTACGATTGTCGTTCGGTCTTTGCCTATAGTTGTAGTTATTACTATTACTGTTATTAGTAATATTATTGTTAGGCCGAAATCTGTTAGTGTTCCGCGTATAATTGAATCTTCCACGAGGTTGTCTAAAAGTTCTATTATAGTTATTCATATTAGATCTTTGTCTATAATATAATATGGCATTTTGAGGTTAATGAGGTTTCTGGCATTACCTTTTAATTTCGTCTTTATAAGGGTTATTGCCAATGCTTCGTTAGATCTCTTTATTGAGTCTTGTAAGTTCAATGCGTCAAGAAACGAACGCAAACTGTCAGATTTGCCATCGAAATCTGGAATAAACTTTCCAGCTGCATTCAAAAAGTCAATTGGTGTTTGTGCCATTATTGAGCCTTTATTGTCAGTTTGTTGTGAAAGAATTTTTAGTATTTCTATCGGTTCATGTAAAGTAAATGGTAATTCTATGTTAAATCCCTTTTTGTCAGCTATTTGTAATACTTTAATTTTCATATCCAAAAAAATTTTAGTGGGTCTATCTATGTTCAAACATTTGTATGATTTATCAAATTCTTCCTTTAATATTCTTGCTTTACTTATTATTTTTGTCCAATTCATTAAACTATGTCAAGGGCATTAGCTCTACTGAAATATTTCTTTTTTAATGATCTCTTGTGGATCAGATAGATTTTTAGAAGTAAATTAATAGCGGTTATAATTGTCAATATGAGCATTAGTAACCATACCGATTTTATATCATCTGTGTGGTCAGCAATTTCAACATTGTTCACCACATTTGCATTTGGTTTCTCAAGTTTTGATTCTGTTCCGCCCATTATGTCCTAAAAGGAATTCTATTATATTTCTAAAAATGCTTTTTCTGCTCTTGTATATGGTGATAATCGCAAATCACTTCTTCTCAAATATATTATCTTTGTTAATGTTTTCCTATCTTCTCTTTCGGATTGATCCCTTAGTGCCTTTGCCAGGCCTCTCTCTACTTTTATGCTGTTATTAAGTTCTTTATTAAAAATACTCGTAATATTAGTTTCTTTCTGCCTGAACAGTCTTTCTAAATTCTGGAACTGTTTATTTAATTCTTCGTTAAATATATAAGAATCCATTTAGATTTTAATATTATATTTTTATTTTAAAAATCTTAGCCTACTTGAACACGGGCGAAGTCGCCTCCGTTCCCTAAGGGTGCGTCGTAAGATCGTACTCCTCTTACAAGCTACTTATACTATTTATATGGCTGTGTGGCCTCTTCTAATTCTGCTATCTTCAGCCAGATTGTACTGGCGCTGTTTCAGGAAGGGGGTGGGCTACTCTCCAGTGCCTTATGGGGCATAGCCAGCTCCCTTCGTTTCTTGACGAGGTATCCTCCACGTATCTTTGAAGGTTTTATGTGGGGTATCCATGTGAGATCCTGTTGTTTTGTTGTTGAGCTTTGGCGGGCTCTGTATTCTTCTATTGTTAGGCGTTGTGGGCCTTCGTTCATTCTTCTGACGGAAACTTGGCTGTCCGTCAGGAACCAGAAATATATAATTTTTTTTAATACTCCCTTTATCTTTTCCTTCTTATAATCTTCTTTCAATTATATTCTGGATGCAATTACGCACTCGCAGAATTTGGCAGGATACTTCATTCTTCTGACGGAAAGTTGGCTGTCCGTCAGGAACCAGAAATATATATATATTTTTTAATTTTCCCTTTTTCTTTTTATTATCTTCTTTCAATTATTTTCTGGGTGCAATTATGAACCCGCAGAATTTGGCAGGATCGCCATGTAGTAATTTTATCTTTATTTGTTATTCCTCCTAGCTCCCAGCTGAGCTATTACTTAACTGCTCCTATCTGAGCAAGGAATAGAATTACAAATTCAAATAAAAATTTTACAAAAAGTTTTAATTCAAATAAAGTACATAAAATACTACATGAATGTATATATGTACATTCTGTTTAAAAAAAAAACTTTTGTAAAGTTCATTAAAATTTGTCTATGTTTAGGTAAATTAATACATGTTCTCTCATTTTGTTCATTTTATTTAGGTACAAAAGTTTCATTGTTTTCTTTTTTCCTTTTATAATCACAACTGTTTCGATCTTGTTGTTTTCCAAATATAAAATAGTTTACATACACACGTATGTACATAGAGCCACTTCTAGAGAAGTATTTTAGCAAAATAATTTTTTTCATAGTGTGTAATACTTCTTTTCCGGCAACATTTTTATGCACAAATTAACGCTGGCTGTGGGAATTTTCTGCATATCCGAAACCTTTTTTTTCTAAATTTTTAAATGTTCTTTCCATATTTTAAGAGCATTTAAAATAAATTTTATATTTTTACGGAAATTATTGGCAATTCTTTTCTTAAGTGGTATAAAATAATTAAATTAGCAACTCTTTCGTCCTTTATTTCATCTTAACTATTTGTGAATGCTAATGCCTGAAGGCGAAATATACAATTTTCATTGTTTCCCATTAGATTTGCGCTGAACAATTCCGTTTCAGGACAAATCAAGTATTAGCCTGTTTCCACGACAATTTGAATCTCGTGTTTCGCTCTCTGAAGCAAGTTTATGAATCATGCTGTTTAAACGACTCATTTATCTGCTTCGATTTGAAAGTTGTTATTAAACAGAAAAACATAAGTTGAAAAACAACAACAGTTGAAAAACAACAGAAGATATCCTTCTTACCGCGATAACATTAAGTATAATTTTTTTCCTATCCATTTCTTTTTTAATTTTATAAAATTAAAATAAATTAACACACCCACAAAACAATATATATTTTTTAAGTTTTCACTTTTAACTTTGTTTTGGTTTTAAATTTTCTTTGTTTACATAAATGTTTAATTTTGACAACTAGTGCAGAAAAACTTACGATAAAAATTAGAGAAGAGAGGATTTTTCCTTGATTTGCAGCTAGATTCAATATGAATCTACCAGCTTCGTTCTCAAAATTTTGTATGGCGAAGCAGGTTGATTCGCTTATGATTGGGGTGTAAAGCAAGAATAGAGAAAGATTCGCTCTCATATTTTTGCGTGGCGAACTATGTTGTTCCAATCAAAAGTACGATATTTGCATGACTTCCAAATAAAAAATATTTTTTTCTTGAGATTAGATTCAGTCGCCACAAACACATAGTATTATAATTAATTTTATTGCATGGTATTTTTGAAAGCAATTTTAGTTTTTGGCCAAACATTTGCATTTTTGGAATCGTCCTCTTGAGTGGCTTCCACAATTATTTCCGCATACTCTAGTCGGTTAATCAAAAAATAAAGAGAATACAAAAAAGACGCTTAGACCTTTCCTAGTTCCAACCTTAAAGATGAAAATGACAAGTTTTGCGTAAATTCTATATTCTATCTGAGAATTATTTATTTCTTAATTAATCAGGTGGAAAAATACTGTGACAGTCCATTTTTTGTCTTCTTTTTACTTCAAGATTTGCTCATACACATCCACTCCACCTACAAACCATTGTAGTTTTGTCTAATGGCTGGTACTTGTAGTACTTAAGAACTGCGTTTTAAATTTTTATTCTATCTGTCGACCTCTCCTACAGGATCCTTTCTGCAAATACTTGATGCATGGGAAATATCTCCGCAATTTATATTATTTTCCACGGGAATTTGATTCCCATGTCCAGTCTTGTCGTAATAGTACCTTTTGCAATTTGTAGAAAATCTGTCCATATATATCGCTGCCTTGTGGTAAGTTTTTGATTACCCTGAGAACTATGGATAGTTCATGACTAAACCCGCAATCTTCAAATGTAACAGCTCCTCAAAAAATTCAAAATTTCGGCACCATTGGAGGTAACACAGACAAGATATTTCAAACCCAAAGGTTGTGGTTTTGACAGAATCACTTGACGTGCGGGACACCTTCCTAGAGAAGGTATCATTTGCTATCAATTGGGTACTTTGTGTTGCTAATTTCTGATCAAATCAATTATTAATTGAACTACCCAAAACTTATTTGTCAGCCATGGTGCTGAATAATCTTTAAAATCTAATTTATGGGGAAGGTCCTAGGAGCTTGATTTTCAACAACAGATGTTATATGCTGAATACTCGTACTCGAAAACGTTTCATGATTTCGTTACTTTCTTGTCCATTCAAAACATAGTTAAGGGCCCATGATTCATCAACAGCAGTATCATAATCACTGAAGTCAATATCGGAATCAATTAATCACCCCTATTCTGCGTTTCGATTAAGTCTCTGCATTCAGTTCCGTTGCGATCGAAAATTGGTATTCTAAAGAAAAACGGAATCGAAAGAAAAAGAAGAAGACAACAATGTTTACAAAATTAATAGCATCACTGTGGAATGTGGATATGAAATAGCAAAATAAGCAAGTTTGTTATCATTTTCATAAACAAATGTAAAATTTAATACAAAAAGTTACATGTATACGTAATTGAAAATAAGCATTTTTTGTTGAAGAACCTAGTGCATTGAGGACTCCTGCAACTTCCTCCCAGAACACTGCCACTTCTTCCTTTGATCGTGCTATCCACATGCAATGTCTGCTTTAGATGCTATTAAATTAGGCAATTTTTCATACTGGTGCAGTGTTGTTGTTTTTGACCTGTAACACATAAATAACACATCATTTTCGGGTACAAAAATTAACAATTTAAAACCAATAAAAAAATTTGATTTAATTAAATAAATTAATTTAAAATAATTTTAAGTGTTTTTTTATCGTTTCTGAACATTTTATCTCATTTTCTACTTACATTTTTTTTAATTTTTAACTTTTTAACTAAAAAACACAGATAGAGAAAACCCCTCCATTAACAAAAAAGCAACTGAGAAAAACGGAGCTCAGGTCGTAATGCAGAATACATACAATCGAAAGAAACTGAGCTGAATCGAAACGCAGAATACCAAAGCTGCTAAACGGAGAAAATTTCGATTCGAATCGAAACGCAGAATAGCCCCAAATATGTTTTGTACTACTTCAATATCCGCATTGTTATTAAAATCAAACAACGCAGTTGTAAGAATAAATAAAAAGTAGATACCAAGCAACACAATTGTGCTCTGTTGCTATGCACAATCTTAACAATAGTGAGCCCAGTTTTTGTTATTTATATATATTTTAACGGATGCTTGCACAGTTGAATGACACAAACTAAAGTTTAATTTTTATCTTTAACAAGCGGACCCGTCGAACTGTCGGACCCGACAAACTTTAGAATAATAATACAGCACAAATGTTTAAATTTTCAATGTGATTTATTTGAATGGAATCAGTAGAGCAATCTTTAAAATTTTCCAACCTTGCGGAGAGATTTTCCAATTTTACACTTAGAACTTCCTTTTTTTTGATTTGGAAAGCCATGACGGAATCATTTCACACAAAATTTCATACAGAAACTTGATTTTCCAATTTTCCAACATTTTCTTCCGTAAAAACCAACAACTGACGAAACATTTTACAGAAATCGGCCCTGCCGTTCTCATTTTATGAATTAATATACATTTTTTACACCATTTTTATATATAGATAGATTTATTTGCTTTTTCAATGTGTTTGCGTTTTTTTTAAACAAACACAAAATAACACAAACACGACTTGTCGATTAAAAGAAAAAAATAATAATAATTTCTTCATATTATTTTAAACAAAAGAATACATATCGCACAGTCGATTGAACTAATCCTCAAAGGGATATAACTTTTATTGGCTAAATTAAATTATCCATAGCAACGATTAGTGGACCCGGCTTTTTTATTATTATCAACTAATTAAAAAAAATGTCTAGAGATTTTAATAAGTTTTATTTATACGATTCATGATCATGTAATTTTTAAAAATACACTTATTAACTAAAGTTTTTTAAATAATATAACACGGCGAAAAATAAAAACAATAAGCAAAGCTTTTCGTTTTTTTTTTCATTATTCCATTTGAACCTAATGCAAAAAACAAAAAAAACAAAAGAATTTAATGAAAACTGGTATGTGTTTTGCTTTTAACGCGTGTGTGTAGTAACTAAAAGATAGACAAATCTTAAATTAACAGGTTTCGTTAAAAGACAAAGTTTATTTCTGCAGTGCTTTAAGAAAAAGATGTTGTAGAGGGTTGTCTACCTACCTCTTCTCTTATTAATAAATATTAATAATGGATCAAAGCATTAACGCTTTTTTTAACTCAAATTCAAAGTGTTATACATTAATTCATGGAAAAACAAAATATAATGAAATTTTTTTTATTATAATTGCAGAAATAAAATTATTTGTAAAACTGATGCTTTTGTAATTTAACTAGTAAATGTGTTGTTTCATTTTTGGTAGCTATTTTAGTTTTTATTTTCAAATAAAATTGGGGTCTCTTTTATTTCATTATTTTATTTTCTTGTAAGTTTTTTTAATAATAATTTTTATATAAGTATAAGCTTCAGATATAAGAATAAATATTATTTTCACATATTTACATAAAGATTGATTTTTTCTCTTTGTTTATTTAAAATATATTATAAGAAACACTTAGTTTTTTCCTTTTTTTTTGTTTTTTTTTTTTTTTTTGTTTTTTACTTCACAATAATATTTTTCTATAGCAATAAGTTGTAATAATAAGAATAATAAGGATAATAATAATAAATGTGTAGTAAATGTTTGCTTGCTGTTGAAATTTTCTTCTGAAATAGTTAACAATATTTTGGTTTCAATCATTATATTTATTATTGTAATTAGTATAAAAAAAGAACATTCCAAACATAACCAGTCTTCACAGCATGAATTTGTGTTTTTTTCATGACGATATTTAATTCACGTGAACTGCATTTGAAAAACCTAATTTCTTACATTTTGTTTTTATTTTATAATTTTCTGAACAATTTTAAAATCTGCAACAAATTTTTTAAAACTTTCTCAAATATTAATTACGCAAAAGTGTGGCTTTAATAAAGAAAAACGAAGCTAATTCCCAATTTGAAAGTAACATTAGTATTAACTTAAATAACAAAATCTTAATTTATTAGCTATGTTTACGTTTTTAGCTTCATTCTTGGTGTGCCAAAAAGTGCTCGTGTCGTTCTAATGTTAATCGTTTTAAATTTTTTCAACACAATTCCTTATTATATTCTATCATATCATATCAAACAATCGAATGCAGGATGGATATCCTTTCCAATTATTTCATCGATTAAAGATTATAAACAAATCAAAACAAAAAAAATTATAATAATAAAAATAAATATTAAAGTGAGAATCAAAATAAACAAGTGATTGATTATTCACATTTTAATTTAAATGGAATCCTTTCTCTTTTGTCGCTGTTAATAAACGTTCTTTCATAATCTCCTCGGTCTGATAATCAGGTAGTTTTAAATAGTGGACACAAGTGTTTACAGATGGATAGCTGCCATCGCCAGCATCAACTTTGCGTACCACGGTTAGACGTGGATGTAAATTAGCCAAACCTCCAGGTGGTAAACTGCTGCATCCAGTAGTAAACTGTAGGAATGCTTTGCGCTCCGAGCCATTCATACTCATTAACACGTTCACGAATCGTAGAAAACCAGGGCTAAAAAATTTAGAAAAAAAAAGAAAACAAAAATTGGATTAGAATAATGAAAGCATTGGTAAATGCAAAAAAATTTGTCAAGTGCGATTTGAAGTTAAATAAAAAGCAGGGGCCATCCCCTTTACCTTAAAATTTTATATTTTAATTGTTTATTGTATAACTTTTGTATTATAGAGGACACACACTCTGTAAATTTGAAATGCCTGCCTTTAACGGTTGAAAAAATACGCACTGGTGTCTGATTACTCTTTATATTTTTCAATTTACTAATTCACTAAATCACTATCTGAAGAATAAAGCAATACAATATTTTTCATCTCATTGATTAGGACTCAATTTTGAGAATTGCAAAGTAGTCCCAAAAATTAGTTTTGTTATGTTGGCTGTTTTAATAATTTTATGGCTGTAGAAAAACAAGCAACCCTTTTGTTTAGAATGAATTACATTTTACAACCAGAAGAACATTGAACATTCAATATGGAATATACCAACTGAAAAAAAACTTGTTTACTAAAGAATTTAAAACAGCGAATTGTGTTTATTTTGATGAAACAGATTAAAGTGTGCAACATTTGTTTTAATATCCTTTTAATCTGGATACGTGGAACTGTTTCGTAGACAGTTCAATTCAAAGGCTGTACTGTCGCACAAACATTCCATTTGGATACAGCACAACAATGAAGGAAACGTATTAAACATTGGGCAAAGTTTTGGAGAAAATTAAGTACAATACCAATATGAAATTAAATGAAAAACGAATCTTTCACATATATACTTTCAATATAATATAACCAATATAACCACATGGTTGTTCATGGGAAAAGTTATTGCATTATTATTATAATTATTATCAATGCATCCATAACATTAAAATAAATTTCATGCATTTCCATCTTAATAGCGTTTTGGCACAGTTACCTCAAGAGCGTGACGATCAAGGAGAGAGGTTCCACTAGGTGATTATGCGAATAGAAAAGCGATTCAAAGGCAAAAATACATAAAAATTATGCAGTTTGAAGATGAAAGCACCAAATATGAAAATGAAATTGCAATTGGTGGACACACTGAAGAAAGGATGCCCTCAAATATTATATCTAACACAATGATGTTTTGACAATAATTGAAAATGTTCTAAATTTTGTTTCCATGCATAGATAAATAGAAATCTCATATTTTATGCATAAGAACAGCTGTTATATAAGTCGAAATTTTTATTTTCATGCAAAGTAAAATTTATAAAGAAAAAAACTAGATACTTGTGGGTTTGTAATCCAGTTATTGAGCAAAAAAAGATGAAAATCAGAAAATAAAAAGAACTAACACAGAATAAGAAGCCAAGCAGACGCTTGCACTGTATAATGATAACGTAATAATCTATATTTGTGATGTGATGAATAAAGTGTTTTGGAGTAAATTTTTAGGTGGTAAAGTTACCATTGTGTATTTTTGAGTGTATAAAATAAATGGAATAAAATAAATTTTGATTAAATGAATAACGTAATAAACTTTGTATGTTACGTTATTCATGTAGTAATACATCACTTGAAAAAGCTGTAGCACATCCACCAAAAATGGAAAACAACGAGCATCGCAAAAGTCTTAAAAATTTTAAACACAAAATAAGACTATTTTATTTACCTATCCTTTGAATAACCTAATTTCGGTTCTGTATAACTGATGAGATCTTCTCTGGTCCATTGTGGATGTTGTTCGCCACAAATCATCATACGAGCTTCGGCTGGACTAAATGCTGCCAACTTTTGCAGTGGAAAAACTTCACAAAAACCACGATGGAATGCATCTAATTGTTTGGCAATTCCATCTTGCAATGAGAAGCTTATTAGGGACTCGCAGTATTCCTCTAAATTGTTAATTGTTACATCGATCTCGACACCGTTCGGCACTAAATCAGCATAATCATAGCCATAAACAGAAGAACTTGGTAAATATGTGAAGGTTAGAGCCAAATCTTCAAGATTAACTTCAATGCCATTTTTACTATGCAGTTTGAGGTAAGAGATTGCTGCCTGACGTTGTTCGGTTGTTAAATTCAAATCTGCTTCAATGGCCTGTTTGCGAGCTAAAAGATCTTGTAGTTCTTTGATAAACTCATAGCGCATAGGATCGATTTCGGCAAGATTTTCATAGGACAATATTCCATCGTACCATCTGGCCTCAGATCGATAATCGGTACCAAGTAACTTGGAACATGTATCTGCCAATTCCGAATCTTCGGACATAATCGAAGACGCCATTAAATCTTCAGACGCAGTATTTGAACTTCTATGAGGTGTAGAACTAGATAAGATTTTGTTGTGGCACAACAATTGAAGAAAAGAATCTGACAAAGGCAAGTCTACTAGGCGCATATCTTGCAGGACCTTTGCAATAAATACGCCTAAAAACCAGAAGTGTTTAGATGCCTTTTCACACACTTCAGAGTCTTGAGGCAAGGGTGCTGGAAATAGTCCAGCTTTTCGCCGATTAACGTAATAGCCGATGGGTTTAATAGAATCCTTTAATGAAGCTGATGATTTTTCTTCTTTTTCCTCAACTTTTTCAATTAACTCGCTTCTTTGTGACGGATCATCGTCACATAACCACATACACAAGTCAGATCTTTGCAGTTCTGAAGCTACCTGTAAACCAAAATGAAAATTAGTTCTACTTTTAAAAATTTACAAAATAATATTTGTCTAACTTACAAGAGCAAAAAATTCTAGGGTTGGTCCAAGTCCCGTACCTTCTTCCCCCATAAAGCCAACTTCTAAAACAGATTTACGATTACAATGAACTTTCATAACTTGCATTGCCCATTCTAATAAGTTTTCATCACGAGGAACTTTGACTCTTTCATGTTTTAGTCTTCCTACACGAAATTCGTGTTGATCGTCTCGTCGTGGACTCAACCCTGGCATTCGTTGTCTTTCGATCGTAGCATCTCTTTGAGACTGTAGGCAAACAATGCTGCGAGAAGCTCCAAATGCAGTACAGTTAAAATAAAGTTGTCTTGTTTCGAACGGAAACAGGAATGGGCATGCCTGGTTAAGGTCTTCACACCAAATTGGCAATGAATTGCTTGACAAAACTAACGGATCTTGTATCTGTTGTTGCAGTTTATTCGTGATTTTTTTGCTCATGAAAATTTCCACCGGCAGTATCGTAGTGCTACTACTGTTGATGCTTTCATTCAATTCAGACGCTTCTTTTATTGTTTGGTTTAAAGTATTCAATTGACTCAGTAATTGCAATACATCTTCTAAAGTACAGTTAACGTTTTCTGATGTAATAAATTCACCGCGAACTGGGGAATTGGGGGACAATGTAGATGCACCACTTTTTGAAGATATAACAGGAGTATTGTTTCCCTCATCAGTATCAATTACATCTTGGTTATGGGTAGTTTGTAGTTCGCGATACACAATGGTGTATGTAGGTTCCCAAGCTTTCCGGAACTTATCTGGTTTTCCTAATTGAGAAGCTTGCAAAAGTTCTTGAACCGCGCGGAAAATGGTCCAATCGTTATTAGTCAACTCAATTTCAACGTCAGGAACACCACCAATTCCAGGTCCCCGCAAAGAAAGAGCCAATATTGGTTGTTGCATTGGTTCTTGTTCGTTTGTGCGACTTGCTTCAGCATTCGTTCCAGGGGCAGGTATTTCTAATTCCGATGTCTGGTTGACATTTGTACGGCCCGGTCTGGGATCAAATGCTGGTATCAGTGCGGAGAATTGACGTTTTAAAACGAATTCATCATCCCAGGATTTGCGTTTAGTGACACCAGCTAAACGATTCTCAAATGTTTCGTCATCCATAAAGGTTAGGAGATTGCGTGATACCATTACTTGCAGCAATGTGTTTCCAACTTCCTCGTATTCATCTTCATTTTCTTCATCATCGTTATCTTCGTCCATATCGTCATCATCATCCATATCTCCTAGAAGAGCTGGAGCACGACATGTTTCAAGAAAGTCTTCTAAAGAAACCTGTTCACTATCACTAGAGGTTGAAGTCAGACTCATAGTAAGTGCTGGGTTTATTGAAGCTTGACCTTGTTGACCAGACGCGGCATTACCTGTGCCAGAATTTGTATTCGATCCTGCACTATTTGCTGCATTATTAGAAGACAAACTTGGATAACTCTGTGCAGTGCTAAGAAGCCCAGAATGAAAATTTGAAGAAAGCGCGAGCTTTACTAAACTCGTTACTGAATTTGGACCGCGTGGGAAAAACGAATTGGATCCACCTCCTGAATTTTGATTATTTCGCTCATTTGAGTTTGCATTGGCAGAATTCATAATTTGATTGTTTTGTAAATTTGTTCCTTGAGATGTACGCCTTCGGGCCATGGCAGCAAATGTCTCTAGCAAACCGGTATGTGTTGATGTTTCCGATTGAGACTGGGTCTCTGAAGCGGAAGTGGTAGTCAAATTTGGAACACTGACGCTCATTTGATTTGAAACTGATACAGATACCACACTTTCATTATTATCACTATTTTGTGCAGATGCTTGTGAATCATTTGCAGCATCTGCGCCGACCCCAGATTGTTCATTATAAACGCCACTTTCAATGTGTGTATCCGTTACACCACAATTCTTTTCGACAACAACTGTGGTTTCATTATTACTGGTGATATTTACGATAGTTGGACAGTCGACACTTAGGTTACTCATGTTTTCACTTATATCACCAGATCTAGGATTAGTAGACTTTACACAAGCTGCAGCAAGTAAATTGGTTCCTGGTAATGACAAGATGTCGGACGCCAAAATATTATTAGTATTGTTTCGTAACATATCTACGCCATCACGCATTTTATCGATCATTTCAAGAGCTTCTGACGAAAATTGTGAAACACGTTGACTAGCTGACGAGCTAGAACGTAAATTTACTAAAAGACTTTTTCCAATACCTCCACTTACTGCCGAATTGTTAGCATTCATTTTATTGTTGGCTTCGCACGAAGATGATGTTGAAGCTCCACATGAACTAGAACCTGACGAGTTCACGTTACCAAATATGGCGGCCACAGCATTCTTTCCATTTGTGTTATAAGTTCCGAAACCTGTAGTGGCACTAGTAATTGTAGCCAGTCCACTTGGTGGTGGATTATCACTCAAAGCTAAGTTTTCTGTAATCGTAGCAAGATCGGATACCACATTTGCATTTATTGCCTGCATTGAATTGTTTATTGTTGACAAGTCTGTAATGTTGTCACGTTCTCTAAGCAAAGTTGAAGCATTCCCTACTAACGCTCCTCCGGCACCTGATGATGTGTTTTTACCTTGAGTTATCTGGTTTTCATTACCTGAAACACCTGATCCAGAGCCACCAGCCAGCATTTGAGATTTGACCGAAGAAAATACATCTTCAGTTATTGCTTCTACTGTTTGCTTCCAAGCTAAATTATCTGCTGATGCGGCTTGATCAGGTGGTCCTTCGGAGTTTCGATTGATTTCAGTTGCCTCTGGCAGTGAAGGAGTTGAACTTGATTTTCTTGAATTAAGAGAAATTCCTTTTTTGCTGCTATTATTCGTTACACTGGGGGCTAGTGCAGCACCACCCTCAAACATTGAAATATTTTCACTATTAGCCAGTTTTAAATCGTATTTTCCTTCGGCACCCATACGATATGAATTTCGCACACCATGATCCCATTTAACATCAATCCAACCATTATGTATCTCCCCTGTTACGGTACCTTCGCAGCATCCATCCTGATCATCCCAACGCCAGTCAACACCTCGCACAACTCGAGCTCCTGTGGTAATATGTTTTAATTGTGCTCTTATTTGACGTCTCTCTCGACGTATCTTCGCCTCTGCTTCCTTTGAACCCTTGCCAATATCCTCACAAACGCTTACTACTCGACCATAAATTTCAAAACCACTTAAACTAAGGTAATGTGTCTGACCAGAAGCGTTGCGACCATTTTGTTGAATGCGAATGTGTCGGAAACCTTGATTTTCATCAGGTGCACATACTATTGGCCATGTAGAAGTACTACCGGGCTCTACAAGGCTCTTGTCATCAGCATGGGTTACTAAAGTGGTCCAATTTACACCGTCCTTAGATCCTTGCAACATCCAATTACGTAAAGCCGAACGTCCATAACCACGAGCATGACGCAGAGTATACGCATTTGGAATAACGTATACGCCCAAATCGATTGCAAACCACGCTTTCTTGTTATCTTTTGTATGACAATTGACAGAAATGGTGTCACGAGAAAGAACGTCTTCTAACTTTCCATACGGCAGAGTTTTTCCTTCTGAGCTTGTGATCTGAACGAGACCATATTGGGCAGGATTTACCCATTCGCAAGTTTTTCCATTCGAACCAATAAAGTAAATCAAACCCTCTTCATCAAAATCGTAATGATGTTTGAATACCATGCCTTGTTTGTGTTCGCGTAATTTTTTTAAATATAAAAATGTGCTACGATCCATATCATACCACTGTTTTGCAACCATTTTAAGCAAATATTTAGATAGCTGACCAACAGTGGCTAATGGCTCCATTTTAAGAGTTCTGCCGGTGCGATCGAAAAGCGTTGTTTCACAAGCTGCTCGTTCTAAGCGAAATCTTAAACGTTTGGTTAGAATCTGTAAACCATATCCAGGGCCAGGAGCATCGTAAAGAAATACAGGAAGTTTTTCTGTGCTTTCTAGAACTGAAACTAATTTTTGCACTAAAATAGAAGCAGTTTGGTTGGATTTTGCATTAGACTCATTACGTTCCAGAATGCATTGTTTAAAGATAGCAACACGTTGTTTTTGTAGTTTATTGATTTTTCTTCGAGACAAACCATTATCCCAAAAGTTCTTGGAAAGCACAGCGACCAAGGCCTGTACTAAACCAGACGAGTGCATTTCATAGGCACTTACTACCCCATCCTCTTGCAGAAGTTGGGACAACTCATTTAAAGCTCCGCGTAATTTATCCTGCCAAATGCTTTGACCGGGTAAACGCTGCTCTTCCAAAGCAATTTCGATTCTTTTTACGATACTAGTTAATTTGGCTACAGCTCCTCGTGGAACTGCCTGAGCAGCCTTGAAATATTTGTTGTAAATATCACGAGCCATATTTTTTACCTGAGTCTTTTGAACTTCAGTTTTGGTTTTGATTTTCTTTTTTTTATTTGTCGACCAGCCAGTAGCGAAATCTGGCCCTAAAGTTGTTTCTGCTGTAAAAGTGTGCTTTGTGCCACGATTACTTTCAAATATAAAGCCGGGCAAATCATCTTGTAATATTGTAACTTGATGACCCTCAGTGTTATGAATTTGCAATTGATTTGGCTTTTGGGATTGCAATACCCAGTTGCCAACAACTAAACGCAATATGCTTACCGTTGGTAAAATGGGTTGTGATGATGTACATGGTCGAACAGCTGAACGTGCGCGTAAAAGTTTTTCTAAGAATTCGCCACGATTTTCTAAAATCATAATAAAAATTTCATACTTATATAGAACTATATAAATTATTAACTTTAAAATTTTTATTTCAGATAATTTTCTCTACAATTAAAAAACTTTAAAATAAATTTAATTCGATTAACAAAAAATTCTGCAAGTTTATTTAACGAACAAAAAACATCAGTCATCTCTGAAAAGCGTGACTTGATGCAAGGACCAGGGACTTTAGATTTAGTCCGGTAAATATCCATCTTTTCTCTCTCTTCTCTTTTGATTAGTGCATCATTTGTAAAATAATGCACCTACAATCTTGTACTATAACAAACGTTCCATATGCATGAATTATATATGCAGTACCAAGCAAAATTAAAGCACGGTGTTGTGTTAGCTAGAATGTAGTTCGATAACATTTTAAAACTTTGAAGGATTTGAATTTTTGTAAATGGGTTATTAGGACAAAAAAAACTGACAATATTTTTCATTTAAAACAAAAATATTCATAAAAAAAACAATATTCCCTTTTCTTGCGCGACAAAACTACAGTACGTATTCAAAAAAATTAAAAGAAATTTTAACATTTTTAATCTGTTTTTGAAATCTGCTGCACATCTGCGTGGCATGGCTCAATTAATTTAGACGAAACATCCTTAACGATGGCAGGTATCGCTTGATATTTCATATTCCATAATATTTTATTGGATTACTCACAGACTTGATGTATGTTTCGGGTCATTTGTCTGCTGGTATATCCGCTTTAGTTATATGTTCTCCTCTGCATGTGGAAGCACAGCATTTTGTAATATGTTTTTGTAGACAAAACCAGCCATTATGTCGCTTATCTTATAGATGGTGCCGAAAAACATCCCCAGAGCAGTACGTTCCATCCTCTGTCCTTCACAGTGCCTTTAGTATATAGTATACACACTAGCTTCAGTTCTTCAGAATTCTTCAGATTCGCCAGAAAAGAACACAATCTTCCATTTAGCAATAGTCCAGCTTAAATGTTTCTTTGCAAAATCAAGTCTGGCTTGTCTATTCTTTTGAGAAATAAACTGTTTTTTTTTTGCACTTCTGCATGTTCATAACACATTACATTGAGATTTTATTCACAAACCACTCTGTCATATATTCCGGTCATTTATCTGTATGTTTCCGGTCATTTATCTGCTGATATATAGTAGTATTTCCTGCTCTGCATGTTGCCACACATTTTGTAATGTCTTTTTGGATAAAACTATTCATTATCCATTTATCTTATATAACGGGTCGATTCCATAGCTCTTAAAGCATTTCTAGACCAGTACGCTCCCTCCGCTCTGCTTCACAGTGCCTTTAGTATACCTTCCTATTGGCTTAACCACTAGCTTTAATGCGTTGGTGGAGTCCTTCAGATTAGTTTTTGATTCGTCAGAAAAGCGCAGTTTTCCATTTGGCAGGATCAAGCCTGACTTATCTATTCTTTTGAGAAATAAACCGTTTTTTTGCAATTCTGTATTTTGCTAAGCGCCTTTTCACAGCTCGTCTTTGAATGGATTTGGGCGTGATGTTTAAGCCGAAAAACGGCTTATAACTCGACTTAATATGTTATGGCGAATGCCATAACCGATTCTCCTTCATTGTAATCACAATTATTTTTTCTTTTGCTTGCGCTAAATATTTATTGGGAGCCATTTTGACTATATAATTTTTTTTATTATCATTCGGACTAGTATTCAGGGGATGACCCCTACTCATGCAATGCATTGTACCAGAAGGAGAAGAGAGGGAGTTGTGTTTGTGGACATAAGATTTGAACTTTCCTACATAGAAATTCAATTTTAAAAAGATGCACGGATTTGAATTATCGAAAACTATTGACACGTACAAAATTTCTCCAGACACTTTTAAAATGCTCTGTTAGGATTTTTTTCAATCGAATAAAGTTAAGTGCTTTAGTTTTGTCGCCGCAGTTCTATACTTGGCGTAATTTTGTATTTTATTAGTCTTTTTATCATTTTAGTATATTTAGTATATATTCTTCCAGCAAAAGTCCGTGCTTCAGTTCTGCCCGGCACTGTATATCTTTGTGTTTCCAACTTTATTTATGCAAATGCAACATAAAAAAATAAATCAGTCAAATGTGAGTACCTGTCTGTCCTTAATGTTTGAAAAGATAAGTTCGTATTTTTGGCATTATCAGTTGTAGCAGACATAGCGCTTCATAGCCTGTGTATATTTTCTGTTTTTATTTTAAAGACATTATAATTACGTCTCTGCGATGTCACCTTTGCTATGTTTGCATCACTACGAGGAGGGTAGTGTTTTGGTTTTTTTCTTAGCCTGATTACGAGGAAAAGTGGCTCATATTTTACGAAGTGACACAGTAAAATATTCACCAATTTGGTCATTTGACAGACAAATTACTTCCTAACCTCAAATTCATACACCCTTTAGTAATGTCTTTGGAAAATCAGTTAATCAGTCATTGTGAAATATTTAGAAAAGATTTTTGTTCTTGATTGAAAAAAATGCTGATGCGTTCAAACCAAAACGGAATTCGATAATGCCCTACTTGTCTTTAGTTATTTTCAATGTGCGATTACGTTGTACATTGTATCAAGCTTCTTAAAAGTGTCTTAGAATTGTTTTCCAAAATTAATTTTAAAATATTATTTTATAATAACAAAATTTATTTCAAACTAAATAAATAAATCGTAAAACTTACTGTTGCATATTTGGCATTTAAACAAAAGAAAAAATTGCTAAGAGGTCTTTTATGTAGGCTAGCTTCTCTTCAAAACAAAAAAAAATATGTTAATATAATTTAATTTGTATGATGTTGTATCGCAAGAAATTAAAAATGTTTTCAAATAACTATAGTAATTATAATAAAAATTTCATTATTTAGTTTAAAGTTTAGGTTTTAATTGCAAAAGTCTACTTTTAGTATTAACTTAAGCCATTAAATTGTTAATAATATTTTTAATAAACGTAAATATAAAACAAAAGAAATAACTTGTTAAAGAACTAAAACAAAAAAAAAAACTAAAAACCAACGAAAGCTATAAATGATGAAAACAAATACGAAAAAAGCCAATTTAAACCAAATAAAGATCTCACCTTCACTATTGGATGAATCCATGCCACGTCCCCTTCCTAAGATATAATAAAGATAGGTATTGTACAGAATAAATAAAATAAATTTAATCCAAAAAAATTAAAAGGAAGAGAAATAAAGTAAAAAAAGAAAGATTAAAATAAACTAAACCAATCAAAGTTTATCTATAACAACAGCATGCAGTAGACAGTTTTTCGTTTTACTTTTAAGCACTTTTTTATAGCGCCATTATCTTTTTTTTTATTTTACGTAGATACTTTACATACAGTGAGAACCAAAATTAAGTATACAGTGAACATTATGTATATAAAGTGGTATATACTTAATGAAATATTATACATTTACATGTTTTTAAACATGTTTTAAACAGAAAGTGATCTGTTATGAATAGATTGCACATCAAAATCCATTCTTTAAGTAGTTATAAATTTATTTAGTAAAGATAATGGTACGTGCCGAAAATTTTCAAGTTGAGATTTAATCAAGATCTACCGAAGCCAGAACTGCCAACATTGTAAACAAAAGCCGATCAACTATTCAAGAAGCAATTGAAGGAACAAAAGCTCGCAGAAGCACTAAAGCTGGCAAGAAGGTGTGCGAGGTTAAAAGAGTTAACAAAAAATCCTAAATCTAGCGCAGTAAAAATGTCTTAAGACATCTCCAATAAACGCATAGGTCCAAGTGCATCTACTATTTTTTTTTTAAGAGAAGTAGCACTTCAGGGCAACAATGCCTATTTAGTCAAGTACCGAGCTACATTCTTCAGGAAAGGGATAGAGAAAAGATGAAACAGATGGTGTCGCTGAGCAACCCCAGCGGCAGTCAGTTTTTATTTTTGTTGTGAAAAAAAACCAAGGTATTCGTAGGAATCGAACCCACAACCCCCATACTGATAAGCTAGTACACTACCTACTAGCCTACAGGGGCACCTAAGAAGCAAATTCGAGATTTGTGGCACAAAATATTAGAAAACTGTTATAGAATAGTAAAATAAAATTACATCTGGTGTTAACAGAATGTAATGAAAAGGAGATTATAGGGCGTAATTAAACTTAAAGGCGGGCCAACAAAATATTAATTTCAAATTATGATTTTTGGCAACATAGGCTTAACAAAGCTAATTTGCCATATGACAGTCAGCATCAAATTATACTGAAGAAAGATAGCCCAATTGCCCACAAAATTGTTCGTGACTTACATCTGCAAAATTGACATACGGGAATAAGCATGTCTCATTGCTACATTGCGTCAAAGGTATTGGATTGTGGGTGCACGTAAATAAGTTAAGCGAGTATGTGATAAATGTCTAGCTTGTCAACGCTACAATGCTAAACTTAATGGGCGATGTTCTAAAATCCCGAGTTAATGCCGCATATCCATTTTTTTAAGTTGGTTGCGACTACGCTTATAGACAACATAATGGTCGCAAGTCTCCTATTATCAAATCATTCAAAGCTGTATTGATTTGTTAAGTCACCAAGGCCGTGCACCCCGAGCTGGTCACGGACTTAAGCTGTGATTTCTTTTTAGCCGCTCTAGACAGATTCGTTGCTCGAAGAGAACTTTGTGGTCAAATACACAGTGACAATGGTACTAATTTTCAGGGCGCTTCCAAGAAACAGGGAGAAATCTACAAAGCGGTAACAATAATGTTTAAAATTTTCTATCCACTAAAGGCATTCAACGGCACTTTATACCACCTGCGGCGCCACACTTTGGCGGTGCATTGGAGTCTGCGGTGAGAAGTGTGAAACATCACCTACGAAGAACTGTTGGTCAAGCTACACTTAAATATGACGAACTTACTACGCTGCTAGCAAGAATCGAAGCTATTTTTAACTCACGACCGCTAGTCCAGGCTGATTCAGATGATCTGCCATATTTCAATCCAGGCCAATTTTTGATTGGCAGGCCGCTGAATGCGGTGCCTAAGATTGATGTGACTCACTTGAAAACGTCTGCTATTTCCAGATGGAAACTTATACTCATTTTGACTATCTTTTTCAGACACTTATCGGTACTTCCCATTAAAATTTTATGAACAGAATTAAAATTTAAATTTTTTGATAATACAAAAAAAATTCATTTTTAACTTTAATTTAAGACTATTTCAAAATGCATAATTTATTCGCTAATAAAAATGTTTAGCATCATATTTGATACAATCAACTGTATACTATAAATTTTAATTCTGACTGTATGTGTGCTGCCAAGTAAAATATGGTTTGGAACAAATGCTTAATAAATTTATTTTCCCTGCAGACGTATTTTTTGTAATAGATAGGCAGAAATTGTTTTAACACTCATCTTGAAAGTACTTACGGATCGCCATTTAAAGAAGAGACTTTAGCTTAGAATCTTAAAAAAGTGACTGTCAAAGTCAAGTGACCATGACTGCTTTCGGCAATAGTATGTACTGCCCTTTACACAAAAAAGTATCTGCTTTTGTTATATTACATTTGGTGCACAGTGTCGAACAAAAAAAAACGCATGAACTTCTACTCAAGCAAATACTCCAGAAATGCAGCGACAAAAAAAATATTTATTTTTTACATTTACCATTATTTTGCATAAGATCATACGAAATATGTATAGATAATTGTTTTTGTGCTTTCAAAAGGTTTTTGGCAGGAAATAAATATACAAGAAAAATTATAGCTGATTTCAATAATGTCGAACAATGACGTCCATTGCAATTAAACTTGGTATTAATCACAGTGTTACAATAGTCAGCATCATTGGCACATTGGCTACGGTATATAAAGGTGGATGCCCACTCAAAACGTTCGATTAAAAAGGATCTATTCATATCGTCAAAGTTTATTACTACACAATTTTCACTTTATGTCACGTAAAAATAGACTCGCCAGGATTGAATTCGCCAAGGAACACATTAAGTGGACCACCATATAATAGAAATAGAAACGTAACAGATCGTTACGTTTGTATAGACATCCTTAAAAATGTCATGTCATGTCGACTTATACGATAAAGACCCTAAAAACACACCTAAATGTGTGATAGAGTAGTTGTTTGGCAACAAAATCAATGTTTTAAAGTTTTCGGCATAATCGCCGGATCTCCCGAAAGTTGTAGATCGTGGAATAGACTGCTAGAACTGTCAAAATACGGATGAGTTCCACAAAAACGCAAAGACTGCCTGGAATAGAATTTCTTTAAAAGGATTATCCAATTTAATTGAATAAAATGTTCTGCAGAAAATATAGAATTGGTACATTTACTTATCCAGTATTGGATATGTGCTTTACTTTTGGCGCCTTAAATGCCCTTCACTGATTTGGTTTTATGTTGAATGGAGAATCAGTATTAATTTTATTTTCATTTATAATTTAGTTTAAAACAATTTTTTTATTAATAAAACATTATTATCTCTTACAATTTAAAAATTGAACAACAACACTGCGTACGTTAGTTTTGTTCGATACTGTATGTATATTTATGCAGCTGATATAGATATACTTTGAAACCAACCAAACCGAATATTTATAACATAAAAATTAAATAAAAAAAACAACCCCTTCAACAGATCGTTAGACTTAATTTATAAAAAGTTTTGCACAAAACCATATTTTAAATATAAAACTGTATAAGTATATAATAGCCAGTTCAAAGCAATCGAATTTCATATTTCTTCACTTTACACTTCATTTCGTGTTGTTGTATAGATGATGGGTATATGAAAATGGTTATAAACTATATTTTTGGGTTATAAACTTTTGAATGTGTTTAATAGAAAAGTCCCTTAAACATGTTTAGTTTTTGCATGATAGTGGTAGAGCTAATAACACAACACAGTAAACGCTCGTAAATTTTAATCCTAGGAAATTCAAATTTTTCGGAAAGTAGAACCAAAATTTTTAGTGTATTGCATGCCCTGAAATTAGAAACTCAGTTTTTTTATTCAGAGCGTTTTTATTTGCTTGGTTTTAACATTGAACAATTGTCTTTAAAACTTTTATTTGTATTTTATATAGAAAATTTTAAATTTAAAATTTATTGAGAACAGTGGTTGAAATTTGGAACACGTTATATTTCGACTGTGTTTAAAAGAAATTTGAAACGCGTATACATTAAATGTTGCTCTTCAAAATACTAACAAAATCATTAGTAGACATATCTTAAGGTACGGTCACTTTCTTGGTATTTTATAAAAATGTTCTTTAACCGATAACGAATTTGATTTGTAGTCACACTGAGCACATTTACTTGCTTACTTTTGTTTGTTCAAACAGGCGGCAAATAAATATTTGATTTAACTGTTCAAAAAAATAAATTTATTTATTTATAAAAAGAGATTTAATGAGCGAAGTTGAGAATATCTTTATTGAAAATTCTAAACAGCAATTTTTTGAAGAGGATCTGATAAACTTTGCGAGGGAAGGCTGAACGTGAGAACCGGTGCCGATGTTCACTTTTTAAAAATTAACATATGCAATTCATTTAGCCACCCGTGAGAATGTAGTTAGTTCAAGGCAGAGATATTAGCGTCATACTAAAATCAGTAAACAAATAGGCTGTTGCCGTGCTAATGCAATAGAATCAAATTGTGTTCTGATCCGGATCAGTGCAACTTTAAGGTGAGAAGCAGCATTAGTTGTTCTTTTTGAAGAAAAAACTTAAAGACTGTGGGTGGTGGACTGGGAAAGGTGAAAGGGTGTGTTATAAAATTTTTAGTGAGCTACGGCTAGAAACTCCAGAACTGTACAAAAGATAACTTTTTAAAAATGAGTTCTACTGATTTCGATCAGTTGGTAAGTACTAATGAAATCTATAATAAAAAACATGCATATGTATATTAAGCGCCGCTTAATGGTTTTTAACTTCTTTTTGTCCTCGCAAATCCTATTGAAATCTGATGTATCTTTTACCTACTAGTTTTCGCCCTAATACCGCAGTGGCTATTCAAACACCTACAGAGACTCGTAGAACTTTTTCTAAGGTTCAAAGAGCAGTTTAATTTTTACCATGTCCTGTTATCCAATTAATATTCTACACAATAAGTAAGCGGTACCTTTTATATTTTCTTCTCCTCCTAAGTAACTCTCCTTTTAATTCCCCAGCAATTTAATTGTTCTTAAAGTTGCAGTAATCCGGAACCGAACACAACTTTTTTCTATATATGTGCATTAGCACGATAACAACTTATTTCTTTACTTTAGTTCGTACAATATGGACCCTGGCGTCAGTTCTCACGTGCAGTTTATCAGATCCTGTTTAAAAAAAACGCTGCTTGGATATTTTTCAATAAGGATATCCAACCTACCTAAATTAAGCCAGACAACGCGGCACCTATTCTGCAGATGGCTTATTCAGATCCAAATTTTTTCTTCGAAAATTAAAAACCATTAAATTATTCCAACTTGACAGCTATTAAAATATAATAGAATATAATTGAATATTTTTAAAATTAAAGTTTTATGTAGACGCATTGAAATTCACTTACTCAAATGTAAATTGTATTAAAAGCGCATTATGTTGAAATAACTTATTTTTAAATTCTTTACGTTTGGTGGTGTTTGAAATATTTTAAGGCACCAAAAAGTTAATTTTCTTTAAAATTTTACACAACTAGCAACAGTTTTCTTAATTTAGGGATTGTTATTATTTGATTGTCTTAAATTGAAAGTTAGTAAAGTTTTTTTTTCAAAAGATATTGTTAGAACGATGCTTAGTTTAAGTTACAAAAAGATAATTATCACTAAAATTCTCTTCATAAATTATGAAGTTTCTAAGAAATCTTTTGAACACAAAACAAGATGCTACATTAAAATTCCATGAACTAAGTTTAACAATTAGAAAATAAACAACCAACAAGCCAGCCAGAACAAGAAGACGCACAGCCAAACAGGCGTCTAAACTGAAAAATGAAAACAACTTCATTATATGATACAATAAATTAGATTCTAACGGATCCCTCTAATGGCCTAATTGTGAATGTTGTCGAGTGAGGACATAAAAGCTGATACAGCAGTTTTTAGCCATTGTTAAGTTACCATCGAGAAATTTTTTTTTAACGTAAATAGCTTGTTTAAATAAATCATGCAATTTAAAACTCTAAAAGTTTTAATTTTGCAATTAAAGAACTCAATAAACTAAACGGTTAATTAAGAAATACACGTAACAATATGAAGGCTTGCTTTGAATTGGCCGAATATTGAAATTGATTTTAATTCACAATTTTGTTGTGTTTTACTTTATTAATTTTTATAAATAAAAACATATAAACAAACTATGCAAAAAATTAAAAAGTATATTGATTGAAAACACACGCATGAAAATATCTTTGAAAGCATTTCATGAGTCGAAAAATGAGATAAAAAATAAATGATGTAGAACCAAAACGTGATTATTGACCAATTAATAAATAATAAATGAATTCGAAGCTAGTCTTTGTTATTATTTTTTCATTTAACAATAGTGTAAAAAAGAACAAATAATAAATAAATTCTCAATATTAATAACAAATAATGGAAATAGCTTAACACGAAATTTTTCTAGAGAAATTAATCTTAGCATTGACTGATCTTATTTAAATTTCCAATATCAAACATTTACTTATTAAATTATATATTATCTATGTGAAAAATCCTGCTCATTTTTAACGTACCTGAACTGTCGTTGCCATTTTCAGGACTACCACTCGAGTACATCGTAGCCAATTTTCCGTCAAGTATAAAACGAAACCAGCCATTTGAACCATTTGATAGTTCTAATGCAGCTGAATCAGACCACACGTATAAGCAATCGCGACCTCTACAAATACTCCACTCATGCCAATGGTATGCTTTGCACTGTACTATCTCTTTGGCGTCTTCCATAGAATCATCTGAAAAGAAATGAATTTAAATTTTGTTTCGTTTAGGGAATTGGAGAAATAATTTTATTAGATTTAGCACAATATTGCCGTGCAGATTCATATGTTTAAAAATCGCAAACTTATAAAGAAATAAGATTAAGATTTAATGTGCACTTTGGATGCAAAGATTTTTCGAGGACTGCTCCCGGAGTTTGTGAGCGTCATATGCAACAATTTTGTTTGTTTTCATTTATATTCACATGTTTGCAGCACTACGATTACTACGAGCATCGCACAGCGGTTTCAGCGGTTACAGTAAAATTTTCACCATTTTGATAGTAAATTTTTAAAATTAAAATTCTTTGCTTAAGAGTATAACGTTCCATCCTTATAATTTCCCAATTTTTTACTAAATAAATAACACAGGATGACAGCTAATTTTTTACATTTAATCTTTTGACAGACAATTTACTTCCGAACCTCAAATTTGCCTTCCCTTTATTTGGAACATTGAGTTTATTGTGAATTGAAGCGTTTCTTATAACTAAGGAGCATTTATTATTAATCTAAGAATTTTTGACTAAATTTTAAATGATATCAATGTTCAAGTAGAAAACGATCTGTATAATTGAATGCCATAACTCCATATAGATTTTAATGTGATATCATATAATAGTAATTTGTTGTTTATGCTAATTCCCAACCTTGCAACAAGAACACATTTTATTTGTTTCTATTTTAAGACATTTTCTTTTTATTTTTATGTGTGTTTTCCAAGTTTAGGGTCGGTCCATGTGAAGACCTAAATATTTGACTTTATTTGACTTAAGTATTACTTCACCATTTAAGTGTAAAAGGGATCTGGGTATATTTTTCTGCATTCACTTTAATACTGCACCTTTTTAGTCAATTGGGTTGAAAATTTGTTAGCTGCTAATATATCGGTATATCGGTATCATATCGGTATCATCAACGTATATTGCATATCGCTTTTTTGCGATACACCTTCCTTAATGATTCCAATTTCTGAATTTTCTTCATAAATGTTGACACAATAAATTTAAATCTGTTTTACATCCAAAAACACTAAATGGTAGTGTTTGTTTTAAAGAGAATCTCTTATTATTATCACAACACTATGATTGCTCAGGATTGCCTTGCTTGTTTCGAAAACCAACTTGATGATCAGTTATAATTTGTAGAGATTCCAATACTTTTTTGAAAAATTTTTTCGAATGATTGCGATAAAACTGATAGCAAACTAAAAGATCTGTAATATTCAAAGGAGTTTTCTAGTTTTTCATTGAGTTGAAAATATTTGAGATGCAAAGCGGCATTAGACACAACCGTGAAAAAAATTATAACCTTTTAAGGTATATTTTTTATCGTTTTGGCATGTATATTGTCATAACTTGGAGACTTATTTTAAATTAACTTTACTAATTTAATCTTCGATTATTCGTTTTCTAAAAAGCATGAATTTTAAAATATGAGTGGAAAGTGGCTAACAAGTGCTTCTATAAATCAGTAAGCTCTTTTGAACTTTGAATGTAGAATATCCATTGTTATCTACTGATCCTAAGCTAATTACGTTTATCCTTCGTAAATGTGTTAAGTTGCCGAAAAATCTAATAAAATTTTAAATTATTTACTATTTTTCTTTAAAAACACTGTTGTCAACAAAGTTTAACTTTGTCAGGACCCACGATACAGGTAAATTTGGATCTTCTTATTCCTCGTTGGCGATTTTTTAATGTTTTTAATTGCGATATAAATCGAAATTAATTGGAATTTTAGAAAAAACAAGACATTGCGATTTGTCGCCTGTAAAAGCGATTTCGTCGCAACATCCTCTTATCATTTAGTTGATGCTAAATCATGAAACTTATTGTGTGGAGTATTCCAAAAGAATTTAGTCTACAATAGAATGCTCATGTTAGGCATTTTATTTTAAAGTGAATCCAATAACGATGCGATCTCACGATACGAAAAGAGAAATTTTACCTATAATTTCGAAGCAGATAAATACTGTAGGTTAGCTAGGGTTAGATATAGTGATTGCGAAGATGATCATGCAGAAAGTTTGGCAAAACGAGAAAAGTTTGTTACCTCACAGTATAAAGTTGACGTAAGAAATCTTGGAAGGATTCGCTAAGTCACCGTTGATGCCTCGGGTAAAGCATATGCGGGGGCTAATATATATACTCTTTATGTTCGAAGTAAGACCAAGGTTGCTCCTACCTTTAGAACTTTGAGATGGAGTTGAAGCGTCCAATCATTTTGAAACTGTGTTAGGCAAGATTGATTGTTGGACTGATTTGTCATTTCCTAATTAGGATAAGATGCCTATTCTTGGACTCAGGAAATTGTTATAAGCTATAATTGGCATCATATGAAACTAGAGAATAATCCTGTTTGGTTAGACATTTAGACATTTCACCCTCAGACTAGTCATGTATTTCTTTGGTGATATGCCATACATTGTCTATTGTAAAAGTAAATATGACTGGAAGCTTATAAATTTAACTTTCATAGACACCGATCTTGAAACTTATACTGTTATGTTTGAGAATAATGATGTTTTGAAAAGAATTTCCATATTTTAATCGTGGTCGCCGTGTAATGGCCGGTGTTTTTAGATTTTATATGAAAATAAAACAAGTCGAACATGCTTGTTTCGGAAGGAGGAGCATGGGGTTAAATGGCTTTCAAATGCTATAATAGAAGCAAGTCTTAATTCTCGCCCGCCTAGCGACTTCAGACCTACTAGCACATTTAGCTCTTTCTGAATCGATATAGAAAATCTCTTTTGTCTTCAATGGAAGGAAGAATGAATGTCTTCATAATCGCCTAAAGTATAAGTTGCCTTAAAAGGATATACAATTTAAAATTAGGCCGATTTGTTAGAATTTATCCAGGGAGTGATGAGTAAGTTAGCTCCGCTGTCCTACGCACTGAGAGTGGTGTTGTGAAACCCAACTCCTCCTTGGATGCGACTCCCGTAAGTTTCATTAAAAGCAGAGGCAGCTGCCAAGTAAATACAGTTTCAGTTTAACGTACCCGGTGCAAACAAATAACACCCATTAAAAACCCTTCTAATGAGAAATCAAAAATTTCAAATTCCCGAAATAAGAGATCTGTACTTTAGTATTAGTAGACAATTGGTCAGAAAGTTGCATATTCCTGCTTAAAACTCGCATTGTCGAATTTAGCAAGATGTATCTATGGACGCACGAAACAAATTTATCTAATGGCGATGAAGCAAAAGCGCTGAATAAAAGCAGCTATTGAGGTGGCGGAAACTGTACGAAACCAGTTTCGGAATTTCCAGTATTTTATCTTGTTCCTAAGGTTGGCTAGGTGCTAGCAGGAAAAAGTTTTATAGTACGAGTTGTCTACTGACACAATATACTATTTTTAGATGGGTAATTTGCGGCCAATTTTCGTTTTAAATCCACAGCATATTTTTCCGTTAATGAATCTGCCAAAACCATTTCCAGCAAGGTTTCATTTTTATTCTTATTTTTTTCACAATAATTACTTATAGGCATCCTCTTGAATCTAATGTTTGGATCTTGATTGCATCTAAATTTGTCATTGCATGGTGGTTTATATAAATTTACGAACTTTTAATTTGCCCTTTTATGACGTCATAGGGACAAAGTAATATGCTTCAGTTTTGATCAACTTTAGTTTTCCGAATTATTTACATTCTAATGAATAAAAACGCTAAAGCTGTAATTGAACTTTTGTCGCCATCTCTTTGGAAAAAAAGTCGTTTGAGCAATTTGGAAGGACTACCACCAACATTTTGTTTTAATAACGGGGTGATATTTGAACAAAGAGAAAAAATAATTAAAATTTTTAAACTTGTTTTTTATTAAAAAAAAAAATATTTTACACGCAAACATTTCGATCTCAAAACCTTTCTTGTGGAATTATTTAACGGATTAAGACAATTGCATAATTGATAATAAAGACAAAATGGTTTTAAATAAATTTACCTGTTGTTTGACTTGGTGGCTGACTTGGTGTCGAAGTGCACGTACCACCACTACCACTAGAAGCAACGGCTATCGACGGTCCATCTGTTGTGACTGTCGTCGATGCAGAAGTTATAGTTGGGTTTGTTGCTTTGACTGTTTCATTTTCATTCTCTGGCTCAATAAGCGCTTGAACTTTAGAAAATACTCCCAAGCGCGCAAAATGATCTAAGAACTCGTCTTGAGTTTTACTCATAAGTTCTTCAATTATTGTAAGTACAACCAAATGTCCGTCGTCATCGTCCTGTGAATTAAACACAATTGCAAACAAAAATTTTAAAAAGAAACATTAAAAAACAATTTCTTACAAAGGAAAATCAAAAATAATACAAAATTTCTTACATTCAACACGAAAGGAATTAAAGCAAATCAAGCAGTAAAAGAAACGATAAAAACATATTTTCAAATCACATTCATTTAAGAATTATAAATAAGGAACTAAAAAAAATTGAATATGTGTTGTTTCAAAGTTAATTTCTTTTAAACGGCACTAATTAATAGCTTGAAGTAACGTTTCAAATTAACAAATACTTAAACTAAATGGGCGTTACCACTTCTCACTTTCAACTATTCCAAATTTAACAATAAACCAGTTGCGACAGTTTTTTTAACAGAGCAGCATTGATTTATGTATATGGAGAATACATGTAAACTTAAATAACAGATTTTAGTTTGATTCTTGCATTGTCCACATTGTGTCACATTGCCAATTAGACATATTAGTTCTCTATTCTACTCCATTACCGATTAATTTTGCCCGATTTTCGACCTTTTAGTTTCCTATAATAGTGACTATTAGGTAGTTTAGCCATTCTATTTAACCTGTTTCACTTTACTTATTCAATTATCACGCAGCAGAGCTTGACTTTATATTTCTCCATCAGCACATCAAATCATTTTAAAGCTTTGAGTGCTTTTGGCTGTTAATGTATGGAATAGCCTAGACAACATTACACATTCGAAAATATGTACGAACAATGTATAAGAAGGATTTCCTAGAATATACAAGCCTACGTTCGCCGTACGAATTCGAATAATTCAATAATTTTACTAACGCCCATATATTTGTTCATTTTTGTAAAATTGCAATTCAGCAGTAAACAGCTTAGATAATTTTTTACTTTGACGTTAAATAAATGCCTTTACCCGAAAACGACTTTGAGTAATGAAAATCCTGCGATTCACAGAACACCAAATGCTTTACTATTCGGTTTTAAAAAATCACTGGAGATCACGGTTTAGAAAGTAGAGTTGATAGTTTCCAACTAAGATTCCATATCAAAAATTATGACTAATAGCATTCAGTCAAACTGGAATTCACTGAGGTTATATATAATCCGTCAACTCCGGTGCCATTGAAACAGACTCTTTGACCGAGTGCCGTTCCTGATTTTATGAATCCTAATTAACAATTAGTGAGTAGTTTCTGACGCTAACACGACTACGTGACGTGAAAAGGGGTACTTTTCTTAACGGCGGATGTATATATCCACTATACCTATTGAGTTTGGATTTCCTGCAAGCGTAGTAAGCATTGCAATTCGTTTTAAGTCCCAGCCTTACTTTGTTAAATATTTAGCTAACGTGAACGCAACTTCAAAATAATAAAAGTACAACACTACATGTAAATAAATTCCAAAAATCATTACTTTAAAAGTGAAAACCCCAATCAGTGTGTGTGTGTGTGTGTGTGTATGTGTGTATACTTACGTTAAAGAATCTATGAAATTAAAAAAAGAGAAAAATATTTAAACTTTTAAAATAGCTTCTATAATAATTGGATTGCATCGAATAGACCAATTTCTAGGTGTAAGTTATCAAAATTTACTTTTAAATTTGATGTAATGAATTTTACTTGAATCAGTGTTAAGGAGAGAAAAAACATATACATAAGTAGGTATGTACTGTCTGTATGTATAAATAGGTATCAAGAAAAAGACAGGCATAATACAAGCAAAGTTTTGTTTTTAATTGGCCAGTAAAACAACAAAAATATTTTCTATTAATGGAATGCAACGCATTTTTGTTATTAAAACTCTCATTGCAAATGACTCATTTAACGTTATTTTCTCAAATGGTTTGCTTTTTAAACAACAAAGATGTCTTCGAACAGAATATTAATAGTAAATGCAATAATCATGATATTGTAAACCTAAACACAGAGAAATCGTTTGTTACCCTATAATCTGTTTTTGGCTCCAAGGGCAAAATAAAGCGTGGATCCGCTTGCCCTGTTGTGGTACGAGCAGGCTTTAACAAGCCGTTGCATAAATACGTTCTTTGCGTTGGCCAACTGTAGCTTATCTATACATACACATATATATATACACATATTATAGTAATATAATTATGGTTGATTAAGATTTATATTGTAAAATAAAACAAACAAAAAAATTATCAAAATCAAGATGTATGGAATGATTAAATGTCTGTATGTATTTATAGTTTTTGATTTTCCTTTTTTCAAGTAAATGAATTAAAAAGTAATTATATAGGGATGGTTTGCAGTATTCTTACCTCGTTATCTAATACACTGGCCACAACTTCAACCAACAGAGTGCCTAAATTACCGCTTGTGTTAATAGTGGCAGATACTAGTTGATCAACATTGGTTGAATCTTGTTGGACTTCACAAAGTCCCTTAAGAACCGTAGGTTGTGCATATTGAACCATTTTCTTGATAAGTCCCAAACTTGCGCGTCGCACACTGCTAAGCATGGTGCCTTGAAAAGTACGGCAAAACATGGGCAAAAATAGTTTTAGATATACCGGTGCCATTTCTGGATCACCACGTGGTTCAATTGTTGTATTATCGTCATTGCCATCTTTGTTAACAAGACTATGTCCAGCTGCCATCCATTCGCCTGGAGATTGCAGTATAGCTGCTACTTCACGATGACCATCGTCATTTCGTTCTCTGGCTTTATCCAAAGGTGTTTTGCCATCTTCATCGCGTAGATCCGGATAAGCTCCATATTTTAACAAAACCTTTGCTATGCCTGGTCGACCAAAACAAGCGGCATAATGAAGAGAAGAACTTCTTTGACCTTTATTGACGTCTGCACCTTTTTCACACAGATATTCAACCATTTCAAGGGTACCAAATGCAGATGCCCAATTTAAAAGCGTTTGACCAACATCATCCATACAATTTACATCGATTCCACCAGATTCAATTGCTTCTTGCAGTGCTTCAGTATCTTTGGAGCGAATGCAATCAATAAGTTGTCGATGTGTTCTTTCTACAGCAGAATCGTTACGCCGAGCACGCGAGGTTAATTGGCCTTGTCCGCCGGCAGCACTTACTCTATTCAAAGCCTGCCGACCTTCAAAAAGTAATAAAAGCAGCAAGTCTGCCAATCTCATACAATCTAATACACAGCGCTCGTCGCCCTTTAATGCTCTTTCTATTGCATCTGGTAACTGAGAACGTAGTAAGTCATGTGTTATTGACGATGATCCACGGCATAAAGTGGACAATAGCGAAATAGTTGTCGATATTGATTGGGATGAACGACTGGAATCAGTAGTTTGGGCCTTTTGAATGGATGCAGCTGCTGGTGCTGATAAGGTTTCGTTTTGAGTTCCAGATGTTGACGGCGTGCCAACAGTAGTTGTTGTTCCACCTGTTGTAGTTATAGTCGAACTTCCTACAGATCCTGCCGCATTACTTAAACGTTTAAGCAATTCGTTAACTAGACCATATTCCGCAAGTGGCGCTGGGTCAACCCATTTGCGAGTAAAGCGATCGGCAACCGAAGCAAAGCATTTCAATGCTCCATCAGATACCATTGGATCTTCATGTTGTAGTAAAGTACTTAGACTTTCGACACAATTCTGTATACAGGGTGTATTAGGTTCGACTTTAGTACAAAGGCGTGAAACTACGGCCATGGCAGAGTGCAATGTATCCTTGTGTACTTGTGAACCACAATCACGTATGAACGAGAGTACACAATTAAGACCGCCACCATCAAACACGGCACCAGCTTCGCGAGTACATATTAATTCCAATACT
The DNA here is from genome assembly GCA_030448955.1 of Trichopoda pennipes. Taxonomy (NCBI): domain Eukaryota; kingdom Metazoa; phylum Arthropoda; class Insecta; order Diptera; family Tachinidae; genus Trichopoda; species Trichopoda pennipes. Next base: position 9,069,519 of record JASKUP010000042.1, read on the forward strand.
TTAATGCATTGTTCGGCTAAGTCACGCGATGTTCGTGATGACAAGTCTGCCACAACAAGACGATTACAAATTGCTTTAATGGCGCCATCGATAGCTACAATACGACGGGTACATTCCGCAGATACATCCAAATAATATGTAATGGCACGAGCTGTAACTTCAAGCACATTTTCTGGTGCCAATTCATCAAGAAATATTTTACAAAGTGCTGGTAAGAATGTACGAGGTGGACAACTGAAAGAAACAGTTATTTTTACAAAATTTTAAATAGATTATTTAATTTAATTACCTTTCAAAACACCTGTCCACATTGTCTGACATTAACAGAAGCATACAAAGTTGCTCCAAAGCAATCAACTGCATATCTCGCTCGTCCCCCTGGCCCATGGAGAGCCACTCTAAAAGGGTTTCTGGATCAACGTCGCCCATCTAAAATTAATTCCCAACAAAATAGTTTTAATAATTTGAGAATATTTAAATTTTAAAAATATACGAGCAAGTGATTATACATAAGTATATTTTTTTAACACACACCTTAATTAGCACCTTATGAACTGAAGACTTTAATCACGCACATTTATTTAAAAGCTAAACTCAATTCAACAACTGATTACTTTTGTGCATGTGTGTTTTTGCTTTCAAATATAAAAATTCAGTTAACAAACAAAATGTCAATCAAAACAACGAGTATTGCGATTTGAGAAATGTGGTCAGGAGAGACTCAAAAGCTGAGGAAATTAGAAACTAGGGCACTTTGAAAAAAATACTTATCAAAATGTGCGATTATTTTTAACTAAATCCTCTATGGAGAAATTTAATTAAAGGTTAAAACAAATTAGTTTTTTGAGTTTTTTTGGATGAATTCGGTGTTCTAAATAAAGAATAAAAATATTTCAAAAATACTTAGCATATAGATTAGGTGAAGTTTAGAAAGCTTCTGCCCACTTGAGTCCAGTTGCTGATCCCTTTATGTTACCGGCGAAGTAGAAAAGAAAGAGATGAAGAAAATCAGAATGTAAAAGAGAAGATAAAGAGAGAAAAAAGAGAGACTAAAGAGAAAAAGAGAAGTACGAAGTTGACGCGTGAAATCCAGAGCAATAGACTGACGAATAAGGTCCGCTAGCCAGCGTAAGCAATCAATGAAAGGACAGAGTTTCGGTGTGCGGGTATGGGTAAAAAATCAATGACAGTACCTCAAAAAAGAACTGATCCTGCCCGGTCCCAATGGTGAATCATTAGACTAGTTTTCAAAATAATAGGACGTTTTCAATCATGTCTTCCTCGTGCTGACAGCTTCTGCAGAAATTATTGTATTAGAGACGCATGGGTCCTAAACAGGCAGTAGCCAGTTACAGCAGCTAACAAGTCACGTAATTGCATTTCGGTAACCGCACCAGCGCAACCGTCTTCTTCAGACCCAACATGGCTCGTTGGACCATCCGACCTGGACCAAATCATAAAGAGCAGCGTCAAACGCTGTTCGCAAAAAATATAGTATCAATCGCACTTTCACCAACAGTTCGTCCGGAACAAAGAGCAGTCCCATGACCTTCACCCATTTTAGACTGACCGTCGAATACTTCGCCATCACATACACGAACATGCGACATTCGGAGAAAAAGTTCGAAGTGGTAATCACACTTTTGATGGACAAGTTTGTGTCTTTGCTGTGAATATTGAAAACAATATCTCAATTAGATATTCTATGGCACTTTAACCTGACCACCGCGTTCATTATAGCAGATATTTCTGCTGTAAGTCACTGCAGTCAATTGGAAGTCTGAAGTTAATTTTTATTCCAAATTATATAAATAAACAATTAATAAAATAAAGTTTGTGGTATATTTATGCCAGTATTTGTATCTTTTTATAATTAAATAAATTAACTTAAGCATGACTTTAATTCGTACAAACGACTTCCTTCAGGGCATCTTCTTAATACAATTATCTAAAAAATATACCATACTTAAGAGATAAAATTGGCTAACTACGCTAAACTGGTGAACGTGTGATTCTTTTCGTTTTTGAGATTATCTGATTCTTTATCGGCATCGAATTTTCCAATGATGCCGTTCGAAAGCATGCGAGTGTTTGAATGCAACCATGCAAGTTTTTACTCGCACGCCAACAATCATTCGAAGTGACGTCATTCTTAACATAACATTATAAGAAATGCAAGTTGAATTTTTGGAATGTAATAAATAAATAATAATTTTTCTGTTTTAAGACAAAAATGTCAAAAATAAATTTTACTTAAAAGAAGATTGTTGTTAACTTTATGCCCCAATATGCAGACTTTGCAAAGAGCATATTGCCAAACTCTTCGCAAGGAAAAGCAAGGTTTAACCAACTTTGGGATAAATTAATTGTTAAACTGACTAAACAACATAAAGCGGGACCCATTTTTTTATTTTTTTAATTATCCTGTTTTAGTTGTCACTTGCTCAAGTTTTCTCTACTTTGCTCATTCTTTTACCATGTTGTAAAACATTTTTGTTTCGATTTTCCGCAACACTTAACCATTCATATCGAGTAACAAAATTAAAAGGTTTTGTATTGTCGAAGTTGTTTTCGACTCGAAAACAATTTCAATCACGAGTGCCAGAATTAGCCTCACAGATACGAAATCATTACCATCGTTTTAAAATGCATCATGGTTCAAAGTTTGCAATTGCTTGAAGAATTTTTTTATTGGCTACTGCAAACTTAATAATCATAGTTCAGATGGTAGACAATTTGTGTGATAATGGTTTAATTTTACTCAATAAAAGTTAAAAGCAACTGTGAAACATGGAGTAGTCTATGTACTGGTATTTAACATTTTATAGACGATAAAATTGAAAAATTTGTCTGCTTCAACATTTTAAAACAAAATGAAAAACAAAGTGCATTGCGAACTTTATGCTTTTTTATCATGACAACGATTCTAACGATTCCTAAGTGGCCCAACAAACTGAAGGATGCCGTGACGTTGATGTAATTGAAAAAAAATAAGTAGAAGAGTATAGTAGAAAAAAAATTTAACCCAATAGCCTATATGGAACTGAAACTCCTGTTAAAAGATTTTACATAGTTTGAACATTTTTTGTTGAAAATAAGCAACTAAAAATTTTACAATTTAAAATTTACAATTTAATTTAAAAAAATATTAATAAAACAAGCTAAGTCGCTTAAATATGTGTGGATTGAAAAGCATCTAAAAGACACATATTTTCTTGCATTTTTTTAGTAGGAAGAATTCGGTCAGGCTTTCCTATAAATGAATCATCGGTTATAGAGGACGGTTAATCACCACTTTTGCAAAAAAAAAAGAAAGATGCAGCGCAGCTTTACGGCTGTCCAGGAAATAAGTAAAAATTCAATTAAATGGAGAAACGAAAAAATAAAAATTCATATTTTTCTCTTGGGATATTTTATTTTAAATAATTTTAACATAATTATAGTTTGTTGCAGAAAACATTTAATTTTTTATTCATTCGAAATTTCAATAAAAACTGTGTTTTTTTTATTATTTTTCACACAAAAAAAAAAAACTTACCGTAAATTAAATCGGAATTTTATGACTTATGAATCGGGTTATTTGAATTATCTGAAAAGACAAGAACGAGATTATTTAACAAATTTAGTAAGTATTTTACTGCAGTACATCAATATTAGTCGTATAACTGAAATCCTTTTTCAATACTATATAGCCTAACAGTAAAGATAGCGGCCGAATATGAAAGCAATGGAATACAATTTCTGCATAGTAACATTCTTCATGAGCATTTTTCGATAGGTATCAAATTTAAGGTTAGCAAATAAATTATATGTTAAATACATAAATGTCCAGAATTGAGCTGTCATCTTTGGCATTTATTTAGTAAAAGGTTGGGAAATTTTGAGCATGCAACGCTGCACTCTTGAGCAAGGAATTTTAATTGTAAAATTCGCTACCTTCACGGTTCACAGCATTGTTGCTGGCAATAGGCCAAAACAATACGCTTGTTATCACTGTAAAGATTGCATTCAGCAAAGTGTTGAAAATTATCCAGGAACATCAACTCGTCGTTCACAACAATTGGGCATAACTAGAGGAACTTTGCGTAACATTTTACATAACGATCTTTATACTGATAATGTTCAATTAGTTCTAATTTAAAAAAAAAAATCATCTTTTCAACAAAATTGTGAAAATAGAGCTCACAAAATTCACAAACAGCCCTCGAAAAACAATTACATTCATAAAAAGTGACCTTATGGTTCGGTTTGCGGTCAGGTAGCGTCATCGGCTCGTATTTGTTCAGAAAATGAAAACGCTGCTACCGTGTGACGAAGACACTTATAAAGTGAAATGATCTATTGTGTCTGTTAATAAATCAGAAAATTTCTAAGTAATCTTATTAACACAATAACAACACGTTAGATTCAAATTCCACGAATTAGGATTAACAATCAGAAAAGGGAAACAAAAAAAAGACACACAACCAAACAAACATCTACAGTGAATAAAGATAACGACATCTGTAGAGTTTTCTAATAAATTCAAGAACCGCTTTCTTGGGCAAAAATTCAGGCCAATCGTGAACGCGATCAAGCGAAGGTATAACAGATGACAAGTCAGTTTGTGGGTGAACGTGATCAAGTGAAGATATTAAATTAATACAGCAGCGTATATTTTTGATTTTTACATAGAAACAATAGATGTTATTTACCTTTAAAACTGTAAATTTCATGTTAAACTGGTTGTTTGAAAAATAAAATATGGAATTTGAATTGCCACAAAATCTAAACCGATCGAGAGTCATTAATGAAATGATAAAACAAAATATTAATTTTTGTAACAAATAAATTCCTTAAGCGGGGCAAAAATGTCTTAAATTAAAATGTCTTATTTTTTTAACTAGTCTCCCTGCTTTAACTGTGGGGCTGTTGAATTCTTCTTATATAATTTATAAATTTTGTTTCAAAACTGTTTATGTTTGGATATGACTGGGGGTGTACCGTTACAACTTTTATTCGCATTTGCTGTGGGCTAACTTTTAAATAGTCGAAAAAAATTTACTGGTATCGAAGTAGGTTTCAATTATATAAGCAAAAAAACCATACCACCTTTTTGGGTAATATTAAAATTTCGAGGCTTTCAACTATTTAACGAAACATGCAATCAGAACCAAACTTACTGCTGTTCTATTATACATTTAAGCAAGAACCAAATTCTTAGAATGGTGAACCGAACATAAATAAGTACACCACGTCAAAAATATTCGGCAAAAAATTAAAAAAAAATTGTGCTAGCCCAATTTTCTCCCAAACTAAAAGAGGTAGGTAATACAGCACATATTTTGAAAATATTTACAAGGTCTACCTAAGTTCAAAAACTTTTACCATTTGAGTAATAAATAAACTTTTTATGACGTTTCAAACAAATTTTATGCCCGAGTTACCCAAATTTGGGGGGCACACCCAGAAACACCCCTTCATCATAGGGGGCTGATGGTCCGTAACTTCACTCGAAAATTTCTCTGCTTGGATATCTTAAGCTACCGAATTATTTCCAAAAAAAAAATAATAACTTTCAAACCACTGCTAAGCTCTTGAACCTTAAAGTGTGTATATAGCTCGAAAATACTTAGTCAGAATAAATCGTGTAATTTAAATTAAGTTTTTAAAAGTTTTGAAATAAAATAACTCAATAAACTAAATATTTATGAAAGAAATAAATGAAACAACACTTTAATTCAAGAACTAATAAAAAAGATTTTACGCTTTGATTTGTCATTTTCTAACCGTCTTTAATTTTAAGTCAACATTATGGGATTAAATAAAAACTCCGACGTATTTGTAGATATAAATTTGACGGAAATCAAAACGCTTTTGACTTTAATTACCCGCGCAAAAGAAATTTGAACCTTGTTTAAAGTGTGTGCCAATAACATCTTCATATTTTATTTTTAGTTTAGTTTTCGGGTTTTTTATGCGACAGCTAATACTACACGTTGTTAAAATAAGGATCGTTTACCTACTTTACGACTGGTAATATACAAGTATAATTACGTTTATTCATTTATAAACATTTAGTATATTGAGTCCTTTTATTGCAAAAAATTTTACACACAACCTTTAAAGCTTTTACTATTTATTACATTTCACGATATTCTTAGACGATTCGCGTTTATATAGAAAAATACAACACTTTAACAGATAAAATTTGCTATATTGACTGTTGTACCTCCACTTGATCACTTTCACCATTAATTAAACTGACTGACTTGTAGGTGAGGCAGTTTTTATAGTGTTTTAAGGTGTTCTAGAACTGGCCTTTCTTTTCTGATTGGTAATCTTAGTTCGTAAAATTTAACTGTAACATGTTTTTGTTGTTGTGTGATTTCGTAGAAACTTTCTAATAGGTTATTTCACTTTACTTTCTTTTAGTGATAATTATTTTTTTTTATACCTTAAACTAAACACCTTCGTAATAATATATTTTATATTGTACTTCGTTTATATGTCTCATCCAAAGTGTAGCTTTAAAATGTAAATATTCAATTGACTACAGGTAAAAGTATTTCAATAAAAATTGTACTTCAGCACAACATCAGGTAAAAGTAAAATAAAATCAACATCTCTACAAAGGCAAAATAAGAAAAAAAGTTTATTATTGTAATTGCGTTATCATAGAACTTTTCTCCTTTTCGGTTATACATATTTTCCAACAAAAATCACTCCAAGTTTGGTGTTTTTCTGTATAAAATATGAAGCAGCTACATGTGTGTCCATAACGCGTTTCACTTTTAAAGATTTCTTATAAAATATTCATAGAAGAGGACAAAATCATGAATGCTTTGATTCGTAAATTTTTAGTTATTTAAAAGAATAACTGTTTATTCCCAAATATTTATTATAAAAGCGATGGAACACGACAATAAAATTTAAATAAATTTGTTTGTGATTGTATGAAGAATTTTTATTTTTATAAGATTTTGAATTGAGATCACAGAGGTTTGAAAGGCACGAAATTTTTTTTTGTCTGGCGCGTAAACAAACAAAGCTAATGGTTTTCCAACACGAGAAAACAGACGATATATTCACTTTTTCTGATATTTCACAATAGAATCACAAATTAATTGAACTTTTCACTATTCAACCGATTAGCTCTATTTAAAAATTGACAATATTTTGTACACGTGAAAAAATAAGTTTAAAGAATAGAAAAATAACATCGGTATCTGTTGGACAGTCGCAAACAACACAAAAGTAAAATACAAATGAGTTATTTTCATATGATATAATGAAAATAATAAAATAAAAAATAAGAATTGATGGTGTATTAAAAAATTGCAAATTGCCTTAATTTAAAAATTTTTCACGAGCAACAAAGAGCAAAAAATACATATATTAGGTATGTCGATAGTGTGGTCTTAAAAAAGAACTTTGTCAATTCAACTTGTACCTTGTACTTGAATATTTTCCGAGCTTATAACGTTACTCGTACGAAGTTTGAACAGAATCTACAAAAAATGAAAAAATTAATTTGATCCATATTTTAAATGCAATTTTAGTTTTTTCCGAATTTTTAAATTTTCTAAGCAACTTCTCCATGTGTCTTTCCGTAAAAACTTTTTTAAGAATATTACACATTAAAAAATTTTTAGGGATTCGGTCAAGCCTTTCTTAAGTTATGCACATAAACAACGAACAATTTAAAAACAAAATACTACGTTTATTTTCATAGTATCAAAATTATTAGTATTCTCTTCTATTCAACTGATTAGACCCGCAATTGATAAACATATCGCACACTAAATACAAAAGGTCACAACTCAAAATTTTTCAAAACTGACTTTTTTTTCCATAAAATAACACAGAACACACATCTCTAACTACTGCAATTTCTTTCACATCAATATCTCCTTCAAAGGAAAAATACAGTTATGTCTATTTTTGTGATCCTTTTGTATTTAGGGTGCGATATGTAAAAAGAATACTTCAATATCGTTAACTTATTCCTCACTGCCAACAGTTTCTTCACTAGGCGGAGCTTTTATTTTTTGTTTTGAACTGTTGAAGCATTTACTCGAAAACTCTAATTCAACGTATGATAACCTTGTTAATATTTTTAAGTGTAGCGGTTTGTTTGTTTTTTATTGTTAATCTTAGTTCGTGGAATTTTATTTCAGCATGTTGTTATTGTTTTGTCTTCATAAGTTTTCTTACAAACTTCTTAATTTGTAAACAACACAATTTTTTTTAATGATAATTATAATGATAATTATAATTATAATTATAATTTCAAAATATTTTTAATATGCTTTTGAGTTCTACCCATAAAAAATCAAAATATATGGGCAAAAATTATGTAGGTCTACTCAATTAACAGCAGAGTACATTCACATACTTGACTTTTCTTTACAACTTCTCCAATTTCCGCACCAAACATTCAAATTATAATTTCAATTTGTCCTAACAGAATTTGATGTCAAGTGCTGCAAATTAAAATAATTAACTTTCGAATGAATTAACACACATACAAAAGGATTTTAAAACCAAACCCACAAATTCAAACACAAACAATTATAACGAAAAAAAAGAAAACGCTACGGTTATTTAAGAAAGCCATGATGCGAATAATTTAGAAAAAATATTAAAAATCATACATTTCTCATTCATATCGTGCGCTTGTACAAATAATTTACGATAATGACGAAACAAGTTCTTTAATAAAATTTTAAAGAATAATTATTGATTGAAATCAGCATTATAAATTCAGAATTTTGACTTGTGTATTTAAAGGCGAAGCTTAGAAAGGCCGGGAGACAACTGCAAAATAGTGCTTAATGCAACTAAAACCAATATAATATGAGATTACGTGGGGTGCCGAGTTATTGCAACGTCTAGGCGAAAACACTTTCCTCCAAAAGCTTTGTGGTTATACTATTATAATGTGATTTAAAAGCTTTATGATACATAATGCTGCTGATGTCATATGTAATGCGATTGACGTAAAATTGTTGAAACAATACTCTTTAAAACAAGAAGTACTTTTAAGGTTAGAAAAATACTACTCACATTGGGTTAACGCTGCCAGATTTTCTCAAAAAAATCTTAGTACAGTCATACTCTACATTTTTTCTTCAGGGCTGTATAACATAATTTTCGTTATAAAGTTGTATATACTAAAAGAATTCAAGAAGTTTAATGTTTAATTAATCACTTTTTCGTTGGGTTTGTTTTCCGGAGGTCGCCACAGAATAAAGTACTCCTAAAATTGCTTATTTCATTAAATAAATTACATAATTTCGGTGGCCAACTGATAGACCATATCGAAAAACAAAATTGATTGCAAAATATTTCTTTTACCTACTCGAATGCCCAAAGCCCTGTTGTTTCGTATGTGGTGTGGTTCTCTTGGAAGACATATTTTCCGTAAACATTTTTTCCGATTGGGTCCTGAAGTAGTTAGTAATAACGACGATATATCGATTATTTTAAGGGAAATATTGATTTTAATGTTCCACAAATCTGACCAAACGGTATTTTTTTAAATGAAGAGTTTGCTGTGCATTTTTATCACTGCAAAAGTTTAAATTTTACTTTTATTGCGCCTTAATACTGAGCAAAGTATTGCGATAAAACAATGGATTGAAGATACTGCTAGTCAATTCATTGAATGACGTTACGACGTAAGCATTTGCCATTTAATTTTCATTCTTGTTCTAGCTTGTTGTAGACATAAATCTTTGATTTAAAATAGTTGAACAATAACGGCTGTGTGCGTTTGTTAATTATTTTGTTTGCACCCGAAACTATCCTCCATTGCATTAATTTAATTTTTAGTTCGCTTAATATCTAGAGTTTTTGGTTGATTTTAAAATGTTAAAAAATTGTTTTCAAATTGTATTGCAACAAAAAAGTTATGATCTGTATTAAGTTGTGTGGATTTGTTCCGCCAGTAAATGAAATACTGTTGTCATTTCTTTTCGTCTTTGCTGGCTGTTTATCCGGTATGAACGGCGAGCGCTTTCGATGTGTTGACATCATTCTCAAGTCGTGTTCGAAACTGTACTAGTGTGTCAGTGTTTGGGTTAGGCAGATCTTTAATTAAAGTCGTATCTACTCATGTAGGTATAATGCCCGTCACCTGGCATTTTATGCGGGCTAATTTTTAATATTTCCGTCTTTTACTATTATCTAGAAAGGTGTGTCCGTCTGAGAAATAGTTTTAGTAGTGTGAAAAATGTGTCTAAGATCTTGTTTTTACCTGTTCGTTTATAATATCACTATTAAATGTTTTGTCCTTTTTTGCTAGGATGTAGAAATGTCATGCATTCAGATATCCCTTGATGTGTTTCCGTGAGTGTCAAGGTGTAATGCATAGCTGGAGTCTTCTCTTTTTCGTTTATATGACCGTATGTGTTCTGTAATTCTTGTTTTTAGTAATCATCCAGTTTGCTCTGCATAATTATGTTTGCTAGTACAAGTAAGTCTTTATACTCCGCTGGAACTAAATGTGTATGTTGTTTCTGTCGATGTCCTGAGATTATGTCTCAGAGTGTTGCCGTGAATAAATCTTCTTTGCGAAAAAGGTTAGTTAATCTATAAATTTCTGGTCCTGTGTAAGTAAAAGTGTGCCTGCCGTCGCGTTGTATCTGTTGTCTCTTTGTCATCTTTCTTCCTGTTTTTAGTGTTGTATTGTCTTAAAAGTTTGTCGATAGTAGTGGATTTTTAGCTATGGTGTAAATTGTGTCGAGTTCTTTCTTTGTGTCGTTGTAGTTATCTGGAGTAAGTTAGATTTTCTTAAGTCTGTGTATCATATGTCTAAATGCTGCTTGTTTATGTGGGGTAGGGTAGTTCGAGTTGAAGTGGATGATAGGGTCCGAGGTAGTTGGTTTTCTATTGATGTCAAATGTTAAACAGTCAGTTCATCGTGTTATTGTGATGTGAAGATTTTTTCGGCGTTGTCTTGTTCGATAATACATATGTATATAGCCTACGTATCTATCTTCCGTGTTGCATTAAATTTCCGTGCAGATAGCTAAAGTTGAGTTTCCCATACCGAGTCCGTTGTATAAATTGTCTACTGTGTCTTATGTGAGGTATATAGTGGTGTATATATATTTATAATTTTTTGCAATTTTATTTTACTTCTATTTGAGTTAAAATATCTGAATAAAAATAACAAAAGTTTACTCTATTAGCATGATACATTTTATAATTTATAAAATTAAATTTTTGCACATAATTAGCTATATTTATCGATATAATTAATTTATTACATGTTCTAAAGTACCAATAATGTGTGAAAATATGGGAAAACAACTTGCATTGCTTTTAAAATATAACACTCAAGATGCCAATATATGAATAGTTTATTGATGAAAAATAACATTTTTGTAAAACCAAATAACACTACGCTCGAAATTCAAACTCTTTATTCAATTCTCAATGTAAAATACAATAATTATTTAACGGAAATGTTATAATTTAATTTGACTGTATATTGAAACAAATATTAGAAATGACTGAAAAATTCCCTTTTATAAATAAAAATTTCTTTAGACTTGCACATACACTTCACTTCACATGAATAGGTGCAGTGTTTTAGCAATTAATTTAAGCTTGCTGCTCTCCAGATAATTTATCAGGAAGATTATGTTGTACTTTTTATAATTTGTCAAGAAAAATGTGAATAATTTTTGCGTTTGTTGAATAGGTTCATAGCATAGTGAAAAAAAATATAAAACAGTAAAAAAATAAAAAAAAACACGAAAACAATAAAAGTTATGTTTATTAATTTTATTTTTTATAAATCTTTAATAATGTGTACTTCCAAAACTGTCTCATAAATTCTATTTGGAAGGGAGTTATACAATTGAGATAAATATTGTAAGGAAATTGCGACCATGCCGATTTTATTGTAGCAATTAAGATCATCAAATTGCCGTCCAAACACGTACACTTTCCGATATAACCACGTTTTCCATTAATTTAAGTCCGGGAAGTACGGTGGCCGTGGGAGCAATTCAATATTTTGCTCGCGAATCCACGTTTTAATAATCCTTGCTGTGTGGATAGAAGCATTACCCTGTTGAAAAGACCATGGAATGGGTCCAAACAACGCCTAAAATTTTAAAAACGCCGTTTGTAGAGTAGATTTACATATATGTAGTTTATTATTAAGCACTAGATCTTTTTTTAAAAAATTTTAATCTTTACTCTTTTATATTATTTTTCGCCAACCAATGTACATAATAAAAAATAAAGATTATAATTTTTTAAAAAAAGACCTAGTGCTTAATAATAAACTACTAATAAAATATTAAAAAGGTCAAATAACTATAATTATATGAATTTGCTGTAATTTTTCGTGCTTTGAAATTCCAAATCTATGGCTCCATAGTACGATATCACACCCCATACCATAACACCACCTACTCGACAATGGCGATGGGTTAAAAAACGGTCTTTCTTACCCTTCTAAAGATAGAAACACTAGCACTGGAACCACTTTTTGTTTTAACTCCCATCAGTGTCATGAATATAGAGAAATGATTATGTAGCTGAGTAGACGCGATGAATATCTTATTTGAAATGCGAATTAATAAAATTAAATATCCCACAGACTCTTAAGGCGCGGAAAATATTATTTGCCTTTAAATGGTTAAGACACCTGTATAGTAAACAGAAAAACTAATGACCTTAATCTTAAAGCAGCATTAGTTAGTGAGAAAAGTAACATGATAACAATATTGCATAATAGTTGTAGCTGAGTTGGAAATCGCGAGTTCAAATCTTACCGGAACCATGGAAATTGATCAGTATGGCGGAATTGTTTGCGGTTTGGTAACCAAGATACCCCAAGAACCAATTTCGATGGAGTAATAAGAGTTTTGTGTTTAGGCTGGCTGAGCTGGTAAATGCAGCACATGTTTCGTAACAAAAATATCGTCAGCACATCGTGTGAAACAAGTATTATAGTTAGCATTTATACGTGTTCCGAATATCGCCGGGATTGCAGAGTATTGCGATTAAGATAAATGTATCGATTACGGCGAATATATGTCAATGGGTCAAAAGTAAGAATAAACAAATTACTGCGTTTTGTTTGCAATTAAGAGCCAATACGTACAAAAATTAAATTACAGCGTTTCCCCAAGTTAAAACAACTTAAAAGGACCATATTCATGTATAGCTTAGGGAACAACCTCATAGACTGAACATTGAGATAGACAGCAACAGCTAGTGTCGATTATAATTGAGAGACTCCATATTTTCGATGCTCTATGCAAAAATTAAACCGTCAACACTAAAATTGACGACAAACCTAAGATTCCTGAGGATAACAAGTGCAGATGACCTGGCTACAGCAGTAGAAAATGTAAGCTGTGGTGATATTGTCCCACTTTTCAATAAATAATAATTCATTGTAGGCAAAATTTCTTTGATAATTAAATTCATTAATTTCAATTGTAGTTCGCGGAAAATTCTTTCTACAAGGAAATATTTCGGAATTTTCTAAAGCTTGTCAATGCTATTAAAAAATAGGCAGAAAATTTTGAAAAATATTTTGCATAAGGAAAAAAACACATCGTAAAAAATGTAGAATTTCACATTAATTGGAAGAAATATAACAATTTACTTTTAACGAAAAGTAGTTAATTTTAAGCTTGCGGAACCCGATTCCTAATATCAACGATGATCGTTATACATTTTGTACGACCGTAGTCATCTCACCACATTTTTCTTCGAAGAATCTTGCAACCACATATTTATATTTATATATGGACGTAAGCTTCGTTATATATTGAACAAACATGTAAACGCCAATGTTCTAACAAACACAAAGCAAGCAAAATAGTTGTAGGTAAATCGCAATCACTTGCCAGTTACAATTGAACTTTAAGGCAAATATATGCATGAACATGCTTAAACAAAATTAGAGTTTTACCATTTGAAAACGCGCGATGTGCGTGTTGGATTCACATAAAAATGGTTCCACCACTTCGGAGCAATCTTGGCTTTTAAATAACATCTATTACCACTGCAGTAAATAAGATGTGCGACAGAGAAATATTGTTGCGAATCCATTTGGAAATCCAGAATCATAAAAATTTTAAAACAGACTATCTGACGAAACGGAAATAAAAAACTACGGGTGTCATAGCATCATGCAAACAACTCTTCATTTGCATACAGATTAATGCCCAATCAAATTTTCATTTTTAAAAAAGATTTCTAAAACAAATTCTCATCGATTTTTTAATCACTTATAAAATCATTTTTAGCGAAAATATTTTATGTAAAAAAATTAAATATAACTTCAAAGGTGAGTATTTATTTCAAGCATTATAATGTTTTACTGCAGCTCAAGTCCAACAAAAAAAACTTTATAAGTTTATTACTGTTATAGTAGATATTCAATTCAGATTTCGTTTGCTGTATTACATGTTTAAAAAGTTACAGTTAATTTTATTTATTTGAAAATCTATAACAAAAGGAGTAAAGGCAATACATTGTGACATATACTATTATTAACTCTAAATTTAAATTTCGTGCAATAAACTTAATTGAACTTAAGGATCTATGTAAAACTTTGAAAAATAAACCTGACTACAAAAAAATTTCAATTGAAATAATTCTTGACAACTGGAACAATATTGGAAAAATATTACACAACATTATAAATAAATCGTTGCAAACAGGCATTTTTCCGGAAAGTTGGAAGGAAACAATGGTGACACCTGTTGAGAAAATAATAAATACTAAGAAATGTGAAGAATATCGTCCCATAAATACATTAAAGACAGTTGAAAATAATTATTGAAAAAGTGGTAAACGAACAATTGGAAAAATATATAGAACATAATAAAATTCTATCAAAGTACCAATCCGGTTTTAGAAAAAAATTTTCGTATGAAACAGCTATTAATTATATAATAAATAGATGGAAATATACAGAAAAAAATAGGAAAATAATGGCAATATTTTTAGATTTTAAAAGAGCCTTTGAAACTATAGACAGGAATATATTAACACAAAAACTATACAAATACGGGATCCAAGATAATGAGTTAAAATGGTTTGAATCGTATCTAACAAATAGAAAACAAATAACAAAAGTGAACAATGTAAAATCTTCTTCAATAAATAATGAATTTAGAGTACACCAGGGTTCGATTTTGGGAGCATTATTGTTTTCGATTTATATAAATGATATGCCGGAAATATTAGAAAAGTGTGAAACAGTGTTATATGCAGACGATACACTTATATTTACTGAAACAGAAACAGAAGAAGAATGTCAAGAAAATTTAAGGCACGATATAAATAATATAAATACATGGTTGAAAATGAACAAGTTAAAACTAAATGAAAATAAAACTAAATTAATGGAAATGTATATGAACAATAGGTCAATATTTAAAATCAATAATGAAAAAATTTAAAAAGTAAAAACTATAAAATATCTTTGTTTCATAATCGATAAAGATTTAAAATTTAAAGAGCATATTGATTTTTAAAACAAATACGGACAAAAATATCAATTTTAACGGCAATAAATGTATATAATACAATTATAAAACCGCATTTTGCACGAAAACTCAAAATAAGGCAATGCGCTCAATTCTTACATGTAATCGGTATACATCAATACAATATATGCTAGATTCACTAAAATGGTTAAATATTCATCAAAGAATTAAATTCAACACGCTTTTTTTTATCCAAAAAGTTAAAATGGGAAATGCACCACATTATATGATAGACCAAATACAATACGTTGGAGACATGCAACCATATCAACTTAGGAATGCTCAAGATTTTAGATTAAAACGAGTAGCAACAAGTGCTATGCAGAAATCACTGTACTATAAGGGGCTTCAGCTTTACAATGGGATGCCAAATGATATTAAAAATGAATTTATAATATTATTTTTTTTAAAGAAAAGTTGTAAATTATATTAAAAATATTAATGAAAATTTATTATAACTAATTGTAAAAAAATTGATTTTTTTTTTTTTTTTTTGTATTTGAAGTTTATTTAACGAGATTAAATATGCTTAAACTATAAATAAACAAATAGTAGGAGATATATTTTTTTAAAACTATACACAGTCCCTTATTAGGGCTCTCGGCTATATTACATAATATTTACTATTTACAATATTTTGACAATTAAAATATTTATATTTATACAAAAAAATATACAGAAATGTATTATATGTTTTTAGTTTATATTAGTATGCAAAGAAAAAGTTAAAAAAAAACCTTACTTATATATTGAACAAAAAAAAATAAAAATAAAGCCAAAGAATAAAATGAGAAACGGAGTTATTCAGCTAGCCACCAAAATTTCCTAACATCAATATTTGGAATAATATTTTTATCTTTTGAATAAATATCCGTGCTAAATCGAGCATTGTCATCCGTTAGTTCATTGCTTAGTATAGCCTTAATGTTGGCTCTTCTATAGATGTGGTATAATATTGTTAAGCCGACTTCGTTTTGTATATAGCCTTTACTATCGAGATACAAAAAGGCCTCAGGTGGTACATACCCATTTCGTAAGACTTTATATATGTATTCAAAATCAACGTAATAAGGAGCCATTATTAAGTTGTTTTCATAACATACTTGACTATTCCTTATATGATTCCTAATTAGGTGAATGATAAAATTATCGATCCTGCTAATTTTGGCAACATTATACAACTTTTGATTTGAAATATATTTCTTATAATTACTATTTGGAGACCTGTAGAGAGATGTACAGGATCGTAAACATTTTCTTTCAAACACTCTCATTTTTTCCATGTAAGATGGTGAGATATTGAACCATATCTGACAACCGTATGTTAATATCGGTCTTATCAAAGATTGGTACAAAAGTATTTTAACATCTCTTTTAATATATTTTGAATAAAATAACCTCCCATATAAAAAAAAAGCCCTTCTTGCCTTATCTAGTTGCAAATTCAGATGATCATTGAAGTACAAAAATTTATCCATATTGATTCCTAAATATTTCACCAATCCCTTATTGGGAATGTCTACATTATTACTTGATTTAACTGCAAATAACTTCCAGTTGTTTTTTATATTACTGTTGCATTTTCCAACAGGGGGACGAAATAAAATAGCCTCACATTTATCTAAGTTAATCCTCATCTGCCAGTCTGTAGCATACTCCTCTACCATTCTAAAGTATTCCTGTAGTTTATTATTTATTTTATCAATCGTATTATCCGCGTGATAAATCACAATGTCGTCAGCAAAAGCTATAATGTTCTCTATTTTCCTAAGAAGGTCCAACAGAAATAAATTAAATAAAATAGGAGAGTTCACTGTACCCTGTTGTAAACCATTAACGATATTAAATCTTTTCGTACTCATCTTATTCCCATTAGAGACTAAGAATGCTTTGTTATTAAGCATATTGTGGATAAGTATTAACAAATGTTGAGGAAATTTGTAGTTCGAAAGTTTGCATATTAGTCCAGGTATCCAAATGCTATCGAAGGCTTTTTCAAAATCCACTAAACAAGTGCCAGTGGGATACGACTTATTCCAGTTCCAATAGATATTCGATACCAATAAATGAATGGCATGGACTGTTGAATGCTTATATTTGAACCCCAACTGTCTGTCATTAATTAAATCTTCTCTTTTAGATATCCTCATTATAATATTATTTATGCAGATTTCAAAAATTTTACTTATGTTCGGTAATAAGCTTATTGCACGTAAATTTCTAGGATTACTGGCGTCTCTATTTTTCTTAGGCAGTATAACAACTTTTGCAATTTTCCAATCAAGAGGAAAATAGGAGTTGTTTAGCATATTGTTGAAGAGTGTACAATATTCCAAAATTAATTCATCAGGAATATTTTTTAGAACAATGTTGGGAATTTTATCAATTCCCGAAGATAATTTTCCACGTATGTTCCTAAATATATACAAAATAGCGTCTTTTGTTACAAAAACACCTTCTGCAAGTGTTTCATTGAACTCATTTGCCTTTCTATCCTCACTAAATGTAGTAACAGTCGTCTTATTGTTTTCATAGTCAATTTTGTTTTCCAAAAATCTGTTGAAACAATCATCCACTTCAACATGCAATGGATTTTCCTCATTAATTTCTTTAAGAGAGTGAACAGATTCCAGGTATGCCCCGATTACATTTAAAATTTGTTCCTGCTCCCTGACTAAAAACTTATTGTTTTCCCTTTCGGTTTCTAACGAGTCAATGCCGGCCTTATTAAACAAATCCTCGTCTTCAGGATCTATTTTCAAAATCTTTATGTCTAGTACTTGCTTCCCTCTAAATATTTTCTTAGCCTCGTTAAATGCTAAAGGGTTTCTCTTATTCATACTCTCAAACTTTCGTTTCAAAAGCTCATTTGCCGATAAAACAATATTATCATTTAAAAGTTTACGAATTAGTTTAAGTTTAGTTTTCAAAAGGTTTAGTTCCGTGGGCGATATTAAATTTCCTAATCTATTGTTTCCCTTAATAATAGTTAAAATTCTGCTCTTTTCCTTTTGTAATTTTTTTATAGTCGGATTAATTATTTTCTCAATTTTGTCACTATTTCCAAATTTTGGTACAACTTTTTCTGTAGCGCTTAATATAGATTCATTTATCTCACGTAAGTAGAAATCAAACGGAGAAGAGTTTTAATTGAATAGATATTATTGACCTAGAGCCCGGAAAAAAAAGGAAACGTGAAATAGACATTCCTAAAAGGTCGAACAAAATAAATAAATAAAAATAAATGACAAAATGATAGAAAAGGTGGAACACATAAAATATCTAGGTTTTATAATAGATAAAAAGTTAAAGTTTAAGGAACACATAGACTATACATGCAAAAAAATTGGCAAAAAAATAAGATTTTTTAAAAGGATTAGGAATAAAATATCTCAAACAACTGCGACTAATATTTATAACACGATAATAAAACCTCATTTTGAATATGAATCGACGATAATTTATACATGCTGCAATGAAAATCAGGTAGAAAGAATGCAAAAACTCCAAAACAAAGCAATGAGGGTTATACTTAAATGCAATCGATATACAAATATAAACGAAATGCTTAGGAAACTAGAATGGATGAACATTAAACAGCGACTGGAATTTAACACCTTAATCTTTATTAGGAAAATGAAACTAGGTGATGCCCCAGAATACCTATGCGACCAAATAAAATATGTTAGAGATGTACAGCCGTATGCATTAAGGAATAGTGAACACTTTCGAATCCAAAGAGTACCGACAACACATATGCAGAAATCTCTTTATTTTAAAGGATGGAAACTATACAATGCATTGCCGTATAATATGAAAGTGGAGGGAAATTATAATGTATTTAGGAAAAAATGTGCGAATTTTGTAAGAAATAATTTATTTATATAGAGCCTTTAAAAATGAAATCGAATTTATATATATATTCTTTGTAAAATTAAAAAGTATTTTTAATACTAATAAAAAAAAAACAAAAAAAAACTTTTATACATGCAAACAACAACAATTTGATATGCTGTTTACCATCTGCATAGTTTTTTAATAAACCTCTTCTACACGAGACAACAACAAAATAAATTCCAAGAAGAAACTTTATCAGTATAAAATCAAAAACAAAAATACACACAGCCATACAGGCGCCTATACATTGAATAAACAACATACAACAACAAAATGTGATACAAAGGGAGTAGAAGATTCTTAAATTTTCTAGACTTTTAATGGATAAGACTTTTAAGATAAGGGCAGCGCCTGAGCGGATAGTCAGTCAGTGTGAAAATAAACCTCGTTAAGTAAAGACGTGTATCTTAAGTAAATTGTTCTGTAGTGTTAACTCTGTGTAGTTAAAGTAAATAAACTTGTTATTAATTTAAAAACTCTAAAAACCGGTGTTATTTATTTTGCAATAAAGAAATCGCAACAAAACGTTTATAAAAGGTATAAACGTAACAATACTAACGAATTTCAAAATTAAAAGAAACAGAAGCTTAAGCCGGTATACGATATTATTCAATTATGATTTCCAATCAATCTGATTTTAAAACAAGATTTTAGTTTTGTAAATGAACATTTTTGTATGCCGTCTAACGGAATAAAGGAAAATTCTAAATTAATTTATATTGAAAAAGAGCTAAAGATGTTTTTTTCGATTGTAAACAGTGATAGAAATAACAAAATGATATTTGAATAATGTTTATAACGCCTTTATTTTAAATAAACTTTGCAGCATATTTCCAAATGATTTTCTATACATATTTCTTTATTACTAATATAATTTGTATTAATTTATTAATTCCCCCAATATGTTTAATAGAATGGTACCCAAACATAACTGTTACTACATAAGGGTGCTTGCAGAAAAAACCTGCATATAAAGCGTTTTTAAGTAAGTCCGATGTTTAAAAGAAAAACCAAAATTCGAAAAAGATTATCTATCTACCTTTTCCAATTGCTTTTCATTTTGTTCTTGGTAGAATTTGGTACAGAATTTTTATGTCGGCCTAGTACTCCATTTATAAATTTTTATATATAAATTTTAAATTTTTTTATATTTTTTTTCCTTTGTGTTACTTATTAAATTAACATTTTATTTTTTTTCCAAATTTTATCCAATTCAAAACTCGGTCTTAATTAAATTTGAGTTCAAATACAAATTACAGATACAAATGTGAGGCTCAGCTGTAGAATTGTAAAAAGGGTGGGCAAATTTGAGGTTAAAGACGAAATTGTCTGCAAATCATTAAATGTCATTTATTTTTTGATATTTATTTAGTAATAACTTGGGAAATTTTAAGCATGGAACGTTACAACCTTGAGCAAAGAATTTTAGTTGTAAAAATGTACTATTAAAACAGTTAAAATTGCCCTGTATTCCTGCGTAAAATTCGAACAGCTTTTCCTCATAATCAAGCTCAATTCGAGGGTAACGATATTATTGCTCACAATATATCAAAATAATACGTTCATAGTGGCTCCAATGATGCAAGCATAGCAGTTGTAGAGCAAAGTGTTGAGAATGAATCTGGAACATTACTTGTCGACGGCGTCTGACGACATGATAGTGGTGGACATTTACCCGACATCATAATTCATTATTATTCCTATATTTTCACATTAGTATCAATAACACTGAAGTTGTTAAAAAAACCGTCTGTTTTAGGCCAATTTACGTCCTAAACTAAATCTTAGTAATGCAACGAAATGGTTTCACGTAACGAATTTCTTTACATGTTAAAAAAGGACACATGTAATTGAACGAATTTACAAACTAATAGATTGCCGGTTTACAACTGGACGAATCAGCGTATGTAATAGAAATGGCGCCAATAATTTCCACGCGCTTAATATCTCACAAGTAATTATAATGCCACAAAGTTAATTTTCTAGTCCACGTCAACGACTACTTTCCTCCATAGATAATTTGTATCTATGCTCGTATCTTATAAAAATGGAAATTGCTAGTGCTAGGATAGACGGGGCTATACTCCAGTGTCATGCCTATGCAGTCCAAGGCAGTGACGCATAATGTCCTGTTTTTGCATCTTACAGAAATTCTGTATGACACTAGTAGACGTTAGAAGAGACCAACATTAGAGACGACGTTTCTGTTTTGCTTTGCTCTGCCTTACAAAGGAAGTGGTAAAAAATATTCCACAAATTTTATAAAATTCGATTCAAACTTGTAATATTGTTCGTGGGTGTAGTCTACGTATTAGTTGCACCCAATAACAAAAAATAATAAAAAGTTAATTACATTTTGTAATTGCAAATTTAATTTTGTTCATCATGTAAACATTCTTTTTGGGAAATATGTACATATATATGTACATGCATACGAGTACAATAAATTAGCGTATATTCAATTATATACAAGACAACTATCGATAAAACATTTGGTAGCCATACACGTGTTTGACGGGAACAAGACTTTTTTTTAAATTCCCTGAAACTAAATAACTGAGACATATTTTTTCTGACACATCTTGAAAAACGTAAAGGAATACAGATAAGACAGCAGTGATGAAATGAATTACTTAAACATTTTTTAGTTTAATTTATTTTACTTTTATCAATTATTCTACATTTTAATTTATGTTTTCTTGTAACCAATTCAATTACTCACCAAATTTTATTGTTTTAGCATTTTCTTTGTTAATTTTTTCGAATTTTGTATGTGTAGCAAATCAAACGCAGAAAGAAAATGTATAATAGGGTTTCTTTTCGTTTTATATTACTTTTCCTTATGTGGACTTTTACCAGACCATTGATTTTGTAAGCTTTGAGAAAATTGTTTTTTACTACTATGCAATTTAATTGCGTATTTAATTTTTATTTTACAATGATTATTGATTTTTCTGAAATTCCCATATATATAGTTATAAACATATATATATATAACACAAGTCAATAAAATACTTTATACAAAGCACGATTTCACAAAATTTTCGAATTGGAAAATTTTTTCAGTAACACAGAAAAAAAATTCTTTATTCACTAATTCGAGTTATAAAATAAAGTAGTAGAAATGAACTATTCACATTTGTCAAAATAAACACACATTTGAATGTTTTGAGATGAAGCAAGAGATGGCGTTAATATTTTCGACATAAAGTGAAATGTTTTCGAAAATAAAGAAAAACTTACATACAGTTCTATCAGTTAGGCAATTTTTCACCAAACATGACATGGCATTACATTGCATTAAAAAATTAAAAAAGGAGGACTTAAAATTATTCTTAAATTTGTTCTTTTTAGCCTGTGTTATGTATACATAAATATATGTTAATTTGTGATTGCAATTTTAAAAGGTAAAGGCGCTAAAAGAAAAATTGTAGTGTAATGAAATAAGTACTTCAAATATAATTTATCTGATTTAGATACAAAAATCAATTAAACAGGTTGAATTTGGAGCGCAAATTCCCAATCGCATAAACTATCATAGAAAACATCGATAAATTACTAATAAATTTAAATAATTGAAAGTTAAATACATGGTCTTAACAGAAAGTTATTTTCAGTTAATGAAAATAATGCTTTTGTATTTTGAATAAATGTTTGTGCAGTTCAGGAAGATTTAAGAAAATTCGGGCACATTTGCTGTTCTTCAGTTTTCAGTATTTCGTTTATGAATTATTAAAAATCCTATTCGAATACTTTAGCCGTTCTTAGTATGTTGGCAATGCCAACAAAAAAACTTTTTCATTTCTACAGATATATTAAGTAAAATTGAAACTTTAATGAGTATGAAAGTCTTGCTTTAAACAAATTCGGCACAGTAGGCTATCGACCACAATCTGCGAAATTCAAATACACACCTTATGGAATCATTAATTTTAGCGACAGCAAGCTTAGATTTATATCTATTTCTGTTGGCTACAAAAAAAGGTTCAAGTGATCAAATATGTAAATGCGTGTTTTAAAAAGAAAATTACAAAATGTTAAATTAATCATTTAAAAAATTATTTATTAGTACTCAAGGCTGAATTGGTAATTTCCTCATGTAAATTTCTTTTGCAGATCGTGCGATTTAACACTACCCCATTGCGAAGCTAATCGAACCGATTTCAGCTTTAAAACTCAAAATCTGTGGTGTCATTAACGAAATAGGACCGCCATTTTGCCAAAAAGTGATTAAAAACTTTGATGAAAGAATCTGCCAGCGTGGTCGTGCTGGACATTTGCCAGATATCATTTTTCATTCATAATTGCCGAACTTTTCTTTTCATAATAAAGTAAAATTTTGATACATCTTTATCTTAATTTTTTGTTTTAGAAAGCAAAGCAAAATCGTTCATATAATTTATTCATTTTAAAATATTTTACACAACCAAGCGAAATTTTACCGGCTTAAAAAAATTTGGTTAACACTACTTGATCGACTTTAAAAAGGAGCGAATTTTCTTGTTTAACACTTCTTTTAATGAAGCAAGTGATCATTATTTTTTTTTTTTTTTTATTTATTTATTTATTAGTATTAATAATACTCTAATATTCCATTCTTATCTTATATTAAAATTATTTTGTAACCTTATGTTTACATAGTTTTTATAAAATCTATACATTTCCTCCTAAATATAATATCATTTGCCTCATTTCTAATCCCCATTGATAGTGAGTTATATAACTTAAATCCTTTATAGAAGAGAGATCTTTGCATCGCTGTTGTTGTTGTTCTTTGAAGCCTAAAATTTTCCGCATTTCTAAGTCCATATGGTTGTATCTCGCCAACGTATCTGATTTGATCGCGTAGATATTGTGGAGCATTTCCATTTTTCATTTTTCTAATAAAAATTAGGGTGTTGAGTGCCAATCTTTGCTTTACATTCATCCATCTGAGTGTGTCTAACATTATCCGTACCGGTGTATATCTATTGCACTTTAAAATCGATCGCATTGCTTTATTCTGTAGTTTTTGTAGCCTTTCTAGTTGTGCTTCGGTGCAGCATGTATATAATATGGTTGAACCAAATTCGAAGTGAGGTTTTATAATCGTATTGTATATGTTCATCGCCGTCATTATAGAAACTTTATTTCTGATACGTTTAAAAAATCCTATCTTTTTCCCGATTTTTTTGCACATATATTCTATATGTTCTTTAAATCTTAATTTATTGTCGATTATAAAACCCAGATATTTTATATGTTTTACCTTTTCTATTACGTTATCATTAATTTTGATTATAGTTTCACTAGTCTCATTTATTTCGACAATTTTCGTTTTATTCTCATTCAATTTAAGTTTATTCATCTTTAGCCATATATTAATATTATTCACATCCTGTAACATTTTGTTGTGACATTCTTCACTAGTATCACCTTCTGCGTATATAAGAGTATCGTCTGCGTATAATACTACTTCACATTTATCAAGTATTCCTGGCATATCGTTTATATATATTATAAACAATAACGCACCCAAAATAGATCCCTGTGGAACTCCAAAATCATTATTAATCACACTTGATCTAACACCGTTAACTTTAGTAATTTGTTTTCTATTTGCCAAATACGATTTAAACCATTCTAGCTCCTTATCCTTTATACCATACATATATAATTTCTGAATCAGTATATCTCTGTCAATCGTCTCAAATGCTCTTTTAAAGTCTAGAAACATTGCCATAATTACTCTGTTTTTTTCTATATTTTTCCACCGATTTATCACAAAATTCACAGCGGTTTCACATGAAAATGTTTTTCTAAAACCCGATTGATATTCTGATATTAGGTTATTCTGTTCCATATATTTTTCTAATTGTACCTTGACGACTCTTTCTAATATTTTTTCACATGTTTTCAATGTATTAATAGGACGGTATTCTTCACATTTTTTGGTTTTTGCCACTTTTTCAATAGGTGTTACCATAGTTTCCTTCCAATTCTCTGGAAACTCTCCTGTGTTTAATGATCTATTTATTATACCTAGAAGAATTTTGCCCATTAAATGCCAATTATCTATAATAATTTTTGTTGATACCCTACAGTAATCTGGTTTGTTTTTTATTTTCTTTACTATATTTTTAAGTTCTAAAATTGTTATTGCACTGAATACGAATTTCGATTTAACCATTTGTATTTTATTTGCATATTGCACATTTTCTATTGATTGTCTTATTATGTTAACACTGTTTACAAAATATTCATTAAATTTATTAGATATTTGGTTGTTATCCCTACATTCTACATTGTTAAATATCACATTTTTTATCACAGATGGATTTTTCCATCGAGGAGAAGATAACAAACTTTTTAGCAAACTTTTTCTTTGTTTTGTCAAACTTTTTTCAGAGTTGCACAAAAGGTACATGTACAACAACGTGCTTTCATGTATTACAATAACAAAAAGTAAACAAATTATGACAAAAATATACCATTTTTAAAATAGATTTTAAATAGTTAATTTAAATTGTATTTAAAAAAAAAACAAGAATTGAAAAGCCTGTAGATCACAGAATCAGATTTTTTAGTTGTCACTTTTTTTAGTGAAAAAACGAAAGCACTGGAGCTTAAATTATTTGGAGTTATTTTGAATATTTATGATTTCAGTTTTCCATCAATAACTCGATAACCATTCCGCGTGCACAAATAGCACTATATACAATCGATAGAGGATAAAAATACTAATCGATAGTGATATATCTTGTTTCTAAAAAGACTTTACGGAAAAAGTTATAAGGCAGCAAACTTCTAAAATTGTTTAAAAATCGTCAATTTTTTTTGGTATTTCATTAATAACTCAAAAACTATTCCGCGTGCACATATAACGCTATATACGATCGATAGAGGATAAAAATACGAATCGATAGTGATATGGCTTGTTTCCGCAAAGACTGTACGAAAAAAGTTACAAAGCAGCAAACTTTTAAAAATTTTAAAAAATCGTCAAATTTTTTTGGTTTTTCAATAATAACTCAAAAACTATTCCGCGTGCACATATACGACACTATACGTTCGATAGAGAATAAATATACAAATCGATAGTAATATGGTTTGTTTCCGCAAAGACTGTACGGAAAAAGTTATAAAGCAGCAAACTTTTAAAATTTTTAAAAAATCGCCAATTTTTTTTGGTTTTTCATTAATAACACAAAAACGATTCCGCGTGCACATATAGCGCTATATACGTTCGATAGAGGATAAAAATACGAATCGATAGTGATATAGTTTTTTTCTGCAAAGACTGTACGGAAAAAGTTATAAAGCGGCAAACTTTTAAAATTTTTAAAAAATCGCCAATTTTTTTTTGTTTTTCAGTAATAACTAAAAAACGATAGCGCGTGCACATATATGGCTATATCCGATCGATAGAGGACAGAAATATGAATCGATCACGGTATAGCTTGTTTCAGGAAAGACTTTACGAAAAAAGTTATAAAGCAGCAAACTTTTGAAATTATAAAAAAACCTAAAATTTTTTTAGTTTTTCATTAATTACTCAAAAACTATTCTGCGTGCACATTTACGGCTATATACGTTCGATAGAGGATAAAAATACGAATCGATAGTGATATAGCTTGTTTGCGCAAAGACTGTACGAAAAAAGTTAAAAAGCAGCAAACTTTTAAAATTTAAAAAATTTAAACAATATTTTTTAGTTGGTCGGTAATGAAGTTTCTATGTAGAAGTTTTGCAGTAAAAAAAAAAGTAAACAAACTATGTCAAAAATATACCATTTTTGCATTCGATTTTTAATAGTTAATTTAACTTGTATTTTAATTAAAAGATATAAAATATAAAGCTTGTAGACCACAGAATCAGATTTTTCAGTTGTCACTTTTTTTAGTGAAAAAACGAAAGCACTGGAGCTTAAATTATTTGGAGTTATTTTAAAAATTTTTGATTTTAGTTTTCCATTAATAACTCCACAACCATTCCGCGTGCACAAATACCGCTATATACGAACGATAGAGGATAAAAATACGAATCGATAGTCATATATCTTGTTTCTAAAAAGACTTTACGGAAAAAGTTATAAGGCAGCAAACTTCTACAATTGGTAAAAAATCGTAAAATTTTTATGGTTTTTCATTTATAACTCAAAAACTATTCCGCGTGCCCATATTCGACTATATACGTTCGATAGAGGATACAAATACGAATCGATAGTGATATGGTTTTTTTCTGCAAAGACTGTACGGAAAAAGTTATAAAGCAGCAAACTTTTGAAATTTTTCAAAAATCGTCAAACTTTTTTTGTTTTTCAGTAATAACTCAAAAACTATTCCGCGTGCATATATACGGCTATATACAATCGATAGAGGACAGAAATATGAATCGATCGTGATATTGCTTGTTTCTGGAAAGACTTTACAAAAAAAGTTATAAGGCAGCAAACTTTTGAAATTTAAAAAAAATATCAACAATATTTTTTAGTTGGTCGGTAATGAAGTTTCCTTGTAGAAGTTTTGCAGTAAAAAAAAGTAAACAAACTATGTCAAAAATATACCATTTTTGCATTCGATTTTTAATAGTTAATTTAACTTGTATTTTAATTAAAAGATATAAAATATAAAGCTTGTAGACCACAGAATCAGATTTTTCAGTTGTCACTTTTTTTAGTGAAAAAACGAAAGCACTAGAGCTTAAATTATTTGGAGTTATTTTAAAAATTTTTGATTTCAGTTTTCCATTAATAACTCCACAACCATTCCGCGTGCACAAATACCGCTATATACGAACGATAGAGGATAAAAATACGAATCGATAGTGATATATCTTCTTTCTAAAAAGACTTTACGGAAAAAGTTATAAGGCAGCAAACTTCTACAATTGGTAAAAAATCGTAAAATTTTTATGGTTTTTCATTTATAACTCAAAAACTATTCCGCGTGCCCATATTCGGCTATATACGTTCGATAGAGGATACAAATACAAATCGATAGTGATATGGTTTTTTTCTGCAAAGACTGTACGGAAAAAGTTATAAAGCGGCAAACTTTTAAAATTTTTAAAAAATCGTCAAACTTTTTTTGTTTTCAGTAATAACTAAAAAACGATAGCGCGTGCACATATATGGCTATATCCGATCGATAGAGGACAGAAATGTGAATCGATCGTGATATTGCTTGTTTCTGGAAAGACTTTACGAAAAAGTTTTAAGGCAGCAAACTTTTGAAATTTAAAAAAAATATCAACAATATATTTTAGTTGGTCGGTAATGAAGTTTCTATGTAGAAGTTTTGCAGTAAAAAAAAAGTAAACAAACTATGTCAAAAATATACCATTTTTGCATTCGATTTTTAATAGTTAATTTAACTTGTATTTTAATTAAAAGATATAAAATATAAAGCTTGTAGACCACAGAATCAGATTTTTCAGTTGTCACTTTTTTTAGTGAAAAAACGAAAGCACTAGAGCTTAAATTATTTGGAGTTATTTTAAAAATTTTTGATTTCAGTTTTCCATTAATAACTCCACAACCATTCCGCGTGCACAAATACCGCTATATACGAACGATAGAGGATAAAAATACGAATCGAAAGTGATATATCTTCTTTCTAAAAAGACTTTACGGAAAAAGTTATAAGGCAGCAAACTTCTACAATTGGTAAAATATCGTAAAATTTTTATGGTTTTTCATTTATAACTCAAAAACTATTCCGCGTGCCCATATTCGGCTATATACGTTCGATAGAGGATACAAATACAAATCGATAGTGATATGGTTTTTTTCTGCAAAGACTGTACGGAAAAAGTTATAAAGCGGCAAACTTTTCAAATTTTTAAAAAATCGTCAAACTTTTTTTGTTTTCAGTAATAACTAAAAAACGATAGCGCGTGCACATATATGGCTATATCCGATCGATAGAGGACAGAAATGTGAATCGATCGTGATATTGCTTGTTTCTGGAAAGACTTTACGAAAAAAGTTATAAGGCAGCAAACTTTTGAAAATTTAAAAAAATGTCAACAATATTTTTTAGTTGGTCGGTAATGAAGTTTCTATGCAGATCTTTTGAAGTAAAAAAAAGTAAAGAATAATCTGTGTTGCCAGACTAATAATTTAACTATCGGAACTGACCAAATGCAATCACCAAGGATTGGAAATAGTGAACAAAATACAAGAATTTTTTAGCAGTTTGTTAACAATTTTACTTAATATTTTTAGTTTTGTATTGATTTATTTTTATTCTATTATATTATTTAAAATAATTTGTAAAATACTGTATTAAATTAACATTCATTAAAAAACACAAATTCTACAATATTTACATCGTATATACATCTTTTTTATGTAATTAAAATGGAAAAGTAGAAAATATAAAATATTAAACGAATAAGTAATTTACAATTATTCGGAATCTTTTAATATAAGCAATTTCATTTCGTGCTTGATTCCTTTTAAATAAATATTTCATGATATTCTCATAAAATATTTATTACAAAAATTTTTATTAAAAAATAAACATCTTATGATATTCTCATAAAACATTTATTTCAATAAAAATAAAAAATATTTGAAATGTATTACTGCGGGGGAGAGCATATCCATATTGCAACTTCACTATTGCTCACATAGCTCATCAGTGAATTTTTCCCCAATATTGTATAGAAAAACCTAAAAGTTTTATATCCAAAACCAAACTGATTCCATGAGAATTTTTTCATAAAATCAACATAGCATAGACAGCAAGACTCAAAAACACTTCTATACAAACACAGCAAAACCTTTCAAAACAACAAAAACAACAACATTTATTCAAATAAAAATATTTAAAATGTATTGTAATGGGGGAGAGCACATCCATATTGCAATTTCACTATTGCTCAAGTAGCTCATCAGTGAATTTTACCCCAATATTGTAGAGACAAACCTAAGAGTCTTATATCCAAAGCCAAACTGATTTTATGAGAATTTTTCATAAAATCAACATAGCATAGACAGCAAGACTCAAAGACACTTCCATACAAACAGTACAAAACATTTCAAAACAACAAAAAACATTGTTTATTTTCAATCATTTCTACATAAGGGTTTCCATTGGAAACCATGAAATGTATTTTACATATTATTTTAAATAATATAATAGAATAAAAATAAATCAATACAAATTTTCATTTGTTATGAAAACTAAAAATATTAAGTAAAATTGTTAACAAACTGCTAAAAAATTCTTGTATTTTGTTCACTATTTCCCATCCTTGGTGATTGCATTTGGTCAGTTCCGATAGTTAAATTATTAGTCTGGTAACACAGATTATTCTTTACTTTTTTTTTACTTCAAAACATCTGCATAGAAACTTCATTACCGACCAACTAAAAAATATTGTTGACATTTTTTTAAATTTTCAAAAGTTTGCTGCCTTATAACTTTTTTTGTAAAGTCTTTCCAGAAACAAGCAATATCACGATCGATTCACATTTCTGTCCTCTATCGATCGGATATAGCCATATATGTGCACGCGCTATCGTTTTTTAGTTATTACTGAAAAACAAAAAAAAATTGGCGATT
The DNA here is from genome assembly GCA_030448955.1 of Trichopoda pennipes. Classification (NCBI taxonomy): domain Eukaryota; kingdom Metazoa; phylum Arthropoda; class Insecta; order Diptera; family Tachinidae; genus Trichopoda; species Trichopoda pennipes. Next base: position 9,100,480 of record JASKUP010000042.1, read on the forward strand.
TTTTAAAAATTTTAAAAGTTTGCCGCTTTATAACTTTTTCCGTACAGTCTTTGCAGAAAAAAACTATATCACTATCGATTCGTATTTTTATCCTCTATCGAACGTATATAGCGCTATATGTGCACGCGGAATAGTTTTTGAGTCATTAATGAAAAACCAAAAAAAAATTGGCGATTTTTTAAAAATTTTAAAAGTTTGCCGGTTAATAACTTTTTCCGTACAGTCTTTGCGGAAACAAACCATATTACTATCGATTTGTATATTTATTCTCTATCGAACGTATATAGTCGTATATGTGCACGCGGAATAGTTTTTGAGTTATTACTGAAAAACAAAAAAAGTTTGACGATTTTTGAAAAATTTCAAAAGTTTGCTGCTTTATAACTTTTTCCGTACAGTCTTTGCAGAAAAAAACCATATCACTATCGATTCGTCTTTGTATCCTCTATCGAACGTATATAGCTGCATATGGGCACGCGGAATAGTTTTTGAGTTATAAATGAAAAACCATAAAAGTTTGACGATTTTTTACCAATTTTAGAAGTTTGCTGCCTTATAACTTTTTCCGTAAAGTCTTTTTAGAAACAAGATATATCACTATCGATTCGTATTTTTATCCTCTATCGATCGTATATAGCGCTATTTGTGCACGCGGAATGGTTGTGGAGTTATTAATGGACAACTGAAATCAAAAATTTTTAAAATAACTCCAAATAATTTAAGCTCCAGTACTTTCGCTTTTTTACTAAAAAAAGTGACAACTGTAAAATCTGATTTTGCGGTCTACAAGCTTTTTATTTTATATCTTTTAATTAAAATACAATTAAAATTAACTATTAAAAATCGAATTCAAAAATGGCATATTTTTTACATAGTTTGTTTACATATTTCTTCTTGCACATGGCGTTTGTTTCCATTTTTCTTGGAAATAGTCCGTTCTGTGCAACTCTGCGAAAAAGTTTGCCGCTTTCCCAGAGTTTGTTATCTTCTCCTACGTGATTTTTCCTAATAACTAAGTCTTTGATTTCCCTCCACATTTGCTGTTGGTCTATTGCATTATTAATTCTTCCGTTTATGTATTTATATTTCTCATTTTCAATTTTAACTTTATACACATTTCTAATTGATCGATAATTTTTCCATGCCTCGTTTGTGTTCTCTAATCTAACTTTTTGATATTTTTTTACTTTTTCTCTTTTTATCAACCATAGTTCATTAGTAAACCATTTATTCACGATATTTTCATATTTTATTGTGTTCTTCACGGTAAACTTTTGTATAGTTTCTTCGATGCACTTATCAAACCTTAGTACATTTTGACTAACACTTAAATTTTCCTCAAATTTTAATATCGCATTTATTTCCCTTGAAAATAGGTCCCTTTTATATTTAAATACTTCTCTTTTAATATTTTGTTCCTTTTCCTGGTTATTTTTATCATCTTTTATCAATATTCTTATCATTTCGTGATCTGATATTTTGTTCTTATTGCAATTTTGGACTGATATTCTGTAATTATTCGTTATAACAAAGTCTATAATAGTTCTTGTCGTATTTGTCACCCGAGTATAATCATTCACCATCTGTTTAAGACCGTTGTCGTTTAATAAACCTTCGATTTTTTTCTTGTAAAAATTATTAGTATTCCAATCTATATTAAAGTCTCCAGTTATTATTATATCACATGTTTCCTCACACAAAGCATCCAACATTTCCATAAACATTTCACAGAATTCCGATTCAAAACCACTTGGCGATCTATATATTGCTACAATTATAATGTGCGCTTTTTTACGTTTGGCTGTACATGCTATAATCCAGTATTTTGAATTGACCACTTTTTCAAATTTTTTGGTCACTTTCCACTCTTGTTTATAATATATGATTGCACCTCCAGTTCTTGTAGAATTTGAATACGATATTAACTGATTATAATCATGTAAACATATTTCATTCTCATCAATTTGTTCTGTCATATGTGTTTCCGACAGTATAAAAAAAATCATACAAACGGCAAACGGCCGAAACCGGTTTGTTCACAAACCAAATTTGACGAGGGTCGACGGGAAACCGTACCCAAATAAGAGTAGAATTATTTATATGTATGTTAGGTGAAGTAAAGAAAAGCTTAGTTTTTAAATAAAAAAATAACCTCGAGTAATAGACTTATTTTTAAAAATCTTTGTTTAGCTAAATCTGTTAATCTTTTTGACAGCTCAAATGCTTAGAAATAACATATATCTTCAAATATGATAACAGTGTTGCTATGAACATTTTTGAAGCCATTTGCTTATTTTATGAATTACAGATTATTATAAATTACACCTGATACATACAGCTTAGAAATAACATATATCTTCAAATATGATAACAGTGTTGCTATGAACATTTTTGAAGCCATTTGCTTATTTTATGAATTACAGATTATTATAAATTACACCTGATACATACAGCAATCTTATTTATTGTCAAGTAGAAACATAGTTTTACCTTTTTATTACAACTGTGTTAATATGGCAATATAGGAACCAAATAACAAAAGCAAATTGAAAATAGAAAAAAATAATCATTGGAAGAACACAAGTATTAAAAAAAATTAATTTTTTACGCTTTTTCTAACATTTCTTATTTAAAAATAAACTTTTTGTCTTCTTAAACAAATTCTCAATAAATGTTAAAAATTAAAAGGAAAACAAAAAGCCATAAAATAGTTTTTAGAAATTTTTCTACAACTAAAATCTTTTCCCTGTTCGCATACTTCAAGGACGTCAACTTAATTGGAACACAAAACTTTTTAAGATTAAAAAGAATCTAAGGAAATATCGAGAAAAACAATAATAAAGTTTTTAATTTGTAGCGTTTTCTAAAGTTTTATTAAGTGTAATAATGGCTACTGAAGAAGAGTTGCCAGAAGAACTGGTTAAATTGAAAATTTCAACGATTTTGCCACAAATTAAGTTAATAGATATTAATATACCAGTGCAGTTAAATCCCTTTTACGACAGGGATCTCAAAGATGCAAAACCAGAGAGGTCAGCAGAGCAAAATTCAGGCGCATTAATAATGAAGCCATCGCAATCTTTAGTGAGTAATAGAAGTACCATCCAAAACTGTCGACGATGTCGCTATCGCCGAGCCTCGGAAAGTGTTTTGGACGAACTTAAGCATGTGTCATCAAGCACAACATCAGATTCAGCCGAGAATGCGCGAACACCATCTAGCGGATTGCTCAAGCAAACATTAAAAAAGCCTACATCGTCTTCGGTTGGTGGTTCCGGAAACCGTAAAGTTTTACTACGCGAACCTGTTCTAAAAGCTCTTCAGACTTGTTTACATCCACACAGCAATGTGAGAAGAAAATTATTGGTAAGTGCTGGTGCCACAAAAACAGCAGATGGCAATGATAGTCCTTTGACCACGAAAGGCATATCGGACTTTCGTGATTTAATTGATGAGTGCCGTAATCTGTTATCTGAAGATGTTGATTTTAGTGGTAGACTCAATCAGCTGTGCTTGAGCAATAGAAATTCGAAAAACTTTACAACAATACAAACTTCTAAAATACAAAATAATAAATCGCGCAAAAATAGAAAACCAATACTTAATGCAGCCACATTGTCCTTATCATCATCAGAAACTACAACAAGTGGTGAAGGCCATAATGATGCTACTGACATGCCCTTGATCCAACCATCAATTTTATGTTCTGGTATTTCCAGTAGCAACTTACAACAACGTAACACAAACAATTCATCACCAGAACAAGTTTCTAATCATGCTCGCTACAACACAACCTGTTCTCAACAGGCTGGAAACTCGGCTGCTGCCGCTGTCTGTGATGATGTAACCATTGATGAATTAGCTAGTTATTTCGATACCTTTGTACACATCCCCAAAAAGATGTCCACAATGGCTGAAATGATGTATATATAAGAAAATAGAAGAATGTATTTGCATGTTATTTGTTTTAGTGTCAAGAGTGTGATTTTATTTTTTGTGCCGGAAGAAGTAAAAGCATGCGATTCTGTGTATTATTAACCATAAATTCTCATTTGTTAAAAAAAAAAACAAAATTAAATTAAATAGATAAAATAATTATTTATTTGAATTCGTAGAGCCATGTTTAAAGAAATAAACAAACATAAAAGTACTGAGCACGAAAAAGTGTAAATATAAAAAAATGGAAATCAAGCTTCTTTTATCTTTGTAAAACATAATATTGGACACATTCAAAAAATTGCCTAATTAGGAGCAAATAATATTAACACATGGGGTATAATTTATTCTTACAAGAAGCGCAATTCAAAGTATTTTCTTTTTAACAAACATTTCCAACATTCATCGAAGATCTACTGCAAATTAATTCGTGATCTAAAAACCTGCAAAACTCGGAGGAATCTGCGAATTAAAATTTTAACATTTTAAAAATTTGTTATTATCTTTTCATTGATTTGACTTCATCAAAACTTTATTCTTTTTAAAAATGCAGATTCGAAAAAAGAAACCTTCAAAAATGTTGCAATTATATACTTTTAAAGCAAAATGTATATTTTACACAATTTTCGATTCAGGTTTTTCTAGCACTAAAGACAAAATATAAATATAAAGTTGGAGATTTAAGTTTTGTACGATCAATATGATAGTTCATTAAATTTTATGCATTAAAACTTTGATAACATACTTGTGTTAATTTAATCTTCTTAAAGATACTTTTCTGTATCTTTAATCAACATGTTTTTTTTTAAATATCTTAATAATTTTTGCTTAAATAACAAATTTTTATCATTATTACTTGAAATTAATCATTATCTTATTTGTCAGGGAATCTTTACCACATTGTAGAAGAGGTAAACCGTTTATTATATTTAACAATTTTTCCGATCAACTGAGAAGTGGAGAAGCATTAAAGCTAATTTTTACTTAATTTTTATTTTGAAAAGTAATCTACAGTTTTTATAAGATTTTACATAGTTATGTTACAGCTGCAATCTGCTTCCAAACAAATTAAAATTTCATAGACATTTTCTGATTAAACACTATACAGCTTTAAACATTTAGAAGCAGCTTTCTTTCGATTCTTCAACAAACTTGAAGTATAGAAAATGTAGTATTTTACAATTTATTGGATTAAGTTTTCGTTTATTTTCGCATATATTTTCATCTAAGGAATTTTTACGTACATATATACATCCATTTATGAATGAATAGTGAATTTAATGTACTTTTACCATTCATCACATTCTATGGCATATTCACATTATAATATTAATGTCCATAAATAGTTTTTATTAACTGAAATCTATTAACTATATTAATAATTATTTTTAGTATAATAATCACTTTTTACACGTATCGGTTATTAAGATAAAATTCTATATATTGAAAAATGATATTTATAACGAGTTTATATTTAAAACGGTGTATATCAGTAATGAATGACTTTTATTGTTTTAAAATAAATGTATTAAAAATATAATAACATGCCTTGTTGGTTACTGAAATTCATGTAATGGCCAGTATTTTGGGGGAAATCAAGCCGAAAATGGCATTAAGTATCGCAACAGTAATATATGCATAATTTTTTTTTATTCAAATATCAAATGGCAAAAGTTTGGAGGCCTGTAGATAGACGAATATTTCTAAATCAAGTTATTGACAAATTTAAGTTTTAATAAGTTAATAGTTGCGGTCACCGTATGACATGTTGAAACCAAATCTCGCCTATATCAATGTCATCAAAATTTCTATGATTTTCATCGATTTTGATGCGAGTTACAAAGAGAGAAAAAAAGGCTCAATAATTCCCCCAGCATGCCAATCGCATCAAACTGTGCAGTTTGCTGGTTGTAATATAGTCTTTAGCTTTCACTCCATATGCGGTTAATAATGTCGATTTGAATTACATTTAGCATAACTATCGCATACGTTTTGTGTCAATTGAACAAATATGGTGTTTTGGAGGATAAACATTTGTGATTATAATTATAATAGCGATAGTAATGTCAAATTTTCAGTTGCTGAAAGTTATCGATTGTTGGTAGAAACTTACGATCAATATGCACCAACTTAGAAAACTTGTGAACGATGGCTCACGCAATTCAAAGTTGGTGATTTCGACACAGAAGACAAGGAGAAGCCTGGTCAGCTTAAAAGTTTGAATATTATGAAGATTAATTCAACATCACTCATCATTAGAACTCACCCAACATGTCATTTCCCTACGATTTCAAATTTCCATATGAATTGAAGCCGAGGAACGTTGAAAGGCAATTTTGCTTGCCGCAAACGATGCGTGAACACTAGAAAAACAAACTATTTTTGCATCGTATGATTATCGGTGATGAAACACGGATATATTACATTAACCCCAAACCCAAAAAGTCATATGTAAAGCCAGCCGAAACCGAGTAACCATGACGACAAGGTAATGTTCTGTACTTGATTAGATCCGAAGGGTATTTAGTATTATGAGCTGTTGAAATCGGGTCAGATATTTAGAGAGGACCTGTGTTGACAATTGATTCGTTTGAAAAAAACAATCAACGAAAAAACGATCAGACAAGGCTCGGCCACAAGTTGGAAGATCGGGCAGAAATTATTTGGATGGAAAGTTTTGGCTTACCCACCTTATAGCCAAGACCTTTACCCCTTTAGCTACCATTTGTTTCGGTCGATACAGAACGGCTTTACTGGAATACGCTTCACTTCAGAACAGGGTATCAGAAATTGGCTTGATTCATTCTTTACCTCAAAATCTTATGCGTGTGGCATTCAAGCTATGATTTGTTTTCCGATTATGGTACAAGTGATTATTTTCTTTCGGAGCTACTATGTTGATTCGATTTCCGTCAATACAACTAACGATTCGGTATAGCTTATACACTAATAAAATTTTTCGGGTAATAAAAACTTCATGCGAACAAACATTTCACTTATTATTCTCCATAAGGGTGAATAACAAACATGCTTTGTTAATTATTGAAATTTATGCAATGGCCGCACTTTGTTGAAAATCGAAAATTCGAAAATGACATTACATATCGTAAACGCAATATAGCGTTTCTTTAATTCAGAAAGTAGTTGTTCCTTAATATAACTTAAGAGTTAAGTTTCTGCCAATGAGGCTAAACTTGTATACGGCTTTTACAGTTTAAGGTCATTTTAAGATGTATACCGAGGTATTGATTCATTTTCCATATAAAATTCATGGTCAAGAATCATAGCTTTTCTATTTAGAAAAGTCGTTAAAATATTAAAAAAAGTGAATATTGGTGTAAGAATTACAAAATAGTCACAAATTAGAATGGGATAATTCCAGTATCAACGATACTGTAGTTGTTAGGAGCTTCGTAGTGAAATCCAAACATAAAATAAAGTTCATTTAGCAAACTTTTAGAATCATAATCATTTTTTTTTTCATTTTTGCAGTATTATTGTTGTTTATAACAATCTTCTGTTTGTCGTACCATTTTCTTCTCTAAACTGGCGTAATTATTTGGAATTCCAAACAAAGAAATTATATACAGAAATATATTTTTATAGCTTGAAATAAATTAGATTTTTGAAAATGGTTAACTCAAGGCACGTTTTTTTCAACTAGTGCTTATTTCGTGAATGGTAACACTTAGCTCATGTTTAATATGACAGATAATTAGGTTTATCCTTCCGCTGAACGAATATGGTTGTGTATACGCTTGAACAACGCTGGAAAATATTGCGACATTACTTTGGTAATGTTGCAGAATGTGTGCAAAAATTGCGTAGGGATTTTGGAAGAAGAGAAGCACCGTCAGCTCCGTATATTCGTTATCTTGTAAAAAAAGTGAAAGAAACTGGCATCCTCATCGATAAACCAAAGCGTGAAAAGCCAAAAACAGTGCGTACACCCGAGAATATTGCTGCTGTGGCAGAAAGTGTGCGTGGAGCTCCATCAACATCAATTCACCGTCGTTCTCAAGAATTGAACATTTCAGAGACACAATTGAGACGAATTTTGCATAAAGACCTTGGTATGACGCCATACAAAGTCAAATTCGTGCAGGAGTTGAAGCCAAGTGACCATCCAATGCGTTTTCGCTTCGCTAAGTGGGCCTGCGATCGACTTACAGAAGATACCGATTTAAAAAAAAAATTGTCTTTTCAGATGAAGCTCATTTTGATCTTGGCGGGTATGTAAACAAGCAAAATTGTCGCATTTGGGGCACAGAAAACCCACACGCATACATTGAAAAGCCAACGCACCCAAAACGAGTCACTGTTTGGTGCGGATTTTGGTTCAGAGGCATAAGTGGGCCATTTTTCTTCGAAAATGAGCAAGGAGTGGCCGTTACAGTAATTGGCGATCGTTATCGGGCCATGTTAAACGAATTTTTGTTCACAAAAATTTAAGAGGAGGATATTGGCAACATACCGAAACTACACTCGATGTTTTGCGTCCTATTTTTGAAGATCGTATTATCAGCCGCAGCGCTGATGTCGTTTGGCCACCTCGGAGCTGGTATTTGACATCGTTAGACTATTATTTGTGGGGTGCCGTCAAAGATAAGTTTTACGCCGACAAGCCAGAAACAATTGACGCTTTAAAGGACAATATTCGTGAAGCGATTGGTGAAATACAACTGCATACAATCGATAATGTGCTTAAAAATTTGACCCATCGTGTAGGCTACTGCATGTCCAGCTGAGGCAGCCATTTGAATGAAATTATTTTCCATTATTAACTGGAAGGACTGTACTTTCAAATGAAAAAAAGAAATTTCAGAAAATATTCAGTAGTTTTGTTTACAGCATTTAAAAAAAAAAAGTTATTTGGCGGACCCTTTATATGCAATTAATTTCTTCTTACCTAAAATATATACAAATCGATTTTATATATTCTGGATTTCGATCATAGCTGCGCTTTTGTCAATTGGCAATTTGCTGACGGAAACTATTCCGAGATCTGTTTATTCAGATTCAAAAACTATTTTATTAAAAAAATGTTTCGTAAGTCATTTTCTAAATTTGTTTTCTGTTCGTACTGAAATGTGCACAATACGAAAAGCTGGCAAATTTAATGGCCACAAGGGAAGATATTCCGTGTGGATAACATAAGCGATCCAAAGATGAATAGGACTTTTCACACTGGAACCAAATTTATTTATTGTTTTATTTCTTTAAATTCTTGAATCACTTTTATTTGCACAAAATTTAAATTTTAATCAAACTGTTTAAAATAGCAACAACATTGTTCATATATTGATAGATAGTTAGCAATTTAGTCGAATAGAGCGAAACCCATATTGTCATCAGATTACTCAGGTTCTTTTTCGTTTTTTGTCTTGAGTCATTTCTTCAGTAAGCAGGAGTTACTTCACTACATGCAGCAGCACTAGCAGCGGGACCACCAGCTCCAACGACTAAAACAATATTGATTATTAAATCTTTAACATTGACACCTTCCAGAACGTTAGCGAATAAACCGGGCCAGTAAGCTTCAATGTCATTACCATGTGACAACCATTTCCGGCATATGCATACCGCGGCTGTATTTGACGAAGGGTATTGTGTACGTTGATTTTGGAAATTCTTTTGAGAATTACTGAAAGAATTACACGAATAACTCGAACAAGGCGTCAATTGATTTATTAGCGGTTGGCAGTGCCATTTCTTGAAATCAACAGGTGGCCAAATATAGACTTCAAGTCGATGATTTCGGTTACAATACGGCACTTAGCGGCAACATTTTGCCTGCATCAATTTCATATGAAGTTTATTGCCAAACAAAAAACATCAATTTTTTTTTAAATAAAATTAAATTGAGTCACCGCAAAAGCGGTGCATTTTTCTATGCGACAGCATCAGTTAATTTGCATTAAAATTTTATTACCAGTAAATTTTCACTGTTTAATTAAAATTCTGTTTGCATTACCAGTAAAAAAAAACTCTCCGTTTATAAATAGAATAAACAAGATAATTTTAACTCGTATTATTATTTTTAAGCTAAAGTAAATCTTCTTTATTGTCTTATTCAAATTGTAAAAATAAATGCAGTAATCATAAAATTTTTACAATTAACAGCAGTAATCAGTAAATGCAGTAATGCATATGTCCGTGCATCATATGCGGCATTTTTTTTAATTAAGTCAACAAACGTGGAACTCATTGCTGAAGAAAATTTACTGAACGTATTCTGGTACGTTTTTCCAGAAAGTATTGAAATTAAAAACGTAATCATCCGAACTTAAAAATATTTTTTATCTCATCTTATTTTCTTAAAAACCCGAATCAAGTAATTCTTTGATCTGTTAATACGAACTTCTGTTTAATATAAAAGATTTATAAGTCCGTTTTTGAAGTTGATTCTTTTTATTTGAGCGCAACTAATTTACAATAGCATTAACAACATTTTAGTGAACAACATGAAAACATTACTTAGGGTATACGGTTGATGAGAGTCTTGTTTTAAGTTCATAAGATCAACTGTATTTCAGTTACTATTGTATTAAATTAATTTATTTAATTTAAGAAATCTTATGAACACAATACAACAGCATTAAAATTTCATGAACTAAGAGTAACAGTCAGAAAAAAAATAAAAAGAAGACACAACCAAAAAAACACCTACACTGAACAATGATAACAACGTCATTAAGATAATAATAAAATAATTATATGCTTTCTATTAAATTCTAGGTCTTCTCAAAACAGAATATGAAAGCTCCGTCTCTTGGGCAAAGATCAATCTAATTGTAAACGCGATCAAGTGAAATTACAAAAGTTGATACAGCAGCTTTAAGGCATTCAAGTGTAATTTAATGTAAAATTTTAAAAGTTGTGTGTAATAAAAAGCTCGATAAAATAAACGTTTATAAAAAGTCCGATGTGGTGTCTGCGCACAATCTGCAGCCAATTGGAGACCTAATTGCAAACAGTATATTAGGTTTAAGGGTCCACCAAAAAAGTCTCAGCCATTTTAATCCGAATCCTGCACATGACATAAATGCAAACGCTATTTAAACCAAAGAGTATGTCCACAACCGCATTAAAAAGTCCAGTGATAAAATTTAATTTCAGATAGTGCAGCAAATACGTAGCGATTTACTAATAGATAAATGTTTCTACTATTAAACCCACGATGCAAGAAAGGATTATCCCTTAAATTAAAAACCGACTGGGAATGACCGCACAAGGTGATCAAGAAACTGATCACCGGTTTACCGGATAATAGTATGAGGTCAAAAATTAAAGTATTTCATTTGGAACAGATGGCCAAATAAGGTCGAGGTAATGTTAGGCTCGTTCGGCACGAAAAGGTTTGCGAAATGCTTTAATTTTTTAATTACTGACGATTTGTTTTTATATATGTTGCATTTTATTATCTATCGAACTTAATATTTATACATATTAAAAATGTTGACCTGTTTTTGGGTTAAATTTCAATAAATTCTTTCAATGAAACAGTCTGCACAATTACCACGTCGTAATATATGCCAATAGGACAGGAACCTGCATGCGTTCATTGCGTAATACACAGAACAACATTTTTTCAGCTTATCGATTTGGCACTCAATTCTGAGAGTGCCAAAGAAACGTGAAGAAGCCCCAAAATGAGAACTTCTGCATGATTGGTTTTGTAAACAACGCTTTTCTTCAGAGCAAAATAGAGGAAAATGATATGTGTCCAAAAGTGGATCGAAATAACTGATCTACTGAGGAATTTAAAACAGCATATTGACTTTCTGAAATTTTATCTTATTGACGAAGCAAGTATGTTTATTTGCTGCCATGATATCCCATTTTTAGTGAAAAATATGGGAATGGATTATATAGCTGGCGACTTGCGTTTATTTATTGACGAATCAGCTTCAAGTTTGAAAGATTTCTGTTGCACAACACATGTAAAAAACCATTCCCCATTCCAATTGGGAACGGACGGAAATGTATAAAACGTTGGTCGAAATTTTGGAGAAAATCAAATACAATGTACACAAATGGAAGATTTGTTTATAACGATAAAAAAACGAGCATATTTAAGCTTTTGTGATCCAGTTCTTGAGCAAAAAAAAAGATGAAAATGAGCAATTTTGCGATTTTTAAGACACTGGATGCACTTTTGTTCGGTTTTTTTTTCTCCTATTGAATATCTACAACTTTGCATCAGATACAAAAGAGATATTCCGTACGGTATACCGAGAGATAACCGCGTTAAAATATAGAAAAAGTGATATAAATCTACCTGGAGCAAAAAATTCGTATGACAATTAAATAATTAATGCAGCCAACTTGAAAAAATGAATAACGCAGATGTTCTTATTTTTGGGGCTATTTTCATGTTCAGTTTTCAGAGTTGAGTGCCGAATCAATGAACTAAAAAATATTGTACTGTGTAATGAAAACCCTTTTTGTTTTTTCGGTTAAATGTTAACATTTTCTTTCAATAAAATAATTACACAATTATCATTTCGTAACATATGCAAATAGGGCAGCCACCTATATGCAGTCATTGCGTATTACATAGACATACATGTATATAGCTTGCTCAAGACACTGCTTTTGAAGTAAATACCATTGTAATGACACCTGATTGTCGTTTAATTTTTAATCTAATTAAGCATCCTTTCACATTTTATGTTAAATGTAAGCGAAAAATAATCCAAGTAATCATCACCAAGAGCTATAAAATATTGGCAATATAAGCCAAAAAATTAACTCTATTTTTGCATCCTGCTGCAGGTTAAGGTGAAAGGCAAATATAACTGAACGCAGCTTATGAATACTCCGTTATTTGTCTGGTTTCGAATTATTAATCTCTTAATTTTTTGTTACGTACGAAGTTCATTGGCAAACTTATTCGTTGAATGGACTTTAATTTGAAAGAAGTACAATTTGCGTTTTTTAAATTTTGTTTTATTTTTTATAAGATGAAATATAACATGATCGAAGAAATTTATATTAAAAATGTAAGTAGTATAATAATCATCATAAACTATTACTCGATAATTATGAAAGTAAAAATAATGTATAATTTTTTAAATACAATACATACATACATAAACATACATACATATGTAAAATTTGAATTAAGTTAATAATTATTCCTACAACAATATTCTTCTTTTTTATTTTGATTAAAATTTCTTTGAAATATATTAATTTATGACGACAATTAACGATACAATTAATAGAACAAGAAAAATATATTTTTAGTTTATAATACCTTTTATGCATTTAAATTATAATAAAATCACAATACAATTGACAATACTTAAAAATAATACATAAATTTATATCTTTAAATTAAAAAATTAGGCATAATTTGGTACACCAAGCAATAGCATCTTATGCTGTGCAAGAAACCTTTAAAACAAGAACACTATACAGCCACACTCTGACAAACGCTTATCGCATCTTTAATCATGTTTAAAATGTTGTCGCCTTTTTTAAAACTTGAACGATAATGTAGTTTTTACATGTGTAAATAGTCGAAATTTAAAATTATCGAAATAAACTCAAACCTAAGTTTATGCGATTGATCGGTTCCGCAAGAAATTGTACAAATCAAATTCGCATAAAATCTATAGATGCGTTCTTCAATTTAAAAATCGCGCATGAATTTGAATTGAGATATGAAAAGTCAAATAAAATCGCATTAAAAATGTTAACATAAATTTTATTTCATTTACCAAACAGAACGAACATACAAATGAACACAAACAGTCAAATTGTAAAGTATTCCACGCCATTTTCTTCACTAGAGCTAATGGCTATACTGTTATCCTTTTAAGCGAAGCAATTTGTTATCAGATTTTGTGGTGTGGATATGCTTAGTTGCTTATACATCTCCTAATATCCTAAAAAATAACGTTTATTTTTTTTCTAAAAAGTTGAATATTTTCCTTTTAGTGACTTTTGCAACGATTTTTGTCGCCATTACAAGAAAATAATATTGTCGTCAGAAAATGGGAATATTTTAGCTTCCTTATTGATACCGATATAATCTGGCCTTTTAAAATGTGTGTTCTTATTTTGGACACAGCACATGCAAGTACATTTATGCAATCAAAACTTGAAAATTTTTGTTCAATTTTATTGAAAACAAATACAATGTATGTACATACACACATACATTGTGTACTGAAAAAGGTTTTAACATTTACTCCTCAAGCATAACTAAAAGCTAGCTTTTCCTTGGTAGCTTTGAATAAAGCAATAAGGATTTTTTTTCTAATTTTGCAATGTACGTTCTACTGGGCCATTTTTTGTTTTCCAAAAATGCATTAAATATTTGATCTGGAGTATACCCTCGATATTTACTAACTTTTAAAAATTTTTCTGGGTAAATCGTTGCTGCTAACGCTGATTGTCCTTTTATTTGTATGTACATACATATGTATATAGTGAAGATTTGTTCTCTATACAAATCGTGCCAACCATTCGTTACTTGCCAAAACATTTTTTTTTGAGTTGCAGCTGCCCGCATATTTATGTACATACTTATAAGAAGGCATACACATATGTATGTATTTCTACGTCTTCGATTAACATGTCTCTTGAATACAATGACTATTTGCAGATCAATTCGTATCAAAAATTACTGATTTTCTTATGAAAGCCTCATTATTTTCAATTACTCTTAAGGCCGTGTCAGATACGACTTTGTTGCTTTGCGTGACATTTGAAACTTTAAAGACAAAGCGTAAATCAAAAGGTGAATGTCACAATAAAAACTTTGATAGCACTCATAATATGTTTATTTACATACAAAAAATGTACACATTTGGAATTGTAGAAGTGTTTCTTTTAATTAAAACATTGAAGTGATTTCTAATTGTACAAGTGTTTCGTTTAAGTAAAATATTGAAGTGATTTGGAATTTTAGAAGTGTTTGTTTTCGCTTTGCTTTGCGTCAAAAGTTGTTTATGTGGCACCTTTCATATAACTACGTGCTTTTTAACTAAAATGTCAAAGCGAAACTCTGAAGCAAAGCAAAGCAAAAGTTGTATCTGACACGGCCGTTATAGTTGGTTCACCTTGTTGGCACTCATTTCCAAGTGCAGTGTATTTTGCTCCATTTCATATTGTGTCTTAAATTTAATTCGATAAAATCCCTGTTCACACGCTTCAACTTATGTTGTTCAACTTTGGATTTTTCCATTGGAAAGAAAGAGAAGGTATAAAAATTGAATATGTTTCTATTTCACTGCAGTACGGAGCTGCTTGTACTCGGGAATTTTGTTTTGTGTTTCCTTTCGTCATCATATACACAAATTTGTAATTTTTGCATTTTTGACTTTCCTCTTTATTCCCTGTGTCATTGTTAAAAAGAAATGTTCAAATTTCGTCATAAAATTGCCGGAGTTAAGCTGAAAGTCCATACCACGCGTTCTACGCGTACACGCTTTATACGCGTCTGTCAAAAAAGTAGAATCAGTGTAATTGTATGTGACAAGTTACACAGCACATCGCATAGAATACTTATGACGCATAGAACGCATGAAGTAGGTTTACTTTCTACTTTTCCACACGTCGCAAGCGCCATGAAAAAATGTAAGCTGTTTTTGACGTTCTATCATTTCGTTTATTTTGATTTTTCAAACGTTACTGCAAAAAAACAACTCACTTCCCTTTCCAAAAACAAGAGACGCAGCCAAAAACGTCTTCTTTTCTCTTGAAGTTTTCCATAGGTCCTCATTAAACAAAATATCATATGCACAAATTCAATAAATTCTTGAAAAATTACATTTCAGTTTTCATTTTTGCAAAATTTTTTTTTATTAGATAAAATTATTAACACCACAGCTGATCATACCAAAAAACGTGGAGCATGAAAAGCGTTGCATGTAACTTGAAGTTTGAAAAGCGTAGAACGCGCAAAAAGTATCAAACGCATACAAAGTGTGCTTTAGCGATGCTCATGTATAAACTTGTTTTCTGCAGTAATAAATATTCTCTAATATTCTTTTAAGCTAAGTAAATTCCCGTAGATGATAAGAATGTGTTTACATTATTAGATTGTTTACAATATTTTATGATCTTTACAACCTTTTTTATCTTTAAACACACATTTGTCATTAATAATTACGATTGATGATAAATATATTTAAAAATATATTTAAGAACAATAGGATAAGGAAATTATTATATGTTAGTATTTTGGAAAATAAAAGTAGTTAATAATAATTAGTAGCTTTTATTATTAACCACTACGTTTTTATTTTATAAACAATTTTTAAACCTTATTTGTTATTATATTTCAATATTTCTTCAAACCATTGGTTGGCATCATCAGGATGAACAAAAAGTATATAAACAATTAATCAAAAAATGAAAAATTGTTGACTAACTAACTAATCAAAAATTTTTTTCAAAACTCCATCTTTTTCACTGTCATCGGAATCCCATTCAATGACTTCTCAAAAGCAGTCAGTTATAGACTCCATTATGTAAGTTTTTTCTTTTACATCCATTTTTTCAATAAACCTTTTGTTTCAACTCAATGTTTTCACAACTTGAATGAAATATAACGTCAAAAAGTACGAATTTTAAGGCAAAACACAACACGAAAATTGTTGACACAAATTGCTGCGTGTAGACATTACGTTAACTTCATAAGAAACATAGAGCAACAAAAGTTGAAGCGTGTAAACAGGGACAAAGGAATTATCAATTGACTGTGTTATTTCTTTCTAAACACCCAATTTACATTGTACGATTTTTGTCGCTGCAATTCTTATTTTGTTGGCAAATAATGTGTACATTTTTTTGTTCCTCTCTTATTTCCTTTACGACACTTATTTACAACAACAAACGAAGAATTGCAGCGACAAAAATCGTACAATGTAAATTCGTTTAAACAATATTAAAAAGTACTTCCCCTGAATTGTACACGTTGAGTTCTAAGTTAAGAGTTTTCTCTTGGCGGCGTTGTAATTTCGTAGGCTAACTATGTAAAAGAAAGTGCATTTTCCTTTTTTGTTTTTAATTGTTTTTAATTTAAAAAAGCCGCATAAATTTAAATTCGCACAAAATGAACTCGCATAAAACGAGGTTTGGGTGTAGTGGTGTTTTATTTTGTTTGGATAATTCATGCCCTGTTATCGGGTGGATGAAAATAGCTCTGTTTCCATATTAATCAGAGATAAATAAATTAGCTAAGTGGGAGCTGGATTATTATGCGAAGTGGTTTGATAATTTTATTTATTTTATTATATGTAATTGGCAATAAGAAGTGTGTCTCTTAGTGCGGTTTTACACACATCAACTTTTGCTGCTCAACTTTTGTTGTTTCCATTAGAATGAAAGAGAAGGGGTATAAAGCCTTCTCTTTCTTTCTAATGGAAACAAGAAAAGTTGAGCAGCAAAAGTTGATGTGTGTAAAATCGCACTTACGGTGAATGTGATTTGCATGTAGGCAATTCCATCTGCAAATAATATGCTTAAGAGCAAACAGTAGTATTTTTTTTAATTTATCTTAGAAGTTATTTAAGTTTTATATATGTACATAGTATATACATATTGTTAGGAATGTTTAAGTTTAAAATAAAACAATTAAGCAATAAAGCAAACCACTGGTTAGAGCCCTTTCACACAGGCAAACTTTTCTTTGCAAAGTTTTGATTTTATGTGAGAGCGAGGGAGAAAGCATGATTGAGTGTACAGACTTTGATGTACTCGCAAAGTTGCTTTGTTTTTCTTTCGTCGTTTATACACAGTTGTACTTATACACAGATTGCATAAAGCACCAATTGACTACCGTCAAAAAATTAAGAACGATCAAACAAAAGGAAACAAAATTTGTAAAAGAAAACTTTTTGTGTTTGAACATTAAAGAAAGTTTAAAAGAAAATTAACAAAACTTTGTCAAAGTAAAATTTGCCTGTGTGAAAGGGCTCTTACAAACTGCGTAGAAGTTTATACACACACACAACTACAATTTGATATGCTGTTTACTAACTGTCTGGCATGTAAGAAACAAACAAAAATACAAGAATGCTGTTTATCATCTAAATGCGCACGACAAAAACTAATTTTACAACAACAAATATACAGTAGTTTTCTAAGAAACCCTTTTTTACAAAACCAACAACAAATGTATTGAAATAAATCCCAAGCAGAAACCATATCAACATAAAAACAAAAACAACTATACGCACAGACATACAGGCGCCTATAAAACGAATAAACAACCTACAACAACAAAAAAGCGATACAAAGGGAGTAGAAGATTCTTAAATCTTCTAGATTCTAATTGGACAAGTATAAATAGGGGAAGGGTCTGAGTGGATAATCGATCAGTATAAAATTAAACCTCAGCAAGTGAAGACGTGCATTTTAAGTAAATTGTTCTGTGTCAACTTTGTGTAGTTAAAGTAAATAAAATTGTTATTATTTAAAAACTCTAAAAACTGGTGTTAATTATTTTGCAATAAAGAACTCACAACAAAACGTTTATGAAAGGTATAAACGTAACAATATGGTTATGCAGTAGCTCACATCGAAAGTCGGGCTAATTATTAATAAATTTTTATTAACTCTTTTTAGATGTCATAGTTTATTATTTTTGAAAAACTTTTGAATACTTTTAATTGAGCATTTACTACAAAAGAAAATTTTGTAGTAAAAGCATTGCCAAGAATTTTCCAACTCGGTACTTGACAACTAATTTCAAACATTCTAAAATTATGGCAAAGCAAAAAATGCATTTCAGTTACCGTTATATTTGTTTAATTCTTATTATTATTATCAGGCCTGTTCTGCAAATCACTTTTTATGAGAGTGATTTGAAAGCATAAGAAATGTGTTCTGCGCACAAAATTATGTGATTTTAAAACGTTTAGGTATGCCACTTGCAATTTGAAATCACTTAGGTAATTTTACTACTGTTACAATGAAAACTGTAAAATAAATTACTTAAATAGTTCAACCAATCTGCGTTCCTATTAATTTTGTTGTATAACTAATTTTTATTGAAAAGAAATACTTAAAAATTAAGAAAATTGTAAGGGCACCTTTTTTTACTGTAAATTTGTTATTTGCTTTTGTGTTTTCTATTGTGATTTCAATTCTATTGTCAAGCAAATCAGCTGTTTTCTAGTGCTTTCAAGAAACTAATATCACATCAAAAATTACAAAAACAGCGTGATTTACAGAACAGCATAAAAACACAAGTGTGATTTTAAAACTGCATGTGATTTGAAACTAAGTGATTTCAAGAACATGCCTGTATTTGTATTATATTATAAGAGGTTAGTTGATATTTGCTTTCGTAGTGTGAAAATACAAAATTTGAATGCCTCCTAGAATCAAACAGTCTGCGCCTACTTTCGAAGAGCGAAAAATAGTTGTTCACCTTATTCCAGTTGTCAACATGAAAACTAAACGATATTGTTTTGCCTTGTTTTGTCAACATAGAATTTACATTCTACAAGAAAATATGACGACGATGTTGTTTTGAAACGACTTTGAATTTGTTGTCGTCACATTTCACAACGAAAAATAAAAATGAATTAAACAGAAAAATTTTAAATAACAACTTCAACCCAGGTTGAGAAAGTAATTTCAAAGAACAGTGGGAAGAAATTGCAAAAGTGTTAAATTCTCTTGGCCCGCCGATACGTTTAGAAGATGGGTGGCAAAATGTAAGGAAATAACGAACGTAAATAGTGGAATATAAAAATAAAACCTAAATAGGTTTGGCGAGACTTTAAAAGAGAAGAAAAAAATGGTTGCCAACAAAGCTGCATGTAATGCAACGGCTGAACGGATATTTAAGCAGTTTGTTTTTAGCCCGCTAGAGGAAGCAATGGCAAATCTGCTACAGTTTCAAAAGCAACTGAACCCTGAGGGAGCAGTTCAGGGCACCCAGCTCATATATATATATCTAATGAGTTAGCAGAGACACAAAAAAGTGCATTACTGGCAGATTTAGAAATAACCGCAATTATTGTGCCTTCTATGGAAGTTACTGTGAACTTAAGCTCCAACAAAATTCTTCCCTTCAGGGCCTCCATTGAAAGATAACAATGCTAAAAGGAAGAACAGGAATTCCCCATTAGAGAAAAAATCAGAATTGCTTTGGTCATGCCGAGCTTCTACATATCCAACTACTACATATATCCAATTCACTGGGATCCATAGAACGCAGTCTCATAGATTTTGTGGTTGAAGTACAAATGTTGGTATTCTTTATTTGAGGCAATAATTTTTATGTGGGTACCATCCACACACCCAATAATGCCAGGAAACTCAGTTTTTTCAAAAAATTTAATTTTGCATCAATTTTTTCGAATTTAATCCATTCTAATCTTAGTAAACATTGCTTGCGATAGTCCCAAGTTGAAGTGGTTGCCAACACCTAGTTGGTTTGACCCTTTTGCCAAAAATCTTAAAGTAGCTGCCAACTTCGTTGTTTTGTAAATGTATATGTTGACCTTCATATTAGGTGTTATTGCTTCTAAGACATATTTAAAAGCAGTCCGAGTTTGCTCTAAAGTAACTTTCAAACCTTTCAAAAAATGCTCACTTGTTGTCCGGTAGATCATATATGTCGCATTTCTGTCTCCGTGCTTTTGTTTCCTTGTATTTTCATCATCAGTCGAATCTGAATTTATCTCACAAGTAAAAAGCATTTTCATTTTTATTAAAAAGTAATAAACAACCCAAAATGTTTTTTTTTAATATTTAGAGATGTGTGCTTGATATGTTGACAAAAACGATAAGTCATCAACGTCGTCGTCATCCTGTTATAGAATGCAAAATTGTTATTAAATTGATGACGACGTTGAAACAAATTGATGTTGATAGTTAAATGACGGCGGCGTTGATGACGACAACTGGGATAAGGGTGATTATTACCTATTTAGAAGGTAAAACTCAACGAAAAAGCGCAAGTATCGTTAATAAAAGTAAATCAACTATAAACGATAACAAAATTTCAAAAAATAACAAAACTTGAAACAATGGTCGATAGCAATTTTGGAAGGGAAGTACAGTCGGAAACCCAAAGAAGAGTTTAAAAAAGATACCATGAATTTTAGAAAGAAACCATGTGTCAGTGTTAAAAAAAGAGCACATATCAAAAGATTTCTCGTTTATGAATGGCGTGAAACTTATATGCTACGTTAGTGGGCAAGCAAACTTAATTTGTTTGGTGACAGGTGACCAGGGTTACGTGTGAATAAAAACAATGAAGAATTTTTCCATTTAAACAGTTAGAAAGCACTGAAGCATGGATGGAAACTTATCAGTGAGGGCTGCATTGCAGCTTCAGGTGTCGAAAACCTTCACTTTATAGAAGGTATCATAGGCAGGAATATGAATCTTGACATTTTAAGGAAAGTGCGCGCAAGTTGGATATTGCTGATAATTTTATGCTTTATCAAGACAATGACCCTAAGCACACATCACTGTTAGTAAAGAACTGGCCACTCTACAACTGCCCCAAGGTTATTAAAACACCTGCTACCTAAAACTTAATTTATTATTTCCCTAAGTTTTTTATTTATCGGGACTCTTTTTTATGTCGAGTTTCCCTGTTTTTCGCACGGTTAGATGTACGTTGCATGTTTGCGTGTTGGAAAACCGTCTTCGTTATATGTTTTTGCGCCGAAAAAGAAATCGAAAAACATTCTTCATCAAATCGCTCTCTACTGATTCCATTTATGTAAATAAATCACATTGAAAATTGAAATATTTGTGTTGTATTATTACTCTAAAGTTTGTCTGAAGGCTAAGATTGGGGCGAGGCGAAGTTCGCCGGGTACGCTAGTTTCATATAAAAATAATATTAATTAATGTAAGGACGTTATGCTAGAATAGTTAACTATAATTATAAAAATTTTATATTTATTTAAAAATAATTTTTAAACTGAATTGTAATCTAAAACAAAACAATAAAATTTTTAAACATTTAAAAACACAGAAATTGCATTATTTTAAGGCGGCAAAACTAAAGAACTTAGTCAATACCGGATAGGCGTTGAATCAATATTTTGTGGCGCATCTATTATTTTTTAAAACGGCAGCACATCTGCAATGCATTGCATGAATTAAATTGGATAATACTTCTAAAGAAATTCCATTCCACGCGGTTTTGACATTTTTAAAAATCTCATCTATATTTTTACAATCATCGTGGTCTATTTTTCGATTTAGAATTTACAATAGATTTTCTATGGAGTTAAGATGGGGCGATTGTTGCTTCCACTTTAAAACATCAATTTTGTTACCAACTTAGATGTGTGTTTAGAGTCATTATCGTGCTGACGTTTCCTCCTCTTCTCATGTGGATGCATGATATTTTGAAGAAAGTCTTTATAAACGCAACGATCTATTATTCAATTAATTCTATGAATAGGGCTTATGATATTGCCTAAAAAACATACCCTAACCAAAACATTGCCTTCGCCATATTCCAAAGTAACTTTTGTATAACTTGGATAAATGTACGTTGTCTTTTTCGTCTTCTAACTAATCTTAATCCACCACAACCTTTCAAGTTAAACTTCGCCTCACTGAAGAAGATTTTAGCCACCTTTTACAGCCCATCTTTGAATGCTTCTTGGAGCCATCTCGTTTGCTTTTTATGTTCTTGGGCGTACACCTTTATGCCCATCAGACAAAGAGCGAGCAACCAAGTTTTGTTCCAATGGACATGACAAACTCACCATTATTAAAATCAGCTATTTTTTCTTTTAATTCTTTTTATTTATTTCTTGCCATTTTATTAACAACTTACGAAAAATTTTCAAAGCGACTTTAAAAGCACACAAACATAAGCAAATAAATCAACACTACAAACGATCTTATGAAAAATAACGGTAATCATTATTCTTTTTAAAAACGAGGGAGGCAACATCAAAAATGTTTGATTTTATTTTTTAATGTGTCTGAATGAAATAATTATTTGCTACAAAACGATTCTTGAAAAAAAACTGGACTGTAAAATGAAAAGAAATTTGCAAATTTAGTGAAAATGGGATGGATATCCATGAATATAAATTATTTATAGTTTGTATCACTTATAACATGGCTGGGTTAAAGGTGCGCAGAAGTATAAAGAGTTTTATATTTTTTTTTTAAATTGGAGGCTAATTTCAATTCTGTGCTTTATAAAAGTTAACCAATCGTATTAATTGTCTCGATTTAATTTTTTATTTTTAATTAAATCATTTAATTGCTCCTTAGATAATTTTACTTTTATTTCATTAATATTTCGCGTACAAATAAATTTAATTTCGACTATTTTAGTGTTAAAAAGATTAAAGTAATTATTACTTCATTTTATATTTTTTGTGTGGCTCGGTGTAAAAATATAAAATTTGATAATTATAATTTTTTTAAATTTCTCAAATCTTAAATACAACTCTTTAGTTTTAAATTGACCAAAAAAAAAAAATATAAATAAATAAGTTTTAACATCACAATGGATCATCGTCTTAGGTTCTTAGTTTGCAAACAACAAGTCATTTATATAAATTTAAATTTTTGATTTTAATATTTACATAAAATGATTATTTTATTTTTATCTTTCTAATATGTCTGTAGATTTGTAATTGTTTTTTATTTATGTGATTAGTGTTGTGCCAATTGTATTTTTAACATTTAAGAAAAACAAAATCTCTTACTAAATATTATTAATGCGAACAAAAGAAATTTTGTTTTTAATACTTATTAGTTATGAGTCTATTCAAAATTTTAGACATATATTTAGGGCTGCAAGTAAAAGTTACATAAAAGTGTTTTTTTTTTTTAATATTTTCGATGAATTTAAAATGCAAGAACGATTCTTTTGTTTTGCTTTATTATTAATAATAAGAAGAAGAAAAATGATTGATATAAGTTTTATAATAAATATGTACACATACGTTATTGTTATTCAATGTTATTACTGTTCATTTTAAATTTTAAAAACTTAAAATCTAAATAAATAAAATTGAAATGGTGTCCGTTGAGAACGGCTTAATCGATTAGGATATGGAAAGAAAAATTGGAAAAGTTGTTTTGAAAATTTAAAAATTTTGAACAAACTATAATTGCGTTTTTTTATGGAATTTCACTTTTTTTTTATTATTATTATTTTATAGATTCCGTTCAAACTTAGTACGAATAACGAAAGAAATTTATTTAAATTTAGACAGGACAACGGTTCAGCTAGAATATATAAATAAAAATTAAATGGTGTCTGTTGCTAGGCACATAACTTGATAATGACTTGACTGTTTTCGCTAGTCTGAAAAAGGTTTTTATGGAAAGAAAAATTGAAAAAGTTGTCTGGAAAATATTT
This sequence comes from Trichopoda pennipes, assembly GCA_030448955.1. Lineage (NCBI taxonomy): Eukaryota > Metazoa > Arthropoda > Insecta > Diptera > Tachinidae > Trichopoda > Trichopoda pennipes. The sequence continues at coordinate 9,124,745 of JASKUP010000042.1, forward strand.
AAACTCCGAACAAACTAAGATATTATTTTTCTATGGGATTTTACCTTTTTTTATATTCTTTATAGATTCCACCCAAACTTAGTACGAATAACACGCACTTTTTAATATACTTATTTTTTGTTGTTTGTTTCTCGGGATTTCTATCGAATTGATAACATACAAATCGGAGAACTCTATTACTAATCAAGATAATGCCTTCAGATATCCACCGCACAATCTACAACTGAAAATCGGGTCAGTAATTAAGTATGTTTTTGCAAGAGAAAAAACTCATGAACAACGCATCGAAGCAACCATTCTTAAGGGAAAGTACAGAGAAAGTGTCGATACCTTGCATTTCAATGATTCCGAGCGACATGTCGCTTGAATTTCGACGTGTGCAGTTTTCACTGAAGTTTGCCTTTGCAATGCCAATAAACAAATCGCAAGCACAGTCATTGCGTGTTTAGAAAAACCATGATTTTCGCTTGACCAATTCCATGCCACTTATTTCTGTGTTGATAAATCAGTGGCTGTGCTTGTTTACGCGCCGCACAACATGTGTGTGTATGCTGTGTATCATAAACCAATGCAGTGAACGAAATTGTGAAAGTGAAACAATCGAAACAAAACTTTGTTATTTTTTTGTTTTTGGCTTTTTTACTTAATTGTCGATCCTACAGTCGAAGTGTAAATAAAACACCCTTCGATTTCGTGGTTCCAAGCTCACAATAAAACGTATTCAAACAAATTTATTTCAATTTAGATAGGACAGCGTCTTTCGGACCAACTAAATATTAGAATAATAAATGAAAAGTTTTATTAATTGATTCCGTATACTTTACAGCAATTTTTATAAAAAGAAATATTTAATAATAATTATAGTTTATTGACCTTTTTAATACAATATGTTATAAATAACTTGTTTAAACACAAGGTCTTTATATAAAAAATAATTAAATTTAATTTTCAATATTTCGCCACACTATTAGATGGTATCTTCAGGAAAAGACAGCTGTATAAACAATTTTTTTTTAAATAACCAATAACTGAAAAATTGTTCTTCAAAATACAAAAATAATAGAAACTACAAATTGAAAATATATTTCATATTATTAAAAAAGATTACTGAGGGTTCTAAATACAATATGAAGGATTCAATTAAATTTGAGAATATTAAAAAGCTTAATGTGCAAGATGATGAAAAATTAATTTCTTTTAATTTGGAATCGTAACTTTCCAGTGTTCCTGTTGATTTCGTAATTAAATGCAATAAAAGAATTACGAATGTTTACGTATTTTCAAATTTTGTATAGAAGTTAATAGATATTGTCAGTATAATAAGAAGCGACTTCCAATAGGTTCTCTAGTTTCTCCGTTTATGGCAGATATAGTTATGGAGAAATGGCTGGAAAATGAAATGTTAAACTAAAAATAATTAAAAACTAGAATAGCAGGACATAAGTGAAATCAAAAATACCGGCAAAAAGAGATAAGGATTAGATCCTTGATTACTTAAATATAGAAAAATAATTTTTACTACTACTACTACTATTGAGTAATACATAATAAGGTGACGGAAAATTTAGGAAAAAAGACCTTCATGGACGTTTTTAAACGGTATGCGAATATAAAAGAAAAACTAAAACTGAGGATACAATTATAATTATGCGAGTTCCTAAATGTGTGTATACTCAGAAGGCAGACATCTGGAATTGAAATTTGAAGTGAGGTTCCTTATTCTGTTTTTAACAAGAGCAATGTTAGCCAAAGTGCAATACCGAGGCAAATTGTAAATCATTTCCAATAACTTATTTTGAGCAACTTTTAGTTTTTTAATGTAATAATCTGCTGATGTAGCTTAAACTGGAACCGCATAGAAAATTATTGCTTAAAATGTAGATTTGCATCTACAGATTTTTATTATGAATTTTGAGTTTGGAATTCCTGTTTAATAAAGAGTAGAGCAATCTAATCAATTTAATAACTTTATCGATAATACAAGGTATATAATGGTTAAATTTAAGTTTAGTATCCAGAATTACACCTAGGTATTTTACCTTTCCCAACCAGGGTATACAAATCTCAATGGTTAAATAGCTTTGATATAGATAATATGATTTTATCCTTCTAGAAAATTATATGGCCTGGGTTTTTTTGTGGATTTACAAGTATTTTTCATTTAGAAAAGTATTCATGTATTCATTTACCAGAAAATAGCATGAAAAAATTCCACAGCTGAGAATAACAGTATCGTCTGCAAATATGGAGGTTGCAAAACCGTTTAAAACGGGAAGTTTAAAATGTATACATTATTTAACACGGGTGAGAGACACGATTCTTGAAGGCAGCCAGTTAATATTTCGCGTTCTGAAGAACTAGCTAGGCCAATGGAGACGGTAAAGTTTCTGCCAGAAAGAAAACTAGAAATGATTTTAATTAGCAATGAAGAAAAACTTAATCTTATCCTTTTATAGATTAGCTATTATGCCAAATGGAATCGAAAGCGGCCTCAATATCCAGCGGGACTAACCCTGTTGATTGCTCATGAAGGAAATTAGATGTTTTTTATTCTGACAAGGGGCTGAATAAAATTGCGCTATCTGCGGAAACCAAATTGTTGCGATGATAAAATATTTTGCGTTTATTTATTTGTAAAGGTTTTTATTAGTACAAGAAAATTGTGTGTATGTAAAGTATGTAAAAGTACTTTTTCAACTCGTAGTTTCAATTGCTTTTGTTTTTTTTTTTTTTTTAATTTTTTGATTATTTTGAAATTTGTTTGACAAACATTTTTCATTTATTGACTATTGAAAACAATTAAAAATAAAATTTCCTTAATTTTTATAAAGGGTGGCAAAATTTGAGGTTGGGAGGTAGATTGTCTTAAAACATACACTTTTTTGACAACTTCAGTTTTGTTGACACCAGTAGGAATTTCGGAATTAATTAAGTAATAATATTATTTTTCAAACAGCTAATTCACAAACGTTTAACGTAAACAATGATTGGTCGGCCTTGATTCTTGAACGAGTTAAACTTTATAAGCGTGAGAATTAACATCAAAGTACTTCTAGTGATGCCCAAGTTTTGCAAACGTCGACGAGTTAATGTTTAACGCGCATTTGCATCACTACGGGCACATTGTTTTCATCTGTTATCAGCAACATTGTCATGAGCTTTTAATTTAACGATTAAATTATGCACAGCGGTCTCAGAAGGAGCCTGTTTACGAGTAAACTTTACTTATATTTCACAAAATAATACAGTGAAATTTTCACCATTTTGCTAAATAAATATCAAAAGAAGATAGCTCAATTCTTGACTGTAATCATGTGACAGACAATATACTACCTAACTTCAAATTTGCCCTTCTACCCTTCTGTTTAAAGAAATTATTTATACAAATAAGGCGTATCAAGCGCCTTATAGACGACCAATTACGGAATTATGAGAGCGAGAGAGGGAGATAGAGAGATCGCATTACTATTACACATCTGAATACATTTGAGCTGTGCATAAAACGAATTCGCATTCATATAACATTTTTAATTTTTTGTTAAAGTGACGACAATTATAACACTAACATTAACTGATTGAAAGGGTGTGATGACTGAATCATCACAGTAGGTTTTGAGCCATTAAATATTTGCAGCTTCTATACTCACGTATTCGAAAATGAAAATGTACTAATTTTTAGTACAAAAAAAAAACAATTTTCGTATGTTTATAAATATCCCAGATTTTATTGCTGCTCAGTCTTTTTTATGACACGAGAAACAGCGCTGTAAATATTTTGTTGTGTTTCCAAATTTATTTTTAAGAAACATTGAAAATTTGTTTAAACAAATTTAAGCAGCATCTTAACACTGTATTTTCTTCATCAGCGAATTTTTAGGAGTTTTTAGTATACTGCGCATCAAACAATAAATTCTACTGTGTTAATAAGGGCTCTTAAAGAAAGAGTGAAAGAATAGCAAAACTCGATTTTTGAAAAAAGTCGTTTTTTAAATTGGCAGCAGACAGAGGCCACATATGTACATCAAATTCATGTGTTATATGAGATAACGGATATAGTAATGATAATTCTGATAAATTTTAACAACTCTTATGCATACATATGTACGTTAAATAACGTCATCTATGACAGTTTTGTTATAAGGAGCTGTGACGTTAGGCACACTGTAAAAACTTCAATGTGATAATTTAATTTTTAAAAATTGTAATTAAAGTTAATTGTCTTTTTTTTAAAGTTTAATAAATAATTTTTTATAATTTTTTTGAATTGATTTAAAAAAATTGTTTATACATTTCGATTTTTCTAAAGAAAATATAATTTAAGCAGCAATTTTATTCGTGCTTGATTCCTTTTCAAATAAATATTAAGTGATATTCTCACAAAATATTTATTACAAAACAATTTTCATTAAAAAAGAACATCTTATGGTATTCTTATAAAACATTCTTTCAAATAAAAATATTTGAAATGTTTTGTAATGGGGGAGAGCACATCCATATTGCAATTTCACTAGTTTAATTAATATAAAAATAACCGCTTAGGGGGACTAATATCTGCCAAAAAATCTCATGCTTAGTTTAATTAATATAAAAATAACCGCTTAGGGGGACTAATATCTGCCAAAAAATCTCATGCTTATGTAAAAGGTATGAAGCAATCAAAGCAACAAACAGCCATTGCTTATAATTGCTTCTGTTGAATCCAGCCATTTATATTTTATTTTAACTGGCCGTATTGTTCAACAATTAAAATTGACGTTCTTTTTAAGGTGCGGTATTATTTCAATCTTAGAACTAGGCACTAGGCTGGTCGTAATCTTTAACTTAGTTTAACTAACTTGCTGTGGGAGAAAGTACAGTCGAAATACTATTGTAGTATGTCTAAACTATATTTATTTAAATGTTAATAAAAATATTTTTTTATTTTTTTTTTAACTTAAAGTATGTAGAAATGTATTGTTTTTTTTTTGTTTTAAAGTTTTTAAAGACGCTGAAATATATAACAAAGTATTTGAAAATAATCATGCAACACTTCAACTATACATACTAAAGTTAAAAAAATAATCCGAATGGCTAAAAATGCATAAAGTATATAATATTTTACTGCAAAATTTTTAAACAACAATTGGTGAAGTAAAATAGTTTGTACACACTTATTGAAAAATTCCAAAGGATTTGATGGCATCATTCTTTGGGCGTAGTTAAAATTAAGGCTTTGTGAAAACACTGTTACTATGGGTTACCTCATAGTTTTAATTTTTATATTTGCTTTTATGGTGAACTTACAATACATATAATGCCCACATTTATATCCTCCTCAACCTATGGCGGTTCAAAAAATTAAGTCATATTGGTCATTTTAATTTTGTTGTACAGGCCTTTCTAGCAGACATAGCAGCACATATTCTGTACAAATTTCAAGTATCTGTCTATAATAGTCTCTATGAAACACCCTTTAATTGCTTAAATTTATTTTTTACACGGTTATACTTCTACATCCTCTGCGTATATTCTAAATGTCTGTCTTTCATTGTTAAAAAATTAATGCATTGTACGTTTACATCACATCTCCACGTAAATAAGCTTTATATTTCAAACTGAAAGCATAAGCATCTATAAACTCAAGAATAGACCCATCGAAATCGTCTTGTGTAAACTTAATTAGTGAGATCACTAAAAATTAGTGATCTTAAAATCACACATACTCTTAAAGAACAACAATGTAGACTAAAAAATATCGGTACGTTATCGTAGTACTTTGTTTTGCCGCCATTTTGGTAAACATTAGTGACCACAAGATAGGCTCAAGAAAGTGTTTAAAACAATCCATTAACCTTAATTCGACTCATTCGTGCTCAGGAACTTAGTCTTTAAAGTACAATTTTGGCCACGATTTTGCATTTGTTTCCATATAAGATTCAGTTGAGACATGACCATATGCCAATAAAATGTTACAGCCTGCTCATGACAACCCTGATTTTCATGAAAAAATCGCTCGTCACTCATGAGGATATGTGAATAAACATAATAGACCGTTGTGGGAAACCCTCAAATTGTTAAACAGTCAGCTTTGCATCCCTTAAAAGTGAGAGTTTATTGTGCAATTTGGTTAAGAGGAATTATTGGATCTTACTTCTATGAAAATGAAAACGGCGTGATGGTAACTGTGAATGGGGAGCGATATCGTGATGTGATTGAAACCTTTTTAACGCCACAACTGCATGCATTGGGCTTGATTAACATGTGGTATAAACAAGAGGCATGCATGGAATTACTGCGTGACCTCCTGCCACAACAAGTTATTTCAAGAAATTGTGATGCTGATTGGCTTCCACGGTCGCCTGATTTGACTGCCCCGGATTTCTTCGTGTGTGGATATCTGAAAAGCAAGGTTTATGCAAACAAACCAGAAACACTTGAGTAACTCAAACAAAATATTCGTGATGAAATGTGTGAGAATGTAATAAAAAATGTGCTCAAAAGGACTCGCATTTGTCAGGCTAACAGAGGCGGATATTTATCTGATATTGAATTCCATACATAATTGCCGACATTAAATACAACATTTTTATCAATATAACATCCATTCTCTTTCATTGAATCAAAAATTATAAACAAAGTTGTAAACCTTCCCGGCGGAGACCATGTATTTGTACTCACTAATTCTCAATCGTTGAGCGGGGTGCTTCGTTTGCCTTCATATACACAAACTTTAAAGAAATCTTTCGTGTATTTATTCTACGAATTATGCGAAAAAATGGGCGATTAGGACCCTAAAAAAGCTTTTAAAGCGAAAATAATTTTCGCCAACTAACAAGTGGTTGATAATAATATTAATTAAAATTGGTTTTTTGTTTCAATACAAATTATTTAAGATGTCGATACTAGTATAAAATCAATAATAATTATTTATTTGAAATGCAACATAGAAAATGTTGTTTTTAACTACTTGAAAGCTTGACTTATTTCGCTTAATTTATAGCAAGACTTATTTCATATATACTTAATTTAATTAATTAAATTCTTTTCTTTTGCATTTTGTTTGTCGACAGTCTGGGAGTATAGATGTTTTCAATCATAACGAAAACGCAGAAACAAAAACATTTCGCAAAACAAACACTTTTAACCAAGTCGTAAAATATGTGCAAAATTTCGCCAAAACGTCAGTCCAATTGAACAACTAAAAATTTCATTTCTGTACAAAAGAAAACTAATTGAAAAGAGGATTTTTATTTGTTCTACGATTTTAGATAACCAGTTCTGTCGCAGAATCCAGTTGGTTTTGCTAATGTAAACAAATATTGGTTCCATTCGCTGTCATGACTACTTTCGAATAGATTTAAACTTTTATAACACAAACAATAATTACAGTTTATTGATCTTTTGAATGTTTTATAAATAATTTCTTTAAGCTTAATGCCTTTATATAAGAATTAAATAAATTTTATTTTCATCTTCAGGAAAAGAAAATCGTATAAACAATTTTATTTTGCAAATAATCAAAAAATTAATATTTTTAAAAAAGTTTGACAAAAATATAACACTACCCTGAATATTAATTTGGTGTTAGAAGCTCCCAAACAATGCCATCATATATTGCACTTACGAGATACTTTGGAACCTGAAAAATATTGCTCAGAAGTATTTCTAGACGTTCAACAAGCTTTTGACACAGTATGCCATGCTATATAAGTATAACTTTAAAAGAACTGCTTTCAACTCTCTTCTATCTTACTGACTTTTTTGTTAAAGTGAATTATGAATATATAAATTTTAGTCCGGTATTCGTCAAGGCGGTGTGCTGAGTCCGATTCTGTGTGCAATGTTTACATCTGATATGACAATTATGGAAAATTTGTTAGATGCAACGCGTCAAACGCAGCGACAGCTTAAGGCAATCATTAAAGTTAACACTGAAAAATCTATACATGTTACGTTCTATTTACGACGTGGAAACTGTCCCAAAGTAATTCTGGATAACTATACAATTCCTCAGGCTGAATGTGTTAAGTAGTTAGGAATCCACATCGGCCAAAGTTTAATGGGGAAGCTATATATAAAAGCTAAGAAACAACAATATCATATAAAACCAAATGCTTACATTGGTTATAAGGATGAAAATCAAAATTTAACTTAAATAATAAAGTAACAATTTATAAAACAATTCTTAAGCTCAGTTGTAGGGAACAGCCAATAACTCAAATGTTAAAATATTGCAACGATCTAGCCAACAACTCTAAGATCAATTGTAAACGCTACATGGTTTGTGTCGAACAATTCATTTTTTGTAACATTTCGTTTGGGGATTAAAAGATAAAGAAAAATGATTTTTTTTTGTTTTATATTTGAAAAGCAAAAATTTTATTTCATTGCACGACAGTAAAGAATTACAAAAATGAAGTGAAAAGTGAATCCAAATTACACACTGAATCGAAGTGTTATATGTGTCCGCAAATTATCCGTTTCATTGAAGTGCTCTTTGGTAAACCACATTTTTTGTTTTTTGGTCTGACGTTAACACAAACAAAGCGGATGGTTTCCCAACTCGTGAACACGCAACGTATAGCTGCCCATGTGAAAAACAATGATTTTTCTAAATTTATCCCGCAAACACTAAGCGATTGGCCTTGGACTTGTTAATTGTCATTGCGAACGCAAGGCGAACCGGAAATTGTAATCGTTTGAAGTTAAACGGAAGATCAGTCGGAATCATTGGTATTCGAGGAATACACACATTTTCACCTGCGTACTTTCCGTTAGTAATGGCTGCCTCAAACAAATTCGGTATAAGTCTTTTCACCGCAAGTCGAGTACCGTTGCCAAATCGCGGTGGATTCAAATTACGCAATATCATAATAACTGAACCAACTTTGAGTTACGAGTTATGTGGTGGAAATCCTGGTAACTCCAGAGAGTTCAAAAACTCCGTTGGATAATTTACTGCATCACCGGGATTTTTTTATGGAATCAACGGATATGTATGTCACCAAATCGCCATAGATTTTTTATTGAATGGTGTAATTCAGTGCGTGTACATCATTATTCTTTCGGGCGGGAATTGCTCGTTGACTTAACCAAGCATAATTCGGACAATTCTCACAAATGTTTGGGAAAACATTTTCAATAAGAGCTAATTGAGGGTCTACAAATCGGCAACAGTAATTAATCCAGCTGTCGCATCAACTGGGACTTTGCCAATTCCAACAGCTAACAATTGTTTGGAAAATTGTGCAGCACTTTGATCATTTTGAAGTTGAGCTCTCATGTTAGTCGTTAGCGATAATGTTTTTACGTTATACCACAAAGGTGATGCCTTCAGGCAAGCATTCAATTCATCTGCAGGCGTTGCATGGGGAATTACTGGCAACGTCTGCCTGAAATCGCCTGCCAACAATATCATCAAGCCGCCAAAGATGTTGTTATTTCGCCGAAGATCCTTCAGTGTGAAGTTAAGTGCTTTAAGTGATTTTTTATGTGTCATTGTGAACTCATCCCAAACAATGAGCTTGCATTGCAGCAACAATTTTCCCATTGTACTGGATCGGGAAATATTGCATCTTGGAGTATCAATTGTGTTTAAATTGAGTGGCAACTTAAGCGCAGAATGTGCAGTACGAATGCCATCTAGAAGAGTCGTCGGAATTCCAGATGATGCTTACGGCAAAGAATATGTCACATCTTGATCGAATAGTGGCCAAAATCAATGAAATAAATATTTTCCCAGGAAGAATAGACCAACAGTATTATTGTCCACCGCTTGCATAAGTGTTTTTGCTGTTCATTCAGCAACGGCACATTATTTCAAACGAATTCCAGCAATGTATCAATATTGTATTGCAGCTCTTTATTTAATTCTTGGTTGAATTCATCGTGCAATCATTCCTACTTCAATCAGTAGCTTTTTGTCAAGCATTGATCCTCAATCAGAATCAATTCTTCATTATATATTTCATCGGTTATTTGTATGTCGGGATTAGTCGTTCGAATGCGCAAGCGATGCAAGATATCTTCACACATGTCGTCTTTGCATTTGTTCCATAACTGAATTGGTTGTGAAGGGAAACATGTGGTGATGATAATAACGAACAGCGTTCGTATTTGATACGCATTTGATGAAACAACTGAACCAGCAAGTGTTAAATCCCAATGAGAATCGTTCTCCAGCAAACCCAATAGTTGACATGCTTCTCGATATGTTTGGCATTGGCGGCCATTCACAGTTTTCAAATGCGCAAATGATTTTGGGCCACGTACATTTACCAACAGCAGTCGCAAATAAAAACATTCATCATTTCTAGGATGAATAGTATACATGCGCACGGCGTTCTCTACTTAAAATGAAACGTACTTATTTTCGTGAGGGATACTCACACACCACGTACTGGTGCCGTTGTAGTACATGCTATGTATCAGAGATGGCGCTGTATGTGAAAAATGATTTTCCTTGTTTTCCTGCTTTTCTCTTGAAATTTTTCCTGAATTTTCTTTGCTATAAACCTCACGGAGCCCGAGACCTTTTCAACGAATGCAAATCAACATATGGAAATCGGTTCATGCGTTCTGAAGTTATAGCGTCAGGAAGGAAAACCCGACTTATTTTTATATTATAGACGAAGATTATTAAATTTGCCTATTATCCTTAAATGGATAGATTGTAAATAAAGGAATGTAAAAATAACTATATACATATATCGCTGGCTTAACATGAAAAGGCCTAAAGTCCACTTTTTTCAGAAATGAGATTTTAATGCAGCAATAAGTAAAAATACATTGATTACAAAGAAAAAAATTAAAGTTATCTCATTTGTTGTTGTTGATGTTTTGTCGTGATTTATCACAAGAAAAAGCTCTAAGTCCCTATAAAAAATACAGTTTAACCATTTCTGTAAAATTGTTCTGTCGAACAACTGTTTTATATAATTAACGTATGTTGTTCAATATCAACGAATCAGTATTGCAGCGATAGTATAACTTAACGGTGTTAATTTGCTTAATTGTTAAAACTATTTCAATTTATGTATAATTATTTTTTCAAAACCTCTACATCAGTGAAACTAGTTTAAAATCGTATTTTTTATAAAAATCTTAACTTAATAAGGCTGTATAATTTAAATAATAATATTAAAATATATTTAAATTCTCCAAAAATATTATTAAATTATTATTTTATCAGCGGCCAACCATGGAATTTACTGAAAACTCAATCAATTGAAAGCCATTATGCATTTTAGTTAGACGACGGAATCATAGGTCTGGTTTCATATGGTTTACATAGCGACTCCGATGATTCATACGAGTTACCAACCAAAACTAAAAGTCACAAAAAGAGAGTCCAAGTTGAAAATTCAGCTTGGTTTTCGGCCAAAAATAGAATTCCTAGAGAAATGGAATTCGTGGGAAAGTAAAGGACGGGAATGTTTGGAATTATGAAAAGATGAAAGAATTAAAAAATATAAAGGATAGATGCAGATGTAAAAAATTCGGCGCCATGAAATATGCGGAGATAAATGACAATGATCAGGAAAATATTTTTAAAGAATTTTGGAAAATGAGTTGGGAGGAAAAAAAGTTTATGTTAAAACTTTGATTGAATCGGCTCCGGTTAATAGACCGCGAAATAGAAAAGTATTAAATGAATCCAAAAGAAGCCTGACTTTTAATTAATATCTCAAAGTACAAAACGAAAAAAATTGCGAGTGTGCAGAAAGTTTTTCTTGAACACGTCGGACGTAGGTGCAAAGGCTGTGCTTAATTGGTCGAAGAAGTATTCCATTTTAGAAACAGTTTGTAAAAAAATTATTCAAATGAAAGGCAACGCCTTTACTCATTTTTTATGCCCTTCCATCAATGGAATCGCATTACTGTCGTGTTGATACGGAAAAAAATATCGTGTTATCAGAATGGCGCACAAACAGAAAACTCTATGACTTTTATGTAAATGATTGGTGGAAAAAGAACATGCAGATCAATTTTCTTTGAGGAAACATATGTTTTTACAGCGGTCCTAATGACTTTAAAATCCCATGTTAGCAACCTATATCACCGCACAAAGCTGCAGGTGCACAATTTAGTTTTTTATAATCTTAAATATCAAAAAGGTTACTGTTTTTTTGTGGAATGAAGCCGAGGTGGACCACATGCTGAAGAATTTGCAAGGATATAAATATGGTTTTACTTTGTGGAAAAAAAGATTCATGGTAGTAAGTAAGAAATACAATGAAAGATAGGCACTAAGAAAAAGACCTAAGTCCATAAAAAAATACAAACGAGGCAATAGAAAAAGCACTAAGTTCAAAAAATAGTTTATCTCGGCAAATACTTATTTTTTTCATTTTGCGTTTACGCACATAGAAAACAAACAAAAATACAAAAAAAAAAATGCGTTTACAGAATTCAAAAATGTTTACGCAAAGAAAAGTTTTATTGTATTTTGTCTCTCCTGTAAAATTTTGAAATATGGACGTATTAACGTGCAAAGTTAAACCAGCGATATATTGATATTGATATACTGATACTAAAAACTTTTTCAAATAAATACAAATTTTAAAAATAACAATCATGTATACAAAACAATATTATGCATTAAAACATATTTATAGCCGTTAGAAAAATTAAAGTATTGATTATAAACGCTAGATAGAAGCAGAGATTTGTTTTATAATTTTATGCACCACCCTATTTCTTATTGGTCTAAATGACCTTCTTTGTCAAACTTTCAACCCTATTTACTCTTTAGCAGATGACAGCACCATTTGTCATTCGTATTCATTTGGCAATAGACCGCATCAGTTGGAGGTGAGTTCCAGAAGGCGAAAAATGAATGAAACGTCCAGTCACGATCTCGCGATAATCTTGGAATGGGATCATGTAAATAGTTATTTCAATGCTTGTAAGACGCCATGTTGCATGCTTACACATAGATTTGTGTTCGGGAATGGTGCTACGTCTGTTACTATGGATGATATAGATATTACAGAATCGGACACTCTTGATGTTCTTGGCATGAAAATTAAGTGTGATGTTCGATGGACTAAACACATTTTTCAAGTTTCTAAAGAAGCTTTTAAGGACCTCGGTTTTCTAACACGGTATAAGAGATACCTTATTCCATCTGATCTTCGTACTATTTATGCCATCTATATCCGTCCGATAATGGAATACAACTCTCATCTATGGGCCGGCGTCCCAAAGTCTATTTTGGAGTTGCTCGATCGAGCATCGACGCAATATAGGTTGTATTTCACTGTTTTATCGTTACGAGTGAGTGCTCTAACGAAATTAGGGAAGTTGAGCGCATACATTTGTGGCCGATTGGCCAGTGAACCGCACTACGCATTACAGAGAGAATTCGTTTTTTTTAGTAGATCAGTTCATATGTGAAATAAACTCCCTCTTTCCTGCTCCCCATAACCTAATTTCCCAGTTCTTGTATAATGCATTGCATGTAGGGGTCATCCCTTGAGTGCTGCCCGTAATGAAAAAAAATGGCTTCAATTTTTTTTCTTATATTTTGATATAAGAAATTTCGTTATGTTTACTCAATAACTTCGAGGTTTAGAAAGAAATTTGTTGATAATAAAGAAAAATTTGTGGCCAACAAATAAGGTTTGTTTTCAGATTTTAATACAACAGTAATAAAATATTAACAATAATTTTACGTCAATATGGATTACATTGCACGGTGGAAGAACGCAGTTTTGTTCCTAAGCTTAGAGATCAGAATAAGTCATAAAAATTTATTGCTGCTGCAATTGGACGATCCAAATATTTTGTCGCTAATGCCTTTTTAGCCCCAAAACATAAGAAGTAGCGCCATTAAAAGAACCATCCCAACTACGGATTGGAAAAGGAAACGTTCAAAACAAAGCTTAATTGTGGCAAAAACTGCATGATACCCCTATTGGGACCTGATAAAAGATTATCTCGTTTATGCCCGAGAGATGAGATAATGTTAAAAGTAATGATGGACATAGTGGCTACTGATATAATTTAGCTGTTTCAATATTTTTTTGTGTAAAATTACTTAATTATCTTCATATTTTCACGATCCCTTTTTTCGGACCAGCACAATAAGGGGTGACCCCTATTCTTCCAACTTAGCTTTTGTGCAGTCTTAACGGAATGTGCATTCAACATCTAGGGTCTATTATTAATAGATTTAAAGTATTCTTTTTGATTGTTAGTTTTACTCATTCTAATGCTTCAAGCAATTAACGAATATTGAATATTTGTTCCCTTAAAGTCGCAAAAATATGCATTTTCGCAAATTATAAATGTCGTACTTTTTGTATGTTTGATATTTTAAAAATTTAAAAGGTTTGTTTTAGTATCTGAAAATCGTACGTGTGTATAGTTAAAATATTTGTTCAACTTGTTTTTAACTTCTTTTAATTTTTTGTATGCTTGTTTATTTTTTTTTTTTTAATTTTTTATGATTGTTAATTTGTTTGATACAAATTTTTCATTTATTGATTATTTGCGGAAGTTATTTATATATTTTTCTTTTCCTGAAGATTTGTATCTTTATATTCAAAGCATATTTGTTTTTAGAAGAGCTCTTGTCTTTTTCCACCCGTTCACATCCTTGTGCGCTGAATCTACACTGTTAAATAATTCAGCTAAATGCTAAAATATCCATCTTTGTGAAGCATCTAGTTATTTCATGATATTTTTCAATACATAGCTTTGAGTTCTATTTTTATGTTTTCCCTAATTTATTTACTTTTAAAAATTTGATTTATTTATTTTTATACAATTTATTTTATTTTATAAAATGTAAATTAATTCTAAAACCGACAGTTGTTAGCGGAGTGGTTTATTTCCAATAGAAAACGCGCAGCCGCTGGTTTCGGGTACACCTAAAACCGGCAATATTTATTTCGCATATAAAATTGGTATTTTGTTTTGTTCAGTTTTACATTCATTTCTGCCTGGATTGGTTTCTGTAACAGCCCTGAATAATGCATTAAATTAAGAATTTATCCAACAATGCATTATTCAGGGCAACAAGAACTTAAGAACTTATTCAATAATTTTATTTGTCATTTTTGTTTAAAAAAAAAAATAAAAGGTTTTTTTACCATATTTTCTATTTTTTTGTGAAATTTAGATGTGTTAACTATATTAAAAAATAAGCCTGTAATTTTCTTATAGGCGTTATTGTTGCTAAATAGTGTAAAATTTTACTTTAGGGACGTGTGATTTTTAAAACTATTCACTGCCTTACAATATTATTAAGAATCGCGCACCTAAAATTATGCTCAATATAATAGAGCTTCGTTTGCAAACATTAGAAAACTGCCAGTTAGCAAAGTATAACAATAAAATTACAAAAGAAGCTTGACACACACCATTCATGGTAGAATGTGGATTAGAGACCTCTCCCATCTATATTTTTTTAACTTTTTTTAAGTTCGGCGGTATAGGCGTGATTGTTGCTAAAATGAATATGCGTTATTGTTGCTAAAATGAATATGCGTTATTGTTGCTAAAATGAATATGCGTTATTGTTGCTAAAATGAATGCTCATTTCCTTTTTCTTATTTTCGTAATTAAATAAAATTTTAATCTGTTTGTTTAATATTTGAAACTTAATATATAAATAAAGTAAATTTTACATAAATAAGTATTAATCTTAATAATGGTCTTTTTTAAATAAATTTAACACGTTTATTTAAAAAATACCATTATTAACATTAATACTTATTTATTTAAAAAAAAAAAGGTCGAATAAAAACAATAATCAAGTAAATTTTACATAATTATGTTTGCTTTTTTTCCTTGTTTTCGATTCATTAAAAACAATTCTGTTTCTTTGACATATTTTTGATTTTATATATTTTGTTTACGATTTAAAATTTATAAAATACAAATAAATCGCGTGCACTTTTTATCTTTGTTTTTAACAGGTATTTTGTTTTATATGAAGACAATAATTACAATTATTAAAAAAAATGAGTTTTGTTTTAATTATCTACACTGACATTATTATTGAATCTTAACCAAAAATTAAAGAAAAGAAATACTTTTTATAACTTATTGTTAGTTAAATATAAAAAATAAACAAAACTTGTGTATCGGAATGAACAAATAGGACTAGTGAGCGAAAACTGTTATTTAAGACACAAAATTTTTCTATGCCGTACTAGCCAAACCCTTAAAAGCATATTCCTTTTGTTTTAGTATGTTTCACGCACATATTCTGCTTTTGTTCATTCCAGTTCACAAAAGAATAATAATAAAAAAAATATTTTTATAATCAGCCTTATTATTAGTGTCGATAACTGGTCATTTCTAAAAAATTGGAATTACGATTGTCGAAACCAACTATGTATATAGTATGTTTGATATTGGCATACGTAGTCCAATATTTTATAATTTTATATAAAACAAAATTATCAAATAGTTTCTCGACAACTCACACATAAAAAAAGCCGAATATAAAGAAATAAGTTAAAAAAGAGAAATACGAATATTTGAATAAAATTGAAATAAATAAAATTAAATTAAATATATATTATGTATCGGTGTGTATGCTGATTTCTTTTTTTGTTTTATTTTTGTTTCGTTTATATATGTTTAAGATCACAACGATGGTGAAGCACTAATTTCTTTTATGAAATTTTCATTAGCAACAGCACCAACAGCAATTGGAGCACCCAAGCGGTGGCATCAATTCTCATCCTCACGATCATCTTTTTTTACCATTCTTTTATTTTAGCACAGCAACAAATATTTTTAAATTGAATATTTGTTTTATTTGCATGTGAATGATAGAATAAGATGTGATTTATGGAAAATTGGAAACACCCTGTAGTAGTAGAACAAACAGTGTTTACTGATTTTCTTTTTGTTGTTTTTTTTTTTGTTTTGTTTTTTGTTTAATAAAAATGCAGGTTACGTTGTTTTTTTTTTTGTTTTTTACGTTTGTGTATGTAGTTTCTTGTGTTACTAACTTTATACTTGGCTCCTTATTAAAGTCTTACGCGTCAGAACTTTATACCGCTTGTTGATCTGGTTGCCGCTCTTTAAATTTAAGAGTTTCTTCAAAAATTAATGTTTTTAGTGTTTCTCTCGGAAGATCGTCCAGCTCCATGCCAATTCGGAAGGGTACCTCAGCAACAGGCTAAAATATAATTAAAAAAATACATTTTATATATTGCTTATTTATTTTCAGTTATTGCCTTAACACTTTTTTTTGTTTTGTACTTATCACCACGCATTCAAAACTAATTTGAAATATCTCATTAATTTTTTAATTTTATTTTTTTTTAACTTGTACTTTTTAAAGTGCCTGTCTATAAGGGTTTGAAAATAAAAAGTGTGTATACGAGGACATGAAAATGAAATGTTTTTCAAAATGGTTTCCTTGAGAATAATTATTTTATATTAGCCAACCTTCTAGTGCGTTAATTTGGGTTATTAGTAGTAGTAATGCTAACTCCTATGGCCATTTCAATGGCTGCTTAACTCAAATCGTCAGGGAACGTTTAAACACAGTTTAGAAAAGCTAAAACTGCTTATTATATTTTAAAACTTTTTTGACCAACTGAGAAGTTGACAAATAATCAATAAACGCGAGCATCAAAACTTAAACAAAACAGCAATTTAAAATAAATTTGGGTTATTAATTAGCACACTGATATAAAATAATTACTCTCAAAAATATCATTGTAAATATAAATCAGTTTCTTTCACTTTTTTCACAAGATAACGTACATACGGAGCTGACGGTGCTTCTCTTCTTCAAAGTAGTGTCGCAAGTGTTACCATTCACGAAATAAGCACTGGTTGAAAAAAAGAAACGTTGGATGGCGGCCCCTTTAGTATATCTGTCCGGTGGACACCCTGTATTAATAAGTATACAACTCGCATGCATGATCGGCTAACAGAAATTAGGTGCCCCTGTAGGCTAGTAGGTAGTGTATTTGCTTGTCAGTATGGGGGTTGTGGGTTCGATTCCCAACGAAGACCTTGGTTTTTTTTTCACTACAAAAATAAAAATTGACTGTCGGTGGGGCTGCTCAGCGATGAAGGCATAGTCACTGGTCGCTGTGCTGTCTTATATACGGCAGTTAATTTCCCACTATCCTTCTACTTTCACCACCTGTTTCATCTATTCTCTATCCCTTTCCTAAAGAATGTAGCACGGTACTTGACTAAATAGGCATTGTTGCCTGAAGTGCTACTTCTCTTTAAAAAAAAAAAAGGGTTGCCTGTAAATCAGTGAAATTTACAAATTATAATGTATTTTGAAAATCATCTCTGATCTTGGTGGGTATTTTATTTTACTTTAGGGGGGCGTTTTGTAAAAAGTAATTAAAAGAGGCCCACAAAATAGGCTAGTCTTTCACAATATGATGTGGATTAGAGACTTCTTCCATCGAAACTTTTTTTAAGTTCTGTACCTTGACAGTTGTTTTATTTATGTTACAAAAAAGTGAAAGCATTTATTTTTGCTTTGTTTGTATGTTTAGGGCCATTATCGTGCTGGCACCTCCTCTTAATAGGAATTTCCTCCTTTCCTCCTTTTATAACAAAATTTAAGCGACTTCTACAGCCCGTCTTTAATAATTGTGTTGCAATGGACTTTGGTGATATAAATGGATCCTTTAAATCACGTGTGTTATTCCCTGGTCAAGTCGCGTGCTTGTATTGAGTGAGCGTCCATCTTTATGTACTTTAGTCAGTACATTAACGAGAAACGAGAACGGCTTGACTTATTTTTCTGTATATAAATAACTATGATTAATGCTAAGTTATTTTGCAATAGACGTTACACATTCACCACCCTTATAATCAGCACTGAATATTTATTTCTGGCCATTTTTTTAACAAATACGTTTCATAGTATTCGCATAAATTTCTTTAATTTTTAATATGTCTGATGGAAGTTCATTAATACATACTGGCATACAGTCGAAAAAAGTATTCTCAAATGGTGTTAAATATCATTGTGTTTGGAGGTATATTTTGCAGAAAGACAAAGAATTATTTGACAACAAGCCATGCAGGGATTTTGATGTGATTTGATTTACATCTGCACCGACTATATAGTCATAATCAGATGGTGGTCAAACCACTTTGAATGATTTGCAAACGTCATTCACGTCCTAGGAGGCCATCGAATACGTATATCCTCCGGTCACTCCTAGTAGTTATTTCGAAAGCCCGAAGTAGGCCGCAGCCTTCACTCCTTGCTAAAGAGTTGGAGACTTTCCAACTTCTGATCCAGAACGCATGAAGCTTAATATAATTAAGAACACGACGGCATTCATACTCACTGGACCTGAACCATTCATTGTGTTCATTGTGAATGATCCGACCCACAAACTCTCACGAGGGCCTCGAAACCACAACCACCACGATACTCCCATATAGGGGCCAACCTCAATAACCAGTCAGAGAACAGCTATTTGTCTAAAGAGACAAATAGTGAACTCTGCGAGCGTACTGATTACCGTGTAAATATGTGGATTGTCCAGGTGACTCCTACTAGCCTTTGAGGGGCTTGGGCTCCCTTTTACCCCGCAAGACACCAGTCTAAATGGAATAGTAGGTTCCAAAAAGACTATCATGTGCCCTCGGGGGGAAGCCATGCAGGGATAACTGAAGAGCTTAAAATTGAGCGGAGTGATCTCAAAACACCGTAAAAACGAGCTGAAATATTTTTGCGAAAAAGCAGATTGGTAGCCAATTCTTTTTGTGGTATTACTTTTGTGCCATCATATATGTGACAAACTTGTTAATGCGATAAGGAAAATAGGCTTGCTCGGACGTGGTTTAATCTGGAGGTAAAATTTTTGATGACTTTTTCAACATTTGTGGTCGTATATCGGCAATAACGGGCGAATGTTGTCTTTAAAGTGGTCAATCGTTTCAGGCTTATCGGCGTAGAGTAGCGATTTCACATATACCCACCGAAAATAGTCTGGCAGCGTCAAGTCGCACGATCTTGGTGGCCAATTCACGGTTTCGAAACGTGAAACTGTGGATACCAAACGATTCAACAGATCAATTGTGACACAAGCTATGTGAAATGTTTCGCCCACATGTTGTAATGACAGCTTCTGACAATCAATGATAATGGCTTTGATAGCGGTCAACATTAACCGTAGCTTTCTGACCAGCACCATTTTTAAAGAAGTACGGACCTATAATTCCATCAGCCTACAACGCAAACCAACAGTTAGTTTTTCTAGATGTTGCGGTGTATCAATAACACTTGAAAATTATCATCACCCCCAAAAAACCGTTTTGTTTATTGATGCATTGATGTCAACTTCAGCGCTAAGAAAATTGGAATTAACCGCAATCTTATTTTGGGTTCAATTTACACAATTTTATGCGTTGTTCGGGCGTCGACCTATTCATGTTGAAATGCCAAACAAAACTAAAGATAATCACTTGGCAACTTAATACCTCTATTAAAAATATCCTTTAAAAGTACAATTGCCACAATTGTATTTTGATAAACAAGCTTTAAATGAGCAAATAAGCGAAATATACTTTAATTTACTACTGTTTACTTTATGACTATTAGTGCCGTCAATACACAGATCATGACAATAAAAAGTTTGTTTTTGGGTGTCATTAACCACTGGCATTTATATAAAAAATTACAGACTTATTTTTTCCTTATTTTTGCAATTTCTGTTTCGGAGTAACCAATGAAATTAGGTTAGTACATTGTAAAGCTGATATTCCCGGACACTATGCAACGTTTTTTATTTTGAAGGAAACAGATTTTCAAAGAATTCGATTCTATTGTGATTCCCTGAAATGCATTTTTCGCTTTTGTTCTATTAAATTAAAATTTTCATTTCTTTCTTTTTACAAAGGGAATCTAGAGTGTTTCATGATAACTACTACGAAAGTTTTTAGAGAGCCAGTTGTACGCAGTTAGAAAAACATGCCGAAAAAAGAACAAAAAAAATCATTTCAACGTATGCTTGGTTAAATATAGGGCTTGACAGGTTATTTTATTCCTTCTTTCAATTGAGTAAAAGAGTTCATGTAAAAAGACTATTTTGAATTTGAAGTAGAAGAAAACAAAAAGATTTTCCTTAAAATATGTCAAATGCTTTTGGAATAAATTTTAATTGATTTTCTTTAATATAAAATTAATTATTGTCAATTTTTCGAAAAAAATTGTAATTTTTTTAAATTAGGTTTTTTTTATTTAAACCCAATTTTCATGAATTTTAAAAAACCCCACTTTGAAATAAATACAGCGAAAAAACGTTAATATTTATGAAAACTATTTTAGACTGAGAAATGCATTATTAATGAAGATTTAATAAAATAATAGATCATAAATAAAAGAAGCTAAAATTTGGTCTGATTAAACATTTTACCACTCAAATACCCTTACAGTAGAATAAGATAGATGTCAAACGGATTTGAGATCTGGCTTAGAATCTTTTTCCTTAAAATTACTTTAAGGCGTGTTGCTACCTGCATAGATGTTAGAATTTTAAGGGTATACGCACAAATTTGTTTTATTGTTAAAAAGATTAATTCTTAAAATATTTTTCATTGATTACCTCATCACCAGGATCATAATACTGTTCCAAATATGGATGCGCCAAAGCTTCTTCAACTGGTATTCTATTATGAGGATTGAATGTTAACATTTTGCCAAGTAAATCTAAGGCCAAAGGGTCAGCATTGGGGAAAAGCCTCGACCATTGCATTTTTGGTTTAAATGGTAACGATTCCAAATAGTTACGAGCCTTAAAATAAACAATTCCAAAAATACAATGGATGTAATTAATAAAATATATTTGGTAAACATACATACCTTTTCATTTATAATACACTCGAGATCCTCCTTAGAGGGTGAACCTAACACACCTAGTATGTGATTTAATTGATCTAAATAATGTTTGCCTGGAAAAATGGGTCTATTGCTAAGCATTTCTGCTAAAATGCAACCAACTGACCAAATATCAATTGATTTGGTATAGCCCTTGGAATTAAGCATAATTTCTGGTGCACGATACCAACGTGTGGCCACGTATTCTGTTAGAAACCCAGTATGATCATGCTCGGGATCAGCAACTCGAGCTAAACCAAAATCGCATATCTGAAATAAAGACCATTTGTAAAAAAGAATAAAACTGAAATAAAATGTTCACGAAAATGTCGTGCTGCTCGTTCACCTTTAAATCGCACGTTGTATTTAATAATAAATTACTTGGTTTTAAATCCCTATGCAATACATTGGCCGAGTGTATGTATTTTAAACCACGCAAAATTTGATAAAGAAAATAGCAGATGTGATCATTGCTTAGCCTCTGCAATAGTTTTAATATTAAAAAAGCATTAAATATTTGAATTTTTTGTTTATTTTTCCTTCTTATACCTGAGTTTTAAGTAATTTATATAGATCAGTCTCCATTAAACACTGTACAATATATACATCCCGCATCTGTTCTATACTGTCAACACGGAGAATATCTCGTATATCGATGATCTGTAATGAAAACATATTTATATATGTAAATTTAAATTTACATTATTTAAACTTGCTTCGTTTTTTATACTTACGTTTTCATGTTTAAACCGAGTTAGAATTTTAATTTCACGTAACGTACGCTGACAATAAGTTTGATGTTCGAACGGTGATATTTTTTTTATCGCCACTTTAGTATTTGTTAGTGTATCACAGGCAGATCTAAAAAATAAAAATGTAATTAATGTAATTAATGTAATGTATAATAATGCTATTAAAAACAAATTTCTTTTACGGGATGACAATTTAAGCCAACAACATCTTAAAAGAATTAATGTTTGTGATATATTCAATATATAAACTTAAGAATAATATACAAAAATTATGACATTTTTGCCAAGTTTTAAATGTAGAAAATAAATATATTTCGCCAAACTTTATTATTTAATCCCATTCATTTTGGTTTTCCCATCTTTCGTTATTGGTATGAAAACTGTCTTCAAATTCTAACATTTTTAAAACGGTCTAAAACCCTTTCGTACTTGCAAAATTAAAACTTTAAGTACAGAGAACTATAGAATACCATCTATTTGGGCTTTACCAACTTTTTTGTTTCCATGGATCTCAGAGAATCTCAAAGTTTTTTGAGTCCATAACCCGAATTTTTATTCCTTTAACACCGCTATGCTAAATCAAAAGATTTGTGTCATTGCAAACATTTGAGAAAGCATATTGGTTTAAACCACACACTTTTTTTTATTAATTTCAGTTTTATTGCTACCAATATAAAGTAGAAATATGGGAATATGTCAAATGTATACCTTCAGCACGTTCTCTCTTTTCGCAAAATTTTGAAGTACACTTTGCCGCAAGGCAATTTTAGAACATCAGAGAAAATAACGCAGCAACAATTAGGCATCCCATAATTATTCATAAAGATGTTCATCTTCACGCTTATAAAATTCAACTTGTGTACGAATTAAAGCAGAGCTACCATTGTATGTGTAAAACGTGTGTAAATTGGCTGTTTGAAAAACTAAACAAAAATAACGCATTTTTCAGGAAAATCATCTTTAGTAATGAGGGGGCTCACCATAAGGGGCTCACGAAATCGACAAACAGTCCATAAAACACTATTAGATACAAAAAAAGTGATCGTAAGATGCGATCAGGCGGCATCACCGGCCCTAATATTTTCCGAAAATGAGTAAGGAAACGCCGTTTCCGTAATTTCTCTGCGCTACCAAACTACGATAACCAATTTTTTTATGACCACAATTAGCTCAGTCACTGGACTTTTATGTCAGAAAGGTGCCAGAGCTAGCCAAACAATTGCATGGAAAATATCGCGGTCGCGTAATTTCTTGTGATTTATTTTCTCTGGGGCCATTTGAAATATCGAGTTTACGTGAACAGCCCACAAACAACTGACACTCTGAAAGGTGCTCAGCGTTGCATTGACAAGATAAGTTAAGATTTATAGCAAAATATACTTCAACAGTTGTGAAAAGAGCGCGGACGTCTACCAACATGCTAGAGATAGACATTTGCCAGATATCATAATTCCCATGTTTCTACTTTACAGTGAAAAGTGTGTTTTAAACCATTTTTTTCCAAACTTCAAATTTGACGGCCTGCTAAATATTTTTTAAAAATAAATATATTTAAAAATGTTCAATTAAAACTTCACATATACACGTCTGTATATATACTTACGTTTATTTAAAACTAATAAAACCCTTTAGAAGTGATAAAATGACATGTATTGATTCGTATCGTTTTATGCGAGCTCATTTTGTGTGAATTAAAATTTATGCGGTTTTTTTTATTAAAAATGAAAACAAATAAGCAAAAAAGTAATATACAATTTTTGAGTCTAGGCAATTATAACGCCGCCATGAGCAAAGTCTTAACTTATAGCTGTTTCGAAAAGAAAAATAACAATACATTAACACACAGGTATATTTCCTTTATCATATGGAATTCCTTGTTTTAAAAATAGATATTGTGTGTTACTTCAGCTAACGCCATGGAAATAAAATAAAAAAGGCAAATAATATCTCCTGAGAAAAAATTGAAACTCTACATAGAATATCAGAATACACCACACAGAGCGATTAAAAATAATGAGACTTCCATAACAAAGTCTTAAATATTCATTTTATTCATGCGACACGTTAGTTGAAAAATTGGAAACAGTCTCATTATATGGATAGAAGATTTAACAAAATTAAAAGGACTCCATATGTGGAAAAATAAAACTAAGATTTGTCAATTGTGACAAAAAAATTTGCTAAGCGACGGATAGTTGGCAAAATTTCTAAAGAGCACAAATCTTTACAACATTCTAATAAAAGATGAATCTCCATCAGCAAATTAGAAGCTCCCACAAATTATCCAGAAAAAATATTATTAAAAATTGATACAATGCAGATCAAATATTCAATACATATGAGACATCGCTATTTTAAAAAAGAAACGCCCGGTAGAAAGTACATTATAAAATTAGAAAAAAAGAGGTGGCTTTAAAGCTTCCAAGTAAAAGTTAACACTTTTACTATGCAGTAATGTTTTAAGAGACAAAATGTTAAATCCACTGAGTCTTTAAGAATGCAGACATTTACAAGTAGGGATGTGAAATATTTTCCAGTTTACTGGAGGGCAAATACTGAATTGTTTTTATAAATATTTTATGGCAAAAGTCGAATTGTAGGGAAAAACGGTTAGAATTTAAAATTTTATTTCTGGTGGCAACGCACCTCGACATTCTCATTTAAAACTAGACCACTCATTCTCAAAGCTTGCTGGAGAGCTGTATGACCAGATTATATTGATAGCAGCAATATGGAGGAAACTGAAATATAAGAAAATTCATCGCAAAAGGATTAAAAGCAAAGAAATTGTAATATTTGATCTCACAAAAATTACGATTTCTTGAAAACTATTATTGGTAATGTGCTGCGGTTTTTTTTTGTTACGTTGGGTGGACAGTTGTTTTTCACAAATGGTATTTGTAGTTAGTGTGTTATATAATAAATTTGAAACCACCATATATTCGTAAAATTTTAAGTTTAATAGTGTATAACTTTTAAAGGACAAAAAATCGAAACCATCCAAAAAAAGGCAATTGTTTCTTTCAGCCTACATATATGCAGACGTCCATTTTTTTCACAAATTTTAAAGCACATTTTGCAGCAAAGCAATGCAACGCTGAATTTTATCTCTAAGAACGCCAGAGGAAACAATCTAGCGGCATCAAATCACAAGAACTAAGTGCCTAATCGAAAAATTACGCGACTGTGAAATTTACCATGCAATAACTAATTGAAAATCAGTTTGTCGCTGGAGATTTTCTTGAAAAATTTATTGTTTTTGTTCCGTGTTTCAAACGGCCAATTCCCAAACTTGCGAAGCAGACAATGAACGGTCGGTTGGCTTTAATTCTTGAAAGAGTTGAATTTTTTAAGCGTGACGATGCAAAATGTTGCATACAAGTACCTTTAGCCATGCTCAATTATCGCGAACGTCGACGTGTTGATATTCTACGCTCATTCTCAACACTGCTGCACACCGTCTATGATTTCATCACTACGAGCGTATTGTCAGCAACAATACCGTGAGCCTCGCATTTAACGATTAAATTACGCACAGCAGTCTCAGAAAAGTTGCTCGAATTTTGGGAAAGGATAGAGTGATATTTTCACAATTTTGATAGTAAATTTTTATATTTAAAATTCTTTGCGTAAAAGTGTTACGTTTCACGCTTAAAATTTCACAACTTTTTACTAAATAAATGTCAAAAGACGTCAGCTCAATTCTTGACATTGAATCATTTGACAGACAATAAAAATATTTAATTAGAAACTTGGCATAAACACAGTCTATGTTCACTTTAAAAACAAGTCAATAAAAACAATTAAATATCAATGAATGCCGTCATAGAGACGTAAATTTTACCTGTTTGAGCGTATCTTTTAAGCCGTTATAAGCAGACATCTTATATTAAAAATGACAAATTGTGTTCCTATAGTTCACTTTAAATTTTGAACAAAAAATAAATAGATAAAGCTAAACATTAAACGGTGTTTCGTACATGGTACAAAATCATTCGCGTCTCAACAAACCAGCAATCGAAAGCTTTGTTTTTATTTTAATCTAAATCATCGGAACTGTAATGTGTAATTTGATCAAATTGTGAAAAAATGGAAATTTTTTTCCATTGTTTTTTCTTCTATTCAACATCTACAACTTTGCTTCAGACACACAAGGAATTCACCTAGAGCAAGAAAATTCATAACGCCCTTAAATTGTTAATGCAGCCAAACTTAACAAAACGAATGAGGAAGAATATTTATTTTATGGACTTGTGTTCGAATCATGCATAAAATCAATAGATAACGTGTCTTAGAAATGTTCATTTAAAATAAATTGCAATTGAAAATGATTTTTCCCTACCAAAGGCGACCAGGAATTCTTAAACAAAAAAAAAATCGCGCATTATTCTCTTATGAACCATTATTTCTTAAGTTTGATAAAACATTTGTAGTAAAGATATTAATTTTTGACTCACAATTAGGGGCAGAATACAATAGAATCTCTTAAATTAGAAACATTCAGAATTTAGAAATGTATTGGACTGCGCTTCTAATTTCTAGTTTTTTTTTGCATTTTCACTACAAGTTACTTTTTCTCGCTGGTTAAATTAAAAATAAAACGGGAATCACCGAGTTATTCGTGGTGTGTACAATTAGCTCATAGGCGTGCGAAATTTGATATTCTTATACAAAAATTACTAGAGTGATGATTATTTCCCGCTAGCACAATTGGCACCACGAAATCAGGATTGCAATTAAGTTCCTCAAATAAATCTTGATCTTTCGAATGAAATTATACCAAACAATTCTGTAAATTTAAGTTAAACCGAGAAATGGAAATGTGTACACTGGCAAATCTGATGCTCTGATCAGATAACAGCAACGTCGATATTACCGACATAACGCCAGTTATTCCTTCCATTTTAAATCATTCAAAAAACCAAACAAGTATTACTGATTGTATATTAAAAATCAATTAAATGCCTAATAATTAATTAAACGTTAATGAATAAAAACTTTTTTATGTTAAAATAAAATTTACATAACTGGTTTTATTATAATTTAATGATTTAAAAAAAAAAAAGCCCGGAAATTTGGAATTTTCAGAAATTCAAACTAATTGGTGCACAAATTTGTTATAATTATTTAGATTCTACTGAATTTTTGAATTTTAGAAGAAAGCAATGAAAACCTGTTACATCTACGTATTTCAAAAACATATTTAAATAAACTACAGCGGAAAGGCAAAAAAATATGAAAATGCAGGACACTGTTGTCCGGTGTTTTCCAAGAAAGAGATTTGTGCCACTATACTAGATGGGGTGATATCCGGGATGTCAAAAGGAAAACGTCTGAAGTCCCTTGTTTAAGAATCTGATCTTGAATTATAACCTCGTGATTATGTGACAATTTGTAAAATACGTCGGTGAAAAGATCGACCAATCGCTTTCTGCGTTGTTACCATAGTCTTTGTAGTCATTTCAAGAGGCGCCAGCGAGAGCTTTTAGGACTTCGTTTCGAGTTTTAATTTGTGGTAGAAGTAAGGTGTGGAATAAGAAGTAAAATTTTGGGGTTTTTACCGTATAAATACTTTGGCCTTCGAAAGAGGTGTCTAATTTGACTTTACTTCTTTAGCAAACGAATTGGAAAGAGATATGGAGGGCTTTGAGAGTGATAGCTGAAGTATACGTTTATGCAGAAATTTCGAGAAGGTGGCCAAGCATTATGAAATTTTCGCAATTGTTTTCTCATCGTTTTTAATATCAAATAAATAAATAGTACAATCGCCTGCGTTCGAAATTATATTAATATCTTGCTGTATTGTCAAAAATTTCGCAACATAGGCAGCAGTAATCCTCTTTGTAGGACGTCTATTCTTTTCTTGCAGTATTTTGGTCTCTAAAGATGGCATTTATCAGCCTAGAGTGCTAGATCGTTACAAAGACCTTTAATAGATCTAAAGCAACCATTATTGGACCTTGAGACCTGAATGAGACGCTTATATTCAAAGCTGCAGGATTCCCGTAAACCATATTGGTGTGTTGCTGCGCATGATAAAAAGAAAATAGGGCGGTAAGATTCTCCTATTGCAGAGGATCTGAGGGGTTTTAGAATGATAATTATCCGTGCAACCTTCCAGATATTTCAAATTACCAATAAATAAACGAAAAGTTCTCGAGGGTGCGTCAGTTATTGGAGCTATATTAACCTACTCTTTTCAATACTTACATAACGACGCCTTTAGGACCAAGAGCTTTTGGCGATTTTTTTGGAGATGTATTCCACTTCATCCTGAATGAAAGAAATGGGTACAGAACCACGTTTCAGACTCTTGTTTATCCGAGGTGAAGTGCTCAACAAACTGTCAGTAGAATTATGTTGTGCATTTCTTCATGTCTGTATGTTGTTCTATCCTATAGCAGCGAGATTTTTATTGCAAATTGCGTCAGACAGACTTTTAATAGTAGAACAAAGCTTTTATGAGCTAACTGTGCATTGGATAAAACATTATAACCATTTGCTGTGATGATGCTTATTTACGAGATTGCTTGTTTCTGCGTTAGTATGTTGGGTTGCAAACGCGTAAGTGATCACTTTCATAACTAATCGCGCTGCACTAGTTGGTATATTTTTTCAAATATTAGGAATTCTTTCTACTGGTATGAAGCACCGAGCTTCAATGAAAAGAGTTTGCCTAAGAGCTCTTGTTTCTATACTGGCACAAGTAAGATAGAGTAGTTGATGAAAGGAGTCCTTAATTATTTGGTTATAATTTATATAAAAGAGCTAATCAGGCTCAACGAAGTCACTTGTCTTCTCAACAACGATCACAATGGTGATGTGGTCCAAATTAAATACAGCTTGATTAATTGGAATGCCAACTCTCGTTACCAGCATTTAACATTGATGATTTATTTTTCAGTGTTTAATGCTAACAACCTCTAAGTAGGGGTCAGGTACGGGAGGAATGATCTTTATATCTATCACTCCTGATAATAATCTAGTTCCCAGAAGATGAGAACATGCAATAACTGATTAGATTTTTTACTTTAAACATCAACAGCGGCAATGAATATATTGCTATCGTGCATGTGTCCATCCTAACACGAAGTTTAACTGCATTATCTAGAACACAAACCGTTGAGCGGGATGACACGACGGTGTAATCAACTGAAGTAGAGTTGTGTCAGTTGTTATAGATTCTAAGAGCGAGTGTGTATTCTGTTTATTCTGTGCGGTGCTGTGACTAGCTATAGGTTGCATAGATGAGATTAGTGTGATACTGGTAAATGACGGTGGTATTTGCACAATATGATGATAAGAAAGTAGTACTTCAATACTTTAAATGTGTGCAACAACACAACCATTGACATTTTATTAATGTCATATTACTTAATATTTTTAATTTCTGAATAAGACATGCAGAAATGTTCTTCAGTGATAAATCTTTGTCAAAACATGTGAATTTCAACGTGTGACTTCAAAGAATTTAAATAATTTTAAAATTTAACGGATTCATCACAGTTGCAGTTTTTTAAGCATTTAGTTTTCTTCTGATTATTAGCTGACTAAATTATAGATCGGTAACAGTCTATTTTTTTAAACACTTAATTCTTAGATCACTGCTTTATTTTTTACTTATATAAAAACGTAACTTCGTTGCTTGAAAATTTTTCGCTTTTTTTAGTCAGTAGGAAAACAGAAATTATAAAAACCAATTAATAAAATAAAAAGTTATAAAATATTCAAAGAACAAATGCAAGCAAGATTAACTAATGAAATATTGTAAGTACGCAGTAAAAAATTATCAAATTAAAGATAAATACTTACACCACCATTCCATAGGCACCTTCTCCAATATAAGCCAAATGTCGGTATCTAGGCCCAACTTCAAAGATTTGACCACGTATTACTTCGGCATTAGGATTGTCCGAATGTTCTATCGCTGCAGTAGCGCCATTATTATTAGGTTGTTGCTGTGTTTGCGGCTGACTAGAACCACCTGCTACAGTTGTTGCGCTAGTTGCTGCTTCGGCCATAGTTATACTCACTAGCACAGAATAGATTGTGAATGAACTTTATTGAGGTAATTATTTTCAGAGACAATAATGTGTTAGTGCTTTTTGGGTATTTGAATAATAACAATGTAGAGCGACAGCAACTCAAAGTACGTATATATGTAGATGTATTTTGTCAAAGTTTTAAATCTTGAAGAAAAATGAAGTAGAGAAAACGTGAGAAAGTATATTCCCAAAAAGGAATAAGTATGTGCAAACTAATGGGTAACGCCTAGTGTAATACCAACAACAGGTATCTTTTGACAAATATTTATCTTCTATTACTGAAGTAAGCTAAATAGATCTACAATACCACGCCGATGAAAACAAATACTGCGAGGAGCGACGTTACCAACGCAAGGCTTTCAACATATTTATGCACATACATACACATTAAAACGCACGCATACCCAAATAGCTGGCTTTTTTTTTACTAGCTTTTCTGTTGCTACTAAGGGTAAGTGTTAACACGCATTTACAACAAAACACTTTGAGAAAAACAAATCAATCTTGAAGTTTGGTGGTAGACGACTTTCAAGTTGTTCATGCAACAACAAGCAACATTATAACTATAACAAATGATTTATATATATACATATATATATATTTTTTTTATTTCTGGCACCGTTTATTAAATTGTTCTTTTGTTTATATATGTATGTACATAAACTTTTGCTTTTCTAGCTGGACATATACACGAAATGCGACAAAAACAACAAAGCAATGAGTTTTATTTTGACAACACCCTCAACTTTTTTCAGTGAAGCCTTAAAATTTTGCGGCTGTTAAGTGCACAATTTTGTTTGTTTGCTTGCTTGTTGGCTTGATAAATGCGATGCTTTATTTTCCCTGTTTCTTTTTACCTTTTGGTTGTTATGTTGCTTCTTTGCTTTTTATTGCTGCTGAAGTTATGTGTCTTATTTTTTATTTGTTTTTTTTCTCCTTTTTTGTTTTATGTTTTTTTTGCTGCAAGTTTAAATTATTAAACACTGCCCTTAAACACATAAATAAAAAATAATTAACTAACCGTAGTTGATATTAACTACACAATTATTTTATTAAATTTTCAAAAGGTCCAAACTTGGTATAATTGTATGATTTTGTATATAGTTTGAATGGTTATTACGGTTATTCCCATTTAATTTAATAAATTCCTTTTATTTATTTAATGTTATAAACACATTTTATGTTTTGCAAATAAAAATTGCTATTTTAGTGTTGGAACTTTGCTCCTAAAATTAACAAAACTTTTATCACTAGATACATTCCTATTCTGCTGCGTCTGCTCGTGAAACTTTTTACGACGAAAAGAACAGCCTCGTCGACGTCTACACTTTAATGTCAACAACGATACTTAGTGAAAAAAAAACATTAAATGGCAAAAGGATATATGTATGTACATAATATATAAACCAAAATTCTAAAAAACAAAGTGACAGAAAGCTTAAACATAAACTGCTTTCTTACTTAATTTATTATTTAACAATTTATTATGTTCACATTAGTTATCTTACTCCATTTCACAGATAAGATAAAAATACAACTGTCTTGTTTGTCATACTCTGCTTATCATTAAAATTAGAAATTATTACTATTATGGCTTGAAATAAAAGTGAGTCACAGTGCAAATATTTTTTGAACTGACATTATATCTACGAATTTTTAAAATGCTTTTTTTATTTACATTCCATTGTGTAAATTCCCAATATAAAAGTTCAGTAATAAACCATTACACTTTTCTAAAGAATTATATTCAACACAAAACTTAAGGCAACACTATTCAGCAAATATCTTGTAATGAACTTTAAACTTTATTAAACTGTAAAACATTTGAATTTAATTTTCTATTTTAATATGCACTTTGCTAATTTATAGCCACTCTTTTAAGCACTTTACAAGTTTCTGTCACAAAAATATAATATTTAATGCACTATAAAAACTTTTATAATTAACTCTGCAAATATAACATCTTAGTACTTCATTATATTTTAAAGATCTAAAAAAGCATAATTATTCACAATTTCTAAGAAATTTCAATTGAACAATAAATTATGCGCGGCGAAAATAGTCTTCAGTGAAGTAAACAAAATTAAATATATTTTCATATTATCAGCACTGTCATGGCGAATTAGTAGCAGATGAATACATGTAAAAGTAATTCGCCTTTATAAAATTCAATTTACTTGTCAACTAGACAGTTGGGAAGAATTTTAATAAACCATTCTACTAATCTACTAAAACTAAAATTTTAGTAAATTTTTCCTGGCCAGACTGTAAACTTACTTCTGCTTAACTTTTCATTTTACTAAAAACCCTTATATTGTCATATCATATACATATTATTCTTTGCTTTATATTTCAAAATGGCTAACTAGTTAAATTTTGCACTAACGTTTTGCGTAGGGAATATAATATTTTTTTTACTTTGCTTGTGTAACTTTTTAGTCTAAAATTTCTAGCTAATCTTATATACATGGTTAATTTTAGAAAGAAAAAAAGGAATATTTTTATTCCTTTTCTTCTGTGCGTAAACTGTTCGGTTTAGTAAGGGATTTGGTTGGGGAAGCTATTAAAATGACAAGTGAACTATAGGGTTCATTTTGTGTTACTTTAATTTACATATTTCATTTGTCATTGATATTTACTGAATGCAAATTTTCATATACTTATATTGTCAATTTATGTGTACCCGACGGTCAATTTAGTCGGCCGTAACCTAGAGGGTTACAGCACTTTATTATGCCCTGGTGTTAAGGAATTTTTTCATTCGTTTTTCTGCGATTCTTGGATGTGATCTCATATTTCAGATGCCTTTAAATGTGATTCATACTATTCTTATGATTCCATTTTCTGACTACTTTGGGTTAGGACTACTTCCTTTGGTAAATCTGGAGTAGAACTAAATCTTCAATTCTTAACGTTACTCCAGAATCATTTTAGTTTTCCCAAATGAATGAGACTATAATGTAATGCTGCATTTTCTGAATCGTTACATTCATATGCTTAATATACGGTTTACACTTAAAATACAAATAAACATCGTGTAAACAGAAATTGCAACTGTGAAGAGACTTTTAAGCTTTTTTTTTTAATTAAAAGAAACGAAAATGTAAACATTCGTGTTTATATATTTTAATATGTGTTCACACTTACATGTTTACAACGTGCTTAAGGGAGTTTTTATGGCAGATGTCGCTCATTAGCGTATTAACTTGTAGTATATTTGAATTCAGCTAAGCAGATATTAATCAAAACTGCAGTTGTGTACCGAATACCGCTAAGAGTTTCATACCAAAATTTAAAACTTTAACAAACATTTCAAAATAAATAATATGTCTTTTTAAAGATTTAATAATTTTGAATTTTTGTGGATTTGTCATTAAACTGATTAAATTTAAATACTCTGCTTATAGTAGAGATTGTAGAGGCTATTTTTTGTATTGCCAAATACATGAATAAATATACTTACTGCAGCAAATAATTTTTAACACGTATGTGAAGTGCGCATGTGAAAATTTTCAAAAATACTCGTATTAGCAACAAAGTTGCAGCGGTTGCTATTATTGTACTAATACGATTACCTTGTATAATTACACCATAGTGATTACCTTATAGATTTGCCACATTTAATAAGGGTTAAGCAAGCGAATTCATCTGTTCTGACTAGACTAATATGTCAAAAGAGCCAAATAAAACACAAATAAAAAAGAAACACGTAGGAGAAGATAACAAACCCTGAGAAAAAGGTAAACTTTTTAGTAGAGTTGCACAGAACGGACTATTTCCAAGAAACATGGAAACAAACGACGTGTGCAAGAAGAAAATTTAAACAAAGTATAGCAAAAATATACAATTTTTGAATTTGATTTAAAATAGTTAATTTCAATTGTATTTTAGTTAAAAGATATACAGCCGTATGCGAAAAAGCTTAAAGCAGGTTTAACTGCCGTTGTTAAGCACAATTTCCTAAAGTTGTATTCAAAAAACATTTTTACCTTAAAATACCTTTGGTAACTTTAAAGTAGGAAAACCTACTTTAAACCTACAATAATTTGACATTTCAATTTTATTATTGAAAGTTTAAAAACAAAACAAATTCTGTTTACAATAAATTGAGCCGATTATTTTAAAAATGGCATAACTCACTTTTATTATGCTAAAATTGAATCTATTGAATTTTTAGCCAATTCACTTAGTCTGTATTTACTTTTTTGTCCTTTACATAAGTCAATATATGCTATAATATGCTTTTGAGTTGTGACATTCTTAGATATTATATACAACACGAAGCAACTTCCTGAGAATAAAAAATAATAAAATAGTGCTAATTATGTGTAGTATATTAGATATCACTATAATATAATTTAGAAAACTGCACTATTCTTTCGTACTAATAAAAATAAGTCCAATAATCACAACAATACTTTACACACACTTATTACATGTTTCCATTTCTTTCACACTAAGCTCCGTAATTAATTTCTCGAGTACATCGACTTATGCCACTTTCAAAATAAACATTTTTGTTATACCGTTAATTAACAACCCTCCTCTTAATACTTCTCAACTTATTAATTTCAAATTTATTTAAAATGAAAAAAAAACTGTTCAGTTGTGAATTATGCCACTTTCAATGTTAACGGCTCAACTGACAGTTGTAATTTGTTATTCCAAAAATTTTTAAAAATGTTTATTAAAAACAAATTGTAGTATGCAAATAATAATAAAAACTAAAACATAATATGCCATTCAATATAAAACATTTTTACATCTTATTTTATATTTTACAAAAATATAATTATAATTAATTATATGAACAAAAGTTTTATTGACGTACATATAATCAAAACAAAGCTCACCCAAATAAAAAACGCTTACTTGAGCTTTATTATTGAATAATTAGCTTTTTAACTGCAAATACCTCGTATGTGAGCGAAAATCGCTAGACATCTCGGCAATAGCTACAAGTTTTTTGACGACAAAAACGTTAAATTACCATCACTGTTTATAACTGTTCTTAGATCAATATCTTTATATTTAAGATAAAATAAATTAAAACTTTAAGTATTATGGATTAATATTGCACAGTAATAAAGGCCGTGTCAGATACCATAGATAATTTTTATCTATGTCAGATACGACTTTGTTGCTTTGCGTGACATTTGAAACTTTAATGGCAAAGCGTAAATCAAAAGGTGTATGTCACAATGAAAATTTTGACAGCACTCATAATATTATTGTTTACATACAAAAAAGGTACACATTTGGAATTGTAGAAGTGTTTCTTTTAATTAAAACATTGAAGTGATTTGAAATTCTACAAGTGTTTCGTTTAAGTAAAACATTGAAGTGATTTGGAATTGTAGAAGTGTTTGTTTTGTGTAAAAAAATTCAACTGATTTCGAATTGTATTGCTGTTTGTTGTATGTGAAAAAGTGCCAGTAAAAAATGTGCGATTTGGATTTAGTGGACATTTTAATTATTGTGCTATTAATGCATGAAGCAATGGAGTTGCTGGACGAAATTCCATCTCGCAGGTTTTGGGTGCGAAGTCTTTATCAAGATCGCGACCTCACTGGCCTGTTTGCGTCTAGTTTTGAAGAACTGCACGAAAGAGATCCGGAACAATTTAAAAAAAGTGTCCGCATGACCCCTGCTGTTTTCGATATGTTGTTAGAACTTCTAAAGCCCCGTCTTAGTAAAATGTCCAACAGACCATCCATATCTGCATCTTGCAGATTATTTTTAACACTTACGTAAGTACATGCAAGTACGTTACACTTTCATATACGTTGATGAATGCTTATGTTCTATTTGTACATATGTAGTTATTTGGCGCACGGAGACAGCAAGCAAACGCTAGCGACTGCTTTTAAAATGGGGCGGTCAACAGTTACGACGATTGTAAATGAGGTCAATGACGCTATTTGGGAAGAATTAGGGGCATTTTATTTGTCACCCCCAAAAAAGCATGAGTGGAAGCGGATTGCTGAAGACTTCAAGACGATGTGGAACTTACCAAATTGTGTTGGTGCTGTGGATGGCAAACAAATCACAATATCGTGCCCACCGAATTCTGGATCGCTTTACTACAAGTACAAGGGACATTACTCCATTGTGCTGTTAGCTACCTGTGACGCTAACTACACTTTTACGACCGTAGATATTGGGGCGTATGGGTCTCAAAGTGACGGTGGAGTGCTGGTAAATTCTACTTTTGGACAAAGATTGCTGGATGGTAAGCTGGACTTCCCTGAAGATGACTTTCTGCCTGGAAGCGCAACGAAATTTCCTTTTTTCATGGTTGGTGATGCTGCATTTCCGCTTAAAAAGTGCATAATGCGTCCTTATCCAGGTTTGTCTAAATAATATTTTATTTTCATGTGTTCCTGTTAACCGTTTTTTTTTTGCAATTAGGAATGCGTTTATCCGTTGACAAAGAAGCTTTCAATAAGCGGCTATCACGAGCACGACGAGTAATAGAGAATGCTTTTGGAATCTTGTGCGCTCGTTGGAGAGTTCTGCAATCCCCTTTGTTCATGCAACCACAAAATGCAGACAAATTGGTTAAAGCTGTTACAGTTCTTCACAACTTTGTGAAATTCAATGACGGAAGCTATTGTCCACCTGACTATGTGGACCACTTCGAAGGTGACGAAATAGTGCATGGATTGTGGCGGACTGAAGTTTCGACACCGTTACGGAGCCATGGTCGAATGACTTGCAACAACGCTACAAGAAGCGCTTTTGCGTTGAGAGACGAGCTGAAGGACTATATTGTGGCGCATCCTTTTCAACAAATATTGTAACATTTTACTTTTGTAAATGTTAAACAAAAAAACAAAAATAACTGTTATTTGATTGAAGATTTTTTGATTTATTTACATATATTACATTAGAGTTCATAACTGTTTACATAGTAATACACCTTGCCTACTTATTTCATATTGTACCATTTCAATATTGTAACATTTCACTTCTGTACATGTTAAATAAAAAACAAAAATAAGTGTTCTTTGATTGAAGATTTGTTGATTTATTTACATATATTACATTGTTGTTGGCCTTGCCTACATATTTCAGGACCTGAAACAAAAACGCTGAAGTGAGTGGTTTTAACGACAGGTAGTGAAGCAGATAAAACATTAAAAGATCTTTTTAAAAATATGTAAAATATATTTTTAAAAAGATCTTTTAACATGAAAATATATAAATGTGTTTGTTGTCGTGGAAAATGCCGGCTCTTTTCTTTTTAAAATAAAACAATTTTTAATAGCACTCTATTTTGCACAATACTTTATTTTTTATTATTACATTAATTTGCGCGAGAGCGCTTTAAAAAAGATTTGTTTTAAACACCGGCTTGTTACTCAGTTCTTAAGTTATTATCTTGACGCCTTATAAGCGCGTACGTAGTATATAAAAGGGACCGTTAGTTATTTTTACAAAATCTCTTAAATGTACATATGTATGGATTAATATAGATGTTAAAATAAAAGAAATTGCAAATTTAAGAACTTTAATGGGAAGTGTCCCAGTATTAATACATGAAGTAAAATTGATATTTAAAATATATTATTTTCGAATAATAATAAAGACAAATAATAGTAAATATATTATAAACATATTGTTTAGTGAATATTGGCGGTAACAGTTGGTTTGCTTTGTTAATATTTTTAAATTCAAATACGGAATAAAATTAAAATTTGTATCTACTTTTCATGATTGAGGCTTAAGTCATCTATTACGAAGGTATCGGCGACAACAGTGTTAAAAAATAATACTAATCATAAATACATTTTTCATTATTTATACTTTACTTAAACAAAAAAACTTCAAAGGAAACAAGAATTTAATACTATTAAGTTAAATATACAAACAAAAGAAGACGTATTGTGGTGAACAAAAAAGAACAAACAAACATGAAATAACATAAACCCGTTATATATTAACAACAAAAACTTATATACACGAATGTTCAATATTACAACTTATTTAATATAATTAAGTAAAATAAAGCTTAAATAAAGATAGGTATAAAGAAAACAACATATTTTCAGTAAATTTGTTATAATTAATACAAAAAAATAAAGTGTATCTAGTTTTCTTCACAGACACCGCCAAATCGCCCTTAATATATACATATATACATAAATTCAATAAAGAGAAATATATCGATAGCTCGTTATTGTGGAAATTATAAGCATATTGCGAATATTGGCGTCAACACGTACTAATAGGCCTTGCCTACACACTTCAGGACCTGAAACAAATATCATTAAAGTTTTATATTACATTGCAGTTCATATATACTTACATATCAATTGGCGTTGTGCACATAATTGAGGAGTTCAATTTTAAATCTGTCTTGGACCTCTGGTGGTTTCTTCTGCAGACATTCGTCCAGTAATTCCAAGAAGACTTTATTCCTCGAAGACACTTTGTCGCGTTTGGTTGCAATAACTGTTTCAATCGTCCTACACAGCCGATCGAATCGCTCGCGTGACTCATTGCTGCGCTGCCGTTTGGTGCTACTTCTGCTATTACTGTCTTGACTGCTGTCATATTGTAGCAGCTCAATGTCAGTATCAATCTTTGGAGGTGGGACTTCTACCTGGCTGCAGGATAGCTGATCTTCGCCATCCCATTGGAAGTAAGACGCAGTTCTATAAATTATGCAGAAATATTAATCATATATTTCTATTTCGGGGTGCAAAGAGTTCGTTAAACTTACTTCCTGTTAGATACATGGGTGCTTAAAAAACGCATTGCCTCCATGTAGCACCATTCCGGTTTTTCTTCCGCAGCATCTCCCGACTTCATTTTGGTATTTGTGGTTTCGCGCACAAATCGATTACGCAGCGATTTCCATCGGCTTCTGCAATGTTCTTCTGTTTATTTATTAATTGAGTAATTGGTTACATAGTAAACAGCAGCAAATACATACCCGACACCCCTGTTGAAGCAGCCACGGCCTGCCACGCTCTGTCCTTTAAAAATTGATTACGGAACAAGCAGGAGCTCTTGTCGTAAATACATATGTGCTGCTTTACACTTTCTATAAGCTTTTCCTCCATTATTAGATGTCGAACTACTAACAATATATACATACACGCAATATTTATTAGTACTTCTTAACTGTTATGCACTTATTGAATAAAAGTTCTCATCATACTTTCCAAGTGGCTTAAAGAAAAACACAAATGTATCTCACTGCTTGTTGTGGACTGTTGGGAACTGCAAATAAGTAAATAGTTGCTATTTTAATAATAATGTGGAAACAAAATTCCTCATCACACTTACTAAATGGCGTCAAGAAAAACACAAATGAATGTTACTGGTTCTTGTGGACACTTTAAAACTGGAACTAAATAAAAAGTTGCTATTTTAATAATATTAAAACAAAATTCCTCATACTTACCAAATGGCGTAAAGGAAAACACAAATGAATGTCACTGGTTCTTGTGGACTCTTGGAAACTGCAAATAAATAAATAGTTGCTATTTTTATTATATTGAAACAAAATTTCTCATCATACTTACTAAATGCCGCAAACAAAAAAGCACAAATAAATGTCAGCTGCTTGTCAAAGCACACAAAAAGTTGAATGTTGCTTTGCTTTGCGTCAAAAGTTATTTATGTGGCACCTTTCATATAACTACGTGCATTTTAACTAAAATGTCAAAGCGAAACTCTGAAGCAAAGCAAAAGTTGTATCTGACAGGCCGTTTTATCGCGAGCCATTGGCGATCGTTTTGATTATTATAAATAATAGTCGGGGAAATATTCACTTGTCTGACGAAACAATAAATACTTTTTTAAAATATGGCCGGTGTGTCCGTTACGTCAGAAGCCCAGTTCGATCTTAATACGTTAAAATAAGGTGCGGGGTTTTTGTGTGGCAATGAATGCATAATTATCTTAAAATTTTAAATACGCTGAAGAGTATAGACCAGGAGGATAATGGCCTCAAATATTTAGCTAAATTAACAACAAAAAAATGGTTTTCAAACAAAATAGGTGTGGTGCAATGGCCAGCACAATGCTCAATCGCAAGGAGCTTTGGATTGTTTAGAATTCAATTTGCTATGATTTGTCAGAATGTTTATAACTCCATTGCACAGAGAATACCAAGGCATTTTATTTTACTAAGGCACTTTAAAAATATATATACTTACATATGTATATAAAAGAAGTTTAAAAAATTCCGAATCTGCAAACTAAATTTTTGAAAATGGCAACCTTAACATTTGTTTGCTGTTCATGTTTCCAATTATAACCCATTTAATGAATTATTAAAAGTAGGATGGTAGAAAAATGTTCTGCTATTTCTTGATAAAATAGTCCTTCATAATAAAAGCTCAAAAATAGGAAAAAACGTGGTTTTTAGGCACCACTAAATTCTGATTGAAAGTTATGTAAAACAATGTTGAAACCAGTATTAAATCGTTACGGTGGCCTGATAACATAGGATTATATAGTTGGAACAGGCCCATAGCATATACCGAGGTTCGCTCACTCATTTGCGGCACAAACAATACAAACTACACAGACTGCAAGACTGTGTTCGCGGTTCGCGACTGAATCTTGATTTAAACAACATGATTCGCTATACAAAAATATGAGAGCGAATTTTGTAGTTTGTTTATCTTTACTATTTGTCAAAAGATGTAAACAAAGAAAAAAATCAAAACAAAAAGTAAAAATTAGCACAGCTAATTCCGATTTTTGCAATTGGTTACACACACATACATATTTGTACACACGCAGGCATTTATATATTTAATATAAATAATTTTTTTATGTTACATTTTTGCTTTAATATGGATTTTGTTAAATCAGAATTTTAAAATATTTATAAATTATGCCTACTGATCAACATCACATTAACACGAAACAAAATTAGCAACATATTCATGTGTGGGCATGTAACTAAACGTCAAAACAAAACAAGTCGTATCAACCATAATCTATGGTATCAACATCATTATCATTATCTATGACTACGGATCGAAACCACAAATATCTATGATCGAAACAAGTGGTTTCATTTGCTGTGTGAGGATAGTCATATAAATGACTAATTGCATACCTACATTTGGTGCAAAAACGCTAAATTTATGACAAATTCTTCAATCTGGCAGCCGCGCTAA
Organism: Trichopoda pennipes; assembly: GCA_030448955.1. NCBI lineage: Eukaryota > Metazoa > Arthropoda > Insecta > Diptera > Tachinidae > Trichopoda > Trichopoda pennipes. The sequence continues at coordinate 9,166,503 of JASKUP010000042.1, forward strand.
GAAATGGGAAAAAATTGTAAAGAGTTGGTTTTGTTGTGCTTAGAGCATACTTGTTTTTCACGTTTATTTGAATTTTTCACTGCATTTGTTTATTAGTTTTTAAACAGAAAGCGTTGTGTGTAAATGGGAAAACGGGGAAGAACTAATAAGGAAGTGAGAAAAAATTGTGAAGTTAAAATTATTAACTTAATATTAAAATAGTGTAATAACAAAATTTGCATCGACCCATTTTTGTTTTGTTTAGTCTGCGAATGACTAATGTTCATTGCCTGGCTTGGAAACTATAGAATATTATTGACAATAACGAAAGCACTTGCTTAGAAAATAAAATCGTAAGTTAATGAAATTGTCCTACACTTTATGCACATACATACATATGTATGTATGTACGTATGTATGTATGTTAGCATCAATATGTATAATTAACTAATTTTAACATATATATGCTAAATTGAATGCACGAACCATTCTGCCTCCTACTATAAATTTGCTAGTTGCACCCATAATGTGATCATCAATGTTTACCTCCATTAACTCCATGTCTTAAATGTTCGCTTAGCTGAAACACGCGTCCAACCTTACACATCCAATATGAACACATCATATTACATGTAATAATCTAAACAGTTTTCGTTTTCCTGCTATTTAATTAATTTCTTGCGTAAAACTTTTTTGTTTAATTTTTTATTTTTTTTTATTTCTTTTCTACTTCCCTAGTCCTCCTATTTCCATCTGTATGAATCAAACAATTGGCTGAATAATCTTCAAATATGGATAAAAATGGATGTGCCATTCTCATAAATGAGACGAAGATGCATCTTTATGTTAGTCCCGAAATACTGAATGAATGCCATGGAAGTAGTGATTTCAAAACTGCTATAAAAAGCGAATTCGTCGTAAATGCTGGTGCATTAGTAAAAGTTTTTCCTTTATTAAGAAATGAAGTTCATGGCTCTAAAAAGTTGAGTACGGTGAAGGTTCTCGACTCTATTACAAATATATCGCCCACTTATGAAATCCTCTATGTATGTTGTCAGGCTAATTTGATGCATGTTGACGAACAGCTTTGGCCTTATATCCTTAGCATTGAAGATCCCCGACAACGCTTAAGCAAAGTACAAAATTATAGTTTTTGCAATTGGTTACTAAATTTAAAAGAAAACGATTCTGTCAGTTTATTGGGTCAAATTTTCAATACGCCTGAAACAAACTTTAATTGCATTATTCGTTTTATAGGACCAGTTCCTGAAAGTAATAAAAGAGGTTATTATTTTGGCCTTGAATTTGCGGTATGTAAATCATTTAAACACTTAATGAAAATAAATTCTGATACATAATATAGTTTTTGTTAAAGAAAATATTAATGTCGTAATAATTATTACGAACAGACACACATGTCACACGTATATATTCAAAAACCACCTGTTTCTAAATTCGCATTTTATGAGTATAGAAGTGTTAGTAAAAATAAAGAATGCCTTAATTGTCATTACTGCAGCCAGAGTCTATATAAAAAAATATTTTTTGGTGGTAGATAGTCGAAGCATCTTAACTTGGAGGGAGATCTTGGTCCATTGTGATTTTCTTCTTCTGCCTTAAAAGAAGATATTGTATTTGCGACAATCTTTTGCTATCCAGAACTAGGGGCAAATCACCTCATTCGATATCGAGTACTTTGTAGTTGAAATGTTTTCAATGTGGATCACGGCAATCGTTAACGAAATGTGTTGACTCGAAGTTGTAATCAATTGGTAATATGCTATCGAAATCAATTTAAAAGTAGGTGCGAAGCAAAACAAACAAAATTAAGAAAAGAAAAGTAATTGAGTCATTTTCTTTTAAAGAATAAATATTCCTTTTATGTTGGTGCTTACAAACCGAAACCGATTATACATCCGATCACTAAAAGTAACTTTTATATATTAAATAGTTTCAGCATATTGTATAAATATCTTCAGGGATTTTGAACTTTTACATTAAATATTGCATGTAGTTGGTTATACCAGAAATATCGCAAATGTAGTATAACATCTCTGATCTCTGAGTATAACATCTAGATCATTTTTTAAGGAGTTGTCAATTATCTGAAAACTCGTTGAGTAGTATTAATTTTTAATAAATACAGATTTTAAAAGTCAACCGTGTTTCAGTACTTGTCATCAAAAAACCACCGGCTACAAAAATTGGCGACGAGGAAGAACATCAGGAAAAAACCAGCCCAAATAAGAAATAATAGCGCAAACATTAATTACGTTTATACAAATTTAAATTGTTGAAAATTTGAACAGTTTTTGTATATGCAAAAACAAATGTTGTAATAAAGGCACAAAATCCTGCACTAACCCAAAGGTAACACGCCACAACAAATGCTATTTTGGTGCCGAATTTTGATCCTTTTTATCAGTTTGATGCTGCTAAGAAGTCGTAAAAAAATTGAAAATGAAAGACATTAAGACAAACATGGAGTATTGCATAAAACTTTTCAATTCAATTGAAACAAACGACTTCAATATAATTACCTCCGTTGAAAATCCAGATCAAGAAAGAGTTTTTGTTAAACCGTTTCAAATAACGTTTATTAACTATAATAAATAATAACAATTAATTTACACATAATATTATAAAAAAAATATGTCTTACATTTGATTTCTTTCTTTCGGTAGAATTTTCAATAATAAAAAACTAAAGCAATTGATATTCCTTGTCACAAAAAAAAATATAAATAAATATTTAAAACAAGTAAAATTATACAAGTAAAATTTAATAACCTCATTACATCAAAAGCTCCCGCTGGACTTATGTATGAGGAATTACTTACAATGTTGAAAACTCATTTCTCCCCAACAATAATCAAATTCGAATTTACATCTCCTTGCAATGGGAAAGTTTTTATTGCCCACATTTTCTTACGTGCCCTTTATCTGTGGTGTTCGGGATAACAACATCCGTGAGCTGTTGTTACAGTAAAGCACTGAAAAGTTTGATGATATCGTAAAAAAAGCTTTGGCACATGAGGCGGTCCGAGTAGATGCAAGAGAACTAGCCGAAAAAGTTTCAAAATTTAAAGAATCTACACAAACAGCACAGCACAACAACACAGCACAACAATTTCAACGTTCGAAAATTAATTATAATGAATTGGGGATTGCTGGGAGAAATAACCACAATGAAAAAAGAGTATAGCACTAACAAATCAAAATTAAAATGGTCAAGCTGTAATAAAAATGGCCCCGTGATTGTTAAAAATAGGTTGCGGGCATCAAGTTCAGCATGTTCAAGGTCAAAACTACGGCGTTCATTGTCTATCAAAACACTTTTTAAAACAAAAATTTTGAACCTTATTTTCCACAAATCATCATTGTAGGTAAACTAGTAAAATTCGAAGCTGACTCCGGGTCTGGAGTTAACTTCATTCCGAGAAAACAAATCAAGCTTAATAATCAAATACCTAAGACACTTTTGCACTAGATACCAAAGTACGTGTGAACATTCAGTTCAAGGGCGTATCGACTCCAGATACTTATATTCGACGCCTAAAAATCAATTAGAGTAATTAGATTCAGGTAATAATTTAACTGATAGTTTATTTTAATCAAAATGGCATTGAAGATCTTATGTTGGAATTTGCAATCGTTTTTGAAGAGAAAATCGGATATATCCCAAACTATAAAATATCGTTAAAACTACGTGAAAACTCTTCACATGTTTTTACTAAAGAACGATAAATTCCGAACTCCTTAACGGAACGAGTGAATAAAGAATTAGTTTAGAAAATGCAGGTGTTATTTTGAAAATTTCTAACAGTGACTGGGCCTTCTCACTACTTGTTGTAATTTTGAAAACGGATGCAGGTGTGGTTTATGTGTGGATTACAAGGTAGAGGTAAACCAGCGCTTAGTAAATGCTCATTATCCTATTGAACATATTTTTAGCAGACTTCGTAATGCAAAATATTTTTGGCGACTGAACTTAAGCAAAGTCTACCCCCACTTGCCGGTTAATGAAGAATTAAGCATTATACAAACCATATCGATACAAGTTAAGAATCGTTATTCTTATTTTATTAAAAAATTTATCACTTCAAGCCTTCTTTATTTAATGTTTCGTTTATTAGAGTTTACATACGAACACTTTATTTGCTGTTATGTTCAATCGAGCTTACATACGAACTGCCGAATGAAAGTATTTACACTTTTATTTATACTTTCATTCTCTATATCTAATGATGATAATAATAGTTAAATCTATGCTTTACAAAGATACCCAAGCCATGTTATCAGTGGAAAGTGTTTTTGTATTTTTGGGCTGATATCAAGCTTTGAGATTGACCTTCGAGTGATAATGTTTTGTCATTTATAGAAATGTTTCTTTTCTTAGGATGAGTCTTTATTACAATGTATCTTATTTCTAATATTATTTTCTTTGTTAAATGCTAAGTGTTATATTTATTATTAACCTGACTACCTAACTCACATAGGGGAACGTGTTGAATGAACAGATTAATTTGATCGAATAATCGATTAAATTCTCCGTTATGTATCCAATACTGAATCATACTTTGACGACATTATTGTACATGATCGATCTAATGCCGTATTATCGAAAGTTGCCACTTGAACTTGGTTGTAATGCAAGCCCAACCGGAATAGCTACCGTACTGTCAAAGTTATAGGAGTAGAAGCCAATTGCATTCGCATTTGGATCTCTTACAAGTGCAGAACAAAATTATACTCAATTGGATAGAGGAGCTTTAGCTACGCCCTCTAGCATTAACATGAATATGATTTTGGTCGGCTGTTCCGACTTGTTACTGACAACCAGCCACTGATGAGAATATTTCACCAAAATAATAAACTACCTCAAATAACATCAGCCCGTTTACAAAAATACGTCGCATTTTTAAGTGGTTTTAACTATGAAATTATTCATAAAAATTCTACAGAAAACATAATTGCAGACTGTTTTTAAAGGGCACCTGCAGCTCAAAAAGAGAATCTTGTAAATTCAATTAATCAAGAATTAGTTCGTGAAAAATTAAATCGAATCCAAAATAATTCAAAAAGAAACACAAGAAAATTAAATTCTTTTAAAAATTGTAGATGATTTACGTCACAACAGCTGAATAAAAATGTACCGTTTTATTAAAGGGGCAACGTAAAGGGTCTCTGCAAAATGGTATTCTACAGGAACTTTATAACGTACACCCAGATATTACAAAAATAAAGCAATTAGCCAGGCGCGCACATCTGTTGGATGGGTATAAATAAAGATATCGCGAAATTCGTCCGTGCTTGCGCTGCCATCAACAACAGTCCGTCAAAAGTTCTGCTTCATCTCTGGAAAGAACCAACTGACAACGTATTCACATTGATTACGTTGGCCCTTACCAAGGTCACAATTTTTAGTATTCGTGGACGCTAAATCTAATTTCATAAGTAAATAGTTTCATACATTTTGCCAAGATTGTGGTATTTTTAAAAAATTCATCGCTCCTGGACATCCAGCTACTTATGGTTTAGCTGAACGAAATCTTTAAATACTCAAAAATAAGTTAACAGCTATGGAACAATGCAGAAGAAGATAAGTGATACTCTTTCCAAATATCGAGCTACACAGTTGAAAAACGGTAAGACACCACAGAAGTACTTAGGAAGACAAATTCGAAAAATTTTGGATTTCCTAACACCTCCCAAAATACTTGGTAATAGCCATGAACGAACGTCTACATTAAACTGTAAGATTGGATAATAGATATATATTTAAAAGATACATAAACCAGTATTCAAAATTCTGGTTTTACCAATGTTCAACCACCGACCGAACAATATTTTGAAAGAAATGATAAACAAAAAAATTCGGAACAACAAATTGCATTACAGCAGCATTCCTTTAATACATTCCTTTGAGTCTACAACAAATCAACTTAATGAAACATCTACTCACGTTCCATTAGTCTAGAGTGAGCACCAGACCAATTCCGTAATTCAATTCGGCAACGCAGGGCTTCAGGTTACTTACAAGAGTATGTCCTGCATTAGTACAAACAACGAATGAGTCCTTTTTAACCATGGGAGAACTGTTAAATAGAACATCTCTGTAGTAGTAACTTTGCTATGTCGCATCACCAGTTTCTTGTTGATGTAGTTGTCAATTTTATGCAAGCTCATCTTAGTATTAATTTTTAATAAATGTAGATTTTAAAAGTCAATAGTCAACTTTGCAAATACATAGTACGTTGTGCCAACCCAAAAAAGTGAGTGTAGCGAAAAGCTGCAAGGTGGTATGGACCTTGACATATGAACAGAAATATTTATTTCGAAAAGAACATATTGAAAAGCTCCCTTCTTTAGAAAGCCGAAAGCATTTTTTAAATTTATAAATATTGCAGTGTTCAGTTTAAATCATTCACTTCAAATGTTACAAATTACTTAACATCAGGCAATGAAAAGGAAATTGCTTATTATCAGGGCAATATTCTACTCATCCGCCGATTCTAAAGATAAGGAATACAAAAGAAAAAATATTTAAATCCTTTTTAATTTAAAAGTATTTAAATTTTTTGAAAAATTGTACTATTTTTCACCTGTTTTATTTTAATATTCTTACAGCGATGCAAAAAATAGTACTACTATTATACAAATTATGAACAAATGCGGTGTAAAATAAATGTCCTTGTAATAGTGACTTTCATCATCTTGGAACTTATCGCAGAATGTAGTCATGTATTAAAGATCACATTAAATTCTACTTTAACTTGATATTATGGCCCTTAAGCGACTTAGAGTTGCATGAATTCGGACAGAAATTCTGGAAATCGAAAGTAAAATTTTATAGATATTAGGAACAAATGTTATTGAGAACGATGTGACCGGTTTTGGCTCTGTTATCGATCTTGTACTTTTTAGATATGCAGGTTTCAAATCGGTTCAATCAAACAAGCGTTTCCATGTTACCGGGCGTAACTGTTGTAACCCTGTAGAGTGGAAAATATACTAATATAAAAGTATGATAAAAAATAAAAAGCAAGTAATATTCTATTTAGAGAGTAGTTCATTTGAGCATATTCCATAAGTACGTTCACATAAAACGAAGTTGATGTTTAGGTACAACTAAAGATATTCGAAATTCTTTTAATTTGGGAAGGTGTAGGTTATACAAACTCAAATACTTTTTTACAATCTATCACATTCAGATGAAAATGGTTTTTGGAATGGTCTTTGGATGATTGCGCAATTAATAAAATTTAATATCTTTCGCGACAAACCGTATGCTACAAAATTTTCTTTTATAGCATATATTGCCGTGAGTTTTAATTTCGGAATATTTTACACCGGCAAAATACCAATGCCTTTTAATGTTATTCCGATAAAAATGTCGGTATCATCTGCAAATTAGTATATTAATAAATGGATATTGAATGGATATTTGGACGGGTATAAGTGGTATAAAGATCGGTACGATCCGATCGGTGGTACGAAGATCGGATGGAGTGAAGTAACTGTTAAACCGTTTCAGAAAATCGAGGCACCTGAAAGCTTCTTTAGAAACCTAAAAAATATGCTTAGTGCGTTAAACATCACACTTGATTTTCATGTCAAGAACAGCAAGATCTTCCGATTTCTTAATACTTATATCACCCATAACAACAGATGCAGAATCATTTCCGAACACAGATATATGCGTAAGCATTAAAATCGACTCTATTCATACGACCCCATTCGGAGATTGTTGCGAGCTCGTGATTGAGCGTATCATTCATGTTTTGCTTTTGAAGCTAACCTCCAACTGGTGCGGTCTATTACTGAATGAATATGAATCACAAATGGTGCTGTCATCTGCGAAAGGGGTTATTTATAAAAAATAGAAATAGGGTACCCGTTTTATGAAATCGCGTCTATAAAAACTTGTATATATGACTTTTCAGAAAACTCGAATGGCACGATGATGACAGCCAATCAACTTCTACGAAATCTTCTACAAACGACGACTTTTTATATGATGTGTTGATGGCCATGAAAAAGAAGTATGAGCAGCCTCAGAAGTAAAATATAAAGAATTTTTTGGAATGTTGAAGGAAAAATTTTACCGTATGAGAGAAAATTAATGTTGAAGACGTTCAGCAGGAAATATTCTAGCTTGTTAATAGAAAAATATATAAAACGTATAGTTCATAGTTTCATTAAATAATTTGCTTTACTTTAAGTCTTATTTAAAAATAAAAGTATTTACATCAAATCAAAATTTTTATAGTTAATTTTTTAATAATTCCAGTTCGCTTCATTCAGAGAAGAAGATTCACGGCAGGTGCAAAAAAATGCTGCATTTAAACTTTTTTTCTTCTCTTTAATATTTTAAGAAGCTAGAAATGCTTCGATTCCACATATTACGTTTTATCTTTTCAACTCACTTTGAAAATGGTTCAAAGGGTTTTTAAGTTTAAGGCCTGGTTAACTTGGTTCAATAAATTGCTCATAAAAGTATTCTGTGTTTTTAAGAGCAATAAAACTTCGAAAGGGCTAACTTGCTTGAACAGAGCTACCAAATTATATACATTTCTGGCTCTATTATTGGAAGCAACTAAAGTCTAGAGAAGTTGGCGAAGTTGCATTACTGATGGCAACTATTAAATGGAAGTTGTTAATTTCAGTTCCAAAATAGGGGATTTACCGGCAACCGTTTTTTGCAGGTTGTTGTGTAAAATTTTAAAAGAAGTAAAAATCCAACACCAGGAAACTGTTTTTGAATAAAGAAATTTTTTATTTGTTTGTTTTTATTTTTCCTCTTTTCTTACTTTTAAAAACAATCCAAATTTTACATATTGTTACGTTTATACCTTTTCTGAACGCTTTGTTGTGAGTTTTTTATTGCAAAATAAATAACACCAGTTTTTAGAGTTTTTAAATTAATAACAAGTTTATTAATTTCAACTACACATAGTTGACACTGTACAATTTACTTAAAATGCACATCTTTACTCGATGAGGTTTAATTTTTCACTGACTGACTATTCACTCAGTCGCTTCCCTATTTATACTTGTCCATTTAAAGTCTAGAAGATTTAAGAGTCCTCTACTCCCTTTGTATCGCATTTTGTTGTTGTATGTTGTTTATTCGATGTATGTCTGTGTGTAAAGTTGCTTTTGTTTTTATGCTGATAAGGTTTCTGCTTGGGATTTATTTCAATACATTTGTTGTTGTCATTTGTAGAAAAGGGTTTCTTAGAAAACTGCGCAGATGGTAAACGACATGTATGTTTGTTGTTGCAAAAATAGTTATTTTGTCTTGCGCGTTTAGATGGTAAACAGCAACAGCATACATGTATTTTTTTCTTGCATGCCAGGCAGTTAGTAAACAGCATATCAAATTGTAGTTGCGTGTGTATAAACTTCTACGCAGTTTGTAACCAGTACTTTGCTTTATTGCTTAATTATTTTATTTTAAAACTTGAGCAAGACATATTCGTAACAATATGTATCTCTTATTTTAGTAGGTGGACTACTTCGACGCAAAACCACTGACAATGTGGATTGAGGCGAAACGAGGTTGAAATTATTGCCATCGGGTGTTTGAAAGCTCCCATCCACCCAAAAACTCAAAGCTGCACGCTCTTTATTGTGTTATTGGTGGTATTGTTGTTGACTGGTAGCTTTTTTGAAGTAATTTTTTAATACTACCACTAAATAAACAACGGTTTCTTTCAGAAGTCGAAAATATGCTTTAGAGAAGATACAAAATTCATTATCCTAAACATTTACTCACAGTGAACATGTAACTTCTTTAGGTTTTGAGTTATCTTTTGTTTCTTTTTAACTGTTGAGACGTCTTGCACATCTTCTTCTGCAAATAATAGTTCGACTGAACTTGTCACCATTAAAAATAAAGTCTCTTCCTATTAAAATATTTGAATAAAGATCATCGATAATAACTAGCAAAAGTTGCCATACGTAATGTTAATTTTGGCGCTGCCCGTTCACAAAACAATTGAACTTTAGTCGCTTTCCGTAATCTAGCCATTACTTTATGAGGTGGGGTTTACATTATTAGATCTTCTTTCAAAAATGAAAGTGAGGTTCACGTTACTGTTTGTTGCTCGAGACCATTTCTTTACAATTGATGTCACGGATTCACCATTGTTATAATATTTAATAATGTTACTTGTTATTAGTCATTTTATCATTGGAACCCGGTGCAAAATGAGCGCGACCTTTAAGAGATCACAAAAGAGTTTAAACATTTGGAAGTTTTCTATAAATATTCTTACAATGCTAAAAGGAGAGTTATTAACTATTCAAAGGTATCTGTTTGATAGTTTTTTATAATTACAAGTATAATGTAAATAACTGTTATTTCTGGATTTGTTTTGTCGCAAACAAAAAGTGATGGTAAAAAACAATGGAGAAACATATAAGTATAATCAAGGTCTGTAAATTGATTAACAAAGTGAGTAAAGTGAGACACGTATCGTTGCGTAAAAGTAAAAAAAGAAACAAGTGCCAACAATTTTTACCAGTCGCATACGACCCGATTCCAAATAATCCATTAAGACGCCGTTATACATGCTCTCGATATCATGCTTACGTGAAAGGGAAGATTCCGCTCCTTTATATCTACGCACAGAAACCCGTCTAGTGGTTTTCATATAAATCTTCTCATAAATTTCGTCCGAAGGTGACAAATTTTTTTCCTTTGGTGTTGCTTCCATCTCCCACAAATGCTTCGACGAATATCATTAACAGCTAATTTGAATCTTACATATTTTTCTTCGAGTCGAAGCAGTTTCTCTATTAATGCTGGAATACAACTCCGCTTTGCTATATCTTTCAATACTTTACGGACGGAAGGCCCTAGTATTCAGTCCGTCAAGTGAGAGATGAATTAAACAAGGGGATTTCCTGAGAATTTGTGAGATTTTATGAAAATAGCAAAGTAGGTGCTTCGTGGGAAATGTTTCCTTCCTAAATTTGATATCAGAGTTTTGATATTGACGAAAGAAATTTAAGGTTAGGAAGAAAGTTGTCAGTCAAATGATGAAAAGCTAAGAATTGGGCTGTCGTTCTTTGACATTTATTCAGTAAAAAGTTGGGAAATCTGAAGAAGGGAAGGTTACACTCTTAAGCAAAGATGTGTAGATGCAAATCATGGTGTGGCGCCACGTCGCTGGCTAATTATTTTTAATTTATAAATTAATTACCAAAGAAATTAATATTTTTTTAAAGTGATATTTTTAAATTTTAAGTTTCTGTTGTTTTCAGGATACTGACAGTCATGGTTTTTACTTAAAAGCATTCCCCCATCTGTACACTCAATATAAGGATTCATGGCTTATTACCACAACAGCAGGTTTGATTTCTCCAATAAACAAAGATGAAGGAAGAAAATGTTCGGCTTTTAATTTTGTTACTGGTACAATAGAAAAAATGAAGTCTGCCATTGGAACGGCAGATAAAAAGGCAAATGAAAATAACACCTCATCATCAGCCAAGTTTTATCATCAAATAGAAGACGATAACAGTAAAAAAAACAATATGATGAAACACGATAGCGAGGAGTATAAACAGTCTATAGAAAATCGAGAAAAAAGTGTAGCACGTAGAACTACAAATACTGCTCAAACGCAAACACAGCCACAAAGTGGCATATTGAAAACAAAACACAAGGACCAAACGAACCCTGTAAGATTTACGACAGATAATAAAGATATTATTATCATTGATCAAAACCACATTAATGAGTCGTTAAGCCAAAACAACGAAGTTACTATAGTTAATAAAACAGAAGGTGTTGATTTGCAGCAGATATTAGGAAATAAGTGGCCGCAAGCTGCCAACACGATTTTGCAGAAACAGGACTTTGAAAATTCCACAATCCCTGGCGGCACTGACAGCAAAAAGTTACAAAGTAAGTTTTCAAAGCTTATTTTTTTTTTGAGTTGTAGTCTTAGAGTTCAGTATCTATTGTTGCACTGTTGCTTTCACAACAATATCTTTCCTTCCGTCCGTCTGCTACTAGTCTCTATCACTGGATCCGTAATTACTAGAAAATTTGCACAGAAGATATAATATCATTGCCGATATAATGTTTTTTATGGTAAGAGCGGCCTAATCTTTAAAATCGTAACACCTCAACTTTACGCAGAGTATGTTGTACTGTGTCCGCTAAATGGATGTAATTATGACGGCCTGTCTTTCAAGTTGCTATAAGTAAACACTTCAAGCTTACACAGCTCACTTTCTTTTGGAGTTGGCAACAAACGACTAAAACCTTAAGGCGGCATAATACGACACATCTAGACGATATTACAGTGATACTGTACCGAATCTCATCAACGTAGTATACAGATGTCATCAAGTCCGAAAGATAGCTCCTATTATCTACGGAGATATTTTCTTTTCATTGGGAGTGAAGTAAAAGAATTATGAAATTTGGTTTGAGCTTGTAAGTTCTTCAGAAAATATCTACACTTTTGGACGGGTATAATAGTTTTGGGAATGTGTATGCTAAGTATTGTTGAATCATATTTCTACAAGAAATTAGAGGGTTGGATTTTGCTTTTGCTGGAATAAAATACTTAGGTGCTTTGAAAATAGTTGCATTTAAAGATTTCTCATTTCTCAGTACGTCTGTAGACGCCTGTTAATTTGAAGAGCACAGACGATATAACATCGAAGTTGGTTTTTTTTGTATTGAAGGTACCTGAAAACTGAGGCAAGTTTTGCATAAGCGAAAGCTTTTGTAGCTAATCCAGTTAAATGTTATGAATCCCTAATCCAAATAATTTAATAAGTTTAAAACATTTTTTTAATAAAGGAATTCCGGATAAATTCTTGTGCTTCTTTTAATACGTTTACAAAATATGGGTACGCTGGGTATTGAGGTTAGGAAGTAAAAGAATCGAGCTGTCATCCTTTGATCCTTATTTAGTCAAAAAAGATTGGGAAATTTTAAGCATCCCCAACGTTGCGCTCTTGAGCAAAGAATTTTAATTGTTAAACTTTACTATCAATATGGTGAAAACTTCACTGTATCACCTCGTAAAATTCGAGGAGCTTTTCCTTGTAATCAGGTTCCTTCTAAAATCGCTGTGTATAATTTATTCGCTAAATTCGAGTCTGACGGTATTGTTGTTATTGGCAATAAACCAAAACTATGCGTTCGTAGTGGCCGTAGTGATGCAAATATAGCCGAATCTGGAAGATCAACTCGTTTTAGTTTAGTTTATTGAGTTCTTTTATTGCAAAATAATTACACACAACTTTTAGCATTTTAAATTAAATTAATTTATTTAGCATCTATACGCGATTTACACGCAATTTTACCATTTAACTGATGAGAGTTGCGGTATCAACATTTGTGTCTTTACTTGATCACGTTTACAATTAGATTGCTTCCTACCCACATGAGAGGAAACCTTTACATACAGTTTTTTGCGGTTCCAGAATATACTAGGAAACTCTTAATCATCGGAAACTCTTACAGCTGCCGTAGTCATGATTATTAAGTGTTTGCTTGGTTGTGTGCCTTCTTTTTCATGAAATTTAAATGTAGAATGTTTTTGTTGTTGTTTTGCGTTCTTAAGATTACTTAGAAACGTCTTGATTTGTTAACGTAAACAATAGGTCATTTCCTTTTACTTTTTTTAGCGATAATTATCTATTTATAAATCGAACTAAACATCTTCCTAATAATATTTGAAGCCAACTAATTTTCCTAAAAAATTAGAAATTTAAAAAAAAATTTAAAAGTGGAGATTCCATAAATTTAATTTACGTACTTAACAAGTTGTAGAGAGTGGCCGCCGGGAAGGCCACCACTTTGGTACACACTATTCTTGACAGTTTAGATTTGGTAGTCGTGAAGTAGACATGTGGCAAATTCATTATGTAAAAATATTCGATAAACCAACGTGGCTTAACCGTGAAAACATTTTATTAAAATCAATTATCGGTTAATGTCACGTTGAGAAAGTTACGTGAAAGTTTTGGGAGAAACAACATGCCAGCAAAACGCTCTATTTATCACATAGGTCTGTAGGTGTTAGGCCCAAGCATGGACCATAACGTACCGCAAGATCGACTGAAAACATTACTCTTGCTCAAGAAATTGTTCAAAACATTATGAAAACTTTAAATAGGGAGCAATATCGTGATATGATTGAAAACTTTTTAATGCCACAACTGTCTGCTTTCGGCTTTATACCATGTGGTATCAGCAAGACGGTAACACATCGCATACAGCCAGGATTACAATGAATTACTGCGATACCACTTTCTCAACAAGTTATTTCAAGAAATGGTAATTGGCCTCCACGGTCGCCTGATTTGGCTGCTCCAGAATTCTTTTTGTGGGGATATCTGAAAAGCAAGGTTTATGAAAACAAATCAGAAACGCTTGAGCAACTCAAACAAAATATTCGTGATGAAATTAATGAAATACCGCGTGAATTGTGTGAGAATGTAATGAAAAATATGCTCAAAAGGTTCGCATTTGTGAGGCTAACAGAGGCGGTCAGTTATCTGATATTGTATTCCATACATAATTGCCGACATTAAATAAAACATTTATCAATAGAAGATCCATTCTCTTCTTTCATTTAATCAAAAATTATGAACAAAGTAGTATACCCTCCCGGCGGACACCCTTCGGTTTACCGCCTTATAAAGCAAGAAAATTCATTAAAAAAGTTGGTAAGTACAACAGAAAGTGGCCCTGGCAAATGTTGCACCTAGAAGTAACCTTGTATTCTGGACCAGGAGTTGGATAGTCTCCAGCTCTTCAGCAAGGAGTAGTGCTTTGGAACCGCTGAAATTACAACTAGGAAAGACCTAATGCTAGAATTAGTCCTCGGCTTCCCAGGGCGTTAATGACGTTGCTTTTCATTCCCAGCGATTTGACCATTATCTGATTAGGGCTTACGGCCAGGTGCAATTGTAAACCTTATCACGAAATGTTGCACCTTGAAGAAAGCTGAGTACCCAAGAATGGAGAAAATGCTTTAGAATTGGTTCGTAAAAAAAGGGAAACAATTTTTTAATATTAACAGCGACTTTCCAATCAACAGCGAATTATTTGTATTCCAAAATTTATCAAACCAATTCAGGTTTAAATACCAGTGAAAGCTGGTTGAAGAAATTTAAGCGTGGATATGGAATTAGACTAGATTCACTAGTGAAACTTAAAAGATTATGTTGATAAGCATGGCTTGACTGGTCACTAATGCCGACGAATCTGGTTTGTATTATAAGATTCTTCAAAATCACATTCACACGTAATAAGAAAACTGCTCTCAGAAGAAAAATTAGTAAAGAGTAAAAGGAAAATCGAAATACTTTTTTTTTTTTAAATAATCCTTTAATATACAACTCCAGTAGTAACGCCTGGTTGACATTCATATATATTTAAATACTGGTTCCATCATAAATTTGCTCCTCACGTAAGTTAATTTTCTCCCTT
Organism: Trichopoda pennipes; assembly: GCA_030448955.1. Lineage (NCBI taxonomy): Eukaryota > Metazoa > Arthropoda > Insecta > Diptera > Tachinidae > Trichopoda > Trichopoda pennipes. The sequence continues at coordinate 9,181,953 of JASKUP010000042.1, forward strand.
TAGTAACAGTAAGTTGTTCATAAGCAAAATATTTTTAGGTATAGAATTTTTGGCTTAAAAAAGTCTGCTGATAAAACCTGTTTTACTTTTACATAACCCGACGTGTCACCTAGGTGACCAGCTAAAATGCGATGACGGCTTAATTTACTACCCTGTACAAAAACAACTGCTCAGCTACACGCTGCAAGAAAGGAACAAATCTTACGAATGCAGTTAAGATTTAAGTTACTTCATGAGATTAAATATCAATGTACAATATTTGAAAATATTGGAATGCCTTACTGCAAATAATATTAACAGATATGGAATCTAAGGATTTATGAAGAAAACAAAATTAAATTGGATATTTATATAACGTCGATAATCCGACAACAGCACTATATGAACTACATATTCCGCTGTTATTTAAAAAACTGATTTGCTAAAAAAGCAACTCAAAATCTCAGTTTTCTTTTAACATTTTTAAAAAGTAAATATTTGCATTACTCAAAGCAATCCTAATTTGAAAAATTACATGAAATTTTTCAATAAAATTTTTGGTTCTGAGAATACATCTGGCGCGATAGATCTGGATTTTAATTCGTCGTAAAAATCGGGGAAAATCATTTAACTAAAATATTAATCTGCTTTTAATTCTAATAATAACATTTGAAAAGGTTTTTATTGATATTTGTTATAGGGACCATAATAATAATATATTTATTTTGCATTATTTATCAACCATCTGATGGCGATAGGAAGTACTGGCACCGCCAATAACAATTATCAGTGATTTTATTCACAAATAATATTTGGGCTACTAGCACGCTGAAAAGTTTATTTTAAATTTTGCATAATTTTAAGCAAAATAAATCAGTTCGGTTTAGAAGACTCAGGACTCGTTTTATAGATAGATGCGTTCCAAAAAATTGCAAAAAATTTAATTCACATAACATGCACGATACTATAAATTCATGTAAAACCTAATGATTCGTTTCAAAATATTGAAAAACCGCATAAATTCAAATTTTAATTCAAAAATCAAAAAATCGCATAAAAATATTAACATAAATATATTTATTTCATTTACCTAAACAATAACAACAAAGCACTTAAAGTAAAAAAAAGTAAAAAAATATATAATTCATTAGTTGCAGAAAAAACTGAAAATCGTCCAAAAAATTTTTTCTAAATCACTGAATAGTTGCCTGCATCGTTTTAGTGTTAGTTAGTTAAACGTCACTGTTATTACTGAATGATAAAATTATGTTGTCATCATATGGTAATATTCAATTTTCATAACTAGATTTTATCTTGTGAATAGGAGACGAGATCAAGGCATGTTTAGGGCTTTGAATTCGTTCTTTTCTTGCAAAATAATTTGTCATCAAATCAAACTTTGCAATTTGGAATTTTTACTTTTTTTATACAACTCTTGATATCCGGAAAACAGATCAGTCAGTCTGCATTGAATCATTAATGCTCTTTGAATATCTGGATCTATGAAGAGAATTGAATTTTGTAAATCATTAACTGTGCTGAGAATACCGCCAATTCACTGAGTTACTACTTAAACTGTTAAAGATCAGTATACATACATAAGCATACAAGTTCTCTTAGATCAGTACGTTATAATAGTGGTTGTATAGATCAGCCTGTTTGTTGTGTACCGTATTTTATTTACGTGCACATAAAAAACGCTAAAACCAACTTAAACGTAAACGTTTTTGTTCTTTGAACAGTACGCTATGATGGCGTACTGCTTTTAAAACCATTACGTTGTGTGTGTTTTTTTTTAACAGTAATTAAACCTTAACTCCGATTGGCGATTTTCAAATTAATGTAATTTAAGTTACTGTGACTGTCCAAATTTACATTGAAAACGCATTAGCCGCATGAAATTTCTCGTTTTCAGAAGAAGATGAAGAAATTAAGACGCCGGCATGAAATTACATTTTTAATAATTGCGGAAGAGAAATTACCTTCGACACCTCATCTTATTGATGCATATGTATTTGTGAGAAAGTGAAGACAGCTTAATTATAGCACCGAATCTGCCACTCATTTGCACTACGCTTGTTCAACCGTTAAATCAACATGTTATCAACTTGGTAAAATAATTAATTGATTTGATAAAATTATATAACATTATATACAATAATTATAGTTATTTGACCTTTTTAATATTTGTTAGCAGTTTATTTTAAAGCACTAGGTCATTATTTAATCAAAAATATTTAAAAAACTTTATTTTTTATTATTTTTATCAATATTTCGCCAAACCATTGGTTGGCATCATCTGGATGCCATCATCATCAGGATGATAATTAAAAGGATGATGATTAAAAATAAACTGCTAAAAAATTATATAACATTTTTTCATAAAATTGTGGGTTTAGTCGCCCCGTATTACATATTAAGAAATTCAGTTTCCATTCTGGTTAGAGCTTTTCAAATGTACAAATAATTGTTCTTCTTTTTTAGGCAAACAGGGTTGTGAAGCAACACAATTTATGGTTTTTATGATTTTTTGTAATTCTTTTTTTTTTATTAAATTTTATTTATTATTCGAATGCCATATTAAACAGTAAATATGCTGTTCGTTTACACAATATTTTTTGAATTGCTTAAAGTCATAAAATAATTAAAAAGGGAGAAGAAGGTGCAAATAAAAAACAAAAAAAAATCTTTTTTAAATATTAAAAAAAATTATGCTTTTATAGAAATGAATGAATACGCGTCAAAAATATGTAAATTAAATACAATTTTAGATTTAAGATTCGAATACTTATTGTTAGTTCATATTTGAATAAAGATTCAATAAATAAACAAGCACAGGAAAAATAGGAAAAAAAAGTAAATCAAAAACTCATTCTCTGAGTTAACACGATATTTTAAAAAGATATTGTATAGAATCTTCAAACTGCTATTTAAAAAATTTCTTAAAACCTATTGCGAAATTACTAAGAAATACATTTTTCTTTCTTTTTTGCACCAGCGATGGTAGGTGAATGACGCTTTCAACTACTCTTAAGGTTAAAATTTTTTATGAATTCTCGACAAACAAATTTATTATAATTTTTTATTTTTTTATTTATTATTTAACAAAATTTTAGGATTGTTTTGACAAAAGATAATAATAATTAATATACGATTTATAGTTATTTTTTTTCTTTTAATAATTTCAGTAGCTTTTGTTAGTTTGTTTGATTGCTTTAATGATTTATCTTATAAGTAATTTTTTTTAATTATAATCTTTTTTATCTTATAATCTATAATATATCTTTTTATAAAAAAATTATTATTTTCACTATTTTGCCACACGATTAGGTGGCACCGTCGTCAGTATAATGAAAATTGGATAAACAATTTTTTATTGATTGATTTGAAAAATTGTTTATACATTTTTCATTTTTTAAAGATGCCACCCAACCTTGCGGCGAAATGTTGAAATTATTTATAAAATATTAAAAAGGTGAATTAATTATAATTATTATTTTAAATGTTATACATTTCTAGAATTTTGGTCTATTTTCAATTAAGTGGATATTTTCCTTTTATTCGATTTTTTAACAGCAGTTCAATTTCTATTTAAATTTTTATTGATGTTATTTATTTTATTTATTTAATTTAATTTAGTTAATTTAATTCTTGAAAAACAAGTGTTATTTTGCTTTCTACACGAAATGCTTTGAAATTGTTTTAAACACAACAATTAACCATAAACTTTGTGTACAGTAGTTTAACCCAACAATTCAATTCCGGCAGACGTCTAAAATTTTAATTTAAAAATAAAAGAAACAATGAATCACAAAAGAGACAGCAAGCAAAAGAAAAGCTATTTTTAGATTTTTCCAAATAAAAGAGAAAACAACCAGTGATGTTGAAATTTTCAAAGAATTTTTTCTAAAGAAAATTCAAAAATAATTCTGATTTCATTAACAATCGTAAATGCACATGGTGCATACGAAGAAAAATCGAGTATTCAATATTTAAAAAAGCTTCAGTTTAAATGCATACATACAGTATCGGACAAAACTAAAGCAATCAATTTTTAAAAAGCTAAATTAAATTGCAACAGTTTTAATAATAATTTTGTAGATGAAAACGAAATAAAAACAAAGAAAACCAGTAAAAGCCATTATTTTAAGGGGAAGAAACTACTCACATAGTCAATACTGGTGATGAAAGTGGTAAAAAAGACTCCACATTTTGAGGTGTATCCATTATTTTCTAACACAACGATGCATTAAAGCAAATAAATTGGTTGACACCTCGGAGGAAATTGCGTTCAAGGCAGTTTACGCATCTTTGAGAAACTCGTTCAAGGTTTTACATTTTTATCGCGGTCTGTTTTCCATTCTACAATTTCCCATAGATTTTCTTTGCGTTTAAGATCCGGCGATTTTGTCGCACATATCGGTTATTTTAAAACTTTAATTTTGTTTCCAACGAATCACTGACACATTTAGATGTATGTTTAGGGTCATTATTGTGCAGATACCTCCAATTAAGGGGCATTTCCTCCTCTTCATGTGGAAGCATGTCATTTTGAAGGATAACTTTATAAATATTCTTTATTCTTCTATGCCAGAGACTCAAAAAGATCTCCAGTCCAAAACAGTACCGTCGCCATGTTTCACAGGATCTTCTGTATAATGTGGATTTATACGTTGTTCTTCAGGTCTTCTAACTAATAATCCATCGGAACCTTTCAAACAATAAAACCTTAACTCATCGGAAAAAAAGTACGGTTTATTTTTACATGAAATAAAGGGCTGTTTGAACTTTTAAAAGATTTTAAGCCACCTTCTACAGCCTGTCTTAGAATGGTTCTTAAAGTGAAGTGATAATTGTATAGCAATAGACTTAGACGGTATCGTAATACAGATTATCGTCAGTACCTAGTCGTTTGGCCCTTACCTGACATTGACCTTACCTTATAATTTTAGAAGCACAGCGGGTAGGTCCGTCGTCGTCTGTCGCCTGTCGCCCAGTAACAGCGAGCGACATTATCTTGGAATGCAGCAAGCGGATAGGAAAAAGTCACATATTCCTGAGGTCCCCCTGGGGGCACATTGATATGTTTTGACGGAACCTCACCGTCATTATATGTGTCAACGGGGGTAAAAGAGAGCCCAGTCCCCTTCAAGGCTAGCAGGAGCCAACTGGACAATTTCAATATATTTCCACGGGAATTAGAAAAGCCCCAGAGTTCAGCTATTTGCCTTAGCTGACTGATTGTTGAAGTTCGCCCTTCGGGAGTATTGTGGTGGTTGTGGTTTCGAGGCACTCGTTTGAGTTGTATGGGTCAGTAAGCATGATTGCTGTTGTGTTCCTAAATTTTATTAAGCTTCATACGTTCTAGACTAGGAGTTGGATAATCTTCAGCAAGGAGTAAAGGCTGCGGCCTGCTCCGGGCTTTTGAAGTTGCAACTAGGAGTGACTGGAGGATATACGTATCTGAAGGCCTTCTAGGGCGAGGATGAAGTAACATTTCATCCACAGTGGTGTGATCCACCGTCTGGTTATGGCATACACAGCTAGGTACAGGCGTAAATCATGTCACGCATTTCCGAGATTTGGGTTTAAACCACAGCCACTATGAGTGGATTATGCGTATTATTGCCTGGTCATATCGTTTGCTTTCTTTATGTACTATAGCCAATGAGCCCGAAAAACGAAAACGGCTTATTTATTATTCTGAATATAATTAATGCCAAGTTTTGCTGCAGTGGACGTCACGTACTCATAATGATTAAAGTCAGCTATAGTTTTTTCTTTAGTGACTGATTATTTATTGCTTGCCACTTTAATTAATGAGTAACCAAAAACTTTAAATAGACTTTGAAAGCACAGTTAATATAGTAAATAAATGCAAATTAAATTAACGGTAATTGTTGTTATTTCTTTTGTTTTTAGAACGAAAAAAGCAGCATCGAAAATTGTTTCGCTGTGCTATAGTTTTGTCACCGAATTTCTGAAGTATTCTTAAGCATAAATAAACTGCTTTTATTTTAATTTTTAATATTTATGATTCAAGTTCTTTAAAAGATAATCTTTTTCGTCAAATTAACGTACAAGTTTATGTTATTACATTGCTTCTTTGGAAGCAGAAGTTTGTGCTTTAGTTTTGTCCGACACTGTACACAGATATATATATATATATTTAACGAAGACAAAGATAAATTAAAGTTTTTTTTTGTAATTATGGTGCTTTAATTCTTTTCCATCTGATTCTTTTTTAATGACATTTATCATTAGTCGTGTTTTTAAATTGCATTAAATTCTCAGTAACGTTTTTAAAAAATTTTAATATCAAAAAAATTAAGTAAAATAATACTTAAAAAAAATCTGTAAAACATAAACAGAAAACAAAAAAGAATATTAAATTTTTATAAAAGTATAATAAAAAAATTTTTATACATCCATACATACGTTAAATACATGTGTACGTACATTATCTTTCAAAATGGAAATAGGTCGTACTCCTAGTGAAGCATCATTGTACTACAATATACCACTAACAGTTTTAGAATTTTTCACTAATTCGTCAGTGAGCGGGAGTCCCATTGAATATGACTCATATACGCCAGGTTATCATTTTCTATTCATTTTCATATTTATATTTTTATATTTAATCCATACGTAAAAAATATCACAAAATTGAAACTTAACAATTCTTAATTTTTTATATAATTTACTTGTTACAGATGATTCAGATGGTTTGTCTGGATTTAAAAACAATAGCAGCAGTAAAAATCAAACCAAATCCTTAAAAGATGTACCCAATACCGAGTTCAGTTTGGGCTCTGTGGTTGAAGTTAATATACCACGGTCAACGAAACAATTATATGGAGTTATACGTTGGATTGGCATACCAACAGGTGAAAGGAATGTTATGATTGGCGTGGAACTAGAAAATGATAATTTTGACACGCAAGTCATAACAGGCAATGGCGTCCGTAATGGAGTTCTGTAAGTCATAATAATAATGATATTATTATTTTAATATTATTATAACTATTATTGTTAAATACATCATACTTAAATTTTATTTATTTTAGATTGTTTGAGTGCCCAGATGGTCGAGCTATTTTTGTTACGCCTGATATGTGCTTAATTGATAGCCGATTTTTAGGCGCATGTGGTGGATCTGTTGACAACGGAATATGTAAAAAGAATGATTTTAAAACATTTTCAAATGGCTGTTATGATGTACAGCAGACGTTTGGTAATAAGGAATGCCCAGTTGTACCAGGATCCGTGGCACCAATAAGTAAGTTTATTTTTAATCCGTCTTCAAAAATGTTGCTTCGGTAGTCTTTTTTGAATAGATTTTACAAATGTTCTCCTTGTTTTAAAGAAAATATTGAGTGCGCAAATTTAAGGCTAGGCAGCAAATTGCCTTAAAGTGCACACTGTTTTACTGTTTTATTGATCCTAATGGAAAGTAGAAATATGGGCATTAATAATCGAATATGATGGTGCGCACAATGGTACATAAAAACCAAAAGTAACATTAAAATAATAAGTGGGCGTACATGATGTAAGGAAGTAAATTGTCTGTCAAATGATTAAATGTCAAAAATTGAGCTATTATCCTTAGACATTTATTTAGTAAGAAGTTTGGAAATGGAACTCTTGGGCGAAGAATTTTAATTGTGAAAATTTCACTGTATAATTTCGTAAAATTCGACGATAATTTTCTTGTAATCAGGCTCCTTCTAAGATCCCTGCTAGTAATTTAGTCGCTAAATTCGAAGTATTGTTGCCACCAATAGATCAAAATAATACCCTCGCAGTGGCTGTAGTGATGCAATCATGATCACTGTATAGTAAAGTGTTGAGAATGAGCCTGAAGTCGTCGACATTCGCAACAGTTGCGCACTACTAGACGCATTTTGTGCAACATTTTGCATAAAGTTCTTCATTTTCACGCTTATAAAGTTCAACTCGTTTAAAAATTATAGCCGACCGAACATTTGCGTCGCAGTTTTGTCAATTGGCTGTTTGAAAAATAAGGAAAACAACGCATTTTTCAACAAAATCATCTTTAGTGATGAGGATCATTTTCAATAAGGCGGTTATGTAAACATATAAAATTCACAAACATTCCTCGAAAAACCATTACAGACATTGAAAGTGACCGACATCATCATCAGTCCTTATTTTTTTTTTCGAAGGTGAGCAATCCCCAGAATCGTTTGACCAGCCAGCGCTACAGCTTCGTCAAAGTCCTCTAAGCCTCCACCAATTTACGTTATTGGAGCCGAATGACGTTAAATTAAAAAAGAATGAGACCCACCCAATTTACGATTTAAAATATCTCCAACACCGTAAAATCACAGTAGAAGAACCACACAAGCGTGTAGGACCGGTACAGTGCCATAATTGCCAAGAATATGGCCATACAAAAACGTATTGCAAATTACCTACAGTTTGTAATAAGCCGAAACAAGACCTAAAACAAAAAAAATGTAGTAATTGTGGAGGCTATCATACTGCTAACTATAGAGGCTGTCCTGTGTACTCGTTTGTTAAACAGTCTATCATACAAAAATCAAAAATTATACCTGTCCAAACAATAAACTCCCAACCTGCCATTCACCCACAAGTGGGCCAACGAGTCAACGCACACTTTTCGTATGCTGAAGCCAACATAAAAATGAACTCGAGCACTTCCTCTCGGAAAAAAATATTGATGTAATGCTGGTCTCTGAGACTCATTTAACCTCGAGAAGCTTATTCAGAATTAATGGCTACACATTATATGACTCAAAGGATCCGAGAGGTAGAGTATGCGGTGGTTCAGCAATTCTAATTAAATCAAGGATCAAGCATCACGTTCTAGATAACGTTTGTAAGGATTACCTGCAGGCAACCAACATCTGCGTTGAAAATTTTTATAGAGGCTTGGTAATATCATCAATTTACTCCCCTCCCAGATTCACAACCACTGACGATCAATACGAGGATTTCTACAGATCGCTTGGACCTTGTTTTTTAGAAGCTAGTGATTATAACGCTAAACATTCATACTGGGGTTCTCGCCTTATTACGTCTAGGGGTCGAGCGTTGTTCAACGTAATTTAAAAAATGGGCTTGGATGTCATCGCTAGTGGGGAACCCACATACTGGCCTACAGATGTACATAAAATTCCTGATGTTATAGATTTTGGCGTCATGAAAAATATCTCTAGGGACTTAGTCCATATTGAGGCCTCTCTGGATTTATCTTCCGATCACTCGCCCACTATTGTTACAATCTGTAACAAACAAAAGAGTGATTTACCCTACACAAATGTGCGGATTATCAATCGTATTAACTGGCGGAAATTCAAAAGTTACCTAAGTAGTCATTGCACGGAAAATATAAGATTACGAACACACGAGATGTTGAATGCAATTTAGATGATTTTAAAGAAAAAATTAAACAGGCTGCTGAACATGCTACAACCACTCACATGCAGACTGGATTTAAAAAAATTATTGTGCTGATATAGAGCGCTTAGTAACAGAAAAAAGAAGAGTCAGAAGAGCATGGTTACAACACAGATCACCTCAAACTAAAAACAGGCTTAAAGAATGCGCAAAACAACTCAAATATATGCTAGCAAGAGAAAAAACTGCATCATTTCAAAAATATCTGGAGAGTCTTGATGTCACACCAGCCTCTAATTACTCTTTGTGGCGTGCTGCTAAAAATCTTAAAAGACCCGTTGAGTTTAAATCACCTCTGCGCACCATGACTGGAAGCTGGGCAAGAACTGATGCTGAAAAAGGTAGAATATTTGCTGAACATTTAAAGAATGTATTTACCCCCAATACAAGTACTGGTGTTTCTGAATTGCCGAACGTAGTTGCCTTACCTCCGCGACCATTAAAGTTGGAATTGCGTGAAGTACAAAAAGTCATCGGTGAACTTAACGAGAAGAAGGCTCCGGGTATCGACGGTATCAGTAACAGAATGCTGATTGAGTTACCTGTTATTGCAGTTAGAATTTTGCTATTTATATTCAATTCAATTTTAAGACTTGAATATTATCCACAAAATTGGAAGATTGCCAAAGTCAAAATGATTCCGAAACCAGGAAAAGATCTTACCAGGGCTGAGTCATATAGGCCAATTAGTTTGTTGTCAACAATGTCAAAGCTTTTCGAAAAGCTCCTCATGAGTAAATTGTCGCCTATCCTAACAAATAGTGGGTGCATTCCATTGAACAAACGCACAGATTGGTTCAAGTCATCAGAAGGACATTTGAACAAAAGAAGTTTTGTTCTGCTCTTTTTATAGATGTATCTCAGGCTTTTGACAAAGTGTGGCATGAAGGACTGCTTTTAAAACTGAAAACATATCTGCCAGTCAACATTCTGAAGCTTTTGGAAAGTTACGTTATTGGCCGTAAGTTTACTATTACAGAAGGAAACTTCATGAGTTCACTCGAATCTATTGCCGCAGGGGTGCCACAGGGCAGTACACTTGGTCCAGTTTTATATTTTATTTATACTTGTGATATGCCTGTAAGTAGTATTATTCACACATCTACATATGCTGATGATACAGCCTGTCTTAGTATGCACGAAAACCCGCGCGAAGCATCTCAAAATCTTCAGGAACATATTAGACAACTAGAAACATGGTTGAAATTATGGAGAATAAAGGTGAACGAACAAAAGTGTGTTCATATAACGTTCACACTGCGAAGGGATACTTGTTCCCTCATTCGAATTAATAACGAAATTGTTCCGGAACATTCGCATGTGAAATACCTTGGTATTCATCTTGATAGACGACTTACGTGGAAGAATCACATTGAAGCAAAGCTGAGTCAGATGAAGCTAAAATTGGCTTAGATACATTGGCTCATTGGTAGAAATTCTACCCTGAGTCTGGATTGCAAACTATTATTGTACAAGTCTCTTTTGAAACCAATATGGTGCTATGGAATCCAGCTATGGGGCACTGCATCAGCTTCTAATGTGGAAAAGATCAAACGTAGACAAAACACAATTTTGCGCCTAGTAACATCAGCTCCATGGTACGTCAGAAATTCTAACATCCATCGGGACTTAAACATGCCACTAGTGACTGCTGAAATAGCTAAATACGCAGGAAAATACCTAACAAAACTCGAAACCCATCCTAATCCACTTGCTCGCAATATATTGAACTTTACAGGTCACATTCGTCTGAAAAAGAGGGACACTAAGGATCTAGTTGTCAATACTACAGATGAAGCGTCTTGAGCATCATTCATTTTCTGCCACTAGGTTTATGTCTGACATTGGTCGGGCTTAATGATTATTTCTAGATTTAAGATTTGAAAACTTATTGTTATTTCATATTTTAAAGATTCAATAAATAACAAAAGGAGAAAAAAAAAGGTGAGCAGTGAAACGCCGTCACCGTGAGTTCTTTGAGATACCAAACCATGATAACCAATACTTTGTGGCTCCAATTGGCTAATGTTGACATCAGTGAACTTTCTCTTCAGGAAAACGGCGCCACAAGCAACACAGCGTAGTTCTAGTGATTTAACGCTGCTGGTACATTTGAAAGACGTGAGCAGCCCACAAACAACTGACGATCTAAAAGATGACAAAATTGCATGACGTGTAGATCTGGACATTAGCCCAATATCATATTCCATTATTAATTCTTCCCATACTTCTGCTTAAATTAGTATCTATTAAACTGAGGTTGCCAAAAAAAGTGTGTATTTTAAGACAATTTATTTCCTAACCACCCGTTATAATTGCAGCGTTGGAACACATCGGTGCTCCGTAACGAACTGGATGGTTGTTTGCTTTAATTGTTCAAAGGAGTTGGACCGAGACACTCGTTCAAATTTGTCAAAATTTATTTACATACTTTCGGCTACTGTAGCCACAGTCTCATTGTATGCGCTGTACGTCGAAGGAGAACAGCAAGGCAGTCTCACGAACTTTTTGCAAAAACTTGCATTAAGCATTCGCGTTGGGTTTTTCATTATCGTCAAAACGACTTATTTTGGTCTGTGATGAAAAAATCGTTCGGTGTCACAGAAACATTTGATTTAAAAAATTCTTCTTTTTGGTTTACCTGACATATATTTAAGACATAGAAATCTTTCAGTTAGATAGATCATTTTATCTAAGCAATTTTATTATTCGTGCTTGATTCCTTTAAATAAATATTTCATGATATTCTCACGAAATATTTATTACAAAAATTTTTATTATTTTTATTTTTTATTTTCTGAATTTTCAAATTACATATGAATGGTTTCCAATGGCAACCCTTATGTAGAAATGATTGAAAATAAACAATGTGTTTTGTTGTTTTGAAAGGTTTTGCTGTGTTTGTATAGAAGTGTTTTTGAGTCTTGCTGTCTATGCTATGTTGATTTTATGAAAAAATTCTCATGGAATCAGTTTGGTTTTGGATATAAGACTTTTAGGTTTTTCTATACAATATTGGGGAAAAATTCACTGATGAGCTATGTGAGCAATAGTGAAATTGCAATATGGATATGCTCTCCCCCGCAGTAATACATTTTAAATATTTTTTATTTTTATTGAAATAAATGTTTTATGAGAATATCATAAAATGTTTATTTTTTAATAAAAATTTTTGTAATAAATATTCCGTGAGAATATCATGAAATATTTATTTAAAGGAATCAAGCACGAATAATAAAATTGCTTAGATTGAAAATGATTCCGACGAATAAATTACTTATTTAGATAATTTTATATTATTTAATTTTAGAATGCAGCAGTCTAAATGGTTTAAAAGAACTATGTGGCAAATTTAAAGGCATACAGGGTCATAATAATTCCTGTTATCTGGACGTGACATTATTTTCGATGTTTGCCTTTACACCAGTATTCGATGCGATTTTGTATCGGCCACCCGAAAAAGAAGTTAGTAAAATTAAATATGCTGAATGTGTTTCTATCTGAAATAGTTGCATTTCTATCTAAAATTGTAGGATATTTCAGACTATACTGAAGTGCAAACCGTTTTACGTGAAGAAATTGTCAATCCCTTGCGTAAAAATATGTTTGTTAGAGCAGATCGTGTTATGAAATTACGTAAACTTTTGGATAAGCTAAGCTCTGTAAGTGGTTTGACAAGTGAAGAAAAAGATCCAGAAGAATTCTTAAACTGTTTATTGTCACAAATAATGAGAGCCGAACCATTTCTGAAGGTATAAATGAATAAATAAAATAAATAGAAATAAAATTTTATAGGAAAAAAAAAACGCCTGTTTTAGCTTAATTCTGGCCAAAATGCATACTATTACCAGTTGTTTGTCGAAAAGGATGATCGCTTATCCTTTCCCAGTGTTCAGGAACTATTTGAACAAAGTTTTTATACATCCGATATTAAATTAAAGGAGGTGCCATCCTGCCTTATAATACAAATGCCTCGATTTGGTAAAAATTTTAAAATGTATCCACGAATTTTGCCTTCACAAGTGTTGGATGTTACGGATATCATTGAGGATTGTATGTTCTAGAAAATAATACATTTGAGGTGTGTGAACTTGTATTTTTTTCCTTTACAGCACCTCGTCAATGCACGATTTGTGGCGATTTGGCTGAATTTGAATGTCGTGATTGTTTTAGATTTATGCAAGGTGATGTTGGCTTAGAGTGCACTTCATTTTGTTTGAAATGCGTGAGAAAAACTCATAAGCATGTGAAGAGGTAAAGAATTTCCTTTTTTCTTTTTTATAATGATTCCGAATTTTAAATTTGTGTTTCAATATTTTAATATTTTTATAGGGAAAGTCATAAATATCGCGAATTGTCGGTGACGCAAGATTTCCGTGTAATGACTGAGGATACGACAGTGCCCCGCTTGTATATGGAACTTTTTGCTGTTGTTTGCATTGAAACATCACATTATGTTGCATTTGTAAAGACTGGCGCTGATCCCGATGCACCATGGTGTTTCTTTGACTCCATGGCAGATCGGAAAGGTAGTTTTTTTTTTGATATGCAATAAAAATATTTAATGATGATTAAATAATTAACCTTAATTTTCCACTTTAGGGGAACTAGATGGTTTTAATATTCCAGAAATAATGACAGTGCCCGATTTACCGCAATGGCTTTCGGACGATGGCGCGCGAAAGGTTAATGAATTTTCTTCCAATGATAAAATGTTACCAGAGCATGCCAAACGCTTATTTTGCGATGCATACATGTGCATGTACCAAAGTACAGATGTTATGATGTATCGTTAATTAAATCCTGTTTCGTTTTTTCTTTTATTGTTTTAAATTGAATTTATTTAAATATAAATATTATTTGAATTGTTCACAAAACATACATATTTACATACGTAACTATTTTTTTTTTTTGTTAAAGATAAACAATTGTTTTTAGTCAGATAACTTTATGGATTTTTAATTTAATAAAATTTAAATAATATGAAATATACATAAGTCATTCATTCACTGACATTGATTTTTATAAGGGACGCTGAAAGACTTTATCAATTTTAATTAAAATTGATAAAATGTTAGAGGTGTATGCATTATCACAAGAAGTAAAATATTTTTGGAAATATTTTAAGTACGCAATGTGTTCCCCATTATCCAAAGTGCAAATAAGAAATAAATTTCCCAAAAAGTGCTCACGTCAAAAGGAGGATTCCTTTATCGAATTGTATTGATCTTTTTATAAAGTGATATGGAAGGGTTTGCATTCGATTTCGATACTCAAGAGTGTTGTTTTATTTGTGTTGTCGTCAACACTAGTAAAATTTATTGGCAAAAGATGAACAAGACTTGTTTTCACCGATATTGTCAATCACGACTTCCAAAACGTGTCAATGCAAAGTCTGCATACAGTTGCGCTACCATTAGAAAAATCATGTACGTATGCAGTTTCGAAACTATGCAACCATGTGATTTGTTTTTGTTGGCGTTATGTAATGTAGGTGATGCAATGCGTTATATTTATTGTCTGCAAAAGTGAAAACGGAAGACGGCGTCCCAATGTAAATTTCGTTCAAAATTCCGTGACTATAATGCAACGTATTAATAGAAAAATAATTGTTTTATTAGCACCAAAAAAGCTGCAGCGAAGAAAAATACCAAAAACTATAAACTTCTCGGAAATTATTTCAAAAATGCCGGACGATATATTTAGCAACCACTGTAGGATGAATATTTTTACTTTTAAGGTGAATCAATAGTGGTTTTGCTCATACTATTACTAAAATTTATTTATTTCTAGTTATTAGAAAATGTGCTAGAGCCTTTGTGATTAAAGAACGACACTGGGCGCCCTTGTCTGCCCTCGTCCAAGTCGGTCGATTTGGTATAGCGACAGCAACAGTATATAGTTCATTCATAAAAACAATTAAGGTGATTTTGTTGCTCAAGAAAAAAGCAATAGCATTTCCGTTGGCTGATATAAGCCAAAGAATGACAATGGAACGATTGGAAATATATTTTAGTGTTTTTTGTTTATTCTTTATCATTTATTTGCTTCTGTTTTAGTTTGAAATATACAACATCAACTACAATAAACAACTAAGAATCAAATTTAAAACTGATGCCGTGATTGTTTTTTTACTGCGTTTCTAATACTTGTCGACTGCGTTTTGAAAGGGTATGCAATGTAATTGTTTTGTGTTGTGGCGTTATGAATCACTAAACTTTGTTCAACTGCAAAGCAACTGACGTTTTGGTTATTGGTGTCCTGATCGAAATAAATTCGTTTCTAAATTCGATTGTACCAGTTTATCTAATGATGGGAGTCGATATCTTACGAATCGATTTCTTAATAACGTGTTGTAAAAGATAAAAAAGGACCTTATCAACACTAAAATTATGTAAACAAAAAACATATCCTTAAAAAGCAAAATACCTAAGTTTTCTATTCCTCTATTCTTCATCATCAGAATTTGACATTGAGTTAGCTAATTCGAGTCACTAGTGATCCATTGGGCTTGTCGAACAATGACTTATTTTATATCCGTTTAATTTGTAAAAATTACGTTAGAGCATTAACGGAAGCTTTTAACAATATTTTTAAGGAGTTATAAATTGCTAGACAGCTATTGCTATTGACTTATTGAAAGCTAAATGGAAAATTTTGTGCCAATATGTGCTGTGCACGACATAATCTTCAATATATAAAAATATGCCGGGTTTTCCTTCCTGACGCTATAACGCTAAAACGCACAAACCGATTTCCACGGGTTTGCATTGGTTGGAAAGGTATCGGGCTCCGTGAGGTTTATAGCAAAGAAAATTCAGGAAAAATTTTAAGAGAAAAGCAGGCAAACAGGGAAATCATTTTTCACTTACAGCGCCATCTCTGATACATAGCATGTGCTACAACGGCAAGAGTACCTGGTGTGTGAGTATCCCTCACATTTTAAGTTTATAGCGCCGGTGCGTGATACATTGTTTGACAGCTACTCATGCCCACGTGAAATTGAAGTTAAAGTTATTCGTTTCCTAACAGTTCAATTGGAAACCATCATATCAATCACGCGTATTGTGCGAGTTTTTATTCAACTTCAACAGCAGGCATTTGTCCTTAAGGGTGGTAAGTTCAACTGTGTAAATTATGTGTTTGCGGGATAAATTTAGAAAATCATTGTTTTTCACATGGGCAGCTAACGTTGCGTGTTGACGAGTTGGGAAACCATACGCTTTGTTTGTGTTAACGTCAGACGTCAAAAACAACAAAAGTGGTTTACCAAAGAGCACTTCAATGAAACGGATAATTTGCGGACACGTATAACGCTTCGATTCAGTATTTGCTTTGGAATCACTTTCATTTTTGTCTTAGATAAGTACAACTAAATTGCACTTCATTTTTATAATCGAAATGAATTCATTACTTTCATTACTGTTGTGCAATGAAATAAAATTGTTTCGTTTCAAATATAAAACAAAAAAAAATAATTTTTCTTTATCTTTTAATTCCCAAACGAAATGTTACAAAAAACGAAGCCATATGGTGGCGAAACGGAGTTCGCCGGGTTTGCTAGTTTATACATATTTTATTACACTCTGTCTATATTCGAAGCTTCTTCCATTTGGTGTTAGAAAATTCAAGCAATATACTTTTAAGTCACCTGACTATAGGATAACCCTTCTTTTATTTTGTTTTTAATTTTTATACCTGTTCTTAAAGCCGATATAAAACTACTCAAACTTAAAATTTCTGACGATTGCGATTCAAAAAAACCGAAACGTACGTAAAAATCAACCACTGCTTAGGCATCGATTTTCCAGGTTAATGCCGCAAACACTAAATGTGATTTGTAAATTGCCATTGCGAACTGCATGACTTTATATTCAAATGGCCGAAGTCATTGGAATGCGTGGCATCAACACGCTTTCGCTTCTGTTTTCGCTTCTTTTAACTCATGAACATGAGTTTTTTACGGCCACTACAAAAACGTGGTTGGTTGATATTTCAACATCAAAGTTATGAAAAGTGATCTGATTTTCAGTTGGAGGTTGGGTGGTGGCCAGCGAGTTCAAAAACTTGGTTGGAGAGTTGATGACATCATCTTGATTAAAAATTCACCGATTTGTACATCATCAATTCGCAAACAATTTCACTTTGTCTTCAAATTCAATTCGTTTGGGAAAACCTTTAGGATGCGTTCGCTCTTCGATTCAGTGGACTAGTAGACTGTCGCAATATCAACGTGGATTTGCCATTGCCTTTAAGTTATATCTAAACAATGCTTACACATCCTGGAAGAAGGCGAACAAAATGCGCTGATATTAATAGTGAACTCAATACTTCTTCTACGTGTATTAGGCATGCCAAAAAAGTGGGGGTAAAAATGAGCGTGCCCAATCTAACTTGTCAATGCATATTTTTCGAACTTGTGTGGAATCTATAAAAAAATTAACAAAAAGTAAAAACCTTTAGAAATCCCAATTTTAACTTTTTCCGAATTTTAAAATTTTTCATGCAATTTTACTTTCCATAAAATCTCAGACTATTACACACACACATAAGAGGAAGAATTAGCGTAATCGGTCAAGGCTTTCTTAAGTTATGAGCTTAGCAACTGATGGTGTCCGTTTTATATAGACAAGTAAAGGCATTCCTTAGAGGTTCCGGGGAAGTATGAGTCGAACTTTTTACTTCTAACCTTAGTTACGAACATACTTGACGACCGATATTTAATATTAAAACCATCTATAAAAACTAATGTCATTTAAAATGATGTTTTTGTTGCTGTATGAGTTTAATGGCTCGAATTTTTGGTTTCATCAAATGAAGATAAAATGTAGAAGTAACAAAAATCACTTTTAATTCTTATTTACTTTATTATTTACTTTATTTGTGTTTAAAACTATCTGAAGCGACAGATGTTGTCATATCTAAATATAAATAAATTTGTTTGTAATTATTTTAAGAATTTTTATTTATATAGATAAATTAAAAATATACGTTATATAGTGTAGTATAGCGTTACTCATTCTTCTCATGTAACCAACCATATGTTAAGAAAGCATAGATCGAGGCGAGCAAAAATTGCCAACCATATCATAGTACCCGTAAATCGCACAGTTCAATAAATTAGAAGTTATGTTGATTGATCATTTTACCCCGAAGTACATTGCCACGCACTAAGTCCAGCATACCTTGGAACTCTAATCAAATTACCGTGCTTAAGTATTTAATTTTTAATATTATTTAAAATTAAAAGAGATCTGTTATATTCATCACACTTTGTGATGAATATAACACACAATTGTACCATAATTACATTAAAAGTATGAAAGTCAATATTGTTTATAGTCCAAACTCGCTCTGGCAGTTTGTAAACTTTAAAAGAAAATCACTGTCCGAAATGTGCTTAGATTTTCCGACAGGGCTAGATTCACTCTTATTTGGGTACGGTTTTCCGTCGACCCTCGTCAAATTTGGTTTGTGAACAAACCGGTTTCGGCCGTTTGCCATCTTCAGTGTTCTTTTCGTACTAGTAGCGTTCTATTGTCAGCTGTGTTTATATAGTTCGTCTTCTTCGTGTTTTCCTTCGTGTTATTGCATTCGTCACTTTCTCTCCTTTTTTTCCCAGTATCTCGCTCTCTTTTTTCGTTTGTCTCTTTTTACCTAATTTGTCGCTCCCTTTTTCATTCGTCTTTCTTCCTCACTCCTTTTACGATCATGCTTGTTGTCCGTTTGTGTTTATGTGTTAACCTATTGGGTTTTTTTTGTTTATTTTTTTTTATGTGACATAAAAATTTGTAATTGTACGTTTATGATGTTCTTTATGGCTTTGGTCTTGTACACCTGCGTAATATTCGTCCGTCAAATGTTTTCTGTTTGTATATTTCCATGTTTTCTAATACATTTAGTCTCCTTCCTTTGTGCTGTGTATGAAGCAGTTTAACCGTTGTTTTTATATGTCCTGGTGTACATTTGTTGTTGAATATATGGTTCGCAAAGTTTGATTCTGGAGTTGATTTTGGTTCTCGTAGTTTTTTGTTATAGTCTCTAATATGTTCCCTAAATCTGGTCTTAATTTTTCGTTCTGTTTGCCCGATATAGCTATAATGGCATGTACAAATTAATTTGTACACTCCTTGTTTGTCTAGGTTGTTTCTTGTTCTGAATGCGGTATTGATGTTGTGTTTTCCAAGGAATTTTGCCAGTTTGTACGTTGATTTTCCCATATATGTTAATGTAGCCCATTTTTTCCTTTCATTCTCCTGTTCTTTGTTCGTTCTAATTTGTTTCTTGATGTTATCTACGAGGCGCTTTTTGTATCCGTTGTTTTCCGCTATGGTGTATATTGTTTCCATTTCCTTCATATACATTTGCCGTGTTAGTGATGTTCTCTCGAGTCTTGTTATTAACTGCCTGATTGCTGCGTTTTTGTGTTGCTGGGGATAATTTAATGAGTTGTGTATTATTGTGTTCGTTGCTGTTGATTTCCTGTATATTTCATATTCGATTCTGTACGAGATTATGTTTCTCTTGATCGTTAGGTCTAGATAATTCTCCCCTCCTCTTCTTTTTCCATTGTAAATTTTATGTACTTGTGTCTTCCATTCAAGTAATCTAGAATTTGCTCATCGTTATTTCCTTCTAGTATACATATGATGTCGTCGACATATCTTGCGTAGAATATTACTCCGAAGTTGGTCTTTAATTCCTTTACGTATTCCCCTTCTAAGTTCTGCATAAATACTTCCATGATGGTGGCAGATGTTGGATTTCCCATCCCTAGTCCTGTTGTTTGTCTATATATATTATTGTTAAATTTAAAGTAATTCTGTTCTAGTGTCGCTTTCAGTGTGCCCGTAAGTTGTATTGCCAGTTCCTTGTTTTCCGTTTTGTTTTTTACTGTCTTATGAACAATGTTTAATGTATCCATTACAGGAATTGATGGATACAAGTCCTTTACGTCAAAAGAGACCAGTTTTGTGTTCTCCGTTATTTTTACATTCTTTAGTTTATCAATCAGTTCTGTAGTGTTGGCTATTGTATGCCTATATTCCATGTCTAAGGTGTCTTTTAGTATTGTTTTTATATATTTTGAAAGTTTGTAGCCTGGTGCAGGGTCTCATCGGTGTGTTTGGTTTGTGTATTTTTGGTTGTGCTATCATAGATGGTGCGGATGGATTCATCATTGTTAAAGTGTGCGATATGTCTGGTTTTATTATCCTTGTTGCCTTTTTTATAATCTCCTTAATTTTCGTTTGGTATTCGTCCGTAGGATCTTTACCAATTCTCTTGCACTTAGAGTCTTTTATTAACTGTTCTGTCTTTTCGATGTAGTCATGTTTGCTGATAAGTACCGTTGTGTTTTCCTTGTTTGCTTTTGTGACTAAGACGTTGTTCGCTTCCAGTTTACGTTTTAGTTTCCTAATTGTATTGTGCTCTCCGTTTAAGTGTTTTGTAGACTTGGCCTCCTTCTCTATTATTTGGTTGCAGATGTGCCTGGCTTGCTCCTGTTCTTCGTTTGGGATCATCGCTATTGCGACTTCTGTGTCCACAATGGTTTGTTCTATTTCCTTTTTCTTGTTGTTTTCTGTGATGTTGTGTTTTAATCCCTTTTCCAATAATTGAGCCTCTTACCAGCTGATGGTGACCTCTGTTAGATTCAAAAATCTGGGGTGGAAATTGTTGTTTTTGCGCGTTTTGTTGTTTGTTGAATGTGATAGTGTCTCGAGTTTCCTGTTTAACGTTGCGTATTTTTGTTTTATTGTTTTCTGCTCGTATTTGGTCTAATGTGTTCATGAGTACGTCGGTTGGGAGTCGTTCTGCTAGTTTAAGATGAATGTCTAGTAATTCCGAGTTCGTAATTTGTTTTTGGAGTAAAGGTTTCTGATTTCAAATTTTAAAAAGTCTCTTTGTGCTGTTTTTATTGTCTTCCTGCTTGATGTGATGTTGATTCTAATCTGTGCTTAGATTTTCCGACGGGGCTAGATTCACTCTTATTTGGGTACGGTTTTCCGTCGACCCTCGTCAAATTTGGTTTGTGAACAAACCGGTTTCGGCCGTTTGCCATCTTCAGTGTTCTTTTCGCACTAGTAGCGTTCTATTGTCAGCTGTGTTTATATAGTTCGTCTTCTTCGTGTTTTCCTTCGTGTTATTGCATTCGTCACTTTCTCTCCTTTTTTGCCAGTATCTCGCTCTCTTTTTTTTCGTTTGTCTCTTTTTATCTAATTTGTCGCTTCGTAAAATTTGTGATATTTTCGGGCAACATAGTCGTCCTCCTAAGTCCGCTATTAAGAATTTGTTCGCTAGATTTGAGTCGACAGGCTCGATACAAAATGTGCGAACACCAACGCGTGTTCGAGCGGGTCATTTAACTGAAAACATTGCAGCCGTGACCCACAGATCCAAATTTGTCAATTCCTCGATTTTCTCAACAATTGGCGTTATCCAAACCACTACATGGCGAATTTTCCGAAAGGATTTTGTAATATAATATTATGTTTTTGTATTATGGCAGGATCGCCGTGGAATATCCTTCAGAACTTTGGTTGATTTTATTTAGAGTCCTGTATTAAGTTTACATAAAAACAGGTTTGAACTTTTGTTTAGTTAAATAGTTTTCTGTTTCTTTATTTATTCTTTTCTTTGTTTCTTGCTCAGCGAGGAGCATTTTAAATCCAGCTCAACTTGGAGCTAGGAAGAATGAACAAAGATTGATTTTCCTTCTCAATTGCAGTCGTTTATATACCGACTGTAAGAAGGTTATTAGTAGTCTAGTATTTAATTTATTAATATTAATTATATACAAATATTATTATTATTGTTATTACGAAAAGTGAAATGTGATCTAGTTCCTATTGCATTTATTTTGGGATTTCTTTCCACAAAATAAATGGGTCACTTGAAACTCACCGATCGACACACACACGATAGGTATATGCCTGTTGAAGGCCATTCAGTCATTGCATGTATGTAAAGTATAACAACAACAACAAACATAAGTGCATTGCTAGCGCATTGGACTTGAGTAATTTGATTTAAACTTTTAATTTGTTGTGTTAATGACTGCGTGTGTGAATATTTGATATTTACATTAGGGTTGTTCCACTACAATTTGACTTGGAAGCTTTATAAGGTTCAACTGGTGAAGGAATTGAAGCCGAACGACCATTCACATCGCCGTCTGGTTTTTCTAAAAATATCATTTTTTCAGATGAAGCCCATTTTCACTTGTCAGGGTATGTCAAAAAGCAAAATTATTGCATTTGAGCTTCTGAAAATCCTAGAGCAATTATTGAGAAACCTTTGCTTGCTCAACGTGTCACTGTATTGCGAGCTATGCCGTCTAGAGGCGTTATTGGTCACGTTATTTTCTTCGAAAATGAGGCTGGAAATGCGGTAACGGTTAATGGATCAGGCTATCGCGAGATACTAACAACTCAATTTCGGCTTATTAGTGACAAAGTGGATATCGCTGACATGCGGTTTCAAAGGGACGGGGCCATATGTCATACAGACAATGAAACGATCAATTTGTTGCAAACCAAATTTTCCGACCGCATAATTATACGACAATCAGCAGTTAAGTGGCCAGCCAGATCACATGATTTAACACAACTGTATTGGCTATGTTAAGGACAGAGTCTATACGGAGCCAATCGAATCGATTTAAGCCTTAAAACTCAAAATCTGTGATGTGATTAACAAAATAATACCACCATTTTGCGAAAAAGTGAAAATTGTATGAAAAAATCGGCATCTGTCAGCGTGGTTGTGGTGTACATTTGCCAGCTATCACTTTGCATTCACAATTGCCGAACTTTTCTCTTCGTAATACAATAAAAATTTGAATCATCTTCAAACAAACTACTTGTTGAAGAACTCTTTATAAGCACCATCTGCCGGACATTAGTTACTTGAATTGAACATATCGTCGAGTAAAGACATAAAGATATAAAGCACGACGGAAAACCGTACCCAAATAGAATATAAAGCACCGTTTAGGCGATAAAGTGTTAAAGTTACCATCGTGTATTTTTGTGTGTATAAACGCGGATAAGTAAATCAATTACACGATTTAATTTAAAATTCTAAAATATTGCGTGTAAATATTTTGCAATAAAACAATTCAATACAACTAAAGTTTTATTAATGCCAGCATAACAGTGCAACCGACAATCTGACAAACTGTTTTAAGGCTTTTTCTAATTGATTTTCTTTTTTTGTGAACAGTAGGCGCTACAAAAAATATTTATTTTGACACTTTATGCCTGGCAAAAAATAAATATATTTATTGCTTCTACGGAGCAACAGTAATTATTACTATAAAATGGAGATGGACCATACAACATGCACAAAATAAATAATTTTGTTGTCTTCAAATAATTTTGGGTGTCCATTAAGATGATTTTGTTTAAAATACGTGTTTTGCTTGCATTCTAATTTCTCACACGTTTATTTAAAACATGTCGAAAAAATATTTTTCAAACTGGTTCTGGCTTTGTAACATTCTATCGTGTCTGAGATATTCAAGTTCAGCTCCGTGCTATCTATTCACATTGGACGTTTTATTTAAAAAGTAACATTCGAAGGGAAAAATAAACTTTTTGCTGCAAGTTTAAAAATTATATTATGAAACTAATATAATTAAAAAAAAACAAATTTAAAATAAAAACTTACAGCCGTATTCATAAGAACTTAAAACAGGTTAATAAACCTAAAATAGGCAAATGTTGATAAAACTACATTCATAAGCGATTAATAGTTTACAAAAACATTTAATAAGTCGTTTTTATAATCAAAAATTTTATTGTTGGATTTACTCTTCTTTCAACCAAAAATAAAATGAAATTATGCCGTTTAAATATTTTTACATTATTTAAAGAACATTTTTCTTCAAGTAGCAAATAAATTAATTAAATTATTATAAAAAGCCATTCCAAAACTTAAAATTCAACTATGGATGCCATAAACACAATCCGCAGAATACGTAAGTCCAAAATAAACAAATGGAAACAGTTTATTCAAAAATTTTATATTTTCAGACGATTTAGCACAGTTGTCGAATTCTCCCCAACCAAAAGTGTACAAAGAGAGGATAAACCCTTTCTCTATTCCAGACGATCAGTTTAGGTGCCCCTGTAGGCTAGGAGGTAGTGTACTAGCTTGTAAATATGGGGGTTGTGGGTTCGATTCCCAACGAAGACCGTGGTTTTTTCACTACAAAAGATAAAAATTGACTGTCGGTGGAGCTGCTCAGCGATGAAGGCATAGTCACTGGTCGCTGTTGCTGTCTTTATACGGCAGTTAATTTCCGACTATCCTTCTGCTTTCACCACCTGTTTCATCTCTTATCTATCCCTTTCCTAAAGAAAGTAGCACGGTACTTAACTAAATAGGCATTGTTGCCTGAAGTGCTACTTCTCTTTAAAAAAAAAAAAAACTTAAATATAGATTTAAAACTTCAACGGTAAAAATGTTAGCTAATTTAGTTAAAGAGAAAGTCACGTTGGGCAGCAGAGGATGTGGAACTACAGGTATTGGTTGCCTTGCGTTGTTGGGGTCGTGGAGAAGTAAGCAAACCTTCTAGGAGAATAGTGTTGATATATATATAATCAAATATAATCAACTTTTTTAGTTTCAAGATGATGCTGGCGACCTACATGGTCTAACGCAACCAACAGTATCGAGAATCTGTGGAAGAGTTGCTCGTGCTTTGGCTTGTCATGGCAGAGATAAAATTAAAATGCCAACAACTTTGGAAGAGCAGGCGTTGTTAATAAGAAATTTCAAAACAATTCGTAACTTTCCGGGGGTGATTGAGGCCATCGATGGAACCCATATAAGAATAAAAAAGACGGGAGGTGATCTCGCCCAATATTATATAAACAGGAAAGGATATTATTCGTTAAATGTTCAGGTAACATTTTCAATATAAAGCACCTGCATAAGTTTACTTAATTTTTTTTTTGCTTTTGTTTTGCTACAGGTAGTCTGTGATGCAAACTTAAAAATTCGGGAGATAGTGGCAAGATGGAGAGGTAGTACCTACGACTGTCGTATTTTCAACGAGTCCGCCATCAAAAAACGCTTTGAAAATGGCAAATTTAAAAGCAGATTACTTGGCGACTCAGGGTACAAATTAACACCATATTTGTTTACTCCCTTGCATCAACCTCAGAACGAAAAAGCCACTTTCTCTGCTTCGAGGGGAATTTCATCAATTGTGTGACAGGTTGCAGAATTTTGCTCTTGGTTCTTGAAATAAGTAAAGTACATCTTTAATTTTATTTTGTCAAATATCAGATTTACATACCTTCATAAAAATAAAATCTGAATCGTAATCATTGGAATCTATTACAAATTCATTCGGGAGCCACACACTTCCAGATAAATGTGCTTTTTCAGCTGGTTGTCCACCTCCCGTTTGTGCAGCGTTTAGGCGAAAATCTGCCATTTCTTTTTTCGCTTGCATCTTGATTGTTGTCCATTGCGACTTCAACTGGCACACTGTTCTTTTTTCACAGGAGCACAAACTGTTGAAACTACAAAGTGAAAACAATTACTCAAAATTATTTTTTAAGGAAAAACAAATATGTATGTATATAACTCACTCTTTTTCAATATCTAACCAAGCTTTCTTCTTGGTTTGGTTAGTGTTTGTGTCCGTATTTTTATTTTACACATCCTTTACTCTCTATTTAATCAATTCCTTCAGTAGCTCCTGTAAAAAAGTAAATTTTAGCAAATATATTTAAACAAATTTTCGTTATACGTAAAGATTTTATACAAGTAAAACACGATGGCATACCTTATCAACCTCATTCCAATTTTCGGATCTCTGCCTCTTTAAAGTGATTTTTCCAACCTACAATATATAAAAATTGTATTAAAAAACGCATTCATATGTACTTCAAAGGACAGATTTCTAAAATCGTGTCTTGAATACACTATGTACATTAGGGTGACATTAATTTTCAAAAGTTTGATTTTACCAAGTCTCACCCCCCAAATCGGTTCAGTTTTATGAAGAAAAAAATACAAAAAAATTTCATAGCGATAAGTTGAGATTTGGGCATGCGCACGCTCTTCAAAGTTTTATACGAGCCTTAACGTATGAACTATTCTATATTGATATTTTGTTACATACATAAATTTTTTTATTATTGTATTTAAATTGTTTTACAAGAAATTAAAAAATAAAATCTATATTAATTTTTCATAAAATGTTTATTAAAATTAAAGTGATTTTGATATAGTCGATTTATTTGAATTTGGGAAACGTTTGCGATAGTCCGTTACAACTTGCAAAAGAAATTGAGTTTGCTCTTCTATTAATTTAACTCCTCTTTCTGCCACATCATTTACTACTTTTAATTTGTTTAGATATACAAATGCACTTTGATAGCTTTCATGGGTTGGCCATATTGAAGGGTCTAGTTCCAAAAAAGATTTATCAATATTAAATCTTTCGAAAAATCTTGCTGTTTTGGAAGAAACAAATTGTTCAAGTCCATTATCAATTACATCTGCAATTCGTTCTTTTTTTAAAATCACGCGTTTTATTTTTTTTGCATTTTCATTTTGCAAAGCAGATTTCATTTTTTCTTTTGTGTCAGCAGAAACATTTTTGTCAAAAAAAGCAAATGCTATAGTATCTGAGCCTAAGTACCATAAATGATTTAAAAACTTTTTTATAGATACTTGCGATATATCTGTATCAATTTTTTCGAAATTGTGAAGTCTATTTAAAAATGTAAAGTCCGTATTTGGTGCTTTAATGGCTGAAGGAGCAGAAAACCAAGCCTCTATGTATATTTGGATTATAAAAATACAAATTTTACGCAATCCTGCCAGTTGAGTCTCCGATAAAGCGAATTCCTTCCGCAACAAAAATATTTTCAGGCTATAAATGGCTTTTGCCATCCACAGTGCATGATGAAAAGCTCCTGGTGATCTTATCATTACGCTTGCTTTGGACTTGTTCAAATTTTCGCCAAAAAACATCAGGACAAGCTCCGAAAGCTCTTTATAATCTTCTCTAGGCTGCTTCTCACTCAAAACATTATTTACAAAATTTATTATTCTGGTTTTTGACCCTTGCAAATGATACATAGCCAATTCATCTTGAATTCCTGCCTGCCAATTATTTATATTCAAATTGTTCCACGATTTTTTAAAATTTTCAAATAATTTTACGAAGGGACTTGCACTGCAGTCAAATTTGGTTTCGAAAACACTTTTCAATATAATTTCGTAAATGTGATGTCTACAAGGCAGCCAAAAAAGTTCTCTATGTAAGGATTTTTCAAGTAACGTGCATGTACCTTTCAAGCGCCCAGTATTGACAGCAGTTGTATCGAAAGCAATGCATTTAATTTCTCTTTGTAGACCCCATTTGGAAATACAATTATAAACAGCATCGGCTTGTTCTGTTCCTGAACCACATTTCATTGCAGGTATTTCCAACAACTGTTCCATCTTTCCACTAGATATGACTATAGCAAGTCTATCAACATTTGCGTTGCCAGTTAATGCTGGTAAAAGTTTACCATCCCAATGTAATGTTATAATGTCTTGCTCATTCAATTTAAAATTCTTCTGTAGTTCCAACGCTCTTTTCTTACGCATTTTTTCTCTTGCCATATGAATTGAAGATCTATTAATTATGTAATCAGCAATGTCTTTTCCTAATGATTGCAATACAGCAGAAATAATGTGAACAGCATTTCTGTTACTTATTTTGCAATAATCTAATGCAATAGCTAATTTTGGAGTAATAATTGTTTGTTTTACACCTGCATTTTTTGAGCGAACTTTAACAGTTTCATCATGGGACTCTGAAGCTTGAAAACTTTGATCACTTTCAGATGATGATTGAAATTGCACGGTTTCACCTTAAACATAAAAAAATTACCTCTATTATAGAAAAGTTCATTAATATCTAAGTTCATTATTATTCTTACTTATAATATTTTGTTCACGTTTATTACGTTCAACTCGCTTTAACTTAATCTGTTCGCGGTGTTCAGCTTGAATTTCCATTTGATGTGTCTTATAATCAATTCCGTACATAAGTATGTCCTGGTTGACCTTCCTGCCTCTGGCTTATCAAGAATGCTTTATCTTCCTCCACAGTTATTAATTCTAAGGCATTTGCATGCGCCACGTCAAAAATTTGTTCTAAGCTTTCAACCCAGGTCTTTTCTTTGTTTTTCTGGTTATCTGTATTTCTTCCACGACTTTTTTTTAAATTCGTCCATTCTGTGTGTAATTTTTCCAGTTTTGCAATGCAATGTTGCTTTTCTCTTGTGGGTATGCGCGCTTTTTCCCAAAAAATAAAAAGTTCTTCAATAACTAACTTAGCACTTTCTCGCAAACTCATATTTACAACTCTCCAATTAAAAAACAACACCTTTATTACTTCTTTTTTTGAAGGTAACTTGGAACCCGCAAGTTGATTAGAGGCATAGCCAATCAAATAATATTTTTCGCGTAAAGATCTTGCACTCATTTTAGTAATCTTATTTTGTCAGAACAATAGGAAAGAATAAACTCGAATGAAATACATAATCATGAAATAAATCAAAATTTTTGCTACGTTTCTTTTGCTTCAATGGAAAATAGCGGTACTTGATTTTTGTTTACATTATTGCTTGCTAATTTTTTGCGTATTTAACATAAAAATAATTTTGTTTTTTTCATGTGTTGCACAAAATTTTTTTCCATTGAATGGCAGACGTCATTTATACAAGTCGCGTTTATAACGTTTATTTTAGGGGGAAGGAGCTATAAATAATTTGAAATCTTACTTTCTTTTGACTAGAATTAAATTAAATAATTTAAAAATCAAAGGCACAAGTTATAGTAAACCAGTTTAGGTTCAAAAGACATACATAGTTCATACTGTAAGGCTCATATAAAACTTTCAAGGGCGTGCGCACTGCCAAAACTTAACTTATCGCTATGAAATTTTTTTTTAATTTATTTTTTCAAAAAACAGAACCGATTTGGGGGGTGAGACTTAAAAAATTTGATAAAAAATTTTTTTCATATAAAAGAATGTCACGCTAATGTACATACATATATATGTATATATTTTTTTACATACCTTTTGTTTTAAACCCAAATCTCCTGTGTCCATTGTTTTTAAATTTATTTTCCGATTTGATTTATCACAAAACTCATAGAAATAAATTAAAACTAGGAAATTATGATAGTGATGAAATAAAACGTAAACAAAACCGGTATTCGAATCTTTTTTGTATTATCTGTTGCTAAAACAGATTATTACATAAGTTTTCATTAAGTGTTGCGGCTTAGTTTTTGTCAGTGAGTAAAAATATATATTTTTTATTAAAATTAATTTTTTATTTTTCCCACTTTATCAAAAACATGATACAGTAGAGAAATGGCTTCAGACGTGATTGGCAAGGATACAGGGATCTTTATGATTTTTATCGAATGAGGATACTTTATTTTACAATTCGTAAAGAAATAATTTTATTCAAAAACAAAACTTGGAATTCTTTGTTGTCAACGCTGGATAGGAGCTCTCCCCCTTTCTGGAACTTGACAAATATTCTAAGGAAGAGGACTGGTATTATTTCTATTTTAAAGAGCAATGATTCTCGATGCACAACCAGTCGGGAAAAATGTGAAGTTTTGGCGCAAACATTTGCCTCCAATCATTCCAGTTCATGTCAATAGGGCGATCCAACTACTAATTCGTTAGTGAATGATACCCTGAAGTCGTATATATCACTGAGAATTAATCCTCAAGGTGATTACCTAATAAATAGTTTACAGATTTCTGATATATTGAAAACTTTAAAAAATAAAAAGCCACCTGGTATAGACAGTATTAATAATAGATGTCTAAAGACATTTCCACAAAAAGGCATTTCATTTTTAACTACTATTATTAACTCGTGCCTAAAGCTGTGTTATTTTCCTAAAAAGTTTAAGGAGGCCAAAGTTATCCCAATCAAAAAGCCTGGTAAGTAACTCGATTGTCCGTCTTCAACCGCCCTATCAGCGAATTGTCATGTGTTAGTAAAGTTTTGGAAAAATTCAAATTAAAATTCAATTGACTAATTTTATGGAATAGAATAATATTATTCCAAGATATCAATTTGGGTTCCGCGGAGAACATAGTACAGTCCATCCACTGATAAGAATTCGGGATTTAGTTAAAACGAACTACAACCTTCAAAAATCTACTGGCATGTTTGATATTGGCACGATGGTCTGGTGATGGAATGTGAATTTTCCAATCGTGCTGACAAAAATTATTCAAAGTTTTCTCACCGCTTGTTCTTTTAAAGTTCACATTGCTTCATGGCACTTTGAAAGCTATTGCATAGTGGCAGGTTGTCCCCAAGGTTCATGCCTATCACCTGTCCTTTATAAAAGGTGTTTTTTTAAGCTAGATAGAACTTTAAATTGTAAAAAGTAACACAAAAAATGAAATTTTGATGAAACATTTTTTTTTATTTGTTTCAGTATACTCTGACAAATCATCATGAATAGACTCTCGCTTGAACAACGCTACAAAATTATCCAAATTTACTTTGAAAATCAGTCGTCGATTCGCGCAACTTATAGACGACTTCGTCATTTTTATGGCGTACATAATCGTGCATCTGAACAAGCCATTCGTCGAACTGTCGATAGATTTCGTACCACATACTCTCTAGAGGATGCAATAACACCAACACGTCGAAGGAATGTGCGTACTGAAGAGAATATCGCCGCTGCACATAGAGGTATTCCAACGATCTGGGCGGCCAAAACCTCAAAAGTCAAAGTAGGAATAATATTGAAAAAAAATAGTCACTGCGTTAAAAGACATTCCAAAGAACATGAGACAACAACCAAAATTTTTTTTCCGCGCATCACGCGCACGTACGAGCAGTCGAAAGTTGAGTGTTTCACAGAGTTCTCATAATAGAACTGGGTTCCCTTACAAAACAACCGGTTTTCATCGTAAATATTAGCAAAATAAGTTAATCGCACAAGGAAAAAATTATGGATCCTAGTACTTAAGATAATGGACTTACGAAAAATCATTTTACAACATATAATTAGTCATATCAATGCTGATTTTTTTATTGATTGAAAGTAAGGTTATTTTTGTAGTAAATTTTTGTTGAATTTCTTTTTCAAGATGCTTTTTGATATGTTATCAAGGTAGATCAAGCAATAATTTTTTTTGTTTAGCATTATTCAATCTTTCCTTTATTGAAGTAGCAAAAAATTTTTCCCGGATAGTCCCGGATAAGCACTTTTTTGACACCTTAAACATTTTGGATCTTAAAAGCTTTTTTTTTCTGTCAGTTGAGTTTTTGCAAATAATAAAACTAACTTTGAAAATAAAAAGAAATCGTTGTTGTCTATGTCGAGTTCGTGTGCATATTGTTTTCATTAAAGAAAAAAAGAAATTATTTATCATAGTTTCGGAAGACAAGATGGTGAAGCGTAAAACTCTTTTCGACAAAATGAACAGTTCAGGTGTGCCTTCTATTGATGGTAAGCTAAAATGTTTAAAGAATCAACTGTTCGCATATAAAGGCTATAATAAAGAGCAATTAGCTAGCTTGAAGCGTAACTTTGCTCACTTTAAAAGCCAATTTAAACAAAGGTGGATAAAATCTCACAGCAAAGAGAAAACCTTTTTGAAGTACAATGATTCATGGCTTCAAGGGACCATTGAAATTCCTGTGGAATCGTCTCAAAACCAACCTGGCCGACCTCAGAAATCTTTCGGGCAGTCAAGCGACAGAAGCAAAAGGAGGAAAACTGAAAAAATGCGGTCCTGTTATGAAAAAGATTTGATCATCCATGCTGCAGGTGTTGAACTAGATAAAAGCGGAAAAAGAGATGCATCTTTTATTCTCAAAGATATTTTAAGCTCTCCTAAACGAGCATCTAAATTTAAAAACAATGTTGAAGATTTGGATTCAAACATATTTCAGAGTTGTTTTGTTCCTCTTAGATTAGTTTGTGGAGAGAAAAAAGAAACAATTATTTGGGAAAACCCAACACCATATTCGTCCCGATTTTGTAGGCCGATCATCAAGGAAAGTGCTGCAGTGCGCTTCATCAAGGAAAGTGCTGCAGTAATTGAAGACGAAATAAAATATGTTACAAATAACAAAACAATTTAGTTGCAACTGAAGTTGACTTAGACGGGGACAAGTATTTGGTGAAACACATATTATTAATGACTATGGTTGATAGCAAAGTTTGCAACGCAGCCACAGTTGCGTTTTTAACGGATGTTTTAAACCAAAGTTGCATTTTACTCACAAATAAACATACTTTTATATTACAGTCTTAAATTATACGGTTCCTAAATGACAAAAATCTGTAAAAACATCTCCAAACTTGAAAAATACCCAATTTTTTTGCAAAACTTAGTTTGCTGGAGGAATACACACAGATGTCTCAATATTACTTAAGTATCATTTTCATATCTTCGAAATGGCTTAGTTTCTTCTTTCTAAATTCACTGAGAAATTCTAAATCGGTTGATATTCAACAAAGTTACTAGCTTATATGTGCAAAAGGGCAGAAAACCCGGTTTTTTACCCGTAACTCAAGATTTTAGAGGGTTTCGCAAATTTCAACGACACAGTCTTGTTGTACTCGACAAGATATGTACATTTAAGCACAAAAATAATTTTGGCCGCCCAGATCGTTGATATACCTCTATGTGCGCTGTAAACGAAAGTGTGGAAGAAGATCCAAATTTATCAATTCGTCGTCGGTCGCAGGAATTGGGGCTCTGTTCATCCACTACGTGGAAAATTTTGCGCAAAGATCTCGGCCTACACCCGTATAAGATCCAGCTGGTGCAGGAATTGAAGCCACGAGACCGTTATATGCGTCGTTCTTTCGCCGATTGGGCTCTAGAGCAGTTGGCAACTGACCCGTTGTTTTATCGCAAAATTGTTCAGCGATGAGGCGCATTTTTGGCTTAACGGATTTGTTAATAAGCAAAATTGCCGCATATGGAGTGAGACCAATCCACAACAGACCCTACAGACTCCATTACATCCAGAAAAATGCACCGTTTAGTGCGGTTTTCATGCTGGTGGCATCATCGGACCTTATTTCTTCAAAAATGAGGCCGGAGCTCGCGTTACGGTCAATGGAGATCGTTACCGCACCATGATCAATGATTTTTTGTTTGAAAATATGGATGACATTGATCCGGACGAGATGTGGTTTCAACAGGATGGCGCTACGTGCCATACAGCGAACACAACCATCGACTTATTGAAATCAAAATTTGGCGATAAGTTGATTTCGAGAAAAGGACCTGTCAATTGGCCTCCAAGGTCGTGCGATTTGACACCACTTGACTATTTCCTGTGGGGCTACGTGAAGTCACTGGTTTATGCTGATAAACCAGCAACAATTGACGCCTTGGAGGACAGCATTGTTCGTGTTATTAGTGACATACGCCCAGCAGTGCTCGAAAAAGTGGCCCAAAATTGGACATCCAGAATGCGCTTCGTCAAGAACAGCCGCGGTGCCCATATGCCCGAAATCATTTTCAAATGTTAATGTCACGTATTGATCCTTCGAATAAAAAAGAAATTTTGATTACAATTTAATTTTTTGTGTTATTTTTTACAATTTCAAGTTCTATCGGGCTTAAAAAAACACCCTATAATTTATACACATCTGATTGTCCCCAAATTGATTGTTGCACCTTATCCATATTTGCAGACGATACAGCGATATTAAGTTCCGAATTCCGGGCTGTTGATATAATGTCTAACTTAGACAGAGCGTTATCTAAGATTTTATTGTAGTTCAGTAAATGGAAAATTGCTTTAAATTACGAAAAAACTCAAGCGATTTACTTCACTAGGAAACGTAAGGAATGTTACACACCACGACCCTATTCAATGGGAACCGAAAGTAAAACATCTGGGAATTATGCTCGATCCGAAAACGAAGTGGTAAATAAAGTTAAATATATTAATATTATTAAAGTTATTATATTTTTTTGCTAATAAAAAACTCATTCTTAAGTCCATATGCATGTATGAATAGCTGTGATTTTAACTAGATGAGGCAACACGTCACATAGACCGTGCCATATCTGATTTATTGAATTCCTTAGTCTACGGCCATAAACCTGAAAAGATTGACCACTTGAAGGACATCCTTGCCAATATACGACAAAAAATTTGGGAAAAAATCATCAAAAATCGTAACACCAGATGATTAAGCTACGTCTGAGCCAGCAATGACGGTCATGTGCCAGAGGTCATATTTAAATCATAATGCCAGATAATCTATCTTTCGAATAAAGTAAATTTCACGTCAATTAGAAAAAAGCTCTTTGTTTTATTCCACTTCATAGTTCTATACCATTTATAACTATTTTCGGTTATGAGGAAACCCTTAACTACATTTTCAAATACAAATACAACCTTATTTTATTTACAGTGTATAAAAAAAATGCCGATATATCTTAGCTTGAATCTTGCAGGTTGGGAAGTAAATTAACGAAATGTCGGGAATTGAGCTGGCATCCTTTTTAATTAGATGGTTATGTAAACAAACAAAATTATTGCATATGAAGCTCACAAAATCCATCAACAGTTCTTCAAAAAAATGTGCATATAGTGTAGTATTTTTTTAAAAATGAGCAAGAAAACAGACTTTCTGCGCTACCAAATGATGATAGCCAATATTTTGTGACTACCTATACTGGCAGCAGTGACATTTGGTCTCAGCAAGACGGCACCATAGGCCACACAGCTAACCAAAAAGCTCAGTTATTGCATGAGAAAAATTTGCTTCAAAATTTTGTGAAGAAAGCAGAAGTCTCCCGACGTGGTAGGGTGGAAATTTGTCCCACATTATTTTTTATTTTTTATTTATTTATTTATTTCTTAGTAGTTAATTATAAAGCACTAGGTCAATTTAATAAAAAATTTTTTTAAAAAACTTTTATTTTTTATCATTTTTTCGATATTTCGCCACACCGTTGGTTGGTGTCGAAATAATAAAAAATAAAAGTTTTTTAAAAAAAAATTTTTATTAAATTGACCTAGTGCTTTATAATTAACTACTAAAAAATATTAAAAAGGTCAAAAAACTATAACTATTATATTTATTTATTTCTTTATATATTTATTTATTTATTAGTATTGTTAATACTTTAATATTCCATTCTTATACTACAATATATTAAAATTATTAAAATTATTTTGTAACTTTATGTTCACATAGTTTTTATAAAAATTATACATTTTCTCCTAAATATAATATCATTTTCTTCATTTTAATAGTGAGTTATATAACTTTATAAAAAGGAGATCTTTGCATCACTGTTGTTGTTGTTGTTTTTGGAGCCTAAAATATTCCGCATTTCTAAGTCCATATGGTTGTATCTCGCCAATGTATCTGATTTGATCGCGTAGATATTGTGGAGCATTTTCATTTTTCATTCCCTTAATAAAAATTAGGGTGTTGAGTGCCATCCATCTGAGTGTGTCTAACATTGTTCGTACCGGTGCATATCTATTGCATTTTAAAATAGATCGCATTGCTTTATTTTGTAATTTTTGTAGCCTTTCTAATTGAGCTTCAGTGCAGCATGTATATAATATGGTTGAACCAAATTCGAAATGAGGTTTTATTAATGTATTATATATGTTCATCGCCGTCATTATAGAAATTTTATTTCTGATACGTTTAAAAAATCCTATCTTTTTCCCGATTTTTTTGCACATATATTCTATATGTTCTTTAAATTTTAATTTATTATCGACTATAAAACCCAGATATTTAATATGTTTTACTTTTTCTATTACGTTATCATTAATTTTGATTATAGTTTCACTATTCAATTTAAGTTTATTCATTTTTAGCCATATATCAATATTATTTACATCCTGTAAGAATGTCACTTCACTAGTATCACCTTCTGTGTATATAAGAGTATCGTCTGCGTATAACACTACTTCACATTTATTAAGTATTTTTGGCATATCGTTTATATATATTAAAACAATAACGCACTCAAAATATGGAACTCCAAAATCATTATTAATTTCATTTGATTTAACACCTTTAACTTTAGTAATTTGTTTTCTATTTGTTAAATACGATTTAAACCATTCTAGTTCTTTATCTTTTATACCATACATATATAATTTTCGAATCAGTATATTCCTGTCAGTCGTCTCAAATGCTCTTTTAAAATCTAGAAACCATTCCATAATTACTCTGTTTTTCTCTATATTTCTCCACCGATTTATCACAAAATTTAAAGCAGTTTCATATGAAAATGTTTTTCTAAAACCCGATTGATATTCTGATATTAGATTATTTTGTTCCATATATTTTTCCAATTGTACCTTGACGACTTTTTCCAATATTTTTTCACATGCTTTTTAACTGTAGTAATAGGACGGTATTCTTCACATTTTTTGGTTTTTGCCACTTTTTCAATAGGTGTTACCATAGTTTCCTTCCAATTCTCTACAAACTCTCCGGTGTTTAATGATTTATTTATTATACCTAGAAGAATTTTGCCCATTGAATGCCAATTATCTATAATAATTTTTATATACAATAATTATAGTTATATGATCTTTTTAAAAAATTTTTTTTAGCAGTTTATTTTCGCAATGGTTTGGCGAAATATTGATAAAAATAATAAAAAATAAAGTTTTTTAAATATTTTTTATTAAATAATGACCTAGTGCTTAAAAAATTAACTGCTAAAAAATATAATAATTTTTGTTGATACCCTACAGTAACCTGGTTTGTTTTTTATTTTCTTTACTATATTTTTAAGTTCTAAAATTGTTATTGCACTGAATTCGAATTTCGATTTAACCATTTGTATTTTATTTGTATATTGCACATCTTCTATTGATTGTCTTATTGTGTTAACACTATTTACAAAATATTCATTAAATTTATCAGATATTTGGTGGTTATCCCTACATTCTGCATTGTTAAATATCACAGTTTTTATTACAGATGGATTTTTCTTAATAGCTAAGTCTTTGGTTTCCTTCCACATTTGCCGTTGGTCCATTGCATTATTAATTTTTCCGTTTATGTATTTATATTTCTCATTCTCAGTTTTAACTTTATACACATTTCTGATTGATCGATAATTTTCCTATGCCTCGCTTGTGTTTTCTAATTTAGCTTTTTTATATTTTTTTACTTTTTCTCTTTTTATCAACCATAGTTCATTAGTAAATCAATTATTCACGTTATTTTGATATTTTATTGGTTTTTTTTTTAATTTATTTATTGTTTTATTGTTATCAAAACTTAGTACATTTTGGCTAACATTTAGATTTTCTTCAAATTTCATTATTGCATTTATTTCTCTTGAAAATAGGTCCCTTTTATACTTAAATACTTCTGCTTTAATATTTTGTTCCTTTTTCTGGTTATTTTTATCATCTTTTATTAATATTTTTATCATTTCGTGATATGATATTTTGTTTTTATTGCAATTTTGGACTGATATTTTGTAACTATTTATTTATAACAAAGTCTATTATAGTTCTTGTCGTATTTGTCACCCGAGTATAATCATTCACCATCTGTTTAAGACCGTTGTCGTTTGATAAACTCTCGATTTTTTTCTTGTAAAAAATATTAATATTCCAATCTATATTAAAGTCTCCAGTTATTATTATATCACATGTTTCTTCACACAAAGCATCCAACATTTCCATAAACATTTCACAGAATTCCGATTCATAACCACTTGGCGATCCTATATATTGCTACAATTATAATGTGCGCATTTTTACGTTTGGCTGTACATGCTATAATCCAGTATTTTGAATTGACCACTTTTTCAAATTTTTTGGTCACTTTCCACTCTTGTTTATAATATATGATTGCACCTCCAGTTCTTGTAGAATTTGAATACGATATTAATTGATTATAATCATGTCAATTTGTTTTGTCATATGTGTTTCTGATAGTATAAAAAATTCTGGCTTTTCACTTGCAATTGCAATTATTTCCAGTTGATTAAAATTATTTGTGAGACCTTGAACGTTTGTATATAATATATATATATATGTTATTTGATTGTTAAAATGATAAGCCCATTTTCTTTTTTTAATATGTAATTTATTTTGATAAACTGGACAATCTTTGCTATATGTTGCGTGATTTTCATCTAATTCCATATTTAGTTTTTGATTAGTTTTTACACAGTTTATGCATTTAATTATTGGTTCCTTATTGCACTCATTGGCTTTGTGATTTCCATGACACTTAAAACACGCTTCTTGATTTTTACATTCACTTGATACATTTAAAACATCTCGTTACATCGGTTCCATCGAACACTCGGCATCTTTCCCAACCTATATTTATTTTTTGTGCACCAATTAATTTTTTATATGTTTCACCATTAGTTTTTATTTTATATATATTGTTCTATTGTTTTTTTTTTGTATTCGTATGTTTTTACTATTTTTATTTCACTGTTACCAAAAATGGGATTTTGTTTCTTTAATTTTTCAACTATTTCCTCCTCTGAATATTTAAATGAAATATCTGTTACATCAATGAAAAATTCTGT
Source organism: Trichopoda pennipes (assembly GCA_030448955.1). NCBI lineage: Eukaryota > Metazoa > Arthropoda > Insecta > Diptera > Tachinidae > Trichopoda > Trichopoda pennipes. The sequence continues at coordinate 9,220,963 of JASKUP010000042.1, forward strand.
TGGGTTGGGCACCTTAATTTCATAGTTTTTACTCATTTCGTTTTGTATAGCCGCTTTTATCTTTTCTCTTTCCTCGTTATTTTCACTTTGAGTTACAATTGTCCCGTTTCTTCTATTTTCCACATTAGTTATTTTTAAGTTCACAGGATTGACTTTCTTATTTAACTCTTCCTTTGTTTTTTAAATTTTTGTTTTTCTTTTGGCTTCAGTATTAATGGCATTTGTTTGTTCACATCTGGCATCACTATCTTACCTTGCACTGCTTTTGCGTATGTCACTTTATTTTTATTTACTGTTGCTTCTGTTACTACTTTTTTCATCTCTCTATACATTTCTACGTTGCTTTCTTCCATTTTGTTGCACATTTCTTCATTTTTATTTTCAAATTTATTCACCGGATCATATAGTTTTTTAATTTCATACATAAGTACTTTTTTAAAAAAGATTTCTGGGCACTGTCTATTTTTTTTAATCTCTCCTCATATTTTTTTCAATTGCTTCTAGCAATTGTTTAATTTCATTTTCATTTTCCTTCAGTGACATTTTAAATTTATCTATATATTCTTTTAAACTCTGTTTATTTTTGGTAACGTTATCTTGAACATCTTTAAGAACCAAATCAACATTTTGTATGTACTGCAAGCAGTCTTTACACATGAAACGAATAAAATTATTTGCTTCCAAAATTTTTGCTGAGTATTGGTCTATACCGGCACATTAATGTTACAGTGGTATACTTTGTTGCACACTCCCATACAATGCACTCCCGATTCCCCACGTATAGCTGTTCGGCATTTACTGCATTCAGCCATTGTTTTTATATGGTTTTTAATAGTCCTATCTATTTCTTACCACTTAATATTTCATTTTAATAATTTTTATTTAGTTTTATCAAATCTTCAAATTCAAATAATCGCAAGGGCAACGCTTCAATGATACTCAAAACAAAATAACTCGTGAAATGCAATATGAGCTGTTATGGCTTAATTTGGCTAGGAATATAGGTATATATGTATATATCCAAATCGCAATGTGCCTGTAGTCATTCCGGAAATAAGTGCAGAAAATATGTGAAAGAGTGCTTCCTTAGAAACAAAATTAATGTTTTCAAATATCCTATAGAAAATCTATGGGAAATGTAAATCGAATAGTAATTTGGGATACCTAAGAATATTGGAGAGCTCTTCAAAAATACGGAAACTGCCTGGAATGGAATTTCTGTGATATACATAATTTTGTACATTTCATTTTGACACTTCTTACTAAAATTAAGGAAACAAATAAAATTAAAAAGAAGCCAAGCTGAAATCAGTTAATCACCCAGGCACTGAATTTAATTATGTTTGCAATTAAATAAATAAATAAATAAATCGAAGAAACAAATGCCAGCAAAATGATACAATTTTCACAAAAGGACATTTCAACATACTCATGCATCTTAACCAACGATGCAGTAAGAAAATATTGCTCTCTCAGTAATTGATTGCAAAGTCAAAAACTTGCTGATTCATTATTTCTATAGTTTTGATTGATATGTGAAATTTAATTGAGCATTAAAAATTCCATTTCATTTAAAACAAAAAGCAAATTAAACTTCACTCCTTTCCATAGGAAATCAAAGAAAAATCCTACTTTCGTTAGCCAAGTTTTCTGTCATACAATAAAATCTTATTATAAAATCTCTCTATTAGTTTAGTTTGGTTAAATGGATGCCCAAAAAATGAAATAAAACATTAGTGGTATTCGTTGTTTAGTGCAAATGTATTGTGAACTCTAATATATAAAAATGATTGTTTGTTTGTATATTATTCGCGGCCAATCCGCTTATACGATTGCAATTTGGTTTACTTAGTTTGGGGCAGTCCGGAAAGGTTATAGGGGGAAATTTCTGGGTAGATAGATCTACGTCTAAAAAGTCACATAGGCTATGATCATTTGCATAAGTAAGACTAGAGTAGCCATAGGGAAAAAATTTCTGCTCCTCCGAAATGTTCAAATCGATTTTGATGACATTTAAAAAATAGAAAGACATGCGCTTAAGAAGTCACATAGGTTATGGTCATTTTCAAAAGGAATACCAGGGTGGCATAGAGGTAAATTTTCTGCCTCTGCGAAACAATCAAATTGAGTTCAATGAAATTTAGAAAATAGGTAGATCTGCGTCTAAAAACTCACATAAGCAGTGGTAATTTTTAAAAGTAAGATCAGGACGGCGAGGTAGGGGGAAATCTGCCCACCCGAAACTATTAAACCGATTTGAATGAAACTTACAACATAGGTGGTCGCAAAGGCTGCTGCCATTTTCAAAACTAGGACTAGGAGAAAGTAATAGAGGCAATTTCTGAGCCTCAACTCGATTTTGGTAAAATTTAAAATATGGAAGGAGACATACCTTCACCTTCACCGTACACCTTTTCAAAAGTAGGACATGATGAAATTTAAAGAATTGGCTATTAACCTAATGTACCTAATTTGTGAAATGAAATTTAGAACACAAATGTGTCTGCGTTCATAAATGGTAATACAGTCTACGAATCTGGGCAATTTCTACCTTCCTAAAACTTTCAACAATCAACTTTATTGGCATTTGTTTGATTAACTAGAACCAGAAAGGGAATCTATTTCAAAGAAGTCTATTTTAAGGAAATTCAAAGCATAGGTGCCTCTTCGTTTATAAGAAGCCACTTGCTTTGTACCTTAATCGATTTAACTAAATTTAAAGGGTAAACAGTAGCTTCTCTAAAGTATGTATTTGACAGATCTGAATTTTCTTATCTTATTTATTTCTATAGCTATTTGGTACTATTTTTAATATTCGTTACATAATTCAAAATATTGTTACGGATGTGTTTTGCTTAAGTTTTAAAATAAAATAATTCAGCAATAAAGCAAACTACTGGTTAAAAACAGCGTAGAAATTTTATACACAAACAACAACAATTTGATATGCTGTTTACTAGCTGCCTGGCATGCAAGACAAAAGAAATAAATTTCTGTTTACTAACTAAACGCGCAAGACAATAACAAACATCAAACATGTATGCTGTTTTCTAAGAAACCTTTTCTTAGAAAAGACAACAACAAATATTTGGAAATAAATAGCAAGCAGAAACCTTATCAGCATAAAAACAAAAATACACACAGACATACAGGCGCCTATACATCGAATAAACAATATGCAACAACAAAATGTGATACAAAGGGAGTAGAAGATTCTTAAACCTTCTAGACTTTAAATGGACAAATATAAATAGGGCAGCGTCTAAGTGGATATTCAGTCAGTGTAAAATTAAGCCTCATCAAGTAAAGACGTGCATTTTAAGTAAATTGTTGTGAAGTGTCAACTTTGTGTAGTTAAAGTTAATGAAATTTGTTACTGCTGTTATTTATTTTGCAATAAAGAACTCACAACAAACTTTTTTTGACAACTTCAATTTTATTGATACCAATGTAAAGTAGAAATATGGGAATTTATAATTTTAAAACAACAAATCTTTGCTTATCTCGTTAATGCAGCGCCGAATTTCACCTTTCAGAAGTTCAGTTGTTTGTGGGTTTTCCGCGTAAACTCGGTCTTTCAAATGGTGTTTTTTTTAATAATTCGGTAGTTCGTGAACCACTTATGGTAAATGAAGGCACGCGGAGAAGCAGAGGAATTTTTTCTATCTACAAATCAAAAATGTGTATAAATACATTTTTCATGCAATATTGCGTTTTCTTAGGGGATGGATTGTTTGGACTTTTACTCATAATAAAATTTCGCCTCTCAGCTGTCGAATTATTTGAAAAAACGTGTGCACCGTTAAATGTTAAGAACAAGGCAACCAATTGACATCATCAAATCGAAAACTTTACGCTACCGGGAAAGTTCTCATGTAATAGCTGAATTGTTTGAGTGGCTGACTGTATGGCTTGTGGCGCCATCTTGCTGAAACCAAATGTCCTGATATCAGCATTAATGGTCGCGATAAATACCGCCAAAAATGTGCTACAAAAATAACACAATTTCTCTTTTAAGATCATAAAATGTTTTTCTTTTGATGTTTGTCACTTAAGTTTTTATGACTCTGCGATAATATATTAACAAAATTTAGGATTTTCTGAATATACGTAGGTGAGGAGGACACTACACCTTTGCAAGGTGTAGTCTCAACGCATACTACAGAATTTATCACTGAAAAATATTGTACTGCAAAAGATTACTGACCGATAAGTCAGACGTTCTATGATTTGGTTTTTAAACAATTGAAATATTCTTAAGGAAATACTTATATTTTAAAGAAAAAATATTTTACGAAATTAAAAAAAAAACAGTCTGGAGGAATGTCTGTTTACATTGACTACTTTATGGCTTTGCTCTAAATTAAAAAAAAAACTCAAGGGCGGTAAAATTAAACACTGAAGCACAAACCGTAAAGCTGTAGACAACGTATTTACAGAAGCCTGCAATGAATTCAAGCACATGAAAGTGGTGATGGAAAATATAATTTTTGTGTTATACCTGCGAAACCCAATTTCTTAGCTTTAGCTTTTTAACTTACGATAAGATTATTTAATTTTAATTTACGTTAATTGTGCTAGATTCCTTTAAACATAAATATTTTATGATATTCTTTTTTCTTAATTTAATTACACGATTATTCGCTTTTATACACAAAAAATACAATATTAAACTTTATCACTTTAACAAATAAAAGCTGCTGTATGAACTCTTGGGTCTACACTTGATTACGTTTACTACTAGGCTGTAAGGGAACTTTTATATATTGTTCTAGAATTTATTAACTCTAATTTATCACATTAAGCACGTTCTAAAATCGCATTAACTACAAATGCCATCGTTATCATTATTCAATGTAGTTGTTTGCTGGGTTGCGTGTCTTCTTTTGTTCTGATTGTTAATCTTAGTTCATGAAATTTAAATGTAGCTTATTGTTGTTGTTTTGTGTTCATAAGGTTTCCTAGAAACCTCATGATTTGTTAACAGACACAATAAGGTGTTTCACTTGACTTTTTTTTAGTGATAAATATCTGTTTATAACTTCAATTAAGCATCTTCGTAAAAGTAATAAAAAGTAAATGACTAAGCTTACGTATCCTTCACTAAAAAGGTGGGTTAAATGTTTATTTTGGCTCTGGCAGTAAATCTTTCGTTTGTAGAAAATAAATAGTAAACTTAAAGTTGTGACAATTTTTCTATATTAAATTTCTTAAAATTAGTTTTTTGTGAAATCTTTTCACTTTCCTGCATATCTGCATATCTTCTAGATTGGTTTTTCATTGATAAAGCAATAAAGCGATAACAAAATGAATTATAGTGGCTTTGCTACGAGTTGGAGATGTGTAATGTTCACATATGACAGAGGACACGTGCCTAGTATTAATATCTGTATACTAATCCACACCCCTAGACTCAAATTCTATATGCAGTGCATTATTTATCTTCCAATCATTTTAGTATTATATCCAAATAAATAATTAAGAATTCCGGGTTAAGAACGTGTTAAGCAAGAAACATTACTTTTTAAAAATTGTGTTACTTCTCAAAGAAAACAACGGAAAGTAATGCAATATTTTGTTGATCGCTACATCTTTCATCATTACTCTTTGTATCAATCTACCTAACGTTGTGTAATTATTTTTTTTAATTAAGAACATGAGGATCATTCTTAATTTAATATTAATTTCGTTAGATGAAGTTGAGGCACAAACCAAAACTTTGCCGGAACAGGTACACCGTATTTTAAATAATTGTTAATTATTCGGTGGTGTGTAGACAGTTTCTTCGTGATGAAGGTAATAAAGCACACAGTGTAACATCTTGTTTGTATGTAATTAAGAAAATGTAAACTGAAAAGCGGCGATCAAAAGGACAAGAAAAAATATAATTTTTTTTTAAGGACAAATTTCTGATTCACAAAACGTTACATGAGTAAATACAATTGCATCAAAGAATACCCCCCCGGGGGCACATTTATCGGTCTTTATAGAATACTCTACTATCTAGACCTGTGCAACTGGGGGAAAAAGGGAGCCCAGTCCCCTGAAGTCAGCAGGGGTACAACTGGAAACTCCACTTTATTTCCACGGGAATCAGTAAGCTCCAGAGTTCCGTTATTTGTCTCTTTAGACATTTAACTGTTCTCTGACTGATTATTGAGGTTGGCCCCTATATGGGAGTATCGTGGTGGTTGTGGTTTCGCGGCCCCATATCAGTCTATGGTTCTATGGTGGCCGGGTTAATTTCACCTTCAATAACACCTACCTGGTGAAATGTTCCCAGATCCAGTGCGCATGCTAGACATGTGTTCTGGACAGGAGTTGGAAAGTCTCCAACCAGCCCTGCTCTGGAATCATCGAAGTTGCAACTAGAAAGTTCTGTTGCATAGAATTATAGCTTCGACTTCCTAGGACGAGCATGACGTTCCATTTGATTAAGGCTTCATGGCCAGGCGCGGATGTTAATCTAATCACACACGTTGCATCAAAGAATACAAAAAGGACTAAGCAATATTACGACACAGTGCTAAAGTAAGTAAGTAATTAGTAAACTTAACTAATTAAATATCGGGTGTTCTTTTATAGAGGTATAGAGATATAGAGCACTTTTGTGATTTGGCATTTCAATATAAATAGACCTGAACAACAAGGTTATCGTTTATTATTATTTATACAAGCGAGTTTAGCGGTGAAGCTCACTTTTGTTTGAATGGATGCATGAATAAATAAAACTTACGTATTTGGCGTGATAATAATCCACTTCTTTAAGAACAAGGCTGTTTAGAAGGTTACAGTCACAGGTGACTAATTGAACAACTATGATGAGCAGGAGCTGAGTTTTCAAAAAGATGGTGCAATATGTCACAGAACTCTTGTCACAAGTATTTAACAGAAGAAAACGTTTGGTAACCTAAAAGTTAAAATTTTAGGACCCGTGAGTTGGCCTCCAAGATCATACGATTGACTACTTGGGGATAACATTCGCGCTTTACAATATACGGCTGGAAATGGAAAAATTCATCAGAAATTTGACCTTCAGATTAGACTACGGCAGAGACAGCAGTCATATTTGAATTATAATGCCAGAAGATTATCTTTCGACTGAAGTAAATTTCATGTAAATTACAAAAAATTATCTTTGTTTTATTCCATTTCAAAGTTCTATACCTCTATAAAAACAACGTTTGCAAGAATAATAATGATTATTTCAAAGACTTTTTAAATAATTTTTGTTTGTATTTTTAATCACTAGTAGAAAGTATACATGCACAAGTTTTCTTCCCTTTTATACTTTTCTCAATACTCATTCGAAACAATGAAGTTTAGTGCGAAGTCGGCTTCCATCAACCCATGTGAAAACTTAAGTATATAAGCAATTTTTACTTAAGATTCTTATTATTTACTTTCAAATGATGTTTACATGATGTTTTTATGATATCAAAAATTTAATTGAAATTTTCTAGGTCGCCACATGATTCATTATATTATTAAGAATCACCTCTATATATATATATATATATATATATATATATGCCTTTTACTTTATCCAACCTTTGGGCTTAATTTCATTGTTTTTATAAACAAATGTAAAATTTAATACAAAAAGTTGTATGTATACATAATTAAAAATAAGCAGAACACTGTCACTTCTTCCTTTGATCGCTGGTGGTATCCACTTGCAATGTCTGCTTTAGATGCCATTAAATTTGCCAATTATCACACTGCTGCGGTGTTGTTGTTTTTGACCTGTAACACATAAAAAACACATCAAATTCGGGTACAAAAATTAACAATTTAAAACCAATAAAAAAATTTGATTTAATTCAATAAATTAATTTAAAATAATTTTAAGTGTTTTTTTATCGTTTCTGAACATTTTATCTCATTTTCTACTTACATTTTTTTTAATTTTTAACTTTTTAACTAAAAAACACAGATAGAGAAAACCCCTCCGTTAATAAAAAAGCAACTGAGAAAAACGGAGCTCCGATCGTAGTGCAGAATACATACAATCGAAAGAAAGTGAAGGGAATCGAAACGCAGAATACCAAAGCTGCCAGACGGAGAAAATTTCGATTCGAATCGAAACGCAGAATAGCCCCAATTATATTTTATATTTTTAAAGCTATATTATTATCCTTAGCTTTAAATAGATGGATGATTATGGAGCCAGTGCACTCCAAAAGACTTCCCAGAGAACAGTATTTATTTATGATTTTTTTTGTTTTTGTATCTATAACCGATTTACAATTATTAAATGAGTTTAAGAAGAACAGTGAACAGGAGAACGTCGATGGATAGAAAAATGGGAAGCGCGTGAGCAGCAATAAAAATCAGCTTTTGCCTTACACTGAGTTTCCCCACCATCTTCGATCATACATTTGACAATATGGGGGCATCGTCATCGACCAGCTTGTAACGAGGTTAGCTTTGACTTATACTTCTTGATTTGCTTTAAAAAGATTTTTCTGAAATCAGAAAAATTATAACATTTAATACTTTGTAATCGAAAATTATATAATTTCTCGGGTGGATTTGTATTGCTTTATTTGTCACTCGTTATTGAATTTTTCGATTTTCGTGAGAATTTTCGATAAATTTGTGGAACTATTATCTTTTTTTTATTTGATTTTTCTTACTTTCATTTTTTAAGAACTTCGTGAAATTTCTATTATTTCTATTATTTTGACAAAGATGCATTTTTTTAAAAAAGAAAATTTTTTAAAAAGTTAGAATTCGTGTAAAAATTTTATCTTTTAGTAATTTGGTTTTTTATGTTTTTATAAAATTTAATTTTCCATACAAAACCGATTATTGTTGTAATATAAATTGTTTGCCAAAGAATTAAATTTTAAAAATTGAGCTGTCATCCTTTGACATTTACATGGATATTTTAACCATGTAAGGTTTAAATTTACTATCAAAATTTCACTGCATCAATTTGTAAAATTTGAGCAGGTCTACCTCATATTTAGGCTCCTTCTGAGACTGCTGCGGGCAATTTAATCTAACTGAAAGAAAGGAACGCATTTTTCAAAAAAATTAAAAATTTCGCATATTTTCGCATATGGGGCTAATAAAATCCACAAGCAGTCCTTGAAAACATATTATATCCAAAGAAAGTCACCGTATGGTACGATTTGTGACCAAGCGGTATTATCGGCCTGCATTTAATTGAAAATGAGCAACGGGATGCCGTCAACCTTGAATTATCTGCACTACCTAAGGATGATTACCAATTTTTTGTGGTTACAGTTGGCTAATGTTGACATCAGTGACTTTTGGTTTCAGCAAGACGACGTGTCGCGACTCTACAAGCCCCATAGCCATCCAAACATTTATGCTATTGCATAAGAAGCTTCTTGGTGGCGTATTTCTCGGTCTGAAGATGACAATGTGCCGCCTATTATTTTCTCTGGGACTGCTTGAATAACTGGGCTTAGCTGAACAACCCAGAAACAATTGATGCTTTAAAAGATGAAATTGGGTGCTGCATTGACCAGATAAGCGGTGATGAGCGGAAAGAACGGTTATCTGCTAAATTGTTAGAGGTAGACGTTTGCCCGCCATCATATTCCGTTAGTAATTCTAATATTTCTACTTAACATTGGTATCAATTAAAGCTAAAGTTATCGAAAAAAGTATGTACGTGTTTTACGTCAATTTACTTCCTAATCTCAAATTTGCCCACTTTTTTTTTGTTTCCTAAATGATATCTTGAATATTGAATAAAAAATAATAAATTTTATATAAAAAACGTTTTACTTAAAAATTCAATTTTTAAAAAAAAGAAAACAAAAATATTTGTTTTCCAAATTGAAATCTGGCGTAAATTCTTAAACTTTTAAATACTTCTGGCACCATCTGCGTAAGATTTGTTCCCTCACTAAAAAGATTGTAGCCAGTTAAGTCAGTTTGTCGGTTGCACTTTAATTTCTCTATTAATATTTTTGTTATTTTGTCTAAGGAAACCATAACACTGTGCAAGAAAATTCTCCAAAGCACAAAATTATATTTCCACTCACGCTTACAGTACATAGCTACTACACAGTCAGTTATCATTAAAGCAAATATGTAACAGTGGGCTAAACCGCAATTAAGATGACACAGCTCAACCCTATACAGCATAATAGGAGTTAAAACAAAAAAGTGTTGTCGAAAAATTATAAAAGAAAAACTTAAAAAAAATAAACGAAAAAACACAAGATGTTTTTAACTCACATCAAAAGATAAAACAGAAAAACTGCAAAAGCAACAAGAGCAATAATAGCAACAATTTTCTTCTCAAACAAACACTCTCTAATTGTAAACAATAACCACAACAAAAACAAGAACAACAACAGTAAGGGTATTACAATATAAGATTGTCAGCCTGGCTGGTGCAAACAACGCGCAATCTCCTATTCAATTTGATGCTCATTTTCTTCATTCTCATTTTCTTTGGGGTGCGAAAGTGCATGTGTATGTGTATATAGGTATATATACATACATGAGTGCGTGTACAATTCAGAGTTGCCAAATATATTTTATTTACTCAAATTTGCCAAATTCTATATTTTTAAATATCAAAAACAATACAATGTGACGACAAATAAAAAAGTAGAGAAGAAAGCTAAAGTTGGTGTCTGAACCTAAACTTTGTTGCTGCCATTTGATCGAGTTGGAAATAGGAATACTCACACTTTCTTCAAAACTAATTTTCTCTTTTAAAAATTTAGAGTTGCGACGAACTTAAGTCTAACTAAAACATGTTCATTTAATTATTGTATTTAAAAAAAAGCCTGGAGAAAAATCTTGTTTTTCTTTCCAACAAAATCCTATATATTTTATACGTCTACAAATTTTGAAATGAAAGTAAAGTGAGCAGAATAATAAATTTTAAAGCTTGTATGATACCATTGTGAGGTATAATAAGCTTCATCGGATTCATTTGGTTATCCAAAAACATTTCAATTGTATTGTATTGTATTGAGTGCAGCGATAATGCCCTTCAATTTCTGTAGCTTACAGCAGAACGATGATACCATAACCGATATGAACAGAACTAAAATAAGGCGACTTTTGTAATAGCGATAGCCTAGAATATATTAAAAAACTGTGTTCTCAAAGTTACATAAAGTCGGATTTAAAGTGGCTAAAGAAAAAAATTAAAAATTTTAGTCCACATGCTGCAAAGCGGTAACTCTGATATAAATAAGTGCCTGAAGTAGATTTTTACTCATTTAACATGAAGGCAATTTTGTACACACGGTGCTTTTCGCAAAGCGACAGCAGCCATGAGCTTTCAGTCCCGGATTGGCTGTTGCTGGGTAATGTTAACTCTGCTAAATAAACGCTGTACAGAATGAGAACGGTCTTTTCCTTCAAACCCGTTAGCTTAATATATATTTGCGGTTGTGATTTTTTTGAAAAAAAGAAAAAAATTTAGAAAATTATTTTACAATTTACAGTTGGCCTAAAAAAGAAATCGAACATTAAAAAAATTAATAAAAAAAAAACTTTAAAAGAAAACTGTGTGGTTTTCTTGCGAAAAAGAATCTCTTTTTTTTTTGGTGACACTAAAAATAATATTTTTCTTCTTTAAAGATTAAGAATAATTAAATATATGTTAATAAAAATGTGAGTGATAAAATAATAATTTGCTTGTGAAAACAATAAGTTTTGTTGTGGTGACAACAAATAATAATCAAATCAATTTTAAAATTTCAAATAAGAAAAAAATTGTTGAAAATTATTTAAAAAAAATAATGTAACCAAATAAAAATTGTGTTACTAAAGAAATCTGAAGTTACGCCATTTTCTTGTATTTTTTACTTCTTTTTGTTTCTTTTTCTGCTTTTGCCTGTAACTGTAACTGTAACAATCTTGTGTTTCTTTTTTGGTCTTGTGGTGCTGTTTTTCTGTTGCCTGCCTGAATCTGGTTTATATAAATACGTTTGTTTGTTTGTATAAGTGTTTTTCTTTTCTCACAACTTTAACCTTCATCAACCAATACTTACTCCTTCTGGGACTCTGCCATACTTCCGCATTGCAGCATTGATATGGCTAGACTATTTACAGAGGTTCTATGCCAAATGAATTCCATTCCTTTTCTTTACAAAAAAATCATTAAACCCAGGAAGAATTTAAAAAAAGAACAATTAATAAAATAAATTTTAAACAAACCCAATTATAAAGATCAAAAGGGGAAAACTCTTATTGTTAAATCTTCCGTTAACTTCACCGTAAAATCTTTAACTACCAAAAGGATACAGACATTTCATTTGTTTATTTGCTGATAGTTTGCAACTATAAAAAAAAATAATAAACAAGAAGAACTCAACTCGGCCAGATAAAAACAAGTCAAGGAGCCAATAAAAAGCATATTAAAACCTCATGATTATCTCCTGTGTAATCTTATGCTTTGTATTAGGAGCACTTGCTATTTGTGTAAAAATATTTCAAATAATCGATAAAAAATCAAATTTATTTTTAAATGATAAAAAAAAGTTATTCGATTAATGTTTAACGAATTGAGTTTCATTTTTTTTATGATATATCACATCCTTCTTATAAAGTTACATCAACAGTAAAAGGAAAAAATCATCATAAATTATCGACTCTATTAATCGGCTTAAAGTGAAGCTATTTCCTGCAAAGACTCAACATTTCTTGACTGGAAACAAAGTGACTGGAGTAGTATTTTTCGATTATTCGATTTATCAAACAATTCTTTCGATTTTTAAAGGTTGAGGTTAGGAAGAAAATTTTTTTAAAACTCACACCCTTTTTTTGAAAACTTTAGTTTTATTAAAACAAATATAAAATAATAACATGGAAATTAATAATGGAATATGATGTTGGGGAAATATCCATTTTGTGTGCGGGTTGTTCACGTAAACTTGGTCTTTCAAATGGCCCCAGAGAAAGTAGATCACACGTCGTAAAATCACAAGAACGAGACGGCCAAATGACATCGTCAGATGGAGAAATTATGCGACCGGGAAATTTCTCATGCAATAGCTGAACTATTCTTGTTGAAATCAAATTTTACCGATGTCAATATTTGCACAATTGTGGCCACAAAAAGTTGGAAAATTTACGGTAACGGTGTTTCCTTGCTCTTTTTTAAAAAATACCGGCTGATGATGCCCGTAATGGCCTTTCGAGGACTGTTTGTGGATATTTTGAGCCCCATATGCAATATTTTCGTTTATTTATATAACCGCCTGATTGAAAATGAGTCTCATCATTAAAAATGATTTTGTTGAAAGATTGCTTCGCATATCGAGGAGTTGCTACTACCATCGTATTGTTGATGGTTTATTTACCATGTTGGTAATAAATTTTTGCAATTAATTAAAAAAATTTTAAAATTTTCTAACGTTTTACTAAATAGTGTCAAAGGACGACAGCTCAATTCTTGTCTTCTTATCATTTAACAGACAATTTATTTCATAACCTTAAATTTGCCCACCCGTTGTGTTATTATTTTTATTTTTAAAAAATTTTGAACATGTTTTTTATTTTGAATTTAAATCGCAGATATTCAAAAGGTATTTTATTTACATTTTGACTGTAAGAACGACGTTTGCGTAACAAAACAAAAACGTATTTCGATTGTTTCACTTTCACCATTTGTTTCATTCCAATAATTTATGATGCATGACTTTTTTTAAAGCAACACTAAAGTAAAAAATGAAAGAGTTATTTCCGTATGATATAATGATCAAAACAGAAAAGAGGTCTCGATAGTGGCTTATAAAATTGTAAATTGACTGAATTTATAACTTCATCGTGACCAATAAACAACAAGAAATACGTTTATTAGATGTGCCGAAAAAGTGAGCTTAATAATGAGCGTAGTCAAGTAAACTTGTACATGCTTACATTTCGAACTTAGGATGCCATTCGTACTAAGTTTGGGTAAATCTATAAAAAAAAATTAAAAAAAAAAACATATATAAAATAACATGCAAAATACAATTTTAGTTTCTTTCGAATTTTCCAAACATATTTTATAGTGCTGCAAACGTTTAAAGCCGTTCTTAAATTATGTGCTTAGAAACGGGCACCACTTCATTTTTTGTTTGTGTAGATAATAATGAAATACTTGACAGTGGGTAAAAAATTACAAATAATTTCTCTAATATTTATTGGAAAAAATTCAAAAAATTTCTTAATTAATTTTTTGCTTTTTAATTTTAAACAAAAAATCACCACAAGTTTGATTTGATCTTTTAAACAGATATTATCCCAAACAATATTTTAAAGAGGAATTTCGCGTAAGAATTTGACTTTAAAGACTTATAAGTTTCAACTGGTGCAGGAATTAAAGCCGACCGACCATTCACATCGCAGTAGATTCTCTCAATTCATTCAGGAACAACCGACTTTATTTTTCTAAAAAATCTGTTGTCAGGATATGTCAACAAGCAAAATAGCCGCATTTGGGCTTTTGAAAATCGTAGAGCGATTATTGGGATGCTTTTAAATGCTCAACGTGTTACTCTATGGTGCCGTTTTTTTTCGACGATGAGGCTAGAAATGGGGTAACGGTCAATGGATCACACTATCGCAAGATGCAAACAACTCAATTTTGGTCTATTATTAACCACGTAGATATCACTCAGACGTGGTTTAAACAGCCAAATTTCCCGATCGCTTAATTTCACGACAATCAGCAGTTAAGTGGCCGGCCAGATAGTGGGGCTATGTTAAGGACGGAGTCTATACGGAGTCAATCGAATCGATTTCAGCCTTAATATTCAAAATGCGGGATACGTTTAACGAAATAGGACTGCCGTTTTGCCAGAAAGTGATTAAAAACTTAGGTGAAAGAATCTACATCTGTCAGTGTGGTCGTGGTGGACATTTGTCATTCATTATTGCCGAATTTGGTGCTTTATTATGTTTTAGAAAGCAAACTTCTTGTTGAAAACTTCTTGTTATAAAGACAAGAGCAAAATTTGCCTCCATCTTCTAAAAAAATGGATTCCATTTTAGTACCAATGGCGTTACCAGATCTACGCCATTTATTTATTTGCGGGTGGATTATAAAACAACAGGTGGTGATCACAACAAAACTGAAAAGGCAAAATATTTCTTTACTTTTGAAATCGGTTTAGAAAGTATAAAGAAAGATTTTTAAGGCGATGCTTAGTATTTCTAATTCGCTCTCTGTTTGCTGTCAATGTTCCTTTTAATTTTTTATTGTTATTCTACAGTATTTACAACCACTTGTACAATAGCTTAAAAATTTTGTAATCTTCTCAATGCCAGGCATAAGAAAAATATTTATTTTATTTATTTTTCAGTTGAACTGTATGCAGGGAATATAGTGTTGTTGATGTTGTTGTTGTAAAACATGAAAGAAATAAAAGAATGTAAAAAAAACAAATAACTAAAGCAAAAAACAACTTCCAGGCCCGCAGATAATTACAAGTCTTCTCGCAACTTGTATAACAGAATCTCGTACTTGTTAGAAAAGAAAGAAGAAAAACAAAATTGTGCTACAACAGTGGTCGGTCCGATATAGAAACATGCCACTTGTTTTAATAACAAAACCTTAAACTAAAGAACTTTGTAATGTAATGTGGCTGTGTGTGTGTGTGTATTAAGCAGCTAAATAATGTTTACACATGTTGTTGTAGTTTCCCCTCAATTTTTGAGTTTTTTTTTTGTGAAACATACGTACAATTCACTGTACTTTTGTTTGTTTTTGTTGTTGCTACAATATTTATAAAAATTTTTATTTTAACTGTAACCAAAAAATAACTAACCTCGGATACCATTTATTTTCATCATCATCATCATCATCGTGACCACTACAACCACCAGCACTCGTATTGTATGACAGTGTGTGCGTGCATATGTAAAGTAAAGTATTCATCAACTATTTAGCACATTTTCATATAAACTAAATGCCACATACCGCACACATACACACACACATCACATATGCTCATACATATACATATAAACCGTTAATAGCAACAACAGTTGTCCGTTCTTTCATTCCTTTTTTTCGTAGGTATATATGTGTGCCTGTGTTTGGTTAAATGTGTGAGTTCTTAGCCTGTTCGTCATTGATGTCGGAAGCACGTAAATCACATAACTTGCTTCCGGTAAAACGATGTTTGTATTTTTGTTTCAAAAAGTTTTTTTCTTCTTCTTCTTCTGCTTCAGCTTTGTTTTAAACGCCTCCGAAAGAATAAAAATAAAATAATACAAAAAGCTAAAAGGAAACAGTTGATATTTTTTAATTGAACCTTTTTGGGGCTCGTATTTAATTTCCTGACCTTCTTCCTTGCAAATATTAGAGTTGGTAAAAATAATTTATGGGCGTTAATAAATTTATTTGCTGTGCTAAAATGTTTCATTTTTTGCACATCGTGTGAAATATAAAAAAAGTTATTTTCCAAAAGTTCTTTGCGGTTTATTATTTTAAAAAAATACAGATTTATATTATTTAGCATATTCAGGAACTGGTGATAATAGAAAAGAGGTTATATTAAAGGATACTTAAATTTTTACTTCCTAAATATAAATGATTAATTTAGACAATTTTCATTTTATTTTTCGTGGGTGGGCAAAAATGGAGGTTGTGAAGCAAATTGTCCATCAAGTGATTAAATGGCAAGATATTTATTTTAAAGCAAAAAATATAAATTTTTAAGCATGGAACGTAAATTTTATTGTAATAAGTTACTATGAAAATGCTGAAAATTTCACGGTATCACTTCGTAAAACTTGACCCCACTGTGCTTAATGCGTGATAAGATTTACATCTGCGTCTAGGCGTAAGCCATAGTCATATGGCGGTCAAACTACAGTGGAATGAAAAGCAACGTCATTCTTACCCTAGGTAGCCGAACACTAATTCTGGCAACAGGTTATTCCTAGTTGCAATTTCAGCGGTTCCGAAGCAGGATCGCAAACCACTACTCCTCGCTGAAGAGTTGGAGACTATCCAACTCCTGGTCCAGAACAGATAACTAGCATGCTCAGTGGAATTGTATCCTTCACCCATTGTTTTTAGTAAAGATGAGATGATCCCTACACCACGATACTTCCGAAGCGCCAACCTCAATAATCAGTCAAAGAAACAATTAAAATGCTAAAGAGACAATTAGCGGAACTCTGGGGCTTACTGATTCCCGTGGAAGTAACGTGGAGCTTCCAGTTGACTCCCTGCTTACCTTCAGGGGACTGGTTAAGTAATCCATAAAGACTGATAAATGTGCCCCCGGAGGGGATCACTGTGTGTAATGACGTGGTAAGATTTACATCTGCACCTGGCCGTGGGTCTTAATCAGATGGTGGATCGTTACCACTGTTGGATGATATGTAGCGTCGTCCTCGCCCTAGAAGGCCTTCGGATACGTATATCCTACGGTCACTCCTAGTTGCAACTTCAAAAGCCCGGAGTAAGCCGCAGCCTTCACTCCTTGCTGAAGAGTCGGAGACTATCCAACTCCTGGTCCAGAACGCATGAAGCTTCATATAATTAAGAACACGACGGCATTCATACTCACTGGACCTGGACCATTCATTGTGAATGATCCGACCCACAAACTCAAACGAGGGCCTCGAAACACACAGCCACCACGATAATCTCGAAGGGCCTACCTCAATAATCAGACAGAGAACAGCTAAATGCCTAAAGAGACAAATAGCGGAACTCGGGGTTTCACTGATTCCCGTAGAAATATAGTGGATTGTCCAGTTGGCTCCTACTCCCCTTGAAGGGGACTGGGCTCCCTTTTACCCCGCAAGACACAAGTCTACATGGTTGCAGAATCCATAAAGACTTATAATGTGCCCCCGGGGGGAATCACTTTGCGTAATTTAATAGCTTAATTTTAGGCTCACCGCATTGTAGCTGACAATAGACAATATGATTGCAGTGGTCGTGATGAAAATAGCCGCCGTTCAAAAAAGTGTTGAGAATGATCCCGGCTCATTAACTCGTCAATGTTCACAAGAATTGGGCATCGTTAGAGGCACTTTGCGAAAGATCTTCATCTTCGAGCTTATAAAGTTCAACTCATTGAAGAATGTTTGCATAGAAGGTTTATGAATTAACTACTTTAGAAACGCAACAAAAGCAACGCATTTTTCATATTTACTAAATGAGGCTCATTTTCAATTAGGCGGTTGTGTAAATAAACGATTGTTTCATATGGGGCACAAGAAACCCACAAACAATCCGCAAAAAACGGTTACATCCAAACAAAGTGACCGTATGGTGTGGTTTGTCGTCGGCGGCACCATCGGCCCGTATTTTTTTTTTTTGGAAATGGGTCCTGTGAATTCACTGCGCTACTAAACCATGATAACTTATTTTTTTTTGGCCACAACGTTGATATCAGTGATCTTTGGTTACAGTACCAAAAGCCAAAAACCAATTGAGTTATTTCATGAGAAATTTTCAATTTGCCTAATTTTTCGATTTGGCGAAGCTTTGCTGAAAAATGCGGTTAACAATTTTGTGAAAAAAGCAAACGTCTGTCAACGTGCTAGAGGTGGACTTTTGCCTGACATCATATTCTATTATTAATTCCATATTTTTGCTTTACATTGATATCAATAAAACTGAAGTTGTAAAAAAGTGGATGTTTTAAACCAATTTACTTCTTATACGCAAATTTAACTACCCATTATTTACGAATCATGTAAAACGTCATACGTGACGTTACAATAATTTTTTTTTAATTTTCGAGTATTATTACGACTGCTACTACACTATTTTGTGTAAATTTTTTCTTACAGTTCTCAAAAATTTGAGAAATTGTTAATTAATTTGCAATTTTGTCAGACGGAAATTATCAGCGAAAGGTTCCGCTAATAATATGAACAAGTACAAAATTAACAGAACGGAAATTTTATCGAAATTCGTATAAATAAAAATGAAATAGTGAAAAAGGTTGTTATGGAAAATTGAAAAATTCGGAAAAAATCTGGATTTGTATTTTTCTTAAGTTCGCAAAATAAACATGTACAAGTTCCATTGACCCACTTTTTCGGAATACCTAAAATACGTAATGATTGCTTATTGGCCGTGAAGAAGTAATATTGTTAGCGAATTGATGACGTATAAATTGGTGGACTCCATTACTAAACAAGATGATTTCATCAACTGTTCAACCGAATTTTTAAACTCGCTGGAATTAACCGGATTGCCATCATACACTCTTCAACTGAAAGTCGGATCAGCAAATTATAATGTTAAGAAATATCAACCAACCACGATTTTGCAATGACAAGCGGCTGGCCGTAAAAAAATCGTGAACAACGTCATCGAAACAATATTTCTTAAGGGAAAGTATAGAGGAGAAAACGGTTTATTGCATGGTAAAACCAATAATTCCGACCAACAACAAAGACAGTCGTTGAGTATTTTCGCAAAACAAAAAATGTCGTGTAATATAAAGCATTGAAATGAACGAAAAAACATTTTTAAAATGGTGAAAGTCAACAACAAAAGTTTGAAAAATATTTAAAAAAAAGAAAAATTTACTAAAAAATTTAAATTTCATTCATAAATAAAAAATGTTAATAAATTTAAATTTCATAATAATTTTATAAAGTGTCAATTAAAATTAAAAAAAAAAAGTTTCACAAAAAATATAAGTAAAGAGAAATTTTTGAGAGAAATCGAAAACTTACTAAAATCTAAATTTAACAATAAAAATCAATTAAAAAATGAGAACTTATCAAACCCCAAATATCACTACAATTCAAAATTTTATTAAAATCTACATTCTGCAAAAGTGAAAGAAAAATGCAATTTTACAGTTTGTAGCCCTCTTGCCCACATAAAACTTCATTAAGTGCCCTGCTCTGCAAGTTTACAAAATTGTCTACCTAGGAGTTCCTTGGCTTATCTAAAAGATCCATCTTCAGGTCCTGAGTTTAGGGTCAAAAAGTGCTCTTTTGCTGCCACTACTAGATCTTTCTGCCTTTCGTTAGCCGTAGTTTTCTAATATCTTAGTCCTTCTATGTCTTTAGGATTAAATTCGGTTCCTGTCGGGTATATTTGGCTTATCTGCATAACAGTTGACGTTTCTAGAGCTACATTAACACCTAAAAACAGTAACGGCTATCGAAGGTACTATTATACTGCGACAATTTACCGGATATAAATTCCTGGCTGTGCAGATATCCCAATTAGAGATTTGCAACCATTTCTGTTTGCCATACTTGAACTAAAGTATTTATTTTGAAGAAGGTTGACAAGTTTCTCGATTTTCACTTATCTCTGGGACAATTTTCATTTTGAGTCAATTCTGCCATACAAGTAGAGCAGCTTACACAGGGTCAGTTAAATTTTGGTTATTATACTGTGAAGGAGTGATGGTCATTCGTACTGTTTTTTTTTTTGTATAAACAAATTGATTTATGGTTGCATAAATAGTCTAGTCAGATTTTGTTAAGAGAACTGCCACCTAATCCTAAGAAAGCCCTGGCAAAATCGAAAATACGATTGTGCAATTAATTTATCAAAACGTCTTTCTGCGAATTAAAAGAGAAAAGAAGCTATACTTGTCTAATTGTCTGACACGTTCAGACTCAGCTTTTAACCAATTGATAAACATTTGAAAAACAATTTTTTTAATTATTTCTAGCAAAATGAATTTTCGATTTTTATTTAATTTTAAATAAATTAATTTTAAAAAAAGTGGAAGAAAATTGCAATAATTAATAGAAAAAAAAGCAACACAAAAAAACCATCAGAGAATCTGTGCATGTTTCTACGGCCATTTACCAATGTGTTGGTATTTGTGATAAAATAAATAAAAAAAGAAATAAATAAATAACTGTAAATGTTTTTACATTCACACAACTATTTACGCCATAATCAACAGCAACGACAACAACATCAACAACATCCGTTGCCGAAGTAGCGCATACATATTTAAAATACAAAAAATACATAATAAATCTAACAACAACGGCCACAACAAGTTGACCATCATCCATGTCAACGTCATCATCATTTTTGTGCTGTTAAATGTTTAAATGTATTTGTGCAGTGAACGGTATCAATGATTACTAGTGGTCATTGTGGTGTGTTTAATATTTCAAATTTTACCCTTGGAGTACACACACAGACATATATACATAGATACAAGTTGCATATACAAACATACTTAAACATGTACATGTATATTTACAGTTAGTTTGTACTCAAAACAAAAGAATGATGTAAACAATAAAATAAATATATTTAAACGCAGACGCATGTGTTTGTGTTTGTTGAGCTGTAAAATTTCTTTCGTCTTTTAACGTAACGGTTCTTGAGAGCGTATGTGTGTAAGAGTGCGTGAGAGCCGCAAAGCGTGTGCTTGCATTAACATTTCGTTTCCGGTTAAATGAAATTTGTTTTTATTTCATGTTCTTCAAACAAACAAAGAAGGAAGAAAAGGAATTTATTTTCTATTCAACTTTAACATTCTATTTATCAAACTGACTGCCTGCCTGTCAGCCTGTCTGCCATTCCCTCAGACTTGGTGTACACAACAAAACAAACTACAAACAGCAATAAAAGCAAAACTTTAAGTAAAAACAACAACCCAACTCTGTCAAATAAGAGAGAAAACAAAATAAATGAAATGAAAAGAAGAGAATAGAATAGAAATCAAAGTAAGTAGTAGCTGTGATTTGTTGTTCTTATGAGATTTTTAAAGCTAAAATGGAATAAGAAATTAAAAAAAAAAGAAAAGAAAATTACCTTTTATTTTTTTACAATCTATCGCCTACGTGCATAACAAATGCTTAACTATTAGAGATCTATTCAGAAAAAAGTGTTAACAAAGCAGAATAAACTAATATAGACAGAAATAAATCAGACAGGAACATAAACATATTTTTAAATCAGACAGACAGGTGTTTGTTAATTTTTTGTAGTTGTTTGGAGTGAAAAACGTGAAAACTTTGAATCGATTCATCATCCCAACTAGTAAAAATAGAAATGATATTTTAAGTAAGCTCTTCTCATCTTAATTAAAACTCAAACACTTTTCTAAAATTATATTTCGGTAATTAGAATAAACAAATGAATAAATATCGTACTTTTTTTTGTTGTACTTACTTATCTTGATGTCTTCTTTATGCACAATAATGGGCAATATAAAGTAGAAATAAAAAAAAAAATAAAAAAAAAATAAACCCGAGAAAATAATTCAGTGATGTTGAGTCACAAGAACGAGGTGCCCAATTGACACCGCCAACGCGAGAAAGCACCTGACGCGGATTTCTTACGCGGTACCACTATTACCATTACGAGTATATTGTTTTGATCTATTGTCAAAACAACATCGTGAGCTTCGAATTTAGTGATTGATTGCGCACAGCTGTTCCAGAAGGATCCTGATTATGAAAAAATTCTGCTTGAATTTGTCGCAGTGATACAGTGAAATTTTCACTTTGATTTTAAATTTTCACAATTGAAATTCTTTGCTCAAGATTGTAACGTTTAAAATTTCCCATCTTTTTTCTAAATAAATATCAAAGGAATAGCGCTCAGCTATCGAGATTCAATAATTTAACGCGCAATTTACTTCCTATAAGCCTTAACCAGTTCAAAAAAATTACTTTTAGGAAAGTTGTTCTTTCAGCAAACGGGAAAAAAAAACTACTGGATATTTACCTATGCATTTTAACCAAAATTATTCAGATAACTTTTATAAAATTAAATTTGATAATCAGATTCCTTGAATCGCATTCAATTGATGTGGCATTATTTACAAAATCAAAACGATGAAGAATGACGGGGATAAATTCGGGTAAATGAAATACCGTTATTGAACATGAGAAAAAGTTACATGATTGTATAGGGTCCGTCAAATAATTTTTGTTTGTTTTTAATGCTATAAACAAAACTATACAGCTTCGGCTGTGTGGCACGTAGCGCCGTCCCGTTGAAACCAAATGTTGCCAATATCCTCTTCTTCCATTTTTGTGAACAAAAATTCGTTCAACATGGCCCGATAACGATTGCCTGTAACGATTGACTTTTACGCCCACTCCTGAAAAATGGCCCAATTATGCCTCTGGACCAAAATCCGCACTAAACAGTTACTTGTTTTTAGTTTGGCAATATAATGATGGTTGAAGTAAAAAAAAAACAATATAAATAAGAGATAAAGTTTCAGTAATTCGATTCTTTAATGTTAAAATCTCAGTCTATTCTTGTCATCGTTTGTCAACACTAAGAATTTTTTAGCTCAAAAACTATCAATAGTCAACGTTGAATTGAAGAATATTCAAATATGCTAAATCAAAATTATTAAACTACATAATTTTTATTCCCTACTAGCTGACCCGGCAAACGTTGTTTTGCAATAGTAATAACGAAAAAATTGGATTTACTTAATTTTAATTAATCTTTCGTGTAGAGAATACCTTAAAAGTGCTATATTATGTTATAGTTCGACTTGTAATAGAATAAATGTTGTTGATTTGATTTGTGGAAAAATCGTAATTTCAATGTAATTCTGCCGAATCACGTTTTTCAGGAATTTTCCGAGTTTTCCACTAAGAGTTTTCTATTTGGCAATTCGAAAAGCTACAACGGAACAATTGCACACAAAATTCCATACTAAAAATTAATTTTCGATTTTTCCAATTTCCCGGCTTTTCCGTACGATTTTCCCAAAATTTTCCATACTAACATTCTCCTGGCAATTACGAACAACTGGAAAAAAATTTGAGCCTAATCGGCGCAGCCGTTCTAGAGTTATGGAACGACAATAAAATGTACACTTCTTTTTGTATATATAGAAGAAGATAGATATCCAAATAAACATTAAAAAGAACTGTGGCGCCGACTCTTCAATGGTATTCCCAGCGATGAGATTAGAGTTTAAATGTTAGTCTAAACTAACTTTTTAGTCGAATTTCGCTATGGGCAATAATGTAACCGAAGCTACAAAAATATATTAAAATTACTTTTTTCTAAAAAAAATTTATTATTATTAAAGGTGACTCTTTATTAGAACTGGTGATGAAATGAAATAAAACGAGACAGAGGCAGCTTAAACCTAAAGTAGCATAAGTTAATGACGCAAGCAATAACATAACAGTAGTTGGTTAAAAATAGACTAGTTGGTAAAGGAAATCGTTAGTTAATTCTAAAAAGACAAGGTTTTTTTTGTACTTTTAAAGTAACGATATGTCTGCGAAAGCTGCATTTTCTAATATCCTTGTAAGGATATTAAAAAAACGAAAAAGTATATTTTTTAAATAGAGAAAATTTATTTATTTACTTTTTAACACAAAAACATTAAAAAAATTATAATAGGAAAAAGGAGAAATTCAATATGTAATTAAAATTACGATAAAAAAAATTTTTTAAATTTTTTGTGTAAAGGTTTTTTCAATTCATTAAAATACTGATATTGTTACGAAGATGCGATGATAAGTTTTAACAGCAAATAATTATTAGTAAAAAAGTAAACGAACGCTTATAAGAAATTCTACGAAAATTAACTAACACAGAACACAGCCAAGCAGGCGCCTAAATTGAATGATAATAACAAAAACAATATGGGGTGATGTTAAAGTAGAATATTTTTGTATGTGCGAGAGCAGCTTAAAACAACTATATAAGTACCACGGGCTGGGCAAATGAAAGAATTTATGTTAATTCATCCTTGAGAAAAGACATCAAAGTTGCCATCGTGTTTATTTTGTGTGTATTGAAGGTAAATAAATCGCTTAATTTAATTTAAAACTCTGCCATAGAAGAACTCAATATAACAAAATGTTTATTAAAAGAAATAAACTTGGCAATATATTGAAAAAGTATACATACATAGCTATACCACCTTTTTTGCACCATTATATGCAAGGGTTGCGCTTAGATTTTTGTGTTTTCCGAATTTCTGCGAATCAATGTTTGTAGACTCATATCTTTTGGTTGGTTATCATGTTGTTACGTTTATTCCTTTAACGTTTAGTTTATAGAGTTATTTTATTACACAAAATAATTACACACAATTTTTAGAATTTTGTTTTTTTAATTACACGATTTAATTGGATGATTATTGACTTATTCGCATTAATACACAAAAATACACGATGGTAACTTTAACATGCGTATTCACTTGATCACGTTTACCATTAGAGTGCCTGAGGCAAAAGGAGGAAGTCGTACTGAGCGGTTCTAGAATCTATTAAAAATTTTCATTTGGAAAGTTTTACACATGCTGTGATTTTCATTATTCAGTGTAGGTGTTTATTTGGTTATGAGTCTTCTTTTTTGGATTTTTAATCTTAGTTCATCGAATTTAAATGTACCACGTTGTTATTTTCTGTTGATAAGATTTTTTAGAAACTTCTTGACTTGTTTACATACAATAGGTCATTTAACTTAAGTGACCTTTTGTTTAGTGTTAACTATAACTTAAACTAAACATCTTCGTTATAAGATTGAAAAAATCTGATAAAAAATATAAAATACTTTTGTTGCAAAAGCTTTCATTACCCGTGGTACCTTATTTTGAAACGCTATTGCCTCCATTTAAGGAAAGCTTAACTCCGTTTAGTAATTGATGACTTATTCCCAATTGCAATTGCTAAAATAACAAAATATGCTAAGATGGATGGCATTCTACGAGTAGTACAGTATTTTATTATTATAAGTGTCTTAACAACAATGTATTTTATGTTTTTGAAATAAAAGATATTTTATTTATTTTCAGCTGAAATGTACTACAAGTTTAAAGTCATAGTACTTTAGTAGTCACGCTACAGTGCCAAAAATGAATACATTTTCTCATAAAAAATTAAAACACTTTAATAAGATGATGTGTTAAATTTATAACTCAAAGAGTTGTTTATTTTTCAACTGGTTTGCGTTCAAAGTTACAAATTAAACAATTTTTACGTAAATTGTTCTACGGAAAAGGAGGTCAGGATTTTTCGGCACTCATAAACTTTAATTGGACGAAAAAATAAAATAAAACTTTAAAAACTCTGGCTTTTTTTATTTTGCCACTTAATGCATAAAAACATTAAAGCAATTTCTGAAAAAATAAATTTTGAGTCAACAGAAAGACTCCAGTTTTGCGGCATTTTTTAAACTATGGCTGGAGTTTAAACAAACTACAACAAGTTTGCGCTATAAGCATCACGTTGCATAACTTATAAATAAATAAATAAATAATGCATATTTATTTACTTTATAAATAAATAATAATTTAGAGAAAGAATAAAATTTTACGGAATAAAATTAAGAAAAAAAATTTTTCCAAAAATTGCTTGTAAAAAGTTAATTTTTAGTAAATTTAAAATTAAATACAGAGCGAATAGAAATATTTTTTATTAATTAACTAATTCTCTTGATTTTTATTAATTAACAAATGAAAGATAGTAATTAAGGCCCACTATTTAGTTTTTAAGACGAAAAAGTTTAAGGCATTGAAGAAGGTTCCATTTCACGCTTTTCTACTAGGTAATGAACATGTTTAGGATACCTCAACGCGACTGAAATATATGCCACTACACTGTGTCCAGACTTTAGAAAGTTTGCGATATTTTTAATTTAATTTTAAACTACATCCAAGCCGAAAGGACCGGAAAAAGGCCAAGTTATCTTAAAACATGTCCCTGAAATATTTCGAACACACAAATTTTTACTGAATAGGTACCAATCTCCTATTTACTCTACTAACCATTTCTTATTGGTTAGGCCAGTGTTAAGTTTGCCATCAAGCTGTTTAAAAAATATTAACAACACACATGTATTGAAATTCTCCATTAATTCATATTAAATTCTAATCTTCTTCACAATTTGGAAATTAAGTTCACCTTAGCAGGTAGTCATTTTTTCCTTTTTTAATTACTCTCACTGTGTTATTGTAATTTATTATTAATTATTAAATTAAATAAATATTTTAACATAGATCTCTTATCCATTCCAAAACCGGTACTCAGAGGAAACGGAGAGACTTCAACTCAAGAGTACTTTTCTTGTTTATTAAACAAGCACTTTAGCGCAAACACCACTAAAAGCTTATTGATGGGATTTGAACTCAAGATTTGCTACTTCTATGCAGGCGCATTAAAAAATTCAGTCATGATGGAAACATAAGAATTATTTTCCTTTTTACTCAGGGCACCGACGAACATTGACTAACAAACTTCTGTATGGAAAACATACAAAATAAGCCATCTAAGCTGATGTGGCTTCACACAAATCGACGTATGCATAATAAAAACTTGCGTTAGTATTCTGGTAAACTAACTGTTAGGCAAATTTGAGGTTAGGAAGTAAATTGTTTGTCAAATGTTTAAGTGCCAATAACTGAGCTCTCATTATTTGATATTTAATTAGCAAAAAGTTGGAAAATTTTAAGCAAGCAACGTTACACTGTTGAGCAATGAATTTTAATTGTGGAAATTTACAATCAAAATCTTGAAAATTTCGCTGTATCACTTCGTAAAATTCGAGCAATTTTTCCGCGAAATCAGGCTTCTACTGAGATCGCTGTGAGTAATTTTATAGCAAAATTTAAGGCTCACGGTATTGTGTCTGACAATAGAATAAAGCAATACGCTCGTAGTAGCTTTAGTGATGGTAATATAGCCGCTGTACAGCAAAGTGTTGAGAATGAGTCTAGCTCACCAACTTGTGACGTTCGCAACAATTTGGCATCTCTAGAAGCACTTTGTGTTCGAGCTTATAAAGTTCAACTCATTTAAGAATTAAAGCCGTCCTAGCATTGCCGACATCGAAGGCTTATGAATTGGCTGTTTTTGAAACTCAACGAAAGCAACACATTTTTCATTATTATCAACGAAAACAAAAAGTCCTCGAGCAACCATTAAATCTAAATAAAGTAAACGTAAGAAGCGGTTTGTGGTCAAATGGTATTATTGGCTCGTATTATTTCGAAAATGAGCAGGGAAACGCCGAAACCATAAATTCTCTGCTCTACTAAACCAAGAAACTAACGCTATGAAAGATGAAATTTGGCCCTGCAGTGACAAGCGTAAGCCAAGCTTTGTTGCAAAACCTGCTTTAAAAATTAATGAAAACAGCGGACGTTTTTAATTTGAAAAAAGTCCTTTAATCAGTAATCCATAAAAACTTCAGAGTAATTCGTTTAGTTTAGAGCGCATAAACTTTTGAAATTATCTGAAAAAAATATTTAAAGTCAATAAACCTAGAATTGGAAATTATTCTATATATTCTATTATTCTATACGTTTTATGTTATTTGGTTTTGTGTCTTGTCTTAAATATGTAATCGCCATTTACTTGCTGTTATTGTCATTTAACTCAAGATTTTAAAATTTTACAAGTGGTGGTGCCATTTATTGTTTTTGACTTTTTGTTCATTTTGCACAACACTCAACCAACCAGTTTTCAAATACTTTGTTTTCCATTTATTTTCTTAAATTTTTTAGGATTTTCTTTACGCACATGTGAGAGCATTTGCTCTGGTTTATATTTTTTGGAAAAGCTCTCGATAAAAAAATACACAAACAAGAGCAAATAAAACTGACCTTGGATTCCTTTGAGAGTTTTATACTTTTGGTCATAAAAATTGCACTTTCTCTTTTAAATGGGTTTCTATTACAAAGTAAGCAAAATGTGAGAAAATTAGTTTCCAATAATTTATTTTTATTTCAATTTTTAAATTTTTATGACGACAAATTTATTATAAATGAACATTTTTCAAATAAAACAAGAAAGGGAGCACTATTCTCATTTAACTATCTTCGGCTAAGCACACAAAAAATTCCAAGTTATTAACTTGTTTTAAAGATTGAAAAAAGAGCAAAGGTATTACTTTACTCCTAGTCTGCTGCTTACAAGGACTAAGAATTCAACACGTAGTTTAAACTGAAACGATAAATTGAAATGAAAAATAACAAACTACGAATTGAAAAGGACAATTTTAAAGAATTTTGTTAATTTTTCAGACTTAATGTTGTTGAAGTTGCGATTAACAAATTAAGGTTGGTAACATTTTGAAGTATGAACTGCAGAGTTTAAAATCTATGCGACAGCACAAAGTTTGTATCGGATGGGCAAAAGTGGCTCAAAAACACAGTTTTTCTTGACAATTTCAGTTTTCAGCAATTAATAACGGAATATGAGGCGTCCGCTTTTTTCACAAAATTTTAAAGAACATTTTACAACAAAGCTACGCTTATCTAATCTTTCATCTTTTAGACCGTCAGAAGCTTGTGGGTTGTTCACATAATCCTGATCTTGCAGAGAAAATAATTCAGCGGCATCAAATCACAAGAACGACATCGCAAAACCGAAAAATTACGCGTTTAGGAAACTTTTCATGTAATAACTGGTCTTCGTAGGAAATCGAACTCACAACCCCCAGACTGACAAGCTAGTACACTACCTACTAGCCTACAGGGGCAACTAATGTTAATGTTCTTGGCGTAAAAACTCAGTGTGATGTTCGATGTACTAAACACATTTCCTAAGTCTCTAAAGCAGCTTTCAAGTGCCTCTGTTTTCCAAAAGGGTTTAAAAGATACTTCGCTCCATCCGATCTTCGTACTATTTATACCAGCTATATCCGTCTAGATATAGGTGGTATAAAGATAGATAAAGATGGAGTACAACTCTCATTTATGGGCCGGCGCCCCAAAGTCTATTTTGGAGTTGCCTGACCGCGTACAGGAGAGGGCCAAGAGGCTCATTCAGTAGGGTATCCACCTTTATTGATACCATAAAGCATCGACGCAATGTAGGCTGTATTTCACTGTTTTATCGTTACTATAATGGTAAGTGCTCTAACGAAATGAGGGAACTTGTTACGGAAACTCGTACATTTTTGCGTTTGACTCGATGTTCGTTAAGAGCGCATCCATATCCATTTGTGCTGAGTACTGGACCCAACGATAAAAAAAACCTCCATGAAATACCATACACTTTACTAATTGATACAACTAACAATCTTTGCTTGACATATTCCTTAATATTGCCATATCAGTCACATCTGTGTTTTATGTTTATAGGCGAATTAAAACCCCCAAATTGTTCTAATGTGATACACATTTTTGTGTTGTTGTAAAATAATAGGAAGTATTTTTGTTTCAGTTGTTCTAATGTTTTAAATTTAATTTTGTAACAAATTTTTACCGTAAAATTGCTTTTTTATTTTTACGTTACGTTTATTTACATTCCGTTGTGTTGTTTCCATGTGGAGTAAAAGAATTAGAAAATTTTGTGGCAGACATTTGAGAAAATTTGCATTTACATTAAAAAATATTTGTAATGAAATATTAAATATTTACATGATTTGATTGTAAAACTGTCTCGCTAGAAATTTTTGATTATTTTACAGTATCGCCACACTTAAAATTAAAGAGTGTTTCTTTTCGATAAATAACTTTAGCTTTTTTTAATTTTTTGGTTTGGAGAGAATCAAATAATAATATTGATGCCCTCATTCCTTTAAGAAACGTTTGGTCTATTGAGTTGCACAGAACTTTTATAGTTTCAATTAAATTACATGACTTTTTACGTTTATTCACAAAACTACACGATGGTGACTTTAGCAATTTAACGAATGAAAGCTGCTGCTTCTAACTTGATCACGTTCACGTCCATTAGACTGTCCGACCCATGATGAAGAAATTTTAATTCATCACATTTGGGAAGTTCTACAATCGCATTTACTATAAATGCTGTCCTTGAGATTAAGATTTTTCTGATTGTTAATTTATATTCGCGGAATTTAAATGTATTATGTTGTTGTTTTGTTGTTTTCTTGATTTGTTAACAGATAAAAGTTTGTCAACAAGAAGTTTGTTTTCTAAAACAAAATAAAACAAAAAATTTTGATTAAGATGAATTAATTTGTGTTTTGTACTACGAAGAGCAAAGGCGAATAAGGAATGATATCTGGAGAATATCCACCATGACCACGCTGACAGATGATTCTTTCATTAAAGTTTTTAATCATTTTTTAGCAAAATGGCGGTCCTATTTCGTGAATCATATCAGGGATTTTAAGTTTTAAGTCTGAAGCCGATTCGACTGCTCCGTATAGATACTGTCCTTAACATAGTCCCACAAAAAATAATCCAGTGGTGTTAAATCACAGATCTGACTGGCCACTGGTGATTGTCGCGAAATTATGTGAACCGGAAATTTGCTTGGCAATAAATTGACATGTGTGACATGTGGCACCGTCCTGTTGAAACCACATGTCTATGATATCCACGTCGCACAGTGGCTCAGAACCGTATTTCATTGGCCAAAACTCTGTAACTTTTTAATTAACAAAGATTTTTTAGAAATTCTTTTTTTAGTCAATGGTTTAGGTTTTATTAAGGTCGGTATAGCGCGCTGCACTTAAAATTATGCTTAACCATGCTCACATATTTTCTAGTTTTTGGTCAATTTTAAAATAAAACAGTGTAACTTAAGTTTTCTTTAATTATATATTTATTTATAATTATATATTTATTTATAGTCATAAATAGATTGTAAATAAATAAATAAATATTTAATATTAATAATTGTATACTTTATTTCATTCAAATATTAAATGCAAATCATAATTATTATTCATTTTGCTGGAGTATTTCCTGTAAATATTCTATATTCTGCTCTGTATTACTAGTGTCCTGTAGCAATGCCGTAGCTTCGGCATGTAGGTCTGAATGACTCACTTTCCATTGACTTCGAATGCTAGAGATGAAGGGATCTGACGTTGTCAATAATATATAAAATAGATCTTCATTTGTAGAACTTCGTGACCTTTTTTCTGGTATTATGTTCTCTGTAAAATCTATAATCCTTATTTCTTTTTTTCTAGCTTCCTCTGATAAATCTCCAATTGGTAATAAATGGAGCTTAATGACATATTCTCCATGGTAAAGAACTTTGTGCAATGTTGCTGACATATTTCTATAATTGTATTTGAATGTATATATAGCAACGGTTTCCTCGGCATAATCCCCACATTTTCTAGCATTAATTTGTTCATTGCACACAAGTACTTCAGTAATTGTTTTAAATCTTGAAATAACATCTATATCAACACCTGTTATACCAGATGTAGTTTCGGGATCCAAAAAGAATCTTCTTGTGGTATTGCCATCATTTGTATTGCCTGATCCTTGTTTTGGTTGATCTATAATTAACCCATGTCTGAGATATGAACCTTGAACTTGTTTCTTTTACAATTCTCTTTTCTCTTTGTTGGTGTCATTATTACTTACTGATTCTGAAGATCCAAAGTCCAAATCATAGCTAATTTTGAGTACATGTTCCATAAACCTTATCGCCGTATGTAGCGGTGATAATCTAAATTCAAATGCATCATACTATCTACTGACTTTTTCGGTTCTTGGTTTAACCGACTTGATGTTGCTTTACATATAATATAGCTGGATGAAGCTTTTGTATTTGTCAAAACCTGGACAGTTTTTCCGTCTATTATTGAAAGTATTAATTGGTAATTCAATTTAATAATCTGTTCATCTATCTCTAATGGCTTTAGTGTTGAGATTTGAGCTCTAATGTCACTTACTTCATTCTCAATGGTATCACGAGTTTCTTTTTTATTCTCAAATTTTATTGTTCTGCAGTATTTCGTAGACGATGGAGTATAGTTTTTCCAAATATAATTTGTTTACATTGTGCTGGACGAAGGTTCTGAGTCTTCTAAGTTCTTTATTAGTCGCATTGTACAAATGACAGCATGAACATATCTGTGTCAGAAATATCTTCAAATAAAAATTTGTTATATTGTTTTTGGCCAGAAGATTCATCGCATCCCCATTTACAAAAAAGAGTCAAATTGCAGTTTAGATTTTTTTTCAACTCACTTTCTTTAAGTGATTGTAGGAACCTTTCGGCTGTATGATCAAGTAGAGCTTGCAGTTGTAACTGTGCTGAAATTGGTGTGATTTTGATAGATTCCTTTGAAGAATTACACTCCTTTTTAGCTGCAGTTATGTGATGATATGATGGGTATAAATTGTACTTTATATATCTGTACTTTACTGAAATAAATTTTAGAAATTTCTTTCTATAATTGAAACATCTGTGTAAAAAAGCATGAAAAATTCTAGGAAGTTTTTCAACCATTTGAAGAAATATTTATACCACTAATAACTTTCCTCTCTTTCTCCTTACGTTTTGCTATCTGCAATTTGTATTTATGTCAGTAAAAAATTTCTAAAGTAAATTTATTAGCAATTGTAATAAAATTTTGTTTGTAAAAATTTTGAGTATTTTCATTAAAATAAAAAATAATGTTCTACGGGCGGGTGCAAAAGTATATATATGCCTTTCTTTGGGTGGTTTCGATTTTTTGTCCTTTTTTGTCCTTCAAAAGTTATACACTGTTAAACTTCAAATTTCACGAATATATGGTGGTTTCAAATTTATTACATAACACCCTAACTACAAATTATACAGGGTGCTTAAAAATCATTTGTGAAAAACAACAGTCCACCCAACATAACAAAAAAAACCGCAGCCCATTATCAATAACAGTGTTCCAGAAATCGTAATTAATATGAGATCAAATATTACAAATTTTTTTTATTTCTAAATTAAGTTAAATTCTTTGCTTTTAGCAGCATGCCACGCCTACTACTGCGGATATTTTGGCAAATTTTTTTGGCTACCTAAGTTCTGATCTGATTCCTTTCTGATAGCATAAAAATTTTATGAATCCATGTCAAGAAAAAATATAGGTTTTGGCCAATGAAAATTGATTCTGAGCCACTGTGCGTCGTCAATAATAGGCCAAAATCGAGTTGTTAGCAGCTCGCGATAGTGTGACCCATTCACCGTTTCCGCATTTTCAGCCTCATCTTCGAACCAAAAAACAAAAAAACAAAACGGCCCAAACAAGCCTCCAGACCAGTGACACATTGAGCATACAAAGGCTTCTCAATAATCTTCTTCTCAATAATGATTTTCAGAAGCCAAAATAAGGCAATTTTGCTTGTTGACATACTTTGACATGTGAAAATGGGCTTCGCCTAAAAAATGAGTTTTTCAGAAAAACCAGCCGGTTCTTCCTGAATGAATTGAGCGAATCTACGGTGATATGGATGGTCGATCGGCTTCAATTCCAGCATCATTTGAACCTTGTAAGGTTTCTAGGTCAAATCTTTACGCAAAATTCGTCATGTGGTGTCTTTGGATAACTCCAATTGTTGAGAACGTCGAGGTATTGACATATTTGGATCTGCTTTAAAACTGTAGCTCACGGATGCGACATTTTCAATTGAACGACCTGGTCGAACACGCATTGGTGTTCACACATTTTGTATCGAACCTGTCGACTCAAACTTAACAAATTTCTCAGAAGAACGATTATGTTGTCCGAAAATATCACGAATTTTACGAAACATAACTTCAACAGAATTTTAATTATTTTAATGCGATTTTCGTGCGAATTTCCAATGCATCTACTACGAATACGTCAAAAAACTAAATGGTGTTGCCACAATTAAGAAACAAATTTCTTGTTGCAAAACCGGATACAATAGATCATTTCACTTTAGCTATCCTTTTATAACGCAAACAAAGCACCGTGGTAAGAACATATTAAAATAAATGAACTGGAAATTAATTATAAGTTAAGCAAGAGTTTTTTATAAATGTCTAGTTTTTGTGAAAAATTAAATTATGAAAAAATTTTCTGGTAGGGACTGTTGCTAAAGGCGATTCAGATTTTATCCCATAATGCATTATCTGGATAAGTTTTATTTATTTTTAGATGCTTGAAACATTATGCAATAAAATGTTTAATTGCGCTCATGCATTCGGGCTCTAGCGAATAAAATTAAAAAAGAAAATTAAATTAAAGCAAATCATTTTTATACTGCAAATAATATGCCACAAAAGAAATTAATTCAATAGAATTTATTAGAAAGAATTCAATAGAATTACCATTTTTCATTTTGTATAATTTTATATTAATTGGAATATTTAAAAAAATGCAAGTTTAGTTTAAATTGAAATCAATAAAAATTTTCATTACACACTTAATCTAAAATGCATGTAAATGGCTTTATATACCCAACACACATACACATGTGTGTATATTTGCTATTACCCTGTCGGACAATGAGTAGCTGACTACAAAAATAGCCAACTTTAAGTTATCTTTTATGGACTAACTTCAAGCCATTTACTAAGCAATGCAAAATTTTTGTAAATTTTTTGTATTCGGTTAGTCGTTGTTCGCGTTTGTTTTTATTTGGTCTTTCCTATTTTGCTTCCTATTTTTTTGGTTTAAAGAATTCAAAGATACTTAGCAGTAAAGCGCCTCCAACGTCGGCTAAGCCGTCAATATAAAGTACGCTTGCGTACACATTTTATTTTTATATTAGAACTACAGAATTATATATTTTTTATAAGGTGCCCCGGTAGGCTAGTAGGTAGTGTGCGAGCCCATCAGTCGAGTGGGGGTTGTGGGTTTGATTCCCAATAAAGATATAGCTGTTTCACTACAACTGGTGAAAATCTTAGTTATTATGCTCGATAAATACAATATATATAATTTGTAACATTTAATAAATAAATTAATTAAAATATTTTTTAATCAGCAATAATTTGCAATTATTTAAGTTATGTAATCTTACTATTGGAAAGTATTTTTGTTTATATTATATGTATCTAAAATATTGTTGCGGATGTGTCTTGCTTAAGTTTTAAAATAAAATAATTAAGCAATAAAGCGAACTACTGGTTATGTTGTTTACGAACTGCGTGGCTTGCTAAGAAAACTTATGGTACAACAACTAAATTTCTAGTTACAAACTGCGTAGGAATTTTATAAACGCAAACAAAAACAATTTGGTATGCGTAGCATGCAAGGCAAAACCAAATTTCCGTTTACTAACTGCGTAGACATTTTATACGCGCAAGATAATAACAAACATGTATGCTGTTTACCATCTGCGTAGTTTTCTAAGAAATCTTTTCTACACGAGACAACAACAAATATCTTAAAATAAATTCCAAGAAGAAACTTTATCAGTATAAAAACAAAAATACACAGAGACATACAGGCACCTATACATTGAATAAACAACATACAAAACAACAAAATGTGATACAAAGGGAA
Organism: Trichopoda pennipes; assembly: GCA_030448955.1. Classification (NCBI taxonomy): domain Eukaryota; kingdom Metazoa; phylum Arthropoda; class Insecta; order Diptera; family Tachinidae; genus Trichopoda; species Trichopoda pennipes. Next base: position 9,257,027 of record JASKUP010000042.1, read on the forward strand.
TTGAAGATTCTTAAATTTTCTAGCTTTGTAATGGACAAACATAAAAGGGCATCGTCTGAGTGGACAGTCAGTCAGTCAGTGTGAAATTAAATCTGGTGAAGTAAAGACGCGCATCTTAAGTAAATTGTTTTGTAGTGTCATCTTTGTGTAGTTAATATTTATAAACTTGTTATTAATTTAAAAACTCTTAAAACTGGTGTTATTTATTTTGCAATAAAGAACTCACAACAAAACGTTTATAAAAGGTATAAACGTAACAATATTTTTGTAAAATTAAGACACTCATGTACATGCATACATATTTTATTTTAATCTAATTAATTTTTAAATTAAAATTATTTTAAATTTTAGATTATTAAATTAATTCAGCTTAATGCAGCCGCCGGCCACTGTCACCGCTCAGCTGCTGACGCCGTCGACTTCAGTTAACAGCTTAGAGTTATTGCGGGTGATATCGGCAGTTTTGTTTAATATACAATTTTCTTAATTTAAAAGATATCAAGTGGTTTAAAGCTTATTATTTATTATTTCTGTGTGTAAAATAAGAAAAAAACATTAGTGTAGTTGATTGCTTTAATTTTATTCGTTATTGATATTTGAATTTGCAAGCATGAGAGGTTTTTAAAAAAGAAAGAACTGTCATATGTATACCGCAGCCTGACACTTGTTCCCAATATGATAGTGTATCGTGCACAAATGAAGTTGGGATTCAAACTGATATTGATTCTCATGAAAAATGTATAGAAAGAAAAACATTGAGAGAGTCCATGAAGATTTTTACTATGAATTTCTTCTACTTCGTTGTGCGTCGCGTTTGTTATTTTGACCGAGAACATGCCAAAGAAATGTCTAAACTGCTGAAGTTCTGTTAAAACTATTTGTGGAGAACTTTTCTCTGATTTTTGAAGAAGGCAGTATGTCTTGTTTTTATCAAAATAAGCAAAGCAATATGTAAAATTTTAAGTTTTTATAACATTGAACTTATTATGGTATGAATCAAGCTGAGAGTTAAGCTGGTCAATACGGATGTTCGGTCTCAGAATGATTACTGCATAGAAAAAATTGTATACTTTATTTATTCTATCATCTTTACAATCAAAGTATAAAAAATGTGCTTATGATAGGTGGGTAAATTTGAGGCAAGGACATATATTGTATGTCAACGTCCAGAATTCAGCTGTCATTCTTTGAAATTTTAGTAAAATAATTTTAGTAATATATTACTATCAATATTATGAAAATTTCATTGTATTACCCTAAAATTCGAGCAATTTTTCTTGTAATCAGGCTCCTTGTGGGTCAGCGGTGCACACTGGGCATTTCGCGGAAAAAATCAAATTGTCAACATACTCTTCATGCAATATTCAATGATATTTTAAATTTTAGACTAAATAGTACAATCAAATCAAAAAAAATTTCTCCGATCTGACTGCTGACTGCTAGTTTTTTTATAGCCGTCTCAAGCTCAGTACTTGTATGTTTTACTGAACCAACTTAACTTAAACCTAAGAATTTCAAAACGAATATTATTTTATTATGTGAGCTAACGTTTTTCTTTTTATTTTTTGTTTAAAGTAGGATATTTAAATATACTAAAATGGAAAAAATAAACTCTACAGAGACTTAAGTTTTTTTGTTTGTTTATTTTTATGAACATATAAAAAAAATTATTTTTTTCTCCAATCATTTGGACCTGCAATTTTACCTTTACTTTCCTGCAGTTGGAAACCACTCCTAATATATTTCCTCATATCTCTTTTTACATTTTTAATCAATTTCAAGTGCCACAAGGTACCACCTATTAATTTATTGTATTACACAGTACAACATTTTTCAGCTGATTGATTCGCAACTCAATTCTGATAAGGCCTTTTTGTTTAACATAACTCAAGAACCAATAGTCGGATTTTACTTAAACAAATTCAGAAAAATTAATAATTATAATCACTTTCATCTGTTTATATGTTTTGCTACATAAGCAACAGTTTTGAAGTTATAAAAAAATGTATGAAGAAAAAAAAAGTGTCCAGTCCTATTACTTTCACGTAAAGTCGTATAACCTATGAACAAAATGAGACATATCTCATGAAAATCGATGAACGCGTTTCGCTTTTATGAACAATTAAGTAAAGGTATGAATTTAAAAACTTTGCTCGAGATATGAACAAATTTCTGACTCTCGTTTATATACGATATTATTATTAAGTGATGACATAAATAAATTAGTATGGAACAAAAATTAACCTTCTTCCATATAGTATTATAGAACACTACAGTTTGCATACGTTAAAGAGACACCTCAAGTTATACGAGAAAAAAAGAGAAGAGTCGATGAGATATCTCAACTAAAAGAATTTGAGTTAACAGTAAATAATCGTAACTTTAAAGTAAAACATGAATTATATTTTACAATGATTGACGGCAAGACAGCATAATCAGTAACAGAAACACCATCATCATCTTTTTGTTTTATTTGTGGAGCCACAACGTCCAAGATGAATAAAATCGAAAAAATTCAACCTATGCCGGTAAATGAACAAGCGCTGCAATTTGGTATGTCACCACTTCATGCGCGTATTAAGCTGATGGAAGGTCTTTTGCATGTAGCTTATAATATTGAATTTAAACGTGGGAGAGTCAACTCAAATACTCGTCCGATAAAAGAAGCCTGAAAATGTTTGATAAATCCTGTTTTGATTTCCAAAATAACGGGTCTAGATGAAAACATAATAAAGAGGTTTTCAATAATTCTTGAAGATATAACAATCACCGAGGTAGTAGATCCAAAAAAATTTGGTGATTTTTGTTTGGAGACGGCAAAAGAGTTTGTTGCAGTGTACGAGTGGTACAATATGCCACCTACACTTCACAAAATTCTGATTTATTGGAAAAGATATAATTGAAAAGTGTATTTTTCCTGTAGGCCTACTATCCGAAGAGGCTCAGGAAAGTCGTAACAAAGACTATAAAAAATATCGCCTTAGGCACTCGAGAAAATGCAGTCGAATTGCAACGAACGAAGATATTATGCATCGAATGATGGTAAAACATCAGATCCCATGATTTCACATTTGACGCCTTCATTTAGCCAGAAAAAGCATAGTGTTATAAGCGACGAAGTTAAGGCTCTTTTAAAATAATAAATTAAAAATAGATTTAAAATAAAAAATAAATTAAAAATTAAAAAAAAATCATTTAAATTTTTTTGTTAGTAATTTTTTTTTTTTTTAAAGAGAAGTAGCACTTCAGGCAACAATGCCTATTTAGTCAAGTACCGTGATACATTCTTTAGGAAAGGGATAGAGAATAGATGAAACAGGTGGTGAAAGTAGAAGGATAGTCGAAAATTAACTGCCGTATAGAAGACAGCACAGCGACCAGTGACTATGCCTTCATCGCTGAGCAGCCCCACCGACAGTCAATTTTTATTTTTGTAGTGAAAAAAACCAAGGTCTTCGTTGGGAATCGAACCCACAACCCCCATACTGGCAAGCTAGTACACTACCTACTAGCCTACAGGGGCACCTAGTCTCTTACAAAACTATAAATCTATAAAACCGTAAATTATGAATCATAAAATATTGTTAGTTATGGCTTTTTACATTGCAGGTAACGATCGACATTTCTCTAACTTTCTTTATTTTGATTACTTTTGTGCGTTACTATATAAACAAAACTAAATTTGTGATGAAATCACTACATTTTTTGACAAATATATTTTTTTCCTCACCTCCATACAAAAATCCCCAGTGTGCGGTGAGTAATTTAATCGCAAAATTCGGTACTGTTGCTTACAATAGACCAAAACAATACGCTTGTAGCACCCGTAGTGATATAAACATAGCCATACACCGCCATAACCTGGCATAGCCGATCAACCGATCGACCGATCCGACCATTGGTTGCATCGAATGTCTGTGATTGACTGATTGATTGTTTGAAAAACTGAGCGAAAACAACCCATTTTTCAACAAAATCATCTATAGTGATGAGGCTTATTTTAAATTAGGTGGTTGTGCAAACCTTAAAATCCTCAAACATTGCTCGAAATACAACTAAAACCAAAGAAAGTAACCGTATGGTAGGGTTTGTGGCCACGCGGCATCAGAAAAGCTATCGCCATGAAATCTCTGCGTTACCACACCATGATAACCAATGTTGACATCAATATCTGGTTTCGATTCAATTTTAACACAATTCAATTACTTTATGAGAAATTTTCCAGTATCTCAAATTGGTGATGTTCGTTCGTTAGTGATGCTCTGATAGATGAAATTTGGCGCTGCATTAATTAGATAAGCGAAGCTTTGTTGCAAAGTGTGCTTTAATGTTTTGTGAAAATAGCGGACGTCTGCAAACGTGCTAGAGGTGGGCAGTTGTCCAACAGCATATTCTATTATTAATTTCCATATTTCTACCTTACATTTGTATCAATAAAACTGAAGTTGTCAAAAGTGTGTGTTTTAAGCCAATTGGCTACCTAACCTCACATTTTAAATGAAAAGAGGAAAAAACTTTTTAGTTTTTGACGAAACAACTCTCCCTCAACTCAGCTTTAAATTACAAATTTCTTTATACAATATGTTTTGAAGATATATTTTGAACTTCAAATCCTTGCCTTATTTTTCTCATTACCGCTGAGAGAATATCCTATTGAACATTTCTATATAAAAGTTTCGCTGAGTACCGCTTTGGTAAATTACAAATAATTTGTAGGTTTTTATTTTGTTCACCATATTTGACATCCGCAGGTTATTATTGGTTGCATACACATGCTCTATAGTAGAACCCTATTTTTACGATTGAGGGTCGACTTGCGGAAATAAACCTCCATCACATTTTTTAGTTTTGTTACATGTTTCTAGAATACGATGTTAACATGGTAATTTTTTTATCTTAAGCAATTCCCAGATATAGAATTTCATTTGAATTAATTCTTTTGAGTGATTTATTGTATGATTTCTTATATTGGGTGATTATTTTTTGGGTTTTTGTTTGGTGTTGAATTTCAGCGCTTGTAAAATACCACATTCCATTCGCTGCTGTAGCGAACATTTTTACCAATAGGAGGTTTATTCTAATGATGCATTAATTTTTACTGTCAACCAGAATAATTTATAAAAGGATAATGTACTTCCTGTGCCGCTATATTTTCGGTGGACATAGCAGCTATTTTGGAGAACAGAAACTAAGAACTTCTCACTATTAACTGCAATCAATTGGTTAGAACGAGGTTCACCTAAAGCTTTTAAGTATTCTCACTGTATCCATCACCACTTCTCAAACCAGCCAGAAATGACAATTTTACCCTTTGGGCTGATTGCAATGATGAACTTCCTACTTTAAATTATAAATACATCAACGCTTCTATAGAAACAAACGACTTGTCATTGAAAAGGAGAAAACAAAAAATAAAAATGAAAAAAATTTAAATAATAGAAAAATATTATTTATAATGATAAAAATAAAAGCTTAGTTCTGCATTATATTTTGTAAATGTCCTTGATTTATTTATTCTCAAAGAAACAATTTATGCAACTACAATAATTTGTAATTTCTCTGAGAGAAAAAAATTTAAATCCTTTTTTGTTTAAAACTGTGAATAACGAAAATAAAAACTCATGACTAAACGCTTGCATGACGCTGCATGAAAGATAGTTTTTATTTTTGGCACCTCTCAAATTTTAGGGCAGGAAATGCATTCAATATTAAAACATTTGAAAACAGTTGCATGAGTGTGAGTAAAATTTACACAAAATGAATAAATATGACGAGTATAAAAATCACTGTCGAAAAATTTTAAATCAATTTTTACATTTTGAAAAGGAAATGACAAAAAGAACAAATGAAAAGAAAATACGGTTACGCCTGCTAAAGAAAGAAAAGTTCAGAAGGCATACAATGGCAAATAAACATTAAGAAATAATTGTTTAAACAATTTACAAAATACGAGTACAAAATGTGAATTTGTGGAAAACCACTTTTATTCGCAATACGCTTCCTTTGAAACTGTACAGTGGCGGGCAGAAGTAAGTGCCATCAATAAAAATAAAACCAAAAAAATGTTTATTTTCTTTTTCTTATATTATTTGTAACAAATAGCAGTAAAGAAACCATAATAAATGTTTGAAGAAGGAATTTAAAAGAAATAACGAGAATAATCTACAAAAATTCAACTTCGCACGTTTCAAGAAAATTAATCACTAACCTAATTTTTATATTTGGATTTAGACCCTTATTAAATATAACTTGATTATCAAAATTTTCGATAGCTTTTTTTGGAATTGCGGATTTCGTTCCAAATTTACACGATCCCAAAGGCTGTCCATGTTTGTTGCGGCTGCTTCGTACTGCCACAGCCGTATTTTTACGACTGACCAAAGTTTTTCGATCAGATTGAGGTCGGTACTTAGTGCTGGCCATTTCATCATTATGTTTCCCAACCCATTAGTTTATATTTTATGCTGTCTGCTTCTGATTAGAATCCTATTAAAAAGCAGTTCATTTTTCGGGATAAGCATATTTGTCTATAAAAGTGGAAAGATGGGTTTGCAGAATCTGTTGATAGTCCTGTGGCATCACTGTTTATGCCAACTATAAATACTCCTTTTTGAATAACTAAGTTTTTGAACAACTTTGAACAACTATATTTAGTTACTTTGGGTCTGAAATTCATCGCCTCGTCTAATAATTTTTATCTAAGTATATTTAAGAAAAAAAAAAAAACAAAAACAGAAACCTTCCTCCAAAAAATTTTCTTTACTGAATAAAGCTAAACAAACTGTAAAAGCTTAAGCGTCCTTCACGCTAAAGCAATTTTGTTTGTATTGGAGCACAAAAACCACATCAGCTTGAAAAACATTGACTGAACATCAATTTCTTTGCGGTCCACCAACAACATGTTAGTTTTGACATTTAGTTTTTTGACGTATTCGTATGCATTGGCAATTTTAACAATGAATTAATTTTGTACGAAAATCCCATTAAAATAATTAAAATCCTCTATAAAAATGGTGGTTCTGCCAAAGTTACATTTCATAAAATTCCTGATATTTTGGTCCTTCCGAGACCGCTATTAAAAATTTAGTTGTTATATTTTAACTGACAGGCTAGATAAAAAAATGTGAGAACAACAACGCGTGTTTGACCGGGTCGTTCAACTAAAAATATCGCAGCCGTGAGCCACAGTGTTAAGGCAAATCCAAATTTATTAATTTCTCGACGTTCTCAACAATTGGGGTTATGCAAAACCAACACATGGCAAATTTTGCGTAAGAATTTGACTTTAAAGCCTTACAAGGTTGAACTAGTGTAGGAATTGAAGCCGACTGATCATTCACATTGCTGTAGATTTGCTCAATTCATTTAGCAACAACCGGCTGGTTTTTTATTTTTCACGACGAACCCTTAGGGCTTAAAAAATGCCTTTGCACGTTCAACGTGTGACTGCATGATGCGCTATGTCGTCTGGAGTCGTGATTGGGCCATTTTTTTCTCGAAGATGAGGCTGGAAATGCGGCAACGGTTAATAGATCACGCTATCGTGAGATGCTAAAAACTCAATTTTGGGTTATTATTGACGACGTGGATGTCACTGACATGTGGTTTTAACAGGACAATGCCACACGTCACACAGCCAATGAAACGATCAATTTATTACAAACCAAATTTCCCGATCGCATAATTTCACGACAAGCAGCAGTTAAGTGGGCAGATCGTGTGATTTAACATCACTGGATTATTTTTTGTGGGGCTATCGGAGCCAGTCGAATCGATTTCACCTTTAAAATTCAAAATACGTGATGTGATTAACGAAATAGGACCACCATTTTGCTAGAAAGTGATTAAAAACTTTGATGAAAGAATCTACATTTTCCAGACATCATTTTTCATTCATAACTGTCGAAGCTTTCTTTTCGAAATACAATAAAAATTTTGGTCATCTTAATCAAAATTTTTTCCTTTATTTTGTTTTAGAAAACAAACTTCATACTCAAAAACCCTTTATTTAAAAACAATAGAAACAATTTAATCTAAAGATAAAGAGTTGAGCATTTCCCACTCCACGTTAGGGACTCATCTACCATGTGACTTTTCGCTCGCCTACGTCTACTCGGCGTTTTCTGTGATTCCTTGACCAGTTGAGGTACATTTACTGCTTTTAAAGGCACGCTGGCTGACAAGGGCTATCGCGAACCAAAGGCCCCTTTAATGGTCACTCACCATACGTCCGTATCTGAAAGGGCACATAGTTCCCCTCAAGTCTATTTATTGTTCTTCCTGCGTTCTCTGTTTGTATTATGTAGCCCCCTATTTCCAACACCCGATCTAATGCATGGAGAATGTGTTACTATACATAACGTCAAAGTATAAAAAGCTGAAAATTTGTTCAAAGAAGAAATGAAAAAATGTTATGACATGTTCATGTGCGCTTTCCATCTGTCATGTAGGATCTTCAAGCAAGGTTTTTAAAGGTTGTTAAAGTGCAGCAGTGCGACCCAAACTTGATTCCATATGGACACGTAAATAACAGATAAAGTAAAAGATAACTAACGTTTCACTAATATTGTGGTGGTAATACACATCGAGTCATCGAGTTTCAATTAGTTTTTGAAGAAAATATGTCTTAAAAGAGCCTTCGGAAGCACTTGCAATGAATGTTCCAAAATTTATGTTCTACATTTCTGCCTATAATGCAATAGTCATATGACAACTTTACACGTAGACACAGGACTCTTTATCACAATTAATATTCCGAAATAGTTTAAGTTAAAAATGGAATTGTTTGTGCTCGACAGCTGCTTATTAAAATTTTTTTATGTTATATGGTTACTCGACTTCGTCTCAAAAAAAATTGTGGAAAAGTTTCGGAATCTACCATTTTGTCAAGACCTGAATCATAGATTATTTTTACTGCAACATTCCTATGGCTATAATGCAATCTTCTGACTGTCACTGTTAGCCGAAAAACCGGTCATTGGATAAAGTTTCTACCGGGTGTTTGAACAGAAGATTTGAATTTTGCGCCATTTGTACGGTAAAGTATTGTCAGAAGCGTAATACAAAAGAACAATGCATTTTTATTGTTGACAAATATTTTGCAAATCATAAAAGCTTGGCAGTAACAGTTCGCAATTTTCGTACAAAATATGGTCGGAATAGATAAGATTTAACTTAATCAACAGTAAAGAGACTATATAAAAAATTTTGAGACTTTCAAAACAAGTCATTCAACACAAAACATTGAAGCAGTTCGAGAGAGTGTTGCTGAGGGTCCAAGAACATCAATTTGGCGCCATGCTCAAGAATTGGGCATTTCGCAAAGCTCTCTACAGCGCATTCTCACGAAAGATTTGCTTCCTCATGCTTACAAAGTTCAATTGACTTAAGAACTGAAGCCTACTGACCACGCACAGCGAAGCGAGTTCGTTGAATAGATTAAGGAACAACAAAAAGTGGATGGTGATTTTAAGAACCAAATCATCCTTGATCTTGATGGCTTTGGTAATCGACAAAATTGTTTAATTTGGGGTTCGTAACATCCACAAGTAATTGTTGAGAAACAAATGCATCATTAACAACGTATCACTGTTTGGTGAAGATTTTGGATTGGAGGCATCATCGGACCATTCTTCTGCGACAATGCAGCTGGTCAGACAATAACGGTTAATGCTGCTCGCTATCGCGATATGGACGGCTACATTAGTCGTTACCTGATCGTATAATTTCCCGTTTTGTTGGCCGCCCGGATCATGCGATTTAACGTCGTTGGATATTTTTCTTTGGGATTTCTTAAAGTCTTAGGTTTATGTCAACAAGCCCCTGACCATCCACGCCTTGAAGGAGGAAATCGAGCAACGAAATTCAGCCACATTTATACAAAACAATCATGGAAAATTTTAACAGAAGAGTGCGATGTGCCATCAAAGTCGTGGTGGCCATTTGTCCGATATGCTATTCCATACATAACCCAATACAATATACTATATAAATCAATAAAAAATTAAAATGTTTAATTATAAACCTGTGTTTTCTATCAAAATTACTTCTTGCGCAAATTTCGGGATACCCTTTATTACATTCTTAAGGGGAAAAATGAATAAAATTCATTGGAATGTTTGTGTACAAGTGATGTCTGTTGGCTTGCAACAGCTTGTTCTTTTATACAAATTTAAACTGATCTTTGGAATAGATTTAATTATAAAAAAAATTATTGGCCGATATTTAAATTTAAACCTAGAACTAGATTTAGTCCACTAAAAACCAAAAAGCGCTGCAACGACAATTGGTTATTGCAATATTCATCCGTTTGTCAAAACCGAGATAATTGGTTAACCTGCAGCTAAAATTTTAGTTTGGATTATTCTTTTAAAATGTTTGCCATTGGTATTTAATTAATTATTTAATTAACTTCATAAAGTTTCTGAAATCTAACAGATTTTTCAGATTATAAGGGTTGGATTGTCATATTTTCTTTGTCTAGAAATTCTTTAGATCATCCTTATTTCTTTAGACACCACTTAATAAATCTTATTATTAACGCTAATTGGAATTACATTTGCAGTAAAGAAAATGCGGCAGATGTAGCATCCTGAGGTATTAGTGATCACAAACTAAGAAAAGCATTCGCTATGGTGGATTGGTCCAAAATGGTTGATACTTTCACCCGAATGCCGATGGCCAAGGAAAGAATAAGAAATTTGAATTAAATGAGTGAGTGTCTTGCAAACATTCAAAAAGAAAAGATCAACGAAATTGTTTTATTTACGGTAGATCGCCTGTATTCAGTTTATACTGTATTAGATTTAAAAAGGCAAAATGAGTTCAGACGTTCTTTTAAGTTTTATTTATTTTAGGTTAAGTGCTCCGCGATTAGAGTTACTAAGACAAGCTGTTCAATTAGGTGTCTGTATTGATTTTTACAAATTGGTTTGTCTTATATACTATTTGGTTAAAATAAAATATGTACTGATCGTTGCTGTTAAATGCAAGTGTTTCGGCAATTAAGACTGTTTATTACAGTACTTATGTGACAGTCACACCAACCGATCAGTCACACTACAATACACCGATCAAACGTTTACAAAATTTAGGTGTTGGAGATAGTCTTTTAAAATCCAGCCATTTTCAAGCATTTCTAAAATTACTAGCTGACCCGACGTTATCCTTTCTAAATTTAAATAAATTACTTTGCGACTATTTTAAGAGTTTTTATTTTTATAAAATTTTAAAGATGTTTTATTTTGAATTGAGATCACAGATATTAGACAGGTGGTTTATTGACACTTCGACTGTAAAAACGACGGTCGAGTAACAAAAACAAAAAATGTGTTTTATTTCAGCATGTCGTTCATTCCCATGCATAATGATGCACGACATTTTTTTTACTGTAAGCAAACAAAGCTGAGTGTTTTCGAACACGGCATCAGGCCATGTACCATTGACCATACGACAACACTCAATGACTATCCTTTTGATTCTTTAATTATCATTGCGAACGCAAGCCTCACCGGAAACTGCAGGGGTTTTAATGCAAACGGCAAGTTGGTAGGAATCATTGGTTTGCATGCTATCAAAACGTTTGCTCCTCTGTACTTTCCCATAAGAATTGTTGCTTCGATGAAGTTGTTCATGAGATTTGTCACGGTCAGGTCAGCCGGGTGTCATTTTGGTTGGTTTCTATTTCTCAACAATATTATTACTGATCTGACTTTCAGTTTGGGATTGTATGGTGGCAATCTGGATAAATCCAGCGAGTTTAAAAATTCGGTTGATTAGTTGATGACATCATCTTCATGAGTAATAAAGTCCACCGATTTGAATTAAATTTGTACATGCATACTTTCTGAACCTAAAACGTAAAATCCCGCAGAAATTTATTTTCGAATTTATAGATTTTTCAACCTACTTTTCCAAAACTCTTTCCATAAAAACCCTTTTCAAATTAAAAAATAGCGAAATCCGTCAAGCCTTTTTCAAGTTGTGCGCTTAGCAATGGACACCATTTCAATTTTATTTTTAGATTATTTTAATTAAACTATTGATTTAAATTTCATGAGATAAAAATCAAGAATCATATTGTAAAATATTTAAGCCTGCCAGTAGGAAATCTCCCTGAAATTAATGAAAATATTTAAATGTAAATGGCAAGGAGTGCTGATGGCCAATCTTAGAACATAATTATAGATTCCCTTATCTGCATATGAATTTAGGCACATAAGCACACACACACGTACACACTATCAAACACAAGCAAAATTACTTATTGCTGTGCCAAAGTACAATAAAAATAAGTGACGAAATAATGTTTGACTGAGAGGTGATTGTCATCATTAAGTCATTGAGGAGGAAGCCAAAATAATCTTCTTTGCATACGAATGTGAACATTGTCGAAATTTGCACGAATTATGTGAGAGGAGTGTGTGTGTGTGTGTCTGTGTTAAAACGTACAAACATTCGTATCAAATACTCAAATACAAATGAATAATTACCCATATGTTGCGGTGGCAATGAGACAAATTCGAAACATGCATCCAAATTTAGAATGCGGCAATACATTTCTGACTGACAGAAAGACAGGCAAATACACAGCGCAATAGGAAGCATAGACAAATAACTAGAAATATCGTGTAGTTGTACGATAATCACATTATTCAATGTTAAGCCCAAGGTAAATATAAATAACAAAACGACAAAAAAAAGAAATATTAAATATTGCCAAGATTTTAATTTTCATTGTACTTCAGTGGTTCGTAAGTGTGCATTGCGCAACAATATGCAAAATGCTGCAGATGCTGCAGAATTTTAATGCCAATAGAATTGACGTTGGCGCAAATACAATTGAAAATTGAATATAAATGTCATAAAAGAAATCATAATTATGATGCCTTGCATATTATTGTTTAAGAGTGTATGTGTGTGTGTGTGTGTATTCGTGCTACATGGTATGTGTTGCTGTTTTCTTTAAACTTTAAAGGAAATATTAGTCCATGACGTTCTATTGAAGTATTGAATCAAATAAAAACATGGCTGAGCACATAAAATAAAATGTTATATTAATTCTGCAGAGGTTACAGTGACCTGCAATGTCTTGCACAGTAGGAAAGGAATATAGTTTTCTAGAAATAAATGAGCAAATTCTAAACTTTTAAAATCCTTACCTTCGAAAAAACTATATATATTTAAAGTGCAATAAAATGCTTTTCTATAAAAATAAATAAAAAAAAGGTTTAGTGAACAAGCCCCAAATGTCTGCAGTGATGCATAATGATGGTTGTAGAGCCTGCTTCATGGCCTACAGTTAAAAGTATCATTAAATATAGCCAATCTCGAGATGATCAATTTCTCCACAATGATGCTGTTATAAGTGATGCTTAGTATAAGTTATAGAAATATAATTATCACTGAAAAAAAGGTAAAATGAAATGATCTTTTGTGTTTGTTAACAAATCAAGAACATGCTACATTAAAATTCCATGAACTAGGATTATTCATAAAAAACAAACGGAAGACCCACAACTAAGCACTAACACTTTTACATTCTGTAGTAAACGCGATTGTAGAACTTACTAAATTAATATATAAAATAAAAGTATTTGTTTTATCATTTATAATAATAGTTGTTATTTTTTACCATAATCATTTAATATGCAGATATTATTAATGATATTTTCATTTGATTTTCATTTGTTTCTGGTTCTTTTATTGTATAATTGTGGTGAAATATATGAATACCGGTTTCATTTTGTAATGGTAAAGTTACTATCGTGTATAAAAGTAAAAATTCGTCTAAATATATCGTGTAATTTAATTTAAAACTATTAAGTGTTTTGTATAATTATTTTGCAATGAAAAGTCAATAAGTAATCGTTTGATCATCTTATCAAATTGAGAATAAAAATTTCGACTCTGCAAATTTTTGCATAATTAGATAGATTTTTATTCAAAATATATTTGGTGTCATTGCTGCTTGGATAGCTTTACATTGCCGTACTGGCACTTTCATTCTAGGATTCTAATTTCTTCCATATATGGTGGGGAAATATTGAACTATATTTGGCATCCATACGTTCGAATGGGAAGCGCTGAACTTTAAAACTTAATTAGATTTACATCTGCTTTTAAACAGTTGGAGAAAAACTGTTTCTTATATCGGGTTTTTAAACAAGAAGTTTTTTTTTAAATGTGGTAATATCTACAATATGATAGTTTTGACGTTTCCGTAGTAAATTCTGTAGGATTAGTTAATAAAACAACGCAAAGTCTTTTTAAGCCTTTAATTCAATTCTTTATTATATATAATCTCAACGTGTGGTTTCTAACCATAACCTAGAACGACTCTATCAACGTTCTTATTTATGACATTTTAAGGTGAGAGTATTTACACAATCCTCATGTACAAAGTTGCCACTAGTTCATACTACATCCCTCTCTTTTAGTCAACTATTTAATTATCTAGATAAGAAGGCATTTTAATTTTCCTTCCAGCTCTAGAAACCCGCGACGAGGATCCGGCTTCACCTTCTTCGACTTTAGTCTGGGGGACTGCACCTTCGTCTACAACTTTATCGTGATTATTGGAATCATTGATAACAACACTGTTATCATTAACATTCGAATTGAAATTCTCAACATTTGCATCTTCTTCGAAACTAATTGCATTTGAGTAATCGTAGTTTTGATGTTGTTTATTCTCGATAGGTATTAGATGCCAACGATTTCTCCGGTATGTTCCCTTATCCGTCTTTACCAAATAAGAACGCGGATATTTCAACTTTTTCATGATGATGCCATAGCTTTTAAGATCAGTTATCCAAACCCCTTCCCCTTCTGTTAGTTCCGAAAGTTCCTTAGATCTGTGTCTTTTATTGTAATTCATTTCATTTTTTCCTTGAATTATTTCTTCCCTTTTTATAACCTTCTGATTATTTATTTTAAGTAATTTCGGCAATACTGGTAGGTGCGTTTTAATTTTACATAATAATTCATAATTGGGTTTAAGTTCTATTCCAAGACTGCCTCGAAATTCGCCTTGAAAAGATTCGGAAATTGTTTCAACATTTTTTCATATTCGTTAATTTCTGTCACCACGAGACATTTTTCTGGCGGACATAACACCCTCAACTTGCGTATAGCATTTATACCCAGTAATGGAATTCTTAAACCTTGTACCAAATAACATGCCAACTTATTAAAGTTATCCGCATACTTTAATGTCAATTCAATGCTGCCTACTATTTTAAGTATGTTACCATCTGCACCCTTGAGTTTCGGGTGACTTTGCCTTCCCGTACCCGTATGTATTGTTCTTGAAACCACTACCGAATCCGATGGCAAACAAACGCACCGGTATCAACTAAAAATTTTATTTCGCGATTCAACTCCTTTGCAAAGCATTTCACATACCAGGACTTGCCATCCTCCACTGCCGAGACGCTACCCAAAAAGTATTCATCCTGCTCATCTAAGGACCCGTCGAAACCTCCCAAGTCAGCCTTACAATCACCCTCACAAAGCGCAACAGTATGATTCCTATTATTGTTATTAGCAAGTTTCATATTATTTCTTGTTCTATTACCATTACTACCAACAGCATTTCTCCTACATACTTTCTTGTAATGTCCAATACCGCCACAGTTGTAGCAGGTTACCTTACGGGCCGGACATTGCAAACGATCATGAGAACCATAACCACAATATCCGCACTTTGCAGACCGCTCTTCCCTATTTCCTCGAATAATGTTTATTGTTTTCTCTTCCCGAATCACCTTTGTCTGCTTAGATTGCATTTCGGCCTGTCTTGCATAATCAACAGCAACTTTGAGCGTCAGATCGTTTTTTAGTTGTAGCTGTTCACTAACCTTGACGTTCTGCATGCCCACAACAATGCGATCCCTTATTAGTTCATCTTTCAAATTCTGGAATTCACAGTTTTCGGCTAGAGCATGCAAGTCTGTTATGAACTCTTCAACGGGCTCTCCTGGCTGCTGAACTCGAGTGTTAAATTTAAATCGTTCAAATATTATATTTTTTTGTGGTAGAAAATAATTGTCAAATGCCAGAAGTAGTTCCTTCAGTGTTTTTGGTTCACTATTTATTTGCAATAGTACCTCTTCACTCCTTTCGCCCATGCAATATAAACATGTGTTGATCATTTCTTGTTCATTTGCACTACTCTTTAACTTGGATAATGTTGCGTATCTTTCAAACCTTTTCCGCCAGACGGGCCACTTCTCCGGCTGTAGAAAATTAAATTCACCCGGAGGGTTCATATTTGATGCCATCATAACCACCTGCGATGTACTTGCTGCTTCTTCTGTTGCCATTTTTATTTGAGTTTTCTTCTCTAATTAATTTTATCTTTCATTTGCAGTTTTCTTCCTTTTGTACTTTTACCGCTGCCACCATGTAGGATTAGTTAATAAAACAACGCAAAGTCTTTTTAAGCCTTTAATTCAATTCTTTATTATATATAATCTCAACGTGTGGTTTCTAACCATAACCTAGAACGACTCTATCAACGTTCTTATTTATGACATTTTAAGGTGAGAGTATTTACACAATCCTCATGTACAAAGTTGCCACTAGTTCATACTACAAATTCATTGGCAATTGTTAAAATGAATTCATTTTAACACGAAAATCGCATTAAAATAATTAAAATCCACTATGAAAATGATGGTTCTGTTAAAGTTAGATTTCGTAAAATTCGTGATATTTTCGGACAACATAATCGACCTTCTGGGACCGCTGTTAAGAATTTGGCCATTACATTCGAGTCACCAATCGCGAAATTTGAAAATTTCGCAGCCGTGAGCTACAGTATTAAAGCAGATCCAAATTTGACAATTCCTCGACAAGTGGGGTTATCCGAAACCATCACATTGCGAATTTTGCGTAAGGATTTCACTTTGAAACCTAGCAAGGTTCAACTGGTGCAGTGGAATTGAAGCCGACTGACCATTCACATCGCCGTAGATACGCTCAATTCATTCAGGCACAACTGGCTGGTTTTTCTGAAAAAATTATTTTTTTAGACGAAGCCCATTTACATTACTAAAGGTATGTCATCAAGTAAAATTGCCGCGTTTGAGCTTCTGAAAATCCTAGAGCTATTATTGAGAAGCCTTTGCATGCTCAAGGTGTTACTATATGGTGTGCTATGTGGTATGTATGCATGATTGGGCCGTTTTTTTTTCGATGAGACTGGAAATGCGGTAACGGGCAATGGATCACGCTATCGCGACATGCTAACAACTCAATTTTGGCCTATTATTGACTATGTAGATATCACTGATATGTGGTTTCAACAGGACAGTGCCACATGTCACATAGTCAACGAAACGATCAATTTATTGCAAACCAAATTTTCCGAACGTGGCCAGTCAGATCATGTGATTTAACACTACTAGATTATTTTTTATGGGGCTATTTTAAAGACAGAGTCTATACGGAGCCAGTCGAATCGATATTAGTTTTATAATTCAAAATCCTTGATGTGATTAACGAAATAGAATCGCCATTTTGCTAAAAAGTGATTATAAACTTTGATGAAAGAATAGTCAGCTGTCAGCGTGGTCGTGCTGGATAATTGCCAGATATTATTTTTCATTCGATTTTCGGAACATTTCCCTTCGTAATACAATAAAAATTTGAATCATCTTAATATAAATTTTTTTTTTTATTTTTTTTTATAAAACAATCTTCTTGTTGAAAACCCTTTTACAATATTTAAATTGGGACTTTCTAACTTCGACTAGTTGAATATTTATCTGGTCGTTAAAGTATTTGAACTTACTTAGGTTTGTTGCTATCCAAATGATTTTCAATTTCAGTAATCAAGTCTATTAACATGCCAGTGTTACCCTAGAATATTTATTTGGTATAATAATGATTTGTAGTATTGTAGCAAATTTAAAAGCCCACAAAGGAAGATATTGCGTTTGTATATCATAAACGTTCCAAAGATATTCTGCGAAGAAGTCACAACAGGACTCGTTAATAATTCGGCCACAATTACTTCTAATATGTGCTTTGGCTTGTCTTCGCATTTAAGTTATTTAAGGTTTTCACAATATTTATTTCATTTTATTTATTTGAAACACTTTTATTTAACTTTTAGATAAATTGTTTAAAAAAATATTATTTTATTAGTTCCTTCTTCACGGAAACTTAATCAAAATGCAGAATAGGGCTGATTATATCTTGCACTTAATTGATTTAATTTGAAGTCTTAATTATGTATAAATTGTATTAAGTTGTTATTTTAAACTAGACGTTGTCCTGTCTAAGTTTAAAATAATTCGTTTGTGATTGTTTTCAGAATTTTTATTTTCGTAAGATTTTGAGCATGTTTTATTTTGAATTGAGATCACAAAGATTCGGAAAGTTTTTCATTTACACTTCGACTGTCAGAGCGATGTTCGAGTAACTAAACAAAAAATGTTTTATTTCGATTGGCCACTTTCACCTTTTCGTGCCATTTCTTTCGTTTCACTACTTTATGATCCAAAATCATAAATTTTCTAGGTTAATGCGGCAAAGACTCAATAATGGTCCTTGTGATTTGATTATGGACATTGCGAATGGAAGCCTTGCTGGAAACTGCATACGTTTAAATTTCAAATTGCATGTGAAGCGGAATAATTGTACTTTCTTTTAGGAATTGTTGCTTGGATGATGATAATGTTGGTCATTTTACGGTCAGCCGGATGTCTATGAAATGACGTGTTTGGTTGATATTTTGCAACATTATGATTGCTTAATTTAACTTTTAGTTGGAAATTGTGTGGTGACAATTCGGATAATTCTAGTGAGTTCAAAAAATCTAATGTTTTGTACGTCAACAATTCGCTAGAAATTTCACTGCTTTACAACCAACAAACACCAAAAAGTACGCACATTAGGTAACGACGAAAAACTGGGCTGTGATCATGCATATTTTCTGAAGTTACTAAGTTTGGGTGGAATCTATAAAAAAATAAAATAAATGTAAAAGAAGTTCAATTTTAGTTTTTTTTTCGAATTTTTAAATTTTCCAAGCAACTTTTCCAACTTTTCTTTCTTAGCAACGTACACCATTTCATTATTATTTATATAAATATTATTCACGTTTTACTTATTTGCTAGTCACTGTAGAACTACATACTAATACATATGTATGTAATTTGTGTGTGTGTGTGTGCTTCTTTAGAGAATATGCAGTTTGTGATATTTCCTTATGGAAATGCTGATTTATATTTAGATTAAATATTACACATACGCACAGTTATGTATTTACGTACTTATGTATTTATGTATTCATGTATTTATGTACATATACAGTTCAGTTTTAGTTAATGGAACTAATAGAAATTTCGGGCTGTTGCCAAAACCGAGTACAAAATGTCTGTGCTGTTTTCCGCTAGACAGTTCCTTTTAAACCAAATAAAATTTAATTTTGAAATAAATTAATTAATTTAATTAAAATAAAATAAAAACAAATAAATATTTATTTAAAACAAATAAAAAATACACATTTTAATGAATGTTAATTTGTACTGATGGTTGTTATATTGAAGTTGAAGTTTCATGTTTTTAACGCAAAAAATGTACAATTTTCCACTGTCCTTTTTAAAATATGTTTTTTAACTGCAGATATTCCTCTCTGCCCATTGTAGAACGTTGAAAGTATTGGATCTAAAACAATATTGTCACTCTTGTCTTTAGTTTTACTTTGTTTTTTTGAATGTTTTGACCGCTTTCGAACGTCCAAGAATTTGTTTCTTCATTTTTAATTTCGAGAGTAGTTTCCTGCAGATTAACCCTAATAGTGGAAGCCAATTGTTTATTAATTAAATTTCTTCCTTTAATACTCAGCGGCAATTCGTTTTCATTAGTCTATGATTTGAGTGGATCGGTACATTCTAGCATTTTGCAGTTGTACCCGGCGTTGTTTTACTCTTTGGGATGACAAATACTCACAAACAAAGAATTTTTAAAATTAATTAGTGTGTGAAGATAGTTCCTTTAGTAAGCTTCGTTTTTGACAACCCTGTTATAGATTACATACCTATGACTCAACAAATGTTAAGTTAACAGAATTAAATTACTTTAACATTTCGGTGCGAAAATGTAAAAACTGATATAAACAATTTTTCTGTACTGGCATGTCTAAAATGGCCGAAAATGGTTAAAAATTACGGAACTACGGAGGATCAAAGGTTATATTCAGAATTCGTTTATGTTTTTAGTAAAAAAATTAAGAAAAATATGAAAATATGTGTTTTCCCTTATAGACATTTATAAAATTCTAAAAAAAAGATCAAATTTGAAAAGGTGCTGATTAACAGACTACGGGGACGAAAGCCTCGGCATTGTAGATTTGAGAAGTATAGTTATATTCAGAATTTAAGTTTTTCTTAAAAGAATTAAGAAAAATATGAAAATATGTATTTTCCCATATTATCAAAAATAGATCAAAATTGGAAACGTGCGACATAGCGGACTACAGGGAGTGAAAGCCATTAAATAGTTTAAAGTATTGAAGTTATATATAAAACACTACAGTGAAAAACAAAACAAAATCTTAACTTTGTTTGCAAAGTTGCGCTGAGGTCTTGTTAATGTGAAAAATTTGGGTGTTGCGAATATCGTGGTGTCAGGCATATCGAGGGTTGCGTTAACCGAGTCTTCATGTATATGAATGTGTACATTTATAAGCTGACTACGCTTATACTTAAAAAGTATATTTTGGTGACGTAAGTATTGTAATGTGTGAAATGCATCACTATTGCAGCCATAAAATGGAATGGAATGAAATGGCATCAATCACGCAACCTAACAAAATAAATCAAATCTATTTGTTCGTACGAATATTTAAAAGCTACAAATACAGTTATAAATATAAAAGTTTGAAACTACAACAAAACATTATTCATTGTATATCCCTGCAAACATTTTCTATTTCCCATTTAAGTGATATCGGAATGACTAAACAAACTAACTTCAAGAAGTAAATGTTTTATTTTTTTGGTATAACGACACTGATTATAGAGTACTACAGGTGCCCCTGTAGGCTTGCCAGTATGGGGGTTGTGGGTTGGAATACCAACGAAAAAATTGACTGTCGGTGGGGCTGCTCAGCGATGAAGGCATAGTCACTGGTCGCTGTGCTGTCTTATACGGCAGTTAATTTCCGACTATTCTTCTACTTTCACCACCTGTTTCATGTCTTCTCTATCCGTTTCCTAAAGAATGTAGCACGGTACTTATCTAAATAGGCATTGCTGCCTGAAGTGCTACTTCTCTTAAAATATATATATATATATATATATATATATGTATATATATATATATATAGTGAAAGTGTAATCTTAAGGCAACGCATATAAATCTCTGACAAAACTATTAATATAATAAGTGAGGAAAAGTGTTTGCTAAAGAATGAGATTTTAGTGTCATTACACAGTACAACATTTCGATTAATTTGGGACTTTTTCTAAGTGAATTACATTTAAAACCAGAAATACATTGAGTTTGGATGATTTTTGTTAAGTTTGTGGTCATTTTTACCGAGAAATTGAAAACAGCATATTGTCGTTAGTTTGATGAAACAGATTTAAGTGGTGCAAATTTTCCCCGAACACGGTGCGCAAAACTTCTGATAATACCGTTATCATGTGGATAGATGGAAAAGCCGTACAGCTTTCTTTTATGAAGCCAGTAATTTGGGTGTAACACCTTCATGGACATGATGAATCCAGATACTACGAATGCATTAATTCCGATTACGGATTGAACAGAAAAAAATTGAAAACATTTCCGCTTTTACTGCAATACTTTCAGTACAACGATTTGCTGTTGCCAATCCATCTAAATTTCCGAATGGAGATACTATGTCCCTGCAAGGCGAAACCGTTTTCATCAATCCGACCAATGTGAATGATGCAGATTGGACACCCGATATTGAAAATAATGCACTACAACCGGTAACGCAAAATACTCTCGAAGTAAAATGGATTTGCAGTTCAATTATTGAGCAGAAAATTTAGGTAAAAACTAGGAGAAACTGGGAATTTTTGCGATTTTTTTTCTATTCAATACCTATAACTTTGCTTCAGAAATAAAAGACATATTTTGTACGATATATCGAGATATAACCGTGTTAAAATATAGAAATAATCATAATAATTCACTTAGAACAAAACAATTCGTATGGCCATTAAATTGTTAATGCAGCCAGCCAACTTGACAAAACGAATGATAACGAAGTTCTTAATTTTGGCGCTACTTTCACCTGCAATTCTCAGAATTGGGTCCCAAAATCATGTGTTGTACTGGTTGTGATGTACAGCTGCATAAAAAGATTTCTCACAAACATGTATACAGGGTGTGCCAATAATATATAGCAAAGTCTGCAGTTAGATATTGAAAACTGTTTGAAAACCCCTTTTGGCAATTATAATTACTCTTGAACAATGCTCACGCGGGAAGAAGCATTTTGGAAATAATTAATCGATTTTAATTTTTTTTTTTAATTACATACTTTTTTCCTATTATCATTTAGGTGAGTATAAGTAGTGACGTCTTCGAAACGACTATTCCCCAAATGTTTAGAAAGTTATATTTATTTACACATGCACATATATTTACTGTGCATACACACACTCAAAAATATCTTTTTATTTATTTTTTCATTCCTTTATGTTTCCGCAAATATGAGTTGGATTTTGTACGTTTGCTTTCGTTTGAGTGAAAACGTAACAAATGCTGATAATATGGTTCCCTGGATTGTTTATCTGGGTGAATGATTTATTCGTTAAGTTTTGCATTTTTTTGTTTATTTTTCTTTTTCTTTTCTTATTTCAGCTACGAGAACGATTGAAAATTAAATGTTGAACGGAAACGTAATCCTTCTCTTTTTGTTTTGCCTAGCAGACGTGAGCATGCATGCATACATACACATGACCGACCACCTGTCCGTGTGTATTAGTGTTACATTAAATTTATTTTTATTTAAGTTCTACATTTAAACGTTAAACTTTAGTCATTTACCCACAAATTCGTTTAAATTGTAAGCAACTGCTTCTGTTTCTCGAAGGAAAAAATTCAAGTAGCATTTTTCTTAAGGGCTGTTCTAAAAGAACTACTTAAGCAATATTTTGTACATTATTTTTTTTTATATAAAATTTACCTCTAGCATTAAGAAGGGGATAATGCTGATAAAAATAACCATTTCACGAAAATAAGTAAGAAAATTGCTTCCGCTTTCTTCCCATTTTTTTTGAACAATTAAGAGAAAAGTCATTAGAAAGGGTGTTACACCGCTCATAGTTTTGTTAATCGAGCTAGTTATAGATTTAATTTAATAATTTTATTATTGCAGTTTACCATAAAAAAATTACATAATAATAATAATAATAAATAAAAGAACAAGAAAACTGACTTTTGTAAATATGCATCCAGGGATTTTTGCTCTATTGTGTATTGATCATAAAAAGAGCTAAGAAAAAGTTTCCTTTTGTATAGGATTTCAATAAGGTTTCTGCTATAACACAAAAAATTATTTACTTGAAATTCTTTTAAAAGTTTAAGTTTTTAATGTATTTGGAATAATTTAAATAGGTATTACAGTTTCGTGGAAAAATTCTTGTTTAAACAATGACAGGCTGAGCATAGAAAGTTAAATATTCTTAATAAAAATCAACTTGAAATTATGTAAAACTCTGTATACCGCAGTCTGAAGTGTTGTGCAATCGTGCTACTAATTGGATATTGTAAACTTAAACAGGAAAGGATTTAAAATTTTAATTCAATCATTAAGATTTCAATTCCTGTTTAAGCCAGTTCCTCACTGTGCGACGTTTCGTTCTTCATGACATGTATTCCACACATTAAACTCCACTTGATTGAAAAACATTTAGTTTTTCACACCAATAACCTTTTATATGGGATATGTATGTGATACTGCTTGAAATCAATTCCATTTATTTTAAATTTACCAAAAACTTTAATATTTTTGTTATTAACGGCATATCTATTCAACAATTGGGCCTGTTGTAGATTTTTAAGATCAAAACCCTTTGTTGTGTTAACTACTAAATGTCCTTCTATTTAACTAACTATATACTTATATTCAATTCTGTTCTGTTCTATTTTATTCAGTTCTATTTAACCGTTCTATTCTATTTTATTCTATCCTATTTCATTCTATTCTATTCTATGTCATTCTATTCTGTTTTATTCTATGCTATTCTAGTCTATTCTACTCTATTCTAGTTTATTCTAGTCTATTCTATTCTAGTCCATTCTAGTCTATTCTAGTCTATTCTAGTCTATTCTAGTCTATTCTACTCTATTCTATTCTAGTCTATTCTAGTCTATTCTAGTCTATTCTAGTCTATTCTAGTCTATTCTACTCTATTCTATTCTAGTCTATTCTAGTCTATTCTGGTCTATTCTAGTCTATTCTAGTCTATTATATTCTATTCTATTCTAGTCTATTCTATTCTAGTCCATTCTAGTCTATTCTTGTCTATTCTAGTCTATTCTATTCTATTCTAGTCTATTCTAGTCTATTCTAGTCTAATCTAGTCTATTCTAGTCTATTCTAGTCTATTCTAGTCTATTCTAGTCTATTCTAGTCTATTCTACTCTATTCTATTCTAGTCTATTCTAGTCTATTCTGGTCTATTCTAGTCTATTCTAGTCTATTATATTCTATTCTATTCTAGTCTTTTCTAGTCTATTCTAGTCAATTCTGGTCTATTCTAGTCTATTCTAGTCTATTCTAGTCTATTCTAGTATATTCTATTCTGTTCTAGTCTATTCTAGTCTATTCTATTCTAGTCTATTCTATTCTAGTCTATTCTAGTCCATTTTAGTCTATTCTAGTCTATTCTACTCTATTCTAGTTTATTCTAGTCTATTCTAGTCTATTCTAGCCTATTCTAGTCTATTCTAGTCTATTCAAGTCTATTCTAATCTATTTTAGTCTATTCTAGTCTATTCTGGTCTATTCTACTCTATTCTAGTCTATTCTGGTCTATTCTACTCTATTCTAGTCTATTCTAATCTAGTCTATTATATTCTAGTCTATTCTATTCTATTCAATTTTATTATATTCTCTTTTACATTATTTTTTCCTATTCTATTCCATTATTTTTTTTTTTCTCTTCCGTTCCATTTCATTCTTTTCTATTCTATTCTCTTCTATTTTATTTTATCATATTCTATTCTGTTCGATTTCGTTATATTATATTCTATGCTATTCTCTTCTATTCCATTCTATTCTATTTTCTGCTATTCTATTCTTCTATTCTATTCTATTCTTTTCCACCCGTGGGATCTTTGAAAAGTCTTTATACTATCCGTGCAAGTTCCAAGCATAAAACCTATAATCCTATACATCGAGTGAGCATTGGTGCCCCATGGAGGCCGTTGCCGTAAGTTTTCTTTGTCAGACTCCAAAGCAAAACAAACACAAATTGTGTGTTCTAAGCTCTCATCGTGCAATACCTACACACTTTGATCTCAGCGGATCTAATTGCGAATTGATGGTATCTAAGATCATAATGTCCGGTGAACCATTCCGTTATCGGACATTAGTTGCTTTGATTGAGGTATGAAGACGCTCTGGCTGTCTGAAAACTGATTGTTTTTATCTTAGCATATCCAGCGGATAAAAAAAGAAAGAATGTACCCCTATGTCGCCTAAATAACTTGCACGCTCAGTATCAACATGATCAGAAATCCAGGATAACATCAGTACATTTTAAAAAACTCGATCTTTTCGAAAAATTGCACAATCCATAACCACTTTTACATACCATTTGTCCTTCTCAAAAATTCCCTAGTAAATATGAGGATTTGAATTTGGTTGTCTCAACGTGAATTATTAGAATCAGAATATTAAAATTCATATGCGAGTTGCACATAAAAGGACGGATTATTAGCAATTACTCCAGCTTTTACTGACGCAATTTCTGGTTGACAAAAAGCACTTTTGTTTTCTTCTACCTGTACCATAATATGCAGACTATGCTAAGTTGAAAAGGGAGAGGTGATTGCGTCGCGCTGTCGTTTTGAAAATCCATTGAGACTGACAAGCTTATTTGAAGTACAGCCTTAATATTAGAAACCGAAAATACGACAAGCCTCTAACTCACCTGCATGTCCCTCATTTAAGGTTCTTCGATGAATTAGAGAATTACTAAAAGTAATTAGAAATTAAACTTCGTGCGTTGATTACATTTCCTTTAATGAATTGAAATGTTGTGCAATAAAATATTTGACATAAAAATAATTGAAACTGTATGATACGATTTACACGAAATATTAATTAAACAGAGTACAGACGTAAAATACATGAAGTATAATAAATAGATCAATGAAATAAAATGTACTTCAAGTTTATTTACCTTAGACAGCAAAAATATGCATTTTCCTTTGCTAATTATTTTACAATGACTCACCCAGTTTTAAAAAATTTACAGAGGTGTGGCAAGGCAAGAATTGCAAGTCATAGAAAGAGGTTCTATTTAATAAAATGCTGTGCAGTATTCCATAATAAAAGTAATCACATCTGTTAGATTAACACCAGTTATGGAATGGATTGTGTCATTATATTTTGCAATTGCAATGATAATAAGTTCTTTTGCTTTTGAAAAGAAGCTTAAAATAGTTAATAATGAACTTTGACATCAATTGTCGAGACAAGTTAAAAAGTGTCTGACAGATAAGCGTCTGTTTTGGGTGTCTATTATATTTGGATTCACGACACGTCTTATGTTTCCCTTTAATGTTCGGAAAATAAAAGTGTGTAATATTTGCTTAAAATTTGCTGTTGAGTTTTATTAAATTATAAATTTCATTGCAAATTTAAGCACAGATAGATGTTTGCCTGAAAAGTGCTATAGCCTATTTATATTTTCAATCAGTAAATCAGGATGGGCAAAAAGGTGGAAAATGGCAATTTTATGGAATTCAAAGCATAAACATATATAGGTATAGAGTTTAAACCATAATTTTCCATACAATAACTCCATACCATAACCAAAATCACTTTATCTGACTTGTTGTTGATGCAAGTGAAATTCCACTGCTTAATCTAAAGTCGATCCTTAACCATAAAAATAAAATTTTATTCTAAAGCATGTGTATGCAAACAATAATGACCTACGGGTATTAAAAGAGCAACCGGGTCAACAAAAGTAGCTAAAATACATCTCAAAAAGTTAGAGGCTATTCAAAATTAAAACCTAAAAATTATGTATAATTTACCAACGCGTAACTTAACGAAACTACAAATGCTCAACAAGATATACACTCAACGATGATGAATAAAATTATTCAGAGATTTAAAGTAGATGTACAGGTGGACAAATTTAAGATTAGAAAGTGAATTAGCTCAAACCTCATTCCTTTTTTGGAAAATTTTGTTTTATCGATGCCAATGTAAAGTAGAAATATAGGAATTAGTAATGGAATAGATATACTGTCGGACAACCGTCCGCATCTGGTCAACACAGCGCTGAATTTCATTTTTGATAGTGTCAGTTGTTTGTGGGTTGCTCACGTAAAACCGGGCGTGAGAGAAATTACGTGACAGGGAAATTTCGTATGAAGTAACTGAATTGTTTAAATGGCTGTGTCGATTGTGGCGATGTCTTGCTAAAATCAAATTTCACTGATATGACGGTTTTTTCTTGTTACGGGCTGATGATGCCACCTAAACACAAACCGCACTATGTGGTCAATTTCTTTGTGAGCCCCATATGCCACAGTTTTGTTTAATTAAAAATACGTTAAATTACTAAATTAAAAATAAGTTTTGTTGCGTAGTTTTCATTCAACTTTTCAAACAAACAGTTCACAAACTTTCGACGCAAGCAATGGTCGGTCAGCTTTAATTCTTAAACGAATAAAGATATTTATGTAAAATGTTGCACAAAGAGCTTCTCACAGGAGGCCGAATTGTTGAAAACATGGACAAGTTGATGTTCCAGGCTTAGTCTCAACTCTTTGCTGTACAATGGTTATATTTTCATTACTACGGTCACTCAGAGAAAAGTGCTTTGGTCTATTGCCAGCAACAGTACTGTGAGCCTCAAATTTAGCGATTAAATTACGCGCAGCGGTATTAGGAGGAGCCTGATTACGAGGAAAACTGCTCCAATTCTGCAAAGTGATGCACTGAAATCTTCCCCGCTTTTATAGGATATTTTTACAAAAGAAAGTCTTTGATAAAGAGTGTAACGGTCTATGCTTAAAACTTCGCTAAGTGAACTGAATGATAGCTCACTTCTTGACATGTAATCATTTAATCATATTTACTGCTTCACCCATTATTAGTTTTTATTTTTTATTTTAATTAAATAAAAGTAAATGTGACAAAAATTTGTTGCAATAATTTTAATAGGAAAATTCTCAAGAATGTAATCTTTTTTATACTTTAATTGTAAAGATGATAGAATAAATAAAGATTAAGAATTAGATGAAAGAAAAGATGAAAGTGGGCACAGATTTGAATAAAACTGAAATAAAGATAGATATTTATATAGAAGTTTTAACAGGGTTTGTTTATTTTGATTAAGAGGATCACAGGGAGGAGCTGAAACGAAATAAAATAAATTTGATTTTACAGATATTTTACATAAAGACAGGCGCTGATCTAAAAGGTTTAATAAGCAAAAAGAAACTATTGAAATATACAAAAATTCTATTCTTAAGAAAAATATGCGTGGTAACAATAATTTACCATTTGTAAATTTTAGATACAAATATGTATGTAAAAACAATTCGAAAATGATACGAAATTTTGGATGGTAAAATAGCCCATTGAAAGTCAATTCAAGGGTTTGTAACAAAATTAAATGGTACCAGTCAGCGGTAAGGGCCGTAAAGATTTAGAGCAGTGGTTTAATGTTGCCGAAAGCAGTGGGCAATTCGCAATTCTTTAACAAGTTAAAATTTATAAGCGTAAAGATGCAATTCTTTATGTAAAATATTGCGCAAAGAACTTCTACTGATATTTCTGGCTCTTTCTCAACAGGTGATTGATTGTACAGCGGCTATGTTGCATTACTGCGGCCACCAGGAGCATGTTGTTTTGGTCTTTTGTAAGTAACAAAGTGTGAGTCTTGAACTCAGCGATTAAATTATGCACAGCAGTTTCAGAAGGAAGCCGATTACGAGGAAAAACTGCTCGATTTTACGTGTGTTACAGTGAAATATTCAGTTTTTTGTTAGGAAGTTTTCACGATTAAAATTCTTTACTGTAGAATGTAACATTCCATGTTTAGACTTTTAAAAATTTTTGACATTTAATAACATGAGAGACAATTTACTTCTATGTATTTATTCATAGAATTTTTTTACTTGCTTTTCACTTTGCATAGTGATTTTCATCTTAAAGTGTTCAAGAATTAAACTAGACCGACCATTGTTTGCGTTGAACGTTTTAAAATTTGTTGTTTGCAGAACTATACAAAAACAACACAAGAAAATAATCTTTAGTGAAGCGCGGACGTATTTTTAATTAAACAAACAAAATTGTTGCATATGCGGCTTACAAAGAAATTGAAGAAATGGTGCGGTTTGTATTCAGGTGGCATCATCGGCCCGTATTTTTTCGAAAATGAAGAACGAAAAGCCGTCACATCAGTAAAATTTGGTTTTAGCAGGACGGCGCCACAATCTGCACAGCCATTCAAATAATTCAGTTATTTCATACGAAATTTCCCGGTCGCCTAATTTCTTGTACGCCCGGGTTTACGTGAACAACCCACAAACAACTGACGCTCACAAAAATAAAATTCGGGGCTGTATTGACGAGACATGGACATTTGCGCGACAGTATGTTCTATTTTTAATTCCTATATGTCGAACATTTGCGAATTGGCAGTTTGGAAAACTAAACGAGAGTAAGGTGTTTTTCGATAAAATCATCTTTAGTGATAAGGTGGATTATTTTTATTTGCACAGCAATGTAAACTAACAAAATGGTCTTATATGAAGCTCACAAAATCCACAATGAGTCCTCAAAAAACCATTACATTCAAAGAAAATAAAATTGAATTGAAATTGGTGTGATTTGTGGTCAGGCGGTATCATTTAAATTCGGCGCTGCATTAACGAGATAAACGAAAATTTGTTTCAAGATGTGCTTAAAAATTT
This sequence comes from Trichopoda pennipes, assembly GCA_030448955.1. Lineage (NCBI taxonomy): Eukaryota > Metazoa > Arthropoda > Insecta > Diptera > Tachinidae > Trichopoda > Trichopoda pennipes. The sequence continues at coordinate 9,287,183 of JASKUP010000042.1, forward strand.
TGTGAAAAAAAAGAACATTATTAATTTCCATATTTCTATTTTATATATTTTTTTAAGCCAATTTACTTCCTAACCTCAAGTTTGCTTAGTATTTCATTAAAATAAATAAAAAAATACGGATTGTAAATTATGTAAATTTGTACTGATGGGTACAAATTGATGAACGGCAGTTTCTCGAACCGCGTACAATAATAATAGTATTGTTCTTCAAAGGGCAGCTAATTTCCTCTATCCATTGTAGACAAAACTGCAGCTCTTTACAACATTCTGAGGTTTTATTTTTGAAGGCATTTGATCCAACACAACAGTGCCATATTCGTTTTCACTTATCCAAGAATTTATTTTATCACATTTAATTTCGAGTATAATTTCTTATAACATAATATAACATAATTAAATTAATTTCGTTAGCTGCTGTAATACTCAGCGGCAATTCGTCTTCATCAGTCCATTCATGATTTGAGCGCATTTCTTCTTTTTCTGTACAGGCATTTTGAAAATGCCAAAAATTGGGCAAAATTGGAAAGATGCAGCTTAGCCGACTACGGAGGGCGAAAGCCATGGCATTGTAAATTTCAGAACTGTAGAACTGTGTTCAGAATTTGTTTAGGTTTTTAGTAATAGAATTAAGAAAATGTGAAATTACTCGTTTTCCCGTATGGACAGTTTTAAAATTCCCAAAATGGGTCAAAATTGAACAGACGCAGAGTAACGCATAATTTAGGGGATAAAAACCGTAGATTACTTTACAGTTTTGAATTTATTTCGAATGTTGCGTTAACCAAGACCACGCTCTACGCATTTTTTATCTTTTCTTTTTTAACATCTTCAAGAGATAATTTTTATTTTTGTGTAAAAACCTTCAATTAACTGAACAAACTTAATGAAACAAGTTGTCTGTATTTCGTTACACATTGATGTACTTTTACAGCACACTGTTATACGATAAACGTTCGTATTATGCTCAAAATAAAAGGCCTGATTTTGATTCATATTAATGTTTTTCCTTTTTTTTTAGTAAAATTGTAACAAGAATAAAAAACCCAAAAAGATATTTTATCTTTTCGTAAAAAGAATGAAACAAATTGTTGTTTAATGCTATTTTTCATTTAACATGATCAAAAGCAACTAAAAACTAATTTGTTAAACTGTTTAATGTTCCACTTGTTAAATAAATGTTTTAAGTTTTTTTTATAAATGCTTTAACTTTAAATGCTTTAGCTTTTTGTTCGTCGGTGTTGTGTCTGTGTCTATTGACCTTCCTGTGTAGATTTTAAACGTATAAAGTTTTATTTTATAATTGCCTCTGCGTGTGTGTGTGTGTGCTTATGTGTGCCTACTGGTTGATTGTAAAGTGCACTGTCCCAAATACTTAGACAAGAAACAATGTAGAAGTGCACATCGCGCAGTTACTAAAAACGGAACTTTCATAATTTACATTGTAATTTTATTGTTATTGTGATAAGAACACGGTGGATTTGAAAGGAAACTATAGAATAAGGATAAACTCAAACTAACTATGTATGCGGTATGAAGGAATGTTTAGTTGCCACACCTGTCTTAATACTTTTAACATTTGAATTATTTGCTTCATGCCAATGTTGCACCTTTTGCACTGTCAACTGAAGCAGAACTATTGGTAGCCTGGTGTGACTAATGAATTTAAAGTTGAAAGATATAAACATATTAAAGCGTTATTGCTAGTCGTTAAATATAGAGAAATATTTCATTAAATGGTTTGTTTCCAAAGCAAAAACAAAAAAAAACGTAAAAACTATATTTATAGCTAACTTTTCATTTCGTAAGTGTAATAAAAAGTGTTAGAAAATATTTTAAAGTATGACGGCAATATTTGTATTTATTATTATTGGGAAGGTAAATTTAAGGTTAGGAAGTAATTGATTGAATGCCAAGAAGTGAGCTGTCATCCTCTGACATTTATTTAGTAAAAAGCTGGAAAATTTCAATCATGCATTTTTACATTCTTGAGCAATGAATTTTAATTGTTAAAATTGACTATCGAACGGGTGTAAATTTTCTCCATCACTTCTAGCAGCTTTTCGCCGTAATCAGGCTTCTTTCCAGACCGCTCTGCATAGTTTAATCGTTAAATTCGAGCCTCACGGTATTGTTGTTGAAAATAGACCAAAACAATACAATCGTAACAGCTGTAGTGATGTAAACATAGCCGCTATACTTAAAAGTGTTATAAATTGGCATGAAACATCAACTCGTCGACGTTCGCAACAATTGGGCATCACTAGAGATACCTTGCGCAATATTTTGCGTAAAGATCTTCACCTTCACGCTTATAAAATTCAAGTGGTTCAAGAATTAAATCCAACCGACCATTGTGTTGTGCGAACAACGGATTTTCCAAAGAATCATCTTTAGTGATGAGGCTCACTAGGCGGTTATGTATACAAATAACAAAATTGTCGCATATAGTGCTCAAAAAATTTAAACAGTCCTGGAAAACCGTTAAACTCAAAGACACTGACTGTATGGTGCAGGAAACGCCCTGACTATGAGTTCTCTGCGCTACCAAAAGATGAAAACAAATTGTTTTGGCTAATATTGACATCAGTAACCTTTATATTTAGCAAAAGCCATACAGCCGCCCAAACAATCTCGATCTGGCGATGTAATTTGGCCGCCATTCAATTATTATTTTGTCAAGGGGCATTTCAAAGGACTATTTTTTTTGGATTTTGAGATAACCCCTACACATACAATGCGTTGTGCCAGAGCTAGGAAATTAGGTTATGGGAAGGAGGAAAGAGGGAGTAGGTCTGTAGACATTCGATTTGAACTTTCCCAGATTAAAAGTGACAGGAAAAACCTCCGTAAGGGATTTTATTTCCTGTAATATGTAGTACGATTCACTGGCCAATCAACCACAAATGGAAGCGCTCTTATCGAAAGACCTATTTTACAGGAAGAACCTGTAAAACAACTGACGCTTTAAAGGAGATAAGTGAAGCTTTGTTGCAAAATATGCTTCAAAATTTTGTAAAAAGAGAAGATGTCTGCCGACGTGACGTGCTAGAGGTGAACATTTGCCTGATATTGCCAAAAAAGTCAATTTACTTCCTAACATCGACTTTGATCCCCCGTTAATTACAAATCATATAAAACGTCAAACTTGACTTTACAATCATTATTTTTATTATTTTTTTCAAGTATTAATTTAACTGCTATTGCACAATTTTTATGCGTATGTTTTTGCCTACAGTTTACAACAAGATGTCAATTGAAGATGAAGATCTTTACGCAAAATATTGCGCAAAGTATCTCTAGTGATGCCCAATTGTTGCGAACGTCGACGAGTTGATGTTTCACGCCAATTTATAACACTTTGAAGTACAGCGGCTATGTTTACATCACTACAGCCCTTACGATCGTACTGTTTTGGTCTATTTTCAACAACAATACCGTGAGGCTCGAATATTCGAATGTGTCCCTAATAGTATGAAAAATGTGCAACAGCAAAACTGAATGATCGCCATTAAATTATAATTTTACACAAAATTAAAATGTCACTGTAAATTTTACTTTTTTTTTTACTGATGAATGGCAATTTCATCAGAAAATCAAAATTTTACATAAAACTGAAAAATTTTCAAAAATATACAATGATAAAAAAAATTAAAATTTATCAACAAATTTTAATTAAATAGAGAAAGAAAAAAATATTAGTAAATGTATATTTTATCTAAATATATGAATATTTCTGAAAAAAATCGAAAACATACCTAAAATCTAAATTTAACAATAAACATCTATTAAGAAATGAGAGCTTAGAAAGGAACAATTTGCCTCAAATTCGGCATTTACTTATTAATATTAATTTGAAGGAAAATAAATTTAATGTACCTGACAACCCCGTCTTTTATAAAAAAATTATAATGAGTAACGAGATACATTTTCATTTGAATCGATATGTGAATATGTTCTAGGGAATGGGAAACACCCAAATTATTCAACACTCACCTTTGCATCCATTAAAAGTGCCAGTCTGGTGTGCAATTTGGTTAGGAGGAATAATTGGACCTTACTTCTTTGAAAATGAAAACGGCGTAACAGTAACTGTGAATGGGGACCGATATTGTGAAACTTTTCAACTCCTCAACTGCATGCTTTGGGTTTGATTAACATATGGTATCAACAAGACGGTGTCACATCGCATACAGCCAGAACTATAATGGAATTACTGCGAGATCTTTTTCCACAACGAGTTATATTAAGAAATTTTAATGTTGCTTGGCCTTCATGGTCACCTGATTTGACTGCTCCGGACTTCTTTTTGTGGTGATATCTGAAAAGCACGGTTCATGCAAACAAACCAGAACGCTTGAGTAACTCCAGAAACGCTTGATTAATGAAATACCGCGTAAAATGTGTGAGAATGTAATGAAAAATGTGCTCAAAAGTGCTCGCATTTGTGAAGCTAACAGAGGCGGACATTTATATGTATTCCATTCATAATTGCCGACATTAAATAAAACATTTATCAAAAACTCCCCCCGGGGGCACATGATAGTCTTTTTGGAACCTACTATTCCATTTAGACTGGTGTCTTGCGTAAAAGGGAGCCCACGCCCCTTAAAGGCTAGTAGGAGTCACCTGGACAATCCTCATATTTCCACGGGAATCAGTACGCCCCAGAGTTCACTATTTGTCTCTTGAGACATTTAGCTGTTCTCTGACTGGTTATTGAGGTTGGTTCAGGTCCAGTAAGATGAATGCCGTCGTGTTTAATTATATTAAGCTTCATGCGTTCTGGACCAGGAGTTGGAAAGTCTTCAACTCTTTAGCAAGGAGTGAAGGCTGCGGCCTACTTCGGGCTTTCGAAATTGCTACTAGGAGTGACCGGAGGATATACGTATTCGATGGCCTCCTAGGGCGTGAATGACGTTTGCAAATCATTCAAGTGGTTTGACCACCATCTGATTATGACTACCTGGTCGGTGCAGATGTAAATCAAATCACATCATTTAATCAAAAACTGTAAATAGACGGCGGACCCCCTTATTTTCTGTTTCGTTTCCCGAAATTCTGGTCATTTTCAATTTCATTCTTGTGTGTAAAAATTCTTGATTTAATTTAAAACTATTTCATTGATAAATGCTTAAGGACAACCATCTACTTAACGAAAATTCCTTTTTCGGTACTTAAATAATGCACCACTAAGTATTCAATCAAAGGATATGGAAACAAAAGAATGAAAAAATAAAAAAAAATGAAAAGGAAAGTAGAGTAAAAAGCTGGATTTTGCATTTTAAAAGCGATTTTTTATTTCTACGATTGTCATCTTATCTTTAGAAATAGTTTATAAAATAAAATAAAAAAAAGAAAATAAAAAATAAAATAGAATGAATTACATAACATTCAATTTACAAGTGGCATTTGAATATGCAAACAATTCATTTGATGTAAAAAGATTAAAATATTGATTTTAATTGGTACTTTGATTTGTTCACTGAACTTTTAACTTAAAGTCGCTTTCACTATAAATTGAATTGTTTACACGTAATAGAATAAACTGATAACAAATTTTATGTAACGAACTATTCATTTGGAAACCGCATGAATTAAGCTTCAAAAGCTTTCGATTAAAAAGCAGATAATTAATAGCATTGTAATAGAAAATCAAAGTTAACTTTGTTATTTGAAAAGCAATTTTTATTATGTTCTAGTGAATAATTCTTAACAGGATCTTGCGAAGTATGGCTTGTTAAATCATGCTTAAGTAAAACGCAAAATATTATGAAGTTATGGCTAAAGTTATGCTTAAATTTAGAAAATTATGATTTTTTTAAATATCGATTTAAATATTTTGTTGCCTTTCTTTATTATAATTTTCTTTGTAGAATTTTCGATTTTAGTTCATTTTATAAGTTTGTGTTGTTTTGGGGTTAAGCTCCCATTTTTTTTGGCAATATTTTGTGGAACTTATGTTAGTTTTGTGGTTGTAGTTCAATTATAGTTTCTGTTTATAAGAATTGTGAATGAGCAAAACAACAAACATATTGCATAAGAGATAGACTCAGTTATTTTTCCTAAAGATAACAATTCAGAGGAAAATCGTTAAACCCATTCACTACCTTTTACAAATAAATAAACAAATTACTCCTTTCAAAGATAACTTCTTCAAATATTTATCTACGACTATTTTAATAGTCCGTTCGTTTTATAATCTCTTCTTTTCGCAACGAGGTTTGTGTTGTTGTTATGTGTATTTATGTATGCAAGAATGCATGTGTGTGTAATGCTGTTATGTATGCATATATGTATGTGCTTGTACGTATACATTTATGTATGCACATATGCATATATATTGTATTTATGTATGTATGTATGTATGAATGTACGTATCTATCTAGCTGTGTATGTTAATATATGGCTTAAGAAATCACGTTCAGCAAATGTGATTGAAAAATATTAGACTACACAGCAATTTAAAAAGAGTTTTTTTTTAAATAATGAATCACGTAAGATAAGATAATGAAATTTCACAGAGGCTAAGCAGAGGTATTTCTGAGTGAAGCTACAGACGATGGGCCTCCTAGGCTAAAGGGAGGCTTCTGGATAAGACCCTAAATTTGGGTATCTCGGGCTTAAACTATTTTGGAAATGTCATACAAATTTTATATATTTCTCAAATGTTAAGTTGCAGGAGCTTCACAAATTTCGCAATAAGAGATCTTCTCTTTTTTCTATGTAAAAATAAAAAATGTACTTTTATTTGGGTACGTTTGCCATCTTCAGTGTTCTCTTCGTACGTACGCACATATCAAAAATCTGTTTAAACACATTTTGTGTAAAACTTGTATAAAACTGAACATTGCATGAAAAATGTGCTCATACCCATTTTCAATTTTTACGTAGAAAAGAGAGAAGAACTTCATTAGAAGGCGAGGTTTGCGGAACTTCTACAACTTAAGTATACGCTCTTTATATAAGTAGATCGTATAAAGGGAAAGATTATGACTTGTAGATTAACAATTTTATTAACATTTTTTACGCGTCGCATTTTCTAAATGTCATTTACCTTTGAAACTGTAAATTTTACAATAAAGTGTTGGTTTGAAAAATTTAAATATTATTACGGATGTGTCTTGCTTAAGTTTTAAAAGAAAATAATTAAGCAATAAAGTGAACTACTGGGTATGTTGTTTACTAAGTGCCTGGCTTGCAAAGAAAACTTCACGCAAGAAAACAACAAATTTCTGTTTACAAACTGCGTAGAAATTTGTTACACGCAAGACAACAACAACAATGAGTGTACCATGTTACAAAATGACGAAATACCTGGGGAACATAATTCAACATTTAATCTCACCAGACCTGAACATAAAGAATTCCTTCGAACTAAAGAATAAATTAAAACACATCACACTGGAAGATAACGACATACAGTCTCCTTTGACGCAATTTCACTGTTCACCAACATACCTACATACTTAGCCATTAGAATAATCATGACACAGTGGGACAAAGTTGTAAAACATACCAACATACCCAAAACCCAATTCCTCGAAATGCTACAATTTTGTTTAAAGGACAATAATTACTTCACATACAATAACAATATTTACACACACACATTTGGCATGCCAATGGGAAACCCATTAGCACCCTCCATAGCAGGCGTTGTATTAGACAACATAATACAACAAACTATTGACAATCTGAAGATTAGAGATATACGAATCAAATTCTTGACAAAATACGTTGATGACATTTTTACAATTGTTAAAAAACAGGATGTGGACACTATTTTGAGTGAACTAAACAACCAACACAACAAACTACAGTTCACTGTAGAAATAGAAACAGATAATAACATTCCTTTCTTAGAATTAGAATACAGAAATCAAAGAACAAACTCCTTTTTGACTGGTACACAAAACCTACATCTTCAGGCCGAATACTCAATTATAATTCATTCCAACCATACAAAACTAAAATTAACACAGCATATAGCCTAATTAACAAAATAATAGACCTTAGCGATAAAGAATTCTTAGACAATAACATTAATAAATTAGAAGAAATATTACAACAAAACAACTACCCTCTAAAAATAATAAGAACACTTATAAATAAAAAAATTGACTCCATCAGAACCACGGGAAACATGAATAGAACAACAATAGACAATTACAACAGTGACAAAAAATACATTAGCGTAACTTACGTTGAAAATATTACCGATAACAAATTCCTTAGGAAAATAATTTCAGACAACAACGTTACCTTTACACACAAATCTAACAGCACACTAAAACACTTCTTCAAAAACACCAAGGATAGAACTGAAAAGAGGGACATGTGAGCTGACCAACAATGTGACCAAGTTTACATCGGACAGACGAAACGATCACTTCACACAAGAATAAATGAACATGAAACAGACATTAAAAAGAAGAAGACCACTACGGGCATTGCACAACATATGTTAGAACACACACACACACACACCTGATTTTGAAAAAACACGAATAACAAACATAAAGGGTAAACAAAGCAGACGCTTAATATTAGAAAGTCTGAGAATAAGACAAAAAGGTAACAAAACAATGAACACTAAGGAGGACATGGACAAAATTAGCAACAACTACAATTTAATTCTATAGTGCTAAGGTTTGTATATTATTTTTATTAGATATTTAATTAAATATTAATTAACAATTGTACTGATTGAAAAAAGAGAAAAAAGATATAAAAATGTTTTCAATCTTACTTCACTAATCGACCAGTATAGCCAAGTCAGTAGGACAACACAACAACAAATCGCTATGCTGCTTACTAACTGCGTAGTTTTCTAAAAAAACTTATCTACACAAGACAACAACAGATATCTTAAAATAAATTCCAAGCAGAAATTTTATCAGCATAAAAACAAAAATACACGCAGCCATACAGGCGCCTATACATTGACTGGACAACATACAACCACAAAATGTGAGACAAAGGGAGTTTCTACTTCCTTAATTTTCTTTTCTTAATTTTTCTAGACTTCTAGCGGACAAATATAAAAGGCCAGTGTGTGAGTGGATAGTTAGTTAATGTAAAAATAAAGCTCATGAAGTAAAGATGTGCATCTTAAGTAAACTGTTATGTATTGTCAACTTTAAAGTAAATGTAATTAATTTAAAAACTCTAAAATCTGTTGTTATTTATTTTGCAATAAAGAACTCACAACAAAACGTTTATAAAAGGTATAAACTGAACAATATACAATATGAATTGCCACAAAATCTAACTGCATCGAGATATTCTTACAAAATTTTCAAGCAATATACATATATAAAGAAGTCTTTAATCAAATGGTAAAATAATATTAAATATTTTTTATTTTAACACATAAATTCCTTAAACAGGAAAAAATTTAAAAATAATTGTGTTTGTTAACTATTGGGCTGTCAAGTCCTTGTTGGAGTATGCCGCCAAGATATGGAGCTTTAATGATCTGTTTACATCTTTTTAATCCGTGTCTTGCACTCTGAGGAATTTTAATGCAACTCATAAATTTTGTTTCGAAAATGGCTGTGTTTGGATAGGGCTGTAGGGTGAAACGTTACAATTATTGATGCAATTTTTCTTTTATTCGCATTTACTATAGGTTGTATTTAAAATAGTCTAAAAAGATTTACTAGTACTAGTAAGTTTTAGTTATATAAATAATAAAACCTTACGACCTTCTTGGGAAAAATCCTAAAAGAAAACGGTAGTTTTTACAGAGAGCTGTAACTTTTTAACGAATCATGCTATTAGAACCGAACTTTCCACTGTGCTGTAAATTTTATCGGGAATATAAGCAATATCTTAGAATAGTAATCCGAACATAAATAAGTACACCACGTCAAAAATACTATGACAGGCTTGGCGAAAAATTAAAAAAAAAAATTCTATTCCAATTTTCTCCCAAACTGAAAGAGGTAACTTGGACATGTGCGCACATTTTTGTAGATATTTTCGAGGTTTACTTAAGTTCAAAATTTCGTCACATTTTATGACATTTTCAATAAATTGGATGCCCGATGTACCGAACTTAGGGGGCATACACAGAAGCTCCCCATTATCCTTAGCCTTTGTGAAATTTGATTAGGACATTTTAAGTAACTCACGAACTACCGAATTATTTGCAAAAAATAGTTTTCAAACCACTGTGGATTGAATAAGAATTATAATTAAATCGTTTTTTAGTGCAGAGTTTTTGGACAAAATATATTGTATTTTGAAACTTAAATAGACCACAAACAACTTTTGACCAAGTTAATAGATAAATCTGACACTTCAGCACCTTTAAAAAAATAACTGAAACAACTAAATAATAATTTAATAATTTTTGCACTTCTTAATTTTAATCTAAGCTGTCATGACATTTACACTGGCACGACAACAATACAACAGCACAAACGAAAATTGCCTTTGCCGCAAAAGCTGCGGGATTTGTATTCACCCGCTTGTCGATGGCATGTTTAGGCATGTTATAAAAAAAAACTTACTAATAATTATGCATATATTTATGAATATGAATTTATTCAAAAATATATTATATATTACTAAAAAATGTTATAAAGTTAAACTGAACACTTGCTTAACGGCACAATTGTCGTGAAAACAAATAAATGAAATTTTTTTGTATTTATATGTATTTGTATTTATATGTATATATAGACAGGAGTACAGGAGAGAAAAGGCGCCTTTGGACGAAGGGAAATTCTAGGTGGCAAAGAACGTCAGTACTAATTGATATGAATCTTAGAGAGAATCCACAACGGCAGCTGGCATAATTCGTTGTCAACTACCACTTATAATAAAAAAGTACTTCTGTAGATAATTAAATGTTCAAAAAATACAATACAAAATAATTAAAATTTTTCATATCCAATAGGGTTGTACGGAACCAAAGGGTGCATTCAGTTCTACTATTCTATCAATTTAATTTTTTTTTTGCTTTTGTTTTACAATTAAAATTAATAACGAACTTAAGCTACAATTGAAAAATAATAATTCATTTATAAAAATAGTTCCAAATAGTTCAAAAATAATTCAGTTCAAGTCGCGGTATATGAGATTTCACTTAGCCGAATATATCACTTTTGCTCGTTTGAAACCAAATTTTATTTACAATACGTCTACATCTGTGAAAATATCTGATGTATGTCGAATTCGAAACCACAAATATATATTATGCTATATATCGATCTATTGTGATTTGGATCCAAAAACACATTTAATTAAAAAAAAAGACGGCACTAAAATATATTTTTTCAAGTGAAAATACTGTAAACAATAGCTTTCACATAGCAAAATTTATTTGAAGAAGTAATAAGGAAGGGAGAAAATTAAATAGAAAAATTATATCGATGTAATAAATATCTCTCAAGCTAATGCGAATTCTAGCCCTTTTTATAGACTTTTATATTGTTGATCACAAATTATTAGGCTCAAATTTGTGATTTTTTCTTTAATGTTGTTGCTATTAATGTGAGATTTCGAAAGACGCAGAATATATTTTTTCATTTATTTTAATGACCTATTCTTTTCCGATATACAGTTATTCCAAAACATGCTGGGAGTTAAGTTACAAGATATTTTGTGATGGTTATGCTGTTCTACTATATGCGTTGTCCAAATAATTCAGAATGATTACTGGCATTCATAATACCCTCTTTGTAGATATATAACAGACCACACTAGGGTAGAATCTACTTGAAAGTACTTAAAATATAATGGGCAATCTTATACTATTTCTAGAAGTCAAGGCCTTAATTTTTGTTATCTTTACATGTTTAGTGATATAATCGATAGTCGTTCCAGCAAGTTTATTTATGCCCAGCAGTGTGAACTTAAATAGAGAGTGCAATTTGAAAAACAAATAATAGTATGGACTCGGTTTATACAAATTTGCAGTCTGAACTCTGTTTGACTTTTTTTTTTAATTTACTTAAATGAACTGTAATACACATTGCACTGTTTGTACTTAGATGCTGCCCAGTCTGATGTAAAATAATAATGTTTTTAAAAATGTTAATATCTTTTGATTTTGACAACGTAACATTTAGTTTGCCCGTTGACATTTTTGCTTTTTAAATTATAAGAGTAAGCAAACAGGGATTTTTTTCCATAGGAAATGGGTGCAACAGTGGAAAGCAAATAAAAATTACTAGACACATTTTGCTGCTACAAACATGTTGCAGAAACATTTAGCATCTTTTCACTAAATGATTACAAAACATCTATAGTAAAATTACTTTCTACTTATTTCGTAATCATTTTATTTTTATGGCATATAAAAAGCTTATCAGAACTCAATACCGAACTGCGAAAGATGTCAAACTATATTATGAATTAACTCAGTATTTCATCTCTGGCTTGAAATTGTGAATAATGATTTTTCCAAGTCTGTAAGTTTTTTAATATAATTTTTGTAAAGATATTAAATATTATATAGTGAGATATTATAGCCTGTAAAAAGTACTAAAGAAAAAAGTACAAAAAAGGCCTAAGTTAAAGAAACATTTATTTTTTAAGTGATATATTTTTTACAAAGTTTTTCTTTAAATATTTTTCTAGGTTCACAGAAGTCTCAAGTAGTGGGTATTCCTTGCCTGTTTTAGAGATTTTGACGAATTTTAAGAGTTTTTGCTTTAAAAAGCTTAAATTTCATAAAAAGTCAATAAGTTACAAAAAGTTTTTTGTTTTTTATTGCTAAAGAATCTATGCAGCTTTTATTTTATTTAAAAATTTTTTATAATAAGAAAGCAAATATGTTTCAAATAGTCTTGTTCATTTAATTGGTTTCGTTTATATTTTTCTTTAGTGAACACATTTTTAATTGCTTTAATAATTTCAAAATAATGTTGAGGTTAGTTGTAGTTATCCTGTGTTTTATCACTATAAATTGTTGCTGTGGTTTTTCTGCAAATTTTATTTGAAGGTATTAAATATTTAATATTTTTTTTTAACTGTTTCTTTTTAAAATATTGCACATTAAAATTTAGTTTATTTAATTGCCAAACTGGTAGCAACTGTACCAGCAGATTTATAAAGTCATATAAACAACTGCAAATGGAACAAAAAATTGATGTTATTTCCGTGCCGATTAATTCATTTCAATAAAAAAATTAACAGTTACATACGTTTCAACAAAAAAAAAACTGTAAATATTGCAATAAATATATTTGAAATATTATTGTTATTGTATGTCCTTCAATAGTCTTAACACTTAGAACTTTTAACATTAAAATTTTTAGCAGAAAAGATAACGATTTTTTTAACTGAAACTACTATTTAGCGCTGTTTGTTATTTCCCAACAAAACAGTGCATGCAAAAAGGTCTGGCTGCTAAACAGGCAGAGTAGATTTAGCGCTTTCCCTTTCGGAGACATACAGTGTCGGACAAAACTAAACCATTTACAAAAAAATGTTTGTAGTTCTAATTACAAATTTTTTTTTATACAAATTGCTTCTTTCGTAAAAAAAACAATAAATAACAATACAGTTATTGTTAATTTTTTTAAAAATTATTTTAGTAACAACAATTGCCTTTATTTTTCATAAGATGATTAGAAATGAGTATAGAGAAATTTTGCATTATTTTTGCTAGTTGTTTCTTTCAGTGCATTTAAAAGGAAAAAGTCATAGCTGGTTATAACAATGGTGTATATGTGACGTCCATTAACACAAAAGTTGGTATTAATCACTTTGTTATATCCAGAATTACAATTCGTTTTCGTTCCTCAGGATGGTTGGCCTGAGGAATGGAAAAGTGGATAGCCACGACGAGGCAATGATACGCATGATTAAAAAAACCCATTCATATCGTCAAAGTTATCGTGTCCCCCGGGGGCACATTTATATGTCTTGCCGGAATATCACCGTCATTATATGTGCCACCTTAAGTGGAGGGACTCCCAGTTCCTTAAGACTAGTAGGATCCAACTGGGCAACTCCACGTTATTTCCACTGGAAGCAGTAAGCCCCAAAGCTCAGCTTTTTGGCTTCTTAGCCTTTTAGCTGTACTCTGACTGATTATTATTATTATTCGTGGCTCTTGTGGTTTCGCGGCCCTCGTTTTAGTTGTGTGGGTCAGATCATTCACTATGAACACAATGAACGGTTCTGGTGCAGTGAGCATGCTTGCGGTTGTGTTGTGTAATTTTAGTAAGCTTACATATGCTTTGGACCGGGAGTTGGAAAGTCTTCAATTCTTCGGCAAGGAGTGAGGGCTTTGGCGTCCTCCGAGCTCTCGGAGTTGCGACTAGAAGTGACTGGAGGATAGAGATATCCGAAAATTTCCTAGGGCGTGGGTGACGCTAAAATCATCTGTAGTGGTTTGATCCACCATGAGGTTATGGTTTACACAGCTAGATACTGACGTAAATATTTTCACGCATATCGTCAAAGTCCTTTGATACACAATTGACACTAGACGTTACTCCAATAACCATTTTTATAAAAATGCAAAGAAACCCTGTGTTTAACGTGAAAATACATATCGACTGGACTCGCAACACATTATTTGGACTACCACACAATGGAAAACCGTAATTTTCTCCAATGATTCGAAGTTTAATTCGAAAGGTTTCGAAGAATTAGGATTAGTGGTAAACACACAACGAAGAACGTATTAATCCCCGTTATACAAAAGTTCCTTGTTAACATGGCGGAGGTAGTGTTTTTCTCTGAGGATTATTTTCAGGCTTTGCCATAGATCCGATAAATAGAATGAATTGAATAACGAATCCTTTTGTTTATAAAGAAATTCTTCATAACCTTATGCAGAGGAGAAAATGTCACTTAAGTGGAGATACCAGCACGGTAACGACCCTAAACACATATCTAAATGTGTGAAAGAGTGGTTCGTTGCCAACAAAATTAATGTTTGAAGGTAACCGGCACAATCGCCGGATCTCAAGCTCATAGCAAATTTATGGGGGGTTGTAGATCAAAAAATAGACCTAACTATAAAAATATGGATGAGATTTTCAAAGTCGCGGAAGCTGCCTGGAATGGAAGCTTTTCAGTGGTGAATACCGCTGAATATAAAATATCTGGTGCTGCGTTCATTATCAGCTTTATGTCACCTTATGTTCGTTTCCCCCAATGGCGACGTTGTAATAACGTTGGTTCTGCGATGCATTCCCCAGGTTCCTGAGGATGACAGTAAACACTTCTCGTAGTTCCTGACTACCACTATCCGTTTAAAATTCATTCATCTTAACTATGTTAACTATATATGAAGGTACAGAAACGATTCTATAAGTATAATTATAAAATGCAAAGACAATATTATGTGTTGTATTGTTAAAAACGATTGTCTGGACTTTTAGCGTTATAACATTAATTGCTTTCCAGCTTAATAATTTCAGAGTCCAATTATTGCTTAAGAATTAAGGTAAATTGAGGTTAGGAAGCAAATTGACATTTATCCAGTCAAAATATTGGGAAATTTTGAGCACGATAAATTTACTATATAAATGGCGAAATGTATTACTTCGTAAAATTCCTTGTGAACAGGCTCATTCTGAGACCGCTTTTGCTGACAATAGTCTAAAACAATACGCTCGTAGTGGCCATAGTGATTATTTATTTGTTTATTTATTTATCATTAATTGTCTACGGAAATTTACATCCTTTCAGACATTTTAATTAAAATACAATATAAATTATCTTAAATTAACACCCATACAATAATAAATACTAGCTTTACATACATACAATAAAAAAATTTTTTGTAAAAAAAAAAATATACATATATGCAAACACCTAGTTAGTTGTTCAGCTAAACTAGTAAGTTATTCCTTATTGTGCTTACTGACAAATTGAAATCTACCAAATTATAATATTTATTAAAATCTGCACAAATTCTCCTAAAAGGGTCGGCGTAAGCATAATTGGCTCGAAAGAATTCCACTGCTAAAGGTATAAAATGTCGTGTAGGGCGTTGCGGTAAATTTAGAGTAATGAGTAATGAGTAGAAACATCGCCAATTATCACACCAAAAATGAACGAAATATTAAGTGGTGTTCTACGACTCCTTAGAGTTGGTAGCTTAATAAGAGAAAGTCTAGCTGAATAGGCAGGTAAGTCCAATGGGTTAAAGTTCAAACCACGGAGGCAAAAAAGCAGGAACTGTTTTTGAACAGATTCGAGAACATCTAAGTATTTTCTATATATAGGGTCCCAAATGACGGATCCATACTCTAGAATAGGCCTGACAAGGGACATATAAAGACTTTTGGTAACGTATGGATCATCAAACTCTTTAGTCCAACGTTTCACAAATCCAAGTACACCTCTAGTTTTGTTTGCTGCCAAATTGATATGTGCAAAAAAATTGAGTTTGGAGTCAAGTAGCAATCCAAGATCTAGTATTTTGTCAACTTCCTCCAAATGATGGTCATCGATGTAGTAGCATGCAGTTATCTGTTTCTTTCTAGCAAAGCACATATATTTACATTTCTTGAGATTTAGCTCCATACGATTTATTTTACACCAGTTGTGAAACGAGTTAAGGTCACCTTGGAGGCGTTGTTGGTCAGTTACTTGACAATAACTAAGAAAATCGTTTACATCGTCAGCATACATCAAAATATTGGATGATTGAATGACATCAGGCAAGTCATTAATAAATAGCAAAAAAAGAATGTCAACTAGCTGTTGTAATGTTTCGATATGGCGATGCGAATTGGCCGCCTCGTTCTTGTAATTTAACGCCGTTGGATTATCGTCTAAGGACCATTTCAAAGGGCAGGGTTACATGAACAACCTGCAAACAACTAACGCTCTGAAAGATGAAATTCGGCGCTGCTGTAGCGTGCATACATTGATTGTTGTGATTGCCTACGCAATCATTAGTTATATGGTGTTTCCACGGCACCTGCTTCGCTCTCTATTCTTGCTTCACACCCCAATCATAAGCGAATCAACCTGCTTCGCCATACAAAATTTTGAGAGCGAAGCTGGTAGATTCATATTGAAGCTAGTTGCGAAGCAAGTAAAAATCCTCTCTTCCCTAATTTTTATCGTAAGTTTATCTGCACTAGTTATCAAAATTAAACATTTTTGTAAACAAAGAAAATTTACAAACAAAATAAAGTTAAAACTTAATTAATTAATTTTAATTTTATAAAATTAAAAAAAAAATGGATAGGAAAAAAAATTATACTTAATGCTATCGCGGCAAGAAGGATATCTTCTGTTATTTTTCAACTGTTGTTGTTGTTTTTCAACTGTTGTTGTTGTTTTTCAACTTATGTTTTTCTGTTTAATAACAACAGCCAAATCGAAGCAGATAAATGAGTCGTGTAAACAGCATGATTCACAAACTTGCTTCAGAGAGCGAAGCACGAGATTCAAACTGTCGTGGAAACAGGCTATTAAATTGTTTATCGTATCATATCATATGGTATCAATAAAATTGAAATTATCAAAAAAGATGTATGTCAGTTTTCTTTCTAATCTAAAATTTAGCCACCCGTTACCTAGTGTACTCGTATGCCTGGATTGAGGATAGCCAAACGCCACAGGAACTTAAATTTTGATACATTACTTTTTGCAAATGCAATCATTCAATCCCTTACACTCTTGAATTTGCAGAACCTGCTTCTTAACTTGTTTCTTGAAATATAATTTCGAAAATTTTAATTTTAAATAATGAGTAGAACATTGTCTTCTTCTTTGCTGTTTCGCAAAACTTTCAAAGAAACTTTTAAATGATATAGATTTGGGCGATACCAATAACCAATTTTAAATATGATGTTGCAAAAATGATATTTTATTTTTAATCTCCAACAATATGTTTTGTAAAGTAATAAAAGCAATAGAAATCTAAAACCACAAAACCTTATTGAGCATCGCATAAATAACAAATATCTGGAAAAAAACAACTTG
Source organism: Trichopoda pennipes (assembly GCA_030448955.1). Lineage (NCBI taxonomy): Eukaryota > Metazoa > Arthropoda > Insecta > Diptera > Tachinidae > Trichopoda > Trichopoda pennipes. The sequence goes on from JASKUP010000042.1 coordinate 9,305,096, forward strand.
TTAAATTTCTTGTGTAAAAGTGCAGGCGAAAGTTTTTTTAACAATTCAGCTTTCACAGTTGATGTGTTACCGTTTTAATTCAATCACTTTATCAAATAGGTTTCTTGTCATACAAATAATGAACTCAAACATCTAGATCACATCCATCCTTAATTGATGTTGTACTGCATTTTTGTTTTTTTTTTACCTCTTTTGTGAAACATGTGTGCCAAAAAATGGTACTTTGTGCTGCAGATAGCACTAAACAAATCCACACACATACAAACCATAAATATTATCTACGAAAACCATATCGTTGGTAAAGGCACAAATCCTTGATTGATGTTTCAGTTTCACAAGACAAAGTTCAACTGTTGATATGAATATTGCTGTTTCCGTATCTACAGCTACGAGCATAAAAATATAGTGCTGATCTATACAAACTATATCCGTATTTTGTATTTGGTTTTATTAACAAAATATTGTGTTTGTAAGATTATGAAAAAATGTCACGATGTTTATTTTACACGACACTCATTCATTATAAAAGATCCAGCGAGGAGAGAAAGAGAGAGATAAGAGAGAGAGAGAGAGAGGAGAGAGTTTTGTATGCATAACTCTGAACTGTTATTTAGCGCTAAGTAAGGCGTTTTGCATTAACTCCTAATTTCTATTAATGTCTCTATTCGTTCACACTGCTTTTCCTAAAAAAGTGAAGCAAATTCGAAGCAAAATCATATTACCATTCGTCTAGTGATGTTGGCTTCTGTCTTATATAATGGAGAAAATTACTTTAATGCATTTTGCTACAGTGAAAAAAATTTCATAAGTAAAGCACCGTAATCAAATATATTCACGGTGACATCATTGAGCATCAGTTGTTATGCTTCTTAAAGAGAACCCACAGCACCAATATAACCAGCATACAAGACAATTTACGTCCAGAGTCCGTTTTTCGGAAAGCCAACATTTTTTCTTGTATCATATTCGAAACCAGTGAAACGTGATCCCCATTCCTGCAGACGAAAAATTAACATCCGCAAAGAAGATTTATTTCACTACACGTTAAAAAAGTTAAAGGATGATATAACTGAAGCTCTTTGGAAACTTAAGATCGACCAATTGGTCATCATTGCCGGTGTATGCACTTATCACACATCACACCAATCGTTTCATAGAAGCATAACAAAATGCTGAGTGTTACCTCAATGGAATGACATAATTAACATGCTGTCAAATGAATTGGGCCTCATGAATTTCAAAAATATAGCGGTGGCAATAGCTGAAATTTACGTAGATTAGATATCACAGCGACTAGAAAAACTTTTTGTACATGGGGCTACAGAATGGACTTTGACACTTAGTACGTTATTACAGTTCCTGTTATTACAATTATGACAATAATCTTGAGTAGTAAAAATAAAATTTTTACACGTCAAAATGAAAGACTCGCTTTACGCTCTGACTCCCTGTAAAGAGCATAAAGGCCATAGTACTGAACACGAAATTACTATCTACAGCCTTTAAATTCCCAGGGCATTAGGTTTCGTGGTGAGAGCTTTATGTACGTTTTGATTAGATGGTCACAGTTTCCCATTCTTAAATACAAAAATAAAACTAGCGGATCTTACAGATTGAGAAAATAAAATAAAAATAAAAATACGTACATGCTTGATGAATGTAAATAATTATTTTTCTTGCTAAATTTCAAATTATATTTTGAATTTTTAATTAGTTTAAGTTCAGCCAGTGTTAAACAAAAAAATTATTTTTTTTACACAGCTTAAATATCTCTGGTCTTGTATCAAGGAGACAACATCTTTCTTTCCTAATCGAAAGTTATCACGATCATTTAATATTCACGTTGCGATTGGATTTCAAACTTCTTTAAAAACATTGTTGCATTCTTTACAATTTGAATTTCTTATACACAAGTTCTTAAAACAATCACAAACAAACTTATTTCAATTTAACAGGACAGTGTCTATCAGCTAGTTTAATTATATATTATTATTATTTATAAGTAATTTATAATTATTCGGAATCATTTTCAATATAAGCAATTTTATTTTTCGTGCTTGATTCCTTTAAATAAATATTTCAAATATTTATTACAAAAATTTTTATTAAAAAATAAACATTTTATGATATTCTCATGTTTTGCTGTGTTTGTGTAGAAGTGTTTTTGAGTCTTGCTGTCTATGCTATGTTGATTTTATGAAAAATTCTCATAGAATCAGTTTGGCTTTGGATATAAGACTTTTAGGTTTTTCTATAAAAATTGGGGTAAAATTCACTGATGAGCTACTTGAGCAATAGTAAAATTGCAATATGGATGTGCTCTCCCCCGCAGTAATACTTTTTAAATATTTTTTATTGGAATAATTGTTTTATGAGAATATCATAAAATGTTTATTTTTTAATAAAAATTTTTGTAATAAATATTTCGTGAGAACATCATGAAATATTTATTTAAAGGAATCAAGCACGAAAAATAAAATTGCTTATTATTATATATATTATTTATAATTGATAATGATAATGTAAATTATACGAGATGATAATTGGACATCGTCATGGATAAATAAGCTTAGAATGCCACTTTTTTTTGGCAACTTTAGTTCTATTGACACAAATGTAAAGTCGAGGTGTTGGAATTAATAATGAAATATGTGATCAGGCAAATATCCACCTCTAACATGTCGGTAGACATTTGCTCTTTTCACAAAATTGGGAAGCACATTTTGCAACAAAGATTTGCTTTTTTTCGTCACTGCAGCACCCAATTAGCATCTTCCAGAGCGTCTGTTGTTTGTGGGTTCTTGAGGTAAATATGGTCTTTCAAACGCCTCCAGCGGCTTAAGAATGAGGCCGTCAACTGAAAGAGCCAACCGGAGTAATTACGCGACCGGGAAATTTTTCATGCAATAAAGGAAATGTGACGATGGTTTTGTTGAAAAATGCGTTGTTTTCGTTAAGCTTAAATTCTTGAACGAGTTGAATTTTATAAGCATGAACATAACCATCGTAATGCAAAATGTTGCCCAATTTTTGTGAACGTCGACGAGCAGATGTTCCAGGCTCATTCTTAATACTTTGTTGTGCAGCGGCTATGTGTGTATCACTACAGATACTGCGAGCGTATTATTTAGATATATTTTCAGCAAAAACACTGTGAGTCACGAATTTAGTGATTACATTACACATAGCGATCTTAGAAAGAACATGATTAAGAGAAAAAGCTGTTCGAAAGATTTTATGAAGCTGCGTAGTGAAATTGTCACCATGTTGGTAGAAAATTTTTCCAATTAAAATCTTTGCTTAAGAGTGTTACGTTAATTTTACTCGCGAATGTAAATTATATTATATCTGTTTTAAATAGTTGTCCTTCATCGTGTCATTTGGTGGTTATTGATGCAAAACATTTAAATGCAATAGGTGAGTTGTTATGTAAAATGCACTTTACTTGTTTCCGCCATCTAAATATTTTTGCCACAAAGAAATTTATTGAAAAGAAGAAAAAAATTCGCAAATAAAACAAAAACAAAATAAAAATAAATATAAAATTCGTCGCCCAAGCAGAAAATATTTTCCACATGTTAAAAAAGAATTTGTAAAAGTCAAATTCTCAAGCGATAAATTTGACCTTATCCATAGCAAACTGAACTCGCACAAATGCAGACTTTTTATTCTTGCAATGATTGGATAAACGACAGATAGCAGCACATTGTCACTCTTTGGATGGCAAAAAAAGTTTAAATTCAATTTAAAATATAGAATTTATAGTTTTAAAAAAAGTACTAAAGAAGATAAAAGCGCTAAATAACATTTGTGAGTCAAAATATTTGTCAGCAGTTTAATCAACAACATGTCTAGTAACCCCAAGTGAGAAATCGAATTAAGGAAAAACAAAATTCTTTGCTCAAGTGCATCTAATGAAATTTTAATTGCTTGTTTGAGAATTAAAACATTTGAAATTTACCATCAATTATTTTACACAAGAAATGAACGACATGAATGCTAATTACGAGTACAAACGGTACATTTTTATTTTAACTCAAGGATGGATATTGTCAAGTCGATAACAAAAACACACAAAAAATGTTTTCAATACCAAAATAATTGGCTTTGGTGCAAAGATAATCGAATTTTTTGCGTAATTTCTTTGCAGTGAATCAGAAAATTTTCACGCTTTCAAGATCTCGTATGCTTCTTGTTTATAATGTGCCTATGTGGATGTGGCTTAAAATATCCCCTCTCTAAGGACGTAAAATTTGTGATGTAAAATTCAATGATGTAGGGTATCAGTTAACAATAGGAGGCTCTATTTTTAATGTTAACTCTTGTAAAATTTTTTCCTTCAATAAACTTTTTGCCTTGAGCGTTGTAAAGCATGTGTCGTTGATCAGCTTTAACAATACATCTGTAATATTTTTGGACAACAAAATCTTCTCTTTTCTAGCATCGCTTATGATACGGCAATAGTGTTTACTGGGCCATCATCAGCCTTTTACCTTAAAGTTTATTTCACAACTGACAAAAATCTTCGTATGAAATTATCGATTTACATTCTTTTCTTCTACTGCTCTAAAATAAAATGATGGTCATTTAGTTTTTTTTTTTGTGTAATTGAGTGGCTAGGAAGTAAATTACCCTAAAACAACAACAAATTCCGTTGTATTGATATAAATGTGCAGTAGAAATATGGGAATTATTAAAGGTATATGATGTCGGGCAAATGTCCACCTCTAGCACATCGCCAGGTGTCTGCTGTTTTCATAAAATTTGGAACCATATTTTGCAACAAAGCTTCGTTTTTCTCGTCTACGAAGTGGCAAATTTCACCTTTCAGAGCGACAGTTGTTTGTGAGTTGTTCACGTAAACCTAGTCTCTCAAATGGCCACAGAGAAAATAGTCCACTGTCTAATTAAAAATGCTCCACATCTGTTTTGTTTTTCAACAAAAACAATAAACGGTCAGCTTTAATTCTTAAACGAATTGAAGTGCCTCTAGTGATGCCTAATTGTAAGGAATGTCGCGTTGATGTTCTAGGTCCATTCTTAACACATTGCTGGACAACGGCTATGTTTACATTTCTACGACGACTGTATCCGTAATATTTTGGTCTCGAATTTAGCGATTAAATTGCGTATAGCGGTCTCGGTATGAGCCGGATTACGAAGAAAACTGCTCGAATTCTACGAAATGATTCGGTGAATTTTTACAACTTTGCTCAATAGTGTGAAGTTTCATGCTTAAAATTGATATTTAATCATTTAACAGACAATTTACTTTGTAACCTCAAGTTAGCCCAGCTGATATTTTTTATTAAATTTGAAAGTTCTTTAAGGAGGATAGGTTTTTGCTCTCAGGGTATAAAACCAAGTTTATCTATTTAGCACTACGACGAAGAAAACATTGTGTCTAAAATTGTGGCATGCATAAGCAAACGTTCCTTGTGCTAAGAATAGCAGAAATTGTTGACGGTTTTATCTGTTCCTTTTCTGCATTTATTCTGCTGGACTAGACTTCTCACACTATAGAAAAGACTGAATGCAATAAGTTAACAACAAGTTTTAAGCATTAGCATTAGCTCCGCCCCCATATACAACCTCTTTACAAATTCCATTTGAGCCTAAGTTGTCTTCAGCTTTTTGGGAAAAATGTTTAAAAATTTATAGTTTTCCACCATTTGAACCAACTGGTATTTTCTTAACCCAAAATAATGAGAATGTATGTAATACACGTTTATTATAATATTGACATTTAAAAGGCTTAAGGGGATAAATTTAATTTTCCTTTGTGTTCATAGCAGCTGACCATTTAAACATTATATGTTAAAATTGTTATAGTCATTGACGTCACTGTCATCCTCAACTTTAATTGGCGCAAATAACAATTATCATGCTTCTGATTATTTTTAATCGTTTCATTTAATATTTATATCCTTTTAAAAGATACTCACTCGAGTTAAATGAAAGCTTTTGTTGCAAACTTACATTCAGTGGAGCAACAGTTTTTGTCGAACGTTATAAATTCGTAGAGGATTAAATCTTTCAACACAGAATTAATTAAAAGTGTGAATGTTGTAAATGTGTTTCTTCTTGTAAAATTTAATAGTTCGTTGGAATCACAGTATGACGTGTTGTGAAGAAATTTGTGCCTCTTTCATGTAATTCTTCTTTCTTCAACAAACTAGGGGTACAGGGGTAACAGAAGTCTTATAAGCTTTTGGGTGAATTAAGTGCATTTCAGACGTATATTCTTTCGATTTTGAGGGCCAAAAAAATTACTGGATTAGAAGTGATGGGCGACTATTTGTTTCGAAAATCACCCAATCGTAAAGGGTCAAATGAACTTATAAAGCTTGTTTCTGCATTAGGCTTAGTAAAATATTGGTTAAAAAACAGTCCAGTCCAGTTAAAAAGAATTGCAGGATTTCAAGAGGAGTATGGACTAGACAAGACATTGCAAAAAGTAACAAATTTCTGTTGTTAAAGGATTGTTTAAGCTTCGTGAATACTGGTTATTGTTCGAGTAGAGCAAACATGAGTTTATAAGAAAGTGGCTGCTCAGAATTTTATAAGACTTTCCGCGATGAAGAGAACTTAGGAATTGAGAAAAAAAAAACGAAAAATTAAAAATTTTTAAATGAAAAAATAAAAATATATTAAATTTGTTTTTATGTGTTATGTGTTATAAACTGAAAAACTACCTATAACATCTTTCAACAAGAAGTTTGATTTTGAAAACAAAATAAAACAAAAAATTAAAATAAAACGATTCAAATTTTTATTGTATTACGTAAGAAAAAAGTGAGGCAGTTGTGAATGAAAAATGATATCTGGCAAATGTCCACCACGACGACGCTGACAGATGCCGACTCACTCATCAAAGTTTTTAATCATTTTTTTGGCAATATAGCGGTCCTTTTTCGTTAAACACATCACGGATTTTGAGTTTTAAAGCTGAAATCGTTTCGATTGATTCCGTATAGACTCTGTCCCTAACATAGCCCCTCAATAAATAATCCAGTATTGTTACATCACACGATCGGACACTTAACTGCTAATTGTCGTGAATATAGGCGATCGGGAATTTTGGCTTGCAATAAAATGATCGTTTCATTTGCTGTTGAAACCAAATGTCAGTGATATACACGTCGTCAATAATAGGCCAAAATTGAGTTGTTAGCATCTCACGATAGCGTGATCCATTAACCGTTATCGCACTTCCAACCTCAACTTCAAACAAAAAAAAAACGGCTCAATTACGCCCCCAGACCACATAGCGCACCATACAGTGACACGTTGAGCATGCAAAGGCTTCTTAATAATAGCTCTAGGTTTTTCGAAATGCCCAAATGCGGCAATTCTACTTTTTGGCATGCCCTGACAAGTGAAAATGGGCTTCGTCTGAAAAAATTATATTTTTCGGAAAAACCAGCCGGTTTTTCAATTCCTGAACCAGTTCAACCTTGGCTTCAAAGTCAAATCCTTGCAAAAATTTGCCATGTGGTGGTTATGGATAATTTGGTCAAATTTAACGACCTTAATAGCGGTCTCAGAGGGACGATTATGTTGTCCGAAAATATCACGTATTTTACGAAATGTAACTTTAACAGAACCACAATTTTCATAGTGGAATTTAATTATTTTAATGTGATTTTCGTGCGGAATTAAATTCATTGTAACAATTGCCAATCCTTCTACTACAAATACATCCAAAAACTAAATGTCAAAACTATCACGTTGTTGGTGTTGCCAGCATTGCCATAGTTTCAAAATACAGTGAGAGGAAAAAAATTGCAGAAAGAACGAATTGTTACCCAGATGCTTAATTTCACTTATAAAAACAATGAAATTCACGTTGGGATATTGAATTACTCGATGAATCCCTGATTTCTTAGTTGATAGTAGTCTTATGCAATCGAGCTCTGCTCAACAACTGACTATTTTATTTATTTATTGAATTCATCAAAGAATTCAATCAGTTCACATGTTTTTAATTATAATTAAATTTTTATTTTAAAATTATTCCTGCATACCAAGTAATTTTCAGGGGCCTAACATTTTTGTACAACTAAAATAAAATAAAACAAATATTTTTCAAACGCTAACAAAGTGTCCATTGAACAGGTTTGTGCACTACATTATCTTCGCTCCTTTTATAAAAAGTAGTTTGCACTCTCCTAATGAAGACCAGGGTGACAAATATTTTCCAATATCTTGCCCTCTCTTGAAGCCGTTCGCAAGACAAAAAGCTCATCTGAATGAATAAATTTTACACAAATATTTTTACCAAGTCTAAATCCAAACATGAAACCAGTATTTTTGTATCGCATATGTTTAGAAACTCCACTTTTGTACAAACGCCAAGCTGTTGTAATCATTTTATTTCACTGTTACATATTCCAGTGATGGGATTAATTTAGTACAGATCTTTGGTACTTAGAATGCATTTAATAAAAACATTCACCCCTTCATTTTTCCACGCTCGAAATAAACAAATTAATAATATATTGTTACGCTTATTCCTTCATTAAATGTTTCGTTCATTGAGTTCATTTTTTATTGCAAAATTGACATCTTTCACATCTTTTAGAATTTTATATTAAATTACACGATTTAATTACTATTCGCGTCTATACACAAAAATGCGCGATGATAACTTTAACTTTAACGTATGTAAGTTGTTGTATCAACTGTTGCATTTCCACGTGATCACGTTCGCAATTAGACTGTTTTACCCATAAGTGAGCGAACTTTTTGGAATTCTAATTTATATTTAGAAAAATATACAGTCGTATCTTAAAAAGTTTTTGCTTTTTAACATCCAGAGTAGGCCAAAAAAGAAAATTCTTAATACACTAGAATCTACTGCTAAGCAAGCAAAGTCATCTGACTGCACCCATACATATAGATCATGACTAGGAAGAAATTATACTTACGCCATTAGCAACTTATTGAAGCAGCAAAAATACGAACAGTATTTTTTTGATAATTTGTTGCCTTTTGGAAGAAGGCTGTTTGCCGCCGGCTGGTTTGCATTACCGCATTACCAATATGAACACACATTCGACTTAAACTTTATAAATTAGTTTATAGAGTTTTTGATGAAGTCATAAAGAACAGGATTTCTACTAAACGTATTAGGTCAAGCAAGATGGTGAAGTCTTTTCTTTCAAGGTGTCACAGGACCATTGTTTTGTGTATTTTCGAAGATTTGCTGGAGTTCTGTTCTTCCGCAAGTTGGAATAGAGATCTATTAAGATCTGAATATCCAAGGCGCGGCTTGGTTTTTTGTACTTTAAATTAGGGACGAGTTAGAGGCACTCTCAACTCTTGGTGCGCACATCGCTTCTGATGTCTCCTTCTATTCTTGTTACTCATTCAATCGTGTAAGCTCCATCTTCTTGCGTTCAGCACTGATAAATTTCGACAATTTTATCCGCGATTCTTATAATGCACCGCTAATGGCCGAGAAAACTCGTTTAACTGATTTACTGACACCTACCGCTTTCAAAAGTATGTTTTTTTGTTGTTATTGTAGCAGTACGAGAAAATTATTTGGATACTTCTTGTGTCACTTTAAAGTGCTCCTCATAGGATTTCTTTACTTTAACTTAATATAACATAGATGAAAAAAAAGTACCACTTACAAGAAAGGAAAGCATTTCATACCTGCAGCAATTTTTTTACTTCTCCAAGAGTCTTTGTGCTTGCAGTATAAAATGGTTAGTTCAAACAAATATATTTTTGTCTAAATAAGTATATTTCTTTAAGCTTAAAAATCATTAGTATTTCTAAAAGTACCAAAGTTAAGCCGTATGCTCTTCTAATGTCACTTTAAATAAATTATACAAAAAATTAGTTAATAGTTTGAAATAAAATGTTTTCCGACATTTGTCGTTTTTCGTGCCTTTTTTGACCTCAGAAACAACCAATTTTATGTAATTAATTTCTAAATATTAAAGTACATAAAAATGGTTAACCAAGTACGGTTAATAAAGTACATAAAAATGGCCAAAATTTCGAAAAATACCAATTTCAGTTGGTAAGATCGTATTCGAATTTAAAAAAAGGCCAAAATAATTGTTTGCGTTTTCAAGAGAAGAATAGTTACATTTTATTTCTGTTTATCAGTTTAAAATAAGACAGGGGTATCACAATTTTGTTTTTATAAATTTTAAAATCACAAAAGTACCAAACATCCTTCTATTTGTATGTAGATTGTGATATATTTTGAGTATTTGTCCTGCCTGCTTTAGTTCTGAAAATATAAAATTACGGTTTTTATCCTATTTATTCCCCTTTACATTCCAGTTTCTAAAAATCTAAAAAGGAAGTGGGGGGAACTATTAATCAAATCAGATACAAATTTTATTGTGTTATTTTTAGTGGGGCCCAGAAAAATCTCTACCTCCTTTAAGCACTAATGAAGTATTTACGAGTCGCAGGCGAAAATTTTTAAATATGAGTGACTTTTTTCTGGGTAAACATTTTGTTAAAAGAAGAATAAGCAATTTAGCTAAGCAGCAATTTTTAAAATTATAAATAAAAATTATTATTATTTTTATCATAAACACAAATGCCAAGATTTCCAAAAATAAAATCGGCAAGTGTAATCCGCTATTGGATTTGACAAATAATTTTAGAAAGAATGTTGATTTTCTAAATAAAATTCCAGCTCGAATATTTAATCGTCTAAGAGTTAAAACTCTATATGCCGTGGTACTTTATGTGAAAGAAAATAAGAATCAGTAGGAAGCGAAAAGTAACGGCACAATTGTCACTGCTGGGAAACAATCCAGTTCTTCGCAGGAGAACTTTTAATGTAAATTACTGATATCCGCATAGATAAAATAGCTTAAAGATATTATCCGCTCGGTATAAAGGCGTATATGATCGCAATGCGATTGCAGAAGATCGCCAAACTTCGTGCACACCACTCGAGGTCAGATGGGTATGCTAGTTTTAGCAGAATAAATCTGCGATCACTTAACTTCTAAAGAAATGGTTAGGGTGACGAGGACATAGTAAAGCACATTCTTTGCCTTTAGGGAGCCTTTTTTTTGACAGTGTGGTCTAGTCGAATCCTGCAGATCTTTCATTATACAGGCTTGAAATTTGCTTTTTAATGCGTCTGGTATGGCTTTGAAAGATTCCGGCAATCTTTTCCGCTTTTGATGTTCGGGCATTACGATTGTACTATTGATACACAAGAGAATTGGTTTCATAGATACGGTGCTGACAGCGATCGTTGCAATCTAAACTTATCTCATGTGAAGGGAAATAAAAGACAAAACCCTTAACACTCCATATCGCTTGTTGATGTTATCCAGAACCGAAAATAAAATTTATTTTTATTTAATTTTACTTAATCATATTTGAATTTATATTTTTCTTTTAAGAAATAAATTTTTAACGAAACAAAAATAAGACAGTTCTAATTGCATATCCAACTTAACCTAATCGTTTATATAAAAATAAAGATATTTTAACTGCATTTATAATTCCTTAGAATCCGATTATTATATGAACCACTTGCATTAAATTACGAAAAGGACACATTACGTCCAACATCGCTTAATACTCTAAGTGCTGTTTGTCAGCAGCGAGTGAGCAAATGGGCTCAAGTGATGATTTTAATTATGAGCACAAGTATGGCTACAAGTGTAATGAATAAACAGTCTTAAAGTGTGAATGTACGAGAAGATTTTTGGTTTTTTCCCGCACTTACACTGATAGAGCTGTCAGGTGAGGGTCAAGTGTATAATAGTGGGTGCTCTTAATTATTATTATTATTATTATTTTTTTGTTGTTGTCGTTATAGCGTCTTATGGATATGAATTCTTGTTTTTATATGTTTATGTGCATGAGTATCTGTGAAAGTAAAATATCACACGCGTTCATATCTAAATGTATGTTTGTGTGCATTTAGAATTTATTATGTTTTTCTTTTCTTAAGTATGAGGTAAAATTAGAAAATTTGTTTATTTTTCTTTTCAAAAAGTCTCTTTATTTTCATTGTGTGTATTTTGTTTTAGATTTTGGCATCACTTTGTCATGAGTGTGTTAATTATAAATAAATTTTCAATGTTATTTGTATTTTTATTGCTTTCATATTTTGTCTTTATTTAAAAAATTTATACGCTTTTTGATTATTAAACAAATAATTTTTTAAATACATAATTATAATATTGTTTTTAGTGCAGTTTAATGATTTTTCATCATTCAGCTAAATTAAACTAGAATTCTTATTTCCTTGAACATTTTGACTTTAATAAAATTTGCAATTGATGTAAATGTTTGTTTAAATAAATGATTTTATTAAAAGATATTTAATATCTTGTAAGATATCTTTAGCATTGAAGCAACAAACTTACTTATGATGTCAAGTGGAAAATTATAAATTTCTAATATTGTAAATAGAAGAGTTTATCATTTGGATGTTTGTTACTCGAGTATACTTTAGTGATTAAAACAACTTGAATGCAGTCTCGGTCATGGCGAGCAATGAGCGATAAAATTAATAAGGACTGTATTTGGTAAACAGACTAGAGTTGTTAAATCAGATGGTGTAAAAGTAATACTATTTATGTAATCAAGTGAATTGGCTATCATATTATGAAGATACTAAAGCAAGCATTTTTTTGTTTTGTAAATATAATCAAAATAATAAAAAATATTTATATAAACGTGTATATTATATAAACGTGTATTTTATTTAGTTCTTTTATTGCAAAATAATTACACACAGCTTTTATAGTTTTAATTAGACGATTATTCGCATTTGTACAGAAAAATACTTAATCGGCTAAGAACTGCTGTACCAACTGTTGATCACCTTCACGTAACGTAAGAAAGCTTTTATAAACTATTTATTAACAAATCTAATTCTCCACATTTACTCTAGTTATCGCATTTACTACAAATGCTGTCTTTATCATTATTTAGTGTAGGTGTTTATTTGGTTGTATTTCTTCTTTTTCTGAAATCGTGGAATTTGAATGCAGCACGTTGATGTTGTTTTGTATTCATAAGATGTTTTAAAAACTTCCTGATTTGTTAACAGACACAATAGGTCATTTCACTTAACTTTTTTTTATGATAGTTATCTTTTTATAATTTCAATTGAGCATATTCGTAACAATATCAATGATCAGACCGCTTTAGGAGTTGCCGTACACTTGTGTTCGTTTAATATAAATGCGGAAAATCTGGCTCTAAAATACTTGTTACTGTCAAGTGAAGTGGTTTCTTGTGGTCAGGAAAAAATTTCAATAATTCCCGAGCGAACCAGCCTGGTGATATAAGGAAGATCACAGTGGTCTGGCGAAACCAAAAAAATAACTATATTGGATCATTTAAATCTTTTCTGTAAGTAGTTATGCTAGCGGCTGCTTACTTCTGCTGAAACCAACAATTTTCGAGATTCGCTTCCGTAAATTGTGGAAACGAGTATAATGCAAATGGCACACAAAACAGTAACTTTTAGCTTATTTAATGTCTCCTATTGTATTTTATGTGGGTTCTCTGTGCTCCAGATATGCAATTTGTGCTTATTAACATAATAATTTGATTGAAACTCTGCTTCGTCCGCCATAAATAACTACAAATAGGATTTTCTTGGCAAAGGCCTTTTTAATATTGGCATAATTTTATCAAAGCGGTATCTGATAATAGTAATTGAGGATTATAGAAGCAATTTGCCTATTTAATATTCATCTTTAGATTGACTCGATATCTACTTTTTAAAATACTAAACAATTTAATATTCAGGATCACTGTCGCAGTGAAAAAAAATCAATGAGTCACATGGTCGCCCACAAAAATATGGATTATTTCAAGTTTAAAATAAATAACTTTAACGTAATCGCTTTCTTTTCCACCAAAGAAGGTACGCCAATTGCTGTTGCCAGCAGCTGTAGCTTTTCTCACCTTAAAGAATAAATATTCTAATAAATCAATCGGTTGTTTTCTAGTATATTTTAGCACCTAAAGCAATCTATTTAAGTTCTGGCATGCTTAATGAAACAAATTGACTCCTGCAGCTGCAATTAATTCATCGTTGCACATTGCATAAAGTTCTTGCAAAGCTGTACTATAATTTTGAGTGTACGTGCATATGTGCAAACGATTAATAATTAATCCAGTTACCCGTAAAATCAACATATCTCGTGCTTAAATATGAGAAAACACAAACTATTTACTATAACAGATAACTTGGATATAAATTGGTAAATATTGCCTATTTTACTAAAAGGTCAGATATAAGCCATGTATAATTAAATCTGTAATATAACAGTTATAAAAGGCTATTTATAACAATAACAATAATGAATAATAATGAATGCTTAAATAATCATTTACAAATCAGCCAAAATACCAATAAAATTAAATGAATGATCGAAAAGAACAATCGATTGTACAAACTTTTTTAATTCTGTAATTTGAAATGATACGAATATAACTACTTCTTTTCTAAACAAAAATAATTTACAACACTGTAAAAAGGTAACAAGGTAACAAATTAGGATATTTAAGAAAGTAAAAAAAATGAATCGCTCTTGTTTGTTGAACCATAAAGTTCCCACGAATGTACTCTTGATTGAAATTTATTTTTCACTTTTTTGACTTTAAATACTAAAATTATTTAAATTTTTTATGATCGTCATCAGAAATTTCAGTGCCGGTTATCTAATAACAAAAAACCCTCACGCTCGATTAAGAATACTCGTATACGATTGATAGAATTAGCCCCCAGTAGACGCAATAAAATTTTTCTCTAGAACTTGTTCAATATTAGCATCACAATTAAATGCATTTTTACTCCATATATAATAAAGTTGAAGTACAAGTTAATTTAATTTTTATTATTTAAAATTACATATTAAAAGATCTACAGTAAGTGATTGCCTTTGCCAGCCTTTTATAATTTTAAAATTTACCCAATTAAATTCCCAAAAAATAAATTTATCCATCATAATTCAATTTATACTCATAATACCATCATTACGCAACTGAACTAGGATTTTCGAAACAAATTTATACGACAACGTTGCTATGGCATTATCTTTTTTAATGTTTGTATAACAACAATATAATATAACAACAATATATAACAACATTAAACTACACTAACATATGATATTAGAGTTATTGGATTCGATTACCATATGCTGGAGTTTCAATTGTTCCAATTAAATAATTAGTTAGTATAAATATTGTTACGCAGATGCTTAGTTTTAGCTATATAAAGAGAATTATAACTTAAAAAAAAGTTAAGTGAAATGACCTATTGTGTCAAGAAGTTTCTATGAACAGAAAACAACAACATATTGCATTAAAATTTCATGTACTAAGATTAACAATCAACAAAATTAAGTTAGTGCTTTCTAGTAATTTCTAGAAAACGGTATATCAAGTCTCTCTTTCTTGTGGATATAGAAGTTGATACAGCAGATAACGTCCGTTGAAGTCTTAAGTTATCATCGTGCGGTTTTGTGTATAAACGCAAATAGTAAACCATATAATTTAATTAGGACTCTAAAAGTTGTGTCTATTTATTTTGCAATAAAGGAACTCAGTAAACTAAACTTTTATTAAAGTAATAAACGTAAAAATATTGTTAAAAAAGTAATTTCAATGATTTCATTAAAAAAGAAGAAACTTTTGTTTTCAGATTGTTGTCAGAATTAAGTTTGTATTATCAATTCTTAAGAAAGAAATATTATGTTTAGATAAGAAAATTTAAACAAGTGCTGAAAGCAATTCATTTTCTCGGTCATCACATCCTTCTTACCATATGAAACCTTCCACTTTAGGTGTTATAAGAAGTGTTATTCAAGTGACGAATTTAAGCGATAGCAATATGAGCCGACTTTTATTATCAATAAAGAAAAGTTTGTTAGAATGCAGCTCACATTATTTATCATGTTTTTGTCCACATTGTCACATGTAGTTGGTTTTTTAGTGGTACAAATTATCTACCATTTATTTTTATTAAAAAATACTTGTACGAATAAATAATAACTTTCTTTAAAAAAGTATTCCAATGACAGATAAGTAATAAAAATCCGATTTATTTGTTAGTTGGAGAAGAATAACTTAAAAAAACTTTAGAAACTCCATCAGAGGTGTTTAAGAAGCCCTGACAAAAATGGTGGCTTTGAAAACTAATGAACATACATATAAACCAAGGTTTGATTTTTTTTGTTACATTCCCTTCTGCATCCGGTAAAGAGAAGTAGCACTTCAGGCAACAATGCCTATTTAGTCAAGTACCGTGCTACATTCTTTAGGAAAGGGATAGAGAAGAGATGAAACAGGTGGTGAAAATAGAAAGATAGTTGGAAATTAACTGCCGTATAAAGACAGTACAGCGACCAGTGACTATGCCTTCATCGCTTAGCAGCCCCACCGACAGTAAATTTTTATACCTCTATACTGACAAGCTAGTACACTACCTACTAGCCTACAGGGGCACCTAATTGATTGTTAATGCAGAAGTAAGATGTATCAGGTTTTTCAACAAAAAGTTTGTTTTTCATTTGTTTTGACATTTATTTTATGACATATTCGTAGTAGATGCATTGGCGATTGTTACAATGAATTAAAGTTAGTACGAAAACCAAATTAAAATAGTTAAAACCCGCCATGAAAATGGTGGTTTTGTTAAAGTTACATTTCGTAAACTTCGTGATATTTCCGGATAACATAATCCTCCTTCTGCGACCGCTATTAAGAATTTGGTCGCAAAATTTGAGTCGACAGGCTGGATAAAAAGTGTGCGAACACCAACGCGTGTTCGACCGGGTCGTTTAACTGAAAACAATGCAGCCGTGAGCCACAGTATTGAAACAGATCCAAATTTGTCAATTTCTTGACGTTCTCAACAATTGGAGATTATCCAAAACCACCATATAGAGAATTTTGCGTAATTTCGATCACTTCATTCAGGAACAACCGGCTGGTTTTTCTAAAATATTTTTTTTTTAAGACCAAGGCCATTTTCACTTGTCAGGGATGTCAACAAGCAAAATTGCCGCATGTGGGCTTCTGAAAATCCAAGAGCGATTATTTAAGAAGCCTTTGCATGCTCAATGTGTCACTGTATGGTGCGCTATGTCGTCTGGAGGCGTGATTGGGCGTTGGGGTAATGGACAAGGTTTGATCACGCTACTGTGAAATGCTAACAACTCAATTTTGGTCTATTATTGACGACGTGGATATCGCTGACATGCGGTTTCAACAGAACTGTACCACATGTCACACAGCCCGATCGCATACTTTCACGAAAATCAACAGCTAAGTGTCCACATTGTGTGATTTAACACCACTGGATAATCTTTTGTAGCGCCATGTTAAGGACAGAGTCTATACGAAGCAAATCAATGCGATTTCAGCCTTAAAACTCAAAATGCGTGATATGTTTAACGAAATGGGACCGCTAGTTGGCCAAAAAGTGACTAAAAACTTTGATAAAAGAATCGACATCTGTCAGCTTGGCCGTGGTGAGTATTTGCCAGATAACATTTTTCATTCATAATTACTGAACTTATGTCTTCGTAATACAATAAAAATTTTAATCATCTTAATCTAAATTTTTTGTTTTATTTTATTTTAGAAAACAAACTTCTTGTTGAAAAACCAATTTTTAACTTATAAAAATTTAGATTCCTGATGTTGATGAAATACTTCTTTCCAACCAAAAAGCTGCTATATTCACTTTTGTGTCTTTAATTGATCACGTTCACCATTAAATTCTATTGGAAAGTTCTACAATAGCATTTACATGCTGTCGTTATCGTTATTATGTTTGCTTTGGTTGTGTATTTTTAATATTAGTTCGTGAAATTTAAATGTAGTGTATTGCTGCCTTGTGTTCATAAAAGATCAATTCACTTCACTTTTTTGTGATAATTAGCTTTTCATAACCTTAATTAAGCACCTTCATAACGTAATAAAATATTTCGGAAATAATTTGTAAGTAAAATAAAATTTTATTGAAATTATTGGATTGTCTCAAAAACTTAAAATATATATTTCTTGTCTTGAATAACTCCATCTTGCTGGGATTTAAACACACTTTCAATAAAAATGCAAATTTCCACGTGTCGTTTCATTTGATTTCCATATTTTTAAAGCTGTAAAATTCACGTTCATTTCATTCTTTTACCAAACACATATATTATTTCTGAAAAAGAAAAAGGACACAATTGCCTTGAGACGAAATATGTACTGGTACTTAATTGAAAAAAATTAAATTAAAATAAAATTGTCTTGTTCATTTTTTTATTGTAAAAATATCCTTTCGAATTGAGTTAAGTTGAGTTTGTGAACATTTTCCTTTAAAGGTTTCCATTTGATAACGCAATGTAATTTGGATGCGATTACGCTCCGCCACTCAGTATATATATATTTTTAAAGTGTAACGAAACACGAAACTGTGAAAACTAATTGTGAACTTTTCAGTAAATTAACAGGTTTTTATTAAGGAGCAATAGATTAAAATCATTAAGTATGAAATTTGAATATGAAACTTGTTGTAACTAAAAACTAGCACGTGATCTTTATTTAAAATATGCATTAAAGTTATTATTTAAAAAAATGTGCCTTTTGTTGGTACAAAAAGGGCGAACTTCTTAACATTAAATTAAATGAGTTTCTTTTGAATATTTAACGACTGCATTGTAGGTTAAGGGTTGTGATAAAAATAACGAGATTAAAGATAAGCTTTGTACCTGGTATCTTTCAATTATTAATTAAAATTATGCTCAATTTGTCGAGTTATTTTCACTTTTATCGGAGAAAGCGATAGTTTTCTTAAAACATGGATTGACTTTGAATATTTTAGACAAATGAAACAGATACAGATTTAGTTTGTTTTAAAAACTAATTATATCGAGAAGTATTTTCGAAAGGTTTTTATTTTGGTAGGTGAGATCAATAATAATTTTTAATTTTATTTGGGTACGGTTTTCCGTCGACCCTCGTCAAATTTGGTTTGTGAACAAATCGGTTTCGGCTGTTTGCCATCTTCAGTGTTCTTTTCGTACTGTTCACAAACCAAATTTGACGAGGGTCGACGGAAAACCGTACCCAAATAAAATTAAAATTAACCCCGTCGGAAAAGCCAAGCACATATCGAATAATTTTTAAATTTAAATAGAATTTGAGTCCTAAGCTTACCCAGTTTAAGTTATCAAAAGTTAATTTGAAAAAGTCAAGTGAAATGACCTATTATGTCTTTTCAAAAATTAAGAAGTTTCTTAGATATATTGTAAATACAAACCAACAATATGCCACATGCCACATTCAAAATCGATTAACTATCAGAAAAGATGTGCAGAATTATAACATTTTAGTAGGTTTTAGAACTACTCAAAACTGTTTATAAATCAGTCAGTCTAATGGTGACCAGTATCAAGTGAAAACACAACATTTGATGCAGCATCTTTTATCCGTTTGCGTTAAAAGAACTCAATAACCATTAAATAGACACTTTGAGCAAGTTTAACTAGCCCGAGCATTAAAGACGAGCGACTAGTGTTTGTGTCGAAAGTTGTTGTTGTTTGAAAAGCTGAGTGAAAAAGACGCAGTTTTCAATAAAATTATATTTAGTGATGAGGATCATTTTCAATTAGGTGGTTAGAGCTCACAAAATCCACAAACAGTCTCGAAAACTATTACATCCAAAGAAATTGATGGTGCAATTTATGGTCAGGCTGCCTTGACGGCCCGCATTTGTTCAAAAATGAGTAGGGAAGCACCGTCACTGTGAATTCTCTGCGCTACCAAACCGTGATAGTCAATATTCTGTGGCCACAATTGACTTATATTATCGGTGACCTTTGGTTTCAGAAAGGCGGTGCTACATTTAGTGATATCATTTGGCCGCCTCGTTCATGTGATTTAACGCCGTTAAATTATATTCTCTAGGACCACTTTACAGATCGGATTTACGTGAACAACTCAAAATGTGCTTCAGAATTTTATGAAAAGAGCGATAGTTAGAGATGGACATTTGCTCGACGGCATATTCTAGTCCCTTTACATTCAATAAAACTGTTAAGTTGTTAAAAATATGTTTAAGCCAATTTACTTTCTAACCTCAAATTATCCCAAATTGTTTGTACAATGTGGCGTCTAAATGACAGTTTTTTATCTAAAACAATTCCTAGATATGTAGTTTCATTTAAAATTAGAATTTCACTTCCATCAACAATAATCTAAATGAAAGTATTGTGGGTGTTTTATTGTATGGAAATTTTATGGCTTGGGTTTTTGCTTAGGGTACTTTTATTTTCCATTTGGTGTAGAATTGAAGCGCATGTAAAACGATAGATTGCATTCTTTTAGTGATTTCATTTAAGACTCTTCCTTACTGTAATTATTGCACTGTCGTCCGCAAACAACCCTGCTGAACGGTTCCTTAAAATTTTAAAATCTGAAATATATATTGAATAGAATGGGGCGATAACACCCCAGCAGGAACATTTTTGAGCTGTAAAATTGATCTTCAATATTTACCATAAATGATCGGTGTTGCCAAAAAACATTGAATGATTTTCTGTATGTGGATGGGATAGCAAAACTCTTTAAGCTTATAAATAAGATCATTGTGCCACATCGAGTCAAAGGCCTTTTCTCTGTCCAGATATATAATTCGAGTGCTCTTTCTATATATTATCTGATATGAAATTGACAATTCTCTTTTACTTGAGGGATTGTAGAGGGCTATTTTCGAAAAGCAAACTGTTTTCTTGGCAGAATGGAATTTAAAATAGCAGCTAAAGAATTGAATAAAAAATGTATAATAAAAACAAGCGATTTAAAAAATTGCATGTAAATAGTGGTGAACACCATTAAATTAAGAGCTTAATTTATTTAGCTGAAATGTACTATTGATATAACATCAACCAAAAAAAAATTTGCAACTTTTTGTACAAAATTTATTTCACAAAAGTTAGAAACTTTTATAAAAACAAAAAGCAAAATAACATTTAAACAACAAACTAAATGAAATTTGCAAGCAAAAAGATACAAAATATAGTTGACGATACATTTGATAGAAATTAACGGCCTGAATCGCATCGTCCAAAAAAAGAAAGGAAAAATGGGGGAACACATTTTTATTACGAGTACTTTCCATTCAAGCTGATATCTGTAATTAAGTGAACTTTATTATTACGTTATGTTGTTGTCGAAACAACCTTTGAGCAGGAGAGAGAGAGAGGAAGAGACAAGAAGCGACCAATACAATTGCGTAAATAAGTTTTTAGTCCTTAAAAAACTACATCGAATAAACTTTGTTGTTTTATGTTTCGTAATTTCAAAGTGTTTTATTTTCTGTCCTCGCACAAGTTAGTGACGTTGGCATAATGGAGGCTTTTATTACGGAATAAAAAGAAATTACACAAAAACACTTTTATAAATATAACCATTGAAGAGTGTTTTATTTTTATATGAACGTCCTTGAAATTTTTTGCCGCCATTTGATTTCCGTTCTAAATTTGTGGTAATCTGTCTCCATGGCGAGCGAGCAATTAACTGGCAAAAAATAATTACACACAGTCATACAAAGAACAATAACAAAGATTGGAAAATTTGATAAGTTTCACTTCTGTTTTCTTTTGTGCCGAACAACACAAAGTTCCCACAATGAATTTTTATTTTAATTTTTGGATAATTTACAAAAGAAATATTTGGCTCAGCCGTACGATGTTTCCTTTGTGTTTAATTTTTCAATTTAAATTTAGAAGGGAGGAGTCTTTAAAGTTTCGGATCTAAGATTTCCTAAGCTAATGCTTTTCAAAAAACAAATTTGGTTGTCGTTCATCGATATGTATTGATTGAGTTAATTAATTACTTAAATTAAAGTAGTACTGCTCTGTCCTAGAAGGGTAGAGAACAGGTAATAATGGACATTTTTCCCAGACTTACACTGTGAAAAACTTTGGGCAGCAAATTTAAAATTCTGCGAAACATTAACTGCTTGAATGTTTAACCTGAAAATGGTTTCACTGTTATTTTTGTGAAACATTTTGAAATAAATCTTTTATTATTTAGAAATATGAAAAATCACTTAATCTTTTACTACACGTTAAAATATTTAAAATTTAACACCTCAATTTCCAAGTTACAGGCGAATTAGATAAACAGTCATTTGGGACTTGCGTGCGATTTCATTTTTATTTGTAATTATGCCCGCCTGTCTATGTTAGCACTGAAAACGTGTCTATTAAAATCTCCCACAACTTTCCAATAGAAACTTAAAAACTTCAGTTTTATTGATAACAATTAACCAAAGTAAAAATATGGAAAGTAATAATCGGATATGACGTCGTACAAATGTCCAACTCTAGCTCGTTGGCAGACGTCCGCTCTTTCCATTTTGCATCATCGCTTATGGCATCAATGCAGCATCGAATTTCAACTTTCAGAGCGTCAGTTGTTCGCAAAATTACGCGATCGGCTGTGTGCTCATGCTGAAACCAAAGACCAATAGTGTCGCAAAAAATTTGTTATATAGTTTTGTACCGCAAAGGAATCATGGTAACGATGTTTCCTGCCTCATTTTCGAAAAAATACAGCCTGACTACAAGCCGCACCATATGGACACTTTCTTTGGATGTAATAGTTTATTGGCAACTGTTTGTGGATTTTGTCAGCCCCATGTGCGATAATTTCGTTTGTTTATATAAACGCCTGATTAAAATGAGCCTCAGCCTGTTGTGTTCGTTCAGTTTGTCAAAAAGCCAATTCACAAATGTTTAACGCAAGCGACGGTCAGTAGGCTTTAATTCTTGAACGAGTTGAAGTTTATAAGCGTAAAGATGAAGATCTTTATGCAAAATGTTGCGCAAAGTGCACAATTGTTGTAAATAACGGCAATTTAATGTTCCGAGCTCATTATGAACATTTTGCTGTACACTGGTTATATTTACCACTACGATCTTACTGTTTTAATCTATATTTAGTAACAATACATTTAAATTATGCACAGCGGTCGCAAAAGGGGCCTAATTACGAGCAAAAGCTGCTTAACTTTTACGAAGTGATGCAGTTAAGTTTTCATCAAATTAATTGTTAATTTTACAATTAAATTATTTTGCTCAAGTGTGTAGGGTTCCATATTCAAAATTTTAACTTTTTACTTAATAAATGTTCAAAGATTATAGCCCAATTGCTTACATTTATTCATTTCACAGGCAATTTACTTCCTAACCTCAAATATGTCCAACTGTTATATGTGATTGAATTATGGATTAGGTGTCAGTTAGAAAATTGTGGAGATAGGGGCGTTTAACTACAAATACACAAAAAGAGTTCTTCTCTTCTATTTAATAGCCATTTAATAGCCGAGAAACTGCATTTTTGATATCAATAAATGTTTAGCCATCATTAAATTTCGATAACAAATCAGACTGCCTAGACTGGCAGAATATGTCGTCTTTGAACTGAGAATTTTCCTAGGGAAATTCATTTCATTTTCACTTGCGATTTACTAAAAGTGACAAAAAGTCATAGAAGCATTCGAATTTATCCATGACTTTCAATATTGTTAAAAAATCCACTGACAACTTTAGTTTCATTTCTAAACTAATGAGATGAAGTGGCATCACTAAACATTTTTAAAGCTTGCAGAAGAAATAAAATGAAAGAAATTAAAGTCTTTATGCGCTTGTCTGCTAACAATTACAAAACGTAGTTGTAAAAAGAAATCTCGTAGGCAAATCTATTTCATATTTCTTACTTTCTAAATTTTACCTTTAATATTTTTTTGTAAAAAATTAAAAAAAGAAAAAACGATTTTAAATAAAAGGAATAAATTTAATTTAAACCAAAAAATATTTAATACGTTAATGTATTAGAACCTTCTCTACTATACACCTTCAATGTTGTGCGTTACGATGTAATGTGGTTGTCTTTTTAGTATTTATAGTCTGTATCTATTTAAATGAAGGTTTCAATTACAAACCCAAAAACCAAAAAGACACTGAGTAAGAATACACATTTTAAAAAGATGGAATTCAAATTTAAAGAAAACCTTTCGACCTCTCACGCTTTAAGAGCCCATACTTGCTACCTAAAAATAATTTTCAGTTTTTTTTTGGGGTGTGGATGGAAATTCTGATTAACATTCTTTTATATAGCCGGGATGTAATGTATTAAACTACTTAATATTAAAATGTACAAAACCCAATTGGCCATTTATTTTGTCATTCTAAATAATAAATAAATAATTCTCTTATAGTACGTGCTATATGACTAGTAGTGCAGTTTATTTGATTTATTTTTCTGTCTGGACCCTCTAATTATTTTCATTTTTTACAAAAGTAAAACCTTTGGAGATTCGTTATAGAGAATTGCTTTTGCTGAAACATTCTATGAAAATGTAACGGTGGTTACAAAATTATTGCTGTATAGGTGACTGTCAAAGCCCTAATAAAATCTAGTTTCTCCGCTGTTAAATAGTAATTTTAGTCAGAATCTTGATTGTTCGTTGCTTAAAAATAAACTGCAGTAACTGTTGATGTGTATTCGTTGTTATATGCCCACATCTCTACAATTTCTAAATTGATACCCGTAGTTCATAGTATATTACCAAGTTTTGTGGAGTTTTAATAACCATCTTTTCAATGCCGATATGGCATAATTACAACGTTTTCTCTTAAGAACTTAATGGTACGCTGGTTCCAAATAACTCTTCATCTATTTTTTTTTTTTTTTTTGATAATTAGTAATTTAGATGTTAAACTTTTCAATTTTTTACGCACGCTAAAAGATGAAGTTTTTTTTTTTTAATATTGCTTAGATTAATTGAAAAACAATTAATTACCACTAAAAAAGTAAAGTAAAAGTACATATTGTATCAAGAAATTTCTAAGAAATCGTATGCACCTAAAATACTAACAACATGCATAATTCAAATTCCATGAACTAAGATTAACAACTAGAAAAGACAAAAAGAAGACCACAACCAAACAAACACTTACACTAAATAATGGTAAAGTTGCCATCGTGTATTGTTTCGTATAAACGCGAATCTGCACGAGTCTATATAAATCGTGTGATTTAATTAAAACCCTTAAAGTTGTGTGTAATTGTTTTGCAATATAATAACTTAATTAACTAAATATTTATTACAGGAATAAGCATAACAATATTTCAAAATAATAATATTCTTTAACAATTTTTTTATAGTTTTTTTAAACGATCTTTTTTTATCTTTAATAAATCTTTTTTCGTTTTTTAGATCTTTTTTTTTATATATTTTTTCTTTTCAATATTTCGCTTTCCTTTGGAAAGCTTCTTCAAAAATTTTTTCAATTTGTTAATAATTTATTTTGTTTTCAAAAATTTAAAAAATTTTTTTCCTGAAGAAGCTTTCCAAAGGAAAGCGAAATATTGAAAAGAAAAAATATATAAAAAAAAAAAAAAAAAAAAAGATCTAAAAAACGAAAAAAGATTTATTAATATTCTTTAACTTATTTCAAAATATTTCTTTAAAATAAAAAACTATTTTCGGTTTAAAAAATTAAAGTAGTTACGATTATTTGAAATTTCAAATTTTCTGTCAAAAATGTTTACAGATGAGTCCGAACCAGATGTTAAGACCTGATTTCCAACCTTATAATGTGATATAAAAAGAAAACAAGTTAAAACTGCTGACATGTTTTGGCCTTTTATTATTTTAACTTCAAATGTGGTGCTATTGTATTTATTTAATTCATCCGATATCTGTAGCATTAAATAAATTCTGTTGTTACGTTGTTTAAAAAACAAACAAAACAACTGAATCGAATACTGAATATGTTTAATATTTGTAAAGCCAACAAAAAAACGAATCTCAAATACTCGTATATTAAAAAGCAGTTCCTTTTTTTTGCAAAAACTTAGACGCTAAGTTTTTTTTTTTTCATTCCTTAAAATCTGTTCTTGCAGTAAGGGATAAAAGGATTCAAAAAAATCTTTTAGTATAATTTTGTTTTAATAAAAATCTGTAATCACTTTTTTTGAAAAAAGAATTCATTAATTATAAAAATTTAAAATATATGAGACGACTTCTTTTTGATTAGAAAATTTTTAGATTTTGCTAGTGAATCAGTTTTTGAATAGAGAAATTATATTATTTATCGAAAACTACAACGAAATTGCGCTGCAGCTTCCACGACTGTAGTTTCGAACAAACAATAATTCGAATTAAATTTTTTTTTTAATATTATTATTAGTATTAAAAATACTCTTCTAAACATCTATAGATATGTATACATCACAATGAGTTATATTTAACAAAATTTGCTATATATTTTCTAAATTGATGTAGCTTCTGCTCATCCCTCACATGGGTCGGAAGATTATTGTGAAGTTGTAAGCCTTTATAGAATAAATTCCTCTGCATTGCTGTAGTTGTCACCCGCTCAATCCTAAAGCTGCTATTATTCCTTAGCTGACGTGATTGAACATCCCCTACATACGATATTTGTTTTGTTAAATATTCTGGTGCTTGACCCGTTCTCAGTTTCCGTATAAAATTTATTGTGTTGATTGCAATCCTCTGCCTTATGTTTAACCATTTCAGCGCGCTTAGCATGAAATTGATCGATGTGTACCTATTGCATTTCAGTATTGTCCGCATGGCCATGTTTTGTAGTTTCTGTAATCGCTATACTTGTTATCTAGTGCAGCATGAATATATAATCGTGGAACCGATGCGGTTTAATTATTGTGTTATAAATGTTTATCGCCGTTTCAACTGTTATATTCCTCCTTATTCTCCTAAAAAAACTTATTTTCCTTCCAATCTTTTTACAAATATAGTCTATATGCGCGTTAAACTTTAGTTCTTTATCAATAATCATTCCTAAATATTTTACATCGCTACCTTTTTCTATCACTTGATCATTTACCGTAAAAACAACATTAGTGTTTGCATTTATTTCTAATATTTTGGTTTTAGTCTCATTTAATTTAAGCTTGTTCATATTTAGCCACTTCTTTATATTTTCCATATCATAATTGAAGTTGTTATATCACTGCTGATCTGATTCGGCCTCTGCAGAAATTAGCGTGTCGTCCGCATAAAGAATTATCTCGCATTTCTCTAATACACTTGGCATATCGTTGATATATATTATGAATATTAATGCACCCAAAATTGATCCTTGAGGCACGCCGTGTTCGTTTAAAATCGGACTCGACCTTGTGCCGTTTACTTTTGGTACTTGCTTCCTTCCTGCTAGATATGATTGAAACCATCTCAATTCTGTGTCTCTGATGCCGTAATGAAACAGTTTTCGCAGCAAAATATTTCTATCGCTAGTTTCAAAAGCTCTTCTAAAGTCTAGAAATATTCCAACAATACTTTTAATTACATAATTTACGGCTGTCTCACATGAGAATTTCTTCCTATATCCTGATTGATATTTTAATAATAATTTGTTTGTTTCCATGTACTTTTCTAGTTGTTCCTTAACTACCTTCTCTAGTATCTTTTCGCATGTTTTTAACGCATTAATAGGTCGGAATTCTTCACATCTTTTCGTTTTTAAAACTTTTTCAATAGGAGTTATCATTCAAGTTTTCCATTTTTGGGAAATATGCCTGTTTCCAAAGATGTATTTATAATATCAAGCATTATTTTTCCTATTATATTCCAGTTATTAATTATCATTCCACGATTTATTCTGTTAAAGTCCGATTTGTTTTTCAAATTCTTACATATTAACTTCAAATTTTCCAACGAAATTTAAATTGACAAGTTATCAAAGGTAGATTGTGAATATATTGCACATAATTTATTGACTCCATACTAGTCACAAAGTATTTGTTGAAAATATTGGCTATTTCATATTCATTTGTATATTCTAATGTATTAAATATCACAGATTCGATTGTACTATCACATTTTCTCAAGATTAGATTTTTAATTTGTCTCCACATTTCCTTCTGATCTTTGACTGACGTTATTTTATTATTTATATATTTTCTCTTTTCGTTTTGGATTTTTAACCTGTATATATTTCGAAACGCCCTATAATTCGACTACGCTTCATTTGTGTTCTCGTACATTGCTATTTGGTATCTGTTAATTTTTCCTCTTTTCATTCGATTTATTTCCTCATTAAACCACATACACTCTATATTTTCTCTAATAGTTTTCACTCTAGTTAATTTTTTTACTGCAGTCTCCATCTTTTTTTCAAATAAATTTACTTTATAGTTTATGTCATATTCACTGTTTATTTGCCGTATTTCTTGAATTTCTCGTTTAAATTTGATTTCTTGTATTTAAATAGTTCATTTGAAATATTAATGTGTGCCGAAATGTTTCGAGTATTTGTTATCACATAGTCTATTAGTGTTCTTGAGTTCGGTGTCACTCTTGTAAATTCGCTTATTATCTGCTTCAGTCCATTGTCGTCCAGAATATACTTAAATTTATTTCTATAAAAGCTATGTTTACACCAGTCTATATTAAAATATCACCAGCTGTTATAATATCACAGTTCAGTTCACTTATTTTTTCCGTTACATTTGCAAATAATTCTACAAATTCATGCTCACCACTGCTTGGAGATCGGTATATAGCTGCTACAATATATCTATTATTTTTATTATGTGCCATGTATGCTGTAATCCATATTTTTGTATCAACAATCCTTTCAGCTACTCTTCTTACTTTCCACTTCTTCTTAAAATATATTATTACACCCCCCGTTCCGGTTGAGGTTGATTAAGAATTATGATGATATAACCATTAAGCTAGATCTCCGTTTCATCGATTTCTTTGGTTATGTGTGTTTCTGACAAGATTATAAATTCAGGGTTTTTTATTCCTATTAATATTTTCAATTGGTTGAAATTATTAAGTAAACCTTGTATATTCGTATATATTCCATATATTTGCCATGATTGTTATGCTACTAAACCAACTCTTCTTCTTTTTGCACTAAGCTTATTTTGAAAAACTGGGCAATACCTATTTTTTGTTGAATGATTCTCATCTAGACCAAGGTTCAATCTAATATTCACTCTTGCACAGTTTATGCACTTATTAATAACATTCTCTGTGCATTTATAGCATTCTAATTCATTTCTACATTCAGCTGCCTTGTGATTATATCCACTGCATTTGAAACACTGCATTATGTCCATGCCCTCTGCACTTCTCCCATCCGATGTTAACTTTCTGCACTTTAATTATACTTATATACGAATTCATATCTATTTTCAATATTGCACCATATATTACGCGTCCATTAGTCTTTTGCTCATATATTTTTATAACTTGTAACTCACTTTCGTTAAGTACATCGTTCTGTTTTTTCAGTTTTTCAATAATTTCATTTTCCGTGTATTTGAATGCCATTCCGGTTATTTTTATTTTCATTTGCATTTGTTGGGGGACCTTAATAATCAACTAATTTTTTTTAAATCAACGTGAGACTAAAAATTTTATTTATCGTCATGAGTAAGCGTTAGTATCTTTAATAATATTTTGAGTTCCATAATTTAAAAGTTGAAACTAAAAGTCACCTGCTATATTAGCTTTCAAATAAAAAATGCGAGTCGTAACGATTTTTTTTACAAAAATATTGTAGTTAAATTAGAGACATTGTTTAAATAAACTGAACAGCTTTAAAAAGGTTTAACAATTTTTTTGAAATGTGTGAACTATGTACATAAAACTAATTACTTTGGCTATATTTTGTAAAACTATTACTCAATAATTTAAGACTGATTCTGATTTGTTTCTTATTGAATTAAAATTAACTAAAAAGAAAATAATATTTTCTTTTTAACTAAAAAGTAAGTAATTTTAATATCTAAACGTAATTGGTCTCAAAGCGCTTTTATTGTGAATCGATTTCGAAGTTCGGTTTAAGATAAAACCAATAGACCTAAAGGAACTCAATAGAAATCTATCTTATAAAATGTTAGCCACTTGCTGTTTGCCTAGCAACATCGAAAGAAGTTATTTGCTTAATTTATAAATACTGAATTTTGTATTAAAAAAATAAAAATTATAAAAGTTGGTATTTTCAAACGAAACAATTTTATTCATTTATCAACCTTAAAACTTCCCCTTTACCGCCTTCATTGATACGAGATTGTTACGAATAAACTATTTTTATCCCCAGAAATAGTCGCTTATAAAAAGGTATCTATCCCATTTATAACCTTTACTATAGCAGAGTTTTTATAAATTTCTTGACTATATAATATGCAAATTCGAAATACATATATACGTCTATATATTTGAAATTTATACAGGCATTAACAAGATTTTGTTTCATGCAATTTGGGAACACCTTTGTGTTATTGTGACATCATATGTCTTAAAGCTACCATTTACAAATTGCGATTTGCATTTTTACACAAAAAATATGCGATAGTAACTTTAAACATGTAGCGGATAAAAGCTTTTGTATCAACTGTTGTGTCATCAGTTAATCACGTTCGCCAATAGACCTTTTTTGTGTATATACTGTTTTGAGATGTTTTGAAACTAAAAAAAAAATTTAATTCGCCACATTAGCAAGTGATAAAATCGTATTTACTACAACTGCCTTTTTTTTATTATTCAGTGTTTTATTATGTTTTTTTGCTTTTTATGATTGTTAATCTTAGTTCGCTGAATTTAAATGTAGTATATTGTTAACATATACAATAGGTAATTTGTTAATTTTTTTTAGTAACAGTTATCTTTTTAAGGTTATTCGAAACAATATATCTATTAATTTATTAAATATTTATATATTAAATCTTACAGATTATGTAGACTACAATTTAATTTTCAAACTCGTCAATCTAAAATATTTTTAAAAATAAAAAACATATAATTTTTAATCACTTTAAAACAAAGAAATTTTATTAAAATAATCTCAAAAAATTTTAATTACTTATAAATATGAAATTTTTTTTTTATATTTTAAAAAAATTTTAAATAACAATAATTTAAGCAATTTTAATCTGTGCTTGATTCCTTCAAATAAATATTTCATTAGATTCTCACAAAATATTTATTAAAAAATAAGCATTTTATGATTTTGTGAGAATATCATGAAATATTTATTTGAAGGAATCAAGCACAGATTAAAATTGCTAAAATTGAATTCCGATTAATTATGAATTACTTGGATAATAATAATTTTATGAGGATATCAGTAATAATAAAATTATTTAACTTAAAGATGATTCCAAGAGCAAGAATTCGGCTGTTATTCTTTGATACTTATTTAGTAAAAAATTGTAAAATTATAAACATGGAACGTTACACTCTAGAGCAAAGAACTTTAATTCTGAATACTTACTATAAAAATAGTGAACAGTTCATTTTATCACTTCGTAAAATTCGAGGAGCCTTTCCCCGTAATCAGTTTCCTTCTAAGACCGCTGCGGGTAATTTAATTTAATCGATAAATTCGAAGTTCACGATATTGTTGCAGACAATAGACGAAAACAATACACTCTTAGTGGCCATAGTAATGCAAACATAGTCGCTGTATAGCGAAGTGTCGAAAATAAGCTTGGAATGTCATCTCGTCGACGTTAGCACCAACTGGCACTTTGCGCAAAATTTTGCGTCGAACGTTTGTGAAATGGCTGTTTGAAAAATTGAGCGAAAACAATAAATTTTTCAATAAAATAATCTTTAGCGATGAGGCTTATCTTCAATTAAGCGATTATGTAAATGAGCTCAATTGCCCCATAGGGGCTCTTATTTTCTAAAAACAGTTTTCGGAAAACCATCATATTCAGAGAAAGTGACCGTATGGTGCTGTTTGTGGTCAGACGGCATCGTTGACCGGTATTTGTATGAAAATTATCAAGGAATTTACTGCGCTATCAAACCATGATAACCAGTCTTCTGCAGCTCCACTTGGCTAATGTTGTCAATAGTGACTTTTAGTTTTACCCGTACGGCGCCACACAGCTGGCCAAACAGTAGCGTGATTCCTCCCCCTCCTTTGGGGGCCATTAGAAAAACCGGGCTTAGATAAACAACCTACAAACAACTGATGCTCTGAAAGATGAAATTCTGCACTACACTGACAAGATAAGTGAAGCTTTGTTACAAATTTTGCTTCAAAATTGTGAAAGGAGCGAACATCTGCCGACGTGCTAAAAATGGACATTTGTCTGACACTACTACTTTACATTGGTATCAGTAGAACTCAAGTTGCCAAAAAAGTGTGTGTTTTAATCCAATTTATTTCCTAAACTCAAATTTTCCTAACCATTATTTCCTGATGTAACTGTTGATAGTAACAGGAAAATACTGTTTGTCACATTTCTAGGTTATCATTTCGGAACATGAAATTGAGGAATAATATTATTTTTAAAAATAAGAATTTGATTATTTAGGCAGGTGTTTTCATAACGTTATTATAATTTAGAATTAAAAAATTTATATTCCACATAACAGTTTTCTAAATCAAAATTTTCTATAAATTCTAACATGCAAAACTAAAAAAAATTACAAATAAGTTTAATAAATAAATATTTTAGCTGTTTTTTTTTTGTTTATATAAAATCACCACAACAATAATGTGCTCTCCTAATTACCACCGTCCTTACAGTCCTTAATTTCTTGGTAAAAGCCCCATCTTTGCTTGTTTTTATTATTACAATAGTATCTCATTAATTGGAACCGTCTAGAAATTAGAATCGATCATTTCCATGGAGTCGACCATTTCCATGGAATCGACCATTTCCATAGAATCGACCATTTCCATAGAATCGAGCATTTCCATGGAATCGATCATTTTTATATAAACGACCGTTTCATATTGGCTTTTTAAGTTTTTGTTTGTATTTTGACTACAATGTTTTTTTCGCTCCTTAAAGTACCACAAATCGGGAAAGTACCGAGTTATTTGTTTGATATGTCGCGAATAACGAGCTTGCAATGTATTATATTCTTTTGCATACGCAAAAGACAGGTACGCACATCTTCCAACCTAAAGAGTTAGAAAATCTTGTTTACGTAACAAACATTTTTTCAAAATTATACAAAATAAAAGTGTTCTGAAAAACACCCACTGCTATCAAGTATAACTTGTAATTATACAATTATTATCAAAACTGATACCAGATATCAACGCGATTGTGTTTGTATCAAGCACATGGTGAAAGCTAAAGAACTTCAATTTGGCCATTTCTATATGCTTTAATATCGTTTCACAATTGTGTAAATGAAAGCTTAAGCTATTAATGCCACTACTAACTGTTATGGTTAGATATCAGATATCTAACTTGTGTGTCTGTGTATGTGTATTATTCCTATTACATCCTTATTTAGCATGCTTATTTAAATTTGAAAGGTGTTTTATATATGCAACTGTAGCTAATACAGACAATTTGTGGTAAAATCCTTATTCATTCAAAGAGTTACAAAAAAAAAGTATTTTAACACTGGCAACTTGTCTTTTAGCGCAGAGGAAAAACAATATTCTTCCGTGGAATTATAAAAGGTACAAAAGATATCAAAAAATGAATAAAGGAGGTTAAACTTATGCTATTTGAATATTGCATAGCAAATAAACAATTCTGCTTGAAAAGTTGTACTAATATAAGGGAAGAGAGATTTACATTGTTGAATGAAAAATGAATAAAGCAAATTGCTCGCTAAACATAACAGCTATTCGTAAGATAAAGACAACGACAAACGTATTGCTTTCATTCAAAAAGA
Source organism: Trichopoda pennipes (assembly GCA_030448955.1). Classification (NCBI taxonomy): domain Eukaryota; kingdom Metazoa; phylum Arthropoda; class Insecta; order Diptera; family Tachinidae; genus Trichopoda; species Trichopoda pennipes. Next base: position 9,338,784 of record JASKUP010000042.1, read on the forward strand.
ACACCACCGATATAACAACCACTATTAGAGTTCTTCTCTTCCCCTATTCTTTTTACACACATTATTTACAACAACAAACTAAGAATTGCAGCGACAAAAATCGTCCAATGTAAATTGGGACTAAACAATGATCGGAATTATCGTCTTTACACGGCGACATTTGTAGTTAGTATCACATATTTATTAAGATAACATGAAACACATTAAAATACGTAAATACATAAATAAGAAGAATAAGTTAAGAAGGATACACATAACAAAGAAGCAACTGTATTAGAGAAATGTTTACTATTAAGAAAATTTAAGTTACATTTTGTGAGAGTCTTAAGAGTTTTATAGAAACACACAGTTGAGTGTAAATAAAAAAAATAAATTTTGTTCAATTGATTCCTTCAGAAAAGAAATTAGGTTGCCTGTAGGTGGATCATTATTGCCGAAAACCCCATGAATTGCAGTAAAAAATAAAATAATAATATATGTATGTCCACACCTATCATCAATAAACCCACCACATGCTTGTTCAGCAGGACTTACTCTTAAATTTTATTCACTGTTAGTCGACCGATTTGACTGATTTTCAGTTTTAAGATACTCGAAACAATGTCTTAAAGATTGATGGGCTTAAATTTTTTTTTAACCTTGTTATATATAAGAGGATCTAGGATACATAATGAGTGGATAAATTTGAGGTTAAGAATAAATTGCCTTTTATTTTGGAAACTTCAGTTTTATTGGCACCAATGTAAAATGTTGAACTTATGAGTTAATGAAATAGAAAGTCGGTTAAAGATCTACTGTAATATTTTATGATCGCCAGGTAATAAATTGGGATTGCAAGGTAATAATTTAGCTTTGTATTTTTAATGTAATTATTTATTTTATTTTATTGGTTTAATCTTGAGCTCAACGAGGAGCTCACTTGTTGGTTCATTAATCAATAATAATAATTATTAATAGTTGCTTATATGTAATTTATGTGAAGACTCCAAGCAGTCTAGAATAAAGAAAGTTATTATTACTTGGGCAAAAAGTGTAACGCGATCTAATTGTTACTACATATATTTTGGCATTGTTTTTCTACAAAATAAATGTGTCAAGATAAATGCATCGATCAGCACATGTAGTCGGAACAACAACAACACAAAAGCGAAAGCAATGTGAAACGTCTTGTTACGACTGCATGTGTGTGTGCATATTTAATTAGGGTGATTCCGCTACACTACCTCGCCAAATTTCATCTTTCAGAGCGGCAGTTGTTTGTGGGCTAAACAGGTAAACCGGTCTTTCAAACGGCTCTAAAAAAAGGAATTCAGTGGCGTTAAATCACAAGATCTAAGCGGCCAATTAATATCAAACGATATGGCCACTTTCTTTAGATTTAATGGTTTTTAAAATTTTGTGGCGAGAATTTTGTTTAAATAACCGTTTTATTGAAAATGAGCCACATCATTAAAGATGATTTTGTTGAATAGTTCATTAAAGTTTGACGCTAAAAATGGTTGGTCGGCTTTAATTCCTGATGGAGTTAAACTTTTTAAACGTGAAGGTGAAGATGTAAGATGTTTAAGCAAATTGTCGTGCAAAGTGCCTCTATTAATAACCAATTGTAACATATGTCGACATTGATGTTTCAGACTCATTCCCAACACTGCTGTACAGCGGCTATGTACGGGTATTGTTTTGTTTGTCAGCAACATCATTATGAGCCGCAAGTTTTTTTTTATTACCCACAGCCGCCTCGAAAGGAATCTGACTAGAAGCAATTTAACGAGAAGATACAGTGAAATTTTTAACATTTTAATACAGTGCCAGCTCGCTAATCCGAAAGCGTGTAATCCGAATTATCCAGTAATCCGAATTGAATTTATGACATATTACTTGCTCTATAGTCCGCATTAATTGCAAGCTCAGTAATCCGAGTTGCATATTTTTTTTATTTCTTCTGCTTTTTTATCAGTGTGTCTGCTTTTTTTACAAAACCATGCGTGGAAAACTAACGGAAAATCATTGAGATGCAGAGAATTTTATGATACCCATTGCAAAAATGATTAAATGTACTCATTGGTTTTCCATTTCTTCTTATTTAAAGTTTTGATAAGAGTTTGTTTGAAATTCTTGTTTGTGTTTGTGAATTACTTAAACGATCTCGGGACAAGGTGCCCAATTCTTCTATAGAGTTTTGTTGGAAACATATTTATTCTCACCGGTGGGATTCAGAGAATAACATCCCACTTTCATTGTTACAGCAAGAATTACCTGAGAATGATCGCGTTAAAGCAACAGAATAATTTCGCACAATAACAAACATATTTCACCGCAATAACGATGTGCGAATTTCTCAAGATAAAATTCTGGATTATTAACTCTGACAATACTTCTTGCATTATTTTAGAGTCAGACACAGAAAATATGGAATCGGAGCCTATAAAACACACGTTAAAAATCGTGAAGCTGTGCAGGCCTTAAATACTGCTATAGACTGGGCAAAAAAAATTTTAAATGCAATTAGATTACATATTGAAGTTAAAGGAATTGAGAAACAAGGCTTTGGAAGCATGTGCTCTGAAGGAAAAGCAAATCTACATCACAAATTATGCATGTTAAAATAACATAATACTAAAAGCTTTTATTTTTCATTCTTTGAAATCCTAGCTTGTGTTTTATTTTCGAATAAAGTAAATTTCAAAACATATGACAACACATTCAGTAATCCGAATATTTCGTTAATGCGAACCAGGGTCTGCAAGCATTAAATCGGATTAGCGAGCTGGGACTGTAGTAAGTTTTTACAATTAATACTCTCTGCTCAAGACTGTTACGTTCTATGCTTAAAATTTTCCAACTTTTCACTAAATGCCATGATATGAATGCATATTTCTTGACATTTACTATCAAACCTCAAAATTATTATTTTTAAATTCTGATAAAGGGTATCAAACAACAATTTATCGGTAGCCCAACTTATAAATCATCAATTTAGAAGTGTTCCCTGCAAAATATTCTTATTAATGAAGACCAAGTTATTCGTTAGAAAGGCGAAAAAATCTTTTTTTTTATGTAATTTCTTTTTATGTTTTTAGTTTACTCCTTAAATAGTATAAATTTTATCTCTTATTCCAATAACGAATATACAAATAATTTTTCTATCCCAACAATAGACACAATAGATTTCTAAAAGGTCGTTTAAATTTCATATTTATTTAAAATATCGAAGAAATTATTTGCATTTAACAATTGTGTAACTTATTTATTTTTTTATTTCTTCCATTTATTAGTTTCTGCCTCTTCGTTCTGTCAATATTTGAGATTAAAAAGTAGTTTCTATCTACAAAATCAAAACTTTACTTAACTTTTATTGCTTTTTTTTAGTGAAAAATCAATTTTTTATGAGATAACTTTTGCATGAAAAGAACAAATGTAGCGAAAGTTAAATAACTGCTATGCAATTTGAGAGAGTTCAAGATATTAGTACTTAGCAGGTATTATCATATAAACAAATCTTTTGTCTACTAATTAATTTGTGTTATTCCATTATTTCTTTTTATTTGTGTTCCCTTGCTCTTCGTTTTAAGATTCAATTTTGGATATTTTTTATTTTCCATTTTGAACATTTGCTGTCGATCCTTAGCAAATTGGCTAAAAGCGGTTTAAATTGTTGTATTAGTGTACCGATTAATGATGATGATGATTGATTTAGTTAACTAAAAACTTGTCTAACTGTAAACATGAGTGAGGTAAAATTAAATTTCATATTTACATGAGTTGCAAGAAGTGAATAAGTGATGTAATTCTTACATTTAATTAAATTAAAATATCAAAAATATTTTTTTAAGTTGTTCTGTTGGCAAAAAATAGCAGCTGATAAGTTTAAATCTCAGTGGAGCTTTGAGCAGAAAGAAAATAATTGTTAAAAACCAAATATTAAGATTGCATGCAGCCATATGGCTAAAACAGCAAATCGTAGTCCACCTTCCGCAAGAACCTTTAACAAGAACAGCGATACGACTATAACATTAATTTTTGGTCATTTTAGTCCTAATCTGATGACAGGCTTATCTCTGAGCATCTGCGGAAGTAGTGCAACCCTGGGAGTAGCAACTTTTGTGCCAAAACCATACACTTATACCTTGTTGGGGCAATCTAAACTCACACCACATCCATTAGTGGCACCCTTCTTGTCATAGTCTCTACGTTACTCTACTTTGTTTTTGCGGTCTTTTTGTAATTAAAAATCATGGTAATGTTGCAGAAGGTGTGCGAAAATTGCGTACGGATTTTGGAAGAAGAAAAGCTCCGTCAATCCCGTATGCTCGTTATATTGTGAAAAAAGTGAAAGAAACTGACAACCTCATGGATAAACCAAAGCGTGAAAAGCCAAAAACGGTGCTTATACCCGAGATTATTGCTGCTGAAAGTGTGCGTGAAGCGCCATCAAGATCAATTCACCGTCGTTCTCAACAATTGAACATTTCAGAGACATCATTGAGACGAATTTTGCATAAAGACCTTGGTATGACGCCATTCAAAGTCCAATTGGTTCAGGAGTTGAAGCCAAGTGATCATCCAATGCGTTTGTGGGCCTGAGATCGACTTACAGAAGATGCCGATTTTGGAAAAAAAAACATCTTTTCAGATGAAGCTCATTTTGATCTTGGCGAGTATGTAAACAAGCAAAATTGTATTGTTTTCGATGTTTCGCGCCCTATTTTTGAAGATCGCATTATCAGCAGCAGAACTTTTTTGAAAGTATGATTAATTTCCATATGGTTTTCGTAGGGGGCGCTCTACGGGTGACTTGTTAGCATTCTTGTCGGAACAATGGTGTAACTCCATACATCATTTTGGAGAAAGCAAGGTGGTGGCTCTAGATATTTCCAAAGCATTTGATAGAGTGTGGCATGATGCACTTCTGTCAAAACTTGTTGCTTTTGGTGTCGGTGATAATTTTTCCAGATTTATATCGAGTTTTCTCAGAAATCGAACTATACGAGTTGTTATAGATGGGATTTCATCAGATGAGTTCAGGATTTATTCAGGCTCCGTTCTTTCTCCTACCCTATTCCTTATCTTTCTAAATGACCTTCTTTGTCGAACTTTTAACCCTATATATTCTTTTGCAGATGACAGCGCCATCTGTCACTCATATTTATTTGGTAATAGACCAGACCATTTGGAGGTTACTTCCAAAAGGCAAAACATGAATGACACGCTTAATCACGATCTTGCGACAATCTCGGAATGGGGTCGTGTGAATAGAGTAGAATTCAATGCTCGTAAAACACAATGTTGTATTACGGAATCGGAAGCTCTTGATGTTCTTGGTATGAAAATTCAGTGTGATGTTCGTTGGACTAAACACATTTTTCAGGTTTCTAAGGAAGCTTTCAAGTGCCTCGGTTTTCTAAAGCAGCGTAGAAGATACTTCACTCCATCCGATCTCCGTAATATCTATACCACCTACATCCGTCCGAAAATGGAATACAACTCTAATGTATGGGCCGGCGCTCCAAAGTCTATTTTGGGGTTACTCGACCGCGTACAGGAGAGGGCCAAAAGGCTCATTGCTGAGAGTAGGGTATTGATTCTCTAGAGCATCGACGCAATGTGGGTGCATTTCAATGTTCTATCGTTACTACAATGGTAAGTGCTCTAATGAAATTAGGGAACTTGTTCCTGATACTCGCACGTTTTCACGTTTAACTCAATTTTCGATGAGAGCACATCCTTTTGTGGTTGATGGGCCAGTGAATCGCACTACGCATTACAGGGAAAATTCGTTTTTCAGCAGAACAGGCGTTTGTGGAATAAGATCCCTCCGTAGGTCTTTCCTGTCACTTTCAATCTGAGAAAGTTCAAATCGAATGTCCACAGACACTACTCCCTCTTTCCTCCTTCCCGTAACCTAATTTCCTAGTTCTGGCACAATGCATTGCATAGGTAGGGGTCATCCCCTGAGTGCTGGTCCTACAAAAAAAAAAAAAAAAACTGATGTTGTTTGGTCACCTCGGAGTTGCGATTTGACACTGTTGGACTATTATTTGTGGGATGTCGTCAAAGATAAGTGTTACGCCGACAAGCCAGTGACAATTGACGCTTTAAAAGGCAATATTCGTGAAGTCATTGGTGAAATACAGCTGCACACAATCTATAATGTGCTTAAAAATTTAACCGATCGTGTAGGCTACTGCATGGCCAGCCGAGGCAGCCATTTAAACGAAATTATTTTCCTTTATTAACCGGAAGGATTGTACTTTCAAATAAAAAAAGAAATTTGTGAAAATATTCGCTAGTTTTGTTCATAGCATTTAAAGCAAAAACAAAGTTATTTAGCGGACGCTGTATTTCACAATTGCATTGTCAGGAAAATAAATGAAGTGTATAAATTCACTTTTCTAAAGAATTTTGATTTTTTTCGAAAAAAGAATCAAGCCTGGAACTGGGTACCTCATATTTAAGGACAGACTTTTCTGTCTGTATAAAGCACCTGGCAGAAGCAAAAACATACTGCATGCCAATGAACTGGGGAGAGTGGACAAATTATTTGACTGCTTGGTACTTTTGTGTAATAAAAGAATTACGATTCACCAAAACAATAACAAAAATGCAAATTAAACATAACGATTCATAACGTTATTATTATAACAGTTGTCTGGTTATGGCTTCATTGTCATCGTTATGAAGGAAAATATGTCAAAGTCGTAATATGAAATATTTTCAAAAGAGAAGCCCTAAAAGTGTTCTTTAAAAGTAATTCTATTAAAGCATCGTTCAATGATTATTTAAGGAATTGTATTTATATGAAGATTTTTCTTTGAAATCCTTAAAATGGCTTTATGAAACTGTGCCGCGTGTCTTTGCATTTGGGACGTTAGAGGCATGGAAATGCATTACAGCATGGAAAATTGTCTGTTGCAAATAACATTAAAAAGATATTTGCCACCTCCTCTGCAGGGAAAACTAAAATTGCTAATTCGCACTAAGTTTAAGAGCCAAAATCCATTAAGTTGTGTTGAATTATGTCATTCTAAAACGTTGTAATACAAGTAATACAAATAGATATCAGAAGATCATACATATACAAAAATGGTTGCTAAAAAGTTACTAAAAAACAACAACAAACATATCTTCCTCTCTTCCTTGAGAATTTAGGATATATATACGATGAAATCATGAAATAATCAGTATGAAACAACGATATGCTATGATACAGATTAACGTAGGTACCATGGAAGCCACAAACCCACTAGGTAAAAACAATGCATCTTTCAACGCCCCCGGTACGCATAGCGACACGCCGAGTAGCAATTTAAGAAGTACAGCAAGCAAGGCCATGCTTCGACTTCTTGCTTAAGTGCCAGAGACATTCTGTTGAGAATGCAACAGCACATTGGAGAGGAAAAGGTCACACCCTCTCGCGGTTCGGCTTTAAACTACAGTGGACATATTACTCCGCGAAGGGCATCACCAATTGCCAATAGGAAGAAGGGGTTGTAGCGCCTGTGGGCTACCGATTCCCGTCTCTATTCGGACTTCGTAAGTGCTATTCTCACAGTTTTAGGCTTGTACTAGCTTAGATGACTGGTGCCGCCTTTCACACCCATAGGCTGCAATGTCAAGGTGCATACTGCGATATCAAGGTCTGTGATTCTAAAATTATTGAAGACAATGTGCAACTAAATTTTAATGAAGGAAGCTAATGCAACTTACAACATAAAAAATCACCGTTTTTAAAAAATATTTTAAAAATGCAACATGCTCCCAAAATTAGTCTCTTATCCAAGAACCTTTATAAAAAATTCTGTAATTATAACAAAAGATAAAACAATTAACAAAACACTAAACTCTTTTTTTTCGACAGCACAGAGCATTAGAATTCTTGCTTGAAAAACAATAAGCAGGTTCAGCTTTGTTAAAATGTGCTTAAAGTTGAGCAATCAATGAAATGGCCGTATGAACTAGCTTTACCACCAACAATCAATTTAGCGGTTTTGTTTTAAAACAAATTGCGACTATTACCACACTGAAAAGTAAACTAATGCGTAACTTTTTTTGTTGCTTCAAGAGAATATTAACTGTTAACAATAAATTTACTTTAAATATATTTTTTATTTATCAAACAAATTCTTTCTTGGCTTTCAGAAAATAATATTGAACGTGTAATAAAAACAGAATTATAGTCAATTGGCATAGGACAGACAAGAAAAATAAAGTGCCTGTGACATTATTGACAAATTGCAAAATGTATGATGAATTACATTTAAAGAAGTGGGTGGCATTTTCATTCGAATTTTAAAGGTCACACTCTGTGAAAATAAATGGTAAATTTGAAACAATGACTATTACAAACGTCTTCGTGCTACCGCAGCTCAACGTTACTATCGATGAAAGAAGAAATACTTAAGCTTATCAATCAATTAATCTTTAAACAAATCAAAATCTATACTATAAAGAGTTCTGAACAAAAAATAACTCTAATGAAATTGGCAACAAACATCAGATCTTCCGCACCTCGTCGAAAAAGCGTAAAAATAATTAAGTTGACTGTTAATTGTATATTTCGGTGTCTGATTAGGACTTTCTTCCTTATAATGAGTTAATGCATGAGAGTTTATGTACCTAAATGTGCAACGAGAGCAGAAATTATACACAAGATAGTATCTGTGAGAATTAAATATTCCAGCCATTTATCGTAGCAGTGATTGCAAATTTCAATGCACGCAAACGTGACATCTGATAAAGGAGGTGGTGGATCATGGCGTCTACCTCCCGACGAAACATTACAAGTACAAGATTCAAAAATCAAAGATCCAGACTTAGACCTCGACGAGGGTCATAATTGGCGATCAATAATATTTTCGCTATTAGTGATAAGTTTTGTTATAGCTGGCATTATAACGGCCATTTATTTATTAGGGTGAGTAGTTCACTGTACACTTGAAACTCACTACTCTCTTCAAAATGATTCCATTTTTTATTTTTGTAATTGCAGTTACGTAGATGAATTACTTTATTGGTCAGGACGACGTATGATACTTGATGAGTATCTACAGGGAGATCTTTCGCCTTCCCGGTTGCAGCCTTCTTGGGTGACAACCAAAAAGTATGTTTTTCAATCAGACGATGGTGCTCTCTCCGTTTTGGATACTGCCACTAATACTGTGAGTACTTTGGCCACTAATCATACATTAAGACAACTTAATGTGCAGGGCTATCAGTGCTCATATGATCTGCGCTATGTTCTATTCAGACATAATGTAAAAAAGGTACATTTCATTTTTAACCAAGATTTTTAAACATAAAACTTAAGGTTCCTTCGATCTATATAAATTCAGATATTCAAAAAATCATTTACCGCGTTTTATACCATATACGATGTTGAAAATGATCATCATATGCCTGTGAAACTAAAAGACTCGCCAAAGGTACAGAGAACACGACTGCAATTTGCCTCTTGGCTGGGCAATACGTCCTCATTGGTAATAGTAGCTGATAATGATATTTATCTGAGACAATCACCGGCCGATGAAGAAGATTTACGCATAACAAATACAGGCTATCAAAATTTAATTTATAATGGAGTGCCCGACTGGCTATATCAGGGTATGTTTGTGGTCATCTTATATAAAAAAGTATATACCCACGTAAACATGTAATCTTATAACACGTTTTCAGAGGAAATTTTCGAAGAACCTGAAGCCATTTGGTCGTCACAAGATGGCACACATTTTATGTATGCCTCCTTCAATGATAGCAATGTCGGTATGATGACATATCCATGGCTGGCTTCTGGTGCCGTGTTATCCGGCACTGGAATGTCAGCTGGCAGTTCATTTCCAGAAACTAAAAATGTTCGTTATCCGACTCCTGGTACAATAAATCCAGAAGTGCAATTATGGATAGTTGATGTAACCAATTCCTCAAAAATTTATCATATCCTTCTGAAACCACCACCTTCCCTGGATGGACAGTAAGTTTGCTAAAATTATTTTATTCATTATTTCTAACTATTTTTTATGCAATTTTAGGGATTATTATCTGACATCAGCTGGTTGGGTAACGGATGGTAATCGTCAAGTATCGGTCGTTTACATGATGAGATCGCAAAATTATAGTATAATTGCAACTTGCTTTGCACAATTAAATTGGGAATGTACAGAGGTGAGATGTTCATAGCAGGGATATTTTAATATCCATACTTTTTTTTATTCGGACCAGGGGATGACCCCTACTCAGGTTATATTTCACATACGAACTGTAATGCGTAGTGCGATTCACTAGCCAATTTCTCAACAAAAATCGAGTCAAACGCAAACGTGCCAGTTTCGGGATCAAGTTTCCTAATTTCGTTAGTGACGGTAAAACATTGAAATAAACCTACATTGCGTCGATTTTCTAGAGAATCAGTATAGTTGGATACCATACTCTAGCCCTCTCCCGTACGCGGTCGAGCAACACCAAAAAGCGCCTTGGGGCGCTGGCCCATACCTGAGAGTTGTATTCCATCGTTGGACGGATATTGGTGGTGTAAATAGTATGAAAATCAAATGGAGTGAAGTATCTCTCACACCGTTTTAGAGAACCAAGGCACTTGAAAGCTTCTTTAGAAACCTGAAAATGTGTTTAGTCCATCGAACATCACACTAAATTTCCGTACCCATACGTTCAAAAATCGCTCCTATTCGCGCGACGCATACTTCGAATAGATTAGGTCCACAAGAGTTATGCTGCAGCACCTTTCAGGTATATGGGTGTAGGTGGGAGGTTTTATGGTATGGTATACTTAAGAGTTGACCATGTAACTCTCGGAAAGCCGAAAGATTTACAATAAATTATTCATGTTTCATATCCACGCAGCAGTAACGCCAACAATGATATGCCCCTGTGGTATTCAAGAAAACCAATGTAATCGGATCTATACTGTTACCGATGCACTTCTTCACCCTTTGCGAAATCGAGTTCGGGTAGCTCTAAGATAGATTGGAACTCTTATCCACATATGACAGATATGTTACCTTTTGGCCTAAATTTATATAAATAGTAAATGTAGTATATAAATTGGATGGAGTAAGTAAATCTTACACCATCTCATTCCATATTACTGACATTACGCAAGACTACAGATTAAGAAGCATATACGGTTGCATGTCTGTGCCTAAGCATACAACGCATAGTGGTATTGATCCTACTGACCCAAATCTATTCAGAGATTGTGTACAGATAACCTGTTATTTGTTATTTATACTTTTGAGGGAGTTGCAGGAGACATGAAAAATCGATTAAACAAAGCTGGCTTATTATTTAGTGGAAAGAGCAGAAAAAGGCGAAATTACAAATGCGTTATCACAAGAGTACCATTAGTCAAAAAACAACCTGGCGAAAGACAGTTCTACTAAAACTGCAACAACAAGAAAAAAGTTTTGAGTACGCTAAAGTTATATGCAATAAAAAAGTTTCTTATTTAATTTTAAGTTGGTAACACTTTTTTTTTAAAAAGCGGCCATTTTGTCAGTTGTCAAGTAATTTATGTTTAGTTTGGTTTAACATTTCAACATGAATACACTAACGCCTGAATAACGCCTCCAATATATGCAAATTGGGCGCAAAACATGATTACCGTTGATCCCGGTTTTTATAATAGAAGTTTGCTTAGCGATTAACTACCATAGTAGTGTATATTGGGGGCACCCTTGTATCCAGAAAAGCTGACTGTTTGGTGTGCTTCATGAGCTGGTGGAATTCTTGGCCGGCACTTCTTTAAAAACGAGGTTGGACAGAACATTACAGTCAATGGTGATCGATAGAGAGTCATGGTTACTGACTATTTCGTTCTTAAATTAAAGAGCAATGATATGTGCAGAAGCTCGTGCCACAATTGATTTATTGAAGAAAATGTTTGGTAAGCGTATAGTTTAACGTTACGAGACCGTGGTCGCCAATTGCGCCAATTGCGATTTAACGCCACTAGAATATTTTCTGTGGGTTTATGTGAAGTTGTTAATCTGCGCCCCAAACGATTAGCCGCTTGGAGGACAGCATTCACAGTGTTATTACCGATATACGGTTACAAATTTTGGAAAAAGGAATTAAAAATTGAACCTTCAGATTAGACCACCAAGCCAGCCGTGGCAGTCATATGCCAGAATCCAAAAGAATTCAAAATTAATCTATGATTCATTCAATTTCAAAGCTCTATACCTCTGTTAAAACGCCCTTAAGAATACAATGAAATACTCTTGTGGAACTACTATGGTCTTAAGTGAAAATATAGTTATTAGGCAAATATTAAATACCGTTACCCAAGAATACACGGATTTATTCTGAGAGGTAATGGCTTAATGGGTTAAGCGATAGTGCAAAATGCAGTTTTAATAATATGGAGTTGATAATAAGGATTTGAGTGATACTGCTCTGCATTTTATAATTCCATACTTAGTGGTAACTTTTTCTTTAAATATTTCTTTAACGAATTTCTTTTTTAGATTCATTCTGAAAGAGCACCTGAAGATGAATGGCTCGATATACTGCCACATCCGGTATTTTCTCCAGATGGCAATAGTTTTTTAATATTAGCTAGTGTACAAGAATCTGGCACGGAACACTTCACTCATATTAAACATGTAACCATATCACAACAAAGAATATCTGTTATATCGCACGGCAGATATGAGGTTATTTTTATTTTAGATATTTCACGGCTTCGAATTATAATAATGTTTGTGAAATATTTTAGGTATTGAAAATTCTTTGCTGGGATACCGCAAATCATTTAGTATACTATTTGGGTACTAAGGATAAAAAGCCTGGACAAAGACATCTTTACACAGTTAGAGATCCAGTTAATGATGATAATAGAAAGTGAGTGCATGAGCAAAGCTGCTTGAAAATATTAAATATGTTCGCCGTGCTAGCTGCGTTAAAATTCATTAATTTATTGCTTTTAACCTGCATCTGCTTTTTGGCCAAACCGTTTTCATTTTAACTTAGTTTCATGTTTATAGTTTTTTTATTTTTAGAACGGAACCGACTTGCATAACATGCGATTTGGGCGAGGCCCTTTGGAGCAGTCGCTATTATTATCTTAACTGTTCTCATTTTGATGCCTTCATAATGCCTACGTCTTCCATTTCAACCTCACATGGAATATCCTTTTATATACTGGAATGCCAGGGTCCCGGATTGCCCGTATCGGGTGTTCATCTGCATAAAACTCATAGTTTGGAAAGAATTCTTTACGACAAACGTCCATTTTATATTGAGCGATTACAAAAGTTGGCCCTGCCTACTCAAAGATCGTTTGAAATACCGCTGCCTCACGGCAGTCGAGCTCAAGTGCAATTACTGCTGCCGCCTAGTTGGCGGGAAGAATTGAGAGATGCAGCATTTCCTGTTATAGTAGAAGTGTACGATCATTTTTGTTGTTGTTTTCATCTTAACTTTAGTTTTGAAATCTTTTTTGCTTGTTTTTGCAGAAATGGGCGTCCTGGCTCAGAATCGGTATCAGAAAAATTTCATATAGACTGGGGAACGTATATGTCATCACGAAATGATGTCATTTACATACGTCTAGATGTAAGAGGAGCCAAAGGTCAGAGTAAAAGGTCGCTATATCGCCACCTGGGTGGCGTGGAAGTTCAAGATCAAATTTCTGTGTTACGGTTAGATTTACTTATTTACAACTGTAACGGGAATCTTTTATTAATAAAAAACAAAATTTGTTATACATTTTCGTTTAGTTATTTGCTGGATACAATTAGTTTTTTAGATGATACTCGTGTTGGCATTTGGGGCTGGGGTTATGGTGGTTACGTTACCTCAATGGTTTTGGGAACCCAACAAGATGTCTTTAAATGTGGTATAGCTGTGTCACCAATTGCCGACTGGCTTTATTATAGTAAGTTTTAGCTATAATTCCTTTTGAGAAATATACGTTTTTTGCTAATTGCTAATTCATTAAAATAATAGACTCAGCCTTCACAGAGCGTATAATGGGTCTCCCAGCTGAAAATTACAAGGGTTATGTTGAGGCAGATGCGACTCAAAGAGCACGTCTGATAAAATCACATGCATTTTTTCTAATACACGGCCTAGCCGATTCTACAGCACCTTATATACATGGTGTTCAGTTGGCGAAATCTTTGACTGATGCCAATGTATTATATCGTTACCAGGTAAATATGTTGATAACACTTACTTTTTAACAGGACTTTATTGGAATCTTTAATGCACAAACAAGGAAATAGTAGAAGTAAAACTAAAATAATTTTTCGTTGCTTTAATGAATTTATGGTTTGGACCAGCTGTAATTCTCATTTAGTTATTTAATCTGAATTTTCAAGAGAAAATTTTTAAGAATTAGACATCAACAAGCCCAAGCTTACCCATATTATTTTATTGATTTTTAATATTTTATAAGAATAAAAAAGAAAAAGAATGAATATTCTATGAATGTTGTATGAAAAGTTGTTAAATTAAAATTTCTTAACTGTTTCTTTTATGTTAAAGTAGTTTTCTTAAATTACATAAAAACTTTCCTTTAAATTTTTTAGACTTATGCCGATGAAGGTCACGAACTGAGTGGAGTTTTAGAACATGTCTATTCTTCTATGGAACATTATTTTTCAGAATGTTTAAGCTTAGATCCAGATGATACTAAGCCAAACTTAGAGCAAACAATAGTACCAGCTGAATAAACACTTTCATAGCAACAAAACGAAACTAAAGTTATTTAAGTTAAACTTTAATTATTATCAGCCAACTATGAAATTTAAAATTAGTTTTTCTTGTTTAATTACATTTTAATTTGAATTTTAAAAATTAAAGACAACTGCAACTAATAACGAAATCTGTAAATTATAGGAATTATCTATAGTATTGCTTAGATTTAAATAATTTTTATTAATAATGCTAAAATAAGAGAAATTAAAGTTGTATATTATTAGTATAGAAAAGCTCCTAATCAAATAATATTATTAAGATGTTCAAAAATCAAACTCATTTTTTTAAGCAAGTCTCAATATCTCTTCCACCTTTAATTAAAATACACATCAAATAGCATACAAATAACGACTTAGCCAATTAGCTACAAAATATGCAACAATACTTTTAAATCTGAAACTAATAAGATCTTTTAAGTCTTGAATAACATGTTTGCATATTCGAAATATAAGTGAATGGTCAGGAAAAATTTTGAAATATATTTCTTTCGGAATTGAGCCAACCATAAAAAAGCTTCCCTGATAAACATTACAAAACTTATTCAGATCCAAAGCAATAAATTAACTTTTGAAGCTTAATAATGGTGTATCAATGAAAAACGTAAAATTAAAATATTCTGTATTGAAATTTTCTGAATGTATTTTTTAAATGTCAGATAACACAGTATGACACATGATTTTAAGACTCAATTTTGAGAATTGCACGTGAAGGTAGTCCCAAAAATAAGAAATTCTTTTGTCAAATTGGCCATTTTAGCCACGATGTAATCCATTTCGATTTGTGTTACCGGTTGTGGTGTGTTTTTTTCAATAATGGGTCTTCAATCTGCATCATTCATATTGGTCGTTTTTACCAATAAATGGTTCCGAGGTGATTTAGTTGGATCAGTAGCAGCAGTGGTTTTAAAGTTTTGTTTGCGAAATTCATAACCGAAATTTATGCTTGCGTAGTACCTGGATTCGTCATGTCCAGTTAGGCTTTGCACCGAAATTAATGGTTTCATATAAGAAAACTGTACACTTTTTCCATGCATCCACATTATAGGGATATTATAATAATTTGGGTATGATTTTACGTCGACTTTCGTCAAATTTGGTTTGTGAACAAACCGATTTCGGCTATTTGCCATCTTCAGTGTTCTCTGAGAAATCATACCCAAATAAGTTAAGCCCCGTCGGAAAGTATACGCACATATCATATTATAACAACTTTTGCACACTGTGCTCGGCGTAAAATTTGCAAGACCTAAATGTATTTCATCAAAATAACGACAATACGCTGTTTTGAATTCCTCAATAATCAAGTTCTTTTGATCCTGTTTGCCTATTCTATGAATTTTAACCACTTGTTATTTTCCATATTGAAATGTTCTATGTTCTTTTAAATGTGATTCATTCTGAACAAAAAGTTGATTATTTCACAGCCTTTAAATTATCAATGTGGCCAACTTGACAAAACGAGTGATGTAGAAGATTTTATTTTTTGGCAAAAAAAGCGAAATCTCTCTTCTGTAATTAGCACAATTTTATTTACGTATAAACTTCCCTAAACAAAGATTTTATTAAGGAAATCAGAATGTGTTCGCCATGCAAACTTATAACAATGACTCAAGTCTCCCAACAACATCTATTAGAAAATATAAAGAAGCTGCAGGCGTAATTCCCAATAATAAAGAAAATCCTGCATAAATTTCATATTCGGAAAAATTTTCCTTAAAAATTTCTTTTCTTGTCACAATAGTTTTTGAGTGTATTTTGTTAAATTAAAAAATAACCTAAATATTAAAAAAAAATGTGCAATGTTATCTACTAACTTAACTAATAAACTTCACTAGATTTAAGAATTCGATTAGTACAACTCTAGTATAAAATATAATAATAAAATAAAATAAAAAGCAGAAATTAAACGAAGAAGAAAACGACGATATTATTACAACTACTACAACGCGATTTTAAAACGATTTTACATTAATGCCATCACAAACATACAAATTCTTATACTTAAAGCAATGACATAAAACAAGTAAATTTTAAATGTAAATTTTAAAAATCTCAAAGAAATTTTAGTTTTGTATCAAAATATTGTAGAAATCAGGCTGTTACTATTTATTATATAATTCTTGAATGATTTATCTGCAGTAGACTTTACACGTTAGACCGTTTGGAAAAGTTTATTTTATTCACTTTGTCGATGCAACAAATTAAATTAAACTCCTGATTGAATATAGTTTGATGTAAATGCTTTACGTCAAAAATAGACGCTCGTCAGCTCCAAGTATTTTTTGTTCAATAAATTAAAACTTTTTCAAGAAAGTTAGTGAATAACCTGGGGGCTAATTCTAATTCTATTCGTATACTCGAAGTTTTTTTTGTTGCTGGGGTTCTCTGAATGGTTATCGAATAACCGGTATCAAAATTGTTGATGACATTTAATAACGAGCGAGCGCTCAAATGAAACCATGTGGGTTTTACCAACACTACAACAATCATTCCAAATAACGTTTTTCCCAGCATAACATCATAAAGAAGGAAATGTGAAATGAATTCTTTTATATGTAATGAATGAATCAACATAACAATTTTGTTTTTTTAAGCCAAAAATGTCAAAACAAAAATTTCACCCAAAAAGGCCCAACATGTGTATATGGATTTAGCAAAGAGGCTACTGCCAAACTCCTCTTCGCATTGAAAAGCAAAGGCTAACCAGCTTTGGGAGAAATGAACGGCTAAACTGAACAAAACGAAATAAAACGGGATCCATTTTTTACTTTTTTAAATCTTCTATTGCAATTTTGTGTATCACTTTCTTGATTTTTCTCTACTTTGTTTACTTTTTTACAGTGTTGTAAAACATTTTTGTATATATTTCGAACACTACTGTCAGAATTAGCCCGGGAATAAAATGGCAAACATCTTTATGAAGGATTTTGAGAAAGATTAATAAGGCCAAATTTGCGGACAGAGCTTACTTGAGGGTAATTTGACCTAAATTTGCAGCCTTTTATTTTTAATATTCCCTTAATTAACTCTTTTAATGTTTCTTTCTTTCGAATTTATATCGTTGTCCTCATACATTTTAGTTAGTTAGTTTCTTAAAAGGAACTACAAAAAAGCTGCATTCAAAAGCTTCTTAATTAGGACTTTTTTCGATTGCAAATAGCGACTTTTTAGTTTTACTTTGGAGGCGCCTTAAAAAATCCAATACACTCGCGTCTTTACCATTTTAGCTACCCCGACTACACTGCAATTCATTTAGCCTTATTCACTCGAGACTTCGGGAGGTTTAATTGCTTGTTTTTATTTCGTCGCCTTTAAACTAACTCGTACACCGCATCTACTCACCAAAAACTAATTTTTGTTATACTTGCAAATAATAGCTGAAATTTAAACGCATAATCTGCTGCTTAGTACCCTAACAAAAACTGCGGCTGCGACTTGGGCTTGCTAACTGCTGGAAATAACAACTTTTTTTGTCATCTAACCTTTCCGACTAGACGATAGATATGTTAAGTGTAGCCAAACACTAATGTTCAATGCTGTGCTGTCACAATCAGTACGCCTCCGTCAACGCAAAGTACGAAAGTTGGGCAACTTTCAACTTCTTCTTTGTGTTAGTGATTAAAAATAAAATAAATAAAAAAATAGTTTACCAAATAATAATATAAAAAAGTATTCCTTACACCAGCGTAAGAAAAAGTAAAAGTAGACTTTGATGGTATCGAAGGTCTGTTGATGTTGTTTTTGAGGTCTTCCTTCACTAAATTCAAAATTCTTACAGTTTTCTTAAATTGCTTAGGATTAATGTTGAACATCCTTTCAAAATTAATTGTAAAAAATCCATTTTTGTCTCGGTCTTGATAAAGTGGCCTGACCCAAAATCTTCGACCTCCATTCTTTACATCAAGATAATCCCGAGCTTGATAAAGTAAAGTTAAAATGAAAAGAAACTCTAAAATATCGTTCAATTCCATTGCAAAGGTGTACTTTAACAAAATTTTGTTACAAAAATATGCGGTAAAAACAGCTGATTTATCACCATCAGCCCCATTCGTCTTTACTTTGATTCCATTTGAATACATTAAAGTATAACGTATGACGGATTCTATGTGCCTCGGCAACTGCTGAATAATTTATTTTTATTGAAATTTGATAACACCTCTGTTAAATATCATACACTTACTAATATATACAAATGACATCTCTGTTTGAAGTTCGGCTTGATATTGCCATACCACTCGCAATTACGTTTTTTCGTTTATATGCGAGTTAAAATGACCAAATTGTTCTAATATGAAAGAGATTTTTGTTGCTGTTGTAAAACGATCAAGATTTTTTTTGTTTCAGTTGTGCTAAGTTACTAATTTTTAAACAATTTCCAATTTCTAATTCAGATAATTTAACGAACATGTTTTTTTTTATTTTTATATTACGTTTACTTACTTTCCGTAATCTCAATATTAACAACCCTATTCTGCATTTCGATTACGCCTCCCGATTAAGTACGCCCGCATCGAACAATAAAATTCCATTAAAATCCAAAAAATAAGAAGAAAAAGTACTTAAAAAAGCAGTTGTATTTCTACGGAACATGTGAAAAGGGAACATATTAAACAGATAATCTTAAATTAAAAACTTAATTTAAATAACTAAAACTAAAATAATAAGCATAAATTAGGAGCATTTGTGGCCGTAAGAAAGGGGTTTGCAGCAAGAAGTTTGTTTTTTAAAACAAAATAAACGTAGGAGAAACAGATATAAAAATGTTTTCAATCTTACTTCACTAATCGACCAGTATAGCCAAGTCAGTAGGACAACACAACAAAGATAAGAAAAACAACCCTGGTCTATCCACTTAACAAAACAAAAAATTTAGGTTAAGATGATATAAATTTTTATTGTATTACAAAGGAGAAATTCGGCAATTCTGCACCAATTGAACCTTGTAAGGCCTCAAAGTCAAATCCTTATGCAAAATTCTCCATGTGGTTGTTTTAGAAAACTGCAATCATTGAAAACGTCGACAACTTGACAAGTTTGGATCTGCTTTAACACTGTGGCTCACGGCTGCGCTGTTTTCGGTTGAACGACCCAGTTGAACACACGTTTGTGTTCGCACATTTTGTATCGAGCCTGTCAAAAAGAATTTAACGACCAAATTTTTAATAGCGGTCTCAGAAAGACGATTATGTTGTCCCAAAATAAACGCAAATTTTACGAAATGTGACTTTAACATTGTGGATTTAAATTATTTTAATGCGATTTTCGGCGAAATTGAATGCTAGATACGTCAAAAAGCTAAATGTCAAAACTATCATGTTGTTAGCGTTGCCACAATGGAGAAACAAATTTCTTATTGAAACCCGATATATTAGCGTTAGCCTCTGTGAAACTTCCCAGTTAACCTTTGAAATATTTATGATATCTAGATGTAATATCGCCTCTTTGGCCATTAAAAGTTCCAGGTTTTGGTATTGTTCAGGTGTTGTTTCTTTGTGAGTTGCAATAAAATATGTGCCCCTGTACGCTAGTAGGTAGTGTGATTCGATTTTACATCCGCGCCTGGCCATGAAGCCTTAATCAGATGGTGGACCAAACCACTGCATAATTTGGAACGTCATGCTCGTCCTGGGAAGCCGAAGCCATAATTCTATGCAACAGAACTTTCTAGTTGCAACTTCGATGATTCCAGAGCAGGGCTGCAAATCATCTCACCTTGCTAAAGAGATGGAGGCTTTCCAACTCCTGTCCAGAACACATGTCTAGCATGCTCAATGGACTGGATCATTCACCTAGCGTGTCGTTAACGGCGAAATAATCCTGGCCACCATAGAACCATAGACTGATATGGGGCCGCGAAACCACAACCACCACGATACTCCCATATAGGGGCCAACCTCAATAATCAGCCAAAGAACTATTAAATGTCTAAAGAGACAAATAATGAACTCTGCGGGCATTACTGATTCCCGTGGGAATAAAGTGGAGTTTCCAGTTGTACCCCTGCTGACTTCAGGGGACTGGGCTCCCTCTTTCCCCCAGTTGCACTGTGTCTAGATAGTCGAAGTTCTATAAAGACCATATATATGTGCCCACGGGGGGTGCTAGTAGGTAGTGTACTAGCTTGTCAGTTTTTTTACTACAAAAATAAAAATTGACTGTCGGTGGGGCTACTCAGTGATGAAGGCATAGTCACAGGTCGCTGTGCTATCTTATATACGGCAGTTAATTTCCGACTATTCTGCTACTTTCACCACCTGTTTCATCTATTTTCTATCCCTTTCCTAAAGAATATAGCATGGCACTTGACTAAATAGGTATTGTTGCCTGAAGTGCTACTTCTCTTTTACAAAAAACAAAACAAAAACAAAAATGAAGCTGATATTTCAGTACAAAAGAAAAAAAACAAATTTAAAAAATGATCCAGACAACCTCCTATTGTATTTTATACTTACTTTTTTGTAAATTAATAATTATTCAACCTAAAAAAACAAAACTCAAAACTTTCTCCGTCAGTAAATTGTAAACATACAAAAATGTAGCTCCGATCGAAATACAGAATACATAAAATCGTAAAAATTTTTAAATGAAACGGAATGCAAAATACCGATTTTGGAAAAAGGAGACATTTTCGTTTCGAATCGAAATGCGGAATAGGGGCGTAAAGTTACAAAGTTGTAATGTGTATTTCATGAATGTTTAAAGCATCAAAATTATCTATGTTTTGTTTGTCTTTTATGCGTTTTCTCCTTTTTATCCAAATCATCAAAAAAGTATTGAAATATAAGTACATAAGTAAGGATATAATTATTTTATAGAAACATGAACGCCGTAACCACAGTGCTTCTACTTCCGAAAATATAAAGCAAGTTATGAGCTTTCATTATGACGGTAAAAGAAATAAAACATGATCGAATAATTACTACTAAAGAGATGAAAGCAATAAACAGCATATATTTTTCTTTAATTTAATAAATAAAGAAAATATTTTACTGGTTTTTTTGAAAAGTACACAATAGTTATACGTAGTTATTTTAGAAAAGCAATATTTGCCTCATTTTAGCCTACAATACTGATAGCAAAAATTTTGAAAATACCTAAGAATTGTGAATTGTAAAAATGTGTAATAGTGCGAGAACATAATTTAATGTTAACAAGAAACTAGACTTGTCGCCAAAACTGATATTCGCGATAACAGAGCTCAAAATATGATCGAATTTAATTTGACTAAGTTGATAACGCCTGAATCAGCGCGATGCTATACGATTCTAGATATAAGTAGTCATCACTTTTTAGTTCCTCAACTGGATAACATGTTATGTTATTAATGAGCCAAACTGCTTTTTGTGGGAGACCTAATAAAGAACTTACTTTTAGTAATTAGTGAAAACTAACTTATGTGGGGAACAAATTCGTGATGGAACTATTCTTTGGATATAAACCATATCACCCAGGCGTTATTAATGCTGTGCAAAAAAAATAAAAAAACATTAAGCGACAGTTGATTTGTTGTTTCTTCTGGCGTTTAAGAAAAGAGTGAGAAAACCACTACCAATTGCGAGAGTATAAATGATATTATTAGCACATGTTGTTTGAACCAAAAACAAAAGCAGTATGATGCTCATTCATATATGTTCGTATAGAAATGCGAATCTACATCTCTGCCACAAAGCAACGATGAGGAAAGAATATAAATCTTATATAAATCATACAGAATGTGTATCTAAAGGAAAAGTTAAATATTCTTTGCAAAAATTTCTTTTTTCGGTAGAAAAGCCTAACAATGCTCCGGTTTCTTATACGTACTTGTTACGATCTCTTATTCTATTGTTAGATCTCAACCAAAGACAATATCTCTATGATTTACTGGTCTGCAAATGGTAAAAAAATACGTGTACGCTCATGTACATTGTTTATGTAACCATGTGTGTTAATAAGGTCAACTATACTTCCCACCAAACACGTAGGCTTGGATTGAAATAATTAAAAATGATATTGATTTTCTGGAACTACTCAGCATGATTTGGCATATTTCTAAATCCTAGACCTAGTTTGCAAAACAGACGTTTGACAATGACTTAATGACCTAATATTGTATTTTCTGCAAATATTATATTCAAAAGAAGATTGGCGTTTTTACGGTAGTGGTGATCGAATTTTATGTAACTTTCTTAGAAAAAATGTTTGTACATATTTGAATTGAGATAATTAATTGTTTTTTCACCGCACACAAATTAATTTTACACACACACACACACACACATTTTTTATTTTCATGAATGTTTTGCTTTTTAAAATAATTGCAACTCATTGTTCATGAAGCAACTTTGATTGTGTTTCACCGCTCATGAAAAGCAAACATTCATGAAGTTGAAAAGTGTGCGTGAAACTCATTAATGTGCGGTAAAAAACAAAAGCAAAACACACTGTTATTCATATAGAAAGGATAAGAAAATGAACAAAAATGTACAAATATGTAATCTAGTCAAAAAATTTCTTTTCCACTTTTATTCCTTAGTAAGAGTAGTACGAAGTGATTGAAAAACTGCGTTTAATTATTTATTTATTTATGTTTTCTTATTCACTTATATCTTTTCGAATAATGGACTATAACTATAATGTTTTAAAGTTAGAAGATGTTTTGCTAATTTTACTATTTGTCCATACAAATAGTACTTTATATCGTTCGTGGCAATTTGTAAGAAATTAGTTAATTATTTTACAATTATTTTTCGCCTAATAAAGTACTATGAGAACAACGGTCCCATTAGAGTTTTTGATGAAGTCCCTACTTGTTGTCAAATTATTTACAATCTGTTTTGTTATTTGCAAATCCAAAAACAAACAAAAATTAAAAAAAAGACCTATTGATATTAAAAGACGAGCTTTTTCATAGGCAGGAATTGATTCATATTCTTTTGGTTAAAAATTTTATTTATAGACAAAAAGAAAACAAACAAATATAAACTAAAAATAACAAAAATATAAAATATTAATTTAATATAAATAAATCCTAATGTATTTATATATACTCCACATATATAATTATATATATACCTTATAAAAATTAATTATTATTAACAATTTTCTATCAAAAACTCCATTCGTCTTCTAATTTTTGTAAATGTGTTAAGTTTATTTTTTTAAATTAAATAAACATTAAATTAAAATTGTATAAAGTTTTTTGACAAAAAAACATTAATTAAATTAGTAACCGTTATTGTAATATAATTAAAGCCATGTGGTTGTGAAATTCGCAATTAGAGCTTAAGTTAAAATCAAATTTACTTAAATAAAATTTTAAAAAAATATTTATTAATAAATAAAACATTACGAAAATAAATAAAATACAACAAAAACTAATTTTTATAAAACACAAACTATTCATTCATGCCGCAATCTGATGTTGCAGTGTATAAACTTTTTTCTTATCTTAATCTCATAAAGCAGGTTATTACATTAGTTTTGGTCGAAATAAGAGATTAATTTCGGTTCTAGGAAGGTACGATTTTGTATGATGAACAGCAATGCATTAAACATATTCGCGACACAGTAGTTTACGCCACTATACGACTTCAAATTGCGACAACTACTTTGGCACCTTTTGAAAGCGGCAGCAGCACTATAAACATCCGCTGTGCTTATTTTCTATTTCATTATGAATAATTAAAATACCGTATCCACATCTTCCACCTGTAATTTAATAATAATATAAAAATTTGATAGAAACAATTAATTACTTACAAAGCAAATCCACAATTGAAAAGAAAATATTAACAACGTGAACAGCTACTTTTTGTGTTTCAGTGGTGTCACTTTTAAAAACTTTCCAGCGCTTTACGAAGAGTTCGCAAAAAACAAAGAGTTAAGAAATTTATCGAACCGTCAGGACTCTTTGATTGAGAGACAATTTGTTGCGCGTCCGAGAAGCTAATTTATAAATATCTGCGTCATTTATGAGTCAACGAAGGAAAACCCCCTTTTTGTAGGAATTTTTGTTAATAAAATTAAATTAAAGTTTCCGAAGAAATTCTACAAATTAAGGAAATATATGGACGTTAGAAAAGTATAACTTGATTTTAAATACTTTTTAAACAACCACAACGAAACAAAACACAACATTTTTTACTAACGAATTTTTAGACATGGTTTTTTGACAGCAAAATTCTGACAACTTAGGCCTCTATTACTCTATGGTTAAAGCACTTTTTTTGCTTGACACGTATTACGTTTCTACACAAATCTACAAAATTTTTACCGTCTAGAATTAAATGCAAATGTGAAACGTGAAATTCCGTAAGAACTGTGTACAGAACTTATACACGAAAAACTTGTTTAATTAGCAACTCAGTCATAAGTAATTATAATAAATATTTTAAACAAGTATAAATCGTTTTTTATTTGGGTACGGTTTTACGTCGGTCCTCGTCAAAATTGGTTTATGAACAA
Source organism: Trichopoda pennipes (assembly GCA_030448955.1). NCBI lineage: Eukaryota > Metazoa > Arthropoda > Insecta > Diptera > Tachinidae > Trichopoda > Trichopoda pennipes. The sequence goes on from JASKUP010000042.1 coordinate 9,363,944, forward strand.
ATGGGTTTCGGCTGCTTGCCATCTTCATCTTCATCTTTATACTCCAATATACCCAAATAAAAATAAATTAAACACCGTCGGAAAATATACGCTCATATCAAGTATAACTCGCTATTAAACATTTTGTGCTGTGGCCAAAATAATTGTTTCCATAAGAACGTCTGTATTTAAATTTTGACAGTTTGCAGTCGGTAGCCTGCTGTGTTGATTGTGTTTCTAATGCATACGAGTGAAAAAACCAAGTACATATACAAATACAATCCATAACAGGTGCTTGCTGTCTGTAGAACTTGGTTATCTTTTGTATTTCTTTTATGTTTCGAGTGGAATGGAATTTTAGTTTTGTTTTAATCACGAATATTTTTTTCATTATCTTTTATAAGAAATCATTTTCTAACTTTCGGTATTACAATTTTAATATCTTTATCTTGAATATAATATCGTAGGCAGTGCGTATTCATTTTGAGTAACAGATTCGAGGAAAACTTTGATCTACTCATGAATTCGGAAATTATATATTGTTCAGGATGTTCAAACTTTGTTCTTTTACAACTTCGCGTCTAGTATTTGTTGCAATTTAATTAAAAGCCATTAAAGGAAAGGCACATAGAAGTGCTTTATTAGCCTTTGCTTTTACCATTCGCAGTAATGCTTTCTGGCTTACGGGCGAGTAAAAGCATTTAGTTTATTCTAATGTGGAAAGATCTGGCAGTCTTGTACTGTGTTTTTACAATGGATGGGCAAATTTAAGCTTAAGAAATACATTGCCCATCAAATGATTAAATGTTAAGATCTCCTTTAGCATTTTATTGTGTAGGAAGTTAGAAAATTTTATGCATGGAACAATACACTCTTGAGAAAAGAGTTTTAACTCTGAAAATATCCAATAAAGGTAGTGCACTATATCACTTGGAAAAATGAAACAGTTTATCTCGTAATCAGGCTTCTTCTGAGACCGCTAATTGCTGAACGACAACAACGCATTTTTCAACAAAATCCATCTAGTGATGAGGCTCATCTTCTATTAGGCGGTTTGTTATTATACAAACAAAATTGTCGCATATGGGGTTCACAAAAATCAACAAACAGCCCTCGAAAAAGCATTACATCCAAAGAAAGTGGCTATATAGCGGGGTTTGTGGTCAGGTCGGTCCGCATTTTTGCAAAACTGAGCAAGAAATCGCCACACAGCCACCGAAACAAGTCAGTTATTGCATTAGGATTTCCCTGCCGCGTAATTTCTTGATGTGCTGCAGTCTCGCTCTTGTGATTGTACGCCGCTGAATTTTTTTCTATGGAGCGATTTGAAAGACTGGATATATGTGAACAATTCACAAACAAATAACGCTCTGAAGATGAAATTCGGCTCTGCAATAACGAGGTAAGCAAAGCTTTGTGGCAGAATGTTTGTCGCCTTTTGAACGACATTATACTCCATTATTAATTCCCATATTTCTACTTCACATCGGCATCAATGTTTCCTAACCTTAAGTTTGCTCACACATTACTTTTTCCTACACGCATATGCTTGTTTGAAATTGAAAAGAATCCTGCAACAATAAGTTACTAACGTTGTTACATTCTCTTACAGAACACGTTATTATTAATTGAAATGTCGGTCATTGCACAGAATAAGGTTTCTATTACCAAGTTAAAGGTAAAACAAAAAAGCAAATGACAAATATATTTGTATTCATGTGTATTCATGTGATGTAGCGTTGCACTTGGCTTTTTCTAAAAGACTACCATAATTCCTTAAACCATTAACTTTTTACAAGAGTTAGTTCATTTATTATTATTTAGTTATTGATCATAACTTGAACTTGGCAGGATATTGGAAGGAAAAAATTGTACGTTCTTTTAAAAGATCATAAAAAATAAATAATGCAAAGTATTTACATGATTTTACTCTTATATAATTTTAATTTCAATAAAAGTTTTCAATTCTGTCAATGAAATAGATGGTAGATAGTCATTTATATTGAAAGGATGACAATTTTTACTGTTACCAAAAATATTTACACTTTTAACAGTGGCTGCTGGTATTTATTTTCAATTACACTGAGCGATTTTTAATATACCCTAAGAGGCTATACATATTCGTGTTTAATCGTTACATATTTTATAATCATAACGATTAATTGTTTTGCTTTCTAGAAGTCAGTAAATGTATTTTTGCAATTCCCTCATATTTTCAATATTCTCTCAGAGCAATTTATCCTGAAGTGGAAACAACAAATTATTTTTCGTTTACCCTTTAGTGGTCCAGAATAAATGACCTTTATAATTGACTTCCAAGTAGATTAACTTTGGTTTGTTTCTAGGTCGGGCTTTTTAAGAAACAAAAATGTCTAAAATATGCATGACTGAGAACAAAATAAGATGACATAATGGAATGTATTTTCTTGACCGACTCATCGGTCCTAGGAATTTTGCTTATCTCTCTGTTTAGTTGTTTTAGCTGTCAGCACTAAAACATTATTAATTACCAATAAAGTGAAATAGTTTTTCAATTTCATGTGCGAAAATATTTTTCTATCAAAAGTTCTTTTACTCACTTCCAATTTTCTCAGTAAAAACAAGATATTATAATAGATTTTTGTATAAAATTCAAGAAAAGGACTTTCTTTATTGTATACCTACGATCTTGTTCATCCGTTATAAGTTCTAATCTAATAAATGAAAATAACTTCATAAGAATCAATATTAACCAAAGAGAAGCAAATAGTTTGAAAGAGAAGTAAGGAGTGCTGGTATCAGTTATGCTAAAAAAGTCTAGTGTGAACACTAACCGTTGCTTCATAAACGAGTTTTGTTTGGTATTTCTTTGCAAGACAGCGTGATTAGATATGCATGACCTCATTCTTTGAGAATTTTTATGACATACATTCTAAGCTAGCCATGTCTATCTATACTAAACACACAATCAAGTAATCGAACTTTTGGTATCCTCAATGATTTTCCTATTCTTCTCCGAAATAATTTAATTTACCTGGATTGCTCTTGAGGACAACTAGTTTCAGATTGTAAATAGCAAGAGTTTTGTGCACAGATATAATTTGCCTGTCTGCCATAAAAACACAATAACACACAAGTGTCCTGTTCGTAATATTTCGTATTAGTGGAATAATCTCGACATGGTAACATTGGTAGGCCAATAAGAATTTTAATACCGCTATTTGATATGTTGTGCTGCCTTAACTATTTAGTTGCTGTTTTTATGACAGATGTCTTTGTCCCAGCAACGCTATTTCTTTAGTTTGATTCCAACTGGAACCTGCCTTCAGTCTTCTGCTTTCTGCTTTTCCTAACAGTTTTGTATTTAATAATTCCATGAGTAAAGAATTGACCACAGCAAAAATTATCGAATACTGCATGAATAAAAGAATTTTAGAAGTTTTTCTGAAATAATTTTTTTGTTTTAAAATAAAATTAAAATAACAATTTGTTATATTTATAATTTATTTAATAATAATTGATAACAAAAATTTAAAAGTGGCACGTTATGCATTTAAATAAAATTAAATTAAAATTTTAACCACTTAAGGAACATCGTGTTCCATAAGTGTTTTCTTAAATAAATTCTAATTAATAATATGAAGTAAAGGTAAATTCATTGTATAAAAGTGTTTAAATTATTATTATTATAATTTTTGTTAAAATATCAAAAAATGACTTATTTTTTAGAAATAAAAGCAAATAGTATAAATATATAAATAAATAAATTAAATGATAATTTATTTAAATTCTAAAAAAAATATTTCATTTAAAAGTATTTAATAAACTTTTAAATAAAAATAGAGAAAAATGCTTAAATGTTAATTAAAGAGTTAAACAATTCATATTTACATTCAAAAAATCAAAAAATGGTTTTAGCCAAAACAGACAAAAACTAATTTTATTAAAATAAATCGAAAACGAGACATTTTATATCAATCAAATATTGCCTTGATAGCTAGTTTATAGATATAATAACATAGTTTTAAAAAATTTATTTAATCTTAAATAAAATATTTAGATATTAAATAAGTAAAAGGAAAAAAACAAATGAGAAAAAGAATACAATTTCCAGGTCATTATTATTTTTGTGTAGTGCCGAAATTAAATTTCAAAAACTTAACTAAAATGAAAAAAACTATGTCGTAAATTTATGACGTTATTGTTGTTGTTGTTTAGAATATAAATTCATAAAAATTTAATTTTTGTGTATCTTAAATGTGCTTCCATTAAAAACTCTTCATTTAAATTAATGTATTCTTAACGAAAAATACTTGTGCTCATCATTCTTCTTCCCTAAAAATCAAATAATTATTCAAATATTATTCCTGTAATACATTAATTCTAAAGTCAGCAGATCCACAACTTGTTCTAAAGCACAGCAAAAGTGCTAGCAACTGCAATAACTCGACATGACGACTACAAATTTTTGATTAGAGAATGATGATTTGGGAAACGTTGTTGTCCCTCTTTCTTAGCCGGTTGTAATCAACTTTGGTGTGTTTGTTTTAAGCTTCTTCTATTCCAGCCATGGACATATTAAATTAATAATTTAGGTACGAATTTTTTATATACCGGGGGCTGTGGAGATTTTTCCAAAAATTTATTTTGGCATACTTTAAATTGAAACCGCAGCTGGAGACTACAGTTCAAAATAGCACAATAACAATTTTAGCAACAAATTTAAATTTAATTTCTTAAAAATAAAATAAATAAATAATTAAATAAAAAGGAAGAAAAATAATAATGAATAAACTAGAGTCCAACATTTATATATAAAATCGGACGAAAATTGCTAGAGCCAAAACGTATAATTATTGTTATTTATTTGAAAATTTTATTTAAATTAAATAAATGAAAATAAATAATACTCGTATCCCAACAAATTCCTAATGTAATGAAATTAAAAAATCATTTGTGGCCTGTCTTGTGATTTTAGAACAGGTTAAAAATATTTTTTTGTTTATAACTTGCAACTAAACAAAGTAAACTACTGAAATGTAATGTAATGTAAAGTAATGTAATTTATTTATGATGTATAGTTTGCATGTATGCTTCCCTTTTTCTTTACATACAAAATACGAATGTTTCTAGTGTATGTGAATATTAATAAGAAAAATAGTAATAAAATATTAAAATAAGTTCGTAAGTCTATTTTTAAATTTATTTTAAGTGTAAATGTTAGTTTTAAATAATAATTAAATAGAAATTGTAAAATTGATAAAATAGGCAACAGCGTGCAGTAGAATATTAAAATAAAATCTAAAGTTTTTAAAAGGGTATTCCGATTTTAATAAAACTTTACATAAGTTTGCATCTTTTTATTTAAGTAAAAATGTAATTTTAATTAAAAAATATAGAAAACTAATCCACCAAAAGCTTGGGAAATTTCCATGTCCGTTAATAAGAAATAAATATTGAAATATGTAAAAGCTTTGCTGGCCCTCTGTTTAATAATTAAGATCTAAGACTTTAAAGTTTTTCTGCATAAGGATTGTCTAGAGTTATATTAAAATCGGACTAGTGTTTTAGAGACTGCATATTGATTACCCACTGTGCAGTTTTAAAATTAAAAACAAACTGTTATGAGTTGTGCGCCCTCTTAAAAAACACTCTTAGCAAAAACAACACCAATTATTTTTAAGTACAATATTTAATTTAGAACGATAATAAAACAAACGAATAAATATAAAAAAATAATTAAAAATAAAGAAAATAAATTTAGTTAACAATTAAAAAAATTATTATTATTTTAAGAGCACACCCGACAGACCTTGTCCTGAACTTCAGCACGACCAACAAAAATCAAAAAAATTTGTATTTTGAGATATTGCGAAAAAGTGGACATAAAAACGGGCATGGTCAATCAAACTTTCCGAACTTTCCGCTCCAAATGTGTGCGGAATTTTTAAAAAAATAGAAGAAAGGTAAAATCAAACACAAAAATAGAATTTTAGTTTTCTCCTAATTTTTACATTTTCCAGGCAACTTTTCTAATTTTTCTACAGAAACCTTTTTTTCAAACTTTTGCATACATTTCACAAAAAAAAATTTTTTTTGCGAGATCGGCCAGGAAATTCCCAAGTTATACTGCATTCTAATTTCTTTTCAAATTTGGTTAATAATCGAATGTCGAAAGCATTCGTTTTTATTAACACACTAACCAGTTCATATCTAATTTTGACCCAAAATAATTTGTAATTAATATTCGAATGAAGCCAGATTTATAGAAAAAAAATATATATATATATATCTTGTGCCGATACCATTCTAAACGTATACTAATTAGGTTTGCCGCCATTTTGATAAACATTAGTCTTGACAGTTTATATTTTGCAGTCGTGAAGTAGACAAATATTCGATAAACCAACGTGTTTTAGTCGTTAAAACATTTTATAAAAATCAATCATCGATTACTGTGACGATGAGAAATTAGTGACAGGGCACAATAGTCGATTGTGGGGAATAGGAAACCTTAAAATTATTCAACACTCACCTTAACATCCATTAAGAATAACAGTCTGATTTGCAATTTGGTCAGGAGGAATCAATGGACCTGACTTCTTTGAAAATGATATCGTAATATGATTGAAAAGTTTTTAACGTCACATGCTTGCTGCATGCTTTGGGCTTGATTAACATCTGGTATCAACAAGACGGTTCCACATTGTATACAGCCAGGATTACAATGGAATTACTGCGAGACCTCTTTCTACAACAAGTTATTTCAAGAAATGGTGATGTTGATTGGCCTCCGCGGTCGCCCGATTAGACTGCTCCTGACTTTTTTTGTGGGGATATTTGAAAAGCAAGGTTTATGTAAACAAATCAGAAACGCTTGATCAACTCAAACAAAATATTCGTGATGAAATTAATCAAATACCGCGTGAAATGTGTGTGAAATGTAATGAAAAATGTGCTCAAAAGGGCTCGCATTTGTGAGGCTAACAGAGGCGTACATTTATCTGATATTGTATTCCATACATAATTACCGACATTAAATAAAACATTTATCAATATAAGATATAAACAGAAAAAGTAGTATAGCTTCCCGGCGGATAGTACTTTCGGTAAAACTAAAACTGCACATTTAAATGTAAATTAAAGTTGTATAGTTCACTTTTTGGGTTCTCATATGGTTTAGCCTGATTCGAAGAACGTGGCGCTTCCTTAATTCAGTTCAGTTTTGCTGACTAGTTTTACTTTTCCAAAATTATTACACCTAAGCTGCAGGAATAAGAGACTAATATGAGTGAACATTCGGCTCTTCAAGCACGACTATTAATAACATCTACGTAAGTATTTTAAAATATTATTACGATTATACCTTTAACAAACGTGTAGTGTATTGAGTTCTTTTATTTCAAATTACAAATTACACAATTTTTAGCGTTTTAATTAAATGAAATGATTTAATTTAATTAAAAACACACGATATTAACGGATGAAAGCTACTGTATCAACTATTGTCTTCACGTAATCACGCTCATGAGGAAGATTTTATATGCTGTTTTTAGGGGTTCTAAAATTTACCAAAAACCTGTAATTTTCTACATATGAAAAGTTCATTGTGTCCTTATCATTATTCAGGTATTTGTTCGGAAATGTGTGTATTTTTAATCTTAGTTCGTGAAATTGAAATGTGGCCTTAGACTTGTTGATATATTGTGTTCATAAGATTTCTTACAAGCTTCTTAAATTGTTTACGGACACAATACGTCATTTCACTTGACTCTTTTTTTTAGCGATAATTATCTTTTTATAATGTAAACTAAGACTCTTCATAACAATATTTATTTGTACCAATGATTGCGATAAATAATGCAAATTATTATTACTCATTATTCTATGAGTATAATGAAAAATTAAATAGGACAATTTACCTTCATAAGAAGCATCCAAAATCCATGGTTTGGTTCAGACTCTGAACCAGAGTAGTGTCATTCACAAAAATTGACTACGCTGAAGTCACACATTTGAAGTATAAATAGTTTAATGGGACGTCTTGTATTAAGGGTAGAGGAAAGTACTATTAATAAATTAAGTTAACAGGCAAATATACAGAATATACCTATTTAGACAAATATACTAGTATTTTTGTTTTATTATTACAAACTGCTATTAGTTGTGTTTGAGGAAAAGAGACGCAATGCATGTATTAAAAAATGACTTTTGGATACAAGAGAACAGTGTAAGGAAATTATTATCTTTTTTCCCCTAATTGATCTGGCAAACCTGACTTTATCAAAAAGATATTGTAGCATTTTTGAAAAAATAATTTTTTGAAGAAATAAAGAGACACGGATATTGAGGTTGCTGAATGATTAGGAAACATGATTATATCTTTTCAATCCGTATATATATCTAATAATATTTTTGTAAACAACGTTTAGCTTTCATTTTTTGTGAAAGTCTGACCACAAGTGATTTAATATTGTTTGTCCAAGTAAAACTGTTACTGATTATTATTTTGAGGTTCTTGGCAGCATTTACAATATTTATTTTTCCCTATTTATTTAAACATTACTATAGGTAATAAGATATGATTATCTTATGAATTAAATTTCAATTTGACTTAGAAGGGGTTAAACAAAATCCATTTGCAGTTGCCCAGCAATAAATTTTTTTTAGATCCTCATGCATTCTGGGCGGCAACGACTGGAGTTCTTAAATACAGTTGCACATCGTTTGCGTACATGTGGATTTTGCAGTGCATTTGTATAAATAATAAAGGGGTGGTCCAAAACACAAAAGATTGAAATTTGTTGACGACTACAGATGCATAAAGATAGCAGCCGCGTGGAAGTTAACGAGAAGTTAAAATAGTGTTGAAGTTCCATGCAAGGAGTGCTGTGATCAACCGTGTCAAAGAAATTTATTTTTCCTTTTGCAATAAAGTTGAAACACAGGAGTAATTTTGTTGATCGAATAAAAAAGAGTTATTTTCATTAATTGTGAAGAATGTTTTCAAAAGCGTACTTTTATTTCGACGGAAAAGTCCCAGTCATTATAATAGTGTGTAGTAAATGTGTTATATATGGCAAGATAACAAGCAATAATATCTTTATAAATTTGAAGTATAAGTTTACAGAGACCACTATATTCGACTTGATCAACTTTAAGCTCAACTTCAAGCTCAAGTTGGCACACACAAGCGAATTGAAATAGATTGTATACGTTGTCTTAGGGTTAAATATAAAAAGTTATTGAGCTCTTTTTTCTACCAATCCAAAAATCGTGAATGCATCTTCAAGTTTGTCTGAATTCGATTGTTTAGTCAAAGCGTCTAGAATAATACTTAACTTTAAGTTTCTATTTTTAGTAGTAACGTTTCTTCTTGCAGTTTTAAACTCAGCCTTCAAGCCTGAAGTTATAAATCACTTTCACTTTAAAACAGCACAGTCTCTTAGAACAATTCGATGCTATATATTGGCAGAAAATAAAGACGTTTCTTTTGGGCTTTAGTGGAACCGTTTTACCAAATAGACGTTGAATGTTGATGAAAAAATAATCTCGGCTGACCAACTATTGGCATGTAGTAGAATTTGAGACCCCCTTTCACGAAGAACATTGTAGCTCAAGCTTTTGAAGTCGCGATAAAAGACTGTATCTTTTGGCAAAGAAATTTAAAAGTTATACGTTACAAATATTAAATCATGCTTTGAGAACTTTAACATTAACTGGATTTGAATCAAAAATTGTATTAAGCAAAGTACTGTTAGTTGTTGTATACTGGGTTGGAGTTACTGTGTTTATAGAATTAAGACAAGTTGGCAAGTTCGCATTCTGAAACTAGGTTGAATTCAAATCCCCCGAAATAATAATATCATCGTAAGCAGCAGCAAGTATTTCCATTGCGCAGAAAGAATTTGAGAAATATATTCTTCTAGTTGGCATGTAAACACACTCTACCAACATCTTCTTACCGTAAGAGATTGTCTCCATAAAAACAAATTAAACATATTTTCCACTTAATGATAAATTATCTGAAGACTTTAAATAAACTTTCTCGAAAATTGATTTTCCCCCAGCATTACCCTCTCGATCTTCTTTAAACACTTTGTAGCTATTAGGGCAAATTAAACTGTTCGGAGTCCCAGTTGAAAGCCAGGATTTAGAAACGTAGACAATATCAATATTTAAACTTTCGAAAACAAGTCTAAATCCATCAATTTTATTATTTAAGCTTTGTGCATTGTTATGGGATAGCGTTAGAGCTTTATTGTTATTGGGCAGGACCACGCTCATTGCAGTCCCTGTTATTTCCTGTTCAGGAAAAACTATTCTAACTTTTAAGCAATTATTAATATTTAATTTTAACGCCGACTTAAAAGTATGATGGTTGTGTAGGTTAAGGCTTTCGTTAATAAAGAAAGCCACGTCACTGTAAAATTCTGCATTGCTTAAACGTAGTTGTGATTTATGTTGACCACGATCGCCAGCAGCGCTCTTGACACACAAATTTCTCTCGTATGGAGAGTACATTTTAATAACGATAGGAGGGCCACTCACATCAAGTGCTTAGTACGAAAAATAACTTTGTTTGAAGACAGATCAGATAAATTCTCATTTCGATAAAAATGTACACCAATGATACTAAGATCTGAAGTCAAATTATACACATCCCTCTTAACTTTTCAATTTCAATGCTGGCAGTTTATAATTTAGTACCTCGTTCGTTCAGTTTAATTTCATTGTTTATCTCATTAATTACGTCACTTCTTGAATCACTGAATTTCTCTTCGATTTCATTGTTTTCATTAACTCTTTTCATGTTTTCTGATTGCTCTTTGGTATATTCATTTTGTTTTTCAAATTTATTATCCAACCAGGTCTTACAAACGGGTGCAAAGAGTAGCATCATTTGAGCTTGAAAAGAAGCACTCAGAAATTTCAGTAGCATTTGTTGTCTGTCAACACATCGCTTTTTTCGTATTTGCTAACATTTCTTTTAATTCTGTGAGAACTCATTTGTTGTTTGTTATTATTTTGTTTTTATTGTTATTACCTCTGTAATGATCTTGCATTTTATTCTGATATAATTTTTGCTAATATATTATATATTATTTAATATGATATTGATTATATCATTATATTGATTTAATATGATTTATATTTTCAACTTGGAGGGTTCATTTTAATAACGATAGAAGGGTCACTCACATAAAGACTATGCTTAAAGTGCTTAGTATGAAAAATAACTTTGTTTGAAGATACATCAGACAAATTCTCATTCCGATAAAACAGTACACCAGTGATTCTAAGATCTGACGCTAAACTATACACATCCCTCTTAACTTGGAGTTAAAAATTGAATATTTTTGATTGATTAAGGAAACTTATCAAAAGAACTTATTTAATGTAATTAATTGGCCCGTTAAGGCGCTTTCAAACGTAGTAGGAAATGAATATCAGGAATGTCAGCTTAGTACACGTCTCTTGATCATTTAGAAAGAAATTTGCAAAGTTGCGGTTTTTAGTTTTCTTACATTCGGAATAATATAATGACGACTTGTAATGAATGGCTGGGCGAATGAATAGGAAGTTGAAATGCAAACTTTTATCCATTAGTTTTATTGATACCAATATGTGGTAGAATTATTTGAATTAATTATGGAATATGATGTCGGGCAAATGTGCACATCTAAGCATGTCGGCACACGTCCGCACTTTTGACAAAAATTTAAAGCATATTTTGCAACAAAGTTTCGCTTATCTGGTTAATGCAGCATAGAATTTTATCTTTTAGAGCGTAAGTTGTTTGTGGTTTGTTAATATTAATCCGGTCTTTCAAATGGCCTCAGAGAAAATAAACCATTGGCGTTAAAACGTAAGAGCTAGGCGGCCAAATAACATCGCCAAATCGAGAAATTAGGCAATAACTGAACTGTTTAGGTGGCTGGCGCTATCTTTTATGAAACCAAAGCTTACTGGTGTCAACAGTTTCCAATTTTGGTCACAATAATTTTGGTAGAGAAGAGAATTATTGTGACAGCATTTTGTTGTTCATTTTGGAAACAATACGGCCCGGTTATTCCACTTAGCTACAATGCGACAATTTGTTTGTTAATATAACTGCCTAATTGAAAACAACAAATTCACAAACATCCGACGTAATTAATTTATTTTTGCTTTTTTGGTTGCATAAAATTCCGATTTAATCAATTTAGCTTGAGATATAAGATTCTTTAGTTTTCTAAACAAAACTTCAGTAGAATCTATTATGGCTTTCCCCCAATAACATATTTCAGGTTTTTATAAGAATATTACGCAGTACAACACATGATATTGGAACTTTATTGTTATGTGCGTATATTATCCGAGGGGGTTTGATTTAATTGGGTATGATTTTACTTCATCCCGCGTCAAATTTGGTTTGTAAACATACCGGTTTCGGCTAATTATGTGTCTTCTTCATTGTTCTTTTTTCTCTATACTTTATTTTGTGAATTGCAAGTGAAATTAGCTACAGGACGAAGAACATCTTCGTTATTCGTTTTGCCGAATCTTTTTTTTACTCAAGGTGAATTTGTATCACTTTTTCGATATTTTAACACGGTTATATCCCGGTATACTATACAGAATATCTCTTTTGTGTATTAAACAAAGTTGTAGATATTGAATAGGAGGAAAAAGCGGAATAAACTTAAAGCCCGAAAAGTGGTCACGTTTTCCTTTATTACTTATTAGTTTGTTAGTTATTTGGTTAATAAAAAAAAAAACAAAAAAAAAACATAAAAATTGTGAAGAAAATCTATTTGATTATTTATGTCAAGACAAGAATAAAATGGAAGGAGGATAACACATCCAATTTAAGCTTAAATTAAAAAGTGAGAAAATTCTTCGCCTCTTGCTCCCAATTTTTCTAAAATCCAAGGACGCGCATAATCCACACTTGCATATACACCAGGAACATTCTCCTCAGCACAACCGACACCCCAAGCAACAATACCAGCTTGATAGTAACGATTCTTAACGCCAGGAATAGGGCAAACTAACGGTGAACCACCATCGCCCTTGCAAGTGTCCTTATCCTTTTCACCACCAGCACATATAAAGCTTTCATGTAAATTATAGTATAGCCCCAAACGAGTTTGACGCAAGTAGGTTTGACAGGTATCATGTGGAACTACTGGCAAATCGATTTTCTTTAAAATCACCTGATATTTACCTTCGCGTCCGAATTTGTCTTTGCCCCAACCAGTAGCATAACAACGTCTGTGATCGGAATTGGTACCAGGGTCAGGCAGGCAAATTGGGCGGATATTTTCTTGCCAAACAAACGGTTCTTCCAGGTAAAGAAGAGCCACATCATTGTAAAGAGCGCCTTTATGGTATTTTTCGTGAATGATTATTTCTTTAACTGGTTTATCAACATGATTTAAAATTTCATCGGTGTTCTGGGTATCCCATTCACCTCCACGAACAACCAATTGATGGGCGACGCGGTTATTTACACAATGCGCAGCTGTTAAAACCCATTGTGGTGCAATCAATGATCCACCGCAGTCGTATAAATGAATTTTTTCGCCACCAGCAACTTCAGTACGTAGGATAGCAACCATCCAAGGAAATTCGCCAAACTGAGCCTCATTGTCAGTATCACCCGTGATCTTGAAGCCAACACCGTCGGTGTTACGCCAGCCGCACCCTTCATGAAGTTCTCTGGGGACGGGGGGAATTACAGGTTCAGTTCTCTGGAAAAAAATAGCAACAAGAAATTTTAAATCATGAATTAGTAATGACGAGTTTAATTAAAATTTATTAAATCTTTACAATCTTTTCTAATTTTGTGTTTTTATTCTTTAGCATACTGTGGTATATTTGGCACACTTTTCTGCAATGATGGATGGACTCTATAAAAGAGGCATGCAATAAGTTTTTAGAAAACTATTTGAGAAGAAATGGAAATGTAGAAACGGTATTTTAAGGCTTTCTTGTTTCTATAATGAAATTTTCAAAAATATAATCAAATAATTTTTGCAAATAACCGACTTCCAAAGAGATAAATGGATACAGAAATTCACAGGAGCAAAAATAATAGAAATAGATTTAAAAAATGACGGCCGTTTTGCCAGCTAAGTATGGTTTGGCATTCCAACATTATTTTCCTTGATCCTGATTTTTACAGGAGAATTTATTCAGCGATCCAGTTAACTTGTGTTTGAATGGATACGTCAATAAACAAAACTGTCATATTCGAAGTGATGGTAATGCTCAAGTGTATGTTAAGGCATCGTTATACCCAGAAAACTTGACTGTTGTGCATTATGGGCTGGTGAAGTTATTAGTTCATACTTCTATAAAAACGATGCTGATTGGAACATTACAGTTAGTGGTGACCGCTATAGAAACATGACTACCACAACTGCTAGAAAAACTCATCTAAAACAGGGCCTCTAGATTAGACTACGTCCGAGCCAAAAGAAGTCGGAAGTCATATTTAAATTATGATGCCAGAAGATTATCTTTCGAATAAAGTAAATTTCATATTTAACCTTTGTTTTTTCGATTTCAAAGTTCTATACCTCTATAAAAACTCCCTTTACTATCAGTGTTGCTGTCAAGAACCTAACAGTTACGATTAAAGACACAATTCTATTGCTATATGGATCAGTCTTTCAATTTTAATTTGTTTGTTTCACTTTTCTCTATCGACTATAGTAAAACAACATTCGCACAAATTTCATTTAGAAAAATACGTACAAATTAGAAATTAGGTGTTCTGTTGTTAACTTGTTTAAATATATTTGTTTGCTTTTACTAACAGGACCTGTCTGTAAGCAAAATCTTTTTCTTAAGGGAAAATTGTTCAAAATTCTTCCAGAAATTACGGAGTTATGAAATAAAAAATAATATTAACAAAAGCTTAAAGTTGGTATCCTCAAATATTTCTACGTCAAAAACAAAATACCTAAGATAATCAAATATGAATTAGAAAGGCTTTAGCGTTGATATGCGTATAAGAAGAATATAAAAGTGACTATAAAAGAAAAGCTTTATTTGGAATAGTCTTCTTAGAAATAATTACTCAAATCCATAATTCATCTTAATTTACTTTCTTCTTTCTTTATATTAAAAACACTCTTTTTTAACGAACATGGATATTCTCATTATAATTTTGCTTTTTTTTATTTATATACGTGGAAAGCATACTTTGTTATTGGTGATAAAGTAACTACTTATTCACTTCTGTGTACCGCACACACACACAGACACATACTGGGTGTATGCATACATAAATCAAATATGTATTTAGATGAAGCATAGAAATTAATCCTTCACCAATTTGTTGCTCGGCTGCAATTTTTTTTTTTTTACATAAGTATTTTATTTTATTTCATGAAATTATTTATGCCTCAGCGCCAAGAGAAGGCTTTATAGAGGCGAAACTGGCAACTAAATACTAATAACAATTAATAAAATAACTAAAAAACTAATAATAATAAAAAATAAAATAATAATAATACAAATATATCAATTTACCATTTATATAACTCAATTTGCAAGAAGGATTTCGATATTATCTAATAAATATTCTTTTATTGCTACTTTGAAGGTCGAAAGTACTGAGATAGTTTTTATACGATTAGGTAGGTGGTTGTACTCATTTGGACCAGCAAATCGAATCCGTTGCTTTGTTTCTTCAAGCCGACATCTGACAATATTCAAGTTCATCGATTGTCTAGTAGCTCTTCCCGTATTTGTACCAACAAAAGAAAATTCAGTTGAGCGAAATCCAATTCTATTTAAGACTTTGTACACAAATATAGCAATAGCTGTTGCTTTCGAAGACCTTTTATTGGCAGTATACCCTTAGCATATCTTTGAAATAATTCCATTGTATTATAATGCAAAGGAAGATTGAAAACTATTTTTAACGCTCTGTTTTGGGCTGATTGTAATGAACGCATAGACGAATTCGATTTGTAGGAATATACTGCCGGAAGGTAGGTTAAGTGCGAGTGAATAATAGATCGATAGATCAACATTTTCGCTTTTGTGTCCAATTTATTTCTAAATTTACATAAAATACCAATTCCAGAGGACACTTTTGATTTTAAGTAATTAATGTGATTATCCTATGAAATATTACGAGTTAATAGCATTCCAAGATATTTAATACTTTCAGATTCCGTAATTACCTCGCCATCAATATGAACACTCATTAACTGATCATTTCCTGTTAGGTATGGTCTAAAACGTACTAGCTTAGTTTTCCTTGCATTCAAGATTAACTTATTAAGTCTCAAATATTCAGACAAAATTGAAGCATCATACTCGACTTGATTTCTAAGTACTTCTTCATAATTATAATTGTACAGCAGACAGATGTCGTCAGCATACATAAAAAGTTTTCCATTAAATGTAATATTTTTAATGTCATTAATTAAAACCTTGAATAGTAATGGACCAAGAACAGTGCCTTGAGGGACACCACAAAGCACACCAATTTCATAACTTCTAGCTTCGCCGATTTGCACAACTTACCTTCTATCCCGTAGGTAATCTTCAAAAATTTCAAGATCAAAAAAAAAAACGTGTGTTCTACACATTCAACGACTCTAGTAACTAGTTTTCTTTTAATCTGATATTGGTTTTTGGACGAAAACAATTTGAATTAAAGGAAAATCTTTGCTTACGGAAAACTTTCAAAAAATTTTAATGAACCCTGCATAAGAATTTTAACACATAAAATATGAAATAAAAATATTTTACCTTATTGGGTATATCACAGCAAAGTTCACTGTAAGAGCAGACTTCATTTTCAATACGTAGATCAATAAAGTTTTCACCGGTTGTACTGATGGCACCATCAACACACAAATGTCTGGGAACACATTCTTTATCCAGGCCGCATGACCTGTACTTGCCGGTTTCACCACCACTGCGTGGTGGATTTAAAACGGTTGCTTGAGTTGGCCATGATGGTCTAAAAACTTTAGTTGTAGTCTCTGGCTGTGGAGTCGTCTTATTAAAGACTTTTCCAATTAAATCATCCAACGACAATTGAGCACAGCAAAGCGCGATTAACAAACAAAATACTATTAAAGATAATTTCACTGTCATTTTAGCCTGTACTAAAAAAAAAATAAATAAAATAAAATATAGAGAATAAGAACACAAATGAAAACTTTTGTTTACTCAATAAAATTAATATAATTATTTAATATAGAGTGTTTTTTTACTCATTCAAGTACTAGTTAATAAGTAATATTATTTATTAGTTCATTAGAGGTTATCAGTGAAGAGAGTATTCATTATTATTATAATTAAATTAAATTAAAATTCTAAATATTAAAAATGCTAAACAAAAAATATTAAAAGATATTGACCTAAAACAAAAATAATCTGGTTGTAAGTCACAAATAAAATCATGAAATGAGAATTATCTTTATTAAGGGATGCATCGTTATAATCCTAAAGGTTCTAAAATTAATGCATAAATTCCTAGGCATGTAATCAACCATGCTGTTAAGTATTGGGTATAACGGCAGGACCTTAACAGGGGGCTTTTGTTTTAAAAGTAAGTTCTCATTTAAATCGACTAAATGAAAAGTTACTTAGAATGTTTTGGTGTTAATACTTTGGATTCGTCAACAACTCCTTAATCAGAGCTGCATAAGTATTCATACGATTATAACCTTAAAGAAAAATGAATTTTGCTACGAGGTTTTTCTTGATTAATAATGAAATATTTTATGTATTTCTTGCTACTCTTTATGTTAAGTATTTAATAAAATTAATTTTCCTTCACCTACCTGACGAAGCTTTTAAAATTTCAATCTTGGGAAATGATACTGTCGTACATATAAACTCTCCTCTCAATTCTTCAAATTGTATTCTCCTGCAAGCTGATTTCTTCCTAATCAAATCTTGAAAAAATTAATCACTGCAATGTTTAGTTTGATTTCTCCTTCTGAAAATATAGCTATCGCCAATTGGTTTTATTTTTAAATCAATTATAAGCAGAAATAAATTTAAATTATACTTGTTTATTACTGCATACGGAACATCCCTCTTTTCATGCAACAATCTGTTACACACTAAATTCATTCAACAGTCAATATAACCTCGCAATACCGTACCGCATAAGTAAGCACAAATTGCCATATTGACTTAGGGAAGTTTTGCTAAAATTAATTTCAGTAAAATCATTTTTCACAGCTCCAAGAAATCACTTGAGTTGCGAAAACTGCAGCGGGTACCACAACAACGACTAACATTATCTTAGCTGTTCCCCTTAAGAAACTTTTACTGCTAAGCAAAAATTATTTGTGGAACTTTTTCAAGAAGCTTGACAAAATATTGTACTTTCCAGGAAATGTATCATTAAAACCTTGGAGTTTTGCGGTCACATGATGGCGTGGGATTGTTATTTACGTAAGTTAGTTATGCAGTTTAGGTTGCATTTGAGAATGAGGAACACATAAAAATGGCAAAAGAAACACTAACAAGTCAATAGCTAGTCGTTGTCAATCATTGTCGTTGTCAATCATTTCTATATTTTTTATTCAAACTTGATAAGATATTCCTTATTTAAAAACTTTATAGTGTTAAATTTTTTATATTTAAAATTAAAAATATTGTTTGTTAAAAAAATATCCTTATTTATTTTATAAAAAAATAAACTACGTAGTTTTGTAAACAATCTTATGCACGCACGACAACAACAACACGCTTATAAGAATTTCTACGAAATAAGATAAACAACAGAAAACAAAAACAATAAACACAGTACAAAAATAAAACACACAGCCGAACAGGCGCTTAAATTGAATGATAAAATAACAGCAACATAATGGAGTGATGTTAGAATAGAATATTCTAGTATGTGCAAGAACAGCTTAAATATATAATAACCACTTGGTGAGCAAATGAATTAATTCTAGTTGAGTCACAGGTGAGTACAGACAACAAAGTTACCATTTTGTTTATTTTGTGTGTATTGAAAGTAAATAAATCTTTTAATTTAATTTAAAAATCTAAAGTGCTGTGTTATTATTTTGCAATGAAAGAACTTAATAAAACAAAACATTTATTGAGAGGAATAAACGTAACAATATGTATGCTACCGCTACTATAAAACAGTCGATCATAATATGACAGTCGATCATAATATGATATTTGTTCATATCATTATTTGAATACGCAAAACCCAGCAAACAAAGTTAGGTCATTGAAGTGCTTCGCAGCTGAACATCGCTGCCTCGAGCTAGGATTTAAACATATCCCAATTTTTGGTGAGTGGTTCCAGGGAAAGCATATTATAATTTTCACTAATTTTAATTCACGTCTGCGTGTTTGGTGGCATCTATAGTGAACAACAATAAAAAACATGTTTAGATTGAAAGTCCAATAAATTCACAAACGTATTGTTTTTGGTTGAGAGAAAAACAAGAGAATAAGAGATCGTGAATTGACCAAAACAAATCACATTTTCTCAATCAATTAGGACTATTAAACATGCAACCAAACTAAATCATTTAAATTATTTAAATGTCTTTTGAGATGCACATTCTATGTGATTTGTATTCTTAAGTCAAACATAGTATCGACAATTATACTATTGAAAAAATCAGTAAAATCGGCTCATTAGTGGTGTATAAGTTAATACCCTTGCTGTTGTAGTTTTTTAAAAACCAAGAATGTTTAAGGCTTCCGGGGCCAAATATTGTGTTCGTCCTGTTCAGTTTGTTTTGCCCTTGGTGCTTTGTATGTTTAAAGTACCATTACAAGAGGTATGTTTTTATATCAGGCGGCTTTATTCTCGAAGTCGGCAAAAATATAGCCCAAGTACCAAAACATCACCAAAAACATTTTCAGAGTCGAGTACCGTGCTACTTTCTTTAGGAAAGGGATAGAGAAGAGATGAGACAGGTGGTTAAGGTAGAAGGACAGTTACGGAAATTAACTGTCGTATAAGACAGTACAGCGAACAGTGACCATGCGTTCATCACTAAGGAGCCCCACGGGCAGTCAATTTTTATTTTGTAGTGCCAAGGTTTTTGTTGGGAATCGAAACCACAACCCCCAGATTGACAAGCTAGTATACTACCTACTGGCCTACAGGGGGACCTTTGGTGAAAAGTATCAATGATTGGCACAACTGAATGTATAACTAATAATTTTTTGTCAAATAATCATTAAGACTAGCGATTACTCTTAGTTAAGTCCAACTAATGCCAGGCAAAAAATCTGTAATCATAGCAGTTGTAAACGTCAGAAATCATTTCACCAATTTTCGAGCAAGGAAACAATAGGTCTTCTTTTCAGTCGATTGTAACTACGATGTTCGTTTGAGCTCGATGTGATTTATGCTCCTGTATATGCATTTAGCAAATGGAAGGGTTATGGAGGTTTGAACTTTAATATGGCATTTGATTTGAATTTTTTCCAACTTAAAATGGAGGAAGTCATATGGTGCAATTTACATACTTTGCGTAAGTTTTCCTTTTAAACGGCTTTTATAAATCGCAGTATTGTTTCTTAGATATAGAAAACTATGGAGGTAAATAACCCAAAGAAATAATATAAAAATATTTTTAAGTTTTTTTTATTGAATTTAACAAATAATTTATTCCTCAAGTCGTTTTTAAGCAAAAATTAAATATTCAATTGTTAAAATAAACAAATTTAAAATTTACCATCGTTTGTTATTTTATTGATTGATTGACTTGATCTCATGATGTTCTCACAAATTATTCATTGCGAAATAAGTAGAACTAAGTGCCCTACAGTCGGTTGCACCGCATTAAACCAGTATAAGTTATAAAATTTCTTCAACTACTTGTTGAATATTTTATTTATATAATGTCGAGATTTTTGTACTTGGATTGCTAATTTGGCACTTCTAGTGTCTGTTGTTGGCATACTAGCGATAGCTGAAGTCTTATGCCTAGTATAATGTTTATATAAGACAAAAGAAAATCACAACAATTCTAGAAAAAGAAGTGTAGATAACCTACTTTTCCTGCTCCTATGATGAATTAGATGCCTGCCGGTATTATTAGTCTCCTTTGACGATTACTCACCATCAAACAAACTAAACTCATTATTAGCACCCTAGAAATCCCATTATCTCCTTGCTTCAAAAAGTACGCTTCCTAGACAAGATGTCTCTGTCGTCCCATAAACTCGGACATACTACTGAAAAGTGACATGATACTTATAAAATATTGTGTGACAGATCTTAATTAAAACTGTTTGCAATCCTTAATAAGCGAATCACAACAGCTGAATATAAAAAAAAAAAAATAAACGTATAATATATTGTACAGCAAATATATGCAGGTTACTATTTGAAGTTCAAAAATTTGTATGCTTTTGTAATCGTTCCAGACACTTGAAATAATTAGATTTTTGGAAAATTTAATTTAGAAATATTTAGAAACAACAACTGATTTATTAGATCCTTTTTATTTTGATCTACAAAATCGATCATTTGAAAATTATTCTTACAAAATTTAAATTTCATGAGAATTTTAAACGTTTGGCCACAATATGTGAGGATTATGTGATTTTAAAATCCGGGTTGTTTCGCTTTATCTTGCTTATGAGATTTAAAAATTATTTTATTGAACGTAAACGTAAATATAACTAAACTTGTCTCGATCATCAATATAGGTTTTTGTAGAATTATAAATGATTGATATCCGGTCGGTTATTTTTGACTTTTGAAAAGTCATAATATTTCTTTTTTTCTTTAGTTTATTTCGTAGATATGTTGAAAAGGATAACAGGACCATGTGACGCGCAAAAGATAGCGTTATATTTCTTACCAAAACTGACTAAAAGATAACTCTGTAGTATTGCTAAGATTTTGAGGTAAAAAAAGAAGATTTACAAATATCAGAATGTTTGAAACAGGAAACTTTAAACTGGATCATCATCTTTTAGACCACAAGTTTTTGACGTAAATAACTTCCACACGGCCTTAAAAAACTATTCACTTCAGCTTTTTAACAAAACAAAAAATCATTTGCATGTATTTTTAAGTTACCCGTCTGTCTGCTTATCTATTTACCGGTTACGTATAAATAAATTTAGCTTTTAATAAATTTAATTACTTAAAATTATACAACAATTTATTACTGAGAAGTGGGAAGTGTTTGGTTTTTTATTTAAAAATGCTAATTAATAAAACAATCTGATTCCTATGAATATATTAATTTCGTATTAAATTATAATTAACAACATAAGCAAAATTCATATTGCCAAAAGAATAAACAACTATAATTTTAACAAAAAAGAGAAAACAAAAAAATCACACAAGATTTAGCAAAAAATTTTAAGAAACAAAAACAAAAGAAACATTTTTACAAACTGGTTTTCCCACTGAACTTGAAGAAACGTTTAGTTAGACCGCTAAAACCCCAAATATAATTTTTATACACATAAACAACAAGTATTAATATTAACTAGTCAATCCATCTTTAACTTTAAAACTCACAAGTATTGTAATTTAAACAAAACAACAACAAAAACAAACAAACAAACAAAAAAAAATAAAGTGAAAAATTTAACACACTTTCTTACGTTTAAAACAACCGCTTCGTTGAAGACTTGAAAAAGTACTGAGATGATCGTACTTGAATCGATCGATTTAATATTGAGAATTAGTTTTGATTTTTTCCTTTAACTTACAGAAGAATCAATTCTGGTATAAATAGATTTAGAATACAAACAAAAATAATCGGCAAAAAGAAGATGAGCAAGTTTTTCGTTTTATACGTTAAAGGTTTGTAGTACGAAAATAGTAAAAGCTTTAATGTTAAATCTGAACTTACTTTATTGAGGCAGTCAATGTATAAAAGCTCTGCTAGTTATTCACAATATAATTTGATAGAAATATAACATGATAGAATAGAAGTGGACGTTATAATTTTAGGTTTTTAAATTTAAAATATAAACATAAAAACTAAAAACGGATTAATAGGCCTCAAAACAATAAAACTATATTCACTAAACGCTAGTAGTCCCAACAATAAGAAATTTTTAAAATCTGAAATTTAAGCTTTTAATTTACCCTTTCTTGAATAAAACAATCAAATGAATTTTATTTAAATATACAAAGTTGTGGGCTAAACAAAACTGATTTTAAAGAGAAATCAAAAATAGAAAAATGTATGTACACACATATCGGGTTTTTCAGCAAGAAGTTTATTTTTTAATTGTGACGATACCAACAACACCAGCAATTGTTGCAATGAATTCAATTTCGGACGAAAATCGCATTGAAATAATTAAAATCCACTATGAAAATGGTGGTTCTGTTAAAGTTATATTTCGTAAAATAAGTAATATTTTCGGATATTGAGTCGATAGGCTCGATATAAAATATGTGAATATCAACGAGTGTTCGACCGGGGGGCGTTCTACTGAAAACATCGCAGCCGTGAGCAAGAGCGTTGAAGCAGATTCAAATTGGGGTTATCCGAAACCACCACGTGACGAATTTTGCGTAAAGATTTGACTTTGAAGTTTTACAAGGTTCAACTGATGCAGGAACTGAAGTCAACCGCCCATTCACATCGCCGTAGATTCGCTGAACTCATTCAAAAACGACCGGCTGTTTTTTTGAAAAAATCATTTTTTCAGTCGAAGCCCCTTTTCACTTGTCAGGGTATGTCAGCAAGCAAAATTGCCGCATTTGGGCTTCTAAAAATTCTAAAGTGATTACTGATAAACCTTTGCATGCTTAACGTGTAACTTTATGATGCGCTGGAAATGCTCAATTTATTGCAAACCAAACTTCCCGATCGCATAATTTCACGAAAATTAGCAGTTTCGGTAGGGCTATATTAAGAATAGCCCTACACGGAGTCAACAAATCGATTTCGGCCCTAAAATTCAAAATCTGTGATGTGATTAACGAAACAAGACCACCATTTTGCCAAAAGTAATTAAAAACTTGGATGTCAGGGCTTGTGGTGGACATTTTTCAATCATAATTGCTGAACTTTTGCCTTCGTAATAGAACAAAAATTTGAAGACAACATAATAACAAAAAACTAACAAAGGATTAAAACTATATTCATCAACGACTATTAGTCCCAACAGTGAGAAATTTTTAAAATCTAAAATTTTATCGTTTAATATACTCTTCTTTAAATGTAAAATAAAAATTTTATCTACGTTAATTTGTGCTTGATTCCTTCAATAAATATTATATAATATTCTCATTAAATATTTATTATTAAAACAAAATGTATTACTGCGGGGGAAAGCATATCCATATGGCCATCCCACTATCGCTCATATAAATCTTCAGTGGATTTTACCCCAAACTAAGCATAGAAAATTCAAGAGTTTTATATCGTAAGCCAAATTGATTAAATGAGAGTTATCATTCAAACAACACTACTGTACAAACACAAAGCAATCATTTCGAAAACACACACATTTTACATTTTCAATTTTGCTACATATGGGTCTTCTTTGGAAGCCATTTGTTTTCCCCCGCACTAACACATTTCAAATATATTTTTTTTTAATAATAAATATATTATGAGAATATCATAAAATATTTATTAAAGGAATCAAGCACAAAGTAACGTAGATTAAATTTAAAAATGATGATTAAATAAAAAAAATTTTTTTTTAATGTATAAAATTCTGAGCTAAACAAAAGTGATTTTAAACAAAAATCTACAAAATGTGAGCACACGTAAGTATGTATGTGTACATCTATGTATGTACTCATGTGCACATAGATAATAAAATAAACCTGACACTTTACTACAAAAGTTTTCCTCTAAAATTTATTTCGCGCTGAAAATCTTTGGAATGATGCAAATTAGTTCTAGAAGATAAACTAAATAACTAAACTTCTAGAATAACTAAAAAACTGTTAATCACAAACGATATAAAAAAACATCTGCTTGATTTTGCAGAACAAAAGATATGCGTTGTTTTGCTTAAAAACGGTTCGTTTTTCGGGTTAATTTCAAATTGGGTTCTTGAACGCACTACACATTAAATACTAACCTAGTGCTGCCAAATCAATAAGGAAAAAATCCTTATTCATTATTATGAATAATAAATTTTTAGAATAACAATTGTAAACTTTATTGTGTAACTGAGGCTGAGCTCTACATTTTACAAAATTAATTTTATAAATTAAAAGTCAGAGTCAACTTCAAGCTGCCAAAATCATCAGAAATCTCAGAATTTTGTGTTAAGTGTGTTCAAGAAGAAAACAAACATTTATTATAAGACAGACAATATATACCTAAAAGCCGTTTGCTAAGAAGGGCAAGCATATTTTTAGGGAGATGTGTCTTTTTTAAAAACTACAATTTCTAAGAAATCTTATACCCACAATACAAAAAACAACATGCTTATTAAAAATTCCAGGAAAAAAGCTAAAAAACAGAAAACAAAAACAACTAACACTATTACAATATGTGATGATGTAGAATTTTCTTGTATATGCGAGAATGGCTCACAACAGATAATATATGCACCATCTGCTGGACAATGAGTTAGTTCAAGTACAAACATCGTGTTTTTGTTTTTTTGTTTTTTGTATTAAAGTGAATAGATCGTGTAATTTAATTTAAAAAACTCTGAAGTTTTCTAAGTCCTTCTATTGCATACAACTTTTTATAATTTTACGATAAATTACACTATTTCATAATACACAAAATATACAATGGTAATTTTAAACCTTCCACGGATGTTAGCTACTATTTCAACTTTTGTGTCTTCACATTCACCATAAGGGTGCTTAATATAAATATTATTTCATTCGTAATATACCTATGCTTAGTTTAATTTATAAATGAGATAATTGTCACTAAAAAAAGTAAAATGTAATGACCTATTGTGTTTCTAAGAAATCTTTTGAATACAAAACAACATGCTACATTAAAATTCCATGAACTAGGATTAGTAATCAAAAAAAAAGATAGTTACATTTTTAGTAATTGCTATGAATTAGAGCTTTCTAGTAAATCGTAGACAGTATATAAAGGCTCCCTCTGTAGTGCCCAAAAAAGTAATCTAATTGTGAACATAATCAAGTGAAGATGCAGAAACTGCTTTTAGTCGTTAAAGTGGTAAAGTTACCATCCTGTGTATTTGTGTGCTAACAAAAAAATAACTAAAAAAATTGCTTGTTCACAAACGTGAGTAGTATAGCAAGTACGGATATCGATGAAGATAAAATAGGATGATGGCTAGAGGTAAATATAAATTTAATGGGCTCTCACCCAATAGAAAATAAAATTTTGGAAAGTTTTCATATGCATTTGCTGGTAATAAATATTAAAATGTGCTTTTCCACTATATAAATATCAATGTAAGTTTTATTATGTCAAACTTCTAATGAAAAAATTTGAATAAGAGGTCAATCGCAATCGAAATTATACAATAATCGAATACCAGCAAATTCAGAAGAGTTTAGTTTTTTTTTTGTTTTTGATAAATAAAATGTCAATGTGTAGAAAAAAGTAAAATTGCACTAAAAGGACGACCTGAAAGGTTACAAAAACAAAAAATCCACTTTTTTACAGATTTGCATTTTTGGGTAGGAAATTTAAATTCTAAAATATGTTTTTCCACTGTCGTTTCAATGGCTGAATTTGTATTTATTTGGAATATTTACATCAAACACTGAAATACTACGATTAATATCTATTCTATTTTTTGGATTTCAAGTGGACATGGATATACTGCGCAGATTCAAAGAGAAACAGACACTCGTTACTCATTAAGTTATTGGATAAAATCATCAGTTATTACAACAACACTACAATACGGGAGTTTGTTAAAATTTTTATTTCTATTTTTCATCCATTAGTTTTCTCTTCTTTAAGTATTTTTTATTTTTTTACCATAAAGATTTCATTACGAGCACAAGAACTGCGGACGAAATAAGTTGAATAAATTGAGAACAAATAAATGTTTTAAATTATTACGAGCCGATTAATGAAAATCAATTGATATTTAATCGTTTTGATTTAATGCTGTGAAAAAAAGACAAAACAAGACAGCTGTTGCTGACTACGCTGGTGGGGTGATAAAATTAAAATGTGTCTTATTTGAGTTTTGTCACTGGAGTCGAAATGATGTAGAAATATTGCTACAACAACAGTAACTGCAAGTAAAAATAAAACGCTTACAAAGCAAACTTTGAAAAATAATACAATTTTGTTTTGTACGCAAATTTCAAAAAACAAATTATTCAATTGCAATAAAGAGAACAAGAAAAAAATATATTGTGTGGTTATGTGACTTAAAATATTTTCCTAAATGTTACCAGTCTACTAAACTATAAATAATTATTAATTCGTGTGAAGAAAATTCCCTTAAATAAATTTTTATTCGCTATTGATGGCCATGAGTGCAATGGGAATTTCAACAGATCCTGCACTTTTGGATGTTGAGCTGCCTCACACTCTCATTGAATCTCCATCGGTATCGACATTTCTGCCTGAAGAAGAAGCCTCCATTTGTCCATTACTTTCATCCAATACGAATGGCACTACAACACCAATGACATTTTCCCATCCGCTAACACCGTGCATTGATAATGACAACGACAGCAATAATTCAGCAAATCTTTGCACTGACGATGCCAAGGTCGAAACAAGTTCATCGTCAGGCAGTAGCTCGGGCATTGGAATGAGTGTTCCGGATGAAACATCAACGGCACTTTTTAACAAACACTCGTATAAACATCTGCAAAAGAATAATTCATCAGTTCAGGTAATAAAACGACATTTTCGTATTCTCTATTCTTACATCACAAATATTTGAAAAAATTAAACAACAATAAAATTGTATTTTAATTTCAATATGCGCTTAACCGCTTCGTAGTTTTAAGGGTTTCATATTTAAAACAAAATTGTAGCAGTTTCATATAAAAGCTGTGATACAAGTCACCATACAAACCATAGTTTCAGCTATAATATTGGGTTTTTCAAAAAGAAGTTTGTTTTGGAACTGTGGCAACACCAATAACATGATAGTTTGACATTTCGTTTTTTGACGTATTCGTAGTAAATGCATTGGTAATTATCACTATGAATTCAATTTTGCATGAAAATCGCACTAAAATAATTAAAATTCGCTATGAAAATTGTGGTTCTGTTAAAGTTAACTTTCGCAAAATTAAGAATTTGGCCGTTAAATTTGAGTCGACAGGTTCGATACAAAATGTGCGAACACCAACGCGTGTTACACCGAGTCGTTCGACTAAAAATATAGCAGCTGTGAGCTACAGTATTGACGCAATTGGGTTTATCCAAAACTACCACATGGCGAATTTTGCATAAGAATTTGACTTTGAAGTCTTACAAACCGGCTTTTTGTTAAATTTTTCAGACAAAGTCCATTTTCGCTTGGACTTCTGAATCTTAGAGCGATTATTAAGAATTTTTTGCATGCTCAACGTGTCACTGTATGGTGCGCTATGTGGTCTGGAGGCGCGATTGTACCATTTGTTTTAGAAGATGAGGTTGGAAATTCGGTAGCGGTCAATGGATTACGCTATCGTGAGATGCTATTAATTTAATTTTGGCCTATTATCGACGATGTGGATATCACTGACATGTAGTTTCAACATGATGGTGCTACATGTCACCCAGACAATAAAACGATAAATTTATTGCAAACCAAATTTCCACAGCAATCAGCAGTTAAGTGTCCAGCCAGATCGTGTGATTTAACACCACTGGATTATTGTTTATGGGACTATGTTAAGGACAGAGCCTATACGGAGCCAATTGAATGAATTTCTGCCTTAAAACTCAAAATCCGAAGTATAACCGGCATTTTGCTAAAAAGTGATTAAAAACTTTGATGAAAGAATAGTCATCTATTAGCGTGGTTGTTGTCGTGGAAAATGCCAGCTCTTTTTTCTTCTTTTTAAAATAAAACAATTTTTAATAGCACTCTACTTTGCACAATACTTTATTTTTTATTATTACATTAATTTGCGCGAGGGCGCTTTAAAAAAGACTTGTTTTAAACACCGGCCTGTTACTCACTGACTTTTTTAGTTCTTAAATTCTTATCTTGACGCCTTATAAGTGCGTACGTAGTATATAAAAGGGACCGTTAGTTATTTTTACAAAATCTATTAAATGTAAATATGTATGGATTAATATAGATGTTAAAATAAAAAAAATTGCAAATTTAAGAACCTTAATGGGAAGTGTCCCATGAAGTAAAATTGATATTTAAAATATATTCACCTCAATTCTAAATATTCCTAGGGAAATGATTTCCCTGTTAGTTCATTTTTCCCAAAAATGAAATTCCCCTATTCTCAACAGTCGGGGAAGGGAATAACATGGGAGATAGAATTTTGTATATTCGAAATCAGTTGTTTTGTGTCAATAGTTTTCTTTTGGTTAAATATTTTCAACAAGAAAAGTGGAATTGTGAACAAATTATTAAAAAGTTAAATAAAAATGTTTAGTGCAGCATTTGTGATGGCAGTTGATGCAGAAAACGATGAAATGCGGCAGCAGGACAAGAAGCAGGTGAGGGTAGCACGGACAAAGTTACGTGATGGTAGTAACCCACTTGACTTGCCGCAAACTTTGTAAGTACATAAAAATGTATTATTTCGTTTTGTGAGTGAAACTTTCTTTCCGAAGACTTGAAAAGTACTACAGGTTAAATAAACCGGCGTTCAAGTATTTGTTAGACGTTTTAACATCTCACCTACAGCCAAAACGTAAATCGTTTGGAATACTGCCAATAGTGAAACTAAGTGCAGTTTTACGTTTCCTTGTCGAAGGTGGATACCAAACGGGTATAGGGAAAGACAGTGACGTGGATGTTGCTCAGTGTACCCTGAGTAAAGTTCTGGCAGAAGTTCTTAGTATATTTGAGACTCATATATGCTCA
The DNA here is from genome assembly GCA_030448955.1 of Trichopoda pennipes. Lineage (NCBI taxonomy): Eukaryota > Metazoa > Arthropoda > Insecta > Diptera > Tachinidae > Trichopoda > Trichopoda pennipes. The sequence continues at coordinate 9,393,806 of JASKUP010000042.1, forward strand.
AAATGGATAACTTTCTGCAGAACGGCAAACGAAAAGAGGAAAATTTCATTAGCTCTTTTTGTAAAGCATGGCATTCCTAGCGTTATAGGATGCGTTGACGAGACACATGTGCGGATTATTGCTCCCTCCAGCAATAAGCACTTATATTACAACAGGAAAGGATTCTACAGTTTAAATATAATGCTGGTAAGTTCTTTCACTGGTTTTTCTATGCATAAGATATGATATATGCAACTATTATCAACATTAAAACAATATTTACAGGTCTCTGATCATGAGATGAGGATCCAGTACGTTGACGCCTCTCATCCCGGAGCTTGTCATGACTCCTTCATTTGGAATTGCAGCGACTTACAAGCTTGAATATCTCAGAAACGGTAGCAATTATTGGCTCCTTGGTAAGGTTTTAAATATTAACAAAACAACATTCAAATTATTCATTAGAACCATGGCTTATAACCCCTCACAGATGTCCGCAAGATGGGTCTGTTGAAATAACCTTCAACGAAATTCATTCCAAGTGTCGCAACGTTATTGGGCGTACAAATGGTGTCCTGAAAAACAGATGGCGATGCCTACTTGGAGCTAGAGAGTTACACTATGCTCCAGAAAAGGCAGCTCAAATAACAAACGTTTGCTGTGCATTGCATAACGTTTGCCTTTATTTCAAATGCAATGCGACAGTTAACGAGGGAGAAAATGTCGAAAATCTCAGCGTTCAAGACGATTCTGCGATATCCTTAGCCTCTCCGCAGTATTTGACCGTTGCCCAAAACATTAAAAATAATATAGGAAACAATCTGCTTTAAATTCCAAAATATAAAAATAATAGAACGCTCTTTTTAATATTGTTAATATCATATCTGTAAATTGTTGCGAATAAAATACATATGCATGTTGATTTTATCATTAAAAGATTTGTTAATTTTATTATAAAAAGTAATAAAAATATTCACAGAGGTAAGTATGTAGGCAGGCTTGTTTTTGTGAAACATAAATTTTATAAGATTAGTTTTAATATATTGCTTGCAAAAACAAGCAACAAATTGAACAAACAAAAAACAAATAAATAATAATAATTCTCAGGTACGATAATATAGTTATCACATGCATAAATAGATTAAAAATGTATATTATAATTAAATTTTACGTTGGTATTTTTAGCCCTATAAGCAATTGTAAATTACTATTTTATCACATTTTTTTCTTTTTAATATTTAATACTTACATTTTTAGCACAATTCCCTTTGAATTTGTTGGCGCGAATTTTCCCAAGTTTTGTTATTTTATTCCCCTTTTAATTAACATTCGTAATACCTACTTTTATTCCCAGGGAAGAATTTCCCAATTCGAAATTCATTTATAATACGGGAATAGGGAAGAGAGAAAATTTTCCCAAGAACATTTGGTTTAAAATAGGGGAACAGGGAATAGGGAAAAAACTCCCAGAGAATGGTTATTGATAATTGAGGTGATTATTTTCGAATAATAATAAAGATAGATAATAGTAAATATATTATAAACATATTGTTTAGTGAATATTGACGGTAACAGTGGGTTTTGCTTTGTTAATATTTTTAAATTCAAATGTGGAATAAAATTAAAATTTGTATCTACTTTTCATGGTTGAGGCTTAAGTCATCTATTACGAAAGTATCGGCGACAACAGTGGTCATTTGCCAGATACAATTTCTCACTCATTATTTCCGAACTTTTCTCTTTGTAATACAATAAAAATTTGAATCGTGTTAATCTAAGTTTTTTGTGTTCTATGTTGTTTTAGAAAACAAACTTTTTGTTGAAAAGCCCTTTTTATTTTGTAAATTAATTTTTAATCAAACAAGAGTGGGCAAATTTTAGGTAAGGAATCGAATTGTCTGTAACATGATTAAATATGAAGAATTTCGTTGTCATCCATTGACATTTTTTTACTCAAAAGTTGAAAAGTTTTAAGCGTAGAACGTTACACTCTTCCGTAAAGAATTTTAATTGTGAAAAATTATAATCGAAGTGGTGGAAATTTCTGCGCAAAATTCGAGTGGCTTCTCCTTTTATCAAGCTCTTTTGACACCGCTGTCCGTACTTAAATAGCTAAATTTAAGGCTCACTGCATTGTTGTTAAAAATAGACAAAAACAATATCCTCGTATTGGGCGTAGTGATGCAAGCATAGCCGCTGAACAGTAATGAACATCTTGCGCAAAATTTTGCATAAGGATCTTTTTTACGCTTTGAAAAAGATCTTTATGAATTGCTTGTTTGAAAAACTGAACGAAAACAACATATATATCAACAAAATCATCTTTTACGCTCATTTTCAATTTGACGATTATATAAAAAAAATTTGTCGCTTATGGGCCTCACAAAATTTATAAACTGTCCTCAAACAACCATTACATTCAAAGAAAGTGACCGTATGGTGCAGTTTGCGGACAAGTGGCACCATCGTCCCTTTTTTGAAAATTGTGCAGGGAAACGCTGGCAATGTGAATTCTCTGCATTACCAAACTATGATAACTAATTTTTTGTGGCCACAATTGCCTAATGTTGCTATCAGTGACTTCAAGACGGCGCCACAAGCCACACAACCACCCAAACAATTCAGTTATTGCATGAGCAATTTCGCGGTTGCTGCGTAATTCTCGATTTTGCGATGTCAATTGTCCGCCTCGTGCTTGTGATATAATGCCGCGACCATTGAAAAGATTGGGTTTACGTGAACAACCACAAACAACTGGCACTTTAAAAGACCAACTTCGGCGCTGCCTTGACAACAGAAGCGAATGTTTGGCAACTTGCTAGGGGGAGACATTTGCGCGATCTCATATTCCATTATTACTTCCCATATTTCTTTACATTGGCATCAATAAAACAGAAGTTGTCAAAGAAATGTGAGTTTGATAATATACTTTGGTCACGATTTCACATACCCATATACCCAATAAAACTCTAATAACTCTAATAATGTTAAATGATTTCAAATAGATTTTATTTTGATACAAATGCTTAAAATACAATGCATTTGATTTATCGCAAAGAAACTATGGTTTCTCGTTAACGAGTATCGAATTTTAAATTTGAAAGACTTCCTTAACACTTTTTGAATTTTGATAAAATGGGATACTAAATTTATGCTTTAGAAACTTTATAGAACAAAAAACTTTATAGAACAAAAGGAAATCTGCTTTTATTTTATAAAGGCCGTGACAAATATAAACCCTTTAGTAATCGAAGTAAAATTTTACGCTCATAAATTCAAAGAACAATCTTTCTTAGTTGGTTTAACAAAAAAACAAATTAGTAAATGAGAAACAAGAAAATCTAATCCAAAAAGGAGAGAAGAGATCTAGGAAATTTTGTATTGATTTGATTTCAGCTTCAGACTACAAATTTTCTGTTAAGGCAAACGTCAATAAGAAATTGAGAATTTATTGTAGTAATTATATGTGATTTGCCATAAGTTAAGGTTTGATGTAGAATAATTCGTGTTTTTATTTAAATCTCTTATTTTGCCAGGATTCTAATGGTCATGGACTCAATGGAAATCTACAACTGACGAATGAAACACCATCGTTTGTGTCTTGGAACTGGCCTTTAATCCGCAAATGTACTTTTTTTGTATTCATGTCCAGTTTGCTGGCCATGTGTGCAGCAGTGGTCGCCATGATTATTATGCTACCGAAAACCTGTAATCCCAAGTAAATGCTTCTTTAATCAACTCTGTTTTTATGGCCTAATTTTTAAAATCCTTATATTTCTTTGCAGGACAGCTTGGTATCGGGGTAGTGTTTTTTATGAAATTTTTCCCGCTAGTTTTCAAGATTCCGACAACGATGGCGTTGGTGATTTGCGTGGTATTGTCAAAAGTACTGACTATCTAAAAGCGCTCGGCGTTTCGGCCATTCGGCTCAATTCTATATTTCCATCTTCTGACTATCCAGATAATTACGAAAACATAACATCACTGATGGAAATTTCTCAGGTGTTGGGTACTGTTGATGACATGCATAAACTAAGACATTCACTACATGCTCGCAATATATCTCTGATATTGGACATACCATTGTTTCCCATCTTAAGAGTATTGGGAAAATCTGATGGCGCCGAAACTGCAAAAGTTTTAGCAAGTACGCAATTGAAAGAAACTGTAGCATCTTCGACAACAGCCAAACCAATTATTACTGAAAATTCTATTACTCAGGCCTTGAAATACTGGGTTAAACTAGGCATTGATGGATTTTACATTAAAGGTCTTGAGATGTTGCATGACCTTGAGGACTTAGCGTATCATTTGGCAGAGTGGAAAGATATTATTGGCTTTAATCGTGTATTAATTGTTAATGAGAAAATATTTGAAAAGTTGCAGGGAACGCAAAGAAAATTAGCCCTTAAATATGTTGACTTGGTGGATGTCCATTTAAATATATTTAATGGTACACAGCAAATGGAAAATCATATCAACTCTGTACTGGCGTCAGATTTAGGGCCCGATGATTCTGGCATATGGATTCATTGGTCACTGGCCGGTGTCGATAAGCAACGACTTACAAGCGTTAAACAAAATCCCAATTACACTTTAGCGTCCACAATTATGCAATTAATGCTTCCAGGAACTGTAAACATTTTTTATGGCGATGAAGTTGCTCTACAGGCAGCCAACGATCAGTTGACTGAACATAACGAAACGAAACATTTGCACCATTTGGCTACTATGCAATGGCCACTTAACTTTACTCATCAATTCACGAATCACGAAACACTTCCCTGGCTACCTAAATCTCCGCCAGCTAATATTGAAACGTTCACGCTCATATCGAAAATGATTAATTTGCGAGATCGTTCTCCTTCTATTTATAAAAATTCCATTTGTAAAGCGGATACCATTCTTCCCAATACCGTGATACGACGCAGTAACGATGACATCCTTATTGTAGAACGTACATATCCACGTCGCAATACCTTTGTATCTGTCACGAATTTTGGACAAAAACGTTTGACCATGGATATGACATCAATGTACTACAGCGGTCATATTATGTTAGGACCCGCCGATAGTGATAAAATTTATTTCGGAGATTTTAAAATTGGTCCAACTGAAAGCATTGTGGTAAAATTGGATAAGTAACTAAAATTGGATAAAGTAACTACCGCAGAAAGTACTTACAAGGTTTTGAAAACTGATATTTGTCAAATAAAGCCAAAATGTAATATAATTTACGGCAATTAACATTTTTTTTTAAATAAAATTGTACTTTAATTAAAAAAGAAATAATTCTTTGCTTTTTTTGTTTGTTTGATTTATTTTGTTTTATGGAAGAAATATTCTTAGTCATAGATATTTATATCAAAGTAGGTGCCCCTGTAGGCTAGTAGGTAGTGTACTAGCTTGTAAATATGGGGGTTGTGGGTTCGATTCCCAACGAAGACCTTGGTTTTTTTTCACTACAAAAATAAAAATTGACTGTCGGTGGGGCTGCTCAGCGATGAAGGCATAGTAACTGGTCGCTGTGCTGTCTTATACGGCAGATAATTTTCTACTTTCACCACCTGTTTCATCTATTCTCTATCCCTTTCCTAAAAGAATGTAGCACGGTACTTGACTAAATAGGCATTGTTGCCTGATGTGCTACTTCTCTTTTATAAAAAAAAAAAAAAATAAAAGAAATAATTAAACGTTGAGTTTAAAATTTCCTAATGAATTACAATTCTGAGAGCACATCCTGAATTTGCATACAAACCAGGATTAGTATGAAGGACTTAACATGCCTAAAAAAGATCTGCTTCCATTTCCTCTTATCGAACTACAAACTTCGAGAATGGTGTATCTGATTTGGATAAATGAAACATCAGATGAAGAGAGCTGAAATAACATTTCCAAAACTAATTTTCTATTTGGTCAACAGTTTCAAAATTAATAACAAAGTAGAGGAAAAGAAATTTTTATCATTACCATTGTTCACACTATTTTGTATTGCTTCAGAAATGTACATATAAAGGGCGTTTTTATAGGGATATACAACTTTGCAATGGAATAAACAAAGATACATTTTTGAATTGATTGAATTTGCAGTAGTGCTTGGAGTGTTGTTCTCCAAGTGGCCTTTTAACACATTCCAGCTTAAAAATGAAATCTCAAAAGTGATCGAAGCATCATCTCTATGGTAAATGAGTGGTTTAGATGCATATCAGGCCTGCCTATTGTTGTTTTTAAGTTGCGATATTTGTCTTGATTTTTTATTTTATTGGTCGGGCAAAATCTAAGTAACCGGCAGTGAAACAGTCATCGAGTCGTTCTTTTACCTATAGTAATCCATATAAGTAATTATTTAACCGGCAATTGAGCACGTTTAACTAACGTAAAAAAAAATAATAACGAACAATTTCTTATTAAAAGTTAAACAACATTTGGGTCTTTGGCGATTGAAAATGCCTAATTTATACAGTAAAGATTATAAGGGATTAAGAAAATATGCTCAAACCTTCTCAACTAACGCACACATCAATTTTGGGATATTGTTAATACCAAATTTTAAGCTCCCACCAATTGCCAAAGTGACATAATTAGAGATCATAAGTACTCTTGAGATATTGGTTACGATAAAATTAATAAAAGTGGATAAGGCTACGGCGTGTAATGGATTACTAACAGAATGTTGCAAATCAGAAGCTGAGACAATGAGCTTACTCCTTTAAAAATGGATAAACGAAATCATACAAGAGAAGCATATGCGGTCTGTAAATTAAGTCATGAGACTGTTTAAATTCTTTTTATTCAAATAAAATTACAATTTTATATTGTCAACCTCAAAATAACTTCCTTCTAAAGCCACATAGTGGGGTTCTCTCCATTTGAATGTTTTCGATTGTCCCAAAATAAGTTGCCTTGAGATGATTTTTCAACTTTAGAAAGAGAAAAAAATCAGATGGACCTAAGTCAGGCGAATGTGGAGGCTTTAGTGGCTAAAAACTAATTTATTGTAATTGCTGTGTGACAAGAAGCATTATCGTGATGCAACACCCTGTTGTTTCTGATATGGTATAACACGAATGAGCCTTTTTCGAAGTCTTTGATTGACTGTTTGACCTTGATGTACATAATCTTGGTGAACTATTCCATGGATAGCTTGGATTTGATCTTTGACTTTGCTATCCTTGCTTTTTGGGCTTTGGAGAGGTTAAAGTGGGCCACTCTATGCTACATGCATTTTGGGTCGTATTTTAATACCCAAGAGTCGTCACTAGTAATGGCACCTTCCACATCGTTTTTAATCGAATGCAAAAAATCAGGGCACCTTTCTTTCCTGACGTCCTTTTGGTATTCGAAAGGCTTTTTGGAATCATTTTCGTATCATTTTTGTGCAGATTTTTCTCATCCCAAATTCATTGGTCAACATCTTATGAACGGTGGTGTGAGTCAAATTTAAATCTTCCCCTATAATTCTGAATATCAACCAACGCAAAAGATTCCGGATTCTGTCGACATTTTCATGGGTTTTTGAATATAAAGGTTTTATGCTTCGTGGTTCATCTTCAATCAATTCTTTCCTTCTGAAAATGCCTTAAACTATCGAAAAACCCGGGCTCTTGACAAAATACTATCTGCGCAGGCCTGCCCAAGCCTGAAGCAAAACCTGATACCACACCGTTGTTCGAAACTAATGTCCCTAAATTTCAGAACAGAACAGAAAAGACTGACTTACTGACAAAAAAAAATCGCTACTGACGACCAAATGACTCGAGCGATGTCAAACCGGCACTGAAGGCATATCACATATTCATCTGCCTCCAAGCCTAGCACCTCCACTGTAATTAACAGACCTCGTACATATACAGCAGAAACTCACAAATAAACTAAACATTTTGTGCATCACACAGTTTGTTTGTATTTGTGAATAGTTCGAATTTTTTAAAATTTTTACAGAAAATAATAAAACTAAATTAATAATTATGAAAACTTTGTTTTCACACCAGTTTTTATTTATTAATATTTAATTAAATTGATATAATAAATTCAAAGAAAAACTTTTAAAAAGTTTCTTAGTTATAGGTTTTCTATCATCAACATACTGAGCGAAAAGCACGGTTTAATGAGAAACACATGATTTTTGGTCAAAAAAACTTAGGACCGCAAATTCTTATCTCAGAGCGTCCAATACTTCGAAATGGCCGGTTTTAATTCCTGGATAACTCAAGTTCGTGTGATTCAACTGTAAAAGCAAAACTTTCTTAAAAAAGTTGACAGCAAAAAAATTTTGAAGGTATAAGCTACTACAGAAAACGGTTATGAAACTTTTAAATGGCATAATTCCACGCAGGCTTTTTATAATTGCCAACTAAGTATGTCACAAATCGAATTTCGGTCCACGATGTCATCCAAAACCCATTTAAACACAGCTGCTATGTATGTGACATTTATTGATTTTGAAAAGGCAGTTGATGCTGTGAAGGCATTTCTTAAAACATTTTCCTGCCTTCTAAGAAAGACATGTGACAACATTCGAAAACCAACGTGTTTGTTTATGTGACATTTGTTAGGGGTATAGTTAAATAGAAAAGACGTTTATTAATATGCTCGGCCAAACGAGGATTGATCATTAGGGAAAGACATGAAGTAGCAGGAAAAAAACAAGATTACCAGCAGCTCTTCTAGTCGTTCCACTACTTGAAAGTTGATGTTTTATAAAGTCATAAAGGCTGTTTAAGGAAAAATTATCAAACCATATTACTATTTTGTGTATCGATATGATATTTGTGTGATTAAAGTCAAACGGAGTTAAACTGGCAGTGATAACACTTATTAAGAACGTAACTTTATTGTAAGCTGACTATAGATTTCAAGTGACGAGAAATAAACATTTGCTTAAAGGCCCTGAACAAAACTTAAAGACGGTACACGAGAAGTTTTACATTAAATTAATGGAATGAAAAGAGAGGAAATGTATTTAAAATTTAGTATAAGTCGTAGCTACTTTATTGCTCCCGGCATTGAACATACATAGATACTAATTATTTTTCAAAGGGATGCCCACGTAACCGTAAGCAGAGCTACAGACTATTTAAACGCAACGATAGTTTCAAAATACTTGATGTCCTTCACCAACATCCATCAATGAGCGCCTCGATTTTCCCCACTCTTATTATAATTGATTGTTTTTATTTTGCTGCATTATAACAAAAGTTCTGAAAAAATTCTAAATTACAAAAAAGTCCGAATTTTACTAAACCATCGAAAGATGTGCACACTGTAGCAAATTAGAGAAATAAACGGGATAAGAAGCAATATCCAGCATTACCATGAAAACGCGTTGTGAAAAATTATATTTAATCTTACCAATATTTTTGTTTGTTTTTTGCATTAAACATTTATTTATTTTAAGGAATTCTTAATAAAGTTTACTTATTGCGTTACGTTCTGAGTCTCTGTCATGTTTATTTATTTTTTATTTTGTTATGCAAGTGCAAACACAAAATATTTTATGCACAAATTCAATGAACACTCCTTAAGTTGTTCTAAAATCAATTTCAAATACATTTTATAAAAGTCATATGTATTTGATACAATTATTTACTCTACAATCGATCAAAAGAACAAAATAGCACGTTTAACAATTTGAATGTAATTTCAAGTTAGAAAAGAATAGAACGCACAAAACGTCTCAAAAGAGCATAAAGTGACAAATCCAACAGAATTTCAGCTTTTACGATTTTTTAAAACAAATAAATAAAAATTTTAATTTGTGTTTCTCTGACGGCAAAGCTAACAGTTTTACTTCATAAAAGTTTTATTCAAAAGTTGTTGTTTTGAGCCACTCACACAAAAATAAATAATAAAAGTGAGAGCCTGCAAACTTGTTATCTGTTATTTAACTATACAACAAACACGGCTCACATCACATCATCAGGAAAGAGTTGTTTATTGTTTAAAATATAAAATTGATATTTTCATACATTCAAGATTTAGTTAAGGTGTAAAGGAATCAAACGATACGCGTCTAGCATTTAATACTTTTGAAATCCAAGGACGCGCATATTCTACACTTGCAAATAGAGCTGGGGCATTATATACACCACAAGTGGCCTTTAGCGAAAAAATGCCAACTTGATAGTAACGGTCCAGATATCCACGCATAGCACACATCAGTGGTGAACCATCATTGCCTTCACAAGGACTCTCGCCTTTTTTACCACCAGCACACAAAAAGCTCTCATGTATATTAAAATTTGGGTTCCAAAGGTCTTTGCGCAGGTCGGCTAAGCAAATATCATGAGGAACTAATGGTACAGTTGCTTTCTGCAAAAGCATTTGATATTCAAAATTAAAACCGACTCCTTTTTTGCCCCAACCAGCAATGAAACAATCGGTTTTTTCGTAGTCAGCATTATGTTGTTCAGGCAAACAAATAGGGCGAATATTTTCTTGCCAACTGAAAGGTTTTTCTACGAAAAACAGAGCCACATCATTGAAATAGTTTTGATTGTCGTAGCTTTCGTGAATGATAATTTCCCTTACTTGTCTTTCGACATGCTTAAAATATTCATTGGTGTTACTTCTATCCCATTCGCCAGCACGCACAACCACCGTACTGGTGTCGTGATTATGTACACAATGTGCTGCTGTCAAAATCCATTGTGGTGCAATTAATGATCCACCACATTTATAACGAAGAAGACTCTCATCATAGACAAGGAAGACAGCAACCATCCAGGGGAATTCACCAAACTTAGTTTCGGAGGGATTACCCCACGTAATATTGCGGCCAACACCAAATCTGTTATGCCAGCCGCAGAGATACTGATGTGGTGTGGATTTGGGCTGAGTGACAGTCTCAATTTTCTAGACGCAAAATGAAAAAATTAATTTTAATTAGCGAATTAATAATGACTCGGGAAATTCTTTGTAGATCTTAACATCTTAATAAGCATAAATTATTTTACTTTGTTCCTGATATCCCCAAAAGTGGCCAGAAAACTATACTAGTTTTTAGTTTTATTAATTTAAAAAAAAGAACTATTGTTCAAGTATAACTGCACACTTCTTAAGGCTTTTGATAATTAGCAAAGCATTTGGAATATAATCCACATACGAGTATCTCTCATTTTGTCTCCTGTTTTAAAAAAAATGCAGTGAAGGTTCCGATTTCATCTGCGATAATAGCTTGAATGATTCGTTTTTTCATTGAAAAGTATGGACAACTTAGATTCTTTATTAGAACATAATTGAAAGTGGTTTGACCACTCAATGAATACAGGAATTGATAGAACGAAACTATTTTCTCAACTGTATATGTGCAAGTTTGACATTTTCTTTAATTAAGTCGGTTGATAAAAGTATTTTGGCGTTATGCTAATGCTCAGGAGATCAATATGTAGTTGGTCGGAGTATTAAGAAGCATCTTTTAAAGCTTCTATTATTTCATAGCCAAATTTTATCCGTGCAAGAATGTTTTCCACTTTTTATTACTATTTCGCCATTTGAGCTCAACTGAGAAGGGAAAATACCAGACTTATTATCTAGAAAGTCTTCTTTACCGCAAACACCATCATCATGACAAAATGCCTCGATAAATATTTTAGAAGCATTAGATACAATTTCGTTATCATTTTTTATATGTGGAATCCAAAATAGTTCCTGACGCGTTCATATGGCAACACGTAAAATAATATAAAATTTTTAATAAAAAAAAAATAAAACTAAATTTAAGATATATTGTCTAGTTATTGTCTAACGAAACCAAATTGGTCAATTAGTTCAACATAATTTTTATTTTCGTCGTCTAAAATTAATCCGTCTAAAAACAACTTAAGAAAACCGGGTCTTTTATTTTAAAACTAAAAAAAGAAGTGTTTTTATCTTAATTGCTCCTGAGCTAACAATTACTGGCAACACTTAATTTATTTATTTATTTTTTATAATTATTGTCCAACAACTTCTTGTGATTAACTTAACCTTCAAATCACCCTCAAAAAAACTTACGTTTGTTACCCTTGTGTGGTTTTTCACACATATGCAATGTCTATGTATTTTGCTGACGGAACATAGTTATTTTTCAGTCAAAATCATGTTTTTTTATGAGTATTAATTTCATATTTGTTTTATATATCGTTTTATTTTACATTAATTTATGTTCAACACATTTTTCACAAACATTGCTGTTAAGGGCACGCTTACAAAAGCTCTTTTTGCAAAAACAACAGTTCGTTTGGTGAATATAATTTTCATATTTTGACTTTTCGCTATAACAAATATGACATCGAGATTTTCCTTCGATTATAGGAGGAATAGTTGTTTGCTTTTTTAAAGGAATTTCGAACGATTGCGATAAGCTCTGCTTAGCTCCAGATGGTTCACGGGACTGGGTTATTGGTTCATCCACTAAATCGCTTTGGTTGATAGCAGAAAGCACAGATACTGCTGATTGAGTTCTTGGTACGCCCTTTTGTACTGCCAAGTAAGGCTTTGCGAGAGATATTCCAAGCTCGCGGAAAAAAACTCGACGTACAATTGCTTTGTTTATTTTCCAATTTGGATTTAAATCTTTAAATATAATGTACGCATTTAAAGCTGAAATATCAACTATGTTTGAGAAAACAGCAACTGGCCATCTATTAGTTTTTCTTTTCGAACTATAGCCCGATAACATTTTGTCCACGGTATCCACGCCACATATAGAATAAAGTTGTAAAGCTGAAGATCAATAAAACTAATATAAAACGAACCTTTAGTTTTGTTGTAGAATTTTTTTGCATCACATCCTGCTTCATTCGAATGATGCATTGTTCTTTGCAGTACTACACAATTATCCTTTCTCCCCACATATGACACAAGAGTTGTACTTACGGTGAATGCAAAAGTTGAATGCTACAGGGGAACCTTTTTTTTTTTTGCACTCTAATAATCTGGGTGGTATGCTTCTTTTATTTTTGCGCATAGTAGTTAGTTAGTCCTTGTGACAACAACTTTTGCCTAAGTTGGTAGGATGAGAAAAAGTTATCCATTGTTATATTGTGACCCTTAAATCTAACTAACTCCAAATCAACATGTTCTCCCTGATTTTTTTCAGCTATGCTACCAACAGGCTTACCCAAATATGATTGGATTTCCAAACTTAATTCCATATCTTTCAGTCTTTGAAGGCATATATTGCCTAAACTTGCATCGTCCACGAAATCCAAGCAGTTATTCATCAACTGTAGCACACTCAGATGGATTAAAGAAATGAGTCAATAACTTGGCCCATTTGCCGAATATCTTATGAATTGGAGAAAATTTATCTGTAGGGCTGGTTTGACGTCTACTCATAACGTCATTAAAACGAATAACACGATTCATGTATTGAAATGTTTTTTTGACATTATTGCAATTATAACTGCAAATTACATTGAAACTACATATGTGTGGAAAACCACACACGAGGAAAACTTACGTAAGTTTTGAAATATTTCGTTACTATTTTTTAATAAAAAAAGGTGTTTTCTGTGCTTAATTGATATTGTTAACAAAGTCAGGAACCAATTTTTTTTTGGTTTATCGTATAAACATGGTTCAGTTTTTGTGGTTTTCCACACAAGGGTGATTTGAGGGTTAATTGTGTTGCTTTTGAAACTTTTCCCTTTTAATTCGCTATTTAATTATTTCTAATATTTTATCTTACCGGTATGTTTGTCGGTTGTGATCCATCTTTCTGTAAAGCATCTATCTCACGGTACACGCGGTTCGAGCAACAGTATGCGAATAACGCACAGAATACTATTAATGATATTTTTGACTCCATTTGTGCTAAATTAAAAAAAGGATTAACGTTGAAATAGTAAATAAAATAATTTATTTTACAATATTTAACGCTAAGCTCTTAAGATTAAAAGGAGGAAAACTAAGGATTAAATTAAACTCCAACATTATTTTAGATTTACCCGAGAATTGTAATAGAGTAAAGTAGTTAAAACACTTGTCCACGCTTTAAGCAACTACTTAGTTCAGAGAACTAAAAACAACTAATTCTAAATGAATAGTTTCGCGATTTTTATGCTTAAATTTTTTTTTTACTTAAAAGACAAATACGTTGAATCAAATGTAAACACAGATGAATTTAAAGAAATTCATACCAGGAATCCGATTTATTTTAAGAATCAAGATAAACATATCTTTTATCAAATTTATTGTTGAAATTATTTCTAAGTTAACACGTTAATTGCTCTGGAATTAATATTTGTGTGTTAAAAGTTTAAAAAAGAAATTGGGAAAAGTGTTGCTTTAGTTTTCTTTTTTGTTTTTTTTTTTTACATTTTAGTCACTCTATTCTGATAAAGTTATTGCCTTAACAATCAAAGAATTCACGTTTTTAGGCTTTAGAAGGTCAATTTATAATGCATTCTCGGCGGCAATTCCTTTAGCACAGTAGGCCTGTAAAATGTGGCCAAATTAAATTTCCTTTTAATTTGTTTCTATAATTAAGCTTTTTCGTGCGATTATTCGCCTGCATTATTTCGCTACGGCATTTATTGTCAAATTTTCAATTTGCCGTGACGATTCAATTTGCCATTTGTAAAAATTTTAAAGGAAACAATATGATATAGTTTTATACAGGGTTCAGAATTTTTCATTTATGAACATTCAAAAATCAACATTCATGATATTTTTCATAAATGAGAAATCTAAAATTTTATATTTATTTTTCACGCGCATAAACGAACAAGAAAAAATGTTCTGGTTATTTTCATACATGAACGCGCACAACAAGAATTATTATTCTTATTCATATGTGATAAATGATAAATCAGCTACTTCTCATTAATGTTATTTTTCATAAATGTACATGTTCATTTATGAACGCTGAAATTTTATAAAATTTCTCATAAATGAATGTGAAAAAATTTTCTACCTACGATCGCAGTTTACCGTAATATGTAGTAAAAACACATGGGTACATATTAACACAAAATACAATATTGCAATATATTCTAAAAGAAATAAAAAAAAAAACATTTTTTTTCTTACATACGCCGACAATTG
The DNA here is from genome assembly GCA_030448955.1 of Trichopoda pennipes. Taxonomy (NCBI): domain Eukaryota; kingdom Metazoa; phylum Arthropoda; class Insecta; order Diptera; family Tachinidae; genus Trichopoda; species Trichopoda pennipes. The sequence goes on from JASKUP010000042.1 coordinate 9,408,815, forward strand.
CGCATTATCAAATATGTGCGTTTATGTACGCGAATGCTTAACGCACATATTTTTACGACCTTTTCATTTATGAAAAATTATCAAAATTGTACATATTCAAAAATGAACACTTGTGTGTTTCTCATTTTTTCACTTATGAATAGAAAGAAAAAAAAATCGTCGCATTCATAAATGAGAAAACGCAAAATATTTTTCAGTCTCTCACACATGTATGAGAAGAAGCGGCTAAAAAATTAAATGTACATATTCATACATGTATGAACAGTGAGTGAACACTTCGCTACTCTGGTTTTATATAAAGGTTTTTGGGGTTTTTTATTTTGGTTGAATATAATTCTTATTTAATCAATTTGGTTTGAGGTATAAGATTTTTGAGTTTTCTGTACAAAATTTGGGTGAAATCCACTAATGAGATATATATATATATACAGCAGTAGTGAAATGACCATATGGATATACTTTGCCTACAGTTATACATTTAATTTTTTTAATAATAAATATTTTATGTGTATGTGACACAATGTTTGTGTTTAAAGGAATCTAGCGCAATTAACGTAGATTAACTAAAGAAAAAAATATTGCGAAGAGTAAAAATGGGACGGTAAGGATGGCACTTCTTCTGTTGTAAAAATCGGAGCAGTACAATACCATACAACATCGATGACTGAGTTTTTAAACATGGAAAAAAATAGTTCCAATTTGATGTTAGAAATATATTTAACTAGCTGTACGTCCCGGCTTCGCTCGGAAACTATTTGCTAATGATTAATATTTCATATGAAGTTAGAAAAAAATTTTCATTACAAAGACGAAACGACACAAATTTTTTTCAATTTATTATTTTAATAGTTCTTAAGGTAATTCATTAAAAAATAAACAAAGAAAAAATGTTAGCATATAGTTCTTTTTAAAGCTTGATAGTAAACAATATTTTTTGTTTTTCTGTTGGGAGAGAAAATAAACAGTGCTGACGGTGTCCCAACCCTTGAACATGCAACATACAATTGATCGTGGGAAAAACATTGGGATTCTAGGTTTAACCCACACACTTTTAGCGATTGTCTTTGGGATTTATTAATCGTCATTGCGAATGCAAGGCGAACGGGAAATTGGAGACGTTTAAACTTAAATGGTAAATCACTTGGTATGATAGGTATCCTTGGAATAAGCAGCTCTTCACCTACAAACTTTCCTATAATTATTATTGCTAAGTTTTTGCCATCAGCGTTTTAATAACCAATCTAGTACCTTCGCATAGTATTGGCTGATTCAGGTTACGTAACATAACTATTACCGCTCCAACGTTAAGCTGGAAGTTATGTGGTGGCATAAACCTAGACGTAGGTATTCATTCAAATTTTAAGAAATGTTGACTGCTAACAAAATCGTGCGAAGTTTAGCTTTTATTTTTTACTTTAGCAATAAAATTTTAGAACAAACGAATTTTGATATTGGATTTTTCAGTATATAAGCGATATACATATGTATGTATCGTTAAAATTGCATCGAGTAGAAAATAATTTTTTAACTTCAAAGTGAAGTGTAATTGTCGGTGACTTAATATTTTTAAGCCCTCACTATCCAATATATCAAGGTTTTTCTTCTCTTATAAAAATTATTAATTTTAAAATTATGTGAATCAAGTCGCACGAAAAATTTTAAAGCAAGGATAATGTGCATACATACATATGTCCATATGTATGTAGAGTATATATTCAAATTTTCACTAGTATTATCCAACACGTCTAAATGTAATCACTGAGCAATGTTTAGGAATTTTATAAAGTTTAAAAGAAGTGAAAACGATTTATTTATGTTTTCATTAACATATTTTTGATTAACCATCAAAGCAACGGATAAGGTTTAAAACTACCAACATTCTATAGATCTCAAAAGTTGGAGACTCCATATTGATTTCGTAACCAGCAACTTTGCAGATTTAATTAATATTTTGTCTAGTTTTGAGTATAAAAATTGTCATACATTAATAACTCGTCCGGAATCTGGGACATGTATAGATAATGCGCATAAATACCATGGAATGTTGCTTATAAGATCACAATATAATATCTTGTATCCTTAAAAGTAATGCAACAAATTCCGAATATATTGAAAACATTTCCGGAATATGTAATTATGAGCGTACAAAAGAAACATTAACTTACTATTTCCAAGCTTTTCAAGAAACCCGTCTGTTGTTACTTCGCAAAGTATATCACATATTTTAAATGTGTACAATAATTAGTTCTACTGTAGAGAAACCAAACCAATTGATTAAACCTGAGTTAACATCTTGGCTAAATCAAAATTTACAAGCTCTTATATTATATAAGAAAGAACAGAGAAAAAACGTGATATTAAAAGTATTAAAAAATAAGTAACGTTATCAATAAAGCTTCCAGTCATTTGAAACAAATACAACAAGAGCCGAGGAAGTATTGGAAATTTTTGAATGAAAGTCTTGGAAGAAAATTAAAGAATGAAATAAAAATGAAGGACCATGACGGGGATTTTATTTTAGACAACCAACTTAAAAGTAATCTATTTAATCAATACTTTATTCAAATCTCCAAAAAAAAAACATAAAAATATCGACTCGTTTAACGACCTTAGAACACTTCGTCAACTTTATTCTTATAGTACAGAGTTAGAAATAGCTGAACTCATTTCAGAATTTGATGTTACAAAAAGTTCGGGGTCTGATAGAATTTCAGCAAAAATACTTGAGGTAGGCAAGAGTGTTATTTGTCATTATAATATATTAAAAATAGCAAAAATTGTACCAATACCCAAAGAATCTACAGCTGTAGTGTTAAAAAATTTCGACCAATTGCTTTGTTACCAATAATTGACAAGATTTAAAAAAAAAAAACTTTTCAAACAGCTTTCTTCATATTTCGAAGTCAATAATTTATTATACAATTGTCCGTATGGCTTTAGAAAGGGATGTTGTATAGAAGTGGCGGTTATATATATAATTAATAATACATATATGCAAAGGTTTGGATGATGGTTTCTTGTTGATCATGATATAATGATAAATAAACGTAGATTTTATGGTGTTAACGGACGAGGCTTGTTGTTGCTAAAGAGTCATTTGGAGATTAGAGAGCAGTATGTAGAGGTGAATAGTGAAAAAAGTTTTATTGGTTGTGTTGAATACGTAATTTCCCAAGGAAGTGTATTGGGTCCACTATTATTTAAAATTTACGTAAATGATATAAAAAAACTTCAGTTATTTGGATAATGTTTATGTACGCGGATGCGTACATGAAGGCAGCAGGGCTCAACTGGGAACTCCACGTTATTTCCACGGGAATCAGTAGCCCGCAGAGTTTCCGCTATTTGTCTCTTTGGGCATTTAGCTGTTTCTCTGACTGATTATTGTGGTTGGCCCTTCGGGAGTATCGTAGTGGTTGTGGTTTCGCGGCCCCATAACAGACAGGTCAGTTTTATATGGTGGCCAGGTTCATTTCACCTTTAATAACACCTACCTGGTGGAATGTTCCTAGATTTAGTGAGCATGATCCACCACATTTATAACGAAGAGGATTTTCGCCATCGACAAGGAGGATAGCAAACATCCAGGGAATTCACCAAACTGAGTCTGGTAGAGCTTACCATCCGTAATATTAGGGCCAACGCCATATTTGTTATGCCACCCGCAACCATTATAAAGTTCTTTGGGCTCGGGGTAAATGACAGTGTCAGTTTTCTAGAAGCAAAATGAAAAAATGAATTTCTAGATTTTTATTTCTATTAATTTAAAACACAACTGCTGTTTTCTTTTAACTACACATTTTTCAAAACTTGTAATAATTAGCAAAGCATTTGACATGTAGTCTTACACAGCTTTCAATCGAATGATTAAGAAACCATATTGTAAGTCCTTCAAATTTCTTCAGAAGACAAGCGTATCCCACTTTTTAACATTATTTTGCTATTTGAATTCAACTGGAATTCGAGACTCATCATCTAGAGCATCATGACCAGGGGCCTCAATACATATACTAAAAGTTTCATCTTCAGTTTCAAAACAGTTCCACACTTTTTGAAAAATAACTAAATTTACGATATATTGTTCAATTATTGTCTAACGAAACGAAACGAAATTCCAAATAATTATTGCTTACTTTCTATTACTCCTAATATTGTATCTTACCGGTATGCTTGCCGGTTGTGATTCATCTTTCTGTGAAGCATCTACCTCACGGTACACGCGGTGCGAACAACAGCAGGCAAATAAGGCACAGAATACTATTAATGATATTTTCGATGCCATTTTGTCCTGGATGAAAAAAGGATTAACGTGAAAATACAATTTGAAATGACAAACACGCTGATCTAAATGTAAACACAGGTGAATATAAAGAAACCCGATTTACTTGAGAAATCAAGATAACATATTTTATCAAATTCGTTTTAAAATCATTTTTAAGTTTAAGTTAATTGTTACTGAATAAATATTTTCGTAGTTTTGTGTGCCAAAGGGTAATTATAAGAGGTTTACTTATTAGGTCGGTAGTTTAAATTTTGAGAATACAAATTTGTTACCTGAGTGTCATTGTTTCTTTACATTTTGTTTTTTTATATTTTAGTCGGTTTTTTCTGAAGACTTGAAACTTACTAAATTCGCAAAGTCTCCGAGCACTTTTTAGACTTATACACTCTAAAATTGCATGGCAACGTTCGGCGGCAGTTCTTTTGGCACAGCAGGTATGGCACAGTAAGCCTGTTAAATGCGATTATTTTCTAGAACGGTGTAGCTATTCGTAGTATTTTAAGTCAGCTATGGAGATATTTTAAAGCATGGAATAAAATACTTAAGTTCAACTTTTCCCAAATTCCTCCAGTATTATAAGTTGTAGGAGCTTCGCAAACCTCGCCTTCTAATGAAGTTATTCTCTTTTTTCTATGTAAAAATGAAAAATGTGTATGAACGCATTTTGTTTAAAACTGAAAGATGGAACATTGCATGAAACATTTGTTCATCAAAAATATTATACTGAAAATGGAAAATTGCAATTCGTGGGGAACATCATAAAAAATGATTTTTCTTTAAATAATTTAAAATTTTTTAAATATCTTATGTCAGTGCGATCTCAAAAAGTAGAAAAATTCAAAAATGATGAAATAAAAAAATATATTATGAAAAACAAATTTTTGAATTGCTTTTTAAATAAATGAAACTTTCCTTATGAAGAGAAGTACATTGGAAAAATAATTCAAAAGCAAATATTTATAGTCGATATCTTAAATCAAAGAAGTGTGCAAGGGAGCATCCTACCTGTATGGGCTTAAAATCGATAAAACATGTTAAATGTTTCTGATAAGGGCTAGCAAATTTACTTTTCCTAAAACATGAACACCAGGTAGGCCAGAATTTCCACTAGTTCTTATGAACTACAGGTAAATAACTAATTCAGACTTATTAATTAATTAAGTAATTACTGATTTTTAATTTTAGAAAAAATTTTACCGCACTCTCATTCAGTAAAAATGTTAAATAATGCTACTGCAATCGTGAAATTATTCTATATAATCGCTGGTACATCCTACTTCTGTTGATGAGTAATATAATAAGTAGGTGGCAACCATAACCACCTCAACCACAACCTCATCTATTACAGAAAGTTAGTGAATGCACTACTGCCAAGTTTACCAACAGCAGTCATTTATGGAAATATCACATCTAATAACATACATGTTCCTTCCGACGCAAAAAAAATATAAATTACGGTTTCATTCGAATTATCTTTTTTAAAGCGAACGGTTGTGTTGAAAAATAAAAAACTGAAAAGAAAATTATTGACATTTTTAAACTAAAATTAAACATTTTGAAATTTTTGGAAAATATTTAAATTGTGGTTCGTTCACGGGCAATTGCGGTGTCCACATTTACATTTTTCTTGTGTAGTCGGTGTGTTGGTTGCTTTTATACCTATACGTACATTGATTCTCGGGTACTTTTTTTGTTTTTTTTTTCTATTTTCTTGTTTTTTTTTTCTTTTCTCTTTTGTGTTATCGGTCTATTTTGTTTATTGTTTCTTTGGTGAATTTTTGGAGAACTTAATTTTTGGAATTATTGCTGTCCAAACATCGTTTGAACACTAAAAAATAATTAATATATTTTTGTTGGATTTTGAATCTTAAATTTACTATTGAATTTCAAACGTTATCGATGTTATCGCTAATATAGTTGCACAAGTTACTACAACTTTTTTGAAACTTATTGTTATAAAATACAAATGAAATTGTAGTTTTTCCATTTACATATAAGAATACGAAGTTGCCATATTATAAGTCTTGTATTAAAACCTCACTTACGATCTAACCTTTGTTAAAACAACTTGTTTTGCTCAGTCAAATTTGTTGAACTTAAAAGAAAGAAATTTGAAATAATTTTTAAATCTACCACATATAATAAAAACGCACCAGTATTATAGAAATACTTACCCTTTTATTCATCCCGATTACCCTTTAAAGGAAGCGAGATAAGTATAAGCTTTACCTAAAAAGTTGCATGGTCCACTCGAACCAACAACAAATACTTAACACACATCAAAAGCAGCAATGAACAAAACACATCAGTCATAATTAAACCCCAGGCAAATGTAAGTGAATCATTAGAAAATAACAAATTGAATTGAACTCAAAAAAACTAGGTTTGTTAATGAAAGCTCAAAATTGTATAAAATCAAAAAGCTAGTAAAAGAAAACCAAAAAAAAAAAAACTAAAAATAATAGTGAAAAGTATACGGCAGGGTGTAGGTATGTAAAAAAAACAAAAAAAAGCAAAGTAATTCTAAAAATATTTGCATGCATGTGCAGCGAAATATGTACATATGTATAAAGCAATTTATCAAAAATAAAGCAAAGTGTAAAAAATGAAAGATATAAAAAAAATACCGTTACAAAAATCTAGTTATAAAAAATTAAACTAGTAAGGAAGAAATTTTTGCGTTAATTGCAAAGCAAAAACGAAAAAACACCGTTTGAAAACAGCATTTTCTATAACCACAAAAAAAAAGAATGCACACACCTAATACATACATACACAATTAACCGTTTCAAACAAATGAGCAGTATACAAATTAGCAAACAAAAAACAATCATCTTTCAAATACTGCAGAAAAAGGTATTTATATTTAGAAGAAAATAAACGCATATACAGTGAAATCGCAGAAACGTGAACACCCACTAACATGAACATCCAAAAACATGAACATTTTTTTTCTTAAATTGACTACTCTAAAACGTGAAAAAAGGCTGAAGGCTCTAAAACGTGAACTTTTTATCGAACGTTAAAATTCAATTTTGTAAGCTTATTTAAACATTTTAGGATTCTCCGCAGAAGAATCTCGTAGCTTGTTTGTTGTAAACAACTTCTGTTGCGGGATAAGTAGTTATGGTATTACCGCGACAGTTCTACTGGAAGCATCTCTCTGTGCTGACTATGCATATGTATACATAAATAATATAAACAAGTGATCTCTAAAAACATTTTTGTTGAAAATATGTCTAATAAAAAACCAAAAGTGTTAACTCTTTAAGAAAAGTCAGATATTTTAGAGCTTTTATGAAAAGGTTCACCTGTAACTGGTTTGCCGAAAAAGTATAATGCGTCAAATCGACGATTTGTTCAATAAGAAACAAAAAAGATGCAATTTCAAAATGTGTTAATAATACATTTTCCAGTCCTGGAAAACGGAAAACACTGCATTCTTCGGAGCTTCCAAAAATGGAAAGATCTCTGTACTAATTTTGAAATTAGTATCTTAGAAACCCTTTTGCAACCCATAGTAGCATAGTACATATATTAAGAAATGGCAGGAACTTACAAAAAGTAGAATCAAAACCTGCCTTATAGGTGAAAAATAACGTACTTTATTTTAAATTAAATAAAAGATAAAAAGAAATTAAAATATGTTATAAAAAAATGCAATCTAAAACGTGAACACCCTCGGTAAAAATTAATTCACGTTTCTGCGAGATCACTGCATTTGAATTTTATTTTATTTGTTCAATTTGGCAAAAAACACAATTTTTTCTTAAATAAACCAGAATTCATTCGTTCACTGTATGCATTTTTCATCCGTACATTTGAAACGGTTACTTTATTTTGCCTTGATCAAAGAGTATGTAAAAGATCACAAGCTCTTTGCATGTAATAACAATTTGTCTCTTAACTAAAACAAAAAACAATTCCTGATTTTATTTCTGCTTAATTAAACGTACATACATATATTACCAATACATTTGTTATATAAAATAAAGTTTTTCATAGGAACATGAACAAGAAATAAATGCTACTGTTTGAAATGATTAATCTCTTACCATAACTCAATGCTAATGATAATACAGTCCACTCAAAATTAAGGCTATTCGTGTAATGCAGTTAAGTCCAACGGAATAAGTACGTGAACAGTTATTTACTTCGGAAAATATTTTCGTTTAAAAATTAAATTAAAAAATTACTTACCTCCAATAATATATGGCTCAACAAAATATATATAAATATAAATTTAATAAAATATATACATAAATTTAATTTTAACTAAAAAAAAACAAACAAAAAAACATATAAATTAATTTTTTTGATTGTATAATTTTTTAATTTCCACCGATACAGTGAGTCGAAAAAGTTTTCGATAATAATCATTTTTTGCTGATTTTCCTACTCCCTATTGAAAATTCGCAGTATCAAGAAAGTATTTGTGTGAATTTAAAAAATAACAAGATATCAAATTATACATATTCTATTTTCATTTTTATTCTAATGCTATATAATATCCATCAAATATAGAAAGAAGAAACCAAAATTACCAAATCAGGCTCCATATATTAAGTAGAAATTTTCTCTAAGAGTAATTAAAGTATAACCCTAAACTCATCGAAACTGTGAACACAAAAGAAAACTTTCACCTATTTAAATCTAGTAGTAAAGCTCTAGTACCCCATATAGAGCAAATATCTAACAAGAACACACCCAATACCCCTTACTTTAAATAACTATCTAATAGTATATTACATATTGACTTATTCTATTGTCAATTATCACACTTCTCGAGTTACTGCCCTAAGATGACTACCACATCAGAGCCTTCTCCAAAAGATCGTTTTGCCTTCGACTGTGACTATTTGTAACAATTCTGTGCAAAGTTTCATAGAACTCCTGTTGAGGAACAGAATGAGACAATCCTTGAGGTCAAGTTAAAAGACCTTGAGGCACGGTGGAGTAAGGTAGAAGCGTCTTACAAAAAAGTAATGCTTGCTCCAGAAGACATTACGAATCCTGAAATAAAAGAAGAATGAAAAACTAATTTTGAATTAGGCGAAGACTCATATTACCTCTGCACTTCCCAAATGCTTGACCTAGTGAAATCGTTCTGTTTGAAAAACTTAAATCTTCCCGGATTTGAAGCAAATGTCGGAAACTCAACACAAGCGCTTACCAAAAACTGTGTGTCAAACAGGCACACAACTGTATAAAACGTCCCCCTTGTGACACAGAGGTTTTTCAGGGAAGCTATGAGCAATGGCCTTCATTTCGGGACATGTTCACAGCAGTTTACATTAATCATACGAAACTGTCTCCCGTCACGAAGTTATATCATCTTCGTAATAAAACGCGAGGTGAAGCAGGTGCAATAGTAAAAAGATATACTCTTTCCCACGAGAATTTTGAACTTGCGTGGAACGCTCTTAAAGCCCTGTATGAAAACAAACGTGTTTTAGTAGATAACCAAATTTAAATTCTTTTCAATATACCAACCGCAACTAAAGAAGATAGCTATGTATGACGATAGATATGTAAAATTCAATCTGCAGTCAATGGCTCTCTAGCAACCCTTAGAGCATTAGGAGTGGAAGTTGAAAGTTGGGACCCAATTCTTATACATTTGATCTCTACTAAACCACCGATGTTACGGTTTCACTTTAGGAACAGTCCCTGACATCTCCCCGTGAACTTCCAAAGTGGTCCCAAATGTCACAATTCCTTGTCGACAGATATGAGACAGTAGAACGCCTTACAAATATTAAAATCTCAAAAGATTGTTTTAGTCTCACAACAGCACGCCAACCTAACGTGCAAACCTTCTTGTCACAAGAAAATCTTTACGATAATTCGTGCAAGCTTTGCAATGAAAACCACTCTTTAAGAAAATGCCCAAAGTTTCGAAACTTCACAGTGCAACAAAGAGTCGACTTTGTGTATAAAAGCAAGTTCTGCAACAATTGCCTAGCGTCATCCCATCTCAAAGCCAACTGCACAACACATGCCTCTATTGCAAAAGGCACCATCACACTTTATTGCATATGCCAAGACGACATCAAAAGTTACCCCAGAATAACGATAATGTTAAAAAAATAGTGCTTTAAGTGCTTCCCAAAATAAATATGCAAGTATTACCCAAAATGAAGTTGATAACATTCAGGAGGAATTGGCACCTACACCAAAAAAAGTACAAGCTAATTGCTCAGCAGGTAATGAAAATATTTTGTTACGCAAGGCTTTAGTGCAAATCGAGACCAGAGGTGAACTGTTCACCATAAGATCTCTTATAGACCCCGGTTCTCAACGAACATTTTTATCCGAAAAAATTAGAAGTCGCCTTCAGCTCCCATGCCGAAAATCTCATTTTCAAATCGTTGGCATCGGAGGTCAGAAGCAGATGGCAAGTAAAGAATGTGAATTTACACTGTACGCTAGAAGAACTGATACAAGAATTTCAATTAGAGCAATAGTCTTGCCAAAAGTTACTAAGCGACTCCCAGCTTGTAGCTTTGAAATTCCCCAATCCAAAGAACTTCTTAAATTAGATTTAGCTGACCCAACGTTCCACAAATCGGCTCAGATAGACCTGGTTCTAGGTAACGATTATGAGCAATTTATTAACACTGAGGGTATGAAGAAAATCATCTGTGGTAACACGTCGGCACAATTTTTGGATGGGTATTTAGTGGTCCCATCAAAACTCAACCCATAAAAGCCCTCACGTCCTCAGTTGCTACCTATGAAACATCTGAACTCACCACTCATTTTAAAAAATTCCCAATTACAATCGCAACATCACTCTGTACTCCACTAATACTTGACTCTGGATCATATGGAGAAAGCTTCATCTTAAGAAATTGTATCTGAGGGAAAATACAACTCGTTTTACTTACCTCATCATGCAGTACTGCGGCCAGAACACAAAACAACTTAGGTCAGAGTCGTATTTAATGCCTCCAGGAAGACAAAGTCGCAAATTTCTCTAAATGATATAGTTTATACAGGTCCCACTCTTCAAAATGATTTGAAAACCATAATTCTAAACTGGAGAAAATATCGGTACGTTTTTAGTGGCGACATACAGAAGACGTACAGTCAAATATTGGTACATCCAGAGGATAGGCCATTTCAAAGAATTCCGGAACAATCCGGATAGTCCAATCGAAGGTTACCAGCTAAAAACAGTGAGTGAGTTGTGTCCCTTATCTTGCAATCCGCGCCCTTCTTCAGCTCGCTTCAGAATCCCAAATCCCAAAAGCGTCCTCAATTCTTCGTTCAGAAACGTTTGTCGATGACATTCTTTCTGGAGACCACTCACTAATAGATACTATATTAGCTCAAATTCAACTCATTAGCTCACTGAAGTCAGCAGAATTACCCCTTAAAAAGATCTCTAACGATCCGCAACTACTCTCTCATTTGCCTAAAGACGATTTATATGATTTAGAAACAAGTTCTACCAAAACACTCGGTATTAAATGGAATGCACTATCAGATGCATTTTCCTATAAATTTTATTACTTTGATCAATGCGCTAAAATAACAAAAAGGCAAATTCTCTTTTCAGTTGCAAAGCTCTTCGATCCTGCTAGTTGGCTAGCACCCATAGTCATTAAAGCTAATATACTTATGCAACAGCTTTGGCTAGAAGGGCTTCAATGGGACGATGACATTTTAATTGAGTCTTTCAAAAGGTGGAACGATCTCGTTTTAGATCTTTCAAAAATAGAAACGATATCCATTTCTCGGTGGCTTCAATACACACCCTCAGATTCAGTTCAAATTCACAGCTTTGCTGATGCGTCCAAGGCAGCATATTGTGCCACAGTGTATGTTCGATACCAGGTAACATTTTTTCAAATTTGTTGCTGGCAAAATGTAAAGTAGCGCCGATACAAACGGTGTGTCTCCCACGTTTGGAATTAAATGGGGTGGTGTTAGTAGCAAAGCTGGTGAAAAACGTCCAAACATCTCTTAAATACGACAACACTGAAGTATTTCTATGGACTGATTCCTCAATAGTACTAGGTTGGCTATCTAAGCCACCACCGTCTTGGGAAATCTATGTAGCAAATAGAATTTCGCAAATTCATTGTCTTATTCCAAAAATTATTGATAACCCTACAGAAGTTCGCACGTTACACACTCAAGTAGAAAAGGAAGATACCCTTACAGGGTTTTCATCATACAGTAAGGCTTTACGCGTTCTATCATATGTTTTTCGTTTCTTCAACAGATGCATACGTAAAGTCAGATCAAACTCTGATTTCACATCTCAAAATGAACTAACTCATGACGAAGTGAAACAAGTTAAGCTTAGACTTCTTTAATTATCCCAAAAAAACTGAATTTTACGAGTAAACGGTAGATTAACACAAGCGTCTCTTCCATACAATGAACGTTTCCCTATTATTTCTACCTGGGAGCTCTCGGTTATGTAAACTTTATCTCACTCATTTGCATATATTTTTATACCACGCCGAATGTCGAATGGTACAAACTGAATTTTACATATTCAGGCTCAAACGCCGAATAAAAAAGATAATTCGCCATTGCAAAACGTGCATAATCAACCGGCAACATCCATGTACTTAAATAATGGCTCCCTTACCTCCTAAAAGATGTGATTTGTCTCCTCCATTTCAAATTACGGGAATTTTGCAGGCCCCTTGGAAATAAAAACCGCCCCTTTAAGAAAATCTCCTACAACCAAAGGATATGTCTGTGTTTTCGTTTGCTTCATTACGAAAGCCACACACTTAGAACTCTGTTCGGATTTATTCTCAGCGGCTTTTCAATCGTTTCGTTGGGAGACGGGGGCTCTCCCAAAGGGTAGTTACTGATAATGGTAGAAACTTTCTAGGAACCAGTAGAATACTGGAACAGGAATTTACCACCAGCCCAAGATGTAGCTCAAAAGTATATTACATATGGATTTGAGTGGAAGCTTATACCACCACACGCTCCTCACATGGGTGGCATATGGGAAGCTGCCGTAAAGAGTTTAAATTTCATGTTAAAAGAGTCGCTGGTGCTTAAAAGTTTACTTTCGAAGAGTTTATTACCATTCTAGCTCGAGTTGAAGGTGTACTCAACTCACGACCAATATCCGCAATATCCGAAGATCTCACGGATTTAATGGCATTAACTCCAGGTCATTTTTTAAGAGGTGCCAAGATATATCCTTCATTAATAGGTGGGAAAAATTGAAGGTAATCCACCATCAATTCTCAATATCATGGAAAGAGGATTATCTTAAATCGCTACATAAACGATACAAATGGAGAAACTCGATGCCTAATATTCAGGTAGGAGACCTGATAGTAGTAATTGATGATTTACAACCACCTCACGAGTGGCGCTTAGGAAGAATTGAAAAAACTTATCAAGGTGCTGATATTAACGCACGCGTGGCTGACGTTCGAATCGCCACCGGAATTATAACCCGACCGATCGTTAAATTATGTTATCTTCCTTTGCAGGATAATGAGAACTCCCCTTAAATTATAATTTTAAATTCGATTCTCTAACAATTCTAAAATTTATCATTACTATACGTACTTCCAAATATTATATACTAATAACACTAATTCTCAACATTGCAATAACACCAATCCTTTAATATGTTCAACATTACCTGATTATTTATTATCTTTTCCTTACCCTAGGACCAATCGACGACTCGAAAAAACCCGTTCGCTTCAAAGTAGCCGTAACAAACATAGCAATCGTTGGAAAAAGCGAGACCCAGAGACGCACAAGTGCGTATTGTGCAGTTGTTATCACGCTTTGCGATTTTGTAATAAATTTCTGAAGATGAGTCGAAAAGAGAGGGAAAACATAGTGGAAAGACACTGCTATTGCTTTAATTGTTTGGCAAAAAGCCATAATTTAAGGGCATGTTCGTCGATGGATACATGTAAAAGGTGTGACAAGTTCCACCATACACTTTTGCACCTACGACCTCAACCTAAAAGGGGTGTTAGTTCAAAACAGCTACGAAAGAAAGAACAGCAAAAATCATTTGCTCAACATCCAAATCAACCAGCTACAACACCAGATGCGCAAATTATAGCGGAAGCAATTCGATCTCTGGCTCAAGTTTTGTGTACCAGGGAAACGGCTTCTCTTGCCTAAGGGCAAGGCCGGGGCCATGTCCAAACATCGTTTGAACACTAAAAAATAATTAATATATTTTTGTTGAATTTTGAATCTTAAATTTACTATTGAATTTCAAATGTTATCGATAACCATATATAAAAATCGCATTTTTATCGCTAATATAGTTGTATAAGTTACTACACTTTTTTGGAACTTATTGTTATAAGATATAAATGAAATTGTAGTTTTTCACTTTACATATAGGAATACGAAGTTGCCATATTATAAGTCTTGTATTAAAACCTCACTTACGATCTAACCTTTGTTAAAACCACTTGTTTTGCTCAGTCAAATTTGTTAAACTTAAAAGAAAGAAATTTAAAATAATTTTTAAATCTACCACATATGTATAATAATAACGCACCAGTATTATAGAAATACTTACCCTTTTATTCATCCCGATTACCCTTTAAAGGAAGCGAGATAAGTATAAGCTTTACCTAAAAAGTTGCATGGTCCACTCGAACCAACGGTAATTTAGTGGAACAACAACAAATACTTAACACACATCAAAAGCAGCAATGAACAAAACACATCAGTCATAATTAAACCCCAGGCAAATGTAAGTGAATCATTAGAAAATAACAAATTGAATTGAACTCAAAAAAACTAGGTTTGTTAATGAAAGCTTAAAATTGTATAAAATCAAAAAGCTAGTAAAAGAAAACCAAAAAAAACAAACTAAAAATAGGTAATAGTGAAAAGTTTACGGCAGGGTGTAGGTATGTAAAAAAAAACAAAAAAAGCAAAGTAATTCTAAAAATATTTGCATGCATGTGCATCGAAATATGTGTATGTATATGTATGTATAAAGCAATTTATCGAAAGCAAAGTGTAAAAAATGAAAGATATAAAAAAAATACCGTTACAAAAATCTAGTTATAAAAAATTAAACAAGTAAGGAAGAAATTTTTGCGTTAATTGCAAAGCAAAAACGAAAAAACACCGTTTGAAAACAGCATTTTCTATAACCACAAAAAAAAGAATGCACACACCTAATACATACATACACAATTAACCGTTTCAAACAAATTAGCAAACAAAAAACAATCATCTTTCAAATACTGCAGACAAAGGTATTTATATTTAGAAGAAAATAAACGCATATACATATTTGAATTTTATTTTATTTGTTCAATTTGGCAAAAAACACAATTTTTTCTTAAATAAACCAGAATTCATTCGTTCACTGTATGCATTTTTCATTCGCACATTTGAAACGGTCACTTTATTTTGCCTTGATCAAAGAGTATGTAAAAGATCACAAGCTCTTTGCATGTAATAACAATTTGTCTCTTAACTAAAACAAAAAACAATTCCTGATTTTATTTCTGCTTAATTAAACGTACATATATTACCAATACATTTGTTATATAAAATAAAGTTTTTCATAGGAACATGAACAAGAAATAAATGCTACTGTTTGAAATGATTAATCTCTTACCATAACTCAATGCTAATGATAATACAGTCCACTCAAAATTAAGGCTATTCGTGTAATAAAGTTAAGTCCAACGGAATAAGTACGTGAACAATTATTTACTTCGGAAAATATTTTCGTATAAAAATTAAATTAAAAAATTACTTACCTCCAATAATATATGGCTCAACAAAATATATATAAATATAAATTTAATAAAATATATACATAAATTTAATTTTAACTAAAAAAAAAAAAACAAACAAAAAAAAACATATAAATTAATTTTTTTGATTGTATAATTTTTTAATTTCCACTGATACAGTGAGTCGAAAAAGTTTTCGATAATAATCATTTTTTGCTGATTTTCCTACTCCCCATTGAAAATTCGCAGTATCAAGAAAGTATTTGTGTAAATTTAAAAAATAACAAGATATCAAATTATACATATTCTATTTTCATTTTTATTCTAATGCTATATAATATCCATCAAATATAGAAAAAAGAAACCAAAGTTGCCAAATCAGGCTCCATATATTAAGTAGAAATTTTCTCTAAGAGTAATTAAAGTATAACCCTAAACTCATCGAAACTGTGTACACAAAACAAAACTTTAACCTAATTAAATCTAGCAGTAAAGCTCTGGTACCCCATATAGAGCAAATATCTAACAAGAACACACCCAATACCCCTTACTTTAAATAACTATCTAATAGTATATTACATATTGACTTATTCTATTGTCAATTATCACACTTCTTGAGTTACTACCCTAAGATGACTACCACATCAGAGCCTTCTCCAAAAGATCGTTTTGCCTTCGACTGTGACTATTTGTTACAATTCTGTGCAAAGTTTCATAGAACTCCTGTTGAGGAACAGAATGAGACAATCCTTGAGGTCAAGTTTAAAGACCTTGAGGCACGGTGGAGTAAGGTAGAAGCGTCTTACAAAAAAATAATGATTGCTCCAGAAAACATTACGAATCCTGAAATAAAAGAAGAAAGAAAAACTAATTTTGAATTAGGCGAAGACTCATATTACCTCTGCACTTCCCAGATGCTTGACCTAGTGAAATCGTTCTGTTTGAAAAACTCAAATCTTCCCGGATTTGAAGCAAATGTCAGAAACTCAACATAAGCGCTTACCAAAAACTGTGTGTCAAACAGGCACACAACTGTATAAAACTTCCCCCTTGTGACACAGAGGTTTTTCAGGGAAGCTATGAGCAATGGCCTTCATTTGGGGACATGTTCACAGCAGTTTACATTAATCATACGAAACTGTCTCCTGTCACGAAGTTATATCATCTTCGTAATAAAACGCGAGATGAAGCAGGTGCAATAGTAAAAAGATATACTCTTTCCCACGAGAATTTTGAACTTGCGTGAAACGCTCTTAAAGCCCGGTATGAAAACAAACGTGTTTTAGTAGATAACCAAATTAAAATTCTTTTCAATATACCAGCCGCAACTAGAGAAGATAGCTATGTATGAAGATCGATATGTAAAATTTAATCTGCAGTCAATGGCTCTCTAGCAACCCTTAGAGCATTAGGAGTGGAAGTTGAAAGTTGGGACCCAATTCTTATACATTTGATCTCTACTAAACCACCGATGTTACGGTTTCACTTTAGGAACAGTCCCTGACATCTCCCCGTGAACTTCCAAAGTGGTCCCAAATGTCACAATTCCTTGTCGACAGATATGAGACAGTAGAACGCCTTACAAATATTAGAATCTTAAAAGATTGTTTTAGTCTCACAACAGCACGCCAACCTAACGTGCAAACCTTCTTGTCACAAGAAAATCTTTACGATAATTCATGCAAGCTTTGCAATGAAAACCACTCTTTAAGAAAATGCCCAAAGTTCCGAAACTTCACAGTGCAACAAAGAGTCGACTTTGTGTATAAAAGCAAGTTCTGCAACAATTGCCTAGCGTCATCCCATCTCAAAGCCAACTGCACAACACATGCCTCTATTGCAAAAGGCACCATCACACTTTATTGCATATGCCAAGACGACATCAAAAGTTACCCCAGAATAACGATAATGTTAAAAAAATAGTGCTTTAAGTGCTTCCCAAAATAAATATGCAAGTATTACCCAAAATGAAGTTGATAACATTCAGGAGGAATTGGCACCTACACCAAAAAAAGTACAAGCTAATTGCTCAGCAGGTAATGAAAATATTTTGTTACGCAAGGCTTTAGTGCAAATCGAGACCAGAGGTGAACTGTTCACCATAAGATCTCTTATAGACCTCGGTTCTCAACGAACATTTTTATCCGAAAAAATTAGAAGTCGCCTTCAGCTCCCATGCCGAAAATCTCATTTTCAAATCGTTGGCATCGGAGGTCAGAAGCAGATGGCAAGTAAAGAATGTGAATTTACACTGTACGCTAGAAGAACTGATACAAGAATTTCAATTAGAGCAATAGTCTTGCCAAAAGTTACTAAGCGACTCCCAGCTTGTAGCTTTGAAATTCCCCAATCCAAAGAACTTCTTAAATTAGATTTAGCTGACCCAACGTTCCACAAATCGGCTCAGATAGACCTGGTTCTAGGTAACGATTATGAGCAATTTATTAACACTGAGGGTATGAAGAAAATCATCTGTGGTAACACGTCGGCACAATTTTTGGATGGGTATTTAGTGGTCCCATCAAAACTCAACCCATAAAAGCCCTCACGTCCTCAGTTGCTACCTATGAAACATCTGAACTCACCACTCATTTTAAAAAATTCCCAATTACAATCGCAACATCACTCTGTACTCCACTAATACTTGACTCTGGATCATATGGAGAAAGCTTCATCTTAAGAAATTGTATCTGAGGGAAAATACAACTCGTTTTACTTACCTCATCATGCAGTACTGCGGCCAGAACACAAAACAACTTAGGTCAGAGTCGTATTTAATGCCTCCAGGAAGACAAAGTCGCAAATTTCTCTAAATGATATAGTTTATACAGGTCCCACTCTTCAAAATGATTTGAAAACCATAATTCTAAACTGGAGAAAATATCGGTACGTTTTTAGTGGCGACATACAGAAGACGTACAGTCAAATATTGGTACATCCAGAGGATAGGCCATTTCAAAGAATTCCGGAACAATCCGGATAGTCCAATCGAAGGTTACCAGCTAAAAACAGTGAGTGAGTTGTGTCCCTTATCTTGCAATCCGCGCCCTTCTTCAGCTCGCTTCAGAATCCCAAATCCCAAAAGCGTCCTCAATTCTTCGTTCAGAAACGTTTGTCGATGACATTCTTTCTGGAGACCACTCACTAATAGATACTATATTAGCTCAAATTCAACTCATTAGCTCACTGAAGTCAGCAGAATTACCCCTTAAAAAGATCTCTAACGATCCGCAACTACTCTCTCATTTGCCTAAAGACGATTTATATGATTTAGAAACAAGTTCTACCAAAACTCTTCGATCCTGCTAGTTGGCTAGCACCCATAGTCATTAAAGCTAATATACTTATGCAACAGCTTTGGCTAGAAGGGCTTCAATGGGACGATGACATTTCAATTGAGTCTTTCAAAAGGTGGAACGATCTCGTTTTAGATCTTTCAAAAATAGAAACGATATCCATTTACCTAAAAAGTTTTAATTCCTTTTATTTGATTTCATCGTTTAATCGTTTTCGTGGTCTGGATTCCTCGAACATTAGAACGAAAAACAATAGGAATAAAAGACCCCGACCAGATGAATTTCCCTCCTTACCGGATAAAACTATCTATGATCAAGATCTCCCTCTTTACTTAGTGGCTTCGGCCATTTCACTGAGCAACAATGCAGTAACGCGTCCTTTATCATCTTATAATGTGTTCCAAGTTGAATGTGAACTTAATGTTATATCCAAGCACAGGATTGAAGTCAACGAGATGAGAAGTGGTGATCTACTCATCAAAGTTGCTGATAAAAAAACTGCTGAAAAATTTTTAAAAGCCAATTGTATAGACAGTATACCGGTTCAGATTACGTTACACAAGACACTGAACACCATTCAAGGACGTGTTTTTTTGAATGTCTTAAAGATCAGAAAGTTGTAGAAGTGCGCAAAATAATGAAGAAAGATGGCGTCAAACTAATTTCAACCGGGGCCGCAATAATTACTTTTGATCTCATCCATCTTTCTGATAAGTTAAAACTTGGATGGGAACTTGTCACAGTAGATGAGTACATACCCAACCCAATGAGATGCATTACTTGTCAGAAGCTTGGCCATACCAAAAATACATGCATATCAATTGAAATGTGTAAAATTTGTGCGGCTCCTTCACCTCATCTAACATGTGCTAGGAAATATTGTGTAAGTTACACTCGTCATCGGATCCTCTTTGCCCTAGCTATTGGAAACACAAATCTGCCAACTTCATCTGTATTTCTAAAAGATGTACTTTCCGTGATGCTTAGAAAATTTTTGACCTCGAGAAAATCAATTTTAAACAAACAGACGTACGCCAATATTGTTAACAAAGATAATTTAGATAAATCTGCTAATTCTTCAATCACTGCAAAGCCAATACAACTAGTAATTCAAACAATTTTAACTCAAATTGATTCACTACCAGCGCCTTTTTTTATTAATCCCGTATCAAATACCCATAACATAAATAACAGTAGCAACAAACTTCGTACAACTAATATTGATATAATCAAAGAAAATCAAGTAAAAAAGGAAATAAAACCATCATCCGCAGCAGTTGATTTTCTTTCGGACAACATAACAATTAGTTTGTCTATTGATAAAAATTTTCGAGCAAATAACAATAACGTAAACACATCGCCAAAAAAGCTAAACAAATCGTCAACAGTACCATTATCTAAAACAAAAGTTAAAGAACAACAAAATCAACCCGCAGTTATATCACTCAACTTTTCAGTAGAATCTTTATTCTTTACCCAAACAGAAACAACTACACTTGTAAAGGATAAAAAAATATATTCAAGTGATGACAGGACTTTTTCTTTAAAAATGCTCAAAATAGGGTGAAACAGCTATAATGAATGTTGATCGAAACCTTGCAGGAGAAATGATCAGCGGTGACATTAGGAATGGGATGGGCTTTGCTACACCAGGCTTAAGTGAGATGCCGACTGATGTCGACATGTCCTCTTGTTTTCAACTTTATGAGAATATTCCGGAATTTAATACAATTATTACACCAAGAACTTACAAAGGATCTTTACCAAAAAACAATAAAAAATAAAATAAAACTTTTATAATAACGGATGCTTCAGATATCAACATTCTGCAGTGGAATATACAAGGGTTTCTAATTCATAAATATGCTTTGGAACTACTTGCAGCCAGATACAAATCTATTGCTCTTTAGGAAACGCACATTATGGAGAATAAATTACACCTACTACATTTACCGGGCTTCAAGGTATTCCCCCACAATAAGGACTATACATATGCAAAGTCTGACATTGCCATATTTGTTAAAAACAACTTTAATATAACTCAAAAACTTACGTCTAATGGGCAACTGTTTAATGTTTATTCTGAGTTTTCCATCTGATACAAAAAAAAAGGAAATGGAGTATACAATGTTGTATATAATGATTATAAAAATATTAAGTAGAGGGCGCATGGTAGCAAGAGCGCAGGCTTGCATTTAATAGTATCCGAAATGATTCGTTGCTCCAACACCTCCCCTCGAAGAATTTTGGATCCGGCGTTAAGCGGTTGCTTCAATCATGCCTAAACCACTGATACATTTATAGTGTTTTTGCGAAGGCAGACCCTTGGTTAGAACGTCTGCTGGCATATCGTCAGTTGGCATGTAGTTTAGTTCAATGTCGCCGCTTTGATGTTTTTCACGGATAAAGTGGTGACGAACATCTATATGTTTGGTGCTAGAGTGGTACGCGGAGCTCAACACCAACTTCTGTGCGCTTTGGCTGTCATTGTATATTGGCACTGATTTTTGTTGCACGCCAAGTTCGTTAAGAATTTCACGCAAATATAAAGCCTCTTTTGCTGCTTCACTTAAGGCCATATATTCGGATTCTGTACTGGAGAGGGAGACAGTACGCTGCTTTCGAGCCTCCCATGATATTGGTGCGCCAGCAAGAATGAAAGCATATCCTGAATATGATCTCCTGTCAGTCAAGTTGGCTCCCCAATCTGCGTCTACAACTGCGAATAGTGTTAGGTCGTTTTTCGTATAAAGCAGGCCGTAATGGATAGTGCCCTTTATGTACCGTAGCACTCGCTTTGCTGCCTTCCAGTGTTTCGAGTTATAATTGGAATTGAATTGGCTCAAGAAATTCACAGCAAATGCAATGTCGGGACGGGTTGTCACAGCCAAGTACATCAAGGCACCAATTAAACTTTGATATGGATACTTTTGCATATCCTTCTCATCGGCCTTTACAGGTTTTTCTAATTTGCTGCCAAATTCCAGTGGCGTATTAACAGGTTTGCTGTCTTCCATACAAAACCGTTTCAGAACTTCAGTAGCGTATTCACGTTGAAATAAGAATACACTGTGTCGCTTGATATCTTGGTGGAATTCTATTCCCAAGCAAGTTTTAACTGGACCAATGTCCTTCATTTCGAAGCTTTCAGCTAGAGATCGCTTCAATTGTCGCAGCCAAAGGTCATCGTTCGACGCTATTATTAATCGTCCACATAAACTGTGACCAGCATTAGTTTATATGATTTCTTCATAAAAAATAAACATGGATCACGTTTCGATGCCACCAAGCCCATTTGCATCAATTTTGTGGTTAACTTTTGGTACCACTGGAAACCTGATTGCCGTAATCCGTATAAAGATTTCCGTAGTCTACAAACTGGGTCTGTGCTAGTAGACAATGCATTTAGCCATGTGTCAGCAGTTCTTTTGATGTGGTCAGCTTTTTGTGGCACTGCTCCTAGCATGTCACCTGACGACAAATTCTCTAGCACTTTATCGAGATGTTCTGGTATTTGCATATATACGTCTTCTTCCAGTTCGCCATTTAAATATGCTGTGATAACATCAATTTGATGTATTTGCAAATCCATTTCTGTCGCCAATGCGACCATCATCCTCACTGATGCCAGACGCGTAACTGGAGAATGTGTTACAGTAAAATCCTCCCCTGGACGTTGTGAGCATCCTTTGGCAACAAGACGTGCTTTTTTTATTTCCGTTCTTAGTGCAAAAAACAAACCGATTCCCGATGATTTTCCTGCCTGTAGGACGCTCAACAATGTCCCACGTATTATTTGACAGTTGTGCAAGATATTCAGCTTCAATAGCTTTCACCCATGATGCACCTTCGTCACTGCAAACAGCCTCTTCAATAGTTAGCGGATCAGTAGAAATGGCCAAATTTAAGAATTCGCAATCTTCAAAATCGGCGCTGTTGTCGGAATCATAAACTTCTTCTTTTGCTTTTTCAGCCAGGTTGTAAAGTTTCTTTGGGCGGCCGCGCATTCCGGTTTTGATTATTCGTGGCCTCCCCTTGCCGTGTTTTTGATTTTGCAATATCTGGACGTCATCATTTTCACTGTTATCTTCGTTTGATAGTAGTTCATCAAGGGCTGTAGAATCGATTTGACCTTCGTGCTGCTGCGTTACGAACTCAATCTCAACAATCTCAAATTTTTTATTTGCATTTTCAATATTTGGAGTATAAAACATCTCATTCAAGGGGTTTTGAAATAACTTTCAAAGTGAACGGTTGTGTTGAAAAATAAAAAACTAAAAAGAAAATTATTGACATTTTTAATTAAAATTAAAATTTTGAATTTTTTTTTTGGAAAATTTTTGATATTGTGCGCACATTTTTGTTACCGTGTTGTTTTAAATAGAGATAGAGACTCTTAAACAACGAATTTAAAACAATTAAAATAAAAAATTTATATGCCTGAGCTTAACGCTCAAAAATCTTTAATTAATGATAGAAACGTTGTAGATCAACCTTCAACAGAAAATAAGAATACATCAGACAATGAAGGAAGAAAAAGAAAAAGTGAAGTAGTGAGTGTGACAATGACAAAACAACTTAAGAATAATTATTTCGCTATTCTTGATAATGATCAAGAATGTGATGAGGAATATTTAAAATTATTTGAAAAACATGCGCAAGAAAATGAATTACCAACAACATCTAGTAAATCCAGAAATAATAATTATAACTCAAATGCTAACATTCTGAATGAAAAGACAACAATCACTAACAACAAAAAGCAAAAAATTCCACCACTGAACATTGTTGGTGTGGATCCCAACGAACTGATCAAATTTATAAAAAATGGTCTCAACATAAAAGACTTTAAAATAAGAGAATTTTACAATAAAAAAATATCTCTTTATATGGTCTCAATGGACGATTACAACAGAGTGAAAGCATATTTACAAAAAACGAAGACAAATTTTGTAACATTTACTCCAAAATATTTAAAAACAAAAACATTTTTATTGAAAGGTCTCAGTGCAAAATTGAGTTGTAACGATATTTTGAATGATCTTCGGGCTTGTGAAAATGATAATCTCAAATTTGTAAACGTAAGAGAATTTACAACCAAAAAATCAATAAACGAGAAACGTTCTCTACCAATTTATTTGGTGCAAATAAGCAGTGAGAGTAAAGCTGGCGAGCTTAACAGAATCAAGGGTTTGCAGCATCGCTGTATTCGCTGGGAACCTTTGAGAAAACCTGAAATCCCACAATGTAGAAAATGTCAGAGCTTCTTCCACAGCGCGTCGAATTGTTATTTGCCTAGAAGATGTGTAAAGTGCAATGAAAGTCACGATATTGGAGAATGTCACCTGAATAACGTGCCTAACGAGGAGAGGGAAAAACTTTTTTGTGTGCTTTGTGGCAAACATGGTCATCCAGCATCATATAAAGGATGTGAGAAATATAAAGAAATCCAACAAAGACTGAGAGTTAAAAAACAAATTTTAAAACAAAATAGAGCTCCAAATGTTGTAACATATAATACAAACCCTAATATGAGCTTTGCGGATACTGTAAAGATAAACAATCTTCAAAATCAAAACAATATTAACCCGGTACAAATGGTCCTAGAAGAGTTTAAAAATTCAATGCAAAATCTCTCAAATCAAATAATTAACCTTCATAAACAATTACAGCTACAATCATCTAGAATAGATGCTTTATTTTCGATGATGGAAAACTAATTTAATATAATGGCGGAGAGTATGGTAAATAGTCTTAAAATCATTCATATTAATGTTAATTCTCTTATAAATTTAAGCAGAAGATATGAATTATGTAATTTCATAAATAAATATAGGCCAGACTTTGTACTTCTAAATGAAACAAAATTAAATAACCGACATAAAGTTAGCGTTAAAGGTTATCACTTTATACGCAAAGACAGAGTCAATTCAACTAGGGGAGGTGGAACGGGAGTATTAATAAAAGAAGACATTAAATATCAAAATATTACCAATAATATTACTAACTCCTTTGAAATGTTAGAAACTTGCATTTTAAAAATACCTTTGGTTGCAAATAAAACACTGTTTGTTATATCGGCTTATTACCCATCAGGTAATAATAACAATAGTTTTAAAACAGAACTAACACAGCTTTTTCAAACCCTAAATTTACAAAATGCCAATAACTTTTATATATTGGCGGGAGATCTCAATTGTAAACATATGGATTGGGGGAATAGTTCAAACAACGTAAAAGGTAATATGTTAAAAGATTGGCTTAACTGTAATGAGATGGAATTTAGATGTTGTTTATATGCCTCAGTTTTACCATCGTACCCGCGTTGTGGTTCGTTCTTAGACCTGTGCATAGCTGACTCGCGCTTATCGCTATGCAAGGAAAATAACACAATAAACTGCCTCAAAAATCTTGATTATGATAGCGATCATAGTGCAATCCAAATGTTTATTGTACAAAATAAAATTGAACACCCAATCACTATTTTTATAGAAAAACCTGATTCACAATTCAATTATAAACAAACGAATTGGAAAAAGTTAGGCAATAAAATTGTTAATGAGCTTAATGCAAACGAAGCTATACCAAATCAGAGGAACCTCACCAATTCTGAAATAGATTTTTATCTTGTAAAGTTAAATAGAATAATTAAACACTCAATTGAAAAAGTGGTTCCAAGATTTCATAGCACTGATTCTACAAAAAAATATACTAATTCAATTATAAAAAAATTACAATCGGAAAAAAGTAAAATTTTAACGGCTATCAAAAAACATAATAGATTAGAACATTTACTGTCCACAAATGAATTTAATTTATTGAAATGTAAAATTAAACTAATCAGAAAGCTTATAAATGATAATTTTACCTTAGCGGCCAATAAGATTGTACGTGAGAAACTGAAAAATATTGACCATAAGAACCCCTCAGATATGTTTAGCGAAGCCAAAAAGCAATTTAGAGCAATACAACCGGTCGATATTAATAAACTTCACATCCCACAAAATGAGGAATTTTTACTTAGAAGGGCAGGCTTAGTACCTGGTGACTTAGAAAGAGATGATCAAACAAATCAATTTATAATCAAAGATAACACTCAAATATTAAACACCATTGGGGCTTATCTAGAGTCTATTCACGCTTATAAGGAGATCAATCCAGAAAACATAGTGCATAGGATGGTTGATGCTTCCTTCAAAAACTTTTTGGAAACAAAAAGTGAATTTGAAAATAATCAATCATCACTTATAACATTTTCTGAAGACAACAAGGCTAATGAGGTAAGACAGTCTAGAAGTGACACTTATTTCATAACAAATGAATCGTTATTATACATTTTTAAAAACCTGAAAAACAAATGTTCGTCTGGCTTAGACAATATACCAAATATTATATTAAAACATATCCCTGACGTTATGATCAGTGAATATTGCACTCTTTTTAATAATATGCTCAACAACTCATATTTTCCTCGAGCATGGAAAATAGCAAAAGTTGTAATTTTGCCCAAAAAAGATAAAGATATAAGCAACCCAAAAAATCTTCGTGCTATAAGTTTGCTTCCAAATATTAGTAAAATTTTTGAAGTATGCATAAATAATATTTTAGTTAGATTTTGTGGAAAAAATAATTTAAATAGCGAAAGACAATTCGGATTTAAATACAAACATTCTACAATCCACGCAACACACTTGCTTGTTTCAAATATTCATTGGAATTTTAATAAATCCTACTGTACAGGTGCATGTCTAATTGATTTTGAAAAGGCGTTTAATAATGTATGGATACCTGCCCTTATTCACAAATTATTGAACTTTAAAATACCAATACTTTTAGTTATACTGTTACACAATATGTTGGAAAACAAATCTTTCTTTCTCTGTAATAGAAAGCAAATGAGTACTAAGAAATTTATAATAGTGAATGGTCTCCAACAAGGAACTGTAAATTCTCCAATTCTATTTAATTTATTTTTGCATGATCTATTAACAAAAATAGAAAATATCATTGCGTTTGCAGACGATATTATAATCTATCACGCTGATAACAAAATTGAAAACATAAATAAGGAATTACAAAAACATCTAAGAACAGTAGAAAAATACTCGTTAGATTGGAATATGAGAATTAATTTCGACAAATGTGAAACCATTCTATTCCGCCCTCCAGTAGGAAAATGTAATCACAATGTGAAAACTAAATGGAAAGAGTTTGGCATAAAATCGTACAATAATATAGCTATTCCTAACAAACAAGTTGTTAAATATTTGGGAATTAATCTAGATAAGTTTTTATACTATAACTTTCATATAAATTCACAGATAATAAAAGCAAGAAATGCTTTTTATATGTACAGAAGACTTTTTTATTCCCAATATATAAATAGTTCTGTTAAAGTAGCTCTGTATAAATCATTAATTAAGCCTATTTTAACATATGGATGCCCAATCTGGTTCAACATTTCTCCAGCATATATGGAAAAAATGCGTGTTTTCGAAAGAAAATGTCTTAGAGCTTGCACATCGCTCTATAGATCTAAAGAAAGTGGGTATACCAAATACATATCAAACAAAAAATTATACAACGCTGCAAAACTAAGCAGAATAGATAATTTTATTATACATCTCATTAGAAATCATATTGTTAAATGCTCGGAATGCTATGAAAATAACTTAATTATGGCACCATATTACACCAACGAAGAATACATACTCAAGACCATGCAAACTGGTTATGTACCACCTGAGGCTTTTACGTACCTCGATATCAAAGGTTTTATCCAAAATGAGTCTGGCATTCCTATATTTTACCATATATATAGAAGGGCCAATAATAAAACTATAAATTGCAGTCAAATCACAATTAATAATTCTAGATTTGATACAAATATTTATAAAAATGATAAAAACATAATGCCAAACATAAACAAAACTAAATTTTGGTGGCTAAGCTAAAAACTCCCGTTTCATGTTTTACCCTTTGACTCTTTTTTTTTTATAAAACAAATATAAAAGTATCATTTTTTTCGCATTTTTTTTGTAACATCAAAATATATTGCATTTAGTAAACAAAAAAAAAACATTAAGCTTATATTTATTTATGAAAAATAATAATAAAAAGTCATATATGAATGTATTTGAGAGCCCGTTTATGGGACTATGTATACAACAACATTAATTATAACTACTATTTGTTTATTTATAGTTTTAAATTCATAATTCTTTTTTTATTGCCTAAATAAACACTTAAAAAAAAAAAAAAAAAAAAAAAAAAAAAACATCTCATTCAAGAAACGAACATCACGGCTGATTATTATTCCGCGTTTTTGGGGCGACCACAAACGATAAGCTTTTGCCTCGCTGGAATAGCCCACAAGCACACTCTCTTCAGATCGGGAGTCAAATTTTCCATTTGATTTATCTTTTATCAAAACGTATGCTTTTATTCCAAAAGGCTTCATATGAACAACAGTAGGAGTCTTACTAGAAAACAATTTTTGCGGCACCTCATCGTCAAGGGATTTCGTCGGGCATCTATTTCTGATATAGTTCGCTGTGTTAATCGCCTCTGCCCAAAATACAGGTGGTAGATTAGCTTGCTTTAGCATACACCTGGCCATCTCAAGAAGTGTTCTGTTTTTGCGCTCTGCGATGCCGTTCTGCTGAGGCGTGTACGGAGCACTTAAACGTCTTTTAATGCCGCAGTCATCCAAATACTTCGTAAAATCTTTATTTATATATTCTGTGCCATTGTCGGATTAATTCATCTTAAGTTTTTTGCCTGTTAGTGTCTCAGCTGAATTTTTAAATTTTTTGAACTTTTCTAGCACATCAGACTTGTGCTTGATGAAAAACACTTCACAGTAGCGAGAATAATCGTCGGTGAATGTAACAAAATACTTCGCGCCAGAGTGTGAACTTGTTTTCATTGGGCCACAGACGTCGCTATGTACAATTTCCAGCAATTCCGTAGTGCGCCGCTCACTATGTTTTGAAAAACTCTCTTGTGTCTGCTTTTCGCTTATGCAAACTTCACACGGGGGCAATTTTTCATTGGAATCGAATTCAATGCCGTATACCATGCTCGTCAAACGCTTTAAGTCTCGTTCGTTGAGATGTCCCATGCACATATGCCAATTGTACAAGCTATTTCGTTTTGCCTCAGCCACATTTGCAGAAAATAATCCGCTTTTTACGTTGTATAGCAGCACAGTTTCACCATTCTTAATAATTGCAGCCTCATCTTGAGGGAAAACTACCTCGTAGCCTTTATCTGCAATTCTCGACACGGATAGCAAATTTATTCGTAAATTGGACACATACATAACCTGTTCAAAATTGATTCGCTCCTCCTGACCGTCTTTGTTGATGTTTACTTTGACATTTCCTATTCCAGTAATCTCTGCTGTATCATCGTTAGCTAAGCTTAGTTTTCGGCTAATTTCTTTAAAGTTGTCAAAACTTTTTCTGTTCGGGCTCATATGCGATGAGCAACCGCTGTCCAGACTTTTCGTTTTTCTCCTCCTTATGGCGTTGAGCACTTGCATTTGATATTTTTCCGTGTTGTTTTGATCGGCAATATCGTGCAATGTGACCAGGTACTCCGCATTTAAAGCACGTTTTGTTTTCTTTCTTTTTCGTTGCTGTGTTTGTATTTGTATGCATTTCTGTGGTATTTCGTTTTGCATTTCCAGAGCCACCATTTTTGTTGAAAAACTTCTTCCTTGAATTGGCAAGCAAGACATTTTGCTCAGTTGCTGCTTCCATTACCTTTCTCGAATGTTCTTCTTCTAGGATTTTGACTCTAAGAACATCTGGTTGGGGGAGTTCATCTCTTGCTTCCAAAGCACAGCGAAACATCTCAAAAGACTCAGGCAAGCTATAAAGTAGCAAAATAGCAAGCAAGTCGTCTCCTACAGTCACATTTATTTCCTTCAGTTTATTTACAGCATGGAAAAACTCGTTCAGGTGTACGCGAACATTTTCACCCTCCTTCATGCGTGTAAGTGCAATACGTTTCAAAAGTGTTGCTTTTCGCACAGGCCCTTTTGAATGAAAGGTAGACTGCAATTTTTCCCACATTTCACGCGATGTTGTGCATCCGGCAATAAGTCCCAATTCAGATGCCGATATTGAAAGAATAATATCAGCGCATGCATTTTCATCAAACATCTTCCATTTAGCAGCACCTGCATTAGTTGGGCATACATTTGTGCCATCAACGTAAGCCCACAAATCTGCTTTTATCAAGATTGCACGCATGTGCATTCTCCACGTATCGAAATTATCCGCGTTTAGCGGCTCAATCCTCATAGATGCTGTTGCCATAATTACTCTTCGTAATTGTGCTCAAACAGAAGCTTCTTATGAAATAATTCTTTTTATTCTACACTCACTTTTACCGCGAAAACTTGAATTTTATATTTTTAGGTCTGGGCTCATAACCTGTTTAATGTTTATTCTGAGTTTTCCATCTGATACAAAAAAAGAAAATGGAGTATACAATGTTGTATTTAATGATTATAAAAATATTAAGTAGAGGGCGCATGGTAGCAAGAGCGCAGGCTTGCATTTAATAGTATCCGAAATGATTCGTTGCTCCAACAGCAACTCTTATTTCAGCAAATTATGTTAAGATGTGGAATAGACTTTTGTATCACAAACATCTATAAAGAATGCAACATTAATCTTACCCTTCAGATGGTTAATGCTATCCCTATGGCAGGCAACTATCATCACCTAGTAATCGATGACAGCCTTGCCTTTTTTAATAAAAATACAACTAATTCTGACGTTTTCAAAAAATGTATGACCGAGAAAACAAATTGCTTTTCACCTAATTTTTTTTTTATTCACGGATGGCTCTTATGATAATGGTGTATAATCTTATTCTGTAGTTGAAAGTTTGGACAACAAAAAATTCATTGTTGTTTTGGAGGATCGTTTGCCAGATTTCGTTAGGATTTTTGTAGCTGAATTAAATGCAATAAAGAACGCCATCGACTATGCTTTAGGTAAACAAGCAAGAGCGATCATTTTCACCGATAGTTTAAGTGCTACTAAAGCCATTAAGAAAAATAATAATGGACTACATGATAATATTATACATCTTCCAAGTACTAGTGATCATTTGTTACTGGTGTGGATTCCATCACATATTGGGATAGAGGAGTACAATGCAGCGGATAGGGCCGCAAAAAATTCTTTAACTTTGGGCAGAATTTCCGAAACACCATGTTTTCCTAAAACTTTTATAGGACACTTTAATCATTTTGCGGAACAGATAAACCCGGTTCCTAGGAGAAATAAGTACAACAAAAGCCTTACACGCAGATAATGCGACCTTGCGCAATTAAGAGTAGGAAAAACAATATTTAATACACAGCATTACTACAACAGGGTTGAGCCGGCCGCTTACAGTTTTTGTAATGTTACGCTTACTGTTCCACACATCTTAATTGATTGCCCTGTATCGAAAATGGATTCAACTCTTGAGGAAGTTCTCAACTGTGCTTCTTTGAAAAATCTCTCCAGAATATGGAAATCGCTAAAGTGTCATGGAATACAGAATATTTAAGCCTTTCATTACTATTTTCGCTTTTATTTAATTATTTTTAAGAAAACATACACATAAATACCCAAATTGTATTGTACCTTTGTTTAAAATTTATAATCGTGCGCATATGGTCTTGTTACCCGGCGCCTTTAAAGGATTTGCTATAAAATCATTTATAGAATATTTAGGCTAAATAAATAGATAAATAACTTACGGTTGCTGTCGGTGATAACATTTTCATTTGACAACAGCAAGACAACAGCTGTTTTCACATAAAAATATTACTATAGACGACGCTGCAATTTGACAGCATTTACAGTTATGTTATAACGCTTCGTTTTATTTAATAATTTTTCCTAATATGTTCTGTTTGTTATTATTTTATTTTAAAGTAAAATTATATTGTTGTTCATTGCATTGATATACTTAGTATTTGAAAATATTTTTGTTGTGAAAGGTTTTGAAGTGCCCATAAAAAACTATACATTTCTCAAAGTCGGTAGTTATGTAGTTAACAATCATCCGACCCTATCATTCATTGTATTTCTTTACTTTATTGGAATGATATATAAACATAATTAAGAAATATATTCCAATAAATTGACAGGAGAAACGCCCGGCATGAGTTGTGCTAATGGCACAGTGAGATTGCCAGCATTAGAAACTCCATTCGAACCATTGTATTCGTTAATTTTTGGAACATCTCAAATGTCGAAGCACTTTTTGAGTCATATTCAAAAATACAATTCGGCATTTCAAATGATTTCTTTTGATGCTACTAAAATTATTAGAGATAATTTTATGGCGACGTTTAAGGGAAATACTGCAGCAGGATATTTCCATGTTTATATCAATCTGCACCACAAAGTACTCGGTAGTTTTAAAAATTATAATCCAACATCTACCTAAAAGTGCATACATGTTGCAGATTCAGGGCCAGATTTATCATCAAGCAGGTTCGTTATTGCCATACCCCAACGCTGGTCATAAATTTTTGTAAATTTTTTGCTATTGTTTTGAATACAAGGCGAGAAATTATTCGTGAGCTAAAAAGGGTTTTCCATTTGCATAATGCATCAGTTCAATTGTTCAAAATTGCTCTCGATCGTATGCTATCTGACAATCACAAAATCGTTATAAAAGCTAATAGAACACCTTTTGGAGAACATACAAGGCGGATCAATGCTCTTTAAATTGATGAGGTTGCAATTGCAATTCTTGGTGATCAGTTTTAATCGCGTGATATTGTACTTCATCGCAGAAAATGCATCGTAGTTATGATGCATTAAAATACCAAAATATTGCATTGGAAAGGTGACGATGGTTACCATATCAATATACAAATGATTGATCCACGAACACGTAAACAATTGACCTAATTTCAGGGCGTTGCCATTTCATCATTTCTATAATTTTCTAAAATTAAATTTGGCACTTATTTTTGGGTCTACATGTAAAGAAAAAAGTTAGTGCTATGAATTTTTATGCATATCAATTGATGGTTCGTCCACAAGAACAAAATTATATTTTGAGATGTGGTAAACTATGCCATCTGTCAAACTAAACGTCTTAAATTTATTCGTTTCAACCAAGCAAAATTAAGATCCGAAGAATACATTCATTTGCAAGATGCGATATCGAATGATGTTAATGTTAATGACATCGTACGTTTAACTATATTGCCATCTTCGTATATTGGTAGCCCATGGCATATGAATGAATATGCACAAGACGCAATGTCTTATGTACGAAAATACGGTCGACCGGATCTCTTCATTACATTTGCATATAATCCGCAGTAGGATGACATCAAACGCAAGTTATTTGAAGGACAGTCGACAACTGATCGTCATGACATAACAGCACGTGTTTTTTTGCCAAAAATTGAAAGCACTTATGGATTTAATTGTGAAATTATGTGTATTTGGAGAGGTGCTTTGCCATATACACTCCATCGAATAGCAAAATATATTAATTTGGCTGGTACATAAATTAACTCCGGATCAAATCGATAACGTTATATCAGCTGAAATTCCTGATCAAACTGCTGATCCTGACTTATTTCACGTTGTCGTTAGAAACATGATACATGGCCGGTGCGGAGAACTTAATATGAATTCGCCATGTATGATTGATGGAAAATGTTCTAAACGATACCCAAGGCAATTGACTTCAGACGCAATGACGGATATCCATTGTATCACCTAATGATATTGGCAATGCGGCAGCCATTAGAATGCGTAACCAGGATGTTGAAGTTGATAATTGTTAGATGGTTCCGTATTGTCCATTATTATCGAAAACATTTAATGCTTATATAAATGTGGAGTATTGTAACTCTGTCAAATCCACTATATATATTTGCAAGTATGTAAATAAAGGAAGCGATATGGCTGTTTTTGCTGTTGCTGGTGACAATACAAATGATGAAATTACGCAGTATCAAATAGGGCCCTATATTAGTAGTAATGAAGCTGCCTGGAGGATTATGTCTTTTCCAATGCACAAAAGTTGTTGTTCACTTGGCTGTGCATCTTGAGAATGACTAACGTGTTTATTTTAATGAAGGAAATGGGTTGGAAATAGCAGCACAACCATCATTGACTACGTTGACCGCTTTTTTTAAATTATGCCAAACTGATACATTTTCGATAAATTTGATATATTCTGAAGTGCCTCAATATTATACATGGAATGTGTCTCGAAAAAAATTTCAAAGACGTAAACAAGGAACAGCAGTCGATTGTATCGCGGCATTTTCCAAACAGATGCAACTGACTGTTTTTATTTGCAATTGTTATTAGTTAACATCAATGGCCCAAAATCATTTCAATAATTTTGGAATAAATATAAAATTTTAATGGCAGAAGATATTTTAATTCGTATGCGTCATCATGCAAGAAATGCTGATATGTTGATTACCTTGAAAATGTACAACGAAGCTTTGATAATAATTGAAGATACGTGTCTAACGATTACCAATAAAGCGTGAGTACAATTAAGTATGACCGCACCAAATCGTGTGATGCATCATTTGTTTGATCGTGATTTGCAACGTGAGCAGGAATTCAATTCTAATGAATTGCGTTTATTTGTACAATCGAACATAAGCCAAATGAATATTCAGCAAAAACATGTATATGACACAATCTTGCTAGCCGTTTCCAATAATGCAGGTGGATTATATTTCTTGGATGCATCTGGTGGTACAGGTAAAACGTTCGTTATATCATTGATTTTAGCGACTATTCTATCGGAATTATGGGATGAGTGTACAATGGCGAATAAAAAGTCACTAGAAGCATTTAATCGTACAATGCAAGATTTATGTGATAATCAGCAGCTTTTTGGTGGTGCTTTGATATTACCGTCAGGGGATTTTCGTCAAACATTGCCTTTCATTCCTCGATTAATTCCTGCAAATGAAATAAATGCCTGTTTGAAGTTATCAGTACTTTGGAGATCTATTAAAATGTGGACACTGAACATTAATATGCGTTTTCACCTAAAAAATGATCCCGCTACCCATGAGTTTTAAAAACAAATGCTAGAAATTGGTGACGGCAAAATACAAATCGACAGTACCAACGGATTGATCTCTATACCGAACAATATTTGTACAATTACGCAATCAATAGATGAATTGATTGAACGTGTTTTTCCGAATATTCTTCAGAATTACAGATATCATGATTGGATGAGAGAACGTGCCAATTTAGCACCGAAGAATATTCATATCAATGCCATTAATTTTCAAATTCAATTGAAACTGCCAGGTGTTGTCACGACATACAAATCAGTTATGAATCAAGATGAGGCAGTGAATTATCCAATTGAATTTTTAAATTCATTGGAACCGGCTGGTATGCGAACGCATTGCTTGAATCTGAAAGTTGGTTCTTTGATCATATTATTGCGAAATATTAACCCACCAAAACTGTGTAATGGCACCAGATTGGCAGTGACAAATTTATTGCCAAATTTGATAGAAGCTACGATCTTAACTGTTAAATAAAAAGGAGAAGTTTGTTTTATACCGCATATCCCCATGATTGCAACTGATATGCCATTTGAATTCAAACGATTACAATATCCTGTACGTT
This sequence comes from Trichopoda pennipes, assembly GCA_030448955.1. Taxonomy (NCBI): domain Eukaryota; kingdom Metazoa; phylum Arthropoda; class Insecta; order Diptera; family Tachinidae; genus Trichopoda; species Trichopoda pennipes. The sequence goes on from JASKUP010000042.1 coordinate 9,444,774, forward strand.
TACCATTTGCGATGTCCATCAAAAGAGTTGAAGGGCAAACACTTAACGTTTGTGGTGTAAATTTGGAGGAATCATGTTTTTCACATAGCCAACTTTATGTTGCCTGTTCCATAGTCGGTACCCCCAGCCGTTTGTTTATTCTTGCTCAAAATGGAAAAACAAAAAATATTGTTTATCCAAATGTTTTAGATTAAGTTTTAAAACGAATAAACCAATTTGATGTCCCCATAAAAGTGTTTCATTATTTTTCTTTATGCGTATCGAAGCACGCTCCGGGCCGCTAGTAACTTATAACTACGAAAACAAAACAAGATCAATAGAAAAACAACAAGAAATGACAAAAACTGTTAGCGCCACTGTCGTTTAATTGATGATCGATTATTTATTTATCTTAGTTATCAACTTATTGTAATCTCAATTTGTAAAAACTGTATAAAAATACCAAGCTTTAAAAGCGCGCATTTTGTATTGGTAGAAGAAAGTCATCCTGAACTCAAATAGCAAAGTGTTCAGTAGTAAAATTAAATTAAAAGTGAGTTTGTCAAAACTACAGACAATAGAGCTCTTGTAGAAAACGTTATAAAATCTATTTGTCGCGCTTTGTTTCATACTAAAAAGCAATATATAAAATAATTTGGATTTATTTATATATTCCTAACTTATATTTATTTTGTAATTAGGAATTTCAACATACAAATACAATTGAACTTTAATAAACTGAATTTATTGAACTTTGTGTTTGTTGTTTATAATCTTATGAAACTAGGCGCTCGGGCGAATTCCCGTAACCGTAACCAAAAAACAAAAAGAAAAAAACACTAGGGAGTTCTCTAAGGAACCTGCGCTCTCCAGGGACTTCGCAGACATTTCCACCATATAGATATCCACCCGCCTAAAATCAATTGCGCTATAGGTTCATCTACATGATGGCCTGCGAAACTCCAAGTGTTGAGTTTAATATCTCATATAAGGTGATAGGTACCACCCAGGTATTTAAGCCTGTCCAAAGTCCCAATTAGTTATCGTCCTAAGTTATCGTCGACTAAGTCTGTACGATATATACTTTCGGTAAATATATCCTCCTTCCCTTGAACATTACCGCCACAGTCTCCGCAATGCTTAAAGTTAGACCCCATTCTGTGAAATAGTCTCTATCGTCAAACAGTAATTTAGTAAAAGATTCTCCAAATCCCATATTTATCTTCTTGAATATAAGCCTGGGCATCTTCTCTTCAGTCTATTCAAATTGACTAAATAGGAATTTTATTTAAACAACACAGCAAAGAGGCAACAGAATTCAAAAACACTTCGAAACTATTGTCATTTTTCTACATAAGGGTTTCCTTGAAAGCCATTCATAAGTAATTAAAAAAAAATTGCAAATATTTTTACAAAAACACAAAATGCCTATGCAATAAAAGCAAACAGTTTTATTGTTTGGAATCATTTTTAAGTTATTCTATGTTAAAATTCGCTAGATTCCTTAAACATAAATATTATATGATATTCTCATAAAATATTTATGATACAAAAGTAGCCATTTTTTTCAATACTGCTTAAATAGCTCATCAGTGGATTTTATCCGATGTTTTGTATAGAATTACTTACAAAATAAAAAAGTTGGCAAATCTACAACCTTTTACCTTTAATATTGTTTTAAATTTGGTGAGTCTCTTGCAGAAAATTTCTATCTGCGCAAATGTTGTTCATATAGCAGAATCAACAGTTTTGTCACATCTGCAAATGGTGATGAATCCAAGCACCGGTACGACTTATCAAATTTGATTGCAAAAGTCATTATTTATGTGCTTTCTAAAGAGTCTTCTCACAGCCACACTGAAGGACTTGTTTTTAATTGAAATGGTTAAATGGAAATAGGTTAAAGTATCCATACTTCTACGCCACGCATTGCGTATATTGACTTATGTAAAGGACAAAATAGTAACATAAAACTAGCATTAACTTTGATGAAAATTGTTCAGTGTTCAAAAACAGTATCTAAATTCTTGATCACAAATTTTTATTTCCGGGTTATTTATACTTATCAAATAATACTCACTTTGGTGTGATAGAAAAGGCCTTGCCCCAAACAAATGTTTTATAAAGTCAAACGGCTGTATGCATAAAAACTTAAAGTAGGTTTAACTGCTGTTGTTAAGCACAATTTCCTAAAGTTGTATTCAAAAAACGTTTTTACCTTAACATACCTTTGTTAACTTATAGTAGGAAAAGCCTACGTTAAACCTACAATAAATTTACAGTTCAATTTTATTATTGAAAGTTCAAAAACAAAACAAATTGTGTTTACAATAAACTGAGCAGTTTATTTTGAAAGTGGCATAAGTTACTTTGTTATTTTCATCTTTTTATATTTAATTAGTTTATAAAACATTTTAATTTTTAGCTATTTCAACTAGTCTGTATTGAGTTTTCTTTCTGAAACAGATTTTTCTAATGATTGTGTTGAAATAAAATCTTTTTTCTCCATGTTGTGTACTGTGAGGAATTTTTTCGACAGGGGGCTATTACTACTATTACTATTTTGTCCTTTACATAAGTCACTATGTGCAATAATATGCTTTTGAGTTGTGACATTCTTAGATATTTTATATAACACGAAGCAACCGCCTGAGAATAAAAAAATAACAAAATAATGCTAATTGTGTGTAGTATATTAGATGTCGCTATAATATAGTTCAGTAAATTGCACTATTCTTTCGAACTAATAAAAATAAGTCCAATAATCACAACAATACTTCACACACACTTATTACTTGTTTCCATTTCTTTCTAAGCTCCGTAAATAATTTCCTAAGTACATCGACTAACGCTATTTTCAAAATAAGCATTTTTGTTACACCGTTAATTATCAACACTCCTCTCAAACAAATCTCAATACTTCTTTGCTTATTAATATAAAATTTATTAAAAATGAAAAAAAGAAACTGATCAGTTGTGACTTATGCCAATTTCAATGTAAACGGCTCAATTGACAATTATACTTTGTTATTTCAAAAATTTTTAAAAATGTTTATTAAAATAAATTATAGTAAATAAATAATAATAAAAACTAAAATTTAACATGCCATTCAATATAAAACATCTTAACAGCTTTATTTTATATTTTACAAAAATATAATTATAATTAATTATTTTAAACAAACGTTTTATTGATGTACATATAATCAAAACAAAGCTCGTTATCCGAATAATTATTTTTTTAATATGAACAAATTCTTTGCAAGTTCTTCGTAAGCCTTTTGGGTGCTTTGCGTTTTATTAAAAAGATTAATAAAAAAACAAAAAAAAAAAAAATATGTTGATTTTGCTTAAAACAATAAAAACAATTTTTATTGATCTAACTACCCGGATAAATAATATTCATTTTTATACATCGTTAACTACAACGTGACAACTGAAAATAGTGGCATTGCCAGAATCAAAATACTAATTTTACTAAAGCATACATTATCTAAAGTACTGTTTATGAATACCATTTTTTAACAAACGTCTGTTAGCCTTAAGGTGTTTGTTAACTAACGTGTACTTTTAAGCTCAAGTAAGCGTTTTTTATGCATACAGCCGTAAATGATTACTATAGGGTGATAGCCCCCTGTCGAAAAAATCGTTCACAGTTCACAACATGAAGAAAAAAGATTTTATTTCAACACAATCATTAGAAAAATCCAGACCAAATAAATACAGACCAAAACAATGGATTCAATTTTACCATGATATTCCCTATAAAATGTTTTATAAACTAACTTAAGATATAAAAGATGACAAAAACAAAGTGACTTATGCCAATTTTAAAATAAAACGCTCAATTTATTGTAGGTTTAAAGTAGGTTTTTCCTACTTTGAAGTTAACAAAGGTATTTTAAGGTAAAAACAGTTTTTGAATGCAACTTTAGGAAATTGTGCTTAACAACGGCAGTTAAACCTGCTTTAAGTTTTTATGCATGCGGCTTTTAATACATAAACGTTATTTAGATTTCGTTGCTTAGCATTTGTAAGCACTTTTAATGAAGCATTCAAGGCCGTGACAGATAAAGCTTTTGCTTTGCGTTGCGTCAGAGTTTCGCTTTGACATTTGAGTTAAAATGTACGTAAATGTATGAAAGTTGCCACATAAAGCACTTTTGACGCAGCGCAAAGCGAAAAGTTAACCAACATTCAACTTTTTGTGCGCTTTGACAAACACCTGGCTTTTATTATTTGCGTTTGTGGGTTTATGTGTGGGCGTAAACAAAAAATTCATGAGTGTTGTCAAAGTTTATTGTGACATACACCACTTGATTTACGCTTTTGCTTTAAAGTTTCAAATGTCACGCAAAGCAACAAAGTTTTATCTGACACGGCCTTCACTGCAAAGGTTCGTATCCAAATTCTTTTATTTTATTCTGGACATATTGTAAGGAATAACAGGGTCGCCATGTAAAAGTATAAAGGACTAAGATGGCAGGATCGCCATGTAAGGAATAACAGGATGTTGAAAGATTATGATGGTTCCCTATAGCCCTTTCTATATTTTAATAGCTGTATAGGGTGTCAGCTAGTGGTTTAGGCGTTCAAAAGAACTGCCAGAAGATAGAAACTAACAAATGAAACAAGGCAAGTACTGCCAGCTAAAGTTATCAGATATTAGTCTTCTCTTTATTTAATTTACTATGGCTTATATACTACTTATGCAAATCTAACTTATAATCTAGAATTGAGTGATTTCTAATTCCACTCAATTTGTAATATGAACATGAATTTGAATTTGAATATGAATTTGAATATGAACAAATAGTATAGGTAACATGCAAGCGGTCAACAACACAACACATGTCAATAACATTGTATTTGATATCCCAAATGTGTCAGCATATTTACAACTGGGTTATTGTAACACTCTACATGAGTTGTGTTGGCTTGCATACACTATACATGCCGTATGACTACTGGATGCACTACACCCTCACCGTCAAGAAAATCGTACCGTATTTATGAAAGAAGTACGGTAAGATTTCTGTGGAATACGGCGTGAAGTGCAGCGCTTTTTGTTTTCATGTTTTACAATGTAGTGTACTTATTGATAATTTTATTTTTATGCCAATTTAGTATTATATCATGCAATAGATAAAACAATACATTATTTCCTTAGTCTACAATTTATTGTATGGTTTTAGCAGGTTATTGTGGAATTCTTTTTCTTTTCCATTATATTCTATTGTGATATTAACATTATTTTTACTTATAATTTTTGTACGGGCCCTTATAACAAAATTTTTTTTTTTTTCTATTTTTACTAAAAGTAGATCTCCTATATTTTAATTCATTATGTTTCATTCAATACAAATTTTAATTTGACCCCGTAACTGTTATGATGTACCGGTTCTCATTTGAGATAAGAAGAAGATCTACGGTGTTAAGTGAAATCGCTTCAAAACTGTTGTTTAGAGTGTTTGTGTCAGAGGTTCTATTATGTGTTTTGTTTGTTTCAAGTGTCACAGTATGTTATAAATTTCTTTACCATCTTTTTCATGTTTTTCCAAATGCATCTTCTTTATAATTTTATAATTCTTTTTCCAATTCCCAAGTGGCCTGTAATATGAAATTCAATTTATATTTAATTATGTCATCTGATATTCTTTTAGAGGGCTTGTATATTATTATTCTTAATTGAGGACTTTCGTTATTTACTTTTATATTTGCATATGCTTCTTTTAATTCTTCTTTTGTATATATTTTAAATATTTTATCTTCTGTTGGTAGCGCTAATTCTTTAATTTTTTCTTCCTTTATTTTAGATATCAGTTTCCTCAGAATCGAATCTAGTTTCGCTGAGTTATCGCTGAATCTTGCATGCATATTATCATTATCTGTATGTAACTTCTTCATAATCGAATCTAGTTTCGGAGAATTATCATTACATACTTTATTCTTATTAATCTTATCCTTGGCACATAACTTCTTCATGGTCGAAACTGGTTTCGATGAATTAGCATTATGTCCAATGTGCACAATATTGTCTTCTAAATTATAACTTCTTCTTCTATATTTTCTATTTTATTAAATTGCAATTTCTTCATATTCTTTATATTACTAATGGAGGTGCATTCCCATATGTGAAGTTGATCAGACTTCTGAGAATTGCATTTTTCCACATCGTCCCCTTTTACGCGCGTATTATATTTTTCCTTATTTCTCTCATCTTCATTATATTCTTCTGTTTTTATATGCCTCATCATTTGTATTCTCATTATTATTATTTGCCTCTTTGTATTTATATTTGTTATTCCAAATTTTCATTGCCATTGTACTACTATTTTACTTCAAAAATTTTTGACTCTTAATTTCCATTTTCTACGTGACATATATTTTGGTCTTTCCTAAATGTGTTCGTTAACCCCGTTTTTGCATATTCGTCATTGTCTTCAATCTGTTAATTCTATGAAAACATTCTCTGTTGTTTTACTTTATTGTAGTTTAATATTTCATAAATTTTAGTGGGTCAGTTTGTAATAGAATATCTTCTAAGGTTACTGTGTTGGTTATTGTGTAGAATTTTAATATGTGTCATTCCGTATTTTGGTGCTATCGAATTACTAAAAAAATTTCTTTGTTTTAATTCATTATTGAATATGACGCAATCTTCCCAAAGTTGTAGTTTTATTGCATGAATGATTATGATTATTTGTGAATTGTTTGCATTAATAATGTTATTGTATATGTTTTGTTTTAAAGGAGATTTAAACTAAATATAATTAAAAAATACTTGTTAAAATAATAACATTTAATGTGGATATTTTTATATAATAATATTAATAAACTTAGTTTCTAAGAATTTTTTTTTTTGTTATATGTTGATTATTATATATATTACATTATTTGTATGGTTTTCCGTTAAGATAACAATAGAGGGTATATCAATATATTTATTAAAAACATTTAAGTTATATTTAATGGAGGTGAAAAATGTATTGTACTACATAATTTTAATAATTTTGTGGGATATTATACATATATTTATATGTATGATATATGTATTTTTCTTTTCCTTTTCTTTTTTAGTTTTCTTAAATTTACTACGACTCTCCTTTTATTCTTATTCTCCATATTCTTTTTTCTTAGTACTAAAAAGAGTGGAGTATTGAAGGTTCTATTATGTTGTTGTTAGGCATTTTTTTTTTATTTATATGATTTTTATATAAGGAGGTTATCTATACCTAATTCTTTTGTATTTTCTTATTTCTATTTAGTTGTCTTTATTTTGCAATTTCTCTGCTTTCCTAATTGCCATTATTGTGTCCCTTGTCTGAGTTCTTTTGGTGATTACGTCTTCTGCTTTTGGGGTATCTGTTATCCCTCTAAATTCCCAAATTAATTTTAATACTTTCAGTTCCTGTTCCATGTTGACTTCAGGATCCTCCAAGGGAAGTTTTTGGTCTAGATCTAAAGGATTCTTAGGTCTTTTCCTCATGATGAAAAAAAATGTTTTTCTCTTTCCTTTTTCTTCTTCTTTAGTTATTTGATCTTACAAAAATTTCTAGATAAAAATACAATCATATCCTGTTAACGTTTACAGGAAATATTGGTCCGGTATGCAGAATGGTAGGCGGCAGGATCTTAAGTTTTGTTTATTGAAGCGCAGGATCAGTCCGCAGGATCGGTCCGCAGGATCGCCATGTAAAGGATGTTGAAAGATTATGATGGTTCCCTATAGCCCTTTCTATATTTTAATAGCTGTATAGGGTGTCAGCTAGTGGTTTAGGCGTTCAAAAGAACTGCCAGAAGATAGAAACTAACAAATGAAACAAGGCAAGTACTGCCAGCTAAAGTTATCAGTTATTAGTCCTCTCTTTATTTAATTTACTATGGCTTATATACTACTTATGCAAATCTAACTTATAATCTAGAATTGAGTGATTTCTAATTCCACTCAATTTGTAATATGAACATGAATTTGAATATGAATTTGAATATGAACAAATAGTATAGGTAACATGCAAGCGGTCAACAACACAACACATGTCAATAACATTGTATTTGATATCCCAAATGTGTCAGCATATTTACAACTGGGTTATTGTAACACTCTACATGAGTTGTGTTGGCTTGCATACACTATACATGCCGTATGACTACTGGATGCACTACAATATTATTTCCTGTAAGAGTTACCTGCCTTCAAATTTCAGTTACATTTATTTTGATTTCTTTTGTATGAATGTTTAACAGCAAAATTCATAATATGGTTACAAATGTGTCTTGCTTACGATTTAAAATAAAACAATTAAGCAATAAAGAAAACTACTGGTTACAAACTGCGTAGAAGTTTATACACACACACACAACTACAATTTGATATGCTGTTTACTAACTGTCTGGCATGCAAGAAAAAAAATCCAAGTATGCTGCTTATCATCTAAACGCGCAAGTTACATATACTAAAACAAAGAGATAACAACCCTCATTAAATTTGACGGGTATTTCCACAAATTAAGAAATAAATATTAATAAATAGAAAAAGGTCCTAAATAAACACGAACCATTTTCTGTGTCATTAGGAAACACATGTAGACAGTAATGTGTTTATTTAGGGTCGTAATAAAGCAACAACAAGTTGCAATAAAATTAAGTAATTAGGAATAAGACATAAGAAATAAGAGATAAGAAATTAGTATTTAAGAACGAGAAATGGTTATAAAAAAGTTAGAAAAAATAAGAAAAGAGTTCAGTCTGATTTCTCCCTCCAATAAAGAAAGCACTAAAGAAATATAAGAAAAATTTGAATTAAATAATAAAACAAAATAAAACATTGTTAATTTTTTAGATAATAAAATAAAATTAAACGTTGTTTATTTTTTAGAAAGACTAAAAATAAAATTAAATATAAAGAATAACTAAAAATAAAATTCGCAAGACAAAAAATAATTTTACAACAACAAATATACAGTTGTTTATCAACTGCGTAGTTTTCTAAGAAACCCTTTTTATTTTTTACAAAAGCAACAACAAATGTATTGAAATAAATCCCAAGCATAAACCTTATCAGCATAAAAACAAAAACAACTATACACACATGCATACAGGCGCCTATACAATTAATAAACAATTTACAAAAACAAAACGCGATACAAAGGGATTAGGAGATTCTTAAATCTTTTAGATTCTAATTGGACAAGTATAAATAGCGGAAGCGTCTGAGTGGATAATCAATCAGTAAATTAAACCTCAGCGAGTGAAGACGTGCATTTTTAAGTAAATTGTTTTGTGTCAACTTTGTGTAGTTAAAGTAAATAAAATTGTTATAAATTTAAAAACTCTAAAAACTGGTAATTATTTTGCAATAAAGAACTCACAACAAAACGTTTATAAAAGGTATAAACGTAACAATATAAAAAATAAGCTTCTTGTGGTTGTTGCCAAGTAAATTCATCTGAAATATTACCTATCACATAAAAGAAAGTTGTAATTTGTTAATTTACTTTTCTCCATCGGCATCGCCTTATTCAACATAATCATCTATATCGTTGCATCTTCTGATGACACTTCGGTGAAATAAGTTTTCGTTATATTAGTTCAGATTTACGCGACACCATTTTTTCAATTCCATTTTAGAGTTGCACAGAGTTTCCATTGTCCCATTGGAATTTGTTGCCATTTAGTTTAAAAACTCGAACTGAATAGAAAAAAAAATAATTTTATAAAAAGGTTTATTCCGAATCTTAGAAAAGTGATCAGGTCTATTAATAATTTAAGAAATAATTCGTTGAATAATTAATATAACAAATAAAAACGAAAAATGAGTGTTTTTGTTTTTAATTTTCATATACATAAATCATACAGATGAAATTTGTCCTTAAGATATTAAAATAGGTTTTTTTCATCAAAAGTTTTTCACCATCAAATTTGTTAAAGGATTTTTATTTTCAAACATGTGATTTAGTACTTATTTTTTATACTTCTTTTTAACCGGGCAATTCCCATGCCTTCTTCGCAAAAGATAGAAATAGTTATTTTGTTCTTATTCAAAAATAAAGAAGTATTGCTATCGGCGTTTTTATAAAATTTTCCGTAACGTAACTGTAAAATATGTAGTAACTGGAGGTTTATATCATAACTGCAAATGGTTATCAAAGTCTTTGATCGCATAATTACATACAGGATGTTATAAGCAGGGTACGGATTTGCACACTCATGTGCAGCACACGCACATGAAGGCAAATATGCACACAAAATAAATACGCACATGCACATGCGTAAGTGCCAATTTTTGTATGTGCCTACTAAACGCACATGTGCAAGTTCAACTTGCGTAGGCACATTTCATGTGCCACTCTTAAAATGAATGGCACATTTCATGTGCCGCTCTTAAAATGTGCGGCACATGAGTGCACACGATCTTGCACATTAATATATGTATGTGCAAGACGAAGAAGTACAATAATAACAACAATAAATTGTAGTGTTTTGTTGTTATGGTATGTGTTGAATATTTACCCATTTGAAAATAATTTTAACTGCGTAGTATAATGATGTGCATGAAGATGAGCATTCATGTGCCTGTACTTTGCACTTGGCACATGTGCGTGTGCTTCTATTGTCCATGCACACTCATGTGCCTTCATATTAAGATCAAAAATTGTTGCACATATTCATGTGCATGTACACAAATTTTAACACATGTGCTGCACATTCATGAATAAATTTCTACTCTGGTTATAAGTATCGCCAGCCGAATTTCGGGCCATTTTATCATTCATAGATCATTTAAAATAGCTCCTCTGTATATGGAGAATAAATTTTTTTTAACGGAAAAAATATTTATTAAAATGCTTCCGAAAAAACAAGATTTTTGTGGCCAAACACGACTGTAAGTTTCAACTGATTCTTTGCGAAAACAGCATACAGGATGAGCTTAGCGTATTTTGACTTAACACATGGGCTATCAGCTGCACCATTTTAGGTTAATAAAACTTTGTTCTTCATAGCTAATAAAGATGGCTATATTTTCCCCATTGGGTCCAAAGTACTTCTAGAGTTTTTATACATACATATATCACTAATGTTCTCCCAGGGGCCGACTGTCCCAAAATGGTTCTGGTCTTCAGTTGCTTGAGGAAAATTGAGTCGCTAAAAATGTACCATGTAATTTAAATGTTTGCGCATAATGGTAAGAGAGGTTAAAATAAATATCACAAATAATAATGCTGATCAAACTAAGAAAGAATTTTTTACCGTGCACAAAAACTAGACACCGTAAGACTTGTATATTTTGACCAATACAGTGTGTTCAAGGAGAAAGTATTTAATCAGATTACAATTTTATACACCGACTATATATTCGTAGGATTGAAGTTAAAGGTACGCAAGCTGGGAATAATAACAATTATTACGAATGAAAGAAACTCTATTGTAAGTTAACTATAGACTTCGAGTTGCGTAAAATTAACATTTATTTCAATTTAAAGATGGTACACGGAAAAGTTTTATTACTTGTGATAATTGTCATATGACAATTGTCTTTGATAATTTTCATTACATTAATGCAATGAAAAGAGGTGATATTAAAAGTTAATTCGATTCGTAGCTATGTCATTTTCGAACCAATACACAATATATTGTAACACTTACTTCTTGAGTTATTTTATTGTAATCAATTTCGTGGTTATACACAAAAGTACTCGATTGGTAATTTCACCACTTTAACTTCTAAAAACCGCCGTATTAACTTCTGTCTTTAATCGACAACGTTTGCATTTCAACTGCAAACTAAAAGAGGGAGCTTATATATTCTTCTAGAAGTAGTTCGAGCAGTCACTCAAACCTCATCACATGTAGATAACGCTATTATCATTATTCTGTGGCAACCTTGTCTGCTCATGACTAAAAAATACAACACAGCATCACCTTATTAATCTTTTCCCACAAAGATACATATGTTAATTGACACTTGTTTTAAAAATAACAAAAAGAAAAGACAAACCTTCTGGAAAAGAAGCAATTCAAAGAGCTGAATAAAGATATTAGAATTGAAAACAAAACCATTATTGTTCTGTGTTAGTTGTTTTAATTTTTTTGTGTTAATAAGATTCCTAAAAAAAGGTTTTTAACTTGTAAGCAGACACAATAGGTGCTTCCACTTTACAGAGTTGCAAAATATTTAAGCATAGCGATAGTTTCGAAGTACTTGCTATCGTAGTTCAGCAACATCGGTCAATGAATGGATAATCGGCTCTATTTTCTTTACTCTTTTTCCATGTTATTTCGATTCTTTTTTATTATTATTGATTTTGACTTTGGTGTATTAAACAAACAAGATAAGGTAATAACTAGCATTTCTTTGGAGAACATCTTATATATATAAAAAAATTAAGCCCAAAATAGGTGTCCGTTGGTTGCCAGTGTTTGACGAGATGCGCCGTCGGATTTCTACCAAATTTTCACAGTACCTTCGTAATGGTCCTTCGCTGGTTTGTATCTTTGCTTCATGCGTTTACGCACAATAGTGCGTCCACAGTGCGTGTTTGAAACAAGACAAATTTTTCAAAAAAATCAAAATTTTTTTTCCATTGCATACTTTGAGTTAATGTTTTGTATCAAATGAAATGTGTGCTTTCCTCTGTACGTTGCTGTGTGTGTGCTTACACAGAATGCGACGGCAATACAAATCGAAATATGTATGCTCATGTTCATAGCAAGTGGATTCGCATTGCGCAAACAAATAGAAAATTTTGTTTTCCATATTCTGTTACATTTTTTATGTGTGTGTAATTTGCGTGTTCAATTGCAAAATGATCCATCAGCCGAACGTTTTTCAAGGCAATTGTTAGATATTGGGAATGGCGCAATTCCAATTCACCCCACCACAAAAATGATTACACTTCCAGATAATTTTTGCCACTTTGCACAATCAAAACAGAAATTGGTTACAAACGTTTATCCCGGTATTGCACAAAATTTTAGAAAAATGCGAAAAATGCAGATGTTTCGGATATCAATGTGACAATTTTGAATGACATTGCTGGGGAAATTTTTACCTACAAATCGGTTGACTCTGTTACCAATCAAGATGATGCTGTAAATTATCCAGTCGAAAGTTGGTGTAACAATTATTTTGTTTAGAAATATCTGCCAGCCACGACTTTGCAATGGGACAAGTTTAGTAGTCAAAAAAGTCAAAGGAAAATATAAGGGCAAGGACATGTTAACACCACGCATTCCTATGATTCCTCCAGATTTCCCGTTTGATTTTACACGGTTTCAGTTCCCCATACGTGTTGCTTTTACAATGATCCCTGTTTTTCGCACGGTCAATTATATGTATCATGTTCACGTGCTAATAAACCAACTGCTTTGTTTGTCGTATACGTAAAAGCATTGCAATAAATTAAGACGTATTATATAAGCACACAAAAATATAAAATTGTGAAAAAGGTAAAATTATTTAAAAAAAAAAAATAACAAACGAAAAAAAAGAAATTGTGTTCTTTCTGATTAATTTTCTTGAGAGATTTAATTTTTTGGCGCACACAAAAAGAACGCCGCAGAATAGAAATAAACCACTAATCACTTGCAAAGCAGTCACGGGCACGCTAGTTTTTTAATAAATTTTGTTGACTTGAGCCAGTCACACTGTGTGTTGAGTTTAATTAAATATCACAAAAAATAAATGAAATTTATTATTTATTATTTTAGCAGTAAAACGGCACACAATAAATAATTTTTTCTTGATGATGTGCGTAAATCATCAAGAAAAAATTATTTATTGTTTAAAATATAAAACTTGCAATTTTACGCATACAAGATTAAATTAAGGTGTAAAGTGAGAAGATGGTACTTTTCTATCAGTTAATATTTTTGAAATCCAAGGGCGCGCATATTCTACACTTGCAAACAGAGCAGGGACATTTTCTAAACCACAACCGCGAATCAGCGCAGAAATACCAGCTTGATAGTAACGGTCCTTATATCCAGGCATGGGACACATCAGTGGTGAACCACCATCGCCTTCACAAGGACCCTCCCCATATTCACCACCAGCACAGAAAAAGCTCTCATGTATATTAAAATTCTGGTCGAAAGATTCTTTATGCAAGTTCCTTAGGCAGATATCATGAGGAACTACTGGCAAAGTTGTTTTCTGTAAAATCATTTGATATTGAAAATTATAACCGAGTCCGGCTTTGCCCCAACCAGCAAAATAGCAACGGCTTTTATCGAAGCTAGTATTACGTTCAGGTAAACAAATAGGGCGAATATTATCTTGCCAAACAAAAGGTTTTTCTACGAAAAGAAGAGCCACATCATTGAAAAAGTCTTCGGTGTCGTAGCTTTCGTGAATGATAATTTCCTTTACTGGTCTGTCGGCATGCTTCAAATATTCATTGGTGTTATTCCTGTCCCATTCGCCCGCACGAACAACCACTGTATTGTTGTCGCGTTTATGTACACAATGTGCTGCTGTCAAAACCCATTGTGGTGCAATTAATGATCCACCACATTTATAACGAAGAGGATTTTCACCATCGAGAAGGAGGATAGCAACCATCCAGGGGAATTCACCAAACTGAGTCTGGTAGCGACTACCATTAGTGGTATTAGGGCCAACGCCATGTTTGTTATGCCAGCCGCAGCCATTATGGAGTTCTTTAGGTTCGGGGTGAATGACAGTCTCAGTTTTCTAGAAGCAAAATGAAAAAAATAATTTCAATTAGCGAATTGAAAATTTCGGCTTCAATTAACACCTTTTTTTTAAACTCTTTTTATTCATTAAAATTATTAAATATTACAAAAAATTTGTGTCTCAGCGTCTTTATGACATTATCTCCAGAAATCCTTTCTGTGATCTTAACATTTTAATAAGTTAATCACTATGTCTCATTTTTCTTCATTGTTCCTGCTGTAGCTAAAAACGGCTGTTGCCATATGACAACTCTAGACACAACACTACTTTAAAAATAATAAAAAGATTTCTAGTTTTTTTAGTTTTATTAATTTAGGGCACAACTGCTATTTTATTTTAACTACACATTTTCCAAAATTTTTGATAACTAGCAAAGCATTTGACGTGTAGTTTTATTTGTAGTCTTACACTTTTTCAATTCAATTGCAACACATTTTTTCAATTCTCCAGACCACATATCTCTCGCCTGTATTCTGTTTTAACAAGATGTCCACTAATGTCCCGATTTATTTACGAAATAGTTTGAATAATTATTTGTTGACTGAAAACAGAAGATCAATAGACAAGCTTCCAGTCGAGTGATTAAGAAACCATATTGTAAGTCCTTCAAATTTCTTCAGAACACAAGCGTTTCCCATTTTTTTGACATTATTTTGCTATTTGAATTCAACTGGAATGCGGGACTCTTTATTTTAACCGCTTAGAAACATTCTGCCTAAGAAACGAATTAAAGGAAACTGGCTTTCTGACTTCAAAACTAATAAGAACACCTTGTGTGCTTTAAAAAACAGATGTTTTCATCTCACTTCCTGTTGGCTTTTATAATTATTGCTTACTTTCTATTACTCCCAATATTTTATCTTACCGGTATGCTTGCCGGTTGTGATCCATCTTTCTGTGAAGCATCTACCTCACGGTACACGCGCTGCGAACAACAGCAGGCAAATAAGGCACAGAATACTATTAATGATATTTCCGACGCCATTTTGTCCTGGATGAATTGATATATTTTATAATATTTATTAAAGTTAATGCTAAACTCTTAAAAATAAATGAAGGAAAACCAAAAATTAGATGCTTGACTAAACTAAGCTATTTTAAGTTTACCCGAGAATTAGTTAACACACTTTTACACGCTTTAGACAATTGTTTAGTTCAAGGAACTAATTACAACTAATTGTAGTTGAATAGTTTCTCCGTTTTTATACTTTTCGTTTGTTTACTTAAAAATAAACGCGCTGATCTAAATGTAAACACAGGTGAATATAAAGAAATATATCCAAGGAACCTCGTTTACTTGAGAAATCAAGATAACATATTTTATCAAATTTGTTATTTAAATAATTTTTACATTCATTTAATTTAATTGTTCTTGAATAAATATTTTCGTATTTTTGCGTACCAAAGGTCTAATTATAACAGGTTTACTTATTAGGTCGGTAGTGTTTTTCTGAAAATGTGAAAAAATGTTTAAATTTTGAGAATACAAATTTGTTACCTGAGTGTCATTGTTTCTTTATATTTTAGTCGGTTTTTTCTGAGGACCTGAGACCTTATTAAATTCGCAAAGTCTCCGAGCACTTTTTAGGCTTATACACTCTAAAATTGCATGGCAACGTTCGGCGGCAGTTCTTTTCGCACAGCAGGTATGGCACAGTAGGTCTGTTAAATGTGAGTATTCATAGTATTTTAAGTCAGCTATAGAGATATTTTAAAGCATGGAATAAAAGAACTTATGTTCAGCCTTTCCCAAATTTCTCCAGTATTCTAAGTTGTAGGAGCTTCTCGAACGTCACTTTCTAATGAAGTTATTCTCGTTTTTCTATGTAAAAATGAAAAATGTGTATAAACGCATTTTGTTTAAAACTGAAAAATGGAACATTACATGAAAAATGTGTTCATCAAAATCATTATACTGAAAATGGAAAACTGAAATTCGTGGGGAACATTATAAAAAATGATTTTTCTTTAAATAATAATTTTATAGTTTAGCCAAGTTCTTACTTCTTTTATTTTTAATTTTTTAAATATCGTGTGTCTTGTGATCAATATTTTTTACTTATCGTTAAATTTGAGTTGAAAGTATATCGGGAAACTGATTATTTGCTTTACAAAATCCTAAACTTAAAGCGGAATGTAATGTACAATTTTTACAAGTAGATCAATTTTAGTTATTTTTCATTTATCAACCAGTCCTGGCTAAATAATAAAACTAATCCATACAGCGTTAAGAAGTTTTGAATCTAAAGATATTGTTTCCGCACGAAAATTAGATAAAGTCGATCTAGAATTATCCAGTAAATACAAGTTAAGTGACGTAAATCAACTAAGTACGCGCATAAAAATTTATATTAATAAATATGTTTTAAAGTATAATCAGTTATTCTAATCCAAAAATTTAATAAAAATATAAGATAACGTAATAAACTAACATACATAAATATCTACATACGTACATATGTATTTATATGTGTATGTAAATATAATTTCTTATCTGGAAATGGATTTTAAAAATTTATTATTTTACCACCAATTTTTTGTTTAAAATTGTTTTTTTCCACATTTTTTGTTTGTTTTCCATTTCGGCTGTTAACGAGCACGACTCTTTAAAGCAACAAAATTGACAGAAATATTTTCAAATTTGCATCGAACACATCATTTCAAAAGTTATGTTTTCTGTTTTGATAGGCTTATTAAACACTAGTGTTTTCTTTAATTTATTATTGCAAATTGTTTCGATTCAGAAAATTATAAAAGTGCTATCGAAATATTGTTATTATTTATTGCAGAAAATAGCCTCTGCAATGACAACAAGTGGTTATTGACATTATTTTTAAATGCCTAAATTGGGAATTATGAGAAAGATGATGGAAACCTTTTCATAATTTATTATTTAGTACTTTGTACCAATGCAGGAGGAAAAGGAGAAATTATAACATTAATGGGTAAATAAAACTTTCTTGGTTTTAGAAATGTCAACGCACATAACATTTATTTTCTTACAAGAAATTTAGCACATATAATATAATGTGCTAAATATATAAATAATTTCTTAACTTGTACTATGTTGTTTATTTTTCTCCGCCAGTAAATGAAACATTATTGTCATTTTCCGTCTTATCTGTATGTTGTTCTCTTGAAGTTAAAGACGAGCGCCTACGATGTGAAAACATCATTTTCAAGCCGCAGTGTAATTAGTACCGGTGAGTCAGTGTTGGCGGTCAGGTAGTGCTGTTGCCAAGTTCGTGTCTATTCAGGTAGGCATAATACCAGCCACCTGACATTTCACACAAAGTAAATTCATCAATACCTCCGTCTTTTATTATTATTTATGGGAATTAATAATGGAATAAGACACCGGTAAATGTCCACCTCTAGCACCTCGCCAGACACAAACTCTTATCACAAACTTTTGAGGCAACAAAGAATTTCACTTGTTAGAGCGGCGTTAAATCACAAAAACAAGGCGCCTTATTGGCAACGTATATTGGGTACTTTGTGGCTGAAGTCTGAGGACACTAATATCAACACTAGCCATTTGTGACCCCCAAAAAAAAGCCTTATCACAAACTTCACTATACAGTCACTTTCGTTAAATGTAACAGTTTTTTAAGGGCTTGTGTGTTGTAAATTTTCTGAGCTCAATATGAAACATTTTGTTTGTTTACATAACCTCATAATTAAAATTGAGCCTCAATCCCAAACATGATTTTGTTTAAAAATGTTTTATTGCCGTTCAGTTTTTTCAAACAGTCAATTCACAAACGTTCGTCACTGACAATAGTCGGCTTTAATTCTTGAACGAGCTGAACTTCATAAGCGTGAAGGTGAAGATCTTTACGCAGAACGTAGCGCATAGTTCCTCTAGTGATGCCCAATTTTTGCGAATGTCGACCAGTTGATGTTTCAGGCTCATTCTAAAGACTTTGCTGTACATCGGCTATGTTTGTATCACTATGACCACTACGCTCGTGTCGTTTTGGTGTGTTGTGAACCTGGAAGTTAACAATTTAATTACGCACAACTGTCTTTTAAAGATCCTGATTACAAGAAAAATCCCCTGGTTTTTAATAAGTGATACAGTAAAATCTTTACCATTTTCATGGAAAATTTTCACAATTAAAATTCTTTGCTCAAGAGTGTTACATTCCATTATATATTCTCAACTTTTAGCTAAATAATAAATAATTGCAACTTACTTCTTGACAGTTGACCATTTGATAGACAATTTACTTTTCAACCTTAAATTTGCCCACACAATATAAATTGGTTTTTTCATTAATTGGCAGTTGGGTTTTAAAAGCACTTTGAATAATTGATAACAGGGGAAGTAAGGTAACAAAGGAAAATTTCCTACTGACTTAACTATGTATTGAATTGCTATTGTGAGTTTTTTAACTTTAAATCTAAAATAACAAGGGAAAATAGACCGAGAAAATAAATATACCTGAATTTAATTAAGAGCCCTAAGATATGCTACAGTCATAATGGTAATTGTTGTGGGCTTTTATTTTAATGGATTTATATTATTTTATGTAGAATTGGCTTTGAAGTTGCGGTTTTGAATGTTGTAAATGGGACAACACTGGGGTGGGTTAAGATCTTGGATAAATTCAATCTCAGGCAATTGTTTGAGATGTGATTAACGATCCATGATGTGTTTAACGAAATAGGATCGTTATTTTGCCAAAAAACTTTGATGAGAGAATCGAACTCTGTCAGGGTGGTCGTGGTGGCCATTTGCCAGATATCATTTTTTATTCACCTCAATCAAAATTTGTTTTTTTAATTTGTTTAGAACACAAACTTCTTGTTAACAAAAACTTTATAACATTTTTCATTTTTTCTTTTTTAAGTATATTCGTACGGTAAACAAATAACAACAAAATAAAATTACGAATTTTGGAAAAAACAAATTGCAGGAGTACATGTATATGTGTACTCCTTTTTAGTTTCTCTCTCCCCCTATAATTATTTATTCACTCCGAATTTACCGACAAACTAATAACTGAAGCGACAAAAATCGCACAATGTATACTGGGACCAATTGAAGCAATAATCGTGATACTAGACTTTTAATTTGTTGAAATTATGTTTTTGTTTTAAAGAAGAAATAAGATTGTATGTGAGACATTGTTACTAAAAGAGATGATTTTGGGGACAAAAATTTTACAGCAAGAAATGTTAATAGGATTACCATAAAATATTACTTTTCTCAAAGCATAATTTAATTATTGTTTTAATATCAATTTTTTCAAATTTAAGCAATAACAAAATGGTATTTAGTAAGTTACGTTTGTTCAATGTGGTGGTCCGAAACAGAATTTATGAAATGAGTATTGATAACAGTGCGTAGTTAAATTGGCTAAGACATCTTCGAAAGTTTTTTTGGAATCATTTTTTGAGTCCCTTTTTTTATCCCCAATTCAGTGGTCAAAAGCTTATGACCGGTGGTGCGATTCAAATTAAATTCTTCCCATATAATTCCGACTGTCAACCCACGCAATAGATTCCCGATTCTGTCGACATTTTTATGGGTTTTTGATGATGAAGGGCTTCCGCTTCGTGGTTCATTTTCAATCAATTCTCTTTCTTCTGAAAATGCCTTAAACCATCAAAAAACCTGGGCTCTTGACAAAATACTATCTGCGTAGGCCTACTCAAGGCTGAAGCAAAACCTGATGCCACACCGTTGTTCGAAACTAATGTGTCTAATTTTGAAAAAAGAACAGAAAAGGCTGACTTACTGACAAAAAAAATCGCTACTAACAACCAAATGACTCGAGCGATGTCAAACCCGCACTGAAGGCATATCACATGGTCATCTGTTACCCTCCAAGTCCACCGCCACCACTGTTGCCAGTCTCATTACTTAATTTACAGACCTCATTTTTTTCATTTATTTATTCATTTATTATTCATTTATTATTGAACAAATTTATCTTCTAATTTCTAAACCCGCAAAGCCTTTATGCTTTTCTGCAGGATATTAAAACTTAAAAAATAAATAAATTCGTTTATAACTAGTTATTCAAAATTATATTTCACAGTCTGTGTAGTAACAAGTTTTGATTTATTGTGAGCCCATTAGGTATTCCTTTATTAGCTTATTCCGTTTGTTTTCGTGCGTTATGCTGATTATTTCAGTCGGTATTTTGTTCAAAATTGTTGGCAATGTTACGGGAAGCGAACTTCTTCCATACTCGTTTGTGAATCGTTCCACTTTAAACCTTTCTTGAGCTCGTCTTCGCGTGTTGTGAGTATGTTCTATCGGCTTTAAATATCTGCTATCATTGTAGAATTCTTTGGCCAAGGTTGCATAATAGATGTTCTTCACGCTAAGAACTTGAAGGTCTCTGGCAATTCTTATCCGGTTGTTAGGATTCGTAAGGCTTCTGTTCTATTCATTGTCGTCCGTTGCTCTCTGAAGGTTGTTGCCAAAGTTGTCTATCATGCTGATTGCGTATTTGCCGTTTTCCGTTGTGCTGCGTATGTTCATATTCATGTTAATGTTATAATCATGGTAATTATTGTTTCCAGTTTCAGATTGTTTTTTTTTATGTAAAATTTTTTTTCAATGTGACTTCTCTATTTAAAATTACTGTCAATAATCACACCAAGTGTAAACTTGTTCAGTGAAACTTGTGCAATCTTCAGCCTGATTGTTCATTATATTAACGTTGCTGTGAAGACATTTTGGGTCATGAAATTGCAGTGTAACAGTTTTGTCGACTAGGTGACGTGGCTTTATGTGCATAACTTTAGTCTTATTGGCGTTTATAATAAGACCATTGTCGTGACTCCACTTCGTAATAATATTAAACTGATTCTGCATTTTACATATCGTGCATATACAGCAGAAACTCACAAATAAAAAACACTTTGTGGATCAGACAGTTTGTATTTGTGAATAGTTCGAATTTTTAAAATTCTTACAGAAAATAATAAAATTAAATTAATAATTATAAAAACTTTAATTTAACACCAGTTTTTATTTATTAATATTTAATTAAATTGATATAATAAATTCAAAGAAAAACTTTTAAAAAGTTTCTTAGTTATAGGTCTTTCTATCATTGACTAACTGAGCGAAAAGCATGGTTTAATGAGAAACACATAATTTTTGGTCAAAAAAACTTAGGACCGAAAATTCTTATCTCAGAGCGTCCAACACTTTGAAATGGCTAGTTTTAATTCCTGGATAACTCAAGTTCGTGTGATTCAACTGTAAAAGCAAAACTTTCTTAAAAAAGTTGACAGCAAAAAAAATTTGGAGGTGTAAGCTACTACATAAAACGGTTATTAAACTTTTAAATAATTCCACGCAGGCTTTTTATAAATGCCAACTAAGTATGTCACAAATCGAATTTCGGCCCACAATGTCAAGCATAACCCATTAAAACACAGCTGCTATGTATGTGACATTTATTGATTTTGAAAAGGTTGTTGATGCTGTGAAGGCATTTCTTAAAACATTTTCCAGCCTTCTAAGAAAGACATGTGACCACATTCGAAAACCAACGTCTTTGTTTATGTGATATTTTTTAGGGGTATAGTTAAATAGAAAAGACGTTTATTAATATGCTCGGCCAAACGAGGATTGATCATTAGGTTACCAGCAGCTCTACTAGTCGTTCCCCTACTTAAAAATTGATGTTTCATAAAGTCATAAAGGCTGTTTAAGGAAAAATTATCAAACTATATTACTATTTTGTGCATCGATATGATATTTGTGTGATTAAAATCAAACGGAGTTAAACTGACAGTGATAACACTTATTAAGAACGCAACTTTATTGTAAGCTGACTATAGATTTCAAGTGACGAGAAATAAACATTTCCTTAAAGGCCCTGAACAAAACTTAAAGAAGTTTTACATTAAATTAATGGAATGAAAAGAGAGGAAATGTATTTAAAATTTAGTTTAAGTCGTAGCTACTTTATTGTTCCCGGCATTGAACATACATAGATACTAATTCTTTTACAAAGGGATGCTCACCTGACCGCAAGCAGAGCTACAGACGATTCAAACGAAGCGATAGTTTAAAAATACTTGATGTCCTTTAGCAACATCCATCGATGATGGATACGTTCTGAGTCTCTGTTATGTTTATTTATTTTTTATTTTGTTATGCAAGTGCAAACACAAAATATTTTATGCACAAATTCAATGAAGACTCCTTCAGTTGTTCTAAAATCAATTTCAATCCCATTTTACAAAAGTCAAATGTATTTGATAAAATTATTTACACTACAGTCCATCAAAAGAACAAAATAGCACGTTTAACGCTTTGAATGTAATTTCAAGTTAGAAAAGTATAGAACGCACAAAACGTTTAAAAAGAGCATAAAATGACAAATCCAACAGAATGCTATAGAATTTCAGCTTTTACGATTTTTCAAAACAAGAAAATAAAAATTTTAATTTGTGTTTCTCTGACGGCAAAGCTAACAGTTTTACTTCATAAAAGTTTTATTCAAAAGTTGTTGTTTTGAGCCACTCGCACAAAAATAAATAATAAAAGGGATAATCGTCAAAGTGAGAGTCTCTAAACTTTTTATCAGTTATTTAACTATACAACAAACACGGCACAAATCACATCATCAGGAAAGAGTTGTTTATTGTTTAAAACATAAAACTGGCATTTTTATGCATTCAAGATTAAGTTAAGGTGTAAAGGAATCAAACGATACGCTTCTAGCGTTTAATACTTTTGAAATCCAAGGACACGCATATTCTACACTTGCAAATAGAGCTGGGGCATTATATACACCACAACCGCCCGTTAGCGAAGATATACCAACTTGATAGTAACGGTCCTTATATCCACACATAGCACACATCAGTGGTGAACGATCATCGCCTTCACAAGGCCCTCGCCATTTTTACCACCAGCACACAAAAAGCTCTCATTGTTAGCAACGTAACCAGAATCGTCCTGGCATCACTAAAACTAATTAAATTGTAATAGAAAAATTTATGTAAAAAACTTAACGAAGACTTTACTACCAGAGTTAACTTCCGCAGATGCGCGCCAAGAATTGCAGAGGTTAATTTGCTCATGCGCAGAGCTAATTTGAATTTAAACCAAATTGGATACCCGTAAATTTAAAAATTAAATTAATCTTGGTGTTTTCCATACAAAAGAGTATGTACTTAATACAATTTATAATCAATTGCTAAATGTTTTCTCACTTGAATTTTGTTAAGGAATTTTAATACAAATACATATTGCTGAAGGCTCGTTGTGTTTTATTTAAAATAAAATTGAAATTCACCAGGACGGAACAGGCTGGCGTGCCTTATTAACACTCATGTATATTAAAATATTCTGATAAAGTCATTCCTTTACAATCAAAGAATTCACGTTTTCAGACCTTTTTTAATAAGCAAAGTTTCGATACAGATTAGGCTTTAGAAGGTTATTTATAATGCACTCTCGGCGGCAATTCTTTTAGCACAGTATGCCTGTTAAATATGGTCATTTTCTGAGGCAATTCATAATATTTGGCAGTCAACACAAATTAAATTTCCTTTTAATTTGTTTCGCTAATTAAGCTTTTTCGCGAGGGCATTATTTCGCTACGGCATATTTTGTTAAATTTTCAATTTGCCGTAACGATACAATTTACCATTTGTAAAAATTTTAAAAGAAACAATATGATCAAGAAAAAAATTTAATATAGTTTTATATAAAGGTTTATCGAGCTTTTTTGTTTTGGTTGAATATAATTCTTATTTAATCAATTTGGCTTGAGATATAAGATTTTTGAGTTTTCTGTACAAAATTTGGGTGAAATCCACTAATGAGAAATGTTCATATGGATATGCTTTACCTACAGTTATACATTTAAATTTTTTAATAATAAATATTTTATGTGAATGTGTCAAAATGTTTATGTTTTAAGAAATCTATCACAATTAACGTAGATTAACTAAAGACAAAAAATAGTAGTGAAGAGTACTATACCATACAATCTCGATGACTGAGTTTATAAACATGAAAAAAATAGTTCTAATTTTAGAAATATATTCAATGACTGCTATTTGCATTTTTTAATTATAAAACTTAATATTTCTATTTTCACTCATCTAATTTTTGACTACATAAACGTTCCAAGGTGGATTTACATGAAGCCTACAATCTGGAAATGGGTCTACGTGTAGGTCAATTGTTATTGTGAATAATTTAGTTTTCATATCGATCGATATTTCTTTCCATTAAATCTTATTTGTCATCGCCCAGCATGTAAAGTAGCGCTGGTTTAGATTTTATTGTTTTAAGACAATAATGCTAGAAAAATCAAACAACCTTTCCAAATCGATTAGTGAAACCTGGCTGTTGTAATCTTAAAAAACTTTCTAAGTCTTGGTGGGGACCGTTAATTAATCTTTACTTGGTAAGTACTAAAAACAAAATATTTTTGAGTAGCAACACTTTTTGGTGTTAACCTTATTACAGTAACATGTGTACAGGTAACTGAGTATCAATACAATTGTTCCCTTAATATGTTATTTGAAAATTATTGTGAAACCTAAATTAAGAATATGACCGACAGATAT
This sequence comes from Trichopoda pennipes, assembly GCA_030448955.1. NCBI lineage: Eukaryota > Metazoa > Arthropoda > Insecta > Diptera > Tachinidae > Trichopoda > Trichopoda pennipes. Next base: position 9,470,014 of record JASKUP010000042.1, read on the forward strand.
GTAAATAGAACAGATAGATGGCAGACGTAAATATGTCCAAATTCTATTAAAATGCGTTCTATTAAATAATAAAGAGCATAGAAATAATCCAAAACAACCGAATGTGGCAAACTTTTAATTGCCCATAAAAGTAAGTTAATACATTGAAATAAACAAAAATATTAAAGATAAAACTTATCTTAACATTTTTTAATTTTAATTAAAATCATAATAAAATCACATCACTTGTTCAACACAAAATTAAAAGATTAAGACATCAAATAAAATAAAAATAATGAACATTCGTTGACGTAGTGTCAGTAGTGGCAACAACTACAACATTGCAAGAACTATAGAGTTTTACTTTCTTGATTTGCAACTGGAAATGTCAAAAGAAAATACGAAATAATTACTTGAAATTCGTAAACAAAATCATTTGTAAAACAAATATTTTTGACATTTGTAACCTCAAAGCAGCATTAAAAATGAGGCTAAAAAAACTGATGGACGGGCAACACTGCCTATTATAATACACCTAGTAGTTTTATTACCTTGGCCGTAATCTTGCTTGTGAGCTGTGTTCAATAAGCTATCTTGAGAGATAAACGATATTGAACTAGAACATCGTTAGGACGAATTTTTTATATTCAGATACTTTTTTGTCGCAATTGTCTGGATTTTGTATATTTTGTCTGAGGAATCTATTCTGGGTTTTTTATTAGAAGAGGAGAATATGACAGAATTACAGATCATAAACGTTCCACGAAGTGTGTTCAGCAATGCTTTGCTACCCTGGCACGTCGATCGAAAATATGCCGATTGATGTAAACAGTATTGTTATTTTATTGCTAAATAATTACAACTTTTAGGGTTTTAATTAAACTACACGATTTATTAGACGATGGTGACGAATTCTGTTTTGTTCTGTGTTGTATTTCTGGGCAAGAGAACTTAAACTTTTTAGATATAGAAAAATTATTAAACAATAATTTAATATTTATGAATATATTTGTAGAAGAAGACTATTGTGTTTACATTTGAGATAAGTATATATTGAAATGAACCTTTGAGTGTTTTCAAGTTTAATTTTTGTGTTTATTGTGTATAAAACATTGTAAGCCAACATTGTATCTATTTACCTTTCCTTTTTATCTTTATTTAGGAATGCTAATAATTGGCAATTGTATTAAAGTAAAACCATACTTTCAATTTTTATTACATTAAAGGAACGGCAGTTTAAATAAGTTGTTGACAAGCAAACGAAGCCTTAATTAATTTATTGATTTATTCATGTTCTGTTTTTAACCGCTTAAAGCTATGTAAATTAAATCAATTATTTCTCAACTCAAAATATTTTCCTCTTGTTAGTTGTTGTTAAACGGCTAAATGAATTGTTTTTAATATCATTTTTAAAGATAAAGATGTTATAGAATTTTACGGTGGGTAAAAATCATAGAAAATATATTTCTCAGTCGAATATATGTTTATAGCCATACTTGCAAATAGCGCAAGGACGTTTTCTACACCACAACCGTAAGTAAATGCGGATACACCAACACTGAAAAAGTTCTCATGGTCGTTGGTTAGATATCATGAGGAATAAGGAGAATATTTTCTTGCCAAACAAGAGGTTTTTCTGTCTATCAGAATGCTTTAATTTTCCATTGATGTCCTATTCACCAGAACACACAACTACCTTATTGGCAAAGAAATTATGTATACAATGTGCAGCTGTCAAACCCCATTGTGATGCAATTAATTATTCACAACAATGGTAGCGAAGAGGAATTTAACCGTCGACAAGGAGGATAGCAAATATCCAGAAAATATCACTGGTGACTATCACCCGGCTTGTATATTTTTGCTTATTTTTTTAAAAATTTAATACAACTTTATTTATTTTTTTATAGAAAGTGGAACTAAAACTAAATTACAATAATCTTATTTCTTAGCATTTAATTTATTGCTAACATAAACGTTATAATAAAAAATTGGGATATAATCATTCAAATTTTTATTGATGTGCAATTTGATATTAATAAATTTTAATAACCTGGAATGTTGTAGTTTATACATAAAAATAATATTTTTGTTGAGAACGGAAATGAACTTATACATTATCTTAAATAAATAAGTATTAATCTTAATAATGGTATTTTTAAATAAATTTACCATGTATATAAAAACAGGACAATCAATATATAATATTAGAAATTCATTGGAATTTAAAGATAAAGCCAAGGGAATAAATATACAAGATAATGATAGATTGTTTTCATTTGATGTAGTTTCACTTTTTACAAGTATTTCTGTAGGTTTAGCTTTGAGGATTATAGAGGAAAAATGGCAGGTAATAGAACAAAACACGAATATTGAGAAGGAATTATTTTTACGTATTCTTAAGTTTTGTATTGAAGACAACAGGTATTTTCAATTTGATAATAGGATATTTCTGCAGAAGGAGGGTCTTCCTATGGGCTTTCCCGCATCTCCAATTATAGCTGATATTGTGATGGAGGAATTACTAAATTCATGTATTAGTAAAATTAGTTAGGTGCCCCTGTAGGCTAGTAGGTAGTGTACTAGCTTGTCAGTATGGGGGTTGTGGGTTCGATTCCGAACGAAGACCTTGGTTTTTTTCACTACAGAAACAAAAATTGACTGTCGGTTGGGCTGCTCAGCGATGAAGGCATAGTCACTGGTCGCTGTGATGTCTTATACGGCAGTTAATTTCTGCATATTAAACCGAAGATTTTCACAAAATATGTAAATGATTTATTTTGTATAACTTAGGAAGATGCAGTGGATGATATTTTGTCAGAATTGAATAGTTTTCATCCGGATATTAAATTTACGATTGAAAGTGAATTTGAATCTAAATGTCTATAATTAGATATATTGATAATAAGAAAGAGAAATAAGTTAGTGTTTGATTGGTATAAGAAACCAACATCTTCTGAAAGAATTATAAATTTTTATTCCAAACATCCGAGAAAAATGATAATAAACACGGCGATAAATATGATAGACAGAATATTGACTATAAGTGATAGAGAATTTCATTTGAAGAATAAGGACACAATAAGAGATATGCTTAGTGACAATAATTTTCCAGTAAAATTAACTAACCGATTAATTAGACAATATGGTAATCATAGGCATAATTTAGGAAATACTACGGTGGAACCAAGAATTTATAAATCATTAACTTATGTTCCTGGAATATAAGAAAGATTAAGAAAGTCTAAAATATATGACAATGATAGATATAAAATTGCACACAAAGCATATAACACATTAAATAAATTATTTAGCAATATGAAGGATAAAATAGGAAAAATGGAAATATCTGATGTAGTATACAGGATACCATGTGGAGGAAATGACCAGGTGAACTGTGACAAAGTTTATATTGGGACAACAAAGAATAAACTTAAAACAAGATTAGCTGGTCATAGATGTGACCAAAAATATAGGAATATTTCAACACAGAAGACATCCTTATCTTCACATTGTAAGAAATATAATCAGTGTCCAAAGTTTGATGAAACATCAGTATTAGATATAGAAAAAACTACAAGAGACGTTATATGTTAGAAATGTTGGAAATTGTTAATGTACCAAATGTAAGGAGAATAAATTTCAAAACAGACACAGACAACTTAGCGCAGAATTATAGGTACTTAATACAAAAGACAAATAATTTGTTGTAATTATTTCATAAGAAAGAATTTGTTATTTAATTTCTTTGTCCTTGTTTTTGTATGTTTAAATATTTAATATTTCCGTATCCGATAAACCACGTTATACAATTTCCTGATCACCTAGTATGGTCCTTCCCAGTGGGTTTGCAGTTTGGGAGACAGTCCTTTTTTCCGTTGTGGGTTATATAACAAAACCAGTTATCCTTCTGTAAATCCTTCCGTATTTGCTGCATGATCATACCTGGCGGACAAACTCATGAAGCTCGCGGAGTTCTTCTTGAGAAACATTTTCATTATAGTCGTGTGCAGGAATCGGTTTAACACCAAATTCTAAGTCGGCTGGTAGTTTTAGCTCTATCCTAAATACGCTTTTTGCTGGACTACATAATGTTGAATCGTGGATATCTGATCGGTATGCCCGAAGTAACTTTGATATGTACTGATCACTTTTCTAAGATATTCTTCCAGGGTTCGGTTGAATCTTTCTACATTGCCATCAGACTGTGAATGCAGTGGTGTCGTTCTCGTCTGTCTGATCCCATAAATGTCGCACATTTCCTTAAGTATGGCCGACTAAAAATTTCGTCCCTGATCGGAGTGAAGTTCTATTGGAACACCGTATCGACACACACAATTGTTCACAAAATCATCTACAACCGTTTTGGACTCTTAGTTTGGAATGGGATAAGCTTCAGACCATTTGCTGAAATAATCCATTACTACTAGCAGGTTCTGATTTCCAGCATTATTGACAGGGAATGGGCCTGCGATATCCATTGCTATCCGCTCAAAAGGGGCACATGCCTTGTACTGTTGTAGCTTGCCAATACTTTTCCTTGTTGGACCCTTGGCCGCAAGGCACTGCTCGCAATAAGCTATCCATTCGGCTACAGATTGTGGGCAGCATACCCAGTAAAATCGCTGTTTTATCTTTTCCAGTGTTTTTGTTACACCTAGTTGGCCGCCACTGGGACCATTAAGAAACTGCTTCATTACATCTTTTATCCGGGAACTGGACACGACGATTAAGTCCGTTGTAGTTTTTATAACAGCACTTTCCCAATTTCGATATAGGCAACCATTTACTACTTTAAGGCTATTCCACTGAACCCAGTACAATTTTGCCAACGGGCTTTCTGCCGATATTTGGTTACAGTCCGGTCTTATATTCTCCAGCTTGGCCGATATAACAAGATAGGATCCTCCATTTGGGCTTTAGACCAATCTCCTCGTGTGCCAAATTGGACAAGCTTCACATCAATGGTGGATTCCTTTTCCTCGACTTTTGTGCAGTGTCTACATTCTACGCCGCGTCTTGAAAGGGCATCTGCATTATTGTGTTTTCCGCCTTTCTTGAAGTCATAGCTCTGCAGACGTTCAATCCAACGTGCAAGCTGCCCCTCGATGTTTTTAAACTGCAGCAACCACCGTAATGCGGAGTGATCTGTCCTTATGGTAAAGTGTTGGCCATATAAGTATTTGTGGTAATGTTTAACACACACTGGACAATGCTCTGCTATAGTAACCAAAAACTTTTTCCGTTCCATTAATCGCCTGACAAAGCACTCCTCCTATTCCGTAGGCGCTTGCATCTACATCCAATATAAATTCATGTCCAGCTATCGGATAGGCGAGAACTGGTGCCGCACATAAAAGCTCCTTTAGCCTCTGAAACGCCTTTTCTGCTACCCCACTCCAGTGATATGGTTGCGATTTTCTTGTCAACTCATGCAAGCCGGCAGCCATCTGCGCAAAGTTCGGCACAAATCGCCTGTAATATGTGCAAAGCCCCAGGAATCTACGTAGCTCATGAAGATTTTGTGGACGAGGCCAATTCTTTACTGCCAATATTTTATCCTCGTCATTTGATCCGCCCTCTGCTGTTACACGATACCCCAAGTATTTGACCTCTTTTTGAAACAGCGCACATTTCTTAACACTTAATTTAAGTCCTGCAGTCGTTATACGCTTGAAAACTTCATCCAGATATATTAAAGAAGTCTTCCAGTTAAGTCCCTTAACCACGTTCCATTAAGCACTCAAAAGTAGCTGGAGCATTGCAGAATCTAAATGTCATCACTTTAAACTGCCACGAACCATTGCTCGCGCTAAAGGCAGTTTTCTCCTTGTCTTTATCGGCTATCTCCACTTGCCAGTAACCACTCTGTAAGTCCACGGTAGAAAACTATTTCGTTTTAGACAACGGGTCTTAGGTATCGTCAATTCTTGGTAGCGGTCTTTTTTGGTAACGTCATTAAGTTTTCTATAGTCGACGCAATATCTGATGCTGCCATTTTTCTTCTTTACTAGCACTATCGGCGAGCTCCATGGACTCGAAGATGGCTCAATCACTCCGTTCCGCTCCATTTCGTTAGTCAGTTCTTTGACCTCGTTTCGTTTTGCAAGGAGAACACTCCTGGGTGCTGGTTTTGTGGGCCTCGCTTTGCCAGTATTTATTTCACGTTTCACTGCTGTTCTACCTTGGCTTCTATTATTTAAGGCGAAGACGGCGGTATGTTTTCTTAGCAACGCCTTGTTTTATTTTTATCGGGAGGTATCAGTTCTGCTACCCATTTATCCACCTGCTCTGCTAGCAAATCCCGCTCTTTAGCTGTTATTTTGGGACATATTTAATGTGTTACACAATTAATTACGGTCCTGCCGGATCACATCGACCAATTTCAGCATTTTCGCCAATTATCTTTTCGCTGCTGGACAGATTTAATACTCTCACAGAAACTTTCCCATTATTGCAACATTTCACTAGAGCTTTAGCTGTTATGTGTCGTTTCATACATGTGCTGGTTCTATCACCCACTACTGGTTGTCCACAAAATCCGCCACCAGCGTGCCCAAATTATAGTTTCCGCCAGAGGTGGTAATTTTTGGCATTCGACGCCAAATAGTTTTCTTACTGCGTCCCTGCTGTCATATCCAACATTTAAGGGGATCTCCACGTTGCCCCATATCCAGATTAACACCGTGAGCTATCATGAAGTCTGCACCGATAATAAATAATAATATCAGCTACAACAAACACGTGATGTTTCCGATAGTCAATCGTACGCTGGCTCTTCCATAGACGATGGTTGAACTCCCAGTAGCGGTGCGCAGTTGTACATTATTTAACGGCACCACTGGCCCTTTAACTAAATCGGGCCTTATTACAGACTAAGATGCTTCTATGTCTATTATGAGGACTTGCTTATTTCCATTGATCAACCCGCAGACAGTAAGGTTATTATTTTTCTGTTGTATGATGAAAATGTAGATTGCGGGGTCATCGGTTGTGGGAGCTAGCTCTTGCCCCTCTGTGATAACTCATTTTAGTTTAACGGTGACTCGTGCGATTTGGTGTTGTTTATCCGTTTGTTGTCCCTTGGAGGTGAAACAGATCTTGATCTTTTCTTAACAGAGCTGTAGTTGCGCTGAAAATATCCGACCTAACCGCAGCTGAAGCATTTTGCGCACGACTTACTTCTTTCTTCTAGTATTTGCTAATGATTGATCTTTGTTGTAAGTGGATGTGTTTATGTTGTGCTCTGTCAAAATAACCTGTACCTACCGAAATTAATAATAATAAAAGCGAATAAAACCATAAAAATATACGATTACTGAATTGTAACAAAAATAATTAAGTTTAAATAAATAAAAGTAGTTTGTGTTAGAACTGTGAACAAATAAATAGACATAATTACAGAAGCAGAAAACAAGTATTTTAATCGTATTTTATATAATAGTTATAATTTTTTGACCTTTTTTTAATATTTTTTAGTAATTAATTTTAAGCACAAGGTCTTATTTAATAAAAAATTTTTTAAAAAACTTTATTTTTTATTATATTTTCGATATTTCGCCACACCGTTGGTTGGCATCATCAGGAAAAACAAAAATAATAATAATAATAATTTTTTATTATATAAGACCTTGTGCTTAAAATTAATTACTAAAAAATATTAATCGTATTTTAATGGTTAAAATAAGTAAAATACGACAAACAAATTTAAAAGAACCTCTATACGTTAATTTCAATTTTAAATATTGCACAAAAAGTGCTGCGAAAATATTACTATAAAATTTATATAAAAACCATATGTTTTTGATTTATAAAATTAAAATACTTGCTATATGAAAATAATAAACTCTTAATAAGGCAAAACGTAAACAACAAAAAGAAATTTTAAGAGTATCGTGAATAACCATTTATAATTAAGTGGAGTTCGACGAACTTCAAAAGATAAACCTTGAACAGCAATAGATAAAATCTCTTAACACAACAACACCCACGGCAACAACATAGCTGAACAAGAATCTTCATTATAAATTTTTTTATTAAAACAAGTGCTTGTGTACTTGATAACTTAAACAATAATAAACAGTCAAACAGCAACTATAACAAATAAATAGCCAATAAAGAGCAAAACTAAACAACAATCATTTTATTTATTTAATCATGACAACTCGCAGAAATAAGAATCATATTTCGTATTCAGCTGATACATTAAGAAGGAAATCTAAGAGAACAGCAAATGGAGCTGAACTTAGCTCTTTATGTGATGATGTAAATGATATCAACGTACCACCTGTAAGTGATCATATATTTACAAACTCAAATGACTCTTTGTCACGCAGTCGTTTGTGGAATTGGTTAGACGCTAAATTTGAAAAGCAAGACAGATTTATAAAAGAGCAATCTGAATTGATAAAAAATATGATTGCACAAAGTGAGAAAAGTCTACTTACAGAACTTGAGCAAAAGTTTAGAGGGTTTAAAGATGAAATTATAAATAAAGTTCAAAGCGAAATAAAGGAATTAAATGATAGAATTGAAAAGTTGGAATCAGAAAACCAAGAAATGAACAAATTAAAGGCTGATATGGCTAATCTACAGATAAAATGCTTAAATCATGAAAATTCTGCAGTTGCTTCAGATATACGTATGTATAACCGGAATACCATACCATGACAATGAGAATTTACATCAAATTTTTGAATCTATATGCTGCTCCGTTGATATGAATGTTTTGCAATACAAATCTATTTTTCGTGTAAAACATTTCAAAAACCAAAATAGTGTCAATGATCCTCCAATTGTAGTGAAATTAAGTACACCTTTTGAAAAAAACTATTTTTTGAAAACTGTAGCAGCTCACCGTCGCAAATACAAATCGGCATTGAAACTTTCAAATGCAGGTTTTGAAAGCAATATGTCCTTTTACATAAACGAAAATCTAACGCCACACAATTATGGTATTTTTAAACAAGCGCTGAAACTGAAAAAGGATAAAGGACTTAAGGCGGTTTATACCTTTAGGGGTGTTGTACACGTGAAACCATCTGAAAATGAAGAACCATTGAGAATATTGTATCCGGAACAACTAACTCATTTTTGTTTTCGCAGTACACAATAGTTGTTTTATTATTTTGTTAGTAATGCTTTTTTGTATTTTTCTCTTCAATGTCATTAATACGGAGATAACGTTATTATTTGATAAATTACAGTTAAAATTCCGAATGATCTTTGATCTTGTTTTATTGGAATTTTATTTAATTTTTAACTACTTATTTAGTGTTATTTATAATGTTTGTGATAAATTTAGATTAACTTTAAACATGATTCTACATTATAACTTCTACTGTTTATTTATATTGTTAGCATTGCTTACTTTGATAATCAATAACCATTATGTCGTTAAATAGTAATGAACGTGGAAGCTCTAGAGACATAACAATGAGTATGTTGCGAATTATGGCCAAGTATAGACATGGTTTTAAAATAGTTCATATAAATGCACAGAGCTTAAATAATAAAGGGGACGAATTTAAATTGGTTTTCGAGGGATCAAATGTTGATGTTATCTGCGTCTCGGAGACGTGGTTGTTTGATTCAACATATGATAATACTATATGCCCTAGCGGATATAAAGTATTCAGAGTTGATAGGGAAAGTCATGGTGGTGGCGTTGCCATATTTGTGAAGAGTAATATCAGTTGCAAAATATGTGAAAATTATTTTTCTGCAAATTGTGCGTCTGGGCAAAATATAGAATCTGTTTTTGTTGAGGTGTCCTCTTATGGGAAGAAGATGCTTGTGGGTTGTGTATATCGTCCAAATAAGAGAATACCATTATCTAGTTTATATGCAGTTTTTGAGTATCATGTGTCCAAATATAATGATATAGTTATAGCGGGTGATTTCAACTCTAATTTAATGAATGATATGCGTCTTTCAGATGATATGTTATCATTCGGTCTTTTTCCCATTAACACGACAAATCCGACACATCACACATCCTCAACAAGTACACTGCTTGATCTCTTCTTTGCCTCAAACACCGCAAATATTATCTTGTACGATCAGATCTCAGCTTCTTGTTTTTCTAAACATGACCTGATATTTTTAAATTATAACTTTCAGGCTGAATATATTGAACGGTACGTCAATTATCGCGACTTCAAACACTTGGACTATGATGCCCTAAGGGAACACTCTTTGCGACTGGCTTGGACTGATATCTATTTAATTCCTTCTGTTGAGGATCAGTCGCTTTTTTTGGAACGTAATATTCAATATCTCTATGATCTAACAGTGCCACTTAAGCGTCAAAAGGTTGTTCCGAACCAAAAACCATGGTTCTCGAATATTGTCAGGGATGCAATTAAGGCAAGGAATCTTGCTTACGCCAGGTGGAAGAGTGATTATTATACTGTACGGTTCAGTTCTGCGATTGATTCTAAACAGACGTGGAATACTATACGTGAAATTGGCATTGGTAAGATAAACAACAGTGTGGACAGCAGTGTGAATGACAATGATTTAAATAGAGTTTTTACAAACATACCGGTTGTCGAATCAGATCCGAGTTTTTTTTTCAATTCTTCATCGAGCTCTTCGAGTATCGTTGAACGTTTTAATTTTTCATGTGTATCCCAACAGGATGTAGTTTTGGTATGTGCTTCGATTAAATCGAATGCAGTAGGTGTGGATAGTATTCACCCGAAATTTATAAGAATGCTCTTACCAGTGATTTTCCCCTTATATAATTATATTATAATTATATATAATTATGTTAATTCCAACGATTTATTGTCTCCCATGCAATCAGGTTTTCGAGAGAGTCATGGATGTGTTACGGCACTTGCATATGTTAGTGAGAATTTACGGCAAGGGTTAGATAGAGGAGATATCAATTTCTTAGTACTCCTTGACCACTCCAAGGCATTTGACATGGTCAATCATGAAATTATGGCACTGAAATTAAAACTCTTCTTTCGTTTTTCTGGCCTGTCAGTTAAACTTGTCTCCTCATATCTATCGAACCGTATGCAATCGGTGTTGGTGAATAATGTTTGGTCGGATAGCTTACCTCTTACTAGAGGAGTGCCACAGGGTTCCATTCTAGGACCGCTACTATTTTCACTCTATGTGAATGATCTGCCGAAACAACTTTCTAGCTGCGGTATACACTTATATGCAGAGGATGTGCAGCTAACACTAAATAGCTCTGTCCGGGATATTGACTCCAGCATATCCTCCTTAAACGATGATCTGGATAGAATTTACCTTTGGGCGAATGCAAATGGGCTTTACCTAAATCCATCTAAGTCGAAATGCATCGTTATATGTAAAAGAGGGTTGCAGCCCGTACTGTCACATGATATTGTATTGAACAACGAGAGAATTGTGATTGTTAAATCTGCTAAAAACCTCGGTATTGTATTTAATAATAGAATAACATGGACTGATCATGTGAATATGCTGGCAGGTCAATTGTTTATAAAGCTTCGAGCTCTGTGGTCAACACAATATTTTACTCCTTTGAGGATACGAATCTTGCTTGCTTTAACTTATGGATGTGAGTTGTTTGGATGCTGTGACTCAGTCAGTAGGAACAAGCTTGAAGTTATGTTCAATAATATCGTTAGATATGTCTATCAACTCAGAAGATTTGATCATATATCACATGTCTCCAACAATCTTCTTGGAATCTCTTTTCAGGGACTAATAAAGGTTCGTACCCTTTTATTTTTGCATAAAATAATTGTGACAAGAACGCCTAAATATTTGTTTGAAAAAATACGTTTCTTCCAATCACCAAGGCACAAAAATATTATTTTGCCTCGTCATCACTGCCTCGTATCCGAATGGCAATTTTATATTAATGCCGCTCGTCTCTGGAATAGTCTTCCACTAAGTCAGCAAATGAATAGCAATGCTAACAATTTTAGGAAATTTCTATATAATTATTTCACCTAAACTATTTTATAATTTTTTATTTTTTCTATTTTTTGTTTTTTGTATCTTAAGAATACTATACTATACTAGTACGTTCCTGTACTATAAATATAAGACACAATCTTGTTGTACAGGAAGTTGAGAAATCGAAATGAAATAAATGAATATTTGTCGCAATGTTTGCAAGCTATTTCGTTAATTTCTTTTACCTCGCTTTTCTTGTCTCCAGAACTTTCCATATCAGCCTCAAGACGTCGTACCTTGTAGACTTCTGGCTTTGAGATAACTTTGGAGGTCTCATGGGCCAGCACGTACGAGATAGTTTCGGTGAAGGATGCTTTCTGCGCTGCACAAACTGCATATTTAATATCTGGATCCCTTATGCCATTCACAAATGCTTCAATTTTAAATTGATCCAGGATTGGGTGATGTTCACCTGGATAAGTAAGCTGCACCAAATGTTCAATCTCCATGGCAAAATCTTGCAGCGTCTCATTTGCCTTCTGCACCCTGCCTCGTATCTCCATTCTGTATAGTTCTCTCTTATGCTCGCCGCCGTACTTGCGTTGTAAGGCCACCATTATGTCCACCATTATTCCTGCAGGCTCCTGGTAAGCTTTCGAATATTTCGGCAGCTGCAACTTTTAAGGCCAGAATTAGCTCAAAAGCTTTCTCTTCGTTGTTCCATCTATTTTTGCTGGTCACTGCTTCGAAATGGAATTTGAATACATTAAGCGATGCGCTACTGTCATAGCTCGGGGTGTTTATCTTGCTGGAGTGCTCAGAGACGACTCTTACCGGTCCTTCTCGAATATGGAGGTCGTCCATTTTCGTTTTTACTTCTTGCAATTCTCCATCCATTTTTCTCTCTAGGCCACACAATTTTTCATAAAATTCGCTGACTTTCTGTTCCACACCTTCTACTCGTTTGCCAAATATTTCTTATATATCTTACAATTTTTTGTTTACCTCACTTACAAGTTTTTCTCCGTTGGCTCTAGAGCTTTCTTGAATTGCATCCATTTTCGCACTGTTGATTTTAGAGCTTTCTTATATGACATCTAGAAGTTTGTCATTTGTGGCATCAATTTTCGCACTGTTGATTCGAGAGCTTTCTTGAATGACATCTGGAAGTTTGTCATTTGTGACAATAATTTTCGCACTGCTGGCTCTAGAGCTTTCTTGAATTGTATCCATTTTGCCATCAGAGCCGCAAGCATTGAATCCAGGCTTACATTGGTGTTTGCTGATGCGTTACATACCTCAATTTCTTCTTTGTCTCCGAAATCGTATGTCTCTATATCGATGTCACGCTCCTTGAATTCATCAATCAACCTCCGTTGTAATTCCGCCTTACTTCCCGTTGTTGGCAGATCCAACTTATTCCGCTCCTTCTTTAGCTGCTCAACTTTCAGTTCTTCCAACTTCATTGCAGTTGATTTATTTTTATTTTTTTTGCAATTTCACTTCTGACACCAGTTGCTACGTTTATACCTTTTATAAACGTTTTGTTGTGAGTTCTTTATTGCAAACTAAATAACATCAGTGTTTAGAGTTTTCAATTTAACAGCAAGTTTATTTACTTTAACTACACAAAGTTGGCACTACAGAACAATTTACTTAAGATGCAAATCTTTACTTGACGAGGTTTATTTTACACTGACTAACTACCTACTCAGATGCTGCCCTTTTATACTTGTCCATTAAAACTCTAGAAAATTTAAGAATCTTCTACTCTCTTTGTATCACATTTTGTTGTTGTATGTTGTGTACTCAATTTATAGGCGTCGATATATAATAATAATATGTATCGACGATAATAAAGTTTCTTCTGGGAATTTATTTGAAGATATTCGTGTTGTCTCGTGTAGATACGTTTTCTTAGAAAACTATGCCTACTGTTTTATTGTTGTCTTGCGTGTAACAAATTTCAACGCAGTTAGTAAAGAGAAATTTGTTGTTGTTTTGCAAAAAATCGTTTTTTCACACAAATACCATTTTTACTTGTCAGGGTATGTCAACAAGTAAAATTGCCGCATTTGGGCTTCTAAAAATGTTAAAGTGATTATTCAGAAGCCTGTGTATGTTCAATGTGTGACTGTATGGTGCGCTATGTAGTATAGAGGCGTGTGAATGGGACGTTTTTTTCGAAGATCAGGCCGGAAATGCGGTAACGGTCAATGGATCATGCCATCACGAGATACTAACAACTCAATTTTAACCTATTATTGACGACGTGAATATCACTAACATATGGTTTCAACAGGACGGTGCCACATGTCACACAGCCAATGAAACGATCAATTTATTGCACACCAAATTTTCCGATCGCACAATTGTACGATGATCAGTAGTTAAGTGGCCAGCTAGGTCGTGTGATTTAACACGAAACAGAGCCAATCGAATTGATTTCAACCTTCAAACTCCAAATTCGTGATGTGATTATCGAAATAGGACCGCCATTTTTGTTTCAATGAGCGAATGTGTGCTGTAAATCTTGTTTCCACTGTTCGTCCAGTTTGTCCTAAATATTTATGTTTACAGGTTGAGGTCAGCCTGTGCACTTCGCTAGAATTAAATTAATCAGTTGTTTCTGTCGATGTCTTTCGATTATGTGTTTTTGGTTTCTAGTGCTATGAGTACACCTTCTTTGCGAAAGTATAGCATTTATGATAATGACGAAAACCGATGATTGCTGATTACCTTGCATTCGATTATAAACTTTTTACGCAATAAAATAACTAGATTTTTTTTAAGTTATTTACGAATTCAAATTCAAATTCAATTCAGTAAATTGATCGTTTCATTGGATGTGTGACATGTGGCAGCGTTCTGTTGAAACCATATGTCAGAAATATCCACGTCGTCAGTAATAGGTCAAAATTGATTTGTTAGTATCTTGCGATAGCGTAATACATTGACGGTTACCGCATTTCCAGCCTCATCTTAAAAAAAAACAGGCAAATCACGCACCATACGTGTCACTGGGCATGCAAAGACTTGCCAATAATCGCTCTAGGATTTTGAGAAGCCCAAATGCTTGTTGACATACCCTAACAAGTGAAAATGGGCTTCGTCTGAAAAAATTACCTTTTCAGAAAGATCAGCTAGTTGTCCTAAATAAATTGAGCGAATCTACGCCGATGTGAATGGCCGGTCGAATTGAATTCCTGCACCAGTTTAACCTTGTAAGGCTTCAAAGTCAAATCCTGTCACCTCAAATTTAACAACCAAATTCTTAATAGCGGTCTGAGAAAGATGATTATGTTGGCTAAAAATATCAAGAATTTTACGAAATGTAACTTTAGCAGAGCCACAATTTTCACAGTGGACTTAAATTATTTTCGTGCGAAATTAATTCATCGCAACAATTGCCAATGTATTTACTGCGAATATGTCAAAAAACTAAATGGCAAAACTATTATGTTTTTGGTGTTGCCACAATTGAAATACAAACTTCTTGTTGAAACCTCCGATATGTAACAATTTACACAGCACAAAGCGTTTTATCCTTTAGATGCTTAAGTTTGCTTCTAACATTTGAAGGTCAGATGTTTTTGATAGCCGCAAATAGTATCAATAAATTTTATTTGTATCAAAGATTATATTTTGTCTTTTTCATTAAAAACGTTTTAAAAAAATCATTCGTAATAAAGTTTATTGCCAGTGCAATAGGGAATAAGGTAATTAATGCTTGAAGTCCTTGTTGCATAAAATATTTATTGCATCGATTCGATGAATTCCATACGCTCTTTTAAATTCTCAAATTCAATTACATTTTGCAAAATTCATGTGTATTTGATAATAATATTTACATTACAGTCCATCAATGGAAAAGAGGGGCATGTTAATATGGTGTTTCCACGGCACCTGCTTCGCTCTCTATTCTTGCTTCACACCCCAATCATAAGCGAATCAACCTGCTTCGCCATACAAAATTTTGAGAGCGAAGCTGGTAGATTCATATTGAATCTAGTTGCGAAGCAAGAAAAAATCCTCTCTTCTCTAATTTTTATCGTAAGTTTATCTGCACTAGTTATCAAAATTAAACGTTTTTGTAAACAAAGAAAATTTACAAACAAAACAAAGTTAAAAGTGAAAACTTAAAAAATATAATTGTTTTGTGGGTGTGTTAATTAATTTTAATTTTATAAAATTAAAAAAAAATGGATAGGAAAAAAAATTATACTTAATGCTATCGCGGCAAGAAGGATATCTTCTGTTGTTTTTCAACTGTTGTTGTTGTTTTTCAACTTATGTTTTTCTGTTTAATAACAACTGCCAAATCGAAGCAGATAAATGAGTCGTGTAAACAGCATGATTCACAAACTTGCTTCAGAGAGCGAAGCACGAGATTCAAACTGTCGTGGAAACAGGCTATAAATGGTTTGCGTCTAATGTCAAGTTATAAAATGGTAGAACGTACAAAACGTTTAAAAAGAGCATAAAGCGACAAATCAACAGAATGGGGTTTGTGTTTCTTTTACAGCGAAACTGACAGTCTCACTTCAAAAACTTGTATTCAAAAGTTGTTGTCAGTCGCACTATGAATATTACAAACAACAACTAAATTATAAAAATGTGATAACCGTTAAAGTGAGGACCTCTAAACTATTTGTTAATATGTTAAATAAAAATAACAGCACACATGCACATCATCAAGAAAAAAATATTTATTATTTAAAATACCAAATTGGCAGTTCTACGCACACAAGTTTAAATTAAGGTGTAAAGTGAGATGGCGGTACGTTTTTAGCAGTTAATATTTTTGAAATCCAAGGGCGCGCATGTTCTATATTTGCAAATAAGGCAGGAACTCTTCTTGCACCGCAACGAAAATGTAAGGCAGCAATACCAACCTGATAGTAACGGTCCTTATTACCAGACATAGGACACATTAGTGGTGCACCACCATCGCCTTCACAAGGACTTTCGCCATTTTTACCTAGAGCACAGAAAAAGCTGTCATGTATGTTAAAATTCGGTTGTTCCCATAGTTCGCGACGGATTTTTGTTAGGCAGGTATCATGAGGAATTACTGTTAAATTGGCCTTTCCCAAAATCATTTGAAATGGAATATCTTCACCGGGTTGGGTTTTGCCCCAACCAGAAAAGTAACAACGACTGGTATCAATGCTGTAATTAAGTTCAGGCAAACAAATGGGACGAATGTTATCTTGCCAAACAAAAGGTTCTTCCACGAAAAGAAGAGCCACATTATTGAAATTGTTTTGACTGTCGTAGCTTTCGTGAATGATAATTTCCTTTACAGGTCTGTCGGCATGCTTCAAATATTCATTGGTGTTATTCCTATCCCATTCGCCAGCACGCACAACCACTGCATTGCTGTCGCTATCATGAACACAATGTGCTGCTGTCAAAATCCATTGTGGTGCAATTAATGATCCACCACATTTATAACGAAGAGGATTTTCCCCATCGACAAGAAGGATAGCAACCATCCAGGGGAATTCACCAAACTGCGTGTCATAGGGATTACCACCCGTGATTTTAGGGCCAACACCATATTTGTTATGCCAACCGCAGCCATTATGAAGTCCAATGGGTTCAGGGTGAATGACAGTTTCAGTTTTCTAAAAGCAAAAAAATGAAAAAATGAATTTCAATTAGTGAATTAAAAATTTCAGATTTAAAAAACAACTTTATCTCCAGAAATCCTTTCTGTGATCTTAACATTTTAATAAGTTAATCACTATGTCTCATTTTTTCTTCATTGTTCCTGCTGTAGCTAAAAACGGCTGTTGCCATATGACAACGCTAGACACAACACTACTTTTAAAATAATAAAAAGATTTCTAGTTTTTTATTATTATTAATTTAGGACACAACTGCTGTTTTATTTTAACTACACATTTTCCAAAATTTTTGATAACTAGCAAAGCATTTGACGTGTAGTGTTATTTGTAGTCTTACATTTTTTCAATTCACTTGCAACACATTTTTCAATTCTACAGATCACATATCTCTCGCCTGTATTCTGTTTTAACAAGATGCCCACTAATGTCACGATTTATTTACGAAATAGTTTGAATAATTATTTGTTGATTGAAAGCAGAAAATCAATACACAAGTTTCCAGTCGAGTGATGAAGAAACCATATTGTTTCCCATTTTTTGACATTATTTTGCTATTTGAATTCAACTGGAATGCGAGACTCTTTATTTTAACCGCTTAGAAACAAGGAAACTGGCTTTCTGACTTCAAAACTAATAAGAACACCTTGTGTGCTTTAAAAAACAAATGTTTTCATCGCACTTCCTGTTGGCTTTTATAATTATTGCTTACTTTCTATTACTCCTAATATTTTATCTTACCGGTATGCTTGCCGGTTGTGATCCATCTTTCTGTGAAGCATCTACCTCACGGTACACGCGCTGCGAACAACAGCAGGCAAATAAGGCACAGAATACTATTAATGATATTTCCGACGCCATTTTGTCCTGGATGAATTGATATATTTTATAATATTTATTAAAGTTAATGCTAAAATCTTAAAAATAAATGGAGGAAAACCAAAAATTAGATGCTTGACTAAACTAAGCTATTTTAAGTTTACCCGAGAATTAGTTAACACACTTTTACACGCTTTAGACAATTGTTTAGTTCAAGGAACTAAATACAACTAATTGTAGTTGAATAGTTTCTCCGTTTTTATACTTTTCGTTTGTTTACTTAAAGATAAACACGCTGATCTAAATGTAAACACAGGTGAATATAAAGAAATATATCCAAGGAACCTCGTTTACTTGAGAAATTAAGATAACATATTTTATCAAATTTGTTATTTAAATAATTTTTAAATTCATTTAGTTAAATTGTTCTTGAATAAATATTTTCGTATTTTTATGTGCCAAAGGGTAATTATAACAGGTTTACTTATTAGGTCGGTAGTGTTTTTCTGAAAATGTAAAAAAATGTTTAAATTATGAGAATACAAATTTGTTACCTGAGTGTCATTGTTTCTTTACATATTGTTTCTTTATATTTTAGTCGGTTTTTTCGCAAACTCTCCAAGCACTTTTTAGACTTATACACTCTAAAATTGCATGGCAACGTTCGGCGGCAGTTCTTTTGGCACAGTAGGTCTGTTAAATGTGAGTATTTTCTGGAACGGAGTAGCTATTTATAGTATTTTAAGTCAGCTATAGAGATATTTTAAAGCAGCCCTTCCCAAATTTCTCCAGTATTCTAAGTTGTAGGAGCTTCTCGAACGTCACCTTCTAATGAAGTTATTCTCATTTTTCTATGTAAAAAGGAAGAATGTGCATAAACGCATTTTCTTTAAAACTGAAAAATGGAACATTACATGAAAAATGTGTTCATCAAAATCATTATACTGAAAATGGAAAACTGAAATTCGTGGGGAACATCATAAAAAATGATTTTTCTTTAAATAATAGTTTTATAGTTTAGCCAAGTTCTTACTTCTTTTATTTTTAATTTTTTAAATATCGTGTGTCTTGTGATCAATATTTTTTACTTATCGTTAAGTTTGAGTTGAAAGTATATCGGGAAACTGATTATTTGCTTTACAAAATCCTAAACTTAAAGCGAAATGTGATGTACAATTTTCACACGTAGATCAATTTTAGTTATTTTTCATTTATCAACCAGTCCTGGCTAAATAATAAAACTATTCCATACAGCGCTAAGAAGTTTTGAATCACGAAAATTAGATTAAGTCGATCTAGAATTATCCAGTAAATACAAGTTAAGTGACGTAAATCAACTAAGTACGTGCATAAGAATTTATATTCTACAGCAAACAATATGTTTTAAAGTATTATCAGTTATGGAAATCCAAAAATTTAATTAAAATATAAGATAACGTAATAAACCAACATACACACATATCTACATATATACATATGTATGTATATGTGTATGTAAATATAATTTCGTGTCTGAAAATGGATTTTAAAAATTTATTATTTTACCACCAGTTTTTTGTTTAAAAATATTAAAAGATTCCACTGCGTGTTTCTACATTTTTTTTGCTTTCCATTTCGGCCATTAACGAGCACTTCTCTTTAAAACTACAAAGTTGAAAGAAATAATATCCAGTTGGAAAACTGTTTAAAATTAGTATCGTACACATAATTTCTGTTTTGATAGGCTTATTAAACACTAGTGTTTTCTTTAATTTATTATTGCAAATTGTTTCGATTCAGAAAATTATAAAAGTGCTATCGAAATATTGTTATTATTTATTGCAGAAAATAGCCTCTGCAATGACAACAAGTGGTTATTGACATTATTTTTAAATGCCTAAATTGGGAATTATGAGAAAGATGATGGAAACCTTTTCATAATTTATTATTTAGTACTTCGTACCAATGGAGGAGGAAAAGGAGAAATTATAACATTAATAGGTAAATAAAACTTTCTTGGTTTTAGAAATGTCAACGCACATAACATTTATTTTCTTACAAGAAATTTAGCATATATAATATATATAAATAATTTCTTAACTTGTATTATATTGTTTATTTTTCTCCGCCAGTAAATGAAACATTATTGTCATTTTCCGTCTTATCTGTATGTTGTTCTCTTGAAGTTAAAGGCGAGCGCCTACGATGTGAAAACATCATTGTCAAGCCGCAGAAAAATTAGTACCGGTGAGTCAGTGTTAGCGCTCAGGTAGTGCTGTTGCCAAGTTCGTATCTATTCAGGTAGGCAGAGTGCCAGCCACCTGGCATTTCATACAAAGTTAATTCATCAATACCTCCGTGTTTTATTGGTATCTATGGGAATTAATAATGGAATAAGACACCGGTAAATGTCCACCTCTAGCACCTCGTCAGACACAAACTCTTATCACAAACTTTTGAGGCAACAAAGAATTCCACTTTGTTGCCTCAAAAGTTAAATCACAAAAATAAGGCGCCTATATTATGGCAACGTATATTGGGTACTTTGTGGCTGAAGTATGAGGTCACTAATATCAACACTAACCATTTGTGACCCCAAAAAATTGGTTATCATGGTTTGGTAGCCAATGATACAGCCTTATTACAAACCTTACTATACAGTCACTTTCGTTAAATGTAACAGTTTTTTAAGGACTTGTGTGTTGTATAATTCTGATCTCAATATGCAACATTTTGTTTGTTTAAATGCCTCATAACTAAAATTGGGCCTCAATCCTGAACATGATTTTGCTTAAAAATGTTTTATTGTCGTTCATTTTTTTTAAGCAGTCAATTCACAAACATTCGTCACTAACAACAGTCGGCTTTAATTCTTGAACGAGCTGAACTTTAGAAGCGTGAAGGTGAAGATCTTTACGCAGAACGTAGCGCATAGTTCCTCTAGTGATGCCCAATTTTTGCGAATGTCGCCCGTTGATATTTTAGGCTCATTCTAAAGACTTTGCTGTACATCGGCTATGTTTGTATCACTATGATCACTACGCTCGTGTCGTTTTGGTGTGTTGTGAACCTGGAAGTTAACAATTTAATTACGCACAACTGTCTTTTAAAGATCCTGATTACAAGAAAAATCCCCTGGTTTTTAAGAAGTGATACAGTAAAATCTTTACCATTTTCATGGAAAATTTTCACAATTAAAATTCTTTGCTCAAGAGTGTTACATTCCATTATATATTCTCAACTTTTTGTTAAATAATCGCGAAAGAATTGCAACTTACTTCTTGACAGTTAACCATTTGATAGACAATTTACCTCCCAAAACCAATTTATATTGGTTTAATTGGTTTTCTCATTAATTGACAGTTGGGTTTTAAAAGCACCTTGATTAAAAGATAACAGGGGAAGTAAGGTAACAAAGGAAAATTTCCTACTGACTAAATTATGTATTGAATTGCTATTGTGAGTTTTTAAACTTTAAATCTAAAACAATAAGGGAAATAGGATGAGAAAATATACTTGATTTAATTAAAAGCCCTAATATATGCTATAGTCATAATGGTAATTGTTGTGGGTTTTTATTTTAATGGATTTATATTATTTTAGGCAGAATTGGCTTTGAAGTTGCGGTTTTGAATTGTGTAATGAGACAATATTGCTTCAACACTTGAGTGGGTTAAGGTCTTAGATAAATTCAATCTCAGACAATTGTTTAAGATTTTATTTTAAAACACCAAATAATAAACAAAAGCTAACAGAAAATATACATAGTTATTTTTATTATGCAAGAGTTAACTACCTTTAATTTTTTTTGTTACCAAGGCTTACATAGGTGCCGTTTGGGATTTTTCCCAAACTAAAACTCAAAAGATAGCAAAAGTTGCCTACTCCGCAAAAGTTTTAAGTTCCACAAATATAAAATAAATTGTTTTCTTATTTTCTTTGATTTGTCATCTGTTTATTAAACTCTTAAACGGTATTATTTTTTATGCTTAAGCAAGTAATGTTATTACAACCAAACTTACAAATAAATAGATGTACAACAGATCATCGTTGTTATAAAAGAGTTCTGTAACAAGACAAATGATACTGGAAGATCTGGATGTGACATTTAAAACTTTCAAAGATGGTCATGAACATCTTTTAGATAATGTTCGAGAAAGTTCAATAATTGAACACGATGTACCCTATTTAAGTACCGAAGTTTCTTATAAGTATTATGACACTTAAGTATATTTCTTTTAAAACAAATCTACTTGAATAATTTTTTGAATTTGATTCCCCACAGGGTCCAATCGTCCATGCAAGTACCTTTGCTGCTTCATCGAGCCGAAGGGAAACATTAAGTGCTGGAGCAAGGTTGCCCGAAATCGACCTACCAAAATTTAGCGGAGATTATTTGGAGTGGATTTCTTATCGAGACATGTTTCAGTCACTAGTCCATTACAACAATTCTCTTTCCAACGTGCAGAAATATTTTTATTTGGAAGAATCCTGCGTTGGAACTCCACTAATTTAATAAATGAATATCCCGCTGCGGATGCTAGCTATGACTTAGCGTGGGAGGCGTTAGAGAAGAGATTTCATAATGAAAGGAAGTTCGTGGAGCAAATTCTTAAGAAGCTATTTTCCATCCCATCTTCAAATGGCTCATATCAGAGCATAGAAGAATTACTAGATTCCACTAGAAATTGCTTAGCTCAATTAAAAATTGACATCACTACATGGGACCCTTTAATAATTTAAATCACATCACAAAAAATGGATTCACAAACCCGCAAGAAGTGGAAACAGTCGTTGAAAATAGTACAATAATACCGCTTATTAGTGATATACTTTCTTTTTTAGAATCCATTTTAGAGCATTAGAATCTGTTGACGAAATTGCTCCATCTTATTTTTTTAAATCTACTGTGAAAAATTCGACAGAATCTCATCGTAAGCCAATGCGTACTATTCGCTCTCACACTGGCTTTGTACTGATAAATGATTACTGCCTTTGCTGCAATAAACGTCACCCGTTATACAAGTGTTTTAAATTTTCTACGTTATCGTCTGAGCAAAAGAAAAATTTTACTAACCAGCAACATTTGTGTAGAAATTGCCTTCGCACTCGAGATATGCAATTTGCTTGTGAGCTAAACACGAAATGTCAACTTTGTTGTGAACCCCATCATACTATCATGCATATCGAATTTTCTACAATTAAGAGTTCGCGACAGAGCACTTCAAAATCTAGCCCTGATTTTGACATAGAAAAACAAGAAATTGTTAAAACGTCAACAACATCTACACCAACTAGTAATTGTGTAAGTACAAACATTCTAAATATGAAATCTACTTAATTAAACCAAGCGCTGCTGGCAACTGTTAAAGTTAGAATAAAAACTAAAACTGGTAACATAAACGTTAAAACACTTGTAGACCAAGGATCTCAAGTGTCTTTTATTTCTGAAGAATTATGCCAGATATTATCGTTACAAGGCAATAAAACATATATTGAAGTATCAGGTATTGGAGGTAAAAATGGAATTACAGTAAAGAAATCTATTAAGTTTTATATTAGTTCAAACTATGATCACGATTTTGCATTAAATTTAACAGCTTTAGTGTTCCTCCTTTTTCATCATATATTCTTTCTAAATTATGTCATGTTAATTTACACGATCTTTCTGATTTTCATTTAACAGATCCCCAATTGATGGTGGCCGAAAAAACTGATATCCTCCTAGGAAATGTCGTCTATTGTGAGCTACCTTTAGCTGGAATGAAGAAGTTTGAAAAGAGTTTTTTGTTGCAAGAAACGTATTTCGGCTGGATGATATCCAGACCCATATGTCAAATGAAGGACAAAGTAAATATTTCGGTAAATTTAAGTACATTGGATGATCAACTACGCATTTTCTGGAAGCAGGAAGATTTAACAGAATGTAAACTTCCAATGAAAGATGAAAAGCTTTGTAAGAAATTATTTCTAGAAACTCATAGTCGAGATGAGACTCGAAGATATACAGTACATCTTCCTTTCAAGAGAATCCTTCATGGACAATTATAACTTTCATTCTCATATACCGATTACAACTCTCTTAAAAGACCTGAACAGTTTGGATCCTCATTCAAGGTTAGACCGGAATTTGCTGAAAAATATAGGGAGTTTATGGAGGAATACGAATCATTAAGCACATGGTAAAATTAGGTGAGTACCCCAAGCAGTACCAGTGAATGCCTTCTTTCTTCCACACCATGGGGTACTGAAAGCAAGTAGTAGTATAATGAAACTACGCGTTGTTCTTGACGAAAGTAATCGTAAACTTCCCCAGTCATCTCTTAGTGAAGATATCAATGCTGGACCAGCTTTACAAAATGATTTATCAGCAACTATTTTTAAATGGAGAATGCATCGTATAGTATTTACTGCCGATTTAGAAAAAATGTTCCGCCAAATAAATATATGTAAGGAACATCAACATTTTTAATGCATCCTACGGAAAAATAAATCAAACAGAATCGGTGTATACTCCCTGAGAACCGTTACTTACGGAACAACGTCGACTCCCTTCGTTTGATGAGCAAAAACGCCATCCGTTAGCTAGTTAAATACTTCGTAACGACACTTACGTTGATGACGTTATATCGGGAGCAGATAATTTTGATGAAGCTCTTAAATTGCAAAGAAAGTCGTGCTCTCTTCTAAAATCCCGTGGATTTCGATTACGAAAGTGGAACTCTTATTCCATAGAACTGCTTAAATGTATAACTGAGGAAGATCGTGAAAAGAGATTTATTTTCAATAAAGCAAAAGGATTCTTCCAAAGCACTCGGCCTCTACTGGGATACAACAAATTATTAATTATTTTTCGTAATTAATTCTGAATTTTCTGAAATCTTTACAAAACGCAGTTTACTTTCAGAGGCAGCTAAGTTGTTCGACTCATTAGGATGGCTTTCCCCTAGTATAATTATAGCTAAAATTATGTTTCAAGAACTTTGGAAAATCACAATTGACTGGAAAGATACTCTTGCGGATGAAATTAGTCGAACAAAACTCAAACAATCGGAAAAAGCAAAAATTCCTAGATGGTTAGGCTACACAAGAAGTTCTATTGAACTTCACGGCTTTAGTGATGCATCAAAATTGGCTTATGCAGCGGCAGTATATGCTCGTGTAATTAAAGCAAATGGTAATACAGTGGTTTATTTATTACATGCTAAAACAAAAGTTGCCCCTTTAAAAGTAGACACCATTCCCAGACAGGAATTAAGCGCTGCTACACTGTTGGTAAAACTTGTCGCGTCAAAAAAAAAAAAATACAGATCTTAATATAGGTAACGCCGTTTATTGGACTGATAGTACAGTCGTACTTGCATGGATTAAAAATTACTCCGCGAGGTTGGAAGTCTACGTCGCAAATCGAGTAGCAATTATACAAAGACTTTCAAACAATAACAATTGCAGACACGTTCTATCCAGTGGTAACCCTGCAGATTGTGCATCTAAGGGATTGCAACCTGAACTGCTAACTGATAATAAAAATGTATTTAACAGGCCATCGTGTCTAAAGACAAGTCCGGAAACTTGGCCTGATTACCCCATGAGTTCTACTTTTACATCTGTAATGATAAATATTACTAATGTCATTTCAAATCATTGAATATTTTACAAAATCCAGAAATTACAACAAAAAATGGTCAACCACTGCACGCGTGACGTCATATACATATACATTATAAAAATTTGCAAAAAAGGAAAAAGAATATGAATTTCTTAAAACTTGTGAACTTAAACATGCACGCCTTCGACTCATCAATATAACTCAAGCTGTTTCGTTTAATGAAGATATTCTATCTTTAAAATCTGGCAAACAGTTTCCTGCTAATAGTAGAATTGAAAAGCTATCTCCGTTTTTAGACGACCATAGCATTCTAAGAGTTGGTGGTCATATTAGAAATGCTGATTATCCATTTCAAATTAAGCATCCCATTTTACAATCTAAGCAAAATCCGCTTTCTTTACTTATATTTTCAGACGCACCTCAAAAACACTACACGGCAGCCTCCAGTTAATGCAATCGTACATTTCTCGCCATTACTGTATACTCTCAGCACGACAATTAGCTAAAGTAGTGCAACGTAAGTGTATTGTCACGACCTTTTAAGCATAACGGACTAGACCAGTGATGGGCGAACTACGGCCCGCGGGCCACATCCGGTCCGCGAGAGGTTTCAATCCGGCCCGCCGAGCGATTTCCAAAAAAAAATTAATCACATATTAAAAAATTATGCCCAAAAAATAAATTTACATTACGTTTTAAAAAAGATATAAAGTGACAATTTTAGCCAAAAAATGTGATGTTTTCATATTATATTGTGTACAAACTGCGTAGTTTTCTGGGAAATATTGTTCACACAAGACAACAACAACTTTCTTATACAATATTCCAAGAAGAAACTTAAAAAGCATGAAACAAAAACAACTAATATAGAAAACTGAACGTATAACATAACAACAACTATTATATGTGAGATCTAGAAGATTCTTGAATATTCGAGACAACATGCGCAACAAATATAAAAGGGCCAGCGATGGATTAATCAGCAATCAGTAAAAGTGTAAATCTCGTAACGTAAATAATAAATTGTGAAGTAAAATTATAAAGTCGCCAACGTACAGTTGTATTTGTGTAATTAATATAATAAAGTGTATTGTAAATACCCCCATAAATGTCAATCAAAAATAGAAAGAGAAAAATTGATTCGGAATGTTTCAAAAAGAGTGGACATGGAAGTACTTCTTTAAGGAATATAACCAAAAACCTATTTGTCTTATCTGCCAAGAAGCGGTAGCTGTACTAAAAGATTATAATCTCGCTAGGCACTTTAATTCAAAACATCTTGGGTCGAAGTACTATAAAATGACAGATGAAGACAAGAAAGTTCATTCAGAGGAATTGAAAAGAAAAATATCTAGTCAGCAAATGTTTTTTAAAAATCAAAGAAGTATCCAGCGATCCTCCACGTTAGCTGGTCACATTGTTGCCTATAAAATAGCAAAAAGTAACAAACCGTTTTCTGAAGGAGAATTTATTAAGGATGTGTTAATTAGCATTGGAAAAAGTATTATGCCCAGAAAAGGTAAAAGATTTCGAATCTATAGGGCTGTCACGTAGAACGGTCACAAAAAGAATTGAAGCGATGGACGTCTTAAAAATTTTCAGTATTTTTCAGCCACTATGGACGAGAGTGTTGACAGGAGTGATACAGCCCAACTTCTAATTTTTAGCAGAGGAGTCGATGAAAACTTTGTAATAACCGAAGAACTTGCTTGTTTGAGATCTTTGAAAGGAGAGACGACAGGAAAAATAATTTATAATGAATATAATGAATATATATAATTTAACAACTGATGGAGCACCTAACATGGTGAGAAAAAATACGGGGTTTGCAAGAGTTTATAAAAGTCAGAATCCTGAAAGCGAAACAATTTTTTTACATTGTATAATCCACCAAGATGTTCTTTGCAAGGCTGGCTTGGATATTAAACACGTACTTAATATTATTTTAAAATTTATTAATACCATTCGAGCCCGTGGTTTGTTACATCGACAATTTAAAGAGTTTTTATCGGAAGTTGATGCAGAATTTTCAGATGTACTTTATTACACAAAGATCAGGTGGCTGAGTTGTGGGCATGCCTTCTGGAGAGTTTGGAGTCTTCTCGAAAAAATTAAGTTTTTCTAAAAACCAAAACTGAAATTTGGGATGAGTGGGAATATTGGAGGATAAGAATTGGTGCATCGAGTTTGCTTTTTTCACGAATTTACTCGAGCACTATAATAAACTGAACAAGAAGTTACAGGGAAGAAATCAATTTATAGATTAAACTTGGGGCAGTTTGAGGTCATTTAAAAAAAAATTGTTTATATTTTCTAAATGTTTGGGAAAAAATGATATGACTCATTTTCCAAGACTTAATTCTTTGAGGCCTGTGAGTGAAGAGAAGTTAAAAGTCTTTTCACAATCTTTATTAAAACTGTATTCAGAAATTGAGGCCAGATTTGCTGACTTTAAAAAAATCCAACCATGTTTAAATATTTTTTCAATGCCTTTTAATGTTAATCCTGAGAATGTTCCATCTGATCTACAGTTGGATATTATAGAATCGCAATGTAATAATAATTTAAAACAGCTATTTTTAAATATAGATAAGCTTAATTTCTTTAAATCCTTACCAAAAGATGAATTTCCAAAGCTAATTCATCATGCGCAGAAAATTATGGCGCAATGTTTGCTTCCTCATATTTATGTGAACAGGCCTTTTCGGTAATGAAATACAGAAAAAATTCAATAAGAAACCGATTGTCAGACGAGAGTCTATTTAATTTATTTAAAGTCGCATCCTCCTAGCTTGAACCAGATTTTGAGGAAATTATGTCAAGTCAGAAACGGATCCATGCTTCCCATACATCTGGAAAATCTTAAAATCATAATAAACCGTATCTTATAAAATGTTTATGCTGTTTTAAAATATTATAATATATAAGTAGCTTAAACGGAATTTTTAATTTAACAGCAATAATTTTTTAATGAATGACCTTCTTTTTTTTAATTTAATGGCCAGCCGCAAGATTTTTTTTAATTATTGGCCCGCCACCCAAATAGTTCGCCCATCACTGGTTTATTCATTGTTTTAATAACAATTTATTCCAATTTAAACAATAACAAATAGTATTTACTAAGTTACGTTTTAAAATAAAATTTTCAATTTTTCAATGTGGCGGTGGTGGTCCGAAACAGAAATTATCAGATGAGTATTGATACAAGTGCGTAGTTAAATTGGTTAAGACGTCATATAATTTGTATTGAAAGCATATGCGGAGATCTATCAATTATCACATACAGAGTGAGTAAGCAAAAATGTTAATAGTGGCCTGGCTAACTCAAAAACTTAGTGTTTAAACACATAAACACTCACACATTGACAAATATTGTATTTTAAATTTGCACCAATATTTCAATTGCTTTTCTTTCATATTAAAACATCATCTTTTAGTTCAATGTTTAGTAATATACATGTTGGTGCACTTCCCTTCATTTCCTATTTATAATTAAAAAAATTCCTTTTTCTTATTTTTACCGCAACATTGCAACAACATCAATAGTATAACTAAGAGAGAATTTGTATTATGTACACGCAATTTTTTGCTACAATTACTTTTGTTTCTTTTAATTTATATTCGCTAAGCTCAGAATATTTAACATTGTACTAAAATCAAACTAATTGTCTTTTTACATTTCAATAAATCACTTTGTTAATAGCAATCAAAGCAAACGCATTACAATTTAATTTTTTGATCATATTATCATAGCCACAGGTTTCAATAACACGTATGAATATATGTATGTATGTACATATATACGAGTATGTGCGCATTGCAGACAAAACGTCTCTAACTAATTTTGAATTTAATTAGAATTAGATGCTATTTGCTAATTATTAATATTTTATATGGAGTTCGAAAAAAAAATACAGTACAAAGAAGAAACGACACAAATTTTTCTCAATTTATTGTTAAAATAGAACTTAAGGTAATTCATTAAAAAATACACAAACAAAAAAGTTCATTATAGTTCAGTTTAAAGCTTGATAGTAAACAATATTTTTTGTTTTCTGTTGGGAGAGAAAATAAACAGTGCTGACGGTGTACCAGCTCTCGAGCATGCAACATACAATTGCCCGTGGGAAAAACATTGGGATTCTAGGTTTGATCCACACACTTTTAGGGATTTTCCTTGCGATTTAATAATCGTCATTGCGAATTCAATGCAAACGGGAAACTGGAAACGTTTAAACTTAATCGGTAAATCACTTGGTATGATAGGTATCCTTGGGATAAGCAGCCCTTCACCTACAAACTTTCCAATAATTATTATTGCTTTAATCGCGTTTTAATAACCAATTGGCCGAAGTTGGAGATTAGTATACAAACTCGTATAAACAGTAAAATTAAAAGAAAAAATTTACAACTTACAACCACATCAAACCAGTTCGAACGAACATGTCGAGTTGTGAATAACTTATTTGTGTTTACAACAACAAAAGCAAGAACAAAATTAATAAATGAATTTTCTGAGTTATCCGGAAAATTTTATAATTTTTTTTCCATACAAACCATCTCCTGATTTTCGAATAGAATAAAAAAAAAATCAGCCAAATTGCTCCAGCCACTCTGATGCCATTACATTACATACGTGGACCATATATATATATATACATATATATATATATATATATATATATATATATATATATATATATATATATATATATATATATATATATAGATTTGCATCAATATTTAAACTGCTTTTTTTCATATTGTTACGGATGCGTCTTGCTTAAGTTTTAAAAGAAAACAATGAAATAAACGAAACAACCGGGTATGCTGTTGACTAACTGCGTAGTTTTCTAAGAAAACTTATACACACAAGACAACAACAACTGTTTTAAAATAAATTCCATGACGAAACTTTAACAGCATTAAAACAAAAACAAAAATACACACAGACCTACAGACGCCTATACATTGAATGAATAACATAACAACAACAGAATGTAATACAAAGAAAGTGGAAAATTCTTTATTTTTCTAGACTTCTAGCGTACAAGTAGAAAAGACAGCATCTGTGTGATTCTTTAGTTAGTTAAAACATAAATCTTGTGAAGTAAAGACTTGCAACTTTAGTAAATTGTTCTGTAGTGCCAACGTACAAAGCTTACTTTGTGTGTAGTTAAACTCAATAAAGAACTTACTAACAACAAAACGTTAAATAAGAGGTATAAATGTAACAATAAAAAAAATGCAGACAAAACGGCTTTAACTTATTTTAAACCTGTCGTTTAATTTTTTTTTTAAAGAGAATTAGCACTTTAGGCAACAATGCCTATTTAGTCAAGTACCGTGCTACATTCTTTAGGAAAGGGTTAGAGAAGAGATGAAACAGGTGGTGAAAGTAGAAGGATTGTCGGAAATTAACTGCCGTATAAAGACAACACAGCGACCGGTGACTATGCCTTCATCGCTGAGCAGCCCCACCGACAGTCAATTTTTATTTTTGTAGTTAAAAAACGAAGGTCTTCGTTGGGAATCGAACCCACAACCCCCACACTGACAAGCTAGTATACTCCCTACTAGCCTACAGGGACGCCTAAGATCATTTGCATATTTGTATTGAATGTAGGATATTTTTTATGTTTAACTGCGAAATTAATATACAATATTCTTCGAAATTGTGACAAGATAAAGTTGCTTCAAATATAAAACCATACTAAAGTAATGCCCAAAGATGAAACTTGAAAAGTTGGGTCTAAATAGTCCATAAAAGATAAAAACTAACTAATTACAAAAAATAAAAAAACAGGCTTAAAGCATAGCGAATATCATGACCATAACCAGAGACGGATTTATCTATGCATGAATTCAAGTCCTATCGAAACGACAGTAAAATCGCAAGCGGCTCAAGCATATTTTCGAGTAATGTTCCATACAAAATAAATTATTATTGGGTGAAAATTTAAAATCTCGAGACGGTTCAAAAATATTCTTTTTTATGTTAACGTGTAGATTTTGACAGTTTATGGAAACTGCGGCCGTCTCAGTGTGCAATGCCAAAAATATTATTTGAATAACTTTCTTTTATTTCGTATTATTCCTTATAGTGCTAAACTGCTCTGGTTTAAAGCATTTTTGTATTTCTCCCATATATTTTAGAGGTTTTCTTTGCGTCAGAATTGTTTTCAATAACGTGATAGAATATTACAAGGATCCAAAATATAAATTCATAAGCGGAATGTTAAAAAATGTAAGCAGACATTTAATTTCCCAGGAAACAGAAAAACATTCCGATATTTGTGACAAGACTGTATCGCTGAAAGTGCTGAAGGCCAACGGGAATAATTAATACGCCTTCAAAACTGTAAAATCAATCCAAGGGTTTTATTAACCAGCAAATGAATGATTGAACTTAGGAAATAATTACAAAAAACCTGATACTGTTATTCACGCAAAGCTGCTTACGGATTGACCAACCAGCCAGCTTACACAAAAATATAAGGAATAAGGTGCATGTAAGGTGCTATTTCCAGCTTAAAGTACATTTCAATAAGCATCTACTCAAATGTTCCTTTAAAAAAACCAGGGAATACAACTTTTCCTCTGCAAACGTACCTATAGTATTTACCGTCGGGTATTGAAAAAAGAGAGAGATAGAGGGAAAATGTGAGAGAAAGAGAAAGGCCACAATTACACTCAACAACACCTGCCGATTAACTCCAACTACAAACCCCTAAAAAATTAAAACAATATCAATAAGCCGAAACTAATATAAATACTTCCCCGGGAATTAATGGCATCAAACCATTTATGATTAAAACAATTAGTTGGTGCTTAAAAAGTTATATTTTTAAAAGCTTTTGAAAGCTGCCTGGTAAAGATGCTAAACTATCTAGCAGTTATTATCCTATTAGTATGCTAAATTAACGCGATAAGATATTTGAAAAAATGTACTGAGGAAGCTAAATGAGTTTACTGAGAGTAAAAACATTCTGCCACAAAAACGGTTCGGTTTGTGAACAGTACACTTTACAGGTCCTCAATTTCATATCTGACAATAGAAACGAAGGAATGAGCTTTGGAATTACATGTTTGGGCACAGAATCCCAAATTTGGTACGATGATCTTATTTTTAAGCTTAAAAAATTCTGCTATCGTTCTCTCCACCTATAGAAAATTATTCAAAGTCTTTTTCATGACAGATCATTTATGGTAAATATTGATTTTAAAATTCTAAGGGACAATTCTGCAGCGTTATAAGCAGATAGTACAACAATAATTACAACAAGAAAAGTTTCAAATCATTAAAAGAACGAAATGTGAAACCCAATCCACAATTATTCCATACAAAAAATCACCAAAAAGAAATCAATCTAAAAGTGAAATTTCAATTCTAAGTGAAATTAAATATTTTGGATTTGCTTTAGAAGACAATTAGACATATTATTCAATAATCATGTCTTAAAGCTATAAAATGTTGTACAGGTTTATTTCCACTATTTAACCGTGGGTCGACCCTCAACTGTAAAAAAAGATTCTATTTTGCAGAACATGTAAACAACCAATAATGGTTTTCGGCTATCAAAAATGTCAAAAAAAAGCAGCTGAAACCAGAGTAGCGAAGTGTTCACTCACTGTTCATACATGTATGAATATGTACATTTCATTTTTTAGCCGCTTCTTCTCATACATGTGTGAGAGACTGAAAAATATTTTGCGTTTTCTCATTTATGAATGCGACGATTTATTTTTTTCTTTCTATTCATAAGTGAAAAAATGAGAAACACACAAGTGTTCATTTTTGAATATGTACAATTTTGATAATTTTTCATAAATGAAAAGATCGTAAAAATATGTGCGTTAAGCATTCGCGTACATAAACGCACATATTTGATAATGCGCAATTGTCGGCGTATGTAGGAAAAAAAAATGTTTTTTTTTATTTCTTTTAGAATATATTGCAATATTGTATTTTGTGTTAATATGTACCCATGTGTTTTTACTACATTTTACGGTAAACTGCGATCGTAGGTAGAAAATTTTTTCACATTCATTTATGAGAAATTTTATAAAATTTCAACGTTCATAAATGAACATGTACATTTATGAAAAAGAACATTAATGAGAAGTAGCTGATTTATGATTTATCACATATGAATAAGACTAATAATTCTTGTTGTGCGCATTCATGTATGAACATAAGCAGAACATTTTTTCTTGTTCGTTTATGCGCGTGAAAAATAAATATAAAATTTTAGATTTCTCATTTATGAAAAATATCATGAATGTTGATTTTTGAATGTTCATAAATGAAAAATTCTGAACCCTGGCTGAAACACATCAAATGCATCACCTACAAGTTATTCAAAATAAAAAGGTAAAAACTATTTGTAATTAATCAAGGCGCTACTAAAGGGCTGCACAAAACCATTTAAATTACAAACAAAACATTTTATGACCAAGCAGTTACTTCAGGTCATATACTTTTTGCGTTGCAAGATGAGTGAGTGTGTGTCAACAGCAATAAAACAAAAAGAGAAAACATAACTAATAAATGGTGAGTGATTGACAATATATGACACTGACGGTCAAAATACAACTAAGTTAAAATATATGATTTCAGTGTGCAGTTCAGCAGTGTACTCCCTGTAATTTAATTATTATTATGCGTATTTCCTTATGTTCAAATATATTAAATAAATATTTTATGAAACATAATGAACTGATGCTTAACTGCATTAGCAGTAAATTTTATTTGCTAGTTTTTTTATTTAGCAAATTTTGAAAAAATTGTTGAAAAATAACAATCTGGTAATAATAATCTAGGTAATAATCCATTTGCTTGGAAATTTCGTTTAAAAAATATGTATGTATATAAAATTATGTGTCCATAGACATATTATATTATATTATATTATATTATATTATATTATATTATATTATATCATATTATATTATATTATATTATATTATATTATATTATATTATATTATATTATATTATATTATATTATATTATATTATATTATATTATATTATATTATATTATATTATATTATATTATATTATATTATATTATATTATATCATATTATATTATATTATATTATATTATATTATATTATATTATATTATATTATATTATATTATATTATATTATATTATATTATATTATATCATATTATATTATATTATATTATATTATATTATATTATATTATATTATATTATATTATATTATATTATATTATATTATATTATATTATATTATATTATATTATATTATATTATATTATATTATATTATATTATATTATATTATATTATATTATATTATATTATATTATATTATATTATATCATATTATATTATATTATATTATATTATATTATATTATATTATATTATATTATATTATATTATATTATATTATATTATATTATATTATATTATATTATATTATATCATATTATATTATATTATATTATATTATATTATATTATATTATATTATATTATATTATATTATATTATATTATATTATATTATATTATATTATATTATATTATATTATATTATATCATATTATATTATATTATATTATATTATATTATATTATATTATATTATATTATATTATATTATATTATATTATATTATATTATATTAATATAATATATTATATATGTCCATACACATAATTTTCCCAACCAAAAGCATGTCATTCACTGAAGATATGAAAACGAATATACTTGTGCAGCCCTTTAGGCGCTACTCAACGTAACTTTTGCAAGAAATGTTCAACAAGAGATGCTCTCAACCAGCGTTGCCAAACTGATGATTTTATCATATTTTTGATGATTTTTGAACCAAAATATGATTTGATGATTTTTTTTCTTAAATTATGATTTCTAATTTATAAAAATTATAATTTCTTTATTTCAAGTGTGTGCTACTTTCATTGTAATTTTACTACATAGCCAAGTTAAGTTGTGTATCTGCTTGTTATTTGTTGCTTTTACTTGCTTTACATTTGTTACCCTGTAACAAACACATGTATATATGTGCATAAAAATGCATCATTGTTTTGGAAACAAAGACCTTAAGGAGCATCTCTGCATATCTGTTATTTTCGTGGGAAGTACAAAGAAGAAACTACGGTTGAAGATGATAAAGTAAGGAAAAGTTATTTAAATTAATTTGCCTTACATATAAGTACTTTGGAAATAAATTTCTAATTTTAGATTTCAGAAGAAAAAAGACGAAAAGTAAACCCATCTAGGATGAACAATTTTAGTTGGTTAACAACAAAAACAAGTTCATCAGGTGAGGAAGAAATTTTTTGTAAAATATGCAAATCGATTCTTAAAGCAAGTGCTGGCAGAGCGATTTAGTAAAACACCAATCAACTCAAAATCACATAAGCAGAGAGTTACAATACCAAATACCAACAACAACAACAACAACTAACATACACAAATAAGATATAAGTAATATAGTAATAAAGTAATAAAACAATAAAATAATTAGTAAATAAGATATAAGTAATATAGTAATAAAGTAATATAGATAATAATATAGAGAATAAGATATAAAGCAATA
The DNA here is from genome assembly GCA_030448955.1 of Trichopoda pennipes. NCBI lineage: Eukaryota > Metazoa > Arthropoda > Insecta > Diptera > Tachinidae > Trichopoda > Trichopoda pennipes. Next base: position 9,506,526 of record JASKUP010000042.1, read on the forward strand.
AAGTAATAAACCAATAAAATAATTAGTAAGATACAAAATAGGATACTAACATAGAAAATAAGAGATAGGAAAATAGTATTTAAGCAGACGAACATAAAGAATAAGGATCAATATAAAATTGTCACTAGAAAGAGAAAGTTGAAAAAAATAAAAAATAAATAATTTAGACTTAAAAAGTGCGTTTTCTTTAAATTATAAAGAAGACAACATAACTGGCGCAGTCGAGTAGTTCCTGAAGTTCCTGTTACAAAAACGGCGGTTCATCGTTTAAAATACAAGGAGCTAACATTGTGGAACAGAACCAACAACCAACAGCGACGGATCATCGCAAAAACAACATAAAGTGACGGATCATCACAAAAACAACAGCGACGGATCATCGCAAAAACAACATAAAGTGACGGATCATCACAAAAACAACAGCGACGGATCATCGCAAAAACAACATAAAGCGACGGATCATCGCAAAAACAACGTAAAACGACGGATCATCGCAAAAACAACATAAAGTGAAGGATCATCACTTTAATGCAGGCTAAAATTATCCTAGCGTAAGTCAAATATTGAACTAAAATAAAAATATTAAAAAAAAAAAAAAAATAATAATAATAATAGAAAATAAAAACAAACATATAATTAAGGAAAACAAAATAGATCAATAAAAGTGAAAGTAATTTAAAGTGAACTTCCTTTTGTAAAATATTAAATAGTTTACCTGTTAAAGATGATTATATCTTCACAAAATATACAAATTTATATGTTTTTAAAGAGCAGCGATTCTTACGAGACCCTCCTGTGAACTTTATAAATATATAATTTGAATTATCAAAATTAAAGAAAATTCTTATATGCCTAGAATTCGCCCCTATCCCCACAGAACCTTAATTCCTATTCCCGAAATGAATCAGAACAGTGAAGGTAATAGTGCAATGAATTCCAACGTAAGCGGAATCTCAGTAGTTAAACATGTACTGGAATCATTAAAAATCCCAGATGCAGTAAAAGATTTGCCAAAATTCAATGGTAATCCTAGATTACTGTTTGACTTTATTAATAATGTGGAAGAAATACTTTCGATTTTAACCCCAATAGATGGCACCCCCTTTGCCAAAATGATTTTGAGAGCGATACGCAATAAAATCGAAGGTGAAGCTAACGAAATACTTAACATTTACAGTACCGACTTAAATTGGGACAGTATTAAAAATAACCTTATACTTCATTATTCGGACAAAAGAAACGAGACGTCATTGGTTCGTGATTTACATTTATTAAAACAGAACAATAAATCCATTGAAGAATTTTATAGTTCTGTTGTAGAAATACAAGCAACAATAAACAATCACTTAATGATTCATGAAACAGATGCAAACATCATAGTAGCAAAACGAGAGTTATTTGCAAAAATGTGCCTTAACACATTTTTATCCGGCCTTAGAGAACCACTTGGTTCATCTATTAGAGCTATGAAACCGGAAACATTACCAATAGCATTTTCGTATTGCGTAACAGAGCAAAATATGTTCTATATAAAGCAAGAAAACAAATTTTTAGAAAGGAAACACGATCCTAGACAAACTACACCTCAACATTACCAAAAACAATTTACACCAAGGTCGCAACAAATGAATAGTTATAGACCACAACAATATATGTACCACAATCTTCCAACAACAACAAATGATCAAAATTTATTTAATAACATAAAACCTCCACATCTGTACACTATGATAAACCAACAAACACCAGAATCTATGGACACTAGTTCAGGATATACATACTTACGCAACACTAGCGGACAAACTAGAAGATTTCCAAAGGAAATGCATTGCATTAACCACAACTCAGAAGACTTAAACAATTTTACTAATTTTGAGGACCATAAGATCCCAAGCTATCTTCCTAATATGGACGGCTATAACGAAATCGAAGATGTCGGAAATTTTCAATTAAAATGCCTCGAAAAACCAAAAGGATACCTAGACATAAACAAACACGGCACTTGCCTCCCTTACATAAACGTATCATCACCATTTGGACGTTCACTTCGATTTCTGATAGATACAGGTGCATCAGCATCGTTTCTTAACCCAGAATACACAAAAAATTTGAAAATAGAAAACTGCACACCGATAACAATAACTACTGTTCTAAATAAACACCAATTAAATACAAAAGTTAACATTCCCACATTCATAGAATTTCAAGAGAAAGGCTATTTTGAATTTTTTATATTCAAATTTCACAACTATTTTGACGGCCTTATAGGAATCGATATACTTACTAAATTAGGCGCAATGATAAATCTTGAAGGAAAATGCTTGACAACAAAAAATTCCACTATTCCTCTATTCTTTAAACCAAATTTAACTTCAGGTAAATATATAATAAGGCCAAGAACAAAAACCATTGTAAAAGTACCTGTAGATATTGAAAATGGCGATTTTCTTATTCCTTCCATTTTAATTCAACCAGGAGTAACTATTTCTCCAGGTCTTTACAAGGCAGAACACTGGTTCAGTCTTGTTGAGGTATGCAACAAATCAAATGAAAACAAAACAATTTTAATAGAAACCCCAATAAACACAAATGCAGACGCTCTTTGCCGTATTAAAATTGAATCACACGATTTAAAAAATATCAATACATTTGATTCACTGCAGGGAGCCACTGCAGGGAGCACCATACATTCAGCGGAAGAAAACTATGATGATGGTATACCCATTTCAGAGAAAGCAATAAATGAATTTAATTTACAATTTATTTTTAAGAAGGGAAACTCTAATTCTCACAATAAAATTGAAGTAATTTTCAAAAATAAACATAGAAAAACCTTTACATATCCTCAATATTCAGAAGCAATTATAATAGAAATCTTAAAAAATCATTTTGCCACAAACAAAACTACAGCTATATTGTGTGATAACGATACATTTAACCTAATACAAAAAGTATATTCAGCACATTTTGCACAAAACAAGATTTTTCGATTACTGAGATGTACTACCATGGTAACCGATATAAAAGAAAACGATATTCAAGATAAAATTATTGCCGATTACCACAATAATAATAACCACAGAGGAATTCAAGAAACATTAAATCATTTAAAACGTGATTATTATTTCCCATATATGAAATCAAAAATAAGCGAAACAATAAATAACTGCCTAACATGTCAAAGATTAAAGTATGACAGAAATCCACCAAAAATTAAATTTGAAAAACCTCCTACACCAATAAAGCCTTTAGATATTTTGCATATAGAAGTTTATACAATTAATGGAAAAAATATGTTAACAATAATTGACAAATTTTCAAAATTTGCTGCCGCATACACTCTAATAGCTAGAAATAGTATGTGTATATTAAAATCCTTAAAGCATTTTCTCAGTCAACATGGCATTCCAAACGAAATTATTTGCGATCAAGGAACCGAATTTAGTTCAAACATATTTCAAGATTTTTGTCGACAATATCAAATCAAATTGCATTTTACTTCCTTTCAACAATCAAGCAGCAATGCCCCTGTAGAAAGACTTCATTCAACATTAACAGAAATTTACAGATTAATAACTGAAAAAATTAAAGAAAAAAAGTTAGACATGGATCACGATGACATTTTAAGCGAAATTTTAATAACTTGCAATAATGCAATACACTCTTCCACAGGACTAACACCCTTTGAACTCTTTTATGGAAGAACTCACAAATTTGATCGTGAAATTACATTTAACAATGAACACGAATATCTCCAAAAGATAAACGAATTCCAAACACATTTATATGACTATATTATGAACAAATTAAAAAGTGACACAGACAGACGTATAGAAAAACTTAATACAAATAGACAGGACCCAATAAACTATAAAGAAAATGACTATATTTTAAGAAAAGAATTTAAAAGGAACAAAATTACACCAAGATTCTCTAAACATCGAATAAAACAAAATAAGAAAAATACATTATTAACAACACAAAATAGGAAATTGCATAAGTCAAAAATAAGAAAAAACACGATTTTAACAAAATAAAACTAGGACCATGTTACAAGTATTTCTGAAGCAATGACCCTATCCAAGCTTAATGTCACACCAAAAATGATATTAAATATGGAGGAATTAAAAGACAGAATTTTGAGCATCAACCCATTAAATTAAACACTGTAGAACATTTGTATGAGCTACTAGAGTTGCAAGCTTACTACAATAACACAAATATTATCTTCAATGTTCCTATCCCTCATATCCCAACAAACCAATACTCAATTTCTCATATAATTCCTATACCTATAAATGAAATAATAATTAAACCATATGCCATTTATAATCATGAAAAAAATTCAATATTTTGACGAGTTGTGCAAGGAAATTGAAAACCTCCATTATTGTAAAGAAAGCTTACTCCAAGAGACATAGAAAAATCTTCATGTTTTGGGAAAATTCTTCGTCACACAGAAACCAGTTGTAAACTCAACGATGTTGGTCAAATAATAAAAATTTCACAACACGAACAAGGACTTTTATTGGTAATAAATATTCCACCAACAAAAATAAAGACATCATGCGATTTGGAAGAGCATATCATAGAAGCGTACACTATATAGCCGTAATAATTGGCATGATAGTAGCGGAAAATTGAATACAAAATAAAAATTTTCCCTATAACTACTCACATCGCTCCTGACCAACAAAATCTTTGGCCATCGCTCCATGCTAAGGGGGGAGGAGTTACAATACCAAATACCAACAACAACAACAACAACTAACATACACAAATAAGATATAAGTAATATAGTAATAAAGTAATAAAACAATAAAATAATTAGTAAATAAGATATAAGTAATATAGTAATAAAGTAATATAGATAATAATATAGAGAATAAGACATAAAGCAATAAAATAATAAAACAATAACATAATTAGTAAATAAGATATAAGTAATATAGTAATAAAGTAATATAGATAATAATATAGAGAATAAGATATAAAGCAATAAAGTAATAAAACAATAAAATAATTAGTAAGATACAAAATAGGATACTAACATAGAAAATAAGAGATAGGAAAATAGTATTTAAGCAGACGAACATAAAGAATAAGGATCAATATAAAATTGTCACTAGAAAGAGAAAGTTGAAAAAAATAAAAAATAAATAATTTAGACTTAAAAAGTGCGTTTTCTTTAAATTATAAAGAAGACAACATAACTAGAGCGAATTGTATAAGTAGCAGCCAAACAAAAATTGAATCACAATTTGAAGGTAAAACTGCTGAGATGAGGAGTGTAAAAAATTTAGAACTCCAATTAAGCGCGTTTATTGCAGAACACAACCTTCCATTTTCTTGTATGGATCACTTAACTTTAGTTTTAAAATCCTCCATTTCTGATTCAAAAATAACACCCAATCTTGCATGTGGCAGAACAAAAACTACGTGCCTTATTAAAAACGTTTTAGGGCGGACACAGTTTGAATTCGTTTGTAATATGCTGAATGAGCAGAAATTTTCCTTATGTGTGGATGAGTCTACTGACATAAGCAATAAAAAATCGCGTTGTTTAGTAATCCAGGTAACTATAAATTATAAAGTACAAGACTTATTTTTTGGCTTAATTGAAGTGGAGAGTGGAGAAGCTTTAACAATATTTAATTGTATAAAAAGTTATTTTGAAAAACACAAAATACTGTACAAAGAAAATTTAATAGGATTCGCAGCAGATTGTGCTCCAAATATGACAGGCAAAAATCATTACGTTGCCAGATTATTTAAGAATGAAATACCAAATTTATTTGTTGTTAAATGTATTTGTCATTCAATCGCTCTTTGCTCTTCTTATGCTTGTCTTAAACTTTCACCTGAAGTAGAGTCCTTAGTACGCGATATATATAACTACATAGCGAATAGTCCAAAACGCAATTTTCAATTCCAAAAAGTTGCAATACTTCTGGAATACAAACCAAAAAAAAATGTTGCACCCTTCACAAACTAGGTGGTTATCGTTAGAGTCTGTTTTTTGTACGGGCTCTCGAGTTATATGAACCATTAAAAATATATTTCGCGTTTGCCTCTAATACAGATGATATAGACAGCACCCAAATCGTAAAAAGCAAGTTGAATAAAATAAATGAACTTTATTTGTGTTTTTTAAAGTATATTCTCCACATTGTAAATAACGTAAACAAAATTTTTTAAAGCACATTTTGTCAAATACATATAATGTATGAGAAACTGCAGCGCCTTTACTTAAAAATTTTAGACAATTTTATAAAAACAGAATTTGTGAACATGAGTCTCAATAACGACTTTGACTTTGAAAACAACGAAGAAATCTATCTGGGTGTTTTTGTTAAACAAAAGATTTCTACCTCAAAGCTCACTGCAAATGAAAAATATGGATTTATTGAAAATTGTGTGGGATTTGATTTTAACGAGATATGTTTTTAAAAGAGCTCTCATGTCTTGACCCTTTGAAAATTATAAATAGAAAAATTAATTCTTTGGCAGGCTTAATGCACAATTTTCCAAACTTAATAAGTGAAAAAGAAATTAAAAACTTAGATGGCGAATTTAGGGAATTCCGTGTTATAAAATTCAGTGAACATTTTAGCTGTGAAGCATTTTGGTCAAAAGTTTCAAAAATAACTTGTGCTGACAACATTCCAGTTTTTCCAATTCTGTCAAAATTTGTTCAAAACTTAATATGTCTTCCCATTTCTTCAGCAAATGTTGAAAGAATATTCTCAACAGTCAATTTAAACAAACTAAATATAGAAATAGATTAGACAACAGCACTGTCGAAGGTATCTTATATGCAAAAGATTATTTAGCAATAAGGAACTGTTCCTGCTATAATTTAAAAATAGACCAAGATATTATTAAAAATATGAAACCCTGTATATATTATAATAATAGTTCTTCATAAAACTTTTTTTTGTTAAGCTCTCTTAAATAAATAAATATTTATTTATTTATATAAATTCATACTGTTATTGATCTAATGAAATCAGTTGAGTGTTTTTCTAAGTTTTCTATTTGTTGGTTGGTGAATGTGTGATTAAAAACTTAAGTTTCCTTATTTTCACTGATTTTGTCGGAGCAATGAAGACAAAGCCAGCGAAAATATGCTTTGTTACTACATAAACATAACTACACGTTCGCCATAAATTCTTTAAACAATAATAATTAAAATACATATGTTTATATATATTATTTATAATTTTTAAATAAAATGTATTAAAAAAATGATGATTTTTTTCCATAAAACATGATTTTTTTTCAGCATATGATGATTTTCTTCTTAAACCTTCTGGCAACGCTGCTCTCAACGGTAGTAAATAAAATAAGTCAAGGATTTTAAGTTCGAAGTAGATTTTCAAAGAAAGAAATTTTTAAAATTGCAGCTTTTCTCAGCTTCAGAAATGAAGTCGATTTAAGAGTGAAATTTGGACGTTTCATCAAAAACTATAAAGGGTTTTACTATAATTTTCTTTGAAATATATATATTTTTATAAGCTGCAATACTTTTTATGAATAAATTCTCAAAAATGTAACTTTGTAATATTTTATTCCACTTTAATTGTAAAGATGATTAAATATATATAAGATAGTCTAAGTTAATTTATGCTGGATTCCTTTAAAAATAAATATTTTATGATATTCTCAAAAAATATTTATTATTCAAAAAAATATATTAGAAATGTGTTACAGCGGGGGACAGCATATCCACATTGGCTATTTCACTACTATTTATATAGCTTATCGGTGGGTTTTACCCCAAATTTTGTATAGAAAATTCAAGTGTCTATGGGAATATAAGGAATCTAGCACAAATTAACGTAGATTGAAATAAAAATAATTCCAAAAAATAAAATTATTTATATATAATATAAATATAAAATAAACGATGTAGAATATATCAAATAATAATAGTAAATTTTTCCATCATAACAATTATTTTTATGCCGTGGAAATCGATTGTCGAAAATGTTACGTTCTATAAAATAAAACTAAACTGTCCCTGATTTTATTGAAATTTATTTATTTATTCAACATTCTGTGTAGAAAATTTTTCGTTTAAATTATAAATAAATAAATAAAAAAAATTCTTTTAAAAAATTCATACCAAACTAAAACTAAATTCAAAAATGCCTTGGAATCCATCAAAGTGTTTTATCACTAACATTAATCGGGTATGTTTATCAACCGCGTAGAACTGAAGAGCATCCGAAATGTAAAATTTCAAGTTTCAAAATTATTTATAAAAATACACATCTCTGAAACTAAGTAAATCTATAAAAACAAGGAGCAAAGCATATCTATCGTTTAACTAAGTGATAGAAATGGCTAATTCGCGTTTTTTATCACCACTCGGATTTTTAAATCTATAACAAAAAAAAAACAAAAACCAACAACAAAGGTATTCGCTTTTATTACCAAGTGCTTGCATTGACCAAGGCTTAACTATACAAGTGTAGTTATTAGGCCATCAGTTAAGTTTGCTTGGTCTGATTTATTATAAAAAAATTAGGGTGTTCCTACAGAGTCATTTTCAGGCTTATGGCCACTTGTCTTAAATTTTTTAGAGGCTGAGAACGAAAAATATTAAAATAAGTGGGAGTGCCAATGCAGGGCCTGATTTGGCTTATAATGATAAAATTCGTTTATTTTTTTAAATCGGGTATATTTTATTAGAGTTGTTACTTACTTCAACACCATGGTTGGTATTTAAATCCTTTTTGGAGCTTAAAAAATGCCTTAAAAGCATTAAAGGAGTGTTTTCAATTTATTAAGAAATTTATTTCACAAATTTAGTTAAAATGTTTTACTTTATTTTCTTTTTTCTCTATAGTTGAGTTAGCATTTTTTAAAGAAATAATAAACTTGCTTTCCAGACAGACGACTTATTAAATAATGCTTGTATTGACTTCATTTATTTGCCTCGTTGCAAACGAATCAGTTAACAGGTAATAGTAATGGCGATTTCGTTTATTTTCAGTGTTACTGAAAATCTCAAACTGAATATAATATTCCGTATGAAATTGGTTGAATGTCATTTGATACATTATGCTACCGGCCACTATGAAATTGGTGAATTAACTAAGTTTTTATATATACCAAACATCAAATTTCTGTATGTAGGGTTTAACATTTAAAAAAACTGGTAATTGATTCGATTTCTTACCTTAAAGAGAACAACAGTTTGCAAAGTTAGGTCTTAAAATAAACAAACTTATTATTTATTTACTTATTTCATCTACAGAATTAAATTCTTACAGATTACTTTACAATATTATTTATAATGTTTGAATAAAAGAAGCTTGAACATATTATAACTGACATAAAAATTTAAGTATGGATTAAAACTATTACATAAATGCAAGCATCTTGCAATCGGCTTATTAATTGCATAATTCGTTCTGAAAAGACATTCTTCAAACATGCGATTATTTCTGAAGTCCCTAGGAGGACTGTACAACGTAAAATAATTTTTAATTTCCGGGCTATCAATATTGTCAGATAGTATATTATAAACAAATAATAATGAGGAGCAAGATCTACGATCCTCTAAGGATTTTAAGCCTAACATTTTCCTCCTAACATTATAAGAAGGTAGTTCATGTGGCCAAATCTATTTCAAAGCAGTCTAAATTTGTTCAATACGATTTGATAGGTCTAAATGACTAGGATTCCAAACAATGAAACAATATTCCAAGATACTTCGAACCAAGGAAATGTATAAAGACTTGGGGGTGTATGCATATTTAAAATCTCTAGAATTTCTTCTAATGAAACCAAGCATACTATAAGCTCTAGAAATAACATAGTCGATATGCTTAGAGAACGTTAATTTAGTGTCAAAAATGACTCTTAAGTCCTTAACTTCAGCTACACGTTTAAGCAGGAAACCACCAAGACTATAATCAAAATTTATTGAACCCGAAATAAAAGCATATGGGACAACACAACATTTTGAAACATTAATACGTATGTCATTTTCAAAACACCAGTCAGACAGTTTATTAAGATCTATCTGTATCTTTTCGCAGTCACCAATATCGCCAATAGTAGAATACAATTTCAAATTATCAGCAAATAAAAGACAGCTGGAAAACTTAAAACTCAGTGGTAAATCATTAATGAAAATTATAAAAAGTAACGGACCAATATGCGTTCCCTGAGGAATACCTGAATAGGCATCAATTATTTATTTCTGCTGCACTGCGGAGTATTCAACTCTAACTACTTGATTCGATAGATTTACCAATGTTCATATACTATTTCATTGCTTGGCCCCTCATTTTCCAGGCCTGTTTTTCTTGTGCAATTTATTATTGTTGGAGATCTTATATACCAATACTTGTCGTATGTCATTAGTTTTTCAGTTATCCTTATCTTTATCTTTCAACTAAAGCGGAAGTAAATTTAAGGATGTATATTGCAATAAAACTCGATTAATTAAATCTTTCATTAGTAGACAAGCCCAAATTTAAATTTCTATGGTTCATTCAATAACTTTACTAGCAGCAACTAGTAACTAGAGAGTAAAGCAAAAATTTTCGAAGTAATCTTTCTAATAAAATATATCAAATATCGGGTGTTTTACTGTAGAGGTATAGAACTTTAAGTTTGCGACAATTTTTAGCTAATGGCCATATTGTCAACTTGCAAGTGTCATTTCAACATGAAAATGCAAACTGGGCCCAAAAGAAGACTGTCCTTGATCCCGATTTTCATAAGCGTCAATAAACATAACTGCCGTATTTAGAGTGATTGTAATCCTCAAGTGTAGGTAGTTGAGATACCGTTACATCTAGAAAAACTGACTGTATGGTGTGCTTTATGGACTGGTGGAATCATTGGCCATACTTCTTTGTCATACTTCTTTAAACACGATGCTGGTCAGAATGCTATAGCCAATGGTAACCACTATAAAGTCAAGATTACTGACTTTATTGTTCATCAATTGAACAACAATGATGTGCAGGAGCTGTGGTTTCAACAAGACGGCGCAATGTGTTATACAGTTTGGGCCACAATTGATTTATTGTAGAACATGTTTGTTTCACGTTTCGGACCCGTCAATTAGCCTCCAAGATTGTGTGATTTAAGTCGCTAGTCTAGGCTGATAGCCCAGAAATGATTGAATACTTGGAGAACAATATTTGCCGCTTCATATGCGGCCACAAATGCTAGAAAAAAACATCGAAAATTGGGTCTAGAAATTTTAGCTTTTAATATAGAAGAATAGTTGAGATGTTGCGGTTTGACAAAGGTATGAATCGATAATCAAACCGCCATTAAATGTTTTAAAAATTTCTTTCTAATTCAAGAACGGCTTTATGAGATGGTTAAAGGAATATTTAATTTTTTCCTTATTTGGGCATACCTAACAAAACGTTGAAGCTACTCTTACGAGGCAGAATCCTTATAATTCGTATCGATTACTATTTACCTGAAGTTCAGTAGATGTAGAATGCTAGTGTTGTCGCCCAGATGCCATCGTCATCGTTGACAGGACACTGATAAGAAGGATCGCGAAGAGACTAATGATCAAAAAAACTACTACTATACAAACCTCGCTGATGAGAAAGCATCCATAAATCATCTATTTGAAACTCCCTCCCAGTTTCATGCCAAATTATCCGATTTTCAAATGTTTTGTTTAATCCAGAAGGCTTCTTCTTATAATCTGCTGAACCTTTTCTTTTCAAGATTTCAACATTTAAAAATATTCTTACGTCAGCGTTATTGCTGGCAACATTTCAATTTCCAATGTCTATCAGACTTTTTGCTCCATAATAAGTTAAACTTGTTTACATTTAACTCTCTTTAGCATAATTAGCTTTATTGATATCAGTGTAAAGTATATTAATCCAATGGAATATGATGCTGCGCACAAAATTTTGAAGCTCATTTTGCGACAAAGCTTAGCTTATCTCGTCAATGCAGCGCCAAATTTCATCTTTCATAGCTTGCCAATTGTCAGAAGAATTTCTGAATCCGTAGATCACTAATGTCCACATTGGCCAATTGTGACCATAAAAATTTGTTATATTCCTTTGGTAGCGCAGAAAATACCCGGTGACGGCGCTTCCTTGCTCAAGTTCACTTTATTTGGATGTAATAGTTTTTCGGGCACTGTCTGTGGATTTTGTGGGCCAAATATGTGAAAATTTTGTTTATTTACATAACCGTGTAATTGAAAATGAGCCTCATCACTACATATGATTTTGTTGAAATATACATTGTTTTCGTTCAGTTATTCAAACAGCCAATTAACAAACGTTTAACGACAAAAATTGTAGGTCGGCTTCAATTCTTGAACAAGTTTAGATGAAGATCGTTACGCAAAATATTGAGCAAATTACCGCTAGTGATGTGCAACTGTTGCGAACGTCAACAAGTTAATGTTCCAGGCTCATTCTAAATACTTTGCAGTGCAGCCGCTATGTTTGCATAACTGACACTACAAGCATTTTGTTTTAGTCCATTGTCATTCACAATACAGAAGGCGCCTAATTACGAGGAAAAGCTGATCGAATTTTACGAAATGATACAGTAAAATTTTCACCATACTGATAGTTAATTATAGTGTGATGTTCCACGCTTAAAATTTTCTTACTAAATGAATAAATGAAAAGGATGACAGCTTAATTCTTGACATTTAATCATTTGAGAGACAATTTACTTTCTTACCTCAAATTTACCCACGGGTCGTAAATTTTATAAAAAAAAAGTTGGTTTTAAAAACAGACAATTTTCAGAAGATGGCGCTATATAAAAAAGAAAGTCATTCAGATCTTAAACCATTATCACAACTTTTAATATTTGTTGTTTGTACTCAAAAGACAACTCATTCTATTTGTAATTTCTCTAATGAAGAATGGGGAACCATTCGTCAAAAGATGCTCGAGGCGTTAAAGTATATATTGAAAGTGTTCAAGTATGCTGCTACACAAAACAGTTTATTTGGTTATAAATGGCTAGAGCAGGGGGAAAGGTTCTTGTCCATTTTGTGTTTTCTAAATTTTTTTAAGTTTTATCGCTTTGATTTGTATGAAAGTTCATTACAGCAGGCGATCAATTTTTATATCTACTGGATAGCCCTATAATATATAAATAGGCATAAATTTTAATAAATAGATGAGCGGTAGATAAATTCACATAAAAAATAAAACCAATACGGCAGTACTACAAAAACCAATTTTAAAAGCATTTTAAAATCTGCTCCTTTGAAGAATCCAGTAATAGAAGTTCTGAGTGTTGAAAAATGTACATGAGGTATTAATACCTGTTTGCGCTAATATCATATAATTTCTAGTTAATATAAATTTAGCCTTGAAAAATGATTGGTGTTTTTAAAAATATCGGATTAAAAAAGTTTCCATTAAAATAAAATAAAATAAATAAAATCATTATAATTATATGTAAGTGGGCTTGAAGCAACACTAGGAGGCTTTTGCGCAGTGTATCAAATGCTGATAACCTCTGTTAATAAGAAGCCCTTTAAAACAATAACAATAATTTTGATGTGAAACCGACTATATACCAAGTCACAAAAACCCACATACAACATATTAGTAGTGGAGCTTTGTTTTTGTCACGCTTATCGCTTGGATTTCATTTGGAATCATTAATTGATTCATATGTTACGCACAACCCAAACGTAAAAGTAGTTTACATTCTACAAATAAAAGAGATTAAGAAAGCGATCTAAAGTCGCTAATAAATTACCAAAATGCTAAAAAGAAATGAAATGACTTCATATTTTCCAAATCAGCAGAATCAGTCTTACTTCGACTGTGGAAGTAAAAGAAAGTGTTTAAGTTTATTTAAAAAAAAAACAAAACTAATTAAATAGAAAAGCCTACTTGAAAAATTTTAAGGAAATTATTTTACATTCTTTAATTATTTCTAACGAAAACAACAACAACAAAAACAAATTCATTGCTTTTAAGTATTATTTTTCAACCGAAATTTTTAACAAGAGTTTCTTGAACATTATGCATATATTATATTGGGTTTACTTTCCTTCTGTCTTCACTGGTATAAGCACAACCGGATAAAGAAATCTTCAAGTTAAGTCATTTATTGGGAATCCATAGTTGAATCTCTAATTAATTAAAATCAAGTGTAAGTTTTATTATTGATAAATTTAAAAAATTTGAAAAATTCCTAAAAAACATAACCTCAAATATTATAAATAAACCTTCAGGCACTGAAGCCCAACATTGTGCAAAAGTCTTTTTAATGAGTGCTCTGAATTATTTTCTTAATTTTGTATTTATAATTGTCAGAATATACTACAAATTAAGACTTAAGCAGCCAAAATAAAAGATCAATTCGTTACCAAAATTTAATGTCAAAAATATAATGTAAACTAACATTTGTAATTATAAAATGTTACCTTACATCCAAAAATAGCACTATGCAGTTTTTTAAAATAAGATTTTTAATTAAAACGGCTGTTGCCAGTGTAATCTATTCTCTTCATTATATCAAAGTTGGAATTTGTATGAATGATTTTTAGACAAGTTAAAAATTTTATTCTCTTTAATTTTCATTTTGCTTGTTCATTCATTCTATGTCTAATGAAATTAAAATATTCAAGTAGAAAATATAATTCTCAGGTTCAATATCAAAGGCTTTTTTAATGTATTATGTTTTAGATGAATAAAAGACATTTCACTTTCATTGCTGTACTAAAAAGAAACCGAAACAAGTGCTATCGGAAGTATGAGAATAAAGCTTCAAGTGCATTTTTCTCGTTTAGAAGCGAAGAGTTTGATTTATATTAATTATTAATTTAATTGTAATTAATAATATACACTTTATTTACATAGTATAGAATTTTCAATAACGATATTTCATTGTGGAGATGTAATATAATAATTAATTCAGTATATTATAATTTTATATTAAAAGATATACAATGCATAATTAATCGAATCATTAACCTAAGGATGAGCTTCAGTGGATCGCAGTATGGCAGCTACTCTACCGCCTAGAATATCTTGCCCGTTACAAAACTCAATTGAAAGATTCTCAAATTTTTCATTGAAAACTTCTTTTCGTGTTTTACATCTGTGAACATGTTTTAAATATAGGGTGTACTAATTTGAGGTTAGGAAGTAATTGAGCTATCATCCTTTATTACTTATTTTATTTTAGAAAAAATTGAGGATATTTTAGACATGAAAACTACCATCAAAGTGGTGAAAATTTTACAGTATTACTATGTAAAATGCGATCAGCTTTCAGGTTCCTTCTAGGGGTGCTATGCATAATTTAAGTTCTAAGTTCGAGGATTAAGGTATTGTTGCTAGCAAAACAATACGCGCATTGTGACCGTAGTGATAAAAACCTCACTTTACAGCAAAGTGGTAAAAATGAGTCTGGAACATTGATTCGTCGAGGTTCGCAACAATTAGACATCACTAAAAGCACTTTTCACAACATTTTGGATAAAGATCTTCACCTTCAAGCTTCAAGCGGCACAAGCCAGTTATTGCTTGAGAAATTTCCGATCTATGTACTTTTTCGCATTCTTGTGTTTTAACTCCGTGGGATTATTTTCTCTAGGATCATTTGAAATACCGGGGTTACGTGAACAACCCGCAAATAACTAACGTTCTGAATGGTGAAATTCATAATTTCTTTAAAAAATTTGCAAAAAGAGCAAAGATATGCTTAAGGTAGGCATTTGCCTGCATCATATTCCATTATTAATTTCCATATTTCTTCTTTACATTGGCATCAATCAAATCCAAGTTGTCAAAAAATGTTTAAGTTTAAAACAAACTTACTTCTTAAAATTTGCCCGCGCTCTGGATGTATACTTTTAGTATGTGTTGGCACGAGTTGTCTTTTAGGATGTCATTTATTCGTTAAATACTGCGACGAGCTAAATAAGACAGAGACCATGCAATAAAACTTAACAATATCGGAAAAAGGTGAAAAAATTAATAAATAAAAATCGTTTGAAAAGCGAGGAGAAAAAGGATCCTGAAGTTTTATATTTATCCTACATTCCTAGTTGCACAAATTATTCAATTTCCGAAAGCTAATGTACAGATTAACAGATAATTTTCATAGCTCCTTTAATATACATAAACTAAACAGCAAATTAAAGAAAATCGCTACTCTAATGAAACTAAATTAATAGAATTTTTAACAATTTTTAGTGATCAGAATCAATTTTTACCTTCTAGAAAAAATGTCTCTCGATTAAATTTGTTTGTATTGTTGCAATTTTTTGTTTACCCGAAGTTTTCACGCGAATTTGATGCAAACTTTTCTATCAATTATTATATGAAGTTTAAAAAATGAAAGAAATTTAAAGAAAGTATTGTCACGCGTTTTTAGATTTGGGCAAATTCAATGCAATGTGAAATTCAATCCAATTTGAAAAAAAATCTTCAATAGAAGAATATAATTAAAGTCTTATTTCAAAATCTTAAAAAATTTGCATTTTGCTAATCAGAAACTAAAAAACAAACTGCAATAAAAATTATGTTTTGTGAACCAGTTTTGAGTTTCCGAAAATAAAAAATAACACAAACATTTTAATACTCTTAACAGAGTCTTAAATGTTAACTAATCGCCGGTCAATTAAATACACCCCAACTATAACATTTGTTTCCATTTTAATAATTTTAGTCTAAGAAACAACATAACGATAGCACCAAAAAGGAAAAAGTTTATTTTACGACAGCAGAACATTTTTGGCGAACTAGCATGACGATTGACTTTCTAGCAGGTTGCATTGGCGGTACGTAAATTGAATAGAAAAAATTCTTAGAAATTAACTTTAATTTTACCTTTTAGGTTGCGCTGGCGTATTAGTAGGCCATCCCTTAGACACGGTCAAAGTTCATCTACAAACTCAGGATACTAAAAATCCTAAATATAGAGGTACTTGGCACTGTATGGCATCCATTGTTAAGCAGGAGAAGCTTTTCGGTATTTACCGCGGTCTTACAAGCCCTCTTGCTGGCATTGGGTTTGTTAATGCTATTAGTTTTGGCGTCTACGGAAATGTCCAGAGAAGTACAAAACACCCAGAATCTCTTTCATCACATGCATTGGCAGGTAGTGTTGCAGGACTTGCACAGAGTGTAGTTTGCTCTCCTATGGAATTGGCTAAGACTAGATTGCAATTGCAGCATGAAATTTCTGGTGGTCTAAAATTTCGATGTCCATTAGACTGTTTAATTCACATAATGAAGTATGAAGGAATTCGTGGTGCCATGAGGGGATTATATTCTACTGCTGCTCGTGACGTACCAGGTAAGTCATATACTTTACCCAGTAAAATAAAACGAAAAAAAAAACTTGAAAGCCTCTAACTCGTTTTTCAGGTTTTGCCAGCTATTTTGTCGCTTATGAATACATAATGCGCCAACCGTTAAAGAACAATATTGTTTATGGTTTTTCTGCTGGTGGCATTGCTGGTATAGTGTCTTGGTTGATTACTTATCCCATTGATGTTGTCAAAACCTGTATACAGGCGGATAATCCTGAAAAACCGCAATACAAAAACTACATGGACTGTATTCGACAGGGCTACAAAGCAGGTGGTGTGCAGTTTTTTTTTCGTGGTATAAATTCGACTATGATACGATCATTCCCCATGAATGCTACCTGTTTTTATGTCGTTTCTTTGATTTTAAAATGGGCCAAAAAAGATGGCGTTGATGTTGTCGTCCATACAGGCGATCCAGTAGTTGTTGTTAATTTGTCTTCTTCCAATCTAACGCACTGTCACGTTCGAGATACCGAGCATTCTGAAGAAAAAATGAAACACCATTCCATACTATCTACAGGCTCAAGAATATTTGGAACGTTTAGCGAAGCTGTTTGTCAAACAGAAGCTGCTGAGCTAGCCAGTCAGTTTTCTTCAGATAAAGCAAATGATAAATATTATGTCTTTGAGGATGAGCGACTGGGAGACAGTGAGATCGTTTTTAAAGAAAACTTCTGTGACTGTTAATTCGTCTCACTATTTTTCATTGCTCAACAGTTTCTTGCTTTTTTTATTATTTATTTTATATTCAATAAAGTTTTTTACCATTCGTGATGCTTTTTGGGAGTTATTAAAAAGCGTACCTGAAATGACCTCTAGTTTAAATTGGCAGACTGAAATTAGCAATTTGTTTTAGCATAAACTTTCGACTGAGCACTCCGGCTTTTTTTTACCGTACTTTTGATACTTTTTATTATATTTACATTTAAACAACATTCAACGAATAATTACTTTTATTGTGTCAAATGCTATTCACCGCCTCTCATCCGACGTGAAAACATTTTCCATGAAGAAAAGAAAATCCAATCCCCCAAATACCAGAATTACAAAACTTTTGAATATTTATTGCAGTTTTCAAAATACTATCCTAAGACACACTTATGGAGTTATTTGGTGATAAGCCTGAATCGAACTTGATTTCGAAAACAATTTTATTTTAGCATGGCTATACTCAAATCAGAATTGTAATAACAAATACTGATCAAGACCTATTTCAGGATTCTTAACTCACCATGAAATCGCCGGTTATTTAAACCTTTTCCTGGAAGCAATTGCTGTTTTACACAACGCTCTATGAACTCCATATTTAACTTAAACCCAAAAAGCTGCTTTGACCGCTTTATATTTTGATAAACATCTAAATAACCGAGTGTATTTATTGGGTAATGAAATATTAAATCATACCCAAATGAAATGCATGATAAGATTTACATCTATACCTAGCTGTGTAAGCCATAACCAGATGGTGGATCATAGTACTGTGGATGAAATGTAGCGTCATCCTTGCCCTAGAAGGCCTTCAGATACGTATATCCTCCGGTCACTCCAAGTTGCAACTTCAAGAGCTCGGAGCAGGCCAACACCCCCACTCCTAGCTGAAGAGTTGGAAACTATCCAACTTCTGGTCCAGAAAGCTTGAATCTTAATATAATTTATGAACACGATGGCATTCATGCTCACTGGACTTGGACTATTCATTGTGTTTATTGTGAATGATCCGGCCCACAAGCTCAAACGAGGGCCTCGAAACCATAACAACCACGATACTCCCGAAGGACCGACCTCAATAATCAATCAGAAAACAGCTAAAAGGCTTAAAAGACATATAGCTGAACTCTGGGGCTTTACTGATTCCCGTGTAAATATAATGTATTATCCAGTTGGCTCCTCCTAGCCTTGAAGGGGACTGGGCTCTTTTTTACCACCGTTGACACATGTAATGACAGAGGAGACTCAAACGAAAATTCTTAAGAAAACAAAGATAGGGAACTGTCGACTTTTAGTAATTGGAAAATTCGACTGGCAATGCGAAACAATTGCCAGGACGTAGCCATGGTGGTTTAATTGGTTTTCGCCGATATCACACATTTCAAAATTCATATAAAAGTGATTACACAGATTTCCATAATATATGTTATGGCGAAATCATTAACCAGGTGATAACAGTGATGAATTCGTTTATTTTCACCATTTCGTTTATTTTCATATAAAAAACTTTTAAACTATCAGCAACGGTGAAAGTGAATGTGCCATATGGAGTGTGCTACATGGAGTATGATAATTAGATTACCAGTGAAAATTAATGAATTTTGCCACCGCCACCAGCTTGTAATTGATTCGCATTGGCTGCTTGTTTATATGTTTTTTAAGAGTTCCTTTTTTCAAGGCATATATATTTATTTATTTGCGACATTATCCAGAAAGTAATGATCTTGATATTGACTACATATATGTTTCCTAACTTTATGCAAGATTGCTCGCATTTTATCCGCCTCCTTTTGTTTCTTCCTAAGTCTTAAAGTATCAACAGAGCTGAGCATTGTTAGATCTATTTCCACTCTTTCACATCTATTGAAGGTCATGGGAGCAACCAAAACTAGGCAGTTTTTTCTTAGATAACATCTTTTGCTGTCATTAGAATGCATGCAATGACTTATATATGCTTCGCTTCTTTAAGGTATCACTGACTCAATTAGGGGCTATATTAATCAGTAACTGCCAGCTTTTAATATGATACTTAACTGATAGATATCAGTCTGTCAATGGAAGTAGTATAATGTAGTATTGAATATGCTTTCCTTTGGGTCTTGTTTGCCTTAAAGACATGCTCTCTTCTATATATGATATATGTGTACAGCCTCTTCTCCATTTCAATGAGAGGGGATGGGAATCACATGCCATAGCTATCTGCTCAAAAAGGACACCAGCGATGTATTTCTGAAACTTTGCATGCATTTTTTTGTTGGCTCCAATCGGTTACATATTGCGGGCAGTCTATACAGTAAAATCGTTGTTTTATCCTTTTCAGGGTTTTTGTTACACCTAGATACCATTATTTAAATGCTTTATTGCCTTGTTTGTTTTAAGACCGTTGCAGTTTAGCCATCTGTACTTTCTCAAGTTCGACATAAGCCGTCTACCACTTTTAGGCTATTCCACTGATCCCAGTACGATTTTGCTTACTAGCTTTCTGCCAATACCTCATTACAGTTCGATCTTTTATTGTCCCATTTAGCAAATATAATTTTTGAAAATGGGGTCCTCTTTCTAAGCGTTAGTCCAGTCTTCGTCTGAACCAATTTTTGTAATGACGACTCTTTTTTTTCGACTTTTGCGTGATGTTTGCACTTTACGTTGCATGGCCATTGTGAAAGGGCATCAGAATTATTGTGTTCTCTGCCTTTCCTGTGCATAATACTAGTTTCTACCTGAGGAGGTAACTTATGACGTTCAATGGCAACATCTTCTTTACTGCAGTCTTGCACTCACATCCAATAACCAGTGCTATCTCGAATTGCACCAGATCATTGTTGGGCTATGAACAGATCAATATGGTGAGTTATCATGAAGTCTGCATTGTCAGTCTCATCCTGGCTTTTCCAAGGACAATAGCTGAATCCCCAGTAGCGGTGGGCAATTATATATTGTTTAACGGTTCCTTCGTTCATTTACTGAAGTGGGGCTTATTATGGATTGGGATATTCGGTCGTCTACGGTAAGAACCTACTTCCTTCGTTTTATCAGCGGATTAATAGTAAAGTTACTATTTTCCTGCCTTATCGTGAAAATAGAGATTGTTTCATCTTCATTATCAAAAGCAATCTATTTTTTCTTTCCCAAATAATTTAATTTTTCCAAATTATTTATTGATAAAAAATGTTTAACATAATTCTGTCTGACATAATTTGTTTTAAGAATAGAATCTTAAAATGAAATAAAACAAAAATTATTTTTTTAATTGGCATATTTATTTCGGTTTTTAATCACGTGACTTATCGAAGAAGCAAACAAATTCAATCGATCAGAATTTTGTATCTTTCAAAAAGTAAATGTTTAAAGTGTAAAAGTCATGTGACTCAAGTTTATTTATTGGTTTAAACAAATAATTATCGGAGTAAGGGTAATTTCGAAAATATATTCTTTTAATATTAAAGAAAGTTTTTATAAATAGTGAATCCTTCATCACATCATTGGGAATACAGGGCGAATAGTTAATTCGCGTCGAAGAAATTGCGTAAAATTCAAATTTTAAAACATAAAATAATAATGCGAATAAATATTGTTACGAATATGTCTTGCTTAAGTTTTAAAATAAAATAATTAAGCAATAAAGCAAACTACTGGTTACAAACTGCGTAGAAGTTTATACACACACACACACACAACTACAATTTGATATGCTGTTTACTAACTGCCTGGCATGCAAGAAAAATAATACATGTATGCTTTTTACCATCTAAACGCGCAAGACAAAAACTAATTTTGCAACAACAAATATACATGTTGTTTACCATCTGCGTAGTTTTCTAAGAAACCCTTTTCTATAAATAACAACCACAAATGTATTGAAATAAATCCCAAGCAGAAACCTTATCAGCATAAAAACAAAAACAACTATACACACAGACATACAGACGCCTATACATCGAATAAACAACATACAATAACAAAATGCGATACAAAGGGAGTAGAAGATTCTTAAATCACCTAGACTTTAAATGGACAAGTATAAATAGAGGAAACGTCTGAGTGGACAATCAGTCAGTGTAAAATTAAACCTCATCAAGTAAAGACGTGCATTTTAAGTAAATTGTACAGTGTCAACTTTGTGTAGTTGAAATTAATAAACTTGTTATTAATTTAAAAACTCTAAAAACTGGTGTTATTTATTTTGCAATAAAGAACTCACAACAAAACGTTTATAAAAGGTATAAACGTACCATATGTTATAAGTCAACTCAAGTTTTTTTTTTTTAAATTCACAATGGCTAAATAAAGTTGTTTCGGTATAAATATAAATTAAGTGGTCAAGGAATTTAAAGGACTTAAAGTAAAAAATATCCTACTTTTCTGTCCGAAAATTTCGACAGGAAACCAGTTTTTGATTACACTTCGCAACAAAACTACGAGAAAAATCAGCTTGAAAAGAGTTCGGCAGAAAGAAAATTTTTGTTTTTTTTGTGTTTTTAGTTCTCTTTATTTGCAATCTATTTTTTACGGAAATATTAAGCAAATCTATTCAATTTTAGAAGGGACTTAGTATATCGAACTCCAGTGCGCCCAATAAAAGCAAAAAAATTACAATTTATATAAATTTTCTTAATTAAAGTTCCCAAAATTCATTTACAAAGGTTTGGTAATTTCTACTTTCTGAAAGGAAGATCAAGTACGTGATATCGCTTCAGTCTTTTTATTTCATCATTGTCATTCATTACTCGCAATTAATGGCGGGTAGGTTTGAATGATTACTCAATCTTTGTAAATATCTGTCACAGAATCTGGTGATCTCCTCCCTAACCGTAGGTATATTAAGATCGCTATGGATATTTTTGTTGCTGATAAACCATGGAGCGCTAGTAATTGTTCTTATCATTTTTGACTTGTATCTTTGAAGAATTTCAATATTTGAATTGCTAGCGGTTCTCCAAAGTTGTATAGCGTAAGTCCAGACTGGTTTTATTATAGTTTTGTACAATATTATTTTGTTTTTTAATGTCAAGGTAGATTTGGTTTCAAAAAGCCAATACATTTTCTTTGACTTATTGTTAAGTTGTTGACGTTGACGTTTTCTTTTAATGTGCTCTTTCCAAGTTAACCTTCTATCCAGGCAAAGGCCTAAGTACATTACATTACTTGATTGTGGAAAAGTTAATCGATTTAAGGATACTGGTGGGCAGTTATTTTTCCGAAGTCTAAATGTTACTTGAACAGATTTATCTGTCTGTGTTGACCTTAATATTCCATTTATTTAACCATTCCTCTACTAGGTGCAAAGAGTTTTGCAAAATGTTAGACGCTTCTAAATGACAATCTTGCGAAACCATAATAGCAGTGTCGTCGGCATATGTTGCTATGGTTGTGTCATTTGTAGTTGGCGTATCGTATGTAAAAAGCGTATATAATACTGGTCCTAACATACTTCCCTGTAGAACGCCAGATTGAATCCAGCCAAAGGCAGATGTTTCACTCTTGACACTAACAGCAGATTTTTTATTTTAAATAGTAAGCCAGAGTGCCATACTCTGTCAAAAGCTTGTTGTATATTAATGAACACCGCACTACAGTATTGTTTTCGTTCCATAGCTTTAGATATAACGTCCACAATTCGGTGACACTGTTCTGGTGTTCCGGCCTTATGTCTAAAACTAAACTGATGCTCTGGAATTATGTTTTGAGCCTCTAAAATCAGTAACATCCCGTCTAGTAGTAGTTTTTCGAATATCTTAGAAAATATTAATAGTAAACTTATTGGTCTGTATGAAGTTATTAAGTGTTCCAGTTTATTTTGTTAAGGGATCATAATGATTTCCACATACTTACACTGAGACAAAAAATAACTTAACCGTAATATGGAGTTAAAGTGGTTAAAAAATCACACCTTTTTTTGAAAGATATTTAATCATCTTTGCAGAAATTTTGTCGTAACCAGAACACATTTTGTTGTTAAGCCCAACAATGATTTTTTGGACTTCATTAGGAGTAACATGTTTTATGTAAGGACTCATTTGACAAGCAATATCCAGGAATTGTTCGATTTCGTTTTTTTGTAATTGAGTATTTAAGCTAAATAGTTGGAATACGTTTTCTAAATGATCCTTATAAGCATTTGCTTTAGATAAATCGGACTTACACCAAGCCCCACTCGCATTTTTGAAATGAATATCTCTTTTTGATTTGGCTTTAATTTAATAAGGTTGTTTGCAAGAAAGTTGAATAATGTTAGAAGAGAAAGTTGGTTACATGGGTAAAAGTGCATCGTAGGGCAAAACTTCTGCTTGAAAAGAAAATAAATATTATATGTATTATATACACGTTCAAGGATGGAGTCTGTGTCCAATTTTCAAGATTTTTTGAACCGCTGAATTCAGCAAGGTATTTCGATTTTGGTAGGTACAGCCGTCATATAAATAATATTTTTTTTTGGCTTTTCGTTTTTACAAAGACCTTTTGTTCGATGAAGTACATCCAGATGCTCGAAAATTCTTCAGCACCTGAGCCACCTTTCCCTTCATTTCATATAAAGCAATATATTTATTGTTTTTAATGTTGTGGACATGCAACTTGGTGCGGTAGTACAAGCAGCTTACCTGAGGTTATGAAGCCATCAATTTGGCTTGAAGGTCCACCGCGAAAACACGCGTTTCTTCATCACGGTCTTTAATTTTTTTATTTCTGGCTTCTTCCTTTTTTTTGGTAAAGATTTTATTCTTCTTGTGATATATATATACTTCGCATAGGTCTTTTTTAAGATATTTTTGGAATAGAACGTTTGATAAAAGAGAAAGAGAACGAATATTTCTTCTAGCGTAACAGTCACTAACTGTTGCTCCGGTAGTATAAACATTTTTTGAGTTTTGACATGGTAATAATGGGATTCCATTAGAGGCAGAGAATTAGAAAAGGAATTAAACATTGAATTTCTGCTGTTGAATCCTTTTATTTTGTAACAGTTTTCTTTAAACATGCTTTTGAAATTAAAGGCTTGTTTACTCACTAAAATAGTACTGGTACGTTCGACATCTGTTTGATTCGTCGGACACTTCGGCTTCGAAGTCTTTTAATTGAAACAATTTTTACCAAGCCTGACATTTTCCAAAAATTCCACAAATATTTTTCATCTTGGCAACTCATACGAATTATAGGAATCACTGTTAAATCCATAGAGAACCAGACCTTTAACTCCATCATCTGACTTAATTCCATTATCGTCACAGTTGTACTTATTTTTCTCAGCAAAGTGCATGGCAAATATCTAACAATATTTATAATGTACAATGGTTCCCAGTTACAATAAATAGTTACCTTCGGCGCCAAAAAACTGTATAATTATGGTATTTTTCAATATTGTATATTTTTTAAAATTCACAAATATATGAAATGTTAAGTAGCTATTGCCAAATTGCTGTAATTCCTTATAATCCAACTTGAAAAGAAAAACAAATTGTTCTTTTCAACTGACATATTTTCTTATTTTTAAATTTTTTGTTTTGGACTTGACATATTTGCCTAAATAATTGCATTATTTTTGTTTGTAAATGATGTATTTTGAATTATACTTGCAAACTTAACACTTTTTCCGACTAAGGTAACGATATAGTGGATCCTGACGCCTCTGTGTACTTTGACCTACTTTGTGTTGCGAACTTGATCAAGTGAAGACACCAAAGGTGGAACCACAGCTATCATCCGTTAAAGCAGTAAAGTTACCATCGTTTATACACGTGTCTAATAAATCGTGTAATTTTATTATAACCCTGAAAGTTGTGTTGCAATAAAAGAACTCAATAATTTTTACATGCATCGGCGATTTGTCAGTTTTTTGTGCACAAGGCCATTACGTGCCAGCCTAACAGAGTATTATTGAACACATTTGGTGGAACTTTTTATGATCTCTAATACTATACCTTTCTCTTCCAAAAAAATTCCTCACACAAAATATTCCCGAACTATGTTATACAAAATCCAAACAACAAAGTACTTAAATACAAAAAATTCGTCCTAATGACATACAAGACTGATACAATTCAAAAGCTTAAGTGGCTAAACATGGTGCTCGTTTACCTCTCAAGATAGCTTATTGAATATTGAGTTCACAAACAAGATTGCGGCCAATGTATTAGGTAGTGTTGGTCTTCCAAGAATTTTTTAACTTGGTTTTCACTCTTGCTCTGAAGTTCCAAATGTCAAAAATATTTGTTTTACAAATGAATCTCTTTACGACTTTCAAGCAATTATTTCGCATTTTTATTTTTCCAATTTCAAATCAAGAAAATAAAACTCTATAGTTCTTGCAATGGTGTAGTTGTTGCCACTACTTATTGAAATAAATAGACTTTGATTATGGCGATTTTTCATGTTGTTTTCGCCAATTTGATGAGAGTTAAGTGTCTGGGATTAAAAAAACATGATTTTATTTGGCGTCTTTAAATTAGTTTTGAAAAAGCGACGTATTTTATTGTGATTTTTATTAAAGATAAGAAATGTGTGTTAGATAAGTGTTATTTTTAATATTTTTGTTTATTCAGATGCTTTGGATCATTTCAGACAGATTAAGTATGCAATTATATATAAATATAATTAAAAAAAATATATATATAATATAAACACAAATATATATACATTTTCTATCTATCTATCTATGACAATTCTATTCTAAATTTTGAGTTAATAATATTTTTTACGTTTTAATGCCCAGCTTCTTGTACACAGGCTAAACTAAAAAGATTTAACACCAAAAAATGCCACTAACTAAAATAAGTTAAAGGTCCTCATCAAGACTTGCAACGGTTCTTTTTCGTTTTGGACCAGCACTCAGGGGACGACCCCTACACAGGCAACGCATTGTGCCAGAACTAGAACATCAGGTTACGGGGACGAGGAAAGAGGAGGTAGTGTTGTGGATATTCAGTTTAAACTTTTCTAATTGAAAGTGACAGGAAAGACCTCTGGAGGGAGTTTATTCCACATACGAACTGTTCTGCTAAAAAACGAATATTTCCTGTAGTGCGATTCACTGGCCAAACAACTACAAATGGATGTGCTCTCAACAAAAATTGAGTTAAACACAAAAATTCGCGAGTTTCGGAAACCAGTTCCCTAATTTCGTCAGAGCACTTACCAGTCTAGTAACTCTAAAATATAGAATACAATAGAGTTGGATAGCCTACTGTCCCCAATGAACCTTTTGGCCTCCTCCTGTACGCAGTCAAGCAACTCCAAAATAATCTTTGGAGCACCTGGGCATACATGAGAGTTGCATTCCATATTTTTTAAGATTACATCAACTAACTTCTACTATTCAATTTTCAAAACAGTTTTTTTGTGTTTTTCTAGCACTTTTACCTTAAAACTAAAAATCTACAGTACTAATACTTTTCATACCGAGTGGTATGATTGATTTTGCCTAAAAAATAAAATCTAACGGAAAGCAATATTGATCGATATGCAAACTGTAATTATTCATTCCTCTGGTATTATTAAAATAAATAGATAAAATAAAAATATAAAAAATATAAAATATCTGTGTTTTATAATATGAACGAAACAGCTTTCTTGAAGAGAGCAGTGGCAATGATTGCCTAAATATGCGACTAAAAGAAAGAATTTTGCGATACAAAATACATGTTTTACCGATGAATGAAAGAAAAAGGAAGAGAGAGAGAGAGAGAGAGTTTGGTTGTATAAATAAAATTACACTGTATTGTAGTATAAATCGTTGTTTAGTTTTACAATTACAAAATAATATTCGCTTAAAATAGGCTGCCCGCCCTGGAGCCGTAAGTACAGTAAGTGGTCGTCAAGGAGGTTTTCTACCAGCACAGTTTTGTCATTTTACTATCAATATAGCCCAATAGACATTTTTAAAATACTAGTTAAAGTAGATATCCGTTCTGCACCAAACGGGTATCCATTAACGTGAATGCTGATGAGGAAAGAGTAACCAAAGTAGCTTTCTATGAAAAATGTTGTATTCCAAACGTGATAATGGCATCTATTCAATTATAAAGAATACTGCATTGTTATGTTCAGATTGTAAGTAAATATTTAATAAGTTGTGCATGACATGCGTGTATGTATGTATGTTTTATTTTATTTTTTTGTTATTCATGCTTTTTCTAAAATTTTTGCTCTTTCCATTACGATTTCGTCATAAAACTTTAGCGTAAGGAAAGTGAAAAACAATATCTTTATTGAAGAATGGAAAACATGGTACTACCGCGAAGACAGAAACGATACCGCAAGAGCGGAAGAATACCACTTCAACGAAACGAAGTGAAAAATTTGACACACTTTTTTAAAAACAACGAAAATCGACCAACCTGTCGACCCACCCCCATCATTATAAGTAGGCTTTTATGCTGCTCTTAATTATTATTATTATCAATTATTATCTTTTAAATTGCAAAGTTTATTCAATTAATAATTTGACGAGTGAAAATTGAAATGTTATCTTCTATAATTAGAAATACAAATAATCAGTTTTTATATATAAAATTTTTGGATGAAATTAGAAATATTTAGTTTTTTAAAACTCATTCATATTGTTGCGAATTTTTAAAAGAAAATAATTATTTGTAAAAAGTAAACGAAACGACCCACTGTGCATTTTAAAAGAAAAAGAAATATTTTACACACAATACAACAGCATGTTTATAAGAAATTCTACCAAGTAATATAAACTACAGAAAACAAAAACAAAGCCACGCCACAGATCAAAACTCAAGCGCCTAAACTGAATGATAGCAACATCAGCAATATGGGGTGTTGTTCAAGTATAATATTCTTGTATATACGAGAAGCGCTTAAAACAATTATATAAGCACCACTTGCTGGGCAAACGAATTAATTCAAGTTGAGTCATCAGTGTGCAAAGATGACAAAGTTACCATCGTGTTTATTTTGTGTGTATTGAAAGTAAATTAATCGTTTAACTTAATTTAAAACTCTAAAAAGCGTTCATTAAAAGAAATAAATGTAACAATATTGTACTGTTCAGCTTTGATTTGTGCTTTAAAACGAAACACCTTCTTCACCGTCCCTGTTTTATACTCTTAACTACATAAAATATATTTTAATTTTAAAAATGCTCTTTTTTCTTAAGTAGCCGAAGTATTTAATATATATATAAATTCTTTGTTATATTGATTTTCAAATTTTTATAAATATTTTAGCAGTCATGGTAAATTAAAAAACAGTCCGTAGCGAAATAATACAAATGAAAGCACGGCCGAAAAAGTTTAATTGTTAAAACAATTAAAGAAAAATAACAATTAATTTGTATTTATTGACAATCAAAAACAACAACAAATTTAAGAATTTGGGGAAATTTCAGTATAACTTATACTCTTATTTTATACTTTTAAGAACCTTAGATGGTTTAAAATATAGGACGTCACTCCGTGAAGGTGCAGTCGTGGCAGTCATGAAGTAGAAAAATATTCGATAAACCAATGTTTTAATCGTTAAAAGCATTCTAAAAAATTATTCATCGATTACTGTGGCGATGAGAAAGTTACGTGAAATTTTTAGAAGAAACAACAAAACGCAGTATTTATCGTGTAGTGAAAGATTTCGAATAAAGAGGATCTATAGGTGATAGGCCTAAGCATAGACCACAACGCACAGTGGGATTTTTTGTGCAATAAGTAATTTTTTCGACACATAATATTTAAAAATTCAGAGATGCAGTTTTGTAGAAAATTTATTGCTGAAGGTCCATAAATTGTATCCCCAAAAAACTTTTATTTGTTTTTAATATAATGAAGTAAAGTCACATTTAAATTTTGGTCCAAAATATTGAAAACTGTTTACGCACTTCTATAGTGTTTATACGTAAGATAATTTTATTGTTCTGATTTAAATAGTGATTTTTTTCAAATATAGTCTTTTCTGTGTATTTAAAAATAATTATAAAGTTCGCCAATATGGTTTAAAAGATATGATAGAATAAAATTTGTTCTGTAATGTGCCGTCATTGCAAACTGCCTTAGAAGAAAAAAAATGTTGCTCGGTCGTGCTAGGTGCTCCCGCATTAATAAAATGAACTAAAAAAAAATTTTTATAATTAATAATGAAATTTGAAATTTTTAATTTAAAAAAATTACAAAAAGATATGGCATATTTTTAGGGTCGTTCGTTATTATGACATATAATGGCCGATGTGACTGGTGTAGAGGAGCAGTTAATTGATCGATTTTGCATTATACTACATATAATAACTTGTAAAAAAGTTACTTCGTTAAAGTTCAAGAATTTTGCTCAAGATACGAGTAAAGCAAAAGTTTTTGTTGAAAAATATAGTTGGTATTATATGCCAATAACCGTTCACAAAATACTGATATACGGAAAGGATATCATGGATGCGGCAATACTTCCTATTGGCAAGCTTTCTGAAGAATTCGACGAAGCCAGAAATAAGGATTATAGCAATTATAGATTAAGGTTCTCCTGAAAGTGTGATAGAGCTGCAACAAATACAGATGTTTTTCATCGACTTCTAGTATCGTCAGATACTTTTATAAATAGCATTAGATGTCAACCACGTAAACAAGTACTGGAACTTGATGATGCTACAGAAATGATTTTTTTTTTTTTTTTTCTTTTTTTTTTTTCCTTTAATATTGAATCTGTCTGTATGACATTTACAATATGTATTAAAATCTTAATCTATGTATGATTTAGGTTGGTACTGCCACTGTAGTACTCAACGCGTTTTTCAGTATGATTGCTATCTTGCCAAATCAAGAGTTTGCACCCTTTTAAGACGCCTGTGGCCCTCAAATAATAACAAGTTCCTCGCAAGCGGATTGGGATGACTGGTGATTTTTGCAACGTAGTTTGTGCATGACCTTCTAATTTCCTCCCGAATGGTAGGAATATTGAGGTCTTTATGGATGTTATGATTCCGTATATACCATGGAGCACCCGTAATCATTCTCAAGATCTTTGATTGTCGTCTTTGTAGTTTTTCAACATTTGATGCGGAGGCGGACCCCCATAGCTGCATTCCATAGGACCATATAGGTTTTAAAATCGCTTTGTAAAGGAGCACTTTGAGGTCCAAAACAAGTGGAGATTGTGGCCCAATTAGCCAAAGAAGTTGGGTGGTTTTAATTTTAAGCTGTGCGATTTTAGCTGCAATGTGGTGTACCCAAGTGAGACGCCGATCGAGGTGTATTCCCAAGTACCTTACATGGGTCTGCTCTGGGATGCTAGCTCCATTTATTATTATAGCTGGACAATTATCTTTTCTTAATGTGAAAGTTATATGAACGCATTTTGTGGCATTAACATTTATTTTCCACTTATGTAACCATTTCTCCAACTCATTTATATGGGTTTGAAGTTGTTGCGATGCCAATTCTGGTTGTTTATGAATACTTAGAAATGCTGTATCATCTGCGAATGTTGATGTGTGAGTGTTTGAACATGTGGGCAAATCTGCGGTGTACAAAAGATACAGGAATGGACCGAGTATACTTCCCTGCGGGACTCCAGCTAAAATTTGTTTTCTCGATGAATAAGTATTCTTCGACCTTATTACAAAAGATCTATTTGTTAAGTAGCTGGCGAGCATTTTAAGTACGTTTGACGGGAGAAATATTGAAATTTTATATAGAAGCCCTTCGTGCCAGACCTTGTCGAATGCTTGTGATATATCTATAAATAGTGCAGAGCAGTAATGCTTCCTTTCAAAAGTTTCTCGAATTAAATTTGTGATTCTATGTACTTGTTCAATAGTGCTGTGCTTTTTCCTAAATCCGAATTGATGGTCTGGGATTATATTTCTTGAAATAACATGCGCCGCTAATGATTTTAAAATCAACCTTTCGAATATTTTAGAAAGAACAGGTAATAAGCTTATCGGACGGTATGATGATACCTGCGTAATGTCTTTGCCGGGCTTGGGGATCATAACTATTTCAGATTGTTTCCAAGATGATGGGAAGTAACCCGTTCTTAACATTGAATTAAAAATAAACATAACAGTTCTTAGCGCCGAATTAGGCAGATTCATGACCATAGTGTTGGTGATTTTGTCACTACCAGGAGCTTTTTTCGGATTCAGTTCCTTTATAACTGCTTTCAGCGCAGGTAAGCAAAATTTTTCCGGATTTAACACAGATTCTTGAATAGCAACTGGTGTTATCGTAGAGTCAGTTTCATTTGGAATAAAAACCTTCTCCAGGTGGTTGGCAAACTCTTCCACTTTATCTTTGGAATTTTTGGCCCACTTTCCATTGTGAAGGCGAATAGGAGCTTCATAAGTAATAGGACTTTTCATTTTTCGCACGGTCTTCCACAAGCTGTAGTCAGTCTTCTCGGTGGCATCTAAGTTTTGTAAAAAGATTTTAAGATTCAACTCTTTTTCTGTCTTAAGTGCTTTACGCAGTCTCTTTTGGCATTGGTTCAGTTGTGTCTTCAGAAATGGGGAACGAAACTCCTGCCATTGGCGCCTTAATTGTCTCTTTTCCCGTATTAGAGATTGAAGATTACTGGAGACGTTGATAGAACTTTTTGTACGTGGGCAGGGCTTGGGCGTTGTTACTCTAGCAGCGTCAGTCAGAATATTTGTAAATTGGTTTACAGCCGACTGAATTTCATCCTTCGTTTTTAACGAAATATTTTGCGGCAGGTGTGCACTTACGTACATTTTGTATTTATGCCAATTTGTTTTTTTACTTGGAAAAAAAATACAATTTTGGTCCAAGCACACGTCATTATTGCATAACGTTACCAACGTAGGCGAATGATCTGATGAGAGATCAAAAGAAGGAACCATAGAGATTTGTTCGCGTTTCACATTTTTAGTTACAGCAAAATCAATCACATCAGGAATTTTTTTTAAGCCCGTAGGCCAGTAGGTAGGATGTCCTGTTGATATTGCATCCAAGTTGTTGCACAAGGCAGTATCAAATAGCTGCCTACCTCTTGGAGTAATAAGACGGGAGCCCCAAAGCGTGTGCTTAGCGTTAAAGTCTCCAGCTGCTAAGAATTTTTGACCTAGCGTCGCAAAGTAATTATGAAATTGCTCTTTTTTAATGCTGTGCCCTGGAGGGCAATATACTGCCGAAATGGTGAGCCCTCTGGCAGGTATGCTTATAGTTGTGGCCTGTATGTAATCTGTTTGATATGCCGGCATGGGGAAATGATCAATATCTTTGTGAACAAGGATTGCTGATCCTCCACAGGCTCTACCACTTGGGTGTTGTGTATCATAGGTATAATACCCATTTATTCGAAAGCAATTTTTGATAGTAAAATGAGTTTCTGAGACTAGTAAAACATCTATTTGATGTGCGTACAGAAATTGTTGAACTTCGTTTTTATGTTGGCTTAAGCCGTTGGCATTCCAGAAACATATTTGTAACTGGTTCATTTTCTGTTATTTAGCAAAATCTGCATTAGCATGCTTTGATTTTGCAACATTTGCTGGAACATACTTTCCATGCTTGCCATGAATCGATCCATTGTTTGTATTAATTTATCAATGGAGTTTTGATTATTTTGATCTTGCTCGGAATGGGTTGAATGTTTGTTATCATTTTCACTGGTTGTATTTGCAGGGCCAGCTGCACCTTTTCTTAAAGCCTGTGCATAAGACAACTGCTGGTGATTTACGTTTCCGTCACCTCGGATTTGTTGTTGCGAAATAGTATTATAACGATACTGGTTGTATTCAGGTCTTTTATCAGTTGTTTGCTTAAGTCGCAAATAAACTTGACAGCCACGATAGTTTGCAGTGTGGTTACCACTGCAATTGCTGCACTTAAGAATTCTGTTATCATTCTTTGCATGGAGACAATCCTGACTTTTGTGGATATCTCCACATTTAACGCAGACTGAAGGCAATTTGCAAAAAGTTTTTGTATGGCCAAATTCTTGGCAATTTTGGCATTGTGGAGGCCCCTTACGTTTAATAGGCTCTTCGACTGAAATTCTACGATTGAGAAGATATTTCAAGTTATAAATTGGGTGGGGGTCGCCCTTTTTTTTCATGTGTGAAGAGTTGAAGGTAATTTCAACTCTAAACATTGGTTGCGGAATTTTGTCCTTGTTCAGTATATTGTGAACTGATTTCACCTCGTAGCCCTCGTTGTCCAGGGCGTCTTTCAAATCTTTTACCGGCACCGTACTATCAATGCCTTTGATAACAACTATTAAACCCTTAGCGCTTTTTAGCTGGTACGTGTAGTAGTTCTTATTCTCAGAATCGAGACTATTTACAAGTTTTCTATACATCATTTCATTATTTACCTGTATTTTTGTTTCAAGTATGTTGCCTTTTTTCAGTGATGTAACGTAAAAATTTTCTTTACCGATTTCCTTTGTTAACTTGCTCACCAATTCGTTAGTAGTAGCCTCTCTTGGGTATAGTGGAGGCGGTTTAAAATTTTTTGTAGACACGGCTATAGTCTCAGCAGGTTTAGCATTATCAAGAATTGCAAACCGATTTTGGGCCGTTGCGGAGTTTTTAGGCTGCTTAGGAATCGGCTTAAATATAGCTGACCGAGGGCTAGACTTACGTTTGGTAATTGTAATATACCGATCCATGCCAGTTAACACTTTTTCGTTTGGTTTATTTATTGTAGCTTTTGGTATTGTACCCGTTTCACTAGATATTTTTTTGCTTACCGTTGGCGAAGCAGTTTCAATATTTTTATCATTAAGTTCAGGAGCACTTGCACTAAAAATTGTGTTTTTTGTTTTTGCACTTAAATTGTGTTTATTTAACATTGCATCAGTAATGTTTTTTTGTTCACTGTTATATTGAGAGTTTACCACAAAATATGCATTTCTATTGTTTATGCTGAGTCTTCTCTCCCTTTTCGGCGAGTCTCTTAAACTCATTTGTTATTTAAAACACTTTTTTCCACTATTCACTGATTTTGTTTTTTTTTCGCTTTTGCTGTTTTATTTTATATTTGTGTGTTTTTATTTTTCAAGTAAACAAAGGGATTAACTCTTAATCCCTTTAGACACTGTTTTTGTTGTATTTAGTTTTTTTTTTTCTTTTTTCCTTTTTTTGTTTTTTCTTTTATTTGGTTTGTGATATTAATGTTCTGTGTGCGTCTTTACTCAACCGAGTCTATAACGAGATACTTTTATAAATAGCATTAGATGTCAACCACGTAAACAGGTACTGGAACTTGATGATGCTACAGAAATGATAGATTATGAATAAAAGTCTATATTTAAATGCATGTATTGAAATTTATTTATAAAATAATTAATTTTGGTAAACAAACAAAAAGTTGTGGGAAAAAATATAATATGGGTTATATTAGCGGTGAGTGGTGGACGTTAATTGAGGTAAAAACGGCTCTGTGCCAAATTTCAAAAACTTTAGGCCAAAAATAAATTTTGGGTTCTATGGGCGGTGGGTAGTGAGCGTGGCCAATTTTGATGAAACTTTATATTTTTTCTTTATTGAGCTAACCAGAGCAAAATTTCAATATTCTACGAGCACTCCTTATATTTTTTGCTGTGCAGCATACTGCAAGATCGGTTGAAAACATTATCACTGCTCAAGAAAGTAAATTAAAATAATCCATCACCCTGAATTCTACGCCGTGATCAGAAGCTTGATCTTCATAGAACAACTTTGGCACAATTTTGCACAAGGATTTGCATTTGTTTTTATAAAATTCAGTGGACACAAGAGCTTCTTCCACAAGACAATTTATGCCGCCATGCATATGGCAATAGTACCGTCAATGACAACCCCGATTTTCATGAAAAACTCATAATTCAAAATTATAAACAAAGTAGTACACCTTACCGGCGGATATACTGCGCCAGACGTACTGAGCCAGAAGAACTGGCGCTCAACGTTGCAATGTAATTTTAGAATTTTAAAACCTAAAACGTGCTCCGAAGCCTTACGTACATACAAAGGTTTGGATAAAGCGAAATCTTTGTTGCTAAATGGATTGAGTTTTTCAGAAAAAACTGACCATGATATAAAGAAAAAAAGAAAGAAAGACAATAACTTTGTTATAAAAATTTATGAAATAATTCTATAAAAAACACAGCAAACTTATCGAAAACAAAAGCACTTTTTATTTTCAATCTTTTTACATAAAATTTGGGGTAAAATTCACTGATAAGCTATATGAGCAGTAGTGAAAAGGCCTTATGTAATACATTTTAAATATATTTTTGGAATTATAAATATTTTAGAGGAATATGATGAAATATTTATTAAAGCACGAATTAACGAAGATTAAATTATAAAAAAATAAATATATAATCAAGAAAAATTTATAGCGAATCTGAGGATATTCTAGATTAAAAAGCGTATTGAAATGTGTTTGTATTCCGATAAAGGATTTTTATCAAATTTAAAGAAAAATATTTGAAGGCTTAGAAGATAGTATCTTAATAATTCGACAGAAAACTTGTGATTTGATGTGCCGAGCAGCAGCATAACATCACAATCTTCTATATGCCCAGACTACATTATAGAAAGAATATAGAAGAAATAAAATTTCGCACATATACTTGGAAAAATAATATCTTCGTTCTATCGATTCCTGCATTCATGGAGTGTTCAATTGAACCAATTGAACATCACCATACTTATGGATAATGTAACTAGTCCGCAGTTTTGAATAGACGAAAGAATCATTCAACCTATTAGCACAGATAATACAAAGTCAGAATTAAGTAATCTGTGGATGATAAATTGCAAAATGATTTCACAGGCATGGCAAATAGAGGGTAAGAAGTGTAAACTACATTCAAATATTTTGCAAATTATAAATCTTTTTATGATTTTTAAAATAAGTATAGTTCCTGTTGCTTCCACACGGTTAAACAATTTAGGTATAGTGATTAGCTTATTAAGAGGTGTTAAGACGACAGAAAGGATTTCCAAAGTTAAAGGATCAATTTAAATCATCAGTACCAATTCGCTAATTGAAATTCCTCTTTTCAGTTTGCTTCTAGAAAACTAAGACTCTTATTAGCCACCCACCTAAGGAAATTCATATAACATAATTGAAAATATACATTTTATATTTAGTGTTGCCATTAACTCGTTGCTAAATTCAAAAAACTATTTTTTCTTGTTTTTAAGTTGATTTCATTTCTTTCGTGTTTGACATAAATAAATCAAATCGTATCATTAACATATTTCATAATAAAAGAATTAAGATTATATTTAAAATATAATGTAATAATTTAAAATTATAAAATAGGTTTAAATATTTAGTTTTATTTTGTATTTTCATCAATATGTTAATGAATGCAAATATAATTATGTGTATCAAAAGAGAATTTATTTCAATATGTACAAGAAAATGCTTAATATAAAAAAGGAATACCAAAAAAATAAAAATTAAATTAATTAACTCAAAATTTGGTAACAGTATATTCTTTGGAAGAAATATTTGAATTCACGTCAATTACTATCAAAAATGAGTTGTGTTATAAAAACACTTCCCTCGTATTTTTCAGATTTGTTTTCATCGTATAGATTTTTCTGTAATCATATAAATTTTCTTAATTATTCCAAAAATACATTTTTAAAAATTGATTTTTTAGTTGTTTTTACATATGTAAAGGAAATTTAAAGTGTTTTCTATAAATAGCATCTATAAGCTTTGGATAATCCCGAAACCGCTTTTCCACGTTTTCTTTAATACAAATTTCGTATTCTTTTTCCTGTGGAGTTTCTTTTAATTGTCGAATTTTCAATAAACATCTGTTTTTACTTGTTTCAAACTGATTAGTTTCTAGGAAATCTTATAAACACAAGACAAAATTTCAGGAAAGAAGCTAAACAGCAGAAAACAAAAACAAAACAAGCAGCCAACGGTCGGCTAAAGCGAATGATGATAACAACAACAATATGTTATGAAAATACATATGTGCTGAAAACAGAAATTTTATAAGCAGAAATTTTATGGCAATCAAGCGTCTTTTTGGCGTTACAGTGGTAAAGTTACCATCGTGTTTATTAAAGTGTGTATTAAAATGAATACCTAGTTTAATTTAATTTAACAACTCTAAGCTGTGTGTTATTACTTTGCAATAAAAGAACTCAATACAACAAAGGGTTTATTAAAGGAATAAACGTAACAATATTATGTTCGTAAATC
Source organism: Trichopoda pennipes (assembly GCA_030448955.1). Classification (NCBI taxonomy): domain Eukaryota; kingdom Metazoa; phylum Arthropoda; class Insecta; order Diptera; family Tachinidae; genus Trichopoda; species Trichopoda pennipes. The sequence continues at coordinate 9,544,662 of JASKUP010000042.1, forward strand.
TCTCTGCCTTACATTTTACATCATACAAAATTGCATTTATTTAAGCAATATTTGTGAGTTTAAGAGCTCAAGTAAGTATATACTGCAAAAAATAATGTACTGCTTACGATATCTCGATTAGTTTTTTTTTTGTCGTATTCCAAGCTTTTTTCACTATCCGCCACTTCTAGTTTACATTGCTTATAAAAATTATTTTTATTTGATATTTGTTTTATTTACTTGCGGGTGCCAAAATTAAGTATTCAGATTATATCTTTTTATCTGCTAATTTACTGTGTACTTGTTTTTTTTGTTTTGTTAATAAATGTGATCACAGTATTGTTTAATAAAACGAAACATTTATTCGATTTTTAAATTAGTTTTATTTACAAAAGGCTTAACTATTTTTATGAGGTTATCTTTATGACTTTCTCGGTACAAGGTTACCAACAATCAAGTTGTTAAAGTTTTATTTTATGCAGCCAGGATTTTGGGTGCACGATTTAACTGGGCATGATGCTAAGATTGAATAAATTTCGGTTATGGATTGAACAAAAAAAATTGAACACAAAAGTATATATTCCCGCTTTTACTGCGACACTTCCAACCAAGACTAGATACCGGGTACCTGCAAGCCCAAATCGTTTTCATCAATCCGACCAATGTGAATGATGCAGATTGGACACTGGATATTGCAATATCGCAAACAAATTTAGAATTTTTTACATCATTTTTGATACGTAAAAATCTTACAGAGCAAAATGTGAGCACAGTTTGCCAAAAACGCTAAGCTGATTTTCAGAAATTTCATTTCGTTGTTAAAGTAAACACGGTCACTTATTACCATGGTGTGGCAAGTCTAGTGAAAAATATCTGGAATTGAATTATATCGCAGATTTATATCGCTGGCAACTTGGGTTTATGTACAAAGAAAACAAAAACCATTTATTCGATTAGGACTTAGCACAACTATAAAAGAAACAATGGGCGAAATTTTGGAGAAAATCAAATATAGGGCGTTCGCCGGGAGGGTATACTACTTTGTTTGTTTATAATTTTCGATTAAATGAAAGAGAATGGATCTTACATTGATAAATATTTTATTTAATGTCGACAATTATGTATAGAATATAATATCAAATAAATGTCTGCCTCTGTTAGCCTCACACATTTCACGCGGTATTTCATTAATTTCATCACGAATATTTCGTTCTTGGATTCATTGCTTTTTAAAAGAAGTCCGGAGTAGTCAAATCGGGCGACCGTGAAGGACAATGAACATCACCATTTCTTCAAATAACTTGTTAAGGAAGGAGGTCTCGCAGTAATTTCATTGTAATAATAGCTGCGTGTGACATAGCACCATCTTGTTGATATCACATGTAAATCAAGCTCAAAGCCTGGAGTTGTGGCGTTAAAAAGTTTTCAATCATATCACGATATCGTTTCCAATTAATAGTTACTGTTACGCCGTTATCTTTTTCAAAGAAGTAAGGTCCAATGATTCCTCCTCACCAAACTGTACACCAGACTGTCACTTTTAATGTAAGCATAGGTGACTGTTGAATAATTTGAGAGTTTTCCATTCCCAAGAACGGGACTATTCTGTTTATTCACATGTCCATTCAAATGAAAATGTGCTCGTCACCCATTATGATTTTTTCATGAAAATCGGGGTTGTCAAGTGCGAGCTGCAACATCTCATTGGCATATATACGGCAGCGTAATTGGTCTTGTGAAAGAAGCTCTTATGTCAACTGAACCGTATATGGAAACATATGCAAATCCTTGTGAAAAATTGTGGCCAAAGTTGTCCTTTGAAGACCAAGCTTCTGATCACGGCGTGAAATTCAGGTTGATGGATTGTTTTCAATACTTTCTTGAGCAGCATTAAGGTTTTCAGCCGATCGTGCAGTACGTTGTGGTCCATGCTCGGGCCATCAAAAAAGCGCGAAGACTAGACATTCTTGAAAACATGAAAATCTACAAAACAAGAACTTTTAACAGTGACATTAGACCTCAGTGACACGACCTCAGACAGTGAAACTACTACGATTACACGTACATACCTATCAAATAATGATGAATGGAAATACTAAATTAGCCTTGCATAAAATACCAAGTGGAGGGACAATTTACCTGCATACAAAAACCACAACCAGATCCAAATCTATTTATACTAACCAAACCTAATACTAACTCTCAAGTACTATAAAAAACCCAGCTTAATAATGGTATCATCGCATTGAAAGCGCTCGCCGATCAAGCAAGAGCCAATAACGGCGGAATTCGCCGAAAGGAATGACAGCAGCGAAACTTCATATATATCAAAATTTATACAAATTTTGTTGGTATGGCTTTTGGTAGTTAGATTACCAACGAAAATTAAGGGCACTTTTATAACATAAATGCAATTCTTTAACCCAAAGAAATTCTTTTGGAAGGCACACTGTCCAAATATTTGATAAATATTACCAGCTGTCTTTTTAAAATTACCCTCTGCACTGTACACATTTTCTTAAAGAGTTTTTATTCAAAATCTTTAACAAAATTAGTTTTAATGATAATTTTTACATAAACTTTTGAGGGAAACTTCAAATGTAGAAACAAAAGTATTAATGCCCAGCTACTTATAAACACTAAAAAGATTGAACTCCAAAAAATGTTACTGAAAAACATTTTAGCTTCCAGTTGTCAATAAATAAAAATTTATTAAGGGTTCTCAACAAGAGTTGTAACTGTTGTTTTGTAAATTACAACAACCAGCTTCTGCTTGTACATTTTTTAGAGTTAATTTGGTTTTTGAAGCACCTTTTCTTAAAATAATCAAATCTACCAAAATCGACCTATTTGGAGATCTACTACCATTATTGTAAGCTACATCTAAGCGTTCTCCGTTAAGTGATGTATGTGAATTATTCTCTTTGGGATTAAAACGTTTATGCAATAATAAAAAATAATAAATAATTAGATGAGTGAAAATAAAAATACTATGTTCTATACTTCAGTCATTAAATATACTTTTGAAATGAAATCGGAAATATTTATGTTTATTACAATTACAGACATTGGTGGTGTATAGTATTGTTCACCTTTGATTTGTACCATAAAAAGAAATACCATATGTACCGATCCTGTTTCATATTCTTAATATATTTAATTTAATATTTTAATTTAATATATTTTTTTCTTAAGTCACTATTTAGAATAAAAAACGGTTTTTAAAATTTTTTACAAATATTTCAAATCAAATTATTAAAATGAAAAAATTTGACAATACACGGGCGAAACAGCTAATTTGTTAAAAGAAATTAATTTTTTTGTGTTGACTGCCAATTAAAAAACAATACTGGAAGAATTCGGAGGAAAAAGTGTATAAAGTTCGTAGTCAATGATTTAAAACATTTCCTTAGGACGACTTAAAATACTATGAATTGCTGTTCCATCTCACAAAATAGCCACAGCTTACAGACGTTCTGTGCCGAAAGAATCGCTCGCGACGGTGGTAGCATAACTTTAGGTTTCAAAAACCTGAAAAGAGCACCGAAACTTTGCTTATTAATGAGGTCTGGGCATGGCATGTATGTATGTTGGTTTTATATTGTTTTTTTTTTATATATTTTTATTATATTTTTGTGTTTGTATGGTTCGTTGTAGATGATGTTATATTGTTTAGAGAAGAATATACTTAGCTAAATTAGAACATTTAATGTGTTTCTATTGAATCATATGGCATTTTTAGTTATTTCATTTTAAAATTTCTTAATATTGTGTAAATTAGTGTTGTATTTGAGTCAGAACTGCGTGATAAATGAAAACTAATTAAACGAAATTTTAATTATCATCACTATCTGCAGAAACATTATGGCAATAAATATGAAACTATAGGCACCTGCAGCTGTTGATGCATCCCGTAGAAGGTTAATATGTGCCAGAGTATGTTCCATGCACAAAATATTCCCTAACCCATTAATAAACAACATAATGTAAAATCTAACAGAGAAGTACTCAAATGTAAAAAAATGCATCCTAACGACGCACAGTGGTTTGAAAACGTTTTTTTTTTTTGTTGGAAATAATTCGGTAGCTCATGAATCACATAAGCTATCATAAGGAAATTTCACAGAGGCCAAGCAGAGGTATATCTGAGTCAACTTACAGACGATGGCCCTGTAGACTAAAGGGGTAAGCTTCTAGGTAAGCCTCCAAAATTGGGTACCTCGGGCATGAAATTTTTTTGAAATGTCATAAAAAGTTTATTTATCACTTATATGCTACGAGTTTTTAAACTTAAGTAGACCTTGATTTTAGACACACTCAGCTATCAACTACAAGAGAATTTTCGAGAATAGCTCAAAACCCGGATCTTATGAATTACCTTATCCTATCTTCTAATCCCGGCATTTCATCATTATTAGAAAAAAGTGAAGTAATAGTTTTATTCCATAAGAAAGAAAAAAACTCACAGCAGTTCTAGAGTTATTAACTACAAACGTATTTTTTAAAGAAATAAAAGAAGACAAAAAATCATATAAACGATTTTTTACTACTATAAAACAAATACCTACTCTTATAGATATATCAAATGTCTACAAACACCTAAATGGATCAAAGATGCTAGGTAAAAGGTACAAAAAGAGAAATTTTTTATGGTACATAGGTTAAAAATACAACTCTCATTTTTACATATAAAAAGAAAAAAACTTTAGTAAAAGGCGGGGTTTGACAAGCTCCTACAACTTAAGTATTTGCTCTTAATACAAGTGATTGGTATCGGAGGAAAGCTTATGACTTCTAGATTAACAATTTATTATTATTTTGTCACGTTTAATTTTTTACATGTAATTTTCTTTAAAAACTGCAAATTTCATCTTAAAGTGAATGTCTAGAAAATAAAATGCAGAATTTAAATTGCTATAACATGTAAACAGATCGAGATATTCTTACGAAATTTTAAAGTATTATATACAACAGAACTTTCAATAAAACGGGAAATAAAATTTTAATTTTTTTAGGTTTAACACATAAATTCCTTAAAAGGGGAAAAATGTTTAAACAAATTGCTTTATTTTATAAAACTGGTTACCCTGAATTTGCTAACTGGAGGGCTGTCAAATTCTTTTTGAAGTATGTAGCCAATAGATGGGCTGTAATAATCTGTCTATAATTTTTCAATCGCTGCTTTGCACTCCGGGGAATTTTAGGATAAATCATAGGGAGAGTGAAGCGTTACAAATCATAAAAAAACGGGTGTTTTTACATTTTCCTACTTCAAGACGTTGTTACTTTTTAACGAAAGCTGCTATCGAAACGAAACTTACTATTGTTTTTTATTTATGAATTTTATCGAGCATATAGCTGATAATTTATAAAAATTATCGAAATATAAATAAGAAAACCATGTCAAAAATACTAAGTTAAGGTGGGCCACAAAAGAAAAAAAAATGTTTTCTAACACAATTCTCTCCCAAACTAAAGGAGGTAACCTAGACATGTAAGCCAATTTTTTGTAGATATTCTGAAAGTCTACTTAAGTTCAAAAATTCGTAATATATGAGTAATAAATAAGCTTTTTATGACATATACAAAAAATTGTATGCCCGAGGTAACCAACTTTAGGGGCATATCCAGAAGCCCCTCTTTAGCCTGCAGGACCTATCGTGTTTAAGTTGTCTGAGATATGTCTGTACCTGCCTCTGTGAAATTTCATTAGGATAGTAACGCCTTAAACGATGCTTTATTATTTTGTTGTCTTTTCTCGATGATGTGTCAACTTGAATTCATCTTAATTGCCCAACATTTGGTGTTTATATATCTGTTTTATGGGGTTCTCGCATATACAAGAATATTCTATTTTAATACCATGGCATATTGTTGTTGTTATCATCATTCAGTGTAGGCGCCTGTTTGGCTGTGTGTTTTGTTTTTGTTGTTTTGTTTTCTCTTATTTCGTGGAATTTCATGTCATGTGTGTATAAGCTCATGTGTGTATAAGATCATTTCGTTTACATTTTAGACCCATAATTATTTTCTTTGAAAGCTGAATCAAATCATCTCCGTAACAATATGATGCGCTGGCTACAAATGGGAAATACTAGATTGATACATTTTTAATGTGAAAATTGTAAGTTAATTTATATAAAAGGTAAATTTTTTGAGCAGATAATGAGATTCATTTTAATGTCCGCTTTTAGAAGGCCATATTATTTAACCCCAACTTCAATGATTTTCGTATATTTTTAGGATGGAAACAGTGTTATTAGTTATGGCGATTTCTTGCCAAACATGGGAATGAAAAATACGTTTTTGCAATGATAACTTTTTGGTGATATATTTCATATTTTCCAACAATTTTAAAATGTAAAATGTTGAGAATATTACTAAGGGGAAGAATGCTATTGACAAATGCTGCGATTCAAAAAAAATTTTAATTACATTCTGCTGGTATCTAATTTTTCCAGAATTCTTTGAAAAGCGTCCGCAAATATTTTTGAAATTGAATATTAATCATGTTCTTTTTCTATTTTGCAAATTTAAGAAGTCCAAGCGAGTTAAAAAACGTATTGTGATTAACCTCCCATCAATCACAATGAGCTAAAAGTGTCACGCACTACTTAAAAAACTATCAGTTGCCGAAACAGCTGGTTCAAGTCAAAAAGTGTATGGACGAGTTGTCCAATAAAAATTGTTTAGTATTTATTTAGAAGCTATCAGTTCCTTAGAAAAATGTAAAACTAAATATGATAAATAGAGAGCGCTTGATAACATGCTAAGGCATGTGATATAAAAACAATACCAGAACAATGGATAGTAATAAAAAAATGGGTTAATCAGATTTTCTTCTGGTTATTGTCCAAAATATAACGATCTCAATATTAAAATAAGTCGACACAACTGTAGATATTCTGCTTTACAAATCTAATTTAAAAATGTTTTTTTTTTTTAAACTTCAAAGAATTCAAAAGCTCCTGATTTATATTGTTACCTTTATACCTTTTATAAACGTTTTGTTTTGAGTTCTTTATTGCAAAATAAATAACACCAGATTTGGAGCTTAAATTAAAATTACAAGTTTATTTACTTTAACTACACACAAAGTTGACACTACAGAACCATTTACTTAAGATGCACGTCTTTACTTTACGAGGTTTATTTTTACACTAGCTAACTATTCACTCAAACGCTGCCCTTTTATATTTGTCCACTAGAAGTCTAGAAAAAATAAGAATCTTCTACTCCCTTTGTATAACATTTTGTTATTGTATGTTGTCCATTCAATGTATAGGCGCCTATATGTCTGTATGTATTTTTGTTTTTATGCTGATAAAGTTTCTTCTTTAGATTTATTTTAAAATATTTGTTGTTGTCTTGTGTAGATAAGTTTTCTCAGAAAACCACGCAGTTAGTAAAAAGAATACGCAGTTTGTAACTAGAAATTTTGTTGTTGTGCATAAGTTTTCTTAGCAAGCCACGCAGTTATAAAACAAAATACCCAGTAGTTTATTTTATTGCCTAATTATTTTATTTTAAAACTTATGCAAGACACGTTATATAGTAAACGCACATATCAAAAAAGAAATAGAGTAAAAAAACAAGAACAATAACAAAGGCAATAAAATACAATAAAATGGGATGTTTTCACATCGAAAGCGCTCGTCTTTGACTTCAAAACAGCCAGATAAGACGGAAAGTGACAATAATATTTCATTTACTGGTGGAGAAAAAACAAACAACATAATACAAGAAAATAAAAAAAGATAAGAAAAACAACAGTGATGGCACAATGGGCCACTTCAAAGCCAAAAAAATAGATCAGGGCTTTTATGGCTCTTGTGGTGATATTTGTGCCTTTTTCCGTTCCAATTTTACTTATAATTACTTTTGCTTTACTGTCACCATTGTATTGACGTTTGCTGGTCTACTTGTGATGAAGGCCTAGCACTGGTCACTAAGTAGTTCAAAAAGCTGAGGTTAGTGCACTGGTCAGAGAATAGCAGGTTGGATTGTCAGATTTAAATTTCTTTCGCTGTCATGGCGGGAAAATTCAAAATTGACGTCTGTAACATACGCGGGCTAAGAGCGAATGTTTTCTCTGTGTTTGCTCAGATTTGTCTTCATCGGCCGGATAGTTTAGTCTTATATGAGACTCAGGTGTTTGAGGATGCTGATCCGCAGAGTTTTCAGTTACATGGGTAACACCAACTATCGCTATTAATTTTCCACCGGGGCGTTGCAATTTATATTCGCAATGAAGTTGTGTACCAGTGCCAGCAATCATTGGGCACAAATGATCCTGAATTTAGCTGTTTCTGGGTTAAATTCAGGATCAGGTCAAACCCCTTGCATTTCGGGTTTCTCTATAGAAGTCCAAGCACTGGAAAGGATAAAACCTTAGTTGGCTTCGATTTTCTTTCCGACTCCATATCGAAGATTGTTGTTGCTGGTGATTTTATTGTTCACAACAGAGGGCCAGTATGTTGAGCTATTTGCCGCACACAATCCTCTTGCGCAATTAGTGAATGAACCAAAACACAATACTTGTGTTGAAGGTTACCATAGTAATACACTCGACCTTTTTCTTACTTCACACCCCCAAAAGTATGAAGTATGAAGTACCATTGTACCATCTCCGCCTCATTTTCATCTTCAAAGCTTCACGACATTTAAAAATCAACTAGCAAACGTCTAAAATATATTTATGAGAAGGCTCGATGGGCTGAATTTTTTGGGCAATTTATTTGGAAATTATGGTTCTTGGACAATAATGTCGATGCAATGGCGAATATGGTTGTAAACATAATTTTGTTTGGAATGAAAACCTTTATTCCATCCAAAAAAATTTCAACTAAAACCAGATCAAAGTCTTGGTTTGATCAGACGTGCAAAAATGCAGTCAGATGAAGAGAGGAAGCATTCAATATCTGGCGTAGAAACAAAAACGCGGATACTGATTCGCTACGCAAAAGGAAGATATCTTCGTGTGTCAATGTACTAAGGCGCGAAAAAATCGCTAAGGTTCTTGCTACTTCTGCAGGTAGTAAGAACTTTTGGTCATTTGTTAAAAAAGAAAGGGATAATGCTAGTCCCTCAACTTCGACAGAAAAGAGAAAGTAGTGTGGTGATGGCTCTATATATTTCCAAAGCATTCGATGGATTGCGGCATGACGCACTTCTTTAAAAACTTGCTGCTATTGGTGTCGGTGATAATTTCTCCAGATTTATATATAGTTTTCTCAGAAATCGTACTATACGAGTTGTTATAGATGGGATTTCATCAGTCGAGTTCATGATGAATTAAGGCAAGGCTCCGTTCTTTCTCCTACCCTATTTCATATTCTAAATGGCCTTCTTTGTCGAACTTTCAACCCTATATATTATATTGCAGATGACAGTGCCATTTGTCAATCGTATTCATTTCGTAATAGACCAGGCCATTTGGAGTTAAGTTCCAAAAGGCAAAACATGAATGATGCGCTTAATCACGATCTCGCGAAAATCTTGGAATGGGGTCGTGTGAATAGAGTAGATTTGAATGCTCGTAAGACGCAATGTTACATGCTTACGCATAGATCTACGTTCGGTAATGGTGCTGCATCTGTTACTATGGTGATGTAGGTATTACAGAATCGGAAGCTCTGGATGTTGTTGGCAAAAATATTCAGTGTGATGTTCGATGGACTAAACACATTTTCCAGGTTTCTAAAGAAGCTTTCAAGTGCCTCGTAAAAGATACTTCAAGTGCGGTGTAAAAGATACTTCACTCCATCCGATCTCCACTTATATCCGTCCAAAAATAGAATTGTTTAACATAAACAATTTTTTTAGAAGCCAAGGTATTTGTATCAGGGTTGGTGTATACAATTTTTAAATGGTACTAGCTGGCATTCCACATTTGCTCTTTAGACTAAAACTTAACTACACACATTTTCATTTCATGATTTTTAACACAGCATAAAAAATACCAGATTGTGCAAAGTGTTACTTCAAAATTATTAACAAAATTGTTTTTGATCATAATTTTTACATGACATTTTAAGGATAACCTATAATAAATTTATTAAAAGTATTCATGCACAGCTACTTATGCACAGGTTGCGCTAAAAAGCTTTAACACAAAAAAATGTTGCAGACCAAAAAATCTGCTGTTTTCAACAACATATAAATATTTCAAATACTTTTGTATGATTACAACAACTAGCTTCTACTAATTGATTTTCCAAAGATTCTTTGTCTTTTCTACCACTTTTGTTTTAAAATAATAAAATCTGCACCACCGATTTGTTTTGTACCCTACCTTCTCTGTCTTACATTCTCAAATCCATAAAAATACATTTTAATTTTTAAAATTTTTGTTTTTTTTAATACAACAACAAAGTCGTGGCAGAAAATTTTAAAATTGTACAATACAGGCGAATGCACGACCGAAAAGGATTAATTGTTAAAATTAATTTGTGTTGACTGCTACTCTAGCTAAGAAAATAGCTACATTTAACAGATGTACTGTAAAAAGTTCGCGAAAACTTAGCTTATTTAATAAGCTGTAAGTTTAGTAATAAATTTGCAAATAACTCTTAAACATTTGTTTATATTTCGTGTTAAAACCTCTAAAAGCTTTCGCAACAATTGAATAAGTTTTGGCGTTTTCATGCAAATGCAAAGCAGCCGCTAGTCGACCAAGTGAGCTCAAAGAGAACAAAGATTTCACATTCAAAATTTTTCTTACTTCGTACATTTTTAAATGGATAAACTACCTGATAGTGGTGGGATATCACCTTAACCATTAATAACGATAGACAAAAATGAAAATAACTAAATAGTAACCCATGGACCCAAATATCTGGCCATGACTAGAATTAAAAGTGAGTACTCCCTCTCAAAAGTATGCTTTTTTTTAATTAAAAAGTAATTGGCTCAATCGGAGAAGATGAAGTCTGTAGTTGCACAATTTAAGAAGTAGAATAATTCTTATTAAAATAAAAACTGCTCAATTAAACTATGTTCACTTGTACCTTCTTCTTAAATTTCTTCAAAGGCGTTAATTACTCTAAGGAATGCCCGAAGAAAAAAAAAATAAAACATAAGTCTGTAGAAGGTAACCTCAAAGAAACAGAATTAATTATATTGAAATTTAATACCATCTGCTAACCAACGAAAATCTTCCTTTGCCTCTGTGATGTAAGAATTGTCACCGTTACAGACATATCAGGAAAACATGTAAAAACAACAAATTGTTTACAAGATTGTTATTACAAAGATTCTTAGTTTAAGTTATAAAAGAAAATAAAATAGCAAATATTAAAATTCTACGAAATAAGATAAGCAAATAGAGAACAAAAAGGCACAAAACAAAACAGGCACCTACACTGAATAAATAGAACTTTCTTGTATATGCGAGGGCTGCTCAAAACACTATATATATGCTACATTTGCTGAAAAATAGGACAGTTGAGGTGCAAAGGTCATCCAGTAAAGACATTAAGATAATAAAGCAGCTTTCAGGCATTATCGCATATTTTTGCGTGTATAAAGGCGAATACGTAAATAACTCGTCTAAATAAATCGTGTAATTTAATTTAAAACTATTAAGTGATGTGTATAAAAGAACTCTATAAGCAAAACGTTTATAAAAGAAAGAAACGCAACAATATGATATCTGTGAAGAAGCCGAGGAAGTATAATTATGGAGTTGTTTGGAATTTTTCTGTCAGTAAATGAAATACTGTTGTTATTTTTTCTGGCTGTTATTCGTTCGGGGTAAATGCCGATATGCTTTCGATGTGAAAACATCTTTTTCCAGCCGTGTTCTAATTCGTACTAGTGAGTCAGTATTCGCGTTAAGGTAGTTCTATTGTTAACGTCGTATCTACTAATTAGGTAGTACGCCAGCCACCTGGCATTGTATGCAAATCTCCATCTCCGTCTTCTATTATTATAAGGTACCTGTGTCCGTCTGAAGGTGTTTTCCGTTTCTTCGAGTGTATGAATAGTTTTAGTGGTATGAAAGTAGAGTTTGATATCGTTTATAATGTTACTGTTAAAAATTTTTGTCTTCTAGATTTCCATGTTTGCTAGGATGTAGTAATGTCATAAATTCATCAATTTCCCTTGGTGTGTGTTAAGGTGTAATGCAAAGGGAGTAAAAGATTCCTAAATTTTCTAGACTTTTAATTGACAAATATAAAAGGGCATTGTCTGAGTGGATAGTTAATCAGTGTAAAATTATACCTCTGGAAGTAAAGACGTGCATTTTAAGTAAAATGTTCTGTAGTGTCAACTTTGTATAGTTAAAGTAAATAAAATTGTTATAAATTTAAAAATTCTAAAAACTGGTGTTATTTATTTTGCAATAAAAACAAAAAAACGTTTATAAAAGGTATAAACACAACAATATGTTTAAATGCTGCTAGTTTATATTGGGTAGGGTGGATCGAGGTGATGTGGGTGGTAGTTTCCGTCGTAGTTGGTTTTTTGTAGATGTGAAATGTTCAGTTCCTCGTGTTATTGTGATGTCAAGATCCCACAGAAGAAACGAACAATAAAATAATGCAATACAATTTTACATTCCCATTGGCAACAGAAAAACCGCCATAAATTTAAAAACAGAATTAAAGAAAATCTGGAAAAGAAATATGTTGCCGAAACACACAATAAAAATACGTTTTATTAATGGCTCATATATTATACTATTCTCTATTATTATGACACTAACACCAACAACTAAATTTCATATTGTCAGATTTATCTATTAAAAGTTAGTAACGCACTTAAAATTTTTAAAACTAACCCACCAACCATTTCATTACGCATAACTTATTCAATGAATTCTTCTCTCAAATTATTCTGTTTTACATTCATACTTCAAAGCAATTGTTTTCACACTTCAAAAATAAATAACAACTGATAAGTTATACCCCATAATACTTGGTTACATACAAAAACTATTGCCGCAATTTTTTATCCAAATCATCAATAATTTAAGAGAGAACAAAATAAATTTACACATATGATTTAATATAATAGTTATAGTTTTTTGACCTTTTTAATATTTTTTAGTAGTTAATTAAAAAGCACTAGGTCAATTTTAATAAAAAATGTTTTAAAAAAAAAAAACTTTTATTTTTTCGATATTTTACCAAACCGTTGGTTGGCATCATCAGGAAAACAAAAATAATGAACATACAAATTAAGAAAATTTTTTGATTAACAAATTCAAAATAATCAAAAAATTTTTTCAAAAAAACAAAACAAACAAAAACAATAAAAAACGACAAATTGAAAAAATTTTTTGTTTTACATACATACAAACAAATTTTCAATATTAAAAAATTATTAAATGAAAACAATTTTGAAAATACATAACAAATTTACAAAACAATAGTATTTTACACATCTATTCTAAAACATAAATTTAATGACCAAACGTTACAAAAAATTAAAGTATTAATTATTAAAATTAAGTAGATACAGAGTTTTGTTTTGTAATTTTATGCACCAAATGTCTATAATTTTGTGCAACATTCTCCGTATCTGCTTCAAAATTTATTCTTTTAGTTAATGGTACTTTAATTATTTGTAACATTTCTAACATACAACGACGTTTATAATTATTTTCTAAATTTAAAATTGAAACATTTTCAAAATTAGGATTGTGATTAACTTTAGAGCAATGCGAAGATAATGCTGTTTTTTGTAAACTAATATTATTCCTGTATATCTGGTCTGACCTATGTCCTGCGATTCTAGTTTTCAAATTATTTTTTGTTGTGCCTACATAAACCTTATTATAATCCTCCTTAACATTACCGTTACAAGGAATTTTGTACACTACATTTGACATATTTAATTTTTGAATTTTATCCTTAGTTTTACTAAACAACCTATTTAATGTGTTTGTATATGCCATTTTGTATTTATTTGTATCATAAATTTTTGAATTCTCTATTCTTTTAGACAAGACTGGTATATAAGTTATCGATTTATATATTTTGGGTTCCGTTCCACTACTTATAACTCTTTTCCTCCTATTATTAAATTGATTAATTAACCTATTAGTTAATCGTATTGGAAAATTGTTCTCAGTTAAAATATTTCTAATCTTTTCTTTATTCTTTCTATGGAATTCTTTGTCACTAATTGTTAAAATTCTCTCTATTAAATTATTGGCCGTGTTAATAATAATTCTTTTATTTTGTTTAGAATAATAGTTAATAATTCTACCTGAAGCAGTAGGTTTTTGGTACCAATCTATAACTAATTCTTTATTTTTTCTTATTATTAAAGTGTCTTAACTTCCGGAAATGAGCGGAAATTATAATGATCCAAAAAGCAAATTAGCCAATGAAACAGATTTCATCATAGAGACCAATAAGTCTACTAACGATATTTTTGAAGATTTTTGGGAAGCTGTTTGCATCAAGGCTATTGCCGATTTTAGAGAAAGAAAGCATTATATGTATCACCAATTTGGGTTTCGTCAATATAATGGAACACCAGAACGGTGGCAAAGAAAAGCGAGACTAATGTCGGATGCACTGGAGAACAAAATGTACTGCTGTGCAATATTTCCTGACATGAAGCAGTCATTTGATAGAGTGTGGCACGAAGGGCTCGAATGTAACGTTTTAGGCCTAATACTGTACATTATATGCAATTCGTGTATGCCGTTTCAATTAAATATATATATATATATATATGCTATTTAGTATAACTTTACTAAAACTGTATAAAATAGAAAATATTTAAATAACGACCTTGACAATCACATTTGATTGATCTCGTCTGCCTTTAGACTCATTGGTTTTGGCTTACGACTGCGGTGAAAAATTAAAAATCTTATTTTCTTAAAAATCTTATTATATTATTATGTTCAATTTAAACAACGATTAGAAGTATTTTGGACACATAGATCAAGACGCCGCACATTGGGGATTTCGCGGAAAAAAGTAAAATTGTCAACCTACTCTTCATGCAATATGCAATGATATTTTAAAATTTTAGACTAAATGGTACAATCAATTCAAAAAGGATTACTCCGATCTGACTGCTACTTTTTTATAGCCGTCTCAAGCTCAGTACTTGTATGTTTTACTGAAGCAACTTAATTTTAACCTAAGAATTTCAAAACGAAAATATTTTATTATGTGAGCTAACGTTTTTCTTTTTATTTTTTATTTAAAGTAGGATATTTCAGTATACTAAAATTGAAAAAATAAACTCTGCAGAGACGTGTGTTTTTTATTTTGTTTATTTTTATGAACATATAAAAAAATCCCTTTTTTCTCCAAACATTTGGACCTGCAACTTTAGCCATACTTTCACACAGTTGGAAATCACTACTAATACATTGTCTCATATCTGTTTTTAATCAATTTCAAGTGCCACCAGGTGCCACTACTCAATTTGTTGCATTACACATTTTTCAGGTGATTGATTCGCGACTCAATTCTGATAAGGCCATTTTGTTTAATATAACTCAAGAACCACTAGTCGGAGTTTACTTAAACAAATTTAGAAAAATCAAGAATTACAAGTACTTTCATCTGTTTATACAACGTTTCGCTACATAAGCAACAGTTTCGAAGTTATAAATAAATGTATGAAGAAAAAAAATATTTTTTGCCTAAAAAGTTAACTTTTTTTTAGTTCATAAAAAATTCAAAACGGTAAAAAAAGTGTCAAGTCCTATTACTTTTACATAAAGTCGTATAACCTATGAACAAAATGAGACATATCTCATGAAAATCGATGAACGCGTTTCGCTTTTAATGACAATTAGTAAAGGCATGAATTTTTTATTTTTTTAATCGACCTTTTTATATTTTAAACAAATATCTGTTATTCTTTTCAACGGTCTTTTTTAATTAACAATATATATTTTTTTCGATATTTCGCTTTCATGTGGAAAGCTTCTTCAGGAAATTATTTTTAATATTTTACAAAAACAAAAAATTATAACAATTTGAAAAGAAAAAATTTTTTGAAAACATTTGACAAAACATATAATTTTCTTTATACATACAAACATACAAAAATTAGAATTTCAAATATTTAAACATACAAAAACAAGGAAACAGATTTGAAATAACAAATTCTTTCTTATATATATAATTATAACAAATTATGTGTCTTTTGTATTAAGTACCTATAATTCTGCGCTAAATTGTCTGTATCTGTTTTGAAATTTATTCTCCTTACATTTGGTACATTAACAATTTCATTAGAGCACTTACTATTGTAGTAACAATAAAATAGTGAAATACATCCCACATTGGATCGCTGCTCTAGAGAGTCAATAGAGTTGGATACCCTACTGGCGTTGTCATCTGCAAAAGAATATACACGGTTGAACGTTCGACAAATCGGTCACTTAGAAAAATAAAAAATAGGGTAGGAGAAAGAACGGAGCCTTGCGGTACCCCTGAATTCATTATGAACTCGTCTGATGAAATCCCATCTATACCAACTAGTATAGTGCGATTTCTGAGAAAACTCGATATAAATCTGGAAAAATTATCACCGACACCAAAAGTAACAAGTTTTGACAGAAGTGCATCATACCACACTCTATCGAATGCTTTGGAAATATCTAGCACCACCACCTTGCTTTCTAAAAAATGATGTGTGAAGTTACACCGTTGTTCCGACAAGAAGGCTAGCAATTCACCCGTAGAGCGCCCCCTACGGAAACCATATTGTCGGTCACTAAGCAACCTGTTGGACTCCAGGTACCTCACAAGATGGAAATTAATCATACTTTCAAACACTTTAGAAAGTGCAGAACAAATTGCGATTGGGCGGTAATTATCAGGGTTGTTAGCATCCCGAAATTCACAACGCAAATTACAATGAACAAATAATGTTCATAGAGGAAGAATAGTTATCTTACTCCTCTCCCACAGTGTATCTTAAAATAATTCAGTGGAATTCGAATATTCTAATTAATAATTACCAACTGCGATAAAATTAATTATTAAGGATCTAAATCCTGGCATTATTTTTATATAAAAAATACGTTTCTATTAAATAAAAAAATATATATTTTTCTTAAACAGTACATTCGCATTTTTCACAATATTGACATTTTCGCTGAACGAAGGTCAACGAAGCAAGAAATTGCCGCAATGCTTATCAAAACAATAATAAGTTTTAACATAGTTGAAAAAAATAATAGCTACCATCGACATAAAAGTCAGCAGTAGCACGATATTGACCGTAGCATGCATACATATCCGCTATTCTCTTTTTTAATAACTGGAGATTTCAACTAAAATAGCCAAATTTGGAGTGCAACAAATTCCAGCACACGAGTTAAGTATATAAAACCAAGCACTAACACTTACATTAGGAACGACCCTATAGATGAATTTAATGCAAATATAATTAAAGACGAAGTGTAATATTAAACCCATTACCGATTTGTTTAAAGAAATTATCATTAATTCCATAAATCAAAACTATTTTTCGGTCGCAATTCCAAGAATTGCAACCGTCCCAAATTTACTAACTTCTCACTAAGAAAGCATTTGCAATAAATATTGTCAAATAGGCATTTCCGTTCCCAAACATATGCAATATTCAATAAACTTATTAACAAATAAATATATAAGGAGACCTTGTAATTAGGATAAGTCAGTCTTGTTTCTCCCATTCAGTCAAATGTCAAGCTTTAATAAAATAAATAAATAAAATCCTATAAACAACAACAAATTTAGTTTTTTTTTAAACAAACCGCAACCCGGTTACGAAATTCACGCGTAAAAACAATGGCAAACTTTATTCTCCATGAACACTTTGGCGTTTTAAACGGTGGTTCCCCCACTGCTTCTCTCAAATCGCTGCCATATATTCTTGGGCAACATTATCAAACCTTTACAACATTTGCAAACCTTCTCGCCATACAAGAGAGTGGCGGTTACGCTGAAACAGTTTATGTACCAAAATTTCAATAATAGTGTAATGAAAATCTAGATAAGTTCTATATGCCAGAGAATATTAACCATCAGGTTGCTTTACTTACTAAATGCATGAAATTTTGAGCTAATATTAGTATCCCTTAAACCCGGAGGAAACATGTAAATAACAAAATAATATGGTAGACGTCAAAAGAGCAATCGTATTCGTCACTTTCAAAAATTTGGGGTGAAAGTAAAATCTAATCCGGTGGCAAAAATGTAAATCTAATAAGTTCCATCAAATCTGGAGCGAGTTGCTATTCATACAGCAAAGGTAAAGAAACCAGGAGAAAACCGTATTTAATATGCAATGATAAAAAATGTTTACCCTAGGTGAAAAACAGTTACTTCATATATCCAACGTCTGCCCGCATGTTTGGAAAGTTTACGTAATAATCACTTTTCCAAAACCTGATAACAATTTTACAACGGTTTTCGGATATAAACCGATTTCCCTAATATCCTGCATCAGTAAATTTTTTGAAAAAATCCTCGCTAAGCGACTTATGCGGTTCATGCAATCGAATAACTTTTTAACGCCCTGATGATGTCCAGCACTTTGCTGCCAAAGTTTGATCAAGTAGAAATTACGTAAATGTTTTACTTTCGAGAGAGTCGGGAACCACATTATTCTGCAACAATTGTAAAGTGGAAAATTGGAAACAATATATTTAAAATGTCCCAAATGATCGGCAAATTAAAGTCGACTATCTTGGTTTTTTTTCCAAAACAATTAGCTTTTCAACGGATCGTATTATTTCTAATTGCGTTCAATGATTTCAGTCAAATCTTATCTGCTGAAAAACTCATTATTTATACTATATATGCAGATAATGCAATTATCTTTACTTAACATAACGACAATAATGAGGCAAAAAAATCTTTACTTCTATTTTAAGAAAAAGTGATAAATGGTGTCAAAGATTTAGAGATAAACTTTCAAAAGAAATGTGCTACATCTTGCATATCTGTAAAACACAAAATTGCAATACTTTTGATCTTCAATTTTAAAATACTAAATTCAATTGAGTAAAGTACCTGCGCATCTTGGGTGTTATTCTTGACTAGGCTTTAACTGTGGATATTAAATATGTATATGTTGTGGTATTTTTATCTTACCTTTGACTAATCTACCTATAGACTCGAGAGCACCCATTAAATTTTAATCAATTTAATTGTATTTTTAAAAATTATGCTCATAATGAGCGGAAATTTCTATATTCTAATGGTTTCAAATCCATACAACGTTTGCAGTATTATCACACGATGGAAAATTAATCAGTTTCTGCTTGAATTCCACCGCTAAGGCGTTTGTTATACTTACCGCAGCACAATACTCCGCAGGAAATAACTCCAAAAATATTATCTATACAGACAGTTTTTCGTCTATACTTGCAATACAGAACTTAAGATATGAATCAAGAACAGAATAAAAATTATGTAGGTGCCACCTCACATTGGCATCACGGGCAACGAATACGCTGACTTACTAGCTGATCACGCAAAACGATGCCCCCTCAGCAAATCCAGACCTGGCAAGCTCGTGGTGTATTCAATAATATTTCCAGCCACCTCGACATCGAAAGAAGAAAAATGTAGTTTGTGTATCAAACTTTTCGATAGGACACCAGCGCCAATATGACTCACATGTAAATCGAACCTCAATGTAACACATAATCTTGACGAATGGTCCGGTCTTCAATTCATCCAAAATCGAACAAATCTTTTCATAAACACATGCAAAGAAAACCTAAATCTTATAGCATAATCTTTGTTTTCCAATCAGTCGGAAGAAAAATGTAATTTCCAATTTTGCTTTTGGAAAACTTTATCAAAAAGAAATATTATTTTTTAGCAGGTAACTAATTTTAAATTATTTTAATTAATAAAATAATAAGAACTATGTAACGAAAAGAATAAGTTTTTATTTAAAAACAGCAAAAAATGAAACACTAAATATTTGTATGGAAAACACTTATTGATAAATAAAAATCTTAAATTATTTTTACATACATTTTTACATCCATTATTATCTGCTCTGGCTAACGAAGATATTAATTCAAAAACACTTTTTAAACTTTACATTATAAAATCTGATTTTGTTGTTATCCTAATTACTTAACGATTTCTTTTTTACGTTTTGACTCGGTAATTTCTTTAACTTCTTCCTTCTGTTGTGACACGTGTGGCAGTTCTGTTTCGCCAACTTTAAATTTTTCCGGCAGAGGCTGAGGAGTCATTATAAGTCCATATGGATGCAAATGATAAATTAAATAGTCCAAGACATACATTTGAGATGGTGTTATATAATGAAATGAAACAGCATAATCAGAACAGCAGTCGAGGACCTTGAGATGGGAAATTAGGAATTATGTCATTCATTCAGACATGTAGACAAAATTGAAAATATTTGGGAGTTTAAAAAATTAAAACAAAAGAAAACAAATTCAAAACACAATTACCTGATCTGTTTTGTAATACATATACTTCCAGTACCAAGATTTATTTCCTATATGACTGGGTATCAAATGATGTTCGGGTGAAAAGGGAAAAAAACGACTTCTCGCCTGACTGTCACGTGAATCGCCAGCGATAACTTTAACGTTTTCCAAACATTTACCCATTTCAATGTCTTCAGCGCCTTGATTATCACTACGACATAAGTTTTTGTTTGGTATGGCAATTTCAATAAAACGACGCACAGCTTCTTTGCTCAGTACATAACCAGCACCTCCGGACATGTAACCCTTCACAAAAGAAAAAAAACAACGTGCAAGCATAAATATATAAGTTATTGACGCTTATAAAAATTGCGTCTTGCCTGCTTAACATAGGGTTTGAATTTAGAGCCAAAATATATAGGAGTTTCTGGCGAGTAAGGATAGAGCAAATATCGCATATTTTCCAGTATGGTATAGGTGTCATCGTCCGCCTTATAGAACCAATCGTAGTCATTAAAATGATTTTTATAAATGTATTTGTAGGCTTCTTTGGTTTCGGCCCACAAATTATTTCGGCCTTCGGGAACGGGCAAAGCTATAGTATCCAAATCTTTATCTACCTCCGTGCTCATAAACAGGAGCTTATTACAGTGCTTACCCCACGTACGCTTAACGTGAAGTGCTTTTTGTTTATGATTGTTAGGATTTGTCATGATCCAACATAAAACACGTACCTCGTTGTACAACTTCTGCGAAATAGTACTATTTTCATCGTTATGCCTATGAAATCCCATATTCAGTTCGGAGTTGGCTGCATCTGTAAGATCATTCACATCATGTGAATCATTCTTATCACCATGTTTGTGACATTTAGGCCGCCAGTCTGGTTTGGCTGGAGTGGACAAAATGAAAAGCTTAGCCAAGCAGAAGCCTATTATAAGGCCGAAAATCAGAGACTCCAAGTAGCGGATATTTGAACGGCCACCTGTGCTTAATAAAGAGGACAAATCCTTAACAGTTTGTTCTTGTTTTGATAATAATATTTCAAAAAGAAAATATTCTGTTTACCTTGATGCATTATAGATCCACAAGTTAAACTGTTAAACTGATTACATTTGTAGAGTTTTAGTCAGTTGATTTGGCAAGTGGGCCAAAGTTAAACGAATTTAGTAAGTCTTGTTTCTTGCTTTTAATGATCTTTTTTTGACTTGAGTTTTACTGACCGTTTTCCTGAAGATTTACTTTTTCTGAAATTAAAAAACAAAATTTAGGTTTTTGTACGTTTATTATTTTATGAATGGTGTACAAAATGGTGTACTTTCTGGGTCGCTACAACCTTCATCGTCATTCGTCGTATCTATCTACAAGACAGTTACCAATTGTAAATCCGTTTTTCTATTAAGTGAAAGTCTTAAAAATGTTTTAAAGAAATTAACAATAAAACCAAGAAAGCAACAGAAAATGGATAGTAAATACGTAAAACGGATGAAAAAACTTTAATTTTTTACTAAAATACAAAAATTTCTTTTTCTCACCTAATTTTAAATAATTAAAAAATTTGAAAATAAAAGGTATGACCCCTACTCATGCAATGCATTTTACCAGAACTAGGAAATTAGATTATGGGAAGGAGGAAAGTTTGTAGTTATTTCTTTTGAATTTGAATTTTCCTACATTAAAAGTGCCATGAAAGATCTCTGGAGGGAGGCCGTTACAAAAGTCTCTTACAAAACTATAAAACTGAAAACCGTTAAATGTTTTTATTACCTATTGATTTTTTTTATAAGCGGTAGCGGTCAGTTGTCTATTTGCTTTCGTAGTGGGACAATATTTTTAAATTTTGTTTGTATCAAACAGTCGACGTATACCTGGTAAGAATCGTTAATAAAAGCAAATCAATTGTACACATAAAAAAGATAACAGAATAACAAACAAACAACGCGCACCTGCACAAAAAAAATCTTTGCTGAGGAGATAAGAAGTTTATAGTACGCGAAGTACAAAATGATCTATTTTGCACGAAAAAGAAAACTTTTGATATGTGCTCTCTCTTTTGCCTTTGCTATCAACATTTTAACATCCTACAGGTTCTCTTCACGGATAAAAGCAAATCTAATTTGTTTGGTTCCGATGAGCGGCGTTACGTGTATAGTAAACAATATAAAGAATTTTTGCACAAAAACGTCAAGAAAACACTGAAGTATGAAGGCTTATCAGTAATGATGTGGGACTGTCTAGCATAAATAGTGTCGAAAATCTGTATCTTGACATTTTAAAAACTAATGCTCAGGTAAGTGCTCGCAAGTGTGCAAAAAATTAGTAGAATCTATTCCATTATGATTATAAACTGCAGAAAATCAAAAAGGACATGCAACCAATATTAATAAATGCATAAATAGTCGAATTTAAAGACAGACCGACTTTCGGTGTCTTTTTATTTTATTATTTCTATTGCTAAAAGGCAGATAATGCAGAATAAATATTTGAATGAAACATTTTGCAAAACTTTAAATTTTATTTGTTTTAAAGCTGCTGAACTTTTGTGAAATTAGTTTAATTCTTTTCTCCTTTACCCCTATAAAAGCAATAAAGTTAAATCCTCCTATAATTACATAAACCAATTAAACCATACCATAAACCATAATTTGAAAGTTAAAATATTTTTTTTTTTCCTTTTTGCAGCGGTGTAATTCAAATCAAGTCAATGAAAAAGGAATAGAAAAATTTTAAAATTATTTAAATTTCATACAAGTGAGTAATACTTCACTAATTCGGAAAGCTTTGCTTAACTAACTGTAAAGATTTTGAGGTTAGGAAGTAAATTGGCTTACATCAAACACTTTCTTTCGACAACTTCATGAAATGTGAGAATTAGTAAATCATAAAATTTTAAAACACATTTTGCCATAATGCTTTGCTTATCTCGTTAAGGCGACCGGGAAATTTCTCATGCAATAATTGTTTGAGTGGCTGTGAAGCTTGTGCCACCATAATACCGTTAACAATTTAATTAACCATTTCACCATTTTAATAGTGAATTTGCACAATTAAAGTTCTTTGGTCAAGAGTTTAACTTTCAATGCTTAAAATTATCCAAATTTTTATTAAATATATATCAAAGGGTAACGGGTAAATTTTTGGCATTTAATCATTTGACAGACAATTTATTTCCTTACTTCAAATTTGCCCACCCATTATATGTCCGGCGACAATTTATTTCAATCATTTATTGCATGCTCTTTCGATTAATCGAAATATACAAACTTTATTTTCATAGCGTTATGCTACGCATTAAATCGGTTGTTACTGTGTCCCAGAAATAACATGAAATTTAAGAATCTAGCAATAACCATAGCGGCAAATGAAGGTAGTCAAAAAAAAAAAAAATAAAAATAAATAACTTCTGCAACATTAGTTTTATCAAGTTGGGTACATTAATAATTTATTGTAAAGGAGTAAAAATAGGCTAAGCACAAACAATTAAAATAGTTCAATGCAAAGTTTTTAAATATAAGTTAAGCTTTATGTTTGAATGCCGGCGTGCCGCTTTACATATGATTCCGCTTCTGGTTAGACTCTCTCTAATCTCTTTTTAGAAAGAGAGAGCTGTGGAACACACAACCCTTCTGTTCAGAGTGAAGAACATTGAATACTTCATATGAAAAATAACAAGTGGCCAAAATTGGATACATTTTGTCACGTTTGTTGTCATATCGTCCCAAAAATAGGCAAACAGAATGGAAAAACTTGTTAACTGAGAAATTGAAAACAGTGTATTGTTATTATTTTGAAGATGAAAGCACCGAAGAGTAGTTCTGTCTTTCATTATGCTAACTTGTGTTGTATTTTTGTCGTTGTGTTTTCGAATGTTTCG
The DNA here is from genome assembly GCA_030448955.1 of Trichopoda pennipes. Classification (NCBI taxonomy): domain Eukaryota; kingdom Metazoa; phylum Arthropoda; class Insecta; order Diptera; family Tachinidae; genus Trichopoda; species Trichopoda pennipes. The sequence continues at coordinate 9,568,907 of JASKUP010000042.1, forward strand.
AATGTTAAAATGTTTTAAAAACTTTACTAAAGAGGAAAACAAGAACTAATTCGGAGTGCCGAAGTTAACGCACGAATGAAATTATAAAAATAAAATAAAATAGAACCAAATAAAACAAACAATATTTAGTGTGCAGAAATGAATAACAATAGTTTTAAGCAAAAACACGAAAATTAACTCAAAGACGAAAAAAACAATCACAACTAAATCCTATTAATAGCGAGGAGGTAAAAAAAAACAACGAAAGAGAATAGACAAAAGAACCTTAAAGGAAAATAAAAAAAAAAAACCAAAAAACAACCAAGTGCGGTTTAGTGATCGATAACGACACAACGGATCGTTTAGCAAAGGAGAAGACCAGATGAGCGCTCCTATCTTTCGGTGAAAATTTAATACCTTTTTCCTTTTTCTTTTAAAATTATATTAAATTTTAATTTTACTTTGCTGCTGCCACTGTTTAACTGTTGTTGAATTATTTGTGCTGAAGGTCTGGCGCTGGTCACTGAGTAATCCAAATGAAAGTTATTAGATTGGACGCAGTATAGTAGAACGGACAGCCGAATTTTAATTTTGCTTGTTGTTATGACAGGGCGATTCAGAATCGACTTCTGCAACATATGCGGGTTGAGGGCGAATTTTTTCTCTGTTTATGCTCACATTTGTCTTCATCGGTGGGATATTTAAGTCTTATGTGAGACTCAGGTGTCTGAAAATGCTGTTTCAAAGGACTTTCCCTTAACTGGATATTATCTACTATCGCTTTTAAATTTCCATTCGGGCCTCGCACTATATATACGCAATGAAGTTGTGTAACAGTGCCAGCAATCACTGGGCACATATTATCACGCATTTAGTAGCCTCTGGCTTAAATTCAGGTCGCACTTCTTGCATTTCGGGCTTCTCTATAGAAGTCAAAATGCGGAAAGTGATAAAACTTTAGCTGGCTATGATTTTCTTTCCGACTCCATATCGAAGATTCTCGACAGTTGCCCGAAGATTGAGATTGCTATTGCTGGTGATTTTAATGTTCACAACTGTTCTTGGCCATTCGCCATTCGGGCCACGCAACAACAGAAGGCCAGTATGTTGAGTTATTTGCGCACACAATCACCTTGTGAAATTAGTGAAGGCCAGCAGAGTAATACACTCGACCTTTTTCTAACTACACATCCCCAAAAGTATAAAGTTAGTGTTTGTGCACCTCTCGGCAACTTCTCCGCCTCCTTTTCATATTCGGAGCTGCACAACATTTCGCAACCAGCTACTAATCCATTAAAATATATTTATGAGAAGGCTCGTTGGGCTGAGCTTAACAAATTTTTTAGGCAATTTAATTGAAAACTTTGTTTCTTGGACAATAATGTCGATGCGATGGCAGAAATGGTTATAAACATCATTTTGTTTGGAATAAAAACTTTTATTCGATTTAAAAGAGATTTCAAGAGAGGAAGCATTCAGTATCTGGCGCAGAAACTGATTCACTACGCAAAAAGGCGAGAACTTCGTGTACCAATGTACTGCGACGCGGAAAAAATCTATACGAGGAGCGCCTTCGTGCTAAAAAGCAAGAACTTTTGGTCATTTGTAAAGTATAATGCTAGTTTTTCGATTTCAACTCTTTTGAAAAATGATCAAATATTCATTAACCCGGTATATTTGCAAATAATTCTTATTTACATGAAATAGTCAACCACCACCCGAGCTCGACAGAGTACCCGTTACTATGCTGAAAATATTCCTTCGAGCTCCAGCGGTTAAAGAGTTTTTAGCAGATCCCAACGTCAACAAGTTTCCTCGGCCGGATGGGATATCAGCACTGGTCTTGAAGCAGTGCTCTTCGACGCTAGTGCGTCCGTTAGCAACCCTTTTCAGCATGTTGTAGCATGCCGCTGAATTTCCAAGGTGATGGAAGGTTGCTAATATAACAGCAATCCTTAAAAAGTGTGATGCTAACAACCCTGAAAATTACCGCACAATTGCAATTTGTTCTAAAGCGATGGAGAGTCCAACGGCTTAGTTAGCGACCGACACTATGGTTTCCATAGGGGGCGCTCTACGAGTGATTTGTCACTTTCCTGTCGGAAAAGTTGTGCAACTCCATGCAACATTTCGGAGAAAGTAAGGTGGTAGCTCTAGATATTTCCAAAAAAGTATGGCATGATGCACTTTTGTCAAAACTAGTTGCTTTTGGTGTCGGTGATAATTTATATCGATTTATATCGAGTTTTCTCAGGAATCGTACTATACAAGTTGTTACAGATGTGATTTTATCCGAGCAGTTCAATATTTATTCAGAGGTACCGCAAGGCTCCGTTCTTTCTCCTACTCTATTTCTTATTTTTTTAAATTACCTTCTTTGTCAGACTTTCAACCCTTTTTCCTCTTTCGCAGATGTCAGCACCATTTGTCATTCGTAGTATTTATTTAGTAATAGACCAAACCATTCGGAGGTGAGTTTCAAAAAGCGGAACATAAATGATATGTTCAATCACGATCTGGCAACAATTTCCGAATTTCCGAACACCGAATGGTGTTGCTGGTGCTACATCTGTAACTATGGGTGATATGGGTATTACGTAATCGGAACCTCTTGATGTTCTTGGCATGAAAATACATTGTGATTGCCGATGGACTAAACACAATTTGTAGGTTTCTAAAGAAGCTTTCAAGTGCCTCGGTTTTCTAAAACTGTGGAAGAGATACTTCACTCCATCCGATCTTCGTACTATTTATACCAACTATATCCGTCCAAAGATGGGATACAACTATCATGTATGTTGCTCAACCGCGCACAGGAGAGGGCCAAGAGGCTCTTTCGGCAGGGTATCCAACTCTGTTAATAACCTAGAGCATCGACGCAATGTAGGTTGTATTTCACTGTTTTCTCGTTACTACAATGGTAAGTGCTCTAACGAAATAAGGAAACTTGTTCCTGAAACTCGCACGCTTTTGCGTTTGACCCGATTTGCGTTGAGAGTGGGCGATTGGCAGGTGAATCGCACTACGCATTACAGGGAGAATTTGTTGTTTACTAGAACAGTTCGTATATGTAACGAGCTCCCTCCAGAGATGTTTGCTCTTACTTTCAACGTTCTAATCGAACGTCCACAAACGCTAGTCCCTCTTTCCTCTTCCCCATAACCTAATTTCCTAGTTTTCGTGCAATGCATTACATTAGTAGGAGTCATCCGCTGAGTACTGGTCCGAGTAAAACAACAACTAAAAACAAAGATGTCACTGTAATTGGTGGACACACCAAAGAAAACATGACCTTAAAGATTATATGTAACTCGAATAATGACGCAGTTTTTGTGTGGCGTGCATACGTGGTCACTTATACCGGTACAGGGTAGTGTGAGTTGAATGTTTTGATGTCCTATACAAGCATTAATTAAATTGTTTACGAGGCATCATATGTCACACTAACAGCGATCGCTAATAATGTATTTCCTGCCAACCAACCAAACATATAAAGTGTTTCATCTCAAAATAGGAATGCTCACAAGCATACAAACCTAAACAAAGTATGATTTGCTTCTCAATACGCGCAAGCTTACAGATTGATTGCATTTCAAGTATGAGTACATACAACCGCACAAATATTTGCTCTCTTTGCCACGCTTCATATTGCGTATGGAAAAATAATTTACCAAAATATCGTCAAATTATTTTCCCACATTTAGCATAAAAATATTTGATAAACCTTGTTTGCAAAACAAAGCATATAAGCGAGCTAGACTACTAGCTCACTGCACTTAAGCCGGACTAATGGCTAAATTAAACATAGTTTTGACAACCTACGAAAAAAACAAGATCACAATAATTTATGTCGTTAATTATTTTGTGAAATGATATTCGACTTAATAGATATACATTACTTCGAATTTGTTGTCACTATATTTTCCATAGTTTAGAAAATATTTTTTGTGGTAAAACCAGTGATATTTGGCATAAGTACCAATTTAAAGGAGATAATCAAAAGAACTATGACCAATTAATTCTGAACGTACAATATCGATAAATATAAAAACGTGTTTTTAACAGATGTACTATACGCATATCCACTGTTAGAAAATCAAAAATAAGTAGAAGTAGTGTCGTACCATATGCGTGTATCGTAAGTTAAGTAAGTAAGTTTGAATAAATCTTAGAATTTAAAACTCACCACTATTTTAGGTATATTCAAGTATTACAATATTATAAAATGAAATAGTTAACACGCTTTTCCACGCTTGAAACAACTGCTAAAAAGAACTAATTTTAGTTGAATAGTTTTTATTCAAATAGGCAGATTCAAATGCAATGTCTGTACATTCATCGAAAGAACCCAGTTTATTTACGAATCAAGATAACAATATCTTTTATCAAATTTGTTATTTAAATAATTTTTAAGTTAATTTACCTAAATTGTTCTTTAGAATAGTTGGTTTTTGTTTATTTTACTTAATTAAATTAAAACAAAATTATTCAAATTTCTAAAAGTTTTAAAATGTTTAAGAAAGAAAGAAAGAAAGAAAAGAAGAGAAGAACAAATAAATAAAAAGTGTTTTAGAATTGTTTGCAAATTTATTTCTCAAGTTTAATAACACATTTGTTGCTGTCGCACACCAGGCCCTTTTGACTTTTTTGGTGCAAAAAATATTTAAAGTTTTTAAGAAACAAGTAATTTATAATTATCCGGAATCTTCTTCAATATAAGCGCAATTTTATTTCGTGCTTGATTCCTTTAAATAAATATTTCATGTTTCTCATAAAATCAGTTTGGCTTTGGATATAAGACTCTTAGGTTTTTTCAATACAATATTAGGGTAAAATTCACTGATGAGCTATGTGAGCAATAGTGAAATTGCAATATGGATATGCTCTCCCCCATTACAACACGTTTCAAATTTATTTTTTATTTTTATTTGGATAAATGTTTTATGAGAATATCATAAAATGTTTATTTTTAATAAAAATTTTTTTTTTCAATATTTCACTTTCCTGTGGAAAGCTTCTTCTTTTCTTTAAAAAAAAAAAAATATAAAAAATAATTTCCTGAAGAAGCTTTCCACAGGAAAGCAAAATATCAAAAAAAATAAATCGTTATAATTTAAAAGACCGTTTAAAAGATTAAGATTTAAATTTTATACTGTATTACTCGTAGTTTTTTAAGGTGTGTTTTAGCACATTCATACAAGATTTGGTGGCCATACGTAAGAATTGGTCTTATGCACATTTTAAAAAGTAGTAATTTATTTTTAAAATTCAATTTTTACTTCCTATTCAAAATGGAATACAAAGATCGTCCGCATCTAATTGCTCTAAGACGTGCACTCTCAACGTGCTTTTTGAAATTCAGTTTCTGGTCCAAAGTAACTCCAAGATATTTTACGGATTTCGTGAACTCTATTTCATTACCTTGAATCCTGAGATTTTTAGTAGGAACTCTCCTAGGAGACTTGTTGTAGGGAAACAAAATGGCCTGAGATTTATCTTCATTAATATTTATTTTCCATTTAGAAAAATATTTTGTAGTTGTTAACAAAGCGTTCTGAATCCTGTTCACAATTGAATTAGAAACTTTACCGTGTCATCAATTGCCACGTCTTTGCCCCTGGAAATTTTGAAATCGAAAATGTACAGAGAATAAAGCAATGGTGATAGAAGAGAGCCTTGGGAAACACCAGCTGGTATGTTACGCCGGGTTGATTGATTTCCGTCAACATCAATCAAAAACTTTCTGTTCTTAAGGAAATTCTTTAGAAGTTCTGTTAGGTATAAGGGAATATTCATTTTGTGAAGCTTGTATAAGAGGCCTTTGTGCCAGATAGAATCAAAGGCTTTTTCTACATCTAGTAGTAGGATGCCAGTAGAGTACGTTCGGATTTTGTTTGGCTTAATAATCTTAACCACTCTCTTAATCTGATGAGTGGTAGAGTGTTCTGCTCTGAAACCGAATTTATAACGATGAATCATGTTATTATCCTCTACAAATGATTGGAGTCGACGATAAATAATTTTTTCAAATAATTTCCCCAAGGAGCTTAATAGGCTTATTGGGCGGTAATTGGATGGAAATCTTGTATCCTTGCCTTTCTTTAGGATTGGTATAACCTTAGCTGCTTTAAAGGCACTTGGAAAGTAGGAGTTTATGACGCAGAAATTGTAAATTTTTAGTGAGCAATTTAAAGCAGTGTTAGTCAGATTCTTTAACAATATATTGCTAATTTAATCTATACCCGGAGCTTTAAAGCTTCTAACGCAGGAAATAAAAGACTTTATTTCGTTCGAAGACGTCAGCGAGTGCACGTCAGAATTCGAAGAAGTGTAATTTTGAAAAACAGATCGAAAATGGAACTACATTTGCTTTCCATCGAACTGTGGGAATTTGTAGTTGTGAAATGGGCGCTTTCAAATTGGTATCGGCAATAATGTCAGCCTTTTCTTTACTAGAATAAATCTCTTTGCCATTGACTACTAAATTTTTCATAGGGGTATTATTTCCTTTAATTTTCTTAGTAATTTTCCAGAATTTTCTGCTTCCGATAGAAAATTGGGATAGAAATTTTGACCATTGTGCGTTTCTTTCATTGTTGATGTTGAGAGAAATTAGTTTATTCAATTCTCTTAGTATTGCACTCAAGGTTGTTCTGAGATTTGGATCAATACAACGCTGAAATTTTCGTCTGTATTGGTTTCTAGTTGCAATTAAATATTTGCAGATTGTATTTAAATTGTAGGCATGGACTTTTTTGGGTTTAAGGGGAATTGAATCGAGACATGAAGCTCTCACGAATTCAGAGAATTCCTTTATAGATTCATCACTATAAAGGATACGACTAAAATTTTCATTGATAGAAAATACTATAGGGACATGATCAGAACATAAACTATGGGGGCAAGTCAATAAATCCGTGAATTGAAGAGTAGAGTTAGAAAGCAAGAGGTCAATTGTCGATGCCCGTCTGAAAGTAAGATTTTGAGGAATTCTAATGGGGTTAGGTGGATAGTATATATAATAATTATTGTTAATTTGATGGTTAAATAAGAGATTACCAGCAGTGTCGGATTTGGTGCAGTTCCAACTGAGGTGTTGTGCATTTAGGTCCCCAAGGATGAAGTATTCTCCAGTTGTAGATGTCATCATTTTGAGATCGGGGATGAAATCAGGAGTGTAATGGGGACAATAAGCCGATATGAATTTGACTGTAGTGTTAAGAAACTCCACAGATACGCAAACGTTTTCCATCACTTTCGTTGCAAATGATAAATCGACGCTGTGTTTCAATGTTGATTCAATGACTATTGCCACTCCTCCTTAATGAGAAGTTCTATCCTTTCTATAGACTTTGTATCCGGGCATCTTAAAGCTGTGATTTGGTTTTAAAAAGGTCTCGTTTAATAGAAGTATATCGACTGAGTTATCTTCTATAATTTTATGAATTTCCACGGATTTTGAAAAAGTAGTAATGCCTTGACAGTTCCAATGCATTACTTTAATACTATTTTGAGGGAGATTATATTGCATATTTCAGCATGGACATGATAACATTGAGCTGCTCCATTTTCGTTCTGCAATTGCGAAGGTCAGAGATAGCTCTCGTAGAAATTTGAAATAATTCATCGATGCTGTAAAGTTCTGCTGTTGATGAACATTTTTGATCAAAATTTCCAAGCACATTGGCGTAGGAATTATTCGGAGCGGAGAACTTTGGAGATATGTTAGGACGGGGAAAATCATCAGCGGATGCATCGAAGACAGCAGGTAGAGGTGTTCTCGAAGGGGCAAGGAGGGTCATCGGCTCTATGAGCGTTATTTTTCAATTTGTTTCTAACACAGTTGAAACATTTGTAGACGGCAGGGCTGGATTGCGGAACTTTATCAACTTGGCAGTTGGCCACGTCATGATTGCCTCCACAGGCGATGCAAGCATTTTTACGGAAGCAATTTTTTGCACCGTGTCCGTACATAGCACACCTTGAGCATTGTGTCGGTCCTTTGTTTCCTTTTTGAGGTTTTCTCCAGTAGACAACAATTTGGCACAAACGTATAACTTTTAGCACTTGTGATTTTGAATTAATAGTGCAATCAAACTCAACCATGTAAATAGCGTCATTTGCTGAGAAGCGAGCTGTATTTATTTCGTTTATGCTAACAATAGGGATGTTGTAGGAATTTTTCAGTTCGTCCTTAATTTTATTGATATCGATTTGTGGTAGTAATTTTCCAGAATTTTCTGCTTCCGATAGAAAATTGGGATAGAAATTTTGACCATTGTGCGTTTCTTGTTGATTGATTGTTGATATTGACAGAAATTAGTTTAGTTCTCTTAATGTTGCACTCTAGTTGCAATTAAATATTTGTAGATTGTATTTAAATTGTAGGTATGGACTTTATTGGGTTTAAGGGAAATTGAATCTCACGAATTCAGTGAATTCCTTTATAGATTCATCAATGTTTAAAGGAGAAATGTTAATATTAAGGATTTCTGAGCTAGTTATTTTTGAGTTGAATGAGATTTTAAATCTGTTCCAATTAGCATTACGGAAGTCAAGGTAATATTCTTCTATGTGACTAATATTTTCAGTGATAGAAAATACTATAGTATGATCAGAACATAAACTAGCTCTTTAATGTAAAATTGTATAAGTTCTGGTAATGCATTATATTGTACAATTGCGGATTAATTTATACCCATAAATAAAAAAATTCAAACTACCTGTTTTATGAAACAGGCCTCAATTAACTGGATTATACAAATGAACTTTATGTAATAAGTGCTTTTTTTGTTAAAAGTGTTTCTAAATTTAAATAAATACACATACTGTAATAGTTATTCCTACCTGTTTGACAAAGTAAAATAATCTTTTCTATTGACGAGAAGCAATAAAAATTTGTAACAAGTAACTAAGATTGCTGTAGTGAAAACAGTCTTTTAACATTTTGAACACATTCTTGATACATACTTTAAAAATGGGAATGTTAGTTTGTAATAGCTCTCTTCATATTTCAAGAAAACCTGCAATTTTCTGTGGCCAGAGTTAGTTAAATTAATTAAAGTATCGCGCAGATAATACGCTCAGAAAAAATGGGCGGGACCATTTTTGGCCACTTTTAGATTTGCTCTATTTTATCTGTAAAAATTACTTAAATATAGGATGTCTGAAAAACGGCAACTGCCGAAAAAGTAGGGAATCTGATGAATATTTTGTTACTTCTTTTGATAAAATGTGAACATGCCTTTAAAACAATAACAAAAAAGTGGTGATTTTCTGTGCTTTCTAAAAATTGTCGCCTTTAAACAACTCCACCAACCATAATTTTTAGCTAATTAAGAAAAAAGTTTTTGAATTGGGATCAGTAAGAAGCTCTTTATACGATGTGTACATTCATTTTACAAAATTTGCCACGGGTTTTAGAAAAAGACATCACGGTGCGCCGCCCCATTTCTCTTTATATTATAGTCGGCCTTTTCTGAAGAAACAAAGAAATGCCTTGGACAGACCTCATTCGCCTAGACCTTACTAAGTAAGCAAAGTCTCGCAACACTTTCTAGGCTTTTTAACATTCAGTTTATAGTGAAATTTGTGCCAGCAGTTCTTTTATCACAGTTCGCTTGTTAAATGTGACTTTTTCCTGGAGTGGAATAACAATTCATAGTTTTTTAAGTCATTTAAGATGATGTTTTCAAGGATGTATTAAGAAGCGTATACAGGGAATGTGATACAAATCGATATTCACTATAAATATAATAACAAAGTTGTTATTCGTAATGGTGTAAATAGTAATTTAATTTTTAAAATTCTTAAAAATGAGTACACAAACAGCAAGCTGTCGACAGAATTTGATCCAGGCCGGTTTTTTATTTCGGTTATTGTGTTGCTAGCTAATGAAAAAGCTCATTTAGCAGATGCACTACTGGAAGGAATTGAAGTCAAAAAATTTATTGTATTGAATTGTTTTATTGCAAAATAATTAATGGTGTAATTTAAATTAAATTACACGAATTATTTAGATGAGTTGTATACACAAAAATACAAAATCGCATTCCAAAAAAATACTTTATCGCCTAAAAGCTGCTTTATTATCTTGACGTCTTTTTTTGACGTCGTTCACAATTCCACTGCCCATTAGATTTCTCAGAAAATTCTTAATTTGTAAGCAGACCCAATTGGTCACTTCATTTATTTATTAGGTGATAAATATTTTCATAACAAAAGTTGTTAATAACTATTTAAACTCAACTCAAATCGAGAGCATCTTTAATAAAAATAAAGCAACTATGCACGGCTTCATTACCCTATACAAAAATGGCAATAGAATTATATGTAAACAACGCGCACCTGTGAAAGGAAAGCTTTGCCCAAGAGATAAGAAGCTTAGTTCAAACTTACCTTCATATCGCCGCTCCAAAAATTGTCACAATGGTTAAAACCCATTTTAGAAAGGGAGTACATGCCGAAACAATAAAAAAAGCAAAACAAATTGGCTAGTGCCCAAACAAGAGAAGATCGGTTGCACATATCAAATTATTTGCCGTTTTGGAGCTCGGACAAATATGTATGCGACGTTAGGTTGGCTTTTGCTATCAATATTCTATCAATCTTACACGGGTAAGATTATTGGTAAGAATAAATTTAATTTATTTGATTCCGGTGAACAGTGTTACATATTAATAGAGTGAAGATTTTTGCACAAAAACGCTTAAAAAACGCTGAATCACGGTATGGAACTGAATGGCAGCTGCAGGAGTGAAAAACCTTCACTTTATAGAAGGTATCATGGACACCACTATGTACCTTTTTTGTTTGTTTTTTTTTTTTTAATAAGAAGTAGCACTTTAGGCAACAATGCCTACATAGTCACAACTATGCTACATTCTTTAGGAAAGGGATAGAGAAGAAATAAGACAGTTGGTGGAAGTAGAAGGATAGTTACATGGCCTTCAAGCTCATTTTTTTTGTAGTGAAAACAACCACCTCTAGATTGGTAGGCTAAGTACATTACCTACTAGCCTACCGGGGCAGCTTTCATTTCTAGAAGATCCATGTTATCGGAAATTAACTGCCGTATAAGATAGTACAGTAACCAGTGACTATGCCTTCATCACTGAGCTAGTGTTAACAAAAGTGCGAGAAAGTTGGGTATAGTTGATCATTTTAAGTTTTATCAAGACAACAAGCTCAATAACACACCACTAATGGTAAGGAACTGCTTGCTTTACAACTACCCTAGGGTCATCAAAACCCCTGCACAAAGCCCAGATATAAAGATAATTGAGTACTTAGGGACGAACTTGGACGACTAATGCAAAACTGTAAAGCGTTCGTAAGAGCTGCAAATTCCCTTGACAGAAATAAATCTAACTTCCTCTCCTCTGTGAAACAGCATTTTGTTTCTCAACAAGTATACCAGCTGACAGATTCGCATTTTGTCCCTCGTTGCCCCTTATTTAGGTGGATTACGAAAAGTGGGAGTAAAAAGTTTCAAGACACATCTCAAAAAGGTTAATCAATCACAAGAATTAACTTTTTAAGATTTCTCTACAATGATAACATGTCCCAATTCACGCCCGCTTTGTCCCATAATTGATGACCCGTCAGATCTATTTGCTTTACCTTGGAATACTTTTTAATTGGAAGAAAACGTTTAGCACCTGCAGAACCCGACTTTTCAGAGTTGAGTTATGAGTTAAGAATTAAAAATTCTTCACTATCAGTTTGGTCTTAGATGGAAAGAATAATATTTGAGGGAACTTCGCAAATGTGTGAAATGGCAGCACCCTATGCGAGGATTTGCTATAAATGACCTTGTGGTATTAGAACGACCCCCGAATAAATAGCAACTTGGTCGAATAGAAAGGGTATTTACAGGATCACACCACAAAATTAGAGAGCGTAATATTCTCACCGCTGACAGCATTAGTACTCGATCAATTGGCACATTAGTTTTACTTTCCCCCGATAAATAACAGTAACCTCATTTATATCTACTTCACATCGGCGTATGAAAACAAATCAAAGCCCCCAGGATCAAAATTCTAGAAACTTTATATAAGCTTCTGCTCGTACATCAAATGTCTGCGTTTGAGAAAACTTGCCGCAAGACAGTGATTGAAAGTTGTGAGAAAGTTTAAATATTGCATAAATTTTTTAACATGTTTATACCTTTGAAAAAATTGTCGAAGCCGTTAACGCTGTCCTTCAAAACACCATGCGAAGCGTTGCCACGACATTCGAAAGTCAAAACACCTTTATCAATATGGAAAAATATATCAGAAACCACAACAACAGCGACATGACAACCAGTGTCAACCAACCCTTCCAACCATTGTCATAAATGTTATTTCCAAATAGTTATTTTGAATCTAATTACTTATATTTTCATATTATCTTCTATAACTTCTATTATCTTCTACGTCTTCCCTATAAAAAGCAAAACTGAACTTTTTTTGTATTTAAATAGTTGAATTGAATTATACAATGTACTTTTTTATCAGCTCCTTATTACTTTTATTACTAACTACTTTGCATTTATTACAAGGGAAAGCGGGATGTTTGGTGCATCTGCCAAGGTACCTATCAAAAATGAAGTATCTCTTATATTCTTAAACTCTTACATGATTATTAGATTTAAGTATTACATTGAGAAGTTTTTAGGGTCAGCAGTTATACAATCTTAGAGATGAAAAGGTAAATCGTCCCTTTATAAAACTGAATTGTGAGAAAATAACGAAACAAAGATAAGTTTACTCTCCTTTAAATAAATGTTACACTCTCCCAATTTGAAAAACAAAAGCCATAATTCGTTCTTTAATTTTTTTTTTTTAAGAGAAGTAGCACTTTAGGCAACAATGCCTATTTAGTCAAGTACCGTGCTACATTCTTTAGGGAAGGGATAGAGAAGAGATGAGACAGGTGGTGAAAATAGAAGGATAGTTACGGAAATTAACTGTCGTTTAAGGCAGCACAGTGACCATGCCTTCATCACTGAGCAGCCCCACTGAGAGTCAATTTTTATTTGTAGTGATAAAAACCAAGGTCTTTGTTGGGAATCGAACAAACCCCATTCTTGTAAACTAGTACACTACCTACTAGCCTACAGGGGCACATAATTTTAATAGCTTAATTATTTTGTACCTTAAGTGGTGGAAGTTCTATCGCCGTTTTGGTGAAGATAACTGTTCCGAAGGCACTTTCATCAGAGTCATTATTTTTATTGGTGCAATTGAACTCTTAAAAACAATACCACTTTCTAACACTATTTTGACATATGTATGTATGTTTGTATGTATGTATGAAAGAGTGAAAACCAAATAAATAAAACAACAACAGGACATTTTGGTTTAAAATTTAACTTAATTATTTTGGTTTAATGCAGCAGGCTTTATTGAACTTGTATGTCATTGGTGTATTATTTACAGCGGTGAGAGAAATAATAGCACTGATTGTATTTTTTCAAGTCATACGCAAAAACGTGCGAATAATGGGAATAAATTCCCTAATTTCGGTAGAGCACTTACCATTGTAGTGGCGATAAAACAGTGAAATACAACCTACATTGCGTCCACGCTCTAAATAATCAATAGAGTTGGATACCGTACCGTCCCCAATGAGCCTCTTGGCGCTCTCCTGTATGCGGTGGAGTAAGTCCAAAATAGTCTTTGGGGCGCCGGTCCATACCTGAGGATAGTATTCCTTTTTTGGAGGAATATAGGTGTCGTAAATAGTACTAAGATCGGATAGAGTGAAGTATCTCTTATGCCATTTTAGAAAACCGAGGCACTTGAAAGCTTCTTTAGAATCGTGAAAAATGTGTTTAGTTCATTGAACATCACACCTTATTTTCATGCCAAGAACATCAAGAGCTTCCGATTCCATAATACTTATATCACCCATAGTAACACGTGCTTACACATATCCATGCGTAAGCATACAAGGTTTTATCCCATCTCGCGTTTGGACTTCTATAGATAATCCCGAAATGCAAGAAGTGTGAACCGACTCTGAATTTAACCCAGAGACAACTAAATGCAGGATCGTATGTGCCCAGTGATTGCTGGCACTAGTACATCACTTCATCGCTTATATATAGTGTACGGCCCCGATGGAAATTAAAAAGATTATAGGTTATACCCAGGTAAGTGAAAACGCTGTGGATCAGAATTTTCAGACACCTGAGTCTCACATAAGACTAAAATATCTGGCCGATGGAGGCAAATGTGAGCATAACCAGAGATAAAATTCGCCCTTAACTCGCGTATAATGCTGAAGTCGATTCTGAATCGTCCTGTCATAACAACAAACGAAATTACAATTCCACTGTCCATTCTACTATACTGCAACCAATACAATAACTTCCGCTTGGACTACTCAGTGACCAGTGCCAGGCCTTTATCATAGATATTCCAACAACAGTTGAAATAGTGGCAGCAGTAAAGCAAAATTTAAATTTCAAAAGAAAAGGAAAAAGTACTAAATTTGCACCAAAAAACAGCCATAAGAGCTCTGTTCTGGTCGGTTCCTTTGTTAAGCGGCCCGTCGTATCGTCACCAATTACCAAACCGCACTTGTTTGTTCGCTTCTCTTTTGTTTTTTTTTCCTTCGTTGTTTTTATTCATTTACTGGTCCCGCACATTAAACGTATTTTCCGCATTTAGTTTCATTTCATTTAGTTCTGCTTTATTTTTATTATTTCCAATATTATAATTATTATTGTGCGATTTTTTGATTAAATATGGTGAAATCTGTTACCTTTTTTTTGGACCAGCACTCAGGGGATGACCCATACACATGCAATGCATTGTCCCAGAACTAAGAAATTAGGTTACGAGCAGGAGGAAAGAGGGAGTAGTGTCTGTGAACATTCCATTTGAACTTTCCCAGATTGAAAGTGGCAAAATTTTGGGAAGTATGCTCGGCTTCTTCATGAATACGAAAGTGGTTTTAATGAGACATAAGACAAATCAAACGTTTTTTACTATTGACCTAGAAAATGATGAATTTAAGATTTTGTGGGAACAGATAAGGGGATGTCATAAGAAACTTTCGCAATTGCAAGTAACAATACTAACCGAAGAAGGGATAAAAGCCGCCAGAATACTGCTTAACGAATATAAAGTGGCTTACATTACTTGTGTTGCTTTAATAGGTGAACTCTCCCAATTATTTCTTAATCCGAATGAGGTTCCTAACTTTGGAGGTTATCAAATAAGATTGCCACCGTATACATCTGAACTATTCTATGATGATTATCAATCATATCCTGCACCTCATTAAATGCATTTAAAAAATTTTTTATCGAGGACAAAGCCCCAGAAATATTATAAAAGCTTTAGACATTAAAAAGAAATCTTCCTTAACTAATGATGGCTTTGAGACTAAATGGAAAATTTTTAGAAATAGGTGCGAAGACATAAGCATCCTTGTGAATATTCAATGAAAAATTTTGTTTATTTTGTTTAAGTTAACTCCGAATCTACTCCCGAAATGAAACGGCTGTAGAGGTATAAATAATTGCATTTCAACACCTCGTTTGCGTGAAAGTGATATCGAAAATTGTGATTTTATTTACATTTTCCTTCGCTCTGAATTACCTCATCTGACTTTGTCGTTATGGGAATAGTCGATTATTGACAAGACAGAAATTCCAAAATTCGCTTTTAGTCTTTACAAGCCGTTTCTGATATTAGAGCAGCCCTTAAAGATTACTATACAAAACCCAGCTGTAGTAGAAAGTTTACTTCTTCAAATAATTCTCATTCTAGTGAGTAAAAGCGTATTTTTTCCAATATGTGAGAACTTATTGTTAAGTATAAATACTGAATAATGAAGTTGAAGTATATGTAATTATAAGAATGACAACACTGTAATGAATATGAAAGTATGGCAAGGCGTAATATGAAATGAATAAAGAATGCCTGTTGAATAATCTGAGAGCTAAGGAACGCACGTGTTTTTTTTTTTAACAAATACATAACATATTTGGCGACGAGGATCAAACTTGAAGAAGGTGCAGCTTTATTCTAAAATAAAAGTAAATAGCTCTAAAATAAATTAAGTTAAGTTTACGAAAAAAACAAGTTGTTGGCAAATGAAAAAACTATTTTGATCAATTAGCCGGTGTATTTTTTAACCTCAAACGCTAGTAGCTTTGAAACTGCAACTATGGCGTTTATTGGGTCAATAGAACAGTTTGTATTTGGTGATGATTTTGAGGAGTATTTGGAGAGGATGGAACAACTATTTAAGATCAACGCTATTGAAGAAGTTAAGAAAGTAGCTCTGTTTTTAACCCTGGTTGGCCCAGACACGTATAAACGGATAAAGTCAATCGTTTTACCAGAAAAAGTTACGGACAAAGTTTTCAAAGATTTGATTAAAATAATTTTGCCACATTTTAAACCCACTAAAAATGTAATTGCGGAGCGATTTAAATTTTACAACTGCGTGCAGAAAGTAAACGAACAAATTGGGGATTATATACTTAACCTTAAACTTTTGGCAGCCACGTGTGAATTTTCCACATTTTTGCCTGAAGCACTACGGGATCGTTTTGTTTGCGGAATAAGGAGCAGCCAATTACAAACCAAATTACTGTCAACAGCAAATCTGACATGGGAGTTAGCGTGTACATTGGCTCAGTCATTTGAGTTGATTGACAAAGAACAAAAAAACGTGTATCCAACGTCATCGCAGGAATTAAACAAAGTATTTCAAAGATCGTATTCAAACCTGCCTAAATGCTCTAAATGCACAACCAAGCATGGAGAAAAGGCGTGTCCAGCAAAAAATTGGAGCTGTTTTAATTGTGGGAAAAAAGGACACTCAGCTAAGGCATGTTTTCTCCACAAAAACACGAGAACAAATTGGAAATAAACAAACAATGGTAAACGTAAAGTCAGCTTAAACAAATTGGACTACCAGTTAGGATCGTTAAATTGGGTGTCGAGTGCTGGGGCACCACTTTTAAAAACAATGCTGGTAAATGGAAAGAAGTTGGTGATGGAAATAGACAGTGGTGCGGTAGTATCTGTTATATCTAAATTTGATTTTAAATTATACTTTGATAATATTAGATTGCAAAATGTAAATATATACTGGCTGGATGGCCAAAAGCAATAAAGAGAGCAAGGCCTACTTTCTTAACGGATCACTTGCTACAATCCTACCTTAAATTTTCGGAATGAACCCTGGTGAAAGATTTATAATTGTTAAAAGAATTATAAAGCTATGAAAGTACTTTTAGTTACTTTTTAAATAACTGTGATTTACAGAAGTTGTATATGACTCTTCTTGCCAGCATGGTTTTCATGGTGAAGTATTTTGTCTAAGGGCTCCTATGGATTCAGGGTCATAGACGACGTTCATTTCCTTAGGTTTGCAGCGGAAACTTAACTTAACAGTTAGACCAATTAAAGCTCAAGTTTCTGGTTTAAATAATGCCTTAGCAGACCCAGTAAACAAGTTTCATAAAATACAACTTAATATAGAGGGTTTAGTTTTGCCCAAGTGTACCTGAAATACTCCGAAGAAAATGAATATCCATATATAATATATCATCTTCGTAATTAGGTTTGAAACTGAGCGATCCCAATTTTTCAAAGTAGGTCAATTAACTCATTAATGCTAATATTTATTAAAAAGTTGTAAAGATGGAGTCAAGCGAAACAATTTTGAAGGTTTGCTGGCCCAGGAAATTATTTTTGGTTGGAAATTTACTGGTTCCCTAAAAGATTGTGAACGAAGATTATTAAACACAACTGTCTCATATTACATGGAAGTTAGCTAAGATAAAGAGCTGGAAAAATTCCGGTCATTGAGAGAGCTTCCGAGAGTATGTGAACTAACACCTGTATAAACGAAAAAAATTTAAGTGTTTGCACAAAGACTTAGTACGGGTGACCGCCGGGAAGGTATACTACTTTGTTTTGCCGCCATTTTGGTAAACATTAGTCTTGACAGTTCATATTTGACAGACGTGTAGTAGACATGTGCCAAATTTACTATGGAAAAATATTCGATAAGCCAAAGTGTTTTAATCGTTAAGACATTTTATAAAAATCATTTATAGATTACTGTGACTGTGATAACTGTGACATTCTTGGAAGAAACAATGTGCCAACAAAACGCACTATTTATTGTATAGTAAATAATTTTGAAGAACAGCGGTCAATAGGAAATAGGCTTAAAAACAACGTACTGTAAGATCGTCTAAAAAAATTACTGCTGCTCAAACAAATGTGTTCAAAGCAATCCGTCAATTCTATGTCGTGCTCAGGAACTTGGTCTTCAAAGAGCAACTTTGACCACAATTTTGCACAAGGACTTGTATTTGTTTCCATATAAGGTTTAGTTGACACAAGAGTCTCTTCCACAAAACTATTTATGGCGCCCTACAAATACCAATAAGACGTTACAGCTCGCCCTGACAACCCCAATTTTCATGAAAAAATCATAATGACTGACGACGTACATTTTCATTTGATTGGATGAATATGTGAATAAACATAATAGTCGGTTCTTGGGAATGGGAAACCCTCAAATTATTCAACAGTCACCTTTGCATCCGTTAAAAGTGACGGTCTGGTGTGCAATTTGGTCAAGTGAATGGGGAGCGATATCTTGATATGATTGAAAACTTTTTAAACCCACAACTGCATACTTTGGGCTTGACTAACATGTGGAATCAACAAGGCGGTGCCACATCGCATATAGCCAGGATTACAATGCAATTACTGCGAGATCTCTTTCCACAACAAGTTATTTCAAGAAATGCTGATGTTGGTTGGCCTCCACGGTCGCCTGATTTGACTGCTACGGACTTCTTTTTGTGGAGATATCTGAAAAGCAAGGTTTATGCAAACAAACCAGAAATGCTTGAGTAAATCCAACAAAATATTCGTGATTAATGAAATACCGCGAAAAGTGTTTGAAAATGTAATGAAAAATGGGCTCAAAAGGTCTCGCATTTGTAAGGCTAACAGAGGCGGAAATTTATCTAATATTGTATTCCATACATAATTGCTGACATTAAAAAAAACATTTGTTAATGTAGAATCCATTCTTTTTAATTTAATCAAAAATTATAAACAAACAAAGTGGTATACGTTCCCGGTGGACACCCTGTAGTGAATTGCTTGGGTATGTCTACATGACTCGAACAAAACAAGCGGTAATTAATCTGGAACTTCTAAACTGCTGATTCGGTTTATCTGAACTTAAACGCCTCTAAAGCATATCTCATTAGCGCTGTAGCTTAAGCTGAGCCGATTTAAAAAATAAACAATGCTTGGAAATCTTTTTTCCTGTATATTTCACTTTAAAGAAAAACCTGGAAGGCTTTTATAGTAAAACTAGTAAAATGTGGTATAAGTAGTAACTTAGAGGAGATATTCTGAATGTATATCAATAAATATAAACACGTGTTTATAGAAGATGTACAATACACACGCATATCCAGATAACTGCATATAATAAGTGTTATAACTCTTTAAATGTTAGAAAATCAAAATTAAGTGGTAAGAAATGACGTACCATATCGGAGTATCGTAGGTTAAGTGAATAAATCTTAGACTTCAATACTCACCATTATTTTAGATTTAATCGAGCACTACAATATTATAAAATGAAATAGTTAACGCACTTTTCCACCCTTTGAACAACTGCTTAGTTCAAAGAACTAAAACATACTAATTGTGATTGAATAGTTTTACGTTTCTTTGTTCAGCCCAAATGTTAGCACAGCTGTATTTAAAGACATTTATCGAAAGAACCCATTTCATTTTAAAAATTATTATTTAAATTATTTAGATTTTTAAGCTAATTTACGTAAATTGTTCTATCAAATTTTTGTTTTTTATTTATTTTATTTTATTATTAGGCTGGTTGTTTTTTTTTTTGTTTTTCTTTTTCTGAAAGTTTAAAAATTTTTAAAAAAGAAATATTGAAAAATGTTTTAGAATTGTTTCACACATTTTTTGCCGTAGTTTCGCATTTTCTTTATATTTTAGTCAGCTTTTTCTCGCCAACTCATTGCATCAAGAAACAAAGAATTGCCTTGCACAAGCCTCAATCGCCTAGAACTTATTAAATAAGCAAAGTTTCGGAGCCCTTTTTTAACACTTAGTTTATATTGAAACGTGGCGCCAATTCTTTTAGCACAGTTCGCTTGTTGAATGTGGTTATTTGTCGGGGTAAAGTAACAGTTGATAGTTTTTTAAGTCTTTTAAGATGATGTTTTAAATGATTTAAAAAACAGTTTTTAAATTTTTTCTTTTCTTTTATATTGAGCATTTTTGTTTTTATTTATGTAACAACACTGTTTCTATAGCTATTATTTGCTGCTGCTTGTTCTTGTAAAAACTTTGTAAGTTGGAATATTTATGTGACAAAAAACGTGTCAAATATTTGACATTGAATGATCGCACTCTGTCCACATTAAAACCTTTTTTGTTTGACAAAAATCAGCTCTTTTTCTGTTCGCCTTTATTATGGTCAGAATAGAGCGAAAAAATATTTGACGGTAGTAGAAACCAAAATTATACCATTGTACAAAAACTGTCGATAGACGGCATTGGCTGAGATAGAAATATTAACCCCAGCACGTTAGCAAACAAGAAAAGTTTGTACAGTTTAAAGATACCCCCGATGGATTGATTATACGCCTACACGTTTAAGAAAAAATTCATGGTTTTTGTGACACTTCGGTACTTACTGTCACTTCTCATCTTTTCGTATCAAAGACAAAGGTTGCCTCTACAAACGTAGTCAGTCTTCCACAGCTACAGCTATGAGGAGCCGTGTCTAAGTTAGGCAAACGGATAATTTATTATCCTGCTACAAATATGAGCTGTTTACATTGAGTCTTCAATTAGGTTGGTTAGAAAACCCGTCAAATGTCTAGAAAACTTCTGTAGCAAACGGAACCGCAGGAATAATCAGAAATGTCCTTGGCGCTACGTACGATCTCCTTATTGGCTGATAAGCATCACTCGTTGCGGTGAAAACACCCTAAAGACTGGCCAAAAGGATCGGAAGGAAAAGTACTATGCTTTCCTTTAACCCATACCTAGATACAGAAAAAAATGCAATTCCCGTCAAGTCAGGTTTCTGTAATCTTTTTATAGACTTTTTTCATAATAGTCTTTTGTATACAGAAATCGATTTAATGTTTAGAGTAATAGAATCTGCCTTTCGATTCAGCATTACAAATTGTATTGCATCCGTGCGTTATAAGCAAAAATGGAAACTTTATACTCTGAAAGAAGTTCTTTTTCTTTACTTTACCGTTACCGGCTTAGATTTTGCAGGTCCCTTTTCTATAAAAACCTCTTTAGTGAGAAATGCGCCTTTGCACAAAAACACTTAATCTTGGGCTACGTTCAGAATTAGCAGCCGGTTCTTTTTGAGCAACATCAGGTTCGTAGGTCATTGAGGTTTCCATAAAAAGGCTATGTCAGATAATGAAATGAGCTTTGCGGGTGCAGAACGGGTGCTTGTTAGCGAGTACTTTGGGTTTTTAAGAGCAGCATCTAATCGACTCTTAAAATGCATTTTAAACAAATAGCTCAAAATAAAAGATATACTTGAAGAGTTCTAAACCCATATAATATGAATTAAGGCAGTTCTTAATTCAAGGCATCTATTCCCTATGTCGAATGAGCAAAACTGAGCAACACTATGGTGTTCCGCGCTCAAAGTTAGACACTTCCATGTTCGTTGGTAAAGATTAAAATCGTTACAAGAGCCTTCACAGAAATGGAAAGATGAGTATCTCGAAGAAATCCAAAAGAGATACGAGGAAAATATAAAATCCGGACATTTTTTTTTTATTAGAGAGGACATCTTGTAGCCAAGTAGAAATTAGACCGAGTGGGAAAAGACAGATTTGTTCGCGTCGCTAGTTTAAAAACGAAAATTGGCGATGTTATCAGGGCACTACCAAAGCTGTACTTCCTTCCCGTAATATCGGCTGATAATGAAGAGATAACTAAATGCACTAGCTGCATTTTACCAGTATCAGTACTTATTTTCATTAATTTGCATCCAAATATCATCTATTTATCATTTATCATCGTTATCATCTACTAAGGTATTGTGAAAATTTCAGAAGATGTCTATCGAAAAACGTCAACGCAGGGTACGACAACACGGTTACTGTAAAAACTGTTTTGCGCAATCAACATTTGCCAGAAATTTGGATGCGCGGCAACTATAGCCGGCTATAACAAGTCATCAGAGCGATTTTTTGGCCAACATAATTTATGTGCTCGCCAAATTTATTCAAGCCATGGTATCACTGACCAACCTGTTGAACGCAATTGGGAGTTGGCGATCACTCTTTCCACCGCCTCGAAATGTATTTTATAAGAAGCGTGTATAAAATATGTATATAAAAGCAAATAATTTTGTTATATTTTGTTGAACTTTAATTATTTAAAAATAATTCTGATTCGTTTATTATTGAATCGAACATATTGAAATGAATTTCTACATTTTGCCTTAAAAAGTGTTTGAATTAAAATTTATAGAATTAAAAATTATATTTTTTAATTATAAGTGCTGATTTTATTTATAATAAAATAAACTTTACGTTTGTTGGTAAATAAGTAAGAAAGTAAATTTATTCATTAAATAAGCTTAAAAAGTTGTCTGTCCTCTTTCTCAGTTTTGATTCCCCTTTTGTTAAACTTTATTACAAAACAGTTTTTATATATTTTCTGAATATATTTATAATTCGTAAAACATAACCTCGACCTATTATGAATAATCCCGGTTTCCTGATTTTACTATTCTATTCTATCGTTTTGACTTTTCAGCATCGTCTGTATCTGTTGAAATTTTTAAAACTACTACTTGGAGAATAATTTACAAAACGTATCGTTTTCCAAGGACCTTTGATAACTGCTTTTAGCCAGTAATCTTAATGTGGCTGCTAACTCGATTTGATTTTATCTGCGGTTAAATTTGACTCATAGAGTCAACATTTTCGTCCAAACGATCTACGCCACCCATGTACTTATTGTACATCCGTACGAGTGCTGGACAGTCAACTTGAATTTTAGCCCGCTTTTTATTTATAAATCTAACCTGATCTACTTTAGTGATAGGATCCAATGCATGACAGTTTGATACAATGTTGACAATACTATTATCATGCCATTTAGCTGCAATAATTTCTTTGGAAAATTTATAACAAAGCTTACCCCTTTGTTCTTTTTTCATTTCTTTTGAGCTTGGCATATTACAATTCTCCATACGGGTTTCTCTTATAGTACCAGTTGCCCCAACATTCTGCCTGCGTAAATATTTTAGTAATGGCAAACCGGTAAAAAAATTATCGAAGTATAAATTTTAAGGTCCCATATCTGGGGGCAGTCGTGAGTGGAGCTCTGAAATGACAGCCGCTCCTAGGCCTAATTCGGGCTGCATCTTTAGACCTGGTCCCGACGCACCCTGATATAGTTCACAATTCACTAAATAGCCATGGCGAGTAGCTGCAGACCAGAGCTTGTAACCGAATGTTATTGGTTTTCCGTGTATATGCTGTTTAGTACCATGTCTTCCAAAGTATTGTACTATAGTCTCATCTATGGAGATATGAGAAGAACCAGCTCTTTTGAATTTTCAGTGAAATTCACGTTTAGTTGCGTGAAATATTCCCGAACTTTAGCAAATTTGTCGTTGGACGGCAAGGACGTACTGTCTGCAAGATGGAGATATTGCTGAATTTCGAAAAACCTGTTCCGCCTCATACTGGATGCTACTAGGTCATTATGCGTGTCACTCCTAGATATTCTTTAAAACAAAAAATATTTGTGAAAGTAAAGGTCAATTTATTCAAGCTGCTGCCACTATCCAGTATATTTTATGAGTTGGATGCACCTGAACCTTATTTTTTCCATGCAGTCTACTCTAGTGTTTTGCGTTGGGTTAACAAATATTTTAACTGCAGTTAATGAGATGCCGCTTATATGCATAAACTGCCACAAACATATTTCTAAAGGCAGACCATGATTGATAATCGATAATAATAGTGACAATCTAATGTGATGACTTCCAAAGTTAGGAGCTTCATTCGAATTAGCTGCGCAATAGGTAGAGGACAGGGACGCAGTTGAATGAAAATAACTTAAGACTAAAAAATTTCAATATTATTTTTTTTTTAATTTACTTCTTATTTTCTTCTATAATAAAATGGCAGAAAGAAGAAAATTATCTTATAATAATCTTGTTTTTGCCAAAATAAGAGAAAAATATAATAAGTGCAATATATCCGCCCACCACTGTAAATGATAGACCAAAGAAGCTTACTGAATCAAAATAAAATAATTAAATGTAATTTAAAACCAAAAAATAATAACAAGAATTGATGCCGCCTTAATGTTAATCAAATTTTCTTTTTGCAGCTGTTTTAGTTTTGATCTTTGAGTATGAAAAAGAATAGCTGTTAAGCTGTTATCAATCTAATAAAAACAAACTTACTTTTTCTGATTATAACATCCAAGTTTTTCTAATAAATGTTACTAGCTTTTGTTTTATTTATTTGCTTTCCTCTCTTCCTTTTGCTTGATGATAGTTTTATATACATACCCAAATGCAAACATGCATACATACATGCTTACATTTTTCACTTCGTAATTAAAAATATAATTAATTTATTTTAAATAAAGTTTGTCACAATAAAAAGAATTCACAAAAGAATAAAAACTAAATGTCAAACTAGTGTTATCTAGAAAGTGTTATCTTTTTTAAATAATTGTTAAATTAAACAGGTTAAAGATGTTTGTGGCTTTGGTAAATTTTTAAATAAAAAGCGTTATTAAAATTATTTAATAGCGCTAAGAGATTATTTGATACTGTTAAAGATTATTTACAGTGGCTGATATTGAAAGTCGGTCAAATCATTCGTAAATATTTGGCAACTGTTTTAGATGTCATAGATTATTATCTTTTAAAAACTTTTAAATACTTTTAATTAAGCATTTTGGTCATTTGTTAAAAGAGTAAGGATTAATTCTTGTTCGTAAATTCCGACTCTTTTAAAGAATGATCACATATTCATTGACCCGGTTGATATAGCTAACCTCTTGGCTGGTATATTTGCAAATAATTCATATTTGCCGGAAAGGAATCAACCATCGCCGGAGCTCGACAGAGTATTCGTTACTACGCATGAAGATATCCTTTCGAGCTCGAGCGGTTAAAAATGTTTTAGCAGATCTCAACATCAACAAGTCTCCTGGGCCGGATAAGATTTCAGCACTGGTCTTGAAACAGCACGATGTATCATGCCGGCGAATTTTCAAAGTGTTGGAAGATTCTAATGCAACGCCAATACCCAAAATGGGTGAGGATAACAACCCTGAAAATTACTGCCCAATTGCAATTTGTTCTGCACTTTCCAAAGTGATGGAAAGTATGATTAATTTTCATCTTGTGAGATTCCTGGAGTCCAACAGCTTACTTAGCAATCGACAGTATGGTTCCCTTAGGGGGCGCCAAGAGGCTAATTGGGTCGTTTTTATCATTACTACAATAGTAAGTGCTCTAACGAAATTAGGGAACTTGTTCCCGTTACTCGCATGTTTTTCAGTATGACTTGATTTTTGTTGATAACGCAGCCATTTGTGGTCGATTGCCCAGTGAATCGCACTACGCAGTACAGGGCGAATTTTAGCAGAACAGTTCATATGTGGAATAAACTTCCTCCAGAGGCCTTTCCCGTCCCTTTCAATGTAAAAAAAATTCAAATTGAATGTCCACAAACACTACTCCCTCTTTCCTCCCATAACCTAATTTCTAAGTTTTGGTACAATGCATTACTGAGTAGGGGTCATCCCGTGGGTGCTAGTCCGAACGAAAAAAAAAATTTGAAAAAAATTTATTATGGCAGACTGAAAGTCAGGCAAATCAGAAAATTTTTATTATTTTTTTAGCTTAAGCGGTTAGTTAGATATTTGCTTTGGTAGTCTAAATTTTTTTTTATGAAATACGGCGTGCAATCAAACAGTCTGCCTTGGAAGAGCCAAAAACTATCCAACTCCTGGTCCAGAACGCATGAAGCTTAATATAATTAAGAAGACTACGGCATTCATACTCACTGGACCTGGACCATTCATTGTGTTCATTGTGAATGGTCCGACCCACAAACTCAAATGAGGACCTCGAAACATACAGCGACCACGATACTCCCGAAGGGCCAACCTTAATAATCAGTCAGAGAACAGCTAAAAGGCTAAAAAGACAATTAGCGGAACTCTGGGGCTCTACTGATTCCCGTGGAAATATAGTGGATTGTCCAGTTGGCAACTGCTAGCCTGTTAGGGTACTGGGCACCCTTTTACCCCCGCAAGACACATGGCTAGATGGTTGTGTGATCCATAAAAACATAAGTCTTTATGTGCCCTCGGGGGTTCTATATCTAATATTGATGCTTCCTCAAACTTTGGATAATGTTTATATTTCTTACAATGTGAAGATATGGATGTCTTTTTGGTCAAATTTATGACCAGCTAATCTTGTTTTAAGTTTATTTTTTGTTGTTCCAATATAAACTTTGTCACAGTTCACCTGGTCATTTCCTGCACATGGGATCCTGTATACTACATCAAATATTTTCATTTCACTTAAAAGAAACTATATGAACCCATAAATATTGAAATTCCAGTTGCAAGTTTTCGTAAATATCTTAATCTATCGATATTACATTCGACTACGAAAAAAAAATTTTTTCTTGATCCAACATTTGAGAGAAAGAGCATAAGAGTCTCGCAACCAAACCTACTTAAATTCTGCTCAATTGCTCAATATCTCGATATCTTTTCTTGCCAAATAAATACACACAACTTTTTAGAGTTTTAAATTTAACTACACGATTTATTTAGACGAGCTATTTACTTACTCGCGTTTATTTATACAAAAAAATACTCGATGGAAACTTTACCACTTTACAGTCTAAAAGCTGCTGTATCGCTGCATCACGTCCACAACTAAAGCTCTTATTTTGTTTTAAGAGTTTCTAGCATTAACTTGACAACTCTAATTCATCGCATCAAATACAGATGGCGCTGTTACCATTATTCAGTCTAAGTGTTTGTGTTCTGTGTATGTTGATTTTATTTACTGATTGCTAATCTTAGTTCATGATATTTGAATGTAAATGTTATTGTTGTTCTCTGTTAATAATATTTCTTAGAAACTTCCTAAAAATATGCAGGCTAAAGAAAAACTGCCAAGCTAGCTTAGTAAAAGCAAATGTTTTGTTAAAATAAATTAGAGTCAGATATAATGAAACGGTAAGTATTGAATCCAAAAATTATAATAATGGCATAAACCTCAATAAAATAAAAAATATCGAATAGCAAGTAAATGTACCGTTTACTTAAATTAAAAAAATATGGTTAATTTAGCGGTTTTTGTTAGTGGCAGCAACAAATGTATGTATGTACTTCTACGTCCGTAGGCATGTTCTCGGATTTGGATAGAATAACACAGTAAAGGTGCCCCTGTAGGCTAGTAGGTAATATACTATCTTGTCAGGTTGGGGATTGTGGGTTCGATTGCCAACGAAGACCTTGATTTTTTTTTACTTCAAAAATAAAAATTTACTGTCGGTGGGTCTGTTCAGCGATGAAGGCATAGTCACTGGTCGCTGTCCTGTCTTATATGGCAGTTAATTTCTGACTATTCTTCTACTTTCACCACCTGTTTCATCTCTTCCCTATCCCTTTCCTAAAGAATGTAGCACGGTACTAAATAGGCATTGTTGCCTGAAGTGCTACTTCTTTTTTTCAAAAAAAAAAGTAAATGACTTATATTGCTAACGTTAATACACATATGTATATACAATAAGTCTACTCAAGCGTTTCGGCAAACAGCATCTAGTCCAAAAGCATGGAGAAAACGACCATTTTGTCCTCGTAAAGTTATTCTCATGGAATCAACATTCTCATTAAAACAATCTACATCACCTATATATTTATTATACACTTTTATAAATGCTGTGCAATCGACTACTTGTTCGTTCTATTTTTTTGACAACAGCAATCCTATCTACTTTTGTAATTGACTTAGTGAAATATGTCTAGAATATCTTGTTAACTGCATGAAGAAAAAGATGTGGTTTTTGGCGAAACAGGAGCAGGTTCCTGGTTTTCAAAGAGTGGTGAGATGTATCAGTTTTTTTCACTCGTCATAACCTCTCAATTATTTCTATCTAGTGGAAGTTTCCGTGAGCTAAGATAGAAAAGATAGCATCTCACATAAACTCACTCTAAGACAATTTTCTTTAACGTAGAGTTATTTGAGATTTGGAAGTATACCGAGGTATACCGAGATATAACCGTTTTAAACTACAGAAAATATATTGGAGCTACTACGGTGCAATTCTGAGAATTGAGCGTGGTGCACTGTGATATATAGAGAACACCAATTTCATATGTTAAATTTATATGCAAATTTTGAATAACACAAAATTATATTTAACAAAGTAGGCCTAGTATGGAGGTGAGGAAACAAATATATTTGTCGAAAAATGTAGCGATTTCATCACAAATTTAGTTTTATTTACATATATAGTCATACACAAAAGTAATTAAAATAAAGAAAGTTAGAGAAATGTAGTTCGTTACTTACAATGTTTTTTACATAACTAACAAAAAAATTTT
This sequence comes from Trichopoda pennipes, assembly GCA_030448955.1. Taxonomy (NCBI): domain Eukaryota; kingdom Metazoa; phylum Arthropoda; class Insecta; order Diptera; family Tachinidae; genus Trichopoda; species Trichopoda pennipes. The sequence continues at coordinate 9,597,559 of JASKUP010000042.1, forward strand.
AATTATTTTTTTAATTTTTAATTTATTATTTATTTTAAATCTATTTTTAATTTATTATTCTAAAAGAGCCTTAACTTCGTCGCTTATAACACTATGCTTTTTCTGGCTAAATAAAGGCGTCAAATGTGAAGTCATGGGATCTGATGTTACCATCATTCGGTGCGTAATATCTTCTTCGTTCGTGGCAATTCGACTGCATTTCCTGGAGTGTCTAAGGCGATATTTTTTATAGTCTTTGTTACGACATTCCTGCGCCTCTTCGGATACTAGGCCTACAGGAAAAATACACTTTTCAATTATATCCTTGCCATGAATCAGAGTTTTGTGAAGTGTAGGTGGGGGATATTGTACCACTCGTACAGTGCAACAAGCTCTTTTGCCATCTCCAAAGAAAAATCACGGTATTGTCTTGGATCTACTACCTCGGCGATTGTTATAGTTTCGAAAATTATTGAAAACCTCTTGATTATGTTTTCATCTAGACCCGTGATTTCGGAAATCAATGCACGATTCGTAAAGAATCTTCATGACGTATTTCCTGAATTTGTCGTACCAGAGCCTTACTTAACAGGTTGATAACCTATATTTCAATTTTCTCTCTAAGTTTACGCTTTTTTAATCATTTTTGGGCTTCTTTTGAGTGGACTGTCCCACGTTTAAATTCAATATTATAAGCCACATGCAAAAGACACTCTATCAGCTTAATACCCGCAAGTTACATATAGGGATAATTACATCAAATTAGTGAAACCAGACTGTTCAAATAAACATGGAAAATGTAATAATTAAAAAACGTTTAGATTGTGGAAAATTTGGTAATTAAAAAAATATTTTAAATAGACACAAATATTTTGTAACATAATAAATATTTTTGGAAAACAAAAAGGTCCTTTATTATTGTGTTTTTCGCAATAATAAAAAAGTGGAAACACATGTGGACCGTAGTGTGTTTATTTAGGATCCTTACAAAATAGTATTTAAGAACATTATTATAAGAAAAGAAGAAGATTATTAAATTGTCAGTGAAGTAGTTAAGTCGTGTCCAAAAACAATTAGTTAAGAAAAATTAAATATTAAAATATTAATAAGTGAAACTGTACTAGAAGAAAAAAATAAATTAAATACAAGAAAAGTGTCTAAAGTTGTTTTTGACTAATTGTCTTAAGAAAAACGCTCGAACGTCGGTAAGAAAATTTATTTGGCGCAGTCGGTAGGATCAAAGACTATAAATATATAAAGATGTTGACTTCCATACACTGTATTGCCCCAGCAAAATTTGTGGATGGATTTGTTGAAAAATCCACTGTGAGAGTAAAATTACAGAGAGAGATTATTATTCTCAGCAAACTTGTAATTCTCAGCTTACAGAGGCACATTCGTTTATGCGTATGTACGTGTGTGTATGAATTTGTCAATGCAAAGCCATAAATCTACCCTTGTTTGAAGAGATCAAAAGCAACACACATTAATGCATACAAACATATATAAATGTTCGTAGGCATGTGTACGTACATTTTTTTCTAAAATTTCTTTTCTACTTTTACCAGTTGAAAACAAATTCTAGATTAAAAAACTAAAAGAGGTTGTGTTTTAATATTTATCAATTCAATTTAAAACGTACGTATCGACTGTGGTATTGTAGGGTAACAATATGTATTTTATTGTTGTGCAATGAATGAAAATATATCGGCTCGCACCGAATTATAATATAACTTTTTTAGACAATTCAGTTATACAAACAAAAATTTTTCTATCAAAATTGCTAGTAAATTTACTTTAGAAACCATTCACTGTCGTAAAAACAAATTGCATATAGGAAAACGTAGGGAGAAAGAGAGGAAAGTTATTTGTGGTATAAATATTTCTTCAAATGGTTGAAACTTCCTAGAATTTTTCATGCATTTTTGCACAGATGCTTCAATTGCCTGCTAAAAATTAGAGGAAAAAAAATTAATGTTTAAAAATTATTTCAGTAAAGTACAGAATGAATATTCCGTTTGATTTTATGGAATGCTACCTGGGTACAGTATAATAATGTTCTGTTTATTTTCGAAGCCTGATATAAGAACAATAATTTGGAAATAAATTTTAGTTTCGTACAAGTATTCGATTTAAAAAGGTTGATACATTTTTGAAATTTTATTTCATAGCTCTTCAACAAATACATTATTTTCAGCTTAATTAAAATATGGAGAATTTTAGGTATAAAGAATTGACCGAAGAATATTGTAAAAATAAAAATAAAGACGATGTTCGAAGCCATATTCAAAGAAAATTGAACAAAATATTGAAAAAACGCTACAATTGAGTTGACTTTAGTAAAAGTAAATTTTACAAGCGCTTTTCGAATTGGTTATGAGGTGAACTTCGTATCCAGGTGATTTCAGATACCACATATGAGGAGAGTGGTGGAAGACCACTTGCTAGATAACTGTAGCGATAGATCTAAGAGACGAAAACTGAAGAATATAAATGAAGAAATCGGAAACTGGGATCACAAAAACAATTAACGAAAGTGGTTATCATTCAAAAAGTCCTTTCTGCTAGTCCGGAGAGAACAAAACGGGTCCCTAAAAGCATTCCAAGACCAAACGAGGAAAAACAATTCACAAATGAGGAAGCGCTTGCATTATTTCTGGATTAAAAGTTAACAAAATAGCAGTTTATTTAACTCAAATTGCGGTCGTTCGAAACAGGCTCAAATTTATACCCATAACTGCAGCTAAAAAGGAGTGTTATCCTTCAAAGGAATCATACAGCCGAAAGGTTGATACAATCACTTAAAGGAAGTGAGTTGAAAACATGCAATTTAACTCTTTTTTGTAAATGGGTATGCGATGGATCTTCAGGACCAAAACAATAGAAACAATTTTTATGTGCAGATATTTCTGACACAGATACGTTCATGGTGTCGTTTGTGCCATTGCAATTAATAAAGAACTTAGAAGACTCGGAACCTTCGTCCAGCACAATGCAAACAAATTGTATTTGGAAAAACCATACTACATAGTCCACAAAATACTGCAGACCACTAAAATTTAAGTTTAAAAAGGAAACTCATGATATCATTAAGAATTAACATTAAGTGATATTAGAGCTCAAATTTCGCCACTAAAGCCACTAGAGTTAGAGATAAATGAACAGACTATTAAATTGAATTACCAATTAATACTTTATATGATAGACGGAAAAACTGCCCAGGTTTTGGCTGATACAAAAGCTTCATCCAGCTATATTTTATGTAAAGCAACATCAACTCGGTTAAACCAAGAACCGACAAAGTCAGTAGATAGTATTGTTGCATTTGAATTTTTATTATCACCGCTACATACGAGAATAAGGTTTATGGAACACATACTGAAAATTAGCTGTGATTTGAACTGCGGATCTTCAGGATCCGAAAAAAAAAACAAGTTCAAGATGCATTTATCAAACACGGGTTAATTATAGATCAACCAAAACAAGGATCAGGCAATACAAACGATGGCAATACCTTTTTGGATCCCGAAACTAGATCTGATGTAACAGGTGTTGATTTAGATGTTATTTCAAGATTTAAAACAATTACTGAAGTACTTGCATGCAATTAAAAAATTAATGCTAGAAAATTGGCTGATTATGCCAAAGAAACCGTTGCTATATAAACATCCAAATACAATTATAGAAATATGTCAGCAACGGTGCACAAAGTTCTTTATCATGGAGAAGGTGTCCTTAAGCACCATTTATTACCAATTGGAGATTTATCGAGGAAGTCCAGGAAAAAAGAAATAAGGATTACAGATTTTACAGAGAACATAATACCAGAAAAATGTCACGAAGTTCTACAAATGAAGATTTATTTCGTATATTATTGGCAACGTCAGATACCTTCATTTCTAGCATTCGAAGTCAATGGAAAGTGAATCATTCGGACCTATATACTGAAGCTGAAGCTAAGGCATTGCTACGGAACAGAAGTAATACAGAACAGAAAATAGAATATTTGCGGGAAATATTCCAGCCAAATGAATAATAATTATAATTTGCATTTAATATTTGAATGAAATAAAGTATACAAATATTAATATTAAATGTTATATTATTTCTCTACAGTCTATTTATGACTATAAATAAATATATAAGTAAAGAAAAATGGACTTACACTGTTTTATTTTAAAATTGACCAAAAACTAGGAAATATGTAAGCATTGTTAAGCATAAAGTTAAGTGCAGTGCGCTGTACCGATTTTAATACAACCTAAACTCGATAAAAGCTTAAGATGTTATCTATCTGACTAAAAAAAGAAAAAATCTTTGTTAGTTAAAAACTTACCGACTTTTGGCCAATGAAATACGATTCTGGGCCACTGTGCGTCGATAATTGAACTTAACGAAGTAATACAAATGAAGGTACATAATATTTTTTATTTTTATTTTTTTATTGTTTTATTTGCAAACTATTTTACAATTAAAATAATAAGCAAATTTCATGATTTTTAAAGAACATGCATTGAGTTTTCCTTAAAACTCAGACAAAAAAAGTTAAGAAAATGTTCTTTTGTAATTTAAATAGGATTTGACAAATTAGAATTTTTCTATTTTCGGAAGGGAAGGTCAAGAACATTTGTTTAAAGTCTAAGTGTTTTTGACTGGTATCTTTGTAATATCTCAACGTTCGAATTACTTGCTGTCCCCCAAAGTTGGATGCCTTATGTCCATATAGGTTTTAGTATTGTGTGGTATAAGAGAACCTTATTTTCCAAGCTTAAGCTTGATCTTGGGCCCAATAACCAGAACATTTTTCTTGTTTTTAATTTAAGATGCTCACGTTTCTTTTTGACATGCTCCTTCCAAGTAAGTCTTCGATCGAGATGAAGGCCTAAATATTTTACAGTGTTGCAACTCGGTATAGCTGTGCCATTTAAATAAACAGGAGAGCAATCATTTTTTCTTAGCGTAAATGTAACATGAACGGACTTTGTGTTATTAACTTTAATATTCCATTTTTGAAGCCAATCTTGAAGAAGATTCAATTGACGTTGTAGCATCTCGGAAGCTATTTACGGTGATTCGTTTGAGGCTAACAAAGCAGTATCGTCTACATATGTAGCAATAGTTATATTTTCAACTGTTGGCATATCTGCTGTAAAAATTGTGTATAATACTGGACCCAGGACACTACCCTGTGGAATACCCGCGTTAATACATCCAAAACTTGAATAATTATTATTTATGCTCACAAAGAAGGATCTGTCTTGAATATATGTTTTTAGTATCAAATAAAATGGAGCTGGGATGAGGTTTTTCAATTTATACAGAAGGCCACTGTGCCAGACTCTGCCAAAAGCCTGTTAAACATCTAAAAATACAGCAGAACCATACAATTTTCTTTCTAAGGCGTATGAAATGTTGTTAACAATCCTATGACACTGTTCTGATGTTCCATGTTTATGTCTAAACCCGAACTGATAATCAGGTATAATATTCTGTTTTTCCAAAATTGGCATTAAACTCTTTAAAAAGAGCCTTTCAAAAATTTGTGAAAAACTTGACAACAAACTGATTGATCTATAGGATGCAACATTATTATCGGGTTTGCCAGGTTTTATTTTCGCATATTTCCATTGCGATGGAAAATGGTTTAGCCTTAATATAGAATTGTAAATTGTTGTAAGAAAAACAATTCCTTTTTTTGGCAAAGACTTTAAAACCTTGGAATCGATATTATCGTAACCAGGAGTTTTGTTATTATTCAACTTATCAATTGCTTGTTCTACTTCGGCTGGGGATATTGGTTTAATAGGACGATCCATTTGACAAGGAACATTTAAAAAGTTCTCAATATCAGCCCTTACAATTAGATTGTTGAAAATAAATGGATTAAATGTTATTTCTAAGTGTTCTTTAAAAACATTGGCCTTGCTGATGTCTGATCTACACCACTCACCGCTTAAATTTTTTATTGGACGTTTTAAATATTTAAATATTTGCATTCCACAGTTTATACTCGTTATCATTAGCTACCGCATCCAAATTTTTTAAATAATTGTTTAATAATTCGTTTTTATAATCTTTTAGGCGCTTTTTTATTTGTTGAGATGCTCTGTTAAAATATCTTTTATCCAATATACGTCTAGTGCTTTGATATATTCTCCTTAATCGTCTCCTATTTGCAATTAGCTCTCTAATTTCAGTCGATACACGAAAATTATTACCATTTATTTGCTACTGCTGTGGAGTAGCTATAAATTCTGCTTCATGGATCAAACTGGTAAATGTTTCAATGGTATCCTCCAAGTGGTAGCCATCTTTAATTTGTAAATTAAGATTTATATGTTCTTCTATCCAGGATGCAATCTGTTGCATATCTGTTCTAGAAGTAAGTACCTTAAGAGTTTTTCTTAAAGTTTGAATAATTAATTTGAGTGTTAAAACTACAGGACTGTGATCTGAGCTTAATTCAGCACAGTCATTTATATCCATAGATGTCTTTGCTATACCTTTATAAACAAAGAAATCTAGAAGATCAGGTGTTTTCTATGGATCACTAGGCCAATATGTGGGACTACCTGTAGATGATGCAGAATAATTATTTTTGCAAATGCATTTACATAATTCCCTTCCTTTTGGATTCATCAAACGAGATCCCCACCAGGGATGTTTTGCATTATAATCCCCTCCAACAATAAATTTTGCACCAAGCTGTTTAAAAATGTTTTCATATTCTGTACATGTAATATTATGTCTTGGGGGAAATAAATAGAAAAAATACTGATTTCATTACTATCGCATGTTATTTTTACGACAGCAGCTTGCAAAAAAGTTTCTTCAACTGGAGAAAGTATTTCATATTTAATATTAGATTTTATCAAAATAGCAGCACCAGCATGAGCTCTATCATCGGGATGGTTAGCAATAACCAAATCGTAGTTTTTTATTTTAAAGAAATTTCTACTCGTAAAATGAGTTTCTGAGATTAAAAAGATATCAATGTAATTAGTTTTAATGAAAATTTATATTTCATTTGTGTGTCTATTCATTCCATTTGCATTCCATATTGCTATCCTTAAGTTCATTTGCATATTCTGGCCATTAACATTGACATCATATTCATTAAATTTTCCATCATTTTTTCAAGCCTGTCCAAACGACTGTTTTCATTTACATTAGATGCTTTAACAACATCTGCAAACGACAGGTTATTTCTATTATTGGGCTCAATGTTGGTTTGGTTATTAAATTGCGGGTAGGCAATATGATTCGGGTTAACATAATTCTTTTGGCTACTTGTAGGTTGTGTTTTTTTATTATTTCTCTTACAAACAAGGCCTTGATAAATTCTACAACCTTTGTAATTGGCAGTATGGTTTAACATACAATAAACGCAACGAGGTGGAGTTTCAGCGGTTTTTTTTACACTCGACGGTAGGGTGGTTCTATTTTAACGAGAGCATGATTTATGTATTTTATGTCGTAAATAGTTTAATTTTTGTGATCTGGATCCAAGTCCACAAAAAACATTGAAAGAGGCTCTTTTGTTACACGACTTCGAACATTTGTTGCTGATCTAACCGAGAGACCTAGACAGATAAGTTTAGCTTTAATATCCTCAGTGGGGATTGTAGGATGGAGTCCTTTAATTACAACTCTGTACGATCTTTCCTGTTTTAATTGGTACGTGTGAAAATAAATACTTGAACTTTCTAGATATTTAATGACTTTTCTTTATGAATCTACAGACTTTATCATCAATCTTACTTGACCTTCCCTTAAAGACTTATAATTAAAATCCCTATAGGATATTATTTCACTTAATTTATTAATCATAAGATTAATATCTGCTACATCTGGGATGTAAATTGGTGGTGGTTTCGGTACTGTAAACAGATCGTTGCTCTCCCCATCATCTTGAGTATCCAGCAAAGAATATTTGTTGCTGTATACTGATGTAGTTGAAGTATTATATGAAGTTATTCTTTTTGTTCGTTTTTTTGGTGACTCAATTCGTTTACGTTTATTTGCTGTAATACATTGCCAGATTAGTTCATCATTTTTGCTGTTTTCTTTAGCTTTATTGTTCTCTTCTGCAGCGCAGTCGCGATCATCACTTAGGTTTATCATGGTTATAAAGCAAAATTGTTATTTTATATAAGAATGCACTTTTTATGTGCATTCTTGCACTTAATTGTTTTTGAAATTTATAAACTGTTTTTGTCTTATGTTTTTGTTTTTCTGTCACAAGATTAATTTTGTTTTTATTTGTATTATTGCAATATTCACGTATGTACGTATATTAACACAATTTCAAAATTTGTCCAAAAATTTCAAAATTTTAATTTAAAAATGTCAATAATTTTCTTTTCAGTTTTTTATTTTTCAACACAACCGTTCACTTTGAAAATTATTACTCAAGTCCTTATGACTGAACGTAATATTGAAACTTCAAATTTTCAATTACGTGCCGAAAACTCTTCTCTTCGTAATTGTTAGAACAAAAACTAAACCAATAAAACCATTAATAGGCTCCGGGGGACAACTTGAATCAGAAAAGGTTTGTTTTATAACTCCTTTAGGAGTGAACTTAAACTTTCAATTCTTTTAAATACAATTTGTTCGAAGACTGTTACAACGTCAATAGTAGCTAAACCATTTTTGAGGAAGTCAACCCGCCAAACTCAAAACTAGAAATGTTAGAAACAGAAGTCTTAAATTAACTCTTTTATTTGAATACTCATTAGGAGAAAATGTTAATTATGATACATACCAAAATTCAATAGTTGAAATAAATTTCAATGAACCCAAAATAAAATATCTAATACACAAACTGAAAAGCCAAATGCTAACGAAGACGAGATTAACGTTTTGATTAAAACGATCAACAAAATTTAAACATGTTTTTATATTGAAGCAGAAGGCTGATAGAAAAATTAATGAAATGTTAAAATCAGGAACAATATCAAAATTTAAAAGTCCTTATAATGCTCCAATTTGGGTCGTCCCTAAAAATATTGAAAATTCTGGTCAGCAGAAATGGAGAGTAGTTATCGATTATAAAAAATTAAATAATCTAACAATTGAAAATAAATTTCCAGTACAAAATACTGAAGAACTATTTTAAAAATAAGCATTCTTATTAAGGAAAAGGATTTCACTAAATTTTAATTTCGCGAGAATATAGACATAAAACCGTGAAAATGTTTAATTCAAAATTAAATGTATTAACGCCCACCTATATAAAGGTTGCACTTAAAAGATTTAACATCAAAAAATATTGCTGGCGAAAATATTTATTGTTTCTAGTTCTCAATAAAATAAAGATAAATTAATGCTTCTATTTAAGACGTAATTTTTTTTTAAGAAATGTGTTTTGGTTTTCTAGCACTTTTATCTTAAAACAATAAAGTTCAGACCGCCGGCCTTTACATACTGTGTGGTATTATTGGTTCCGCATGAGAAGGTAAATTTTCTTTCCGTTAAATATCGACCGATAAGAAATTGTAATTATTCATTCCTGTGAAAAGTTTTCCGCAGAATAAATTTAAATTAAAAGCGAAGTGCACAAATTCCAGTGACATCAAATATTTCATCCATCATTAAAGCGCACAAGGAAACTCCCAGTAAAATAGAATTGAAAAACTGGTATTAGATAGATTTAAACGCCGACAGTATCATCAGAAGACGTAACTAATAAATGACAATATTGAACAAGACGAGGTCGATGGAGAGGAGTACAGTTTTAAACTTCTCTTATGTAATAATATTTGAGATAAATTTACTAAGCAGCAACAATAACAACAAGACACTTAATTTTTTTATTTGATTAATTTTGCGGTAAAATATCAATAAGAAACAAAATATATAAAAATAAATGAAAATATATTTTTATTAAAGAATAATATTTGCAGAATAAAGTACAGAGTGTCTGCATGGTGGTGGTGAACATAATTGCCGAACTTTTCTCTTCGTAATACAATAAAAATATGAATTATCTTAGTCTAAATTCTTTGTTTTATATTGTTTTAGAAAACAAACTTCTTTTTGAAAAACCCTTTATAATTAAAACGATTCTTTTATTTTTCTTTGACGACTATAATAAAATATTAAATGGCAGTATTTTTTCCAAAGTGTACCAAAAAGTAAAAATCTGTAATAGTAAAAAAATCAAAATAATTTCTATGTTATTTTGATTAAAGAAAATAGAATCGATTATTAATTCATTGATCGATGTTGCTGAACTCCGATAGCTAGTACTTCGAAACTACTGCTGCGCTTAATTTTCTGCAACTCTGATTACGCATTCATTTATGAAAGAAATAGAATAAATTGTTGGAAAGAAATAATTATCACTAATAAAAGTAAAGTGAAATCACCTATTGTGTCTGTTTACAAGTTAAGAAATTTTTTTTAGAAATCTTGCAAACAGAAAACAACAAAAACATGCTTCAGTAAAACTTAGTGAACGAACTGAATAAATAATTTAAAAAAATTAAAAGAAATACCACAGAACAAAAAGACACACACACACACACACTGAATATTGATAACAGTGCCATCTATATGTGATAACATTGAAGTAGAATATGTGAGTGAATGCTAAAACCACTTCTAGCCGAATATAAAAGCTCCCTCTTTTAGTTCATAACGCAGTTGAAATGCACTGAACTCGTTGCCGAGTTCAGACATAAGTTAATACAGCAACTTTTAGGCGTTAAAGAAACGTGAAAAATAATGAATCGTCTTAAAGCGATTTATTGTGATTATTTTTACTGTGTAATTATTTTGCAATAAAATAACTCTATTAAGAGATAAATGTGGCAATATATTCTTTACGGGGTCGAAAATGAGCTAGCTGGGAATCGAAATAAGTTTTAATGTCAGATCAATGTAATCAAAACCATTTTCAAATTAAAATGTCATTAGAAGTCTATAGTTAGTTTACAACAGAGTTGCGTTCTTAATAATCAATCCAATAATAATCAGATGATATACATTCGGTGTATAACCAATGACCATTTACAGACTGTCGGACCACCCTGAGAGAACACCTTGAAATACCTTAGAAATACTTTGTCCTAATGGTAAAAGTAGAACTGTCTAGATCAGGTATAAAGAACAAAGTTTTATTTCCAAAAAAGGGTGCAGTGATAGCCCATCAGTTAAGTCAAAATATGCTAAGTTCATCCTGTTTACTGTATTCGCAAAAAATCAATTGAATTCTGAAACACGGAATCATGTTTGCCCACAAGAATCTAGTTTTTTAGGAGCATTTTATTAAATACTTTATTTTATTTAAACAGTGAAAAATGTTTATTCTCCTTAAGAACCTGGTTTGCAAATGTCATCACATGTTATTTTACAGCATCAAATGTCTTCTAAAAATCAATACATGTCATGTACAGAGGAGCTGTTTTTAATGATCTATAAATGACATAGTGGCCCGAAATTCGGCATGCAATATACTTATAAAATAAAATCCTGCATGTAATTATGCCATTAAAGACTTTCATAACCATTTGCAGTAATGATATAAACCTCCAATTATTACATATTTTACTATTAGGTTTTTTTTGGAAAATTGTGTAATGATTGGCACAGGATCTCACGAAGGTCTTGTCTTTAAACTTCTTATTATTTTACCCTATAGCCTTTTATTTATTTTTGATCGTGCGAACTGCCCAATCGAAGGTTTGTAATAAAAAAACTATTTCTTTATTTATTTAATCTTTTATTATTGTTATTCTTGTGCTCAGCTTGGAGCAGTTAAATCCAGCTCAACTGGGAGCTAGGGTGAATGTACAAAGATTATTATTAAGATTTCTAATTGCAGTCGTTTATATACTGACTTGTGAGAAGAATTCTAATAGTCTAGTACTTAATTTATTAATGTTAATTATATACAAATGTTATTATAAATATTTCTGTCAATGCGAAAAGTGAAATGTGACCCATCCTAAGTTGCATTTTATTTAGGAATGTTTTCCAAAACAAATGTATCACCTAAAACGCACAACAACAACACAAGCAAAGTCTATCCGCTGCATTTAAACTGAAGGTCGTTTAATCGTCGACAGCACAAAAACAGCGGACATGTATGCGCTGCTAGTGCATTGCATTTTTATTAATTTGATATCTTCTTTGCTTGTTTGTTTCTGATTGTTTGTGTGAACATTCATAATATGTATTAGGGTGGTCCCACTACAGGTTAATGAAAATAAAACAAAGGCAGTAACTGCCGGATTAAGTTTACAATTCAGAATCCTTGGTTTATTCGTGGGATGCAACCCTTTTATATTTACTTTAAGGCCCAACTATAATATGCATAAGCTGGCTTGAGCTAATGTCAAAAATTTAACGAAAAGGCTGTCAAATGCTAAAGCGAATCATTAAAGACTTTTATGTGGCTATATTGTACTTACATGAATATAGAAATTATGCATAACCTGGCTTAAGCCAACTTAAACAACTGTGCAAATACCTAATAATCATATGTGGCAAACTATAATGTACTTAACAAAACTCTTCGTCAAATTTCGCTAAATGTCAATTACTTAAGCAAAGTGCGAAACAGATCGCACATTCCGTACGGAAACAGCTGATTTTGCATTGTGCATTGTGTTGTAGATACATTAGTAAACAAATTGCAATATAGACGAAAGCGAATTTAATAGAAAAGGTAAAAAAAGAAAAAAATTGCTTATACGATAAGAGAGAGTCGTTTTATTATAACGGCAATTCAAAGGAACGAGCTTGGAAAGAAGTAGCATAAAAATGCAGAAAAAGTGGTAAGTAATACCTTGAAGAATTTTGTTTACGTTTTACATATTCATACTGGTATGAATTATATAAAGTCGGGCAGTGCAAACACAGATGGAAGTTTCTACGGGAACGTTTCTACAAGGAAATGAAGAGGATGGGAGCTCTATCAGGCAGTGGACAAAATATGATTATTAAACATATTTTTGTTAATAAATTTTATTTATTTAGAAAGGAATAACTTTTTTGCAAAAGTGTGATTAAAACAAATAGGCAACTGTGTATAATAATTTCTATATTCGTGTAAGTACATTATAGCCATCTAAAAGTCTTCAATGATTTACTTAAGCATTCGTTGACAGAATTTTCGTTCAATTTTTGACATTTGCTTGAGCCAGCTTATGCATATTATGGTTGGGCATTTACTCTCGTTTCAATGGCATACAATTCTTTATGTGGCGAATCAAATGCATGATAAATAAAACACTCAAACAAATATGACACCTAAAAGTGTGTCACTCAATTTGTGTGTTGTTTGTCTGGATCAATTGGATTTGATTTGACACATGTTGTAATTTTGTAAGTGGTTGTTTAGTGCACTTGTGTGGTATAGTATAGTACACGATGTGTGGTACACTACAATTTTATAAAAACATAAAAACACCGATAGCAATACTTTTTTATTTTAAATTTAGAACAGAATCACTATTTCTCTTTGGCGAAGGCATGGGAATTGCCCGATTAAAAAAATTAATAAAAATAAGTACTAAATCATTTTATGGAAAACACATGTTTCAAAATAAAAAACTTTTAAAAAAATGTAATGAATGAAAAAATTTCATTGAACAAAAACAGTAAAGGTAATTCCCTATTTTTTTATATCTTGAGGACAAAATTCATCTAGGTGATTTGTGTATATGAAAAATAATAACAAAAACACTCATTTTTCGTTTTTGTTCGTTACATTAATTATTCAACGAATTGTTCCTTGAATTATTAATAGACCTGATCACTTTTCTAAGATTCGGGATGACTCTTTTTATAAAATTATTTTGTTTCTATTCAGCTCGAGTTCCAAAGGCATAAACAAATTCCAACGGCACAATAGAAATTCTCTGCAACTCTAAAATGGTATTGAAAAAATGGTATCGCGTAAATCTAGACTAATATAATGAAAACTAAATTCGCCGAAATGTCATCAGAAGATGAAACGAAATGAATGACGATGTTGAATAAAACGAGGTCGATGGAGAGAAGTAAATTAACAAATTACAACTTTTTTTATTATTTTATTTATTATTTTGTATTATTCATTTTACTGTAAAATATTAATGAAAATAAATGTTAATGTAAATGAAATTTGAATACAGGTAACTCTTACAGGAAATAATATTTCCAGAACAAATTCGAATAGTTTTGACACGAATCTAAGCAGTGTTTCCTAGGAAATCTGGCTAAAGAGTCGCAATAAAAAAGATTTTATTAAAAATGCTTATAAATGGTAAGCAATGAAATATAAATATTACAGAAAGATTATTTAGAGTCTGGAGCTGGCGGAATGAATGACAATCACAATCTATCAGTTGGTTATTAATATTATTTAAAATAAGTCTCTGTGCGGCTTTAAAAAGTTTTTTTAAGATAGAAATATATAAATACCTTTAGAATAAAATTTGAAGAATCGTACATGCACTTCGATTTATTTTAAATGTGATAGAAAATCAAAAGTTTTATTCTGCTATTTTGTTCGGTCCACACAACTAAAATTTATGATTTGGACCACAGTTTCCTTCCATACAGAAAGATGGGGCTGTATCAAGACCATTGGAAGACGTTACACAATTGTTGACTCTGCCATGTTACAAATCTTTGTTTGCGTAGAAAAATTTGTTCTGCAAGAAACTCAACAACAAATTAAACAACAATAGAATTAAAAGGATGCAGATTTGGAATGCCAACTTTTTTAAATATATGGATATACTAATGAAATTACATACGTGGAAATTAAAGTTTGCCTATTTATTTAATCTATTTATTTAAGGATAATAAGCAAATTTTATATCAAATATAACTTCCTTTTTTATTGTACTCCATTGAGTACAATAACAGGCCTATTTAAGTATTATTGATAACAGTTCAGTAAAATATTTCGGTTTATATATACAAATATGTGAGAATATACTGAGCATACATATTTACAAAAATAAAAAAAACAACTTTGGTCCCAAGCTATTAAAGAAAACGTGAAATTGTTAACATTTGATTCACTGACCATCTAAAAGTTCATATTTTATTGTTGATTTTATTAGTATTGCAGCACCAGTATGACCTCTATCATTTGGATGATTTGCTGTTATCAGAGAGGTTATGATCTCTTATTTTAAAGACGGATCTATTGGTAATATGTGTCTCAGACAATCACAATATAACAATAAAATGTAACTTAAGAAACAATTCAACTTCTTGTTTATGACTTGAAAGTCCATTTACCAATCAATCAAATGAATTTTATTCATGATTTCTAAAGACTACCGAATATGTAGTTGTGAATTATATTTGTATTTAAAGAATTCTGATTTAAGAATGGATAGACATTATTGTTATGATTATAATAACAATATTCCGTCAATAGTTATAATTTTTTAAAGCTTTCTCTTTCTGTAATAATTGCTTATAAACCATTCAGCCTTTGTGACTTTCTAGATAGTTTTGCAGATAAACTACGCATCAGCAGTTAAGTACCCTGGTCCACATTTACCAACTTCTTCAGTAATTTTTTATATGGCCAAATTCCTGAGAACGGTAACATTGGACGATATCATTCGTTTTCTTTGGCGGTACAATATTCACAATAGCATTTTGTAATGTTTTGATGTCGTATTGTTAGAAATTTTATTATTAGAGTTTGGTTCTAAATCTACAAATAACATAGGCAGTGATAATTATATTTGTGAAATTTCTAACATGGTGTCCCAAAAACTTAAGTGCATCCTTTAATTCCTCAGTCAATATTGAAGGATGTAGATTTTTGACAACATCTCTCTTATTACTAAGCTCTTTCTTCCTTCAATTGGCTTGTATTGTAGTTAATTTTTTTGTCATTCAGAAATGACACTAACATTTTATATTATTTAATATTTTGGACACTACCCCTTATTTGTCCATTCCCTAAGGTTTTGTAGCTAAACAAATTAGAATCCATTAATTTTGAAAAACTCTCAATCATAGCGCCAATATCTGAAACAAAAAGTATTAAAATTGGTGGTGGTTTTGGCTATTGTCATTTGTTGTTTAAGCATCATCTAATTCCTCATCGATATCATCTTCAATTGCATTTTCTAAAGCAGAGAATCTATTTTTATTTAAATTGTTGCTTGTTGGTGTTGATTTGCTTGATGTGATTGCATTATTATTCTAATTTGTATATTTGTAAGTAGTATTGTTATTTGTGCTATTGTTATTGCTTTGCAATAAAGTTGTTAAGGCTCTGTTATTGTTGTTGTTATTTTTTATTACGCTGACACAAAAACTAGGCCTGTTCTCTACAAAAACTGAAAACTCTAATTCTAAACTTATTTAATTTATAATAACATTATCCCTCTGGGGGTTGTCAGCGTATTACTTTTTGGTAATAGAAGCTTTTGACATTATAAATTCGCCTTAGATTTATGTATGTTTTTATTAAAAGTTCTTATTTTTTGCCATTTGCCGGCTAAACTTAGGGAGGTTTTCTTTATCTAGTGATAAACAATTCTATTTAGCCAAAAGGTTTTGTTAGTTATTTCGTTAACAAAAATCTTAATTTATTACATATTTTGCAATACTTAATAAATTTCAAGAAAATAAAAACTCCAAAGAAAAACATTTTGACAAAAATAATGGCAAAAATAATATAAAGTTAACATTTGTTAATGAAAGTGTTAAAATTAGATGTTAATTAAAACCAAACCAAGAAATTGTGAAAGTGAGCACGTTGACTACTAATCGGTCACACCTTTACCCTTTATGGCAATGGTACTTGTATAACTTTATGTTTAGAATTTCACGTATTTAAAGCGTTGTAAGTTTCTTCGTCAGTACTTCTCTATAGCGTATCAATCGGTAAAGTAAAATAACTAATAAAGTGTCTGTTTGCAGCTTTTCAGTGCCACAAAATTTTAAAGTTAGTACCGATCTAGTGCAAATGATTGTACAATTACTGTAGTGTGACTATTGTAGTCGCCATATAAGTAGAGAAAAAAACGGTCAATCGCAGACGTTACATTTCTGATAAGCAGTTTGAATAACTAAGCGGTCTTGAAATAGTGCATAATAATTATAGTTATTTGACCTTTTTAATATTTTATTAGTATTTTATTTTTTAGGCACTAGGTCTTTTTATAAAAAATGTTTAAATCTTTATTTTTTTTATATATTCTGCAATGGTGCAAAGGCAGTTAACTCTGATTGAGCAATGGTTACTAAAATGGAATATTAAAATAAATACCCAGAAATCATCTCATGTGACTTTCACGCCAAGAAAAGGTGATTGTCCATCACTTACGTTCTATGGAAATACTATTCCGAAATTAAATAAGGTAAAATACTTAGGCCTCCATTTGGATAGCAGACTAACATGGAAGGATCATGTCAAAGCTAAAAGAGAGTCCTTAGATATTAAAACAAGAAAAATGTATTGGCTCTTCAAATCAAGATCTGAAAATACCCACAATAAAGGAAGAGATCAATAATTTCAGTGAAAAATATTTAAATATATTAAGTAACCACTCTAACTTATTAGCTATTTCACTTCTGGATGATAGTGAGCAGATACAAAGACTGAAAATATTACATGTTCTTGACTTACCCTTCATAATATAGTTTAATTTATGCACTTACTATTTTGTAACTTTTATAAAGTTCACTGGAACTTAATAAATTAAGTTATTTTTATTTATTTATTAATTTTGCTTAATATTTTTATTGTAAATAGATTATAAAATAAAAGAACTAAAAAAATTTTTTTTTATATATTATTTTTCAATATATCGCCAAATCATTGGTTTGTTTATCCTGAAGATGTCAACCAATGGTTTGGCGAAATGTTGAATAAAGATTTAAACATTTTTTATAAAAAGATCTAGTGCTTAAAAAATAAAACGCTAATAAATATCTGACAATAAATTGATTGAAATACCAAAAATATAAATTAGATCATATTGGCATATGGTTCCCATAGATTTAGGGCTTTACAAGCATTTTACTAAGTTAATGTATTGTATTAATAAATTAGTCAAAGTATAGAAATTAGAGGTTGAATGTAAAATGGAAAAACCCTCAACCAAATAGTACATAAGCAAGAAAATAAAAAAAAGTGTTTTTGTTTTCGAAATGTTTGTTTTTTGTGTGTTTTTTGTATAGAAGTGTTTTTGGGTTTTGTTGACGATTTACGGCGTTGGTTTAATGAAAACTCTCATTTAATCAATTTGCATTGAGATATAAGACTTTTGAATTTTCAACACAAAATTTTTTTGTTTGGACAAAATTGGTGGATTTGGACTTAAATATCGCAATTTGGACAACGACGAGGACAGATCCCGAGCGTTGCTTGGCATGCTTTTGACCCTTAGACATGGATAATTTATTTAAAATTATTTTTATTTATTCAACTCAATTGTCTCAAGACATAAGAGACACTATTTGAGTTTGTTCCTGACGCGACATAAACCTGACGTACTCCTTATGGTTGAACACCATTTAAGTGCTCGCTATATATATTTGACATGACTGGATACACAACTTTTAGACATGACCGCCAGAACGGAAAAGGGGGAGGCACAGCTGTCCTCGTTAGGGATGAGTTGCATTGCGAGGAGATCGTACTACACAGTGGATCTGTTGAGAATACGGCGGTCCGTATTCGAAGGCAGGCCAATGTGGATTTGAGTGGGCGTAACCTCCGAGAATTTTTTCTCTCAAGCCCTGATATTGAAATTCGGCAAACTGACGGGCCGACCAGAATAAATGACGTGTCCTCTTCCTTTATTGACTTTTTTCTCACATCAGTAGACATCACTACAGAAAGTACGAACTACCTAAGGACATTGGACTATGAGTCGGATCACAAGGCTGTAGTGATAGAATTCTTCACGAGTGACTTTCTGGTGCGAGAACGGTCCACCAGGTTTGACTTTGACCATATGAACAGACGCAATTTTACCCGCAGACTGTCTTTGAATCTTGATACGTGTGGACTACCTTTGGACAGAAACGTGACTGAGACGGAAATTGATGAATGTGTTGGCGCGATGGAAAGAGCCTTCCAGGATGCTATGGAATATTCCATACCGAAAGTCTCCACGGGAGGCAGAGGGTTGCGGAAGCTGCCTCGACACATTCTTCATTTCATCGACCAGAAAAAGCGATTAAGGCGGGTATCGCATAGGTGTGAGGACCCTGGTAGACGGAATATTTTGAAGGCGGAAATTAGAAATTTGGACAGAATAATACAGGGGGCCATAGCTGCTTTTGAACGTGACCACTGGACAAATTTTCTTAGAAAAATTCGACTTAACGACAGGACTTTTCGGAATGTAAAGTCGGCTGTTGGACTCAACAAACGACCCGTAATTCGAAACTTGGTGGATGCAAATGGCGCTGTTGTTTCAGATAGTGCTGGAATGGCTAACCTGTTAGCAACCCGTTTCTTTCAGGTTGGTCCTTCTGGTCCAAGTGCACATTTGGATCCATTTGGTGCGAATGTGCGGGCGGTTGTGTCGACTTTAAACAGGACGTCACCTTTGACATTTTTTGGCAGGACTTTTACGGCAGACGGTAGCTTAATTGGTGCAAGCACAGGCGAAGACAGTATTGTGTTCGTTAACTCTACATCTGTGGGCAATGCGTTGAGGCGTAGACCAAATAAAAGATCCTGTGGTATGGACGGGATTTCTGATGTTGTTTTGAAAAGAACCAATGTTGTGGCATGGAGATTTCTAGCAATAGTTTTCAATCATTGCTATAATATTGGTTATTTTCCAAAATCGTGGAAATCGGCCCTCGTCGTTCCGGTACTGAAACCCAGATCGGATCCTATGGTATGTAGAAGCTATAGACCCATTTCCCTTCTATCTGCTTTTGGAAAGTTGTTTGAATTCATTCTTCTGGCAAAGATAAATAACGTTCTAATTGACAAGGACATTTTAAAAGACTTCCAATTTGGATTTAGAACTGGACTTTCGACAACGCATGCGCTGACGGTTCTAACGGACTTCATTGCCAGGGGACTGAATAGAAGATGCCCAACAATAGCTGTAAGTCTGGACTTTGCCAAGGCGTTCGACACGGTTTGGCATGACGGGCTTATATTCAAGATGATGAATATGGGATTTGGTGTAGGCCTTTGCCGCATAGTGGACAACTTTTTAGGAAACCGATCATTTCGAGTGCGCGTGGGAGATGTTCGGTCGGACGAGGGTTCGATTTCTGCTGGAGTGCCACAGGGCTCGTTGCTGGGGCCTGTGCTTTACAATATCTTTGTCTCTGACATTCCACAACCGCCACGGGAGAATCTTTTAATTGTGTATGCTGATGATATCCTCATTGCCTCTTCAGGTTCTAGAGCAAGAGCCACTAATGACCGACTGAATTACTATTTGACGATACTGACGGACTATTTTACAAAATGGGGTCTAACTTTAAACATTGCGAAGACCGTGGCCGTAATGTTTAAGGGAAGGCGGAAATATGTGTACCCAAATTGTAGATCGTACAGACCTTGTTTGACTCTCGGACGAGAACAGATTGCGACTTCGGACAGGATTAAATACCTGGGTGTCACCCTTCATGAAAACTTTGAAAGTTATCGGCACATTGACGATATTTTGCAGCGAAGCAAGAGAATTTACTCAGCGTACCAGGGAGCCCTTAAACGTAGAGGGGGTCTTAATAAGAGGGTGCGTCTTCTTGTGTATCGCCAAATTATTCGCCCTGTCATCTCCTACGCCTTTCCGGCTTGGTTTAGGATTTCTTCTCACCAGATGGAGAGACTTAGGAGATGGGAGAGACGGGTTTTGGTTGCTTGTCTTGGACTAAGACCTTATAGAGGACCAAGTGGCGAGTTCCGCAGGCCATCATGTAGATCAATCTACAATGCAATTGATTTTGCGCGGGTGGATGTCTATATGATGGAAATGGCTGTGAAGTTCCTGGAAGGCGCACGTTCTTTAGGAAACTCCCTGGTTGCGGGGTGCTTTTCTGCGTCGCGCGATTTGGAGACTGTTCGGATGTCCCGGTATCTCTGCCCGATGGACTTGTTAACTTTGAAAGAGGCTGGAATTCTTTACGAGGATGCAGACCTCTTATTTTATCATAGAAGGCTGCGTTCTTTAAGCTTTCAGAACACGGTGTATAATACCGCCCAATAGTTAATTTTAGTATAATTTTCTCAATTGTGAATTCATTCTTGTTTTGTTTACTTTGAATTTGTTATTATTGTTTTTTTTATTATTTCTTGTTTTTTACATTGTTCTTGTTTTGTTTTTTGTTATTTCTTGTTTTCTATTGTTCTTGTTTTGTTTTTAGTTATAAGTTGTTAGTGTTAAGTGTTTCTTATTTTTAAGTAGATTCTAAGAGCGTTCCTTTTTTATTCCTTTTTTTGGGAAATTAATCCATAATTTTTAATAAGTTTTTTGCAAGAGATGACCGCAAAAATGTGTGAATTGTGTTAATAATAAGGAAGTCTTTGAAAAATAATTTTTTTTTTATGTAAAGAATAATTTGTAAAATTTTGTAATAATTTTGTTAATTTTTAATACTCTTTTTGTAAAAGTTTTGGAAAATAAATTAACCTTTGAAATCTAAAATCTAAATCTAACACAAAATTTTTTTTTTTTTTTTTGAAAATAAATTAACCTCTGAAATCTTGAAAACACAAAATTTGGGTAAAATCCACTGATGAGCTATATGAGCAGTAGTGAAACGGCCTTATGGATATGCTTTCCTCCGCAGTAATACATTTCAAATATATTATTTATTACATTTTTGTATTTCAGTGGCTATTTCTGCTTTAAGACATATTGTTTGGTAACGAATTTACTTATTTATTTATTTAAGTACATACTTAGTTAATTTACGTCATTACTAACCTTGCGTTAACCGTATAATATGAGATCAGTTTCGTGGGGAAAAAAGTATCTTTAGATTTAAAACTTCTTAATATATTATACATTAGTGTTATTATGAAATGGAATGGATGATAAATGAAAAATGTCTATAATTTCTCTGCACGTGAAAATTGTGCCTCCCATTCTACTATAAATATATGATTTTTGATAATTTTTACAATTAATTTTCCACATAAAAAAAGTGTTAATTTATTTAAAAATAAAAACATAAATTTATTTTTTATAATACAATTTTATAATTCATGATTTTTAAAATTATCTACTTTTTGAAATCACATTTAAAGAAAAAGAAACTTTGTTATGCTTCCCTTTTTATATGAGAAGAGACCACTGATTCTTATCTTGTTCATGTTTGGTGTTTCTACCGGAGCAAGATTATTGGTTAACGTTTGTTAACTCTGTATTTGTGATGCTCTTTTTTACCCTATAAGTTTTGAGTGTACAGGGTCATTAACTTTTGTCCTGCCACAAAAGCATTTTATCAATAAATATGAAGTTATGGACAACTCTAGCTATTGATAAATTGCGTAGAAGATAAATATGTGCCAGTGGTTATGTTTTCTATCGCATTATTCAACATTATTCAACACGTCTGGTAAAACCTGCTATGTTCTGTTGTAATAATATGTGTTTACAAAATTATATGATTAGTGTTGTTGTTGTATCTGGAGTGTTCATTTCTGTTGATGTTATTGCGTTTGTTATACATCATGATGTGGGATTCTTCTGCGTGATTAGATTCCTGTGCTATTTGAAGGATCTCTTTGAAAGTTTTTACTTTACAAGCTGTAATTATCTGTGAAATGTTTGCATCCGTCAAACCTCGTTTTAAAACATTGAATGATATGGAGTCGTTTGATTTAATTATAGCTGATTTTTCTGCTTCCGACTCGAGTGATTGTATTTATATGGTAATAAGTTGTGCTGTGAGAGTTTCTATATTCTCTGCAAATTTGGAAATCGGCCTTGTGCCTTTTGCGGAGCTTAATATTTCATCTAAAAGGTCCGCCAAATAACTTTTTTTATTTTAAATGCTACAAACAAAACTACTGAATATTTTCTCAAATTTTTTTTATTTGAATTTACAACCTTTCCGGTTAATAATGAAATCCGTACCAAACAGTGACTCGTTTTGGGTGCGTTGGCTCCTCAATGTATGCGTGTGGGTTTTCTGTGCCCCAAATGCGACAATATTGCTTGTTCACATACCCGCCAAGATCAAAATGAGCTCCATCTGAAAAGATGATTTTTTTTGCAAGATCGGCATCTTCACTTGGCTTCAACTCTTGAACCAGTTGGACTTTGTATGGCGTCATGCCAAGGTCTTTATGCAAAATTCGTCTCAATGATGTCTCTGAAATGTTCAATTGTTCAGAACGACGTGAATTGATGTTGATGGCGCTTCACACACACTTTCTGTCACAGCAGCAATATTCTCGGGTGTACGCACTGTTTTTGCCTTTTCACTCTTTGGTTAATCGATGAGGATGCCAGTTTCTTTCACTTTTTTCACAAGATATCGAACATACGGAACTGACAGTGCTTCTCTTCTTCCAAAATCCGTACGCAATTTTCGCACACATTCTGTAACATTACCATGATTTTCAAAGTAA
The DNA here is from genome assembly GCA_030448955.1 of Trichopoda pennipes. Lineage (NCBI taxonomy): Eukaryota > Metazoa > Arthropoda > Insecta > Diptera > Tachinidae > Trichopoda > Trichopoda pennipes. The sequence goes on from JASKUP010000042.1 coordinate 9,621,071, forward strand.
TGTCGCAATATTTCCCAGCGTTATTCAAGCGTATACACAAACATATTCGTTCAGCGGAAGGATAAAACTAATTATCTGTCAAATCAAACATGAGCTAAATGTTACCATTCACGAAATAAGCACCAGTTAAAAAAGGAAAAACGTTAGATGGCAGACCCTTTAGAATTATATTTGCACTCTCTTAGGGTCTAAAAATGTTTTTTAAAATATTTATGAGGCTTGTAACATTAGTTGTTGTATGTAACTCAAGTTTTACTTTAATTTTATCTGGTATCTTATACCAAGTTCACACCTAGCGTGTTTAACATCCCAATCGTGTTTAAGCAATAAAAACGTCGATTTTGAGATGTTTTACCATACATTGACGTGTTTTGTTAAACATCTCAAATGAGTTGTTTTTGATTTAAACACGTCGTTAAACACGTAAATTCCAAATACGACTCTGATTTTAATTTTATTTTGGGATGTGCTAAGTGCGTTTTTTCCCCTTTATGCTAGTAGAAACTGTAATTAGGTAATTTGTCTGGGGTTTGGGTTTGATTCCCAACTAAAAAGGCTGTTTTCACTACAAAAAATCATGTTTAAGGTAAAAAAGTAGATAAAACGTCAGCCTTAAACATCTCAATTATAGTGTGAACGACTGTGTTTAAATTTTAAAACATTTTGCTTAAACACGTTCAAAAACACAAGTGTGAACTTAGTATAAAACATTTTATCAAAATCAATCATCGATTACTGTGACAATGACTTTACATTTTTTTATTTTTTTCTAAATTCCGCTCATATGTCGTACTTACAGTCTCCTTCGAATCTCCGTGGTGCAAAATCTTATAAAAATAAAAGTTCTTAAAACAATCCCAAACAAATTTGTTTAAATTTAGATAGGACAACGTCTGTCGGACCAGCTAGTAGATAATAAAACAAAATTTATCCCTCTATTCCAGCAATACTGGTATTATTAAGTTAAGTTAACGTATGATTTCTACTCTTTGCTTTAAAAGAAAAATAATTATTAATAAGAATAGTTTTACGCCGCAGGTGGCTTTACTTTTGTTTTGTCTGCGATGCTTTTAACATAAATTTAAAAATTTAACGCATTAGCTTAAACAATGAAAGAAATTAAATGTTATTTAATATCGAGAACAAGCAGCTGTCTAAAATGATAAGCGCTGCACACACGACAAAAAATATTTAGATTCAATTAAGACAACATTTCATAAGCGGTTGTATGAACTCTGCAAATAGGAGAGTTGTTCTTTTAGATTTTGACTAAAGGTTGAGTTTAAGAAAGACGTATTAAGTCGTAAAAAGACTATCAGTACGAAAATAAATCGTTAACACAAACAGTTTTAGCTCATCTCCCGACAGCTTTAACTCTTTAAATTATTATTGTTGAATGTAATACGCGTTAATGTGCATTGTTGTTATTAATACGAGATGTGCTAACTTTTTCTTGCTTTTCTCTGCAATTATTTAAATAAAATAAATAGAATTACACGTTGGTACATTTCGTTAAATACGAATAGTACCAATAGTTGTATAGTAATTTTTTTGATGAAATCTGTCTTTATTGTAAATAATCGCTGATTAGAAATGATATTTCTTATCTTTTATACAAAATTTTAAATGCTAGAAAATTTCGTAAAAATGTAAACGACAAACGACAAAGTTAATAGTTGAAAAAGAATTTCGACGGTATTTATATTATTGAGATCTCTCGCGAAATTCATAACCGCATCTTACATCCGATGAAATTACCGAAAATAAAATGCACCCACAACGAAGTTTATACTGGAGCTGTAATTAGTTAATACTTCTTACTTAAATTGGATTCAAACGCACACTTTTTTGGCCAACTTTAGTGCAATTAATACCAATGTAAAGCAGAAATATGGGAATTATTAATGAAATGTGATGTCGGACAAAGGTTCACATCTAGCATCTCGGCTGTTTTCACAAAATTTTAAAGCACATTTTGTAAAAAACTTTGCTTATTTGTTAGTTGCTTGTGGATTGTTTATGTACGTCCGATCTTTCAAATGACCCTAGAAGTAAAAATCAGTTGGGTTAAAGTACGATAATGAAGAAGTCAGTTGAGATCGCCAAATCGAGAAATTACTCGTCCGGGAAATTTCTCATGCAAAACTGAATTGTTTGATTGGCTGTATGGCTTGTGGCGCTGTCTTGCTGAAACCAAAGGTCACTGATATTAACATTAGGCAATTTTAGCCACAAAAAATTGGTTATCATGGTTAAACAGTGCAAAGTGTCTACAGTCGTTTCTTTGCTCATTTTCGAAAAAAATACGGACCGATGAGGCCGCCTGACAACAAAGCGCACCATTCGGTCACTTTCTTTAAATGTAATTGTTTACATAGACGCCTAATTAAAAATAAGCCTCATCAATAATAATGATTTTGTTAAAAACTGCGTTATGTTAGTTCAGCTTTGAAGAGTCAATTCACAAACGTTCGACGAAAATAATGGTCGATCGGCTGTAATTTTTGAACGAGTTACACTTTATAAGCGTGAAGAAATATTATTTACTTGATGTTCCATGTTCATTCTCAAAGCTTTACTGTATAGCGCTTATGTTTGCATCACTACGGCCATACTACGGCGTACTGTTTTAGTCTATTGTCAGCAAGAATACCGTGAGCCCCAAATTTAACGATTAAATTACCCACAATGGTCTCAGAAGCAGCCTTATTACGAGGAAAAGCTGCTTGAATTTTACTATCAATTTTTACAGTTAAAATTTTCTGCTCAGGAGAGTAGGACTTCATGCTTAAAACTCTCCAACTTTTTAATAAATAAATGTCAAAGAATGGCGGCTCAATTATTGATATCTAATAATTTAATGGACAGTTTATTTCCTAACTTCGAAATTGCCCACAAGTATTGTGATAAGATAGCATAGTTTATTCTGCTTAATGGATGCTATAGATGTAGATGATACGTGATTTCAAAAAATTTTTGTCAGATATTATGTTCGTGAAGCATGGTCTTATACTAGTTCTTAATTTTAATGAATCTAATTTATACGCGGTTTTATACCCACAAGGCTACAACTACATAAACCTTAAAGGTATTTTGGGCGCAATCGGACTCTAAGTTCATCGTAAAGGTTCAAGGTTATGAACTGTTATCTTGTATAATTTTAAGGTGCAACTATATAAACGGTCAGACAAGAGGGGATTGATGAATATCTTTCAGACTCAGCCTGAATTAGCCTGCTGGCATTAAAATTAGAACTATCTATAATAGAATATTAGATATTAATAACATCAGGCACCTCACTCTAAATTAGATGTCGATCTCTTTAGTGAAAAAACAAAATTGAGCTGACGACCAGAAGTAAATAGTATGGAGCAAAAGTGATTTAATTTGCATAAGAATTTGTGCTGAAACGGACAAAATATGTTGAGGGTAGTACTTCTACTTACTATAAGGTTCCAAAATATTAGTTTACATAAGGAGAAGGTTAAATTTAAAAAAAAAACAAATACATTCGGAATTTTATAATGAGGTGAATTGTTGGGTGACCTTAAGACTCATGTACAAATTTAATGCATAACTGTAAAATCAAAACAAAGATTTACGAACTAAATGCAAGCAAAGCAAAACAAAACCAACTGCCAGAAAGCAAGTGATTGATTGGCCTTTAGAAATAATTACACAAAACATGATGCTGTTATTCACTCAGACCTGTTTAATGGTTAACTAAGCAGCTTAAACCAAACTCTGAGGAGCTATTGTTATTAATAATTTCTTTAATTAAATATACCAGGTACTATTCTCAATAAGTATCTACTCAAAGGTTCCGTGTAAAAATTTTTCTTTCGTACACGCACGTACAACATGTACTGTGTGTAACTGTGAAACGAGAAAGGGAGAAAGAGAGAGAGAGCGAGAGAGAGAGAGAGAAAAGCCGCAATTATAGTCAACAACAGATGCCGATTAACTCCAAGAAAACAAACCCCAAACATGAGCGCCATCCACTGCAAGTGTAGTGACATTGGTCAGTTGAGTTGTAAACATAGTTGAGAGAGCATTCAAGAAATCGAAGTTTACGCGCAAAAGTTTCTATAATAAAATTAAAAAAAAGCAGCTGAAAGAAAGTATTTTGCATTTTAAGCGCATGCGTTACGGTGTTTATTAGTTGATTTCAATTAAGTTTATTCATTCTTTCAATCACTCAATTGATCAAACAACAACAAAAGCATCTTCGTGCAAATAATTGCAAATTTGTGGCAGAAAACAAAAGAAAAAAAAATAATTATGTTACACATAACGGTGAATAAAACATTGATTTGCGCCATAACGTTGCTGCTGCTGATGTTGACCTCTTTGAGTCTGGTACAGTGCAAAGCCTTGGTCAACTCAAACAGTTTGCAAATAGATGACACACATTCTCAAAGTGCAAAGAACAACAGTAGACAATTTCTGTTTTTAATGGGTGTCGGCCGTGAAACAAGCACTCCAGATTTTATACGTTTAGTAGTGATGCGTTTCATTTACGGCCTGGCCTCAACTATGGGCGTAGAAGACCGTTTAGAAGGTCTTTTCAATGGTGCATTTGTGCCGCCAAATGCCGACACTGATTTGTTTGGCTTAGGAGATTTTGGTGATTCTGGTTCTGATGCTGGCGATTTTGATGAAGCTGCCCTCGGGGGTCTTTTCGATGATGATGTATTCTAAGTTTCTTTATATAAAACTTATGTAGATACGTGTGTAAAAATGTTTAAGTGTAGTTTAGTAAAAATATTAGTTTAGCGTTTAGTCAAATTTATTTCAATTAAAATAGAATTATAATGTTTTTACTTTTTTTCAATGTGGTAATACGAAGTAGAAATTATTGGGTGCGTACTTAAATTGGTTAAGACATTGTCATATCGTTTCTATTGAAAGCACATACGGAAGTCTATCAATTACTTTTTGTTATCACACACAGAGTGAGTAAACAAATATGCTACGAAATGTTATTAATGGCCTGACTAACTGGAGAACTTAATTTTTGATCACATTAACAAACAAACAAACGTTTACAAAAATATTTTAAATATGCACGAATATTCAAACTGCTTTTTTCGTATTTTTCTTTACTTCAATGTTACGAAATAAACGTATGTTTGTATGCATGTATGGATGAGTAAAGATTTCTTTAAATCACTTTCTTTTTTTTTCAAGTCTAAATGGTAAATAAAAAAAAAGATTTATTTGTAATTAATATTCACAAGAGCATTCTGTAATAATTTTACTCAAGACAAAAGGGAAGAAAAAGCGAAAAATACAACTTATCTACAGTTAATGGACATTTTTCTGACTGCAAGTGCCTATTCAGTTGCCAAATTGCCATGATGTTTGTTACGTACTTTTTTCCGTTACAGGAAATGAATTCCTGTAATAAATGATTTTGCAGTTATTGTTGCTTGGCTGGTTCACCAAATCAACATGTTTCTTATTTTGTAGGTCATCAGTCGCTTTTTGTCGTCTTTATGCCAATTGTATTTTAAGAATCGTAAGTTAAGTTTTAATAATTAAATTTTAACTTCAAAATATAATTATACACACGCTTAACTGCCATATGACGTTAAAAAAGAACATAAAAACCTTTTGACAAAAATCAAAAACGGCTTTAAAAGTAACATGACTAATGAAACGATTCTAACTTGAGCCATATTTTGAAATTTTCATTTGTTTAAGATCATGTCCACTTGCATATGGAATTTAGGATAACTTTTATGTTTAACTGGCGTTAAATAAATGATCTAGTAAAGTAATGTTCAAGGACGCAAGTTAAAAACGTAAGCCTAAAAAATTCCAGACTTGCTCATATGTAATAAACTGGTAATAGGCCCATAAAAGCGAAAAACTAAATTTTTATAAAAAGTGCTTAAAACTCATAAAATTCAATGAGTGTATAGCTACAGACGACTATATCTATACAGATACATATCTTTAAAGGATTGTAATATCGAAAGTAGGAAAGACTTACGCAAATAAATTAATTTTACCTAAAAATGTAAAACAATCTGGAATTATTTATTTGTTGATTAAAAACCTTGTGACGGCGCGAAGAAATTCATTTTATAGCCAAAGGTGTAAAACAAATGGTTTATTAATAACTTTCGTTCCCTACAAGACTCATATATCGTTTTATTTGCTGGATGCATTACAGCATTTATAATAACAACAATAATATAGTGCAGATTCGGCTAACGCGGCAAATAGAAATTTTGGGCTGCTGCTAAAAACTGCGTTTGCTATAAAAAGCGAACAAAAAATATCGATGCCTGTTTTCCACTAAAAAGCTTATTTAACACTAAATAAAAGATTATTAAAGCAAAAAATTTTAACTTTTAAAATAAAGGCAATTATTTAATAAAAATACAGAATAAATAAAATACAGAACAAAATATATTTAAAATAAATAAATAAAAAATACACATTCTAATGTATGTAAAATTGTACTGATGGTTTTTATATTCATGTTTTGAACGGAAAATGTGTGAAATTTTCTACTGTGTTTCTTTTTTCTATTTTTTTGAACTGCTATACTATTATGCTCTTGAAAGGGCAGCTATTCTCATTTACCCATTGTAGACAAACGTTGCAAGTTTTTACAGCATTCTGAGAATTTATTTTTAATGTCTTCAATGTCACTCTGTTTTATTGCAATTAAACGATTTAAATATTTGGTATGTGGGCCAAAAGGCTTTTCTTATACAAAAGTTCTGTTAATTTTTATCACATATTGATCCAATGTTAAAATAATAGCAGTGCAATTTGCTGGAAAACACTTCGCTTGTCGCTCGTTGGGATGAGAAAAGTTGTTCGGAGGATAGAAAGATTTTACCTAAATAAACTATAACTGCACAAAAAGAAATAATCTTATATAATATTGTTACGGATGTGTCTTGCGCGTTTAGTTGTCCCTTGGATGTGAAGCAGATCTTGACCTTTTCTTAACAAACCTGCAGTTGCGCTGAAAATATCCCACCTTACCGCAACTAAAGCATTTTGGGCGCGACTTACTTCTTTCTTTTAGTAACTGCTCAAGCATTTATTTTATCTCGCTTATTTTGACTCCGCAAATTTCCGTATTAGCCTCAAGACGTCGTATCTTGTAAACTTGTGGCTTTGAGATAACATGGGCGGTCTCCTGGGCCAGCGCGTACGAGATGTTTTCGGTGAAGGATGGCTTCTGCGCTGCACAAACTGCATATTTAATATCTGGATCCCTTATGCCATTCACAAATGCTTCAATTTTAAACTGATTCAGGAATGAATAATGTTTACCTGGATAAGTAAGCTGCACCAAACGTTCTATCACCATGGCAAAATCATGCAGCGACTCATTTGTCTTCTGCACCCTGCCTCGTAACTCCTCTCCCTTATGCTCGCCGTCGTACTTGCGTTGTAAGGCCACCATTATATCCTCATAATTATTTCTGCAGGCTCCTGGTAAGCTTTCCAGGATTTCGGCCGCTGCACCTTTTAAGGCCAGAATTAGCTTAACAGCTTTCTCTTCATTGTTCCAACTATTTTTGCTGGCCACTGTTTCGAACTGGAACTTGAATACATTAAATGGTGCGCTACCGTCATAGCTTGGGGTGTTAATCTTGCTGGAGTGCTCAGAGACGACTCTCACCGGTCCTTCTCGAATAGGAGGTCGTCCATTATCGTTTTTAGTTCATGCAATTCTCCGTCCATTTTTCTCTCCAGGCCAGACAATTTTTCGTCAAATTCGCTGAATTTCTGTTCCACAGCTTCTACTCGTTTGCCAAATATTTCTGATATTTCTTGAAATTTTTTGTTTACCTCACTTACAAGTTTTTCTCCGTTGGCTCTAGAGCTTTCTTAAATTGCATCAATTTTCGCACTGTTGATTCTAGAGCTTTCTTGGATGACATCTAGAAGTTTGTCATTTATGGAATCAATTTTCGCATTGTTGATTCTAGAGATTTGTTGTGAGTTCTTTATTGCAAAATAAATAACACCAGTTTTTAGAATTTTTAAATTAATAACAAGTTTATTTACTTTAACTACACAAAGTTGACACTACAAAACAATTTACTTAAGATGCACGTCTTTACTTGATGAGGTTTAATTTTACTCTAATTGACTATCCACTCAGACGCTGCCTTATTGATATTTGTCCTTTTAAAGTCTAGAAGATTTAAGAATCTTCTACTCCCTTTGTATCACATCTTGTTTTTGTATGTTGTTTATTCGGTGAATAGGCGCCTGTATGTCTGTGTGTATTTTTGTTTTTATGCTGATAAGGTTTCTGCTTGGGATTTATTTCAAAATATTTGTTGTCGTCTTTTGTAAAAAATGGTTCTTAGAAAACTACGCAGATGGTAAACAGCATGCCTGTTTGTTGTTATCAAATTTTTATTGTTGTACCATAAGTTTTCTTTAGCAAGCCACGCAGTTCGTAAACAAAATACCCAGTAGTTCGTTTTATTGCTTAATTATTTTATTTTGAAACTTAAGCAAGACACATCCGTAACAATATAAATATTATTATATAAGACACCCTGTTTATAATTTTTGATTAAATGATCTTATATAGATAAATGTTTTATTTAATGTCGGCAATTATGCGTGGAATACAACATCAAATAAATATACGCCTCTGTTAGCCTCACAAACGCATGCCCTTTTGAGCATATTTTTTATTAGATTCTAACACATTTCACTCGGTATTTCATTAATTTCATCACGATATCACTCGTAAATGAAGCGCAAAGCATGCAATGACGTTAAAAAGTTTTTAATCATATCACAATATCACTCCCCATTCACAGTTACCGTTAGGTCGTTTTCATTTTCAAAGAAGTCCAATTATTCCTCCTGCCGAAGTTGCACACCAAACTGCCACGTTTAATGGATCAAAAGTAAATGTTAAATAGTTCGAGGGTTCCCATTCCCCAGAAACGACTATTCTGTTTATTCACATAATTATCCATTTAAATGAAAATGTGCCTTGTCACTCATTAAGATTTTTTCATGAAAATCGCGGTTGTCATGGGCGAGCTCTAACATCATATTGGCATATGTACGGCGACGTAAATGGTCTTATGGAAGAAGTTATTGTATCAACTGTGGCCAAAGTTGTTCTTTAAAAACCAAGTTCCTGAGCAGGGCGTCGAATTGAGGTTGATGGATTGTTTTGAACACTTTCTTACAGTACGTTGTGGTCCATGCTTGGGCCTATAACCTAAAGAGCCTGGTTGTTTGAAATCATTCACTACACGAATGGCACATTGTTTCTCCCGAAAATTTTACGCAACTTTCTCATCGTCACAGTAGTCGATGATTTTGTTAAAATGTTTTAACGATTAAAATACGTCAGTTCATAGAATATTTTTCCATAATAAATTTGCCAATGTTATGTTATGTTATTTGTCTACTGTTAGTATACCTTCCCGGCAGACACCGGGATATAATAATTTTATATTTTGTGTACAGGAAAGTGTTACTAATAAAGTTAAAAGGCAAATTTACTAAACATATTTAGACAAAATATGTACAAACTTATTTATAATGAAGAAGCATTATTATTTATTATTGCGAATAAAAATTAAGTACAAACTGTTTAAAGCTTTTTGCATTGCTATTAAAATGGTTGTGTTTGAGGAACGACATGCATGTATAAAAAACTGCCATTCAGATACAAGAGAATGGTGTAAAGGAATTAAAATCTTTTTCCCTAAACCTGATTTTGAATGAATCTGCATATAGTCTATTTTTAATTATTAATCCATTGACATATCTAATGATATTGTTGCATACGATGTTTAGCTTTCTTTTACAAGTAGAGTCATGTCCTTCAAAAAGTTTACAACCATGGATTAACCCAGGAATAGTATAAGAAGATGTATAGTGATGTGTTGATCAAAGACATCTTAGCTTTGTGTACATCTGGCCCACAAGTTAACATGTTTTTGATTGTTATTGCAAAATTTTTGGTAGCATTTTCCATATTGAATTTTTCTTTATTTATTAAAAGATCAATGTCGGTAAAATGATTAATAGTTTGCTTACGAGTTATAATACACTTTACCTTTGCGGGCTTAAACAAAATTCATTGCAGTTGTCCAGCAATTAATTTTGCTCAGATCCTCATTCAGTCTTGAAATATTTTCAGCAATATAGCTGCACATCGTTTGCGTACATTTGGATTCTGCAGTGGAAATGCTGCTTAAGTAAATCATTTGCATAAATAAAAAAAAGGAGTGGTCCAAGGATTGATACTTGAGCCACTCCCCTAAGTAAACGTAATATACAAGATTGATTTTGTTTGGCAGGACAAACTGCCAATGACAACAGAGGTATTAATATAGAAGACGCGTGGAAGTTAAAGAAGAGTTAAAAAAGTTTTCGAAGTTTCGAAGTGATGTGGTCAACCGTGTCAAAGGCCGTAAAGAGATCGAGAAGTACCAAAAAACTTATTTTTACTTCATTAAGTATGTCGTATATTTTCAGTAACATCCAGTAAAGCAGAAACACAACCGTGATTTTACTGAAGGACTAAATGCCTGCCAAACAACAAAATGTTATTGTCAACATGACGCGGCACCGTTTATGTAGCCCTTAGATAAAACAGCACAACATGGCAATTGGCCTGAATTCTGTCATTTTTATGAATCGCCACAAGTTTTGCGTACTTCCATTACGACGAAAAAGTGCTAATCATTATAATAGTGTTAAATAAGACTTCAGGGAACAATAAATTTTGGTTGTAAATTATCACAACCCACTACATTCGATCAATTGATCAATTTTTAGCTTAAACTTTAAGCTACAGAATCTAAAAAAATAAGGTAAATGCAAAAGAGCTCGTAAAGTCATTGTTTATAGTTATTTATTAAAGTTATTTAAAAAAAAAAACTAAAAGGAAACAGAGAATCTTAACTTTACTTGCAAAGCTGTCTTAATTGAGGTCTCATTGCATTAACAAAGTCACCAATGTTAAGAATTTCGATGTTGCAGATATCGAGGTGTTGCGCTTATCAAAGGTTGCGATAACCGACGATACTGTAATAATAACATAAAATTAAATTAAAAGTGGTTCTTAAGTATGGTGACTTAAATACTCTAACGGGCGTTAACGCACAAAATTTCTAATTTTAAAAATTATTGCAAACGGACAGACAATACAGGAAAAAGAAGATCAGAAAAATTACTTGAATAAAATGAAATTAACAAGCAGAAATAGGTTATATAGTTAACTTTTCAGCAAACTGAATAACGGAGAATAATTTAAATAAAATCACTAAATTAATTATTGGTCGTAAAGCAAGTGCCTTTTGATTACTCAACTCAAATCTTCAGGGAACTTTTAACTGCATCTTAGAAAAGCTAAAGCTGTTTATTATTGGACACAAGATCAATAAACACAAACATTAAAGCTTAAACGAAATACCAATAATCGGTAGTGACCTTTTTTTTGCTTAATTTATTTCGCTTATTTCGCTCTTTTATTTTAAGAAAGGAGTCCCTGTGTAGTTGCATTATTTAGTCGTATTTTGTTTATTGGAGAAAAGGTTACACAATTCAGTCACTTGATAGAAACGTTTAAATACAAATCTATATCAATACGAGTTAACAGCAAAAACGTTTCGTTTCATTTTATTACTTTTCATTTTTCTTTTGTTTTTTGTTTTTTTTTTTTTTTTTGGTTGCTACTTTTATAAATACAATAAAGTGACTTCTTTCTTATTTCATATTGCCACCGATGTAAAGTAGAAATATGAGTAATAACAACGGAATATAAAATCTACCTAACGGCCACCTCTAGAACGTCGGCAGACGACCGCTCTTTTCTCAATATCTTAAAGCACATTTTGCAACAAAGTAAGCTTATCTCGTCAATGCAGCGCAGAACTTTATCTTTTAGAGGGCCTTTTATTTGTGGCGTGTTAACGGTAACTGAAATGGTCCCGTTTAGTCACAAGTACCATGGCTATCATAGCAGCGTAGAAAATTCACGGTGGCGACTTAGCTTGCTGATTTTCAAAAACTACAACCCGATGATGCCGCCTGACCACAAATAATATTTGGATATAATTGTATTTCGAGGATAGTTGGTTGATCCCCATAGGCGATAATTTTATTTCTTTACATAACCGCCTAACTGAAAATGGAACTCATCACCAAAGATGACATTGTTGAAAAATGCATTGTTTTCGTTTAGTCAATTCAAAAACGTTCGACGCAAACGATGGTCGATCGAGTTGAACTTTATTAGTGGGAAAATAAAGATCTTTTTGCTAAGCGACGCCATTGATGCCCAATTGTTGCGAACGTCGACGACTTGATGTTCCAAGCTAATTCTCACGACTTTTTTGTACAGCGGTTACATTTGCATCACTACGGCTACTACGAGTGTGTCGTTATGGTCTACTGGCATCGAAATTACCCATAGCGGTCTAAAAAAGAGGTGTTTACGACGAAAAGTTGGTCGAATTTTATAAAATGATACAGTAACAGTTCAACCATTTTGATACTAAACTTTTAAAATTAAAATTCTTTCCTTAAGAGTGTTATGTTCTTAACGTTCAATCATTTGATAGACAATTTATTTCTTAACCTCAAATTTACCCATCCATTTAGATCATGTTTATAGGTTTGTTCTGCCCTAGCTACACTTTAAAATTCATTTTTTTCATATTTCCAGGGGAAAATTGATAACGATCAATACTCTGGAACCAGCGGGCATATGGTAATACACTAAAGAATTTATTACCTTTTTGCAATAAATACAATTTGTCAAGAAGGGTACTGCTCATTCTAAGCTTTACAAAACACTATGATCTGCGTTCATACGAAACGTGGTACCTGTAGTAAGATCCTGTTTAAATGTGGGTGGGTAAGAGTAAATTGTGTGAATTATTAAACCACTTCTGACAAACTCATGTTGGTGTGGAAAGTTGCGGAATAAGAATGAGTTAAGATGAAGGAACACAGCTATGGAAATACCATGGTATTTGTAGAAAATAAACCGATCTAATAACCCAATCAAAATATAGATTATAAAATTTGCTTGTTATTAAAAAAGCTTTCACTATTTTTAAACATGGAAATCGAATTAAAATTAGTCTTGTTTTTCAGAATCTTTAATCACAAACTTGATGAACGGAACCTGGTAAGTTACGCCCCTTATTATTTCTCATATGTTCGGAAAAAAGAATCACAGTAAACAAGGCCATAAAATTTAACTCAAGCAACACCAGCTAAAAAGCTATTTTTAAAAATAAATATCAACAGCAGCCCTGACGCTGCGATTGATAGAGGTTCGGCGAAGTCGGCATAATTGGCTGTTTCAACATTCCCATGGCTTTTGCCCGCGCATCCGGCCTCATCATTGTTAATTAATAACATTAAATCAATTTAATAAAGTAAGGCATTGTGAACTGAAAATTCTTGTGTTTGTTTTGTTATTTTCATTGGCGGCGCAATGGGAGCGCCTTAATACCTTGTTTTTTGGTGAAATCGATTGGGGAGCCTTAACTGGTACCTGTGTTATTTATTTACTTACCTTTACAAATGAAAAGTCTGTTGGCTGGATATAAACAAATAACATTATGAGTAACTAAGAATAACAGCAAATTGTACACAGTCAACCAACCCCAGTCACTTAACGGAATAATTTATACACCTGCCACAAATGTTGAAAGAATAATTCAAACACTATCGACTAAGTGTAAATCAAGCAGTCAATAAATTTTCGGAAAATAATAGTTTAGACAATTAATCTACTGTTTTCTGTTAAAAACAAATAATTTATATTTTATATATAAAAATAAAACAGAATTTTTAACAAATATTAAAATAATAAATAATATAAAATAAAATAAAGCTCTCCTAAGAATAGCAAATTTTTGCAAGGATGGATGAATCGAACATGTCTGGATTGGAGTATGAAAAAACTGATGAGGATAAAATAGTTACTGAAACTGACTTTCGCACTGCAAACATGGAAGAAAAGTGCAAAGAACTAGCACCAGGTGAGCCATGCAATTTTGAAAATGAAACTGAAGAGCTAAATCCTAACGAGCAAGATCAAATGTCTTTGGCACTCTTACCACCGGATCATCCATTGTTGGCCAAGTTCCAACAATCGCTGAAAGAGTTTCTCTTGCGTACTCAAGAACAGTTGGTTAACGAAATCGAAGACATTAAATATTCTGTTAAGCAAAAAGAACACGAGCGTGAAAAACAGGGTGCCACACTATATGACAGGCAACAGGAAATTCAACGGCAAAACGATCAGTTGGAAGAATTCGCTCAGCAGATTCAAGAAAATCTTCAACTACGCCATCGTGAAGAAGAGACTGTGAGACAGCTTAAAGCCGAGTATGAAGAAAAGGCTCTGATAACTAAAGAACACAAAACTATCTATAACAAACGAATGGCAGAACTTAATCATATGGAAGAACTCGAACAAAATATACGCAAATGGACTGATGAAGTTGAGGATGAAGTGAAAAATGCAAAACGAGTTGTTAGCCGTGATGCTCAACTTCAGCAGCAGTTGTCGGAAGAAAAGAAAAAATCTGATTTATTTTTCTATCACTTGGATGTGGAAGTAAAAAAAAATGAAAAGGAATTGGAAACGGTTCAGAATGAAATAAAGGACATGGAAAAAGTTTTGGATGTATTAAATATGAGCGTTTCAAATGCAAATTCAGACTTGGAAGTGTTGGAATCTGAACATAGTCGTTTAACACAAGCTTGGTCTGAAGTAATAGTCGCAATTTCATTGCGTGATCGCATTTTGTATCAAGTTAAAGTCGAATTGGAGTAAGTTTTAGTTTTCTTTCTAATACGACTTGTTTTAATAGAATCACAATGGAAATTTAGTACGGCATCAAATACCTTATATAAACATAAAAACATTTATCTAGGGGGTTCCTCTTTTTGACCTCTTTCGTTTCTAAGTGCTTTCAGGCACCCGAACGGTAGTATCGAATACCAAGTGCTGTTAATAACCTTTACTCTCGAATTTCTCTATTAATTTCTAATATTTACCCAAGGGTTTGGACCCTCATTCACACAAAATGTGCAGCACTATCTCAGACTCTTACAGCACAATGCAAGTAGTATCATTTGCTACGTTCCTCATTTGGTCAGATTATACTTAAAGTACTCATCACCTTTCTTTAACGGAATTATTCAGCTTAAGGTACCCCGACCCCGACCATTCTCAAGTATTTTTCTGGCCGAGGGTTTGAATATCCTTGCATGTTTTTGAATTAAAAACTTAATTTAATAATTCCGAATTTAGTGTTTCAAGCACTTTCGCTAATTCTATGAGTTATTTATCGTTATAGCAAAGGAAACGAATCAATTAAATTGAATACTGCTGGAATAGAGGCTACTAAAAAACAAATTAAAGCAGAATTAATTATGAATGAAAAGTTGGAAACTTTTAAAAGTCGACTTGCTGATGATTTTACAATTCTAAAAAAGGACTGTAAGTAGCTTTATTTATTAGACATTCCACTCTTGGCAATTTATACATTTCCCTCCAATTAAACGTTAAGGTAAACAACAATCTGATATATTGGCTGGCTTAGAAAAAACTCTTTCCGAAATACCCCTTTTACTGGATCAAACTGAAAAGGACCTTAAAGAGGCCAAACAAGAAGGAACACAATTAGAAACTGAAATTCGAAGACTCCAATTGAAGATCGACAAGCAAAACAACAGAAAATACGAATTGGAAGAAAATATTTTAAAATTGGCTCAGGATCATTTGATTACAGATAAAGCAAGTGAATATCGCTTAAAATTGCTAAATAATGCCCAGGGGCAGAGAAGAAGCATGGAATTAAGTTTGTCTCAGGCACAAAATCAATTGGCCGGCACTTTACTCGAAATTGAACGTATTAAAGCTTAACTTCAACACGACAAAGGAAAATGAAAAAAGAACCGCAGAACTTAATGATTAGAAGCGAAGTCGGATCACTTAAATGCTGAAATGAAATAGTTGGAAACGCAAAGTAGAGAGTAAAATTAAAGCGCTTGGATAAGTTGATGGGAGCAATTAGACGACCTAGTACGGAGCACCGAAGGCGGTGAATTTAGTCCAACTGAATTAAAGGTAATTTTTTCTTTTAAATTCTCGAACTAAAAACAATTGGCTGCTGTTAAAATTCGAAAGCCTTGATATCGAACAGGGAACAGTGGAGCAGTATTTCAATTTCTTATTTGTTATAAATCTCGTTTTCTTTCTTATACTTTAAACAATTTAATTTTGAGGTTAGGAAGTAAATTGGTTTGAAGCAATACTTCTTTTTGACAGCTTCAGTCTTATGAATACCAACGTAATGTGAAATACGAGAATTAATAATGCCGGATCAATGTATACCTTTAGCATGTCAGCAGACGTCTGCTCTTTTCTTAAATTTTGAAGCATATTTTGCAAGAAAGCTTCGAATTTCATCTATCAGTTGTTGTCAGTTGTTTGTGGATTGTTGACGTCACTGTCTTTCAAAAGGTTCCAGCTTCGTTAAATCACAAGAATCGGGGGGAATTGGCATTGGCAAGTCGAGAAATTACACTACAAGGCAATTTCTAACGCAATATCTGAGTTGTGTAAAGTGACCAAAGGTCACTGATGTCAACATCAACCATTGTAGCCACAAAAACTTGATTATCATGGTTTGGTAGCGCAGAAAATTCACTGTGACGTGCATTTTGTTGTTTGTTTTTCCAAAAAAAATTGCGGTCACCATACCGTCACTTTTTTGGATTTACTGGTTTTGCGAGGACTGTTTGTGGATTTTGTAAGCCCCAATTTTGTTTGTTTACACAACGATCTAATTAAAATGAGTTTCATCACTAAAGAATATTTTGTTGAAAAATTCACTGTTTTCGTTTAGTTTTTCAAACATCCAATTCAAACACTTTCCACGCAAACACTGGTCGTTTGTTTTTAATTTAACTGAACGAGTTGAACTTTATAACCGTAAAGATGAAGATTTTATGCAAAATTAAACACAAAGTATATTTATTGTTGCGATCGTCGACGAGCTGGTGTTCCATGCTGTATAGCGAGTATTTTTACATCATTGTATTGTCAACAATAGTACCATGAGCCTTGAATATATAAATTTTTACCATTTTGATAGTTAATTTGCACAATTAAAATTCTTCGCTCAAGATATGAAGTTCCATTTCTTGAGTTTTCTAAACTTTTTACTTAATAAGTGTCAAGCTCAGTTCTTGACATTTAATCATTTAACAGATAATACACTTCAAATTTGCCCACCCGATACTTAAGACAGGAAGAAGGAATTTCATTAAAAGATAAATATGTAATTAATTCCAAAAGAAACAGATTGATTCATATTTTGTATTGCCTGCCCTCCGAAGAGTGTAAGAGGTTTTTCCTTTTCGGTATATTCAAAGGTTTCTCAACCAATCGATAATAGGCCGGGTGCAAAAAGTTTTTCGATTTCGTTAATCCAAAACCGGATTTACCTCCTAAAGGTTTTTTAAAAGAACAGTTTTTTGTTGTATGTAGCTTAACTGCATTCCTCTTGCAGGATAAATATGTCCTTAAATAACAAAATTTAAGGACATATTTCGCTAAAATGTTATTTTAATTATGTTAAACATTTGAAGTGAATTTCTTAAGCGGTTGTGTCTCTGGTGGTAGAACATTACATTGTTATGTATGTTCTTTTAATAGACTTTTAGTTCTTTATTATAAAATAATTATACACAACTTTTAGAATTCTAATTTAATAACAAAATCTAATTGAAGGATTATTCCCATTTATACACAAATATACGATTTTAACTTTACCACTTGAAGGGCTGGAAGCTGCTGAATCAACTTGTATGTGAAGACATCACCTTCATCACCTTCACAATTAAACTGCTTTTTCCATATTCGATAGAAAGTCTTATTAAACTAAAACTCTACATTATCATTATTCAGTGTAGGTGTTTCTTTGTTTATGTGTCTCCTTTTTTCTGATTCTTAATTTTAGTTCGTGAAATTGAAATTTTTTTGTATTCATAAGATTTCTTAGAAACTTCTTAATTTGTTAAGTCACAATGGGTCATTTCATTTTATTTATTTTTTTTTTTTTTGTAGTGATAATTATCTTTTTATAACTCAAACTAAGCATCTCTGTAACAGTATTTTGTACTCTGCTCCATGTTAAGGAAATTTTTTAGTTTGTCTTTCATAATTATTCTATAAATTATTCAACGATGTGAAAATGCGTTTGTTGTTCAATTTATAATTGTTAACAATTTGGGTATTTCTTTATTTGAAAACCCTACTTAGGAGTGGTTGTATAAATTTAGAAATGTAGACACAATTTTTCGTTTTTTAGATTGGCTTTTGCTCTTCCATTTTCCACTTTCTTTCCATAAGACATCTTTTTATTTTCTTTTTCCTCAGTTGCAATAAAACTGTGCTCTCTTTCTTATTTCTTGTTACCGAGATATGGATTTATTGACTGATATGTTTTCATAACAATTTGAATATTCTTACGTTATTTTGTGCATTTCCATCTTGATTCTAAAACCACAAAAGCCTAATAGCTTTTTACAGGATAATAAAATTATTAAATAAATACAGGATGGTAGTGAATATTCATACTTTAATTTAATGTTTGTAGTTGTGCTGTCACCGCATAAAAAGGGTGGGTAAAGTTGAGGTTAGGAAATAAATTGTCTATTATGATTTACAATATTATCCTTTGAATTTAGTTTGGAAATTTTAAGCATAGAACGTTGCATTCTTGATCAAAGAATTTTAATTTTGCCAATTTGTTATCAAAATGGTGAAAATTTCACTTTTTCTCTTCGTAAAACTTCGAGCTGTGCTTATTTTAACGACTAAATTGTTGCTAATAATAGACCAAACCAGAACTTTCATAGTGGCCGCAGTCGTGCAAATATAGACTCTATATAGCGAAGTGTTAAGAATAAGCCTGTAACAAAACTCTTCTACGTTTCCAAAAATTGAATAAAGATCTTCATCTTCACCCTTGTAAAGTTCAACTCCTTTAAGGATTAAAGCCGACCGAGCATTGTTTGCATCGTATTTAAAATGGCGGCTATGCAAATAAATAAAATTGTCCAATATAGGGCTCACAAAATCTAGAAATAGTCCTCGAAAAGCACTACATCCAAAGAGAGTGGCCGCATGGTGCGGTCAGTCGTCAGGCGGCATCATCGTCCCGTACTTCTTTCGAAAATGAGCAAAGAAACGCCGTCACTGTACATACTCTGCGCTACCAAACTAATTTTCGATTTGTCGGTGACAATTGGCTGTCTCATTCTTGTGATTTAGCGAAGATAGATTATTTTGTCTGGGATCAGGTTTGTGAACAATCCAAAAGCAACTAACGCTCTAAAAATTTGGGACTCTATTGACGATATTAGCCAAGTTATGTCGTGAAATTTGCTTAAAAATGTTGTGACAAAAGCGAACGCCTGCTCGTTCAACTGGTATTTCATTGAAATTAATTGCAATTTTTAGAAATATTGTGTTTCTTCCATTGTCCTTTAGAAATCATTTTAGCTCAAGCCATTCTTGTGCTACTCTCTGCGTGTTGCGAGCACGATACATTAGTTTTAAATGTCTACCGTCATTGAACAATTCTGGCCAAAGTTTTATAATAATTACTTTCATTGTTTGGCTTTTATTCAATGGCTTATTTTACAATCTTTCTACGCACTGGTGAAATGGTTAGCTCATTTTAGCCATCATCAATTCTGTTGCCGTACTCCAAAGAAAATCACAATAATTTTAGAAACTAAACGAGCCAAATCAAGTCTATAACATAACGTACACAAAGAAAAAATTGCAGTTTCTGGAAGACGTAATTTATATGCATAAATTTATGTTGTTCCGCTTTATCCCGTTTAAATAGGCATAGCCCATTGGGGCTTATAGAAACAAAATATATAAAAAAATCAATATATATAAACTAACATTTTGAACCAAAATAATTACCCAGACATTTTTAGGGTTTTAAAATAAATTACACGATTTATTTAGACAAGCTATTTACTTACACAATGGTAGCTTTAACACTTAAATGCTGCTGTATCAACGCTTATGCCCTTACTCGATCCAGCTTACAATTAAACTGTGCTATTGCCCAAAAGAGGGAGCTTTTATATTCTGTTTGAGCGGTTCTGGTGGTCACTCAAAAACTCTACTTTAACGTAATCCCATATTTATGGGTTTGTTTGGTTGTGGGTCATCTTGTTATGTGTTAAGTGTTGTTATTTTCTGATTGTTAATAAGTTGAGGATGTCTTAATTATTTCGTAATTTACAAATTAAATTAAATTATTTCACAATAGGGCAATTCAGTTAACTTTTTTAGTGACAATTAACTTTTTACAATTGAAACTAAGCACCTTCGTAACACTGCCGCATCACATCGGCCATATTTGGCTAGTCGTTCCAGGTAAACCACTTTAATTTTTAACCTCAGACTACGATTTCTCCGTATCAGATAAACCACGTCAGTCAACTTCGTGATCATGCCAAGATGATCGACGCTGGGACCATCATTAATTAATTTATTATGTTAGCTGGCACGACAATTAAGTCCGTTAAATTTTTACCATCTGAACTTTCCCGAATCCGATTTAATTTGTCATCTACCACTTTTAGCCTATTCCACTGATCCCAGTATGCTTTTGTTACTGGGCTTTTTTGCCGATATTCATTACGGTTCGATGGTTTGTTGTTCCACCAAAATGGAGTCCTCCTTCTGAGGTTTAGTCTCAGGTGAAGGCAATTTTTGTTAACCGCACATCAACGATGAACTCCTTTTCTCGACTTTTGTGCGGAGCTTATACATGGCGATCGGCAAAAGGCATCAGCATTATTGTGTTTTCCGAATTTTCTATGCATACAAGCTTTCGCCAAGGTGATATTTTGTAGCGTTCAAGGGCAAAAAGCTTCTTTACTGCGGTTTTGCTCTTTTGTGTTCATAAGATTTCTTAGAAACCTCTTAATTTGTAAATAGACAAAATAGCTCATTTCACTTAACTCTCTTTACTGATAATCATCTTTTTATAACGTTACAGTATATTTTACTGTTAAGGCGTAATTGGCGTATCGACAAACGAATGTTATTTTAACAGAAAGTATTGTTAGCATAGGTTATTCCGAACTTCCTAAATATGTCTTGTATTATTGAATTTTGGTATTTATAAAAACATTTTATAATCGAAAAACATTGGTGTAGTAGTCAGCAGAGAGAATTATTAAATTTTATAGCCCTAAAATATGCAATAGTAAATAAAAAATTGCATTGGATTGTAAATAGTTAACTACTGCTGGAAATCTGTGTTCGCAACTGATACTGCATATAAAAAAAATAACTTGCAAAACGAACAAGACTTAATAAGGTTTCTGTATACTTACAGTGTCGGACAAAACTACAACGCAAACTTCTGCTTCTAAAGGAGCAAGGTAATAACATTAATAAGGTTTATTTGACGAAAAATGTTAATAGATATTAAAAATCAGCTGATTTTAACAATACTGAACCCGTGATGTACATTACTCGATGTATTATTATGGTCCTTTTATGTTCCTCAAACGCGTTGGCTAGTAAGCGAGATGACCAGGTAATAACACGGATGATTAAAAAGGATATATTCATATCGTCAAACTGCATTTCTTCACAATTATCGTTAGACGTTTCCCCAAAAATGCATTAAAAGATGGGCTGTAGAAGGTGGCTTAAGTTTTATAAAAGAAAATATTTATTTCACGTAAGAATGTACTTTTATTCGATGAGTCGAAGTTTCATTTGAAAAGTTCCCGTGGATTAAGGTTATTTACAAAACCCAAAGGACAACGTATTAATCCACATTGCTTTGAAGTATGGCGGAGGTAGTGTTTTGGTTTGGGGATATTTTTCAGACTATGGCGTAAGCTAGGTTGATAAACAAATGCAATAATGGATCATTTCGTTTATAAATACATCATTCATCCCTTCATACATCCACAGAGGTGGAAATGTCTTTTAAGTAGAGGTCTCAGCACGATAATAATCGTAAAAAATATGTGAAAAAGTAGTTTGTTGGTAATAATATTAATGTTTTAAAGTGACCGGCATAATTAAAAGATCTCAATCCCCTAAAAAATCTGTGGAAAACTGTAGATCGAAAAATAAACCGCCATAACTGCAAAAATATGAATGAGTTCCTTAAAAACGAGAAAAATGACTGTAATGGAATTTCTTCAGATATATAATCCAATTTAATTTATTCAAGGCATAGAAAATGTACTGCAGTTTAAAAAACTAATGGATACACGACAATATATTGAGTCCTTTTACCACTTAGTTTTGACGTCTTAAAACAATGTCTTTTACTGATTTTCTTTAATTTTGAATGTTTAAAAAATTTTTTTCAGTAAATAAACAAATGATTATCTATTAGAATTTGGTTAAGCTTTTTAACAATTTCTTTTATCTGTTTTGCCCGACACTGTATAATGATTGAAAGACTAGCCTTAGAAGTATATCCATATTAAATATATGTAGTTACATATCGAACATTTTTAAACCGATAGACGTTAGTACATTCACTTGACATATAATTTTTCATACAAAACAAAATCAATTTTTTAGTCTGCTTGAACATCCTGAACACAACCACAACTTCTGCATAAATATGTTACAAAAGTTGTATATTAAGGTACAACTTACAAACACATAAAATTAAAGGGTGGTCCATACATGCTACAGAACTGCCGCTATCTGAGTGAAACTTGCGATTGGCTGATTTATTTAAAGTTGGCTTAGGAAATTTTAAAATTGAAAGCGATAATCATATTAAATAGATAATACATATTGGTCATTTAAACGAGAAAAATAAATCGATTTACACTTGGAAAAATATCAAAGAGAACACAAAGAAAAACGGAATTCAGTTTTTTTGTTCATGTGGGGCTATTTGGGAAAAATTTAAAGGATGGGCAAATTTGACGTTAGGAAGCAAATTAGCTTAAAACACACACCTTTTTTGACAAATTTACTTTTATTGATATCGATGTAAAGTATAAGTATGGGAATCAAGTATGGAATATAAAGTCGGCCGAAATTTCTATCCGTAGCACATTTTTAAAACAAAGAATCGCTTATCTCGTCAAAGCAGAGCCGAATATAATTTTTCAAAACGTCAGTTGTTTATGGGTCCCAGGATCGAAATACATTTTGTATCTCTTTTATTTCATCAAGCATAAGGTCCTTGTCGGCTTTCGAAACTGTTGAACGTTAAAATGAATTTAAAATTTTCAAAGATGTCCGAGCATTTGCTTTTAGACACTTATTCGAACTTAAGTCAAAATGTAATATTTTTAATAATATTTATTTTTATATATTTTTAGATAAAAGAGTTCGAAAAATCTATACAAGACACCGAACAACAAATACTAGAATATCAACAATTTTGGGTGATGTTGCAGAATCACTTTGTAAAATTAACACAAAAGAGAAATGCTCAAATAAATCAAATCCAGATTACCCAACAACGTAATGTAATATTTAATAGAAAGGAATTCACTTTAATAACACATTCTTTCTTCTTTCTTTAACAGAACTATCGATTATTAAGCAAAAATCTTTAAAGGTTGATCAAGAGCTCGAGCAGCTAGAAAACAGTTCCAGAGAACTAAATCGCGATATACAAAAATGTCAATCGAAGGTAGAGCTTCTAAATAGCAAAATAGCTAAAAAACGCCAACAGCACGAGTCTGAGGAAAGTGAGTGTGAAAAAGAACATGGAGATTTATTGGAAAGATTAAAGGTAATTTTGTAGGTAAATCTCTGATTTGAATAAAATTCATTTGAAAATCTCTTCATTAAATTTATTGTAGAATAATGAAATGCTTGTCTTGAAATTGGAAGAAGAAATCAATGAATTGCAAACCGACATCGAACATCACAAAGATATTGTATTGGACAAGCATCGAGAATCATTGTCGTGGGAAACCAAATACAAACTTATAGAGGAAACACTGCGCTGGCGTAAAGAAGAGAGTGCTCTCGACAGTGAACTTGGCACAATGCGAAGCGAAATTCATCGTATGCAAATACGCCATCATCAGCTAAAAAGAGCGCAAGAAAAACTTATTAACGATCTTGATCAATGCGTTATTCATCGTGAATCAATATTTTTCTCGGCTTCTGTAAAGCAAAGTATAGATTCGAAGCCTGCGAAAATTAAACAGTCGTCCAATTCAACTCAATATAAAATTCACGATTTGCGTAGTAAACTAAAGCAGATACAATCTGACATAACCATGCTATCCGACCAACAAATTGTACAAGCGAAAAAGGAATACGAACGTATTCAGGAGGAAATCAAAGATATACGTTGCAAAATCAATCAAGAGGAGTATCAGGATAATTACTTACGTGCAGAAATCGATCAGACTCTTTTATTGAAACATCAAAATCTTGAAAAAATTGTACGAAAACAAAATCGTGCCAAGTCCTATCGACGTCTCAATGCCTCTGCACAACCACTTAAATTGCCACGCTCCGAAACAGCCATTCAAGAACAAATACAAAAACAAATGGAAATAAACGACCATCTAATTGATATTTTGCAATCTTTAAGTTCGGAGCATCCTGAGAAAAAAGCATACTTTGCCAAGTTTTTACAAGTTCTGAAGGATTGAAATAAAATTTTTAGTTTCTGTGCATTTTAAATAATAAATAAATTCAAAAATTAGTTTTCAACAAAGTTTTACTCTCATTAAAAATACAGAAGATGCCTGTAAAACTTAGGACAAGGCAAGATCTATTTAGGTTGTAGTAATTCTTATACGCTTCACTATAAATTTGTGATTTAACGGATGGGCAATTTGAGGTTAAAAAGTAAATTGGTTTAAATTTTTATAAAATTTAGTTATGGAGTAGGATGCCTTACAAATGTGCACCTCTTGTACGTCAGCATAACTGGATTTTATAAAATTTTGAAGCACATTTTGCAAGAAAGCTTCGTTTACGTCGTCAATGTAGCGCGAAATTTAATCTTCCGGAGCATCATTTTGTGAATTGTTCATGTAACCCGCTCTTTCAAATGATTATAGAGAATATAATCCAGCTGCGTTAATTCAGAAAAGCGAATTGTTTAGGTGACTGTGGGACTTTTAGGCTCGTCTTACTGAAACCAAAGGTCACTGATGTCAACCTTAGACAATTGTAGCGACAAGAAAATAGTTATCATGGTCTAGCACAGAACCTTTACGTTGACGAAGTTTTCTTGCTCATTTTCGAACAAATTCTGGCCTGACCACCATATGATCACTTTCTTTAGATACAATGGTTTTTCGAGAACTTTTTATGGATTTTGTGAGCTTGGGCTTAATTTTGACAAATTTGTTTTACATAACCGCCTAAAGATGATTTTGTTGAAAAATGCGTTGTTTTTGGTCAGTGTTTCAAACAGCTAATTCACAAACGTTCGATGCAAACAATGGTCGGTCGGCTTTAATTTTTGAACAAGTAGAGCTTTATAAATGTGAAGGTGAAGATCTTTATGCAAAATGCTGCTTAAAATGCCTCTAGTGAGGACCAATTGTTGTGAAAAAGCTGCTCGAATTTAACGAAGTGATAAAATGAACTGTTTACCATTTTAATGGTAAATTTTCACAATTAAAATTCCTTACTCGAGAATATAACGTTGTATGCTTGAAATTTTCCAACTTTTCATCACATAAATGTTAAAAGATGATAGCTGAATTCTTGACACTCAATTAACAATTTATTCCTAAACTCAAATTTGTATTTTCCACAGCACAATCACAAAGAAGAAGAACAACAATTTACGAAGCAAAAATTTCGCAAATTATGACTGCGAATAAAAATGAATTTTGAACATTCCAACATGGATCACATGGATGGATAAGTTGTCTTGTTTTTCTGGTTATATATTTTACTTCGACATGTATAATTATATGGAAGATCATCAGAAGAGCCAAAGAATATATCAGGAAGACTAGCCGACAAATGAACTTCTTAAAATGGAGCTTGTACGCCCAGGATAGGTAATATAAAATAGGATTGGCAGCAAAGCATTTACAACAATTAGTTCACGTTGCATTTTTCAAATGCAATTAAAATAACTAACTGGCCCTGAAAACAATGCACCACTAAAATGTTGATCGGTGCGTTTCATATTGCGCAGAAAATATTGATATTTTAAAATAAATTTATTAATAAGTAATCTATAATTATTCGGAATCATTATCAATATAAGCAGCAATTTTATTCGTGCTTGATTCCTTTTCAAATAAATATTAAGTGATATTCTCACAAAATATTTATTACAAAACAATTTTCATTAAAAAACATTTTATGATATTCTCATAAAACATTCTTTCAAATAAAAATATTTGAAATGTTTAGCAATGGGGGAGAGCACATTCATATTGCAATTTCACTTTCGCTCACAAAGCTCATCACTGAATTTTACCCCAATATTGTATAGAAAAACCTAAGTGTCTTATATCCAAAGCCAAATTGATTTTATAAGAATTTTTTCCATAAAATCAACATAGCCTAGACATCAAGACTCAAAAACACTTCTATACAAACATTACAAAACATTTCAAAACAACAAAAACATTGTTTATTTTCAATTTCTACATAAGGGTAAAATTCACTGATGAGCTTTGTGAGCGAAAGTGAAAGAATGTTTTATGAGAATATCATAAAATGTTTTTTTTTAATGAAAATTGTTTTGTAATAAATATTTTGTGAGAATATCACTTAATATTTATTTGAAAAGGAATCAAGCACGAATAAAATTGCTGCTTATAAATTTATTAAAATAACAATATGAATAAGAAAATATTTCCGTATGGTTGTTTATAATAAATTTACCCACTCAATTAATCAAGATTAATTTTAATAAATTAATACAGAAATATGAAGTTAAGTGTATTATCGCAAAACACTTAATCAACCAAATATATATATATTGGATAGACAAATTTGAGGTTAGTAAGTAAATTTTCTATCAAATAATTTAATGTTAAGAATTGAGCTGCCATTTTTCTACATTTATTTTGTGAAAAGTTACACTCTCCAGCAAATTAAATTAATTGTGAAAAGTTACTATCAAAAATAGCGAAAATGACACTGTATCACTTCGTTAAATTCGAGCTGCTTTTCTCCTTAAACAGACTCCTTTGAGACCGGTGTACGTAATTTAATCATTTAAAGCGAGGATCATGGTCTTATTTGTGGTGTTAAGAATGAGTCTAGAACATCAACTCGTTGACGTACGTAACATTTTGCGTAAAGATCTTCAGCTTCTCATTTTTAAAGTTGGACTCGTTCAAGAATTAAAGCCGACCGAGCATTGTTGCTTGTGAATTGGCTCTTTGAAAAACTGAATGAAAACAACGCATTTTTTGAGAATATCATCGTAAGTGAAGAGGATAATTTTCAGTTAGGCTGGTATATGGACAAACAACATTTTCGCAAATGGGACTCACAAAATCCACAAATAGTCCTCGAAAATACACTGCATCTAAAGAACCATATGATGCGATTTGTGGTCAGGCGGCTTCATCAGCAAATAAACGCCGTCATCCTGAGTTCTCTGCGCTACAGAACAATGAAAAATTAACCGGTCGCGTAATTTTGCGTTTTAACAATGTCAATTGACCGCCTCGTTTTGCAATTTAACGCCGCTGAATTATATTCTCTGCGACCGGGTTAACTCTTTGAATGATGAATGTCAGCGTTCCATTGAGGAAATAGTGACTTCAAAATTTGGTGAAAAGAGCGTTCTAGAGGTCGACATTTGCCTGACATTTTTCCTAGGTATGTTTTACGCTAACTTGCTTTCTAACCTCAAGCTTGCTTAGCCAAAATAAGTAGAATATTTGTCGAAGAAAATACAGAACAATAATGATACGCTAAAGAGCTCGTAAATTAAAAATTTTCAGGTTATTTCCTATCTCTGATCGTTTTACTGCAGTTTAATTTAAACTGAATTATATTTTCCATAGAAGAAATTACTTTGCAATGTAAGTGCCGTTTACTAAAAACCGCAGAGAAAATCTCTCGTTATGAAGTTAGATTATTAAGACGGTATACCCATTAAATAAACAATGCGATTTAAACAAAATATTTATAATAAAAAAAAATAATACATGTTTTAATTCGGCTATATATATATATATATATATATATATATATATATATCTAATATGGGCATAAGTAGCTGCCTATTTATAACATAAAGATTTAACAGATGTAGCCCTATGACAAATAGACAACAAATTATAGAAATCTTATTAAATTAATAAAATTATAGCATTGACTCAACTGGCATTTTGAGTGCTTATATAGTATATTTTTTATAGTTTTTAATAATACATGGTTTTTGTTTTTATTATTTTATAAATTTTATTTATTTCGTTTTTAATGTTTTTTTGTATGTTTTTTGTTTTTCTTTTTGTTTTGTTTTGTATATAACATTATTTTTTAAGTATTTGTATTTGCGTTGTATTTTACTTGAAATTAATTTTGTATAAAATATGAAATTTTTGTTTTATTATAAATAAAATAAACAAAAATATGTATTTTTCTTTCTGGTATTTGTTTAATTTTATATATATATATTTTTTTTTGAATTGTAAAAAAAACTAAAAAAATTAAATTAAATTAAGTATAAAATTTGTGTTATATTTGTTGCCCATTGTTTGGGCAGTGTGACGACGACAATGACGAAGATATTTGTATAAAAACTAAAAATACATTAAAACAATAATTACATTTTAAATAATAATAAAAAATTAATATATTTATAAAAAAAAAAAAAAAAACTTGGGAGTTTTGTATATTTTTCTTAGCAATACTTAAGTTAAGTTAAAAAAAAATATTAAAATTAAAACAAAATTCTTGCTAAAACGTTGATGATTGTATAATGAAATTAAAAATATAAAAGTTGTTTTTAATTAAATAGACATGTTGTATTTTTTTGTATTAAAATACCATTCTCTAACAACAAAAGGTAAGAGTAAAATCAAATAAAATAAAATGAAATTAAAAAAATGATACAATAATTATAATGCCACATTGAATTTAAAATTTTACTATAATACATGTTGTAATGGTATATGACAAATAAATACATACATACGAGCGAGTAAATAAAACCATTAACTGGCTTTATTTATATTTCGTTATGTGATTTATTGTTTAAAAAATTTTTGGTCTAAACTACATACAAATTTAAATAAAAATTCCAGGTAAAGCTGCATTTTCATATTTTTATATATATTTTTTAATTTATTTTTTTCGCAAGTATTCAAAGAGTTTTTGATTCCTTATTGTTTGTCCTTTTGTGTATAAATGAAATAGACATTTTAAGCATTATGCATATTTTAACAAAATTCTTAATAAAATCCCTAGAAATGTTTTCTCTTTATATGTAGAAAGACAATTGATAGCCTTTTTAAACCGTGTCTTACACGTTTATAACAACTTAAGACTTAATTAGAAATTTTGTTAAATTCTTAGAAGAAAGAAGCGGTCTTTTGTTAAATTTTTTAAAATAAAATTTAACCAAAAATCTCTTCTTTTTGTTGTTTTTTAATTCACACAGAGAAAATGTTCAAGTAAATTCTTAAATTTTAATAAATCTATTTGGCTTTTTTCCAGGCAATACTTGGAATTTTGTAATATACAATCAAATCCCTGTGTAGAGAATGATTGTTGTGGCTTTGAGGGCTTAAATACTAATATCTCGTCTTAGATAATTATCGCTTTTTTAAGGGGATTTTTGTCTAATGTTTTTTTGTTTTTGTTTGTTTGTTAAATACTATATTTTATTAAATATACACTTGAATGTTCTAAATATGCAGTTTTTTGTTTTATACAATATATATTTATATAAACTATATTTAAATTTTATTTTTATTTATATATTTTTGTATAATATTTAACTTATTTTCATTTGTGGATATATTTTTTTTATCTTAGTTATGATATAGTTTTATTAATATAATGTTTTGGGTTTTTATTTTATTTTGTAAGAACCTTAAATTATTTAATGTAACAAACAATTTCTTATTTAAATAATATGATATAGGGCCCAAATGTAACTTTAATTTTAAGAAAATCTTTTAGCGTTAAGTAATACAGTGAACTCGTGGTAGTAACAAGTGAACATTGAACAAGGTTAAATGGTTTTTATCCACTTTCAGTCCGATAATATACAAGAGAGTTTCCACTTAAAAAACCAAAATGATTGCTGAAAACAGATTTTTAAATAAAAAACAAATGCATTTTAAAACAGCAGAGCTGTATAAAATGCTAAATATGTAAAAAAAATGTGAAAACCAAATTTAATAATGTGACACCTAAATTTCATAGCAGAAGGCAGAGCATATAAGATTATTTCCTTTTATTATTAACACAGTACAACACATGATTTTAGGACTTAATTCTGAGAATGTCACGTGAAAGTAGCCCCAAAAATAAAAACTTCTGCATCATTCGTTTTCTCAAGTTGGCTGCATTAATAATTTAATTTCCAAATGAATTTTTATGCTCAAAGTGCACTTTTATCATTTTTTCTATATTTCAACACAATTATATCTCGGTACAGGAGAAAAAAGCGAAACAGCCTACCCGAAAAAAATCGCAAAAACGTCAATTTTTTTCTTCATTTTTTGTCGATTTTTCTTCAATAACTGGATTACAAATCCACAAATGTGCTGTTTGTTTTGTTTATACTGGCTTCATAAAAGAAAACTTTACGCCTTTGCAAAGCTATTATAATAAATTTTCGGCGTAAAATGTGGACCATTTAAATCTGTTTCAGCAGAATAATTACAACATGCTGCTTTAAATTCCTTATTAAACAAGTTCTTTTGATCATGTTTGGCTAATTTTTGAAACGTACTTTTTATTTTGTATATTGCAATTTTTTATGTTCTTCTGGTTTTAAAATGTAATTCAGACTTAGAACAAAAGGATTGTTTATTCTATAGTTATTAAATTAATAATGCAATAAACTTGAGAGAACGAATAATAGAATTCTTATTTTTGGGGCTGCTTTGACGTGCAATACTCAGAATTGAGTCCCACATTAATGAACTGAAAACTGTTATACTGTGTAATTTAGATTGGTTTTGTAAAAGCACGAACTAAATCGCAACAACACTTAAAATAAAATAAAAAACAACAACAAAGTAATTATTAATGAAATGATGTGTTGGGGTAATAATACAAAAGATAAATGTCAAAACGTATATGTAGGAACAATAAAGAAAATGAAAGAACATGAAGACGACATACGAAGGGAAAATCGTTTTTTGCCGGAATATTGTTCTGAAAAATTTGATATTTTTATTACATGATATGGTTATTATGTTTATTTTTAATATCAATGTTAGAACTATTTAAGGGGCTATTAATTGGTCTTTCAATATTAAATAATTAGAGAAAATTATAACAAATTCCATATTATGAAAAATCTTGCTTTATGCCGACTACCGCGAGTTCAGTGTATAATACAAAACGTCTTAACATTGTCTATATAACGATGGGAAATTTTTTACATGACGAGTTTAGTTACATCATTTTCTTTGTACAAAATTAAAAAATGTATGAATGTAAAGTAATAATTAAATAAGTGCTAACATTTTTAAGTGAAAAACAAAAGAAAAATTATCTGATTAAAATCATCTGAAATGAAAATTATTATCTATTACTCCCCAATAACTTAATGTAAAAGCTGTATATAAAAATTAAACTATATATGGTGTTTCCTATACAATTTTCTCAAATTCTATAAAAGCATCGAATGAGTGGTGTGAGGAGTTAATGTTTAAAATCTACAGTTTTTATTTTAATTTTAAACTAAAATTTCAGTTGAAGTTTATTTACATTTACTTTAAAATACCAGGCCAATAAGATCACAAATTTAATTTACAAATGGCAAACTCAGTCCCATATTGTTTTTCCATTGCTTTTTTTTATATTTGCAGCACTTAAATAATTTTACTTTACTAAAAATGTCAAAAAAGACAATCAAAACATAAAAAAAAAAACAAAAACAAATTATAAAAATGTTTTTAATTTTGCTTTATACCATTATTTTGAGCCTTAAAGTATTCTATGTATTTTGTTGTGAAATAAACTGAATGTATTTAAAAGGAAACAGATTACAAGTTTGTACAGATATGTTTATCATTGTTATTGGAAGATAATGAAGAAGAGACTTATAAAAGCAGAAAATATAATCTACCTATTCTAAAGAAATAAAAAATATATATTATATTTCTTCTTTAAGAATCTTTAAGTAAATAAACTGAACATTTTAAGAATCATTTAACATATGAAAATATGGCTGGCTTATCTCTTATAAGAGCATCTAATAAAAACGTGAAACATGAGCAAGGAGAGCTTGATCAGATGATCAGACAATTACGAGTCACCATAATATAACTAACATATAATACAACTAAAAACAATGAAAAGCAAAGTTAATAATCAAAAGAACCATAAAGTAAATAATTCGATGGATTTACTTTTACAAAACAAAAAAAAAACCTGTGGCGTGGTTGAATATTTACTGTATTGGTAAGATAAAACAAATGATATTATATATATATAAAAAAAAAACTTAGAAAATAAAACTGAAAAGAATTAAACAAAGAAAGAATAAAATTAATAAAACTAAATCAAATAAAGACAAATTAAAATTTAAAAATCTTACTCAAATCACTTGATTGTTAATATTTACAATTTTTCTGTGACAACAAACGCTATTCAGGGTGATATTAAATGGACGTAATAGACATCCAACTGCAGCAACAATATTTTACTATGCTGGGGAAGGAATAATAAGAGAAATAGCTTTGTTTGTCTGCCTACAAGTGGTGCTGATGATGTATATGATGTTGATGAGGGGGGAGCTGTTGAGATAATGAAGTCGAAATGGATCCAGACTGCGCACTGGGATGGCGACGCCGAAACAAACTCAGATTATTTAATAGATGTTGCTCTAAATCACTTCCAGAGCTCTGAAGTTGTGGTGGTTGTTGCAGGTGGTTCAACGATTGCTGATGCTGGCTGGCTTGATGGGCGACGGCGGCCATATCCGTTGGCAGATGGGAAGTGGGCGGATCATTTTGGCTGCTTGACGCCTGCTATTGCGCATGTGGTGCCTGATTGTGGGGTTGTAAGTGTGGCGGCAGTTGAACTCCTGGTTGTTGAGCTTGCAATGGTGGTTGTCCACCAGGTGGGAGGCTACTTTGAGCTGTCGGTGGTAGTTGTGGTGGCTGTCCATATACTCCCGGTGGAGGTTGCGGTAACATATGATGTTGTGCTGCGAGTTTTGGACCATCTTCAGCTTTCTCTTCCTCTCTTCTCTTAAGACAAGCGGCCTTAGGATTTAAGTTTCTTTCTCTCACCTGCTGTTCTAGAGTCATTATCACTTCTACGGCCATGTTTAATATGCCTAGTTTTGTCTGTGGCTTATCTGATTTTAGGTGTGTCATGCACATCCGTCCAAGTTCTTTAAGGGCTTCATTTATATCTCGAATACGAATGCGCTCACGTGCGTTGTTTGCTTGACGCCTTTCTTTTTCACGCATTGCTTTAACCGCTGGTTCAGCATCGTCGTCATCATCAGCAGAAGAACAATAACGACGTGGTCGCTTTGATCCCTTTCCTGATGGCGGGCCTTGACCAATCTGCTGTGTGCTTTCCATTGAACTACTAGGTTTTGTGTCAGTGGCATCGATTATGCTATTTATGGTTGACGTTGAAGGTCCATTACCAGGAATGTTTCCAGCGCCAACGCCAACACCAACACCGCTA
The DNA here is from genome assembly GCA_030448955.1 of Trichopoda pennipes. Classification (NCBI taxonomy): domain Eukaryota; kingdom Metazoa; phylum Arthropoda; class Insecta; order Diptera; family Tachinidae; genus Trichopoda; species Trichopoda pennipes. The sequence continues at coordinate 9,654,942 of JASKUP010000042.1, forward strand.
TTAATTGCAGTCGCTGCACTTGCATTTGCATCTTTTCGTTTTTTTCCCTTTGTTGGCCCAGTGGTTGTAGTAGATGTAGTACCAGATACTGCCGTTGAAGTTCGTTCCATTTTTATTTGCGGTGCTAGTCCACCTACCACGCCTGACACACTTTGCACGGACGACGGACCCGCCGACATAACGTCGTGTGTTGTGTTCAGCACTGATGGGCCGGCACCGCCCGCCACCATACCGTGTCCGGACGGGGAGGTTGGCACAAAGGAAGAAAGTCCATCAATATTGTCCATGGCAGAGAGTGCTGCACCTACGCCGCCCAGCAGCTCGGGTTCACAATGATTTCGAAGCACATTTAGTGCATCATCGAGACGCTCATCCATACGAGCGCCTTGAAATACCGCCGCCATTGAATGAAGGCCAGTTGGCACCATTTCCGGTGCATAGCTGCCGCCAGCACCACCTGTTACTGAGCTACTATTGCTGCTGGGCCCACCACCATTAAGAACGGCGTGACCCCAACCAGAATTTGATGGTCCGGGACCAGCTTTGTCTATTAGCATGGATGGGCCTACTAGACCACTTTGTGTGAGTGGAGGTGGAGAATTTACAGGAGTAGAGGGATTTGAACTAAAACTGCTGATGGACTGATCGGCTGTGGACGATGACATATACATATGCTGACGCAAAGTACTGTTTGGTCCACTTGGTCCGGGAATTCCTACAACAGCTGTTGTATTTGTTGTTTTAGTACCGATATTTACACCTACGCTCCCAGGAACATTGACTGCACCAACGCCAAACGCATCATTCTGCATAGCAGGACTATGTTGGGACGCATGATGGCTAGCTAAAGGATGATGACCAGAGTTGGACATCGAACCATGGACTGTGTTATGTGGCTGCGGAGAGTTGTAAAGTGCGGGAGAGTGTGCAGATGGATTTCCGCCAATCTGTTGAATGCTGTTAGTGGGATTACCACGAAATGAACTCATTGGAGGGAGCGAAGTTGTAGCTGGACTATGCATATTGATATGACTGGGATCCATTTGTAAGCCCATATTCGTGTTTGGACCCATGTGATGTCCATCAGGATCATGATGTTGCGGTGGTCCACCAAGATGGTGGGTTGCCATGGGACCATTATTTTGATAAGCAGTTTGTCCGCCATAACCTCCACTTCCAGGCACTGGTGAACCGTACCAGCCACCACTACTACCGGGGCCACCTCCATTACCAATGCCTGTATCAAAATATTGATCTACCGGTGCACCACCAGAAAAGCGAACACCAGCAGCTGTCGCTCCATCATGCATTGGATTAAAATCATCTCCACCATACATTCCATTTTCCATGCCGCCTAGACCGACATAAGGAGACTGAAAACCACCATTTCGGTCAGCTGCAGCACCTGTATTAGCACCACCATTAGTAGGTTGTTTGTTTGCTATTTTATTGAAACAATTTTGAAATACTTCGTACAAATGCATGGGTTCATCATCGCTAGTTGCCATTGTGATTTGATGTTATAAATAAATTATAATTTCAAATCAAATTTTTCGTTTTTTAGTTACACTCCAATTACTCGAAGCCGTTATTTGGGGCGCTACTTCTGTCAGAAATTTTGCTGTAACATAAAAATTAAATAAAACATTAGCGGTAGTTTTGGTCTTATTCAAATAAATAAAAAACTTAATAATTATGCATAAAGTAAAGCAATAAGTCTACTTAATAGCTTAAAAAAGAAATAAATTATCACTTTTGTTCCACCTTTAATAGCTTTTCGTTTGCTTTCGGGATATGGGGTTTTTTTTTTGTTAAATGAAATCTGAAAAATTCTGTTGTTTTTATTCCGCACCACGCAATTTAAAATTCCCAAAATAAAAGGCCAATACTGTCTATTAGGATCGAGATGCCATAGCATTTAAGATTTTTGTATAGGTTATTGGAGTAGAATTTAGAAAAAAAAAATTATGCGAAATTAAGACATTTAACGTCATTAACACCAACATAAAGTGTTCAAATATCCAAACTCCCATTCCTTAGTTGTCTCCTTCAATATCTCAGTGATATCTAAAAAGTTATGTTGACTGCGTATTTAAATTGACTTTAGTCATTAAAGGTGTGTTAAAGTTCTAATCAAACATTCCTCTGTTATTTCGGATATTAAGCGGTTTTTGCTCAGACAAACTAAATCAATCCTAGTAAAACTGATACCATGAATCAAGTTCTATCTATGTAAATCTACAATACTTGTTACCACACACACACGTGTATCTTGATCACGACGATTGGATTTTTTGCTCCGGAACGCTTCGATTTTATCTTAGCCAAATAATTTTGGAATTTCGAAAATCTAAAAATTATTTCAAAAATTGAACTAGTCTAATTAAGGATTCTTTTAACTACCATGTGTATGATATTTTTTTTAGACCACTGTTAGTGTTGATAAGACCTGGCCTGGCGAATTTATCACCGGTTATGGTCTTTGTCGCAAATGTAATATAACTTCATTGCTACTGCTACTGTGGCGACTAAAATAGTAATTTGTTAAAACTGCCTTTTGGTGCTCACTTTTACGATATTCAAGAATTAATAAAAAATGATGAGTTATTTTGCCCATAAGTAACTTTGTTGGAATCATTTTAATTTAAAGAAATTTGGTAGGCTTAAGCATGGATGTTTGGATCAATTGTTTCAGCTATTTAATAGCTTTCACAATTAATATTAACCGGCCGTTCAGTTTTTTTTTACCATTTACTTTAGGCTATTAAACCAAATAATTTCTGAAATTTTAATAACTCTATTTTGATTTAATAATGTTCTAATATTTAAAGTCCCAATTACTCCTAGAATTAAATACACTGGTAAGCAGAAGTGGTTGCATGTTTACGACACTGACTTTGGTCAGCCAGAAAAGTAAAACCATGCAAGCAAATCCAAAATTTTTTAAAATTTTATTTGTTTTATTTTATTTGTAACAAATAAGAGTAAAAATAAACAATAATAAATGATATGAATTAAAAGGTTTAATAGTTAGTTCATAAATCCATTTTATAAGTCATATCATTTACACGACCCCAAAAGTTACCCATGTTTGTTAGGGCTGTTTTGTACTACCCAAGCCATCTTTTCACGATTGGCTGCTTGTACGGTTTTGGTTTTGTGGATGACGAAAGTCATTATTATGAACATGCACTTTTTCTCGCCACTGTATTTAATTCTCTAATTAATTGGGACTTCATATTCAGTTATTCAAATTTCTGAAAGTATTTAGTTTAATAGTCTAAAATAAAAAGAATGCTGGATGGCGGATGTAGTAATGAAAAAATATTTTACCAGTTATAATTCTTCATTTTCATTTTATTGCTTGATTTATTTCCGAAATTCATTTCAAGCATAGCATTTTAACAATATAAGCATATTTATTCAATAAAATATATACACGCATACATATGAGACATACATTTTCACATTTAAATTATAGTCTAAAAACAAAGATTTTCGTTTTCTCTGGTAATTGTTACAAATTAAATAGTAGAATCTTAAAGATTATAACCAAATGAATAAATTTAATTCGGTTTATGTTCAGGTATATTATAATTTCTAAACTTATATTTTTTATTAAGGAAATATTTCGTAGCTAACTGCACTTTTCCATAATGACCACTTATCTTCTCAAGAATTTTTCAAAAATTGCCATATTTTGTCAACTTCTGAAAATATTACGGATATCCCATAATCATGGGTTCATAAAGTAGTGCTTTCAACAACGTCACCGCATAGAGTGTTAGAAAATCATGATTTTGTTGTACTTTATGACCTGTTTTACACATTTAACATTTTAGTCACATTAAGTACAATCTGACGCCATTTTTAAATATTAATTCTAACATAAACCGGACGAATTCGTATTATTACAATGAATTCAATTTCGCACGAAAATCGCATTATAATAATTTAATAATTTATGAAAATGATGGTTCTGTTAAAGTTACAGTTCGTAAAGTTCGTGATATTTTCGGACACCAAATCGTCGGCCTGAGACCGCTATTAAGAATTTGGTCGTTAAATTGAAGTCGACAGGCTCGTTCAACTGAAAACATCGCAGCCGTGAGGCAGATCCAAATTTGTGAATTCCTCGACGTTCTTAACAATTGGGGTTATCCAAAACTACCACATGGCAAATTTTACATATGGCTTTGACTTTGAAGACTCACAAGGTTCAACTGGTGTAGAAATTAAAGCCGACCGACCGTCGAAGATTCGCTCAATTCTTTCAGAAACAACCGGCTGGTTTTTGTGAAAATAACGGTCAATGGATCAACTCAGTTTTGGCCTACTGTTGACCACTTGGATATCACTGGCACATGGATTTAACATAACGCTGCCACATGTCACACAGCCTATGAAACGATCGGGAAATTTCCCGATCGCATAATTTCACGACAATCAGCAATTAAGTGGCCAGCTATGTTAAGAACACAGCCAGTCAAATCGATTTCAGCCTTAAAACCTATAATCCGTGATGTGATTAATGAAATAGGACCGCCATTTTGCAAAAAAACCTGATTACAAACTTTGATGAAAGAATCGACATCTGTCAGCGTGGTCGTTGTGGACATTTGTCGAATATAATTTTTCATTCACAATTGCCGACTTCTCTCTTCGTAATGCAATAAAAATTTGAATCATCTTATTTTGTTTTAGAAAACAAACTTCTTATTAAAAAAAACCCGGTATAAAATTTTTGCATATAAATTCAACGTAATCAATGTTTAAGTTTTTTATTTTTTTTTCATTTTTAGCCATTTATTAACTTTTATTAAATCGAGCGCAATTTTGAATTGACATGTTTAATTTTCGGCTTGTTTAAAAATAAGAGCTTCATTCGCATAGAGAACTATTTCACACTTGTATCGTATATTTGGCATGTTAGTATTTATATCTGTAATAAACGATTATGCACACAAAACCCAACAGGGCTCGGTACATCGAAATTATTATATTATATTCGATTTTACATTGTTCGCTTTTGTTGTTTGCCTGTTAAAATTTGTTTTAAGTTTTAACCATTTCTAGTTAATTTATTTCTTTTCGCATCAGATTTTAATCTTTACGATTATTTTATGTTATTTTTTTAATAAATATCTTTTTTCAGTATCTATTTTATATTTATACGCATTTTTACAGCTTTACATTGTTTCTTTACTTCATTGCATTAGGACTCTCTATTGTTGTCTTAACAGTAAGATTCACAAACGGTTTTTCAGATACCATACTATTATAGTTCGCTAAATATTCTTTCAAGCAACATATTCATTCATTACTTGATTTAGAAATGAAATTAAGGAAATTAAGCACACATTGTCTGTTAAGTGGATAACAGCATAATGTTAAGTGTAAAATTAGCTATGTTAAAAAATATGGTTTTTATTTTTGCTAATGAAATGCTAATTTGCCTTCATACACATTTGTTGGTTAATAATGCCAATTTAAAATTTTTAGGAGGAAGACTTACTTATGTTCCATTCAGTCTAATCTTTCAAATATTGATATAAATTCTAATTTATGAAAGAGGGCACAAAAAATTTAAGTTAAAATCCGCAATTACACTTAGGACTATAATTCTAAGGTCCCATTAGCTAAAGTTAATATTTCATAGGCCAATTGAAAGTTGTGCAATGCTTTTTTAAGTGAAATTTTTAACTTTTTTAGGTATCGCCGCCTACGTTTTTTGCACGTATAGAAATACTCTCGTTCGTTTACTAGCTTGTAGAAAATTTTTTATATTTTAATTTTTGTCTTTAAATTATCTTTTTTATATTTATTATTATTTCTTTTTAGTCCGCATGTTCCTAATATAATGTATGGAGGTTAGGAAGTAAATTGCCTGTCAGATGATTAAATGTCAAAAGTTCAGCTGTCATCCTTAGACATTTATTTAGCAAAAATGTAAGCAAAGAATATCAATTATGAAAAATTACTTCGAAAATAGTGGAAATTGCACTGTAAAGTACTCAAGCTCCTTCTAAAAACGCTGTATGTAATTTAATCGTTAAAGTCGAAGCTCACGGTATTGTTGCCGACAGTAGACCAAAACAATACGCGCTTTTGGCCGCAGTGGTGGAAACATAGCAACTGTACAGTAGTGTTGAGAATGAACATGCAACATCAACTCGTCGGCGTTCGAAACAACTGCACAACATTTTGGACAACGACCTTCATCTTCAAGCTTATAAAGTTCTATTCGTTCAATATTTAAAGCCAAACAACCATTGTTTGAGTCATACTTTTGTGAATTGGGTGTTTGAGAAACTGAACGAAAACAACACATTTTATGCATAGGGGCTGGCTTAAGTAAGCAAACAAATTTGTCGCATAAGGGGCTCACAAAAACCACATCCAAAAGCCATTACATCCAAATAAAGTGGTTTGTGTCCAGGCGGCATCATTTGTCGTAAATAAGTAAGGAAACTTCATCGCCATGAATTCTGTACGTTACAAATCAATGACCTATGGTTTAAATAATAAGGCGCCCCCCAAACAAAAATCGATTATTGGGTGAGATATTTCCAGTTCGTGCGATTTCTCGATTTGGCTATGTCAGTTGGCTGCCTAATTCTGGGATTAAGGCCACTGGATTATTTTCTCTGGAGCCAAGATTTACGTGAACAAACCACAAACAACTGAAGCTGTGAATAATGATATTCGACGTTACATTGACGAGACAAGTGAAACTTTGTTCAAAGTATGCTTCAAAAGCGGATGTCCACCGATGTGCTAAAGGTGGACAACATTATATTTCATTTTTTATTTTCATATTTCTGCCTTACATTGGTGGCAATAAAACTAAAGTTGTCAAAATAGGTGTATATTTTAAGTCACACTCTTTTCTATAAAAGAGTAACACTTTTTTATTTAATCATGAGAAGAAATAATAACACATCATGAATAGGTATATAGTGCCGCATCTACAGGGATAGTTGTCAACGAGCAATGACAGTGATTTAAATCTTTTTATTTCTTATGAAAATATGACCATTTCAAAATAATAGAAACACCTACTCATATATGAGGAAAAGAGATCAGATTAGTATAATCATAGAATAAAAAGCTATAGCTGTAGCAATTCAAATCGTACAATATTCTTTTCCAAATAAGACTTATGTGCTTTTTTGTATTCCAGACTAACAATCTGTCTAGAAAATTCGTACAGAAATAACATAAATATATGAGTTCTTGCCATACAAACTCTGTAGATATTTGTTTGACTGGTATGAAAGAAAGAGTACTGCAATGAAGAATAATAATGTTTTTTAATAAATGCTGATTTTAGAACAAACAGCTCCTGAGCTAAATTCCGATTATTTTTTATATAGTTGGATATGACGTATGTATAGTGAAGGTTATTATTATCTGAAAAATGTGATTTTCAACACTATTTTATTTGCATACATAAATATATAAATAGTATATATACATATATATATATATATATATATATATATATATATACGTATTTGTGTATGTTTAGATATATACGTATGTATGTATTCATGTATGCACCTATGTACGTACGAATACATGTGTGTGTCTGTACATGTACCGGCAAAAACAATAGCAGTTATCAGTTATATGATTCATTTAGTAAGTGAACAATATTTTGTCAATAGATGAAATCAATCCCGTTTCTCTCTCTTTCTCTCTCTCTCTCTCTCTCTTCAAATGCAGAATAACATCTTCGAATGTAGAATGTTATGGGTATACTTTTCATAATGCAGAGTGAAACCTATTTGTTTTTACATACGCATATTAAAAAATGTGATGCTACTTTAGATAAACGAAGTGTTTTTATGTGGAGTCTTCAAGTAAGACAACTATCCAAATCATATGAGCACAAAAATGCTCGTCGGTCGTTTAAAGACTAGGTATATTATGATCATTATGAAGCTTGATAGAGAATATTTGAGTTAAAGAAAAACATTTCTGAATCAAAACTTACTTACAGGAAGCATCTATGGGTGGTAATTTGGGAGTCAAGGAAGAAAGTTAGCAAATAAAATTTGGACTTGGTTTAATGCATATCAAGGCGCTGCCACCTATGTTATTTCCAACAAAAGGCTTGCAACAAAAGGTTAATTTCGTGACTTATTTATTTATATAGGTATTTGCATTATTTAATCTTAATTAAATTATTTTTACCGCCAAAATTTTGTAATCAAATGTTTTGCAAATTATTTCGGTTATATTTAATAAATGCAATAGACATCTATCTGATGACACATTATTGCTTTGTATCTAAAATATGTAAAAAAAAGTACATAGAAATTATATGTAGTGCTATTTTTTTTACCGCAGTTGTATGTATGTATGTAAATATGTAGGTATGTATGTATATCCTCATATCCACATGCCTTTGTTTTTTGTTCATTTTGATTGACAGTCAAAGGGTCAAATGTTATAAATAATAAATAAATTGGCGAATCTTTTCTATTTTGTACACATTTTCATTATTTAATGACAAAAACAAAAGTAGGACTCACAAAGAATTCAATTTAAAATCATCAAAAATCGTTTCATTCAATAGCAAAATAAAATCTAACATTGTGGAAAAAATGTAGCAAATGAAAATATTAACAAAAGAAAAACCAGTAGAACCTGAAATCAAAGGCAAGTAAAAAAACGTCAGCAACAACAAAAAACTTGTTGCTAACAAAAAATTACTAATTACTTATAAAATATGCACACGCAAGAAAAGCGAGAAGAAAACAAAATTATGAAAGGTAAAACAAATATTTGAAACCGATTAAATAAAATTACAAATAAATGAAGAAAAAAATTTAATATTTCGATTTTTGAACAGATTAAGATACAAAAAAAAGAATAAAAGTAGAAATACACATGCACATATTATATAGTACTCTGCTTCTCTCAATGCACATAAGCATTCATACAAACACAAATGCACAATCAAACAAACAAACTTAAAACAAACGGACAAGGAATTAAGAAAAAGAAAATTATAATATAAAAACTTACATCGCAAAGGGAAAGAGGTGCAGCAGCGCCCTCGTTTATTCAACTGCTCGTGTATAAAGTGCACTTCTCCTCCCTCAACCAAAAATCAAGAGGTTTCGAGGGCGAAGTTCAGTAGTGAACAAGATGAAGGAGGGATAAGCCTGTTTTTATACTCAAATTTACGCTTCCTTAATCGAACTGAGCGGACGGTACTTCCAACGTTAAACTTTTTAATTAATATAATATTTTTGTATCTTTTTCTTAAGCAACTTGATTTTTTTTAAACAAGATAAAGAACAATTTATCTGTTCGATTTTTGTTTTTTTTTATTGCTTTAAACGATGACGATCACGTACGACACGACAAAATACTATTTTTTCATAATCTCTTATTTATTTTCATTTACATATGTACATGTCTTTTAATATTTATTGCTGGAAGAGACGTTTTGTCTCCCTATGGTACAATTCGCCTGACAAGCTAAGCTTGTATTTTTGTTGACTGACCACAATTATTGTTTGAAAACTGTTATCTTCATTTGCTTTCCATTTTCCACCTTTTTCCTAAGGTGGTGCGGACAACCAGTCAGCCCAGCACTGCTGCCTTACACTCAACAAACTACACCACAAAAAAATAATAAAATACAACCAATCAACGAACCCAAATCTCTCACAACTACACACTACAATTCTGTTTTGGGCTAAACTTTTTTTATTTTAAAACACTTTTAATTGCATTATTACATAATGAATTTTATGCACAAGCATTTTTCATAAGTTTCTCTTCACTTTTTTCACAAATTTATGCAAAATTTTATTATATTTATGTATATATTTGATTAAAATTGCTGCAATGAAAATTCTCCTGTTTCGTGATAATGTAAACTATTGACATAAAATGCACAAGAGAAAATGGCGGCGTACATGTCTTCGTTCAGTTTATTCGAGTTCATTGTGTAAAATTCTTCGTTCTGTTTCTACTTGTTTTTCGTACTGACTGGTTGCCACAAGAAGCAAAATTAGAGAGACAATCTTTACAAACTTAGGTTTGTGGAATGTAATCAACAAGTCTGGCATTCTATTTTTTATTAATAATATATCCTCACTAGACATTTTCGACATTTCCTTTCGTACGTTTAGTTAGTTTCAAAATAAATTAAAGAACATTTGAATTGGTTAATATTTTTTTTTAACTGTTAAAAACTACAAATGATAAAACAAAAGGAAATAAACGTCCACCAATTTCCTTTTTAATCTTCTTATCAAATTATGGTAGTTAATAAGAATTGTCACAAAAAGTTTGCAAATTGTAACAAATTTTTATTTACCAGTTTAAACTTTATTTCAGTAACAGAGGCTTTCCCCTTTTCGGTATTTAAAACCACAACTAGTCAACATTTTTATATCGTAGTTATTCTTGTTGTAATTCTGAAAATTTTTTTGGGCGAAAAATATTTCTTTTCTGGAAAACAAAAATTCCACATGACGTAGCTGTTGCTGAGTTGACAATCCATGGCCGAGTGTAATTTAATCGTTTCTAGGGCGAAGATTCAATTGAATTGCGATCGCTTAATGCACGCAAGTGATCTTGCTTATATCCAATTCGCTTACAAAGGACATATTTTGGGAAATATTTTTAAATAAACGTTTATTAATACCAGTGTCTTTTTTCATTGAGATTGAAAAGGAAATTAGTAAAACAGTATTAACGTGAATGTAATTAATAACATGTTGCCACAGACCAGCAAGCATATTATTTGTATAATACGGTATTATATAGAAACTTAAAAGTCTTCTTACAACAAGTTTGGTTTTCGCGGGTTAGATAAAAAAAAAATAATATGCACAAACACAATATATGCTGTAACACAGTTTGACATGCCTAAGCCCAGTAAAAATAAACTTCAGGTACAGAATCAAAAAGTAAAAAATGTGCTAGCAAACTGAAGAATTTTAATTCTGTTCTAGTGGCAGCACTGTAAGCCACACACATTTTAGATTCGTCCGGCGGTCACGTTTTTGTGTTTGTTTTTGTCAATCTAGTTAAGTTGGTAATTTTGGAAATGTCTATAAAATTATTAAAGCAAAGTGTTGACATAATTGAGGAAGATCTTCAGCAAACAAAAAGTAAAAATCCTTGTTTTAAGTTGAATGAAAAATGCTTTAAAAATACAGTGGCTCCAGTTATTTAATGTTTAAAAGGCTTAAAAATAATTTAGTGGTAATAAAGGAACGCATTCGCTTTAGCGGCAATGCTAAAATTAAAAAGTTTTTGGGGGTGTAAAAATCAATTTTAACCAAAAAGTAATTTCAGGGCAACATTTAGTTTCGGAATTAAGGATTTGGACAATATGGGTATCGTAGGCAAAAAAAAAACTAATAGTAAAAAAAAGCTAGGTGTGCACAAAGATCAACACTTCGCTCACTAAAGACTTATTGCATAGCAAACGTTCGCTGGGCCCAAGGTTATTCTCGTCTATGATATGGCATCTATCACAGAATTCACTAATGTATGATTTCCTCCACAGATATATCACCAAAACAAATCGCTAAATGCAGAAAATGAAAACATTCACAATTTTTCAGGTGTTTCTAAAAACGCGCACTGGCTACTAATAGATTGGAATTACTTCAATACATTTCTAGCATCTAATAGGAATTCCAATAACCTTTTCAATGATACCTTAATCATTCCATCATAAAATATCCGAAATTTTGATGGTACATAACTGCAAATAATGAAATAGTGTAATTTACAACGATAACGTTACTAACCGGAATTCGAAAAAGGATGTGGAATCGTTTTAAAGAGTACAAAATAATTTCAGTAATTGGTTACAAAAATTAGCATTAAATAGATAAAATAAATTTTTGGGTACCTTCTGAAAAAATTAGAATTTTGTAGTTACTTGCCCTTAAAAATTTCAAGATTAATCCTGTCTCACGCGAAACTAATGATATATGTATGTACATATGAGGGTAGCACTTGGGAAACTTAGCCTGATGCAGCAGCATAAATACATTTTTTTTGCAGATATATGCAAAAACTAGTCTCTCTGCAAGTATCTGATTACGCCATAGCTATAGTTTCCTGATCTTATATATCAGAAGCTATCAAAATAAAAGGGAGTAAAAGGGGCAGTAGTGCAAGCCGGCCTGATTTTTTTCGCCAAGCTGCTGTCGATTTTATAAGGTCAGAAACAGCCGACTAGTTTCGACTCAACAAGACAGTTTTTACTTTTTTGATAAAAATCTAAAGTGCCGGTAACACTGCCGTATGATTGATTTGAAATAACCTGATTTTTCTTAACACTTAATAGCAAATTTCTACGGCAGAAAGATTGTACCAGCGTAATAAGCAGCTCAATCTCATCGAAAGGCGGCCAGCCGCCTAAGCCGTCCTTTTCTGTAATTGTTGAAAAAATCACTCTGCCGATGTTGAAAGTTCTTATCTGGCAACAAAATTTCAGCTGATGCAGCTTTTGCTGAATTGACAATCTCTGGCTAAACAGGAAAACAGGAAAATACGTTTCTTTTAGTTATTTTAAAAGCTTTGAAAAAATCTATAAAGTTGTTCCAGAGTCGTGGAGAGATGTTATTATTTTGTCGTTAGTTTGTCGACACGAGACAAAATAAAATTACATAATTCTAAGTTCCTTGCGTAACATTTTTGAGAATGAAGATCCATTTTGTCTCTGTTTACTCAGAATTTTGTTTTTTTTCTGTTTTTATTTTATTATGTTAAATAGGCTTAACCTAGTTAGCTGTCTGTCACAGGCTATTTGGGACAATTTGCGAATTCCTTAATGCTACCTTGAAGTAAAAAGAGAATGCCAAGATAAAAAGAAAATAGCTTTGAACGAAGGAAGAAAGATCATAGAGAATGAAAAGCGGAGGTGGTGAGACGCAGAAGAGAATCCGTAATTAAAATGCATTAAGTTAATATGACCTGGGCTATCGTGTCGTTAATACGCTGCCCATAGGCAGATAGGGGAGTGTCAATTATGAAGCACTGTCCTTTTTTCAGTTCATCCGCAGTTTAGTAGTTCCATCTTCCATTTAAGGGTGATAGTTGACTTTTCCGCCGTTGCATTTAAGGATGACCAATATTCAGAATAGAAAAATTTGCACATTCTACAACAACTGACTCGAAAGCACTTAAGACTCAAGGATGATATATGCTTTTACCGTAGATTACTTTAAGCGAAACGTAATACCATATTAATTAAACGTTTTCTGTTATTTTAATACACATAACAGTTCCAAAACCAACCTACAATCTATAAAAACCTCCTAAAAAGCAAAGCATCTTTAATAAGACCATAATATTAATTCCTATACTTAGAAAACAAAAAATTGACATTAAAAAAAATTTGAGCCACGGTATATTGAACTTTTTATAGGTAAAAAAACACCGTTGATCAGCAATAAAAAGCATGACGCCTTGTCTTACAAAACCATTGCCACAGAACATTTTTTGAAGAAGGACAAGAAAAGATTACAAGATGTAAAACAAGAATTAAAATTTTCTAATAAAAAAGCTGAGGAAAATATAAAACGTCTTTTGGTGCTGTCAATGAACACCGTTAAAGCCAAAGATGCAGAAAAGGTTAGTGATTCGTTAATAAATAATATATGTATGTATGTTTTAGTTACTTGTTAAATATATTTTAGATTGTCCAACGAGCTCATACAGGCCGTTATATTGAAAAAGTTGTGCCAAAAGTCAGGGAAGAGTCCATATTCACAGAGGAAGACTTTCGTAAATTCGAGGAAGAATATTTTAACTCATAGCTTAATTTTCCAAATATGTTTAATAACATTCTTATATGTTCTGTTTCTACTATGGATTAAGATGTCTTATTTTTTTGGACATGAAATCTTTGTTTAATATAGTTAAGTGTATTTAAAACTATTTCAGATTATTTGTAATTAAACTTGTAAGTTTAATAATGAACTAATATATACTATAGGTGTTATGCGAGAGAGCCTTTGTCTACACTGGAAAAAAAAATATCGAGACAAAATCATAAAATTATATGTGCATTTCTTATACTTGTGGGGTGGGCCTAAAACAATAATTCTCAGTTTCGCCCATAAGCCTAATGGGTGGTTAAAACGAAAAAAATAACATTTAATGAAAAGAAAAAAGCAAAAGAACACTTACACTCAGGCATGCCGTAGAAGTAAAGAAGATGTTCCTGTTTTCCTTAAACAGTTTAATGTTGTATCGAGAACATGAGTTTGACGAACTGAGGGTTAATAATACCAATAAAAGCGCAAGATGCAGGTTTCGTACGAAATGGCTGCCTTGATAATTTATTTTTATGATGAAGCAGTTCTGCTAAACTCGAAAGTACTGGCTGAAGAAAAAAATTTTGGATCGTAAATAAAATTTTTGTTAAAACGTGGTGGTTATACTGCTGTAAGTTATAGCGTAATATCCCCTTAGTTTTACAAGTTATACATTTGGTTTTTTATTCGGATTTTTACAGAGCAATTCATTTAAGTTTTTACCGCTTCAAATTATCGTTTCATTATTGATAATATGACAATAATAATTTATTTATTTCCATAATAACTTATGTTAAAAAGCTAAGATTTTTCTTATTCTAAAAAATATTCCGGAATATTGTACACTATTCAATAATATGCTAAACAACTCCTATTTTCCTTTTGCTTGGAAAATTGTAAAAGTTGTTATACTGCCTAAGAAAAACAGAGACACCAGTAATCCTAGAAAATTACGTGCAATAAGCTTATTACCGAACATAGTAAATTCCTTGAAATCTGCAATATAATGAGGATTTCTATATGGGAATTGATGGCACAGTTTAGGTTCAAATATAAGCATTCAAGAGTCCATGAGATGCATTTATTGGTTTTGAACATCCATTGGAACTGGATCTAGTGGATTTCGAAAAAGCCTATAGTATTTGGATACCTTCCCTGATATACAAACTTTCGAACTAAAAATTTCCTCAACATGTGATAATACTTATCTACATTCTTAGTCTGCAATAGGAACAAGATGAGTTCGAAAAGTTTTAATATTGTTAATGGTTTCCAACAGGGTACAGTAAACTCTCCGATTTTATTTAATTTTATTAAATATTGACCTTAGAAAAATCGAGAACGTTATAGCTTTTGCTGATGACATTGTGATTTATCACGCGGATAATAAGATTGATAGAATAAATGATAAAACTACCGAAATACTTTAGAATGGTACAAAAGAATGAATGCTACAGACTGGCAGATGAGGATTAACTTAGATAAATGTGCGATATTTTATTTCGTCTCCCTGTAGAAAAATGCAACAGTAATATAAAAAACAATTGGAAGTCATTTACAGTTGAATCAAATAATAATGTAGACATTTCGAATAAGGGAATGGTGAAATATTTAAGAATAAATATGGATAAATTTACTTCGATGATCATCTGAATTTTTGTAAAGTTTATGTAATTTATTTTTTAGTAATTCTTTTGAAAAATAATACATTTTTCTTAAAGTAATTCATGAAGTTTTAAAAATAATTGAATTTTAATGGCCTTCACCCTCGGTGACACATATGCGACATCTTATCAGAAAGTTATTCATTACTGCCTGGAGTGATGCAGCGGGAATTGCCTCAATTACCGTTCGAATGGATTGCTTTAAATCATCTAAATTTGTTGGGTTTGTTTTTGTAAACTTCTTCTTTGCAATAATACCACAAAAAAAAAAAAACAGGTGCAGTGAGCTCAGAAGACTTGAGAGGCCAACGGAAAGTGGAGTTTCTTGAAATCAGTTTATTGGGGAATTTTTTCCGCAATTCTGTCATAACAGGCGTGGCTCTGACAAGTTGCTCCATCTTGTTAAGGCCAAACAGAGTTGAAAGGAATTCTCTTTCGGCGTATTTCTGGAAAGAAAAATTCGTTCAACATCCTTAAGTAACGGTCTCCGTTGACCGTATCATTAAGACCGTTTTCATCGAAGAAGTAAGGCCCGACAATGAACCTCGAAGAAACTGCACACCACACTGTGACTCGAAGTGAATGTATTGCATCTGATAGAGTATCTGTGGGTGAGAATTACTACATATTCGAAAATTTTGTTTGTTAACATTGCCGTTTAAATCAAAATGTGCCTCTTCAGACATAAAAATGCAGTTTAAGACGTTTTCATTCTCTGATGCCATTTGAATGATCCCACAAAATTCCAAGCGAATCGGGAATTCTCTTGGGTTCAGTTTGTTTGTTAATTGAATCTTATATGGAAATAAGTTTAAACCTTGGTGCAAAATTTTCTGCAGACTCCCATTTGAGCAGATAAGCTCCTTGTCGTAACTCGAGGATAGGATTGTATGGCAGCAGCTAGAGCAGCGATAGTTTTCTGCGTCCGAACTGAGGGATCTCGATGGCAAAATTCTTCACGAGCCTCATTATAGTCCATCTGCTAGGAGGAGTGCCACCAAACGTGCGTCTATAATCTCTTTAGACGGAAACAACGGACTCTAAAGCGTGAAAGCGTTGCACTATCCAAACTCTTGTTTCATTGTCCCAATGAAAATGGAACAGGTGTGTTGCACTGAAAATAAATTATTACGTTTTTTTTTTGGTAGCAGCTTTCATCAGCCAACCTGTTGATAAGACAAGAAGGGCTTTTTTTATATATGGGAGAATATTTTGTTCAAAACATATCAGAAGTTATGTTAAAATACTTTTGTACCAATCTTTGATAAGACCGATATTAACATAGGGTTGTCAGAAAATGGTTCAATATCTCACCATCTTACTAAGAATGTTTGAAAGATAATGTTTACGAACCTGTATGTCTTCTCTACAGGTCTCCAACTAGTAATTATAAGAAACATATTTCAAATCAAAAGTTGTACAATATCGCTAGAAGTAGCAGGATCTATAATTTTATTATTCACCTAATTAGGAATGATATAAGGAATAGTCAAGAATGTTTTAAAAACAATTTAATAATGGCTCCTTATCACGTTAATTTTGAATACATATATATTAAACCTTACGAAGTGGGTGTGTACCATCTGAGGCGTTTTTGTATCTCTATAGCAAAGGCTATATACAGAATGAAATTGGCATTAGAATATTTTACCACATCTATAGAAGCGTCACTATTAAAGCTGTTGCAAACAATGACTTTGCACGGATGTTTATTCAAGAGATACAAGCCAAATAAATCCTTTTTCCATTTTATTCTTTGACTCAACTTTTATCCTTTGTTCAATATATAAGTAAGTTTTTTTACACGTTTTCTTTACATACAAATATAAATTCAAAAGCATATAATACATTTCTGTATACATATATGTATGTATTTTGTATAAATGTAAATCTTTTAATTGTCAAAATAATGTAAATTAAAAAATATTAAGTAGTGTAATTAGAGCCGTAATAAGGGACTGTGTATAGTTGTAAAAATATAACTCCTACTATTTGTTAATTTATAGTTTAAGCATATTAAACCTAAAATAAAAAAAGCAAAGATTTTCCACTTTCTAAAAGTATTTTAGATATCCCACTATTATGGGTCCATAAAGTAGGCCCTGTGCCATCATTCGTAATTAATGTATTATACCAGGTCATTATGCAAAAATTGAGAAGGTCAAAATTCCAATTATAGTTAAATGATTAAGTGAAAAATTATTTAGATAAATTTAAATTTATCTTCGATTACATTGTAGTGTAGAGTTTTTTGATAAAATTTACGATGTCGGCGAGGCCAAATTATATTCTGATTTAATAACCCAAAGACTGGCGCTGCAAAATATTGTTTGCGTTACATACAGTGCTGTTACATAGTAGCTAAAGCTTCAGTACCAAACATTGGCGTGTAGTTCGGGAGTATTTATAACTCTGGCATATGACGTCAAACCTTTTAATTTCTTGGGCCATCATTTAAAGCTGTTTGTTATTTTTCTAACAAATATGTCAGCTAAGGTGCTTGAATTCGAGTGCAGTGCCTTGCATGAATCATTTCTTAAGAGCCAGGTCGGATATTAAAAAAAAAGAACTTTGTTTTTATATTTAGGTACGAAGAAAATATTTATTTGATAATGAGATGTATCTGCATGTACGTTTTAAGTCATTTGCCTTGTTTATTGTCATCAATAACTAAGTTAGTGGAAACAATAATTTGACTTAAGCTAAGTTTGATTCGTGACTTTGACCTTTGACGGACCGTAATCTCGATTCTGCGAATAATTTGTTTAAAGGTATGGTATGATGCTTAGATAATGTTGAAGTTAGATTTGAGTGAGCTGCCGACTAAAAAAAGCCTTTCTTTAAAAAAAATTGATCGCAAGATTTTTAATTTGCCAACGTTTTTATACCAACATTGGTAGCGTCTAATCTGTAAGCGACACAATCTTTTTATTTTATAGATGAAAATTTGTTTTTGATGCCTTCAAAGTTTCAGAAGCTTCCAATCCTAATTACCTTGCGAATGTGGCTTAATTAATTGGAATCAGAATTTATGATAGTAAAAGGTGTTTTTTAAAGTAGATAGAACTTTAAATTGTAAAAAGTAACACAAAAAATGAAGTTTTGATGAAACATTTTTTTTTATTTGTTTCAGTATACTCTGACAAATCATCATGAATAGACTCTCGCTTGAACAACGATACGAAATTATCCAAATTTACTTTGAAAATCAGTCGTCGATTCGCGCAACTTATAGACGACTTCGTCATTTTTATGGCGTACATAATCGTGCATCTGAACAAGCAATTCGTCGAACTGTCGATAGATTTCGTACCACATACTCTCTAGAGGATGCAATAACACCAACACGTCGAAGGAATGTGCGTACTGAAGAGAATATCGCCGCTGTAAACGAAAGTGTGGAAGAAGATCCAAATTTATCAATTCGTCGTCGGTCGCAGGAATTGGGGCTCTGTCCGTCCACTACGTGAAAAATTTTGCGCAAAGATCTCGGCCTACACCCGTATAGGATCCAGCTGCTGCAGGAATTGAAGCCACGAGACCATTATATGCGTCGTTCTTTCGCCGATTGGGCTCTAGAGCAGTTGGCAACTGACCCGTTGTTTTATCGCAAAATTGTGTTCAGCGATGAGGCGCATTTTTGGCTTAACGGGTTTATTAATAAGCAAAATTGCCGCATATGGAGTGAGACCAATCCACAACAGACCCTACAGACTCCATTACATCCAGAAAAATGCACCGTTTGGTGCGGTTTTCACGCTGGTGGCATCATCGGACCTTATTTCTTCAAAAATGAGGCCGGAGCTCGCGTTACGGTCAATGGAGATCGTTACCGCACCATGATCAATGATTTTTTGTTTGAAAATATGGATGACATTGATCCGGACGAGATGTGGTTTCAACAGGATGGCGCTACGTGCCATACAGCGAACGCAACCATCGACTTATTGAAATCAAAATTGGCCTCCAAGGTCGTGCGATTTGACACCACTCGACTATTTCCTGTGGGGCTACGTGAAGTCACTGGTTTATGCTGATAAACCAGCAACAATTGACGCCTTGGAGGACAGCATTGTTCGTGTTATTCGTGACATACGCCCAGCAGTGCTCGAAAAAGTGGCCCAAAATTGGACGTCCAGAATGCGCTTCGTCAAGAACAGCCGCGGTGCCCATATGCCCGAAATCATTTTCAAATGTTAATGTCACGTATTGATCCTTCGAATAAAAAAGAAATTTTGATTACAATTTAATTTTTTGTGTTATTTTTTACAATTTCAAGTTCTATCGGGCTTAAAAAAACACCCTTTATTAAGAATATTCATTATATTGTGATGAATTTTCATTTTTCTTTCATTATGTATTGTATTCATTATGAATTATAATTCTCATTCAATCAATTTTATTTAAGACTAGCTTCTACATTTTTTAAACAAATTTTATATAAAATTCAATATTAGGTTATGTAAATACAACAAAAAGGCTTTACCGCAGCCACCATTTTTCTAACAGCGACAGAGTTCTATAAAACAAACTTTAGCTAAGATCATTAATATATTTAAAACATACTGAAGCGTAGATAGCACTAGTAATCCTTACAAATAAATTTATATTATTCCGTAATGCCATAACTAAGAAACGGCCGGACGTGTCATCTTATACAAAAGTTAAATGTTATAATTGTGGTCGTTAACCTAAACCTTAATAATTTTTTACGTGCTATAAGGTGTTTGAGGTTATTGCCACTCTTAAATATAAATATTTGCATTAAAAACAAAATTGTTTTTTTGAAAATGCTTGTCCTCTGCTTTGCTATTTTTAAATTACTTGTTCAGAAATATTCAAAACGACGCAAATATCGGTAACATAGTTACTAAGTAAATTAGACGGGATCTACTTATTTGCTTTATATTGGGTTTTTCAACAAGAAGTGAAAAACAATTGTGGCAACATTAACAACATGATAATTTTGACATTTAGTTTTTTGCCGTATTCGTAGTATTGGAAATTGTTACAAAGAATCCAATTTCGCAGGAAAATTGCATTAAAATAATTAAAATCCACTAAGGAAATGCTGGTTCTGTTACAGTTACATTTCACACCAATCCCACTTTCAGTTGTCAGAGTATGTCAACAAGCAAAATTGCCGCAATTGGGCTGCTGAAAAATCCTAGAGCGATTATTGAGAAGCCTTTGCATGCTCAATGTGTCACTATATGGTGCGCTATAAAGTCTGAAGGCCTCATTCGAAGATGAGGCTGGAAATGCGGCTATCGCGAGATGCTAGCAACTCAGTTTTGGTCTACAATTGACGACGTGGATATGACTGATATGAGGCTTCAACAGGACGGTGCCACATGTCACACAGCCAATGAAACGATCAATTTATTGCAAACCAAATATCCCGATCGCATAATATCACGACAATCAGCAGTTAAGTGGTGAGCCAGATCGTGCGATTTTATACCACTGGATTATTTTTTGTGGGGCTATGTTAAGGACAGAGTCTATACAGAGTCTATACGGAGCCAATTGAATCGAATTTAAGCCTTAAAACTCAAAATACGTGATGTAATTAACGACATACGACCGCCATTTTGCAAAAAAGTAAATAAAAACTTTGACGAAAGAATCGACATCTGTCGTCGTGGTCGTGGTGAACATTAGCCAGATATCATTTTTCATTCATAATTGCTCAACTCTTCATAGCCTTAATCTAAATTTATTGTTTTACATATTTTAGAAAAAAAATTTCTTGTTGAAAACCCTTTATTTTGTGTTACAAAACTTCATACTAAAACAAAGCTCATTTTAAAAATTTCAAAAAGTAACAAAAATGCATTTGAAAAAATATATTATTGATTGGGTGGTTGTGGGCAGCGTTTTTTACGACAAACTGTAAGTAGGCGATTTTCATGTACCTTACCCCACCAGCTGTTTGTTTTTATGGACCTTAACTATCTTACTAGATTTGTCTTTCCCGACTTACCATTGCGGCTACAACATCAAGAGTTTTGCTTTTGTATTGAGACTAAGATTTCAATAGATTTTTCCCGTTGTTGGACACTTAAGCAATTGCTACGGCTATTCAATAACTATTATTTTTTTTCTTTATAGTTAAGGAAACTTTTTGAGATATAAACTCTAGTCTTCTTTTATTTGGGTACGGTTTTTCGTCGACCCTAGTCAAATTAGGTTTGTGAACAAACCGGTTTCGGCCGTTTGCCATCATCAGCGTCCTCTTTGTACTAGTTGCGTTCTATTGTCAGCTGTTTTTATATAGTTCGTCTTGTTCGTGTTTCCCTTCATGTTATTGCATGCGTCACTTTCTCTCTTTTTTGTCTGTATCTCTCTCCTTTTTCGTTGTCTGTTTTTACGTAATTTGTCTCTCTTCATAACTAAATCCTTTCACGATCATGCTTGTTGTCCGTTTGTGTTTATGTGTGAACCTAATGGGTTGTTTTCTATGATATAATAATCTGTAATTGTACGTTTATGATGTTCTTTATTGCTTTGGTCTTGTGCACCTGCGTAACGTGTTTGTGCTGGTATAATGTTTGTTTTCTTGTAAAAATGTTTGAATGGTTCAAATATTGTGTCCGAAGCAGTGTTTATTTTTTCATTTATTATTCGTCCGTCAAATGTTTTCTGTTTGTATATTTCCATGTTTTCTAGTACATTTAGTCTCCTTCCTTTGTGTTGTGTATGAAGCAGTTTAACCGTTTTTTTTATATGTCCTGGTGTACATTTGTTGTTGGATATATGGTTCGCAAAATTTGATTCTGGAGTCGATTTTGGTTCTCGTAGTTTTTTGTTATAGTCTCTAATGTGTTCCCTAAATCTGGTCTTAATTTTTCGTCCTGTTTGTCCAATATAACTATAATGGCATGTACAAGTTAATTTGTACACTCCTTGTTTTTCTAGTATATTTGTCTCTGTTGTTTTATTCTGTAGTAGTCTGCCTTTGTTGTTCCTTGTTCTGAATGCCGTGTTGATGTTGTGTTTTCTAAAGAATTTTGCCAGTTTGTGCGTTGATTTTCCCATATATGTTAATGTAGCCCATTTTTTCCTTTCATTCTCCTGTTCTTTGTTCGTTCTAATTTGTTTCTTGATGTTATCTACCAGGCGCTTTTTGTATCCGTTGTTTTCCGCTATGGTGTATATTGTTCTCATTTCCTTTATATACGTTTCCCGTATTAGTGGTGTTCTTTCGAGTCTTGTTATTAACTGCTTGATTGCTGCGTTTTTGTGTCGCTAGGGATGATTTGATGAGTTGTGTATTATTGTGTCCGTTGCTGTTGGTTTCCTGTATATTTTATATTCCACTCTGTTCAGGATTATGTTCCTCTTGACCATTAGTTCTGTTGGATGTGCTAGTGTCTCGAGTTTCCTGTTTAAAGTTGCGTATTTTCGTTTTATTGTTTTCGCGATTTCTGCTCGTATTTGGTCTAATATGTTCATGAGTACGTCGGTTGGGAGCCGTTCTGCTAGTTTAAGATGAATGTCTAGTATTTCCGAGTTCGTAATTTCTTTTTTGGCGTAAAGGTTTCTGATTTCGAATTTTACAAAGTCTTTTTGTGCTCTTTTTATTATTGTTTGTTGAACCAAATATTTGCTTTTGTTGTCATAACTTTTGATTGTCGTCGTTTGTAAATTGTTATTAGTCCAATTGTGTCTAAATTATAGGCCTGACAGGCATTTTCTGATATGTGCGTAAATTCTCCGACCAGGTTTAATTTACTTTTATTTGGGTACGGTTTTACCTCGACCCTCGTCAAATTTGGTTTGTGAACAAACCGGTTTCGGCCGTTTGCCAAACCAAATTTGACGAGGGTCGACGGAAAAGCGTAGCCAAATAAAAGTAAATTAAACCCCGTCGGAGAATTTACGCACATACCTAGTCTTCTCTTTAAAACACAAGCAGACACTACCAATTTCTGCGATTGTATTCTGTTCACACAAGAGCATATGCTAGTGAAAAGAGTGGAAACTTGTACAGCCCTGTTTAGCACTTAAATACACAGTTCAACATCTATAATGGGTAAAAACAACAGTATCACCAATAGTAGTTTCGTAACATTTTTAAAAACATAATGTAACGTACAGTTAGTCTTCTCAGTTGAAAAATTATAACTAAAATGGCGACTGATGGGGTTTTTCGGGACTTTGAATCAAATCTAAGATATAAGAAAACACAAACATTAATACCGGGAAGCTCAAGAAAACGTATACTGACTTCAAAATGAAGAAGATTAAATGGATTGTATGAATAAGCTGCTACTTCAACCAGTAAAAAGAGCGATATGTATGCGGAAGTATCTGCTTGCTTGCTAAACAGAATATCATGTCAGCGCTTTGAGTATTACGTTCTTGAGTAGACGAGGTGCATGAGAATGTCAAAATTGCTATTCTGTGTTCCGTTTCGTTTCAATTTATTACGAATTTATGTATTCTGCATTTCGATCGTAGCTACGTTTTCGTAAGTTTGTAGTTTACTAGCGGAGAGTATTTCATTTTTGTTTGTTCAGGTTGAAAAATTATTTTATTAAAAAAATTTAAGTAGAGAATACAACTGGAGGTTTCCCGATAATTTATTTTAATTTGTATTCTTTTTTACTGAAATGTAAGAATTTTTTTGCAGCTTAAAGACAACAATAACATCTGAAGAATGCAAAAAGCTGGCCAGTTGATTGGCCACAAAAGAAAATATTGCGTGTAAGAAAAGGTCACCATGGGCCAACAGGGCTCTTAGCTTAGGTTTCTCTTCAAATTTAAGTAATTTAATTAAAGCTTGCACATTTTTATTTCCATTACATTTAAATTTTTAATTATTTTACCTGTTCCTCTTTTATATGTTTCGTAGCAACATGGCTGCTATTTTAGATAGTTTTTCTTTATAATCATTCTTCGATTCAATTTTTACTTGAAATCCATTTTTCGATTGAAAACATCATTATCAAGCCGCGGTGTAATTAGTACAGTACTAATCATAGTACTACATTATTATGTACTACTCACAGTAGTACATCATTTTGTACTACTATGATTATGATAATAATGTTTTCACATCGAAAGCGCTCGCCTTCAACTTCAAAACAGCCAGATAAGACGGAAAATGACAATAGTATTTCATTTACTGGCGGAGAAAAAAATAAACAACATAATATTATCACCAATTCCTTAAGATTTCGAAAAACTAGTATTTTTGACAACTTGGTCAGCCAAGTTGCTTATTAGCACACTTGCACATACTTACTTATGAAGATGTATATGTGCAGATGTGGCAAAATTATTATCAGGTAGTCTTCGCATAATCCATTAAGCCAATACGACACAAATGCGGATTATAAATTCACACTGTTATTTTGGTTAATCCCAATGATTCCGTAAGCTGATACCTGCTTAGAATATATTTATCGTATAGTATTGTATAATTGACTGTATCTAAGTAATTACCTGCGTAGGGATAATTAATATTAAATAATTAAATAATTATAGTCCTCAAATGAGTGGAATTCTGAAAACCAAATAAAGCTTCGGAACAAAACTTAACAACAGAATGTTTAGTTATCTGCATTATTTATCTTATGTTAATTATTTAAGAAGCAAGTGTAGCGATTAGACGTGTTACGTTACAAATACATTCGACAAATATAAATTCTTTAATTTTATTATATATATTGTGTTGCACGGAAATTAAAAAATTAAACAAATGGAGATGTCCTTGAGTTATTTAGAAGCTCCTATGCTGAAGGTACTTTTAAACTAGCTGTTAAACAAAGGTTAAACATTTTCACAGAGGCGGAATTCATTCATTATATAATTAAGAAAAAATGGCAGGCATCTAATCGCACAAAAGAAAACTTTATGAGAACAAATTCTGCTTGGTTGGATGAATTCATAACTATTATAGAAGTTGAATATCCTCATACTTCTACTGGCCAAATAAGAGGGAGATTGTGAACCATATACAAGAAAACGGAAAATTCAGGATGCTACCGCCTCAATAACTACGCATTATTTATCGGAAGCGTTTTCTATAAAATGCGTAAAAGACCAGAAAAAGGCTAAATCAGACATCACAAAGGCAGTCTCGATCGCAAGTTCACAACGTCTGAATAGGATAAAAGAGAGCATACCTACGCCACCAAATATTTCCCCTACAAAGCATACTTTAGAAGAAGCTTTAACATTATTTTTGGACTTGGGATTATCAAAGGAAAAATATTATATTTTAGGAAAGTCTTTAAAGTATCATAATATTAATGTACTTCTTCCATACAGTGAATTTGCAATTACTATTGCAAAAAAAGAAGCAATTCCGATTGGCTTGCAGATAACTGAAATATCAGCAAAGGTAAAACTTCAATCTTTAATGAATCATATTGCAAGACGTCTAATTCAAAGTTTACCTAAGGGACAAGCAGAACTACTTCCGGATAAGCTCACATTACTCAATAAATTAGGTTGTGATGGATCGTTCGGTCAAAACGCCTACAAGCAATTAATAAATACAAATGACATGACAACTACAGATACAAATATGTTTATGCCTCCTGTAGTTCCTTTAAGACTTACAAGTGAAACCTCAGAGTACTGGAAAAAATCCTCGTCCATCATCAGTTCATTTTTGCTGTCCAATAATGTTCCAATATTGAAAGGAGTCTTCAGAAATAATCAAGTCTACACTGAGTAATATTAAAGATCAAATTGATAAACTTAACTCTTCTGTTTTTGAAATAAGGAATTGGAAAATTGTTACTGTCAGTCATACATTTTTTCTTACAATGATTGATGGTAAAGTCTTGAATGAAATTACAAACAACTTTGAAATGTCCTATTTGTAAAACAGCACAGAAAGACTTTCAAAATTTAAATAGTGATTCAAACAGTGATTATAATAACTACGAATATGTAATTTCCTTATTTCATGCTAGAATTAGGTGTATGGAGTTCATTTTGAAGCTGGCACATACAATTCCACGGGTGGGAGATACTTTTAACGAGAATGCACCACTAAAGGAAAAACAGATGTTAAGAAAAAAAGTTATACAAGAAGAATTTTTTAAAAAACTTGGACTGAAAATAGATTATCCAAAGTATGGATATGGAAATACAAATGGTGGCAATACGGCGAGATCATATTTTAATAATGACTGCTCAAATTACTTGTGCAGATACGAATATTATAAAAAGGTTTGCCGTTATGCTTAATGTACTAAACTGTAAAGAAAAGATTAATGGATCAAAATTTGAAGAATGCGCATCAGAAACTGTCCAACTTTTAACCCAAATGTATCGCCAAAAAATGCTTACCCCCACGGTGAACAAAGTTTTGGCTCTTAGAAAAATTTAATTGAATATCAGTGCTTATCAATTGGAGAACTTTCACAAGCAGCCGAGGAGTGCAGAAATAAGGACAATAAAAAATTTAGATACACAAATACTTGCAAGATTTCACGCAATGAAATGAAGATCTCTCCAACATATTGCTTTCTTCATCGGATCCACTCATTTAATCACGAAGACATGTTAGATCACGGAAGGATTTGGTAAAAAATAACTTTGTACTTTGTAAAGAACTAACCAGTAAAAAGTTCATATAATGAAAATATTTTACCATGGTTAAAAGACAGTTTTATATAAAAAAAAAACTACAAAAAATAATTATTGCTCAGTCATTAATATTAAAAATATTTCAATAATATGAATCTTTGACGCCAATAACACATTTTATAAAAATTAATAATATACAATTTTTACCTTCTTGAATCTAAGCAATTTTATTATTCGTGCTTGATTCCTTTAAATAAATATTTCGTGATATTCTCACGAAATATTTATTACAAAAATTTTTATTAAAAAATAAACATTTTATGATATTCTCATAAAACATTTATTCCAACAAAAATAAAAATAAAAAATATTTGAAATGTATTACTGCGGGGGAGAATATCACGAAATATTTATTTAAAGGAATCAAGCACGAATAATAAAATTGCTTAGATTAAAAATGATTCCGATGAATAAATTACTTATCACCTTCTTGAATTTTTAAAATATCTTCATTACTTCAAAAGTTATGATTTTTGCAACGGAAAAGTCAAAGCGAGCCACTGTGCGTCGTTTTAGAATCCGACAAGTTTCGATTTAATAAAGAACCAGATCTAAACATGGAGGTGAAAGTCTAATGTTTCCTAAATGATTGGAGACCCACTACATTAGCATATTGCAAATAATCTTAACAGTAGTCCTGAGGAAATAGACTTAGTCGGCTTTGAAGAAAGTAATGAACTCAAGTACACCAGTACTGTGGCAAGCAAATTTTTATAGTATTCTGTATCTACGACGCACTTACCGTTATCTAATTTTTAATCAAATGCAGGCTATACATCGATTTCAAATGACATTTTTAAAAATTTAACTTAAATATGGCTAAGCGACTGCTTTCTGAAGAAAAAATGTTTGATTATTTCGAGTTTGTTTTTCAACAATTTTTCATTTATTGATTATTTACACATTTCTTTTCCTGAAGATGCCATCCAATTAAGAATTCACAGGATTGTAAGTAATTTTGCTACTTATTTTTTCCGATACTGTACATTAAAATTCACATTTTTTAGTTAAAAAGCTTATTTTTTTATCGCGATATATGGGGGCACTTTAACGTTTAATGATATCAGTTTTTTTTTATTTCATATTTTTACAATATAATATAAAACTTTAAAAGTCTGCCCAAAAATGGCGGTGGAATTTTGAAGTAATAAACATAAAGAAATACTTACGAATTAACAACTTCTCCTTAAAACGAGATAATTCATCAAGAGAATTTTCGAATGTCCACTATCTGGTCATATTTGTAATCGATAACTGTTTAGAGAACTCTATAGAATTTCGCATTTGTGGAAGGGTTAGAAAAACTAAAAACTGGAACAACAAAAACTTTGTTAGAGCCTTCAACAGAGGGTAGATAGGTAGAAGGGTAGTTTGGCACTCCGTTTATTATTTCGAAAGTATTCAATCCCATAAAGTAAATATATTTAGAATCTGGTATTATGTTGTTTATTTTTCCTCCGCCAGCCTTTGACTTCAAAACAGCCAGATAAGATAGGAAATAACAATTGTATTTATAATCCTAATACATAAGGAAATCGATATTGAAATCAAATTTACCAAGTCACCAGAAGAGCAACAGAAAATATACTAATCTGTCACAAAGTTTCGGAAATTTCCAAAAAAGGCGAGCACCTCTATTTTACTTAAGCTCAATGCTGTTGGAGTTTTGTTTATTATTATTTTTCGCTTTAACTCCATTCAATGGAACAATAAACATTCATTTCCGAAACGAGAGTTTAGTATAAAATTATATTTTCAAAGAAAATTTCAATTTTCTTAAATATTTTAAATTTAATAAAAACAAAAATTAATTTTCTTTAGAAGGCAAAAATGTACCAAAAAATAAAAATAATCACTGGGTACTCAGTGGGTAATTCTTTCATTCGCATACGAACTAATTCTTAATCGAAAGTACAAGTTTTTCGTCTTTAGATTCTGTAATTCGTTATCGAATAACCGGTATCGAAATTTCTAATGATGGCATTCGATAGCGTACGACTGTTAGAATGCAAGTATGCGAGTTTTTATTCACACGCAGATAATTTTTCAAAGTAATGTTTTTCTGAACATAAAAAATCAAAAAAAAGAAAATATAAGTTGAAATTTTATTGTATGAGAAAAGAAAGGGTAGTGTTTGTGGACATTCGATTTGAACTTTCCTACATTGAAAGTGACAAGAAAAACTGGAGGGAGTTAATTCGACATACGACTGTTCTGCTAAAAAACGAATTTTTCCAGTAATGCGTAATACGGTTCACCTGCCAATCAATCACAAATGGGTGCGCTCTAAACAAAAATCGAGTCAAACGCAAAAATATACGAGTTTCGGGAACAAGTTCCCCAATTTCTTTTAGGGCACTTACCATTCTAGTAACGATAAAATAAAAAAATACAACCTACATTGCATCGATGCTATAAGGAATCAATAGAGTTGGATACGCTACCGTGTAATGAAACTTTTGGCGCTTTCCTGTACGTGATCGAGCAACTCCAAAATAGACTTGGGGGGGGCCGCCGCCCCATACATGAGAGCTGTATTTCATCTTTGGACGGTTATAGGTTGTATAAATAGTACGAAGATCGGATGGGGTGAAGTATCTCTTACACCGTTTTAGAAAACCGAGGCACTTGAAAGCTTCTTTAGAACCCTGAAAAATGTGTTTAGTCCATCGAACATCACGCTGAATTTTCAAGCCAAGAACATCAAGAGCTTCCGATTCCGTAATATCTATATCACCCACAGTAACAGGTGAAGCACCATTTCCGAACACAGATCTATGCGTAAGCATGTAACATTGCGTCTTACGGACGTTAAAATCGACTTTATTCGCACGACTCCATTCGGAGATCGCCACGAGATCATGACTGAGCGTATCATTATGTTCCGCCTTTTAGAATTCACCTCTAACTAGTTCCGTCTATTACCAAATGAACACGAATGACAAATGATGCTGTTATCTGCGAAAGAGTATATAGGGTTGAAAGTTTGACAAAGAAGGTCGTTTAGAAAAGTAAGAAATAGGGTAGAAGAAAGAACGGAGCCTTGCGGCACCCCTGAATAAATCTTGAACTCATCGGATGAAATCCCAACTATAACAACTCGTGTAGTGTAATTTCTGAGAAAACTTAAACTTTGCTGTGCATCGGCTACGTTGACATCACTATTGTCATTACGTGCGTATCATTTTGGTCTGTTGTCATCAACAATATTGTTAAGCGATAAATTACGCACAACAGTCTCAGACGGATAATGATTACAAGGAAAAGTTAATCACCATTTTGATATAATTTTTGCACAATTAAAATTCTTGGCTCAAAAGTATAAAGCTTCATGCTAAAATTTCTCAACTGCTTACTAAATAAATGTCAAAGCATGACAACTCAATTCTTGACATACAGTAATTTAATAGACATTTACTTTCTAACCTCAAATTTGTCCATCCAACAATAACAGCGATCATTGATTAATGTGTTATTTTTAGAATTGTTATTTCATTCTAATGTAAAATTTTATTTTGATTTCAATTTAAATATTTTAATAAAGTTTATAACTACAATCAAACCGTGGACTAATACTAAGTTCCACTATATAGTTTCATCCCTTTAAAGGGGGGAGAGATTTTAAATTGTAGAAATTCTCTGTTTATATTCCAAAGAAATGTAAACAAAACCGGCTAATTTGGTAAAACAATAATTTGGCCACATTCACGTGGTCTTAAAGAACACTTACAGAAATCTTGCGCACTATTTAAGTGCCACAAATGGCAACCACCACCTTAAAATAAAATAAAAAATAAATTAAAATTTTATCTTGTCAAATAGATTCCATTGTTCAGTCAGTCTAAATACGATAGCCGTTATAAGTTAAAGTTACGGTCGTTGCAAATTATAACGAATGAGCAAAAAGAACAATTCTCAATTAGGACAATTTATTTCAAATTGTTTGCAACAAAATTGTCTTAGAGAAAAGTTGTAAAATTAAGGTAAATTGCACAAACAAAAATGAAACGAACATTATTATTCATCTTTTTAAAATAAAAGTCTTAAGAATTTGGAACAAAGGTTTAAAAAAACTATGGTTTTTGGGTGGAAACTTTCATAGTGTATGTGTGTGTGTGTGTGTGTGTGTGTGATGAAAAATTTATCGATTTTTTAAACAATTTATTTGCAACAGCATTAGGACTTTTTTAATTTCATTCTATAGATAAAAGTATAGAAAACAAGAACAACAAAAAAAAAATCAAAGTGAAAGTGAAACTGAAATAATTACAAGGCAGTAAAGGGCGTGAGCAGCGAATTGTCATACAAATGTGAGAAAAAGTTGTTATAGAACACTCACAAAAAAGCTTAAACAAAAGCAGAATTTAAGAACGGCAGTTGTGAACTTTGATTTTTTGGTGAAAATTTTAGTTTGTTAAACTTCTTTTATTTATTTATTTTTTATTTTTTCTACAATGCGCATGTGCATTAAAAATTTTAATTGTTAATTAATCTTCGTTTATTTGTAAGTTGAGAAAATAAAAATCAATTTACGAATCCTTGTATGTTGCCAACATCGTTCAAGGATAAAAGAACTATAAAATTATATTAAAAAGAAAAAATTATTACAATAAAAATATTCTTAAAATAATTAAATAAACGTATTTTAAGACATTAAAAAACTGTTTTTGTCAAAGATGAATGAATATAAAAGAACAATGAATGAAAGTATTAATTTAAAATTGAAGAAAAAGAAAAAAATTTAGATGGATAAAAAGACTGCGTTTGTACAACACAATAAGGCTCAGTGCAAATAGTGACATCATAAAAAAAAGGACATTTTCCATTTATAAAAATATAATTTAAATGAAAATGAACTAAAAGCTACAAACTACAAACAATAAAATTAAAAAAAGGTTTAAAAAATGATAACGTAAATTATTTCAAAACGTTTTTCTTTCCCTTGGGTAAATGTGTGTGTGTTTTTTTTTTTTTTTGTAATTTCCGACCAATATTTCTGTTTTTGTTTTTTTTATTGTAGCAGGACATTCAAGCGGATTGTTCTCTCTTAGATCCCCAATTTTCCAATATCTAGAGAATCGAACCAATACAAGTTTTCTTAAGTTTTCGTCTTGTCGTTTTTAATTTGGAAGTTAGTGCGACCATCAAGTCTGCTACTTGTTGCCATTTCCACTTTCCTCCAAACGAGTTGCTTTTCTGTGTGCCTTTATAAATATATAATTTGTGTAAAGCAAGAGATTTGTTTGCACCGTAGCGTTGAAAGGCTTCGTAAAGCGAGCTTGGATGAGGCATTTTCCTCTGCAAACGTAGTAGACATTCAAAATCCTCAAATTACCATGTCATGGTGTGGTTCAGTAACTTTAATTTGGGGCATAGCTTTTGACAGAACATCAGCTAGGACTCGGAGGTATCTGTGAAAAAAACCCCAAAAAAGTAAGTTGACGGGATATTTTTCGGGCTTTAATCATCTTTCATTTGAATTTTTTTCATCGGTACAGAGCTGGTAAGATATTTTTTGTAGCTGCTGTTAAACCATATATGACATTGAGAACCACATCTTCTGATGGCTAGCACTAGCCGGACCTTAATGTCAGCATACTAGTGCAGTCTATATTCTGTCAAGCTATAAAAAAATTTAATTTGAGCCCGAAACAAATCCCAACATACTTTTTTTCCATATACATGTCAGAGTCGTGGCTAATGATCTGCCAGAAGCTAACCCCCCCCCCCCCCCCCCCCGCTGTTTTTATTTTCCATACGATGATGTGTGCTTTCGTCTAATTAAAAGTGATAAAAGTAAAAAAAATTTATTTAGAAATAGCGATTAGTTAAACCAGAAAAATGTAAAAAGTACGTTTTTTGCGTCTTACGTTTATTTTCCATTAAGGTAAAATGGTGAGTTTTCCTGTATCGAGAAATGCTCAAAAAAGGTGTTGCTATAAAATGGAAAATGGGTAATACCAAAAACTCCCACCCCTTTTCGATAGTTTCAGATAAGCCCTCTATAATATAAAAGAGGTTAAAACCAACTTGCTCAACATACGGTGTATATAGTGTAAATGGGTATTTAAATACTCAACAGTCATTAGAGTTTCAAATTTCACAATCTTTTTCCTGTCAAAACAAAAACAATTATTTTGGCGAAGGTGAAAAGTCTGTTACGTTAATACCTTTTTAAATATTTTGTTTCTTCTGAGTTCTTTATTGCAAAATAAATAACATCAGATTTTAGAGCTTTTAAATTAATTACAAGTTTATTTACTTTAACTACACACAAAGTTGACACTACAGAACAATTCACTTAAGATGCACGTCTTCACTTCACGAGGATTATTTTTCAACTAACTAACTATCCACTCAGACGCTGTCTGTTATATTTGTCCACTAGAGGTCTAGACAAATTAAGAAGCTTTTATTCCATTTACGATGGGCTGCTTGAGACGTGCATCAATGGCGTATTATTAGTGCGATCATCCTATGCAGTTCCCAAAGCGCTTCATAAGTTTATTACTAGTAGAAAATGGTCAAATGCGACCTTATGCTTGACGGGAGCTTCCACATGCAATAGTAATAGTACTATCCTTACTCCTAGCTTTAAGAGTTAACCATCCTGGTTAGATGCAACATATGGAATTATCTGACACAAGTTGTTTTCGTCAGACGCAAAGCATCAATACTTGTAACCAAACCAAATTGTCTTTCCTTTAATGACTATTTTGCATAAATGCCGGCAGTAGTATGCAAATGGAAATGTTGTGGGTACATAGTAAAAATAGACACAATTTTCGAAGACTTTTTCAAAACATATCGGTCGGACTTTTTGGCTTAGACCTGCGGCGTTAAGTCGCACGATTTTGTCCGAAATGTGAAACTATGCAGTTACCCAAACCACAGCTTTTGCACATGACTGTTGCTGATGTGCGAACGAAACGAACGAAAAAGTCTGTAGTCATGGCTCCATAGCGGCCACCATTGACTGTAACGTTCTGTACAGAATCGTTTTTAAAGAAAAATTCGGACCAATAAAGCACTCCAAACAGTTTTTTGGATGTAACGATGTCTCAACATAAACGTGAGGAGTATCATCACTCGAAATACGGCATATTTGTTTATTGACATATCCATTCGAACAAAAGTAAGCTTCACCGCTTAACAAAACTCGCTTATGAAATCGGGATCGAATATGTCGAATAGAACCATGACTCGCAAATTAAATTTACACATTTTGAAAGCGTTTCTTAGGCGTCAGTTTGTTAATGTTGAAATGCCAAGCCTAAGTAAAGATACACTGAAGATAGCAAACAGCCGAAACCGGTTCACAAACCAAATTTGACGAGGGTCGACGGAAAACCGTACCCAAAGAAAAGTGAAGTTAGCCCCGTTAGAAAATCTAAGCACATATTGCTAATTTTAAATTTATGAAAATTATAAATGGAAAAGTTAAACTCTTTTAGCATAATTCACTAATTAGATGAATTACGAATCAAAAAAGCGGCTGTTGTTATTTCTCTCCGTCCGTTTCTGACTGTTGTTCTTTTAGTGTAAATGGCGAGCGCTTTCCGCCACCTGTCACTTTATGCAAAGTAAATCTCTCAAGAAAAAGAAGGAGGTCTTTTATTATTATCTAGGTATGGGTGTCCGTCTGAGGGGCCCCCCCAGGGGCATATAAATATGGTCTTTATAGAATATTCCACTATCTAGACTCAGTGCAACTGGGGAAAAAGGGAGCCCAGTCCCCTGAAGTCAGACAGGGAGACAACTGGAAGCTCTACTTTATTTCCACGGGGATCAGTGAGCCGCAGAGTTCATTATTTGTCTCTTTAGACTTATAATAGTTCTCTGACTGATCATTGAGGATGGCCCCTATATGCGAGTATCGTGGTGGTTGTGGTTTTGCGGCCCCATAGGGGATTTTTGAAAATTATGGTGGCCAGGATCATTTCACTGATAATGACACGCAAAGTGAATGATCCAGTCCAGTGAGCATGCTTAACATGTGTTCTGGACAGGAGTTAGAAAGTCTCCAACTCTTTAGCAAGGTGTGATGGTTTGCAGCCCTGTCCTGTAATCATTAAAGTTGCAACTAGAAGGTTTCTGTTGCATAGAATTATAGCTTCGGTTTTCTAGGACAAGCATGACGTTCCAAATCATGCAGTGGTTAGATCAACCATCTGAGTAAGGCTTCATGGCCAGGTACGAATGTAAATCGAATCACACAGGTGTTAAGGTCGTATCTATCCATGTAGGCAAAATGCCAGCCACCTGTCACTTTATGCAAAGTAAATCTCTCAAGAAAAAGACAGATGTCTTTTATTATTATTTAGGTATATGTGTCCGTCTGAGGGTGTTTTTCGTTTGTTCGTGTGCATGAGTTTTAGTGGTGTAAAAATTGTGTCTGAGGTCGTATTTGCCTATCGTTTACAATGTTAAGTTGAAAGTTTTTGATTTGTAGATTTCCTCGTTTTCAAGAATGTCTTGTCTTCATCCTTTTTTGCTAGGATGTAGTAATGTCATACATTCATCTATTTCTCTTGGTGTGTGTCCGTGAGTGTCAAAGTGTAATGCAAAGTTGGAATCTTCTCTTTTTCGTTTGTATGAGCGTATGTGTTCTGTAAACCTTGTTTTTAGTGTTCGTTTTAGTGTTCGTTCAGTTTGCCCTAAGTTTGTTTGCAGGTACAAGTAAGTCTGTATACCCCGCTGGAACTAAATTTGTCAGTAGTTTCTGTCGTTGTTCTGAGATTATGCCTCAGAGAGTTGCCAGATTTTAATGCTGTAAGTATTCCTTCTTTGTGAAAAAGGTTTGTTAGTCTGTATATTTCTGGTCCTGTGTAAGCAAAGGTACCCCTGTAGGCTAGTAGGTAGTGTACTAGCTTGTCAGTATAGGGGTTGTGGGTTCGATTCCCAGCGAAGACCTTGGTATTTTTCACTACAAAATTAAAAATTGATTGTCGGTGGGGCTGCTCAGCGATGAAGGCATAGTCACTGGTCGCTGTGCTGTCTTTATACGGCAATTAATTTCCGACTATCCATCTACTTTCACCACCTATTTCATCTCTTCTCTATCCCTTTCCTAAAGAATGTAGCATGGTACTTGACTAAATAGGCATTGTTCGCAGAAGTGCTACTTCTCTTTAAAAAAAAAAGGTGTGCCGTCGTGCTGTATCGGTTTGTATCGGTCGTCTCTTTGTCTTCCTTATTCCTGTTTTTAGTGTTGTATTGTCTAAGAAGTTTGTCGATGGTAGTAGCCTTGTACCCGCTATTTATAGCTATGGCGTAGATTGTGTCGAGTTCTTTGCTGTACTAATCTGGAGTAAGTGGGATTATCCTAAGTCTGAGTATCATATGTCTAAATGCTGCTAGTTCATGTAGGGTAGGGTGATTCGAGTTGTTGTGGATGGTAGTGTCGTAGTAGATGTCAAATGCCAAACAGTCAGTTCCTCGTGTTATAGTGATGTCAAGATAATGCAAATTTCTGTCTTGTTCTTTTTCCATTGTGTATGTAATGTTATTATGGATTGTGTTCAAGTTTGCTAGAATTTGTTCGCCGTTGTCTTGTTCGAGGATGCATATAATGTCATCTACGTATCTATAGTAATGAGTTGTTTTGTGTTTTTCCATTAGTGTTTTTACGTGTTGTGATTCGAGATGTTGCATGAAATTTTCAATGAAGATTGCAGAAGTTGGGTTTCGCAGGTAATTTGTAAAAGTGGTTATTAAATAATCTAAAGTAGTTCTGCTTTATTATCGTCTTTCCAATATCTATAGTATCAGTGATGTATTGGCTTTCGTATAAATTGTCTAGTGTGTTGCGTAAGATATCTAAGGTCTCATGTGTTGGTATTGAAGTATATATATGATGTCAAAGGAAACGAGCAGCGTATTTTCGGTTATTTTGATGTCATTAAGTTTGTCGATAAGGTATTACGTATAGTATATGTGTTTTGTAAATTTATCTTTTCTTACCTTTTCCGTCAGTAGACGTCTTGTAGCATTTTAATAGGCTGCGTATTTCCCTTTTGAAGGATTCAGTGGGTCTATTGTATAAATTGTTGTTTTTTGTCTATATAATCTGTTTTGTACAATACTACAGTCGTGTTTTCTTTGTCCACCTTTGTAATTATTAGGGCATTGTCCCATTGTTTAGTCATTGTTTAAAAGTTTATTGCTGGTTTTAGTTTTGTCTCGTTGTCATTGAATCGTAGTTCTGTTAGGTCTTTGATGCGTGAATGAAACTCCGTCTTGGTGTGATTGTCGGGTCGTTTTGTTAGCTTTGTAAATTTTCGTTCCATCCGTTTTGTAAAAATGGTGGATTTATATATGGAATAGATTATGTAGACATTAAATTAAAATTGATAAAAAAATCTTGGTGCTTTTCTCAAATGAAAACCCCTTAATTTTTTTTCCTTATGATACTATACCAAGGTTAAGAATGTAGAAATAAAGGTTTCAGCCCAAAAACAAATAATTTTGAGAGGCATAATAAGTTCTGATGTGATTTTTTTCGTTCTCAGTTTTTATTTTGTATTCCAAAGAATGTAACACCCTTTTACAAAAGTCAACTTAATTTTAGAGACTACGTCTTTATAAGCGCTGATATTTACGTCACTATAGTTTTGTTTCGCTGATATGGGCCAATAACTTTTTAAATTTTGAAAGGTTTTATTATCCTTTATTCAAAGCTCGCAAACATTTTTCCCTATGTCTAGTTTTATATATTTTATTTCCTTACGTTACTCTTCTTTCGCCATGTTGGAAATATATTTAACCTTTCGTTTTTAAAGAAGCTAAACTTAATTCAAATCTTATTATTTTATTAAAAGTCAGGCTTTTACAAAAATCCCTTTTTTGTACAAATTTCATTTTATATCAATTTAATATAATTAGATTATGTTTTAATATTTGGTGTTTACACTCACTCGTTATAATATTTTGAATTTGATACTGAATGCATATGAAAGCTTAGTTTCGTAGGTGGTTCATGACACAAAGCACCTTTTGTGGTTTCATATTCGTGGGAGAAACTGCATTATGGAATGAATTATTTTACTGAAATACAAAAAGACCAACTGAAAAACACACCCTTAATAAATATGAAAAATTTTGTTTAAATGACGACATTCAGACATTTTAATTAACTAAGGATTGCGTTCAACTTTTACACGTTAACTTATATTACATGAAAATACTTAAATGACCAAGTGGAATGTCCGAAAGCTAGAATTACAAATTTTCAAAAAAGAGCCCAAGCTTGCCATCACTGGGGAATATTATGCACATGTTGTTTTCATTCTTGCTAGCCCCCCCCCAGTTGACTCATTATTTAGGAAAGAAAAAATACGTAAAGAAAAAAATATGAAAAGAAGAAAATATGAAGCAGTATAAGCCAAGGCATAAGATAATGAAAATGGCAAAGAAATTCTTTTTCTTTTTTATTTTGGCTCTTATTCAACTGACACTGCACGAAGTAGTGTAGACCATAATTGTTTGTTGAAGACCTATGAAGAGAATAATTACAAAGCAACACAGTCCTTCACTAACAAGAATGCAGTTCAACTGCCAAAGGGAAAAGTTGCCGTTATAAAGTGAATGTTATAATAAATGCCAGAGTTTTTAAAGAATTAAATGATTAGCTAAATTTTGCGATGTCATTAAAATAACAGTAACATGTCTTAGGGGGCGTGATTAAAGCTTATATAAAAGTGTGGTAATTTGAGTAATAATAAGCTACCGGATCGATATGCTAATTCTTGAATTTAGCTGAAAAGCAATTTCCGATTTCGTAATGGAAATGGTATATAAAAAAGTAGTTGTATCGCTCGTTTGACGTATCTAAGAAATGTTACTCAAGGAATAACATTTAAGCATTTTCAGTTTTGAGGAGATTATTATAAACAATTTATTTTTTGAAAATTTGTAGGCCTTTGACGTCAACACAATGAGTTGGAGAAATTAACTTAAGGTTAACCTCCTTATCTGATAATCAGACTGGTCAAATTTGAAGTTAGGAAATAAATTGTGTATCAAATAATTAAATGTCAAGAATTGGACTGACATCATATGATATTTATTTAGTAAATGGCTGGGCAATTTTAAGCTTTAAACGTTATACTTCTGAGAAAAAAATTGTAATTGTGAAAATTAACTATCAAAATGATGAAAATTGCACTGCTTGTACGCTTTGTTAAATTCGAGTAGTTTTGCCTCGTAATCAGGCTTCTTCTAAAACTGTTGCGCGTAATTTAATCATTAAATTGGAGGCTCACGGTAGTTTTGCTGACAACAAATGCTCGTAGTGGTTAAAGTGATGCCAAAATAGTCGCTATACAGCAAAGTGTTAAGAATGAGCCTGGCATGTAAACTCGTCAGCATTCGCAACAGTTGGGCATCACTAGAGGTAGTTTGCGCAACATTTTTTCATAAAGGTCTTCATGTTCACGCTTATCAAGTTCAACTTGTTCAAGAATTAAAGCTGACCGACCATTGTTTGCGTTGAACCATTGTGAGTTAGCTGTTTGAAAAACTGAACGAAAACAATGCATTTTTCAAGAAAGTCATCAGGCTCTTTTTCAATTAGGCGGTTATGTAAAGAAATAAAGTTGACCAATATGCGGCTCACAAAATCTACAAACAGCCCTCGAAAAGCCATTACATCCCAAGAAAGTAAACGTAGGGTTGTTTGTGGTGATCCGTATTTTTTTTAGAAAATGAGCATTTTTTCCGAAAATGAGTCATTACTGTTAATTCTCTGCGCAAACACCCCATAATGACTAATTTTGTGTGGCCACAATAGGTTAATGCTGGCATTAGTGACCTTTAGTTTCAGCAAGACCTAATCCACAAGCCGCACCGCTACCCAAAAAATTCAGTTATTGCATAAAAAATATCCCGGTCGCTTAATTTCCCGATTTGGCAATGTCAGTTGGCCGCCAGTGGATTGTTTTCTCACAGGCAACTGACGCTCTGAAAGCTGAAATTCGATGCTGCAGTGAGGAGATAAGCAAAGCTTTGTTTAAAAATGTGCTTCAAAATGTTGTGAAAAGAGCGGATGTCTGCCGGAATATGTTTAAGTTTATTTTTTAAAATTTTCCCACCAGATACAACATATTTATCACAAACAAACAAACTGCAACAATTAGTTTGAAATTAAAAGATTTGCTCATTCCACAGCACTGGCAAAATGCAGAATACGTAAAAAAAGTGCTAAAGTGCTATGAAATAAACATTTTACTCGAGCTTTAATTATTTTAAATCTTAAAAGCTAGAAAAATGTCCATAATTAGAACATGAAGGAAGTGTTGAATAGAATTAAAAAGCTCTTTATTCTGTACAATTATTTAATCGAAATTAAATTGGATACAAATTTGAAATATCTTAAATTCGTGTATTAGTCCTTTAACTGAAGTCACCTGAGAATCACCCGTATATTTTTTAGAATTAATAAGAATTAAATAGAAAGTACAATATTAGAGAAGGCTTTTTAGAACAATATTTTTTTTTTCGGAATATGTAGAAAATTGAATTTCCTTTCAAACAGTTTCTCTTAAGAGACAAAGAAATCACACGTTAGTAAGAAAAAGTTAATTACACATTTATACGTGTTCAATTGTAGACAATCAATCGATTTGAAAGGAAAATAATTCCAGAATATACTTTGTATAAAATTAAATCAATTCCAGGATATACTTTGCATAAAATTACTGTTCAAAGATCGAAGCGCTAGTAAAGTAAGGGGATATCGCAAACTCAGATTAGCTTGATTTTAAACACAAAAAAATAAAATAAAAACACTAAAAAGTAAAAATTTTATTTAAGGATATTGACCAAGTAAGCTATTCTTAATGTGCTAAATTTTGGCTTCGTCTTGTTCAGTTTTGAATCTTCTCAACGTTATAACAAAGTCAAGCATGAACGAATCTTGTCATCGGTATACGGGTTTGAAATATTTTGTAAACTAAGATTAACTGTAAAAATGATTCATGAAACACACACATTTTCACTGCTAAATCTTGGAAATGAAAATCGTTAATTATTATGATAAATGGGTTCCCCTGTAGGTTAGTAGGTAGTGTACGAGCTTACCAGTCTGGAGGTTGCGGGTTCGATTTCCAACAAAGACCTTGCCTATTTTTTCACTAATACGCTTTGCGGTCTAATACGACAGATAATTTCCATAGCTATCCTTCTACTTTCACCACCTGTCTCATCTCTTCTCTATCCCTTTCCTAAAGAATGTAGTACGGCACTTGACTAAATAGACACTGTTGCCTGAAGTTCTACTTCTTAAAAAAAAATCGTGAAATCCGGTGGCTTTGATTATAAAGAGTTTTTTTTAACAAGAAATTTGTTTTCTAAAACAAAATAAAACAAAAAATTTAGATTAAGATGAATAACATTTTTATTGTATTACGAAGAGAAAAGTTTGGCAATCATGAATCAAACCACATGTCAGTGATAAACATGTCGTCAATAATAGGCCAAAATTGAGTTGTTAGCATCACAGGATAGCGTAACCCATTGACCATTACCGCATTTCCGGCCTCATCTTCGAAAGAAAAAATGGCCCAATCAAGCCACCAGGGCACCACATGGTGACACGTTGAGCATGCAAAGGCTTCTCAATAATCGCTCTAGGATTTTCAGAAGAACAGATGCGTTAATTTTGCTTATTGACATACACTAACAAGAGAAAATAGGCTTCGTTGAAAAAATGATTTTTGTTTAGAGCGAATCTACGGCGATGTGAATGTTCGGTCAGTCCTGCACCAGCTGAACCTTGTAAGTTTTCAAAGTCAAATCCTTATGCAAAATTCGCCATGTAGTGGTTTTGGATAACCCCAATTGTTGAGAACGTTGAGGAATTGACAAATTGGATCTGCTTTAACATTATATCAAGGTTGCGAACTTTTCAGTTGAACGACCGGGTCTAAAATGCGTTGGTGTTCGCACATTTTGTATCGAGCCTTTCGACTCAAATTTAACGATCAAATTCAAATTTA
Organism: Trichopoda pennipes; assembly: GCA_030448955.1. Classification (NCBI taxonomy): domain Eukaryota; kingdom Metazoa; phylum Arthropoda; class Insecta; order Diptera; family Tachinidae; genus Trichopoda; species Trichopoda pennipes. Next base: position 9,697,023 of record JASKUP010000042.1, read on the forward strand.
ACGATCAGAAGGACGATTATGTTGCCCGAAAATAACATGAATTTTTCGAAATGTAATTTTAACAGAACAACCATTTTAATAGTGGATTTTAATTATTCTAATGCGATTTTCGGGCCTAATTAAATCCAATGTAACAACATGTCAATGAATACGAATACGTTAAAAAAGTAAATGTCAAAACTATCATGTTTTTGGTGTTGCCACAACTGAAAAACAAACTTCTTGTTGAAAGACCGGATATTTGGTAATCAGTATTACCAGCTTTAACAAAATTTGGTTTAAACCTTCAATGTTTTACCCTGCAAAATTAATTTTTTTTAATATTCTCTAATTAAAAAAGAATCATGAAAATGTTAATAAAGTTTAACATTTTTATTAAATGAAATTAACTGTTTTTTGAAATTTTATCGGCCGTATGCATAAAAAACGCTTACTTGAGCTTTAAAGTACACGTTAGTTAACAAACACTTTAAGGCTAACAGACGTTTGTTAAAAAATGGTATTCAAAAACAGTACTTTAGCTAATGCATGCTTTAGTAAAATTAGTATTTTGATTCTGGCAATGCCACTGTATTCAGTTCTCACTTTGTAGTTAACGATGTATAAAAATGAATATTATGTTTTTAATGTTTTTTAGCAAAATCAACACATTTTTTTGTTTATTAATAATTGTTTAAAATTGTTTATAAAAAAAACAAAAAACCCAAAAAAGGAAGAACTTACAAAGAATTTGTTCATATTAAAAAATTAAATATTCGGATAACAAGCTTTGTTTTGATTATATGTACACCAATCAAACTTTTGTTTTAAATAATTAATTATAATTATATTTTGTAAAATATAAATTAAAGATGTAAAAATGCTTTATATTGAATGGCATATTATGTTTAGTTTTTATATTTGTTTTTAATAAACATTTTTAAAAATTTTTGGAATAACAAAGTACAACTGCCAAATGAGCCGTTTACATTGAAAGTGGCATAAGTCACAACTGAACAGTTTCTTTTCATTTTTAATAAATTTAAAATTAATAAGTTGTGAAGTATTGAGATTTGTTTGAGAGGAGTGTTGATAATTAACGGTATAACAAAAATGTTTATTTTGAAAGTGGCCCAAGTCGCTGTACTCAGAAAATTAATTACGGCTCTTAGTGTAAAAGAAATGGAAACATGCGTGTGAAGTATTGTTGTGATTATTGGAGTTATTTTTATTAGCACGAAAGAATAGTGCAGTTTACTGAACTATATTACAGTGATATCAAATAAACTACACATAATTAGCATTATTTTGTAATTTTTTTATTCTCAGTAAGTTGCTTCGTGTTGAATAAAATATGTAAGAATGTCACAACTCAAAAGCCTATATTGCACATAGTGACTTATGTAAAGGACAACATAGTAATAGTAGTTATAGCCCCCTGTCGAAAAATCCTTCACAGTACACAAATGGAAAAAAAAGATTTTATTTCAACACAATTATTAGAAAAATCCGTTTCAGAAAGCAAAGTAAATACAGACTAGTTGAAGTGGCTAAAAATGCAATGGATTAAATTTTACCATGATATTCCCTTTAAAATGTTTTATAAACTAATTTAAAATAAAAAAGATGACAAAAACAAAGTGACTTATGGCACTTTTAAAATAAACGGCTCAGTTTATTGTAAACACAATTTATTTTGTTTTTAAAGTTTCAATAATAAAATAGAACTGTCAATTTATTGTAGGTTTAAAGTAGGTTTTTCCTACTCTAAAGTTAACAAAGGTATTTTAAGGTAAAAGCGTTTTTTGAATACAACTTTAGGAAATTGTGCTTAACAACGGCAGTTAAACCTGCTTTAAGTTTTTATGCATACGGCTGTATATCTTTAAGCAATATATAGTCTGAAAATTATTTTCTGTTTCGAAAACATATATTTTTTTAGAGCAATAAAATTTAGAGTTCATTGCCTATTTCTTACTTTTAAAATTAATAAAGAAGTATATTCTTAAAAGTCTTAAATATTCAACAAATATATGCAAATTCTTAAATTTGTCAAAAAAATATGTATTTAAATTAAAAAAAAAACTCGTTAACACTGCTAACAAAACTGAGAACAACTAACTATAACTTACGAAACCTACAGGATATAGACAAAATTTTTAAATTTTGAACTATCATTAAAAACTTTAATTGAGGCAATTAAAAATATTGCTTAAAACGACGCGGCTGTTAATTGAATTATCTGCAGTGAATATTTTTTTTGTGCAGAATATTATTATTATTTTTACAATTAAATTATAATGAAAATACGTATATTTACATTCTTGAGAATTTACTTATAAAACGTATTATAATAAATATTATCACATTATTTTAATTAATAACTAGCTGACATAAAAATATATAGGAAAAATCTTTTTAGAAACATTCATTTCTGAATATCTGCTTCAATTTACATTGCGATGTAAAACTTTCGTTGAGGACCGCCTAGGTAAAATTAGGTTCTTGTTTTGATTAACTTGTAAGTTTTTGAAATGTGTTTTAGCTGTTTTTGTTGGCCATAATTTATAACCGTAGGCCACAAGCGGTTAAGGGTAGACTTATGGTTAAACAGTGGAAATAAACTTCTCTCACATTTTATAGCTTTATCAGATCATGTTTATAAAATATGATGTATAAATGGCAATTTTTTATCTAAAACAATTCCCAGATATTTAATTCATTAAGAATAGGAATTTCACTTTCGTCAACAGCAAATCTGAAAGATGGAATTCTTTTCTGGATTTATTGTATGGAAATAATTTGGCTTGTGTTTTTGCTTGGTTTATGCTTCATTTAGTGTAGAATTTAGGGTGTGTAAAAGGCCAGATTTCATTCTTATAATAATTGCATTTGAAACTTTTCTCTTGTAATTTTTGCAGTATCATCCGCTTACAATGCTGCAGAATGATCCCTAAAAATTCTAAAATCTGAAATACATATTTAACAGCAGGAATATTTCGCTGGCGCTGGAAAATTGATCTTTAATATTTACCATAAATGATCTGTCATAAATGATTTTCTGTAGGTGGCTAGGATAGCAGAACTCTTTGAGCTTATAAAAAAGACCATAATGCCAAATCAAGCGAAAAGCCTTTTTATATCCAGATATATAATTCCAGTGCTTTTTCTATCATTTCTATTGCTGGATACAAAATTCACAATACTTTTTACTTGATGGACTGTAGAGTGCTCTTTTCGAAAACCAAAAAGTTTTTAGTTGTTATTGTCAGTTAATTCATTTAGTCTCCTCAGTACAACTTTCTCAAATATCTTATCGAGACAGTTACCATACTAATAGAACTAACTGCTAGTGAGTTTAGCATCTATACCTGGCTTAAGTATTTGTTTAGTTGCAGTTTCAGTTCTAACTAGTTTTGGCAAATATCCATTTTTTAAACACCAATTTGTTATAACTTCAAGGAGAATATTGCTCATTTATTTAATCGTAATTGGGTTGCTGCCATCAATTTCCGGGGCTTCAGTGTACAAAATGTTTTACTTCATCAATTGTTGTTATAAAATTTGACGATGAAATATTAAGTATATATTGCACGTACTTGTACCCATTCCGAATATTTTTTAAGCACCCATAGTCAAACTAAGTGTAGTTGTATGATTACTTTCAACCATCCGTAGGTTATAAAAGACAGGAACCAGATTTGAAAAAGTTTTTTAAAAACTAATAAAATAAATACATTTGCAAGCTGGTGCTGGTCTGGCTAAATATTATTAATGATTTATAATAATTATAGTTATTTGACCTTTTTAATATTTTTTAGTAGTTTATTATTAAGCACTAGGTCATTATTTAATAAAAAATTTTTTAAACTTTAAATTTTATTATTTTTCAATATTTCGCCAAAAAGAAGAATGTATAAATAATTAATCAAAGTTGAATTTTTTTTTTATTACATAACGACCTAGTGCTTAATAATAAACTACTAAAAAATTATTAATGATAGTTAACTAAGTGCAATATTTGAAGTTTGAGAAATTGACTTTTCTTTGCGTTCTTTTTAGACTTTGGGCGTTATGCGAGTTCCCGATATTTCTGCTACAGCTGGCTACGCTGCATCGATTTTTAATTCAATTAATAATCAACGAGAACATCACAGCACAAATTCACAGTTTTTATCAGCACTTGGAACAGGACTCAATAAATTCGAGAATACACCGTTAATGCGATCACCAAACATTAATAGAGAGACGATAGCCACTGCAACTTCAAACACAGTAGCATCACCTGCAAGTGTAGTTTCAACGATAACAAATTATGTCTCATCGGCAGACGAGTTTATACAAAAGGCATTAAATTCCACTCCTACAGAATATTCTCCACCTATTATAAATCAAATAAATGACAACAGGATTGTACCGCACTATTGTTGTGGAGCTCTACCTAAATCGCTTGTAAATTCGTTTGAGGATTGTTACGATAAGGAGGCTAATAATACCGGAAATACTTACAAAAGCTTTAAGGAAATATTTAATACAAACAAAAGCTTTTACGAGGACTGTGTAAGAGACTTTGAAAATATTAATGTTAGTTCAAGAGAAGTGTTTATAGTTATTATAGTCACACACAGTCGACACAGTTATCTGTAAATTTAATTTTATTTTTTTTTGTTTTTTGTTATATTTTTTCTTAGTCACTGAAAAATAGTTTAGACGATCATGTTAACGTTACTGATTTGGATCCCATTCAACTGATTAATTTGCAAGAAACACCTAACAGCAGTAACGACTGTAGTGGCAAACATATCTGTACAAATCCTTTTGATGAAGCTTTTCGTCAATATAATGCAACACATTGTAAAAATGTTAACGCAGAGAGTTTAGAACAAATTAATGACAAAACAGTTGATCTTATTGAAAAGGGAAAAGTTGAAAGTGGTTTTGAGCCAGATGACAATGATTATGACGATCAGTCCATGATCGATTTATGCAGTGATACTAAATCAATTTATGATAGTGATGAAAAAGGTGAGTTATTTAAGTGTTTACCTCCAATGAACTTTAATTTCTTATTGCAACGTTAAACTTTCAAATTAGATTCTAAATTTATTGGAAAACATTTAAAATGATTCTTTCTAGAAGATGACTTTTTGACATCAACTTCATCATCTAGCGGCTCCTTGCACACACCCAAACATTCATTCTTTCCCAGAGGTATAATTAATCCTAATTATCCGGGTTTTCAACATTTAGCTCATACCCTCTCAGAACATTTTATTACTAGTTCGCCCTCCGATTCCTACGAAAGCGATATGTCAGAGTATGAGATGGAACTAAGTGCCGATAGTTTTGAAAGTTTTAACGAGCAGAAATCACAAATACAATTAAACGCATACAACAACAACACTCCCGAAAAAAGTATAAATCCTATTGAGCCTTCAACTAATTTGAACTGCATCAAAGAGACAGAATTAGTTGATGATTATTGCAGAATAGAGTGTCTTAGTAAGGGTCATAGACCCTCTCTAGATGATGCTACCAATCGGAATAGTTTTAGTAACCATCAGCCACTTAATATGGTAGATTTACAAAATCATTTAAAGAATACGCTCAGTTTGTTGGAGCAGCAGGAATGTGCTTTGCAAAATCACAACAACATGTCAGCAGTTTCTATGACGCCTGATATTTTAATTAAAAACTATAATTTGCATGTCCAACCGTTGCACAAAAAAGAAAATCGACCAGATCTGCTAAGAGGCGTTAGTCCTCATCTTGTGCCGGAAAGAAAACATAATGAATCTAAGAATGGAAATTTAAAATTTGAGAAAACACACAATGTCAACTGTTGTGGAGTGCGCAGTACTGAAAACAAAGATGAAACATCGTTTGGCTTAACACCGGTAGATATTATTGGTGACTTTGGTCAGGAAGTAGAAAGAGAATTTGGTCTTTTGGTAAGTGGATATAGGCGTTTGGTTGAAACTCAAGATATAATGGCGCTACCAATGGATGAAGGAGAAAAGGTAGGTTTGACAGAAACATAGTTCTCAAGCACTAGCAATTTTCACCTTTATAATTTTTTTACAACAGATTTCTGACGCAGTGTTATCAGTAGCCAAAGATGAAATAGATACCAGTAAATACTTGGATGCCTTGAAGAACCAAACGGAGAATGAAATTACCGATAAAATAATCCCTGAGCTAGTTGATGATAATGCTGTTGTTTTATCATTATCCTCCCAAAATCCTTCTCAAAACTCCCTCTCTCAAGCTGTGCAATCTAGTTCAAGTCCCCTTGAATCTCCCAAACGCGATGTTCGTTTAAAACCAAAATATCAAAAATCTTCCTATGATGATCGACAACTGCCGCCAGTTGCAATTGAATATAAGCGTTGCCAACAGATTTCACGTTCTAATAAAAAAATGCAATCCAATCATAACGAGAAATCGGCGAAGCTCGTCAAATCAATTTATTCAAAGCCGAGTATTGCAAGTCGTTTGCTTCATCCTAAACGAAGCAGTAATAAAAATGACAGCAATTCAAGTCGCAAACGTGAGGAAGCTGAGTTGAATCAGTATCAACAACTGATTAGTGATAAAGAGCAAATTCTTAGCAATAGTAAATATGCAAAATTATCATCATGGGCTCAGTATCTAAAGAACTCGGTAAATGATCGTGGAACACGCAGCACTACAGATCTTATCTCACCTAGTGCTTTAGGTAAGATTTATCAAAATATTATTAACTTAAATTAATAATTTCCTTCTTCAATAGATTTGTTTGATGCCTATAAAATTGGATCAGAAATTGGTGTTGAACAGTTGCAGCAACATTTAAAAATGGCCAAGGAAATAGAAAAGAAGGTAGGTAACTGACTTCTAAAAAATTATTTAGTTAAGGTTACTATGTGAAGGTTTAGAGTCCAATTTTTTGCATAACGCCGAAGTTGGGGCTCCCTTGACACCACAAGTATTACGATTACTATCTAGTACGGATCTATTTGAAATCTACGGACTACCTGAATAGGCCAGAAAACCACATGAGAGCAGAGTCTGATGGGCTATATGAGAGGTGTGCAGCTTTTTTTTTATTGAAAGTTGTTACTGTTTCTGTCAACCTGGTAGGGTCTTGGCATAAGGATAAAAGGAATGGTTAAATAGTTTGTTGTTTCCTGTGGGCTATTTTTATCAGCAATTACAAGAATGTTTTATTGTTTATATCTTTTATAAACGTTTTGTTGTGAGTTCTTTATTGTAACATAAATAACATCAGTTTATAGGGTTTTTAAATTAATAACACGTTTATTTACTTTAACTACACAAAGTCGACACTATAGTACAATTTACTTAAGATGCACGTCTGTACTTTACGAGGTTTATTTTTACACTGACTGACTATTCACTTTGTATCACATCTTGTTGTTGTCTGTTGTCCATTCAATGTATACGCGCCTGTATGTCTTTGTGTATTTTTGTTTTTATACTGATAAAGTTTCTACTTGGAATTTATTTTAAGATATTTGTTGTTGTCTTGTGTAGATAAATTTTCTTAGAAAACTATGCAGTTAGCAGCATACTGTTTTGTTGTTGTCTTGTGTGTAACAAATTGCTACGCAGTTAGTAAACAGAAAGTTGTTGTTGTTTGGCGTGTATAAAATTTCTACGCAGTTTGTAACTAGATATTTGTTGTTGTCTTGCGTGCATAAGTTTTTTTTAGCAAGCCACGTAGTTAGTAAACAACATACCCAGTAGTTCAATTTATTGCTTAATTATTTTCTTTTAAAACTTAAGCAAGACACATCCGTAACAATATGTATATGACATTAATATTAAGGTTTAGCTTACTACGTGTTATTTTGGTTTACATCTACAAAAATTACACTAAAATGTATATTTTAAATAATAAGAATTAATGAAAAAATCACAAACTTAAATTAATTACATTATACTTTGGTGTTATCCTTCCTTTCTTTAGACCTCTTTATGCGTTGTTGTATAAGCTTTTGAGAGTGTATCTTTTGTTCTCCTTTTTCTCTCAGCCAGTATTTTAATATCGTCGTAGTTTCGTTAGCTTGTGTGCTTTATGTTCCATATATTCCATTGTATCAGCCTTATTTCTTTGTCAAGTTAGTTCATAAACTACATTATCTGCCTTTATCGTGGCCAGTTTTGTTATTTTATTCGATCTGTTATGAAGATGTTTTATCATCATTTACCATAATGCCTTGTTCTCTGATAGTTTAGAAACATATGGTACGCTGTAGAAAACTTGCTCAGTTAGCTTTCTATTTGCATTTTCGTCTTGCTCCTTGTTCAAGGACTGATAGGTTTTTAAAATTGACCGGTAGAGTTTATAGAGTCTTCATGCGTACAGAAAGAAGGAAAGGAAGATTTAACCTTTCAATACATAATCGCTATCGCCACTTCGAATGTTCTGTATCAGGGGACTATGGTTAGTTATCTTGTAGAAGAAATTTTTTGAACATATGGGATAGTATGTGGTGTTCCACACAAACTTGTAATATTGCATTAATTTGTGCTTGATTCCTTTCCATGAAATATTTATTAAAAGAATATTTTGTGAGAATAACATAAAATATTTATTAAAGGAATCAAGCACAAATTAACGTAGATTAAATTAAAAAATGATTCCAAAAAATAAAATTGTTTAATTATATTATAGTGCATTAATATTATTTTTAATCAACGTAACATATAATTAATTGTGCAATTTTAACATTCGCCGAGTGCGACTTTTATTAGCTGATACTTAGGAGGTGATCTAGATGCAAAATTATATCAGTCGGCGAAAATTAATCAATTTTATTTTCAACTATTTCACCATCTGACGATCGTTACAGTAACTTTTCACATTATGTAAATTCAAATAAAAAAATGTCGGTTTTATGTCTTAAAAAATAAACGGAAAAAGAGATTAAAGATGAATCACCATTATTAAAAAGAAACTACATGCAACTCTTAGAATTTTTATTAAATTTAACGATTTATTTCGACGATTGTTGGCGAATATACACACACCAAAGTACACGATCGTATCTTAACCACTTTGACACCTACAAGCCACTGTATCAACATTTTATGACTTCACTTGATTACGTTCATAATTAGATTACGTTATCCACTGTTGTGTCTTCACTCAACTAAGAGAGGGAGCCTTTTTATACTGTTTTGAGCGGAAAACTGCTTTAAAAATGTAACATATTTTCTACTGTCATTAAGCAATATAAAATTAATAAAAAAAGTATTCTTTTTCTGGACTGATTTTAAACATAAAGAAGTTTCCGAATAACACGCGAACTTTTTACTCATCTTTTGAAGCATAAGTGGCAGACACTTTAAATTTTCGTAAAGAATACTCCGCAAAGTATAAAGTAAACTAAATAACAAAGGGAGTACCTAATATGGTTTTATCTTTTGAGCAATTATATAGGGTCCGCCAAATAACTTTTTTTTGTTTTAAGTGCTATAAAAACGTAGCTAAGGCACGTAGCGCCGTCCTGTTGAAACCAAATGTTGCCAATATCCTCCTCTTCAATTTTTGTGAACAAAAATTCGTTTAACATGGCCCGATAACGATCGCCATTGACTGTAAAGCCACTCCTGAAAAATCGCCCAGTTATGCCTCTGGACCAAAATCCGCACCAAATGCGACAATTTTGCTTGTTTACATTTTTTTGCAAAACCGACAACTTCTGTAAGGCGATCGTAGGCCTACTTAGCGAAGCGTTGTTCAAGCGTATACACAACCATATTCGTTCAGCGGAAGCAAAAACCAATTATCTGTCAAATCAAATATGAACTAAGTGTTACCATTCACGAAATAAGCACTAGTTGAAAATAAACGCTAGACGTCGGACCTTTTACATAGGCTTACAATAACCGTAGTATGTGTCACTGCGGCCGCTGCAACAATAATTACCAAAAATATAAAATTTTGATCTTAAGTACCAAAGCGAAAATGTAATCTCAGCGTATATGTCTACTAGAAAATGTGCTATAAGTTATAAAAATGTAGTTAAAGGGTGTTCTTATAAAGAGGTGGTTTTGATGTGTGTGACCTTGTCATTTGAGACATAATAGACAGACACTTGGAACTTACAGAAAATCTGTTAGTTGCTGTGGCTGCAAGTTCTAAAAACAAAAAATTTAAATTAGAGTCGTGCTCCATATAAGCCGTGGGTGGTTTTCGAACAACAAAAAGAGGCAGAATATTTTTATTTAAGATATGATTGCCACCTGTTTATTTGTTTTAAATAAGTTTTTTTTGTGTCTTTGCAAGAAATATTTTTAATACCATCATATAAAATATTTTCTTTCAAAGACAACCGCTTGATATAATCACTCTGTATACTGTACGGTTCTTCAAATGACATCGCCAAATCGAGAAATTACACGAACGGGAAATTTCTGATGTTTCAGTGGTTCTGTGGTTATCATGGCTTGGTAGCGTAAAAAATTCACGGTGACCACAAACTGCACAATGCAGTCACTTTCTTTGAATGTAATAGTTTTTCAAGGACTGTTTGTGGATTTTGAGACAATTCGTTGGCTTGTTTACATATCAGCCAGGAACAGTGAAAATTTCACAATTTTAATAGTAAAATTAAAATTCTTTGCTCAAGACGGTTACGTTCCACGCTTAAAATTTCTCAACTTCTTACTAAATAAATGTCAAAGGATGTCAATGTTCAATTCTTAACATGTAATCATTTGACAGATAGTGTACTTCCTAACATCGAAAACTCTCACCCTATACTTTTTCATAAAATTGTTTTAAGGTGAAAAATTGTAATACCTTAAGAACATAGAATTTTTCAAAATTCTTATAGTGGAAGTATTGTAAGTAAATAATGAGCAATTAAGAGTGATTTATGAAAAATTCTTAAAAACCTTAAGACCGAGACTTTTTAAATACGAATACAAAAAAATAAATTGAATATTGTTACAACGTAGATTTCAATTTCTTATAGTTAGCTTTCAAAGCTCTTGTAAAAATAAATGAAAACACATTGAAGGCTTTGGTGGAGTTTCGATTTTATTTTCCGAACTGTAGAATTAAACAAAAGTAATCTAAACGCGACTCTTGTGCAATTTCTTCTGCTTGTTTTTCCCAAACCAATCTTGTTTTTAATTCCAAACCTGTTGACTTTTTACACAAAAACTTGGCAACATTAAACAAACCCAACCAAGCAGATCACACATCACTCACTTAATGAGTTTATAAAAGCTTTTTATTCAAAGTTTTTTTGTTTTTTTTTTGCAATATTTCATTTTTCAAAAGTAAAAAATGAAAATATTGTTTTGTTGCAATCTCTCTGTACGTTCACTACATGTTCAGTTAGGGAGGCACCAAACCCACCAACCAGCCAGTATGCCTGTCAATTAACTAGTTACTGCTTTTTAGTTGTAAATTAAAGTTCAGACCATACACCTCATACAGATAACGGAATAAACGAGTGATTTTTGGTTGTTATAATAACAAAAAAGAGGCAGAACAAATTAAAGCGCTATACGAAAACCTTTTCTTACAGCTTAGTGTTTTGATCACAAAGCTCTTAATCTTAATTCCATAAAAAAAATCACATGTTGAATCATACAAAGCAAGAAAGACTTCAAAAATACAAAATACATACGTTATACATTTAGCCAAATTAATTTTCACAAACGTCATTTTTTTGTTACCAGCTAAAATATCTAAAATAAAACAAAAAACAAGTAACAGGTAGTGTTGTGTCTGCATCTTCTAATATGAAGAGTAACAAACATAAAGAAGAAAATATAGAAAAATAGAATTAAAAATCTTATTGCTTAACCATTTCAAACTTGTCTACACACAGTGTATCGTAACTAGACGTACATAAGTGTTAAAGTGTCTTCTGCATTTTGTGACTAAATGTTATTAAAAAAAAGAGTTCTCTTTCAAAGTCCAAGGAATTGTGTATGTCAAGAAGGCCGATCAAACAAAATAAACGTTCTGCAATCGTAATTGGTCAATGGCCATGGCCGCTGAAGAAACATTTGATGATTTGGATGAATCTCTTAAATTAAATGAAAGAAGTCGTCGTCATTATAAGAAAGATTCTCGTTTTGTGTTCGATTTGTATACACTGTGCTACGATGAAAATGAAAGTGTTGATACAGTGGAACTTTTTACCTCCATTGTTAATAACACCGCTGGTAATTGGAAAGAAGAGGTAAACACACACACCTAGACACACGTAAATAATTTATTACCTTTCAAAACAGGTTAATATAAATAAGGTCAGACGGTCAACCTAAAAACATTTAAGTTAATTCTATTTAAAAAATATACTTAAAAATATATGTTTGGTCTTGGATTTGTAGTCGGAAAAACATGAGAAATGCTTAGTTTAAGTTATAAAAAATAATCACCATTAAAAAAATAAAGTGAAATGTCTGCGAGTTAAGAAATTTCTAAGAAATCTTATGAACACAAAACAACAACATGCTTTATTAAAATTCCATGAATTAAGATTGGTAAACAGAAAAAAGCAAATAAATGCTCAACCAAACAAACACTTGCCCTGAATAATGATAACAAAGTCAATTACATTTAATGCCATGAATTAAAAATTTTCGAATAAATTCTAAGAACCGCTTAAAAAAGACTATAAAAATAGTCCCACAGCTGTTGGGAGTCAGTTTAATTGTAAACGTGATCGAGTGGACACACAACAGTCGATAAAGCATCTTTAAGGGGTTAAAGTGGTAAAGCTACCATCGTGTATTTTTATGTGTATAAAACTAAATACGAGTACCCCGTCTAAATAACTCGTGTAATTTAATTTAAAACTTTAAAAAGTTGTGTTATTATATTGCAATAAAAGAACTCAATGAACTAAACGTTTTTAAAAGGAATAAACGTAACAGGATCAAAATAAATTTGCTATCTTGTAGACAAATTTGACGACCAGTTATGAAAAAACACAAAATTAAATTATGAAACTTTACATAATGGACCTACCGAAGAAAAGAAATTAAAAAAAATAGACTTGACTACTGATCTGCATGACCAGCTTTTAATTCAAAATAAAACACTCCATCAATCGTGTTCCACTTTATTGGCAACAGTGTTAAACAACACACACTTTTCTGCGATGGTTTCATATGTCATACTGTAATAATATGCACCCACAAACTTGTACGATATAATTTTTATTCACCACTTCTTTAAATGTTGACAAATTTTCACACACCATAAATAAATTTTGGCAGACCAAAAAAACCTTAACTGCTGAGCTAATAGTTGGACTTGTTCATAATCTTAAATATAACATGATCTAACAATAAGTTAACACCACTCTAATAACTTCAAAAGTTGACTTAAACTACTTTAAAAGTATGCGATTTAAGTTTTATTTTGTTTCCTTAAATCTTAAAATGATGATTTTTAATTCCAATAGCCGGTAGCCGTAGATAGTAATGCCTTAGTTCTTAGGATTTATTATAATTTTTAATTATAATAGATGATAAAATAAATCAATATATTTCGAAAGTTGAAGTTTTTTTTAGCACGCCTACTACTGGAATTTGGCATTATCCTTTAATCCTTTCTCTTATACCAGGTAGGAAAATTTAAGGTTAGGTCTATATTGGCTTAAAAATGCACTTCTTTTTGACAACTTCAGGTTTATTGACACCAATGGAACGTAGAAATATAGAAATTAATAATGGAATATATCGGATGAATGTACTACTCTAGCCAGTCGCTGGACGACCAAGAAACCAAAATTTAGACGGACATTCGGCAACCAAACTTGGCTTATCTCGTCACCGAAACGCCGAATTTCATTTTTTAGAGCATCAGTTGTTAGTGGATTGTTCACATAAACCTGGTTTTTTAAATTGTCCCAGAGAAAATAATCCAGCGACATTAAATCCCAAAAATACAAAATTACAAAATATTTGCAAGATTATAAACTTGCAATACTATCTAACTACTTTGCGATTTCTATTTCTTGCTTCAACAATTTTCATAAGTAGTTCAAACTCTGTCCACTTTATCTTCTCTGAATCTTCTTATATCAACTGTTTCTTTAAAGCCCCTTCCCCGGGGGCAAGCGGTCTTGGTGGACACCTTAACATATAGCTTCTGAGGGTAAAAAGCGGCACTAGTCGCCTGAAATGGAAGAATTGGGGCCTAGAAGTCCGACTAGCCACTGATCAACTATTGCCACGGAAACCGGTAGAGCACAGGACTACGGCCTTGTGCCGGTAATTCATGAGGACCTTCGGGGAATAATGTGGTGCCTGTGGTTTAACCCAAACAGTGGGAGCGAGTGGCTTTTTCCAATCCTATGTGCTGTTGCATTGCAACAGATAGTGTCCGGCTCTAAGCATAGGAGTGGGGACACGATTTGTTTATTGTCCTTCTTAAGTTGCCACCTGGGGTATGTTACGCACCTTTGAGGCACTGGTAGATACAATGTATTCACCCAGTGTTCTATTTCAGTAAAGCATATAAAGATATATATCGATTATATCATGAGCGAAATGTTGTGTGGACCTTTAAAATTTTTAAGGGTGTCTTTAAAATTAAATAATGAAACTGTATATAATGGTCGTGCAGGATTTGAAACAAATATGAAAATATACTTTACTTCCGATCTCCATCAATATGGCTCGATATTCCCGAAAATTTAATATTTTATTGCCAGCTCCATACATAAAACACAACACCTCTGTATAGTTTTATTGAGAACATTATTAAACTATTCACGCACAAAATTTTGCGATGTAATTTCTGTTTACCACTTTTTTTTTAACTTTAAAAATTTTCTTATAAATAAGGTCTTCATAAAATATTTAATAGATTTTTTTTTAATTTTCAATATTTCGCCCCACCCTCGTGGCATCTTTGGGAAAACAAAAACGTATAAGAAATTTTTAGATCAATCGATAAAGGAAATATTAGAATAGAAAATATTAGAATAGAAACAACAACAACAATACATACAATTTTCTGACACTAAAAATTAAAAAAATTAAATTTTTAAAAAAATAAACATAAATTTTGATGATAAAAAGTTACAAATAATTAAAGTATTAATTATACAATAAACGCTAAATAGATAGAGAGTTTCATTTTATAGCTTTATGCACTAAATGTCTGACAATCAACGTGTTTTTATTTTTTATTATACTACGTCTATTAATGTACAGAATCATAGAAAAGAACAAAAAACTAAGAGTACAAAACTTCATTATAAATAAAAAATAAAAAAAATAAAAATCTTACTGAATTTCGCAAGAATAAATTTATTTACACTATTTAAGATTTGTTATTTAAATGATCAATATTTTAAAAGCTAGTTAGTGGCTTAGCCTGTTTGGCCAATTTTCTTGAAACTTCCTCTCCTATTTTTTTCTTATTCCTGTTGAAGAATTTCTTACCGTTGGGTTTTGTTAGAAATGTTATTCTTCAGAAGCCTTCAGTCGAGCTCATCCCAATGGTGTTTGGTGGAGTTAATGTCAGGTGACTGTGACGGAGTTGCAAGTATGTGCGGCACATAGTGGTTGATCCACATACGCAGATCAAGGGCGTTGGAAATAATAATTGTTACCAAGATCAAGTTTGTGAACACTTCTTTGGAGGTTTTTTTTTAAATATTCAGGTTAACTGTTCCGTCAATGAACAGCAAGCTGCAAACCTCTGCCGCCTATATACAGCCCCACGCTATCACCACTCCACCACCATGTTTTACTGTTTGCACATTATTGTTGCTTTCAAATTCACTGCTAGGCTTTCTCCATGCTCTCTCCCATCCATCAGATTTTAAAACACAGAGCTCCCGTACTCAGTGGGCTTATTTAAATATTTTCTTGCATATTCAATCCTCTTTTTTTGATTCACTTTGCTTATATGTAGCTTCTTTCTGGCTATCCGGGAGTTGCAATCAGCACGGGATGAACTTCTCTTTCCATTTATTCTAGCAACTCTGCAGTCATTTCCGTGGAAGTTATTTTAGGGTTCTTTTGTTTTTTATTTCGGCTTTCGACTTGGAGATCAGTACAATTTTTAAAGCAGTTTGTGATACTACAGATGGTAAATCGGCTTTTCTTTACAATTTATTATTTATTTATTATGTATTTATTAAAAATTAATTACAATAATGCAGTTATAGTATTTAACAAAGTAAAATGGATAATTTCAATGTTGTGATCGTTAACATTTTTTAAAAAGCTTTATGGTTGGAGAAATTGGAAGAGTTTTGTTCTAATATTGCGAAAAGTTTGAAACTGGTTCAGCATATGGAAAATTGTACGATGCGTATTACAGGTAGAGCAAATAGGACGTTGAGATCTTTTAGTAAATATTTATGTGTTAATCTGCTGTGGCCAACTCTAATTCTATCTATAAGGTTGGAAATCTTCCTAGGGAATGTTTTAGGGTACTTCTGTCGTTTTCAACTTGGATTTAAATTTTTGTAGGCATGCTGGTTTTTGAACCATTGCTTGTTCTTTCGGCTTGTTTGAGAATTTAAAATTAAATTAAAAAAATCATGGATTTTAAAAGTCTGGACACACTGTTAAGGCGAAATATTGAGTTTATAAGTTTTAAATTTAATTAAAAAGGTCTATAAAAAAGATAAACACTTATTTATTTTTTTAATTCTTTAACCTTTGAAATCAAGAAAGTTCAGATGTAAGGAAAAAATCAGTTGTCGAATAGCATCCCCCTTTCAAATGGTTGTAGCTAATAACAGAAAATGGCGACAGAATAGCGGAAAATATTTATTGATTTCAATATCAATCTTAATCTAAAGTTACGTAACTGGAATTACGTAATTGTCATCGGGGAACCAATCTTAATCTTGAGTTACGTAACTGGAATTACGTAATTGTGATCGGGGGTCCAAATTGTTCCCAAGTTGAAGAAATTAAATATTTATATTTTTAATTTTATCAATTCATTTTATTTAAAACATAAATTTTTTCTTATAAGGGGTGGACAAATTTAAGATTTGGAAGTAAATTGTCTATCAAATGATTAAATGTCCTAAAGAAACTGTCATCCTGTGAAATTTATTTAGGAAAAAGAAAAAATTTTAAGCAAATGGTGCAAATTTCACCGCATCACTTTATAAATTTCCTCGTAATCAGGCGTCTTCTGAGACTGCTGTATGTAATTTAATCCTTAAATGCGCTGCTTAGGGTATTACTGTTGACAACAGTCGAAACTATACGATCGTAGTGGTCGTAGTGATGCAAACATAGCCGCTGTACAGCAAAGTGTTGAGAATGACTCCGGAACATCAACTCGTCGACATTCGCAAAAATTGAGAATCACTCCAACATTTTGAATATGGATTTTCATCTCCACGCTTATAAAGTTCAACTTGTTCAAAAATTAAAGCAGATCGACCATTGTTTGCGTCGAACGGTTATGAGTTAACAATTTGAAAAACTTAACGAAAACAACTCATTTTTCAATAAAATCTTTAGTGATAGCGACTTATTTTCAATTAGGCTCTTATGTAAACAATCAAAATTTTGGCATAGGAGCTCAAAAATTTCACAAAAAGTCCTCGAATTATATTACATTTAAAGAAAGTGACGAAATAGTGTAGTTTGCGGCCAGGTGGCATCATGGACCTTCATTTTTTCAAAAATAATCAAGAAAACGCCATCGCCACGCTACCAAACCTTGATAACAAATTTTTTGTGATCAAAATTGGCTAATGTTGATATCAGTGGCCTTTCGTTTCAGCAAGACGCGCCACAATCCACACAATCACCCAAACAATTCAGTGATTGCGTGAGAAATTTCCCAGACGCGTTATATCTCGATTGGGCGATGTCAGTCAAGGTAACGACCTTGTTTTTGTGATTTGACGCCAACTGATTATGCTTTCTGAAGACATTAGAAATACCGGGTTTACGTGAAGAACTCACTAACAGCTGCCAACCGATATCATATTCCCTTTTTATTATTATTTACATTGGAATGCATAAAAATTTGTGTGCTTTAAGTCAATGCACTTTTTAAGCTCATATTTGCCCACCTCTTATTTAAGTCGGCAGCTCATTTTTAATTTATTAAAACTAAAAAGCAAAAAGACCATTAAAAAGAACAAAAATAAAATTAATTTTATTGTATTTACATAATAAAGTTCGCAATTTACTAACATGTAAAAATTTAAGTGCGTTTTTATCCAGGAATATTTGCGGTATTACGACCTTTATAACTTTATGATTGAAACTGAGACTGAACTAAGAGTTTGAAAATCAATAATTATTAAAGCAAATAAACCCAAATTCAAAAACAAGTTTACAAATGATACTAAATAAATATAGTGTCGAAGTTAAACAACATACAGATTACAACAGACAGATTATCGAAATCATCTCTAATACAGACGTTAACGAATATAACCAAATTATAAAATAATCAACGTAACGAACATTGGGAAACGTTCGAAAGCAAAAATAATTTGCTAAATCAAGGTAAAATAACACTCAAAGTTCCAATTTTTAAATGAAGTCCGTCAAAATAACTGTTCTAAACTGTATACGTATGAAGCTTATTTCAAAAGATATTCAATTCACCAATTTGTGGAGCCTTTTGACTTTTTTTTGTTGCAAAAAGTATTAAGAAGCATTTAAAAGAACACTCCTCAAGCTTAATATATATGATTGTCACGGCCATAGGTTAGCCGCGCCACTATGCACTGTATTGGCTTTTCACAGTTGTTGTTTTGTTTTAAAATAATAAAGATATTTTAAACATGTATAAAGATAACCACCTTCACAGAGGCGCTTACAGTGGTGTTTTCGTAACAAAAATCATAATTTTTTAAGCTACCAAGATTTTCTAATGATTAAAAATCACGTAAATTTTAAATCCTTTCGTTTTAAAATAAGGTGCCCATGTAGGATAGTAGGTAGTGTACTAGCTTGTCAATATGGGGGATGTGGGTTCGATTCCCAACGAAGACCTTGTTTTTTTTTACTACAAAAACAAAAATTTCCTGTCGGTGGAGCTGCTCAGCGATGAAGGCATAGTCACTGGTCGCTGTTGCTGTCTTTATACGGCAGTTAATTTCCAACTATCTTTCTATTTTCACCACCTGTTTCATCTCTTCTCTATCCCTTTCCTAAAAAATGTAGCACGGTACTTGACTAAATAGGCATTGTTGCCTGAAGTGCTACTTCTCTTTAAAAAAAATAAGTGCTTTCGCATTTTGATAGGCACTGTGAACATTTATACCTTTTGACTTTTTGCACACAGTGAAGTAAATTGAATCATTGTCAATCAAATACCTATAAGTATGTAGTCGAATCGAAATATGTTCGTAAATAGGTTAACACATAAAATTATGAAATACTGGAAATACTAGAAATACTCGAACATGGGAGAAAGAGTACTGCGACAATTATGCTCTTTTTTGTACGACTATTTGTAAATGACGTAAAAATGTGTTTATGGCCTGAAAAAACTGAAACTGTGACCTGATGACGACATTTATAATGTACTCGTATTTACATTTTCCATTTATACACATAAATAGCAAATTGAACTATTGTTTGTAAGTAATTAGTTTATTGTATGGGTTTTAAATCACCCTTTATGAGTTCTTAGGAATTCAGGTTATGTGTAGAAACAAATCATAAATAAATACAAGTACAAATAAAAGGTCGAATGATTAAATATCAAGAACTGACATATATACAGTAAAAAGTTATCCTCAACCAACAAATCGTTGACGTTCTCATCAATTGGGCATCACTAGATTCACTATGTACAATATTTTGCATAAAGATGTTTATCTTCACTGTTAAAAAGTTCAACTCGTTGAAAAATTAAGGCGAACAAAAACAATGCATTTTTCAATAAAATCCTCTTAAGGTGTTATCGAAACAAACAAAATTGTCGCGAATGTGGGTCATATAATCCAGAAACAGTCCTCGAAAAAATATGGTCAAGAAAACGCTATCACCGTGAATTCTGTGAGCTACCAAACCATGATTACCAATTTTTTGTGGCTACAATTGGTTATTGTTGACATCAGTTAACTTTAGTTTCAGCAACAAGGCGTTACAAGCCACACAGCTACCCAAACAATTCCATGAGAAATTTCCTGGTTGCACACCTTCTCTATTTGGCGATGGTAACTGGCCGCCTCGTTCATGTGATTTAACGCCGCTGGATTATTTTCCCTGGAGCAATGTACAGAGTAGAGAAGCAAAGCTTTATTGCAAAATGTGCTTTAAAAAATTTTTTTTCGCTTGGACCAGTACTCAGGGATGACCGCTACTTATGCAATGCATTGTACCTGAACTGGGAAAATAAGTTATGGGGAGGAGGAAAAAGTGGCCGTCTGCTGGCATGCTAGAGGTGGATATTTGTCCGACGCAATATTATAGTATTAATTTCCATATTTTTTACATTGGTATCAATAAAACTGATGTTGTCAAAGCATAGTTGGTGTTTTAAGTCAATTTACTTGTCAATCTCATATTTGCCCAACCACAGTTTTTTGAAAACGTTTTTTTTTTTAAATAATTCGGTAGCTCAAGAATCACTTAAAATAATCTAATAAAATTTCACAGTACTTAATTTCAAGAGGTATTTATGAGTGAAACTACGAACGATCGGCCCCTAGGATCAAAGGGGTCTTTTGAGTATGCTCCTAAAGTTGGGTACCATGGATAGATATTACACCTTGAAAATGTCTACAAAAGATGTGTTTACTTGTTTAGGTTACCTCTTGGGAGAAAATCGTGCTAGAATTTTTTTTAAATTTTTGGCCGATCTTAACTTAGTATTTTTGACCTGATGTACTTATTTAGGATTAGATTATTATTATAATATTGACTGCATTCTTGATAAAATTTACAATAAAACTGTAGTTATTGTGGTGCTGATAGCATGTTTTGTTAAAATGGTACAAGCCTCTGAATTGGGAAATTGTACAAACGGCCTTTCTTTAGGATTTTCACCAAAAAGTTGGTGTGGAGTTTGCTTATATAAGTAAAACTTACTTAAAAGACAAGCTATAGAAAATGCTAATAAAAGAAAAATTACATAAATAATTGTAACGGTTTACACTCCAGGCCTATCCAAACATAGACAATTTTGAAACAACATTTATGAATACACCAACATTTCTCGGAGTGTAAACTGATTATTAAAGCTCCATCTCCTAGCTGTATACACCAAAAAGAATTAGACAGCTCCGTAGTTAACAAATCCAAGGTGACTAATTTTATAAAGAAAAACAATTTTTGGAACATGTTTTCCCCGTTTAAGGAATTTGTGTGTTAAAATAAAAAAAAATTAGCTTTTTGTTTTACCTTTTATATATATTGTTCTTTTATTTAAATATTGTAAGAATATCTCGATCCGTTTAGATTTTGTGACATTTCAAATTCTACATTTTATTTTACAACTTTAAAGGTAAATGAGATCCAAAAATTCCCAAGGGAAAAAGCTTTAACATAATTTTAGGGCAACATGCCCTAAATACAAATTTCTATTTTATTTATTTTTTTGGTTTTTATTTTTATTATTGCTTTTATTTATTTATTTTTTAATTTATATAGTTGTACACTTACACTTCTAAAATATTGGCTTTCTCTAGAAAGTACAACGTTATTATTTTAAAGTCTCCACAATTATCCCCCATTTTAAAATAATTACAGGTTTTTATAATAATGTAACGTAATGTAATTTCAAAGCGTGTTAAAGAAACCGTCCCAAAATTAGTTCAGAAACATCAAATTGGTACAAAGCAAATGTTAATTGTCAATGCCAATTTCTAATAAGCCAATCACTTTACGTACGAAAAATTAAATTTGTTAAAACTATATGTCGTGACATCTCGGCTAAATTCACTAGACATCTTTGAACAATGTCAATCGAAAGAAAACATTGTTGACGAAAAGTAACCTGCCGCTGGTGATTTTTTTTAAGTTCAAATTACTCCGTTTTCAAAGTGCCACTAATTTATCAAATGTAATCAGGCAAGCTTGCCTAAGTGTATGTAATAAAGCTTGCGTTAGTAACACAGTACAACATTTTTCAGCTCATTGATTTGGGACTTAATTCTGAGTTGCACGTAAAGTCAGCCCTAAAAATAGGAACTTCTGCATCATTCGTTTTGTCAGCCTTGCTGAATCAATAATTTAATGGCTAAGGCAGAAACAATTCTTTTGTTCAGAATTATTTATATTTTAAGACCAGAAGAACATTGAATTGAATGATTTTTGTTACGGTTGTGGTCACATCGTCTCAAAAATAGCCAAATATGTTCGAAAAAACTTGTTTACTGAGGAATTTAAAACAGCCTGCTGTCATCATTTTGATGAGACAGATTAAGTAGTGCAAATTTTACGCCGAACAGAGTGTGCAAAAGTTGTTATAATACCCTTATAATGTGGATAAATGTAAAAGGTGTACAGTTTTCTTGTATGAAGCCAGTAATTTGAGTGCAATGCCTAACTGGACATAATGGATCCGCATGCATAAATTCCGGTTATGGTTAAAACTTTTCAACAAAAGTATGCAATTCCGCTTTTACTGCAACACTTTCAATATAATGCTCTACTCCTACCCCAAACCCTTCGATTTTGGATACTGTTTAAGCTTAAACCGTTTTCACCAATCCAATCAACTTGAGTGATGTATATTAAACATAAAACAAAGTATAATTCATTCTGGCTAAGATGGGACTATAACAAAAATGTAAGCGCAATATCATTTCATTCCGTTGACAAATCAAATACGTCTTCTTACTGTTATTAAGGGGTGGTTTAGTGAAAAAATGGTAATAGATTATATCGCTGGCGACTTGCGTTTATTCATCAATGGTTCATGATGGAAATTGGTGGACACACTGAAGAAGACATGCCCTTAACTCAGAGAGTCAAAGCATGAATATGAACAACCCATTAAGAAAACAATATCATCAGCATCACAAGCGTTATCTTCAACGTGGATAGTGACAATAATTGAAAGTGTTCTATATTTTGTTTCCCGGCATAGATAATAGTCTCATATTTTCTGTGTTAGAATAGCTTTTGTATTAAATTGGAATTTTTATTTTCATGCAAAAAAAAATAAAATTTAAAAAGAAAAAAGCAGCATATTTGTGGATTTGTAATCCAATTATTGAGCAACTTGAATGAAAAATCAGGAAATATTCCGAAATGCGATGAAAATTCATTTTGAGCAAATAAATTCGTATGGCCATTAAATAATTGATGCAGCCAACACAACGAATGATGCAGAAGATCTTATTTTTGGTGCTACTTTTACATGCAATCCTTAGAATTGAGTCTCAAAATCATGTGCTGTACTGTGTAATGTAAAGTGTAAGTGTAATGTTTTCAAACTTGTTACCATTTTTATACTTTCCAAAATTTTTTCGTTCGAAACTTGACTTCAACAAAACTAGTTATTCAAAAAGGCAGTAGTCCTTATAAAAATATTTTGAAATATTGTTATCATGGATTTTTCTAAGCTGCAAAAAGCAGAGTGCAGGATCTGGAAAAGGCAAATGGGTGTGAAGGAGCCTTAAACGTGATTGAAGCCAACCACATTAGAAGAAAACGCAATTTCCGAGTTAAGGAAACAAGTTAAAGCAAAAAAAGTTATACAAAATCCATTCTAATTAGCGCAGTAAGTGATGAAATTAATGAAAAATTTGTGTATTAAGAATCTGGTGCTGATACATGGGATACTGTCGAGTCATTGTTTGTACATGATGCTAACTTTAACCCCTAAAAGCTGCTGTATTAACTTTATATCTCTATTTGGCAACGTTCACACTTAAACTGCGTTATTGATTAAAACTAGGCTTTGCAATACCGGACCGAATTTCTAAAACCGGTATTTCGGTATTTGATTTTATTGATACCGGGATCCCGGTATTAATACCGGTATAGTTAAAGAAATTAATCGAGAACAGAAAAAGCTGTTAATATAAAAATAAATTCAATTAAAAAACAAATAAAAATTATTTAATTCACAAAAACAATTCAATTATAAAAAAAATAACATAAATTTTGGATTGATTAAAAAAGTTAATTAATAATAATTTGTTTATTTTTTTGAAAGAAAATATGCCCGCGAAAATGTTAATTTGTCCAGAGTTGTATCGTTTAGTCTAGAACGAATTTTGGTACATAGCAGCCCTGCTGCTGAAAAGGCTCGCTCAGACTCGACGCTGGTTGGTGGTATACACATAAGGTATTCATATGCAAGTTGGAGATATTTTCCCCTTATATTTTCAGCTTCGAAATAGGCTATTTCCTGTTTAATAATTTTATTTATTGTTTCCGAATTTTCACTTGTTGATACACCAACACCACTTGTAGTTTTCTTTATTTTAATGTTGACTGTCTTAGAAATAGCCATATCCAGTTTTTCCTTCAATGTCATCAATATTTCTGGCTCTGAATCGGAAGACATATCTTCATTTATTTCATCTTGAATAGAGGTGTAATACAAGCGTTGCAATAAGTATGAAATTTTCCTTATGATTGTTGTCTTTTTAATTCGGGAAAAAATGTCGCTGCTTTGGTTAACTTCAAATTCGCTTGAATTATGCAGGTATTGCAAGAGACTTGATAAATCAGTACGTCTTTGTTGTACACGAATAATGAGTTCTTCCTTGAATTCATTACTAAAGGAAGTATTCTGTTCTGTCAATTGATTAAACATGAATTGTAACGCGGCATCTGCAGTTATAAGAGGTGGCATCTTGACGACAAAGAGCCTCCACAGTTAATTCAATTGGAAGAAGTACTGAAATAACTGTTGATATCAAAATAAATTCATTTTCCAAAAAAAGCCATTTCGCCGGCATTTAAATTCAAATCAATGAGAGCCTTTTGAATGCAAGTCTTTAATAGAACAAACCATTCTAGCATGGCAACTAAGCTATTCCAGCGCGTTCTAGAATTTAGAACTAAATTCATTTCTTTTCCAAACTGTTCTTTAACATGTTTCTGTAAAGC
This sequence comes from Trichopoda pennipes, assembly GCA_030448955.1. NCBI lineage: Eukaryota > Metazoa > Arthropoda > Insecta > Diptera > Tachinidae > Trichopoda > Trichopoda pennipes. The sequence goes on from JASKUP010000042.1 coordinate 9,722,004, forward strand.
TCTATCATTTTTAGTTGGCGAACGTCTAAATAACTTTACAATTTTTCTAACTTTTTAAATCAATGGGCCTATCTCTTCATGACTAAGCAAAGAATTACCTTTATTGTTATCTTGAATTAAAGTTAAACCATTGTCAATGTCATCAATATTATTCTCAATTTCATCTCTTGTGTCCATGTTATAGTCTTCCTCAGGATCAGACTTCTCGGAATCAGATTCATCTGTGACCTCATCTTCATTTTCTAAATTTTGGCGAATCGTATAAAGAACCTTAATTACAGCCAATTGTATCCCGTGAACTAAACAAAGTTGTTGACTTGGAGAAATCAATTTTCCAACTTTGACCATAACAGATGCACCATCTGTAGTAATGCACACAAAGTGTTTATTTAAAGAAAGTACAAACATTTTAAGTTTTTCTTCAATCAGCTCGACGCACTTTTTTGCAGGCAAGGATCCATGCACACGAATTAATCCTAAGTTCCAGAATTTCTTGTTACTAGAATGAGCATTTCCATTCATCAAATGTCAGACTAAATCCCTGACCTGAATTCATTTGTGACGCTGTGAATTTACAGATTTTGGTATATTTTCGTATCATCTGGCAGCTAAACCTTTCCTAATATCAATCGAAGAGCGAAAAATGTTAAAGGATAAACCATCACATGCCGTCATTCGAGCTAAAACTGCAGCCAAAGAATTGTCCATATTAGAAACAAAAAATGATGATATTTTTGCACTTAAACTCTTTTTTAGTTTAGAGGTTGATGGTTCTGGCCCACTTCTAATACTCAAAGTATTGGAGCTAGGAACATCCCTTTTTTTTAAATTAATTTGATGCAATGTCTTCAGATGGGTATGTAGACCACTTGTACTGCCTCCCTGAGCTTTAATTATTTTATTGCATTTCTTACACTTCCCAATTTGTGCTTTTTTTCACGAAGGAAATAAAACCACACTGAATTTTCATCAGCCGATTTCTCTTTAAAGTCATAATTTTCCATAGTCTAAAGAAAACCAGCGATGATAAAATTATCCATAAAATAAAAACATAACAATATTTAATTTTAATACTTACTTATTAAAATTAAAATCTGTTTTTAGGACTACGATTTATTTTAAGTTTTAAATATCCAAAAAACAAATAACACAATTTCACAAGAACTTTGGGGAATCACAAAAAACTTGTATGCAATAACAGCTGACAGCTATGTGTAGTGCTGCCAACTAAAATATAAGGTATCTTAACCCCATCTGTTGGCATCATTTGAAGTTTTATATTATTGAATCATTTAGAAATTTGTAACTTTGTTAAAATTTAATTTTGTTGTAATACTGGAAACCGGTATTTAAGTTTCGTGTAATACCGGTATTGTACGGTATTGAAAATGCCCGGGATCCCGGGATCCCGGTATTCGGTATCCCGGTATTGCAAACCCTAATTAAAACCCTGTTTGCAATGGTTCTAGCATTTACCCTAAATCTAATTTGTAAAGAAACACAATAGGTATTTTCACTTTTATTTTATACTGATGATTAGTTTTTCATAATTTAAATTAAGCATCTTCGTTACAATATTTTATAGAATTACTTCTTGCATGCATAAATAATTTACTTCAATACGTCCCCTTGTTAGATGAAGTTGACATTTTGAAGTCCCAATCTTTCTCAAATGCATTTCAGTCTTCGAGGCTGCAAAGGTTTTGTCTTAATATCAGCAAGTTTTTCTTGAGTAGAGATCGTTTTCACTTTTAACTTCTGTTCAGTTAAGTATGCGGTAAAGTAAAATTAAAGTAAACTTTTGGTGTAAAAATTCATCGGTTAAATTTATGTTTTAAGTGAATTTTTACTTTTGCTTGCATTGTATTATTATAAAACTTATTTTATATTACTATAGGGATATTTAAAAAATTGTTATTTAATAATTAAGAGGACGGTTTTGAAAAACAAAAAAGTATTGAATTACAGCTGGAATAGATAATATTTTACAATAAAAAATTTCTAAAACTAAAACTACTGTGTTTCACAGCAATTAAAAATGCGGAAGTATAACTGCGAGTCACTTTTTAAACTGAATTATAATTAAATTATAACACTAGATTAAATTTAGTAATGGTCATGTTTGCAACCTATTTAGATCGTGTGCACGATCCCATTACTAATACAGCTTAATGCCATTCTAAAAAGTGCTTTATAATCGGTGCATTCATCTTTAACTCATATCGCCTTCAGTTTTTCACAAGTCAAAATTTTTTTCGAGATGTTGCGTCTATAGGTAATTTCTTAGTTAAAGATGTTAAACGATTTTTATAAAGAAAAAGTATTTTTAATCGGGTGGCAAAAATTATTTCGTTCATTAAATTCTAAAAATTATATAATAGTAAACTATCTGTAAAATAATCAAATGTCGTCCTTTGATATTTATTTAGTAAAAAGTTGGGAAATTTTAAGCATGCAACGTTACACTCTTGAGCAAAAAATTTTAATTGCAAAAATATCACTTTGTCATATCGTGAAATTCGAGTATATTTCTCTCGTAATTATGTACGTCTGTCGATGTGCTAAAGTTGGGCATTTACCCGACGACATATTCTATTATTAATTCCCATATTTCGACTTTACCTTGACATCAGTAAAACTTAAGGTGTCAGAAAACGAGTATGTTTGAAGCCAATTTACTTCCTAACGTCAAATTTTTCCACTCGATATATTCGCTTAGATTCATTCTTAATTGATTTTTAGATAATTTAAATTAGCATTCAATTTTGTATATCAGTTGTTTTCAATAGATCGTTACATTAAATATTTTACGAATTTTCAATAACAGGAACAAGCACTTAAAGATTAATAATTATCGATAGCGATTGTTATCTACTCACTAAAGAAATACACATATTCAATATCATCTTATTGATGATTCCTTTGTTATTCCAACCCTAAAAATGAAAAACAATTTAGCATGCCACCAAATGTACACATGCATATAAACACTCACACACACCGCGAAGGCAGAAATTTAAAGAGAATTACCTACAATATGCAGATGTAAAATAATTCCTAGAAAGTGTTTAAACAGCGGGTGGTAGATAGATTGAGAATGAGAGTGTGTTTGTAACTACCGACTCTTAGGCACACAGACTTTTTCCTGTACTGCAATCAACATCTTAAGAAATGAGAACATCTGTTCAATGTTTTGTTTTGTTTTATTTTTTTAGTGAGTTTAGAGGCAAAAGAAATCTAAAATATGAGGGTAAGCAAATATGTCATTATAAAATTATAAGATGGGCAAAGAAAATTGAAAGCGGCTTTCCATTGGTTTTAGTGATGGTATGAGACATTACCATTCTTAAGCTTAAAGGACAAAACACGTTCAAAATAAAAGTGGAACGGAGTTCATTTGCTACAGCCTATGTATCTACAATTAGGTTTATAAGTCAAAACTTGGTCATAAGGTCAGGGCCCCATTAATAAAGTAGATATTCATATTTTCAATAGTAAAAGGCTATCGCCGAAATAAATGTCTCGCTAATCGTTGAACTTCATTTCCCGCAACCATAATCATAATTAATATCTTTGGCGACATAAAGTCGTTGATTTAAGATCACACTTATCTCGAATCGTCAAATAGTCAAAACAGGCTTAAAAAAAGAAGAACATCAATAAGTATTAATATATTAATACACTATTATTAATATATATTATTATTTTAAATTATTGGGCCAACTAAGCAAAGAACACAACACTAGGTTTAGAACTTCTAATTGCAATTTCACCAGCAACGATATGATTTGAGTTGGAGTCCATCTTTCAGGTGAACTTTTCAAGTTCACATTTAAAAACGATTTGAAGGAAAAGAATCTCTGCAATAAAATTACATTTGGCAGACCTTCAGAACACATAAATTGCAGAGGGCTTATAAAAGTTCTAGAACACCGCTAACACAAAATCATAATTTTTGATAATAATTTTCCTTTAAATTTTCTTAATTTATTTTCTCTATGCACTACAGCAACTGCATACATATAAAAATTGGTGGAAGTGAAGTACATTGATTAAATTATTACTGTACCAAATACCGCTAACAAATAAATAACAAATGAACGCAAGGGAAACCTTTAAAAATAGGGCCTTTACTACAACAACATAAACATCGAAAAAGAAGATATAGACGAAGATTTTAGTAGTCGTAGAGACGTTAAAAGTTATTAGGCACAATTTACATGATGACATTAATAGTTGACTTTTAAAGTCACTGCTCAGTTTTGCTTTTAAAATTTTTTACGTGCATCAAATTTTAATCACAAATATCACAAATCACTTAAAGGAGGTTCTCGCTGTACAGTTGTTAACTCGCTTGTAGAAACTCAAGTGTCACTTCTTCTTACTATAGACACAACTGAAAAGTTTTGAGATTAGCTTTTCTAGGAGAGTATAATTTGATAATATAGGACTATTAGATTATCACAATCTCTTGCTCGGAAATCAATTGAAATTTATTTTCTTAAAATTGAAAAATTTCTTTAAAATTTTTCCTGATTTTATGAAAGGGTTACATCCTCGTATCTGAGAGTAAGATGGCAAAATCTAAAGCTTGTCAGGTTACCGGATTATGACAATTTTCGTGGGAGCGTTATTGGCCAGATCTCGATTACCGCTCTTTTGTGTTAACTCCAATATTCAATTAAACTTGAATCATACATTTGGTTAACCAATTTGTAGTCTTCTAAAGAATCCAATCAAAATCGTTTATTCTTCTAGTATCTTTAAATTAGCACAAGACTTTATTCATTCGTTTAGATGTTATTTTTTATGGCAGCATAAAGTGGATAAGATAGAGTAATTTATGGCCTTAACACCAGTTTCGACAATAAAAAAACTGTTAAAGTGCTCATTGATTCATAGCCTTCCAAAATGAAGCATTTTTGTGAAAAATCAAATTTATGCCACATTTTCTTTTATGGATTAAATGAAACCAAAAGCTTAAGACCTGAATTCTCCAATAAGTCGTTTTTTTCTTTGACATTTTACGTTGCGTTTTTTAAATTTATTCAGTCTTCAATTATAATTTTATGGAAATTGAATTTTTTAGAACTTGATAATGTTATCATCAGAATTTAATATTCTTTCAAATGATTAAATGTCAAGAATTGATCTGTAATCCAAATTTGAGCTAGGAAGTAAATTGTCTGTCTAATGTTTGTGTTGTCATCCTTTGACATTTATTTAGTAAAGAGTTGATAAATTTTGAATCATGGATCGTTATACTCTTGAGAAAAGAATTTTAATTGCGAAAACTTACTATCAAAATGAATATTTCACTGTACCATTTCGTAAGATGCAAGCAGCTTTTCCTCATAAACAAGCTCCATCTGAGACCATTGTGCGTAATTTAATTACTACATTCGCGGCTTAGGTATCATTACTGACAAAAGACAAAAACAATATGCTCGTCGTGGCCATAATGATGCAAAAACAGCTGTTGAGAATTAGCCTGGAATATCAACGCGTAGACGTTCGCAACAATTGAGAATCACTATACATAAAGATCTTCACGTTTATGCAGTTTAATTCGTTCAAGAATTAAAACCGACCGACCCCATTGTTTTCGTCCAACGTTTATGAATTGGCTGTTTGAAAAACTGAGCTAAAAAAACAGCGATTTTTCAACAAAGTCATCTTTAGTGATGTCTCATTTTCAATTAGGCGTTTATGAAGCCAACGAAATTGTCACATATGTGCCTAACCAAGTGACCTTATGGTGCGAATTTTTTCGAATATGAGCAAGGAAACGCCGTCACAGTGAATTCATGAGCTGCCAAACTATGACAACCAGACAACGCTGCATTTATGAGATATGTGAAATTTTGTTGCAAAATGTGCGTCAAAATTATGAGCAAATTGCGGACGTCTTCCAATTTGCTAGATAGGAATATTTGTCCGACATCATATCTCTTCTTTACATTGATATCAATAAAATAGAAGTTGTCAAAACAAGTGTGTGTTGTAAGCCAATTTTCTTCATAACCTCAACCACCGTTTACTTCTTCTCCAGCACAGTTTTGACGTCTGTACGAAGCTTTTAAATGCGTAGCGAAACCGTTTTTGGTAACCATTTGAATTAATTCTAAACTACAGGCCGCCAAAGGCAGTGATTATTAAGAATTAAGAATTTCTGATTTAAAAGGGTAAAGAAACTGCGTAAGAGAATTTTTGTAACTCTGCAAGAATTAGTAAATCTGGTGAATAGTGTAATAAAGCGAAATAAAATTGTAGGACTGCACCCATCAGGAAAAAGTTAAATTTCTTAAATTTACAAAATAAATTCATCTCCAAAACAGGTATTTGTCCAACATTTTGCATAAGGATTTTCATCTCCACGCTTATAAAGTTAAACTTGTTCAAAAATTAAAGCTGATCGAGCATTGTTTGCGTCGAACGGTTATGAGTTAACAATTTGAAAAACTTAACGAAAACAACTCATTTTTCAATAAAATCTTTAGTGATGGCGACTTATTTTCAATTAGGCTCTTATGTAAACAATCAAAATTCTGGCATAGGAGCTCAAACAATTCACAAAAAGTCCTCGAATTATATTACATTTAAAGAAAGTGACGAAATAGTGTAGTTTGCGGCCAGGTGGCATCATGGACCTTCATTTTTTCAAGAATAATCAAGAAAACGCCATCGCCGCGCTACCAAACCTTGATAACAAATTTTTTGTGATCAAAATTGGTTAATGTTGATATCAGTGGCCTTTCGTTTCAGTAAGACGCGCCACAATCCACACAATCACCCAAACAATTCAGTGATTGCGTGAGAAATTTCCCTTACGCGTTATATCTCGATTGGGCGATGTCAGTCAAGGTAACGACCTTGTTTTTGTGATTTGACGCCAATTGATTATGCTTTCTGAAGACATTAGAAATACCGGGTTTACGTGAAGAACTCACTAAAAGCTGCCAACCGATATCATATTCCCTTATTGTTATTTACATTGGAATGCATAAAAAGTTGTGTGGTTTTATGTCAATGCACTTTCTAAGCTCATATTTGCCCACCTCTTATTTAAGTCGGCAGCTCATTTTTAATTTATTAAAACTAAAATGCAAAAAGACCATTAAAAAGAACAAAAATAAAATTCATTTTATTGTATTTACATAATAAAGTTCGCAATTTACTAACATGTAAAAATTTAAGTGCGTTTTTATCCAGGAATATTTGCGGTATTACGACCTTTATAACTTTATGATTGAAACTGAGACTGAACTAAGAGTTTGAAAATCAATATTTATTAAAGCAAATAAACTCAAACATTGGAGATAATCAATCGTACTTTGTATTGATTTCCAGTCTGTGAAAGTAATTTTTTATTTACTTAATGTACAACAAAAAGGTAAATTTGGAAATACACATTTTTTAGTGATATTTTCTTAGTAGGACAGAATTATATATATACTAGGTGATATATACTATATAATATAGATATTTAAGGGCCTTAAGTACAAATCTAAAATAAATATGGTTTTTTGCACAGGGTAATTTAAGTAAAATTCAATGATCGGTAGCTTGTATTTAACATTGAGAATTTTACATTAATTTTTTTTGCATATTAATTTATTGCTCTAAATACTACTTCGTCTTAAAAGTTGGGAAATTACAATTCATAGATACACACTCACAAACTCACATATTATTACTGTCATTCCTGCATGGGAATGTTGATTGAGAAAACACATTTACACATTCACTCAAGCATGCCTGAAACTCTCTGAGTCTAATCAGGGTTGAACAGAGAAGTTGTAGTTGCTGTTTTATACGCATTAAACGTTGTAAATATAAATGCAATGATCTGTGAAAAGGACGGCTGAAGGAATTTATAGCAACATCTTTGTGGAGTTCATTTATACATATTTTGTTTTGAAACTAAAATCAGTAGCAAATAATCTGCAGGATCATAAACAGCTCGCTTATCTTTGAATTGAAATTTTAGTTTTAGTTCTTTAATTACGCGACAAACAAAAAAAATGTTTGAAAAATTTGTTTGTGAGCTCAGAACTAAGTTCTTGGCGAATTTTAATCGTAAACGATATAAATACAGATCATGTGCCCAAAATAACATTGACTGTATCGATGGAATGTTTCCGCGTGTGTATAGTCAAAATAAATTCACAAATATTGAATTGACTTTGTTTATGAACGATGCTTCGACCATAGAACCCGAATTTCTTATAAATGTTGTGGATAAGTTTGTACGAGTAACTGATCCCAGTGTCGATGATACAAAGCGATATAGTGTAAGATGTTTTACAAATTCATTTTGTTATATTATTTTAGTTTGTTGTAAGTGGAAAGGATTTTAAAGGGTAAAACAGTTGTTAAATAGTTTTAAAATGTGAAAAAAATAAATAAATTAAAACATACACTTTTTTTAACAACTTCAGCTTTTTTAAAACCAGTGAAAAGTGGAAATATAGGAATTAAAAAGGTCCAGCACTAATACATCTGCAACAATTTGATCTTTTCACAAAATTATGAAGAATATTTTGCAATACGGCTTCGCTTATTTCGTCAAAGCAGCGTCGGCCTTTCAAATGGCACCAGAGAAAATAATTCAATAGTGTTCAATCTCAAGAATAAGGCGATCAATCAAGTGATATCGATAAATCGCTAAATTCTTATTCAATAACTGAATTGTTTGAATGACTGTGTTGCTTGTGGCACCGTCAACACAAAAAATTGGTTATCATGGTTTAGTAGTGCAGAGAATTCACTGCGAAGGCGTTTCTTTGCTGTTTTTTAAAAATTTATGGGCCGATGATACCGTCTGACCACAAACTACACCGTACGGTCTCATTTTCGATGACTGTTTGCGGATTTTCGTGAGTCCCATATGCGAAAATTTTGTTTGTTTACATAATCGCCTAATTGTAAATGATCCATTAAGATGATTTTATTGAAAAATGCTTTGTTTTCGTTCAGTTTTTAAACACAACCGATTCACGACACAATCAATACCGTGAACCTCGAATTTAGTGATTAAATTACGCACAGCAGTCACAAAAAGAGCCTGATTACGAGGAAAAGCTGCTAGAAATTTACGAAGTGATACAGTGAAATTTTCACTATTTTGATAGAAGATTTTTACTATTAGAATTCATTGCTAAAATTTCTCAACTTTTTACTAAATAAATGTCATATAATCATTTGCAAGTCAACTTACTTCCTAACCTCTAATTTACCCAGGCGTTATAAGTTCATTTAATAATTTTAAAGATTGGCATTTATGTATATTTAATGAATTTTAATCAGCACTGTGTCCAATTTTTAGAAATAACAATTAAGAAACTTGAAAGGTTCTTTTACTTTTGTGGGATTATTTTTAAAACTCGTTTATTCGTTGGAGACTATATTCGACTATCAAACGTTAAAAGCCTTTCGCATCAATAAGTAAGTAGTGTGCATTCGTTACATTTACTTTCAGCAGTGTTTGAAACATCCATGTAAGCTGAGATTACACATTTTGTGAATGTTCTCTGCAGCTTTCTGTCTAACAGGCACAATAAATAAATATTATATTTCTCTATATATGACCTTGGTTAGATAATATTCTAGGCCATAGAGTCATGCCTATTTACTCTTTCAGTTGTGACCTTTGAGAACTTAGATTCCCTACTTAAAATGTTGAAAGAGGTTTAACTCCTTCTTTACTTACACTTTTTATACTAGATCTAAAATACGATTGTCATTTAATGATTAAATTAACATTGATCTTGTAGTTTATGTCCATTTTGTACAGTCTCTCCAGTTCTCGCTGGGATTACAGCTTTAAGTTTGCATACTCTTCATCCATTTTACGACTTTCAAACCCAGGGAGTAATTTTCAGGCTCATCTTTAAATTGAAATTACTTTCGGTGAATGCAAAAATATTTGGGAAGAACCAAGGGAGCTTTTCAAAACAAATCAAATTTTTAGAGTAAAAAATATTTTTACTTATCCTTCGATTCCGACGAGCCCAAAGCAAACCATTTAAATTCCTATCCACTAAATATTGGTTATTTGTAAAAAAACTGATCATATCTTTTTAATTAAGTTAAAGTTTTTGAGATAACAACATTTTCTTTAATGCGAGAAGAATGAGAAGAATTTGAATTATTAACAGCGCTTGAAACATAATAAGCTGAAAGTGTTATTGAAGGTAATTGTTTTGAAAACGTTGGTACCTTTGGTACTTGGTTTGAAAGATCGCTAATTGTGGTCCAAAATACGGCAGGAGTTCTTTATCTTTCTTCTTTATTAGGCCAACCACTCAGGTCATAATAATAAACTTTATTCAAATATCCTATTCTTGAATATTATGTAACTTTTTTCGAGTCCGAAGAAAGTTCATCATTTAGCTAGATTTACCTACATTGATTCGTCAAAATTCGTTTCTGCTATCATGTTATTTAGTACCTTTTATATCAAATCAGAGAATAAGTTGTGTGGTTCCATTTTTTAAACACGTTTCTTTGAATTTAAAATTGAAATTATTGATTTTTAATCAGTAATGATCCAAAACTGTTTACTAAATCTTATTCCTTTTAAAGCTTTTAGCGCGGATACATTTTCGGGTCTTGCAAGCATCATGATTGCTTCTGTTACCATCGTTGAAAGAAAGATTCCCTCACTAATTACAATATGATAAACAGAACATGTAGAATAATTAGAACATTTTATAACATGTTCTTCTTCTATCACACAAGTGTATAGAATATCATTCATGTAAATAAATTACACATTCTGTTATGCCACTTATTGTTTAATCAATTAAAAGTTGAAAAATAGCAGCTATAACAGCAGTGGAAAATCTTTGGTATTTAAAGAATCTTAGCGTTGTATTGACAACTATAAATTTTTGTCGATTCTTCATTAATTTCTATTTGGAAATGCGCATTAGGCAAATTTATTTTTGAAAACGAGTTTGGGGAAATTTTATGTATGGAAGTAAATTTGTTTAAAACACACACTTTTTATGATAACTCAAGATTTAACAATACCAATGTAAAGTAGAAATATTGAATTTAATAATGGAAGATAGTGGCGGAAAAATGTTCACTTCTATAATGTCGGCATAAGTTCTCTCTTTTCACAAGCCATACAGCCATTCAAACAATTCAATTATTGCATGAGAAATTCCCATCGCTTAAATTCTCGATTCGGCGAAACTTTGTTGTAAAATACTTCAAATTGTGTGAAAACAGCGTACGTCTCCCAACGTGCTAAAGGTAGTCATTTGCCCAAAATCATTTTCAATTATTAACTTCCATATTTCTATTATCCACTGATATTAACGAATAGTGGGATAGCAATCTGAGAGCTTCTTATCACCTAGTTAAGGGTCTATATATATTATAGATTTCATACTACGCCCACTCAATGGAAATGTCAAGAGTTTCGCCCAAAACCTTTGCGTCAAAAATTACCTAGAATTGCTTTAAAAATTTAAGTAACAGAAGAATTTTTATGAAAGTTTAAAAAATCTGTTTTTTTAAATTAAATTTTAAATATTGTAAATTTTTTTCTTGCCATACAGAGGCGCAGTGATCGAGAGGAGATTCGACGACGTTTGGCTATGGGTGCTGAGGAGAATTCCAATGAACAGCAGCAGTCCCAAACACAATCGCAACGAAACTTATGGAAACCCAGCATACAATCGCGTTTACAAAATGGTAAACAAAAAATATTTCACATCTTTTAAAAGCAAAAAAGTTAAGTAAATTTTCGAAATGAAACATTTTTCAGATTTTACTCGCATTACGGAAATATCATCCGATACAGAAAGTCACAGTTCAGATTCGGAAACTTGCCCAAAATTATGCAAATCAAAATCTCAAATTGGTGTAATCCCATTTAATGGTAGTCAAATATCAAAAACCGATAGTCAACAATTACATCCATATCATGGACGACCGCTCTCAGTCAGCTGTTCAAATAACTCAAATATTAACAACAATACATCTGCAGCATTAACCGTACAACAGCAAAAACTGCAACAACAACTAAATGAAACATTTAGTAACGAAGACAGAGAGTGTGATTTCTTTACAAAACAAGCAAAATTACAAATTGAAGCCCGTATGGCTTTGTCGCAGGCCAAAGAAATGGCCCACATGCAAATGGAGGTTTGTTTCTTCTTTTTTCTTTTTTTCTTTGTATCTATTTAGCACAGGATCTTAAATATTTATATTAATTCATAGATTGAACGTCAAAATCAGCGTGTCTCCCCTATAACAGCCATAATTCGTGACTCTCTGGACAAAATTGGTGTACGAATAAAGCCAGACAAACGTCGCTTATCGCGACAATTATTAACCGATATGAATATAGCACAACTACAGATTTTAGTCAATACTCTACATACACGCATTGAAGAGTTAAATGAGTCACTTGTTAATTATTTAATGGAACGTGATGAATTACATGACAGTCAGGACACAATGTTAGTTGATATTGAGGAACTCACTCGTTTTATGTAAGTAAATGTCACATACATATTTGCTTGTCCATATGCTTCACTGTATGCATAATTTTTCGGGAATTTACATAGTTTAGAATCTAAATACTTCTTTGCGGTGATATAGTGTTTGGCACAACGGTTGATCAATTTTTTACATTTTTTGTGAAATTTTTGTATTTTCTCTGGTGCAGGTTTTAAACAACTTAGAGATATTTGGGTATTAATGCTTAATATTTAGCTGCTAATTTTATACGTGTGGTAGGATGAATGTCATTAAGCTTTCACATTAAAAAAGCAAGAGATGATTTTGTTAAAAAATGCGTTGTTTTCGTTCAGTTTTTCATACGCCCAATTCACAAAGGCTCGATGCAAGCAATGGTCGGCCGATGTCTCTAGTGATGCCCAACTGTTGCGAACGCCGACGATATTGCAGATTCATTCTCAACACTATGCTTTACAGCGGCTATGTTTGTATCACTACGGCCACTAGGAGCATATTGTTTTGGTTTATTGTCAGCAGCACTACCGTGAGTCTCAATTTAGCGATTAAATTATGCACAGTGGTCTCAGAAGGAGCCTAATTGCAACAAAAAAGCTGTTCGAATTTTACGAAATAATACAGTACACCATATTGATAGTAAATTTTCAGAATTACAATTCTTTACTCAAAAATGCCTCAAAGGATGGCATTAAAGTTGTTTAGTAGAACAAAGATAAAGGCTTTATAATACTGTGGGTTCAATAAAACCAAAGTCGCGCGAGTTCTTTGACTCCTTCTTACTTATGGTTCTGTTGTTTGAAGTGACGTAAGTTTACTTGCAGAAGATATCGCTTGATACGCCCTCTCTTAAGAGCTTCTTCTTAAAGACTCGTTCTATCTATAAATATTTTACGCGATGAATAAGAAAGAATTATTTGTATCTTTTACTTTCCAAGGCCAAAATCTACAACTCTCCTTTCGTGGGATATACCACAACCAGTACACAACTTATATGCTTTCCTTTTATTGTGTTTTGACCTTTCGTGTTTATTTTGCATCTCCACTTGCAAACTCTTTTAAATTCTCTTTATTGTTCTCTTTTATAAATTGTACACTCTTCCTTGTAACTTCGCATGATTATACAATTAGTACCACTTCAGCGCTAATATCGGCTGCTACTTTTGTTTAGCAGAAATACGAACATCATCATGTGGTATACGCAATATTATCCTGTCACGTATTATTTCATCGGTATATAACTTTAGCATAACAAACTTTATAACTTTAGCAAATAAATTTAAAATTTCGTATAATTCCACGAAATTGTACTATCCATTCTCTATCATTTGGTTTAGTTTCTGTACTTTTGACGAAAAATTTTTCATTAGCTTCACTGTCAACTTATTGCTTCGCTACTACAAACCAAAAAAAAAAAATAAAAGATCTCTTTTGTTCATTTTCCACTGAATATGCAGTAAAATGCTGTTCTTGCTGTGTTACCTACGAATTAAATTGCTCCACTTCTTTATTAAATGAATGGAACGCTGGCACATTTGCACTTTATTGTACAAAAGCTACACGTTTGATGGCTCCTAACACTGCCTCCATTCAATATTTTTGTTTCTTAAGAGTGAAAAGTTTAACAGTGATATACAAATTTTTATTAGGGTGAGCAAATTTGAGGTTTAAAAGTAAATAATTGTATGTCAAGAACTGAGCTGTTATCCTTTGACATTTTATTTATCAAGCAAAAAATTTTAAACCAAAAGTTAAAAATTTCACTTTATTATTTCGTAAAATTAGAGCAGCTCTGTATCGTAATCAGGCTACTTCTGAAATCGCTAGGTGTAATCTAATCGTTAAATTCGAGACTCACGTTATTTTTTCTGACAGTAGACCAAAACAATATTCTTGTGGGGGCCGTAGTAACGCAAGCATCATCAAAGTGTAAAGAATGAGTCTAGAACATCATCGATGATTTAAACAACACTGCTGCGCCACTTAGGCATCACTAGAGACACTTTGCCCAACATTTTGCACAAGTATCAAAAAAAAAGTTCAACTTGTTCAAGAATTAAAGCCGAACGGCCATTGTTTGCGTCAAACGTTTGTGAATTGGCGTTTAAAAAACTCAACGAAAACAACGTATTTTTCAACAAAATCATCTTTAGTAATGCGCACCATTTTCAAATAGGCGGCTATGTAAACCAATAAAATGTTCACAAAAACCACAAACCGACACGAAAAAGACGTCGATGTCAATTCCTCAGTTACATCGTTCAAAAGGATGTCAAGCACAATATCTGCTATAGCTGGCGGTGAAATAATTATTTTCTATTGAACAAATAGTTTTGTTGTGTCTATTGCTATATGTTGTTTAAAATGTTGCCATTTATTCACTGCATTGTCACTTATTTTTACACCTTCTAATCCTTCTTTCAGTTCTAGTGAATTTTTTAGATTGTATTTTTGTATTTGTGATTCTTCCAGTTCTAGTGAATTTTTTAGATTGTATTTTTGTGATATTAAGCTTTTAAAATTTTGTTTTATATTAATCTACGTTAACTGTGATTCCTTTAAACATAAAAGTTTTATGATTTTCTTATTATTATTCTTATTTTTATTCGACCTTTTTTTATTTTAATTAAATATGTTTTAATCTTTTAATCGGTCTTTTTAATTAAATTTTAACGATATATTTTTTCAATATTTCACTTTCCTACGGAAAGCTTCATCAGGAAAATTAACTTTTAATAACAAAAATTATTAACAAATTAAAAAAAATTTTTGACAACATTTGACAAAAACATATAAAATAATTTTTTTTATGTAGTTTTTTTTTAATTTTGTATGTATGTATGTATGAAAAAAAATAATTTTTTATGTTTTTGTCAAATGTTTTCAAAAATATAACCATATGGCCATTTCATATAGATATGATTTGCTGGTTGAATGTAATTCTTACTTAATCAATTTGGTTTGGGATATAAGACTCATGAGCTTTCTTACAACAAATCATTTCAATTTTTAATTAGTAAATATTTTCTTGTTTTTATTTTTCTTTGTGATAGATAAGCTTTTGAAACTTTAACTCATGTGTTTTTACTATTTTTTACTTCAATTTTCAGAGGAGCAAAAGAACATATCGCCCAGCAGGAGCGTATATCATCTGCAAACAAATGTTCAAAGTAGATAATTTTATTCAAAAACACATCCTTGGAAAGCCTAGATTTCAACAAACAAAAAACAACAAGAAAAAGAAAAAAGTGAAGAAAATAGAAACCAAAAACAAAATGGCAATGTTTATTAATTTATAATTTATTTACAATATAACTATTAATTAATATTATCTAATATTTATAGAATAAAATATATTTGACCAGATAAAAACACTATTGCATACACACAAAATAAAAAAGCGTTATAAATAACACACTTAAAGGATACAATCATACTATTTCACAAATAAACACTGATATGGATTCAGCACACACTTACAACATACACACATACACATATGCACACACACATGCATATAAATACGTACACATATGTATAATAAAATGCATAACATAAATACTTTAACATATTGAAATATTTATGATAATAATGAATTATACCCCTCCCCCCACTAATCAACTTCTATATTCAAAATAAAATCAATAGGATGTTCTAAAATACATCTCTCTTAAATAAAATTTAAAACGAGTTAAATTTCAAATTAATAAAATACAATTACTCAAATTTATTTATATTTTTATATGGATGGTAGATAGTCAATATGGGATCTTCACAATAATACCGCTGCCCAGAAAAGTAATTTGCTAAAAGGCAATCAAGCTTAATATTTTGTGGTCGCTTGACTTTAATTCCTGCACGAGTTGAACCTTGTAGAGCTTCAAAGTAAAATCCTTACGCAAATTCGCCATGTGTTGGTTGGATAAACCCAATTGTTGAGAACGTCGAGGAATTGACAAATTGATTGATGTTTCAAGTTGAACAACCCGGTCAAACACGCATTGGTGTTCGCACATTCTGTAGGGACTACACTAATTTGTGATTTTAATTTGCATAATTTCGAACAAGTTTTCAAATTAGAGCTGCGAATTTCTGTATCAGATGATATTTTCGTAATGCGAGGTTTTACTCGGAGATTTAGAGATTTTCTAAATTTTTTGTTTTGCAAAGTTGTGAAACATTTTATTGTGCTTTATGCTGCGTTTAGATAAATTTTGCTTTGGTTGTGTTTGTTGCTGCTCCCATAGCCATACTGTATACTCCAGAGATGGCAAAGATGGGAAAATTGTAGTTGGTTTGATCCAGTTTTTGTTATTTGAGAATTTTTCCTATTTGATAAATAAATGCCAAATTCTGTTTAAATCAAAAAGAAAGGATCAGATGAATGAAGTTAAGATTGTTAAGATGGTTAAGAATATTTTATAACCTAAAATTCGAGCGCAGGACTTTGGGTTAATAAGGAATTCATACAGAGTCTGCTAATAAATTACGAAATATTAATTTGCATGCTACAGTTCTTCAACCAAATCTCTCTAAGACCAAGACCAATTAGTTAAGCTAGGTTAATCTCATGCTTTCAGTTATCTAGCCAGTACGTACTTTTAAATAACAACTGAACATTTAAAAAATAAGATTAATTTTGTTATTCTTTCTTTTATAATTATTTGATAATTTTTATTGTTTTTTAACGGATCTTTTTTTATTTATCTTTAATAAATATCTTTATAAAAAATATAAAATCTATATAAAAAATATCTATATAAAAAATATAAAAAATTTTTTCCTGAAGAAGCTTTCCAAAGAAAAGCGAAATATCGTGAAGAAAAAAATATATAAAGAAGATCTTAGAAAAGAAAAAAGATATTTATTAAAGATAAATAAAAAAAGATCCGTTAAAAATTAATTTTGTTAGAAACTTCATAGCAAAATTTTAACAAGTTCATCTTGTGCAATGTGGATAAAACTGGTTATTTATACATTAGCTGAAAAGTCGAACAACATAAGCAAACTTGTTTAAGTGTTGTTGTTAGCCGAAATGAGTGGCAAAACGGCACTGGAACCAAAAATAAACCTTTTTAGGATCGTCGGGTTATTTTTTCATTAAGAACCGACAGTCTGCTATTAAAGTTTTAAATCGAAATTTGTATACATTTTAGGAATTTTTAGTATTAAATCAGAATATTTTAGTTTTAAAGAGATGCTACAAACCAGTTTCTCAAATTGTATTTTTAAGCTTAAATCACAAGGCGGGCAAATTAGAGATTACAAAGTAAATTGTCTGGCAAATGATTAAATGACAAGAATTGAGCCTGTAATCAGGCTCCTTCTAAGACAGTCCTGCGTAATTTAATAGCTAAACTCGAGGCTCACGATGTTATTGCTGGCAATAGAACGAAAAAATACGCTCGCAGTGGCTGTAGATTTCAAACATGGCCCCTGTACAGCAAAATGTTAGGAATGAGCCCGCAAAATCAACTCGTCGATGTTCGCAACAATTTGGGTTTTTACTTTTTCAACGTTTTGCATAAACATTTTCATCTTCTTCAAAGTTTAACTCGTTCAAGAATTAAAGCCGACCATTGTTTGGGTCGAGCTTTTGTGAATTAGTTTTTTTGAAGACAACGCAATCATCTTCAGTGATGAGGATAGTTTTCAATCAATCGGTTATGTAAACAAACAAAATTGTTCCCTCACAAAATCCATAAATGGTCTTCGTAAAATCATTACATTGTCATTTGGTGCGATTTGTAGTCATTCATCATCTGCCCGTATTTTTTCGAGAATGAACAAAGAACCGCCGTCATTTGCGCTACCAAACCATGATAACCAATTATTTGTGCCCTTAATTGGCTAATATTGAAATCAGTGATCTTTGGTTTTAGCCAGACGGTGGGTGACAAACACACATTCATCCAACAAATTTAGTTATTGCGTGCGAAATTTGCCGGTTGCTTAATTTCTACATTTGGTGATACCAATTGGTCACCTCGTTTTGTGGATTTAACACCGCTGGATTATTTTTCCTAGGGCCCATTTTAAAGACCATGTTTACCTGAACAATCTACAAACTCTTTGAACCATAAAATTCCACGCTGCATTCAAGAGTTAAGCGAAGCTTTGGTGCAAAATGTGCTTCAACATTTTATGAAAAGATTGGTCGCCAACCGACGTGCTAGGGGAGATTATTTGCCCGACGTCATATTTTAATATTAGTTCCCATATTTCTTCTTTACTACTTTGAATCAACAAAATTGAAGTTGCCAAAAAAAGTGTCAGTTTTAAGCTAATTTATTTCCTAACCTCAAATTTATTACGCTTATTTTAATTCGATGATTCGCACTAATTTAAGTTGGTCTCCGGCCAATTCCAGAAATATTCCCGAAAAAAATTCCTGGGAAAACTTATTTTCCCATAGATTTAGCATGGAGTGATTTTACTTCACCATCTTCATGAAAGATGACGTTTATGTTTACGTTACGTTGTGACAATTTTTTGCGACAAATGTTTTTCAACTTAATTTGTGTGACAATTGTTAGTGGCAATATTTTTGTCACACAATAAAAACTAACATAATTTCAAATGCAGGTTTCCGTATTGTCAGTAGATGGCGTTGTGTGCATAAACTTTTGACAGTTGATTACTTTGAAAAATTTTTCGCCGCATGATATTGTGTGTCTGCATAAGACGTTGGTTGCGCATTATATTTTTTCAAAATTTATTTCATAGAAGCTTAAGGAAGTTCACATTGTCAATGGTTACATTCTTTGTGATTGCGTGCGTACCTGTAATCAATCCAAACATTGATTTCCAAATGTGCAATTTATTTTTACTTCCATAAATTTGAAAATGCGTATGAATTCGCCGTTCATTTTATTCTGATTGCTCATTTTGGTATGGAATTCTATTTTCAAACGGAAATTCCATAGCGATGGTCTATTTTTTGTGTTGTTATGATATCTAAACACATGTTTACATCAATGTTTACACCAATGCACAGCGTTAGTATGACCCGACTTCGTGCATCACTAGGACAAGAAGAAACCCATCGATCAATAATGGGAAAATGACGAGCAAATCAAAATCAAAGCATAAGAAGAAGTGGTACCATTGCGGTTTATTAAAGTTCACTAGAGCAACGTTTGGATTGTGCTATCCAATTGGCTTGATGAGATGAAATACGATTCGTTTCGACCGCAACCCATCCAGCAAATACGTCAAAATAAAGAATGAATTGCAACGGACCACACATTTTCTGCAATTTAAAATGACGCAGGGCAACGCCTTCGACACGAAGATCATCGGATCTACTATAATGTATTCATTATAATAACACCAACATTTTCTATTTAATTTTTTAAATATAAAAACAGTTTTATCCACATTGCACGAAATTAACTTGTTGGCACTTTTGCTTTAAAGTTTTTACGAAATTGATCTTATTTTTTTTAATGTTTAAATATTATTAGAAAGTACGTACAGGCCAGATAACTTAAAGCTGTACATAATCGTGAGGTTAACCTAGCTTATAGTAGATCAGTCCCAGATTGCGAGACTTCGAAAACTCCAATGGAACAATTGAAAAAAGTGCTATGATTATTTACCCTCTAGGTGGGTTTAATGCAAATTTTCTTAGTCGATTTTTTTCAAAATATCAATAAACTAATATCTAGTGCTCAAAGATTGCTGAATTTAAAAAATGATACAGCCATGGTTGAAGTAAACGCACAGTCGACAATAAAAGCAATAAAAACTTATAAAAAGGCATACGATAATCAAAAAGGTAAAGCAAAACCGAAAACACCGTGTGGGAATTGCGGTGCCATGCACTTTTCCAAATACTGCAATCCTGCAAATTACATGTGTACACAATGTCAAACAGTAGGACATAAGGAAGGTTACTGCAAAAATCCAAGGCCAACGGAAAAATTTAACAAAGAATAGAAGAAACAGAACAGGAACTCAAAATATTCAAAGCGTTCAAAGGCAAAATCCAATGTTGTTCCAATTAACCGAATTTCGTATCCAGCAAAAAGAAAAAACATTCAACCTTCCTTCACCAGTAAGAAGTTTTGATGTAAAAATGCAATTTAGTAGTTGTAAACATTGATACACTGCCCATTTTTGGTTCAGATTGGCTTGAAGTTTTTAAATTGTGCGACAAACCGTTAATTAGTATCTGTCCAAAAAAAAACCGAATGAAGTCAATAATTTAGTACTATACGGTCCGCCGTCTAACGTTTTTTTTCAACTAGTTTTATCCTTCCGCTGAACAAATATGGTTGTGTATAAGCTTGAACAACGGTTCGCTAAGTGGGCCTGCGATCGACTTACAGAAGATGCCGATTTTGCAAAAAAATCATATTTTCAGGTAAAGCTCGTTGATCTTGGCGGGTATGTAAGCAAGCAAAATTGTCGCATTTGGGGCACAGAAATCCCGCAC
Source organism: Trichopoda pennipes (assembly GCA_030448955.1). Classification (NCBI taxonomy): domain Eukaryota; kingdom Metazoa; phylum Arthropoda; class Insecta; order Diptera; family Tachinidae; genus Trichopoda; species Trichopoda pennipes. The sequence continues at coordinate 9,742,939 of JASKUP010000042.1, forward strand.
GCATACATTGAAAAGCTGACGCACCCAAAACGAGTCACTGTTTGGTGCGGATTTTGGTCCAAAGGCATAATTAGGATATTTTTCAGGAGTGGCCGTTACAGGCAATGGCGATCGTTATCGGGCTATTTTGAAGGATATTGGCAACATTTGGTTTCAACAGGACGGCGCTACGTGCCACACAGCCGAAGCTATGTAGTTTTGTTTATAGCATTTAAAAAAAGTTATTTGTCGGACCCTACCAATAGTATTAAAACTGAGTACGCAGAAATTTTTAAGTGTTTTCCATAAAAGTGTACCAAAAACCAAGTACAACTTCATCTTAAGCCTAATGTAACCCAGTTTTTCGTGCAAAGAGGCCTGTTGTTTATGCCATGCTTTCTTTGTTAGAAGAGTTGCAACGATCGGAATGTTAGATATAATCACGCCAGTTTCCAGTCGACGGAAAACCGTACCCAAATAAAAATAATCACATCAGTTGATTACTCAGAGTGGGCAGTACCCATTGTTGTAGTAAAAAAGCCTAATGGTCGAATTCGCATTTGTCTTAACAATAGTCTCGAACTACATTTGTGTCCATTGCATCGCCCTGAAGATTTATATGCTAAATTAGGGAATAGCTGCTTATTTACGCATATTGATTTATCAGATGCTTATTTACAAACTGAGGTTACACCGGAATCAGCAAAACTCCTCACCATCCACACTCACAAACGTTTGTATACATTCAATCTGGTGCTCCAGGCGCATTTCAGCACTAAATGGACACCATGTTAATGGGGATAGATGACAAAGCAAAATATTGATGATATTATCATTGGTGGTAAAACAAAAGAAAAACACATTGAAAACGTAAAAAAGGTTCTTCAAAGACTTCGCGAGTGTAATTTTCATATTAAGATCGAGAAGTGCAAATTTTCCGTTAAAGAGGTAAAATACCTTGGAAATGTTATGTCCGCATCGGCTTTACGTCCAGATAAAAACAAAATTAATGCAATTTTAAATCTACCACCGCCGACGAATAAATCCGAACTAAGGTCATTTCTGGGATCCATAAATTATTATGAAAAATATGTTCATAATATGACCAGCTTAAGAATGGCTTTTGATCTTCTTCTTCTTAGGATAACACAAAATATGAGTGGCCAAAAGAGTGTCAACAGTCTTTTGAAAAGTTGAAAGACAGTTTGAATTCAGATCTTCTTTTAACTCACTACAACCCAGATCTGGAAATAAAAGTTGCAGCAGATGGCTCTGGAGCGTATATATGTCATGTTGTTCCTGACAAATCGGAAAAAGTAATTGAGCATGCTTCCCGTACTCTCACTCCTGCAGAAAAGAATTACTCGCAAATTGAAACAGAAAGATTACGTCTTGTATATGCAGTAAAAAATTCTACAAGTACGGGCGAGAATTTACTTTGTGTACAGACCATAAAACCCTATTAGCAATTTTTGGTAATATACGCAGCAAACAGATTGCAATGATGTACAATTTCAAAATTCAGTACATGAATACCAAAGATTTTGGTTGTGCCCATATGCTTTCAAGACCCATCGATACCGATCTTAGACCAGATGAAGAAATTGTAATTGCTTGTATAACTTTTGAAGAAAATTGTACAGCTGCACTAACAGATCATTTCAATCAACTACCTGTTACTTTCATTCAATATGGTAAAACAAGCAACACATAAATGTCCAACACTTCAGCCAGTCATTCATTCGCTCAAACTTGGCTGGAAATCAAATCAAAATCCAGAACTGGCTCAATTTTATTACAGACGAGAAAGTTTATGTGTGATTAAAGATTGTTTAATTTATAATGTCGGAATCGTTATACCTAAAATAAATAAAAGGAATTAATAACGAAACAGTTATATCGTGATCATCCTGGAAAAGAGCATATGAAGGCGTTGGCAAGAAGTCATGTTTATTGGCCAGAAATAGATACTGACTTTGCAAGTTATCTTAAAAGCTGTCATAAATGTGCAGTTACAGCAACAGCCCCAACGAATCATACATTACAATCTTGGCCGCTGGCAACAAAACTGATAGAACGTTTACATGTAGATATAGCAGGACCATGCAATTCTAATTATTATTTTGTAATAATAGATGCTTACTCAAAATATCCATATAAAAATCAAATTCCAAACATCACATTAGCAACAATTGTTAGTGAAGAATTTAAACAATTTATTGAATCTCGTGGAATTAATCATATGAAAACTTCACCGTATCATCCACAATCAAATTGTAAAGCGAAGAGATTTGTAAGAACAATCAAACAAGCTTTGCAAAATCTTAAGGGTGGGGGAAATAATAACGAAATATTTCAAATATTCCTTCAAACTTATCGTTCAACTCCAAGATACAATTTTAAATCTCCAGCAGAGCTATTTCTACAACGCAAAATTTAAACTACATTAGATTTGCTGAAGCCTCAACATCCAATTTCGCCTTTAAAACGTGATATCGAAATGGAAACTCAATTTAATATTAAACATGGAGCTAAAGAGAAATCTTTAAAACCAAAAGACCTTGTTTACGCACAAGTGCATAAAAATAATAAAATGGTGTGGATTGTAGGCACTGTAGTCGAAAAAAATGGAAATGTAAATTACAATGTATATGTCTACGACTATAAAAGAAAATTTATTAGATCCCATGTCAATCAACTGAAAAGACGATATGATGATAACAAAACCAATCAGCCGGATTCAGTACAACTTATGTTAGAATTGTTCGGAATAAAACTAAACAGAAAATACATATACAGCATGGAATAATTATAAAATAATTAGAAATACGATAAAACCAAAATTGAAACCGAGAAGAACCGTTACATAAATAGAAAGATAAATAATGCGAAAGACCAAAAACAAATGTGGAGAGAAATCAAAGACTTAGTCCTTAAGAAGAATAAAGATGTGATAAAAGGTGTGATATTTAATGATAGAGAATATAAGGACATCTACCAAATAGCAACCCAATTTAATGAGTATTTTGTGAATAGTTGTAAGTCAATAAATGATACAATAGAAAATGTGCAAAATATGAACAGCATACCTGTGATCACGGATAGACTTAGATTTCGTGCAATAACAATACAGGAACTTCAGAATATTTGTAAGAATATGAAAAATAAACCAGATTTCAACAACGTTACGAATAAGCTCATTACGGACAACTGGATGATTATTGGAAAATCAATGCGTGAAATAATAAATGAGTCACTTGAAACAGGAGTTTTTCCGGATAGTTGGAAATATTCAATGGTAACACCAATAGAAAAAATCGCAAAAACAAATAAATGTGAAGAATTCCGCCCAATAAATACCCTGAAAACGTGTGAAAAAATGTATGGAGAAAATTGTTAAGAAACAATTAGAAACGTATATGGAGCAACACAACCTGTTTTCAAAATATCAATCGGGATTCAGGAAGAAATTTTCATGCGAAACAACAGTAAATTATGTGATAAACAGATGGAAATATATGGATAAAAAGAAAAAAATAATGGCAATATTTTTGGATCTCAAAAGAGCATTTGAGACCATTGATAGAGAAATACTTATTAGGAAATTATATATGTATGGCATCGGGAAAAATGAATTAAGATGGTTTAGGTCATATCTTACAAATAGGGTGCAAATCACAAAAGTTAATGGTATAAGATCAAACAAAGTAGGAAATGAATTTGGAGTACCGCAGGGTTCTATTCTGGGCGCACTATTATTCATAATATATATAAATGATATGCCGAATATACTGGAGAAGTGCGAAATAATTTTATACGCGGATGACATTAATCTATTCGGAAGGAGACACAGATGAAAAATCTAAGGAGAATCTGATGCACGATATAAATAAAATAAATAAATGGCTTAAAATGAATAGATTAAAACTTATGAAAGCAAAACTAAATTATTGGAAATGAATATGGAAACTGAAACAATAATTAAAATTAATGATAAAGAAATAGGAAAAGTAACTAAAATTAAATACCTCGGTTTTATAATCGATAAGGACTTAAAACTAAAATAACACATCGATTATATATGTAAGAAGATTGGGAGTAAAATATTTTGGATGACGGCGATACATATGTATAACGTAATGATAAAACCACACTTTAAATACGGCTCCACAATTTTATACACATGTTGTTCAACAACACAAATAGGAAGATTGCAAAAACTACAGAATAAAGTTATGCGTTCGATACTAAGATGCAATATATACACTCCACTTGGACTAATGTTGGACACACTGAAATGGATGGATATTCATCAGAGAATGGAATTGAACACACTCCATTTCATTCAGAAAATGAAAATGGGAATCGCACCGGATTACCTTACAGAACAGCTTGACTATGTGAGGGAAGTACAACCATACCATCTTAGGAACACTGAAAATTTCCGATTACCAAGAGTAACAACAACAGCAATGCAACGATCTCTGTTCTTTAAGGAACTTAAAGTATACAATTTGTTACCAAATGATATAAAAACAGAAAGGAATATTAATATAAGTAGGAGAAAGATAACACAATTTGTGAGGAATAACATGGTAGATTATATATAGTAAAGAGAGAATAATTATGTATGAGAAATTTGTAGAGTATTATAAATACTACTGAATAAATAAACTAAACTAAAACCTATTAGTGCTAATCAATTAGTCAGCAGAAGATAGTCATTAAGTCTTCAAAGACAAGTTGTAGGGAATGCACCTCAATGTACTTCTCATAATCAATTGAGCCCTCTGCTTACATTTAGCACTCTAATGGCTGAACCACCAATCATTAATTTCCAACTAAAACGGATTAAGTTTTCCTGACTAAAAAAAAAAGAAGGAAAGATACTGAAGACACTTGCAAAATAAACTACTTGTTAAAAATAATTATGTTAGCCTTGAAATATTGTCATTCTTGTTATATAAAAATGTTCAACCATTCTTGCTTTATACTTCAAATAAATAGAACTTAATTTTTTAATATTTTTGTAAAAAATATTTTGTTTTCAATTTATTTCAAATTTCAAAAACCTCAACAATATTCTTAACCATCTTAACAATATTAACCCCACTCATCTACTCTAAATAGCTTTCCTCTTGTTTGGATAAAGAGAATTTGCCATTTAAATTTGTTTATACACCATCGAATAGGGAAAAAATAGAATTTTACCTAATTTACCATCTCTGCAGTACGCAAGGGCGAGAAGTGAAAAGGGTGGTATTGTTTTATTGATCAATTTAAAAAACGTCGTTTAGAAATTACTGATATAAGTATGTAAATACATGCTTTCAATTATATGAAGTTCATTGTGCAGACTACTGTTTAAATATGTTGTTCAGAAATCTTTCAATATTTGGAATAATCGTTAATATGAAAATACTAACTATTTTACATATCGTCAGTCCAATGTAGGAAGACCCTAACTCACACTTTTTTCGAAATTGATTTTTTTGTGATTCCAATGTATTTGTATTTAACGCAAATACACCTCATAAAACAACAAAAACATCAAGGTAAACGTTTTTGCTTTTTTTTGTTTGCAGAGAAAGAACTGAAATAAGAATTTAATAACTGTTGCTGGAATTGATTTTTGTAAACCAATCCATCAGAAGAATAGTTCTCTTTTATTTGTGCAGATCAGTATATTTTGCTTTATATGTTTTGTTATTATCACTTTTAAAGTAATAAGAAAATAAAATATAAAAAGCAAATAAAAATGAAAAATGTTGATGAAAATAGTCAATCTGACGAGGAATATTCAAACAACAGAGATTGCGAGTGCTACCAAAGCAGAAGCAAAATAAATATAAATCAGAAAAACCAAATGAGAGAAGCATATGCAAACACTTCAAAGGGGTCTTCCTCACAAATTTCCCCAAGACGTCTAGGGTCGCCGTGTCAATCAAAGTACTGCGAAAGAAGTACGTTAAGATATTGTTCATTGTTTAACGAGTTTATAGCTCATTATTTAACGAGTCAGCTTAGCAGAACACAAACGCATTTCTTCTGAAAGTTGTAGATAGACGCAGTCAATTGCTTATTTTTTAAACAAAACTTCGAACAGACTGCAAGTATGTCGTCGTATGTTCTTTTCGACATTAGGATTAAAGGAAAATTTGGTGCGAAATTGGATTAGAAAAAGTGAGAAACATGGAACACAGCTGAGTCCACAGAAATGGAAAAGTCGAAACAATAAAAAAGTTACTACTACTACTCTATTTTCAAACCTAAAAAGGATGAGTGTGAAGTTTGTGTTTCATTCAGAAACAAAAATGTGTCAAAAATTTCGTACGAACAACATAGGGAAGAAATAGAAAAGATGAGGGAAGAAAAACGTTCGGCTATAGCAAATGCTAAAATGGGGCTGTGTGCGGTGTTTTGTATGGACATGCAAGCATACTACAAAATGAAACTACAAACTCACAATTTTACAATTTACAATCTTCTAACACACCAATCGGACAATTTTGTATGGGATGAAACGGCAGGAAACCTTACTGCATCGGTTTTTACAACATGCATTATAAAGCACTTAAGAGATTTTTTGGATAGATCTCCAGATATTCACCACATTATTATTTATTCAGACGGTTGCTGTTATCAAAATCGCAACGTTACGTTATCTAATGGTATTCTCTACCTACTTTTGTGACATTTCGTTAATGTAAGTATTGAGCAAAAGTACTTAGTTGTTGGAGTGTGATGCAACCCATTCTCTTATCGAAAGAGAAACAAAAAACAAACAAATAAATTTGCCGTCGTAGTTTGTGCAAATTATTAAAGAAGCCAGGAAATATCCATCACGTCGGGAAGCACACCATTTGGATTACACGTTTTTCTTAGATTTTGAAAAACTTCCGAAGCGATATTTGTCTATTCGACCAGGTAATAAGAGAAATTATTGTGCATTTTGTTTTATCAAAGACAGATGATAATACTGTAAATATGTTGCATGCTCTTGCATACGATCCTTCAGGGCTCATATATTTTAAAAGAAATATTACGGACGAATATGAGCTTCTTCCACATAGAACAAAATCTTGCATAGAACGCATCATTTAAAGCACGGTTATGTAAAGAAAAATAAGTAATTCCGAAAAAGAAATGGGAGCATTTGCAAGATCTAAAGAAATTAATTACTATAGACTGCCTAAACTTTTATGATACGTTGCCTTACAAATCATAAACACTATTTTTATTTTCGAACTTAATATTTTTAAGCAATGACAATATATTCTAGTTATTTTAATAATGAATTTTCCTTAATATAATTTGTTTTGATCGCTACAGAAAAAAGCCATAAGTTACATTTATGGTGTGAAATGAGATTACAAAAAGCTCTATCTCTATTTAGTTTTTTTATATATTTACAAATAAAAAGAAGTTTCGAAAACCAAATTCGTCCTTCATTTTAATAATAATAAAAAAACGTTAATTTTTGTCAACTACACTTTTAAATGTGTTTTTACCTTCTCCTGTAAACTTTCAAATATGCGAGTTAGAGCCTTTCTACATGAGACCAACGATATGTAAGTATGTATATTCGTCAATTTTTGATTACGAAATAGAAGACTAGAGCAATACTTTTTTAGACCAGATTGTGGTGATTTTAAAAATTGTAATCTGACTCGATATATAATTTAAATTTAATTCTTTCAAATATTTATATCTTTAAACAAACTCAAATTTTATTAATTCAACAAATCACAACCGCCGTTACTTTGGCTTTTGTTAGTGTGAATTTTTTATATGGAGTGTGAGAAACATTCTCTCTGGCACTCTCCTTCTTAAATCAATATTTTGTTGTTACAGTAGAGTTCGCTTAAAACAAACTGAATGTTACGCATCTTTCTTAACAATAATTCAGCAAAGCGCAAATTTAAGAAAATAATAAGAAGTAAGACAGTAAACAAAATTGTTATTAATGGTATTCATTACGACCGTAGTAATATATGCAAAATTTTAATGGTGTAAGCAAAAGGTGGTGCAAAAGGTGTAAGCAAAATTACGTTTTAAGAAGTGACAAATCGTTTGAATCCCTATTGGTAAGTGACAATAAAATATGTGTTTTTCGAATAAATACTGCGTTAATTGTTTATCGACTGTAAGTCGAAATGCGAAAGTATTAAGCTATGTACCCATCATGCTTGATCTTAAAAACGATGAAAAATCTAAAAAAAGTTCTACTCCTAACCTCAACGTTGACTTAGGGAGGAAGGTGTGTGGCAATTATCGCTCTATTGGCCAAAAAGATCGGGGAAACAAAGCAGGATGTCTGGTCTCTTTGGAGTATTAGGTGGCATGTTTGCTAAAAAATGTATCGACTGTTTCAAGTCTCGTTGGAGTAAAAAATGTTGTGGCATATACTGTTGTGTAAGAGAGCATGTTTAATAAACAAGATATGGTGAGCAACGCTACAGAATTAGAAACACAGTACAAGAATGAAAGTTTAAATTTAATTTTATAATACAAGTGCTTACTGCGGCATATTAAGTAAAAAATTGTATGTAAAAACTTCAAGCATTTTGAGTGACTATTATGATTCTTAGTTCAAATAAAGTAATACATAGTCTCCGAAATTTTTAAGTGTGCCTCAATATATATTTTGACATACGTCTTTTTTAGTGACATAGGCTTTTTAGGTACAGATAGTGTGATTCGTTTTACATCCGCACCTGGCTATGTATCCTTAATCAGATGGTGGACAAACCACAATTGTATAATTTGGAACGTCATACATGCGTCCTAGGAAGCCGAAGACATAATTCTAAGCAACAGAACTACCTAGTTGCAAATTTAATGATTCCAGGGCAGGGCATCATACCTTGCTAAAGAGTTGGAGACTTTCCAACTCCTGTCCAGAACACATGTCTAGCATGCTCACTGGACTGGATTGCGTGTCATTTTCAGTGAGATGATCCTGGTCACCATAATAACCATCATACTGTTATGGGGCCGCGAAACCACAACCACCACGATACTCCCATATAGGGGCCAACCTCAATGATTAGTCAGAGAATTTTTAAATGTCTAAAGAGACAAATAATGAACTCTGCGGCTCACTGATCCCCGTGGAAATAAAGTGGAGCTTCCATTTGACTCCCTGCCTGTCTTCAGGGGACTGGGCTCCCTTTTTCTTCCAGTTGCACAGGTCTAGATAGCTGTTAAGTACTATAAAAACCATAAATGTGCCTTCGGGGGGGGTAGCTTTTTAGGTACACCTTAATGTAAGTGAACATGGCTGTTTCGATAGCGGATATATTTGTACACACTATGTGTAAATTTCAAGTGACTATATGCATACGCCAAACCACCATTAGGTATAGTGAACCGTTTATTTAAGTATTCGCCCCTATTCTGCATTTCGATTCGAATCTAAAATGTCAAAATTGATTTTCTGTGTTTCGTTTCGTTTAAATTTTTTACGATTTTATGTATTTTGCATTTCGATAGTAGATAGTAGTTGTTTAATGGCGGAGAGTGTACCGATTTTTGCTTGTTCTGGATAAAAATTAGAAGTTTTCTAAATCTTTTGTTTTCTTTTTTTAATCCGAAATATGAGCATTTTTTGCAGGTGAAAAATCTGAAGGGAAAAAAACCTGTGGGACGAAGCCTTTGTGCCTTGCTTTGTCTTCAAATAAAGTTTGCAGATTATTTAAATTTATTTATTTTATATTTGTTTTAGTTGTTGAATCAATATTATTTGCATTAATTCAAATTTTTAGTTGTTTAAAAAAAATTGTATTTTATCTTTTTCTTCGTCAGCAGTAATACAACTGCTGTTTTGATTATTTTTTCTTTATTTTGACCTTTTGATTTAGTTTTTCCTTGAAATAACATTGTTCAATTCGTGCGTAATTTAAACCGAAGACATAACCGAAATTCTAAATATGGTTTTTTAATCGTTGCTGCTATAACGTCCGTTTTGTTTACACATTCTATTTAAGCTTCGTGTCTACCTATTATGATTTAAAATTATTATTATTATTATGATTTAACGCAGATAAAACATGTACTTATAGGAAGTATGATGAATAATTATTTTTCCCACTGTACTACTTTTGAGAATGTGCTAGCGTCGTTTTGGAATACCATGAGTTTTAATTTAATTAAGAACCATTATATATTGACGAGTGTGGTGTAAGCCATCACAGATGCTTATAGATAGATCTAAGAATTGAGGTGGAAGTTCAATGTTTCTTGATGAATGTAGACCACTACATTAGCATTTTGCAAATACTCTTAAGAGTAGTGCTGAGGAAATAAACTTGGAGGACTTTTAAGAAAGTAATGACCTCACGTAGCAATCAAGGCCCTAATTTTAATCATATTAGCACCTCTGAAGAATTAACCACCATTCATTTTGAATAAAATACAGTCTAAATACAGGTGCCCCTGTAGGCTAGTAGGTAGTGTACTAGCTTGTCAGTATGGGGGTTGTGGGTTCGATTCCCAACGAAGACCTTGGTTTTTTTCACTGCAAAATTAAAAATTGGCTGTCGGTGGGACTGCTCAGTGATGAAGGCATAGTCACTGGTCGCTGTGATGCCTTTATACGGCAGTTAATTTCCGACTATCCTTCTACTTTCACCACCTGTGTATCTTCTCTATCCCTTTCCTAAAGAAGGTAGCACGGTACTTGACTAAATAGGCATTGTTGCCTGAAGTGCTACTTCTCTTTATAAAAAAAAAAAAAAATGTATAGCGATTCCGAACGATATTTTTAAAAATTCGCCTTTGCCTAAAAGACTAAAATGAAGCATTGTATGCTTTATAATAACTATATTTTTATTGTATTATTGATATTTTTAATATTTTTTAAGTAATTTTTTTAAGCTCAAGGCCTTTCTTTAAAAATGAAACAAATTTTATTTTTAATTTCTAGCCGGACCATTGGGTGATATATTCAGGAAAAGTATAATTATTAAAAATTATGCCTGTTAAATGACTTCCAACCCGCAGATATCTTTTTGTAAGAACATATTGCTATGACTAGATACTTGAAAAGTTAAAAAGTCAAAAATTTCTTTAAAACATCGGTTTTATGGTTTTTTGCACCGTCATACCTATTTTACATATTATTAAATGTTAAAATAAAATAAAACGTCTATACTAACTTTAAAGCTATGTATCGGTTTTTTTAGCAAGAAGTTAGTTTATCAATTGAGGCAACACGTACAACATGATAGTTTTGACATTCAATTTTTTTTCGTATTCGTAGTAGATGCATTAGTAATTGTTACAATGAATTCAATTTCGCACGAAAATCGTAAAATTCGTGGTATTTTCGAACAACATAATCGTCCTTCTGAGACCGCTATTAAGAATTTAGTAGTTAAACTTGAGTCGACAGGCGAACACCAACAAGTGTTCTACCGGGTCTTTCAACTAAAAACATCGCAGCCGTGAGCCATAGTGTTAAAGCAGATCCAAATTTGTCAATTCCTTGACGTTCTCAACAATTGGAATTATCCAAAACATGGCGAATTTTGCGTATGGAGATGACTTCGGAGCCTTAAAAGGTTCATCTGATGAAGCAATTTCAGCCGACCGATCATTTACATCGCCGAAAATTCGCACAATTTATTCAGGAACAACCGGGTGCTTTTTCTGAAAAAATCATTTTTTCAGACGAACCCCATTTTCACTTGTGGGGTATGTCAACAAAAAAAATTGCCGCATTTGGGTTTCTGAAAATTCTAGAGCGGTTATTGAGAAGCCTGTGCATGCTCAACGTCGTACTGTATGGTGCGCTATGTGGTCTGGAGACGTGATTGGGACGTTTCTTTCGAGGATGAGGCTGGAAATGCGCTAATGGTCAATATATCTCGCTACCGCGAGATGCTAGCAACTCAATTTTGGCCTATTATTGATGACGTGGACATCACTGATATGTGGTTTCACACAGCAACAATCAGATCGTATGATTTAATACCCCTGGATTATTTTTTGTGGTGCTATTAAGGACAGAGTTAATACGAAGCCAATCGAATCGATTTCAACCTTAACACGCCATTTGACTGCCATCTTGCCAAAAAGTGATTAAAAACGTTGATGAAAGAATCGATATTTGTCCACTTGTCAGCGTGGTCGTCGCGGACATTTGCCAGATATCAGTTTTTTTTCAATATTGCCGAACTTTTCTCTTCGTAATACAATAAAAATGCGAATCATCTTAATCTACATTTGTTGTTTTATTTTGTTTTAGAAAACAAACTTCTTGTTGAAAAACCCTTTACATATAATGGACCTTCTAGACATAAAAGGCGCTGTAACACGGTTTCTTCTTTTCAAACAGGATAGCTGGCAGATAAAGTAAACGGTTTGACTGTTTGTTATACTCAGTTGTAATTGTCAATCCCTACGATTATGGGTCGAATCAGAAATAAGTCAATTTGTTGCTTTTGTTGAAAGTATTCTTTTCATCAACTTGTTCCGTATTTTATTTAAACATACAATTTTTTGCAACATTCCAAAATTGCTGCTGTTTTGTTTTTTCTATACACCACAAACGTACTGTTTGATTGTTGTGTCACGCAATTCGTTATAACCAATTCGACTGTACAAGCAGTCTAAACCGCAAGCAGACACGAGTGAAATAATCAGTGTTAAAAAACGTTAAATATTAAAATAATTTTTGATTATTAAAAGTGATGTCGCTTAATTTCTCTAGAGAATAATAATAATTGAAACGAACAGAAAACTGACACAACATAAACAGTAGTTGGTATTAATTTTTATCACTAGTTTCGTGTTGATAATTGTATGATTTCTTACACAAAATAATCGAAAACTGTAACCCTACAAGTGTTCAATACCGGATTATGGTAAAACGAAGCAGTAATTATTTGTTGCTGTACGGGTAGATGTGCATGTGCCATTCGCTTTACAAAAATTTTATGGACACAAATAAATAAATAAATAAGTTCACAGCAATTAAACTTGTAGTAAAAGAAAAAATATACAAAATAAATAAATAAATAAATATCAATGGCCTGGGATATGCATTGCACACATACATATTCTATTTCTTATCACCAACGTTCTTGAATAGATCATTGATCAGCTGAAAGAACCTTAAGGCAAGCAAAAGCAGAAATTTTATTTTTAAAATGCATTTTGTTTTAAATAGCCTCTCAGTGAAGTGATTCTGGAGCAGAAGAATTTCTTTAAAAATTTAATTAAATATCGTGATAATAATAACTAAAAATAAATGCAAGTCTAATTTACAGTTTAAATTGAAATTCCAACAATAACAAAATCAACAACAACATGAGTGATAATAATAAAAACGATAGATATATTTCTTATCCATGTGTTAGAGCTTTGCTAATGCTCTTTAATGTCGCATTTTGGGTAAGTAATGACTCCTTTTCTCAAAAACAGATCAATTGTTCATTTTGTTATGTATTTCTAGATATCGGGTCTATCGTTAATATGGATAAGCATTTGGATGCAAACTGACTTTCAAATCTATTTAAAAATCAATTCAGCCTATTCCGATCAAGCCCCCTACGTTTTATTGATAATTGGTGCTGTCATTGTATTTGTAAGCTCATTGGCCTGCTCTTGTATTGTCAAAGTACAATCATCAATGTTAGTTGTTGTAAGTAAATACAAATGCTATTTTTTATGATTATGCGTCGAGCCTATCGACTACAATTTAACGACCAAATTCGTAATAGCGATCTCAGCGGGACGATTATGTTGTCCGAAAATATCACGATTTTTAAGAAATGTAATTTTAACAGCACCACCATTTTCGTGTGAATTGTATTCAGTGTAACAATTGCCAATGCATCTACTGCGAATACGTCAAAAAACTAAATGTCAAAACTGTCATGTTGTTGGTATTGCCACAATTGAAAAGCGAACTTTTTGTTGAAAAACCCGATATTTACATTCTTGGGAATTAACTTGTAAAAAGTATTGCAAAGCATATTATCACATTTTTAAGTTAATAATATGTAGCTTATAAATATATTTTTTTAGGGAATAGATAGGATTTTTTTTTTAATTTCTGAACAAGAATATCCAACTCTCACTCTTAATCGATTTCATTTCTGGAGACAGTAGAGCTACAAATTTCTTATTATATATATATGGTTTGAAGATCTATTTTGACTTATTTTACCCTTTTTCGTTGAAAACATATTTTATTGAACATATTTGTGTAAAAGTTTCGTTTACTAGCTGCTTTTCTTGACCATATTTGACACCCGTGGGCCAGAATCTTATTTTTAGCGTTGAGTGTCGACTTACTGAACCACTTCCCAGATATCTAATGTCTTTTGGACTTTGGAGTTCTTTTGAGTGATTTATTGCATATAAAAATTATTGCTTGGGTTTTCGCTTAGTTTTAAAATTCTGTTTTGTTATATTTTTTTTTAAATATAAATTATAATAATTGCTGCTTCGAACATTTTTTGTTTATCCTGTTTATTAATTCAGATCAATTTTATAAGGGTGCGCAAATTTCAGGTCAGGAAATAAATTGACAGACACCTTTTTTTAACAACTTTAGTTTTAATGATTCCATTATTAAATATCGGGCAAATATTCACCTCTAACACGTCAGCAGACGTCCGCTGTTGTCACATTTTGTAACAAATCTTTGCTTATCTCGTCAATGCATCTTTCAGGGTGGCAGGTTGTTTTTGGCTTGTTCATGTAAACCCCTTCCTTCAAATGGCTTCAGAGAAAATAAACTAACGGCAATAAATCACAAGAGTGAGGCAGCTAATTGACATCGTAACGGTCACGTTCTTTGAATGTCAGGGTTTTTCGGGGACTGTTTGTGAATTTGGTGAGAACTTAATGCGACAATATTGTTACATAAAGATGATATTAGTGAAAAATGCGTTGTTTTTGTTGAGTTTTCAAGTAGCCAAATCATAAACGTTCGTCAACTCAGAAACAATGGACAGTCGGCTTTAATTCTTAAGCGGCTTGAACTTTATAAGCGTAAATATGAAGATATTTATGCAAAATGTTGCACATAGTGCCCATTTTCAACACTTTGCTTTAAAGCGGCTATATTTGTAGCACTACGGCCACTAAGAGCGTATTGTTTTGGTCTATTGTCAGCAACAATACCGTGAGCTTCAACTTTAGCGATTAAATTACGCACAGCGATCTCAGAAGGAGTCTGATTACTAGAAAATGCTGGTCGATATTTGCGATAGAGAGAAACTTTCATCAACTTTGATTGTAAATTTTTACAATTAGAATTCCTTGTTCAGTAAATATCAGCAGCTCAATTCTTGATAGACAATTTACTTCTTAACCTTAAATTTGACCACATTTTATTTTCTCCTGGGAAATATTTTAAATATAAATTATAATGTTCGGCGCTTCATACAACAACAACATCATCTTTTGTTTATGCTGTTGATTAATATATATCAATTTTATAATTCTGTTTCTGCATATGTAAATATATATTTCCATATGCATATTTGTAATATACATACACACAAACAAACTTTAAAATATATATTTATATAATTTTTGTATTATAGTACGGTGGATTTTTGGTAACAATGCTTTTTTCGTTGATTTCGTTATCTATATACGTCTACACATACAAAGATGCTCTGCTGGATGGCGTCTCTAGTGGCATCTGCAATCAAATTAAAAACTATGATTATCAACATCCATCGAATACTTCAAATACAATAGATTTTATTCAGAAAAGTGTAAGTACCCACAATTGAAAAACTTTTTAAAAAGTCTTTTGTTTTTAACTATTCAGAAAACTAAATAATTATAGTTTCACTAAAAAAAGTTTTCAGATTGATAATTGAAAAAGAGGTTGAAAAACTTAAAATAAAAAAGTGATATTTATAACAAATGTTTTTTTCCCTTCTTTTGTTATTTATTGAATCTTCAAATATGAAATAACAATAAGTTGTCAAATCTTAAATCTAGAAATAATCTTTAAGCCCGACCAATGTCAGACATACACCTAGTGGCAGAAAATGGATGATGCTCAAGACGCTTCATCTGTAGCATTGACAACTAGATCCTTAGTGTCCCTTTTTTTTAGGCATATGTGACCACTAAAGTTTAATATATTGCGAGCAAGTGGATTAGGATGGGATTCGAGTTTTGTTAGGTATTTTTCTGCGTATTTAACTATTTCAGGAGTCACTAGTGGCATGTTTAAGTCCCGATGGATGTTAGAATTTTTGACGTACCATGGAGCTGACGTTGGATCTTCTGCCACATTAGAAGCTGATGCAGTGCCCCATAGCTGGATTCCATAGCGCAAATGTTTTTATCTCTGAAATAAGTTCTCTAATGCCTGTTTATATTTAGCATTTACTTACTTTTATATTTTTCTTTAACAATTCGGACACGAATATTTTAGAAATTACAAACGAAATAAGAGATGAACTATTATATACCCCTTCCACCTGTAAAGTTTTTATTGTACTAATATTAATTTTGCTTATATTATATTTATTAAGTTTAAGTTAAAATTATTTTTATAGTCTGAATCAATTTTATGAAATTGATTGCTCTTCAGGTCACTTCTATAAGAAGTAATAAATTTTGCATATAAAAGTTTAATGACAATTAGTTGTAAAAAGTAAAATTTCTATTTGTATAATTGAAATGTGTAATAGGATTTACATGAGCACCAAGCCATAGGACCATAATCTGATGGTAGTCTTACTACTGAATCGTATAATTGAAATGGGAGCTATTTTGTATTTCAAAAAATTCCCAAAAAAAGAAGTTTAAATATCCAAATTTACACAACACTCACCGTAAAAATTAATTTATAAAATCTCCATCGTTATCCGGGCTGTACGATCGGAGTTGCAACTTGAACCAACAATATTCCTGGCTTAATTGAATAATTTGCGAAGAAAAACAGTCGTTTTATATCTCGTTGTAACGGAATAATTAATTACTAACAACCAAACAATAGTTTAGAGAGAATGTGATTGGTTAGCCAAAAGCTTAGTTATTTGTTTATATTGCTCACAGCGATAAAAATTACGCTACGGTTAAGCGACCGTTCAATAATTGGTAAAATAATCAGTAAAAATAATTCTACGTTCTTTAGATGTTTACCGCTCAATTTTTTTTTTTAAAGAGAAGTAGCACTTCAGACAATAATGCCTATTTAGTCAAGTACCGTACTACAGTCTTTAGAAAAGGGATAGAGAAGAGGTGAGACAGGTGCTGAAAGTGGAAGGATAGTTACGGAAATGACAGCTCAGTGACCAGTGACTATGCCTACATCACCTAGCCGCCCCACCGAGAGCGAATTTTTATTTGTAGTGAAAAAACCAAGGTCTACGTTGGGGCTAGCACACTACCGCTTAATTGCAAATTGATGTATATCCATAGTATGAAATTACTTTTCCGTCACCTTGTATTTAATGTCAAGCTTGATTATTTTTTTACGTTAACTTAATGCTATTTATTTTTTTATACGTGAAAAGGTAGAGATGGGTTATTATGCCACTTAGCTCATCTGTAATTGTGTTATAAGTGAATATACTGATTTTAGTTGTCTGCTTTGTAGCTAAAATTAGAGTTCTATAGATTGATTTGAGCCATTCGGCATTCGTGCCAACAAGTCTTTAAATCAGAGCATAAAGCTGTAACAAGAATGAAATCTTCTTGCATAACTATGGAAATATATCGTAACTCTATTAAAGCCATAATTAAAAATAAATTTAATTCACTCAAACTTTTGTTAGAACTACTCGGTACATAGGGAAGTCAAACTTCATGGTGCGCCAAAAGGACCCACGAAGAAGTAAATGCACCCAAAAAGATGGCAGGTGAAATTATTTGCGCGGCCGCAGAAAACAATGGAGAACACTGAAGATGGCAGATAGCCGAAATCAGTTTGTTCACAAACCAAATTTGACGAAGGTCGACGTAAAACCGTACCCAAATAAAAAGAAATTAAACCCCGTCGGAAAGTATACGCACATATCAAAACAATGGCTTTTTTGAATACTCTAGCTAGGTCTAGTGGCGCTTGAAAAAGTTACTTAAAAGAAGTAATAAGCCCTTTGGAGGTCCTTTTTATTGGTTAATTGATACCGTAGAGGCCAGTGAACTCCATAGAATGGCAATAAACCATGGAGGTCTTTTGTGGGTGGGGCGCATAGATCCGTTTAGAGCCAGTAAATTTACTCTGATTACTTGGATATAACTAAAATGGAAGCAAGATAGGGAGTAGCTAACGAAGCCTAAAGTGAAAAAAAGCTTCGGAAATGAGCCATATTCCTAAAGGAGATGAAACTGTCTTTAGCTGGCCAATATTTTGACAAAATTGTACATCACATGTGAGAAATAGATTTTCAACTTAGTAAATAAACAGCTCAAACAGATAAAGTGTCAATAGTCAGTTGAATCCTATTTAAATTTTAATAATATGCGTCATTTGATTTTTGTTGGCAGCCGTTGGCAGGCTACTTGGCTTCTTGAGAGTAAAATGGAAAAAAATAATTTCGTTCTGTTTGGTGCTGCTATTATTCACGTTTCTTCCACGATTACGAATGCAAAAATTCGTTTATATAATGTGGAATCTTAATGAATGAGCCCCGAAGAAATCAGTTACAGTTATAAGAGCAGGTAAAACTTAATTTTCTTGAGTCATTGGGAACGGGATAAGTAATAAAAGGAGAATATTATACAACAACAGTTAAACACTGAACAGAATGAAAAAATGCTGTTTAGCTAATGCTAGCGACACACATGAGCACATGAGCTAAATATCGAATTGTTGACGTCAAATGCTCTATATTCTTCCTTCGGTGAAGAATAAACGCTACACAATTTAATGTAGCATTTTACTTATTTTATATACAAAATGATATTCATCTAATTTTAAAAATAAAGTTTTTACATAAATTTAATTTTTTTTCGAATTTCATTAATATTCAGCAATAACTTTATTTTAGCTACAATGTTGTGGCAATGAAAGCTTCCTCGACTGGCCTGAAAATTCCGTACCATTCTCATGTTTTCGAATACAAACATCAATTGTTCAAAAGTCAAATACGACTGATACAAGCAATATTTATGCAATTGTAAGTTATTTAATCCTAACAATTTAATAATAATAATAATAATAAAAAAAAGCAATTTCATAATTTCTGATATTTTTATTGCAGGGCTGCTTTTACAAACTAAGAAAATTGATTAATTCTAATTTTACAACGGTAGGAGTTGCGTCCTCCGCAATTGCATTGTTCCCTTTATTCGGTTCCGTTTTAGCATTTGGACTTTCCATGATGTATAAAAAAGGCGAATATGAAATAATTATATAAACACTTTTGATTATTATTATATTTTTTGTTTATTTATTTTCCTACATTTTATATAATTTATCTCATAATTAGAATAATATTTTTCAACCATATTCTTTAGTGCAGATATTGGTAATTCTTAAAAAAAACTGTTTAATCGATTCTCGTTCTTTAGTAATGCTGTGTTTAAATTGTTTATGTGTTTATAAATATATATTTTGATATAATGTCTTGATTCCTAAATAAATACTTATTAATAAAATATTGAATTTTAATTTATTTTTGTATTTTCGGAAAACTCCAAACATATTCAAAATAGCTAGAAGCACCCTCGTATGTAAATTAGTTTAAACATATAAAATCCTTTTCACTGCATAAAGTACATTCATAAATATAAATACAACAAATTTTAGTAGCCTATTAAAACAATACTAAAGCTTTAAAAAGATTAATAATTATTATTAAATAATATTAAGTTGCTCGGATTTGTTCCGCTAGCAAATGAAATACTATTGTCATTCCTTTCCGTCTTTGCTGACTGTTTTTTCTATATGAACGGCGAGCGCTTTCGATGTGAAACCCAACAGACATACGGTTCAATGACAACGACACAAAACTAATCGAAAAAGGATTGAAACATAATCTACCTTTTGCCAAGATGCAAAGAAGATTTTAAACACAAATTGTAGATGCCGAAGCAACTATTTCTCAGTTACCAACCGACCGACAAGAGCGCATTGGATACAAAGTAGCCGAGTCAGTGTTCGGGTTTAGGTAGTTTTTTTGTTAAGGTTGTATTTGCCCGCCTTCCCCCGGGGGGGAAGGTGGCGGGCACATTGATATGTTTTGACGGAATCTCACCATAATTACATGTATCAACGGGGGTAAAAGGGATACCAGTCTCCTTCAAGCAGGAGCCAACTGGACAATTCCACTATATTTCCACGGGAATCAGTAAAGTCCCAGTCTTTTTAGCCTTTTAGCTGTTCTCTGATTGATATTGAGGTTAGCCCTTCGCAAGTATCGTTGTGGTTTCGAGGCCCTCGTTTGAGTTGTGTGGGTCGGATCATTCACAATGAACACAATGAATGATTCAGGTCCAGTGAGTATGATTGTGGTTTTGTTCTTAAATTTTATTAAGCTTCATGCGTTCTGGACCAGGAGTTGGATAGTTTCCGACTCTTCAGCAAGGAGTGAAGGCTGCGGCCTGCTCCAGGCTTTTGAAGTTGCAACTAGGGATGACTAGAGAATATACGTATCTGAAGGCCTTCTAGGGCGAGGACGACGCTACATTTCATCCACAGGTTATGGCTTACACAGCCAGGTGCAGACGTAAATCTTATCACGCATGCCCGCCACCTGTCACTTTATGCAAGGCTAATTTCCGGTATCCTCGTCTTTTATTATTATCTAGGTACGTCTGTCCATCCAAGTGTGTTTTCTGTTTGTACGAGTGCATAACTGGTTTTGTGTTTGAGGTCATGTTTACCTGTTCGCTTATAATGTCACTGTTAAAAGTTTTTGTTTTGTAGGTTTTCATGTTTTCAAGAATGTCTTGTCTTCGTCCGTTTAATTAGGATGAAGATTACTACATGAAATTAGTCATACATTCATCTATTTCCCTTGTATGAGCGTATGTGTTTTCTAAATCTTGGGATTATCTAAAGTCTGTATATCATATATCTAAGCGCTGCTAGTTTATGTTAGACAGAGTAGTTCGAGGTGATGTGGAACCATCGTAGTTGTTTTTCTATAGATTGAAAAAAAATTTTGTCTTGTTGTTTTTTCATTGTGTATATAATGATTTTACGGATTGTGTTTTGTTTAAGTCTGTTAGAATTCGTTCGTTGCCTTGTTCGAGAATGCATATGATGTCAACTACATATCTATAGAAACGAGTTATTCTATATTTTTCCTGTCTTTATATATAGTAATTCAAAATGTTGCATGAAAATTTCCATAAAGATAGCTAAAGTTGGGTTTCCTATGGCCAATCCATCAGGTAATTTGTAAAAGTGGTTATTAAATCTAAAGTAGTTCTGTTTTATCTTCTTTGCTATATCTATAATGTCGGTGATAATATTGGTTGTCATATATATTGTTTATTGTGTCATGTGGGATAACCAAGGTAGGGTAACATGGTTGAATTAAGGTATATAGATCCTTGATGTCGAAGGAAAGGAGCCGTATGCTTTCGGTTATCTTGATGTCTTTAAGTTTTTTGACAAGATTTCGTGTATATGCATTTTGCAAGTAGGCCGCAGAGGTGTTTAGCCAGGTGATATGCTGGTGCACGTTACTACTTTATAGTGGGTATCATTGGTATGTTTTCTTTGTGTATTTTCGGTTGTTTTTGAATGTTGTTGGTTCTGGGCTTATCTTCATGTATTTGTATACATATTAGGCCGCGTCGATTTAAAAATCGCCCACTGCTCAATGAAAATCGTATTCAAGGGATCAAAATAATAAACTTTTCCGAGGAACCATACCTCTAAAACGAATTCTGATGTTCCAAGTTTTGAGTCAAACTTTTATTTCGGGTCAAATTTTGAAAAATCCGTTTTTGACCCATTTAGAGTGCCTCAATCGAGTCCAAATGTATTACCGACCCTCACTAACTTTGGAGGGCCGATCAACCCATGCCAGTGGCATACCCCCTGCAACTCCCCTTAGGGGTTCCCCATTCAAACATTTAAAAAAATCAACATTTTTGGTACTTTACATAAAAAAATCATCGAAATGGCTATGTTTTTTCTTTATTTTTATTTATTTATTTATAATAATATTTATTTATATATTTTTAATAAGTCAGAACAAATGTAAATGAAAAAATTAATTAAACTTAGTTATAGAAAAGAAACTAAAAAAAATTATTGTTTGAAGTCTTTTTTACTTTCAAGTCTGGACAATTTCGCACGGCTCTCTAATGTCGTCGCCATAACAGCCTCTACATTTTCCGGTATCAGTCGTTTGGAAACGCTATCTACCAATTGAACGTGTCGTTCCGTTCCTTGAATGTGTGATGGAATTTTTGGATCATTAAACGGTGGAGCATCTTTATTAAAATATTCTTTCAATACATCGTACGGAATGCTTCGCGTGAATGGTGATTCAAATACGTTATTTATGTCATTCATACTGATCATTTCCGTGTAACTTGTGCAATTAAAGTTTATATCCTTTTTTTTATAAGCTCTAAGTTGCATTGGGTCGTCAATATCGGTTCGATAGCGTAGAATTATCTTGATAGCACAGTCGCGCTTTTCTTTACATCATCAAACAACATATCGTATAAGTACTTCGAATCGGTGGAATTTTTTCTGCAACAGGGGGCATGTTTTTCAACTCAATTTTCTGGAAGCTGTCCACCACCTGAAAATATATAATAATAAAATAATTAAAAACGGTTGACAATTATAATAAATGCGTGATAGCAATAACTTACAGGAAGAGTTTCACAAGTTTCGATTCGACGGCTCAGTTTTCCGGTTGCCGATCTTGGTCCAGTGCTGGTTGAATTATCCAAAGCTTCAAACAAATTCCGCAACGGCAGTTCGTTGAAGTTTAGAAGGCAAACGAACCAATGCAGTGGTCTTTTTAACAGCAATTCGAATCGTCGTATAATTCCGCCGTGTGGGCCAGTATTTGTTGGCTCACCGTCAGTGCATATTCCAATTAATGCATCCAGTGATTTTTTTTATCATTGAAAAAATTATTTAATTTGGTTGTTTTGTATTCAGCGGTTTCATGTTCCAGTCTTACGTAACCAATAAGTTCAGAATTGGGTTCTCTCAAAATAACAGGATGAGGTTCCTTTACCATCCTAGTATGATACTTCTCATCAATTTTAGCTCTCGTTAAAGTATCATCCTTTCTGCCATCGAATGAAAACGCTAACAAATTGGTAGCATCTAACCGTTTGCGACGCACTTTTTGTCTGCATTTCTCTTTTTCTCTGCGAACTTTCGATTTATTTATGATGAGAGGTTTGCCATGCGTGTCTCTCATTTCAAAATCTTGGAAAAGAGCTGTTGCTAATGCTGATGCTACTCTATCAGGCAAACCAAATCTGTCACATATCAAGCAAAGTTAAAGCAATCGTATCTTTCTGTGTATTGTGATCTTTCTGTGTATTGTGATCTTTCGCATGCACAAGGAGCTGCCTTCAAATCGCATTTGCATGTTTCAATTGTTGGGTTAGTTTTTTTTCTTGCTTTGGTCTTGATATTTATCAAGTAATCTATTTAATTTATTAAATACACTTTTTTTCTGCATTATTTCCATACCAAGTTTTTCCCAAATTCCAGCCAACTTACTGAATAGTGAATGATGTATAGGAAAATTTTTTTGTTCTGTTTTAGCACTTTCGCTTAAGTAAAAATAATATCTCAAGATATCCAGATGGGTTGGTAAATTAAGATCACTCAAATCACTAGACACACCAAAAGCAGTAACATCATGCCTGGGTATATGACTCATTGGGTTTCCGATAGTTCTTGATGTTGTTGTTGCTTTATCTTGCGTTGTAGAGGATGGTGGATTCATTGTAAACTTTTTGATTTGGAATGGTCACTTCACTTCTTATTTTTTTTTTTAATTATTTTTTTATCTGAAATAAGCACATTTCGAGTTCTTCACAACGACTTAATCCATTCACAAAAACTGTTGCGTTATATATGGTCTACAAGACGAGGTAAAAATAATGAAAGGGTAGTTTCAATTCTACCTGTAACGATTTTGTTGTCAAAACTGCATGTAAGTTAAACGTTAGTGAGGGTCGGTCATACATTTGGACTCGATTGAGGCACTCTAAATGGGTCAAAGACGGATTTTTCAAAATTTGACCCAAAATAAAAGTTTGACTCAAAACTTGGAACATCAGAATTCGTTTTAGAGGTATGGTTCCTCGGGAAAACTTTCTTATTTTGATCCCTAGAATACGATTTTCACTGAGCAGTGGACGATTTTTTTGCCTCCCCACAAATCGACCCGGCCTAATACATATCCATCAGTAAGTGTTATACTGCAAGATTCAGTTGGGTAATTTTTAAATTTAGTGCAGTCGGTCTGTTGTATAAATTGTTGTGTTTCCTTTGTCCGCTTTTGTAATTATTAGGTCATTGTCTCGTATTTTTGCCCTTATCTGTTCACCAATTTTTTGTTCGTTGGGTTTCGACTTTGTTTTACTGTGTTCTTTTTTCGTTTTTTCGAGTACATCGGCTACTTTGTCTCTCATATTTTGTCTCATTGTCATTGTATTGTATGTCTGTTAGGTTTCACAATGAAAGCGCTCGCCGTTGCTGGCTGTTGCAAAGGCGGAAGGAATTACAACAGTATTAATAGTTGTATTTAAACACTTCTTTTTAAGGTTTTTTTTATTTATATAAAACATTCAAAGCATACGAAGAAACTAAATTTAAGTATAGCAAAAGATTCAAAAGGAAAGAAAATGACTAATTTAATAATGAAATTCATATGGTAATAAGAACATATGAAGCCATTTCCTTAGTTTATCTTTTAGAATAAAGCAACCATAAAAATAATTTCACTTTCATTAGCAAATTGTCTCCAAAACTTCTAAAAGCAAAAGAAATTTAAGCGAAATAAAAATAAAACTATTGTATGGGCAAATTGAGGTTAGGAATCAAATTGGGTTAAAATACACATTTTTTTACAGCTTCAGTTTTATTGTTGCCAATGTAAAGTAGAAATATGGATATTAATTTTGGAATATGATGTCGGGCAAATGACTATCTGTAGCATGCTGCAGATGTCCGCTCCTTTCACAATTTAATCTTTCAGAGTATCGGTGGTTTGTGGATTGTTCAAGTAAACCCGATCTTTCAATTAGCCCCAGCGGCGTTAAATTACAAGAAGGAGGCGCCCAGTTGACATCGCCAAATTGAGGAGTTACGCGGCCGGAAAATGCCTCATGCAATAACTGAATTCTTTGGGTGACTGTCTGGCTTGTGGCACCGTCTTGCTGAAGATTAACCAATTATGGCCACGAAAAATTGGTTATTATGAATGGATGGTGCAGAGATTTCATGGTGACGGTGTTTTTTATTTTTGGCTTTTTATCGATAAATACGGGTCAATAATGCCGCCTGACCACAAACCACATGGTACATCTTTGGATGTAAAGGTTTTGCGAGAAATTTGTGGGCCCCACACGCAACAATTTTAATTGTTTATATAGTCATCTAATTGATGATTTTGTTGAAAAATGCATTGTTTTCATTCAGTGGCTCAAACAGCCAATTCACAAACGTTCGAAGCTAACAATGGACTTTAATTCTAAAACGAGTTGAACTTAATAAACGTGAAGATGAGGATCTCTGTCCAAAATGTTGCGCAAAATGTCTGTAGTGATGCTCAAACTAGGTTGATGTTCCCGGCTTATTTTAAATACTTTGCTGTAAAGTGGCTATCTTTGCATCACTACGGCCCCTACGAGTGTATTCTTTTGTTCTGTTGTCAGCCATCATTTCCATTCATTAGAACTGCCATTAAAAAACCATCGTTGGATTTAAGAATGAATAAAAGAAATAATAAATGAAAAGCATCTTCAATGGTGTCTTAATCCAGCACGATTAACACCTTCAATGTTTAGTGATTCCAAATAATAAATTTTTTATTTATTTATTTAATTTAACTTTGAGTATTGAACTTTTGAAATTCATTATCAGGTTATTGGAACCAAAATGAAATTCTCAAAGATTTAGAAGAATCAGTCAAACTTAACAAACAGTTCGGAAATTTCGTTTGCAGTCACAATTTTGTTAACACTTTTATTGTTAAGTCAAGGAGGAAAAATTGTTGTCTTAATATTTCAACCGTTTCAAAAGTTAAATAACAGTCTAACATTATTCAGCTTATTAATTTGGGACTTAATTCTGAGAATTGCTCGTAAAGGTAGCCCGAAAAATTAGAACTTTTGCATCATTTGTTTTGTCAAGTTGGCTACATTAATCATTTAAATGTTAAATAAATAACAATTTTGTTAAGAGGGGATTACATTTTAAAACCAGTTTATTTAATATGGAAAATAACAATTGCCCTAATTTGGATGACTTTTGTTACGTTTGTGGTCACATCGTCGCAAAAATAGGCAAACAGGATCGAGAAAAATCTGGTTTACTGAGGAATTTAAAACAGCGTACTGTCATCATTTTGATGAACCAAATTTAAGTAAATTTTACGCCGAAGCATTATAACCATGTGGTGTTATAATGTTTTAGGAAAGAATCATGTACAGCGAGATGTCAAACAGACACGAGTGCTGTATTATTTTGAAAAAATTAATTAATTAATTAATTAATCATTTCATACATTTTTACCATGTTATCTTTTTGACATAATCACGAGATTATAATAGAACGAGCAAGGATAGAGGTTCCATTGCCAGCTGGTTAGTTTTGCAGCTAATACTACTACCTTTCAGCACTAGCAAAGACTTATTCACACTTTTTTTTCACTATAACTAGTAGCTTTAGCTAGTTCTAAAAAGCTAGGTAGCATAAGCTATATTTTTATCCACTCTGCCCAAATCTACAACTTTGCTTCAGACACAAAAGAGATATTGCGTACGGTATACAGAGATATAACCATATAGAAAAAGTGATCAAAATCGACCCCGAACAAATAAATTCGTATAGTCGTTAAACTATTAATACAGCAAACGTGACAGAAAGAATAATGCAGAAGTTCTTATTCTTGGGGCCACTTTTACTTGCCATTCTCAGAATGTGTTGTACTGTGTAATGTAAAGTGTAATGTTGTCAAACTAGTTACAATTTTTATACTGTTTAAAATTTTTTCATTTAAAACTTGATTTCAATAAAACTATTTACTCTAAAAGGTTATGAGCCCAGGCAGAGGTCCTTATAAAATTCGTTTGGAATATTTTTTATCATGGTTTTTTCTAAGCTGAAAGAAGCGGGATGGCCGATGTGGAGGAGGAAAATATATGTTATTCTTGACTATCTTAAAAGAGCTTCAAAAGTGATATATTGAATTTTGTTGAAGCCAACCTCATTAAAAGAAAATGCAATTTCCGAGTTGAGAAAACAATTTAAAGCAAAAGAAGGTTTCTATAGAAAGACAAACAGTTATGCAAAATCTAGGCAAAATAGCGTAGTAAATGGTGAAATTTGTGAAAAAATTGAGATATTCTGAGTTAAAATATAGAAAAATTAATAGAAATCCATTTTAATAAAATCGTATGGCCATGAAATTTTTAATGCAGCCAACTTGATAATACGAATGCACGTACAATTCTCAAAAATGAGTTCCGAAATCATGTGTTATACTTTCAATGTCTAATTGATAAGGTTTCATTCCCTATAACTAATTTGGGTAACTCGTATAATTAAATATATAAAATTAACTTAAATTTAAATGTAAAAGATCATAGGAACATTTGTTACAATATTGGAACATTATTTTAAAAATTAGTAAAACATACAAGTTGGCATTAAAAATAATTTACTGAAATCAGGATAACTAAATATGTCTGTTATTCATTATATTAAAATGCATTAAATTTGAAAAATAAATAAAAAAGGCACACAAACAATAAACAAATTAGGAGTAAAACTAGAAGAAGAAAATCAATATAAAAGATATTTACAAAAGCTTTTATCTTAAATCGACTTAAAACTACATCGTAGGCATGCGGCGTGCGTTATAGGAACTTAATAAAACAGTGTTGCCGTCAACAGCATTAAGATGTGTCATCGATACATTATTTTGAGTATAACTGGAATGAGTAGCACCAGTAACGGCTGGTCCATTCTTAATCGATTCACTTGTTCTAAAACCTATTGAAAATTTTAATAATTATTGCAATAAATTGTATGATTTTCTATATAAATTTATTAAAATTCTTACCAAATTTCTCCAAAATTGAATGCCAAACTCTCTTTTTAAATACAAATATGAAAAATACAAAAACACCCAAGAGAACATTAAACGAATCACTGATGGCCCAAAAGAAAATCTTTTTGTGATCATAAAATAAAATACTTAAAAGTTCTAGAAACCAAGTTATACCCATTACCACGAATAATTTAGTATTCATGGCAAATCTTGCCTTGTCCATAAAGAAGCGTCTTTTCAGAACAGGCTTTTCATCATTCGAACTTTGCATACGAAATATTTCTCGTTTTACACGATTACAGTAGCGCAGCGTTAAAATAAATAGAATAAAATTGATTAGAAATAACAAGCCAATGGGGCCTGAGAAAAATAATAAGTTTGCCGAGCCCGGAGAATCATCTGAAAGTATCAAAAAATCTGAATTTGTTAAAATTGTCTTACAATAACTG
Organism: Trichopoda pennipes; assembly: GCA_030448955.1. NCBI lineage: Eukaryota > Metazoa > Arthropoda > Insecta > Diptera > Tachinidae > Trichopoda > Trichopoda pennipes. Next base: position 9,771,572 of record JASKUP010000042.1, read on the forward strand.
ATTTTTCTTACAAGTAAACCAGCATCTACCGTGTCCAAAATTTGGGCGAATATTTTCACTTAAAGCCTCAGTTTTTGTTAAAGTAACTGTTATGGCTGTTATCAATGTTGGTAGGCCCCAACCATATAAGGAGTATAAAAGGAATCGTTTTCTTTCATCCTTTTTAAATCCATGCCGCTTTTTAGCTGATCTGAAACAAATAAATTCAAATGTCAAAACTGTTATATGGATTGGTTATAAAATAAGACCCATTATTCACCATGCCTCATAGCCATACGTTTTGTTTGCAAGAAAATCTAATAGAATTCTGTCCCACTTGAAAAAATCAGTACCACTACACTATCGTTAGTGTTTCAAAACACTTTAAGTTTTTGGCAGTTCTAAAGACTAAATGATAAATGGACACGCTATATTCTATACAATATGCAACATAAAATGCGAAGTAGCAAATGGTTGAGAAATTGAATCCATATTATTTTTCTCTATTCTCCCTTGGCGTACTCTCAAGAAGTTGTTTAGAAGAAAAAAATTAAATTAAAAAGCATTAAATTAAAAAATTTATTAAAAAGCACATATCAGTTATTGAATCATCATTTTTATACTCATTATTTTCAGTGTTACTACTGTTATTGTATCCTTAATGTAGTAAAGAGCTTTTTAACAAGAAGTTTGTTTTTCATGTGACATGTGGCACTGTCCTGTTGAAACCTGTCGTCGTCAATAATAGCCCAAAATTGAGTTGTTAGCATCTCGCAATAGCGTGATTCATTGACCGTTATCGAATTTCCAGCCTCATCTTAAAAAAAAACGGCGCAATCACGTCTCCAGATTAATAATGATACGTTGAGCATGCAAAGGCTTGTCAAGGCTGTCTAGAGTAAAATAGGCTTCGTCTGAAAAAATGTTTTTTTCAGAAAAAATTTACGGCGACATAAGTGGTCAGTCGGCTTCTCATCCCGCACTAATTGAACCTTGTAAGACTTCAATGTCAAATCCTTACGCAAAATTCGCCATGCGGTAATTTTGGAAACTTAGCGACCAAATTCTTAATAGTGGTCTCTGAAGGACGATTATGTTGTCCGAAAATATCAACAGAACCACAATTGTGGATTATAATTATTTTAATGCGATTTTCGTGCGAAATTAAATGCATTGTAACAATTTCCAATGCAATTTAAATGCCTTAAAAAGTCATAATAAGCTTGGAAGCAGTATAATGTGTCTCCTAATAATAAAATTGATAATTTTAACAAAACTCAATAAGTAAATGCTTTTGAAGGACTTCCTAAAAGTTGTCATTAATCCAAGTGTGTATGGCTGCTATTATTTATATAATAAAACAGTGTCTTTCTTTCACACATTTAAATCATTTTGAAGCATATAGTAACACTTAATTGAAGTCCTGACACTCCTTGAAATAAAAATAAAGTGCGGAAATCAAATTACATAATTCATTCAAATTAAAATGCGAGTATGTGTCACCTAAGTGTACCAAACATTTTTTTATTTATTTATTTATTATTTGTTATTTTATTTACATATGTGGCAATAGTTTATTTAATATTTATTCAACAAAAAACAATTAAATATAACGAGCTTTTAAATATCGACCCTCACCCAACTTGTCTATTGTTAAATCAACAAAAAAGCCATTAATTTGATTTAAATGGATATTTATTTCTTTTATACAGTTTTATTTTACCACACACATCCATTATTGTTTAAATGACTTACCAATTAGATATAAACTAAAGGAAATTACTCAATTATGATCCACTATTAAAATTGTGATAAAAAATAACATTTTTTTAAGAACAAAATAAATATAAAAAATATATTCATTGAATGAGGTCCTACGAATTAAAATAGCAAAAAAAAACAAAAAACAAAAATTTAGCGTAAATACGAAATGTGAGACAAGTAAGTTATTGCTTTCTTTTTATCTGAAAAATTACGCAAACACGAACTTCAGGGGTGTGACGGAGTTTTTGTGCCATTAATTAAATTAAACACTAAATTAAGTAAATAAACTAAACCTAACCATGTGATATCAAGAGTAGCAGCGACGTTGAACACTGTGGAGACTCAATTATGTTTTATCTATAATGGCGCTAAAATATATAGTAATTATGTAAAATAGCAACAACAGCAAATATGGGATTTTTCAACAAGAATTTTGTTTTCCAATTGTGGCAGCACCAATAACATGTTAGTTATGACATTAAGATTTTTGACCTATTCGTAGTAAATGCATTGGCAATTGTTACAATGAATGTAATTTCGCACGAAAATCGTATTAAAATAATTAAAATCAGCTATGAAAATGGTGGTTCTGTTAAAGTTACATTTCGTAAAATTCGTGATATTTTCGGAGAACATAATCGTCCTTCTGAGCCCTCTATTAATAATTTGGTCGTTGAATTTGAGTCGGCAAGCTCGATTTAAAATGTGTGTTCGATCGGGTTGTTCAACTAAAAACATTGCAGCCGTAAGTCACAGTGTTGAAGCAGATCCAAATTTATTAACTTCTCGATGTTTTCAACAATTGGGGTTATCCAAAATCACCACGTGGTGAATTTTGTGCTAGGACTTACCACTCACATCGTCGTAGATTCGATCAAGTCATTCAGGAACAACCGGCTAGAGGTCGACGGAAGACATCCGCCGTTTTCACAAAATTTTTAAGTATAGTTTGCAAACAAAGCTTCGCTCGTCTCGTAAATGCAGTGTCAAATTTTATCTTTCATAGCGTCAGTTGTTTGACGCTTATTCACATAAGACCGGTCTTTGAAATGTTTTAAATAACACGGTGATATTTTGATTATTTTGATAGTAAATTTTGACAATTATAATTCTTTACACAAGAGTGTCACTTTTCATGCTTAAAATTTGGCTAAATAAATTTCAAAAGTAATAACTCAATTCTTGACATTTAATGATTTGACAAACAATTACGTCCTAACCTCAAATTTGTCCACCCAGGAACCAAATGTAACAAAAAATGGAAATACCATCGAATATGTAACTTATTTAAAATTTTTATCTTCCTTAAGTAGCCTAAATTCGAAAGTTATGCAATATAAAAACGATTGTAAACAAATACACTTTTCAACTACTCGTGGTCAGCGCTGACTAATCAGCGCCTACTGTCTAGTACCCGAGATAACAGCGGTATCCGACGCAGCACTGGATTTTCTGGAAATACTACCGGGCTAAAGACTGTATCCTAGCTTGCCGGTATAGTCCTGAGATAAGTGGTGGATTACTACTCTCTTGCTCATTTATTCCTCTTTTCTATCACCAGTTCTCTCTATTTCCTCGCGATTCTAACACATGTGAGCCGATCAAGGCTGCGATCTCAACCAAATCCAACTTATCTCAAAAAAATTATAAATAGACAAATTTCACGTCTTTTTATTTCACTAGAAATTCATAGCAAAAAGCCATTTTTAGTTAAGCTTAGAGAAAAGGAACAATTAATAAAAGTCAGGTAGTAAACCTAAGAATCCATTTTAAATAAAAAAAAAACTTTAAATTAATAATTAGTTAAATAGAAAATTTAGGAAGGTAATGTAACAAAAAAGGAAATACCACGGAAAAGGAAAATTATTTATAATTTGTTTTGTCCTTAAGTAGCTAAAATTTCAAAATTATGCAAAAGAAAACAGATTGCAAACAAATGCACTTTTCAATTACTCCTGTCCAGCGCTTACCATGACAGTCTTGCCTCTTAGTGGTGAATGACTACTCTCTGATTCTTTTATTTCTCTCTTCTATTACTTGTTCTCTTTATATTTCCGTCGTGCTTTCTACGAATATAACACATGTGAGCCGATCATGGCTGAGAACCTATCCAACCAATCCTAACTTATCTTAAGAAAAATTATAAATAGACAAAATTGACAAGTATTTTTATTTCTCCAGAGCAAAAAGCAAATTATAAACATTCCATTAAAGTTTAGGGAAAAAGGAATTATCAATCAAAGTCTAATAGTAAACCTAAGGATCAATTTTATAATAACAAGTTTTTGCAAATAAAATACAATTTTAATGTAAAAAAAATACATCTGAAAACCTTAATTTGACTTAAATTGAGACTTAAATAAATATATTTGGAAAGGGTCCTTTTATAGCCAGCTTGTTCGTTTAAAAACTAAAACGAACGGGTTAAGAAAAACACGTTATTTTTAAACAATCTTTATGTGCACTTACCCGAATGTCTGCCAGATATCGAAGCACATAACGTTCATCCAAGCAAATGCCGCCATTAAACAAAAATATATAAAAAAGCCTAGAAATTATACAGCAAATAAAGAAAATAGTATGAAAGCGGCAAAAAATAAATTAATCTTGTTATAATTATTTATGTATTGGCCTACAGAAAGTTGTAAATTAAAAATTTTATTAGAAGATTTTTAGATTTTGCATTGTTTAAACTTCATATGTTTTTAACATGATCATGATGAAATATTTTATAAAGTTATGAATTTTACGAAAATGTGCTACTTACCCGATGCAAAACACAAGGCGTCATTTGCCGTTGGCATTAATTGGCCAAGTGCAATTCCCAAATATGCCGTAAACAAACTGCTCACCAAACAAATTAATATTTTTCCTGGTAAATTTCGTAATTTTCCTATGCACAAGTAGATCAATAAGGTGGCAGCATAGAAGGAGCATGAAATTAATAGACCAATAGTATAGACTTTGAAACGTATTCGATCGTTGCCAATCACTTTTGAATCGAAACACAGAAAAGTGTACAACTATTTTGAGAGTTTTATCGTAAAACATTTAAAGATTTGTTTTTATGATTTGTTTTTCTCAGCATCATTTTACCTTTTGATCAGGCCATGAGGAGTTGTGTATTTTTTCAACACAATATTGTCCATTTGTGTAGTGTTTTTTGGTCGCCATAACATAAAGAGATCCATCAAGTTCATTTATCGTGTGGGCTTCATCACTATATGAATCGGGATCTAAACGATATTTGAGACAATCAAGGCTGTGTAAAATTCCGAAAACTGTGAATGAAAATAGCAGAAAGCTTTATTTTTTTTTGGATAACTTATGCATATTTCCAAACTCATAAGAAGGCAACATAGTAAATAAGTAAGCATTTTAATCACCTTGTTTTTTTATTGTTGTAGTTTCTTACACATATAATAAATAATAATTGAAAGGCTTCACAAACAAAAATAAAACACAGATCCATATAATGTCTAGAAAGAGAGAGAGAGAGAGAGATAGAGAGAGAGAGAAAGAGTGACAGCAACGAACCTATAGAATTAAACCGTTATTTTTAGTTTTTCTCTAGATGAACGGCAAACCATGAAAAAGCGTAGGCATTAAAGATATAAAATTTAAAAAGATAATAAGAAATTACTAATTATTTTATAATTTGAAGAAATAATAGATTTAACAGCTCAGGTGAGGGGTAGATTATCTAAAATATTGTTGCAAAAAGCCTTAGTTTAATTTATTAAAAGACAATTATTACTAAAAATAAGTAAATTGAAATAACCTATGTGTCTGTCAACAATAAAATTCCATGAGCTAAGATTCACGATCAGAAAAAATTAAAAAAAGACACACAGCCAAACAAACACCTACACTGAATAATGATAACTATGACATCTCTAGTAAATGTAATAAATAAGAGGTTTCTAAATAATTCTATAACCGCTTAAAACAGTAGATAAAAGGTCTCTCTCTCTCTCTCTCTATTGCGGACATTTGTTAACCCCTTACTCTATGTATGCAGAGAGAACGCAGATATATCTTGAATAGGCTAAAGGCTTGCGAAATTTCATAGAAAGATTAGCCCACATCAGATAAAAATGTTTTCTGTGCAAATTTCCACACAAGTGGACTTGTAGTGGAGAATACATCATACTACTCCTTTCTTTAAAATTAAAAGAAATTACTGCCGAAGGTATTGTGAAGGATTTTGGGTAAAAGTTAATGTTCTCCTTTCCTTATTTAAAGTTAAATATTAAAAATCAAAATTTATTTCGTTGATTATAAGCAACAGAACTAAATTAGTAAAAAATAAGATAAACGCTAAAGAGAAATGTAAAGCTGCCAGTTGGAATATTATTAATATTTAAATTTGCCGGTTAAAAACCATTTACCTCTAACTGGAACAAATTATATAAATTTTTTTAAATTTATTAAGCAAAAAATCAAAGTAATTTTTTAGATCTTTTCGTAGAAAACTTATTACTAAAATTTAGCAATAACATGTTAAAACCAATAGAAGCAAATTTATATTAAATTATTGTTTATCACCTACATGTTAACTAAATGAATATGCGAATCGTTTTAATTTTTCGTAATTTTATACAACATTAGGGGGAAGCAAATGCTTTTTTTCTTTCGATAATTTATTATTAATGTGTTGTTCTGAAATCTAAGTAGTTTTTATTTATTGTTTGAATAAGAAAAAAACAGAGGTGTCCATTACAACACTTGACTTGTACCTTTTCAACAGCAACAGGTGAATCTGCGAATTTATACCAAGTGTGTGCTTGATAACAAACAAATGTAAATAAGACATAGCAAATCTATAAAAATAATTTCGTCCATATCATCCCCAAGCCCATTTATAAATGTGACTAAAAACTCAAGACGCATTAAAAGTAAGAAAAAAAATAGCAAATGACACAAAATAGCCAAATCTTCAAAAGCAACATAACATTTTTATAAAAGTATATAACAAATGTAAGTTTGCCTTTTTGCAAAGATAATTTTCTGGCAGTATAATTTATATATGACTTCTAGAATATGATCGCCACGACTGACTCGGACGTAGTCTAATCTAGAGGTCCAATTTTCAATGACTTTTTCCAACTTTTGTGGCTGTATATCGGCATTAACGCGGCTAATGCTGTTCTCAAAGTGGTCAATTGTTTTGGACTTCTCGGCGATTCCCCATTTCCCCATAGAGTATAGTCTAGCGGTGTTAAATCATCTGATTTTGGAGGCCTATTCACGAGTCTGTAACGTGAAACTATGCGGCTACTTAATAATTCCTTCAACAAATCAATTGTTGCACGAGATGTGTGATACGTTGCGCGGTCTTATTGAAACCACAGCTCCTGCACATCACGGTTGTTCCATTCATTAACGAAAAACTCAGTATAGTGGCTCTCTACTAGTCACTGTAATGTTTTGACCAGCATGCTTTTTAAAGAAGTACGGACCAATAATTCCACAAACCCATAAAGCACAAAAACACCAAGTTTTTTCAGATGTAACGAACGGTGGCTCAACATACATTTGAGGATTATCATCACACCAAATACGACCGTTTTGCTTAATGACATACCCATTCAAATAAAAATTAGCTTCATCGCTTAAAAAAATTCGCTTATGAAAATCAGGATCAACGGCAATCTTGTTTTGGGACCAATTTTCACAATTAGAAAGCGTCTATTCATGTTACCAAACCAAATTAAACATAAATCACTTGACAGCTGTCAAAATGGTTGCCAGTTAAAAAGAACGCCGTTGCCAAGTTAAAGTCCTATAAAAACACTCGACACTTACACTGTTGTGTGTATTACACAACAACAGGTGTGAATAAAATACAAAGTTTGTGACAATCTAATTAAGGCAAACTACTATTTTCAACACAAATTATAATCTGAATTATATTAGAATTTTCAAAATTTAAGGTATTACTAACACCAACAATTATCAGTCGTAGTGATATCGGAAATTTTTACAATTTTTTTAATTTTTCCACAAACCTAATAAATTTGGGTGATGGTGTTGTTGGCAATCACTTTCGGTTTTCCTGTACTACCCTGATGTAATGTTAATGTGTTTTAGTAGAAAATCAATAATAAACGCCCAAAATTTGTGAAAGCGCTTTTTCCTCTGATTCTCCCTTACGCATATATCTTTTTAATAATATTATCATGGCATCTACGTTGCCATCGATATGGAAACATGCGAAAATGTTGTCTCTGCCCAAGGCAAATGCCGAATACAGGCCAATTGTCATTTTTTCTTTTCTACCAAAAGTTTTTGAAAAAATTGTGTATCAGCAAATGTTGTCATAAATCGACGGCAATAATTTAATTTTTAGTATGAAATCTGGTTTTCGTCAGAACCATAGCTGCATTGCTGCTCTTGTAGAAGTAGTTGCCAATATACAACAGGAATTGGAAAGTGAGAACATATGTTTTTTAGTGCTTCTAGATCACTCTAAAGCACGTGACACTGTAAATCAAGATATACTACTTGGAAAATGAAAATTCCTTTTCAGATTTTCAGATGCATCGGTCAAGCTATTAAGTCATATATATCAAATCGTACCCAGTCGGTTTTTGTGAATGGAGTATAGTCTGACAAATTGTCACTTATCAGAGGTGTGCCACAGGGGTCTATTCTAGGACAGCTATTATTTTTCAATTTATATGAATGATTTCCAAAAAGTGATTTCAAATTGCATCATCCACCTATAATCAGGGATATCCGAGCTGAACATTCCGTAATAGGTAAAAAAAGTCTAGCAACAACTTTTTCAGGGGACACTGTTTTGAATGACGAGAATATTGAAATTCTTAATAAGGAAAAAAATTTCCGCATAATTTTTAACAAATGGTTGACATGGTCGGAGCACGAAAACGCTTTAGTTGGTCAGGTGTATGTGAAGTAACGGACGCTCTAGACCACGCAATATTTCACTCCATTACCCCATTGGTAACTGTGGAGCCGTTAGTAAAAGAAAATAAAATATTTTAAATAATAATAATATTATTAGATATATCTATGGTTTATGTAGATTTGACCACGTTTCATCTGCTTCAAATAATCCTTGCGGGATTCGAAAGTCTTTTAAAGATCTATACTCAGTATAATATACACATAAAACCCCCAAATATCTGTTTGAAAAAATACGTTTTTCCCAATCGCCTACAAACCGAAACATTATAATACCTCGTCATAAAGATCTAGTGTCTGAGTGGCATTTTTATTTGTAATAGACCTTTTTCACACTCTTTTACTTGCCATGATCGATACAAAACTATATTTAATGATCTTGTTTGTTCAAGTATCGCTGTCACTTGTGTCGATGACTGGCATTACATATATGGAAACTCACACCATTTCTGGTAACGATTTTTTCAATTTTTTTAAAGCAAAAACTGTAAAAGTGAATAAAAAAATTAAAAAAACAACGGTACGAACGCACAATATTTTTGAAAATATTGTGGAAGCAGCTGTAATCTATGTTTGCCACCGAGTGGGCGCAATGTTAGGAAGATATCAATGAAAGCGAGGAGCCACAGTTGCAGCATCAACTGAATATGGATGACAAATAGTTAGGCAACAGGTCAAAGAGACTGCATCAACGATACAAAAATACTCATTCAAATCAATTAAATCAACGCATTACATACGTTCTCCACGAGAGTATATTTGGACTAAGAATTATGTACAGAACCTGCATTTTTATCAAACTTTGAACGGGCATTCTAGAATACAGGCGAATTATTCCATTTGCTTGATTATTATAGTAAAGATAAAATGTAATCGAAATTTATATTGCAGTTTACTTAAAAAATAATATTAATAATAACAACAAATTCAGGGATGAATTACTTCAGGAAGCTATAAGGGTTAAACATAATAATTGATACAGTCAATGCAATTTAATTCAAAAATTGTCTATAGTTCAAAATATTTCACCGCCCTTTATTTACAAAGCATTATGGGGGAGCCAAAGACAAACTCTACCGGTGGAAAATTTGGTGAGAGTTGGTTAATACCAATAATGTCAAAAATACTGAAATAAGGATTTTGAGCATTTCATTTACAAAAACTTTACCGTGAAACATTTATCTCCCAAGTAAAAGGTTATCATATTCTTTGTAACTGGTATTCTCTTACGTAGTATCAGAATCTTTGATTTAATATAAAAACAAAACGTAAATAAGTGTGAACAACTGTTTAAAATATAGACCTACACAAAATTGAGGCACAAGATCAAAACTTTTAATCTATTTTGGAAAAAATACTGCTAGTTTGATATCGGGATCCCTTACAATTTCAAATGGTTACCTTACATACACGACAACAAATTTTTATTATATACATTTTGACAATAATAACATTTCTCCGATTCCCAAAGCGATTAGATGCAAGCTATCCATAGGAGATTAACAGCATTGTTATACCCATGCGCTCAAACTCGCTTTGGTCAGTTTGAAATTTTATGTTGTGGTGCTCAAGCTGACTTCGAAAGTGAAAGATGTCATTTGCAGGTCCAGTTGCTGTATTTAAATGATGACATTTGCTATTCTTCTTTCTACCTATTGACAATGACTACGAAATAAAACAGCATATTTTCGAAGCACTGTGAACAGCAAATTATATTTTTTAATATTGTAGCTGCCGACAGCCATTTTGTTTTTACAGATTTACAATAAGAAAAAAACTGGCCTTGGCGTTTCCTTGATCATTTTCGCCATATTACATATGGCTAGATGATGCCTCCTGAAAATTGCAATTTGCATTATGCTAGGAAATGCTCTAAATTTAAAATGAATACAACTTTTTAAGCAGACTCTGTTTAGATTGATTTATTTAGTTCATATCTCAAATTAAAGCCCAAAATTGTATCTTATCTTTTAGAAAGAAAACGCATTTGCAAAAACTAGTTCGTTCTATCGCCGGCTTCTCACAAAATATTCACTGTTCTCCAGACACAAAAGACTAGTAAATATCCCCCTTCTCTGCGATAGGAAAAATTTGACCACATCTGCAAGCAGTTGATGTACTCAAGTTATTTGAATTACTTATTTCTAAAAGCATAACAAAGATGGAAGAAGGACAGCACTTTAATTAAGTTTGGGAATCTCTGATTTGATTTTTTAAACAAATATTTGTTTTGTTTTTTCTTTGCGAATAGGTGGAGTAAACAATTTTTCTGAGAAAGAGAAAAATTTCTTGTCTTTTTACACAAAAGTATTTACTTAAATAAAATATCAAACATTTTAAATAAATTTAACATCTATTAAAATATACACACATATGCAGGTAAATAGGTCTGTATGAATAAATATAAAAATATTGACATACCTGATGGTTTAGTGAAATTTCCACTGATCTCAAGACTTTCAAAACTGTGAAAATTTATATTGGATTCATCACGTTTACAATAGGAGGTAGCATTTCCCTTTGTAAACATTTCACCATCCCTGCAACATCTCCTAATGCAGGGCAAACGACGACATGTTGGTAAAATATCATCACAAGTACGTATTAAAAACTGCTGTTCTCGTTTTAAGATATTGGAGGGCTGTAAGAAGCTATCCATAGCATTTTGCATTACTGCCTCAAGGCAATATTCCGTAAAATCATACTTTTTGTTTAAAGATCTTAAAAATAATTGACCATCTTCAATCCCGAATTTGAGTTCATTTAATTGATATTCTACCAAAACTTTATCGCGTGGACAGTTAAGATATTTTGTATTAAATATCGCATACTTTTTAAAAAGTTTTCTATACAAATGATAATTTGCAGAAGCCTGCACACATTTACGCAGGCTGCCATCGTAGATGTAATTGTTGGGGCAACATTTGTGTATGAAACGAAATGACTGCAAACGATCATCGTTTGTCGAAGGGCAAGTAATTGCAGCCACATATTCATCATCAATCCCCATTATACAAGATAATGATGGAATTTCAAAATCCTTATCTATTGTATATTTCACAAAGTCCTTATTAAGGCAGGTTGGTATACAGGAATTGGTTATATGTTCGTTTGCAGTCTGTATACCATATCCAAAAACAGGCGAACTGTTTTCAAATGACTGTACAGGTGGTTCATAGAGTATAGACCTATTACTTTTCAATGGAGGTGGAATACAGATGTAATCGTCGGAACGAAATAAGCCTCGTGATAATCTGGCCAATTTCCAATCGGCTGCAGGGCAACATATTGGCACTGTTGAACGTTCACAAGCTCCAGCTGTTATATTTTGTATGCCACCGTATATAAACAACATCCAACAACAAAATACACAGAATAGCATTGATTACAATGAGTGAAAAATCTCTACACATTCACAAACAAAAAATTGCTTTTTTGCTTTGAAAATAATTACTAAAAGAGCGACGTCAGACGTTTTAGTTTTTTGCTAAAAATTTATAAAAATAAAACAATAATTTGAAAGAATTTTTCGAATTTTTTATTGATATTGTTTATTTCAGAGTAAATGTTCTTTTAAATTAAAAATTTTATGTTTAAAAGTTTACAAATTTTGTTCAAATCAAGCATATCTTTCACGTGACCCCGGAAAAAGGGACCCAAGAACATTAAATTGGGCTAATCGTTTCACATAACCCTGGATCAAGTAAGCCAAGAACATTAAATTGCACTATCTTGAAGACTAATAAGTGGGATCAATTGTTAGTCTATTCTGTAAAAAGCATCACATCACCGATGATGATTGTGAATTCACGTCACACCACGTATGGCTTTGAACAGAAATGGAGCTTCACTACTGAGCTAAATATTGCTTTAAGCAGTGATTTATTTTCAGCCTATAATTTGAAAAAATCGAAAAATTAATCAAAAAGAAAAAGAACGATTAAAATAATCGTGACGCTTTTTTCATTAAAATAAAGAAACCTTTAGAAAGGCACTGCTAATTTAAAAAACCCGTATTTGGAATTGGCTATTCTTTTTTCTAGAGTCATTCGTTTATATTGAGAGTCCTGAAATGAAGAGGAAAAATTATATATTTGGCTACTAGGTTTGGCTATTGTTATCATATCAAGTGCACGTTGCAACAACAAAGAGGAGAAAAGATATAGTTTGATTAAGGTGCCTTTCATCGAAGCATGCTTAGCTTTTTACACCATACATATGTCATAACATGTCTTTTTCAACTTTAGACTATACTATAGGCTCTTAAATAGGATTTTGTTTTAAGATTTACAAAATGAATTAAATATAATTTGTAAAGTTTTCGCTCCTCTTTCGGGAGCAAAGTTTCTTGAAGAAATTGAAGATAATTGATTTGTGAGTATGTCCACAGATACTAATAACTTCTGTACAATAAAATTGAAAAATAACAGAATCAAGTTTAAAATTTAAAATATTATGTGTATACAAGTTAATAATGTCGATCTAGACAGCGCAAGTAATAATTATTACATATGGTTTGTGTCAATAATAATATGGTATTTTAGAGGAGAGTTGGAGGTAGTTATAATTCATGTTTTGCGCGGAAGTCTGGTAACTTTCTTTCATTTGAACAAGCCCAAAAGTCATATGTAAAGCCTGGCCTGGCCAACCAGCCAAATCAACGCCGAAGCCGAATATCATCGACGCCTAGGTAATGCTCTGTATTTGGTGGGATTATAAGAATGTTTTGTATTATGAGCTGTCTGAATCGAGTAAGATGATAATAGGGGACCTGCACCGAATTTAATTGATGTATTTCAAAAATGCAATGAACGAAAAACGACCAGAATGTTTGACCAGACACGAGGCCATAATTTATATCATGACAGGGCTCGGCCATATGCTGCAACCCCAGGTATCGCCCCTTCTGACTACCATTTGTTTCGATTGATGCAAAATTATCAAAAATTAACTTCACTCATTCTTTACCTCAAAACCGGAGCAGTTCTTTTGGCGCGGAATCCATATGCTACCAGAAAGATAGGAAAAGGTAATGGTTAACGATTATAATAAATGCATTTTTAATCAAAATATCGACGTTTTTAACTTGTATACTGCAAGAAGTGATAAGTGAAAGCATACTTTCTGAACTTTAAAAGTGTAGTTTAAAAAGCAAATGTAACACAAATTTTGTAGGCAAAGCTAGACAAGCTATCAAATTGTTTATAAGTTTTACTAGGAAACTGTTGCGTCTAAGTATTGTCGTAATTCTATTTATGTTCCTGGTGTAAATGGAATGTTAGTGACGATCAATTTTACACCAGGAACATAAATAGAATTACGACAATACTTAGACGCAACAGTTTCCCAGTAAAACTTATAAACAATTTGATAAAAGAAGCGGAAATTAAACTCAAAACAGATTATCCTCAGACTAACATTAATAATGATAAGAACAATCCACAAACAACTTTCTACGGTGTACAATTTATACCAGGTTTGACTGATAGCAAAAGCCTGAAAGCAATAATAAAAACTGACAAAATACAATTTTCATATAAACCGAACAGCACATTGAGCAGAGTATTCAGAAACATGAAGGATAAAATAGATAACCAAAAACAATGCAATGTTGTATATGAGATAAAGTGCAAAGGCTGTGATAACGAGAGCTGTGATCTAATATACATTGGAACAACAAAACGAACATTGGAGACAAGAATAAGTGAACATAAAAACGATATTACAAAACGGAAAGAGACAACAGCATTATCACAACACATACTTAATACTGGACATGCAGCTGACTTTGAAAAAGTCAAGATTTTGGACATAGAATGCAAACAAAGGGTGAGATACACGATTGAAAGTCTCCGCATTCAACAAAACATTGACAACACTATGAGCCTAAAAGAAGACACGGATAATATAAACACCAACTACAGTGTTGCAATAACAAAAAATTTTAAACGTTCTATTTAATTTAAATTGTGTTTGTTTTCTACTCAAGTTCAATTGTTTTTTGAAATTTGTTTAAATGTTAAGTTAGGAATATAATCAATATTATATTGTAAGTTAATTATTGTGGTGTATTTAATTGTAATAATGTAAGGTTTTAATTTTTAAATAGACGAAACCCTTGAGAAAGTCAACAAGAAATTGACGAAACGTTGGGTAAACGTGTATTAAAAAGTTTCTATTGACACGGAATATGTTAGGCCTGACTAGCTAAAGTTTATAAAATTAACAACATTGAACTCTAAATTGGCCAATGAATACAAACAACTGTGATATGTTATCCCATAACGTAGAATTTATTACTTTAAAAAGAATCATTTCTCATTTTCTGTTTACAATCTGAGGTTAACCACAGAAAATTACTTTATGGAGCTGTAGAGCGATTATTAAAACTATTTGGACTATCAAAAAATTATTTCTTAATTTTGACTATCAATAATTAAAAACTTTATCATGACAATAATAATTAAAAACTTCCTTGAAGCTAAGTTGTTTACTTTTCGTTCTACAATGAATACAATATAATTAATTCACTTGATATCGAAAGTATTGAACGACATGATATCTCAATTTTCGCAGTCCAAAATATATGAGATTGTAAAATTTGTAATATAACAGAAAGATCTAATCAAACTTTTAGCCGATACAAATTTTGAAAAATATTGCAATAGTTTTAAATATATGGGAAGTGTCGATAAAAGACATGCATATACTAATCTATTTACATAAAATTCGTTTTCTTTTTAATATAAATTCAATAATTTATTAACTAATTAACTTTTATTTGGGTACGGTTTTTGTTTGTAAACAAACTGGTTTCGGCCGTTTGCCATTTTCAGTGTACTCTTCGTACGGTTTGTTCACAAACCAAATATCAACTAATTAACTATTGTCCAATCTTTTTCTTTTTTTTTTTTGGTTTTGTACTCTTTTACTTAATTAAGTAATAACAACTTTAGTTGTATCCCATAATCACTTCTATTTTATCCATTTTATGTCAGGTACGAATGTCCATTGTTACTTTTCATAATAACGGTTTTTCAACAAGAAGTTTGTTTTTTAAAACAAAATAAAACAAAAAATTATGATTAAGATGATTCAAATTTTTATTGTATTACGAAGAGAAAAGCTCGGCAATTATCAACGATAAATGATGTCTGGCAAATGTCCACCACGGCCACGCTGACAGATGTCAATTCTTTCATTAAAGTTTTTAATCACTTTTGGCAAAATGACGGTCCTGTTACGTTAATCACATCACGTATTTTGAATTTTAAAGCTGAAATCGATTCGATTAGCTCCGTATAGACTGTGTCGTTAACATAGCCCCACAAAAAATAATGAGTGGTATTAAATCACACGATCTGTCCACTTAACTGCTGATTGTCGTGAAATTATGCGTTCGAAATTTTTTTTAATAATAAATTGATCGTTTTATTGGCTGTATGACATGTGGCATCGTCCTGTTAAAACCACATGTCAGTGATATAACGTCGTCAATAATAGTTCAAAATTTAGTTGTTGCCATCTCGCGATAGCGTGATCCATTACCGTTACCGCTCTTCCAGCCTCATCTTCAAAAAAAAAGACTGCCCATATTGCGCACCATACAGTGACACTTTGAGCAAAAATCACTCTAGGATTTTCAGAAGCCCAAATACGACATTTTTGTTTGAAAAGTGAAAATGGGCTTCGTCTGAAAATGAATTGAGCGAATTTGCGGCGATGGTTAATCGGCTTCAATTCCTGTACCAGTTGAACCTTGTAAGGTTTCAAGGTCAAATCCTTACGCAAAATTCGCCATTGGATAACCCCAATTATCGTCCCCCCATGATAGTCTTTTTGGAACCTACTATTCCATTTAGACTGGTGTCTTGCGGGGTAAAAGTGAGCCCAGGCCCCTTAAAGGCTAGTAGGAGTCACCTGGACAATCCACATATTTCCACGGGAATCAGTTGCCCTAGAGCTCACTATTTGTCTCTTGAGACAATTAGCTGTTCTCTGACTGGTTATTGAGGTTTGTCCCTATATGGGAGTATCGTGGTGGTTGTGGTTTCGGACCCTCGTGAGAGTTTGTGGGTCGGATCATTCAAATTAACACAATGAATGGTTCAGGTTCAGTGAGCATGAATGCTGTCGTGTTCTTGATAAAAAAGAGCTTCATGCGTTCTGGACCAGGAGTTGGAAAGTCTCCAACTCTTTAGCAAGGAGTGAAGGCCGCGGCCTACTTCGGGCTTTCGAAATTGCTACCAGGAGTGACCGGAGGATATACGTATTCGATGGCCTCCTGGGGCGTGGGTGATGTCCAATCAACCAAGTGGTTTGACCACCATCTGATTATGACTATATAGTCGGTGCAGATGTAAATCAAATCACGCACCCCAATTGTCGATAACGTCGACTAATTGAAAAATTTGGGTCTGCTTCAACACTGTGTTTCACGGCTACGATGTTTTCAGTACACTAACGTGGGTGTTCGCGCATTTTGTATCGAGCCTGTCGACTCAAATTTAACGAACCTTTTTTGGGGGTTTCAGCAGGGCGATTATGTTGTCCTAAAATAACTTGAATTTTACGAAATGTAACTTTAACACAACTACCATATTAATTGTGGATTTTAATTATTTTAATGCGATTTTCGTGCGAAATTGAATTCATTATAACAATTGCCGAAGCGTCTACTATGAATTGCCACAATTGAAAAGCAAACTTTTTGTTATAAAACCCGACACATATAGTATCTTCTAGATTGAACTCTTTGATGGTGAATAGATGTCACGTTCGGCGTCATGGAAATGCCCATATGCTTGTGTAAATAGTTAATGGTAAAAAACTGTCAACATAAACCGATTGAAGGGCTGTAGGAAAGCAGCATATTTGAATGTTTGGCAAAATAAAAGTTATTAAAAAGTCCATGCTTAAGAGTATTTTTAAAACAATGAATAACTGATTGATTTATTTAAAACAAAACTCGAAAGTTTAGGATATTGAAACTTGTTTCCCTGACCCATGAAGGTTGAAGAAAAGGTGAAGAAAAAACAAACTTAATTATTTCGTTTCATTTTATTTATTTAATAATATGATCATTTCAAGAGCTAATGACATTGCTGCATTTTATTTTATCTGTATTGACTATATCTTTTAGCAACTTGATTAATCGCTTCAGTAGATAATTTTTTTATTTCGATTTTATATTTATATTTTGTTTATTTATTTTTTAATGTTGGATTAATCACAATTATTTATAGAGAATTAAAATAAAAATATTCAATCAAATTGAGCATTGCCAGTTTATTTGCTCAAGATAACGATTTAAAAAAAATTTACAACACTACCGGCGATTGAAAATATCAATTTCAAACATTGAAATTAACGCGAGTATTTATATTGGATACGACGCTTTTATCTTATCACATCAGTTTCGCGGTACGGGGCATTTAAAAAACTTTCGCTCAATAATTCACAATCACAATTATTTAATTTTAAATAAATAAACAAAAAATTGATCTTGTTGGTATTTCGGTTGCTGATGTGATGGGTAGAAATGAATCGAAAAAGTACAAAAACACAATTCTAAATATTCCTAAAAGATATTTTACTTTTAATAAAAAAATATTATTTACACTCGATTTTATAACGTCCGCACTGTCCGAGTTCTTATTAGTAACTGAAGCTTTTTTCCGACTTGCAGAAGTGTTAAAGTGCTTTAAAGAAAAATACTTTTCATCAGTTTCACACAATTGTTTATAAATATTTTTATTAATGAATTAATTATAAACAATAATAACTAAAGAAAGTATAACAACAGCAGCTACTTTATTAGTCAAACGAAGTGCTTTTCCTGTTACAAACTCTTAAAATACTCTCCCAGTTACACAAATGCGATCTCTTACCACAAACAGCCATTTTTATTAGAGTCGATGATATCAAATAATTAATAATATTTTATATTTATTAAAGTGTATTTGTGAGAAATAATGAAGCATATGAAAGTGTTCTCCAATCATGTTGGTGGTAATGAAATGCATGCACACGTACATAAACTATAGCGATAATGCGCAAACGCTTTCATTTGCTGTGCCAATTCACTTCAAGATAATAAAATTCGTTTAATAAAAATGTGTTGAATTCCTTTAAAAATTAAGTTTCTTGCATAAAACAATTTTGTA
This sequence comes from Trichopoda pennipes, assembly GCA_030448955.1. Taxonomy (NCBI): domain Eukaryota; kingdom Metazoa; phylum Arthropoda; class Insecta; order Diptera; family Tachinidae; genus Trichopoda; species Trichopoda pennipes. The sequence goes on from JASKUP010000042.1 coordinate 9,790,411, forward strand.
ATATTCTTACAATCGGATTTTAATGGTTTATAACCAACTTTTTTATTAAAACTGTAAAAATATATTCAATCAATAGTAACAGTACAACACGTTATTCTGGGACTCAATTCATTATTTTTGTTAAATTCGCTGCATTAATACTTTAACGGCCATAAAAATGTGTATCCTATTGTCATTCTTTTTCGTCTTTTCTGGCTGTTTGTTCGGAATGAAGCGACCGCTTTCAATGTGAAAACATCATTTTCAAGCCATGTTTTAATCTGTACTGATAGGTTAGTGTTCGGTTTTAGGTAGTTCTGTTGTTAAGGTAGTATCTATTCATATAGGTAGAATGCCCGTCACCTGGTCTGAAAATGGTGTCTGGGGTCGCGTTTACTTGTTCGTTGATAACGTCACTGTTAAAAGTTTCCGTTTTGTAGATTTCCATTTTCGAGACTGTCTAGTCTACATCCTTTTTTGCTAGGATATAATAATGTCATTCATTCATTTCCCTTGGTGTTTGTCCTTGAATGTCAATGTATAACGCAAAGTTGGATTCTTCTCTTTTTCGTTTGTACGAGCGTAAGTGTTCTGTAAATCTTTTTTTTAGTGTACGTCCAGTTTTTCCTAAATAAGTTTGTTGGTGCCCCTGTGGGCTAGTAGGTAGTGTACTAGCTTGTAAATATGGGGGTTGTGGGTTCGATTCCCAACGAAGACCTTGGTTTTTTTTTCACTACACAAATAAAAATTAGCTGTCGGTGGGGCTGCTCAGCGATGAAGGCATAGTCACGGGACGCTGTGCTGTTTTATGTACGGCAGTTAATTTATTTATTTATTCAATTCATAGTTGTAATATTAAGCCTTAAAGGCCAAAATAAAAAATATTACAAAGTGTGAAAATTTCATAAACGCAAGCAAAAAATAAGACTTCATTAAGGCTCCCCAGCCAACATGCAAGATTCATGCAAGATATATATATATATATATATATATATATATATATATATATATATATATATATATATATATATATTTGAGTAAAAAATTTAAATGTTAGATAACAGATTCGTTCACAAATCTTAGCAATTTTAATCTAAAAGCATTATTGGTGTGTGAAAAAATACGAAGATCAGCAGGCAAAGCATTCCACCATCGAGCAATCCTTACTAAAAAAGATGTTGCAAACATTGAACACGAAATCCTAGGAATTAAGATCTGAGGATTTCTAGATGAGCGAGTGAAAGCGAAAGATCTGTAAAGCAATTTCCGACTATCCTTCTACTTTCCCCACCTATTTCTCTATTCTCTATCCCTTTCCTAAAGAATGTAGCACGGTACTCGGCTAAATAGGCATTGTTGCCTGAATTGCTACTTCTCTTTATAAAAAAAAAAGAGTTTGTTTGCAGGTACAAGTAAGTCTGTATACTCCGCTAGAACGAAATTTGTTAGTTGTTTCTATCGATGTCCTAAGATTTATCTCAAAGTGTTGCTGGTTTTTTAATGTTGCGAGTAAACCTTCTTTGTAAACAAGTTTAGTTAATCTATATATTTCTGGTCCTGTGTAAGTGAAGGTGTGCTGTCGTGTTGTATCGGTTGCCTCTTTGTCTTCTTTATTCCCGTTTTTAGTGTTGTATTGTCTAACAAGTTTGTCGATAGTAGTGGCTTTGTAGCCGTTATTTTAAGCAATGGTGTAAATTTTGTCGAGTTCTTTGTTGTACTTATCTGGAGTAAGTGGGATTATCTTAAGTTTATGTAGCATATGTCTAAATGCTACAAGTTTATGTTGGTTAGGGTAGTTCTAGGTTATGTGGATGGTGTGTTCGTCGTAGTTCCTTTTCTATAGATGTCAAATGGTTAATAGTCAGTTCCTCGTGTTATTGTGATGTCAAGATAATGCAAATTTCTATCGTTCTTTTCTCTTTCCATTATATATGTAATGTTATTATGGACTCTATTTAAGTTTGTTAGAATTTCTTCGGCGTTGTCTTGTTCGAGGATGCATATGATGTCATCTACGTATCTATAGTAATGAGTTAATCTGTGTTTTTTCATCGGGTATTTATTTGTGGTAAATCAAGATGTGACATGAAAAATTCCATGAAGATAGGAAGATAGAGATATAGTACAGCTATGTCTCGGTATACCGCAAGTAATATCTCTTTTATGTCTGCGGCTTAAAAATCTTAAAAACGCCTATTTCTGCAAATCAACAAATATGCTGTTTATTTCTTTAAAAACTTCATTTTTTATGAAAATAACAATTCCGATTTATTTTGCAGCCATTCTGCACAGAAAATACGAGGTTTTTGTTTGTTAGAAACAAAATTTAGAAAATTTTCAATTTATTGTCAAAATCCATCCTCATGGTTTTCTTCATACGTTATTCATCTTCATGTTCTGAGTCTGCATCATCATTCAAGTTAAACCTAATATTCAAGGCCATGTTTTCTCTGTGAGTACACCAAATTCGGTGCTTTTACCTTCAAACTGCATAAATTTAGAACCCCTCCAGCAATTCTTTTTTGCTTTTGAATCGCTTTTGTTTTTGGCATGCTTACCTGTCATGTGCACCCTGTGCATAGGCAACACTGCGGTGATAGGACAGCACGATCAGGTAGTACTGGCAGGAGAGGAGATGGCAGGTGGCAAGCCAGAAAAGAAAAAAAACTTTTGCCTTTTCCTGTTTGATCGTTGACTGATGAGGCTGAAGAAATTTTGCGCAATGAAATAAATTAAAGAAATAAATTAAAGAAGTTTTAAAAGACAATGAAATAAATTAAAGAAATTAAATTAAATAGATTAAAGACAGTTAAATAAGAAAGGAAGTGAAAATAAAAATACAATTAACTAAAAGAAAGACAAAGGAGAACGTTATCAAATTTAGAGGTTACACAAGAGGCATACAAGAATCATCCGTGAGAGCGAGTGGAGGAGGGAGGACAGTATCAACGAGGGACCCGTGGTTCATCCACGTTTAGCATCGCCATCTGGCGGTGCCAGGTATTTTGCCACGAACGACACGGACAATTATGCACTACCCGGTGGACAGGAAAGTGACGGACTGTGTTATATGTATGTGTTATGCATATTCATCTTTGATCTATAGGGAAAACGGTATTGGTAGAGATTTGTCCATTCCTCGGGAGGATTTGCTCTCGAGTGCGCGTCCCCAAGAACTGAGCTCAGGTCTAAAGTTCGATTCATCGCGGTGGGTCTAGTTGCCCAATCCTGAAAGCGTCTTCCCTGAAAGAAAAAAAATATATTTTGCAATTGATGAAAAGTAAAATATATATATATAAACATAGAATCTCTGTTTGTGTTACTGTGACCAGTGAATGAAAAAAAAACCTATACCGACTTGTAGATGGACGGACGGGCAAAGCTGTAGGGCTCCCGAAGTGGCGGTCAGTCCCCGCCGTTCCCTTATCCTCAAAGTCATTTACGGCCCCAGAATGTTCGAAGCGAATCAAGAGACGTATTTTTCGTACTGTAGAATGTTTGCATTCTTTGTTGGCGACGCAATGTTATGAATACATTCTTTCAAGGGACTACACAGCTTTGGTGTCGTGTGTCAAGGCGGCAGACCACTAAACTAGAGTTGAGTACTTCATGATTTGTTTATACAGCAAATCAAATGACACCTATTAGGAATGTTTCAAGTATTGTGCCTGCTTGTAAACATGCAGAGACATTGTATGAATATGATCACATCTCACTGCATGATGGGAAAATATTATGATGCATATGTTAATATGTATGAATGTTCAAACATTGGATATATATGGTTGTGTGATTGTACAGCTAATAATGTGTTAATATGTATGAATGTTCAGGCATTAGATATATATATGCGGTTGTGTGATTGTGCAACTGCTTACATAAACATATGAATGAAATTCCTTAGATTTGTTTTACAATTGTAAATAAACGTATGTTTATATAATTCTATAATTTCATAATAACTATGTAAGTCAATTTATTTTGTCAAACTTATATATTCACATAGATAAGTATAGAATAAGGGGGCTAATCTTTCTTCTCACATTTTGTGTAAATAGCGAAGGATTGGCTCCAGACAATTCAATTATATTTGTAATCTTATGGTGTTTAGAGCTCTGATCTAAAGAGCTCACACCCAAATAAAAACCTATTAACTACCAAACATTTTGCGTTTTAATTACAGTACGCTTATAATTTTCCTTTATCATAAATGTACCGACCGGTTAACAACAACTACCGTGCTTAAAACTTCCACCTTCAATTGAGGACCAAAGTAACAAAAGGTTTAATCCTGGATTTGGTATATTTTTTGAAACTTAACTATATGCGATTAAAGTTGTAAATGTTAATAGAAGTAACAAGCAAAACAATGTTAACCTTTGACAACTCGCTTTTTTATATTTAAAATATTTAGTATGCTTAAATAATAGTGGCTAAGTACTAAAGTTTATTTAATTTAAAACAAGAAAATTTAAGATTTATATAAATACTTACAAAAAATAAGAGATGAAATGATTTGTTTGCTTTTTTTATTTTGTAATCATATACCGGCTAGAGTGAGTTGTTACGAGGATTTTGTTTAATTAAAACTATGTATGATTTTTTTGAAATGAAGACTTGATTTTTTTTTTTTTATTTATTTCAAATAACGTTATAAAATTCAATATCAAACAAATTAACTTTAAAGCCCCAGCGCCAATAATGGCATTAAAGAGGCATAAGGCTACTATGTATCTGTATTAAACGTTTTAAATGTCATAACTCATATTAATTACTATTTGCATTTATATATAAATTAGAATTATTTAATTACGAAAGAAGTGTTCCTATATTATTAAGTAAATAACGTTTGAGTTCGAATTTAAATATTGAAATCGAAGATATGTTCTGTAGCACTGCAGGAAGATTATTAAATTCATAAGGTCCAGCAAAGCAAATCCGCTGTTTCGATAACTCAAGGCGACATCGAGCTATGCTCAAATTGTGACTCTGTCTAGTGTTTCGATTCGTGACATGAATATTTCTTCTAAAATTAAATGAATAATTACCTAATCCTTTAATAGATTTGAAAACAAAAACGAGCAACTGCATTTTATATAAGCCTCTGATGGGAAGAACTTTTTGAGCAAAATTATGAAAAATATCAATTGTATGGTACCTTATCGGCAGATTGAAAACTATTTTTAAAGCTTTATTTTGTAATGTTTGAAGTGACTTCAGTTTCACAGTATTTTTACATGCATATGCTAAAGGAAGATATATGAGGTGACTGTGAATCAAACTATTATAAATCATTTTCTTCGTATTGGAATCAAGTTTGTTGCTAAGTTTATATAGTACACCAACAGCTGATGATATCTTAGATTTAATAACATCAATATGCCTATCCCATTGCAGATTATTGGACAAATTTAGTCCTAGGTATTTAACAAACTCAGAATCCAATATTGGAACACCATCAATATGCACTGTCAACTGCAGATCATTCATCAATGTATATGGTTTAAATCGAACAAATTTAGTTTTGCTAGCATTTAACTTTAATTTGTTCAATCTGAGATATTCCCCTAAAATCGCAGCATCATACTCTATTTGAGGCTTTAAGACATGCACATCCTTATAATGATAAAGAAGGCAAATGTCATCAGCAAATAAAAAAAGTTTACCATAAAAAGAATAGGACCTAGTACACTTCCCTGCGGCACCCCACAATTAACAGGTAACACAGAACTTTGTTTAAGACCAATTTGCACAAACTGTTTACGATTCCTTAAAAAATCTTCCAATAATAAAAGAGAATTATTAGTCACACCAACCATTTTTAATTTTCTTACTAAAATCTTATGATCGACTAAATCAAAAGCTTTCGTCATATCAAAAAATACTCCACCAACACCACTAAGACCAGCATCTAAACCACAACATATATGTTCAATAACGTTGACTATCGCTTCCTCTGTGCCAGAACCCTTTGAGAAGCCAAATTGTCTTTCAAATAATATTTCATTTTTGTTCAAATAATCACATAGCTGATCGAAGATTAGTTTTTCCAAAACCTTGTCTATGACGGATAATATAGATACCGGTCGGAATTTATCAATTGAATTTGGTGCAATACCTTTCGGTATAGGTACAATTTTATGAATCTTTAATTCATTAGGGCAGCCATTCTCTAAGTGTGTTCCGCGGAACCCTAGGGTTCCGCGACATCCCTGGAGGGGTTCCGCAAGAATTTAGAAAAAATTCCAAACACCTCTCTCTGGTCGACCGTTATGACGCGGCGTATCACGATTCACGAGGCGCAGCCGAACACATACATACACACATACATATATACAATTCATACACATACATACAATTCATACACATACATACACACATACATATATACACATACATATGTGAACCCCCTGAATTTATTTTTTAATATTTATACTCCGGTGAATACCCAGATTTTACTTTTAATATTCGTATTTTAATACAACAACTGAATTACTTTTCTTTCTATTAATTTCTTAATATGTATTTTTGTGTTTTGAATAAAGTTGCGTTTGAGCTGTCAGTCAATAAAGTTTGTTTAAAATAAAATCGCTTTCGTGTGTTTAAGTATTTTATGGGTTTTTCACATATATATAATTCGCCTCGTACAATTTTACTATGCCGCTAATATGGAACGTTGGCTTAAAGGCGTTAAACGTGTTGCAACAACATCTTCTAACGAAGCCGAATGTTCAAAAGTAGTTTGCGCGGAGTATACAGCAATTACCGATCCAGACGATTATGCAACGACGTCAAGTTCCACGGTTTCAAAGGCGAAAAAAAGGAAGTATGATGAATCATATATCAGTTTCGGATTTGTTGATTCCAACTGCTCACCTCTCTGCATGTTATGTAGTAAACTGCTTCCTAATAGTTCCATGGCACCTGCCAAGTTGTGCCGACATTTAGAAACTGTACACCCTGAGTCTAAAGACAAGAATAAAGAATTTTTTGTACGTAAAAAAGAACAGTTATTGGAAAGTCAAAAAACTATGATGCATGTAACCCAAACTATGAATGAAAAGGCCACAGAGGCATCATATTTAGTTAGCTATCGCATTGCACAAGCAGGTGAAGCGCACACTATCGCTGAGAATTTAATAAAACCATGTGTGTTAGACATAACAACATGTATGCTCGATGAAAAATCTGCAAAGCATCTTTCTACTGTGCCGCTATCAAACGATACTGTTTCACGGCGAATTCATGATCTGGGAAGCTACGTCAAACAAGAACTAGTTACACGTCTACAAGAAACACGTTTCGTCTTGCAAATAGATGAGTCTACTGATGTCGCTGGTCTGGCTATCTTGCTGGTTATCGTGAGATATCCATATGAAAGTTCTTTGGAAGAAGATAAGCTTATGTGTTCACCGCTGCCCACAAAAACTACCGGAGAAGAAATGTTTAATAAAATAAATAGATTTTTTTAAGGAAAATAATCTCAGTTGGAACAATTGCATTGACATTTGTACAGATGGGGCCAAGGCAATGACGGGTAATATAGCAGGACTAGTGTCACGAATAAAAAATAAAGCGCCTAATTGTAGTTCCAGCCATTGCATCCTGCATAGACAAGCACTTGCGATGAAGCAAATGCCGTCAAATCTAAAATTAGTTATGGATGAAGCGGTAAAAATAATTAATTTTATCAAAACACGACCACTACAATCCCGATTGTTCTCATCATTGTGTGAAGATTATGGCAGCAAACATAAAACATGCGCGCATCTTTTGAGAAGTATTTTCCCGAAGAACAAAATACAAAAATGAAACTGAATTCATGGATTCATAATCCTTTTTTACCCAACTTACAAAAGCCCGAAAGTATGCCAAACGAGATATATGAATCTCTTTTAGAAATGTCATCAGACCCAAGTTTGGAGGCACTGTTCAAAACGACGCCTCTCAACGATTTTTGTTGCAGAATTCGTGATGAATATCCAATGCTTGCCAAAATGGCACTGAATATTCTTCTCCCGTTCCCAACAACATATTTGTGCGAAACAGGATTCTCAACCTATGCAGCTACGAAAACAAAATACCGCAATAGGCTGGACGTCGAACCTGATATGAGACTTCAACTGTCCTCTATCAAACCTGATATCAACCAATTGATGAAAAATAAAAAACAGTTTCATACCTCCCATTGGTTAGATTTTTTTTCTTTTTTAATAATTTCTATTATTATACTTGTTATGTAAGTAAGTAATAACTAACTGTTACATTGTACTTTTATTATGCTTATTAATAAAGAATACACTTTTAAAAACTATTGTTTTATTATAGGGTTCCGTCAAGTATTTCGCTTTCCAAAAGGGTTCCGTCACCAAAAAAGATTGAGAACCGCTGCATTAGGGTATATACTATGATCAAGCATACAATTAACTAATTTAGATAATATGATTGAGATTTCCCTTCTTCTGCAGAGAATCATCTTAGGGCTAATCTTGTCATAGCCTGTAGATTTATTCACTGATAAACTATCCAATATACGTTCCACATCTTCCTTCTGCACCATCCTAAAGTTAAATACAGTTGTCACAGGATACAGTGTATTTAGATCGTTTATGTCATCTGCTATATTGCTTTTTATATCTTTTCGTATATTTTCAATCGAATTACAAAAGTAACTGTTAAATGCTGTTGCCTTCTCCATTTCAGTAGAAAGTAACTCTCCTTTCACTGTCTTTATATCGCCTACAGCTTTATTATCTTTACCTAAAACGTCATTAATAAATCTCCATGTCTTTTTTGCATCACCCACCGATTTTGAAATATTTGTCTTATAATAGTTGTTCATTAAGTTTCTGTTACTTGTCCTTATAACGGGTAAGTAGGGTGAAGGGTTGCAAGGCAGAGTTTGGGGCATCTAAGTACGAAGGTATTATTACGATGCCATGGTGAGGTTATCCGTTAGCCTCAAGAGGGAGGGAAACCATCTGGCGGACCATCTGCCAGGATAATGCGATGTATGATGTGTGAGGGAAAAACTAGTCGGACTTGCTTCGGGCCTCATTAATCTTCTTTTTACAGTTTTTTGCTGGCATGATTATTTTTTTTGTGGTAGCTGTGTAATAGCTGGATGAGTTGGCAAAGGATACCACCCAAGACGGCGAGCCCTAGCCGGTGCTAAACGCCAGCATGACAGCATGCCAGCACGGCCGACTATCTGGTAAATCATTTTAATTGTCATTTTTATTCATTTCGATTATGAATAGCTAGCTACTATCACATACCTGATGGAACCTCTCTCCTCCTGAGACAACTGTGTCAAACAGATATCAATGTGGAAATGCATCAAATGTAATTTTTACGTAACGGATGCATTAAATCTACATAATTCGCATTGGAGAAAATGGTATCAGATTGTAGGGACATAGTATCTACAATCGGGGGCTTAGGTGGATTGGTAGCAGCAGCGCGTTGTACTTGAAGTATCGCAGTAAAGCGAAAGTGTACACTTTTGTTTTTAATTTTTTCTGTTTAGGTCTACCACCGAAATTACTAGCTTCATAAAAAAAACTGTACACCATTTCCATTTATTCACATTATCAGGACATTATAACAAATTTTGCACAACGTGTTCGGCAATGCGGCAATGACAATGCGCTATTTTAAAATCCTCAGTAAACACATTTTTCAGTGCTGTTTGTCTATTCTTGGGACGATATTTTCACAAACGCAACAAAAATCACATAACGAATCATATAGAAGTTCTTATTTTTGGGGCTACTTTAACGTGCAATTCTCAGAATTGAGTCGCAAATCAATGAGATGAAAAATGCCGCGCTGTGATATTTTTTAAACTGTTAATTTATTTATTTATTGATTACAATAACCCTGTGTTGCCTGTTTCTAAGCATTGATGAAATTAATAATTCTTTATATCCTTCATCCACTTTGCATATCTTCTTTATTCGATGCTCAACGTATGTCACGAATAGCCTTCAGTGACTTTATTTTAGAAATAGTCTTCGTGTTAAATCGCTCGAGGCCAATTTAGAAGTATATATCTCAAATTCGACATCGTTAAAAATTAATTGCGGTAATTTGTCCGCAAGTGCAGATATAGAGTTGAAACCCCACCTCGTTCAGATCAAGGCCGTCTATATTTTTAAATAAAAAAAAAACAAGAGTGATTATAATACGGTAAGAATCTTTACCGACCGTAGCGCGAACTTTAGCTTAGTTTTTAAAGAAATAAGGCCCAGTAATGCCACCAGTATCTAAACTACACCAAAACTTGTAATTTTCTAGATGTGAAGAAGTCTGTGGGGATTCACTCGATATTCGGCAATTTTATTCATTATCAAATACTTAAAGCTGAACAGAACATAGATTTATTATCCTACTGCTTAAGATCCTAATCCATGAAATAATGACGCATATGATGGTCTCGTGTACCAGACATGTCTTATACCGACGTAGATGAAGATCTTTGAGCAACATTTTATACGTACTTGACCGACAGACGCGCCATTCTCGCGACCGACGATGATTCCATAAATTTGGATCTTTTTTTACACATTGCTTTACAGCGGTGATATTCTTTTCAGTACACGCATTTTTTTGAAGGGTTTATGTTACTGCATCAATAACAAAACATGTGACATGAAATCTAGCCACAACCCAACTAATGACGTTTTTTTATTATTTGTTTAATTAATAAAAATGTATATACTTTAACTATAAATAATCAATAGTATGTATAACATATATAGTATAATACACTGTCCTAAAAAAGGGCACTCAAGAACATCTAATATTAGTGTAGAATTACAATTTTGGGTAATATTAATTATTATTTACACTGTTTATGAATTATGTATTGAATTATTAACATACAAGGCGAGAAAGAAATTGATAAAAAGCCTCTCTAAAATATTGAAGAACAAACCCAAAAAAAAAAAAAATAGGGAAAAATTATTCGGTTTGATGGTCTTATCTAATTGGATTTGACTAGTATCAAATCTACTATTTTCTGTTGTTAGTTGTTTACATGTAATTGTTTTTATTATCACCTCGTCTATAGATGTGATAAACTCTAGGTATGCCAGTTTCGTTTTGCATATATCCATGTCCATGATAAAATTCTAAAAAAATTTGTTTGTTTTAAAAATGATTAAAAAAAATTAACAAAACCACGAGTCATCGTTTTAAATCTAAAGCCGTGCTAGTTAGTGTTAATCACTGTTAGTTACTGTTAATCACTGGCGAAATTGTACAATTCCACTTGCACTTGATTATTGTACATATTACGTTCGTTTTCGCCCTTTTCTCCTTTATATATTCGTGATTGAAAAATCACTTCTAATATTTTACAACTCCTCTTGCCTCTGGATCTTTCGAAGACGTAGTCTCTTCATTTTTTATATTAACGCATTAATAAATAAACACATATTTTTGTTTATTAAGTTTTTGTCTCTCATTTCTTGCTTTAGGGCTGTGGGTGGCTATTTTTGAGCCAGTTTCTTGGGTACATACTAAACATGCACTTTTAAAAACTGAAGCAAACATCTTCGATGTTTGACTTGACAAACATGCGCTTAAAACGCTGTAAATCTGGTGCGACATTTGTTACTACAGGTGATATAAGTATTGCGGAATCGGCAGCTCTTGATGTTCTTGGCATGAAAATTCAGCGTAATGTTCGATGGACTAAACACATTTTTCAGGTTTCTAGAGAAGCCTGAAACTCCCTCCAGAGGTATTTCCTGTCGCTTTAAATGTAGGAAATTTTAAATTGAATGTCCACCAACCTCCTCCCCATAACCTAATTTCCTAGTTCTGGCGCAAACATTGCATGTGGAATTGTGAAACTCGAACTCTCGACATCCCGCTTCAAAACTTACGGAGAATGTGTGATTTGATAAACAGTTTGTTTATTATGCAGCCTATAAATATGCTACAGTGTTTTTTAAATTTTGGTTTAATGCTTTAAATGACAGATTTTTTTACCACGACAATGCAAGAGATGGCGCCAAGAAGTGAATTAATCGTAAGGACAGATGTGCGTTTTTGTAAAAAAAATTCCAAATAAATATACACTTTAAATAGCATAGATTGATTGAAAGTTATTCCAAATGACAAATTTCAAAATGGTCTTTTTGCGATTTTATAATTTTATATTTTTTTATTAAGTTTTTTAAATGCATATACATACATCCATATGCGGTTTCCAATCAGCATTCTTATGTATAGTATTTTTATAAATATATGTTCATTTAAATTATTTTGCTTTGTTGGCTAAATACAGATCTTCTTTAATCATTCTGAAGATATAAAAATATTAAATTGCCATTACAATTTGTAACGCGAAATGCCTAAGTTTCCCCGCAAAAACATACTTAATATTTATTATGAAATGTTAAGATTTAAGAGAGTTAAGGGCAACTAACATGTACTTAATATTTATAATAGTTTAGTAATACTGTACAAATTAAATTCATAAATTATTATTAAATAATGAATAGTTATAACTAATAGTAAAAATTATAAAAAATGAAAATAATTAATTTAATATATGTACGTAATTGTCCATATGTAATTTCACTAAAGATCATCGGTGAATTTTGTATAGAAAACTCTAGAGTATTAGATTTCAAGCCAAACTGATTAAACAGGAATTATGTTCAATCAACACAGTAAAAAGACGGCAAAATTCAAACAATTTTATACAAAAACACAATAACCATTAAACGTTTGTTGCAAATTTTTTCCCGTAAATGGTAAAGTGAAAAATAAAATAAAATTGTTTACTAATGGTCACTTTTTGTGCAAAATTCATTCCCCATTTGTTATGATTGATTTTTAAGGTAGGGAAATGTTGGTTCTTTCTGAATAAAGAACAGCATAACCATCAGAACCGCACAAAATAAATCACAAATTCCATCAAATGGTATGGTAATAGATATAGAAGCAAGTCCATTTGAGCTTTTTTCATACGACTTAAACAATTTTTAAATCTAGCTTCAGTTTCCAGCAAGTAAAAGTGTACAATCTAAGTATATACCATAGATAAAATAATTATCTGTGGTATATACAATCCATGTAGTGAAAGTTATTATTAACAGATTACAGACTGTTATATCAAAACATTAGGGAAAAATCTGAAATAAAAAACGTTTTTTTAATGAAAAAAATCAAGAAGTGTTCATTACTGCCGTCAGCTGTTGCTTTGCACAAGAAGAAACATAGAAAACGTCAAATTAATTGAATAAAACGTACTCCAGCATGTTCACGTGTCTGTTTTGAAAATAAGAATTAATTTTGCATTAATAAAGTTAAAATATTTAACTCTAGCCTTGTTAAAATGGAGTCGAAATACACGCTACCAAGTAAACCGCCGTTGAAAACATTTTGTTCAAATGTACGCAATGGTATTATTCCTCTTAAAAGAAAAGTGCTAAACCAAAGTGCAGAAAATGGTACGGGAAAAATATTTAAATCAGCCAATACAAATGGACAATCAGTATCCACCAACAAAACAAACGGTGTGACACAACAAATGCCGTCGAAATTAATAACTAACAAAGTGCAATTGGAGCAGCAACGCCAAGCCTTGCCAGTCGCTAGTTGCAGAAAACGTTTAGTGCAAGAAATTCATAAGTCTGATGTTCTCTTAATAATGGGTGAGACAGGAAGCGGTAAAACTACACAAATTCCACAGTTTTTGTTAGACGCCGGATTTGGTAGTAAAGGCGTGATAGCGGTAACACAACCACGTCGTGTGGCTGCTATTACATTAGCGAAACGTGTTGCTCAAGAACAGCAAAGTCAACTAGGTGAAGTAGTTGGTTATACAGTACGTTTTGAAGATTGCACATCACAGAACACACGCATACGTTTTATGACCGATGGCTTTTTAATGCGTGAAGCCTTAGCAGATCGTTTGCTACGAACGTATACAGTCATAATGTTAGATGAGGCACACGAACGTACTGTAAGTACTGATGTCCTGTTCGGCGTAGTCAAAGAGGCTCAAAGGCAGCGCAGACTGCGCAGCTTGACTCCTCTGAAAGTAATTATTACTTCAGCTACTATGGATATTGATCATTTTGGCCGTTATTTTGGTGTAAAAGGCATGTACTTGGAAGGACGTACACATCCAGTCAAAATTATGCACACCAAAGAGCCACAGACCGACTATTTACATGCTACATTAGTGACACTATTTGACATACACCGGAATACGCCAGCAAAGTATAAGTTTCTTTTACATACTTTTGACTTTATTAATAATGTTCTACATACTTACAGCCATGATGTATTGATTTTCCTAACTGGCCAAGAAGAAATTGAAGCAATGGCACAACAAATACGTCAAATTGCAAAGGTAAAAAATTAATATTTTTGTTTTTAAAATCTAAAAGTAAAAACTAGGAAAATGGAAAACGTTTATTTTTCACATAGGAACTTATTGAAAAATGCAAGTATTTTAATTTTGCAGACCAACATCAGTAACATTCCCAGTGTTCGAGTTTTTCCTCTCTATTCTCAATTGCCACAAAACAAACAACTCGAGTGCTTTCTGCCGGCTCCAGCTAATGCCCGTAAAATTGTTTTAGCAACCAACATCGCCGAGACATCAGTTACGATACCTGGTATTCGTTGCGTCATCGATAGTGGTTTTGTAAAACGACGAACTTATAATCCTAATACTGGGCTAGATGTATTAAGAGTTGTACGTATATCTCAGGCACAAGCTTGGCAACGCTGTGGTCGCGCTGGTCGTGACGCACCCGGCATATGCTATCGAACCTATACGCAAAACGAAATGAAAGGCTTTGAAGAAATCCCAAAACCAGAAATATTGCGCAGCAATATTTGTGCAACTGTTTTAAATTTACTTGCGCTGGGCATTGATTGCAAAAATTTTGATTTTCTTGACAGGCCATCATCAGAAGCTTTGAACACAGCATACCAAAAACTTGAATCCTTGGGAGCCGTGCAAAATGCTTCCACCCTGCCTGAACTTACGTCATTAGGTCGACAAATGGCTCAGCTTCCTTTGGATCCTCATTACAGTAAGTTATTGCTTTCCGCACCACAATTTGGCTGTATGGAGGAGATGTTAAGTTTGGTGGCAGTGCTGTCAGGTGAAAATATATTTATTAATGGCGCTGAAAAACGGGAACAAGCAGCTTTGGCTCATGCTAAATTTCATTCAAAACACGGCGATCACTTAACACTGCTAAATGTTTTTAGCGCTTTTCTGAAGACTGAAAAAACCAAGGCAAGTTTAAATTCAAAGATGTAAATTTTAAGATAAACTAAGTCCTGTTTTGAAATTGCAGTTATGGTGCCATGACAACTTCCTTAATACCCGTAATCTTATGTACGCCCGTGAAGTTCGCAATCAACTATTAGAAATTGTGGAGCGTTTAGGTTTACAAATAAATAGTTGCGGTAATAATTTAGATCAAGTGCGAAAGTGCTTGCTAGTTGGGTTGTTTGACAATATTGCTGAATTGCAGCGTGATAATTTTTATTTGACCGTTACCGGTCGCCAGCGTGCCAAAATTCATCCTTCTAGTATATTTCACGGCAAATATCGTCCTGAATATATAATATTCTCTGAAATCGTGCTAACCGAACGCAACTTCTTACGACAAATAACCGAAATTTCAACCGAATGGTTAGCCGAAGTTGTGCCTAATTTTGCCCATCTTAGTCGTATTAAAGTGCCATCTTAATAACTTTTACATAACGCATGCATGTAATTCGATTTAATTCGATTTGACTGATGGAAGTCGGAATTTTTTTATTTAAAATTAAAAAAGAAAACTGATTCAGTTTTGTAAAACCTAAACAAAATAAGTAATTTAATTAGGTTAATTTTTTAGTGATATTTCTTCCAGGTTTAATATATAAAATTTTTTTACATCTTTTTAGAATTTTATAAATCGAACAATAAAAAAAAATAAGTCAAAAATAAATAAAGAAATAAAATATAAAAGTTTATTTTAAAAGGCAAAGAATAATAGGGAAGAAAATACATTTATATGGTTTATAAATTAATCCAAATTATTTCACTGTGAAAATTGAGTTTTAGTTCGGTTAATGCAGTGTCGGCTAATTTGCACGTGTTTATTTGCCTGATATGATTACACTTCATTACCTAAACCCAATTACACACCTCTGCAGCGTCCCACAAAAATAGGGAATTTTGTCAAAAAACTAAAATGATATGTGGGCAAAACTAAAGGAGAAATGGTGTTCCATACATTCGGAATTATACGCGAATATTATTGAAAGCATGCCATGCCGATGTGATTAAATCAGAAGCATGAAAGGAGCTTCAACTAAGTATTGATAAAATTCGCGTGCATAAAGGTAACAGTTTGGAATTGTATTTAAGAAAATATATCGGTCTTTATAGTTTCGATTGTTTGACAGCAGTTTTGTACACAATATTAATGTTTTTTTTTAATTTTATACATCAACAATTTTTGTGAATCAAAACATGAATAAAATATTTCTCTAAAAGCATTTAAATCAATCCTTATTATTTTCTCCAACACTGTATGTACGTCGGAAGAAACAGTATATCTCTATATTATTAGTATTTGTTCGACCGAAAGTATTCTCAAAATAAATTTAGCATATTTTATAGTTGTTCCTAAAAATAATTCCCGTTTTATCTCAGGTACGAGTAAATTAGGATCTATATTTTGGACCGCAGTCTACCAAATGTGCTATTTGGTTCTATTCTAAATAGATAGAATAGAACGTGTTTATTAATTTTCGGTATATCTTCTACATATTCTACTTTATAGGGGTCTAATTTTCACAAAATATGAACCCTTTCTGTTCTGAATGCTGAATATCGGGTGCGCAACTTTCGGGTTAGAAAGTAAATTGCTAAATGGTTAAATGTCAGGGGGCATTATCGGCCCCTATTTTTCGAAAATTAGCAAGCAAACGTCGTCACAAAGAATTCTCTGCACTATCACACTATGACAACAATTTGTTGTGGGCACAATTGATTAATGTTAGCATCAGTGACCTTTGGTTTCAACAATAGGGTGTCACACAGCCATCCAAACAATTCAGTTATTCGTTGCGTCAATTCTCGAATTGTCGATGATAATTTACCTCCTCGTTCTTGTGACTTAATATCGCTGGATTATTGCCTCTCGGACTTCATTGACGAAATAAGCGAAACTTTGTTGCAAAATGTGCTTTAAAATTTTGTGAAAAGGAGTAACGTCTGCCAACGTGTTAGAGATGGTCATTTGCTCGACATCATATTTGATTATGAATTTTCATATTTCCATTTAATGCAGCATAGGCAGTGTACATCAATTTAAGTTTTGATGTTTGCAAAAAATTTGTTGAATCGATGGCGAACCGGTTACAAGCTTTCGAAAATCAAAAATGTGGCGCAACTGCATTGTATCTATATATTGTTAATTTTTTAATGTTGTGCCCGACTTTAAATGTGAGACTGAAAAGAAGTTACCTTAGTTAGGTAGAGCTCTAGTATACATTTTATAAATGAATTTTGAATATTTTGTTTTTGTTGTTCTTAAATAAAACATCTTTTTTGATAAAACAAAAAAAGAAATATATTTTTTTTCTTGCTTCAATGATAGATATTACGACTAGGAGTTTTTCATGTGCCTGCCCAATTGGTTTTGTGCATTAAAATTGCCTTGGAAGTTTTTTGGTTACGTGTTAATGAAATCACAAGAAATAAATATTTTGTCGAGAAAAAACAATAGCTGATATTAATAGTGGTGAATCCATAACTCCTTTGCAGCAAAACTCGGTATTAATCAAATTGATATATCGAGACTCAGTCGCCACAATCATATCGTCAAAGTTCATTACTACTACAAAGTTCATGACTTTGACATTACTCCAAGAACCATTCAAAGATGGGTAATACGAGGTCGTTTAAAATCTTATAACTGCAAACAAACTCTTAACATCACGTGAAAATATACTCGCTAGATTAAATCCGTAAAAGAACACATTAATTGACCACCACACCATCACCATGGAAAATCCCCCTTTTCTTCGATTAGTTTAATTTGGAAGGTCTCAATGAATTAAGGTTAGTTAGAAGATCCAAAGGACAACGTGCTAATTTACGTTATATAAAAGTTATTGTGAAACATGGCGATAATAGCATTTTGGTCAAGGGATATTTATCAGGCTATGGTATTGACCCGATTAATAGAACAAATGGAATTCCGTTATGCTGCTACATGCATAGGAAGAAATAACTTTTAAGTGAAGGTACCAGCACGATAACAACCCTAAAAACACATCTTAATGTGTGAAAGAATATTTCCTTTACAACAAAATTAATGTTATGAAGTAGCCGGCGCGCAGTTGTGGATCTCAATCGAAAAATAGAACACGATAACTACAAAAATATGGATAAGCTCTTCAAAAACGCGAAAAATGCCTGGCATGGTAATCTCTTCAGAAGTAGTAACCAATTTAATTTATTTTTATAATAATTTTTTTATTCTGAATGTTTTAAATGAAGAACTCTGTCTGTCCCTAACATAACTTACAAACAATAATCCAGTGGTGTTAAATCATACAATCTGGCTGGCCATTTAACTGTTGATTGTCGTGAAATTATGCGATTGAGAAATACGGTTTGCAAAAAATTTATCGTTTCATTGGCTGTGTGACACGTGACAGCGTTCTGTTGGAGCCACATGTCAGTGATATCCACGTCGTCAATAATAGCCCAAACTTGAGTTGTTAGCATCTCGTGATAGCGTGATCCAACCGTTACCGCATTTTCGGCCTCATCTTAAAAAAAACGGCCGAATCACTCCTCCAGACCACCATACAGTAACACGTTGAGCATGCGAAGGGTTCTCAAAAACCGCTTTATTATTTTCAAAAGCCCAAATGGGGCAATTTCGCTTGCTGACTTGTCCTGACAAGTGAAATTGGGCTTCGTCTGAAAAAATTATTTCTGCAGAAAATCCAGCCAGTTGTTCCTGAATGAATTAAGAGAAGTGAGTGGTCGGTCGGCTTCAAATCCTGCATCAGTTAAGCATTGTAAGACTTCAAACTCAAATCCTTACGCAAAACTTGCCATTTGATTGTTGTGGATAACCCCAATTATTCACAACGTCGAAGAATAGACGAATTTTTAGCTGTTTCAACACTGGGTCTCACGGCTGCGATGTTTTCAGTTGAACGACACGGTCGAACACGCGTTAGTGTGCGCACATTGTATCGAAACTAATGAATAAAATTTAACTACCAAATTCTTAATAGCGGTCTCAGAAGGACAATTATGTTGTCCAAAAATATCACGAGTTTTACAAAATGTACCACCAGAACCACCATTTTCATAGTGGATATTAAATATTTTAATGCTATTTTCATACAAAATTGAATTCATTGTAATAATCGTCAATTCATATACTACGAATATGTCAAAAAACTAAATGTCAAAACTATTACGTTGTTGGTGTTGCCACAATTGAAAATTATAATTTGCTTATAAATTTCTCTTTTGTGTGGCAAAATATTGAAAATAAAAATCAAATTTATTGAACTTTTATGTGAGGACCTTGTGCTTAAAAAAATTATTTATAAAATATTATTATTATTATTTTAGTAGATAAACAATTTTTATTTATTACAATTTAATTCAGCTTTTATTGAAAAGTAACAGTTGGTACTTTAGTTTTATCCGATACTGTACATAAATTTTATTAAATTTTTTACTTTTCTTCAAAATGATTTCGAATTTTTATAATCCCAAAAAGTAAGTTTTCAATGAACGTGAAATACTTTCGGCTGTATATAATTTAAAACATATCTGCCATGACTCTTGATTGACAGCATTTTCAATAATTTTGTCTTTATTTTCGTATAACACAGTACTAAAATCGAAAAAGTTCCTTAAACTTGAAGCCGACTCTGTCGTAGAATCAACTAATTTATTTATTGACTTTGAATTGTTAGATGTGTTGTAATCGTCTCCTTGATAAATTTCATTTTGTTCCATATTTAAATCTGGATCAAAAGTTGGTAACTCAGTTGATATTTCAGTTGATTCTGTGTAAGACGCCGCAGTTGATTTAACGCTCAGAAATATTTCCGTTAATAATATAAATGGATATTCATAAAAGTACCTTTCGGGATATGCTTTAACTAAATAATTTCCCAAACATCTGCCGAAAAGTACCTCTGGTATATAACGATTATAGACGTTTACCAGATGAACAACAATAGCACGTATGTTAGTGAACCACATTTTTATCGCCCTAATTAATTCGTTTAAAAAAACTGTAGCATTTTTTCTGAAATTTAGAAAGAAACTGTTTGTGGAACTTAATAAATATGGAAAACGTTTAAATTTTACTTACAACTGGTTCAACTGTTTAATGTGATCTGTTTTAAAGTTTTGTTCGAAAGTCATTGCTATTTCTCGAATACCCACCAATAAATGACGCAGGCCTATAAGAAACGTTATGCGGGTATTTTCTGAAAATGATCTGAACACAAAAAGTTATTTTCTCCAAATGAATTATAACAAGAAACTGCATATTAACCGAGTTTTTGCCATATTTGTTGTAACATTCGGCAGCATCTGTTCCACAGTGCCAGCAGTTTTACTTATTCCTCGAAAGAACCATTTAACATCATCTGTTAAAGCGGCATAATTGTCTGATAATGATCTGTGAAATATTTTTTATTATAAAAACTTATTATTGCTATTTAGCCTGCCTACATTTTTACCTTTCCTGGCTTTTGTTTGCCGCCACACAGTAACAAACTGGTGAACTGTTAAATAAAATTACTAAAACTGAAAATATTTCAAATGTGGCGAGTTTCATTATCGTCTTAATCACAGCGAAGTTTACGAATGACTGACGTAGTTTTAATTACAGAGTGTCTTTAAGATTGTTTTCTAATGTCTAATGTCCATATATTTACCTGTAGAATTTTCTTGGAATACTAACTTAACTTCTTTTTTTTGCTTGCTACCTGTTGCAAACATTCAAATAAGTGATTCAAATAATATTTAGAATTCAAGGGTGGGTATTTGCAATGTTTTGCTATTTAGTCACCAAAAACAAAACAGGACCTAATTTTTTTAACATACATCGTACCGCTGTTTTTGGAATCCGTTTTAAAATATTTTAAGTTTGCTACTGTGACTAACGAGTAAGCAGGTGACAAAGTACTGAGAATTTGGTTAAACTTCAAACTTGAAAATTTTAGTATGAAAGGAGTCGTGAGGACACCTGTTTTTTTTTAGCTATTTAGTAACAATAAATGAAAAACGACCACAATGGTAATAAACATACCTACTTCTCAATAAACCATTTTTGGAATTCCAAAAACGCCAAAACCAAAAAAATGTACACAATTCTATGCAGTTGTTACGGAAATAATTAAGGTCATGTTGAAAAATTACTATGAAATTGATTTCATTAAAAATGCTCTAAAGATGACATGGAAGTGACTTTTACTTGAAAATTGTTAATCATGTCTATATACAATGCTTATCTTAAAGGAAGGATATTAGATGAACAAAATGCATTAAATTTTTAACAAATCGATGCAGTTGTTCCGGAGGTAATTGGTTCGACTCAATTACTGCTTCCTATTTCAAAAACTCAAAAAGTTTATTAAAATACTTGAACTAACTCCTTCAGCCACAGTCTCACATAACTTAATTAACGAAACAACTGCATTTTTGGTTTGATTAAGGTTTATTTATTATAATAGCGTGGTTAGTTAAGTAACCACCGTGATTCACCGTATTCAAGTAAAGTGTAGTATCCGTAGAAAATTGGATAACATATCTTATTTGTGCGTATGCAAAGAAGAACTTTGCAGGTTCTTTATTGCCAAATAGTATATTCCCGGTTCTTTATGGTGTTGCATTTGGCACATTTTCGTGGACCATTTTGGCTGATGCATTCCAGACGCAATTCTTTTGGTAATGATGGTTTGGGTTCCTTTATTTGTACCGGTAGAGGAAAAGAGGTTTTCAAAATTATGCGCTTAAGTTTACACTTCTTTGCAAGTCTTTGGCAATGAGCTTATCAAGTTCTGGATGGTGGATTTTTGGTACCCTTTATATGTAATAAGTTAAGAACTAAATTATCTGCCAAATTATTAAATATTAAGAATTGACCTGTCGTCTTTAAATATTTATTAAGTAAAAAGTTTGACAATTTTAAGCATGGAACATTACACTCTTATGCAAAGAATTTTAATTCTGAGAATTTACTATCATTGTGAAAATTTCACTGTGTCACTTGGTAAAATTCAAGCAGATTTTCGCCGTAATCAGGCTTCTTCTGAGACCGCTGTGCGTAATTTAAATGTTAAATTTAAGGCTCAGAGTATTATTGCTGGCAAAATAATACGCTTGCAGTAGCTCTAGTAATGCAAACCGCTGTACGGCAAAGTGTTAAGAATGAACCTGAAAAATCACCTGGTTGATGTTCGCAACAATTGGGCATCGCTAGTAGCATTTTGCACAACATTTTGCATACAGATCTTCATCTTCACGCTTATAAAATTAAACTCGTTCAAGAACGACCATTGTGTGCGTCGAATGCGTGTGAGTTGGCTGTGTAAAAAGCTGAAAGAAAATAACGCATTGTTTAGCAAAATTATCTCTACTGATAAGGCTTATTTTTTAATTAGGCGGTTATGTAAACAAACAACATTTTCGCATATTCACCCAAAGAAAGTGCAGCGGTTTGTGGTCAGGCAGCATCATTGGCCCATATTTTTTTCGAAAATAAGCAAGGAAACTCCATCACTGTGAATTCTCTGCACAATGGCAACCAATTTTTGTAGACGCAATTGGTTAATGTTGATATTATTGAACTTTGGCTTAATCACAAGCCACATAGTCACTAAACAATTCAGTTATTGCACGATAAATTTCCCGGTCGGTGTAATTTCTCAATTTGACGATGTCACTTAGCCGTTGCTAGATTATTTTGTCTGGATCTACGTGGGTTGTCCACGTAACTCGGAAAGAGACCAAGTTACGTGGACAACCCACACACAACTGACGTTCTGAAAGATAATATTCGGGGCTGTATTGACGAGATAAGCAAAGCTTTGTTGCAAATTGTGCTCCAAAATTTTAAGAAAAGTGAATACTGTAGAGGTGGACATTTCCCCGACATTATGTTTTTATTTTACATTGGTGTCAAGAAAACTGAAGTTGTTAAAAGAAACTGTGTGTTTTAAGCCAATTTACTTTTTAACCTCAAATTTGCCCACCCTTTATGTTTTCCACAGTTGTCCTGATAATGAATATTTATTGAAAATATCACAAATATTTGTTGTTTGAAAATAGTTCTTTTTATGGAATAATTAAACGTAAAAAATATAAAAACAAGCAGTAGACTCGTAACAAAAAAAAATACCAAGAGTTTTTTGCCTTTTTTTTCTTTTAAATACTTTCTTGTCGTATTAATTTTATGCCGACTTAAGAAAATGTTTTTTATCCCAAAAATTCAAAAGGCGATGCTCTTTGTTCTAACATTGAAATAAAATAATTATAATTTTTCAGTTAGGTTAGGGATTTGGTAAACTGATATAGTCTTCGAGTAAACTACGACCTTCAAATATCTCACTTTCTTCGCATTCTTCTTTTTTTCGATTTAAAGACATTCAAAATCTGCAGAATAAATTATGTACGTTAAATACTGGAGAGTTTGGGTTGGATGTTGGGCAGTAGGTTTCAGATTACAGCGAAAGAGTTATCACATATTCTGGTGTTTTAAACGGGGTACTTTGCCAGCTGTGAGCGCTTAGGTATTTTGTATATATAAACCAAATAGGATAAGTAATTAATTAATGCTAATGCTTGGCAAAATACCTATTTATTTTTTATAGATAATTATCTTTTTAAAACTTAAACTAAGTATCTTCCTAATAATATGTTTTAAAAAATGAACTTCAATGGAAAATACTTTAATTGTTTCTTCATAATCATAATTTAAACTCATAAAATCCAAAGGCAAATAAGTAATGTTTTTGACGCCATACTGATAGTCATATAGATAAAAGAATTATAACATTGAAATATATCGTGATATAGTCCCATGCCATTAAAAACTCCTCCACAAAAATTCAAAACAAAATTTCCTATTCCTATTTTCAAAAAAAAAAAATCCACTTTTTGGGTAAAAGTTTTCTAATCTGACAACGCTGACAGTCAATACAAATTAATCTTCTTTCATTTTTCGAGTGCAACAAACTCGTCGATTGTGTCAGCCTTAAATAAAGATTTACGCGTCATTTTAACTGAAATAAAAACAATAACAACGATTTAATTATTTCTCTTTTCCTTATTGCTCTGCAAAATATTTACTCAACAAATAAGACTTAAATTACAAAATGTTTGCATAAATAACTTTTTAAATTAAATTTAACGAAATTTTGAACAAGTCATTTTTAAAATAAGTGAGGATTTAGAGAATTCAAACGAAAGTCTAAGGAAATGTAAAAGGAAAATATAAAAAGTATGTCATTTGTACAATGTTCATAAAATTCCACGTTTTAAACGTCTAGTCCAGTTGACAGCCAAATAAATAATTTTAAGCATGTAAAGCATGTCACTTTTTAAATCCCATTTCGGCTTTCCAATTGAGGTTGTTATTTAAAAATCATAATCAAGATGATTTTAAGTAAATGCATACCGCCCATGGACATGTTACATGATTATTAAGTGTCTTAATAAAAGATGGGAAAAACTAAATGTGGAAAAGGTATTTCCAAGATTTAAGACACTTTTGTTATGATTATATTGAAATTGTGTTTGTTAACAAATCAAGAAGTTTCTAAGAAATCATATGAACACAAAACAACAGCAAGCTACATTCAAATTCCAAGAACTAAGATTAACAATCAGCAAAAAAAAAACAAAAATAAAGCACACAATCAAACAAGCACCTACACTGAATAATGATGACTACTGCATCTGTAGTAAATGCGATTATAGAACTTTCTAAATGTGATGAATAAGAGTTTTTTCAGTGAATTCTAGAACCGCTCAAAACAATATATAAAGGTTCCCTTTTCAATATAGTAAAAGCAGTCTAATAGTGAACTTGATCAAATGAAGACACAAAAGCTGATATAGCAGCATACCTTTGGTCAAGTGGTAAAGTTACCATTGTGTATTTTTGTGTATAAGCACGAATAATCCTCTAACTAACTCGTGTAATTTTATTAAAACTCTAAAAGTTGCGTGTAATTACTTTGCAATAAAAGAACTCAGTACACTGAACGTTTACTAAAGGAATAACGCAACAATATAAAAAATAATTTTGACGAATTCCTTTCTCAGAAATAAAACAATAGTATATACGATCGGTCTCCGGTGATGATAATTAAAAAATAACAAAATTTATATAATTGACTGGTAAGTTTATAGCCATGGTTAGTGGAACACACATAGAATTATTTTTATTGATCCATTTCAACAAAAAATTATTTAAAAACGACACCATATTGTGTGAAAATACAAATCGATGACGAAACAAGGCAGAATATAAGTGCCAAGTTTTTGCAGTGACTACATCCGATGTTTCATTAAAAAGTTGCACCAAACTAGGAAGTGATTCAAAGAATTTACAAAATCATTTAACTACTTCATACGTTTCATCGTGAAGAGGAATTTTTGACTCAAAAACCTGGAAATTATTAGCAAAGAAAATGATAGTCGCTAATTGCAGACGAATCTCATTCACTTTTCTTCTTTTTAATTTTTTTTCGGACCATCACTCAGGTAATGACCCCTACACATGCAATGCATTGTGCCAGAACTAGGAAACTAGGTTATGGGGAGGAGGAAGGCGGGAGTAGAGTTGTGGACATCCTATATTGAAATCGACAGGAAAGGCCTCTGGAGGGAGTTTATTCCACATACGGACTGTTCTGCTGAATTTTCCCTGTAATGCGTAGTGCGATTAACTGGCCAATCAACCACAAATAGATGCGCTCTCAATGAAAAACGAGTGAAATACATCCCACATTTCGCCAATGTTGCAGAGAATCAATAGAGTTGGATACCCTACCGTCCCCACTGAGCGTCTTGGCCCTCTTCTGTACGGGGTCGAGCACTTCCAAAATAGACTTTAGGGCGCCGATCCATACACAAGAGTTGTATACCATCTTTGGGCGGATATAGGTGGTCTAAATAGTACGAAGATCGGATGAAGTGAAGTATCTCTTACACCGTTTTAGAAAACCGAGGCACTTGAAAGCTTCTTTAGAAATCTGACAAATGTGTTCAGTCCATCGAATATCACACTGAATTTTCATGCCAAGAACATCAAGAGCTTTTGATTCCGTAATTCATATATAAGTCATAGTAACAGATGCAGCACCATTTCGTACACAGATCTATGCGTAAGCATGCAACATTGTGTCTTACGGGCAATAAAATCGACTCTATTCAATCGACCCCGTTCCGAGATTGTTGCGAGATCGTGATTATTCTTAAAGTCCGTTGCATATTTAGTATTCCTGATCTTTTCACTGTGTTAAAACATTTTGAACCTCTCTCACTTCTAAATAAAAAAAAAAAACTGCAATTTCTTGATAATGTTTCTAGCCTTAGACTTTTTTGATACATATTTAGAATAACTCTAATCTTGTGTAAACTTTATCCATCTTATCACTAAAAGTAACAAAACAGTTATGATAAGAATTTTGTGTGTTTCGAATATTTCTCTTTTTTATGCAGATGGGTAAATCAATCGCATTGTTAAAGAGTAACATTATAACTGTTTAATTAAATGTTAGTAGTTACGAAAATGCTTAAGTTATAAAAAAAATATTTTATTATAACTTAAGCATTTATTATCTTTTTATAACTGAAACTAAGCATCTTCGTAATAAAATTTAGACTAATGTGAATCGCACAATTCCTAGAACAGAATAAAAATTCCAATTTTGGCATTTTTCACTTTTTGTGCCGGATTTTCTATAAAATGAGCTAGAGGAGAAACTTTACCTGCACGGTACCAAAGGACATATTGCAGCATTCACACCGTATGGAAATTTTTACCTCAATACTAGAAAATTTACTGTCAATTTAAAAAATAAAATTAACAACAGCTATCGCTAGAATTCTAAATTGCTAAAATGTGTGGAAAAAAAAGAACTTGGCAACAGTTTTCATTTTTCATACACCAAAGTTGTGCCACTTTAAAACATCGCGGCGTCATCTTCGTAAGTCTGGGTTTTTCAACAAAAAGTTTGTTTTCTAAAACCAAATAAAAGCGAAAAGCTCGGCAGTTATGAATGTAAAGTGATATCTGGCAAATGTTCATCAAAGTTTTTAATCATTTTCGTTAATCATGTCCCGGATTTTGAGTTTTAAGGATAAAATTTATTTTGTCCTTAACATAGCGCTACAAAAATAATTAAGTGGTGTTAAATCATATGTTTGGCTGACCACTTAACCGCTGATTGCCGTGAAATTATGCGATCGGGAAATTTGGTTTGCAATAAGTTGATCGTTTCTTTGGCTGTGTAACATGCGGCACCGTCCTGTTAAAACTACATGTCAATGATATCGAAGTCTTTAATAATAAGCTAAAATTGAGTTCTTAGCATCTCGCGTCACGCCTCCAGACTACATAGCGCACCATACTGTGACACGTTGAGGATGCAAAAACTCCTCAATAATTGCTCTAGGATTTTCAGAAGCCTAAATGCGGTAATTTTGCTTGTTGACATGTGAAAATGGGCTTCGTTTGAAAACATTATTTTTTCAGACAACAAAGCACGTTCCTGAATGAATTGAGCCAATCTACGGTGATGTTAGTGGTCGGTTGGCTTTACGTCCTGCACCACCTGAACTTTTGAAGCCCTTAAAGTCAAATCCCTATGCAAAATTCGCCATGTGGTGGTTTTGGATAACACCAATTGTTGAGAACGTCGAGGAATTGAAAAATTTTGATATTCTTTAACACTGTGGCTCACGGCAGCGATGTTTTCAGTTGAACGACCCGATCGAACACGCGTTGGTGTTCGCACATTTTGAATCGAGTCTGCTTCTACTACGAGTAAGTAAAAAACCTAAATGTCAAAATTTTTTGTTGAAAAACCCGATACTATAAGTAGAGTTGCCTTGAGTTTTGTTTGATTTACAAGAATGTTTTAATGGTGCTTAAGAATCCAGAAGATATTTTTTTTTAATATTTTCTAAAGTCCGGCCAACAACTTAAAATAAAAGTATGTGTTTCAAATCGATTTAAAAAGAGTCGTTCTTAAATTCTGTGATAAGCTTCGATCGATTTTTGAAAACGTATGAAAATAAATGATTTTAAAATGGCAGTTTTCGATTGCCATTGCGATATTGTTCTGTACACTTTATGATTCAATAAAACAAAACTAAGAAGAAATTGTGTTTTCTGTTTAATTTTAATCTATTGTAAGCTATGGGGCGCTCTAAAGTCTATAGAAGTATAGAGGTTTGAAAAAGAATAAGGCTGGTTCAGACGTTAAATTTTCGATGACTTTTTCTAACATTTGTGGCCGTATATCGGCAATAACACGGCGAATGTTGTCTTCTAAGTGGTCAATCATTTTGGGCTTATCGATGTAGACTAGCGACTTCAAATATTCCTACAGAAATTATTCTAGCGCAGGCCAAATCACGGGTCCGAAATGTGAAACGTTTGCTTCAATAAATCAATTGTGGCACGAGCTATGCGACATTATGGTTGTTCAATTGCTAAAGGAAAAAAATCAGTATTCGGGGCTCATAGTGGTCACTATTGACTGTAACATTCTGAATAGCATCGTTTTTAAAGAGTTACGGACCAATGATTCTAATAGATAATAAATCACACGAAACAGTCTGTCACTCGAAATACTTCAGTTTTGAGTGATTCAAACAACCGTGACTTATTGCTAATCAATATTAACTTGTAAAATTGCGATCGGATATTGCGAACAGAACCATGATTTTCAAAATAAATTCGCACAATTTGGAAGGGTTGTTTAGACGTCAGTTTGTTCATGCTGAAATGTTTAACCAAATTAACATAAATCACTTGACAGCTAGCAAAATGGCCACCGATTAAAAAGGCGTTGCCAACTTAAAGTTCTATACTTTTATAAAAAAGCAGTGCGTTAAAAAATTCTTTATATCTCTTACACAAAAGACAATACTAACTGCAACGCTTTCCATCCTAAGTAAGCGCTGCGCTGCACTGCACTGTCTGGATGCCCGTATGTGAAGTCAATGCCACATTTGTTTGATCTATGCTTACGTGACACACTAATTTTAATGTTCAAACACACGTGTTTTATTCTTTTATCTTTTATTTGCTGACTTCATTATTTTATCTTTTTTAGCTGCCTCTCACAAAACGTTTATTAGACAAGACAGGCCAAAACAGAAAATACTTTAATTGTTTTGCCTTGTTTTTTCGTAAAACTGCTTTTCAAAAGCCCTTTTATCACCTATTCTGTAGACCGTGTGGGTTAAAGAATAATCCTTTTAGTAGTTTAAAACAAATTCATGTTTTGCCGCGCAGGATATTTGGTGGTTTTAAAATTTGAGTAAAATAATTTTTTTCTCGATTAGAACGATTGATAAAAGGCATGTCTTGACACGTTTTTAAATTGTGAAGGCAAAAATTTTGATTTTCTATAATTTACCCAAAAGCAAATTAACATTTTAGGAAAAATTCAACTTAGTATTTTCTGTAAATTATAGCTAAAATGCATGATTCATTTAATATTCTGAACAAACAACCTTTTAAGCTTCAGTAATTTAGAAAGGATACAAGTGAGTACGGAATGGCACAAATATGTATGAAGCTGATTTGATGTAAGAAAAAACAATCGCATGAGTCCTTGCATGATTGAAGTGGATGGACTTTTGTGTGAACAGTAATTAATCAGTAATAAACCAATTCTAAGTTTAGGAATAGTCGCGAAAATGCTTAGGTTATATACCGAAAACATTTTTCAGCTCATTGATTTGGGACTTAATTCTGAAAATTGTATTTAAAAATAGCTGCATTAAAAATTTAATGGCTGTGGAATAAATGTTCAGAGTGAATTACATTTTAAAACAAGAAGAATTGAATATTTCAATATTGAAAACTACAAGTGGCCAAAATTTTATGTCACTTTTACTCGAACACTTCCAGTAACAACACGCTGCGACCAATGTGAATAATGCATTGGACACTCGGTATTGAAACTAATGCATGACAACCGATAACACAAATCGAAATGGATTACATTGTTGCTACAGTGAGATTATGTGATTCATTATGCCAAATGAAAAAATTCAGAATTTTTGAATCAATTTTAACCGTAAAAACTCAGAGCAAAATTTCAGCGCAACATCATACCGAACACGCCAAACTGATTTTCGCAAATTTTATTCGTTGACAAAGCAAATACGATCACTTACTGCAGTTTTAGTGAAAAATATGGAGTGGAATTATATTGCTGGTGACTTGCGTTTATTCATCGTCGGTTGAGTTTCAAGTTTGAAGGCTGTTGCACAACACAAAAGTAAAAAGTAGGAAAAAATTGTAACTCTTGCGATTTTTAAGGCGCTGAATGCACATTTTTCGTGTATGTTTGTTCCATTTTTTTCCTAATCAATATCTACAACTTTGCTTCAAACACAAAAGATATATTCCGTACAGCATACCGAGATATGACCGTGTTAAAATATAGAAAAAGTGATAAAGATACACAATTTGGGGCAACTGCTACGTACAATTCTCAGACTTGAGTCCCAAAATCGTATGTTGTACTGTACACTATTTTCTTGCTTCTATTGAATCCATTTATTGTTGCATATGATCTTTGTGATCATCTTGCCAATAAGAAGCTTTCATTAGTTAGCAGGAAATACTTTTTTTTCTGATTTGCATAGATAGCATTTACTATTATGCCAACATATATTTTTTGCTCATTCTTTGGAAATTCGTTTCACGGTGAATTCGTTCCATTCGTTCCTGCCAAATGAAATGATTTTTTTTTATCGACAGAATAGTTAAAGTAAGCGAAGTTGGCAAATCTCGCTAGCTGAAGATGCGAATATCCGAGATTCAGTGATAAGCATATAGCTTATGTTGCAGATCTGGTCAAATGTATAAATCGACACATTTTCGTAGCTCGATCTGTATACAGTAGCAATGTTGGCAATTCGGAAATAAAATGAAATGCATATTGTTCTGCTAACAGCAGCAACAAAATGAAATAATCAATAAATCTTTTTTTACAATACGAATACATAGAGAAATATTTTTATTTATTTAAATTGTATTTTTTATTTTTTTTAACACAGTTTACTTTTTGCGTCTACTCTTTATCCAAATTGTTAAGCGAATCGCAAAAAAAAATTATTTCGGAATGTACTCATTCCTGTTGGTTATACGTAAATCTTGTGCGACTCAAATCATCGTAGTAATTTTTTTAAATGATTAAATCGTGTATTCATTTTGATTTATAACGAAGATTATTTCGTGCATTTTTTTGTGCAAAATAAAACCGTGCAAGCCATAAACTTACTAGCGCAGTTTAATGGCTTTGCTGTATTTAAGGCGGGTAAAGGTATAGAAGTCAATTGCTTTATCTAGTGTTTGGTGTTAAGTTCAAATTTCATCCATGACCATGACTCCAATTTGGCAGGGAAAAATCAAAATTGGACAATCACGCACTTTAAATTATCAGTTGTCAAAACTTTTGAGTGTTTCATCGAAGAGTTTCGAAGTAACTGCATAAACTGCATGTCCTGGATTCAACGATAAAATTATGTTCAACATCGTGTTGGAAACAGTATTAATGGAAATATTTCCCAAACGTTTTATATTATATTGGGTTTTCCAAAAAGAAGTTTAATTAAATTTCACTATGAAAATAGTGGTTCTGTTAAAGTTACATTTCGTAAAATTCGTGATATTTTCGGACAACATAATCGTTCTTCTGACACGCTATTAAGAATTTGGTGGTTAAACACATGTTCGACCGGGTCGTTTAACTGAAAACATCGCTGCCGTGAGCCAATTGTTGAAGCAGATTGTAAGGGGATAATTAAAACACAACGTTTCGCTTTGATTGTTTAATATAGACTGACTCTTTATTGGTATTTAATATTTACTCCTATCTTTATATTTACTACTATAAGATCCAAATTTGTCACTTTCTCGACGTTTTCAACAATTGAGGTTATGTAAAACCACCATATGGCAAGATTCAACTAATGCAGGAATTAAAGCCGGCATTCACATTGCCGTAGATTCGCTCAATTCATTCCAAGAACAACTGTCTGGTTTGTCTGAAAAAATCATTTCTTCTGACGAAGGTCATTTTCACTTTTTCAGGGTATGTCAACAAACAAAATTGCTATGTGCGTAGATTTGAGGAAAAAGAACACCGAAGATGGCACATAACCGAAACCGGTCTGTTTACAAACCAGATTTGACGCGGGATTACGTAAAATCATACCCAGTTAAACAAAATTGGCACATTCAGACTACTAGAGCGATTATTGAGAAGCTTTTGCATGCTCAGCGTGTCAGTGTATAGTGCGCTATGTGGTCTGGAGGCGTGATTGGGTCGTTTTTTGTTGAAGATGAGACTGAAAATGCAGTAACGGTCAAGAGATCACGCTATCGCGAGATACTAAAAAATCGATTTTGGCCTATTTCAGTCTTTAAACTCAAAATCCGTAATGTGATAAAAAAAAGTAATTAAAAACTTTAATGAAAGAATCGACATTTGTCAGCGTGGTCGTGGTGGACATTTACCAGATATCATTTTTCATTTATAATTGCCAAACTTTTCCTTTCGTAACACAATTAAAATCGAATTTTTTTGTTTTATTTGTTTTAGAAAACAAACTTCTTGTTGAAAAGCCCTTTATAATGGTTTACCCAGTTGAATGCTTGGATCGCTTGCTGAATCTTTTATTATAAAGAAACATTACATGATGGATGAACTATGGATGAATAGGAAGCCGACAAAGAACGAACCATAATTCTATTTTTTACGAAAGAGATTGTGAAAGAAGAAACGTTATGATACGGGGAAAAGAATTGGCCAGCTAAAACTGCTGGTATTTTATATCACACTCATACAAATAAAGTCAGAATATTTACTTTTAAAATTATCTTAAAACGAAGAAAAAGGTAATAGGAGTGTTGAACTCTTGGATAGAACTTTAATTAAAAAAAATATATTGCAAAAAATAAAATTTTTATCAAAATTATTTATGTCTTAAAAAATATTAATACAGGGTATTAACACTGGAAAATGATTTTGGGCATAGGGCGCCACTTTTTCGAGCTCGAAAAACACGAGTAGTATGCAGCCAAGGCATCAGTTGTAGTTGGTTTATGAGCAATCACAAGTGACTTCACATAGCTCCACACAAAATATTATGCCGAAATCAAGTTACTGCCAAAATTTAATTTCAATTCGTCCGGATCAAGTCGTCCATATTTCTAAACAGATTAAATCATTAATCATGGTGAGGTACGATCTCCATTAATCGTAGGCACGAATAAACTGCTCTTTTTTCTGTAATGGAGTCTGTATGGCCTATTGTGGATTACTTTCATTCAATATGCGGCAATTTTTATTTTATTAACAAATCTGTTAAGACAAAAATTAATCTCCTAACTGAACATAATATTGCGGCTTAAGTTGATTTTGAAAGCAAGTCTGAATAATTTGGAACGTTCTTAAATCCTCAAAAATTGTAATCGAAATTTTGCACAGTAATCTTATCAATAATTTAAGCTTATACCAAATATTCTTTAACTTGGAAACTATTCTCTGAATACTAAACTTTCGGCAGATGTTTGTTCTTTCATTAAAACAAAA
Source organism: Trichopoda pennipes (assembly GCA_030448955.1). Lineage (NCBI taxonomy): Eukaryota > Metazoa > Arthropoda > Insecta > Diptera > Tachinidae > Trichopoda > Trichopoda pennipes. The sequence goes on from JASKUP010000042.1 coordinate 9,824,275, forward strand.
AATAAAATCAGAAAGCGCCGAATGGAATCAGATCGAAGACAATTGACAAAAATCATTGATCGAATGATGGATAGGCCATTGCAGTACCTAAGTCAACAGTCACTATTGAAGAGGCTTTTTATCTGAATAAGGTTACTCTAGAAAGAACTGAGCAGTGATGGATGAATGGCAATAAAGTGTTCTAACAGTGAAGGGAATCTCGAAAAATTATGTGCAAGGCTCCGCAAACTTGACGAAACATTCAGCGAGGTCTTAGTAAATATCTCAAGCTGCAGCACTAACTACACCGTCCAAATAGTATTGGGAAACCGAAGACTAAATGAAACTAATAAAGCTTATTCAATGATCTGCGTTAATTAAATTGGAGATGTCTAAATGTCTATCACTACTATTCTCTACCTTAAAGAACGATATATCATCACCATATTGCTGATAAACAGAATATTAAAAAAAAAACTTGGACTTTAATCTGGAAAGAACTAAAAAGGAACAAAAGTAATAAAGGATCCATAAAAACCTGCAATTATTTTCTTGGTTTCTTTTGTTGGCTTTTGAAATTGGCACATTACAATCATAATTTATTAATTTTCTTGCAAAAGCTAACAGAACCTTGAGGATTAAAACACGCTCATAAACAATTTTAATTGCAACAAATAAAAAATACTATAAAAGTAAAAATAGATAAATATGAAACTAAACAATATTTATCAACAGTTTTATACATTAATTATATTTTTGTTTACAACCACAAAAATAAAAAAAATTTGTAAATTATCATTTCATAATTTTAAATAATTTTATTCGTCGAGTATTGCTGAAGCAAAAGCAAAAGAAAAGAAATTTTTAGTCACTTATTTACACAAGTTTTATTTTTACTACGTTAGTTTTTTATTGTTATTGTATTTAGTATTGTTTTTTTAATTTTTTTTATAATAATAAAGAGATAATTTTTATTGTTGTAAGATTTAGTTTGATAAAAAACATTTAAACATTCCAAAAGTTTAGTTACGCACGAATTTAAACGCTTTAATAATCAAAAGATGCTGCTGATTTATCAAAAACAAAACACATCCTAGGGGAGAAAATACGTTTATTTTATAAACAACTTTTAGGTTTTTTTTCAAAAGTATACGCAGAAGTCGAATCTTTTATACCACTTTGCTTATTATCTTTATGTTTTTATAATTTTTATATATGGGGTTGGAAATAAATTGTCTGTCAATAGATTAAATGTCAAGAATCGAAATTTTAAAGTGTTGCGAATGAGCCTGTAACGTCAACTCTTCAACATTGGTAGCAATTGGGCATCACTAGAGGCACTTTGCGAAACATTTTGCATAAGGATTTTCACGCTAGAACTCGTTTAAGAATAATAACCGACCGACCATTGTTTGCGTCAAACGTTTGTGAAGTGGCTGTTTGAGAAACGACGAAAATTGTTCAACAAAATCATTTTCAGTGATGATGCTCATTTCCAATTAGGTGGTTATCAAAAAGTTTTTATATATGGGGTTCACAAAATCTACAAACAGTCCTCAAAAAACCATTACATCCAAAGAAAGCAAACGTATGTTGTCGCCATACGATTCGTTATTATATAAAAAATTTCCTGGTCACGTAATTTCTCGATTAAGCGATGTCAGTTGACCGCCTCGTTCTTGAGATGCAACGCCGCTGGATTATTTTCTTTGGGGTCATTTGGAAATCCAGTCGCACCACCACCAACAAACAACTCACGCTCTGAAAGATGAAATTTGGCCCTGCAAAGCTTTGTTGCTTTAAAATTTTGTAAAAAGAGCGAACGTGTGTCGATTTGCTCGAGGGAAAGATTTTTTCTGCTTTATATTGGCATTTATAAAACGGATGTTTTTTTATTAACCCCAAATTTGCACACCCATTTTTAGTCTAATAGTAGCAAAGGAGCAATTTATTTTTTCTTAGCGCTTGTCATACAATGGAAAGAATAATTTGTGATTACTGATCGGTCCTTGAATGCCGTCGTATTTCACAGATTTTATTTAACATTAAAGTTTTCTATTGCATTTGACGAGACAGACGAGAAGCCTAATTTTTGATTTTGTGCCTGAGGATGGTGCTGCACTCCACGTTAATATTTGAAATTTCTTTAAGGGGCTTTAAGTTTTTATAAGCAGCAATAGACGTTACTGTAACTGTGGATGTAATATCCCCTGAGCATTTTTATTCAGAAGCTCATATACTTACGTCCAAACATGCTGTACCTACCTAATCTTAATGTACACCAAAAATAATTTTAAATTTTGAATGAGGGCGATTATTAAGACCAATTATTTAAGACCATCAAAGCTTTCAATGCTTTTGCATCAGTACCAGTTGTCGCGTTACATTATAAACCCAGGTTGAAGTATCCTTACACGCACTTCTGATCAGATCCCGTCAATATAGATACAGAGGTCTGAAACTTTGAATGAAATAAAACACAAATGAATTTTTAAACTTATCATGAAATTTACTTTATTCGAAAGATAATCTACTGGCATCATTATGCCTTCTGGCATATTATCACAACGGCTGCCTAATTGTAATTTAGAAATCTAATTGTTAATTTTTTTTCCAACAGTTGCGGCCGTATTTCGGCTATAACGCGTGCCTATCGGTATAGACGCTAACCTCATAGAAAATATTTTAATGACGTTTAATCACACAAATTTGAAGGCCAATTCACGGATCCGAAAAACGAAACTATGCGATTACCAAACGTTGCCTTCAATAAAGCCACGAGCTGTGTGATATGCTGCGCCGTCTTGTTGATACCTAAGTTCCTGCACATCATGGTTGTTCAATTAAGGAATGAAAAAGTCAGTAATCATGGCTCAATGGCGGTCAAATTCTCACCAGCATCGTTTTAAAAGAAGTAAGGATCAATGATCCCACCAGCCCATAAAGACAATAAAGCGGTCAGTTTTTCTGAATGTAACAGTGCCTTGGATACACTTGAAGAATATCATAACTCCAAATACGACAGTTTTGCGTAATAAAGTATTTAAACAAAAGTAAGTTTCATCGCTAAACAAAATTCGCCTATAAAAATCGGGATCAATGGCAATCTTGTTTTAGGCCCAATTTGCACAATTCGGAATCGTTGTTCAGCTATCAGCCTAATCATGTTGAAATGTCAAACCAAACTAAACATAAATCGAATGCCCGCTACTTAAAAAGTATTGCCAATTAAGAGCCTTATACTTCTAAACAAAATAACCAATACAAGGAGTTGAAGGAAAATTAAGAACCTGATAATTCCTGTCATTCGCGACAAGATCGAATAATCAGGACCCATGACAGTTTTCACGTCGATTGAAAGTATTTGACACAGTTTTTTCATACTCCTTTTGACTAAAACTGCTTAAACGAGAAAAAAACAGACTGTGAAAGTGTAAACAGACTGTCCAAGCAAAAGCAATGTGAAGTTGAAAAAGGCGACTTGCGAGAGTTTGTTTTGTAAATTGTTCACAATATTGTGAAATACTTACACGCCTTTTTATCTACATCCAAATCTAAGATGGCTATTTTAATTAAGGAACGATAAGTGATATCAGTGTGTATATTTGAGGTGTAAAGGGGAAAGCAGGTTGTCAAAAATCTTACTAAATTGACATTTCTGTTTTCTACATATTTCTACCTTTCCCATTATTGTCATGTTATTTGCTATTTTTAATAATTAATAATTTATAACAACGCAGAATAAAATTTTGCCACAGTCAGATGAAACCTAATAAACCTGTACTCGACTGTATAGGATCTAGAATATTTTGTCCAGTCAGTCACAGTTTTGTAGCAGTCACTCTTTGGAATTTGGAAATTTTAATACCGAATCTAAAACTTGTATACAAATTCTGCCACTTCTCAGTTATTTGTATATCGGTTTGCCAATATATGGTCCAAATCGATAGTTATTAAACATCATCGTTAACTTTGTCAACAAATTCAATTTTCTTTTTTGAAATTTTTAATTTAATTTTAAATTCTAGATATGTCTTCTGATATCAAAGATTTTTCCTTTCTAAAGATTGATTTTGTCAAAACACCACCCGATCACTTAAAGTATTTATTGTTGATATGTGCGTGTATTTTCCGACGTTGGCCACATCCAAAAATCGACCCAATTGTTATTTATGACAAGCGTCGTAGTTTTAAGTCCGATCAGAACATATCATTACAAAGGACTTTACTATTGATATGTGCGTGTATTACTATTGTTCCATATATTAAGCGAAGTTCAAACTCTTGATAACTATTCTGACAGAACTAATCCTTCCCCACGCATATGCAATTTTTCTCGGCGACATGCAGCTGGCTAACTTAAGTTTTGAAAATTAAAAGTTTTGTCGACGGGACGCTGATTTGAAAAGTAACGTGAACATTTTCAAGAAATGAACTTTACTACAGGTTATAAGATAGCAGGATCGACTAAATGACCATTATAGCGGAATATTTGCTTATTTAATTCTAACTGGTTGGGAAGCTCACTGGAATTTGCTATGGGGTATTATGTTATCTCTTTTTCCCTTAATTTATATTCCTCATTGAAATAAATTTTAATTAATATTAAAAATAAAAATAGTTTCTTAACGGTTACGGTATTTTCGTATAAAAGTTTCTTGAATTTTGCTTTGTTGGTTGAATATAATTCTTATTTAATCAATTTGGTTGACTCTTGAGTTTTTTAGACAAAATTTGGATAAAATCCAGTGACGAGCTGTATAAGCAGTAGAGAAATGGCCATATAAATATGCTTTCCCCCACAATAATACATTTAAATTTAAAGACATTTAACACAATTAAGGCAGATATATTGAAATGAAATTCTATTAATTATTTCTTGCAATATTCAAATTGAGGTAAATTATTAAACTCGCGACTCTATTCTTTGCTTAGTTGCTTCCAGTGTGCAGTGGGCTATTTGTATTCTGCCTTGTGCTAAATGCAGATTGTGTGCTACCCGATATTATTCAATTAAGGGATAGAACATTTCTAAAAATATTGATACATAATGCCAGCAACAAGTGAGTTAACGGTTGAGTTCATTGCTCTTTTTGTATCCATACAATATGGAATTGAAATGGCTATGGATCAATAAATTATAAAACAAACATTTTTCTGTCGAATTTATTTTTTATTTTATAATGTAATCCCACAGCGTGAACAGTTTTTGCCTTTAATTTATGCACATGTTGACTTCATGAGCGATTGCTTTATAGTTTCACTCGCAAATATTTAATTCTACTGACTTCTTAAAACTCTTTTCCATCTAAAAATACATCAAAGTGAGTGTGATTATCATGTGATCTACATCTCATTAATTTTGTCTTAGTTGGTTTAAAGTCTAATTTAGTAATTCTTGCAAATTTATTTAATAAGGATGTATCACGTTCCATTTAAGCCTTGGCAACTGTTTCGTGTTTGTAGGGGTAGCATAAACAAATATAAAATTTTTTTTATTATTATTTATAAGCTCTTGCAGTTAGTCTTTTATTTATTTATTTGGAATGTTTACAACTTCATGCAAAAGCAAAAAAACTCGATTGCTGTAGAGTTACCTTATTACGGCGTATTGATTGTATTGATTGCAAATGCTGCAAATACCGCCATTAAAAAAAATGTTGTACAATCTGTTTGCTGTGTTTTCTTCTTTGTCCTTTTTTTAATTCAAACGTAATAAATTTGTATGACCTTCGAATTCAATCACGGTATGCTCTGTATAAATGACATAGAAATATTGCTTATTTGCAGTGATTTGGATCGTATGTTTAAATTGCTGCTAAATGCATATGTATCATCATGAGTAGGAAACATCTGCGTCTACGTTGTTAACTGAAAATTGGATAAAATTTGTCAGATATATTAATATTATGGGTAATTCCAGTGGCGTTAAGATATGGAGGAAGTGGTTGGTCAGCAGTCACGTTAGCTCTATTTGAGATTACAAAAATATCATATATAGCTCCTATTTCAACAGTCTACTTAAAATTCCAATGTGTAGCTATTATTTTCATTATCCAATCTAATAAAACGACTAATAGCCTTGAGATGTTCTAAATACCTATTGATACGATACGATGAATGAAAGGTACTCTTTAATAAATAAAATGCTTAAACAAAGTTAGAATGTGTTACTCTAGCTTACGAAAGCATCAAATGCGGATCTATTAAATCTTAAGTAAAATAATTTTTACTCTTTATATAAGTTTTAAGTTTATTTAACGCTTTTCGGAGCAAACTTTTATCAAAATGTAACTCAAATTAATAAAAATTCATTTTGCGGGCCCATATTTCATTCAATGTGTTGTTTTCTGAAAATGACTTGAAATTAACAGAAAAACAAAACGGTTACAAAGATAACGTTGATCATAATATGACATCACAATGGAAAAATAAAATTGTTTAAATGAGAGAAGCGTATGATGACTATTCGAAGCATTTAATAGATATAAAATTTTCGCAAGATAATCGGTGATAAGAAAGAACCTAAAAACAGAAATATGTACTTCGGCGAATCGACTAAATTTCTCCTGAATATCAGTTAAGATAAACAATAAAGTTGCTTTTGCCATATATTATTCCATATTTATGAAGCTTATGGCAGCATTTTACTCAAACGTTGTACACAATTCAAAGCGAACGGCTGGCTTATTAAACGTAAAAAAAAAAAATAAAAATAAAAGTGAACATTTTAAAACGAACATAATTTAAATTAAATAAGTTATAAAATCGTATAGAAGTTAGTGTGCCTTAAAATGTATTCCAATTCAGATTTGATGAAAATTGTGATAAGTTTAATTGCTTTAACTATAAGAGTGTGTAGAGGCAATCAACCCCCTTATCAGGTTTCGCTTTATGTTCATTTGCATCCTCAGGAATCACCCGTACATTGGTGCAATGGTGTTATAGTACAAAGTCGTTTAATTTTGACAACAGCCACCTGTGTTTATTACAATTTTTTTTCAAACAATAATATGGTGGTTCCTATTGAACCCAACAAGATCAGTGTTGTCAGTGGTAGCTCTACAAAATACAATGAAGAACTAACTCTACAAGTTTCGGATATTTTCGTTGCCGATAATTTTAATTATTCGACGAGTGTAAATGATTTAGCTTTATTGCGATTAAACGGCATCTTACGGCTGGACACCCGCAATGATATTAGTTGGATTACTTTGGATGATGACAAAGAATTTGGTTCCCCTTGTTTGGCAAATTTTTACGTGCGAAATGTGAGTTCAATATATTCATCTAATTTATATCTCTACTACTTTAGATAAAAAAAATATTTCTGAGTGAGTTTATGACTTTTTAAATAGAATAACACAAATTTAGTTACAGAAAATTATAACAACAATTCATTTCAATTAAACAAAAACACAAAAAAGTAACTTTAACAACTTTCATGACAAATATACTGCTTTATAAGCTAAGTTCAATTATTTGTAATTCACCTTTCTGTTATCTCAGCACGAAAAGCTTTTAATCCCTTCTTAATCAAATGCAATGAAGATTCGTAATCATTGCTGAGTTTAGACGGTTTCAAATTAATTTTGCAACATGTTGAGATATTTTTAAACGTCATTCGAATCATCTTATTTTGCCGCCTCTGAATTTTCTAAGAGGGACGCACTGCCCGATAACTAAAATCCATAAGAACGGAAGTTTACAATTTATGGTCGCAAGTGTCTGTCAATTTGCATTGTTTACATTTTCATCGGTATTCACTTTATTTCGTTTTGTTCAAATCCGAGGTATTTGACTTCACTGAATTGGGTATTGTTTACATATTTCTTTGAAGACATAAATTTTACAAATATATATTTTATTAGTATAGAGTCTATGGAAGTTTTCTTGCTTTCAGACTTTAAGCTTAATTACAATAACAATAAAAACAAAAAATTAATTACATTATAAGATTGAGTCTAAAAATAGCAATCATAACGAAGCAGAAGCAATCAACTTCAAAGGTTATGTGTTCAAGAAGACAATTCTATCACGTTTAATTCCAGAAACACTGGTAGAGAATTCGATGAAGTTATAAAGATCATTAAAATCAGAACACATTCTGCGGAAAGGATCATCATTAATAAAATTTTAACGATAAAATTTATGCTGTAAAAGATTATAATTTTTTGTTTGCCGTCGAGGAATGTTAAATTGTATATTCTCCAGGAGAAAGCCAGAGCAAATATCACCATTTATTAAATTTATCAGAAAAGTAACACTTAGCATAGTTCTACGACTCCGCAGCGTTGGCAAACCGATCATGGCAAGTCTAGTATTATATGGGGGAAGATTCATTAAGTTGTGCCTATACATGTTGCGAAGGCAAAACAACAAAAATTGTTTTTGAACTGACTCAATTTTGTTGATATGAACATTATACTGCGGATCCCAGACAACTGACCCATATTCCAAAATTGGTTTTACCAAGGACGTATACAGCCATATAATAATACATGGGTCGCTGAATTCCTTGGACCATCTTATTTATTACTTGAAGAGAGTTCGAATAAGTTTATCTAAATAAATTAAAAGCTATAAGACTTTTCCTCAAAAAGACTCTCAGAGCAAACAGCAGAACCCCCAGTCCAGTGCTAATAAAAATACTGTTATTTTTTCATAAGATATAGTTTGTAATGTCGACTATTTCTTTTTTCGGACCAACACTAAGGGAATTTATTTATTTATTTATTTATTTATTTATTTATTGAAAGAGGGAGTAATGTTTGTGGATATTTAATTTGAACTTTCCTACATTGAAAGTGACAGGAAATTCCTCTGGAGGAGTTTATTCCACATGCGGACTGTTCTGCTAAAATACGAATTTTCCCTGTAATGCGTAGTGCGATTAACTGGCCAATCAACCACAAATAGATGCGCTCTGAATGAAAAGCGAGATAAATGCAAAAACGCGCGAGTAACGATGCCAAGTTCCCTAATTTCATTACAGCACTTACCATTTTAGTAACGATAAAACAGTGAAATACATCCCACACTGCGTCAATGCTGTAGAGAGTCAATAGAGAGTTGTATACCCTACTGTACCCATTGAGCCTCTTAGCCCACTCTTGTACGCGGCCGAGTGACTCCAAAATAGACGTTGGAGCGCCGGCCCATACATGAAAGTTATATTCCATCTTTGGACGGATATAAGTGGTATAAATTACGTAGATCGGGTGGAGTGAAGTATCTCACACACCGTTTTAGATAACCGAGGCACTTGAAAGCTTCTTTAGAAACCTGAGGAATGTGTTTATTCCATCAAACATCACCCTAAATTGTCATGCCAAGAACATTAAGAGCTTCCGATTCCGTAATACTTATATCACTCATAGTAACAGATGCAACACCATTACGAACAAGATCATGCGAAAGCATGCAACATTGCTTCTTACGGGCATTTAAATCTACTCTATTCATACGACTCCATTCCGAGATTATTGTGAGATCGTGATTGAGGGTATCATTCATGTTCCGCCTTTTGAAACCCACATCAGACTAGTCCAGTCTATTATTAAATGAATGCGAATGACAAACAGTGCTGTTATCTGCGAAGGAGAATATAGGGTTGAAAGTTTCACAAAGAAGTTTATTTAGTAAAATAAGAAATATAGTAGGAACGGAGCCTTGCGGTACCCCTGAATTGATCTTGATTCGCCTGATGAAATCCCATCTATAGCAACTCGTATAGTGCAATTCCCAAGAAAACTCGATATAAATCTGGAGAAATTATCACCGACACCAAAAGCAGCAAGTTTTAAAAGACGTGCATCATGCCACACCCTATCAAACGCCTTGGAAATATCTAGAGCCACCATCTTACTCTCTACGAAATGATGTATAGAGTTGCACCATTGCTCCGATAGGAAAGCCAGTAAATCGCCCGTAGAGCACCCCCCTACGGAAACCATACTGTCGGTCGCTAAGTAAGCTGTTTAATCATACTTTCCATTACTTTAGAAAGTGCAGAGCAAACTGCTATTGGGCGGTAATTTTCAGGATTGTTAGCCTCACGCTTTTTAGGGATCGGCGTTACATTAGTAACCTTTCAGCACTTTGGAAATTCGCTGGCATGGAGAGGGCCGCTAAGGGACACGCTAGCGCCGAAGAGCACTGATTCAAAACCAGTGCTGAAATCCCATTCAGCCCAGGAGACTTGTTGATGTTGAGATCTAACAAAACCTTTTTAACTGCACGAGCTCGAAAAAATATCTTTGGCATAGTACCGGATACTTTGTCGAACTCGGGTGGTGGTTTATTGCTCTGCGGCAAAAAAGGGTTTATTTGCAAGCATACCAGCCAAACGGTTAGCTTTATTAACCGAGTCAGTGAATATTTGGTAACTCCTTAAAAGAGTCGGTATTAAAGAACTAGAATTTTCCTTACTCTTTTAACAAATGACCAAAAGCTCTTCCTACCTCTAGGAATAGCAAGAACTTTAGCACGAAAGCGCTCGTTGTACAGATTTTTCAGCCCTTTAGTATATTGAGCTCATCGTTGAGCTCATCTCACTCAGTTTTCTCATAAATACATTTTAAGCGTTTAGTAGCTAATTTTTTAACGTTGTGAAGTGCAGTAATCGGCATTGCCGAGAGGTGCGCAAACACTAACTTCATACTTTTGGGGGAATGAAATTAGAAAAAGGTCGAGCGTATTACTTGGTACCCTTCAACACAAGGAAAACGTGTTGGCTCATTCACTAATTGCAGAATATGGTTGTGCGCAGCAAATAACTTAACATACTGAACTTCTGCAGTTGTATGGCTCGAATGGCGAAGCCAAAAACAGTTGTGGACATTGAAGTCACCAGCAACAACAATTTCCCTATTCAGAAAAATTTCGAGAATCTTCGATATTGAGTCGGAAAGAGAATCAAAGCCATTTAGGGTTTTATCACTTTCCGCGTTTGGACTTCTGTAAATAAAACCGAAATGCAAGAGATGTGACCTGATCTTAAATTTTACGCACAGGCAGCTTAATTCAGGGTCATTTATGCCCAATGGTTGCTGACACTGGCACACAACTTCATTGCGTATATATAATGCAAGGCCCCGGTGGAAATTGTAAAGCGATAGTAAGTGGTACCCAGGTAAGCGGAAACCCCATGGAACAGCATTTTCAGACAACTGAGTCTCATATAAGACAAGTAGGAGCATACACAAAAAAATCGCCCTTAGTCTACGTGTTGCCATAACAAGCAAGAAAGTCAAATCTGGTCTTCTATTTTGCTGCTCTGCAACCAGTGCAATAACCTTCGCTTATTGAACTACTTACTGACCAATGCTAGGCCGTCGTCACAAATACTTCAGCAATGGTTAAAACAATTACATCAGTAAAGCGAAATTTAATTTCAATAAAAAAGAAATGTAGCTCAAAATTTTATTACAAAGAAAAGAACCATAAAAGCCCTGATCTGCTCCTTTTCCTCGCTGAAACGGTCCGTTGTGTCATTACCGCTAAAACAAAACCGCAACTACACTTCTTTTCCTTACTCTACTTATTAGCAATCAAAAAATTCGTTCATTTTTTTAGTTTTTTTAGTCCACTTTTATGAAATATTTTCTTTTATTTAATCGTTTCTGCCATTTATTTAAAATGTTTAAAGCAATAACACATTTGTGTTCATTCTTTTAATTTTTTTTTCTATTATACTTATTTTAAAACACAATAAAACACTAAACATTCAAAACGTAAAATTACACTATCTTTTAATAATAAAAATGTATTTCTTCAAACTATTATTTTCAGTCCCTGAATGGCGCGTCGAACTACATTCAAAGTGAGCAATTGCCGATATTAGATGCTGAGTCATGTAAAGTGATATCTGACCATCTTGTTGAACATAACAATGATATTTGTTCACTTTATTATCTACCAACTGGTTTTAATTGCAACGTAAGTATTTAATCACCCAAAAATTTTTTTTAAAACAAATTATTCTTTTAATAGTTTTTGAAATTCTTAGGCAGTTGAAAATTTTCAAAATTACAATGGCGATCGAGGTACCGGTTTAGTTTGTGGAAATAAATTAACAGGACTGTTGTCAAATATTTTGCCTTGGCAAAATGTTACCGACTGCAAAGAGAAGCCATTGAGAGCATATTATACTGCAATAGCACCACATATACCTTGGATTTTTAATATTATAGCAGAAGAAGATTTAAAAATGTTTAAGGAAGGAAAATATATCTTATCATCTCCGTACGCCAGCGAAACAAATGCATTTGCTGAACCGCCAGTAACTGGTATTGAATGATTAATAGACACATTTATTAAATTGCATTTAATAATATTTCAATTTTCAGAACTTGAAATCACTACTGTCAACACTACGCCTGTCAATTTACACACTACTGAAGTTACAGCACATAATGTTAATGCGGCTGCACTCCGATCTGCAAATTATGAGTTTTCTAAAATTGTTGGCATTTGCCTCTTAATTCTACAAACGTTACATTGCTTGTTGTAGTTATTGCTTATATTTTTATACTGTGATTTTTCAGTAACAAATTATTTAGCATAATTGACAAAAAGTGAACAAAAAATTGCAATTAATATGTATAGGCAAATCTAAAATATTTCGAAATGTTTTTAATATTAACTTTGAATTTTAATATTTTTAAATATTTTTAAATCTTAACAATTAAGCTTTTATATATTATTTAATAAAGTAAATACTCAATTTACAACCTATTGTAAATTGTTAGTTGTATAACATACAACCATGGTTATTGTTGATGTGTTGTTAAAAGTTATAAGTCTGAAATATTTAAAACTTTTAAAAAGAAAAAAATAAATTTAAACTATATTAAAATATAAAACACTTGTATACAACTATTGTAAAATTTAACGATTTAGTGCACATAAGTACGTTAAGTTGTGAATGGAACAAATACATTTTTTACAAGAAAGAACTTGCTGTAAAATACATAAGTTCTCATTTAAAAGAAAAATATAAATTCTAAGAGTTCCCAAACTTTCACACTTAGTAAAGAAAGCAGAAATTTTATAGTTCCACTGCAACTATATGAAACGCATTTGTGCTCGTTTTAAAAATTAGTGTTTGGTTGCTCAGTCTAAACTATCAAGAAGTGAAAGGTCGGTGATTTATTATTGCTTACAAGAGATTGGAAAAATCTCCATAGGTAAAACGAAAACTCAAATTGACAAAATGTCATAACTTTCGCCCAGCTTGTCCATATTCAGGCTAGTTATGAATATTATTTTTTCCCTTTACAATCATTTGTTCCCGGGAAAAAACTCCTCTTATTCTAATCTAATGCAAGCTATATATATATATGTATATATACATACATATATTGTAAGTGCAAAGTAAATTGGTTTGATTTATGGGTAAGGCTATTTTGTTAAGAAGACTTGATTTTTGAATGTGTTAAAAGTGCTTACGGCGCACTCTCAGCCAACTAAGAAGCATTTTGCTGCTCTCAGTTCTCTTGCCCAACTGAGTGGGTGTTTGCGTTTTTTTTACAAAAGAAAGATACCAGATTGGCATTAGAAATGATTGCGATGTCACCTTGGCTCCACCTTCAGCTAAGTGCTTGCAGAAGTGGTGAGCATCTTTAAAGCCCAACTTGCCCTGTTTGGATTCCTCGATTGACCTGCATTAGGGTCAACAAATAATTTAGCTGATGTTAATTTGTACTCTTTGACCTGAAAAACATCTATTCAAATATTGGTTTATATATTTTGAATTCCATGCTTACATTTTGGCACTAACTCCCTTTCAAATATTTTTTTATATTCATAATGCGTACTTTCTCCCAATGTAATTTTTCGCTTTTTTAAAAAGTGTTTAGAATAGGAAAAAAGGGAAAAATTATAGGGAAATCTTAATTCATAATAAGGGTTTATTTATGATAAGGGAACAGGGAATATGGAAAAATTCCCAGGATGGTGCGATTCATAATCGGCGTAATTTAAGCAATGGATGTTCCACTAATTAAGAAATAAACACGCTCTTTACGTTTATTTATTATGAAAAACTTTGTTGCTTTCTAAATGTATAATTTAAACTAAATTATTTACTGCTGGCTGACTGACATTTTCTCTAAGAACATCGTTAAAACAGATTAAAATCACAAAATCTCTGATCAGCCTCTAATATAATATATAATATATATATATATATATATATATATATATATATATATATATAATCGGTATATTTTAAATAAACCTTTAGTAACCTGTACATTAAAATATTTTGAAGTATAATCCTTTATATTGTTATGTTTATTCCTTTGATAAACATTTATTTAATTATGTTCTTTTATTGCAAAACAAATAACGCAACATAAAGTTTAGAGCTTTGATTAATTAATATATCTAGACGATTTACCCGATGGCAACTTTACCATTTTAACGGATAAAAGCTGCTGCATCAACTGTTGTGTCTTGACTTGATCACGTTCACCATTAGACTGCCCTATGCCTATAAGAGAGGAAGACTTGTTATAATGTTTTGAACGATTCTAAAATTTACTAAAAAAACTTTAATTCACCAAATTTAGAAATTTTAACTTGATTATTCGGTGTAGGTGTTTGTTTGTTTGTGTTTTCGATTAAGTTTCTTATTGTTAATCTTAGTTCCTGTAATTTGAATGTAGCACGTTGTTGTTTTCTGTTAATAAGTTTTCTTACAAACTAATTGATTTACTTTTTTAAGACATAATTACCTTTTTTTAACTTAAACTTCATTACAATACAATACATGACAAAAAATTTAAATTATTCTAAAGTCTGCAATAGTTTTATATATTAATCTCATCTAATAAAGTCGTGTAAAGATTTGATAAAAAATGATGATTAGATTTTGATAAAGATTTTTATAACACCATTAATCAAATTACACAAGCTTGTAGACACCGGTTCGTTGTTTGATTAAAAGCTAATTTCTAGAATACATTTTCGAAGAATACATTTGAAATTAAAAATATTTTTGTACAAAATTAAAGTATTGATATTCAATTTCATTCTCTATTAAATGAGTTTTTTTCTTAAAAACACCGAATTAGTAAAATATTTTGGCAAAGACAGTAAAGTAAAGATGAAGCTTTGTCTCACTGAAGAACACAACTGAATATAAAATGAAACATCATTGCCCAATTTACAAGCTCCCATTGTATTGTGTTTCATCTCCTAAAATGAATTATTCACTTTTATGGATGTAAACAGTCTTCAAAGTAAATCGAAATGAAAGTAAGGAAATTATAGATAATTGTGTGAATAGAAGAAAAGTCAGGAACTTAATTTTATTTTATGGACTCCAAGATAAACTGTAGATAAATAATTATCTATGGCCGGGCGGCACATAACAGGTAATGTTTTGACCGGAGCATATCGCCCGAAAATATACTGTGGTGGTGTTTACCCAGCCCAGTGTATACCTACAGTCACTACTGGGAGTGTCCAGAGCAGCGTGAAATTGTGGTCTAGTAGTTTTTACGCTGCACAATTTTCATTGTTCTGGCTATTTCCCTCGTCCACTAACTGTCGATACGTGGTACCTAGCTCAGAGATACCTCCGCCCATCATTGCACGGTACACGAAGCAAAGAAGGTGAGCTGCCTTTAAGGAGATTAGAGGGAAATTAAGGCTGAAGATTTATGCCGAATCAACCAGCCGCCTTTTAACTAAACATTGGCACAACATGACCTTGGACGCTGTTGCGCATGCCCCAGCAACCAGGATAATCGTGTCTTTACAAAACTTTAAGAAGCTTTTGCGATTATAAAAATTCATATATCGGGCTAATGGTTGTATTGCTTCAAATAAACTCGTTAAAACAATTTTATATATTAGTTTCATATTGTAACATTTACTCCTTTAATAAACGTTTAGAGTAATGAGTTCTTTAAAGCGAAATAATTTCACGCAATTTTAATTGAATTACACAATTTATCTCGACGATTATTCGCATTTATACACAAAATGAACGATGGTAACTTTACCACTTTAGTCGATAAATGCTGCTGTATCGACAATGTTGCCTTCACTTGATCACGTTCACCATTATGCGAGCTTTATGGGAGCTTTTTAATACTTTTTTGAGGGGTTTTACAATTCAATAAAAAATCCAACTCTGGAAAATATATAATCGCCTTGACTACAAATATTATCATTATCATAATTTACTGTTTGGTGTGTCTTCTTAATCTTAGTTCGTGAATTTTAAATGTAGCATGTGTTAGTTGTTTTGTTTTCATATTATTGTCTAGAAACTTCTTGGACGCAGACATTTTGTAACAATATACTATGTAACAATATATACATGTTAAACTTTTGGGTTTGTTAACTAAATAAGTTATTGTCAGATATCGGCTCGTACAAATTTTTTAAAACACAAAATCAAATTGTTTATTTATAACGAAATTTCCAACATGATAACAGGGGGTTGCGAATTAAAGAAATGATTTGAACTTAAGAATAATTTAACATCAAAAAGTTTTATATTTACTTAACACACTCCAAGACAAACTTTATTATTTTTTTGCGTTATTAATAGTTCATATTTCGGGCTAGTCTTTGTATTCTTTTAAATAAATTCGTTCTATATATTCTATACATAATTAGTAACATATCTATAAATTAGTAACATGTTATAAACAAATTATAAATTGAAACATTTAAACTTAAAAATTGTTTTTTTAATTATTTTAATACAGTTAAGAATAAATTTAAAAAACAATACAAAACTGCTGTTATTTTAAATTTCTAAAAACTTATTTCTCTTATTAAAATATTCACATACAATCTGTAATATGAAGCATATCTTGTGGCGTTAGTAGTAACCGCCCATATCTTTCAATTATTTATTCTATTTTTTCAATTTATTCTATTTTTTCTTAAATTTTTTAAATTTCTTTCTTGTTCAATTAAATTTTTGTAATTCTTGTTTAGATTCTGTTTTTTATTTAAATTGCAAATGACAAATCACACAAAAGCCTTCAGCTCTTGTTGTCATATTTTGCATAGAACACCAGATATTGTTTTCAAAGCAGATAGCATCCAAGTGAAAGAATTCAATGTGTGTCCCATGTTAATGTAAAACTGCATTTTTAGAATTTTTAAACCTCGTCACAATTAGTTGTAAATACAGTTTTTATGCTAGATTAGCAGCTAATTTAGCTATTTTCCCATACGTTTAAATTTTCAATATCGAAAGGATCAACAATGAGGAAAGTAATTGATTTTATAAAGAAATCACCGTTTTCAAATAATAAATATTGCTACAAGCATGACTTGTATAAATTTTAAAAGAAAATAGTTATGAGCAAATAAATAAACGAAGTGCCCTATTGTGTACTTTACAAACTGCTTAGTTCAATGAGAAATCGTATACATTCAAGACAACAACAACATGCTTTTTATAAATTCTACGAAATAACGTAAACAACAATAGTTTAAAAACTAAATTACTAACCCAGAACAAAAAAGAAAAACACAGCCTAACAGACGCCTACACTGAATGATAATAACAACAACAATATGGGACGATGTTAATCGTCCTTCTGAGACCGCTATTCAGAAACAAAAAATCGTTTCTTAAGACGAAGCCCATTTTCACCTGTCAAATATATTGCTAACGAAATTCCCATCGCATAATTAATACGTTAAGGACAGAGTCTATACGGAGGCAATCGAATCGATTTCAGCCTTAATGAAATGGAACCCCCATTTTGCCAAAAAGTGAATAAAAACTTGGATGGAAGAATCGACATTTGTCAGTGTAGTCGTGGTGGACATTTGCTAGATATCGTTTTTCATTCACAGTTGCCGAGCTTTTCTCTTCGTAATACAATAAAAATTTGAATCATCTTAATCTACATTTTTTGTTTTATATTGTTTTAGAACATAAACTTCTTGTTGAAAAACCCTTTATATGCGTACACCACTTATTGGGCAAATAAATGAATTCAAGTTGATTCATCGTTGAGTAAACACAACAAAATAATAAAGCATATTTTAGGGCGTTACAGTTTAGTTTTTATGATTGAAAGTAATTAATTCTAAAGTGCTGAATTATTGAGTGGAATATCGATCGATATGAAAATTGCAATTATTCATTACTGCGGTATTCTCTTTCCGCACACTTAATTTAACATCCGTGTTTTAAGTGATTATAAGCCAATGTTGTGTCAGCTGATGGGAAAAAATCAACTAGTTTTAGATGTGATTTTAGATGTTTGTGTTTAATATCATAAATAAACTTAAACATTTTTTAAATTAAATAATGGATACAATTGCCTTTTTTGAGGATAGTAATGACAGTGATTCTTTGGACATCCGATTAGAAAGAGGAGTTTTACGCTATAAATCTGGAGATGTGTTCCAGATGAACGATAGAGAGTAAGTTGAAATAAATAAATGTGTACCGGAGTCCTACTAAATGAAAGCTATGCTTAATTTTACAGCTTCCAGAAAAATTTCCGAATAAACAAGGTAGCGTTTAAATACATTTTGTTTGAGTTAGAATCTGCATACTCAGAAAGGGGTCGGACAAGGAGCTTTTTCAGCCAAAGATAAACTTTCCGCTTGTTTGAGATTTTTTGCAGAGGGCAGCTATCAGCATAGTGTTGGTAAAGATTTTAGTGTGAACATAGCCCAATCAATGTTTTCTAAAGTGCTGGATGAATTATTGAGCAAGTTGGAAAGATGGTTTATTCTTTTACTACTTCTAAAGCAGGTGCGACATCGGAAGCTTACTTTTTCTGTACATTAATCTGCTCTTTAAGCAGTTGTGGTCTTCCCTCTTTTCTTGCCCTTTTAAGCGGTAGTGATGTAAAATTTACGGAAGAATTGCTCTGTGTGCTGGTTTCTTTATTTCCACTGTCCATTGTAACTCCCCCCGGGGGTACATAAATATGGTTTTTATAAAATTCCACTATCTAGACACATTGCAGCTGGGGAAAAAGGGAGCCCAGTCCCCTGAAGACAGGCAGGGAGTCAACTGAAAGCTCTACTTTATTTCCACGGGGATCAGTGAGCCGCAGAGTTCATTATTTGTCTCTTTAGACATTTAATAGTTCTCTGACTGATCATTGAGGTTGGCCTCTATATGGGAGTATCGTGGTGGTTGTGGTTTCGCAGCCCCATAACAGTATAATGGTTATTATGGTGGCCAGGATCATCTCATTGATAATGACACGCAAAGTGAATGATCCAGTCCAGTGAGCATGCTAGACATGTGTTCTGGACAGGAGTAGGAAAGTCTCCAACTCTTTAGCAAGGTGTGATGGTTTGCAGCCCTGCCCTGGAATCATTAAAGTTGCAACTAGGTGGTTCTGTTGCTTAGAATTATGTCTTCGACTTCCTAGGACGCCTGTATGACGTTCCAAATTATACAATTGCGGTTTGTCCACCATCTGATTAGGGCTACATAGCCAGGTGCGGATGTAAAACGAATCACACTATCTGTCCATTGTAACCGCATTTTCTATGTGGCAAATCTGTTTCTTGAGGACATATATTACTTACTTCTGCAACATTTGACGTATCGTGTCTTTTCGAAACACCGAAATTGTTTACATTTGCTATGCCATAAACCGCCGTATTTAAGTTTAAAAGAACGCTAACCTCTTCTTCTGTATCAGTTAGTAGTATTTCTTTATATGGACCTCCTCCCGTTCCACTTAAAAGCTGTTTATTCTTGGTTAATTTTTTTTACACCACTTTTGTAATCTGTCCATACTTACATATAATGTAAGGCCAAGTTATGATCACATTATAAAATCATTCATACATAAAATTACGCTATGCACCTTTTTCCAACCACTGCAATCTTTTAAAGGCGGTCCGGAATCATTAAAGGTTAGCTTCAAGTCTGTCCAGAATTCTTTTATATCTGCCGGAACGCGCTGGTTAAAGCCACAAGCAATGTCTTGATTTCTTTTCATTATACCTACCATTGCTTCTATTTGCATTTTGTTCGTACATTTTTCTCGTTTGCTCCTATAAAAATAGTAAAAAATATTCAAAAAATATTCAATTAAAAAACAATTCCCTACATTTTTGTTTTTTCCGTTAATTACTCGTCACAAAAATTAAGCGTAAGCAAAATGGGAGAAAACATCTACATTGCGGAATCAATAATATGGCAATACCGCAGCTGCGGAATAAATAACTGCGGAACGGTATCAATAATCGGACCCATTATTTTGCAATAAAAGAACTCAATATAAAAAAAAATTGTATTAAAAGTACCAGTGTACATAGATTTGTGTGATATGCCAATTGCAAAGGCTATATGCCAATATAAAATTTATTACGATAAAACTAGAAAATAAGTGAAAAAATTACATTTTTCATTTCCTGGCGATGAAAATTATTTTCATATTATATATTTATTATATATTTTCCAGTAAACACATGTATAAGTTTTTGGAACTCCGTAACGATATCGTTGTATAGAGTTTATTTTATGTAAAAATTAATTAAATAATTAAAAAACTTTTTAAAAGTGCTTCTATGAATTCAATAATTAATTAAATGTTAAGAAATAAAAAACTGTTTTGTTTTAAAATAAAGCTTACATAACTAGTTTTCTTATAATTTTATCATTTTCTGTAAAGAAATGTCCAGAAATTCGGGTTCTACTTTGTGAGATTCTACATTGGCTCACTTTTGTATGAATGAATATGTCAATAAAATAAACTGCCATAATAATCCTGAGGTGTATGTAGAGAACCCGTTACACCCAGAATACCTGACTGTTTGGTGTACTTTATAGTCTGGTGGGATCATTAGTCCGAATTTATTTAAAAACAATACTGGTCAGACCGTCACAGACAATGGTAACCATTATGAAGCCATTGCTAATCGCATTATTTGAGGTTTTGGACCCGTTAATTGGCTGCCAAGATCGCACAGTTTAACACCGGCAGATTATATTCTGTGGGGATATGTAAAGTCGCTAATTTACGCCAGTAAGCCTGAAACTATTTAAAAGAAAACATTCATAGCATTATTGCCGATATACCGACACAAATTTTGAAAAAAAGTCACCGAAAATTGAACATCTAGATTAGACAAATCCGAGAAAGTTATATTTAAATTAATATGTCAGAAGATTATTTCAAAAATTCATCTTAATTTTATTCCATTTCAAAGTTTTTGAGAAGTTCGTGGCGCATTTTACTTCTCTATTTAGTTTTTTTTATAAAATTTAGTAAAAAAAAAATTCTTTCGGCTCAATTATTACTTGTAAAAGTGCCATATGGCCATCGAAAATCTACAGGATTTTTGGCAATTCAAATTTAAAATAATAAATCGAAGTTATGAAAGAACAAGCACATATCGAATAATGCCTGTCAGGCCTACAATTTAGACACAATAGGACTGATAACAATTTACAAACGACGACAATTGAAAGTTATGACGACAAAGGCAAACATTTGGTTCAACAGACAATGCCTCGCATCGAATGTTACACCAAAATATGCCAAAATACAGATTAGAGTCAACACCACAGCAAGCAGGAAGACAATAAAAAGAGCACAAAGAGACTTTGTGAAATTCGAAATCAGAAACCTTTACGCCAAAAAAGAAATTACGAACTCGGAGTTACTAGACATTCATCTTAAACTAGCAGAACGACTCCCAACCGACGTACTCATGAACACATTAGACCAAATACGAGCAGAAAACGCGAAAACAATAAAACAAAAATACGCAACTTTAAACAAGAAACTCGAGACACTAACACATTCAAAAAACAACAAAACGCGCAAAAACAACAATTTCCACCCTAGATTTTTGAATCTAACAGAGGTCACCATCAGCAAGCAAGAGGCTCAATTATTGGAAAAGGGATTAAAACACAACATCACGGAAAACAGCAAGAAAAAGGAAATAGAACAAACAATTGTGGACACAGAAGTCGCAATAGCGATGATCCCAAACGAAGAACAAGAGCAAGCCAGGCACATCTGCAAACAAATAATAGAGAAGGAGGCCAAGTCTATAAAACACTTAAACGGAGAGCACAATACAATAAGGAAACTAAAACGTAAACTGGAAGCGAACAACATCTTAGTCACAAAAGCAGACAAAGGAAACACAACAGTGCTCATCGGTGAACATGACTACATCGAAAAGACAGAACAGTTAATAAGAGATTCTAAGTGCAAGAGAATTGGTAAAGATCCTACGGAAGAATACCAAACGAAAATTAAGGAGATTATAAAAAAGGCGACAAGGATAATAAAACCAGACATATCGCACACATTAACACTGATGAATCCATCCGCACCATCTATGATAGCACTACCAAAAATACACAAACCAAACACACCAATGAGACCCATAATTAATTACAAATCCGCACCAGGCTACAAACTTTCGAAATATATAAGAACAATATTAAAGGACACCTTAGACCTGGAATATAAGCATACAATAGCCAACACTACAGAACTGATTAGTAAACTGGAGAATGTGAAAATAACGGAGAAGACAAAACTGGTCTCTTTTGACGTGAAGGACTTGTATCCATCAATTCCGGTAATGGATACATTGAACATTGTTCATAGGACAGTAAAAAACAAAACGGAGAACAAGGAACTGGCAATACAACTTACAGGCACACTAAAAGCGACACTAGAACAGAATTACTTTAAATTTAACAACAATATATATAGACAAATAACAGGACTAGGGATGGGAAATCCAACATCTGCCACCCTCATGGAGGTATTTATGCAGAACTTGGAAGAGGAGTACGTAAAGGAATTGAAAACCAACTTCGGAGTAATATTCTACGCAAGATATGTCGACGACATCATATGTATACTAGAAGGAAATAACGAGGAACAAATTCTGGATTACTTGAATGGAAGACACAAGGACATAAAATTTACAATGGAAAGGGAAGAGGAGGGGAGAATCAATTATCTGGACCTAACGATCAAGAGGAATATAATCTCGAACAGAATCGAATATGAAATATACAGGAAACCAACAGCAACGGACACAATAATACACAACTCATCAAATCATCCCCAGCAACACAAAAACGCAGCAATCAGGCAGCTAATAACAAGACTCGAGAGAACACCACTAACACGGCAAATGTATATGAAGGAAATGGAAACAATATACACCATAGCGGAAAACAACGGATACAAAAAGCGCCTCGTAGATAACATCAAGAAACAAATTGGAACGAACAAAGAACAGGAGAAGGAAAGAAAAAAATGGGCTACATTAACATATATGGGAAAATCAACGTACAAACTGGCGAAATTCTTTGGAAAACACAACATCAATACCGCATTCAGAACAAAAAACAACCTAGGCAGAATACTACGGAATAAAACAACCGAGGAAAATATACTAGACAAACAAGGAGTGTACAAATTAACTTGTACATGCCATTATAGCTACATCGGGCAAACAGGACGAAAAATTAAGACCAGATTTAGGGAACACATTAGAGATTATAACAAAAGACTACGAGAACCAAAATCGACTCCAGAATCAAACTTCGCGAACCATATATTTGACAACAAATGTACACCAGGACATATTAAGACAACGGTTAAACTGCTTCACACACAGCACAAAGGAAGGAGACTAAATGTATTGGAAAACATGGAAATATACAAACAAAAAACGTTTGACGGACGAATAATAAATGAACAAATAAACACTGCTTCGGACACAATATTTGAACCGTTGAAACATTTTTACAGGAAAACAAACACTACACCAGCACAAAAACGTTACGCAGGTGCGCAAGACCAAGGCAATAAAGAACATCATAAACGTACAATTACAGATTATTATGTCACATAAAAGAGGAAAAAAAAAGAAAAAACCCAATAGGTTCACACATAAACAAAAACGGACAACAAGCGTGATCGTAAAAGAAATTAGGTAGGAAAGAAGACGAACGAAAAAGGGAGCGACAAATTAGGTAAAAAGAGACAAACAAAAAAGGAGAGAGAGATGTAGGCAAAAAAGACAGAAAGGGACGAACGCAATAACATGAAGGGAGACACGAACTATATAAACACAACTGACGATAGAACGCAACTAGTACGAAAAGAACACTGAAGATGGCAAACAGCCGAAACCGGTTTGTTCACAGACCAAATTTGACGAGGGTCGACGGAAAACCGTACCCAAACAAAAGAAATTTTTACCCCGTCGGAGAATCCAAGCACATATCGAAAAATTAAAAGCGCCAATTTGGGTAATTAAGTTACAGAAAATTTAAATCAAATAACGGAGTTTCAGCGTTTTAAAATTGACAATAAATTTTCTGGAAGCCTGTCAAGCATTTCGTTCAGTAAGTTTTTTAAAAAAGGAAGTAGAAAGACAGATCACCAAGATATATAAAAAAATGGCAGCTACTAAAAGTACCCCTTACGCTTTTTTTTATTGCAATTTTATTGTAGATCAGTTAAAAAAAATAACCAAAAATATTGCCAAGTACTTTAGAAATAGCCAGATATCCCGCCAGCTATAATTCTAAAATATTCATCTAAGGATTTCTGCCGTCATAGTTGACAGCACTGGTTATTACTTCTTTACTTCTAGACACAAAATTTAATATATAGATATTTGTACAAACTTGTTACTAATCTACATCTGAAACATGTTGTATACTTTAAGTAGTATTACAAATTTCTGCAGAAAAACGATAAATTGTTGTGACAGATTAATATCTGGAATTTTTTCCATCTTAAACTTCGATTCTTTACATGGTATTTTTATATTTGTATGTAGCGGTATTTGTTGAATGCAGGTTTTATTTCGAATTTTTTTTTAATTATTTATACTTTTATTTGCCATCAATTTAGAATAATAAACAAATTTGATTATAAAAAAAAAATAAATAACAAAATTGTTAATATAAGTAATATAATAATAATTATAAAAGTATTACATAAAAGGCAGATGTAAAGTATGTTTTCTTTTAAGATTTTGAATTTCATCGACCTCGTCAAGTAATGCAATTGCCAATGCCTTATTATGGTTGCTAAGACTATTTAAATAGTTAGAGCTGTATTTTCTTATTTCATGTTTAACAAATGGTATTTTATCGTCATGATGTAATGATTTATTAGTTATGTGAAGTGGGGCGTTCGCAATGGATCGAAAAGCTTTGGATTGAAATATTTGTAAGATTTCAATATTTAAGTTGCTGGCAGTTCTCCAAAGTTCTAAGCCGTAAGTCCATGTGTGTTTCAAAATAGTTTGTTTTCAAGTGAATGTTTAAATGCACGCCGAAGTAGCCAATATAAATTTATTATCCGATTGCTTTCTTTTAGCAGCTGTAGGCTAGGTACTAGCTTGTAGTAGTGTACTAGCTTGTCAGTATGGGCGTTGTGGGTTCGATTCCACAAATTGACTGTCGGTGGGGCTACTCAGCGATGAAGGCATAGTCACTGGTCGCTGTGCTGTCTTATATACGGCAGTTAATTTCCGACTATCCTTCTACTTTCACCACCTGTTTCATCTATTCTCTATCCCTTTCCTAAAGAATGTAGCACGGTACTTGACTAAATAGGCATTGTTGCCTGAAGTGCTACTTCTCTTTACAAATAAAACAAAAATAAAAAGCTTTTATATGAGCCTTCCATATTAATCTTCTGTCCATGTAAATACCCAAATATTGTTTCTCTTCTAAGAATTTCTACGTTGTTAAGATATACAGGTGGGCACGTTTCTCTTCCAGTTTTGAATGTTATATGATTAGATTTTTTAGTATTTACTACAATATTCAGTTAGTTGACCAGAGATGAAGAATATCGAGTGCACATGGTAAACTATTAAGTTGCTATTGTGATATCATCATGTGTTGGCATTATCATGTTTTAACATAGAATATACAGTGTTCTCGTCCCAGCATTGATTGTGAAAATTTTTGAGAAGTCGTTATTAGTTTTGACAAAAAAACAAAGATTTTTTAAATATGAAGAAAAGAATCACCTGAAGCCAAATTCATAATCAGGGATAATTATTAAGAAGAGGCGTTAAATGTTTAAATAATAATTTTTCGAACATTTTTGAAAAAAGTTTTAATAATAATTTTTCAAAAATTAAAAAAAAATGGGAAAAAGATTTATCGGTCTGTAGAAGAAAGCCGCATTTTCCACTTTATTTGGTTTTAAGATCATTATAATCTCCGCACACGTCCATTGAAAAAGAAAGTGTTGAAGCCACAAGATAGAGTTATATATATAAGTGGCAAAATATAAAAGCTTTATAGGGTAAATGTCTAATGATAGTTGCATCTATTTTAGCATACCCCGTAGATTTTTTGTTGTTAAAAATATTTATTTTCGTTTTTGTTTCAACCGCTGTAATATATTTTATTGGCAAATTCATTTGGCATGCAATATCTAAATAATGTCGAATATTTTCACCATTGATGTTAGTTAAATAAGGGTTAAAGGTATTTTCTAGAAAGCTCTGGATTTCTTTACCTGCTTTATACCATGAGCCGTCTGAGTTTTCAATAGGGTCATATCTTTTCTTGCTTTATATTGCTCGAAATCTTTGTTTTCATTTTGATTCTTTAAAGCTCGTAAAGTCAAATTTATGGAGTAATTATTTTCTTTCGGTAATTTTATTGCAAAGTTCCAGGATATTTTAAAAATTAGTTTATTGAGTTCTTACGCCTTTATTCGACAACGTTAACACCTCAATTGTACTACTGTTTAAAAGAGAGAGCTTTTACTTGAAAACTCATTTACAAACTCAAAAACTCTAATTCAATGCATTACATATAGATGACGTTGTTGTCATTATCTAGTGTATGTGTGTGTTTGGTTGTGTGTCTTCTTGTTTTGTGATAGTTATTTTTATTTTCTGATTGTTTACCATAGTTCATCGAATTTTACAGTAGCAAAACACACAACAACAACAATTTAGTTTTTTTAGTGATAATTATCTATTTATAACTTAAACTATGCCCCTTCGTAAAAATAATTATTTTACAATCATTTATATTGTCTGACCCTTTTTGGTGCAAGCAAGTGTCTGGGATAGAAAATCTATTTCACTAAAACTAGTCTCCCTATGAGTTTACTGACATAAGGAAAAAATTTATTAAAACAGGGATGAATTATGTATTCC
Organism: Trichopoda pennipes; assembly: GCA_030448955.1. Classification (NCBI taxonomy): domain Eukaryota; kingdom Metazoa; phylum Arthropoda; class Insecta; order Diptera; family Tachinidae; genus Trichopoda; species Trichopoda pennipes. The sequence continues at coordinate 9,851,404 of JASKUP010000042.1, forward strand.
GCTATGCCAAATCTAATCCCATCTTCGCAATAGTGAAAATTATAAAGATGTGTATTAATAGGAGGCAAAATTTAATTACTTAAAATATTTTAAACTCGCTTTACCTTATTTAAGATTTTGTTGGTAAATTTTCGGTTTTAGATGAAATTAAATTTTTATAATAATTAAAAATTTCGGGAAAAAATACACCACTTTTACATGCTGGTAAAAATGTGATATCCTAATGAAATACCGATAGTTAAGTAAAATTAATATTTTTCAGATTTAATTTAATATTTATTGAGCCTTTTTTTAACAGTAAGTGAAATAGAAACAAAGAAAACAACAGAACAACTTAAGACTAGAATGTATTATCTTAATTACCAATTAGTAATAAATATTTATTAGTTCCATTCATATTAAGAGTAAATCGCAAAATGAATACAAAAAGTTACACTGAATTGGAGATTTTTTAAATTAGAAAATATTTTTTTATATACATATTTTTAAAAATTTTTTCTTTCGAAATTAATATTAAACAAATCAAAAGTTTCAATTTTGTAGTAACTTTTTTGATAGTTATTATTGCCTCCTGATTTGTTCTATGGAAAACGAAAATTCAGTATCTGAAAAATAGCTGTATGCGGATGATTCTCTTCTTTATTCTCACAATGAATCGCCTAATGAAGCATTAAAGCAAGTTTCCAATCATCTTATAATGGTAAAACATTTTTATGATGACTGGGGAGTCAAATTAAATACTTCAAAATGCAAAGCTATCTGTCTTCGTAATGCCTCTGGAAAATGTAGATATTTTGTTGTCCCTGAGAGTAAAAAGCTAAAACTTTTTCTTGACGGTATTGAAATTCCCTTTACTAGAATTTTAAAATATCTTGGAATAAATTTTAACAATCTCTTGAAGTTTAATGATCATGCGCGAATCGTTTTAAATAAATCTTACAGAATTTTGGGAGCATTCGCAAATATTTTGTAATTAATTTCGAAAGAAAGAATTTTTAAAAATATGTATATAAAAAAATATTTTCTAATTCAAAAAATCTCCAATTCAGTGTAACTTTTCGTATTCATTTTGCGATTTACTGTTAATATGAATGGAACTAATAAATATTTGCAACACTTGATTTCTTCACAGCAATTTATTTTTATTCATACAAAGCAAATAATAACGTATCATCTTGGTTGCTGAACCGATAGCAAGATACACATACGTCACTCCCGACATCAAAATGTTGATCATACTTGTCTTGCTTGTCGTTTAGCAAAACCACAATAAAAACATGTGTAAATTGTTTGGTCTATGAGTGCAAGTTCAACTTCCAAAATACTCACACATACATACGTCCGAACATGCATGCGATCCATCAAATACAGACGCACTTTACAATAATATCGTAAGTTATTTTTACTTACAAATAGATATTTTTATGTAGCCACATGGGAGTGAAAAGTATCTGCATCAGAGATGGCAAAGTAATTTATTTTTCGTAAAATTCAAACCCGTAATAATAATTAATTTATTAATATTTTACAATTTTATTACTCTTTCTGTTACTTAGTAGTCAATTTTAACAATAAATATTTCAAGTGTCGTACAAGTCTAAATCTTGGAAGGTTAGTCAAACTCTTTTTTGTTATCTGTAAGAGAATTAGGAAAGAGATTAAGTGTATAACTGAACTAAGTAAGTAGAGTACAAAAGAAAATACTATTGGGTGTATGTGTGGAAGACAGAAACTGGTTACAATTTCCTGATGTTTTCGATTTATGTACCCCAACATTTTATTTTTTAACACCATTTGCCTGAGAATTCATATAAATAACGAGTCAAGCAATTTTTCTTTGAATATTAATATGTCTTCGTTCAATAAGCACAAAAATATGGCTCTTATGCTTAATACAATTTCACAAAATATAAATACAATTTAAAAAAGTTTCAAATTGTACCAACCAATACGAAAATTTTGTGTATCATCCCTGATCTGGATACAGCTATTTAATGGTGGCTTTCTCGCGTAAAACATCTATGATAATCATGTAAACAGATCTGAGATGTGTTCAAACCCATTAGAAAATTTTCACTTCATAAAATTTTTAAAATATATTAACTAACGACATGAATTTATTTCCTATTTACACAATTAACGTGAGTGTTGCAAGTGTGTGAATAGTTTTCCTATTTTAAGTATAACACACAAAATTGTCGCAATGCGTTAAAACAATACTTCGTAAATAATGGTTTTTGCAATATGTTTTATTTTATTTGCATTGGAAAAATGTAACTTCTTTCAGAAATTTCCGTTTTTACTATAGAATTTTCTATTTTTGTTAAAAAATTTCTATCATTATTTTTAATAAAGGAAGGGAAAATTTAAGGGAAGAATGTCAAGAATTCAGCTGCCATGCTTTGATATTTATTTAGCAAACAGTTAAACAACTTTATGTGTGGAACATTACACTCTTGAACAAAGAATATTGATTGTGAAAATCTACTATAAAAATGGTGATATTTTCACTGTACTCACTCCTTCTGAGACGACTGTGCACAATGCAATCGCTAAATTCAAGACTTTAGGTACTGTTATTGACAATAGATCACGACAATACGCTCGTAGTTGCTGTAGTGATGCACACATAGCTGCTATAAAGCAAAGTGTTGAGAATGTGGTTGGAACATTAACTTGTCGAATTTCGCAGCAATTGGGCATCCCTAGAGGCACTTTGCGCAAAATTTTTCATAAAGATTTTTATCTTAATGCTTATAAAGTTCAAATCGTTCAAGAATTAAAGTCGACTGACCATTGCATCTTGATTTGACGATATGAACTGGCCGTCTGAGTCGTGTAATTTACGCCACTGGACTATTTTCTCTGGGGCTACTTGCAAGATCGAGTGTACGTAAATAACTCGTAAACAACTCGTAAACAACTAGCGCTCTGAAAAATTAAATTTTGCGCTGCGTTAACGAAATAAGTGAAGCTTTTTTGCAAAATGTGCTTCATAATTTTTGGGTGTCTTAAGTCAACTTAGGTTCACAAATCTCAAAATTATCCCACCCGTTATGATTCTAAAAATTTCATTAGAGAGTATTGTCTTGATTGTTAGACTTTTTGATTAACTTTTTTCGAACTTTTATAAATGATGTGAGATAGTAGCCCAAATGAAGTGATTCATTTAATTTTTTTTAATTATGTTGAGGCATTTTACTGCAGGCAGTCTAATTATACTTTTAAGGTGTCTGTGACTCAAACCATTTTTTAATATATAACAAGTTATAATGAATTGTGACAATCATTATAATTGAAAGCCCAACTAAGGTTCAAACTATTTTGTTGACAACATTTTTATTACCAACTTCGTAACGTGTTTCTGTTTGTTGAAAAAGCCCGAAAATCTTATTCTTATTTGTTTTATAATTTTCAAAATGTCAAAACGTTAAAATATAATTTCGCCTGATGTTGGCTATAATGCAATAATATATCCTTGGATTTTGTTTTAATCTATTCTAGTCGCCTTCAAACGGTTGTCAAAATATTTTTTTTCCTTTTCTTGAAAGAAATATCTCTTTTTAAATAAATCATGCTCTATGTTCGTTTCTGTACTACTAATAACGTGCGTGGATTTTTTCATAGCAATGGGTCAAGTAGTTTAGACACGAAATGTAATAAATCGCATTTTTATTGTTAACTAGATAACATTTAAAGAATTTTAGTCTTTACTTCATTTTAAAAAGGAATTTCAGTTTATCTCTCAATGTAGTTTTTTAGCCCCTAAGGTAATAGAAGGTTCGGGGAGAGATTAAAGTTAAAAAATACTCCGAGTGTCTTAAATATTTAACCGCAAAATTTTATAAAAAAATTCCAATTCCAAATGAAATTAAATACTTCGAAATTGTCTCAGAAAAAGAATTGGCACTTAGACATCATGTTTTATAAACATGATGTGATAAAGCTATAAAATGTAAGAGAGGCTTATTTCTACACAATGTATATACAATATAAACGATGTTAAATATTATACGGTGTTAAATATGTTCATAAAAAACAATTAAAATACATTTCAAAAAGCTAGAAGTTATTCAAAATAAAAACCTCAAAATTATTTGTAATTTACTAAGGCGGTACTCAACGAATCTTTTTTTATGCTCTCACCAGTAAAGGTTAAAACAAGTCAAGCATTTGAAGTTTGAAATAGATCTTCAAATCATTTTAATATAAAGAATATAATATTAAACAATAATAATAATATTTTTCTTTTCCTGTAAATGCCACCGAATAGTGTGGCGAAACATAAACAAAAATAAAATTTATTTGAATTTTATATAAAAACCTGCTTAAGAAAATAATTTCTACATAAATATTAAAAATGTCGTGGCGCTTTAAAGGGTTAATATGTGAAGACATTCACCAACTGTAAAACGAAGGTTACCGAATAATTTACATTTATAAGTCACAAGAAACAAACCAGTTTTTCCTTCCTAATAAATTTCATAGTTAAAACTGCATGACCTTAAGACAGGTTAAAATTATTAATTCGGCTATTAATAGCCAACGCTTTCAGGTTTGGTTATCAAATAAAATTGGAAAATGTTGAATATAATCTGCAAGAAATTCTGAGAAAATATCAATTTTTGAATTTGATTTAAATTTTCAAAATTATAAAAATGCATCTTAAGCAAAATTTGAAGTAAGTCACAATATTAGTCATATTTATGTAATTTATAAATACGAAAATAAAGAAAAACACAATATAAAAAATGCAATCTGTATAAAATTTCAAAAGGAAGACTTATCTGCATTTCCTACTGGTTATCAATTAAATTAAAATAAATCTACTTCCAAGCAAGTGACTATAAGAAACAAGCTTATTTCGGGAGCGTAAAATGAAGACAAACACAAGCACATGCATTTACAACGATATACTTCACACCAACTGCATAATAATAGTCAGGCCTGGAAAACCTTTTAATTTATTTTGAATATATACATATATGAAATAACATGTACACTTTATCATGGAACACATAAAAATTTTATTAGTTGATATGTGCTTGGTTTTTCCGACGGGGTTATAATCAATATTATTTGGGTACGGTTTTCCGTCGACCCTCGTCAAATTTGGTTTGTGAACAAACCGGTTTCGGCTGTTTGCCATCTTCAGTGTTCTTTTCGTACTAGTTGCGTTCTATTGTCAGTTGTGTTTATATAGTTCGTGTCTTCCTTCGTGTTATTGCGTTCGTCCCTTTCTGTCGTTTTTGCCTGCCTCTCTCCTTTTTCGTTTGTCCCTTTTTACCTAATTTGTCGATCCCTTTTTCATTCGTCTTGTTTTTTTTTTTTTTTTTTGTTCTAACTAAATCCTTTTACTGTCATGCTTGCGGTCCGTTTTTGTTATGCGTGACCCTATTGGGTTTTTTTTTTTTTTATGTGACATAATAATCTGTAATTGTACGTTTATGATGTTCTTTATTGCTTTCGTCTTGTGCACTTGCGTAACGTTTTTGTGTTGGTGTAATGTTTGTTTTCATGTAAAAATGTTTCAACGGTTCAAATATTGTGTCCAAAGCAGTGTTTATTTGTTCATTTATAATTCGTCCGTCAAATGTTTTTTGTTTGTATATTTCCATGTTTTCTAATACATTTAGTCTCCTTCCTTTGTGCTGGGTATGAAGCAGTTTAACCGTTGTCTTTATATGTCCTGGTGTACATTTGTTGTTAAATATATGGTTCGCAAAGTTTGATTCTGGAGTTGATTTTGGTTCTCGTAGTTTTTTGTTATAGTCTCTAATGTGTTCCCTAAATCTGGTCTTAATTTTTCGTCCTGTTTGCCCGATGTAGCTATAATGGCATGTACAAGTTAATTTGTACACTCCTTGTTTGTCTAGTATATTTGCCTCGGTTGTTTTATTCCGTAGTATTCTGCCTAGGTTGTTTCTTGTTCTGAATGCGGTATTGATGTTGTGTTTTCCAAAGAATTTCGCCAGTTTGTACGTTGATTTTCCCATATATGTTAATGTAGCCCATTTTTTTCCTTCCTTCTCCTGTTTTTTGTTCGTTCCAATTTGTTTTTTGATGTTATCTACGAGGCGCTTTTTGTATCCGTTGTTTTCCGCTATGGTGTATATTGTTTCCATTTCCTTCATATACATTTGCCGTGTTAGTGGTGTTCTCTCGAGTCTTGTTATTAACTGCCTGATCGCTGCGTTTTTGTGTTGCTGGGGATGATTTGATGAGTTGTGTATTATTGTGTCCGTTGCTGTTGGTTTCCTGTATATTTCATATTCGATTCTTTTCGAGATTATGTTCCTCTTGATCGTTAGGTCCAGATAATTAATTCTCCCCTCCTCTTCCTTTTCCATTGTAAATTTTATGTCCTTGTGTCTTCCATTCAAGTAATCTAGAATTTGCTCATCGTTATTTCCTTCTAGTATGCATATGATGTCGTCGACATATCTTGCGTAGAATATTACTCCGAAGTTGGTTTTTAATTCCTTTACGTATTCCTCTTCTAAGTTCTGCATAAATACTTCCATGAGGGTGGCAGATGTTGGATTTCCCATCCCTAGTCCTGCTATTTGTCTATATATATTATTGTTAAATTTAAAGTAATTCTGTTCTAGTGTCGCTTTTAGTGTACCTGTAATTTGTATTGCTAGTTCCTTGTTTTCCGTTTTGTTTTCTACTGTCCTATGAACAATGTTCAGTGTATCCATTACGGGAATTGATGGATACAAGTCCTTCACGTCAAAAGAGACCAGTTTTGTTTTCTCCGTTATTTTCACGTTCTCCAATTTATCGATCAGTTCTGTAGTGTTGGCTATTGTATGCCTATATTCTAGGTCTAAGGTGTCTTTTAATATTGTTTTCATATATTTCGAAAGTTTGTATCCTGGTGCAGATTTGTAATTAATTATGGGTCTCATTGGTGTGTTTGGTTTGTGTATTTTTGGTAGTGCTATCATAGATGGTGCGGCTGGATTCATCATTGTTAATGTGTGCGATATGTTTGGTTTTATTATCCTTGTTGCCTTTTTTATAATCTCCTTAATTTTCGTTTGGTATTCTTCTGTAGGATCTTTACCAATTCTCTTGCACTTAGAGTCTTTTATTAACTGTTCAGTCTTTTCGATGTAGTCATGTTTGCCGATGAGCACCGTTGTGTTTCCCTTGTCTGCTTTTGTGACTAAGATGTTGTTCGCTTCCAGTTTACGTTTTAGTTTCCTAATTGTATTGTGCTCTCCGTTTAAGTGTTTTGTAGACTTGGCCTCCTTCTCTATTATTTGTTTGCAGATGTGCCTGGCTTTCTCTTGTTCTTCGTTTGGGATCATCGCTATTGCGACTTCTGTGTCCACAATGGTTTGTTCTATTTCCTTTTTCTTGTTGTTTTCTGTGATGTTGTGTTTTAATCCCTTTTCCAATAATTGAGCCTCTTGCTTGCTGATGGTGACCTCTGTTAGATTCAAAAATCTAGGGTGGAAATTGCTGTTTTTGCGCGTTTTGTTGTTTGTTGAATGTGTTAGTGTCCCGAGTTTCTTGTTTAAAGTTGCGTATTTTCGTTCTATTGTTTTCGCGTTTTCTGCTCGTATTTGGTCTAATGTGTTCATGAGTACGTCGGTTGGGAGTAGTTCTGCTAGTTTAAGATGAATGTCTAGTAATTCCGAGTTCGTAATTTCTTTTTTGGCGTAAAGGTTTCTGATTTCGAATTTCACAAAGTCTTTTTGTGCTCTTTTTATTATCTTCCTGCTTGCTGTGGTGTTGATTTTAATCTGTATTTTGGCATATTTTGGTGTAACATTGGATGCGAGGCATTGTTTGTTGAACCAAATGTTTGCCTTTGTCGTCATAACTTTTAATTGTCGTCGTTTGTAAATTGTTATCAGTCCAATTGTGTCCAGATTGTAGGCCTGACAGGCATTTTTCGATATGTGCTTGGTTTTTCCGACGGGGTTATAATCAATATTATTTGGGTACGGTTTTCCGTCGACCCTCGTCAAATTTGGTTTGTGAACAAACCGGTTTCGGCTGTTTGCCATCTTCAGTGTTCTTTTCGTACTAGTTGCGTTCTATTGTCAGTTGTGTTTATATAGTTCGTGTCTTCCTTCGTGTTATTGCGTTCGTCCCTTTCTGTCGTTTTTGCCTGCCTCTCTCCTTTTTCGTTTGTCCCTTTTTACCTAATTTGTCGATCCCTTTTTCATTCGTCTTGTTTTTTTTTTTTTTGTTCTAACTAAATCCTTTTACTGTCATGCTTGCGGTCCGTTTTTGTTATGCGTGACCCTATTGGGTTTTTTTTTTTATGTGACATAATAATCTGTAATTGTACGTTTATGATGTTCTTTATTGCTTTCGTCTTGTGCACTTGCGTAACGTTTTTGTGTTGGTGTAATGTTTGTTTTCCTGTAAAAATGTTTCAACGGTTCAAATATTGTGTCCGAAGCAGTGTTTATTTGTTCATTTATAATTCGTCCGTCAAATGTTTTTTGTTTGTATATTTCCATGTTTTCTAATACATTTAGTCTCCTTCCTTTGTGCTGGGTATGAAGCAGTTTAACCGTTGTCTTTATGTGTCCTGGTGTACATTTGTTGTTAAATATATGGTTCGCAAAGTTTGATTCTGGAGTTGATTTTGGTTCTCGTAGTTTTTTGTTATAGTCTCTAATGTGTTCCCTAAATCTGGTCTTAATTTTTCGTCCTGTTTGCCCGATGTAGCTATAATGGCATGTACAAGTTAATTTGTACACTCCTTGTTTGTCTAGTATATTTGCCTCGGTTGTTTTATTCCGTAGTATTCTGCCTAGGTTGTTTCTTGTTCTGAATGCGGTATTGATGTTGTGTTTTCCAAAGAATTTCGCCAATAGGGTCACGCATAACAAAAACGGACCGCAAGCATGACAGTAAAAGGATTTAGTTAGAACAAAAAAAAAAAAAAAAAAAAACAAGACGAATGAAAAAGGGATCGACAAATTAGGTAAAAAGGGACAAACGAAAAAGGAGAGAGGCAGGCAAAAACGACAGAAAGGGACGAACGCAATAACACGAAGGAAGACACGAACTATATAAACACAACTGACAATAGAACGCAACTAGTACGAAAAGAACACTGAAGATGGCAAACAGCCGAAACCGGTTTGTTCACAAACCAAATTTGACGAGGGTCGACGGAAAACCGTACCCAAATAATATTTTATTAGTTATTTAAATTTTTGCCTCTTATTAATTAGGTAAAAACATTTTAAACCGATAAATAAAAGTCTATTTGCACTAACCTAAAGGGTGGACCAATTTGAGGTTAGGCAGTAAATTGGTTTAAAACATACACTTTTTTGACAATGTGAGTTTAATTGACACCAACGTAAAGTAGAAATTAATAATGAAATATGATGGGCCCATGCTCATCTCCAGCACGTCGGCCGACGTCTGCTCTTTTCAGAAAATTTTGAATAACATTTTGCAACAATTCATAGCTTATCTCTTCAATGCAGCGCCGGTGTTTTAAATGGTCCCAGAGAAAACAATTTAGTGGCGTTAAGTCACAAGAACGAAACGGCCAATTGGCATCACCAAATCGAAAAATTACGTGACCGGAATATTTATCATACAACAACTTCATTGTTTGGGTGGTCGTGTGACTTCTGGCGCCGTCTTGCTGAAACTAAAGGTTACTGATATAACAGCATTAGCCAATTGTGGCCACAAAAAATTAGTTTTCGTGGTTTGGTAGCGCAGAGAATCTACGAACGTTGACGATATGATGTTCCTGGCTCATTCTCAAAATTTTGCTATACAAAGGCTATGCTTGCATCACTACAGCCACTATGAGCGCATTGCTTTGGTCTATTATCAGCAACAATAACGCGAGCCCGAACACCTCGAACTTTACAAAGTGATACAGTGAAATTTTCATCATTTTGATAGTAAATTTTCAACACTAAGATTCTTTGTTTAAGAGCGTAACACTCCATCCCTAAAATTTTAAAACGTTTTACTATATAAATGTTAAAGGATGATAGCTGGATTCTTGACATTTAATCATTTGAGGGACAACTTACTTCCTAATCTCAAATTTATCCAGCATTTATAAGAGTTGATTTATTTGTTTTTGTTTTTTTGAGACTTCGATTTCTTTCATCTTCGTAACAGTCTGGGCACTACACTTTATATATAAAATAATCTGCCAACACTCTATAGAAATAAACTTAAAAAGGGCAAAAAAAAATTTAGCAATAATTAATAAATATGTGTATTTAACGGTTAGTAAGATAGGTACAGGGGCTCAACAGAAAGCTTTCAACTAAAATATGAGTTGTTCAAGACGATAAAGATTTTTTCTATACTGCAAGCTAATAGCAATTTCCTATTCAATTTGCAATTCTTAGCGATTATTCTCGAAATCACAGCCTCAGTTAAACGTAATGATTTAATCCTTAAAAATTGCTTTAAATATGTATTTTTTTATATAAGTTTTATTCAAACGTTGATTCAGATATGACATGGCCATAAGAAACATTTTTTTAGAAATCTGCTTTGCTATTCATTTTATTGACTTTTGAAACCAACATTGACTTTCGCAAAGAAGTGTATACGAAAAATTAGATTACGTTTCCCATTCCTGATAATAAATAATATGAATAAATAAAATATCAAGAAGCAAATCAAACAAGGTGTGCGAGCGTCAAACATTGATACCGCCATTGTGTGAGCAACAACACATGAGCGAATGAACAAACAATAATACAAACGAATGATTAAACAAATTAATAAAGAGACAAATTCGAATAGTTGTTGTTGTTGGCGTTGCTGCTGTTGTAGCTCATCAGCCATTTATTTATTGTTAACAGCAGTTGGCTTTCTGAGCAATTTTCTACACCGATATTTTTATAGACGACAATCAGTTCTAGTCTGAGACTCGTTGAGCGAGTTTCTTCATTAATAAAGTTTATTTATAAATTTAAATTTGAATTAAACGAAAATAAAACAAAATACGAATAAATGTAAATATTTCAAAGATTCTTGAGCAAAACAAGTGACTGTTCTATTGATCGGTAGCCTCGTAATAGTTCGTTACTGAGTCGTGTTATTGGTTTCTTTCCTTTTGAATCCGTATTGTTACTGTTGTTTTCAATACTTTTCATCGCTATTAAAAAAAAACAACAACATTATTATTTTTCTTTTTTATTATTTTTTATTGTGTTTCTTGGTGTTTTTGCTAGAGTCGAGAAGTGGCCGAGACTGATGTCAACGCATAAAATTAAAAAAATGAAATAATTAAAAAAGAATTTTATAAAAAAAAAAATAAATTGCTGTCGTTAACAAAATGTAAATTTTAAATGTTTAGTAAATAATTTTATATATGTAAAGAAATTCACAAAAGATAAAAGTAGCCGAAAAAAAGAAAAATATTATACAGACAGACAGACAGACATACTTACATACATATGTATATAAATAAAATATTATTAAACGAAATACAACGAAAAAAAGAAATTAATAAAAAAAAAAATATAAGAAATGTTGTGAAATTACGTGTCTAAATTTAAAAACTGTTGCTTAAAAATAATACAACGTGGAATTGTGTATTTAGCTGTTACTTAATTCATTACCATTTCACAGTTGAATTTCTATATATAAATTTGCTCATTTTGTAAAATTACAGTGAAATACTTATTTCCAAAAAAAAAAAAAAAATCAAACGTCAACACTCTACACTTGTAAAATAGAGTTGAAGAATTAATTTGATTCTTGTTCTTACTCTCTTTGCTGTGCTCGCTAAACGGCGGGTGAATGTGTACGTGCAATAGCTTTTAACGGCAGGTATGTATGTATGCATGTTACATTCAGAACAAAAACACTCATACGCACATATCTTGCAACAATCTGAAAATGTCTTTAGCTTTTAAATATTTATTTATAAAAATAATAAATATAACAATTTAATTAATTGAATAACACCAACTGACCAATTTATCTTTAACTCTTATTTAAGCGATATTAATTGCGATATTAGTTGCATTTTGAAATTTTTGTACATCGTGAATTTGTTTTCTCATAATTTTTATCAACTAGCCACACCCGTTATTTTTTGCTAACACCATCTTTATCAAATAAACATTGAAAAGTGAAAACATTTCAGTTTGAATCTGTCCTTAACCAGCTTAATTTTTTCATTTACAAATTCATCTACACTGACGGTTCAAAAACGGACAACTAAGTATTCCTTAGTACAATCACTAACTCTTCAATTATAAGAAAGTCATTGTTACCGGTATACAGCTCTCTATATGTATATACCATGGAATTAATAGCTGTATACGAAGTAACCCTTTATGTTGTTCCGAATCCTTCTCCGGAATAGAATCTCTTTCGAACGTATCCAATAATAGTATCTACCTCGCTGACATTAGGAATATTTAAATTGAGAAACACACATATATTGTGCTTCTTTGGGTACCAGACCACAGCCGTATTGTAGTCAACAGGTTTGCCTGGAATCTTATCACCTCTTCACGCGTATACAAATGTTTACCGCAGGGATATAAAAACTCAATATTTTTCATCTGACAGAACTCTAACTTTTAATATGACCTCTTCCTACTTTAGATCAATTAACAGCAATAGCATGGAGGATCCACGATCACATATTATCACATTAGATCTAATGAAATTTGCTCACAAAAGACTTGGTCATAACAAAATTTGCCATGGACACTTGCTGTCATAGTAGCATACCATATACCGACCCACTTAATTTCTTTAAATAGTGTCCTAAATTTAATACAATACGCAAATTGATTTTTTTCAAATTCCAACCTAAAATCTTACCTCCCAACCCGTTCTTGAACAACATTTTAAAAATCTCTGAATTTCTTAAGAGAGTTGTAGATGTACTTTATCTTATTATTCCATACGATAGCCTGTTATTGCCGAGTTGTAAGTTTATGTTGTCATTGCGCCTTAGTATTACCAAATAACTTGTAATTTTTTGTTAACAATAATAAAAAAATAAGTAAATAAAATAATACCTGCATTTATTTATACATGGGCAAAATTGGAGATATGAAGTTAATTGTCTGTCATATGATCAAATATCTAGAATTAACTTGTCATTCTTTGACACTGTTGACTGTTTCGAAATTTTTAAGCAAAGAATTTTAATATTTCAATTGCGAAAACTCACTATCAAAATAATGAAAACTTCACTGTATAACTTTGTGCAATTAGAGCAGCTTTTCCTCGTAAATGGCTCCTTCTGGGACCGCTGTGTTAAATTCGAGCCTCACGATATTGTTGCTCGTAATGACCGTAACGATACAAAGACTGTACAGCCGCTGTACAGCAAAGTGTTGACAATTAGCCTGTAACATCAACTTGTCGACGTTCGCTACAATTGAGCATTACTGTGCGCAACACTTTGCATAAAATCCTTTATCTTCATGCTTATAAAATTTAGCTCATTCAAGAATTAAAGCCGATTAACAATTTTTTACATCAAACGTTTGTGAATTGGCTGTTTGAAAAATTGAACGAAACCTAGGCATTTTTCTTCAAAATCATGTTTAGTGATGAGGCTTATTTTCAATTAGGTGATTGTATAAACAAACAAAGTTATCACATATAAGGCTCCCAAAATCCACAAATAGTCCTCGCAAATTCATTACATTCAGAGAAAAGGGTCGTATGATGTGGCTTGTGGTCAGGCGACAGCAATAACCTGATTTTTTTTTTGTTATTTAATTGAACAAGGAAACGCCGTCACTGTGAATTTTCTGCTCTACCCAACCATGATAATCAATTTCTAGTGGACATAACTGGTAATGTCGACATCAGTGGCCTTGGTATCAGCAAGACGGTGCCACAAGCCAACAGCCACCCAACGAATTCAATTATTGCATGAGAAATTTCCTGTCTGTGTAATTTCTCGATTTGGCGATGATAATTAGCCGCCTCGTGTTTATGATTTAACACCTTTAATTAATTAATTTCTCATGGGCTATTTGAAAAGCCAGGTTAAGTGAACAACCCACATTATTTATTTTTATTTTTTATTATTATTATTACATTATTTTTTTAAAATTTTTCGCCAAACCATTGGTTGACATCTTCAGGATAAACAAAAAGTATTTAAACAATTAATCAAAAATTAAAAAATTGTTGACTAACAAATTCAAAATAATCAAAAAATTTAAAAAAAAAAACAAAAACAATGAAAACTACAAACTGAAAAATATTATAACTATACATACATACATACATACAAACATACATACATGCATACATACATGCATACATACATGCATGCATACATACATACATGCATGCATATATACATACATGCATGCATATATACATACATAAATACAATTTTCAATATTCAAAAATTTTTCAGATGAAATCAATTTTGAAAATAACAAATTTACAAAACAACCGATTTTTACCATCATCAACCGAGTTTTACTTGATAGGAAGCTTCTCTTTTAATGCCATACAACTCAATTTATTGTAGTCGCAAAAATATGGGAACCGCTTTTGTCCATTAATGAAAACGAACTTTACTCTCAGAATAACATGAATAAATTTAAGGAGTTTTACTTTTGTAATGCTTCAGGTAAACGATATCTAATAATTTAATCTACGTTAATTGTCCTCGATTCCTTTAAACATAAATATTTTGTGATATTTCTTTTTACTTTGGTGGTGAAGTAATTCATTGGATTTGAGTTTTCTATAAAAATTCAGTTAAAATCCACTGATAAGCTATAGGAACAGTAGAGAAATAGCTTTCCCATAGTAATACATTCCAATGTTTTTGTAATAAATATTTTATGCGAATATCATAAAATATTTACGTTAAAAGGAATCTAGCACAATTAACGTAGATTAACTTAAAATGATTTACCTACAATAATTATACATTTTTTATTTGATAGCTTATAATTATTTGTAAATTAATTTAAAGAGCTAAACTTTTCGTTTCTTGCCAAAATGAAATGATTAATATCGTTCGCTTCTTTAAAGTGATCTGCATTTAGTATAAATAAAGGTCTTTACTATTTTATAAGCCAAAATTGGGAATTGGGAGAAATAAAGTTTTTAGAGCTTTGGACAGGAGCATACTTAAGATCCTTAAAGAAACAATTACCTATCATTAATCGCCACTTCGATTTTTTACAGAATGTGGAAGAATGATCTCAACACTCTCACATTGCAAGGTAAAAGGCTTCATAATAGATTACATTAAACATTTTTTTTTCTACAGTTTATCAAAAAACGAATTCACAAATACATAAGTAAAAAAATTACTGTCTCATAAAGTTTTTCATCTTTTAAGTTTGAAATTACACTAGTTGTCTAAATAATCTTTCTCCATTTTCAACCTTTTTCATTATTATAGGAGCATATTTATAAAAAAATTGTATTCTTATTAAAGTACTAAAATTTGCATTGTCATGTTGAAACAAAATCAAAATTCTCGTACTTTTTGCAAAAAAGTTGGCTTCCATGCTCTATTAATGAAACACTTCTTAAAAATGACATACTGACATCTGATTTTTCTCTGCTTTTAATCTATATACAGGAAAAGATAAATTTTATGTTATGGCACGTGATCAAAAAATCAAAAAATAAATTGTATTTATTTTCTAAATGAAAATTACTCAAATAATAAATTAATTGAAGTAAGAATGATTTAAATGAAGAGTAAACTCGATTCTATATATTTTGATCAAATATACAATCACAAACAAAGATTTTTTTCTTGAACTTGAATCGCCCGTGCTGCTACACCGAATGACAATAACAATTTATACGCGAAAATCTCATTTTCCCTCTCTGGACTTAAAGTAAAATATCTGCAATTTTTTTTTATTTATGAATCCAACTAATTTAGTATTATAACCAGATGATTATAAACTTGGAAAAAGTATAAACTATCAGAATTCAGTTGGGCTTTTTTCGGATCAGTACCTTCTTCGCATCTATTTGCCTTTAACTGTGCAAACATAGGCTAATTCAACGTATCCTGTAGACAAAGTTTAAGAGGATGAAGCTAGCAACCCTCAAAATTACCACCCAATTGCAATTTTTTCTACACTTTTAAGGTGATGGAAATTTTGATTAATTTTCATCTCGTGAGGTACCTGGAGTCCAACAGCCTACTGAGCGACCGACAGTATGGTTTCCGTAGGGGGGTGCTCTACGGGTGCCTTGCTGGCTTTCCCACCGCAGCAATTGTACAACTCCATACATCATTTCGGAGAGAGTAAGGTGGTGGCTCTAGATATTTCCAAGGCGTTAGATAGAATGTGGCATGATGCACTTCTATCAAAACTTTCTGCTTTTGCAGATGACAGTACCATTTGTCATTCGTATTCATTTGGTAATAGACCGAAGCAGTTGGAGGTGAGTTCCAAAAGGCGGAACATGAATGACACGCTAAATTACGATCTCGCAACAATCTCGGAATGAGGTCGTATGAATAGAGTAGATTTAAAAGCCCGTCAGACGCTATGTTGCATACTTCCGTTTAGATCTGTGTTCGGAAACGGTGCTGCACCTGTTACTATGGGTAATATAGGTATTACGGAATCGGAAGCTCTTGATGTTCTTGGCATGAATATTCAGTGTGATCTTCGATGGACTAAATACATTTTTCAGGTTTCTAAAGAAGCTTATAAGTGCCTCGGTTTTCTAAAACGGTGTAAGAGATACTTCACTCCATCCGATCTTCGTACTATTTATACCACCTATATCCGTCCAAAGATGGTATACAACTCTTGTGTATGGATCGGCGCCCTAAAGTCTATTTTGGAAGTGCTCGACTGCGTACAGAAGAGGGCCAAGACGCTCAGTGGGGGCAGTAGGGTATCCAACTCTATTGATTCCCTAGAGCATCGACGTAATGAAGTTGTATTTAACTGTTTTCGATGAGACCGCACCCATTTGTGGTCGGCTGGACAGTGAATCGCACTACGCAAAATTCGTTTTTTAGTAAAACAGTTCGTATGTGAAATAAACTTCCTCCAAAGGTCTTTCCTCTCACTTTTAATGACAGAATTCAAATCGAATGTCCACAAACACTACCTCCTCTTTCTTCCTCCCCATTTCCCTAGTTCTGGTGCAATGCACTGCATAAATAGGAGTCATCCCCTGAATACTGGTCCGAGCGGAAGAAAAAGTTTAACACTTTTTTATAGTAAAATCTCAAAAATGATTTTAATAGTAGTGAAGCTTAATTGCAGCAACTGTTCAAAAAATTCATTTGACGAGTTTCATTTGTCTGTTGATTGGATGATTAAACCAAACAAATGCATACCATTACTCCAATAGACCAAATGCTAATAGTTAGAATTATACAAATCATTTGCTTTGCTGCTGTTGAAAACAAGAAATATAAAAACATTTTCGCATAAAAAAATTAAATAAAAACACATAATAAAATAATTTGTACACAACGTTTGTTTAAATAAAAAGATTTGTTGAAAGAGGCAAACATTTCGGCCAATACAGAGACATGGCTAAATAAAAACAATAGATAACAAGACGTACGGTATAGAATATGAAGGGGAAATATTAGGAGAGCGTATTACGGAGGCAAGAGTAAATGAAAAATTATTTTTTGTTTTCTTATTTCTATTTCTTATGCGTCACATAAACATGAAAATCACAAGTTGTTTTATTTAATTCACAATAAAATGTTATATCCAATCTATCAAAAAATTAAAAACAAAAACTGCGAGTACCATTACACTTCTCATTACACTCCTGGAGTTTACCATCGCGATTTCCGGCCGTTGATTGATTTTCTACTAACCTTTTCATCACTAAGTTACGAGTAATCGTTAACACTCTTTTTAGACTGGGGTGCCGTATGACACTCAGGGCACTTCCACTGTATTTGCCTTAAGCATCTAGTTGTCTCCTCTCAGATCCTAGTGCGAACCACTATCATTGGCTCAGTAATATTAATGATTAGTTTCTTTCTATAAGTTCATCTAACTTTTTTTTGCAATGCCGACATGTCCCCTAAGCCTTACTTCTGATTACATGAGGTGGAGCAACATATATAGCGGGTCGAAGACTAGTTGAATGCGGTCGGGCACATTGGTACTTTAACTCTTTCGCTCATAAATTACATTTGCAAAGTTTTCATTCCATATTCATAAACTCATAATGTATGTAGGTATAAGATCTTTCAATTAATGTTCTATTAAATCTTTCGTCTACATTGAACTCCAGCATACTCCTATTATCGTGGTTTATCCCAAAATATTGCCAAGAAGCCTGACTTTCTAAACAAAATTCTGATAACATCGCAGGTGACTTAAGAAAGCATAAACGATAACAACGATAAGAGTTTCAGCACTGCATCCGCCGATCGTTTTGTTGGAGTGCCTGTGACCCAATTAATATTAAAACTAGTAATTGTTTGGCATAAAAGTCCAGAAAGTCCAGTAGGCATTTACTTATTTAGATTGAATTCATAATCCTGTATCTTCGATGAAACATGTCTACTCAAGGTAGGCTTCACTTACAGAAAAATGCAGATAGCACCTTTGTTCTTATCATCACAATAAAAATCTAGATATCTATTTGATATTATTTAATTAGTGAAATACAAAAAATAAAGGATGTTTTTATAGAGTTATTGAATTTTATGTTGGCAACACTTTTTTGAGTTATTTTCTGCGAAATTTTATATTTTAAGATAGCAACGGCATACGTATTTTGGCTAGAAATTGCTGTGAGTCACAGCAATAAAAACAGTTTCTGTTCGTATGAAAGTTGGAGTTTGTAATAGAAAAATAAACCAAAATGTATCAGCTAACGTACCACACACACAAAAACTAATTTTTCCACTTTTTAACTATTTTTTACCTCTAGTTATTCTTTCAAAAGCTAATGGATGGGAAATATTACGTACATTGCGCTTCGCTATCATGCTGTCGACTTCGTCACTAACTGGCAAATTTTATTTGTATACCAAAGCAAATAACCAAACAACTATTCTGCTGAGTTTAATGAGACAACAAGAGAAGTTCATTTTTTTTTGAGCTGGATAATTTCTAAATCTGAAATATAAAATACAGACAGTTACCCTAAATTGGAGGTGATATAAAAATGCGCTTCTAATAC
Organism: Trichopoda pennipes; assembly: GCA_030448955.1. NCBI lineage: Eukaryota > Metazoa > Arthropoda > Insecta > Diptera > Tachinidae > Trichopoda > Trichopoda pennipes. The sequence goes on from JASKUP010000042.1 coordinate 9,870,520, forward strand.
TACATTTTTTTTTTGGCCAAACAAATACTAACTAAAGTCAAGTAAATTACATTTACTATTAAATGCTACTTACTTCGTCATACTTCACACAAGCAAAGTTATAGAAACATGTAATTGATAGTAAGTTCAGAGAACGTTGAGTAAATGAGAGTAATATTCTCCTGATACTGAGTTCTTAAGTATTAATATCGGGTGCTCACAATTGGGGTTAAGAATTGAGCTGTCATCCTTTGATATTTATTTTGTAAGAAGTTGTGAAATTGTAAGCATTAATCACTACACTCTTGAGCAAAGAATTAACTATCAAAATGGTTAAAATTTCACTATATCACTCTGTAAAATTCAAGCGGCTTTTTCTCATAATCAGACTCCTCCTGAGACTACTATGCATAATTTAATAGCTAAATTCATCACAACAGTAAGCTCATAGTGGTCGTAATGATGCAAACATAGCCTTTTAGAGCATTTTGACAATGAGCCTGGAACTTCAATTCGCTGGCCTTCGCAACAATTCAACATCACTTTGTGCAAGATTTTTCATAAATATCTACATCTTCACGTTTGTCTGGAACATTTGTGAATTGGCGCCAGAAACCACGTCAAAAGTTTAGTTATTGCATGAAGAAATTTCTATGTCGCGTAATTTCTTTGTTTGGCGATGTCAATTTTCCTCCTCGTTGTTGTTATTTAACTCCGCTAGATTATTCTTTCTCGGACCTATTGTAAGACCGGATTTACGTGAACAACCCACAAACCATTGACACTCTGAAAGATGAATTTCGAGGCGGCATTTCTGGAATAAGTGCAGCTTTGCTTAAAAATATGCTCCAAAATTTTGTGAAAAGAGCGAACTCCTGACGACGTGCTATAAGTGGATATTTGTCCGACATCATATTGCATTATCAATTCTCGCATTTCTACTTTACGTTGACAGCTTTAAAAAAAAAGTGTGTTTTAAGCCAATTTGCTTCCGAATTTCAAATTGTCTCACCCAATATGTTGTTGTTTGTTTGCTGCTGTATACAACGTCTGTCGGGTCAGCTATTATTGTTAAGTATTATTGTTTTTTCCTACTTCAGGTTTCATTTTGCATTCACTTTCTGACGTTCGATTGGGAAAAACTATAATTCACTTTCTTATTTTAAAATTTTACAATAACTTGTGTCGGGCTAGCAGGATTGAAGGCACATCAAGCTTCTTTACCAGGCCGTAAAATTTTTTTAAGGTTTCAAATTTCATCATCTGTTCCAACTGCGTTTTTCTTAGGTTTTCCTTAGCTAAGGCCCTTTCCAGTTGTATACTGACGTATTTTACTTACAAAATTCCGGATTAATTTATTTATTTCTTTATGTGTTTTTCTTATTATTCAGCTCTAAAGTATCAATATTCAAAGTGTCAGGTTTTATTTTTAAAAAAATTGTTAAGTCAAAACTTGCAAACATTTCTAGTCCAGCAGTATGTATTACATATGGATACACGAAAGTAAAACCTTTCAGTATCAAACAATTAACAATATAAGTAAATAAGCACCTCGTCAACCCATTAGTAAAGAAAAACGAACAAAATAAAAAAATATTAAAATTTATAAATTTTGTATTGTCTTGTTCGCATTACATTCATAACACAAAATAAAAGAACACAAAATAAAAAATATACTGAAGTATTGCTGGCATAACCTCCTAAAATACTATAAAAATAAGAAAAACAAAAATATAATAAACAACTACAACAACACTAATAAAAAAAAATTAAGCAACGAAAGAGCTAAAAACACAAAACGAAACAGACAAATTGGTTAAGAAACTTAAAATTTTGAAGGAAAACTCAAAAATAAAAATATAAAAAGCCTGAAATATAATTATTTTTAAACATTAAATCATCAGCAGGCGTAAACCACCATGAAATTATCCAGCGCCTTCACCGCTACTCACTCACTCTACAAAAGCGATTTTATATATTTTGTATAAATTTTCTTATTTTTATTTTTGTTACAACAACAACAAATCCAACAGTAAGTAAACATCCAAGAAAATCAATTCTTTACACTGCATTTCAAATTTTGTAATATTATTTCAATCTATTCTAAAGTAATATTTGCACGATTCATGATTTGATTTTTAGAAATAGCCAATGCAGTGATCGGCTATGAGGAAAGTTGTTACCAGTGAAAGTGATTTTTAAATCACTTTGTTTTTTTTATTAGTGACCATGATCATTCATTTATTCGACGAGATCGGATCGAATTTAAAATAATATTTTTTGAGAAATTTAACAAACGAAAAAGAAAAATGAAATTATTATTATGATTTACCCGATTCATAAATTCATTAGTAAACCTTATTTCTCACTTCAAGGAGTACTAGGTTCTTAGGTCAAAGAAATCAAATTACAAATTATTAATTATCCAAATAATTGTAACGATCGATTTAGCGTCAAATTACACATTTTTAATTACAACTTTATTAGGCTTTTAAAACACAGTGAAAGCGACAATATTCCATAGATTTCCCTGCTCAAAGTATAAAGAAACGTTTACACGAAGCCCAATATTAATTCTCGCTCTCTCATACAAAATTCACAAATCAATCATGAATCAGCGAGCATTTAATTTTAAACACTTTTTTCAACAACGTTAGTTTTATTGACACCAATGTGAAGTAGAAATTTGGGAATTAATAAGCCCGTTTTTCTCGCAAAATGTGTAAGCACATTTCGCAGCGCAACTTCGCTTACCTCGTCAATCCAGCGCCGAATTTTATATTTAAGAACATCAGTTGTGTGTGGATTTATCGCGTAAAACCTGTCTTTTAAATAGACAAATCGGGAAGTTTTGCCACCGGAAATTTCTCCTACAATCACTAAATAGGTGGCTGTATTGCTTGTGGCTTTGTCCTGCTGAAATCAAAGGTCACTGATTAAACAATCGTGGCAACAAACTGTGGTTGTTATGGTTTGGTATCGCAGAGATTTCAAGGTGATGGCGTTTTCTTGCTCATTTTTCAAAAAATACTGGCCGATTATGCCGCCTACCCATTATAATGGTTTTCCGAGGACCATTTGTGAATTTTGTGAGCCTCATATGCGACAATTTTGCTTGTTTACATAACCCCCTAATCATTCAGTTATTCAAAACGCTAATTTACGCAAATAACTAGTTGAACTTTATAAGCGTGAAGATGAAGATCTTTATACAAAATGTTGCCCAAAATGTGTTCAGTGATGCCCACTTGTTGCAAACGTCGACAAGTTGACTTTCCAGGCTCATTTTCAACACTCTGCTGCACAGCGGCTATACAGTGTGTGCAAAATACGGGCACAAAGATCGTATTATTTTGGTCTATTTCTGCCCTCTTATCTTATCTAATCAGATCCAATTGTATATAAATTTAAACGGAAAATGCAATACAATGTTAATGAAAGTATTGTTTGCAAATATTTAAATACAACAAAAGTAATTTAATTTAAATTTAAAATTTATTAAATTACACACAAATACACACACACAATAAAAGGCGGAAAACGATTTTGAAACAAATTATTTGCAAATTCTTCAGGCTTTTCTACAAAAGTCCAAATGAAGCATGAAGCATGCATCGTATAAACGGCATTCTTTACCATCATGGTTTAGAGAGCGATGCAAGAATAAGATTTCAGTTTGTTCTTACTTACTCAGTCTGTATCGGGACATGAGACTTTTCTGAAATTGTTCAATCCAGGACTTAATTACAGATACTGAAATATCGCTTATCTCTATTGTAAAAGCAGTAGGTTCCATATGTCAATGGAAATGTTATTACATTTTTTTGCTTTTTATTAACTTTTTTTGGATACTCTAAAAAAATTGAAATGAAAAAAATGTCCGCTTACTGACAAAAATAAATTGAGAGTTATTTTCGCAGCGGTACATCAAGTGTCATAATTAGAATCCGACAGGTGCGGACATTAAAATATCTAATTAAATGTATATTGTTTCTCCTAACATATTGTTAGTTTATACCTTTTATAAACGTTTTGTTATGAGTTCTTTATTGCAAACTAAATAACACCAGTTTTTAAAGTTTTTAAATTAATAATAATTTTATTTACTTTAACTACACAAAGTTGACACTTCAGAAGAGGTTTAATTTTACACAGACTGACTATCCACTTAGACTCTGCCCTATTTATATTTGTCCATTTAAAGTCTAGAAGATTTAAGAATCTTTTACACCCTTTGTATCACATTTTGTTGTTGTATGCAGTTTATTCAATGTATAGGCGCCTGTATGTCTGTGTGTATTTTTGTTTTTGTTTTTATAAGTTTAGTTTATTTATTCAGTAGTATTTATAACACTCTACAAATTTCTCACACATAATTATTCTCTCTTTACTATATATAATCTACTATGTTATTCCTCACAAATTGTGTTATCTTTCTCCTACTTATATTAATGTTCCTTTCTGTTTTTATATCATTTGGTAACAAATTGTATACTTTAAGTCCCTTAAAGAACAGAGATCGTTGCATTGCTGTTGTTGTTACCCTTGGTAATCGGAAATTTTCAGTGTTCCTAAGATGGTATGGTTTTACTTCCCTCACATAGTCAAGCTGTTCTGTAAGGTAATCCGGTGCGATTCCCATTTTTATTTTCTGAATGAAATGGAGTGTGTTCAATTTCAGTCTCTGATGAATATCCACCCATTTCAGTGTGTGCAACATTAGTCCAACTGGAGTGTATATACTGCATCTTAGTATCGAACGCATAACTTTATTCTGTAGTTTTTGCAATCTTGAACAACATGTGTATAAAATTGTGGAGCCGAATTCAAAGTGTGGTTTTATCATTATGTTATACATATGTATCGCCATCATCCGAGATATTTTACTTCTAATTCGTTTAAAAAAAAAGGCAATTTTCCTCCCAATCTTCTTACATATATAATCGATGTGTTCCTTTAGTTTTAAGTCCTTATCGATTATAAAACCGAGGTATTTAATTTTAGTTACTTCTCCTATTTCTTTATCATTAATTTTAATTATTGTTTCAGTTTCGATGTTCATTTCCAATAATTTATTTTTGCTTTCATTAAGTTTTAATCTATTCATTTTAAACCATTTATTTATTTTATTTATGTCGTGCATCAGATTCTCCTTACATTTTTTATCTGTGTCTCCTTCCGAATAGATTAATGTCATCCGCGTATAAAATTATTTCGCACTTCTTCAGTATATTCGGCATATCATTTATATATATCATGAATAATAGTGCGCCCACAATGGAACCCTGCGGTACTTCAAATTGATTTCCTACTTTGTTTGATCTTATGCCATTAACTTTTGTGATTTGCACCCTATTTGTAAGATATGACCTAAGCCATCTTAATTCATTTTCCCTGATGCCATACATATATAATTTCCTAATAAGTATTTCTCTACCAATGGTCTCAAATGCTCTTTTGAGATCCAAAAATATTGCCATTATTTTTTTCTTTTTATCCATATATTTCCATCTGTTTATCACATAATTTACTGTTGTTTCGCATAAAACTTTCTTCCTGAATCCCGATTGATATTTTGAAAACAGGTTGTGTTGCTCCATATACGTTTCTAATTGTTCCTTAACAATTTTCTCCATAATTTTTTCACACGCTTTCAGGGTATTTATTGGGCGGAATTCTTCACATTTATTTGTTTTTGCGATTTTTTCTATTGGTGTTACCATTGAATATTTCCAACTATCCGGAAAAACTCCTGTTTCAAGTGACTCATTTATTATTTCACGCATTGATTTTCCAATAATCATCTAGTTGTCCGTAATGAGCTTATTCGTAGTAACGTTGTTGAAATCTGGTTTATTTTTCATATTCTTACAAATATTCTGAAGTTCCTGTATTGTTATTGCACGAAATCTAAATATATCCGTTATCACAGGTATGCTGTTCATATATTGCACATTTTCTATTGTATCATTTATTGACTTAATACTATTCACAAAATACTCATTAAACTGGGTTGCTATTTTGGTAGTTGTCCTTATATTTTTTGTTTTTATGCAGATAAGGTTTCTGCTTGCGATTTATTTCAAAATATTTGTTGTTGTCTTTTGTAGAAACGGTTTCTTAGATAACTACGCAGATGGTAAACAGCATATATGTTTGTTGTTGTTTTTCGCGTATAAAATTTCCAAGGAGTTAGTAAACGGAAATTTGTTTTTGTCTTGCATGCCAGGCAGTTAGTAAACAGAATATCAAATTGTTGTTGTTTGTGTATAAAATTTCTACGCAGTTTGTAACTAGAAATTTTGTTGTAAACAACATACCCAGTAGTTTGCTTTATTGCTTAATTATTTTATTTTAAAACTTAAGCAAGACACATCCGTAACAATTTATAATTCCATGCTATTTATTGGCCCAAATTACAGGAATAAAAAACTAAGGAGCCAGTGAGTGAGTAAAGAATTACACTTTGAGAAACCTGGAATGTATGCTCAGCTGCTGCAATTATTACCGCATTTTTTTTCTAATTAGAACGACATTTATCGCGTTAATTTGTCGTACTGGCTATAGGAGGTAAAATTTCAGCTTAGGAAGTAAATTGTCAAGAATTCAGACTCCTTTTTAAACCGATGCACGTAATTTAATTGCTAAATTCGAGGCTTACGGTATTTTTGCTGATAGCAGACACTGTAAGGCCGCTCTACAGCAAAGTGTTGAGAATCAGCCTGGAACAACGACTCTTCGACGTTCGCAACTATTGAGCATCACTAGAGAAACTTTCCGCAACATTTTGCATAAAGATCCTCATGCTTATAAATTGTTAAATAAATTTAAATTGGCTGTTTGAAAAACCGAACGAAAACAACGTCTGTATCTCTTCGGAAATGAACAAGGAAACGCCGTCACCATAAACTCTCTGTGCTACTAAGCCATGATATCCAATCATTATCACTAACCTTTGATTTGAACAAGACGGCATCACAAGCCACCCAAACAATTCAGTTATTGCATCAGAAAATTTTCCGGGCGCGTAATTTTCGATTTGGCGTTGTCGATTAATTTTCGTGTTCTGGTGATTTCACGCCGCTGAATTATTTCCTCTGCGTCCATTTGATACATCGGTTTTACGTGAACAATCCACAAGCAACTAACGCTCAAAAAGATAAAGAGCGGTCCTGCAATAACGAGATAAGCGAAGTTTCATTGCTAAATGTGTTTGTTATTTTGCGCAAAAAGTTGACGTCTGGCGACGTGCTAGATGTGGACATTTTTTCGACCCCATATTCCAGTATTCATTCCCATATTTCTATTTTACATTGGTGCCAATAAAATTGAAGTTGTTAAAAAAAGTGTGTGCTTCAAGTCAATTCACTTACTAACTTTATATATGCCCACACAATATTAACCATTTGGTAAATTTTGTCAGTAAAATTTTCCTGGAAGTTGCACATTCTTTTCAAATTTTTATTGACCGATAAAGTTTTTTTGCGATTTTGTTCTGCCCGAACTAAATAAATTCTACAACATCATTCTTGAACATATTCAGTGTTTTTATCATTTTTTTTCTTTTCATTAATTTACAACAATCGCAAAACAATTGAAACGTTTAATTAAATCTGCACTAAAAAAAGACACAAGGCATGTAATGTTTAAGTAGCGCAAATAAATAATTGTTGTATTGGATAGAATTTTTCATAAATGATTTGTAATTGTGTTTCTTTTTTTGTGTTTTGTTTTGTTTTGTTTACACACAAATCTTTTTCTTATTTGTTCTCTCGTAAAGATGGACAAGCTGAATTAGTTATTTATTTTATTTTTAATTTTCTCCAATAAATTGGGTTACATGTTTGTAAAATAAAATTGATCATTTAAAATTTTATGAAATCTTTCAAGTATTTAAAACATTCCTTTCTCTTCTCATCCGCTCTTACACACTGTACGCTCATCACATAGTTTTGTTGTTCTAAAACAAGTTGTAACCGCATCTCGTTTGTGTACATCTGAAACAATTAAGAAAAACGTATTGCGACTTGTTGATAAGTTGAGGGCATAACCTCTGTTTTTATTTAGAAACAATATAGAATAATGTAAGATTAGTCTTAGCCATCTGTCAGTCTATCTTACTAAAATCCTATACAATAACTTATAAATATTAAAAGTAGTCATGTTATGTTGTTGATGTTGATATTGTTGTTCCCTTAAAAATGTACTTTTATGAGATCCCGATCAATAAATAATCATTTACATATTTTGTTTAAAGACTTCAAATCGAAAATACTGTATACATGGGCACATGTATAACTAAGAGTTATGATTTTAGCTGCGCCTATTTCTTCCAAAGTTCTATTGCCAACCGCGCATCCGTTGTGTGCCATGTGATTCTGCCCGATCTACTCTGCACCAACCAAACTTATATCCTTGCCTACCGCCTAGTTTCATTGTCCGCCCTGCGGTTTCGCCGTCGTTAATAGCAATATACAATCAATTTCATGCCTCCAGTGTCCTTTTTCCCACCACCAGCAAAACGACTGGATCTAAATTACCATGGCATAGGCTGCCTCTCAAGATGTATACTCTTCTATAACCTATTGGCTGGCCTGCATTCATACAGTGTATTTAATTAGCATCTACTAGTACTTTTTAATCGGCCACCATTTATTTGTGTTTGAGTTTTTAGTATCGAACTATGAAAATATAAAATATTTTCATTAATCTCTTTGGAATAGTTATCAATAATGGCTTAAAAGCTCTATGAAAATACCAATATTGAGTGGATTAATGATAAGATATGAGTATGTTTTTCTTAAACTGATTTACGAAATTGTATATTTACAAGCTTCGCTGATCGTGAGGTCTTGAAAACATCACCACAAATATGAATTATTTTTTAAATTTTAGTAGATATTTAATAGAAGTTTTTCCCAAAACTCTTTTGCGTGGCTGTAAATACATGGCAGTACACAATCTCTAAATTCACATTTCGGAATATTTATATTTTTTGCCGAAATTTTTGAAGATTGTTACATTTGATCATAATTAATATATTCCTGGTTAGAAAATTAGGTCAAAATTTTAAAATATTTAGAATGTTAAGTCAAAGTATTCTCTTTAAATGAATTAAGTTTAAGATAAATAATAATTATTTTAATTGATTTTTATATAAAAATTAATTTTTTATTTTTTGTTTTCTCGGTATTTCGCCATATCGTTAGGTGGCATCTTCAGGAGAAGAAAGGTGTGTAAAAAATGGTTTTATAAAATCAATAAGTGAAAAAATTGTTAACAATCAAACACAAATCAATAACAAATAATCAAAATGTTTGCTCTTTATTTATTGATTATTTAAAAAAATTATTTATACACTTTTCTTTTTCCGAAAATACCACCTAATGGTGTGGCGAAATATTTAAAATAAAATTAAAGTTTTGGTTAAAGTGTATTTATTTTTGTATAAATTGAATACTGGTAAGCAAACTTACGCAACTTAGAGCTGATATTACAAATTTCATCCTCAGGTAATTTTGCTTTTACTAAATTTGAAGAATTGAAGAACTCATTTGACATTAAAGAATTCATACATGTAAGAAACTCATCTCTTCAACAGAGACTTGCTTAGTTCCATCTTGACGTTGGGTAATGTTTTAAAGTCTTTTTTCCTTTAAACATTAAAATTAATTTTTTTTTTAAGATTTTAGATTTCTTTGATACACTTTAACCGCAGTAAATTTTAATAAAATATTTGTGGAAAAAAGCTTACAATTTTTATTAACTTAATAGGCAATTTTAAATGCCTTATGTTTAATATATAAAATATTGTTTTCCTTGCTTTGTTAGTGATATACTGACAATTCTAAAAATATTAAAATCAGAAGATTTCTTTCATATTTTTCATATACTCGGATAATTCATAATTATAGTAGAATGTTTCAAATTAGAACCATCACAAATTTGAATCGAAATAGCAACCGGTCATTTCAAAGCGGTTAACGCTCTGAAATCAAAACTTCTGGTTCTAATTTTTGGAAGTTTTTTTTTGTTGTATTTTCACTACAAATTTTTTTTTTGTTTGATCACTTAAGTAAAAGTTTTTCGTGTAAAAAATATACAAAAATTTTAGCTTTTTACAATTCTAATTTGTGAGATTTCACTCTATTCAATTCATAACCTTTAATGGATTTTAGATTGTATAAAATACAGCGAGACGTGCTATGACCACGCCTTTGTTAAAAGAATTAAAATATGTTTAATTAAAAATTTTTTCTAAAAGAATATCTTATCTTTTTATGTTTAAATATTTTTAATTATTTGTATTTTTGTGAATTTCTTTTGAAATTCACACTTATTTTCTACTAGATATTTCAGAGGCGCTTTGCTACCCCAAGAGGAATAATCATACTCTGTCCACTCTTTTAGCTTGATTATGCATAGTTATTAGAATTTTAACACTCGTACGTACCTATTTCAATTCTCTAGATACACTATACTTATTTTTCATTTTATACACGAGCTACGTTTTTTACGAGGCTACTGTTTAAATCTAGACTATTTTTTGCTGGGCTAAGCAAAATTTCAATATTAAACGTTTTATACTTTTTAGAAATACGATAATTATATTTTACTTTATTTGGGTGACACACCTCCCTTAATGCCCTTAATATACACCGGTTTATCGGTTTTGATATAAAAATAAAAGACTTTACAAAACACAGCTACCAGTCCATGTAGATACAATTATTGACTTTGTCGAAGTAACACTGCCCAATATTACAGTTCAGCCACTATTTTCGATAGTGTACAATAATAGTGAGGTAGCCGTTCTGCATTTCAATATTCTACCTACTAATCTCCAGTAATAAGACAACAATTTTTCGCTTTTTATGAGACACACCACGAAATATCGTACTTATAACTTTGTATGGGAAGGGAGTGCATATCCACTTTCGGTTTGAAAAATTTATATTTGCTATTTCACCATCCAGAAGGGTGTAGGCAGCTTCGGATTTCCAATATACCAACACATGTGTTTCATATACAAACGGAACCTATAGAAATTTTAGTCTATTGCGAAAACCGAGAAAACAAATTATAATTATAAATTTTTTCAACTTATACAGTAGAATCTCACAAATTCGAGCCGTCCAACAATTAGAACCGACCAGTTCAATGTATTGAACGCTCTGAAATTAGAACCTGTGGTTTTTATGTTATGTAACAATTCGGTTATCTATCTCTTCTTGTAATTATTTTCTTGTATTTTTGTATGTTCTGTATTGGGAGAATGTTTCTCATTGCACAGTGGGCAGTTGTTCTCTTTCTCTCATATATATAAATTATAAAAAAAAATATATATATAAACATTTTTGGTGATACTATTGTCATTTTCCGTCTTATCTGGCTGTTTTTGAAGTTAAAGGCGAGCATTTTCGATGTGAAAACATCATTCTCAAGCCGCGGTGTAATTAGTACTTTTTGGTGAGTTTAGATATCACTTACACTTATTAAATAAGACAGGCGATTCGATCAAGAATGAAAAGTGATAAAAGTGCTCTAAGAAACTATGACCCTTCAAATTAGCTTCTTAAAAAAGTTAATTTGAAAGAACTATTTACATAAATATTTTTTAATCTATAAAAGTGTAGATGCAGGTCAATGAGTAGTCGTTAATGTGAAAAGTATATAAATACGCTGGAAATTTTTTCGACATTAGCTAACCCACTTTTGTTAAAAAATGGTTTTTTGAAGTTTGAAATATTCACATATAAATAATGGACTGTTCTTCTAAAATGGATGAAAATAAGAAAAGGAATTGTGCAGAATAAATGAATAAATGTAAATTTCTGATCAAAAGCCAATAAATATTAATCAGTCGTGATTATTCGCATATAAAAATTTAAATACATTTTATACAATAGAAGAAGTCTTTTGAGAATTCAACGTGTAATATGGCGTCACAGAAGAATGTTGGTTGTTTGTATTTGTGCAGTAATGTGCAACAATTATGCAACAGGGTGACCCTATATGAATAATGATAACAGCGTCATCTACATGATGATATGAATTAAAATTTTCGAGTAAACGCTACAGCCGCTCAAAGCAAATAATCAGTCTAATTGTGAATGTAATCGAATGACACAAAAGTAGATGCAGTATAGTTGGGTGTGTTTATAAAAGTAAATAGCGCGTTTAAATAAACCGTGTAATTTAATTTAAAACTCTAAAATGAACTTAGTAAAGTAAACCATTATTGAAGCGTAAACGCAACAATATTTATATTTAAAGGAATCTAACACAACTATCTTAGATTAACTTAAAATAAATAATTATAATAAAGAAGCGAGTAGATTATTTAGACAGAGTTGATAAAAATCACTTTGCAAGCTCTAGAGTTAACAAAGCGTAATCAAAAAACCATAAAGCGTACTATTTATTATTACTTTTATCTTTAAGGGATATAAAGAAATGAATTCTTATGCTATTCATATAAAATAACATTGTCATGTTACCTTAGAAATTATTACATTTATAACACCGAAAACTGTCTCAATACTAAATTATCACTTAATTTTTGTTAAAAAAAAACTTTCTTTGGCGCCATAGTATTTGCATTAAATTTCGGAAGATAGAAATATATTTATATAATAAAGAATTATTGTGATTGCCAAAAAATTTTAAGTAACATTTAATTTTGCTACACTATCGCTATCATCCTTCAACTGAAATGAAAATCCCTTAAATACACAGCCCCGAAGAATAGAATAATTTTGGAGCTTCCAAAAATGTCTAAAAATCAGGTTGTTTTACTTTTCATACCATCGCATTTTCTCTTAATATTGACAGAATTTAATACGGAATATTATGTTTGAAACAAACTTAATAACTTTAATGTTCTCACTATTAAACAGCTGAACTGATTTTGTAGGTGAATAATTAAAAAAATAATTAAAGTAGAAAGAAAGTTGAAAGCAATGAAAGGGTTGGTTCTGCCAGTAAATGAAATACTGTTGTCATTTTCTTCAGTCCAAACCGTCATACCAGACTGTTAATTTGATGGGACCGGCAAACGCTTTCAATGTGATAATATCATTGTCAAGCCGTGTTCTGGACTGTACTGGTGAGTCAGTGACTATCTGGCTGACTGTGCATGTCACTGGTCACTGGTACTACGGGAACCAGTTACCCGCAGGACTAGGAGTTGGATTATCTACATATCAGCATAGAGTGGGGGCAAGGCGCTGCTACCGTTCACTCGGCTAAGGCAGATATGCACCCAGTGTGTATGCGTTTTAGGGCGTGGGTGGGTTTTTTCCTGCACCCAGTAGTAAGACCGCCATCAAATTAGGGCCTCACGGCCAGATGCTGATGTTAATCCTATCACGTTCTATGCATGTCATGGATTAAACCAGTGTATTCAACGCTATTTTCTTAATGGCTTATCGAAGAAGTGTTTGATGTGCTTCACAAATGAGGTAATTCGTTCAGTAAACAGTGTAAGCCTTTTTAGGGATTTGAAAGCATGAATATTCAAATCGAATATATGCAGCCGCTACTTCTTCAACCCTCTATCCCACAGCTTCGTCTCGATATAATGCATTACATAAGTAGGAATTGTTCTCGAAGTGTTGATCCAATAAGAAATTATTATTTGGAATCTACGTAAATTAAAAAAAAAATTAGTCACCCGATTGGAAAAGATAAAACATATTTAAATATATCGCTTTTATGAATATTTCAATATAATTTTGTTTCGAGAGTTTCATAGGTGGTTATGATAAAAACATTTGCTTGGGACACAAGCATAAATTAAAATCACCATGAAAACTTATTTGGCCGTCTAAAACTTAAAAATTATATTTTAGCGATGCCACCAGCGAAACACAAATTATGGGACAGTTGGATAAAAAATAGTGCGATACCGAGGGAAAAGGAACAAAAAAGAATTTTCCCAAATGATTTTTACATTAATTTACTTACATGCATACACACTTATAATACGTCTAGTAATAGAATGATACAAAAACATCTTGATATAAAAATTATACAAAAAGCAATTTTTGAACTGGCAGTAATGGTCTATACTTTCCAAATAAGGATATATGCTAACTAGTGTTTTATTAAATTTGATGATTAAAAACGTGTTATCTGGTCAGATAAATGCAAATTTAACCGTCAGATGAACAGTCAGGTGAAAAGCAATAGTGCTTACGTAACGGAACGTATTCAAAGACATCATCTGAAGCAAACTATTAAATTTTGGGTATGATTTTACGTCGACCCTCGTCAAATTTGTTTTGTGAACCGGTTTTGGATATTTGTCATCTTCAGTATTCTCTTTATACTCATATTATCAAACTATCAAACTATTAATCATATAGATGGTATCATGCGAAAAGAGGACTATCAGATTCTGCAAACCCTCCTTTCCAATTTTATGGAAAAATGTGCTTATCACAAAAAAGAAATTGTTTTTCAATAGGATGGTGGTGCGACACACACAGCAAAAGTTGTAAAGGAATGGATCGGGAAACAAAATGTTCAGTTAATGATATGGCCAGCACAAAAATTCCGTGCTGAAACCGATTGATAATCTTTGATAAAGACGGCTTGGGCAGTAAGAAGCGCCCCAACAAACATGGTCAATCTTTCCTAAACCGCGTAAATCAAGTTATTTTGAATACTTTTCTATACAAAAAAAAACTGAAATAGAATTAGTTACTTATTTTCTTGAAATGTACAAAATTTAAAAATTTAATAATAAAATAAAATTTGAAAATATTTTTGAGATGCTGGTATGGTTTTATTTTTATAGATGATGAAAGTCAGTGTCGTGTATATGCACGCACTTCTGCTCGCCACTGTATGTAAAAGTATATTAAATGAATGTGCAATATATGGTGTTTTTTGTGTAATCTATTATTTTAATCTATTTAGATTTTTTTATTTATTTTTAAATTTTTTATAAAGCTTATATGTTGTTACTTTTGTTGTGCATAATGCTGTAAACACACATTTACGTACATATATAAATATATTTAAATAAATTTAGGAATTTTAACAAAATAAAATACACAAACATATGCAAAGAACTTGCCAATTAAGTTTCAGTTTACAATTAGCAAGTTTTTTAAAAGGTTAAACATGAAAGGGACACAGAAATAAATGTTGTCTCTAATCGAAATATAATCTGTTTTGTCATTAGTTATTTCTTTTGTTTGTTTGTGCAAAATTTAAGATCAGGTTCGTAAAAAAATACAAATTAGTCGAAGCAAACTTGCTGAATTTAAACTAACACTAATAATTAAAATTTTTTGCGTTACAATCTAATTAAATACTATCAAAAAAAAAAGAAACCAAACATTACAGAATCTTTTATTTTTATCGATTAAACTATTTTCGAAAATTGTTAAAAAGATGTGAAAAACATGTACTATTGCAATTCAAATGCACGAGAAGACTTAAAATAGGTAAGAAAAAGAAAAAACTTAACCAATACAACGATTAAAATAAAACAATAAACAGACAAACAGAAAAACAAAATGTTCGCTAAAAATTCTAAATAGAAGTGCTGCTTCTTATGAGCATCTTAATGTTTATTTTTCGAATCTTATAGATAGTATGTGTTTTTTTCTATTAATAGGCGCTCAATAAAATTAGTTTAAAGTCCATGCACATGAGTAGGCATGTTTGTTTATTTTACATTGTTTTCCCAGTTCCATGGAATATAAAATTCATCACAGTCAAGTGGACTTTTAATCTAATTTATACTTTTATACCCAGGAATTTTAAATCGTACAAAAATAAAAAAAGGTTTTTTATGGCGAAATGCAGAACCAATAAAAGTTAAGCTGAACGTCCATACCATCCATCGCATGAAACAGCACATTTTTCTGTTCTTTACTCTTTTCAGGTTGCGTATTATATTATTTATTCTATTAATGCAACAATTAAAAATATTTTAATATATTTCTATGATAATTTTTGTAGTTTTTTGAATCGACCTTTTTTATCTTTAATAAATATCTCTTATTCTTTTTTACGGTCTTTTTATATTGGGACAACAAAAAATAAACTTAAAACGAGATTAGCTGGTCACAGGTGTGACCAAAAATATAGGAATATTTCAACACAGAAGACATCCTTATCTGCACATTGTAAGAAATATAATCATTATCCTCAGTTTGACGAAGCATCAATATTAGATATAGAAAAAAACTATAAGAGACGTTATATGTTAGAAATGTTAGAAATTGTTAATGTACCAAATGTAAGGAGAATAAATTTCAAAACAGACACAGACAATTTAGCTCAGAATTTTAGGTACTTAATTCAAAAGACACATAATTTGTTATAATTATTTCATAAGAGAGAATTTGTTATTTGTTATTTATTTATTTCCGTTTCCTTTTTTTTTGTATGTTTAAATATTTGAAAATTTAAATTTTTGTATGTATGTATGTATGAAAAAATATTTTATATGTTTTTGTCAAATGTTTTGAAAATTTTTTTCAATATGTTAATAATTTTTGTTTTCAAAAATAAAAAATTCAAAAATAAAAAATTTTTTTCCTGAAGAAGCTTTCCATAGGAAAGTGAAATATCGAAGAGAAAAAAATATATATTGTTAATTTAATTTAAAAAGACCGTAAAAAAGAATAAGAGATATTTATTAAATATATTTCTATACAATAAAATTTCTTGAACTCTTAGAGGATGTTTTATCGCTATCTCTTTTTACCTCATAACCGTATTCTAAAAATTACTATTTAATAAAAACTAATTATGTTATTTATTTGGTGCAACACTATAAGTAAATTCGTACAATAAGTTTTTTTTTTGATCAGCTGTTGTGTATTTATTTTACTAAATAAACACACTTTTGGCAAATGTGGACATATTTAGAGGGGTTTTTTTATTATTTTTTAAAATCAAAAAAGAAAAGTACTAGTGCACCCTACAAACGCGTTTATCGATAAACAGCAAACTTTTATAATGAGGCATGTGATGGATACAAAAACAAACGAGTCTATGCATTCTTTGTGTTTTGCTCTGCAACTTGTTACAAACAACTACACAGATTCTACTTTTTTGACGCATGCACGTAATGCAACAACGCATGCGAAGGATGGTATGAACTTTCAGCTTTATACGTTCTCAAGGAAAATTTTAACTTTATTATTTATTTTATTTTACAACAAAACTTAAGTTTTAAAATAGCACAAATATACAATGGTTAAAAATAATTATTAAAAAAAATGAATGAATTGTACGTGATGCAAACTACATTGCGGCTTTGTAATACAAAAATATTGAACTTATGTAGGTTGTGAGCAGAGTCTTAAATTACTTTATATTAGAATATTCGAAAAATAAAAGTTACCTTCGAGAATAAAACTGAACAATTTTCATCTTAAAATCGAATGCGTTACGTGCTTTCGTACTGCTTGGCGGCATAGCATTGCAGAGACGTATAGGGGAAATAAAGTACTGCAATTCTGAATTTAGCGTTTGGTGATCAAGTGAAATTAAAATGATTTAACATTTTTTTAGGTTGATGAGTGCTGATTATTTTATTTTTATTTTCGTGTCCTCAAGAAGACCACGCAGATTTACCTATCCATACATTGATTTGTCCGTCCATACATTGCATTTTGTTTCTGCATTTCGTGGCTAGAACTCTTCAATCTAATTGTTATTTAAATTTACGAATCGCAAAACAAACAAAAAAATTGTAAACTCTTACATTTCATTCGACTTTTCTTTCTCACCTGAGAACTCAAAAATTACGAAACAAAAATTGCTGTATGACCGGAGGCCAGACTAATCTAAACCAGAAATTTTGTCATCGATAGTCATTTTAATTTGTCCAATTGAATAAAACCCACTGACTAGAAATTAAAATAAATAAATAAAGAAAATAATAAAACTGTCTCCATTTTTCGAAAATGCACTTGATTTTATTACCAACCAATTTCACTCCAATAAAGTTTCCAATAGTCCGATCTAATCCAATTTATTGGATACAATATAAATTTGGAATATAACTTTGAAAAATTTAACAGTTTTGAATAGACGTTCGCAAAAGATCAAAAAAATATGAAACACTATTATTTCTTTTTAAAAACGGAAAATACAGCGTTTAATGTCTTGGATAAGAAAGGCTTTCAAGTCCTGTCTCTCAGCTCAGGTACATATTTTTTAAGCCGCACGATCAATAGTAATGCCGTCTTGTTAATACATTTCACCATAACTAGAACATGGTTTTTCCGATTTGGATAAATAAAACAACAGAAGATATAGCGTACTTCCTTCAAATTCGGCTTTTTTATAAAATTTATTTTATTTGCAGTCAAAAATATTTCTCTTTTTAAAAAATTTTATAAAAATTGAAAGTGACAATAATTAGTCGTTTTTGTCATTATTCATAAAGTTAACAAAAAATAAATCAATAAAACCGACTCCCAAAACCTGATTTTGATCGCAAAAAATATAAAAATAAAAAGGAGTGAAGTAAAACAAACCCCAATTTTTATTAACAATATTCATATTCATATGAAAATATGTATGTGTGCATAAATGTATGTATGCATACACATAAATATATTCGGCTGGTGTGTATAATTTTTTCACAAGCGTAAAAGTGACACTGAAAGCAAATAATAATTCTCTGTTTTTTTTCCATTATTTTCATTTTTAGTATGTTGTCATGATCGACCAACAAAAAATATGAAATCATTCCTGCTGACATTTTTCCACTGTGCAGCGAGTAACAAACATTTAAATATTTGAATCAAATTCTGTCACAGGCATTTATTTCATTGCGTGTGACCCTTTTTATTGCAAAAGTACGCACACAATTATTTGATTTGAATGCTTAAATGTTTGTCAATCGTCTTTCGTTATTTAGATTTTAAGGGAAGAACTCTAAGTGCGATTTTTTTATGAGATATTGTATTTAAAATCTTGCTAAACAGTAAACACTTCTTAAACAGCTTCTTGGTACTTTTAATTTTTTGTTTCTCCCCAAAAATCTGTGAAATGGAAAATATTTTACTTCGATGTTGCATCATCGAAATATTATTTGGGTTTTCGCTATTAGAATTACTTGTTGAATAAAAATGAAAAAGAGAAACTAACTGCAACAAATTTTTATTATTGATTTTTATTTTGGAATTTTTAAAAATTGTAGAGCTTTAGTTATTTATATGCAGTAGTGGTAGTATGGGTCACTTTAGTTTAATTCTTAATTAAATAAAACAAAAACTGTTTCACATAAAAAGAATGTGATTGTACCGAAATCTATTTAATAATATGAATATTTTAACATCAAATTATGTCAAAATTAGTTACCTTCCCTTAATAACAACTGAATAAAAAAAAATTGTGCACTGAAATACGTAAATGATTTATTTCATTGATATTATATCTAATGACAAAAATTGATAATTTTTGACACTTTTAACTTATTTATTTCTCTATGAATCATTTTGTTTTTCATCAAGAATTTATGATGAAATCGAAAATGTTGAGCAAATTAAGATTGCGTACGAACTTTTAATAAACTACCCGTTCTCTAATTGTGATTAAATAGATCCTTGTAAATAAAACCTTTATTTTTTATTGTTTTATTTGCAATCTAGTTTATTCATAATAAGGAGAAAATTGTATGAGTTTAAAGGATATGACAAGAGTAAATACACAAGGATTTATTATTCATTTTATCATCTAATAAATAAAATTATATTTTAAATCTTAAGAACCGAAGCACTGGTATCTAGGACTATCGGTTATAATTTAAATATTAAAAGATTTTACGTAGAAAAAACATTTTTTTAAACAACTAAAATTTTACAATTTATTTTGAAAAGAGATAAGTTTTAAAAAATTATATTTATTGATATTGTCTATTGAAGAATATTATAATGAATTTTCAATACTGTTATTATGAATTATATATATTTAAACGAATGTGTTGCAGGGATGGACAGTCAGCTAGAAGATGTTTAACTTTCAACGTTGAATTTCTACAGAATTTGCACACTGGTCGAGCGTGTCTGGAAATCAAATATTGGTGCGTTATTTTTGCATGTGTTAATCGAAGTCTAGTAAAACACTTATTTTGAAGCCAGTTTGTAGAGGTCAGAAGATTTAATGACTTTTGATCAAGGATAATTATTTTGTAGAATTAATTTTATCTAAACCAATTTCGAAGACAGACAGCTTTTAGATTACAAATGATGAGTCTGGATATGAAACTTTTGGTTTTAGGCATGAACATATTGTTACGATTATACCGTTTATAAACGTTTTGTTGTGAGTTCTTTATTGAAAAATAAATAACACCAGTTTTAAGAGTTTTTAAATTAATAGCAATTTTATTTACTTTAACTACACGAAGTTGACACTACAGAACAATTTACTTAAGATGCACGTCTTCAATTCACGAAGTTTATTTTTACACTGACTGACTATCCACTCAGACCCTACCCTTTTATATTTGTCCATTAAAAGTCTACAAAATTTAAGAATCTTCTTGTTGTATGTTGTTTATTCAATGTATAGACGCCTGTATGTCTGTGTGTGTATTTTTGTTTTTGTTTTTATACTGATAAAGTTTCTTCTTGGTATTTATTTAAGATAGTTGTTGTTGCCTCGTGTAGAAAAGGTTTCTTAGAAAACTACGCAGATGGTAATCAGCATACATGTTTGCTGTTGTCTTGCGCGTATACAATTTCTACGCGGTTAGTAAACAGAAATTTGCTATTGTCGTGCCTGCCATGCAGTTAGTAAACAGCATATCAAATTATTGTTGTTTGTGTGTATAAAATTTCTACGCAGTTTGTAACTAGACATTTTGTTGTTGTGCATATGTTTTCTTTGCAAACCACGCAGTTAGTAAACATCATACCCAGTAGTTCACTTTATTGCTTAATTATTTTCTTTTAAAACTTAAGCAAGACACATCCGTAACAATATAAATAGTATACAAATAAGCTGTCTTTACTATTTTATCAGCAGCTTCGTTTTCCATAAAACCAATGTGACTTAGTAGCCATAAATGTTTTACTCTTTCTTTTACCTCTATTAAAATTCGCTGAATTAAAACAATCGTTTCGTTCTTATTTCTATGACTGTCAGTGCAAATTATATATTTTATTGATGAAAATTTACATACATTTAAAGCTCCAAGAATGGCTTCGGCTTCCGCTTCAAATATTGTTGCCCTTTGAAAAAGTAGTCCAACTAATTTTGTTTGGCGATATTCGTGAAAAGCAGGGGAAGCTACATTTCTTATTTAATTTCTTAGAACCATCCGTAAAAATAAAATTCCAACTTTCGTTTTTATATTTGCTGGCTAGGTCACTGAAGAGTGCTTTGTAAATACATGATGTCGTAGAGCTTTTGTTAAAAAGTTGAAGGTCTTTTTAAAAATTATTGTCCTTAGTCTCAACCTATTATTATTAAATTGGACAAGTGATCTTGAAAGTTTTTGTGTTTTTGAAATTGTTTTTTGTTTTTTTGTTTGATTTTTTTTGTTTTATGGAAGATATATTCTTAGTCATATAAGTATATTTGCCCGTGTAGGCTAATAGGTAGTGTACTAGCTTTTAAATATGGGGGTTGTGGGTTCGATTCCCAACGAAGACCTTGGTTTTTTTCACTACAAATATAAAAATTGACTGTCGGTGGGGCTGCTCAGCGATGAAGGCATAGTCACTGGTCGCTGTGCTGTCTTATATACGGCAGTTAATTTCCATCTATCCTTCTACTTTAACCACCTGTTTCATCAATTCTCTATCCCTTTCCTAAAGAATGTAGCACGGTACTTCACTAAATAGGCATTGTTGCCTGAAGTGCTACTTCTCTTTAAAAAAAAAATCCTTTAATGTTAAATTTCTTCACAATTCTTGTCATATGCCAAGGTGAAAGGTATTTATGTTCCATTTTTCCGAATGCTCTAAGACTTGCTCTTATTGCAGCAATAAGAGAGGTTTCAACATTTTTTAGAATTGATTTAGGCGCTTTGCTGTAGATCACTAAACTATAATCTATTTTTGTCAATATATATTAGATTTGTTATAGTAAATATAATGTGATGTTTTTTACATTTTTCTATTTTCTAAAAGGCAGATAAAATACACGAAGCCTTTTTAGTCTTCGTTGCTATAATCTAATAGGTTTATGCTAACAGATTAGAATGATTACTTAATCTATTTAGCTATATTTCACTAAGCCATGGCGCAGTATCTCAGCGTTAGAATTACTTATAGTTCCCCAAAGTTGGATGCCGTATGTCCATGTCGGTTTTAGTATTGTTTTGTGTAACAGAATGTTATTTTCTAAGCTTAAGTTTGATCTTGGAGCCAATAACCAAAACAAAATTGTTTTAATTGTTCGATGAAGACGATAATTAACAGTATTTTACACAAGCTGAACTTGCACCGTTTAAAAGAACAGACATATTTAACAAGCAAATGTCGCATGTGCGGACTTTACACAATTAACTCTCATATTCCATTTTTTAAGCCAATCTTGAAGAGTATTTAATTGATTTTGCAGCAACTAAAAAGCTTTAACTGTTAATCTATTTATAACAGTATTTATAGCAGTGTCGTATGCGTACGAAGCAGTCGATAAAATGTCATTTGTTGGTATATCTACTGTAAAAATGACATACAATACTGGTCTCGAACCTTGTAGATTAACCGCTTAGAAAAAAGGATCCATATATATATGGATATATATTTTAAGTACCAAATAAAATGGGGTTGGGATGAGATTGTTCAATTTATAAAGCGTGTGAAATATTGTTCACAATCATATGACATAGTGTGCCATGTTTATGCCTAAACCCAAACTGGTAATCGGGTATATTATTTTGTTTTACTAAGTTTGGCATTAATCTCTGTAAAAAGAGCCTTTGAAAATTTTTTGAAAAACATTGCACATTATTTTCGGGCTTGCTTGGTTTTGGGACCATTATTATTTTTGCATATTTCCATTGCGATGGAAAACGTTTAAGCCTTTATATAGAATTTCAAACTGTTGTTAGAAAAATAATTCCTTTTCTTGGCAAACATTTTAAAATCTTGGAATGGATGTTATCGTAGCCAGAGCTTAGGGTAAGCTCATTATTTTCATTTATTATTTATATTTTTGAATCGCTTCACGATGTGATAATGTGATGAAGTTGTTATTATTTATATAAATACAAATAATATAGTGTATGCTGCCAAGCGCAAAACTTGAGAGCGGCTTGATTGATTGATTTCGCTAATTCCTTTTTTCAGTACGGTGTACGTAATATACGTATCTTTTGTTGTTGTTTGCACTGATAACGTACAAATCGGCGGATTCAGTTTTTTAACTAGCTAGATTAAAGCCAAACAATCTCCAGCTGGAAGTCAGACTAGTGATCATAATGTTAAGAAATATCAAACAACCACAACTTTGAAATCGCACCCATCATCATCGAAGCAATTCATACGGGAAAGTACAGAAAGAAAAAAAGTTTTGATACCATGCATTCCAATGACTTTGAACGACATGCCATTTAAATTTAAATGCATACAGTTTGCGGCGAGGCTTGCATTCGCAATGACAATAAAAAAATCACAAAGACATTCATTAATTATTTGCAGCATTAACCTGTAAAAACCATGATTTTCGCATGGCCAATCGCCTGTTCCCTAGTTAAAAACCAACCTACAAAAAAATGAGCGAAGGAGAATGAAAGAAAATCAAACGAAACAAAACATTTTTTTGGTTATTCGAATGTTGTTCTTACACTCAGTGTTAATAAAAGAGCTTTCGTATCTCTATGATCTCAATTAAAAATAAAGCATATTCAAAATCTTAACAAAAAATTTTTTTAAATAATCACAAACAAAATTATTTAAATTAGACAGAACAACCTTTGTCGATTCAGCTAGTTATTTAATAATAAAAATTTAAATTGTTAAAATTGTAAAATATTTAAAATTTTTTAATATTTAAAAAAAAATATTACAGTGATGATATTGCTTTTTAATATTCATTAAAGAATCAAATAACAAATGCGCCCCTAAACAATGAACAATTCCATTTTTTTTTAATTCTTAGAATTTAATATATTTTAAAAAAGTTCAATAAAATCTATTTAAAATCCTTTACACATGACTTCAGATTTAATGAATGTTTCTAATTGTCTAAGAAAGTATCGGAATGCGTAATTTTAATTTTTCTATGCACATATACATATGTATGTAATTTTCGTTCACTTTTCTACATATTTACGTGTATTTAAAGATATTCACACGAGTATACATGTATATAAACATATATTTTTTGTGTATTTATATATATTTTTATATACACACATTTACATACCAACATTATCATGAACAAACAGTGATC
This sequence comes from Trichopoda pennipes, assembly GCA_030448955.1. NCBI lineage: Eukaryota > Metazoa > Arthropoda > Insecta > Diptera > Tachinidae > Trichopoda > Trichopoda pennipes. Next base: position 9,894,886 of record JASKUP010000042.1, read on the forward strand.
AGTTAACTTATACTTAAGTTTTATTTTTAGCAAATAAACAATTTCTTACTGATAATAAAAGTTGTCTTTTGTTTTTCTTTTTAATTTTACTTGTTTAATTGTACTTTAAATTATATTTATCAGTTGTTTAATTACTTAGATTGCTTTACTAAAGTTGAAAAATTAAGGTTAGGTACACACTCGTACACAAACTCTTAAACACATTAAAAATACGAGTACTAAAATGTCTGAATAACTTTAAACATTCCATATTCTACTTGTTACATTTGTTATACGATACACGATATACAACGTATACACATATAAAGAGGGTGTTTTTATAGAGATATATTTTTTATATGGCAAGACCTTTTTGAATGTCGGCCATTTTATCAGCTGTTAAGTGACATGTTTAGTTTTGCTTGTCATTTCAACATGAATAGAACAACGCTTCCTAATTGGGCAAATTCGTCTGTTGATCCTGATTTTCATAAGCGAATTTTGTTAAGCGACAAAACTCATTTTTGTTTGAATGGATACGTCAATAAACAAAACTGCCATATTTGGAGTGATGATAATTCTCAAGCCTATGTTGAGACATCCAGATAAACAAACTGTTTATTGTACTTTATGGGCTGGTGGTATGAATGGTGCGTACTTCTTTGAAAACGATGCTGGTCGCTGCAGTCAATGGTGAATGCACAGCCCATGGTTGTTGACTTTTTTGTTCATTAGTTGAGCAACAATAATGTGCAGGAGCTGTGGTTTCAACAAGATAATACAACACATAGCTTATGCGACAAATGATTTATGGACTGCAAAGTCTGGTAACCGCATAGTTTCACGTTTCGGATCAATTAATTGACCTCCAGATGGTACGTGTTATCGCGGCTGGACTATATTATATGGGGATGTGTTTAGTCGATGAGCCCAAAACAATTGACCAAATTTTGCCGCGTTACTGCAGATATACGACCACAAATATAAACTCATCTTTATTTTATTCCATTTTTAGGTTCAATACCTCTGTAAAAACACAGCCTTTATGTCTTTTATCCCCTTCAACTTTTGTGAATGCTAGGGAAACTAGACAGAAGTATTAATGAATGGAAGTGAATTTTAAAAAAAACTGCGACTTGTATTCTGTTTATTGGTTTTAATTACTTTCTTTATTTTTGCGCACTATTTATTATCAGCATAAACATCATTATCACCACTATTTTACTTATTATTTCACCGGTGATTGTCATTATCATTTATTTAAATCAACAATTAAAAAACATTGTTCTTAATTAAGTCCAAAATTGTTTTACATTTCTCATTTGTTGTGACATAACCCAACGAGAAAAACTGCAAGCGGTCTACTGCACAAACAGTTTTAATATTTAAGTATTCTTTTAAGAGGGCTATATCAGCGCTCTAATTCCCACTTTATAAAATGATTCGTTTAAATAAGCATCACTTGTATTTCTAAAAGTGCACAGTGGGGTAAAACCAATCTTATTTTCAATTCAAAATCCATGTAATGATTAAAAAATTCAAATTGTAGCAGCACAATATCCGATTTTATATATTAAGTGAGATTTTCAAACCGGTTTCGGCTGTTTGCCATCTTCAGTGTTCTTTTCGTACTAGTTGCGTTCTATTGTCAGTTGTGTTTATATAGTTCGTGTCTCCCTTCGTGTTATTGCGTTCGTCACTTTCTGTCTTTTTTGCCTGCATCTCTCTCTCCTTTTTCGTATGTCTCTTTTTACCTAATTTGTCGCTCCCTTTTTGATTCGTCTTTTTTCCTAACTAAATCCTTTTACGATCATGCTTGTTGTCCGTTTTTGTTTATGTGTGAACCTATTGGGTTTTTTTCTTCTTTTCTTTTATGTGACATAATAATCTGTAATTGTACGTTTACGATGTTCTTTATTGCTCTGGTCTTGTGCACCTGCGAAACGTTTTTGTACTGGTGTAGTGTTTGTTTTCCTGTAAAAATGTTTCAACGGTTCAAATATTGTGTCCGAAGCAGTGTTTATTTGTTCATTTATTATTCGACCGTCAAATGTTTTTTGTTTGTATATTTCCATGTTTTCCAATACATTTAGTCTCCTTCCTTTGTGCTGTGTATGAAGCAGTTTAACCGTTGACCTTATATGTCCTGGTGTACATTTGTTGTTAAATATATGGTTCGCTCTCAAATGAGGAAACCCCGTTTTCGCGTATAGCTGGCGAGTTATTTACATTACAATATTCGAAACTTCAAAACTGCAGTCGAGTTTTCTTAAAGATCGGGCATAATTTTGAACAGTTTATCATGCTTTCCTTATTTATCTTCCTATCAGCATTACAAATCATATTAATAAATTCCAAATTAATACCGTTATTAGATTAGAAAATAGTCGATTTGAAATCGAAATCTGTAAACATTACAATCACAAACCATAGTCAATCCTTCCCTTACAAAAGGAAAATTTCTGAATGAATCTATAAATTTTTGCACTGTTGTGAAGAGAAATATAATAGAGATAACGACTGCCTGAACGTTAACCTATTTTTCACTATATATCAATTTTATTAGTTATGTCCTGAAAACCTAAGCAAGAAATCCAAATACTAAAACTGGTCTTTGAGGGCCCTAAATGCTTTAAGTTTCTAATAATAATATTTTGCGACCCAAAAACAAATTCCAATTTTAGAACTTTTAATACTTGATTTCGAATTTTCTAGTTTAAATATTTGTGATTCCTTCGACGGTAATAAGTTTTTGTAAAAAATGGAATAAATTATAGAAATCGAAAAGAATTTTCACACAGTACCCTTCAATTAAATCGGAAAATGTTTGATACAATATTTCATTTTAATTCAAATATATACATATAAATATATATATTGGGTTTTTTTTATAGAGCTATGGAACTGTAAATTGGCAACACTTGTTTAACCGGTGAACTGTCGTATGTTTAGTGTGGTTTGGCATTTTAACATGAATTGACTGACGCGTAAGCAACGCTTCCAAATTGTGTAAATTGGATCCAAAACAAGATTCCCGTTGATCCCGATTTTCATAAGCGAGTTTGGTTTAGCAGTGTTTGAATGTATACGTCAATAAACAAAAGTGAAGTGATGATAAACCTCAAGTGAATGTTAAGGCACGGTTATATCCATGAAAACTGACTGTTTGGTGTATTTTATGGACTGTTGGAATCATTCTTTAAAAATAATAATAATACAGAGCCATGATTACTTTCAGCAATTGAACAACCATGATATGCAGCAGCTGTGTTTTCTATATGTCAGACAGCTCTACCCAAAATTGATTTATTGAAGGAAAGGTTTGTTAACCGCATAGTTTCACGTTTCGGACCCTTTAATTGGCCTCCAAGATCGCGCGATTTAACGCCGGTATACTATTTTCTTTTGGGATATGTGAAGTCACTAGGCTATGCTGACAAACGCTTGGAGGACAACATTCGCCGCGCTATTGCCGATATACGGCGACAAATGTTGGAAAAAGTCATCGAAAGTTGGACCTCCAAATTATACTACGTCCGAGCCAGACGTGATGGACATACGTTAGAAGTCATATTTGAATTATAATGCCACAAGATTAGCTTTCGAATAAATAAAGTTCATTTCAATTTAAAAAATTCATCAATGTATTATTCCCCTGCAAACTTATATACCTCTATAAAATTCACCCTTTTTATATATACATGCCTTAGAACGTGAAAGTTCAAACTCAATTTTAAGCTCTAATATTCCTTTGCTTGGTGCATTTGAATATTTTTTTTTCTCACAGTCCAAACAATTTCGATCTGACCTTACTGTGCTATAGAGATTAACGCTACTTAAAGAGAACACCATGCCGGTACTAAGGCATTAATTATTAAGATTAAAGTTTATGTCTTTTGAAATTGAGGTTTGTGCATGAACACTAAAAGGACAGTGATAGTGAATTTCAATTACATTTTCGTAAGGAAAAGACTATAATGCGAAAAACTAAAACTATTTGAATATCAACAAGATGTACTGGTTAGTGCCTGGTAAATATGCTAAACTGCAGGATATTTCAAGATATTTCTTGAGCGCGAAAAATAAACATTCGAAATAATCCCTTAAGAGATCGAAACAAGAATCTATAAGAAGATAAGCAAAATTTCTGCGGGCATTGCCAATCTGAGAGAAAGTCTTAGCTCAACACTAAGGCCATTTCTTCACATTATTTTTATTGTTGTTATTTAACCCGAGTTCCACCGCACAGGGGCCTGCAAAATTCAAGAGAGGCGTAAAGAACCAAATAGCCTTACCGGACTCTATCCTTTTTTTTTTCTTGTGTTGTGTGTAAAAGATCATTAAGGAGGCAAAATATCGCAGTGGGCGTTTAGTTCAGTGTAGAAAAAAAGAAACGGTAAACAAGCCCTAGGGTAATATCAAGTCATCACAAAGTAGTGGAAAACAGATCCTCACAAATCGCATAAATGAGCTCAATACTCCAAGCATTAAAAACTGGCAACATTCTGAGACATAATTTCAGAACAACGACAGAAACAACTGACAAGTTAAGTTCCAGCGGGGTATACAGACTTACGTGTACCTGCAAACAAACAAACTTATATAGGGCAAACTGGACGAACACTAAAAACAAGGTTTACAGAACACAAACGCTCATACAAACGCAAAAGAGAAATTCCAACTTTGCATTACATCTTGGCACTCACGGACACACCCGGGGGAAATAGATGAATGTATGACATTACTACATCCTAGCAAAACAGGACGAAGACTAGACATTCTTGAAAGCATGGAAATCTACAAAACAAAAACTTTCATCAATGACATTACAAACAACAGGTCAACACGACCTCAGACACAAATTTCACACCACTAAAACTACTCATGCAAACGAAAAACACCCTCAGACGGACACATGTACCTAGATAATAATAAAAAACGGAGGTATCGATTAATTTACTTTGCATAAAAAATGCCAGGTGGCAGGCATTCTGCCTTCCTCAATAGATACGAACTTAACAACAGAACTACCTGAACGCCAGCACTGACTCACTAGTACAAACCACAACGCGGTTTGAGAATGATGATTTCAATGAGAGAATGATTTCAAAACAGCCAGATAAGACAGGAAATGACAACAGTATTTCATTTACTGGCAGAGGAAAAATAAACAACATAATACCAGCATACTGTTTTGTTGTTGTCTTGCGTGTAACAAACAAACAGAAATTTGTTGTTCTTTTGCGTGTATAAAATTTCTACGCAGTTTGTAACTAGAAATTTTTATTGCTTGCATAAGTTTTCTTGGCAAGCCACGCAGTTAGTAAACAACATACCCAGTAGTTCACTTTATTGCTTAATTATTTTATTATTATTTTAAAAATTTACAAAACAATAGTAAATGTCTTATGTATTTTCAAAATTGTTTTTCATTTAAAAAATTTTTTAGTATTGAAAATTTGTTTGTATGTATGTAAAACAAAAAATTTTTTCAATTTGTCGTTTTTTATTATTTTTTGTTTGTTTTGTTTTTTGAAAAAAATTTTTGATTATTTTGGATTTGTTAATCAAAAAATTTTTTCAATTTGTTTGTTTATTATTATTTTTGTTTTTCCTGATGATGCCAACCAACGGTGTGGCGAAATATCGAAAAATTAATAAAAAATAAAAGTTTTTTTAACATTTTTTATTAAAATTGACCTAGTGCTTTAAATTAATTACTAAAAAATATTAAAAAAGGTCAAAAAAAATTATAACTATTATATGAATAATAGTATGTGTATTATTGTAGTTTATTGTTTTTTTTTTATTTACTTATTTAAATTTAACTGATATAAGCGTTTTTGAGCTCAATCCTTTTAAACAACTTAGCAACAGCAACCTTATGCTAAGCCAACAATAGACTAAGAATAATTTCAATTTAATCTCAATAGCTCTTAATACAACAATCTTTAAAAAAATATACGTAAAATGGGTCATTCTTTGTTTAATACATTTTCAAGAAAAGGTTATCATTTATATTAACAGGGTTAAAAAGATAATAAAATAGATGTTTTTAAAAAAGTATCAATTGATTGCTTAGTTAATTTTTATTCTAGCAACAACAAAAAATATCATGTTTTAAAATTCATTTAAGTAAATCAGACTTCTAAAAAAAAGCTGCCAGATAAATTTATTATCTGTTGATTACAGTGCTATATTCGATTAAGCCGAATCTTATTTATAATTCACCATATTATTACCATTTTTTCTTTTATTATTTAATTTCACAGTCCACACAAGAGATATATGCCATTAAATCACTTCGGGCAAATGTCCACTTCTAGCACGTCGGCGTCAGTTATTTGAGGTTGTTCGCATAAGTCCCGTCTTTCAAATGATCCCAGAGAAAATAATCTTACGCGACCCAAAAATTCTCATGCAATAACTGAATTATTTGGTTCGCCGTATGGCATTAGCCGATTGATTACCCACAAAAAATTTGTTACCATGGTTTGGTAGCGCAAAAAATTAACGGTGATGACGTTTGATTGCTAACTTTTGAAAGAATACGGCCCAATAATGGTACCTGATTGCAAACCGCACGAATACGTCCTTTTCTTCAGATGTAATAGTTTTTCGAGGACTGTTTGTGTACAATATATTGTAAAATCTAATATTTTGTTTTAGGCAAGCACCTAATTGATAATGACCCATGACTAAAGATGATTTGGTTCAAAAAGCGTTGTTTTTGCTCAATTTTTCAGCCAATTTGCAAACGTTCAACGCAAACAATAGTAAACTGGCTTTAATTCTTGAATGAGTTAGATTTTATAAGCTTGAAGATGAAGATCTTTACGCAAAATGTTGCGCAAAGTGCCTCTAGAACGTTTAGAAGTTGAAGTGTCAGGCTCATTCTTAACACTTTACGGTACAGTGGCTATGGTCGTATCCTTACGAACATATTGTTTTGGTCTATTGTCAACTACAATACCGATGACACAGTGATATTTTCACCATTTTTAGTAAATTTTCAAAATTAAAATTTTTGGCTCCATGCCAATATTTTACTAAATAACTCAAAAAATGACAGAGAATTTACGTCCGTACCTAAAATTTGCCCATCCCTTATATAAATTGTGAACTTATTCTTAATCTTCTTTCATTAAAGTAGCAAAATAAACTGTAACTCTATACGGTGTAAAAGGGCTACTAGTGTTCCAACTGATGTCACTGTCATTCGACATTTGCCTCCTAATGTGTCTCTTTTTTGCTATAATTCGTGAATATAGTTTCACCGAACATTTTATTGCTCTTATTATGCTCTAACTTTGTCATTGGCATCAAACCTGAATAAGTTTAAATATTAAAAAAAGTAAACTGTTATAAGCTTTATAATAAAGATAATACAAGGGTGGAGGAAACTAAAACGGTTTAATCAGGACTTTAATAAATTTGATAAAGTTGCAAAAAACTACAAAAACCTTCAAGTTCCAGCCAAGATTTCCAGAATAATTATTACTTTTGGTGTAAAACAAATGTGTTAATTTATGTGTTAAGATTTATTTTCATCAAATTTAAATATTTTTCTCACACACTTCTAATTCAACCGCATTTAACAGATGGCTGTTGCTTGCACTGTTCCCTTGGTGCTAAATACATTTTAAGAATATTAAAATAAAATGACATCATTTTTTATTTATTATTTGTTTTCGCAAATAGCATTTGATTTGTTCATACATAAGATACTCATGACTTATGTACTTTGCTGCGGTTGGTTACATGTTCTTTTCATTTTTAAATGAAATTCAAATAATTCTCTTCTACAACAGAGAAAAATAGCATACGGATTGCCACAAATTGCCCTAGGAGTTGCAGTTAAATTTAATTGTGTTTTTTTGCTGAAATTCCAAATTGAAGTAAAAATATTTGAGTAATGGCGTGCGTAATAAAATTGTAATAAAACTTGCGTGTTCAAAATTAGTGCATACCACCTACACATTCATATTTCTCTATATACACAAAAATATCCAACAAACACTCAATGTTGATTTAATTTATTTATTAGTTTTTAATTATAATTTTTAAAATAAACAAAATACTGACTCCCCAAACAGTTGTAATATTTTTAACTTCCGTTATACTGCAGCTTTAGTAATTATATGGCATTTGAAGAACCTTTCCGAAACAGTTAACTGAGTTTCGAAATTATCAAATACATTTAAAATTTTTGGAGAGATTATTTCAAATACGGAAAACCACACGTTTACATTAGATACAAAGGGGTCCAAGGGATTATTTACAAGCCCCGATAAAAAAAATTTTAAACATAATTAAAAAAAGATTGTCGACTATTTCGGATAAATACGGTATATTGCATGTGCTACCCCCTATAGAAATGATACTCCTAAAGCTCCATTAATTAATATCTAAACTGGTTTGAAAATTTGCAAAAATCTATTTTTTTTAAACAAATATAGGGTGTTTTTATAAAGGTATAGAAATTTAAGCTGGCAACACTTTTATAACTGGCGGCCATTTTGTAAGTGTAAGCCGTAGCCTGGATAAAGCTTCCAAGTAGTGCAAATTGGACCCAAAACAAGATTGCCGTTTATTCCTATTTTCATAAGCGAATTTTGTTTAGCGACTAAGCTCACTTTTGTTAGAACGGATACGTCAGTTAACAAAACAGCCATATTTAGAATAATGATAATCCTCAAGTAAATGTTAAGATACAATTACACCTACAAAAACTGACTGTTTGTTTTGCTTTATGGACTAGTGAAATCATTGGTCCTTACTTATTTACTGGTCATACCGTTACGCTAAATAACCGTCATGTGCTAGAGTTTTAGTTTCAATAAGACGGGTGCAACATATGACACAACTTGTGCCACAATTGATTTATTAAAGGAAAGTTTTGGTAACCGTATAGTTTCAGGTTTCGGATCTGTAAATCAGCCTCCAAAATCGTGCAATTTAAAGGTGCTCTGTGTGGAAATGTTAAATCGCTTGTCTACGCATTCGTCGCCCTATTACCGATACACTGCCATAAATGTATGCGCTTTTCACATGTTTATTAAATAGCTTTGCCATTAAGCTCGCATTATAACGTCGCAGCGTTCGATCGAACGAAGTGTGGAGTTTCTGTAATTGTACGGTTAAAACAAATTAAAAATATTTTATATTCCCTAGATATTCAGTGAATTTTGTTTAATTTATAAACCTAAATAAATTAATATTAATTTTAAAAATTTATTTATATTTTTTAACATTTTTCATAATAAATTAATGATCTAATTTGTATTTAAGTGGCTCCAAGCAATTCAAAAAACTACTTTTTAATTGACCTTCATAGAAATTTGTAATTAACAATTCACTTCATAGCAAAATAATAAAAGGTTTGCACTTAAAAATAGTAAATTACTTAAACTTTCTGAAATATTTTTTTTATATGATTTAAGGTTTTGAACCTTCTGAAACGTGCAAAACAACGTAAGCAACCTGTGTATCAAAACATAATTTCATTTATTTAAGCCTTAAGAAATCACAAAAGGCGATCTAGGTCTTGAGTATAGGAAAGCCATTACTACGTACTGTATTAGCACAGCTTAGCTTAACTCCGAGTAGTAGTAATTTTCAAGGAAGGCTTCAGTTTAAAACCAAGGTCATCTAATTTCATATCCGAAAAGGCACTAGGTGCTCAGAACGGTCGTTCCGGTAATGGTTAAGCAATTTAAATATATATAAAAAGGAAATCTAAAGAGGAAATTTAAATTGTATTAGCACTACCGATTTGCATACCGAGCAGAGGGAAAGACTGTAATTTTCGTCACATTCTTCTAAAACGACAGAATTCCAAATAAGGTGTATCGATATAAATAATGACTAAGATTAAAAAAACGAATTTTGGGGTTTTCGTCGTACTTTTCCCGGTGATATTTATGTAACTTAAACTTTATTATCAGAACGAGAGTTCCTTAGTGCAAACGTTATATAATGAACGAGACGTTCAAATAAAATGTATATGGCGTGCTGATCTTGCACTGGCGACATTGTATCAGCCGCAAAGACTGCATAGAAGATGCAATTTGAAAAGATTGCAAGTCTACAAACTGCAAATTAACACCTAGAAAACATTGTATTTTAAACCTTTTCGTTTTTTGAAATCATATATCTAACGCAATTAAATAAAAACAAAAAAAGCATTTCTAACTTTTGCTTAAATGACTGCTTTGAACAAAAAAACAAATTGATTTTATAATTTAAATTCTCGAAGCACTCTACGTTCCTAAAACACTCTTGTTTTAGTTAAAGAGTTGAAAACATTCGCCAATTTGTTCCCGTCATACGAAGTAAACTTAATGCCAATCTCTCTGAAACACGATGTAAGAAAAGATGATGATTTCGTTTCGAAAGTGGTAGTGTTAAAAATTAAATTCTAGATCTGAAGGCAATGGATTAAAATTCTAAATATCGCTTCAGCCCTTGAAAGCCTTGTACATTTTTATCGGCAACATTTACATGGTTGACGATAACATCATAATATACATATGAATTTTACTAGATAGATAGAATTATATCACTTAAAAACAACGGTTCTGCAAATCAAACGATTCAAATCAGAAATCTTAAAATACGAGTTATTTTTCTCTTGCTGTACAATTTTCAAGTGAATTTAAGCTTTAGTCTAGTCATGAACAAATGACAAATCAAACAAAAATGTCAAAAAGAATTGCCAAATCATTTTTTGTTGCAAAATAATGACACAAATTTAAGAGTTTTAAGAAAATTAAACGATTTATTTATCCGCGTTTGTACACAATGGTAACTTTACCAATTGAACGCCTAAAAGCTACTGCTTCAACTGTTGCATATTCACTTACTTCACAATTAGACTGCTCTATCAGCTATTGATCACGTTCAATATTAAGCTAAGTTTTGTCTCAGAAGGCTTTATGTACCATTTAAAATAGTCCTATCATTTGCTAGAAAACTTTCGTTTATCGCATTTAATATAGATGCCCTAATTATTATTATTCAGTGTAGGTGTTTGTGCCTTTTTAATCGTAGTTTATGGAATTTTTATGTAGCATGTTGGTGTTTTTTTTTGTGTTCAGAAGATTTTTTAGCAACAGTGATAATTATATTTTTCAAAATAAGTAAGCATCTTCGTAGATGTACGAAAAACATTATTTTGTTTAAAAAATTTTAAAAAGCGTGAGAGAAATAAAAGTATTACGGTTTTTCTTTGTTTCTTCAATTTTGATATTTGCTTCCGTGGTAGCACTTAAATTATTATGTATTTGCCTTGGTGCCTCTCACTAGGTTTGTACCAAGATCTCGTATTAATTTAACATGCACTTTTAACCAATGTAGCTACGGCTGCACACTGTTGTTGTAGCTAAAGCTCCGCTAATATGAGTTCCATGATTTCAGCTGCTGTTTGTACACAGGCATCTTTAAACTTCTCAACTACTGATCTAATAAATAGGTGTTTCCATCAGCTAAACACTGGGGGTACATTACAATGCTTTCTTTTTTCTTTTCGAGATTCGAGGTTTCTGCTACTAATTTTCTTTTACTTTTTTCTTTTATTCTTAAACGGTTCGCGAGTATCCGACAACAATTATCTTTTTTTCTATTTGATGACTTTGTTGGGATTTGAACTCAGAGTCATAATCTTTTTAAAAGTACGCAGACGCTCAACATGTTATATTAACTGATTTTTTATTCTATTTACACAACCACGACATTCTGTAGGTAAAGGAGAACAGATGATGATGATGATATGCTTCATGCTTACAAAAGTTCACGAAAAGTAAATTTTAAAATTTTATCACAAAAATTAAGAAACTCCGACTTGCCTACGTGTTTTACTTTTTTATGCATTTAATTTCCTTTGATATCTTGTTTTTGGGATAGAACATTAGTTTTAAATTTTTGAAGCATTTGAGCCCGCGAGCCCGGTCTTTCATAATCCAGCGGTGTTAAATCATAAAATCAAGGCGGCTAACCGACATCGCCGAGAAATTACACGATTTGCAAAATTCTTATACAATAACTGAATTGTTTGGGTGGCCAAAGGTTACAGAAAACAAAATTAGTCAATTGCGGTTACTAAAATTTATTAGTTTTTCTATGACTGTTTGCGGATTTTGTTAGCCTCATATTCGGCAATTTGTATGTAGGCTAGTAGGTAGTGTACTAGCTTGTCAGTATGGGGGTTGTGGGTTCGATTCTCAACGAAAACCTTGGTTTTTTCACTACACTAAAAATTGACTGTCGGTGAGGCTGCTCAGCGATGAAGGCATAGTCACTGATCGCTGTGCTGTCTTTATACGGCAGTTAATTTCCGACTATCCATCTACTTTCACCACCTTTTTCATCTCTTCTCTATCCCTTTCCTAAAGAATGTAGCACGGTACTTGACTAAATAGGCATTGTTGCCTGAAGTGCTACTTCTCTTTAAAAAAAAATACAGTGGCTATAGTGGCTATATATAGCGTATTGTTTTTGTATGTTGTAAGCAGCAATACAGTGAGCCTCGAATTTAACGATTAAGTTTAGCACAGTGTTCTCAGAAGGAGCCTGATAAAGCTGCCTTAACTTTACGATGTGATGCAGTGAATTTTTCATCATTTTGAAAAATGGTTACACAAATGTGTAACGTTCCGTACTTAACATTTTCCAACTTTTTACTAAATAAATGTCAAGGTCAGATAATTGAATTTCTCTAATTTACCCACCCTTTATTTATAATGAGTAACAATTGTATTTATTATTATTTTTCCTTCTTAAATTATTCCATTTACAAAATCTTGAAAAACTATTCAAATTAGAACATTGAGAAGAGATTGCTTTTTTGTGAGTATAAAGCGTTTCTATATTTTTGATCCGATTAATATTAATTAAATTACGAACTTTAAAAAAGCGTAAAAGGTGATTTTCTTTGAGTTTCTAAAATTTATTTATTAGATATTTTTAGTTTTTTTTTTCATACGATTTAATATCATTTTTATTAATTTCAGATTCTTAAGAGTTAGAAATGGGGAGTCTAAACGGTGACATTGTAGTAATGCGTAATGGTCGCTCAACCAGCCAAGTATCAGTGTATAACTATCCAGAACATTTAAATCCCTTCTATGAAGATGATCAACACAAGCGATTGCGATTTTGGAAAATAAACAAGAAAGACAGTGAAGGACGTAGAAACAGTTTTTCCATAGCCAACCTCAAGGATATATGGTAAGTTAATAACGAGTGATTATTTATTAGATAGTATCAATTGTCAGAATATTTTTACATATATTCTTCTTCCCCTTTTTTCAGGACTTTTAAATCATTTCGCATGAAAAAGAAGTCTTCCACACTGGGTATTAACAAAACATCAGAAAGTCCGCCATTACTGCGACGAGACTATGTACCTGATAATGGCTGGAATACCTTTGATAATCGCTTACGTGCCAGCAACACATCTTCCATAAATGGTGATAGTTTTCAACGCAACGTAGCCTACAGGAGTTCATTACAAACATTGCCAACGATTAATGTAAGTTGAAAACACAGAGGTACTAATTTCTGTTTATAAAAAAGTACGAGTATGTATAATCGAATCGAATTTGATAAATATAATACTTTTCTTACGGCATTATTAAAAAGCTCAACTTACTATCCTCTACAATCGTAAGAATCATTAACAAAAAAATTTGACTGAATTTCGTCCTACTTAAAAACAATCGCAATAAAAAGTGTGTTTTTGGGACACACGTTTAATAAAACCTTTACCAGAATCATATCGTTTTGTTGTCAGGGCAGGTTAATTTTGTCTATCTATTCCGGCGGTATTTATGTTACTAAAACTGTGTTGTCAGAAATAGATTTGTTTATTCCAAACGTTTCCTAATGGGCTGGCTATGTGTTCACAATAATGAGGCCACAAGAAATTAGCAAGCATGCAAGCTACAAATGAATAACTACAACACCTGCATACTTTTAGCAACAGAAACTTTACAATTTGATGCCAATTAGTCAACAGTAATTGGCATCCAAGGGTATAAGGGGTGTTTTTAATAAAAACTTTTTATACAAGTATAGAACTTCGAACTAGAATAAAACAAATATTAAGTTTTTAAAATGATATGAATTTTACTTTATTCGAAAAATAAAATTTGGTATTGTAACATAAAATCACCATGACTGGCTTAAACGCAGTCTTTTTATAGGTCCAATTTTCGATGACTTTGTCCAAAATTTGTATTCGTATATCGACAATAACGTTGCAAATGTTGTCGTCTAAGTGAGCAATCATTTTAGGCCTATCGGCTAAGACGCGATTTCATATATCCCCACAGCAAATAGTGTAACGGCATTAAATTGCACATTCTCGGAGTCTAATTCACGGGTCCGAAACGTGAAGCTAACCGATTGTGAAAAGTTTCCTTCAACAAATCAATTTTAGCACAAGCTGTGTGATATGATGTATCATAATGTTAAAACTACATTACATGCACATCATGGTTGTTGGATTAATGAACGAAAAATGAGTAATCATGGTTCTATAGTGTTAAGTCAATGTTGACCACTATAGAGAAGTACGGACCACTGATTTCACAAACCAACGAGAATGTAACAATGTCTCAATATACACTTGAGGATTATCATCACTCTAAATATTGCAATTTTGTTTATTGACGTATCCAAAAGTGAGCTTCATCGCTCAACAAAATTTGATTATTAAAATATGCAAATAAAAATGTGTCGACCACGCAAAAAAATATTTTTTCTTTGGAAAACAGAGCATTTTTGGAGAAAAATTGCATAAAATTACAATCATGTTTCATTTAGATGCACGTTTAAATAATTTGAATAGTACCAAATAGCTTAAATAGTACCAAATTACATTATTGACAAAAAAAAATTACTTTAACAAAACATGTAATTCAAAAAACAAAATACTAAAAACCCAAAATCATAAAAAAGACGTAAATAAAATTTGAAAAATTCCTGTACAAAAAAGAACTTCTCCAAAAATAACACTTTCACTAAATTTTTCCAAACTCAAAAATACAAAAAAAAAGAAAAGAAGTTGATGATATTCGTAATTAAATAATAAAATATAATAATATAATTAAAGAAATAAAATATTTATATGCATTTGCCAGAAAGGTATGACTATTTTAAAATCTTTTCGTTTTCTAATTTTATTCTAGGATCGCATTGGCTTGAATCGTAATGATGGCTATAGAAGCACAATACAGGTTACTCGTTCAAGTTCCCGCTATCATCCTCAACAACAACAAACTATGGGAGTATCACAAAACAGAAGGTATGTTTATGGTGGATCAGTAACACCACAACCATTGCGTAACTCTCGTGCGAATATTGGTATATGCCCTAACGAATGCGATTACGATTGCGATAACGCTATGATCAGGGGGTGAGTTAGTTTATCGTGATATTTAATCATCAAAAGAAAATAACGGTCATAATGGAAATACATTTGTGTTGTTCTCTGTAAACTATTTGTTCAATGTTCTTCGCTTAACATTTTCGAAAAAATGCCAACAATTTCTGTATTTGTATGTCGTGTTTGTATAAGATGGAAATAGTGATATAAATTATTATGCTAGCTAGTAGACGTTGCGACTGGTTGTACAACCGAGTTATGTAATAAAGCAACTAATCGTCCGCTTTGCAGGTTGCAATTCTTTAACAAACTCCTTTTTTAATGGAATAAAAGCTGGCGATATTCTTGCGTTGTTTTTAACAACGCTGTACAAATCAAATACGAATAGATTAGAATTTCATGAATTCGAACCATCAAGAAATTAGAATCGGCCATTTCAATGCATTGATCGCTCTGATGTTCTCTTTTTTGGTTGCGTTTTAACTACATTGAAGTAAAAACAAAACGGGGAATCGGAGTTATTCGTGGTGTGTACAATTCGCTCATATTTGAGTTATTCTTGATAAGATACAAAAATTTCAACAGCAATAATGTTTTGCCTCTAGTACAGCTGGCTCAACGAAATCAGAATTGCAATGAAATTCTTCAACTAAATCTTAATCTTTTGAATTAAATTGTACCAAAAAATCGAGGAATGGAATGATGTGTATACTGATGTAGAGAATATTGATGGAAGGCCTCAGATAGCAGCGATAATGTTAATAAATAAAAACTGTTTTCAGTTACTATAAAGCATAAAGCATATAACAAATAAAAAAGTTAAAAACGCAAAGAATTAATATTCATATGAGCAAATACAAATTGTAAAATTTTGTACAAGTTCATATAGAGGTATAGAACTTTGAAATGGAATAAAACAAAAAATCTTTTTAAATTTACATTTAATTAACTCTACTGGAAAGATAATCTTCTTGCATTAAAGAATTTTAGATATAAAGCACACACGTGTTGCCAGCTTGAAGTTCTATACCTCTTTTGTGATCGCTGTGTTCAGAAAAATTATATGGTTTTAAAGCGACGATTGATCCAATGTGTATAAAGTGTATACGCAGAACATTGGAAGATATATGCGTTTCAAGGCCTCGTTAACACAAGCTCAGAAATAACGAATACGTCATGTATACATGCGTTTGACCATTGCTTATGTAAGGATATGACAGCAAAAAGAGAACCAAAACTATTTTTGTTGTGGCAATGAATTGAAAAAGTAATTTTATAATAATGAGTTCATTAATTGAAAGGGAATTCAATTTAGAAGAGAACTCAATTTGGCCATTTCGTTGATTGCTTAACTCAACACAATTTCATTATTTCGCCAACTGAGAAGTGGAGAAAACATCAAAAAAGAAAAGCGCTAAAAATTAAACCAAATATCAATAATCGATAATCAGCTTACTTTTGCTCACATTTCTTTATAAAAGATGTTTTTGCTTCCTTTCGATCCCAAATTAGTTATAAAACTTTTTAGAAAAAAAGGAAATTATTTATATAAAGCCGAATTTTAATGGTCGAACAGCTATCCACTTAGCGCTGAGTTCGCTGTACAACTTGACCAAGATGTATTGGCATGCTTGGGTTACATTATAATTTTTTTCGTTGTCATAAAGATATTATTTATGTTCCTTTTTGTTTGTCTCTCGAGCCTGAAATGTCTTTATCATTATTTGCTTGTTTGGGCCTTAATGTGTTGGGTGTTTTCTTAAGAGCAGAGAATTTTAACTAAACAAACTTCAACTGAAACACAATAAATTTTAGGTAGGTGTTTTCAGTCGTTAAGTCGTTTCAGTTCATCCGAAAATCAGATGGGGTCGTTTGAGGTGATGAAGTAAATTGCCTTAATGCACACATTTCTTTTATAACTTCAGTTTTATTGATACCAATGTGAAGTAGAAATATGGCCATGTGACCAAATCGAAAAAGTACGCGACCGAAAAATTTCTCATGCATGCAATATCTGAATTATTTCGGTGGGTGTATGGCTTGTAGCACCATCTTTCTGAAACCAAGAGTCTCTGATGTCAGCTTTAGTTTATTGTGGTCACGAAAAATTAGTTATCATGTTGTCTGACCGCATGGTTTTTCGGGGATCGTTTTTGGACTTTGCGGGCCCTATATGCGACAATATTGTTTTCTTACAATTAAATTATATATCTGACCTCAGTTTCGCCCATCATAATAATCAATCGCAATCAATTGGTTAAAAAAATTATTGGCTTACAACGCAGCCAATGGATGGAAAAAAGATCCACAGTTTGCCGAATAAATCGTTAAGATGGTAAACTTAAGATACGATAAAATACAAACATTTATCAGTCTATCCGTTAGAATTGCTAAACCAAATTATCCGAATGCAATTGAGAAGTTTCAAAACAGGTGTAACAATAATTATACAGCTCTTAAAAACTACACCCAGTAATTTTTTATTTAAAATTTTGTTATCCATAATTGTGTATTCGTGTTTGTACTTGTTATTTAGTGAAATGTTTTTTTAATAAATTTCCAGGAAGGTTTCCCATCTTATGTAGAAAGAAGCTTTAATTTCTCTGTTAAGTTTTTTTGATAAATGTTACTTAGGAAACCTTCCCATAAAATACCACAATTTTGGTATGGCAGAAATAAAAATTACTAACAAGTAGTGCAAACAAAATTGTATTTTAATAAATTATAAATATATTTTTATATGCAATTATATACACTATAATAATTAGTATTCTATTCTTTTCTCTAATCCCTTCTGTTTGCTAACAATTATTGATATTAGATCATCACAGACTAGTGTGGTTAGCAGAAATCCATTCGAAGCGGATGATAATGAAAATGAAGACATCAGTTTGAGTGGCGCCAAAAGTGTAATAAATGGTTCAACAACTACACTTGCATCTCGAACACCTCGCAAGAAGCGTCGAGCTCCACCACCACCACCAACACCCGTAAGTTATTAAACATCAAATTTTAGTGTTTTAGCTGCAGGAAGTTGTTTATTTATTTACTGTTTATTTAACGAGCATAATTTACATTACTTTCGTTAGCAAAAATTTAAAATTCAA
The DNA here is from genome assembly GCA_030448955.1 of Trichopoda pennipes. NCBI lineage: Eukaryota > Metazoa > Arthropoda > Insecta > Diptera > Tachinidae > Trichopoda > Trichopoda pennipes. Next base: position 9,913,360 of record JASKUP010000042.1, read on the forward strand.
ATTAAATTATAAAAATGTTAAATACACGTACGTACGAGGTCCCAAAATTGTTTGACTAGCACAAAAAGAATTTTGAATTATATACACGTGATTCTGATCGCTTTCTGATTAAACTTTCAGTTGGCAACACTTTTTTAACTTGTGGCTATTTTTTTAACTGTCAACAGAGTTATGTTTAGTTTGGTTTTTCGTTTCAACATGAATAGACTGACGCCTAAGCGTCGCTTCCAAATTAACCAAATTGATCCCGATTTTCTTAAGCAAATTTTTTTAGTCATGACTCACTTTTGCTTAATAAAAAAATTGCAGCATTTAGACTGATAATAAACATCAAGTGTATGTTGAGACAACGTTACATCCAGAAAAACTGAATGTTTAGTATGTATGAGGTGTTGGAACCAGCAGTCCGTACTTCTTTAAAAAGTAACTGTGTGACATGTGCTACCGTCATATTAAAACCACATATCAGTGCTATTCACGTCGCCCATAATAGGCCAAAATTGAGTTGTTAGCATCTCGCGATAGCATCTTCCATTGATCGTTACCGCATTTCCAGCCTTATCTTCAAAAAAAAAAAAACGGACCAGTCACGCCTCCAGAGCATGTAAAGGCTTCTCAATAATCACTCTAGGATTTTCAGAAGCCTTCGCCTGAAAAAATTATTTTTGCAAAAAACCCAGCCCTTTGTACCTGAATGAATTGAGCAAATCTACAGTGATATGATTGGTCGGTCGGCTTCAATTCTTGCACCAGTTGAACCTCGTAAGGTTTTAAATTCAAAACCTTATGCAAAATTTGCCATGTGATGGTTTTGGATAACCCCAATTGTTGAGAACGTTGAGGAATTGAAAATTTTGGATCTGCTTCAACACTGTGGATCACGGCCACAGTAGAGCGACCCAGTCGAACAAGCGTTGGTGTTCGCACATTTTGTGTTGAGCCTGTCGACTCAAATTTAATAGCGGTCTCAGAGAGATGATTATATTGTCCGAAAATATCACGAATTTTACAAAGTACAATTTTAACAGAACCCCCATTTTCATAGTGGATTTTATTTATTTTAATGCGATTTTCGTGGGCAATTGTATTCATTGTAACAATTGCCAATGCATGTACTAGGAATTCGTCAAAAACTAGATGTCGAAACTATCATATTGTTAGTGTTGCAACAATTGAAAATCAAACTTCTTGTTGGAAAACCCGATATAAGCACCAACTGCTGGGAAAATGACTCAATTCAAGTTGAATTATCGTTGAATAAAGAGAACAAAATAAAAAAGCTTCTTTTAAGGCAAAGTTACCATCGTGTTTATTTTTTTTTTTTTTTTTTAAAGAGAAGTAAAGTAGCACTTCAGGCAACAATGCCTATTTAGTCAAGTACCGTGCTACCTTCTTTAGGAAAGGGATAGAGAAGATACACAGGTGGTGAAAGTAAAAGGATAGTCGGAAATTAACTGCCGTATAAAGACATCACAGCGACCAGTGACTATGCCTTCATCGCTGAGCAGTCCCACCGACAGCCAATTTTTAATTTTGTAGTGAAAAAAACCAAGGTCTTCGTTGGGAATCGAACCCACAACCCCCATACTGACAAGCTAGTACACTACCTACTAGCCTACAGGGGCACCTATGTATTAAAAGTAAATAAATCGTTTAATTTACAGCTGTGCTGTGTTATTATTCTGCAATAAAAGAACTCAATATGACAAAATGTTTAATAAAAGGAATAAGCGTAGCAATATGAAAAAAAAACTATCTTTATTTTGCGATTTGTCTGTCCATAAGTGCACCGTGCTTCATTTGTTAATTAAAAACATCAAAATTCAATATAAAATAATTGTCAAGTTGCTCCATGTGGGATATTTGCTTTCAATTAGGATTTTTATTCGTTTAAAGGTTCAAAAACTTTTGATTTGTTAGCTAAACAAGAAACAAAAAAGTTGGATTAAAATCATAGCCACTCCTTCTTGTTATGTAATTTCTAATGCATGAGACAACGTTTTCCTCTTCTTTTAAGGTCTAGAGCCTTCTTCATGGAAACTTTTTAGCCAAGCTAATGATTAAAATAAAAAAAAAACACAATTTATGTATTTCTTTTTGCCGCACTAATTTTAACTATTTTAATCTTATAACTTTTGTTATCTTTCGCTAATTGAATAGTTCTTGTTAGAAAAAAAAAAGAAATTAAATGTAGCGCAAAAGTAAAGTAAAATAATCAAATGATGTCTTACTTCGCATAAGCTTAGTTCTGTTAAATTTCATTATTGACAAAAAAAAATGGTTTAAAATAACACCACTGCATATTCCTCTTTAAATGCCACCTTCCATTTTCTACATTTAGCATTAGATATCTTTATTATCTTTCATCACCATTAACCATTTTAACTACAATTAAATTGTTGCGCCTTGACTAAGGGAGTGTTTGAAAGGTCAAAAGTTTGAAGAAGCAGGGCGAGTTAAAATCACATACAAAACGGAAAAAATAGTTGTGCCTTCGCAAAAATAGGACCGAAACTATTTTTTGTAAAAAAAAGCTTAAGAAAGAAAGAAATAGTTTAATTAACACAATCTTAGTAGTTCTCTTTTCGCAACAAAAACTATCAAACGCGTATTTTAATCGCGAAAAAAGGGGCAAAACGAATGCCATTATTGTTTTGAAATTTTTTTAAAAGCTGCAAATTTACGATAATTTTTAAAATACCAAAATATGAATGGTTTACCTAAAATCGAGACTTCATCAAAAAATCTTAATTTTATGAAATTTTTATTAAAAAATCGATATTTTACTAAACCAAACACAATTTTTATTAATTAGGCTAAAAATTCATGTGTAAAACGCAATTAAATTAAAAACTTGTACGTATACAATAAAAAATTAAAGCGAAATTCACAAAAAATTTTGTTTTTTTTTTTAATTCTTAGTCGGGTCTAGGTCTCCATATTTATTTAAATAAAAATCTTATTTGTTCTGGTAAACAATTTTTTATTCTATATTTCGAACAGCGCTTGGTGTTCTTTATCAGGAACCAAATATATAAAAACAATAATATAAAATATAATAATAAAAAAAAATATTAAAAAATTATTATAAAATCGCCTCCTATAGTAGAAGTATTATTCCGGCACGCTTTACCTTGCTGCTGGGGTATACTCAGCGGCGTCCAGGGTCGTGTTGTGTCGTGGGGACAAAATAAAAAAACCCGCGGTTGCTCAGGTTTACTTAGTTTTTATATTGCCAATACTTCTCGTCTTGATGGCAGCTCGTTGTCGGCTTCGTCTACTTTACACTGGTGTGGGTGTATGAGTGCGGCAGTGTCCGTAGTCTGGGTCCGACATATAACGGTCAGTGGCGTTTCGTTTGGAGCACAGTTCGGTGAATTGACCGTGTGACCAAGGGAAATAACCAAAAACACTGTAGGCTGGGCTGGGTCAAAACCTCCGCTCAACTGTCCAATGCTCTGGTCACCCACTATGGTGACGGTAGACACAAACTCCACTGGGTCAAAACCTCGGCTTCGTTTGTGACCGAGCCACAGTTCAGTGTGCCGTGTGTCGAAGGGAAATAACCAAAACACTGTAGGTTGGGCTGGGTCAAAACCTCCGCTCAACTGTCCAATGCTCTGGTCACCCACTATGGTGACGGTAGACACAAACTCCACTTGGTCAAAACCTCGGCTTCGTTTGTGACCGAGCCACAGTTCAGTATAACGTGTGTCCAAGGGAAATAACCAAAACACTGTAGGTTGGACTGGGTCAAAACCTCCGCTCAACTGTCCAATGCTCTGGTCACCCACTATGGTGACGGTAGACACAAATTCCACTGGGTCAAAACCTCGGCTTCGTTTGTGACCGAACCACAGTTCGTATCTCAGGGTATAAACTCGGCTGGGTCAAAACCTCTGCTTTGTTTATAACCTGACTGTCTTACCTAACAGTCTAAAATATGATAAAATATTACCTGTTGTCCCGCCGCCGGCTGCACACCAATATTTTGTTAACATGTCTCCTATATAGCATATGCACGCAATTTTCTGCAGCACTCTTATAATTCATCCTTCTGGAGTCTTAATAAAATTTTTACGATGATTTATTAAGCTTTAAAAGAAAATAATTAACAGTAAAAGAAAGAAATAAACGACCCATTGTGCAATTTTCAAATTGCGTAGTTTTCTAGCAAATCTTCTGTACACAAGACAAAAATATGCTTATGAGAAATTTTACCAAATAAGTAAACAACAAAAAATAAAAACAACGAACATACAACAAAACAAAACAAAATACACAGCCAAGCAAGCGAATAAACTGAATGATAATAACAACAACAATATAGGGGGATGTTGCAATAAAATCTTTCTGTATGTGTGAGAACTGGTTAAAACAACTATATAATCTCCACGTAAATTCATACCCAATATAATCACCAATTTTTGGCCAAGTTGAGTCATCACTGAGTAGAGACAACAAAGTTACCATCGTGTTTATTTTGTGTATATCGAAAGGAAATAAATCGTTGAACTTAATCTAAAACTCTAAAATATTATGTTATATAATATTTCTGCATTTTCTATATTAAAAGAAGATTTACTTATTCCACAGTGGGCTGCTAATGCTGTTTTTGTTCGATTGTTCCTGTTCTGATTTTATAACCTAACTTGTGTGCAGCCAATTTTGTCATTAACTTCGATTTTGTCATTCCAACACGTATTTTATTACAATCATTCGACCCATCTCCATAACAAGGTATTTTGTTTATAATTTCTTTGATTTGTATAATTTGTGAAGTCAGTTTTAAGTACAATATTGACGTTTTGTTTATCGAAAATATTTGATCGAATTATTCTCTCTGTAAAACCTGAAACGTTCGTCATAGATTTGAAAGTTCTTTCCTGCTTTAATTTATACTGGCATATTCTTGAGATCCTCCTTGTCGTTTTTTATGATATCCGCTGCCATCCTATAAGAGAAAGTGTTTTTTTATTTTCTTAATGTTTTTTTTTTGTGGTATTTTGCCTCACTTATTTAAAATACTCTTTTTGCAAAATTGTGTGCTGTCTTGATTTGCACATATTTTGGCTGATTCGAGTTAAAGTTAGTAACACGTCCTGAAGCAATGAAGCAATCGATTTTGATACCAATCTGTTGTCTTATAAATAATCAATCTAAATATGGTAATTTTCTTTCTTTCTTTCTCTAATTCCATCGTAATTTTTATGTTTCTGTAAAAGTTATTTAAATTTTTTACTTAAATAAAAATAGTGAAGTCAAATAAAATATGAACTGAACATTTAAAAAATGTTAATTTTCGAAAATCTTGTATTTACCGAAATTTAAAACTTTCACCTACTCACCAACACTCTAAACTGAAATAACAAATCATAATTTTAGCGAAACTTCAAAACCTCCATTTTCAAGACAAATTTACCAGACCTGTCGCGAAAACTGAATCCAAAATTTTAGTAAAAAATTTTATGTTGGAAGCAAACTTTTTCAAACCAAGAATGCTCGGACTTAATTAATGAAAATTTACTTACGTAGGGAACAAATTGGTAATGGAACCAGTCCATGAATATAAATAATGACATCCAGAATTATTACTGCAGTTGTATATTACAGGACTATGGAAAAAGCATTTAAAGGTGCGTGGGTTTTTCGATTTCTCAACAATCAACAATTTCAGTTTGTCTGTGCCATTTCCATTTAAACATGACAAAAAAAGTTATGCGCTCCTTACATATTCTTCTTCCGGCAGCCGTTTTCTCATTACAAGTGACAAGCGTATGATTTGGAAGCATCCATTGGGTTCGTGAATCAACCTATGATCATCAATGTAACACTTAACGTTTTTAAAAATGGATCATTAAGACAAGTGGATCGCAGACAATTTCTCGCCCGTAATTTTTCAATTTCTAATTAAATGTCGACGTTTGAATCCTTTTAGCCACCCTTCATTGTCATTGAAACCTGAAGTAATTTGATAAATTTTGAAATACAAATGACTGGCTTTTGATCGTAAAATTGTTGCTGATATTGAAACGCTTTGCAAACCACTTATAAAACATTTGTTTCATTCTTAATTACTCAGCTTTAAGGTGCAACGTTTGCCAGGGCCAATTTCTGTTCTACGTATAAACTTTTTTTGCTTTATAATGCGGTAACCCAAAAACTTATGACACTTGTAATTAACGCAAATTGAATTTATAGAATCTCTACTTTTGCATTTTTTTTAAATCTCTAATTTTTAAGAAATCGCTGGCTTTAAAGTATGTTGAACTCTTCCAATATCTATTAAGAGAATTGTGCCAATTCATAAAAATGACTCAGAATTCTTGTGCTTTTTGAAAAAATTCTTTTTAATTAAATGTCGCATTATATTGAAAATAGCACTTGTTTGACAGGCATTCATTATATTGAAAATAGCACTTGTTTGACAGGCATTCAGGCTTACTCCAATTCGTTTGGTACTTCTTGATCACTCTAAGGCCTTTGACAAAGTTTATCATAGCACTCTTTGCATGAAACTTCTCTTTAACTTCCACACGACTGTTATCTTCATATCAATGTCGTCGTTGGCAGTTTGTGTTGTCAAACAATCTCCGATCTTCGCTGTTACACAAGGTTCAGTCTCTGGACTACAATTTTTCCTATTTATGCAAATGATTTACCTAAACAGCTTTTGCACCGCAAAATCGATATGTACGCAGACAGCGTATTATACTGAATACTGAAAATATTTTAAAACTGAATGAAAGTCGAATAAAACTTGTTCCTGGGCAACTGCAAATGGATTTTATTTAAACACTCATAAGCCCAAATGGTTTATAATGCGTAAGAAAACAATTAATCATATGACTGACGTTGGTGTTGTAATTAATGGGGAGAAACTCACTATTGTAAATGCTGCCAGAAACCTCGGAATAATAATAAAAACGGTCTTAATTGGACAAACCATATTAACTCATTTGTGTGTCAGACTTACACAAAGCTGAGGTGTCTTCAGATATGTATGCAGATGGAAAAGATGATCATGTTTGCCAGTATGGAGTTAAATTCAGCAACCTTCATAGAAATGCCACAATATTTTATCAATAAAATCAGGTTTGCCACATCAGTTAGGGAAAAAAAGATTTCAATCCCCTTACACCGTTTTCTTGTATCTAAATGGCAGTTTTTCATACATGCATTCCGTCTCTGGAATGTTCTTCCTCCAACAACAACAACAACTTAAAATCAATGCAAAAACTATTGTACCGGATTTGAAAGTACGTAAATAAAATAAATAAATGTTTGCACAACAAATGATATAAATAAACTAACAAAATTTAGTGTCAATATTATCCAAAAAGAATATAAGAAAGAACGAGGATTTCCCTTTTTTCCTAATAGACATTGTAATCAAATTCGAAAAAAAAGATAAAAGGCGCGAATATATAACCGGTTTTTCCTTAACTGTTTCGCCCAAACATGGAATACAACTCTCATGTATGGCCCATACGTCTACTAAGTCTAATTTGGAGTTACTCGACCGCGTATAGGAAATGGCCACGAGGCTCATTAGGGACGGTAGAGTAACCAACTCTAATGATTCCCTAGAGCATCGACGCAATGTAGGTTGTATTTCGCTGTTTTATCGTTACTACAATGGTAAGTGCTCTAACGAAACTAGAAAACTTGTTCCCGAAACTCGAACATTTTTGCGTTTGACTCGATTTTCGTTGAAAGCGCATCCATTACGCAGTACAGGGAGAATTCGTTTTCTTGCAGAACATTTAGTATGCGGAATAAACTCAATCCAGAGGTCGTTCTTGTCACTTCCAATGTGGGAAAATTCAAATCGTATGTCCACAAATACTACTCCCTCTTTCCTAGTTATGGTACAACATATCGCATGATAATAAAAATAAAAAACAAATTGGTAAAATAAACGAACTATTAAAATTTTAGAATAAAATCGATATTTTCGCATTTAGATAATTTTTTTTTGGTTTGAAATGTGTTTCAACACAAGTCCTTCAGTTAAAGCTTGCTTTAAAAATAATATCAAATTAATGGAAGTTGGAATACTGCTCGGAATTTAATCAATATTTACAAAATTTCCCTTTGAGGAAAATTTGTCTACAAGTTCTTTTAAGATTAAAATTTATAGCTGTAGAAAATAAACAATTTTTTACGTTAAACTAAATCAATTTTCATATTATTTAATAAAGACATTCAATTTTATTGACTTTAAACATTTGCTTGAACTCTTTTAAGGTACACGATCGCAGCAACGGTGTATTTACTCCGCCAACTATTCTAATAGAACCTAGTCACGACGGCACCCAAGATGAGTTACGTATAAAAGAGGACAGCGATATTGCAAATTTGACAGCAGAAATTGAAAGTTTTGTTAAAACTAAGAGTAATGACGATGTTGAAGTAGCGATAAAAGATAGCGAAAGCCTACAGGCAAATTCACTTAGTAACAATGAAAAATATGAGATAAAAAGTGCAGATGAAGAAAAAAAAGAAATTACCGAACCAAAAGATTCCATAACAACTGATGAAATTGAAAGTTCATCGAAAACAAACAAAAATGCAACAAATGCAAATGGTCAAATAACAACTGAAATTGTTACTATTAAACCAACCACAGCCACAATAACAACAACGACAGAAAATTTCACTGCTGAATCAGTAGAAAAAGCAACAAATGTGGCTCAAGTTTTAAATGATGATAGCACTTCAATTGATAAAAGTAAAAAAATAAAAACGAATGGAGCGTTACCAAAGAAACCAACCAACAGAACCGTTGCCAATTCATCAGATTTACAACAATTGCAATCACAATCAGCACCAGTAGTTGCAGAGTTGCGTATTAAAGAAACAGATATGGAAGAGCGGCCAACGAAGCCAGTGCCACTTAAACGTCAAACAAAAACTGAAGCGGAAGTCGGTAATGTTGAGTGCATACATGTGCACCTAGAAAGTCGAAAAGCAACGCCACACAAAGATCATCCTAATACTTTATTGAGTTTTAAAACAACTGAAACAGTCGAAGGCAGCAAAACCATAAGCAATAAAACCCCTTTTATATTAACCAGCCCGCCAGTTCACAAAAGAAATCTTCAGCCAACAGATAATGCCAAGCCTATGATAAAGGAAACTATTCAGATTGTAGAACCAGTCACAGCAAACACGCGATCTAAAGAATTAAACATACAAGAAGAAAGAGTCAGTACTGGTACGGAAATTTTAGCGAAACCAACGTTGTCACCCAAACCAACTATAAAAGAGTCAAGTGGGAAATTGCATAGTTTTGCCGAGATCCACAAGCCTGTGAGAAGAAGCCTCCTAGCTGATCGTATAAAAAGAGTTTCACGTGATGAAAGCATATCACCTCCAACTGTGCCTCAACTTGTCGGCGGTGAAGTGGAAACCAATATCAGCAATAAATTCGATGCTCAAACTAATCATTCTACTGAACAAAATCCGGAAGCTGTCCAAGAAAAACAATTTGAAGCAAATGATAATTTAAAAATTGTAGAAACAACAACTTATGCTAATAGTAACGGTGACTGTACCTATAAACCACTAGAAGAAGAAAATGTTCAAGAGATGAAAGAAAACAGTTGTGAAAACTTGTACAAGCCAGCAGCTCCAGTCTCAAATCTTGCAAATCATAACGATGAGCAAAAGCGGCATGATGAACTCGCCTTTTTATATAGGCCTAAGCCTGTGAACTATATGGAATGGAAACATTCTAGTCTAGCTCCTTTAGAGACCAATATACCGCCCGAAAAACGAAAGTCTGTCAAAGATATTATAGAATCTATAAATCGTAGTCAGCGTTTACTAAACGCGGCAGCTAATAAAGATTTTACAGCTTTGCAAACAAAAAATACCGCAACCGACACTCCTGATTATGAGACAACAACAACAGATTACACTTTTTTTAACAACAACAACAACAACAGCAACAATAATAATAATGATAATAATAATTTAAATAAAAATCTTGAAATTTTCGATGAAAGCCAAATAATAGAAATTCAAAGTACGGTTGAAGAAATAGAATCCTCACCATCACTTAATGTGGAGTACTTAGGAGCAGAAATAGTCAGCACTTCTTCACCATCGCCATCGAAATTTGACTATGAACACACTCAAGCTCAAGAACTAGATAATAATGAAATATTTCAGAAGTGTAAGACAAAAAAGGAAGTATACGACTACGGGGAAATATCTCCTACATCTTCCAATTTAGATTGGAATCCAGTGCCAAAACCAAAACGTACTAAACCCGGTCATGAATAATTTATCAAAGCTCAACGAAACTGTTATTAATTTTTTACATGCAAAATATAAAATAAGTAATTAATATACGCATGTGCATAGTATACATTTAATATTGTTAACAAAATAATCTTTTAAAAAAAAAAATCAATTAATTGTAAAGTGTTTAAAACTTTTTTAAAACCGGGGTTCGATTGCAATACTAAATTATTTATTAGCAAAAATATATTTTAAATTTTACACTAAATAAATAATTTTAACTTCTGTTAAAAATCTATTTCATTGTCTTTTTTAGTTTAATCTATATAAAAGATTTAATATTGTATAAATAAATTATTTTTATGTCAAAAACTATAATACGAGTATTATATCACAAATTTTTAATTTGTTTTCATTAGGATGTATTCTCAGATTGATTATATCAAGACTTCAACAGATAAGGAGAGAGGCAGAGAGAGAGAGAGAGAGAGAGAGATAGAGAGAGAGTACATTTGAAGTAAATTAAATACATATTTGCTATATTAAAACTTAGAACGCTTGTTTTTCTTTCTAAGCAATTTTAGTAGAAATTGCGTTGGAATAGGCAGGCAGCTGACAAGCACTCCAGTTGAGTAGCTTATCGAAGTAATTATATTGAATGCAAAGTTTTAAAGTAGGGAGAAGAGAAAAATTCGAGAAACAACTGAAATCACATTCGGAAAAAAAGACGAGGAGTTAAAAGCAAAGAAAAAAGTGTGATGCAAAAACCACTTACAATTGGATCATCCTGGAATGTAGGAATGAAGAAATTATCCATGCTGAAGCAATGGCGAAATGTACAGCCCAATCATGAATAAAAATTCCGCGTGAGTTTTCTCCCTTTTCCCTTTTCTCCTATTATGAATAAATATTTTCCCTTTTTTTCAACTGTGGGAAGAGAAAAAAATTCAGCGGGGAAAAAAAAGTAGGTATCATAAATGAAAAAAAGGGAGAAAATATTGTTATTTCTCAAGTTTTTTTCCACCTGTTATATAGAAGGGAGTTTGCACAAAAATGTAAGTAATGTTTGGTTTTTAATTTTTTTTTTAATTAAAAATTTTTATTATTAGGTCAAAAAACACAAATAAACAGCAAATGCAGCATTTGCTTACCATAATGGAAGCAAACGCAGATATAGCGTGCGGGTTTTTTAAAGTCAAAAATTTTTGGAAAAAAAGCATTTTTTTATATATTTCTTTTTATAGTTTAATTTATTTATTTAAATTATTAATTAATTAATTAAATTGTAAATAAATAAAAAATCTTCAAGTTACAAAAAAAAGGAAAAATAAATGTAAATAAACAAAACAGTTGGTTATAAAACTCAATGATGCCACTTTTTAATGTTTTTTGTCTCTGCGGAATTTGTGATTGGAGGAATTTTTTCTCGAGAAAATTATTTTCCGTGAGAAAGAAATTCCTAGGGAATATTCGTGATTGGGCTGGTAGATTTGGCTTAAGCGCATGTTCAAGCCTTACAGGAGAGAATCAGCACAATTGGGAGAAAAAGACCGCATAGTTTCACGTTTCGGGTTCGTGAATTAGCCACCAATGCCTTGCTACTCAACGCCGCTAGATTATTTTGTGTGGGCACAACATTTTCCTCGTTATTGTCAATAGACGGCAATAAATGTTAATTTAAAAATGTTAATTTAAGTATTCTATTTCAAAGTTCTACACCTCTATAGGAACACCCATTATTAAAAAATACCATTAATTGAAAGAAAGATAGAGAATTTTTCTACAAAATGGTAATTTCAAAAGATAAGATGTATAGTTATCCTTTTTTTTAGTTTCCACCCAAACAACTTTATAAAGAAATCAAGGCCATCGAAGTTTTTCTGACCATAAATCGAAGACGAAGATGCTCTACAGCAGAAGCGAAGCAGAGGTAATATTTGACCATCATCGGGCATCTTTTGTAGAAATCAATGGCTATCCCTCAGCAGTGACTAAAGATATTAGTCATCAAGTTACACTTTCGTGGCCAATCTTTGTATTAATTGCCGCTTTACTGTCACTACACATGCGATCATTCTTTTTCGACATTCTATTGTATCTAAACTAATACATCACCCTTTTAATGGCGCACACATTCGCTGGCAGTGTACTGCCGTTATCTAAGAGTCGAATTGCCCTGAAAAAATACGCAAATCGGCTGAGATTATAAGCAGAAACTGAATGATTTGCATCTCTTAAAAATACATAAAAGACCTCGACGAAGCTGTCTGTCGTCCTTTACAATCCCAACTGGATTCAATATTTTTATTATTTAAAGAAACTAAACCATAATTAGCATTCTTTTAACCCTTAAACTAGGCAGCTACTTCCCAGTATCTAGACAACGAAATCATCTAAATTTTACCTCACCTTAGTTCATACTAGAATCCTTGGCCAATGTCTTCCTATCCTCGCCAGCACAGTTGGGCAAATAAGCTTACTGACTTCGATTTGATGCTAAATCTCTTTAAAGCCTTGATTACAGCCTCGCATTCAATTTACATAGTAGTTTCGTTCCGTTCCTTTAAGAGTCTCTTAGAAAGAGTTGTGTGATCCGTCTTACACTTGTTGTTTACATCTGATATGCCAACCATCCATCATTCGTGTTCGCACATCAACTGTCACTGGCGTAGCATTCCGACATTTGCAGATCCATATTGTCTGACATTTATTGCCGAAAGTGAATGCAATTGGTGAAATAAATTGGATGTTGGGATAACAATGAATAAATTTAGGTGAGAGTAGCTCTAAATTTAATTTGAAGTATATTGCAAGTAATTTCAAGTAGAGCTTTGTTAAAAACGGAATAATCTTCACTTAGAAGTCGAGGTTTTCGGGACAAGGTGCTGTGAGAAGCTCAACCCAAAACGAATGAATTAACTGAAATATTAATTCCAAACTGATCTTGCACAGGTGTACTTGCTTATATCAGATTATGTTTATTTTTCGTTTTTTTTTCACCTACTTTACCAAAGAGAATTCTCATTTGATCAATTGGGTTTCAGGTATAAGAGTCTAGATTTTTGATTCGAAATTTCTTTCAATCTATGAGCACTAGCGTTATGAGTACGCAAACACCACAACTATCAATTTTAATGTTTGATAATAAAAATTCTATTAATTTCAAACAAAACTATTACGAACCTGTATAAGCTAGGAGCATTTTCCTTTTAAAAGCTTTACTTTAAAAATAAAATAATAAATAAATTTTGGGACTTTGGATAGTCCGAGCATATTTTGCGAAGAGATCTATTATGTACGAAATCAAAGTCAAACAGTTTTTCTCTTCTCCAAAACTTTCTGGGAGTGCTCTCTTCTAATAAAATTTAATGACATTTTTTTATTAAAATAGGGATAACACATTCTTCGCCATCCAGCGGCGTATAGAGTAGTAAAAAAAGCACCTATTAATGATCCATACCTGGAACCAAGATGCTAAAAACTTTATTGAGCAATGCCTTCATGTTCTGCTCCTGGTTAAGAATTACTTTTGTCAAATATAATTTATTAGATTTTAAAGTGTCTTTAATGGCTTTTCGATTTAAAAGTCTATTAAGATATTTAACGAAGCCTTTAACTTTTTGCTTTTATTTCCGTTAAGTCTAAATGGGCCTGCAACAATTTCTGCTAGCAACCAGATTTTGAATATGTGTCAAAGTTCTTTATTGGGAACTCTGGTTTCAATAGTCAGTCAATCCGGTTTCAATGTTCCAGTCTTTATGTGACTTTTCCTATCACGACAACCAAAGAAATTCATTTTACTAATGAAGCAACTCTTTTTGTAAGAGGTGGGTTTATTTATAGCAGAGTAGCGAAGTGTTCACTCACTGTTCATACATGTATGAATATGTACATTTCATTTTTTAGCCGCTTCTTCTCATACATGTGTGAGAGACTGAAAAATATTTTGCGCTTTCTCATTTATGAATGCGACGATTTATTTTTTTCTTTCTATTCATAAGTGAAAAAATGAGAAACACACAAGTGTTCATTTTTGAATATGTACAATTTTGATAATTTTTCATAAATGAAAAGATCGTGAAAATATGTGCGTTAAGCATTCGCGTACATAAACGCACATATTTGATAATGCGCAATTGTCAGCGTATGTAGGAAAAAAAATGTTTTTTTTTATTTCTTTTAGAATATATTGCAATATTGTATTTTGTGTTAATATGTTCCCATGTGTTTTTACTACATTTTACGGTAAACTGCGATCGTAGGTAGAAAATTTTTTCACATTCATTTATGAGAAATTTTATAAAATTTCAACGTTCATAAATGAACATGTACATTTATGAAAAAGAACATTAATGAGAAGTAGCTGATTTATCATTTATCACATATGAATAAGAATAATAATTCTTGTTGTGCGCATTCATGTATGAACATAAGCAGAACATTTTTTCTTGTTCGTTTATGCGCGTGAAAAATAAATATAAAATTTTAGACTTCTCATTTATGAAAAATATCATGAATGTTGATTTTTGAATGTTCATAAATGAAAAATTCTGAACCCTGATTTATAGTACAAAATTTTCTAAATTCCCACTTTGTTACTAGTGTTACCTGAAACTTTAAAAATTTAAAGTAAAATTTCCATTTTCTGATCTTCTGCAGTCTGGACAGTTTGCTTGCAACCGGAAGTTTGGTCTGTAAACTTTCGGTGTCGTTGAGACACCATTTAAACGAGACTTATATTAGCTGTGTTCCCGTACTTTTTGGGTAAAGTTTGGGCAAATGAGAGTAATGAAAAAATACTCTCAATTAGAGACTAAAACGATTAATAGTACGGGAACACTAAAAACCAAATTTTTAGCCCAAAATAAAATGTCAAAATTGTTTACTTGTTTTATGTCAATGGAAAATCTATGCATGTATACATATATATCTCATTAGTATGTTTTTTATACATAAATATATAAGTACATACATACATAAATAAAAATTTCAAGCATTTAATTGCATTTTTCAACATTCTTCAATAAAGTTTTACTTCAACTCTAAAGAAAACTTGTTTGCTGACAATTTTTATTGTTTATTTTATGCAACAGCTGATTGATTTACAATCTTACCAAATCAGCCCGAAGAAAAAGTGCGGGCTGTTTTGGACAGAAAGAAGAAGAATATTATTCTCTTAAATTCTCTCTCACTAGCCCAAACTTTGTGTACGGGAACGCTTTTGGGTAAATTTGGGAACCCGCGGGCTCCCAAAGTAGAGTACGGGAACAAACCTATTGAGAATTTAATAATTTTAAAGATTTTTGAAAGTGTGGGATGGCAATATTTTTTCTTAATGCTTTTGGTTCTTTCTCTCAAGCCATAATGGCGTCATCTGGTCCAGTTCAGATGGTCCAACGAGCTCGTTCGCTCGACTAAAGAATAATCTGGAATGTGTCACCCACATACACCTCGGTCAACGGTATTTTTGGAGCTTGTTTGATGTTTTCTTTTAAAGGTATAGTGGTTCATTTTTTAACCCATAACCACACGCCGCAACTTTGTCCTTTGATTGATTGCTTACCCTGGCTAGATGGCCTTATTCGCCAGCCTCCCTTGCTTCTATCGCGCCCGCATCCTACTCCTTTTTCTTTTTCTCTCATACTCTTAACTCTTATTTCTTCTCTTTATCTCTTATTTTTTCTACTTCGCAGGTAACACAAAGTGATCAGCAAATGGACTAAACTAGGTTGCGGGAGCACAGCTGGTTGGTGAAAATAACCTAACCGAATTACCTCTATTATCCAACTTCCAATTCCAAATATTATTTTGCAGGATATACCTCTTGCATGAAGAACGTCAAGCAAAACATGAATATCACAGCTTTGCTAAAACTTTCAAGGACTAGTGTGAACAGGGTTGATTTAAATGCTTATAGGACCCAATCTTACATGCCCACAAAATTATGTCGCTACCGTATTTACTGTTTTATTTTTACCACGTGTCATAAAAATATAAAAGCAGTGAACTGAAGATATTATAAACTCTCTAAAGAAACATAACAGGGAATCAATCAGCTTTTCGACGCGTTGAAGGTACTGCATTACCCCGTCTGATTTCCTTGCTAAATAGCAAGGAAACATGTTAATTTAATCCTTCCTGCTTCTATTACACAGCTTACAAAATGATCATATAATTTCACGTCAGATGGGCATAAAGCGACTTACTAGAGTAATATGAAATATATACAATAAAAACAGGTTATGGGAGAGGGGAAAGAGGGAGTAGTGTTTGTGGACATTCGATTTGAATTTTCCCACATTGAAAGTGACAGGAAAGACCTCTGGAGGAAGTCTTTTCCACATACGAACTGTTCGGTTAAAAAACGAATTTTCCCTGTAATACGTAGTACGTTTCACTGATCAATCGACCGCAAAAATGTACGAGCTTCGGGGACAAGTTGCCTAGTTTCGCTAGAGCAGTTACCATTGTAGTAACTATAAAACAGTGAAATACAACCTGCATTGTCTCGATGCTCTAGGGAATCAATAGAGTTGGATACCCTACCGTCCCGAATAAGCCTCTTGGCACTCTCCTGGTCGAGCAACTCCAAAAAAAAACGTTAGAGAGCCAGCCCAAACATGAGAGTTGTATTCTGATATGTGCGTATACTTTCCGACGGGGTTTTTTTTTATTCTTGTTTGGGTACGGTTTTACGTCGACTCTGAGTATAAAGAGAACACTGATGATGGTAAACAGCCGAAACCGGTTTGTTCACAAACCAAATTTGACGAGGGTTGACGTAAAACCGTACCCAAACAAGAGTTGTATTCCATCTTTTGACGGATATAGGTGGTATAAATAGTACGAAGATACGATGGAGTGAAGTATATATTATACCGTTTAAAAAACCGAGGCACTTGAAAGCTTCTTCAGAAACTTGAATAATGTGTTTAGTCCATCGAACATCACGCTGAATTTTCATGCCAAGAACATCAAGAGCTTCCGATTCCATAATACCTACCCATAGTAACAAGTGCAGCGTCATTTCCGTATGCAGATCTATGCGTAAGCATGCAACATTGCGTCTTACGGGCATTAAAATCGACTCTATTCGCACGACCCCATTCGGAGATCACCGCAAAATCGTGATTGAGCGTTTTATTCATGTTCCGCGTTTTGGAACTAACCTCTAAATGGATTGATCTATTACCAAATGAATACGAGTGACAAATGGTGCTGTCACCTACGAAAGAGTATATAGGGTTGAAGTTTGACAAAGGTCATTTAGAAAAATAATGATATGATAATGATGAAATCCCATCTATAACAACTCGTACAGTGCGATTCCTAAGTAAGCTCGATATAAATCTGGAGGAAGTTGTTTTCAATGTTCGACCATGTTTGTGTATGACACGCCTTGCACCTACGTAGAATTAACTTCTTGCAACCTTTTTTGTTTCAATCAAGACCATAATGTGTTTCCAATTATAATGCATTTTTAACATATTGGGAATAACGTAAAAAATATAAACTTAAACTTCCTGTTTTTCAACCTTAAGTTTTTGTGAGATGTCACTTTTTATTTTGTTTACAAAAGTTTGCTTAAATAAATTCTGTTTATTTAACAAAAAATATTTTACCTAAACAATGTTCCGATGATGTTAACATTACGAATAAAAAATACTCTTATATTTAACTTACAGGTGAACATCAGTCTCGATGTTTTTTTCCAACTTACTGGCTTCTTTATCTATATATTTCGAAAACCTTGATACATTCGTTAAAACAGTCTGTACCGCTGGATAACGTTCCTTTAACTCCTTGCGTTGAGAACGTACTTTTGCCTTAAAATATTTTTCTAGTTCCTTAATAGCAACAGGCAAATTAAGATCCACAAGGACTTGATGCCAATCATTGTCGGCAAATATGTCCATTAAAGCATCTAATGCTTCAGAAATAGTCCAAACGTCCTCCTCCTATTAAAAAGCAAAATAATAATATAGACTTAATCTCTCATTGCTTTAAAATAACATAAATTACTTGTCCACATGTTTCGACAATAAATGAAACTATATTTTTAACTAAAGGTTCAGGCAACAAACATCCCAAGGTGCCCAACATACGCAGCCAATTTGCACGAATTTCTGGCATAGTACAATCTTTAACTCCATTCAGCATGAGCTTAAATCAGTAATTAAAAAATGTTTTTTTTTTTTATTAAAATAAAAATAATGAAAAACGCACCTCTAAATCATTTTGAGTCATTTGATTAAATAGTGTTTTTCTTGTTTTTAAATGGTCTAGGGCTGCACGCATTAAAGATGTAGATGGTTCCAATATTGAAGTGTCTTTAGGGCACTTAAACACTTGCTGACCCAAATCAACCCACACGCTGTAGATGGCATTGTGACCTCCTAAATCTTCTGAATTTAAGCAATTGCACAAATTTTGCAAGCACAGCAGGGAAGAAATTCGTAAATTTTTAGTTCTATAAAGGAAAAACCTCCAAAAGTAAGAAGGATTTGTTTGCATTTGGTGGCATTTAGCTTACTTCATTAATAGTCCAATATTTGATTCACGCAATAGCTGAAACAGGCTATTTTCCAAAGGCTGAGCACGTTGCCATAACTAAAAATTAAATAGTAATCAAATATTAATTTCTGGTAGATGTTCGATAAGTTTAAAATTATTATCTTACTACCTTGTCGACTAGACCTAATGATTTAATAGCTTCAGCTATTTCAAATGGCAACTTATCACCATCATTTAGATTTATATTGCTTTCATAATTTTGCTGTTTCTCATAATCCACGACACTTTCACTTTCCGAAATGTCCTCGTCTTCAACGTCATCCCATTCTAAAAATAATAAAAATAAGTTTACCGCAAAACAAATTTATTATCGAAAAATGTTTTAGAAATATCTCAGCTACCAGCTATTAATATAATCTAATATTCTTCACTGATTCCAAACTTATGAATATATAAAAATTTCAAAAATAAAATAAAATGCAAGAAAAATAAGCAAAATTTATTTAACTGGATTTGGTTTGGCAAAATGAGAAAATTTTCTTGCTTTTATTAAAACACATACTTACCTTCTTCTTCGGATGAACACAGATTTGTTATAACTTCTGCGGCAACACGTTGTGCGTCCAACAAGTAACCAACGTCACGCGTAGCAATATCATCAGCAGTAGGCAACTCTTGGCGTCTTCTACGTTTAGCAGCAGCTTCCTCAGTTTCATCTATAGAGAAAATTTTAATAAGCTGGGAATAAATTTTGTACAAATTAAATTTACCATCTTGAGTATCCATTTTTATTTCCAATTCTGGTGCCTGATCTTTATTACTTTTATTAGCTACATTTTTTATGGAGTTAAGAGCTGTTTGGTGATTTGTGTCCAAAACTTGAGCTAAAGATTGTAAAATTGTTCCAGCATAAGATGCAGCCAAGGCTGGTGCGTTAGTTAATATACCTGCTGCCAAGGTACGCAAATAAGCATGACCAAAGTCTCCAGCTACCGATAATAGACAAAGAAAATTTGGAATATGATGATTTAAAACCAGCCAGGATTTTGGATTGTTTTCCGACACCACCAATAAGCACTGGGCTACTGAAATCGATATATCCAATCCAAAAACATTATAATCCAAGCACCTTATAAAAGCTTCCATTAGTTGACTTTGATTGAAAGTTTCTACTGCAGTAGAAGTGCTTTCACATAAATTCCACAAAAGGTTAATGGCCTGTAAAAAGACGTCAGAACGCAAATCCATCTGATCACACATCGCTGCATCGAATGTGGGCCTCCATTCGCCATCCATAGCATACTCTTGCAGTAAAGCTAGCAAAGGGGTCAAAACATCTTGATCAACTAGTAAATCACAAACCTCTATGCCATTTACTGACAGATTTCTTAAAGCTCCAGCAGCTGCATTTCGAACAGATTCATCTTTTTCACACAACAAAGGAGCAGCAATTCTTACCAAGTCACTTGCACATATTGATTGAACTTTATCTTTGCTAGACGTTAACACTGCCAGTGACTGCAAACCATTTAGCTTTTCTTCTATATTTACATTCTGGAGTTGATCTCTTATCGCCTCAATGGGACCAACGCCTGAATGCTCTATCTCATTTAAAAACTCATCCATCCCATTACAGTCCAGTCCTGCCAATGGATTAGTTTTAATCGTGTAACGGGACTTATATTTTCGTGTCTTCCCCATTGCTGCTGACTGCTTATATATTGCAAGAACTTTTTATTCCATCTGCAGAAAGACCCCCACGTGCACCAAAAAGAAAAACAAAATAAAAGATCATAGTTGTACAAAAATAGTATTAAATTCAATAATTTCATAATTACATGCAACGATACCAGACCTCAGCAACATAGTGTTGGTATAAAACTTCTATATTTAAAATGCATTTACATAATCGGGAATATGTAACGTTGAAAATCTTTTTTTCAAATAAGAGGCTCTTGGCCTTGCACACATATGAATATTTTGCCACAATAATACATTTTTCATTATGGGAAAATACAAAAAATGTTAAAAAAAACTTTTTGCTAAAAATTGTTTCTAATTTTTTCAAATATTGAGATTCAAATTTCCAGTTTTTATTTATGTTTTGTAACAATACAACACAAAATTCTTTTAAATATCTTCAAACAATATTTTAATAAAAATGCAGAACTATTAATGTTAAATTCTCTCTCGTATAAGACACTAGCTGGTGAGAGCTAAAACATCCCTAGAAAAATTCAAATCCGTCTGTGAATTTTTTCTCTCCTTAAGATTTATTAGCACACGAACACGCGGAGTTATTATAACCTATTTATATAACCAATTGCAAGTGAAAAAATTGCAGAAAATACTAAAATCCAAAATATTGAAAATGAAAATAATAAACTGTTTATAACCCTTGTGTTTAGATTACTGAGCATAACAATAAAATGAAAATATTGATGTGATCATAACTGGCAATTTCAAATTTGATTGCTACAAATTATAAAAATGTAATGAATTGTTTATTTAATGACAATTGTCGTAAACAGATTATCAATAGATTTACGAAAGTAACAAAAAATACAAAACAATCATGGACTATATAATCACAAATTATGAGTTGATATATTATTTATATCTGTGTATCGTATATAAAAATAAAACTTAAATTTAAAAAATGCTTTGAAAAAGCTTGCAGTAAACAAGGTAATTAGGAATAAGAGCAAAACTTTATGGCTGAGTGATAGGTTACAGTTAAACAGATGGAATTGCAAATACTGAAGAATCGTGAGCTAATTGTAAGACATTTCGAAAGGCTTATAAAATTAAATCTGAAAATGTAAAGATAAATTACAACTAAACAAAATCTCAAATAGTAAACAAAGATTATAGTCGACAAGGCTCCGAAATTATTGCGCAAAGTTGGATAAAATGAGAGATTGTAAATAAAAATGCTCGGAAAGTACGGGCATAGACTATTTTTTTTGTGGTACGGGATTACAAAAATCCAACTTTCTATCCCAAAACAAGATGTCAAAGGAAATATACGTCCACTTGTTAATGGTAAAAAACATAGATTATAAATTTTGTATATTCTTACTTTTCTAACATATTTTGGATATTACAAAGGTGCTAGAAACACTTAAATGGCTTAATATACACAAGGACTTCAATTTAATACTAATCTTTATACTGAATACCAAAAGAGAAGATTATTTCATGCAGCAAATATCGTATGTCAGAGAAATACTGAACAGCTTCCTAGAAATATCAGAAAAGAGGGGGTGGCTACAAGTGCTTTTCAACAATAAAATTTTTATAACACTCTCTAACCACGTTAAAACTGAAACTCATTAAAATTATTTATTAAAATTGCTTTTTGCTTTGTGAAACTTATGACAAAATGTGAATAATAAGAAAATTGTGTTTTAAAATATTTTCGTTACTAAAATGTAAATATATAAGAAAAAAGTTTTGTCCGTTTTAACAAACAAAAAAACATACTTACATTTAAACGATTTGACATTACACTTTTTACACATGATTATTACTTGTGTGTGTTACGCTAGCTATAGTTCAAAAAGTTTACAAGCTTTTATTAAAAGTTTCGTGTAAACTGTAGGTATTAGATTATTAGTTTAAAAAAATTGTAGTCGTACTACGAGAAAATGCGTAAATTATTAAATCTTACATTTTCAAGAGAAAACAAAATATTCTACACGAAACCGACTACATTTTACATTCGGGTTTTGTATGTAAAAAACCTCTACTATTGTTACGTTGCCAGATTTAATCCAGTTGTATATCTATTAAAAGCAAATTGCATTTAATTCTAGCAAATACATCTCTATAAATTTTAAAGTTAAAAAGAACGATACAACTAAAATAAAATGACAAGAATAAATAGCTGTGAAAATAGAGTTTCATTAAATATTAAAATGTGAATATTAAAGAAAACGTAATCACTCTTTGAGAGAAAATTAAATAAAAAATATTTAATATTTAAACATTATAGAAATATAAGTGTGTGAACTCCAAACAAACGTGGTAATAAGCTTCAGTAAATGAGCAATTACCATAATCGTTAAACGATAATTATCGAGTAATCTTGTGTTCGTTGTTCCATTTTATGCAGCTTTTTCTGGAGTTAAGTTTCAATATAATTATCGCGTAAAAAGTTGCAATCAAGTGACAGGACTTCTTAAGTAAATGTCAGGATTATGCTCTACCAAAGTAAAGGTCTTTTCGTTTTTGGTTATCGATGATTATTACCCCTTATGCTTTTAACGATATTTCTTTGATGCTGTCATCACTATTGACATTTTTGTGGAAAGAAAAGAATATAGTTCATTTTTCGTTTCAGTTAACATTAATAAGAAAATGAGAATAAAAGCGGAAATATCGTGAAAATTTAAATATACTTAATGCTAAACTATGAAATATCCAACTGCGAAGTTGGAATATTTAAGGAATTTATGAAAAAATGTTAAATGTTTAAATTAAAAAAGCACTAGTGGATATAAAGCAAAGAAGAAAAAAGGAACGCATGTTCCATTGTGTGTTAAGCAAGCCCGAAGTTGTCCGGTTTCATACGAATCACGTATGTACGTACCAAAAAAGACGAGAAAAAATTTGTCCGTCTGTTTTAAATAGTCTTACAGTGATTTTCTGTTTCTACAATTTTCTTATAATATTTTTAGTGTTGTCGAAAGCAAATTGGAAAAGAATTCCTGAATAAAAAGGATTAAAAAAGTAAAACAGGTAAAAAAATTCTTGTTGCCATTTTGAATGATTTCTATAGAGTAAAGATTTTTTCTTTAGTTCTACTTGTTTTTCTGTGTGTGTGCTTAGCAGCAGAAGTACAATTAACCCATTAGGTTAGTTATGCTGTACGTACGTATGTGTGTTGGATGGTTGTATGATGGCTTGTTAAAAATTTGATCAAACAAAAAAGGAATTTATAATGGTTTTTCAAATAATTTGCATGATTTATTTTATTACTAAATACTTAAATGTAATTTTCTGCTGGCTGGTGTAATTAAGTTAAATTCAACCAAATTCGTTAAAGTTAAATAAAATTTAGTTATCTGCATAAAATATTGTGTTGCACTTGCACACAAACCTCAAAGTGCACACATATGTATGTATTTACAGATGTACGTAAAAATATAAATCTGAGAACAGCAGTAGCAGTGTAATAAGAAGAAGAATATAGCAACAACGAAAAGAGATTTTTATCCATAGAAACTTCGATGTTGAGGGCAGCAGCAGGAAATCTTTTTTCAGTTGGTATCTAGTGTATAGGATTGCATCAATACAATCAAGTCAATCAATGTTTTCCGTCATTCATTTTGTCATATATGACGCCAAATGCATTTCAAGAAATTTTCGTCATTAAGTTTCATAGTTGCTCGCTTTTTATATTAGTGTTTTCCGCTACCTATAGAATAAGTTACTTTTTTCTAAAAATGTAGCAATATTTTTTAATAAATTCTACAAAGCTAAATTTTTAAAACATTTGTAATATCCAAGAAGATCTCTATAATTCTATTATGACTCTTTGTTTAGACATTGATACGGATAGTCGTAATTCATACATTTTACAATGAGATTGTGCTTTTAACAATTTTCAGTTCCAAAACTCTTATCATACTTAATGAGCCCCTCGTATAGCAATACCTTTCAATTTTAACTTCTCAAAACCGTAGTTATTTGCAACTTCAGTTTAACAATGCTATTGCTAACTATCATTAAGGTAGTTCAGAGTTAAAAAAAAATTAAACGTCAATACTATGAAAATATTACTAACATTTCGCTAATCAATGTGCTTTAAATCCTTGCTACATCCGGTTGTGCTTTTTGAATCGTAGCAGAGATAAATTCCATAATTTTTAAAATTAAACCGGTCAAACCCACATGGAGGGTAAGGAGCGATACTTTAGAATTTTAGATACCTACTTTAAAATTTGAAAATGAAATGAAGCTTGTTGGCTGATTTTGGTAAAG
The DNA here is from genome assembly GCA_030448955.1 of Trichopoda pennipes. Lineage (NCBI taxonomy): Eukaryota > Metazoa > Arthropoda > Insecta > Diptera > Tachinidae > Trichopoda > Trichopoda pennipes. The sequence goes on from JASKUP010000042.1 coordinate 9,938,113, forward strand.
AATCAAGCTTAAAACACATGTATTTCCTACTGAAATCAGATTTTTTCTGCTGAAGTATTTAAGAGAGAGAAAATGTTCGCTATTTTAATATTTGAAATGTTAAACGTTGGTAAACTTTTAATACTTTCAGTTTCATAAATTGCAGTTTTGAAATCTGAATTAAATTTGATAAGTAATTATATTAAAAACACCAACGTAGTGGCATAACATTACATTTTCCAAAATGTTTGTTAAGTTTTTGCCAAGAAATAAATCCTAAAATCATTTTACTATTACATTTTTTTTTTGTAACATTTTTCCAGGCACCATTTTAAAGAAAATAGTTTTTGCTTCAACCCTGCAATGTATATTTAAGTATATTTAAGGGTATTTTATTCCCATTTGTAAAGGCTTTTCTCTTCATTAAATTAACCTTTAGTTATTCGTCCGTGAAGATTTTCATCACATAGCCAACGGCAAGCAGTTCACGCTGAAATTTGGTTATTTATTTCAGTTAGCTAATGATTATTTGCTTTCAGCAAAATAAAGTTAATTTATCGAGTGGCCGTGTCAAGCCCCCGATCTCAACCTACTTTAAAATCTCTGCAGACATCTAAAAGCAAAACTAGGAAACAAATCCACCGCAAGCTTGTCACTTTAATCTCCACAGACTAAATATGTTTCTGTTTCAAGGTTATTTCTTTTGACTAAATAATCCATTTATTTTCAGGATCTACTTTTCGTATTTATTTTTATGGCCAAATGAATTTCGTTATTTTCTTATATGTTAATTAATTTTTAAAACGTTGCTTTTTATCGCTATTTTTTATATTTAGTCTAAAGATCCATTATTTGTTCGCATAAAATCGAAAAATAAGAATTTCGGCAAATTATAGAGGTCGTATTTATTTCGTTAATTTTTAACATGATTGTTATTTATTTCTGCGCTTCTGTTTGTGTGGCACTTATGGGCTCCGGAAATTAAGAAAAGAAGAAGAAAACCTAATCGTAGCATAAATTCTAACAGCCTCCTTAAATGTTCTCCATTATAATATCTGTTACTAGATGATTTTAGCAACTTATAAGGCATTCAGAGTCTCTCACCTTAATTATACTGCCCGTGAATGGACCCCTTGATGGCATTCATTGGCAAACCGAAAAAAACCTCGATACAAATAGCAGGACGTCTGTCACTATTTCATTAATATCTGCAACAACATTTTACCTTAAATTGTTCGGTTTTTTGAAGCAACTGTGATGACGTCAAGAGGCGGTCACGGATAGAATGCTGCTCTACCTTTAGCTGCGACTAATTGAGGTCAGGCTCGAAATATATTAAAAATAATTTTGAGATATTTTTATTTCAAAAATTATTTCATCTCGTAACTCGTAAATCAAAGGCAGCTTTCTTTCGCTTTTATGTTTATTGTATCTACATTTGAGAGACGAAATATTATGCAAATTTTTTGTTGAACTATTAAAATTGTGATAAATGCATTTATATAGCTCACATTTCTCTTATCTTACAGAATGGATATGTCCACGATTGATTTTTTATCAATTTGATAGCATCAAATTAGACAAATATACAATCTCCCATTAAACATTTCTTAGATCTAAGATATGAAATCGAAAACCGTGCCGTGAAACACTATAAATAATCAAAGACGAAAACAAGGAAAAAGGAATACAAATTTTATAAATAAATAAAAAAAAATAATAATAAAACTAACCACCATCCCACAACACATTAAAAGAGGCGGACCAAATTATATAGTCTTATTTGTACACAAATCATTTAAACTTTACTTGTAATTTCTACAAAGTAAACAGACATACAGTAACAACATTAAGTTCAACAGTAAAAAATGGCATCTATAAAAATATGATTAATTTGGCAATCACAGAACAATTTCCGTACGGTTGGATTTGTTGTTAAAGTGTTGGATTTTGATAATTTTTATGTATGTTTCAACAAGGAGGTAAATTTTATTTAAATGCATCAAATTGGAAACGCTATCAGCGTCCTTATTACAATAGTAACAAAAAGGATAGATATCAAGACACCAACAACCCCACTCAGAAGTTATCAACACTTTTATGCAATTTGAGACAATTAAATAGGTTGAAAAACAGCCCAAAAACGGGCCTGAAGAAAGCAAATAGCATATATAGCATAAGTAGCGTTAAAGAACGCTTAGCGAACGAGGCCGGTTTAAATACCGGCATCGATATCTATAAGCTTAAGCAGAAGATGGCCAATACTCTTTCCGTTATGACGAACGTATTGAGAAATGTGGTCAGCAAACAGCGTATACGCTACAAGGAGAAAGGATTTAATTTGGATTTAGCCTGTAAGTGATTTAATAATTTTGGGCTTTATTTTTTTAATAACATTTTTATTTACTAATAATTTCTTATTTTCATAATTTTTAGATGTTTGTGATAATATCATTGCCATGGGATATCCAGCGGATAATTATGAGAGTATGTACCGAAATCCTTTAGGAGACGTTTACAAATTCTTAGAAGATAATCATCATGATCATTATAAAATATATAATCTATGTCTTGAACGCAGCTATGATATTACAAAGTTTCATGGGGTAAGTTGATTTCATAATATTTGTGTTAAAATGTATTTAGACTGTATCCGTAAAAAAATAGTTACTTGCAAAGGTTTGATTGATTATCAATACAAATAAAATGTACTTTGGGATTAAATGAATTTCATTATTAAAAAGGCCAAGTCCATTGACTGCTTATAAATTTTATAATTTATATAATTTTATTTGACACATCAAATCAAATGTTGTTGTTCTTGTAACAGTTTTACTAATCTGGGAAGTTCTGTCATTGGGAAAAACTGCTAGGTTGTTAAGTGCTGACAATCCTTGGCAAAGTGTAGTTCTAGAGCGAAAATTCAATTGCTGTGAGAACAACCAAATATTACTAATTTTGATGTGATATTTTTTGTAGCTGTACAGACTGCTTTTCGAACTTAATAATTAAATTATTTTAATAAATGTTAATTTAAATAAAAGTTTCAATAAAAGAATTCAGCTCATTTTTAAAACGAAAGTATTTGAAAGTTTCATTTTATGTTTTTTGGGATAGTGAATTAAAACATGTACTCCATACCTTTTTCTTAATTTCTTTTGATTTTAAGTGCAGTTTTATTTATTTTTTATTGTATTGTCTTGTTTTTTGGTATTTTTTTTTGTCAAAAGTCGTGCATCGTTTTTTTCTGCAATATAAATTGTTTGGAGTGGTACATATTCACCAGTAAAGTTACTAAAAAATGGCAATTTTTTTAGCTTAGCATTTATTTTATTATGAAATTTTTGATAAAAATAATTTTAATGTCTAGGTGAAATGTCGATGCTTTAGGAAATTTCGAATTTGTGGACATTTCGTTTTATTTGTTTTATTGCAATATTTTAGTTAAAATATGCAGCAAAATTATTTTTCGTTGTTTATATTTTGTTTATTTTTAGATCTTTCAACTTTTTACATTTTTGGCGAAGTTTCCATTTTTTTAGGGTTTGCCAAAAACTTAATTTTTTTTATTTTCAGCATTTTCTTTCGAAACTTTTATTTAAAGAATTGAGTTGGCAACATTTTTCATTTTCGGAGAATTATTGAAATATTTTTATATAGAAAGTTTGACGAAATTCAGATTTATTTGAATAATTTTTTAATAGGATGTTTATTTTAAAATACTAGTCTGCGTTTAGGTATATGTCAGTTCATGGGCGTGTTGGCTCTTATCTGACGATGGCATGCACTGGGTGAAAACAAGCAGAAAGTTTTATGATATGGTTTGCAGGATCATACCCTACTCTTTGCTTGAAATCGGGAGATTATCTTCATGTCACTAATGGTGACAGTCTTATTGTCAACATCGACCCGAATTTTATTATGGTTTACAGGCATCAGCGGCGAAGGCAATCTAAAATCGGGTTATATAATTAAATCAAAGCCGAACTTTGCAGTCATTATTGTTCTCTTCCAATTAAAGGGCATTGATTAGTTTATTATTTATTTATTTAGTTATTTCATCTGCGGAATTAAATTCCTACAGATTACTTAACAATTTAATTATAATACTTAAATAGAAAAAGTTTAAATATATTGTAACTAACATTAAAATTCAAATGTGGGGTAAAACTGTTACATAGATGTAAGCACCTTGCAATAGGCTCATTTTTCGCATAGTTTGTTCTAAAAGTGTTTTCTTCGAACATACGATTTATTCTTAAGTCTCTTGGAGGGCAATATAGGGTAAAATAATTTCTAATTTCAGGGCAATCAATATTTTCAGATAAAAGGTTATAGGCAAATAACAGAGAAGAGCAAGACCTGCGATCTTCTAAGGATTGAATACCTAACAGCTTTCTTCTCACCTCATAAGGTGGTACTTCATATGGCCAAGACAACTTTAAAGCAGCTTTAGTAAAAATTTTCTGAATCCGTTCAATACGTTTGATTTGACCTAAATGATATGGGTTCCAAATAATAGAACAATATTCCAATAAACTCCGAACCAAAGAGACATATAAAGATTTAAGTGTGTAAGCATCCCTAAATCTTTAGAATTCCTTCTAATGAAACCAAGCATACAATAAGACTTAGAAACTATATAATCAATATGGTCAGAGAAAGTTAATTTAACGTCGAAAATGACGCCCAAATCCTTAACCTTAACTTCACGCTTAAGCGGGAGGTCACCAACAGAATAATCGTAGATTATCGGGTTCATTATGAAACTATACAACATTTTGAAACATTAATATGAATACCATTTTCCAAACACCAGTTAGACAAATTTTTCAGATCAGCTTGTAAGTATATGCAGTCATTGATATTGCAAATAGAAGAATTTAATTTCAAATCATCAACAACAGACACATGTAATTTGAATTTACATTGATTTCAATGGAAAAATAAAGAAAAAGAGTTACGTTTTATAGTCAAAAGAAAAGAAACTGTGTGAATTATACAAAAGTTACTTCAATGCTTTTTTTTTCACTACATAATTTTTGATTCAACATGGATTCACAATCATATAGCGTAAATGCAAAAAGTTACAGTCGAATTATCATTAGGTAAATTTGCCATTAAGAAAAAAAAAATACAAGAAAATTGCAATGCATTCAAAATGTGTGGCGATTATACTTTGACGCGTCTTTGTTGAGTTACAAATTAATTAAAACATAACCTATTTCCTAGATATTTTTTCAAACCCGTCTTTCTGTCTGCATTTGGGAACCCCCCGGGGGCACATTTATCGGTTCTTATAGAATACTCGACTATCTGGACCTGTGCAACTGGGGGAAAAAGGGAGCCCAGTCCCCTGAAGGCAGACAGGGAGTCAACTGGAAACTCCACTTTATTTCCACGGGGATCAGTGAGCTCGCAGAGTTTATTATTTGTCTCTTTAGACTTATAATAGTTCTCTGGCTGATCATTGAGGTTGGCCCCTATATGGGAGAATCGTGGTGGTTGTGGTTTCGCGGCCCCATAGCAGGTCTGTTTTTATGGTGGCCAGGATCATTTCACTGATAATGACACGCATGGTGAATGATCCAGTCCAGTGAGCATGCTTGACATGTGTTCTGGACAAGGAGTTAGAAAGTCTCCGACTCTCTAGCAAGGTGTAATGATTTGCAGACCTGTACTGAAATCATTAAAGTTGCAACTAGGTGGTTCTGTTGCATAGAATTATGGCTTCGGCTATCTAGGACGCATGTATGACGTTCCAAATTGTACAAGTGGTTTGTCCACCATCTGATTAAGACTATACAGTCGGTGCAGATGTAAATCAAATCACGCTTTGTCTGCATTTGGGAATAGATGTTTGGAAAAAATAATTATATCGATTGAAGTGGTCATCAAAAAGAAACTATATTACAACCTACTGCAGTATTGACTTAAAATGTCATTCAATTAATGGTTTGAACAAGAAGCGAACTAGATACCTGATGACAACTAAAAATGGCTAAACTAAAAATAATGTGTTTTGCTATATCTTAAGACTTATTGACTTTCCTTTTTTCTTGATTTTTTAATTTAAATAACACTTCCTATAAACATTTTCCAAATTTGGTCAACGCTATCTAATTTTTGTCTTTGTTATAATTTATAACTATTTTTAGAGAGTTTCTGTTTACCCTTTTGAGGATCATAACCCACCTACCATAGAATTAATACTTAAATTTTGTGAAGATGTGGATAATTGGCTTAAAGCGGATGCTCTTAACGTAGCTGCAGTTCACTGTAAAGCCGGTAAAGGTCGAACTGGTAAGTTAACATATAACAAAGTTGGCATCTGAATTACAAAATGAATTCTTTCAGGAACCATGATCTGTTGTTATTTGCTTTATAGTGGCCAACAGCGTACAGCTGAAGATGCTTTAGCGTGTTACGATGAAAAACGTACAAAGGATCGTAAGGGTGTTACGATTCCATCGCAACGGCGTTATGTTCAGTATTTTTCGAAATTAATGAGATTGGGTTCATTGTACGAACGCCGTACTCTACAGGTTTGTTAACACAATACTAATACGTTTTAGTTTAATTAACATCCATATATGTTTGTTTGTTTTTTGTTTTTTGTAATTCCTGAAATTAGTTTTGCGAAATACGTTTTTCAAAGGCCAATACATTACACAGCCAGGGCACAGTATATTGCTCAATTTCTGTATTACAAGACAAAGTAAAGGTAGGAATAGTATATAATATTTTAATTAAATATTTTTTATTGATTAAAATTTTGTTCATATTTATTTCAGCAATTACAAAATTTACAAATTGATTTTCGGAAAAACAGTGTGCTGGATATGAAGAACCCATCCTTGACAGTGTCGGGAGACATTAAAGTCGAATTAACGAAAAATAATAAAAAAATTTTTCATTTTTGGTTTAATACATTTTTTGTGTCTGAATCTTCTGGTAGGCATTAACTCGACAGAAAAATTTACAATAATAATATATAATTGTGTAGAACTAAAATGTTTAAAGTTTGTATTGCAATTTTCTAGATTAATTTGGGATGCTGATCACGACCTCGTTTGAGTGGTATCCAGAATCAACGGCTGGTTCGACGAACACCAAATTTGTTTTCTTTATTCTATTAGAACATTTTTTTAAATTTCGATTATTTATGAAAATTGTAAAATTGTTTTGTTGAGAAAATAGCTTCATAAATTGCAACAATCGATGTAAATTTATAATATAATAGTTGAACTTTGATCCATTACAACTCAGTCACTTTTTGTACGTAGCTTTTGCAATGGGGTGTAATTTATTGTAATTTAACAAGCCGTTGACACTGAATAATGATTCAAAGAGAAGTATATAACAAAAAATACAAATTTACCATTATCAGAACAACAGTTGAAAAATTTTTTCGTTTCCAGCATCGGCTACTTAATCGAGAAAATTGCAATACGTACCTTAAATATTTTTAAAACAAAAAATTGTGCTCTTTACAAATATTAGAATTATTTCAATGTTTCTATTTTGTTTTCAGTTATTGAAGGGGAAGGCGATGATGTTAAGTTTGTCTATACTTTACAGAAGTGGGAAATCGATGATGTACACAAAGACAAGTGTTATCCTGATGATTTTAAGGTATTTATTTTTACAGTTTTACCTTAATGCTATTTTAACATATGTATATTTAGCTGCAAAATAATTGAAATAATGTCGCATCAGATTAATATTTATTTCTAAGGCTTGAAAAGCTTGATTATTTTCTTTTTAAAATCTATTCTATGAAGTTTTCAATGAAGTCGATATAAAAAGCAAATGAAGAAAAAGGCAAACTCGAAAGACACTTTATTTCGATTCAATATTTAAAAACATTTTAAGAAAAGGATCAAGAGAATAGAAAGGAATAAAGAGCAAGAAATAGAAATCAAATTTGAATGTGGATAGAGTTACTAAAATACAGAAGACAATTAGCGAGAATATATATATTGGATCCTAAATACAAAAGGGTCACAACTCAAAATTGTTCAAAAACTGATTTTTTTTTCCATAAATTAATTCAGAGTACACATCTCTAACTACTGCAAAAATTTCTTTCACCTCACTATCTTCTTTAACTGGAAAAATACAGTTATGTCTATTTTTGTGTTAAGTGTGTTCCTTCAGCACGATGAACTAAATAGTTTTTTGTCTCTCCTAAAAATGTTTGAGTTTTGACCCTTTTGTATTTAGTGTGCGATATGTTGACACATAGAATAATTTCAAGAAGACAATGATAGGACATAAGTGGTGGGAAAAAACACACTTTTTGAAAACTTCAGCTTTATTGTTACCAATGTCAAGTAGAAATATGGAAAATAATAATGAAATATGATGTGAGCTTGCACGTCGGCAAGCGTCCTCCCTTTTCACAAAACCTTGAGGCTCATTTTAAAACAAATCCTCGTTTACATCATCACTGCAGTTTATTTTCAAATAGTAAACTCACTAACGTTTGACGGAAAAAATGATCGGTCGGCTTTAATTATTAAACGAGTTGATGATTCAGCAAAATGTTGCGCAAACTGCGTCTAGTGTTGCCCAATTGTTGTGAACCTCGACGAGTTGATATTTCAGCTCATTCTCAACAACTTGCAGTTTAGAGGTTATATTGCATTTACGAGCCAGTACGTATTATTTTGCACAGGATTCCTGTAGTGTGTCAATAGAGAATTTTACCACTAATTCTGATTCTAGAAAGTCTTTATAAGATTTTTAAGTGCGTGACTCAAGCTTTTGCATCCCAAATATCGGTGATGAATATTATTTAGTGTAGTGCATAGTCAAAGGAAAAGTAAAATCGTCGTGGAGACATGTTTTCTAAATGTTTTCAGCGCCTATTGACCGTGTCCGATTTGTTGCGCAGTTATACTTAAGAATATTCTACTAATCGCAGTGGAATTCCTCATTTCACCAGCCCAGAAATCACTTGGTTTCCATGCTTCCGTGTACTTTAAGACAAGTCCGAGCGAGGCCAGCATTGTATTGTACTAGGGTTGATTCATTATGTGTACTAATAAAAATCTTTCTCCCTGCTTTGCTGTAACTACATTTTCGAAGTTGATATTTTATGATATTATAGCCAGTTTGTAAAATATTCCGATAAAACCGATCTCGGCGAGGACTAAACGATGAAACCAGGAATAACATCGTTAATCAAAAAATACCACCTTAAATCCACGATCTACGCTCCCAGCACTTAAATTGCTGCTTACAATGCTTTCTAGGCACTTAATCTTGATAGTCAATTAAGCTAGCCGTGGTTTCCGTAATCAAGTTAATGGTGATATGGTTGTGTTTCTAAGGCCTTTACTGTAAACATAAGCCTGCGTGTTTACCTTCGACGAAAGGAGGAAATACATTGTTCGTTTGGTCGAACAATAGAGAAATAGTTTTTTTTTGCCCAGCACTGACTGAACGTAATTAATTATCATTGAAAATTTATTGTTAGTTATTTATTTTGAAGAATAATAATTAACTAATTATAATTTGAAAAAAAAAAGCAAAAATAAATGGCCTTAATGAATGACATGAAGGTTTGAGCTTTAGGTCAATCTGTGTCTTTTATGTTGGCTATATCTTTAACACTATTCGACAGATATAAAATGCAGAAAGGACTATGCAATCTCGAGGCCATAAATGAAGGGAGGGTTGTACCTTTTGGAGATTATGACGAGTTATGTCCTAGTCTATTTGACACTCAATCCACTCAGTAACCAAAATTGCTTCGATATTATTACAACCTCTTCATTACATATGAAAGGACTATCGTATGCTCAAGTGATGCACCCGCTTTAGACGTTTTAATACCTGCGGTACTCCCGGCCGGTAGTACCCTCAGATATGCGAGGTAAGATAACGTGGTGATTACAAAGTCGCCAGGAAAATGTGTCGTTCTTATAATGTCATGTGAATGTCGCAGCTGGTGCAAGTGGATTACACTTCAGAATTTCAAAGTGATTCAATTACACGTTTCACGCGACATGATGTTGCGAGTTCTACTTTATACGATCCAAACTTGGGTTGACTAAATTTACTGAACGGGTAAGGGGGTCGATTGATAACCTGTCACATAAACTATTTATGGAGCTGAAAAAATCTGCTCGTTCCAAAAACAACGTAGGAATATTTACAAATACTTAAAACATCTATGGTGCCAAATAATATCAGATAAGATCCGTCCAACGACAGAGTTGAAAAGAAATTTAATTAAATAATAAGATAAGAAAAGAATAATATAGTAATTAGTGTGTTACAGCGATAAATGAGTTAGCAAATTATCACAAATAAAGATGCAACCTTAGTAAGCGATGAAAGTAACAACATAAAAATCTATGGCTGATGGGTTGAGAGACTTGATTAGTAATATTGGTTGATACAGTCGTTGCTAAATTCACAACAGCAATGGCTACGTCGGTTAAAGGCGCATGAAAAAACTTAAATCATTTTAATACAATTGAAACATAGTCAGATCCTTATCAAGTATGTCTCGGATACGGAGGGAAAATAAGTAGAAAACGAACAAGTTTGCAGGTAATAAAATTTTAATCCTAGGTAGATCGTACTCTGAAAGAATTTCATACGACTTAATTATTTGAAAACAATTTAAAAGGAATATATGTTTATCGTCCTTTTCCCTGCTGAGATCCAACTGTGTATACGCAGTGCATGTACTTCACGTAACTCCAAAGTAAATAATCAACATTTCAAGAAGTATGAAGTTCGCACTCGTCTTATTATGCTCTTCATATCAGGGATCTTGGCTCTATATATCTAATAATCGATAGTTACGTTAGTATTGGTCTCATTTTTAGAGGACTAAAGTTCCACAGGAATGGAATATTTTTTGGTGTAGTGTAGTGTATTTGCAGATTTTTCTCTGTCTTATTTTTCTGCCCATTAAGCTAAAGGCAGGCCTAGTTACATAACTGTAGATAATTTTCAGTTTATTTTAACCCAAATTTTCAAAGGTACGGACGGTGAAAATGTTGGTCATTTGTCATTAGTTTTTGCATCAACTTGGTCATATAGGGTTTCAGATCGAAGTCATTACGTAAAATTTTCAATGAAATTGATGATAAAAACTGCATAATTTTTAAACTTGAAACAGCGCTAAGTGGGGATGTCTGGAGTATGTAGAGCAAGCCATGTGAAGACAGAGTGTGTACGGGAACTCGATTTTACTTTGCTGACATTTCAGTGAAGGATTTCGGATTTCATTGAAGGTACTTTATGGTATCAACAACACAGTTTGCCCTTTTCACTTGGCACCCTTTTTTCTTCGAACCGTTTCAGTAAAAACAGAAACCAACTGCTGTAAACCAGAATTGGAATATAAATGCGACCATAATTCAAAAATCAAGTTGTAAAGCTTACGCCTCGAAGCTTCACAAAAATAAGAGCGTTATCTCTTGATTTGTTTATCCTTTTTTTTAATTTATCTAAACTGATTTTTATAATAATTTTTTAATTTAGAAATTTTTAAAGCTCGAATTTTTTAAAATATTTTTTGTTAAAACTTTTTGAATTGTTCTTATAATTTATTAAAAATTTTCGTAATAAAATATTATGCAAAATATACATTCGATTTGTAACAAAAATTTTCTCTATTTTTTAAGGTGGAACTTGTGTTTTATGTTGATGATAACAATGTCGATAGTGATCATTTAAAAGTTTCTACAAGGACTCCAATGCAGAATGATGGAATGATACGAATGTCATCACAGAACCCGCAACAATCAAACAACTATTCGTTGGCACAGAATAATAGCAGTGGCAGTGATATGAACTTCATTTGTGATCAAAAATCATCCTCATTGACGTCTGTAATTAGTAGTAGTTTAGGGGTTGGGGAAACGGATACCAGCAATGGCTATGAATCCAGTAGAAGTACAACGCAACGAAAAAGTGACGTTGTTCAAACCTTAAGTAATCACCATAGCCAACACTATATAGCAGCTACAGATGTGAACAATAGTATAGAATATTCATCGCCACCTCCTGCACAACATATGACGCTACTACCGAGCTATATGGAACAGCATCAACAGCAACACAAAAGGATAATGCCCGAACATAAGCCGAAACAGAAACAACAGCAGAAAAATACAATGGCAATGGCCTCAACGACAAATCAAAGACATTTTCAAAGACAAATTGCCGATGGTGGTGATACCGATGGTGGTGGTGGTAGAGAAGATGTACATGCTTACCATTCTAACATTGAGCCAACATGTCAACCGTCCACCAATTTAGATGCTAATAAATCTGGAAGCATTAACAGCAGAAACAATAGCACCAATATAATTAGTAACAGTTGTAACCACAACCACAGTAATAATAGCAGCAAAACAAGCAGTGTCAGTAGCCAATCTTCATCATCGGCCATTGGAGATAACGAAGAGGACTGGGAATCCGGTGAGTCCCAAGCTAAACAACTTGAAAACATTACTTTACTACTTTCTACTTCCTCTTTAACAAAACCAAAATCAAATCTCCCTAATCCTATTCCTACAACTACCTCTCCTTCTCCCTTACCTCAACATTCAACTCTTCCAAACACAACGACAACCAGTTTCCCAAATATTTTAAGAAATTATAAAAATCTTTGTAGCGGTATTTCAAACTTTTCCAATACCTCTATCTTTTTTACCAACTCCATTTCCACATCCACATCCTCTTTCTCTAATTGTCCTTCTAACAATACAAGTAAAACTAGCAATAGTAGTTGTACAAATAGAGTTGTTGGTGGTGATGATGATGATGATGAAAATAATGTCGAAGACAAAAAAATAAAATTAAAACAATTAAACTTGAACCAAGTGGTAAAACCAATCCCAAATACAACTGATACTAACACTAAATCCGAAGAGTTTAATGGCGAAGCCAACAATATAACAAGTAGTATTGCGTGTGAGCCTGGTCAGACACCAGCAGTGTCAGCTCCTCCTAATAATCGCCCCAAAATAATGCAACTTTTTATGGCCCCAAAAAATATTCAACAACAACAATCTTCTTACAAACCCATTTTTAAACGAAAATTATCAAACAAACTTGCAAAAGGTTCGAATTCAAATCTTAATACCTGTGATGCTGTTATTAACTGTTCAGATAATGCGTTTGGTTCTTCAACAGCCCTGGCTATGGGAAGTGGTAGTGGTTTGGCAACTACTTCGAAACTTAAACTAAAAATCAAATTAAAAAAGAACAAATTTAAATTGTCACAAAAGTTTCAATGGTTTCAAAGTTATTTTCGTAGTGATCCTGTGGATTTTTGTGAAAACTTTGTTCAACAGACAACTTCCATGAGGCGCAATAGCATGTGTAGCATGGCAAGTCGAACGCACAAGCTGTCCACTACCACTCCACCTTCAGTCACCCCACCTCCGCATGCAATAAACGTGGAATCTTCGTGTGAACAATTAGATCGGGCTGTTAGTGTAAATTCAGTGTCTACATCTAACGCAAGCATTGCAACTGGTGATCTGTGTGAAGATTATTACTCTTCCATATGTGACAATCAATTAAGCTTTAGCAACTCACCTTGTAAGAGTCCCCGCTCCATAGCAGGCATGGGAAGTAGTATTAGTCGTGGAGTTAGTATGAGCCACAGCAGTTTATGTAGCAATAGATTTGTAAGAACAGCAGGAGTTTCAAATTTATTTTTACGCGAGCGCAGAGAAACAATGCCTGGTTGCAGTTTTCATGCTAATAGTCGTCGCAATAGCAAAAATGTAGTCATTGTGGCAGCAAAGCCAGCTAAAACAAATGCAATAGGTTTTAATGTTAATGCAACAAATTTATCCAGACAAAATTCATATGAAACAAATGGGGAAGATAAAGAAATAGAAAACTCACCGGCCAGTATTTATTATACACCGTCTAGTGCTATAATACCAATAGGTGACGATAATGAGCATACGAATTCAGCATTTGTTTTTCCAGAAGAACCAAACAATATAGCTGAAAGGTCTAGCACTGATAACAATGTGACAGTAGCTTTAGCAGGTAATTCAAAACCACAAGCAAAATATTCCTTAAATTTAGTTATAGTAAAGGAATGCCCAGAGCCACCATTTACTGAAATATCCAAATCATTATCAAACGCCAGCAATAATGAAGCGGATGACAGCTACTCTAATTATTGTGATATAAACAATAAGGGAATATTACAAGATATCACTGGTTCGGTAATTTTGTCAAAAGATGTGGACATCGAAGACAAAAAAAACTGTGCTACAGCAAATTTCTCAGTATGCAGCCACTGCAGTGACATTGGTTTTTGTGAAGCTTATACTACAATCAATAGTACTTTTAGCTGTAGCTGCAAATCCAATACATTTGTTGTAGACCTGGCTCCTGCTAAACAAGAGGAAGAACAAAGAGCTTTAGAAGACACTGCCCAGAACGAAACTAGTGCAAATGCCGCCGATATTTCAAAAGATGTTTTCTCAAGCTCCAATCCAAAGGAGCCAACTAATTAATATTGTGATCAACATTAGTATGAAGTTTATGTTTGATTTTCAAATAGTTTAAATCAATATTTATATGGCAATATTTTTTTAGTTTCCTGTATGTGCGTTAATATTTTCTATTGAAATTTTCTTTTCATTTTTGAATTTTTAAGGACAACTTTCACTGTTTTACTACTTTAAAAAAAGAAGACAAACGACATACTCAATGAAGTTTAAACATTTGTTTCAATTATCCTTTTTTTTTCTTTAAAATGATAAAGAAAAAAAACTATTTGAAAACATTATCTAAATGTTTAATTATATTTTAAATTTGAATTATGTTATAATTCCATCCATTTATTTCTACTTTATTCAAACAAACGTTTTGTCTTTACTGCTGCATTAATATGTGTGGCTTTCGAATTCACTGTGTTTAATTTTAATATTTTACAAATAAAAAATAAATAAATAAATAAATGATCTCCAATCTTAGATTAGTACTCACTCATTTTTTTAATGTATAAGAAGAATCATTGCAGCAAATTAAAGCTTTTTGTTTTTATTTTTACTTTGTATATTTCTATTTCTGTAAAATAACGAAAGTATTCAGTTAGAAATTCGAAAATATAATCAATTCGAATAACATTATGAAATCGTTAACGAGCTTATTATATTTCGTTGGCATTTAAAAATATGGAAGAATTATTTTTTTAAATTTTAATAGATTTTTTGAACCTGGGGACAAACATTTTGATTAAGAAACAATTAAAAGAAATGTATGAAGTATGCTTAAAAAAAAATTATTTTAAGACACAAAGCATAAGCATTGCCGCATGGACTGTAAAGTTTTCATTTCAAATTTTTACATTTTTATTAACTTTAATTCTGATCTTAAGAAAATATTTTCCTTTTTTCATAAAAACTTCTCATTTACATCAGACTAATAATATTGAATAATTACATAAATATATAAAAAATCTTAATGCATTTTTGCCATTAAATTAACAACAAAACGTTAACGCCTGTAGCAAAGAATTGTAAATTGAACAATAAATAGTTTGATATGAAATTTTTAGTTCTTTCATTTTGAATTTCAAATCTTTTTGTGATAAAACAAAGACGAATTATCTTAATTACCTTTCTGAAGTGAAGTTTTAGACATAAAACAGTAATTTATTTATAATTTTACAACATCTTCTTATTTTTTATTTCATCGGCATCTTTTGATGATTTCTCATTAAAGTTTAGTTCAAAAATAAATTTAGAGCCAGAAACGTTTAACTTTGAGTTGTGAAAAATGTCATCTATTGACTTTAAATTTTAAATAAAAGGTACGTAAGGAAAGCTCAAATAAGCACAGCATTCAACTATTGCTGTCCAAGCTAAAGGACCAAAATAAAAAACAACTTGAATTTGTTTAAAAGAAACTGCTGTTTTTTTAAAGATTTCCTTTATGAAGCAGTTAATAATTTGGAATTTCTTAGGCGTCACCTACAGTTAAATCATCAAACACTGAGCACTGGCCGAAATACAGCCACGTACAATAAACAATACCATCACCTCAGTGTTAAAACTGTTTTTAGATTTTTTATTCTATTTGTTGTTGAATTTTTATCTCAAAAAATGTTCTTCCGAGAATATAAACTTCTCCTAATATTCTGAAGACTGTTCAATCAATCTTTTACAAAAACCAAATTAACGTGGTATAGACAGACACCAACTCTACATTTTTCCTATGTCATAATTATTTTCTGCATTAAGTAGCGGACACTTCATGTATTATCACCAGTTATTTTATAGAGGGTTATCTATCATGCTTCTGGAGATATGTAATTAGTATTCTTTCAGCAGGATGAATTCTTTGCTGATTAAAATATTAAAAGATTTTTACATTCGCATTGAAACGAGAAGTATTACGCTAATTGGTATTACAACGAAATAATTGTTCTGAAAACTTAGAAGTCCTTAAGGGTTTTTAACGACTATTTCTGCTCAAATTTTTAAACTTAATGGTTAAGTTTTTTTTTTTCAATGGCTGATAGCCAACATAGATTTGCATTCTCCAACGTCTCCACTTTGTGCAACTTAGTTTTCGAGCATTTAGAATGTTTTTGATATTTTATTGTTTTTGTTTTGTATAGTACTATTGAAATTAAACCATCTTACGCTACATTCAAAGAAAAATAAATTTAATAACTTAATCAGATATCCAGGTATTTTACGGAAATTAAATTTTCACGATATGAAAATAAATCTTTTTGTTCGTTGTTGTTTTTGTCGTTGCCTAACTTAAGTTGCTTGAATATCGTTTTGGCAATTGCCAAGCCCAAGCCAAGTAGTGTGTTTCTGGTAAGTTCAAACATTAATCGGGAATCGTCCACTATCTACGGCAACCACATAATGACATTGTACTACTAGCCGGGGTTCGATCCTCGACCTCTTGTCTGGAGCATCGACCATTTTAACTCCAGCATCTCAATTGAAAAAAGAAATTTAATTTAATACTTCCGGATACTGCACATGCCAGAGGTCAACAGCAAAACTAACGAAAGGCAACCGTAAAGCTGATAATACGTGAATTAAATAAATCGTGGGTCTCAACCGAGGTCCCAATTGTCTGAGCACTGGTAACCCCTTCAAGATCAGTGAAATCTATAAACTTATTCTTAAAGTTGTATGCTCATCTGCCTAAGTATTCCACTGCACTATTCTGAGTATATGTAAACAAATTAAATTCTATGTAGATCTGGCTGAATGCTTTTTGACTGACCCAACCTTGTGTGTGGTGTAGCCTATTAAATTAATGCTGATTTTTCCTGGTTGAACACAATTTTTAAGTTGCATTTTATTAAAATTTATTGTTTTAGTTGAATATTACAAAAATTTAATTGGTTACAATAATTATGTGAAATGCGTAACATACCTAGGAATACACTAAAAGAAACACTTTAACAATTTTTATTAAACTATTTTCATTACAATTCTTCTTCTTCTCTTAATATATTAGTTGGTGAACTAAGAAATCATATTTTGAAATAAAATTTAAAACTTTACTTTGTTTGGAATTAATGAAAGTTGTTAAGCAAAATAAAAATAAAAAAGGGATCGACATAACTGGCTGGATCATCTCACGCAATAAACTCCTAAAAAAATGCTAAAATATATAAATTGTTGTCTTCTCGTTAAACTCTGCTAATTTTTTGTTACTTTTCGAAAAAAAGCAAAAAATTGTATTTACCACATTTATTAGACAGTGTACGTTTAATATGAAACAATAAAGAATATTATATAAAAAAATATAAAATTTTAATTCTAGCTTTATTGAAAAGAAAAAAAACAACATGTGTAACCATATAATTAAAACAAAAAAAAATTCAAAAAATACTTATTAGGCCGCTGTTTTTTGCTTAAATAATACCAGTATATATATATATATATATATATTTATATATATATATATATATATATATACATACGTATACATATATACATATATATATAGATCAGTTTTTTAAATAAAATTTTAAAAACATTTAAACATTATTTTAAATAATTTTCTTAAGTCAACAGTAAAAGTTTAAAATTCATCGTTTTCTTTTAATAATTCAGCGGTTTGTTATGAAATGTTATTGAATTTAGCATAAATAATTCTATACGTAACTTTTTATGTTTATTTTTAATTTAGAAATATAATAATAATTACTGTTTTTTTTATAAATATTTAATAAAATATTAAGTTTTCTATTTCTATCCTCTTGGTTTTTTATTTATTAAATTTTTGTTTAATTATTATTATAATTTTATTATATTAGATAACGATTTAATTATAAGATCATCAATTTTTTATTTAGTACGGTCGAAAATTTGTTAAAAACAACAAACATTTAACAAAAACAAATAATTATTTCTGTAATGTTCTCAATAGAAAGTAATTAAATTACTTATGTAAACTACGATGTTTTGTAAGGATTTATTAAATAAAATATTAATTTTAAATTATTATTTTATGTACTTTAATCTATATATAATCATTATCATTATTATTATTATTATTATTATATTATAATTATTATTTTTGTATAATTTACTACTTAAAACATTTAAAGTGTTAACATTTATTATTAAACAAAACAAAAAAAAAAAAAAACAAACGATAAAAAATAATTATATAAAACAAACAACAATCTCGACATTATTTTTTTCAAGGTCTGTTTTGTTCTCTTGCGTGTGTTGAAAATAGTTTGAAGTATGTCTTGATATTTTTTGCTGCTAAGTTTGCAACACTATGCAACCACTGCTGTAGTTACATAAGAAAAATCAGAGAGAATTAAAATTTTTATATGTATCCATAATTGCCCTGAAAACTTACTCACAGACCTCGCTTATTAATTTTTGTTTTGTTATAAAACTTGGTATGATGTAGAAGATCTGGGTCTAATTGTGTTTTTTTTATTCTGTTCTTTTTTTTTTGTTTTTTTTTTTTTTGAGTAGAAACTGTAATAGCGATCACCAAATGTTACCCCCAGAATCTTGTAAGATCAGTTCATTTCATGGAGATGTTATTAAGATTGAAAGCGAGATCGAATCTACTTTCATTTTACACCACAATTTTTTGCAGCGTGCCTATGACATTTGTTTTGTGATGCATATATAGTCTCGCACATCTGAAAAATATTGTAATTTACGAACGATTCATGATAAGAAACTCACGTCGCCAATTTTCCTCCTCCGAAGTTTCAAAACATTTGATTCCAAACATTTCACCACACATAAAAAATAAATTTCACACTAACATTGCATTTCGCACAATCTATAACCAGGTTTATAAGATCTATACAAAATTTTGCACAAAACGTCTGCTCAATTGGGTTGCCAATCTTCAAAAAATTACATTACAAAATCATACAAAAATTTTTTCTTCAGTAAAAACAAAAAAAAAGTTACATTTATTTTTACATTTTTCTGAATATTTCGCCACACCCAATGGTTGAATATTGAAAATATAATAAAAATAAGTGTAAAATATTTTTAATTCTTACCTTAAAAAAATTATATATAAACTAAACAAAAGATCAATTAATTATAATTATTAATCATTTATTTTTTTGTAAAAATTTTTTCATATATATTTCATATAAATAATTTAGACTTTTAATTTCTATTTGAAATTGTTTGGTAAGAAATAATTATTATTGTCTGGATGGTTTATCACTCTTTCTTCTTTATTTCATTTATTATTATTATTATTTATTTAAATAACATAAACATAATTTTGTGTAGATAAATATAAGTTGGTGATAATTTTATCTGTGAGATAATCACAAAAAATATTATTTAAAAGCTTTTATATGAAATAACAAAATTTTCTATTCTTTAATAATTTTATGACTCATATTGTAAGCCCGTTTAAAGTCTGTTTACATTAGCATATACAAGTGCGACCACTTGTATTTACTTTTATCTTATGTATTACGTAACTTATCAAATTCGACAAAACATGTAAAAGTCAATCAGGCTTCTATTTATTATGGTCATTATTTATTTAAGCAAAAATTTTCTTTTTAATTTAAAACTGTTAAAATTTAAACCGCAGTTTTGCCTAAAGTAGGCATTTTTGCCAGCCAGTTTAATTTTTTGTTATCTGGCAGCACAATAAAAAGCTATTTTTATTAATTGGAAGATATTTATATAAATTTGCTGCTCCGGTAGCTTAAGAAAAATATAAGTGGACTACAAATTGCAACGAAGTTTGCTTAATCAGAGAGTGATATTTGGGCCATGTACAATTGTTAGTTACGAAACAGACAACAACTCCAAAGCAGGCAGTAGTGTTATAGTCAAGTCAGTTAGTGAGGAAACATCACGCAGCATTCCATTTAAATGAACCGGTTTCGTTTAAGCAAAAAAACCGAAGTGTTTAAGACTATAAACTGGTAAAATGGTCAGATCAATCAAACCCAAAATTAATCATTTTCAATCGGATGGCAAAATCTCAAAGCAAAAGAAAGCAGTGTTTGGACTTGTTTAACTCCGTGCAGTCTTGACGATAAAAATTTAAGTTAATGAAAACAGATGAAGATAAGATCATATCTTAGATTATAATTTATCCGATTTGTTGGATTAAACTGCTTACCTAAAGAAAGAAGTTGTTTTGCAACGGAATGGGATGCCAACCCGGCTTTGAAGAAAAAAAATTTGTTTACGGTACGAGTAAAAAGTGCCCATAAATTTAATTGTGTTTTTATTCCGACTTCAAACGGAGTGGTCTGACTCAATCGTAAACTTGCTCGAGGGTATGCCGCAACGTGTCATAAGTAAGATTAAAGCAAAGCTCCCTAGACAAGTTATTGGAAATTAGTCAGTTAAAAAAACAAAATTATTTTGTTTCAAACGTGCAGTAGGAGACTTTTTAATGAAATAGCGTTAATCTTTAGTTTATCCTTAACTATTATTGAAATCCTTTTTACTTTTTTTAAACTATTATTTTATTGAATAGTTAAATTAAACATGCATTTAGTTTTCCTTATTTTATATTTTTTACACCAGTTTCAAATGTATAGCCACAAGTGCTCGTCACCGTAAGTCAAGCGCTGATTCGCTTAAGCAATTACATCGAGCGCAAGCATTTGTTTAATTTTAATAATAACAATTTTTTTTTGAAGCAGGTCTGGTGACAATTTTTGTTCATATAAATTATTTGTCGCTCTAGCCTGTCTTTTACAATCGATTTGTTGTTTTATGATTGGTTTTTAAAATTATTAATTACATATGTTTTGCATTATTTTTTCTTTCTTTTTGATTTTACTGCAATAGGTGGATGAGAGAATTAGTGATATTGGCTTTATTCTTTTTAATTAACTGTTGACATTTGAAGGTGTTTTGTTTGCAATATTTTTTATATTAAAATTTAAAATTGAAATTGTTATTAAAAAGAAAAAAACAAGATTTTAAAGAAGTTTTTCTAGTAACAATTCTAAATTTTTAGCCAATCATTGTAACAGAGGGTCTGCTACAGAAAATCATCTTAAACACTGAAAAATTAAAAATGATAAGGTCGACGGACTGTCCAGACCCGTTTTTAGGTCTTCATCAGAACCCGAATCATTTTGTAATGTTAAAAATGCAAAATATTAGAGGTGCCTTTAAACAGATGTTGTTTGTGGTTGACTACAGCAGCATTTTTCTGCGTATTAAATAATGTATTATTATTGGAAAAAGATTTTGCAGGAATTGCACGAATTTGTCAATTTAACCTTAAAGAATATGAATCAGCAGCACAGATTTAATGTGAATGCGTTGCTTTTATAGAAAAATAAAAATGGATTTTTTGTGGGGGTCATTTATATTCTAAAAACGCTGCACCATTTTCAGTTATTCCATTCATTAGAGACTTTTAACAGTTATTTATGGGTGAGAATCTCACCTTATTAATATTTCTCAGAGAATAGAATACCCCCAGTTAAATAACTATATAACTTTCCTATTATTGCGTTTCATTGTTATTTTTCCTGTTTTTTAGCGATACAAAAAATTTAAAATATTTTTTGCTGTTTATTGAGGTTTCGTTAAAGAAATTTAAACCTGATTCTGTTAATTGCACTAGCAAATTTAAGAAAGAAGAAAATGCATTTAATGTTTTATTTTTATAAACAATTGGATTTCCACATTATTTATTTCACTGCAAACCTCTTCTGGATGGATATAAGGGAAAAACAGCGACTTTATAAAAATCTTTTAGCAGATCTTATGAACTAAATAGTGCTAGTGAATTAAATAGTGTTCGTGAAACACACACAACTGCTGTCAATACGATTGAGGACCGGTGAACAAATAATTATTTAAATAATATATTAAAAGAAATTTTTGTTTTGTTTTATTATTGAAAAAAGTGTAATTTATTTATTCATTTTCAATAGGCTCGACCCTTGATGTTTAGTAATTCATAATGAATCAAGAAACAACAATAATGCAGGATTACAGAAGATACAATTACAATTTTATTAGGTTATCTAAATATTTATTGAAAAACTCCTAAGGAATGCGTTCTTGGGCTCATTTGGTAATATTGAAGGGGGTCGTTATATAAATGAACATTTCATTATAAAAGCGTAGAACAGTAAAGTGTTCGAGTAGTTGTTGTTTGTGGACTGTTTGTTGTTACTATTTTTTAACAATTTGACCAAAATGCAAACATATGAATTAAAATTTTATTTTTTAGCAAATACAACAACAACCACTCAAAATACCACACAAGAAAATGAAGTTGAAGAAACAAAAATAAGTACTTTAAATAATATTTTCTCAGTAGATGTGATAAAACAATATAATAAAATTAATATGAAAACAGAATCTGCAAATAATACAACAACAATTGAAGCATCTTCAAATGAAACCAAATACAATCAGCAACGCAATAAGCAAATAAAAAAATATCACCCACAGCAGTGGCAACTACAGCACCAGCAGCAGATGCAGCACACGTTACAACAACAACAGCAACAGCAGCAGCAACAACAAAAACATCAACAAAAACTATTAAATGGTCTAATAAATAAAGAATTAACTATAACAACAATAGCAAGTAAAACAACAAATGATTTTATAAATAACACTTCTCCTATTAACACTAACACTACCACCAACAACACTACTACCAATATAAATTCAAACTTAACAACAAAAACAACAACCACAACATCGTCTCAACAATTGTGTCACAATTGTTTGCAAACGGGTGATCTTTCTTCAGAACTAAAATGCTGTTAAATAAAAATAATCTAATTTAAAGTTACTACAAATAAGGATTCAATTAAACTATAAATAAAATAAAATAAATAAAAAACTAGGAACTTTGAAGAATTTTGAATTAAAAATAAACAAAAAACTAAAACAGTTAAAAAATGTGAAATTATTTACGAAAACCTAGAAAAACAAAAAAAAAAAAACAAAATGTTCTCTGTCTGTGACTGTACTGTACGCCTATGTACAAATTAATTTAAAATAATTAATTAACTATTATTACGATAATTAAATGTATTTGTATGTGTTGTTAGTTTTTACTTAAAATGATGATAAAAATAAAAAATTTAATTATAATATTAAACATTTTTTGGGCGTATAGTACCCGCATTATTTATTACAAAAAGAAAAAACAAATAACAACAGCAAATAAAAAGACAACAAATTAAATGAAACGAAAACGTTCTATTCAATAAAATCTACACAAATTCAGGTTTTTATTACATTGAACTGTTAATGAAAAGAAATTTTATAGAATAAAACAGTTTCTGAATTAAAATAATAGAAATCTAATAAATTAAAATAACGCAAACCAAAAAAAAAATTGTTAAATGTTGTAACGCAACCGTCTTTTTCTACTATAATGAAAATAAATTTAGAGAAAACAAAATAATAAAAAGAAAAACTACAAAAATTAATTTAACCATGTGTCATTTATTACGGACAACCAAAATGGGGGGAAACCAAATAAACAAAATAAATTTATAAGAAATTTTTGTAGTTCAAGTTAGTGTTTAAAAAAAGAAAAAAAGCCTCAAAACACAACAACAACAGCAACAACAAAAAACTCAACTCAATGAAAATGTATAAAATAAAGAAAATTATATATTAAAAAATAACAAAATCTTAATTAAATAAAGAAAAAATGTTTACTATTTGTATTTGTAAAGATATGTATGTAGATGTTATAGATATTTATTATTATAATTACTAATTATTATTACAACAATAAGTAGATATTATTATTGAAAAACAAAAATTAAAAAAAAGGAAAGAAATAGAGACAAAATAAACCAAAAAACAATAAATCTGATTCAGAAATAGTAACTTTGACCCGACAACAAAATAGAACTGTTAACGCAATATAATCAATCCCTCTTATTATACCGCTTTATAAAATACTGTTTCTTTAAGTAGCAACTATGTGTATTTACGAAATTAATATAGAAATCGAATAAATATTTGGGCAAGTTTGAGGTTAGGAAGTAAATTGCCTGTCAAATGATTTAATGTCAAGAATTGAGCTGTCAATTTTAAATTTACTATTAAAATAGCGAAAATTTTACTGTAATAACTTTATACAATTCTCCTCGTAATCAGTCCCCTTCTGAGATCACTGTGCATAATTTAATTGCTAAATTCGAAGCTCATTGTATTGCTGCTGACAAAAGATCAAAACAATACGCTCCTAGAGGCCGTAGGCTGTACAGCAAAGGGTTGAGAATAAGCCTATAACATTAACTCGTTGACGTTCGCTACAATTGGGCATCAGTAAAGGCATTTTGCGCAACAATTTGCATAATCATCTTCATCTTTACGCTTGTAAAGTTCAACTCCTTCAAGAATTGAAGCCGACGGACAATTGTTTGCGTTGAATGTTTGTGAATTGGCTGTGTGAAAAACTGAACGAAAACAACACATTTTTCAGCAAAATCACCTTTAGTGAGGGGGACACTTAATTAGGCGGTTATGCAAGCAAACAAAATTGTCCAATAGTGCTTACTCACAAAATTCAGATAATTCGAAATACCATTACATCAAAAGAAAGTGATCGTACGGTGCGGCTTATGGTCAGGTGGCATCATCGACAAATATTTTTTCTTGAAAATAAGCAAGGAAACGCTGTCATTGTGAATTCTTTGCGTTACCATACCATGATAACTAATTTTTTGTGGCCGCAATTAGCTAATGTTGGCAATGTCAATTGGTCGCCTCGTTCTTGTAACCTAACGCTGCTGGACTATTATCTCTAGGGCAATTAGAAATATCGGGTTACATGAACATCCCACAAACAACTGACGTTGTGTAAATAGCTGTTCTCTGGCAACATGCTGGAGGTGGACATTTGCCCCACATCATATTCCATTATTAATTCCCCTATTTCTACTTTACGTTGGTATCAATAAAACTGAAGTTAATAAAAAAGTGTGTGTTTTAAGGGAATTTACTTCCTAACCTCTTGCCCACCCGTTACGTTTCACAATAACTGGCGAAAAGTTTATATGATTTTAGTTAATGAAAACTACCTACCTGCTATTCGAACATAATTTCTTAATAATTCAGAAAGAGGGTGTTTCATTTATCAAAATCGAATAAAGAGCAGTCGATTTAAAAAATCTAAACGTGATAGAAAATTAATATTTTAAGAAGAGCAAAAACCTACAAACAAATTTTTATTTGTCTTTTGTAAAGTGACTGAAAAATCTTCGTGCAATCCTACAAATGATAAAAACAAACGTAATGCGAGAATACTTGTGCATAAGGGAATGCAAAATGTCGGTTAATATTAATCTTAATTACTTTGGTAAATTCTTCTCTGCCAACACGTTTCATGAATCTCCCCCATGTAGATCTTTTAATGGATGTGTACAATTAATGCACTGGCGTGGGCATACAATATCATGTTGAGTTTTCACCAAATCTAAAGAAAAAAGATAATGGGTTAGAAAAGAAGAATTAAGGAATTAACCTAAATAAACATGTTGTCGCTACAAAAGGCTTGCAATCAATGAAACACAATTTCACATGCAACTAGTAGGGGAGTAGTTTTAGTTCAGAGTGAGTTCCGGCTTTTAAGGCCTTTCAGATAGCAAAGATTGAATGCCTCACTGCAATTATTTAAGTTTTCTCCTAAAAGGCCAGTGTTTTAAGCGATTGATAACATGTAGAACATAAAACAGCTTAAAATCTATTGTGCATTCGTTTTTCTAAGATATATTAAAATTGTTTATGATAGTATACTCGTATGTTATAGCGCCCAAGTTTAGAATAGAGTGTTCTACAGCTTTTGGCAAAGTATAAGGCAAAATCGTTAAATCGCTAATTATTATAACGTGCAATAGCGCAGCGTTTAAAAAAGTGAGTATTACTTCTCTCAAAGAGCTGTTGGTGTTATCACCTAACAAAATTGATAATTTCTTGAAGAAATAAAATGGATAAATCAATTTCCGACTTCACAGTTTAATAAAAACACAATAGAAGAATGCGTAACACCCCATATGTACACACCCTTTGAAAAAATATTTTTTTTAGCCACACTAAACTTTTGAGAATAAAGATTTTCCATTAGTTTAAGGAACTGCAATTTCTATTTTAAAAATGTTTAATAATTTTTCGAACTGCTTTCTCACGAATTGGCGTCTATATGGCGGGAGATACACACAATAAATGGGTATGAAAACATTTTTCGTATGTTTTCGTACAAAAAGTTGAAGTTTTTATTTTAATAAAATAAAATATTTTCGAAAATGAATTTGAAAGAGTTTTTACAAGGAAATGTTTCCATTTTATATGCAGCCTATGCATCCTGTGGATATAATAACAAAAAAAAAAAAATATGTTCATTTCATATTTTATATTTGGGTTCTAGGTCTAAATGAAAATCTTTCTTGTTTATTTTATTGATCACACCGGTAAAACATTTTTCTTACTCAATATTTCGAACAACCTTAGGTGTTCTTCATCAGGAATTTGAGTAAAGCTGTAATTCTCCTATAGTGTATTATGCGTACTACTAGGCATAAGAGTTTTATTTAAATATGGTGGTCTACAGCCAAAATAAGATTTAATTAAAAAAAAGCAATTTGAAAGGCTTAGCTCTAGATGTTGATGTCAATGACACTTTGTTGGCTTCCATTAAAAGTTCCGGTTAAATATGTATGTAAATATGTAAAATGTAAACGATATTAAATTTCTATTTCATATCATGAGCGTCATCGTCACACGTAAATGCTCTCCTCTGGGTTTGCTAATCTTTATTTTTGGAGTATCTAAACAACGCTTCCATCGAACCTTAGCAGCTCTGCAATAGCTGAAAGTTGAAATTGTAACATTTTATGCACTTTTGTACATTATATACATATTATTATTGATTATACTTCCCGAGAAAACTACTGCGATATTTCGTTCCTTAATATTTTTTAACAATCAATTATGAATAGCGATATATTCAATTATTTTAATTAAAAAACCAATCAAAAATAATATATCTGTAATCAGATTGCAAATAAACTTTATTAAAACCCTGAATATATTTTTCCCATATTATATCTTTATTAGTATATACGCAATTCGATTTCGTATCTATCATTGAGGAAATATCACAAATATCACACCGAAATTATTTAATTCTGTTTCGACTCAAATTGTAAAAGTGAATGTATAATGAATAAAATAATGAATAAGTTCATCGCTTATTAAATGAATTTGCTTTAGTTTATATTGATTTTGTTTTGTTTCTGTTTTCTATGCCTTTCAACTTCTAATAGTGCATTCATGTAGATTGTTAACATTTGGAAGGAGTTATCCTTCCTTTAAGAAGGGAAGGAAAAGAAAATTTATAAAATTTAATTTAAATTCGCTTTTTACTTCTTTTGCTATTTCGGTAAAGAAACAGTATGTGACATAATATTTTTTATTTGTTAATAAGATTTCTCAAATACTTACAAAAGTTACACGAGTAACTCTGTTCTGTAAACATTTTCAATCTCAAATTTTCATAAATTATTTGGGTGTTTTGTTAAACCCTACACTGACTGCTTATCCTACACCATCCGAAAATATATAATAAATCTCTATTCCAAAAGCGTGTTTAGGAGTGATAATATCACACAAGAAAAGATGCAACTCTGATCGTTCAAAATCTATTATTTATGAACTTTTTTGGACACAGATGCCATTATTTACAGATATAACGACTTTTTCTCGTAGGTGATATGACCCATATAGAAATTGCATCAGTACTCGTTTTATTTGCCAGTGTACAAATCTTGTCGAAAGTTTTTTTGATATTTCGCTTCTAACTTGATTTTAATTGTTGTAATCATTTGTGTTTTATTTTATATAAGCGTATGAATTTCAACTGCAATGATATTTTGCATAACCGGCTTGCTTCTTTAAATGTCTTGCGTCCAAAAAGAAATTTCATGGCTCTAAAACGATACAAATTTGTCTTATGGCCCTATTATGGAAAGTAACCGAAATTCAATTGCTTTGAGAAAGGGCAACGCCACAGAAGTTATAATTAACATTATGTATGACAATTTTTGCCAGTTGCTATAAACTTATCGATAATCTTTATTTTGACATTTTAGCAACTAAAGTATTTGTAAACAATCAAACGAGTTAATTCAAAAAAGCTCACTCGAACTATTTTTTGAAGAAGGACGCGGAATCAATTAGATAAAATCTAAGGGATAAATCTAATCCCTTAAAATTACCATGTTAACTATGAGTAAATCTTTGTTCTTTAAAGATACTTTACTATCTTCCAATCTTAATCTTTTTTGGAGTTGAGTGTACTTTGTTCGTTTTAATTTATTTAAAATCTTTAAGTCTTTTTTCTCAATATTTGTATCGATTTCAATTAGTTTCTTTACATCCAATGCCTCTACAATGCCAAAACCCAAGGTACTTATTCCGATAGCCCACCCATCATCTCCTTCTTCTTTTATTTTGAGTAATTTTTTTTTTTAATTTTGCTTTAAAGTGAATCCACACTCTTTGTCATTCATATGTAGTGCATGTTGGTAAGCCATAGTTATATAAGTTGTCTGCAATGCTCTGCCACACTTCATCTGGTAGTAGTTATAGTTTCACCAGAAAGCCTCACGTCATGAGCTAAATTTGGGTTGGATTCAAGATGCTGAATCAATCACTTAATTGTTGCTTTGCTTTGTCAAAAAGCCTACATACACGCTTTAAATTCACTAGCTTTTTAACTTTGGTTGCTTTCAATAATAGAGCCATTAATTTAAGAGAGTAATTTGTATTAATAAAGGGGAAGCCAAGTGATTTTATAGCCATCTGTCAATTTATTACGTTAAAGGATTACATGCTTTACAGAAACAGAGTGGACATTTTTTAGTTAATTCCTAAAAAAAAAAACTAAAACATACTACGTAATAGAGTAATAAACCATAATGCAATCAACCCAATCACGAATGTTCCCTAGGAATTTCTTTCTCACGGAATTTACTTTTCTCGAGAAAAAATTCCTTCAATCACAAATTCCGCGGGAAAAAAAATAATTAAAAAGTGGCATCATTGAATTTTATAACCAAATTGAAATATTTTCTCCCTTTTTTTCATTTATGATACCTGCTTTTTTTCCCCGCCGAATTTTTTTCTCTTCCCACAGTTGAAAAAAGGGAAAATATTTATTCATAATAGGAGAAAAGGGAAAAGGGAGAAAACTCACGCGGAATTTTTATTCACGATTGCGCTGAATAAAAACAAAACCAGTATCAAAATATTCAGCTCGAAAAATATATTCGCAATAGTTTCTTCAAAAACAAAAAGCTATAAAAAAGTAACAGAAACAAATAAAATGTAATATTCCATATTTTATATATACACACACACACAAATACATATTGAAACATACTACATACATACATATAATAAACGTTACATTTACAAACTTAAATTAAAAAAAAAACATTTAAAGAAACAAAATAAATTAAAGAACTCGAAAGTGATTTGTATCGCAAAATACCAACCAACAAATATTTTAGTAGTTTATTTTATAAAAAAAACGAATATAAAATAAAAAAAATTTCGAAATAAAACCAACACCCTGTTATGTATTAATGAAAAATTAAAACAATAATTAAATATAAAAAACAAAAGAAAAATTAAAAAATTAAAAAGATAACAAAATTGAAAATAAGAGATTCCCACATACATACATACACACATAAAATATAATTGGCAAACAAGCAGTTTTTAATTGAAACAATTAATGCCGTTGCTGATTTCTTTTTATTTTGTTCTAAAATTAAATTTATTTGTATGTTAAAAATTTGTGATGCATAAATTATAGTATTTATATTTATTAAAAATTTTATTACAAGAAATTAACTGTTTTGTAGTATTTAAAAACTAGTTTTATTACAATTAGAAATACTTATTATTATTATAATTATTATTATTTTTACTACTATTAAAATGGTTTTAAAATGTAACGCTTTTATTACTTAACAAACACATTTACATACATACATTCAAGCTAATAATAATTTATAAATTTTTTTTTACCTTATTATTAATAATAGTAATTATACTTACACCAACAGCATATACATACGTACACGTAAATACATAAATTATTTAATTTATTTCATTTTCATTAATCATTTTACTCATTTTTCTCTTGTAAAATGTTTAGAAACTAAGAATTAACAATTCATGCACCCCGCCCTTTTTTAATTCATATTCGTTCTTGTTTATAATAAGGAAATTCAGGAAAATCATCATCACATCGCGAACATTTTGTTTATTTTATTTTAATATTATTTATTTTTTTCTTTGGCTACCCATTTATCTATTTTTATTTTGCTACAGATTTTTATTGGTTTTGGTAATCATTTATTTTCTATAAAAATTATTTTAAAGTCATTCATTATAAGATAGCAGCAATAGGAAGAGGAGAGAACTTTGCTAATTTTTTACATCAAGTTTGACATTTCGAGTCTCTAATTAAACGCCTTGAAATGACAAATTTCCTAGTTCTGCGAGGTTTTTTCTTGTTTGTATTGCTACTAACTTCTTAAAAATTACTTGTTTATATTTTTATTTAGAAACATTTTCATTTTTATAAATATGAATATCATGTTCACGTTCACACTGTTACCATACAATTTTTTTGGAGTGTTATACGACGTGTTTTTAACATCTGACCTGCAAAAAATCTTCACATGCCGTGTGAAACACTTTAAAAAACGCACTGAGTAAAATTCAGGTGGCACAATTTATATTAGAGCACTTTCTATTTTG
Source organism: Trichopoda pennipes (assembly GCA_030448955.1). Lineage (NCBI taxonomy): Eukaryota > Metazoa > Arthropoda > Insecta > Diptera > Tachinidae > Trichopoda > Trichopoda pennipes. The sequence continues at coordinate 9,969,372 of JASKUP010000042.1, forward strand.
ATCTAGGAATGCAGTTGACTTTAGTTATTGTGAATACTTGCATGTATGCTGAAATCATAAATAGTCTATTAAGTGAGAATTTTAAAAGGCACCTAAAAAGGTTAAGCAATTATACAACTAGCAAATCAGGTGCAAAAAGCACATCGTGATAAGCCAGCTTCAGTTTTATAATTAAAGGTAATTGAAATTGTGGTGTGGTAATAATAATCTTATTTAAAAATAAATCTGGTTTCAATCGCGCTATCTGATAAGAAGGTGTAATATACATATTCGTATCCAAAGGGTGGCATCGGAAACCTATTACTGCAATGTAAGCATCTTTCAAAGGACTATATTACTTGAACCCGTAGACAATAGGAATCTGACAAAATGTGTATTGCATAAATATAAATAATTTAAAAATACGGGCAACTAATGATAGATAAGTTCAGCAGCTTTAAAATAAATAATACTTAAACTTTTACAAAATATTTCATTAAAATATTTATTCTGCATATTAGTGAATGTAACAAAATTAAAAATAAAATTTAATGGTTTAGGCCTTAGATAATATTTGGTCTTTAGTCTACTAGAAATAGATTCCATTACTTTTTTGCACACATCAGGCGTTGTTTGGCTCTATTCCTCCGGTAATGTGGCCTTAAACTGGCTTCTAATACTGCAAAATCTACTTTGCATACGACGTTAAAGCTCGTCCCTTAAGTAGATTACGTTTATATGTGGGCTTTGTGTACGTGTTTTGATGACCTTAGGGCAGTTGTAAAGCAACCAGTTATTTACTATCAGTGATGTGTGGTTCGCGTCGTTGTATTGATAAAACTTAAAATTATCAGCAATATCCAAACTTGCGCGCAGTTTCCTTAACGATAGTTTTTAAAATGTCAAGATACATGTTCTTGTCCATGATATCTTCTATAAAGTAAAAGTCTCCAACACCTTAAGCTTCCATTTCCCCATATCTTTATCGATAAGCCTCCATACTTCACTGTTTTCTTAGTGTTTTTGTGTGCAAGAATTTTTTATTGTGTTTGTGCCACACGCGTAACGCCAGCCATCGAAAGCAAACAAATTAAATTTGCTTTTATTCGTAAAAGGAACCTTACGGATGTTAAAATGTTGATAATGGATAAGCCAACATAACGTAGTATATAAATTTTTCCGTGCTCCAAAGTGAGAAACCTTTGGATATGTGTTTGTTCTCGTGCAAAATCCAATCTTTCGAGCCATTCGGCAAAGCAATTGGCTTTTCTTAAAACTCTTCTTATTGTTTCCCCATGGTTGATTTTAACCATTGTGGAAAGGTTTGGAGAGGAGGTGAATAGATAATTTTGTACTTCGCGAACTATAAACTTCTCGTCTCTCTCACAAAGCTTTCTTTATACAGCTGCGCGTTGTTTTTTTATATCACGTAATGATGTCGTGTTTAGTTGATTTGCTTTTATTAACGATACTCGGAATTTTTCGTTGCGTTTTATCTTCTAAATCGTTAATAAAAACTATTTTTCGCTCTTCCCAAAAAGACGTAGACAAAATAAAAATTAAAAATATTTTCACGCTACGAAAGCAAATATCCAACTGACCGCTTATAACATAAAAATAATAAGAAATGAACAAATGTAACGGTAATTGAAATGAATTTTTTGCTTTGCCCGATTTTCAGTGTGACCATAAAATGCTTTAAAGTAGCGTGTTGCAAAATTGTTGGCATTATTTTTAATACAAAACTTAAATTAATTAAAAGTATTTAAAAGTTTTTCAAAAACAATAACAAGTTACGACATCAATCTATCAATCTACCGGCTTCCAACGGGAGCCCCTGTATACAGAAGGACAAAACTATTCATGCACTTGCCAATTTTAAATCTTAGTAATGTACAGAATCATAGGATTAACAAAAAAAAAAAACTAAAAATATAGAACTTCATTATAAATAAAAAAATTAAATATCACAGTAGTTCTCGCAGGAACAAAGTTAATCACACAATTTAGGATTTAATTAATAACTTTTTGTTAGGTAGCGCGTTTGGCATGGAATTTGCCAATTTTTTTGTAACTTCCTCTCCTACTTTCACTTGTTCCTGTTGCAAAATTTGTTTAAGTTGCGTTTTGTTGGAAATATTATGCTTCTGAATCCTTCTGTCCTGTTCATCCTAAAAGTGTTCGAAGGGCTTGTGGTGTCGGTCACCACATACAAAAATCAAGAAAAGTAAGCTTGGAATCATCGTCCTGCTGGAAATCATAATTGTTACCAAGACTGAGTTTCTAAATACGTCCTTACAGGTTTTCTTTAAATATTCATATTTTATTTAAAAGATTCATGTAAACTATTTTGTCCATAGTTCCGTCAATGAATACCAACCTACCAATCCCTGTTGTCGACATAAAGCCCCTACATATTGTTGCTTTCAAGTTCTCAGTTAGGCTTTCTCCATATTCTTTCCCGTCCATCAGATTGGAAAATATTGCTTTCATTTGTAAATAACACAGTGTCCCAGACCTCAGTAGACATATTTAAATAGGCTTTTGCAAATTAAATCCTCTTTTTTTGAACCACTTTCCATATGGGTGCTTTCCTTCGTGCTATCCGAAAGTTGTTACCAGAGCGGTTGAATTTATTTTAGAGACCTTTTTTATTTTTCGAGCAGTAGTTTTTCTTCTTTTGTTGTCAGTTTACGAGGCCTAACACTAAGTGAACGAATTTTAAGGACGTTTTGTGATATTATAGATGGTAAGTTGCTTTCTCTTTACATTTCTTCAATTTGTACACACGATTTGTTTTGTTTATGCAGCTTTCGACCCATTTAAAAAAATTTAAGAACTATTCCAAAAGTCAATTGTCACAAATAAAAAAATCGCTAATTCAAAACACGCCAGCCAACTAATAACTTACTATTAATTTTGGAAATAGCTATGCCCCATTACATTAAAATATTAATGCTTAAGATGAATACTTATCATTGTCTAAAATATTTTTTCCCCTGGCTTCATTGTGAGTAAATGTTTATCTTTAGGATAATTTTTAATAATCAATTGTGCATCCTTACCTTAAGTAAAATTTTCATCTTTCGAAAGAAGCCGTCTTTTATTTAGGGAAAGTTTTTAACAAAGACTTTACAAAAAATACTGATATGGCTCAAAGTTGCCAATCGTAATGCAATATTGGCAACTGCTCTAAACTTTGGTTGCTTTCGATAATAGAGCCATAACTTTAGCGTTTTGCAATTTGAAAACGTCTTTGTCGGAGCAGTGCGAATATTCTTATTGATTTCAAAAACTTATTTAATACGTGATAGGATTAATGTCACTACCTGGTAGCCAGGATCTAATTAGATGGTGGCCTTACCATTAGGTACAGGAAAATAGGTACACACATGCTTTAGTAGCAATTTTCCAGTGCACGATAGTAGGACCGTGGCCCTCACCTTGCTGAAGAGTTGAAGACTATCCAATTCTTAGTCTTGTTACATGCGCAAGCTAGCACATTGGATGTTAAGTTTTTCGTTAACATCTCTTCTAAACTTTCTTTAAAGCCCGATTAAATTACAGCCACCACGTTGCTCTTCGAGGGGGCTTACTAATAAACAGAACAGGGCCGTATCCCTGCGGGCAACAGGTTCCCGTGGTACCAGTGTGTGCATAATAACTCACTTGTCGGACTTCGAGAGTCCTATGTTTCTTCCAGGTTCGGGCTCCGGCTAGCCCAGGTGACGGGTGCCGCATTTTACCCCCGAGACACATGTCAAGATGGGGAAGAGATCCATTAAGTCTGCGTGCCCCCGGAGACGGCGGGTCTTAGAGGTCAGTTAGTGTTAGATGATTCCAGATAACAAACATATCCGCTAATCCGAAACAATGACTAAAAATCTAAAATTTGATTTTTAAGGCGTCTTAAATCGGTTTCATTATTTTGATTGAAGATTTTAGAGCTTAAATCGAGGAGGCTCATGGGCAACGGTTTGTTAATTTTGTAAAACTTTTAGCCGAATTTAAAAGGAGATAAGTTGTCATTTCGTGTCTATTTTTTTTTCAATATTTGTTATTTCCGTCACTTGTAGATCGACTTTGAAAATTTGTTCTTTTATAGTAATATTATGCTTAGAGATTGGTCCCATTGTAAAAAAAGGAAAAAGACAATCATACACTTCATTATTGTATACTGAACAATCATTCCGGAGTTTACCATCGTGGTCCTCATGATCAACTTCCGAAGTAATATTTGCTGCGGTTTGTTTATGAGGGGAATACGGCACTTTCTTCTCTACCGTTTTTTTATTGCTGCCTCTGCAAGTAACGGACTCTCTCTACTGTGAAAGTCAATTGGAAGTAAACACCTCGTGTAAATATATTTATTACATATAAATTAACGACAAAAAAAAAGATTATTATTGGATAATTCATTGGTAACGAAAATTAAACCAAATATATGGTACCACAACAATCAACTAAAACAAAGCATCATAAGTAATAAAATCATTTTTAATTATATTATGAATATTTTACGCGTCAAATGCAAATAAACAAAAGTATAAATATTAGACAAAAGTCTACTATTAATAATTTGTTTGTCGTTCTTTTGCTTTTATGATAACTGCCAACCCTTTCGGAATTGGTTCGATAAGTTTTCTTTCTAGTAACATCAGTTAAAAGTTTACGCCATTCGTCCTCCAATGCAGCCTTGAGAGCATCCTTGCCAGAAATATGCCTTATTTTCAATTTTCTGTTTACATGTTCTCCCACAATTGCTTGATACTGTTAAGATCTGGGGATTGTGGTGGGCAGTTAAGTGTGTTTTGAGTACGATTCAGCAACCATTCTTTTACAATTTTGGTGTAATGTTTTGCATCGTCAATCCTGTTGAAATATTCAATTCTGTGCGACCAACATTTTGTCTTAAAATTCTTAGCTAATCCTTTTTCTTTGTTGATTCTATAAACACAAGATTACCGACTCCCAATGCAGTCATGTATTCCCAGACCATTGCGGAACCTCCTTTATGTTTAACAGTTTTAACCACAAACTTATGTTTCCATCTCACTTCTTCATGTCTTTGGTGTCTTTTACACCAAATATTTCAAACTTAGGCTCATCTGTAAAAAGAATGTTTCCCCAACATGTTAAGGGCGGAATTCTATATATTTTTTTTTTGGCCAAATGTAGGCGTTTGATAGAATTAGCCTTCGACATGTAAGGCTGTTTTACGGGGAACTCTACCATGTATGACATTTGTATGTTTATGCTAATTTTACGGCACTTTCTTTTTATGCAAATCTATTATGACCGCACGAGCCAATTTTCTATAATACACGTACTTTTGGAAAGATTAGAGAATATTTAAAACTGTGCGTTTTTATCAAAGTTCAACTTGCCTTCATTTACTACAAAGTACCTGAAAATTATCTTATCTCGGTATAAAATGTTTTACCAAATGTTCTCTTCTCATGTGGCTTTCAGCTTAACTTTTAGAACTTACGAGCTTTTTCTATTGATTGCAGCGCTTCTAATGACATGCATTCACAGACCGCTATTTTTTAGAAAAGTGTTTATAACATGCTAAATATGCAAAAACTACCTCAATGCATCCATCTAGTTTATCATAAACAAAAGAATTTAAAAAAAAATGTTATTTTATGCAAAACATCAAAATTTTATTACAAAAACAAATTTTACACTGATAAAACTACCGTCTGTGATATAAATACAGAGAAAATCATTAATAAGGAAAAGAAATCAAATTTGTATGTTACAGTGTGAATAATGCAATTTGTTTTTGTTTTAGATTTTCATTTCTTATTTGTCATTTATCATTTATTTGATTAATCACTTAATTAAATAAAAGTTTCTTTAAAAAACTTCATTAAGTTATAAACAAGAACACAAAAGTAATAAACAAATAATTTGTAAAATTTGTAAAAAAAAACTTATTTTATTTAATAATTTACGATTATATTTAGATCTCTTAAAATGAATGGGAAAAGAATGCTAAAAAAAAAAATAAATGAAAATATTCTAATTAAAAATAATGAAATAAAAAAATAAATAAAAAATACAATTTTGAAAAAATATAAATAAAAAACAAATTCTAATATTTTAAATATGGGCTTTTCTTTAAATATCGGAATATCGGAATTAATTGCATACAATGAGCTCTTTTACTGATATCAAAAATATAAAATATTCAACTTTATAATATTTCGCACTGATTTATTTAGTTAATGAGAAGCAGCGAACTGCTTCAGGCTTTATAGGTTATTGATTCTCAAAATTTCATTCCAAAAGCGATGAATAGCAAAAACAATTATGTCACACAGTGGAGCAAAATAGAAGTACTTTGGAAACAACTTTCAAAGTTAATATGGCGTCTTGAACGTTTAATATTCAAAAGCGATATGATAGTATCCCAAAAAAGGACAGCTCTGACATGAATAATCTTGTAGTGCTTTAATTTTTTTTATTTGTTTTCGAAAAGTCTAAATTTTGTAAGGCGTTACCTTATTGGTCACCATATCCAGCATTTTTTTTCTAACAATGAATCCAATTTCGCAATAAAATTGCATAAAAATTCACTATGAAAACGGTTAAAATTAAATTTCGTTAAATTCGTGATATTTTTGGACAGCATAGACCGCTATTTGAGTCGACAGACTCGATGCAAAATGTGCAAATACCAACACGTGTTCGAACGGGTCGTTCAACTAAAAACATCGCAGCCATGAGCCACTGTGTCAAAACAGATCTAAATTTGTCAATTCCTCGACGTACTCAACAAGTGGGGTTATCCAAAACTACCACATGGCGAATTTTGCGTAAGGATTTGACTTTGAAACCGATGCACCATTCACATCAATTCATTCAGGAACAACCTGGCTGGTTTTTCTGAAAAAATCACTTTTTTAGACGAAGCGCATTTTTACTTATTAGGGCATTTGGGCTCCTGAAAATCCTAGAGCGATTATTGAGAAGCCTTTGCATGCTCAACGTGTCACTGTATGGTGCGCTACGTGGTCAGGAGGCGTGGTTGGGCCGTTTTTTTTCGAAAGTGCGGCTAATTTGATAAAAACAGTGGCAGCACTTGAGTTGTAGAATGTTCGAAAATGCATCATTGCAGTACATTTGACGCGAATTAGCACAAACGAAAATCACAAACATATTTAATGCAATGGATGAGAAAATAAATTTCTGTCAATAATAACCTTTTAATCTCTTAGATTCGAAATAGACTTTTTCTATATATGTAATATCAAGAATGAAGTAATGTGTACCAAAATGGCGGCAAAACAAAGTAGTATACCTTCCCAGGGGACACCCGGTATAAATATCAATAATAATGTAATGGGGATATTTCTTAATAAAAACTATCGAGCGTTTTTCATTTTTTACTCTTAAAATTTTGTCTTTTTTGTGAACTAAACAATTGCGCATGATTTTTTTTTTTATCTTATTCACAAACAAAATTCACACTTTTCACTTTCACTTTTTCCGTACGCTAATGCAAACAAATAAATGAGTAAATTTTAGCTCTTAAAGCATCGCAAAATAATCACATTGAGCAGCGCAGTGGTGCATTGCATCGTCAAGAAGAAACTAGTTCCCAAGAAATCAAAATGTACAAGTGGCAGAAGTTTTAAGCAGTTTACGTTTAGGCCGCTTAAGAAAGCTGTTACTATGCTTTGAAAATAATAAAGGAAGCGCTTAAAATTATTATATGTTTCTTAATAAATTTTTCAATTAACTACAAAATACAAAATATAATACAAATGCGATTACCATGAGGTGTTGCGACAAAAGAATATGCAACTATTATTAGTTATATGCGATTCAATCGTAATTAAAATACCAACGAGATCTTTCAGCTAGTTTAGTTAATAGAGACATGTTTTTCTCAACGTTAAATAGTTAACGTCGCACACTGGGGATTTTTGTATGGAGGTGAGGAAAAAAATATATTTGTCGAAAAATGTAGCGATTTCACCACAAATTAAGTTTTATGTGTATAGTAATACACAAAAGTAATCAAAATAAAGAAAGTTAGAGAAATGTAGATCGTTACTTACAATGTTTTTTAAAAAAAAATAAAAAATTTAAATTATTTTTTTAATTTTTAATTTATTATTTATTTTAAATCTATTTTTAATTTATTATTCTATGCTTTTTCTGGCTAAAAGAAGGCGTCAAATGTGAAATCATGGGATGTGATGTTACCATCATTCGGTGCGTAAATCGTGGCAATACGACTGCATTTTCTGGAGTGTCTAAGGGGTATTTTTTTATAGTCTTTGTTACGATATTCCTGAGCCTCTTCGGATAGTAGGCCTACAGGAAAAATACACTTTTCAATTATATCCTTGCCATGAGTCAAAATTTTGTGAAGTGTAGGTGAGGGATATTGTACAACTCGTACAGTGCAACAAACTCTTTTGCCTTCTCCACAGCTACATTATGTACTCTAAAAACACATCGCTTACTCGATATGGAGGGGTTACAATACTGCTTCATAAATCTATACAACATAATCAGATTAACGTCTCTGGGGACTTTAATACAATTTACGTAAAAATATTAACTAAAGAGAGATTCAATGTATTTAATTCGTTTATCCACTGCCACCTAATTTAAACGCTAGAAACCTCAATAATACCTTTTCATCAACTTTACAATCGCTTACACGGGGGACTTTAACAGACTCAGAGTTGGGGTTCGGGTATAAATAGTCGAACTGGTACTACTCCATTTAACTTTTTTACAAACTCAGACTTTGTATTATTGAACGATAAATCCCCAACACACTTAAATACTCACAAAACATTTTCTCATACAGATAATAACATTTTGCTCCCCAAATCTAGCAACTTAAGCCAAATGGAGAAATGCAGATTATCCTTTTGGAAGCAACCACTTTCATGTGATTATATTTTTATTTCCCCTAAATATTACCATAACTTCTGTCACGAAACATAAATTTAACTTAAAGTACGCCAACCTGGACCAAGTTCCAGGACTACTGCATCAAATTTGAAAATAAAAGACCACTATCCAATAATTATTAATAAGGAAACAACTAACATACGCAAGATATTAATAGGGGCAGCAAATGTATCTATACCTCAGTTTACAAATAAACCAAGGAGAGTTTCTTGGTAGAGCAAAGACTTAGAAAGACTAAAAATGGAAAAGAATCAACTTTGGCATATTTTCAAAAGAAATATTAATCAATCAAACTTAGTAAGTTATAAAAAAATAAATGCTTTATATAAAAAAAATTTAATTATCCAAAAGGGAATCCATTAATTCCCTTACATCTGCATTTAATGCAAATACTCCTTTGGACAAAATATGGGCAAACGTTCGTAACTTTACGGGCTACAAAGCATCTCACAAAATTCATGGCATTGGTTCATTTGCCATCAGCGATAACATAATTATAGATAGAAATGAAATTAGTCAAGAATTCGGAAAATTTTGGTCCAGCATGTCTTCAGATGCCAATTTTACAGGTGCGTACAGAAACAATAAACGTAATGCAACACTAAGCTTACCTCAACTCCACCCTGCCCTAAGTCTCTGATTATTGAAGAAAACATAAACATGACCAAACTCACAACAACATTAGGAAACCTTAAAGGAAAAACTCCTGGATTGGACAGAATCTCATAATCCATGCTAAAGAAGTCACCTTACAAAGTTAAATCAAGAGTCTTAAGCGTATATAACAATATATTCAATAGTTACTCCCCCCAACAATTTAAAGTCAGTGTTGTCATTCCAATACATAAGGCTGGTATGGACAAAACTTTGTTAACCTCCTACCGTCCCATCTCGTTAAACCCTTGTTTATCCGAAGTCTTGGACAAAATTATTGCTAATAGGTTATGGTGGTTTGTTACTACAAACAAGCTTCTCAGTAACTGTTATGTACTTGCTCTTTACTTGTGCATGACTGTGTATGCTCATATTTTTTCAGAAATAAAGTCAGTTGTTAAGCAGACATCAAGGTGTCAATACACCACAGCAACCGACAATTTGGTTTTAAAAAGGGGAGCTCGACAACTCCTCTTGATTATGTTTTCGTCTAGACCCGTGATTTCGGAAATCAATGCAAGATTCGTAAAGAATCTTCATGACGTATTTCCGGAATTTGGTATGACCAGAGCCTTACTTAACAGGTTAATAACCTGAGTTTCATTTTCTTTCTAATTTTACGCTTTTTCAAAAATGTTTGGGCTTCTTTTGAGTGGACTGTCCAACGTTTAAATTCAATATTATAAGCCACACGCAAAAGACACTCCATCAGCTTAATACGCGCACGAAGTGGTAACATTTCATTTACGGGAATAGCTTGAACTATTTCGATTTTATTCATCTTGGATATTGTGGCTCCACAAATGAGACAAGAAGTAGCAGCTGGTGTTTCTGTTAGTGATTGTGCTGTCTTGCCGTCAATCATTGTAAAATATAATTCATGTTTTACTCTAAAGTTGCGATTATTCACTGTTAACTCAAATTCTTTTAGTTGAGATATCTCCTCATCGACCCTTCTCTTTTCTTCTCGTATAACTTGAGGTGTCTCTTTAACGTATGCAAACTGTAGTGTTCTACAATACTGTTTTCCATACTAATTCATTAATGTCATCACTTAATAATAATTTAAGTGGTACAACTGATGTCGTATATAAACGAGAGTCAGAAATTTGTGCATATCTCGAGCAAATTTTTTAAATTCCTTTACTTAATTGTTCATAAAAGCGAAACGCGTTCATCGATTTTCATGAGATATGTCTCATTTTGTTCATAGGTTATACGACTTTACGTGAAAGTAATAGGACTTGACACTTTTTTTTACCGTTTTGCATTTTTTATGAATTAAACAAAAAACTTAACTCTTTACGCAAAAAATATTTTTTTTTCTTCATACATTTATTTATAACTTCGAAACTGTTGCTTATGTAGCAAAAAGTTATATAAACAGATGAAAATACTTATAATTCTTGATTTTTCTAAATTTGTTTAAGTAAAATCCGACTAGTGGTTCTTGAGTTATGTTAAACGAAAGGGCCTTATCAGAATTGAGTTGCGAATCAATCAGCTGAAAAAAGTTGTAATGTGTAATGCAACAAATTAATAGGTGGCACCTCGTGGCACTTGAAATTGATTAAAAATGTAAAAACAGATATGAGACAATGTATTACTAGTGATTTCCAACTGTGCGAAAGTATGGCTAAAATTGCAGGTCCAAATGTTTGGAGAAAAAGGGATTTTTTTTATATGTTCATAAAAATAAGCAAGCAAAAAAAACTTAAGTCTCTGCAGAGTTTATTTTTTCAATTTTAGTATACTGAAATATTCTACTTTAAGTAGAAAATAAATAGAAAAACGTTAGCTTACATAGTAAAATAATATTCGTTTTGAAATTCTTAGGCTTAAATTAAGTTGGTTCAGTAAAACATTCAAGTACTGAGCTTGAGACGGCTATAAAAAAAACTAGCAGTCAGATCGGAGTAATTCTTTTTGATTTGATTGTACCATTTAGTCCAAAATTTCAAAAAATTATTGCATGAATAGTATGTTGACAATTTGACTTTTTTCCGCAAAATCCCCAGTGTGCGTCGTCGCAATATTGTTAGAGATAGAGGAAAACAAATTAGTGAATTTAAATCAAAATAATGTGACTGCAAGGTGGAGACGGCAAGTAAAATAAGGAAAAATATTATGAATCCGCCTTTTTTTTATCGCATTTTATACAATGCGGGGTATTAAATTTGAAGGAGTGTTACAAAGTTGAATATTCTAAGTAGTTTCAAAGCTATTATTAAATTTTTCTGTTTACTGAAATGTTACGTTATTTTTAAAAAGATAATGATTACTGCTGGTTGCAGTAGCTTAGTAATCTCCAACTTATTTCCAATATATTTTGGTTTTGCTCTATTTTCCAATGCACGAAGCAGGAAAAATAGTTATTGTTGTATGCGTAGTTTAATCGTTCAGGCTATTAAACCACAGCTGGATTCTTTAAAAATTCAAACATTTTTTTATTTCTATCTTTATCTCGCTCTTTGTCGTTGCTGCCGGTTTGTTAAATAAAATAAGACAATACTTAACAATCCTAAAAGTAAATTAACAGTTTGAGGAAGTCAACAAAAAATTGACGAAATGTTTTTTATTGACACGAAATATATTAGGCCTGATTAGCTTAAGTTTATGAAATCAACAACATAAATTAACAGTTATTTAAATACTAAGCTTTTAATTTACTCTATTTGCTAACTTTAGTCTATTCTTTTTAAAAGCAAAAACCACAATTATGATTCGTAGATATTCGTGTTATTTGCCTGGGAGTCTTTTCTATTTATTTTTAAGCTTTACTGAACTAGAAGGTTGCTTAATTTTATCTGTAATTCATTTTTAGTTATTTTTATTCTCATTGTGTCAATTCAAACACTTGTATACTTGCTGACTGGTAGGAGTGTAAACTCACTCAGTGCCATTGAACCTTGACAGTAGTTTTAAGCAATAACAATTGAAATAGCAAGACTCGATTCTATATTTTGTTAAATACTCCACGTTAGATCGATTGCGCTTTGTTTTTTTTTGTCTAAATTCATATAATTGCTTCAGAATACTTTAATAAAAGGCTAGTAAAGGACTAAAGAAACATTTCTTTCTAAAGGACTGAACTGAATGTGGAAAAATGCATTAATGATAAATAGATCAGCAAAGAAGGTAGAATTAACAAGCATGTTGTTGCTGATTTATTAGGTAGGGTGTTTTTATAGAGGTATAGAACTTTAAAATGGAATAAGACATAGATAAATTTTGACATGAAATTACATTTATCAAAGCATATTCTCTGACGTTATAATTTAAATATGATCACAATGGTTGGTTCGGACGTAGTCTAATCTGTAGGTCTAAGTTTTGTTATTTCCGTACATCGCCAATAATGCGGCGAATGTTGTCGCCCAAGTGGGCACTCGTTTCGGGCTTATCGGAGTAGACTAGCGACTTTACATATCCCCATAGAAAGTACTTTAGCGGCGTTAAATCGCTCTTGAAGGCTAATTCACGGTTCCGAAGCGTGAAACTATTCGGTTACCAATAGTGTCACGAGCTGTATGCTGGGGCGCCGTTTGTCATGATGGCTCTATAGCGGTCACCAATGTCTGTTATTTTCTGACCAGCATCGTTTTTAAATCCCATCAAACAGTTACTTTTTCTGTATGTAAACGGTGTCTTAACATACACTTGAGCATTATCATTACTTTAAATATGGTAATTTTGTTCATTAACGTATTTATTCAAATAAAATTCGCTTATAAAATCGGGTTCGGGTATTTCGAACAGAATTATGATATTAAAATAAATTTTTTTCAGGCTTTAGTAAATTCATGTTGAAAAGTTTAATCAAACTAAACAAAAATTACTTTACCACGCTTCAAGCTTATTTACACTCAACCGTTCTTGTGTTGCAGACATAAATAAAAAAAACAGCTAGAATTCCTTAACAAATAATTTTAAAAATAATTACGAGTAGCCACTATTTAACACGATTTGTTGGCCCCAAAAAAGTACGCGTAAGTCAAATTTGAGCTAATCTAGATATTGATTTAAGGGGCCAATCCTTTTTGATATCTCATTAAACAGAGTATTACTTGTAAAACTTAAATATTCGACCTTAGAGTTTAACATAAAAAATACAAAAATCCCTAAAACAACAGAACGTTTTAGTGTTTTTAAATAATTAATGGATACTTGCTATTTTGCTAAAACTTTTATCTGTTTGATTAATTTGATTTCATTTCTTGGCAAATTTTTTTAAACAGTTGAGCGATAATCGTCAGACTGGATCTAGTCTTAATTAAGAACTTCGATAAAAAGGGATGAATAGAAAGAGAACTCTGCAATTCGAGGCAACGCCGTTGTAATCTTTTCGGGCAGGTGCAAGATCTATACGTTGAGTGGTTGGGGAGTTTTCTCTGAGGAACATGATCTTTCGGCCTCCCGTAGGCTCTGGCCGCATTTGAGCGACACCATGTAAGATGTAAACGAAGATTTTTGTAGCCCTTGGGCGAAGTTTTTAATCGTAGTTGGTTTTATAATTGGCATTGCATAATGTCCAAACGTACGGGAATCCTTGGTAGTGAGACTTGCAAAAGCTGCCTGGTTGAGGGGGAGGAAGAGAAAGAGTCAGCTCAATACCTCTGCCACTGTGCAGCTGAGCTGGAATATATTAGGAAATCAACACTATCTAGCTGAGTAGACTTTGAGAAAAGTTCTAAGTCTATCCTTAATTTTTGGTATGCTATAAGGAGCTGTGGAGATTTTTATTGAATTCCCTTCTGTACTGGATGCCTACCCTAACGTAATCTTACAAAAATGCACTTGTTTCAATTACAAGTTTGTTTTAGCGTAAAACAAGAGTTCCCATTATTCTGTTGTTGTGTTAACAAAAAAAGTGCCGGTATATAAATATGACCGTCAATTTTATTTCGTGCTATTTCGAATTCGTGTGAATAAAGTATAGTGAAAATCGGGGGTTGCCTGTACAGATATAAAAAAAAGAATTTCTGAACTAACAAAATTACTGTCACTGAAGCAGCACGGACGCGAAATACGAACGTGTAAATAGCTCCATTTAAATTATGGCGACGATATTTTATTTTTGACTGATACAGAATCAAAGTGATGCGGAACACATGAGCGGATATATAGACCTTAACGCGTTGATTAAGGTTTGGCTGTAATAACATTAATTGGTAGAAATTAATTTTCTTCTAAATAATTAATTTCTTCTAATAAAATATTCTCTTCATGAATATTTTATTTTAATGTCATTATACAACAACTCAATAGTAGTTTTTAGTAAAAAATGTTTCTTCAAAAGAGAGAGAAAGATAGAGATAGATAAAGAGAGACAGATAGATAAAGAGAGAGAGATAGATAAAGAGAGCCTTAAATTTGTTTAATGAACTGATAAACTAAAACCACGAAAAGTAAATTAAAAGTCACCAAGGGAGGCAAGAGCGCATTACCAACGTTTTGAATTTTTTTATAATTAAGCAAAAATTGAAAATTACAAAATATATAACGTACGCGAAATGAGAAATCTTAAAATTTCGTTAGTTAGGGAAGGCTAGTGAAATGCGATACTTTTTGCTTATTTAAGTTGTACTTTCTTTTTAATAAAAATAAATATGAAATTATCCACAGTTAATATAAAACAAAGTGTTGTAATTAAAGAGGGGGATTTTATTTCCCTATTTAAATGAATTTCGATATTAAATTAAAGGAGAAAACAGTGCCCCTAAAGTGAGAAATTATTCACATGAAAATATTAAAGTCATTCTAATTAATACTGGATGGGCTATATTTGCGATATTTAAAAAACGAAAAAAATTTCTGATAAGCTTTCGTCCAATCGGTGTTATCGCTTTTTGCAAATCAGAGCTACATGCTCAAAAATGTTTAACAAATCGCTAAAATCTGCTAAAATCTGTGAAAGGAAATATATAAGAGTTTTTATATTTGTAACTACTTTTAAGGATAAATAAATATATAAAATAAATATGGTTTTGGTTCTCCATAATTTACTAATCACAATATATCATTCCCTTTTACTAACAACTTTTGTACGATGCAGCTTCTGGTGCTTGGAATGGTTTGAAAAATTTGTCTATAAATTTCTTTAAAATTATTAAAAAAAAAATATTTATTTAATAATTTGTTGCAACTTACATTTTGTCATTATCCTTTCAGGTGAATCCACATATTTATAAATAGTTATCTTATCTGATCTTATATTATCTTATTTCTAAACTAATTGAATTGAATATTTCTAGAAATGTTTTTTTCCGCCCTGTGACTTTGTAAATATTGATTTAATTATTTCTGTTATGTTTAAAATAGAAATTTAATTTAATTTTAGTTTTAGTTTTAGTTAATTAAGGCATGTTTAAATTAACTACATTTAAGAGAAAAGCATAATTAATTATTGCTTATTTTACATTTTTATACCGACACGTATGTATTCATTCATTATTAGTTTAAAGTTAAATTAAAATATTTACTATAAATTTAGTAAAGAGTTTAGATTTAGATGTGTTAATTGTAAATAATTATTTTTAAGTTGATTTTTCTGTAAGAAAACAAAAATAATTTTATTTAAAAATTTGAAATTGAACTCTCTCATTTCGTTTTCTTTGTTTTATTTGAAAAGGTAAGTAAGTGTTGAAGGTAAATACTGCATTGGTAAGTTATTACGGAACAGTGAATTTAATTGCATATTTCCAATTGCTGCTTGCCGCTGATAGGCAATTAAAAAACTTCACTATTTTCTCTAGACAAATGAATTGTTGAATAAATCTGTTAAAACCTTAAAACAAAAAAACATTGTTACACAGATGATTTTTTAAGTTCTAAAAATAAAAAAAATGGAAATAATCAGCAGTAAAGGAAAGGTAAACGACCCAGTGTGCATTTTACAAATTGCGATATTTTTTAGGAAATCTTGTACACACTAAATAACAACAACATTCTTATGGGAAATTCTACCAAAGAAGTAAACAACAGAAAACAAAACACACAGCCAAGTAAGCGCCTAAACTAAATGATAACAACAACATTATAAGTGATATTAAAGTAGAATATTGTTGTATGTACGGGAACCGCTGAAAACTACTATACAAGCACCACTTGCTGGGCAAATTAATTAATTCAAGTTGAGTCATCAGTGTGTAAAGAAAACGTCGTATTTATTTTGTGTTATAAGTAAATAAATCGTTTAACTTCATTTAAAAACTCTAAAATACTGTCTTCTTGTTTTTTGCAATAACAAAACGTTTATTAAAAGGAATAAACGTAACAAAATAGTGAAATTTTACCAAGTTTACACATAAATCGAAATTTTACAAGTTAGTAAATATAATTAAATTTGAACAAATTTTAAACTTAAGAGTGTATGTATTTCTTCGAACACTGTGTTTTTATTAAAAACTAAAATACTATTGAAACAGATGCACCTGAGATATTAAAACTCCGTTTTTAAATCGTAAATTTTCTCTGCGTTAAATTTTATAATTTTTAATTTATAACAAAGTAAATGCAGAAACTGATTTTGGTGAATAAATTCGTTACTTTGTGATCATTATATTTTTTACCGTAGTCTCCTTTGGCTTCTGTGCCTTTTGTCCACAGTTTCGTCAGTTTTTTTTATTGTTTTGACATCATATTTCCGCAAACGCGTTTTCTTCAAATTTGTAAAAAATAGGCATCCGTGGGTAAATCCGGAGTTTAGAGCAAATGTGAGCAATTCACAGCTTAGTTCATTGATCTCTACATGAACATGTGTGTAACCTTGAATTATCCAAGTGCAGAAGAATTTTTTCTTGGCCAAACGCAGTTGTTTATTTCAAATCGTCATAAAATTGATTCAATAAATTTACATAATAATCACCACTAACTGTATGCACTCTACCGCAAAAATTCGAAAAATTAACGCCATGACTTTTAGCTGACAAGGCCGTCTTGATCTTCTTTAGCACCGTTTCACCCTGACAAATCCACTGTTTTAGCAGCGTTTTAATCTTATGAAATGACGCTCAAACTCGGCTATGTTGCTGCTGATCGACGTCAAAAGCTCCGGAAAAGTTGTCAGTCTTGTAAGTTTTCCAATAACCAAGTCATCTTTTATTTGGCATTCGGCATTTACCGTAGAAATTTCAGTAAAGTACTTTTTTATCTGTCAATCTTAAGCTTAGCCCTGGGTTGAATGCATAATGATTGCACGAAATTCACTTATTTAAAGATTCCCCTGGGGGAACTTCAAAAATCGTGGACTTTTTTATCCAGCTTTGTATTAATAAGTGGAAAATGTTAGAGAAAAGTTTGTGATTAACATAATCCATTGCCTTTTTGTAAATTTTGTTACTTTTTTTATTTTCTTTATTTTTTAAATAACATAAGAATGACTTCCAATGGAAACTCTTACTTTTTTTTTGACCAGCACTCAGGGTATTTGAACTTTACTACATTAAATGTGACAGGAAATATCTCTGGAGGGAGTTTATTCCACAGTGGATGTTCTACTAAAAAAGGCATTTTGCCTATAATGCGTAGTGCGATTCACTGGCCAATCAACCACAAATGGATGCGCTCTTAAAGAAAATCGAGTTAAACGAAAAAACGTGCGAGTAAAGGAAACAAGTTTGGCTGACTTCCTCAACGCATGTTTCTTTGTAGTAATACATTGCATTATGTTCGCAAATGCAACCGTGTAAATTATGACAATGTATTTTGTTCCTATTTGCTCCCCCCGGGGGCACATTATAGTCTTTTTGGAACCTACTATTCCATTTAGATTTGTGTCTTGCGGGGTAAAAGGGAGCCCAGGCCCCTCAAAGGCTAGTAGGAGTCACCTGGACAACCCACATATTTCCACGGGAAATCAGTTGCCCCAGAGTACAATATTTGCTCTCTTTAGACAAAAAATGTGCTCTGACTGGTTATTGAGGTTGTCCCCTATATGGGAGTATCGTGGTGGTTGTGGTTTCGGACCCTCGTGAGAGTTTGTGGGTCGGACCATTCAAATTAACACAATGAATGGTTCAAGTCCAGTGAGTATGAATGCTGGCGTGTTCTTGATAAATAAGAGATTCATGCGTTCTGGACCAGGAGTTGGAAAGTCTCCAACTCCTCAGCAAGGAGTGAGGGCACGGCCTACTCCGGACTTTCTAAATTGCTACTAGAAGGGACTGGAGGATATACGTATCTGAAGGCCTTCTAGGGCGTAGTTGGTGTCCAATCAACTAAGTGGTTTAACTACCATCTGATTATGACCTCGCGGTCGGTGCAGATGTAAAACAAATCACACATTGTTCCTATTTGCAACACTATTGTATTTAATACGTAAGAAAAAGCAATGAAAGCATCCAAAAAAATTTAGATGCAAAATAAATACATACAAATAAACACGCAATACAATGATAACGCAAGAAGATAAGTGAACGAATTTTCTTATAATTTAATATATTTCTATTGTATATTCACTTATTTACAGCAAAAAATGAATATATATATATATATATATGAATATATTCATATTAGAAACGGAAAAGGAGTTTCGTAGAAAAAGAAAATAAACGCGTTGTACTATGGGAACGTGTTTTGCAAAATATTAAGTCCATGGATGGCACGTTCCTTTTTTCACGAGACGAAATTTACAGAAAATTTCTAAATTTTATGGTGACATATAAACGCATTAAGAAACGCAACAAAACTTCGGGTGAAGCACCAACTACGTGGGAATTTTGTGACAGACTGGACGAAGTATATGTTGCTGCAGTGATATATTTGTGCCAGAATGCAATATGGAATTGAGTTTGGACACATTATATGCAAATTTTACCGGCGATAGCAACAAGTCATGTACGTCTCAAGCAGTTTCCACGCAAGATGAAAGCTCACCTCCAGTACGAAAACGCAGTCGAGCTGATGTTATCTAGTTTTTAACAAAAGAAAGTCAAGCTGATAGGAAACTGTTAGAAAAATTAAAAAGAAAAAATTTAAGAAATAAGAAAATTACGAGAAGCTCTATTAGCGGCTCGTAAATAATTTTGAATATTTAGAGAACAATTAAGGTGCAATTATTTTGTAACGAATTGATCTTATTTATGAATTTGTTTTTTATGTTTTAATTTTTGTATGAATTATTTTTTTTTTTTGTTTTATTATGTATTTAATTATGTTTTTATTTGACGACAACCTAGTTGAATTAAAAGAGTTTTTAATTTTTATTTTTATTCAGAATATGAATTTATTTTTGCAAATTATTTAAAATAGACATAAAAACCTAAAAAAAATATTGTTTTATTTAAGCTGAGAGAAAAGTAGTTATAATTGTAATCTCTGATAGTAATACAATGCATATAAATGTTCCTAAAGGTTTTCAGGGTGGCAAAGTATTAGTATACAACGTATTAAAAAAGTAAGTATACAATGTATCAACTTGGTTTTAATGCTGTATTGATACATTGTAAATATACGTTTAGGAAGTCAGCCTTCCCTAATTTCACTAGAGCACTTACCATTGTAGTAACGATAAAACAGCGACATCTTACATTGCGTCGATGCTCAAGAGAATCAGTAGAGTTGAATACCCTACAATCCACAATGAGCCTTTTCTTCCTCTCCTGTACGCGGTTGAGCAACTCCAAAATAGTCTTTGGGGCGGCGGCCCATACATGAGAGTTTTATTCCATTTTTGGACGGATATAAGTGGTGAAAATAGAACGAAGCTCGGATGGAGTGAAGTATTTGTTACACCTTTTTATAAGATCGAGGCACTTAAAAGCTTCTTCACAGACCTAAAATATGCTTAGTCTATCGAATATCACACTCAATTTTCATACCAAGAACATCAAGAGTTTCCGATGCCGTAATACTTATATCACCCATAAAAACATCATCATTTCCAAACACAGATCTATGTGTAAGCATGCAATATTGCATCTTACGGGCTTTAAAATCGACTCCATTCACACGACCCCATTCTGAGATTGTTGCAAGATCGTGATCGAGCATATTATTCATTTTCCGCATTTTTGAAGTCACTTCCAACCGGTTCGGTCTATTACTAAATGAATACGAATGACAAATGGTGCTGTCATCTGCGAAAGTCTACAAAAGTGATTTTTTTGTAAGAGTTTTTCGAGTCTTGTTGTCTTTTTGCTTTGTTGGTTGAATATAAGGTACCGTAAAATAACTTCCTTATAAAATAATTCCCAATGAAATAATTCCCAACAAAAATGAAACAATTCCCAAATTAAAAACCGATAATCTTTTGTTAGCGAAGCCATCCCGGTCTGTGTAGCCGGCCTTCGGTCGGATCGAAGAGTTTAACCTCTATAGTATAACAAACCTCGGCTCCGCTCATCAAAAATGTGTTTTGCATAGCCGGCCTTCGGCCGAACGGAAGGATTTTATTCTCTATGGTATAACAAACACCGGCTTCGCTGACTAAAAGTTTTCTCTGTGGCCAGAATAACGGAATAAGTCTCAATTAAATAGCTTCCATTAGGTGACTCCTAATAATAGCTCTTTAATTAATTATAATGAAATAACTTCCATACCAAACTTGAAGGTTGAAGGAGGAAAATATTTTGTTAGCGAAGCCGGTGTTCGAAATACTATAGAAAAAGTTTGTAAGCGAAACCGATGCTCAATTTTAGTCAAATAAAATAACTCCAAATAAAAATGAAATAGCTCCCAATTATCAAAATAAATGAAATAACTCCCAACAGAATTCAGTTAGGGGTTATTTTATTTGGGAGTTATTTCATTATAAAATAACTCCCAATCAAAAATTTTGAAATAACCTCCAAAAAATTGGGAGGTATTTCATTTGGGAGTTATTTCACGGTACCGAATATAATTCTTATTAAATCAATTTGGCTTAAGATATTAGACTCTTGAGTTTTCTATACAAAATTTGGGTTAAATTCGTTGTTAAGCTATATGAACAGTATGAAATGACCATATGGATAAATGCATTCCTCAAAATAATACATGTTGAGAATATTATAAAATAGTTACCTGTAAAATAAAAATAATTCCAAATAATACATTTTTATATTAGAATAACTTACTTGTGATAGTCGAAAAATGAAACAATTCCTTTAAGTCGATTGTTTTTAATATATCAAACGATATCATCTGAAAGTGAAAGTGAAAGTGAACCTTCTTTCTCTAGCTGTAATGTTTTTGTTAAATAAAAATAATTGAAATTGTTCTGAGTTTTTCTATTTAAAATGTATTTATTATTATTCATTACCGTTACTGATACAAACATTTAATTTAATAAATATATAAAATATACATTTTGTTTTAAAAAATATATATAGTGGTTTTTGTTTTGTTTTTCTTTTAACATAATTATAAAAAAAGAAACATTAACTTGTTGAATAAAATAGTAAATATGTATATATAATAATTAATTAAAAATTAACACTTGGCAATTATATGCATAATAATTATTTAAATAAATTAATTAAAAGTTTAATTGACTTGAAGTAAAATTCAACAGAAACAAAATAACAATTTAAATATGTACTTTGATAATAATAAATAATATGAACAATAATATAAATATGTATGTAATAAAGGTTAGTAGTAGTTTTAATATTTGATTAAATAAATATTAATTTGTGGTTGATAATTTAAATTATTTTTTGAAAAACTTTAATTATTTCTTTCAAATTAAATAAAGTTGTTGTTTTTTTAAAGAGAGTTAGAGAGAGACTTTATGATTTGTTAGAATTCTGGGAGAGCAGATATTTATTGTTCCTATAAATTTGTATCTAACTGTTTTAATAAATATTGTTTGTGTGTTAATGTTTTCGTTAACAAACTAGGCTTCTTTTCAGACGATTCTACAACAGAGATGGATATGATTAATTGCTATTTTAATTTAATATGTATAAAATTTGTTGGATTTCATTTACACATAAGATACATTCCGATACCATTTTTAGTTTTATTTTGTTTCCTATTTATTTTAGTTTTCTTAATTTTGTTAGTGTTTTTTATGATTCTAAATCATGTCATGGTTGTAAAAAGTTTAGAAAAAAAAATTAACAAAAAAAAAAACACAAATTAAATTTAGTAATTAATATAAAAAACATAAAAAATTTCTAGTTAAAAAATTAATATTTATATTTATTTTTATGCATGTTGTTTTTATTTAAAGGTTTTAGTTTTTAGTTTTTCTTTTTTATATTTATGTAGTATGTTGTGCTTTTCTTTTCTTTTTTATATTTCTCTATGTTTTGTAAAAGTAACTCATTAAAAATAGTTTATAAATTAAATAGTATAACTTAATAAGGTAGTACTTAATGTTTTTGTTTTGTTGTTGTTGTTAAAATAAAAAAACAGCGAAGACATTTACAATTAATAAATTTAGTTTTTTGTTTGAAGTTTTTAATCCCATTGCTTTTGAAGGATTTTTTAGGCAGCTTACAGAGGACCAAACAGATAAACAGCTGGATGGTTATCGGCAGTATTACCCAAAAATTGGGCGTAAAGTTCCTTGTAGCGGTCCAAGTTTAAGCCACCAACTTTTCTATCTTCATCCTGAAAGAAGAAGGCAAACAAGAATTTTATATAAAAAAAATGTTAACTTTTATATTTCGCAAAAAAACAAAACTAAAATAATATAAATGGTCTACAATTCTTAATATTAACTGACTCTGGATGTTCACTCAAAATGACAGCGCATGAGGTAGTAGTAGTTGTAGTACGAGATATCCAACTTGTTGCTTGTTTGTTTGTATTTATAGAACTGTTTTTTATATTGTTCTAGAGCTACGACAAACTAATTAATTTATGTCAGTGTTTTATCTCTATCTTTTTATGTTTGTTTAGTAGGTGTTTTTACAAATAATAAGTTAGCACTACTGTTCAAAACACGTTCCAGAAATCCTGATATGCTTCAGTGTCAAAATCTCATTTCTACTCCTGTTTGGATATGGTTTGAGGATTTTTAAGATTCTATACTCATTATTTTTGTTACCATCTCTGTCAACCTATGCATCTGGCACCGTAAAAGTCGTATTGAAATTGTCAGAGTAGATATATTATTATCACCGCTACAGTTACAAATAGGTGCTTCTGTAGGCTAGTAGGTAGTCTGGAGGTTGTGGGTTCGATTCCCAACAAATACCTTGGCTGTTTTCACTACAAAAAAATAAAAATTGACTGTCGTGCATTGCTTTCTAGAAATGAAAGCTCCCCCGGTAGGCTAGTAGGTAGTGTACTTAGCCTACCAATCTAGGGGTGCTTTTTGTCACTACAAAAATAAGAACTTGAAGACTATGCAACTATCCTTCTACTTTCACCAACTGGAGAAGAAGAGATCTTCTCCTATCCCTTTCCTGAAGAATGTAGCACGATTGTGACTAAAAAGGCATTGTTGCCTGAAGCGCTACTTCTCTTTCTCTTTAAAAAAAAATATTACAGTCAAGTTAGAAATTAAAGGAATTATTGATAAAGAGAATGGTATTTTTTGAAACATTAAGTATCTAAAAATAGCAGTGTGTATGTTATATAGTTATCTTGTTAGAAGGTTCACCTATCCGAGTGAGACGAAATTGTTGATCCATGGTAGTGTAGGCAAGAACCAAGTTTCCTATTCCAGCGGTAATAGCATATCAAACCATGACATTGGGTAATTCGCAAGAACGAGGTGAACAAATGTTACCGCCAAATCGAGAAAATATGCGACCGGGAAATTTCTTATGCAGTAACTGAATGGTTGTGTGGCTGTGTGGATTGTAGAGCCGTTTTGCTACAACCAAAAGTGTAAGGGGGATTTTCTTGCTCATTAAAAAAAAATAAAGATGATGCCGCCTACCCATAACCCGCACCATATGGTCACTTTATTTGGATGTAATGGTTTATCGGGAACTAATTGTGGATTTTGTAAGCACCTAATTGAAAATGAGCCTCATCATTTAAGATGATTTTGTTGAAAAATGCGTTATGTTCGTTCAGCTTTTCAAGCAGCTATTCATAAACGTTCTAAGCAAACAATGGTCGGTTGCTTTATTTCTAAAACGAGTTAAACTTTATAAGCATGACAATGAAGATTTATACGCAAAATATTACGCAAAGTGTCTCTAGTGATGCCCAATTGTTGCGCACGTCGGCGAGTTGATATTCCAGGCTCAATCTCAACACTACTGTACAGCGCCTATGTTCGTATCACTACGGTCACTACGATGTATTGTTATGTAGCCCAATGTCAGGAACAACACTATAAGCTTCGAATTTCGCCATTAAATTACGTAAAGCGGTCTCAGAAAGAGCCTGATTACAAGGAAAGCTGGTCGAAATTTACGAAGTTATACAGTAAAATTTACACCATTTTGATAATAAATTTTCACAATTTAAATTCTTTGCTTAAGAGTGTAACGTTCCATGGTTAAAATTTCTCAACTTGTGTTATTAAAGTATTATTCTAACCACGTTTTAGCAGTTCATATTACAAAACAGCAACTTGATCACGTCACAATCTCGACGGCTAACTGTAAAAAAGATTTCTTTGGAATTGATTCAAGCCCTTAAATTTTTAATTTTTTGTTGGCACGATTTTTTGCACTGGAACTACGATTTTTATATTTCGCTGAATGCCTGGCGTTTATAGTTTATTTCTTTAAAAAATATTTGAAATATTTATAACGCATGACATAATTTGTGATATGTAATTGTAATTTGTTTTAAGATACTTACAGTCAGCATAGCCTCAAAAGCCTTGTCAATTGGAGCAACATCATCGATGGCCATTCTGGTAATGCAATTGTAACGGTATTCTTCAATGCCCACAATACCGTCGCTGTTAATGTCAAGAATTTTGAAATTGGATTCAATAAATGCTTTCATAGCCTAAAAATATATTTAAATATTAAAAAAAGTTGTTAAAACAATTAAAATTCACTTTAATGCAAACCTGAGGGAAATCACTGTATTTCTTGCCAACGCAGGTCTTCTTTACGGCACCTTTAAATTCTGCATTTGAGATTTTTCCATCCTTTTTGTATAACAAATTAATCTTTTTTATTTTAAAACAAATATGTTTAAAGTTATTTCTAAAATACCTTGTCGTCATCAGCAATATCGGAAATTTCTTTCCACAAATTTTTCATCAAATTTCTGTATTCCGACAAACGGCCAGCGCTGCAGTCACCCTTGCCTTCCACAACACACGCCCTTATAGCCATGCATTGGAAATCGTTTTCATCTAGGACACCATTGTTGTCGATATCTTAAAAAAATAAAAAATATAAAATAGAATTTGAATACCGTATTAACTGGATTTATGTTAAGGTGTCATAATATTATTACGTCTATTCCTTTAATCAACATTTAGTTTATTGAGTTTTTTTATTGCAAAATAATTAATTACACAGCACTTTTTAGATGAGCTATTTACTTTATATATAAAAAAATATAGGATGGTAACCTTACCACTGATGATGTAGATTGGCTATTGTCCATGAAAAAGAGCCCTTTTATTCTGTTTTGAGCGGTTCTAGTATTTGCTAGAAAACTCTTAATTCATCATATTTAATATAAATGATGTTGTTATCATTATTCAGCGTATTTGTTTGGCTGTGTGTTTTCTGCTTCTGTTACTTGTTTTTTTCTGATTGTTAAACTTAGGTCATGAAATTTTAATGCAGCATGTTGTTGTTTTGTGTGTAAGATTTCTTAGAAACTTTTTGATTTTTAAACAGGCACAATAAGTAATTTCGCTTTAATTCTTTTAGTAATAATTATTTTTTTATGACTTAAACTAAAAATCTAGGTAACAATATCTCCGGAAAAGTAAAATCTAAATACGAAAGAGGATTTTTATTTCATTTGAATATTTGAATTTTGAATTATGGCTTACAAATTATTCAAATTAATATAAGATTAATATAAAATATAAGATTTGACATTTAGAATCACTTCGAAAATGTCATCTTCTTAAAAACTCATTGCCTTAATCTTCTTGTAATTTTACATTCCATAAAAAAAAATTAAAGCCCGTTGGATATTTCATTATTAGCAATTCATCTGTTCAGTTTTCATTTATACAACTGTGCGCTCTTCTCTGTAGTGCATAAGAAGCATATCGACCAATGCTTGAGGCCCTTTATTAGGCGGTGCAAAACATTGAGGTATTTTAGAGAAGGAAAGATAAAGGATACTTTTAAAGTTTCTGCAAATCCACACTAAATCTAGCGTTAAATCATATAGTCACGCGGAGAAATAAGTGTATCCCATAATTGACGTAACCACAGAGTGCAAACGAAAGTTTCCCTGTAAAGGGAGCAATCTGCACAATATTTGCAGAAGTCATTATACGGAATAATATATTTCCTAGCAAACAAACAAATGACGGAGTAAAACAACAAGTTTTCCTGTCTTTAAAGGGTTCTCAGCAGACTTTCAGCCTGTGTGTCGTCAAACAGAATTGCTAATTTAAGGAAGCTTCATAGCGAGCTAGTCCTATATATACCAGTTGAACTAAAACCTAACATTAAGAAGTAAATGCTGACTTTTCGAGCAAAATCGTTCTTAAAACAGCAAAGTTTAAGTTTTTAACAATTCTCATTTGATTAAAGAAAATTAAAATACATCAATAACTTAATACTATCCTGTAAATTTCTGGTTGGAGCAGAGTTTAATTTTCGGTTCTAATTAAAACCGAAACAGCCGTTTTTTCGCATAAAAACCAGAAACCTACAAAAAACTTAGGTTTTAATTTTTTTTGTACGTATTCATAGTAGATGCATTAGCAATTGTTACAATGAATTCAATTTTGCACGAAAATCTCATTAAAATAATTAAAATCCACTATAAAAATGATGGTGCTGTAAAAGTGACATTTCGTAAATTTCGTGATATTTTCGAACAATATAATCGTCCTTCTGAGACCGCTATTAAGAATTTGGTAATTAAAGTTGAATCGACAGGCTCGATACAAAAGGTGTAAACCCCAACGCGTGAAAGTTGAAGCACATCCAAATTTGTCAATTTCTCGACATTCTCAATAATTGGGGCTATCCAAAACCACCACATGGCGAATTTTGCGTATGGATTTGACAAGGTGGTGCAGAAATTGAAGCCGACCAACCATTCATATCGCCGTAGATTCGCTATATTCATTCCGCAAAAACCGGCTGGTTTTTCTGAAAAAATAATTTTTTTCGACGAAGCCATTTTCACTTGTCAGGGTATGTCAACAAGCAAAATTGCCACATTTTGGCTTCTGAAAATCCTTGAGCGATTATTGAGAAGCCTCAACATGTCACTGTATGGTGCGCTATGCGGTCTGCAGCCGTGACGGGGCTGTTTTTCTGCGAAAATGGGGCTGGAAATGCGGTAACGGTCAATGAATCAAGCTATCGCGAGATGTTAACAACTCAATTTTGGCCTATCATTTTCATTGTTCGTAATACAATAAAAATTTGAATCATCTTAATCTAAATTTGTTGTTTTATTTTGTTTTAGAAAAAAAACTTCTTTTTTTTATTTATTTATTTTGTTCGACCTTTTAGGAATGTCTATTTCACTTTTCTTTTTTCTCCGGGCTCTAGGTCAATAATATTTATGCAAATAAAACTTTTTCCATTTCATTAAATATTGTTTTTATTTTCATTCGATATTTCGAACAACTTCGTTCGTTGTTTTTCTTCAGGAAATTTGAGTAACGTTGTCAATACCTTTGAAGGTGTCTTATGTTTACATATTTAATGAAACGGAAAAGAGTTTTATTTGAATAAATATTATTGACCTAGAGCCCGGAGAAAAAAGAAAAGTGAAATAGAAAAACAAACTTCTTGTTAAAAAATCGTTTTTTTTAGTTTTTGGAACCGCTGCAGTTGGGGAAAATGACAGTTGGGGAGATTTTAAAGAAATTGTTGTTTAATCAAAAGTTAAATCATATAAACAAAGTTTTACGGCAGCGACTGATATTGTTTGTTAAAGATGGAAAACAACAGTGAAAAATTAAATGCTTGTTTAATTGGAAAATTATATCTTAAATCCAGCAATAATCCCTGTGGAAGATGTTACCGAACTAGCCTGACTATGTAGTCTTAAATCAGATGGTGGTCAACCACTGTGCATAAATAGGAACGTCATGCTCGTCCTAGGAAGCCGAAGACTAATTCTAGCAACAGGTCTCTTCTAGTTGCAACTTTAATGATTTCAGAGCAGGGCTGCAAATCATCACTCCTTGCTGAAGAGTTGGAGACTATCTAACTCCTGTCCAGAACACATGTCTAGCATGCTCACTGGACTGGATCATTCACCTAGGGTGTCATTAACGGTGAGATGATCCTGGCCACCATATTAAACAACAAACCTGATATGGGGCCGCGAAACCACAACCATCATACTCCCATATAGGGGCCAACCTCAATAATCAGGCAGAGAACAGTTAAATGTCTAAAGAGACAAATAACGGAACTCTGCGAGCTTACTGATTCCCGTGGAAATAAAGTGGAGTTTCCAGTTGTACCCCTGCTGACTTCAGGGGACTGGGCTCCCTTTTTACTCCAGTTGCACAGGTCTAGATAGTCAAGTATTCTATAAAGACCGATAAATGTGCCCCCGGGGGTCTATTAGCAGGTTTATACTCAAATAGTGAGTGTCAGTAAAATTCTGGAGGAGAAGTAAGAAAATAGAATAGAAAATATTGAAAGAGAATTGGGTTCCGCCATCAAAGAGTCACTTACAGAGTTCAAGACAAAAATAAACACGTTATTATTTCTGTCAGCAGCGACTTTTCAACAAAATTGAGATCCTATTTAAATGATTCCTTATTTTTCAAATATCATTTTTTATATTAATCAAATGTAATTTTTATTTAAATAATTTTATATTTTATAGTTTTTTTATTGTCTTTTTGTTTGCTTTTTACACGAAGACGCCTGAATAGAATGACGAAAATTACAATATAAATATGGAAGATAAAAACTCCACTTACAAAGCCGAATTAAAAGCTAGACCGAGCAGATTAAATCATTTCAAACCTGAAACTACGGTTTTCAAATTTTACGGTTTTAGCCAAACTTAGGATAGAGATAATTTTCAAAAATTAGAATTGGCAAAGAGTAAGTGTATCTGAGCGAACACTAACAACAAGCTGGTGACATAATTAAACTACAATGTAGAGCATTACCTTACTAGAACAAGGCGGGCTCCGAATCTTTATTTATATTTATCCTATGGTGTAGTGTTTTTTGTTTTGTTATATTATAATAATGTTGCTTATTAAACAAATTCTATTTCACTAAAACATCAAAGATTCATTTAAAAATTAAATTATACTAAAAGTTAAAATTTCGATATAAAAATATGTTTCACTGAAAATCGGAAATTCACAAAAAAGAATAATTCAAAAGCTTACAATAATTCAAAACTTTGCAAGAAATCAAAGCTTTGCCAGCAATAATCAAAGATAAATTAAAAACAAAACATCTCTTTTCAAAAAAGGAATTTTTCATTTGGCGGCAGTTCGGTCCTGATTCACTTATTTCATACTAAAACTGTACAAGTGAAGCTAAAAACTATTTTGGTCCAAGTTTAATCTCTGTCTACATTCCTTTCTTTTTAAACAAAGTACATATAAGTTAGTCCTTCGATTTAAATTTTTATCAATATTCATTTTCGAACCCATAAAGTGAATATATTCTACCTGTCCTTCAGCGGTTTCCCCCGGGGGCACATGATAGTCTTTTTGGAGCCTACTATTCCATCTAGACTGGTGTCTTGCGGGGTAAAAGGGAGCCCAGGCCGCTTAAAGGCTAGTAGGAGCCATCTGGACAATCCACATATTTCCACGGAAATCAGTAGGCCCCAGAGTTCACTATTTGTTCTTTAGACATTTAGCTGTTCTCTGGCTGATTATTGAGGTTGGCTCCTATATGGGAGTATCGTGGTGGTTGTGGGTCGGATCATTCATAATGAACACAATGAATGGTTCCGGTCCAGTGAGTATGAATGCCGTCGTGTTCTTAATTATATTAAGCTTCATGCGTTCTAGACCAGAAGATGGAAAGTCTCCAACTCTTAAGCAAGGAGTAAAGGCTGCGACCTACTTCGCGCTTTTGAAATTGCAACTAGGAGTGACCGGAGAATGCACGAATTCGAAGGCCTTCTAGGAGGAGAATGGCACTAAATACCATTCACAGTGGTATGGGCCACCATCTGATTATGGCTCACTGCCGGTGCAGTGACGGACGCATTGTCCGTCGGCGGTTTGTTCAGCCGGTGTGTTTGTTTTGTCACAACTGTTTTCAGAAATAGCTATTACAAAATCATTAAAAGCCCATTAACTTTATTTTGCTTAACTTCTTCCCATGTTGTTTTTTTTCTTGTTATTATTGTTTTTGCTTTTTTGTACTGAAAAAATTTTTCTAGACTACCAAAAAATGGAAATTTTACATCAAAAGATTTTTAATAAAATTTGAGTTAAAAATGTTAATTTTACCAAAAATTTTTAATGTTTGTATTTCACGAAAAACAAAAAAGAAAATAAAAACAATCGATAATTTAAAATTTCAGACTAAAATTTTTTTGAAAACGGAGATTTTCAACCAAAAAGTACCAAAAAAGTTTATTTTAACAAAACATCTGACTCGAGCCACAGCTAATATAATTAAATAATTAATTTATTTTTAATTTTTGCCACTACGGTAACAGGTAGTTTTATTATGTTCATAGAATGTTATTATCAAAGGGTATTTTGAAATTTACGTGACATTCATAAAATTGTTGTAATTTTTTGTGACAACTATACCAATAAAACTTTGACTTAAGAAGTGTTCCTATAGTGACGAAATTTTCAAATTTTTTTACTTGTTTGTTACCCGCTACCGACAGCTATACAATAACTAGTTGATGTCCGCTGAAAAACAAATAAAATTTCCGCACAATCTCAATTTGATATGCACTTTGCAATTGGATAATGGAAAGTATTTTCAATGGATAGATTCCTTATGGGGCGCCTTTGTGTCGGAAAAATAGTGTCAATCTATTTCGAAGGTAAAGTTGTAGCTCTAGATACTTTTCAGACGTTTAAAAGGGCGTGGCAAAGTACTCTCGCATAAAGACTAATTGCTTTTGGTATCTGTGATAGCTTCTCCCGATTTAAATCGGATTGCTCAATTCGAGTTGTTATAGATAGGAACCAATCAAACGAGACCAAGATAAACTGCATAGTTCTTTTCTTTAGAAAAGCAAATATTTTTCTTAACAGCCTTCAATCCTATAGTATCGTGTGTTATTCATATTCATTTTGCAGTGGGTCATGACTATTGAAAATTGAGACTATTTGACAAGACATGGATAAAAGCCTCATATACGATGCTTTGGAACAGGTTCAACTGCAAGTACTATCTAATCAAAAGCTCTCAATGTTCCTAGCATTAAAAGTTAATGCGATTCTCAGTGAAAAAAGTATATATTTCAGGTCGCAAAAGAAACATTTAGCTTTCTAAAACGGTTTAAGGGACCTTTCACTCCATCTAATCTTACTATCTACCCAGTCTCTATTAGACGAAAAGTGGAATATATGCACCGGTGCTGCAAAGACTATTTTAGAGTTACTTGACCTCGTACAGAAGAAAGCGAAAAAGCTGTTTGGTGACAGTAGGGCATCCAGCTTACGGAAGCATCGACGCAATCTGGGAAGTATTTCACTGTAACTTTTTCGTCTAGACCTCAATTTCATGTGCGCAACTCGTTTTTATCGTGCCTGAGGAGATCTTTCCTGCCACTTTAATTTGCAAAAACACCACACACTCTCTTCGTCTTTCTTCCCAAATCTAATTTTTTCTAGTTCTGGCACAATGCATGGCTTGAGTAAAGGTTTTGCCCAAAGTGCTGGTTCTAATAAAAAAAATTAAAAACATAACTAAAATATAAAGGGCGTTTCTATAGTTACTTGGCCTTAGTTATTTAACCGTAGAAGAAGGCATTTAGAATTTACTCAAACAGCTGTAAATAATAAATTTTAAAATTAAAGAGGTTTCATAGAAGCCATAATTTGTATGTATGCGCTGCTTTATCTGCTATAAGGAAAAGTGTAAAAAATTAAAATTCAAAGCTTAACATTGTAAGGCAATATCAAACATTGCGATCGTGAAACATTTGGCACGCCCAAAATAATTAAAATTAATTCATTTACATCAAAATGCTCAACCACACGTAAGTGTACCAACACTTGCATGGATGAATGGATGAATTCGTTTGTAGCAAAATCTTGAACTAAATTAAATAACACAAGTAAAACAAATGACGAGTGCGGCAAACTGTTAGCACCAGTTGACTTTGTTACTTAAATGCCTAGATTTCTGGGATCACAATTTATGATTATCAATCCTGCATAAAAATAAAAAGTAAACATATTGTAAAACTAAACCAGCAGACAAAAAATTTTATAAAATTAAATAAAAATTCATAAAATAATAACAAATTAATTTGCAAATACGTTTCATCTGTGAACTAGTATAATTAGTCTTCGTATTTAGCTGTTGAAGAGGTAGCTGATGTGTTATATAAATATGTTTGAGTGAATGATTTGTCTATTGTTAGAGTTCTGTAATTTGAGTAATCGATTAATTTTGGAAATTACTTCGCTTATTTGGAATTCAGTTATTCAGTTTATTTAAAATTTTTAATAACTAAATTTTTGAATGTTACGGTACGGCCCAAAGATTGTTTAATTGTAAAAAGTTGACGAAAGAAATCTACAAGTAGGGAAGCTCTTATGGAGCTTAAGAACCTCTTAGACAGGCGGACGAAGAAGCTACTTATGTAAATGAGAAGAATTGTAAACTGAACTGATTATGTTTTTAGGACGTGCTGGAAGATGTTGAGACGGCAGTGATGTGAATGCCATTAGTGATCTTAGTTTAAAACAAATGCTAGCAATTACACAGACGAGTGGAAATGCCTCTTACCTGGATCGAAGTTTGGTTATGACCATTGATAAATAAGAGGGGAGTAAAAGAGGTTTCAAAATTGTAGCGCTGTAGCCCAGTATCTGCATAATATTTCGAAGAAAATAACAAATTTTGCGGAATCGTTACTGATTTCACGCGAAAAATTAGTAAGAAACGCATTCTCTTTTTCCTTGTATCTTAATAATAATGGGCACACAATCATTAAAGGCCTTCTATAGACTCTTTCCATAAAGGAATTATTGTCAAAATTGGGGGCGTTAATAGTGAGTCCTTTATGTCTTTGTTACAAAGATTTTAATCACGCTATTTTTTATAGACTTGAAATACACCCTTTTGGTCACAGCTGAGCGCCATCTGTACATGATTTATAATCTAGAGAAATTTTTTCGGGAACATTAAGACGCCTTTAAGCAAAAAAATACTTAATCAGAATGGCAAAATAGCTTGAGTGTTAACTTAATTTAGTAAGATTTTAATATTTTACTAATGATACAAAACCTAATTAAAAATTGTTTTCATGGTAAAACTTAGTTAGTTAATTAGTTTTGACAATGTCATCAAAAGAAGAATTAAAATCAAATCGTAAAGAGTTGAGGAACAAAATTATTATGCGTTTAAGGAATTTATTTCTGAAGCTTTCAATCAAATAATTTATTTGAGTAATCGATTATATGGGAAATTATTTTAAATTTAGCTTAGTCGATATAAATTTATATTTTCTTACAAGTTTTTAAAGAAAACTGTAGTGAACACAATTTTGTTTTATTTGCTGATCTTGGCTGATGTGCAAAAATACGATAATAAAAGGGGCATTACATTTCAAAATGAAATAAAATTACAATGACCGTGTTAATGATTACATTTATGTATAAAGAAATTATTACACACAAATATACACACATTTTTGTGTAAATAGAAATATGTATGTGTGTATGCCTGCATTTGTATACTTGTTAATAAATTGTTCATAGCCATGCGAATTTTTATTTTTACAATTTAATTTATATCTCTTGCCCCACCTTGAATCCCCTCAACAAATTTATCTTTTTGTTTAATTTGCTTCGGTCTAAATGTCTAGCACTATTTAAAGATTTAAAGATTTCACATGAAAGTGTGATGTGAATAAAAACAGACAGCAGACAATAGAACCTTATCTATTACCCCAGCTGTCCGGCTAAATATTTGCAACATGTTTTTATGTTGTTAGATTTTATTCGGTTAAATCTGTATTTCAGAAAAATTTAAATAAAAAAAAGAAATAAAAAAACATTGAAATAATTTAAACTTAGCATTCAGATTGCTAAGAAAATATAAAAATAAATGTAATCAAAAAAAGTACGGTCTAGTGGAAATTATTTTTCTTTTGTACTATGACTTGCCTGAATAACTAACGAATAAGCACGGCAGCCTTGATATAATTTAGGGTGGTAGTTGTTAAAGGAATAAATACTGTTGCAACTGCGTTAATTTTAGCACTACCAGTTTTTGCTCCTAAAATAACAATTTACGCCTTGTCGCATGCAATAAAAATTACATCTTCACTCTTCCCATTGTCTTCCACGGTTTCTTAAGTTTTTTAGTAAATTTTTGATTTTGACAGTTTTCGCCATAAATAAAAAATAAATTACCAATAGCAGAATGCTGAGGAAGGTTGTAGCGATCCAGAGCATTTATTTTATTCTGATTATATGTTGTTTCCTTTATAATTAATAACAATTTATAAATTTTGTAGTTTTGCAAGAGACTTTCACAATTATGGGTTGTGAACAACCAGGTCACAAGAGAGGCAGGACCGCCTACAGCTGCCCCTGTAGGCTAGTAGGTAGTGTACTAGCTTGTTAGTATGGGGGTTGTTGGTTTTTTTCACTACAAAATTAAAAATTGACTGTCGGTGGGGCTGCTCAGCGATGAAGGCATAGTCACTGGTCGCTGTGCTGTCTTATATACGGCAGTTAATTTTCGACTATCCTTCTACTTTCACCACCTGTTTCATCTATTCTCTATCCCTTTCCTAAAGACTGTACCATGGTACTTGACTAAATAGGTATTGTTGCCTGAAGTGTTACTTCTCTTTAAAAAAACCAAAAAAAAAACAATTTATAACAATAATTCCTTTGTAGAAATAAAAATCATCTACAAGGATTTTTCCAGGTTTAAACTTATACATAATTGTGAATTTTGTTAAACGATGAAGCTCACTTCTGTTTGAGCGGATACGACTTTAAAAAAAACCGCTATATTTGTACATCGAAAAAAACTAACTGTTTAGTGTGGTTTATTAGCTGGTGGAGCCATTGGTCTGTACTTCTTTAAAAATGAGGCTGGTCAAAATGTTAGAGTCAGTGGTGACCGCCCAATTAAATACCAGGAGCAGTGCCACAATTGATTTTTTGCGCTTGATAATCGCATAGTTTCATGTTTCGGACCTGTGAATTGGACTCTAATATCGTGCGATTTAACGCCGTTATACTATTTTCTGTTAGAATATTTGAAGTTGATAGGATTCCTCGGAACTATTGACCACTTTGAGGACAATAATCGCTGTATTATTGTCGTTATAACACCGCAAATGTTGGAAAAGGTTATTGAAAATTTGTACGCCAACCGTGGCGTTCATACGCCAGAATACATATTTAAATTATAATGCCAGAAGATTATCTTTCGAATAAAGTGAATTTCATGCCAATTAATTTAATCCATCTTTATTTTATTTCAAAGTTATATAGCTCTATAAAAACACCCTTTATTAAGTTAAATCAAAGTGTTTTTTATATAGTTTTCTCTTTTCTCATAGTATTAATTATTAGAATTTCTTAATTAGTACTAGTTATACTATACTTGTTCAATATATTTCCATAGTTAAAATATTTTTCAATTTCCTCAATCTCTTTCCCTTTAGAGAAAAACTTAGTCCATCCATTGCACCGAAAAAAAAAATGGGACACCAGTATTAATTTATTGATTCTCTGCGTTCTAGAAATTGCTGGCAATTTCCAGGTATTCTTTTAATGATACAAAAATTAAATTTTTAATGCATTCGTTGGTATAAATTAATTAAATTTTAATAAAACTCTGCTGAACGCATTTTATTTACAATTATACAAGTCTGTTTAAACCAAGCTTAATGCTTTTGTTATCCTTTTAATATCCGGATTTTGTTTCGTCTTTCCAAAAATAACACCTTTTGAACAGCTGTTGTGGCTGCTTTGATTTGCAAACAGCAAAATATACTCGTGTATCGTTCAAGTTAAGTTCAAGTCCCATCGGATTGTTGAGTAAAAATTAAACAGTTGTTGTTTATCCTCTGGCGGAGTTGGTTAAGGTGCTTGGTTGAGATCGTTAGTTAAAATCACACTGGAGGTACAAAGTATTATGGTTAGAAAATATTTTTTTTTTCATTGGGCGTGTACCTGATCTTAAGGAGATCATGAATATAAATTTCCAGTCGGAGCCTAAGAGCAAAAATGACAAATTGGTGTGATTGTATTTGCAAGTAAAAGAAATTAATAGTTTTGTCCAAATTGTTTACACATGTCGTTTCGTGTAAAAAAATGTTGTCTGTGATTAGAATTAGTAAGAGCACTGTTGCTAACTTTTACGATATTCTTTTTACATGCTACTCGAAATTGTTTAACGATTTCTTTTTGGCAATATATAGACAGTTGAACATACTTACATTCACAGAGTTGTATTTAAGCCATTAGGCTTTTCATTTTATTTAGGTAATTTTAACAAATGGGAAAAAAACAATATTTTACGATTACTTCATAGGCTCACATTGTATTGTAAATTAGACCAGGCATTAGAGTTTTTAACCGAAATAATGTCAAAAAAATGTTCAGCCAATAAAACATTTTTAAGCTATATAAGTACGTACAATAAATGCATGAAAATTACACATAAATGGCTTATTGTACCCGAAGTTGCTTGAGTCTTCTTTTAGGGCCATTGCCGACTATAGTGCTTTAAAGCGTCGCACTTGAAAGAGTAATTTCTGAGATAACATATTAAAAATCCCGTCAATTCTATCTTAGTGTGGTAAAGGTATGCAAATAAAAATTTTGACTGAGATTGGATTTGCATGTTCAAAAACAGTATTATAATTCTATAATAAGATGAATGTGTCTCTTCTGAAAAAGTTTTTTACTTTGTATTTTTCGGTTCATGCTGTTTGATTCCTTTTTAAAGGGTTTTTATTTGGCAATTCCGCAACGGTTTAATAAGTCGCAGAATTTACTGTCACGCATATTAATATTATTTTAAGATGTAATTTCACCTTGAGCATAAAATTTTGAGATCATAGGGGCTTATTTAAGTTTATAGCGACTTTTATTTCAAGACCAATTGCTTTTGTTGATCGCAAGTATGTGTTCATATTTTATTTTTACAGTTAACGAATTTGGAAACAAAATAGTATACTTTATTTATTTATTATATTACGTTAACAGTTTTCTATGAAATAGTAATAATTATTTTTACAGTTAACGAATTTGGAAACAAAATAGTATACTTTATTTATTTATTATATTACGTTAACAGTTTTCTATGAAATAGTAATAATTAGCCAAAATAAGCAATGTTTTTTTATAAATATGGCGGTTAAATTAGATGGTAAGAAGTAGGTAATTATTCTATTTTTTAAATTCGCAATGTGCTGCTCGTTCACAATTTAGTAAAGTCGCTGCTATTTCTGGCTTTGTGCTGTGCGCAGGATATAAACTTAATTTTCTGTCTACAATCGTTATAGCTGTTCATCAATATTTAATTTTTTATAAACTTTTAATTGATTTTCAATGAGCTATTTTACTATCAACAATTCCAAATTATTTATACATTTGGCAAATTTATTTTGTTTGTTTCAGGTTTTTACCAAAAATGTGTATATTTTGCGAGTATATAAATATGTTTGATAACACAATATTTTTAACATTCTAACATATTTTATTCTGCTATTTGACCTTGTAGATTGGGACATCTATCTTTAAAATCATTTCAACTACATAAAATTGTGGTTTGTTTTTACCCACTGCTCTTACTAAATAATTTTTAAATAAATATGGAATATTACAGCTTCTACATAAATATCGAACTATTTTTCAATTTTATCAAAAACGGTGCAGCGATTAATGTACATTTTCTCGGGCACTTTTAAATGAAGACCTATTTCTGTTTCGAACTTCATTGAAATTGGTTATAATTTATTTTAAATCGATTCCGTTGCATCAAATTTCTAGTTCACCCGTTTTCTCCTTTCCTGTTCGAATTTATTATTATTAGTGTTTCTAATTTCATTATCATCGCTGCAACTAATGAACTCACGAAGAAATTTATAATTTATTTTTGTTTAATTAGATTTTTATTTATGAGATTACAAGTTACGTTAAATTCTTATGCTGTAGATCATACATTGAAGTGGTTTCACATTTTTTGCTTATAAATTAGTCACATAAATGATCACGCCAATCCAATTATTAACAACTAGCATAATACATTTTAAACTACTTTACGATAAACGTGCTAACAGAGCTCCTGTTAATTGAATATGAGTTTTATGTATTGTGTTTATGTTTATATGTTTCTTTTAATTATTTAAACGAATATTTCATTAAAAATATAAAACAGACTTTAATTTCACTTTAATTTAATATAGATTTGAGTTAATTAGTGATTGTTTGGTTGCCAGTTTGCTTGTTTGAAAGCTACAGAAGGTAAGGCCTGTGCATTGACTTTTTTAAGTTCGGATAGCGTTTAACTAGCCATCTGGAAAGAGCAGTAGGTTATAGAGAAATTATTTTTAACTTTAATATTTTTCAACACAATAATGATTTATCGGTGTTAACTATGCACAAGTTGGTTTATTGCATTTTTGAGAACTGCGTTCAATTCTTTGATATTATAACTTATTACAAAGGTAAGCAGAAATACACAACATTGAGCGTTTGCATATTCACAAAAAGGCGATATTTATAATCGCAGAGCTGGGAAATTTCAATAGGTTGCCTTTACGTTTTTAATATTTATTTTAAATTAATATTTCCCATAAGATAATTTTAACATGGTATTTGATCAATCTAAAGTGAATAATAACTATAGTTAATTAAAAAACCTGCGAGTTAACTAGCGAAATAAATTTGTTTTTAATAAATAGTGCAAATTATCTTGTATTGAATTATTAAACGTTGCAATCTGAAACGGTGTAAATATATACTATTGTTTACTTAGAGAATTGTAAAAGTGAAACTAGAAAAAATACTATTCGATACCTGTACCTAAAAGCAAATGTCCGAATTAAGTGAATAGAGCCAATATCAGCCAGAGGCTGGCAGCTAATCCCCTGACTAAGCCCAAAAAATCAATCGAACATAATGTTGATAATTCTGGAACGTGAAAGCTTTATTTCAAGCTGTCAAACTAGCCAAGCTTGGCGCAAAATGTACTAGACTTCAGATAGATTAGTATTGTTTTCGAACCCAGAAAAACTTCAGGAGAACTTTGAATGGATACATTACAAATAAGTACAGAAGATGACGTATTAGCCAATAAAGATTCGGTTGTACATAAGACTGACATGCATATGGAATTCGAACGCACTTCTGTAAGACAAACTCAGCTTCACAACTCTTTTGTGAAGAGCGTTTTGTTTTCTACGGTTCCGAAACCAAGAAAATAAAACAACAAAAAGTACACACATTAAAAATAAATGCCTGTGAAATATTTTAAAAATAGCTTAGAGTTATCAGCAATGAACAACTCCTTCGAATTACTCGGAGATCAAAAGAAGGAAATACTAAGCCAGTTAGTCACTCTCATAAACATCGATTATTTACTATTGTGAAATTAGAAGCTATAATTAAAAATAAAAATATTTTTTGTGATTGAAAATAATAAAAATATTTTATTATTTAAATAATAAAAATAATAAAAATATTTTAAATTGATAAAGTATGTAAATAACTAATTTTATTTATAACTAAATTAATTAATACATCATTACATTACGATAGGAAAAGCGAAGGATACTGGGTTCAAATGCTAAATAAAATCAACTGTGTTATTTAAGCATTCTTTAAGGATAATAAACTATAATCAAAGTATCCGTATTTAACTATTTGTTTAAAATAAATGAAAAGAACATGGTATTGAACATGGCACTTGTAACGCCGCCAAGAATTTAGTCGCCACTGAAGTAAAGTATATTCCCAAAAACATTTTTGTTTTGTGGTAAGAAATTAAAATGTTAATTGTATTGAAAGCAGTTAAATTATTTTTGTCTTATTTTTATTATTGTTTTATTTGTAGTTACATTTTATTTTAGAATTTTATAATGCTGAAGAACTATTTACGAAATTTACTGTTAAATTTCGAGCAGAAAATAATTCAAAAAATTTTGTTTTCAAATTTCACTAACTAAATTTTCAAATATTTTGCAGATGAAAATAATTTCATTTAAAAATTGTAAGCTAAATTAAGATATTAAATCTAATCCATAGTAACATTTAGAAGGTTTGAGTTTTTTTTTTTTTATATTATTTTTTATAATAATTAATTTACTAATATTTGGGCACTATTAAAAGCGAAACCCTTAAAACCAGGTGTCTGTATAGCAGCATCTAAAAATAGTACAGAAGCGTAAAGTAAAAAAAAAACAGCTATCAGACCTTGATGTCACTATTATTTTGCTGAAATGTTTGAGTAAAGTGTACTGCGTTTTATGGCCACTTTAAAAATTGCTGAATATTATTATTGTTCAGCTGACTTTTTTGCACAAAAAATATTTATTCTGATAATGTCATTTTATA
Organism: Trichopoda pennipes; assembly: GCA_030448955.1. Lineage (NCBI taxonomy): Eukaryota > Metazoa > Arthropoda > Insecta > Diptera > Tachinidae > Trichopoda > Trichopoda pennipes. Next base: position 10,010,674 of record JASKUP010000042.1, read on the forward strand.
AAAATATTGTTCAAGTTGGTTTATATAAATTAAAAAATTTACTATGTTTTTTTTTGTTATCACATTTTAGTGTGGTAATTTTCTTTTCACATTTTCACTATTAAAACCACCTGTTTTCTTCAGATTCAGTTTTTAGCAGTCAATTTTATCAGTTAACTTACCGTACATATACCGAACAACAAAATCGACACGGTTATCCCAAGAGTAGGCCATTGCTTAAATTTGATTTATTTTTGAAATTTAAATTTAACACAATTTATCTAAAATAAATAAAAAATAATAATAATTTAATTTAATTTAATATTAACTGTAACAATATTTATTTTAAAAAGAAGTTTTCACTTTAAGATTGTTTTTAGTCAACAGTTTTTTTCTTCTTTCTTGTTTTGTTTTAACACTTTTTTAGTTTTAAACATTGTTTAATTGAAATATTGAAAACAAGTCACAGGATTATTATTTGTTTAATAAAGTTTTATGTTGATATATTATTTCTTAGTTTTTTTTTCTGCTTGATTTTTATTTCTTTGGATTTGTAGTATAATTTTTCTTTCTTAGAGAGTATTTATTCTTAATTTCTAATTTCCCGCTTACTACCTGAGGACCCGTTCGCTTCTGATTTAGAAAATGTTTTTTGGTTAACAAGAGAACTAGAAACGTTTAATCGAAAAGCTGTAGTATAGTCTAAACTAGATGATCGGCCCTAGTACAAGGTACAGCCGAAGTAAATGTATCACAACAATAAACGATCTTGTTAATTATTTCCACTGCTGGCAACATGTTTCACAACATAGTGTAACAATCTCGATCAATGCTATAGGAGAAGACACAAATTTATGTGCTTTTGTGCTGCATACATCATACGAGCACATGTGTTCAAATTCGTAAGTAAAAACAGTGTTTACTGACTTAATGTGCCCGTCGTCGTCGTCGTCGTCGTTATCATCATCATCATTCTTATGATTGACAACATTCACATAAACATTTACACTTCTAACAAATTTGCGATAATAGAATTGCCTTAATTGTGGGAATTTATGTGGCTTTATCTTGAAAGTTCATTTGTAACAAACAAAAAAACAAAAAACAATAAAAAAAACGGAGAATAGTTTCATGGTGGTGCTTCAAGTAGATTCTATCAAATACATCCAATTGTAAAATACTTAAGTATAATTTTTCTTTGCTTAATTAACATTGTCTTCGGCACTTGTAGTTTAAACAAAAAAGTTTTTTTTTCAAAATACACGCCATTCATACCACCACGAACTGCTAATGCTAATGTGTAAATTTAGTATTTCTGTGAAATTTACTTAATTTTACGACTATTAAATGAAAACCAAATTGTAAACAATTGCGTTTATTTTCAAATTTATTTTTGTGTATTTTATTACACAATTTCCAGATCTTTAAATCTGAAAATTTCACAATTTATTACTTTTGGTAAGAATTTATTTTTGCAGGTGATACTCGCAAAAAGAGTAACTAAACTTAATTATGTGTGAAAAATGTATAAGAAAACTATAAAAATATATAAAATGAATTAAACTTTTTTTAATTAAACTCATTAAAGAAAAACTTTTCTGTATGCCATCAAAGTAATCTAAAGTTTAAGCCAACTTTTTAAATAAACTGAGTACGATTTAATATGTGTTTTAAAAAAGAAAATCATATTAAAACGGAAATGCAAAAATGCACCATGGCAGACGACGTTGCATGCATTCAATTTTATTTGTTTTAGTTTAATTTAACAGCAATTTTGAAAAATTATTTGTTTTCTTTGAAAAATAGCTGTTATTTTTGAACTCTTAAGTTTAAAAATAAATCTAATTTTGTTGAGAATTTTCCGCTCTAGTTTATTTTAAATTAATTTCCAGATTCCAATACAATAACTCTTGTTTTTCAAATAAACAAAAAAGAAACAATTTTTTAAGCAAAATATAAAACTTAAGAATTAAATTTTATTTTCTAAAAACATTTCTGTTTATTTCTTGGCCAAAAATAAATTTAATTTTCTAAGCAACAAATAAAACTTAACAGAAAATTTTCCTATAATTCACACCAGAATTTCGGAATATGCAGCAGATTTCAATATCATTTCGGAAAATCAGTTTGGTTTTAAAAAAGAGCATAACGCGGTGAGTCAAATTGGGCGTATCAAAAATAAAATCATAATCAATAAGTTCCAAAGAAAATCTACCGGCTTAATTCTGCTAGATATCGAAAAAGCTTTCGACACTGTATGGCACAACGGTCTTTTATATAAAATGGTACAGCTAACATACCAAAATACCTCTGTAAAATTGTTTCACAGTTTTTGGAAAATAGATCGTATGCTGTCTCGGTGAACAAGAGTATGTACCATATGTATGTAGTACCACAAGGATCTATACTCTCTCCAACGCTGTAGTCAATCTTTACATCCGATTTTAAACCACCTAGGGAAGTGGATACAGCCTACTACGCTGACGATACGGCGCTCATTACCTCCAGTAGGCTTACTTCAGCTCTTTTAAAAAAGATGGAGCTAAGCCTTAAATCCTGTAACAAGTACTTTAAGAAGTGGAAAATAAAACTAAATTGCAACAAAACCCAGGCAATTATTTTTCCATTCAATAAATCGCCTAAAAGGTTACCAACAAGACAACTGCAATTTGATGATACTGATATCAACATTGTAAATAATGTAATATATCTTGGAGTTACGTTAGACAAGAAACTCACTTTTGAAAAACATATAACATCATGCTGTCAAAAAGCGTTGAAAGCGTTCAGAAGTCTTTGGCCCTTCTTGAACAGGAGGTCAGCTTTAAGCCTGAAAAATAAAAATCTCATATACAAAGCCGTTATTCGACCAATAATGTGCTTTGCATCGCCAATCTGGTATCGTGCTGCAAGGACACATCTCAAGAAGTTCCAAATCATCCAGAACAAATGCCTAAAGATGATACATAATTTACACTGGCGGTTCCATACTCCGCTTCTTCATGATGTAACACAATACGAGCTATTTTTAGATTTTATTAGCAGAATTAATAATAAACATTTTCAAAAGATTTTATTCTCTCGGTATCGTATCCGCGAGTGTTATGAACTATCATAATACATATACATTTGTAAACTTTTTATAATTACCAAATATTTCCTATTTTTGTTTTATAATTGATTATTATTAAATAATCAGTTTTTAGGCATTCTTTTTTCCTAATTATGTTTGAATTTGTTTTTGTTTGTTTTCTTTTTTCCATATATAGGTTTTTATATCCTTTTTGCCCATAACAAAATTAAAATGAAATTCACTTATTTACATATATAAAATTACAATAGCTTTAATTGCTGAAGTATCCATAAGATACATCTCATATTTATAATTATATTATCTAGGTATAAGATATAGAATTTAGGAATGGATTAATAAAATTTGAAAAATTTGAAATTTGAATTTGAACAGAAAATTTTCCAACCAAAAAGTCAAAATTGAAAACAAACCATTAAAAAGTAATTTTTGGAATAAAGCAAATAAAAGTTACGCTCCTAGATTTTTAATTAAATGAAAATATGCCTGTTTCATTTAAACATTGGCATAACCATTTTTAAATAATTTTTTTTGAACCTGTTTTTACACATGTCTTATTATTTTTTTGAAGTAGCACTTCAGGCAACAATGCCTATTTAGTCAAGTACCGTGCTACATTCTTTAGGAAAGGGATAGAGAATAGATTAAACAGGTGGTGAAAGTAGAAGGATAGTCGGAAATTAACTGCCGTATATAAGACAGCACAGCGACCAGTGACTATGCCTTCATCGCTGAGCAGCCCCACCGACAGTTAATTTTTATTTTTGTAGTGAAAAAAACCAAGGTCTTCGTTGGGAATCGAACCCACAACCCCCATATTTACAAGCTAGTACACTACCTACTAGCCTACAGGGGCACCTATTATTCATTATTAATTGTAAGAAGAGCAGTAAAATTTAGACGCAAACAAAATAAACTTCACTATCTGGTTCGCTACAACCTTTGTCAAAGGGAATCTATCTACGACGTAGTAAGCAGTTGTAAATATTTCTATTTAAATACTCTATATTATAAAGGGTTTTTCAACAAGTGGTTTGTTTTCTAAAAAAATATAAAACAAAAAATTTAGATTAAGATGAATCCAATTTTTATTGTACTACGAAGAGAAAAGTTCGGCAATTATGAATGAAAACTTATATCTAGAAAATGTCCAATGTCCACCACGACGACGTTGACAGATGTCGATTCTTTTATCAAAGTTTTTAACCACTTTTTGGCAAAATGGTGGTCCTATGTCTTTAATCACATTCGTTCACCATTTTCGCGAAATCAAAATGTTGGCTCGAGATATTTCCAAGGCGCTTAAAAGAGTGTGGCATGGTGAGCTGTATAATCAAATGAGTTTAAGATAAATTCAAGAGCTAGGTAAAGTTCCCTCCATAATTTTATCTTTCTTAGCGACCTTTCGTGTGAAACGTCCATCCCTAACAAAATATATGCAAATATGCCCTTTGCATTCAATCCTTCTGAAAATTGGGGCTTTATATTTGAGTATAAATAATACCCTCAATCTCGGTGTTCTGAAAATTTTCAAATAGGTTCGTGTGAACAGGCTTCGATTAAACACTCGGAAAACCTAGTGCGTGTGCTTTGTAATCATGGGTGATAATTTAAAGCGTAAGCAAATTTGAGGTTAGGAAGTAAAATGGCTTAAAACAAACACTTTTTTTGACAACTTCAGTAAGGTAGAATTATGGGAATTGATGATGAAATATGATGTCTGACAAATGTCCACATCTAGTTCGAAAAACATTTTGCAACAAAGCATCGTTTTCTCGCCAATGTAGCTCCAAATTTCGTCTTTCATACAGAAAATCATCCAACGGCGTTCAATCACAATTGAGATCGCAAAATCGAGACCAAAAAACGCACGGTCACTTTATTTGGATGTTATGGTATTTCGATTTTGTGAACCCTATAATCGACAATTTTGTTTGATTGCATAATCGCTTATTTGATTACTAAATAAAGATAATGCTGTTAAAAGTAGCGTTGCATTTGTTCAGTTTTTTAAACAGCCAATTTACATTCGTTTGGACGCCTTTAACTCTTGAACGACTTTTGACTCTTGAGCGTGAAGCTCATTCTCAACATTTTTGGGGTGCTTTTTTGCTGGTGGAATTATTGATCTGTACTTTTTTAAAAACGATGCTGGTCAGAAGATTATAAACAACAGTGACCGATATAGAGCCATGATTACTGATTTTGTCGATTATAAATTAAACAATGAAACACAATGACACAATATATAAGACAGCTCGAGCCACAAGTAACCGCATAGTTTCACGGTTTAGACCCTGGAATTTGGTTTTCAATATCGTGCGATCTAGCTCCGCTAAACTAATTTCTGTGGGTATATGTGAAGTTGATAGTATACGCCGATAAGCCTGATATACCGCCATAAATGTTGTAAAAAGTCATGATAAAGAGGACCTAACATTAGTTTATGTTCCAGCGGTCATATGACAGAAGTAATTTTTAAATATAATACCCGAAGAATATCATTCTTTGTCTTATTCCATTTCTCAGTTCTATACCTCCATAAAAGCAGCGTAGAAGTGCTAAATAAGTTGATAAAAAGATTTTCCAATGAAGTAAGCGTGAGATAAGACAAGAAGCAAATTATAAATGGTTTTGTATAAAAATTGATGCAACTTCATTTGCGATTCCAAAACTGGTCAGCGGGCGGACAAACAAATAATTTTTCAAAATTTTGTATATAAAGTGGGCATATATTTTTATTTATAAATTTTTTATTCATTATTTATCTTTTTCTTACTACTAGTATTAATAAATTAGTTGTGAAATTAATAAATAATTTTGTTTTCATTTTTAATGTGGCAAAATTATGTCGTTATCTATTTCAAGAACTTAACCAACAACTACTTTGTGTTTCTCTTGAAAACTAAACCTTTTTTAACAATTCGGTGAAAACTCCAAACACATAGATTTAGGGTGTAATACAGATACACTAGCATTTCAAAATAAACATGCATATGCACGTCTTTAGACGTTATATCAAAATTACAAATAATTAAAAACAGAAAATTCTGACTATTTGCATAAAAAGAAGAAAGGCAAACTGCATCAATAAAAATAATGATTGTTGGTTCCTGATTATACCGATTAAATAAACAGAATAGTTTATATTCACGTATTTAATTGTATTTTATTTATTATTTGATCAACCTTCATCGGAAAAAGTCCAACTGAAAACGTAAATGTTTCTTTTGCTTATTCAGGAATAAAATATTCCGCTCAAGTTCAATTTGCATTATTTTTGCTTGTAGACAATTAGGCAAATTCAAATTTAGGTTTTTACACAATAAAATACTTTAGCCTTGTTTCTTTAGTGTAAGAGAAATATATTTTTTAATCAGAAAAAATTGGTATATATTTTTAATATTAACTTATTTTTATTATTTATATAAATTATTATTTTCATTTATATTAATTATTTATTTTAAGTTTATTATCAAAACCACGATATAATAGTGTTACGTTTATTCCTTTTTAATAAACATTTTGTTATTTTGAGTTCTTTTTTGTAAATTAATAACACATATTTCAGAAATTTGAAATTAAGTTAAACGATTTTTTTACTTATTACACGTCCATACAAACTGGGTCGTTGAACTGAAAACATTGCAGCTGTGAGCCGCAGTATTGAAGCAAATCCAAATTTGTCAATTCCTCAATGTTCTCAATAATTAGATTTGGCATTCAAAACCACCACATGGCGAACTGGCGCAGGAATTGAAGCCGACCGACCATTCACGTCGTCGTAGATTGGCTCAATTCATTCAGGAACAACCGTCTGGATCATTTTCACTTGTTAGGGTATGTCAGCAAACAAAATTGCCGCATTTGGGCTTTTGAAAATCCTAGAGCAATTATTGAAAAGCCTTTGCATGCTCAAAGTGTCACTGTATGGTACGCTAAGTGCTCTGGAGGCGTGATTGTGCCGTTTTTTTTGTCGAAGATGCGCCTGAAAATGCGGTAACGGTCAAAGGATGACGCTATCGCCAGATGCTAAAAACTCAGTTTTTCCCTATTGTTGACGACGTGAATATCACTGACATGTAGTTTCATCAGGATGGTGCCACATGTCACACAGCAAATGGTTGCAAAATAAATTTCCCGGTCGCGTAATTTGACGACAATTAGCAGTTAAGTAGCCAGCCAGATCATGTAATTTAACACCACTGGATTATTATTTATGGGGTTATATTAAAAACAGAGTCTATACGGAGCCAGTCAAGTCGATTTCAGCCTTAAAACTCGAAATCCGTGATGTGGTTAACGAACTAGGACCGCTATTTTGCCAAAAAAAATGACTAAATACTGTGATGAACGAATCGACGTAGTAGACATTTCCCAAATATCATTCTTCATCCACAATTGCCGAACTTTACTCTTCGTGATACAATAAAAATTTGAATCGTTCTAATCTAGATTTTTTTTTTTGTTTTAAATAACAAACTGCTTGTTGAAAAACCATTTACAAGAATATTCTACTTTAACATCACCCCATATTGTTGTTGTTGCTATCATTCAGTTTAGGCGCCTGTTTGGCTGTATGCTTTGTTTTGTTCTGTGTTAGTTGTCGTTGTTTTCTGCTGTTTACTTCTTTGGTAGAATTTTCCATGTTGTTGTGGTTTAGTGTTTCTAGAAAACTACGGAGTTTGTAACATGCACAGTGGGTTGTTTATTTTTCTTTTACTGTTAATTAGTTGCATTTAAAACTTAATAAATCATCTTTGCAACAATATATAATTATATAATGTTTCTTTTAACCTCTCAAAATTCAGTTTTTATTTATTGTATACGAGCCCTATTTTTGTATTGAAACCTGTAAGAATTTAAAAAAAAAAAAATTAAAAAGTTCACAGATATATCACCAAATAATTTTTGAGATACAAGGAGCTAAAGTTCACCACAATATTTATGTGGCAAACTTAAGATTAATTGGGCTATTAAACAACTAACAGTCTTATTGCTAGGAGATTTTCACAACGAAACTATTGAGGAGAGCATTGCGTATATGGTTCTGAAAAGTAAAGTATCCAGGTCAGTATGTTTTTAGCAATAAATAATTTATTGGATGCTTAGTTTAAGTTATAAAAATGTAATTACCACTAAAAAAAGTAAAGTGAAATGGTCTATTGTATCTGTTTGCAAATCAAGAAGTTTCTAAAAAAATCTCAGTAACACAAAACAACAACATTCAAACTACATGCGATGCATTAGAGTTTCCTAATAAAGGCTAGAACCGATCAAGTGAAGACACAAAAGTTAATACACCAAATTTTAGAGGGTAAAGTAAAGTTATCATCGTGTATTTTTGTATATATGTATTAAAACTCTAAAAGTTGTGTGCACTAAAAGAACTAAATAAAATATATTTTTATCAAACTGAACAATATAATGAATATGCTTCTCTGGTAACAGTTATTAAAATTAAATTTAAATATGTTAAATTTTTTATATGTATTTCAAGTTATGAAAAAACCTTTTGTGCAGCAATATAATAATGAATTTATTAAAGCAAATAGCATACTGTTTTTTCTTTTTTATAAGGAAAGCCACAAAGCTGTAATAAAACTTAGTTTAAATAGGCTAATAAACAAAATTGTCGCATGTGGAATGAAGACATTCTAGAAGCCTTTGCAAAAAAAACCAATACATTATGAGTAATTATTGGCTGATATTTGTTATGATCGCGAAAACACTGGTTCATATATCTTCGGAACGTTATAAAACCTTTCTGCCTAAGCAAAATGACATGTGGTTTCGAAAGGTCTGAGCCACATAAGACACAAATACTCGTAATGGGCATTTTAATTGAATCTAATCGTGCAATCTAAGCTCACAAAAAATTTTTCTTTGGGGATATGACAAGACGTCTACGAGAATAAATTAATAGTTGAACAACTGGCTTAATAAAATCTATTCTTATGAAGATGAAGAAGAAAATAATTAACAGTAATAAAGAGTAAACGACCCATTGTGCGTTTTACGAACTGTGTAGTTTTCTAAAAAATCTTGTACACACAAGACAACAACATGCTTATAAGAAATTCTACCAAATAAGTAAACAGCAGAAAACAAAAAAATCTAACACAAAACAAAATACACAGCCAAGCAGGCCCTCGAACTGAATGATAATAACAACATCAATATGGGATGATGTTAAATAGAATATTCTTGTATGTGCGAGAACCTCTTAAAACAACTATATAATCAACACTTGCTGGGCAAATGAACTAATTCAAGTTGAGTTATCAGGGAGCAAAGACAACAAAGTTAACATCGTGTTTATTTATGTGTATTGAAAATAAATAGATCATTTAACTTAATTAAAAACTCTTAAGTACTGTGTTATTATTTTGCAATAAAAGAACTAAAATTAACAAAACGTTTATTGAAAGGAAAGACTACAACAATTACATAATCGTACGATTAATTTCATAAGAAAATCTAATAGCAATTTGTCCTCAGAGAACTCAAAAGAAAATAATTATTTAGGTCCAACACTGTTATACAAAAAGAAGCAACTGAAAATATAAATCTGCAGCTATTGTTTTATAAGATTATTTGAAAAATTAACACACATTTTAATTTTGACATATCTGACGATTAACATCATAAAATTGAAGTATAGAGAGGCAAGCGGGGTAAGCGATTTGACAGGACTTGATATGCTTATTTGTAATATTCTCAAGCAACTACAATAACGAACATCAAATTAAAAGCCAAATACCGAAAATTTTAGCGTTTAAGCGAACGAGAAAACTTGCTCCGAGAAATATTGGTACGAAACTCTGCATGTCTGTAACAATAAAACAAAAAGTCAATGTTGGAAAAGACCACCCAAGCCTATCGGAGATTCAAAAAGTAAAGTAAAGATATTGCTATTGTCGCGGTAAATGATTTGGTGAAGAACACTTTTAATAAGACTTACTTTGCTAAAAAGGTCTCGTTCGATCATTATAGAAGCTACAACGATCTATACGAGTGTGTTATCTTAAAGCGCAAGTTTGCTCAACAAGACATCGAGTTTTAGCGGAGGAACAGGGTGTTGTGGCGTAAACAAGAGACCTTAATAGTAAATCTATCCAAAACTACAGTGTAAGAAATATTTTACTAACAACTGCATAAAAATAATGGATTTTATTTGCAGTAAAAAGAACTTTAACGATTGAAAAGGGAAGAACGTAACAAAGGATAACAAAGAACAAATCGATATACAAGATAAAGTCGCAGTTCTCCATAAAATTATTGAGGTTGTGTTATACTGAGTCACTTATGTAGACTGAATTCGAAAACTTACCTCGAATTAGGATAACCAATTGTAAGGTAATTTTTGTAGCGATGTAAACTATGCCACACATCCGTCTGTAGCTCCTTATGACGTAAAATCGGGAAACAGACAAGCTTAGGTTCATTAAAATCAGCAGGGGACATTACATTGTTCTATGCCACGCCCAGTATTGACAAGATCACAGACAGGTTCAAACTAAATACGTGATCATGCTATCACTCGGTAATAATAAATTACTGCAAAATAACCGTTAAAGGGGTCCTAGATTCTTATGTGCTTTAAGTAAAAGGTGGGCAAATTTGAGGAAGTAAATTAAATTAAAACACGCACTTTTTTTAGCAAAGTTCAGTTTTGTTGTTATCAATATAAAGTAGAAATATTGATATGTGCTTGGATTCTCCGACGGGGTAAAAACTTCTTTTGTTTGGGTACGGTTTTCCGTCGACCCTCGTCAAATTTGGTTTGTGAACAAACCGGTTTCGGCAGGGGGAACACAATCTCGAACAGAATCGAATATGGAATATACAGGAAACCAACAGCAACGGACACAATAATACACAACTCATCAAATCATCCCCAGCAACACAAAAACGCAGCAATCGGGCAGTTAATAACAAGACTCGAGAGAACACCACTAACACGGCAAATGTATATGAAGGAAATGGAAACAATATACACCATAGCGGAAAACAACGGATACAAAAAGCGCCTCGTAGATAACATCAAAAAACAAATTGGAACGAACAAAGAACAGGAGAAGGAAGGAAAAAAATGGGCTACATTAACATATATGGGAAAATCAACGTACAAACTGGCGGAATTCTTTGGAAAACACAATATCAATACCGCATTCAGAACAGGAAACAACCTAGGCAGAATACTACGGAATGGGACAACCGAGGCGGATATACTGGACAGACAAGGAGTGTACAAATTAACTTGTACATGCCATTATAGCTACATCGGGCGAACAGGACGAAAAATTAAGACCAGATTTAGGGAACACATTAGGGACTATAACAGAAGACTACGGGAACCAGAATCAACTTCTGGATCAGACTTTGCGGACCATATATTTAACAACAAATGTACACCAGGACATATTAGGACAACGGTTAAACTGCTTCACACACAGCACAAAGGAAGGAGACTAAATGTATTAGGGAACATGGGAATATACGGACAAGGAACATTTGACGGACGAATAATAAATGAACAGGTAAACACTGCTTCGGACACAATATTTGGACCGTTGGAACATTTTTACAAGAAAACAAACACTACACCAACACAAAAACGTTACGCAGGTGCACAAGACCAAGGCAATAGGGAACATCATAAACGTACAATTACAGATTATTATGTCACATGAAGGGAAAAGGAAAAAAGAAAAAAAACCCAATAGGTTCACACATAAACGGGAATGGACAGGAAGCATGATCGTAAAAGAATTTAGTTAGGAAAGAAGACGAATGAAAAAGGGAGCGGCAAATTAGGTAAAAGGAGACGAATGGAGAAAACAGGTAGAGAGAGATGTAGGCAGAAAAAAAAAGAGAGGAAAAAAAGACAGAGAGTGACGAACGCAATAACATAAAGGGAGACACGAACTATATAAACACAACTGACAATAGAACGCAACTAGTACGAAAAGAACACTGAAGATGGCAAACAGCCGAAACCGGTTTGTTCACAAACCAAATTTGACGAGGGTCGACGGAAAACCGTACCCAAACAAAAGAAATATTGAAATTAATAACAAAATACTATGTTGGGAAAATGTTCACCTTTAGCACGTCTGCTTTTTTCATATATTTTTAAAGCACGTTTTGGAATAAAGCTTTGCTTATCTCCTCAATGCAGCGCCGAATTTTATTTTTTAGAGTGTCAGTTGTTGAGTGGTTGTTCACGTAAACTCGGTCTTTGAAATCGTCCCAGACAAAATAATCCAGCTGCGTTAAATCTCAGCCATCTTGTTAAAACCAAAGGTCAGTTACCTTCAACAAGATTGTCAACAATTGTGGCCACAAAAGATTGGCTACAATGGTTTGGTGGTGCAGAAAATTCACGGTGAGGGCGTTTGTTTCCTTATTTAAAAAAAAAAATGCTGCCTGGCCACAAACATACGGTCACTTTCTTTGGATGTAATAATTTTTCGAGGACTGTTTGTGCACTTTGTTAGTCCAATGTGCGACAATTGTGTTTGTTTACATAATCGCCTAATCGAAAATGAGTCTCACTTGTAAAGATGATTTTGTTGAAAAATGCATTATTTCGTTCTGTTGTAGTGATGCCAAATTATTGCAAAAGTCGACGAGTTGATGTTCCATGTTCATTCTTAACAATCTACTGTATTGTAGTGTACCATACTATACTGTATCACTATGGCCACTGGGAGCGAATTGTTTTGGTCCACTGTTAGTAAAAAATACTGGGGGCATTGCATTTAGCGGTTAAATTATGCCCAGTTTCTCAGAAGGAGTCTGACTACAGTGAAATTTTCACCATTTTGATAGTAAATTTTCATAATTAAAATTCTTTGTTCCATCCTTAAATTTTCCAAATTTTTGCTAAATAAATGTCAAAGGATGACAACTCAATTCTATACATTTAACCATTTCACAGGCAATTTACTTCCTCATCTCAAATTCACCTCAAATGTATCCATCCTTTATTAGAAATAAATTTTAAATATGAACCATTCCGAAGGAGCCGCAACAATGAAGTCATCCATAATATCAGCAAGAAATTTTGTATAATATTTTCATTTAAAGAGAAAACTATTTTTAAAATCAAACATTTCCTTTTTCGATTAAATAAAATGAACTTCAACATAAAGAGCATTTAATTATTGTTTATTACATTTAAAAAATTTCTAAAAATTGATGGGTCAGTTCCGGCTCAAGTTTAATATTTTCATTTTGCTATTGATTGAACAATTAAATGAATGATAGATCTCTTTAGTTTAAAAGCATCTGAATAATAACTTGTTGCAGACAATTTCATTTATTTTCTTTTTGCGTTTGCGTTTAGAAAATTATTAAACAGATGAGTGGCATTTTAAATTGCTGCTATTTTTGCTTTGACCATGCAACTTGAAAGAACCACCAAAATTATTGTTAATGACGTTCATTAGAATTTCCTCGACTTTCATATTTTAATATTTTTTTTGCTGCTATATATTATTGTTGTTGTAAAGATTAACTCTTAAGTTTTTCCTTTTTTTCTTTTGTTGCTTTCGCTTAAATGACAAACAATTAATAAAGAACCCGAACCCATGTGCAGTTATTGTTAAGATGAATGGACGTATGGATGGATGAGTGCTGGTGGTTGATCTGATGAATGGTCAGTGGTGGTCGGTAGGCCAGTGTGTAGTGACCAAACGACAATTAGACAGACAAACGAAGGAAGGTTGCATTGCCAGTCATGAGCATGAATGCATGTGTTTCTTTTTTTTAGCCAAATTAAAAATAATCTTTTAAGTTTTTGCGCTGTTTTAATAAGCGAGTGTGTGTAAATTCATTAATTTTCCTTTACCACTTATTATTTTATATAAATTTTATAGCATATGAATAGCACAATAGTTTTGTGCGAACCAATACAATAGACCACAGTGAGCACTTAGATATGTTTTAATAAAATTTGTATGTATGATGCCTTGATTTCTTGTTATTTTCGTCTTTAAAGTATCATCATATATTATATATCATTTACTCGCACTGTATCTATATTATTAATGATAAATTTCTTTTTTGATATGAAATATAATAAAATTTATTTGTAGTGGCATTGTTTGTGGCATTGTTGTCGAATATCAACCACATCAGTACTTTGGTCACTAAAAATAAAGAGACAATAGAATTTATAGAACAAGTGCGTTTTTCCGCTGCACTCTAGATAACCAATTTTAGGGTGACCGAATGGTAAAAGTCTTCCTTAAAAACTTAATAAATTTTTAGCTCTATTAGTTATCAAATCATCTTACTTAATGTGTTATTCCGCGAACACTGAATAAGCAGAAAATTGTCAAGCGCGGAAGTATAGTGGGCATCATAACAAAAATATGTTTAGAAAGCCAAGGACAAAGAACCGAATAGTAAAGTAATTGCTGCTGTTATTAGTTATCATACTATTAAAAACTACCAAATTCAGCAGGAAAACATCCGAAGAATACTGCTTATTCGGATCCTTTGACTTGCTTTCGACCAGATTATATACTCGATTTCAAATCGAGTAAAATTGTGGGAATTCGGTTTTAATAATACCAAAGTATTCGTATTCGTTTTAAAACCGAAAAATTTAGTCGTGTTAGGTGTGCAGAACACATGCGATATATCATCTAAACCAGTAGCAAGGGCTAATTTAAAGTCAATGTGATTTCTTGCAATATTTTGTGATGTTTATCCATACGGGTACAAAGAAACAGGAAATTTTTTTAAGTTAGCATGAAAGTCAATTAGAAAGTGCGAAGCCTTAAAATTAATATTTATGTCCTTATCTGGTTAAAGGTTATCGATCCATGGCTACTCGATAACTTATATTTGTCGAAAGTTCGACAACCGTAGCGCTAGTCACCGAGAGCAATATATCAGCCGTAAAGTAATAGCTACTACTGGGCTTGTGATGATTGAAAAGAGACTGAAAAACTTACTGGTCTACGAAGGATTCCTCTCTAAATGTCATTTAGATACTATTAAAGGCTGTTACTATAAACTTCCTAATAAAACTTTCTTTCGATATTCAAGAAAGAAAATTTATTATATTAAAATCACAAAATTCTCTTAAATTAATTTTTTTTTTGAATTTTTTTCCAACAATCGGTTTGGAATAACTTATTGTAACTTATAAAAAGATAAGTGCGAGCAACAATTTTATTCAAAATAAGATTATTTCAAGAGGCATTAGATGCCGCGGATATGTTCAATTGTTTTCTTTAATAATTTTTAAAACTAAAGACAATTTAAACATTAAATCTGCAGTTAATACTGTTTGAGTGACAGAAACGTTCAGCCTAATATCTTTTCAGTTAATAATTGAATCTGGTCACCTTACAACTTTCATACTTATCAGAATCTTGAAAATGTCTTTTCATTGTTATTTTGTATTCTGTATTTATTGTTAATTTTTGCACTATAATCTTGATCATTTTGACAAACAACCAGACCGTGAGATCTTCTAGGCAACTAAAAGAAAACCTCGTATTTTGTATTATTATTTGGCTTATTGTAACACTTAAAAAGTTTGCAAGCAATTTAACGAAATTCTAATCGATAAGCAGTTGACGACAATAAATGTCTATTACAACAACAATAAATTATAAAACTAAAAGTTGCAAGTATAAGTATTAAAGAAAACTCGTTAAAATACAGTTTTAGCTGAAAGCAGTGTTGACAACATACTTAATTTTGCGAGCCCTTTTGAGCACATTTTTCATTACATTCTCACACATTTCACAACGAATTTCATTAACTTCATCACGAATATTTTGTTTGAGTTGCTCAAGCGTTGCTGGTTTGTTTGCATAAGCCTTGTTTTTCAGATATCCCCACAAAAAGAAGTGCGGAGCAATCAAATCAGGCGACCGTGGAGGCCAATCATCATTAGCATATCTTGAAATTACTTGTTGTGGAAAGAGGTCTCGCAGTAATTCCATTGTAATCCTGGCTGTATGCGATGTGGCACCGTCTTGTTGATACCACATATAGTCAAGCCCAAAGAATGCAGTTGTAGCGTTAAAAAGTTTTCAATTATATCACGATATCGCTCCTCATTCACAGTTACCGTTAGGCCGTTTTCATTTTCAAACAAGTAAGATCCAATGATTCCTCCTCCCTAGATTGGACACCAGACTGTGACTTTTAATGCAAAGGTGACTGTTGAATAATTTGAGGGTTTCCCATTCCCCGGAACCGACTATTCTGTTTATTCACATATCCATTCACATGAAAATGTGCCTCGTCATTCATTATGATTTTTTCCTGAAAATCGGGATTGTCATGGGCGAGCTGTAATATCCTATTGGCGTATGTGCGGTGGCGTAAATGGTCAAATGGTAAAATGCCAAATATGAACTATCAAGACTAATGTTTACCAAAATGGTAGACACTCGGAAAAGCAAGAGATAGTAATATGTGTTAACTTTAAGATAAGAAACTGCAATTTTTCGGGTGAGTTTTCA
Source organism: Trichopoda pennipes (assembly GCA_030448955.1). Taxonomy (NCBI): domain Eukaryota; kingdom Metazoa; phylum Arthropoda; class Insecta; order Diptera; family Tachinidae; genus Trichopoda; species Trichopoda pennipes. The sequence goes on from JASKUP010000042.1 coordinate 10,027,243, forward strand.
TAAAAAAAATTGTACTGTCTTAAATATCTCATTATATAAGAGCTTCAAGGCAAATTCTAGTAAGAAAAACACATATGTGGAAAAAAAATCTTTCTCAGCAAACTTTATCCCTTATTGGACAAAGAACCCGGTAGAGGCGAAAACTTCAGAGGTCTAATAATTCCACAAAACTATAAAAGGTAAAAATAGAAGGCTTGGTGTTTCGACAAAAGATGGCGCGGAAATATTTTACAATAAAAACAAGCGGGTGCTATTGCCGAAACATTTTTAAATATTCATAAAACTACACTCAGTTTGACTGTGGATGCTAAAAAATATTCCGAATGGCAACAAGTGCATATAATATATTTCATCGCAAAATTTATTAACAACAATTGATAAGGTACACTTATTGAAAAACTCTAAAGCCTAGGTGCTTTTTAAAACTGCAGAGGTTATATCAATACTCAAGCCTGGTAAAGATGCTAAACTAGCTAGCAGTTATTTTTTGTTATTAGTATCCTTAATTGTCTTAATAAGATATTTGAAGAAACTATAATGAAGGGGTTAAATGCCGAAAAAACAGTTTATTTCATCAAGTAAAAATAATTATGTATTGCATATCTGGTAATAGAAACGATAGAAAGAGCATTGGAATTATGTCTCGATATAACTCGATTTGGCACGATGACCTTATTCCATCCATGCTATCCTATGGTAAATATTGAAGATCGGTTTTCTATTCTAAGAAATGTTTCTGCTGAGGTACCATAGGGGTCAGTATTATCACCTCATTTTAAAATTCTTAGGGACCAATCTGCGGCATTGTATGTAGATGACACTGCAATAATTACGAGACGAAAAGATACAAATGCAATAAAAGAAAATAATGATATGTGGCTTTTACACTAAATGGAATATAATGATAAACCAAGCAAAAACCAAAAAAAAAACTATCTAACAGGCTTGTTGCAGATGGAAGTGAAATGCCAATTCTAAATTAAATTAAATATCTGAGAAAATAAGCAAATTGACATATCGACATCATATTCTACAAACATTTGCGAAAGCTATTAAGTTTGGAAAAGGTTTATTTCCATTGCTTAATTGTAAGTTGACCCTTAACCGTAAAAATAAGATTCTACTCTACAGAATGTACAACCAATAATGACCTACGGGTGTCAAAAGCAAATAAAATACGTTTCAAAAACCTACAAGTTATTTAAAATATAATCCTAAAAATTGTTTATATTTTACTCAAAGAAACTTTTGCATAGAAAGAAATGTTCAGCAAAATATGCTTTTAATGATAATAAGATAAGTCAAGGATTTCAAGATCAAAATAAGAGATCTTAAAATCATATTGAAGTCTTTGTCAGCTTCAGAAATGAAGTCGAGTGTGAGTTGGACGTTTTTTTTTTTAAGAGAAGTAGCACTTCAGGCAACAGTGCCTATTTAGTCACGACCGTACTATATTCTTTAGGAAAGGGATAGCGAAGTGATGAGACAGGTGGTGAAAGTAGAAGGATAGTTACATAGCCTTCAAACTCTTATTTTGTTTTTTTTTTTTTTTTGGTAAAGAAAACAGCCACCCCTAGATTGTCAAGCTAAGTACACTACCTACTAGCCTACCAGGGCAGCTTTCATTTCTAGAAGACCCATGTTATCGGAAATTAACTGTCGATAAAGATAGTCAGCGGCTAGTGACCATGCTTTTATCACTGAATAGCCCCCCCGACAGTTAATTTTTATTTTTTGTAGTGGAAACAGCCAAGGTCTTTGTTGGGAATCGAACCCACAACCCCCAGACTGATAAGTTAGTACACTACCTACTAGCCTACAGGGCTAAAAAACTAAAAGGGTTTTTCCTATCTTTTTTATTTTAAAAGTAAAAATAATAGAATAAATAAAATAATAATAATTAATAGAAAGTAAAGAACAAGTAGAAAAGTAATTTCGAATGCTTTGCGTTCGTAAAAATGTTTAACTTTAAAATTTTTCTACAGAAAAAAAGTAAACTAACTATATTAAAAGGTTTAGTGATGTATAATTATATAAAACCGAATCAAATAAAGCATGTTACTCGATTTCTTAGTTCCAACTTAGATTTTTATTCGCATTTTGTTTTGCAACATTGCGATTTTCGGTGCTACTTAGCCAAAATTTTTACTTATATGTTGTGTTTTTGAAGCTTAAAATATTTGTTGGTTAATCACTTCCCTAATCTAAACAAAAATTTATTTATAATTAGAATCGCCCTATCATTAAATAAATAAATAAAATAGCTTTCCCAGCTATAATTTTTATCTAATAAAGAAAACCTTTTTTGAATTGGGATCAGTAAGAAGCCCTTTATACGATGTGTTCATCCATTTATATTTTTACCACGGGTTGTGGGAAAAGGCACCACAGTGCGCCCATATTTGCCGCAGATTTTTTACGTATGAACTTTGACATTGCTAAAGACGGCGAATGAAAATGATATACAACTTAGCACGTTTTTCACAACATTGTATGTGTTAATTCTCAGATGCCAAGTCTTCCTTTTTGTATTTTATTGTTTAAATGAAGTAATAAACTTATAACACCGATTAAAATTACTATAGTGTACAATTTAATATTTACGTACACAAAAATGCAAATATGTAAGCTTTTTTGCCTTTTAACTAAAACAAGGGACATTTTTATATAGTGTTCGGATTAAAATTTTATTTATTTATTTTATATTTTAATCTAATTTTTTAAATTTTACTTTTTGTTGGGGTTTTTTGTGTTTTTATCTGACGTCCAACATTTCTTTGTTTTTTTTTTCAAGGACTTGCACGAGTATGAATTGTTTTCGTGGTTTGGATATTTTTAAAAACATTTAATTTGCCTTGATAACTCGCATATTTTTAAGTAATTAAATCAAGGATAATAAATGACAATTATGTATTTCATAAAATTAATAGTAAAATTCCAACAAAACAAATCACAATTGAAAATGAATATTTAAATTTTAGATTGTAAATATATTTCAATAATTCCTGGTTTTGCATATTTTTATAAATTTACGAATTATTAAATTATCAGTTAATTAGTTTATTTATATTTTAAAATATCTACATGATTTTATCTTGATTTGATTGAATTTCATTTCCACAAGTACACATTTACATCTTAGACATTTAAGGAAAACGTACTTCTGATATAAATATATAATCTCAATAAAGTCCCAACCTCTTCCTTAATTTACATCAAACACTAGGTCGAGGGTGTTCAAATATACAAGCGAAAGGACACTTTGGGTTAAACTCAACAATGTTTTTCAACTTTCGAATTGGAAACTTTGCTTCGATCTCTTATACACACATATATATATATATATATATATATATATATATATATATATATATATATATGTATATATATTGTTACGGATGCGTTTTGCTTAAGTTTAAAAAGAAATTAATTAAGTAATAAAGTAAACAACTGGGTATGATGTTTACTACTTGCGTAGTTTTCTAAGAAAACTATGCACACAAGACGATAACTACTATCTTAAAATAAATTCCAGGAAGAAACAGCATATATACATGTGATACATAGGAAGTAGAAAATTCTTAATTGTTCTAGACCTCTGGCGGACAAATGTAAAAGACAGCGCCTGAGTGGATAGTTAGTTAGTTAAAACATAAGCCTCGTGAAGTACAGACTTGCATTTTTAGCTTTTCGCAAGATGGTCATATTAATAAGCTCAAAGAGTTCTATTATCTTATCCACATACGGAAAATAATTCAAAATGTTTTACAATACAAATCATTTATGGTTTATATTGAAGATTAATTTTCAAGCCCACGAAATGTTCATTTAAGGATCACACTATATTCAACATAAATTTCAGATATTAAAATTCATGGGGACCATTCTACAGCATATTGTGCGGATGATACTGGAATAATTACAAGAGAAAAAGTTTCAAATGCAATCATTAAAAGAGTGAAATCTAGCCTTTTACACGCATCTCAAATCTACACTAAATGAAAAGTAAACCAAGCAAAAGCCCAAACTATAATTTTCCAGGGTTGTTATGGAGGGAAATGAAATTCCCATTCAAATGAAATTAAATATCTGAAAATTCTTTTAGTTAAAAAAATTGACATTTAAACATGTGACAATGTTTTAAAATGTGGTAGAGGTTTATTTCCACTGCTTAACCGTAAATTGGTCCACAACCGTGAAATAAGATGCTACTCTTAAGAATGTGTATACAAGCAATAACGACCAATACAAAAGCTACAAGTCATTCAAAATAAAAACCTAAAAATTATTTGTAATTAACGCTTATGTGACTGACAAGGTACCCGGGTACGTTTTGCGTTATTAAATGAATTTTTTTTGTTTTGTAGGTATTGGCAACCATTGGATCTGAAACTTCTTGAGAGCTCCTAACTTTTATTCATTTTTAGAGCTTTAAAAAATACTCCATTCAGATAGACATAGCACGCCAACATTTTTCACACATCCTTAACTGTTCGACAAGGTACCCAGGTACCTTTATACGTTTTTTGAATAAATGCAACGTACATTTTTTTCCTTTTTTATTGTAAATTATATTGACAAAAACTAATATAAATTCAGTTACATATTTACATGTTAACAAAAAACAAAAAAAAAAAATAATAATAATAAATATGTGAGTATATTATTCATGTACGTACTATAAATAGTTTGTGTATACTGGTCAATTCACCGAATGCGACTTGCAAATTGGTATAGAACACGCTACAAGTTTTGCGTTTTTTCCTCTGCTTCAGACGAAGTTTTGAACAGATTTTGCAACTTCCTGCTACTGCGATACGGCCACTTTTATTTCTTTGTACTTTTGAGGTGTCTGGATACACAGTAGTATTACACTCGTTTCCAAGTTTTCAATAGACAATTGCACACTGAGGTCTTTTAAAAATTGCATACGGCGGTCAGTAGAAGTGTGCATTGTATTCCATATAAATAATGAATCCAATGCTGCTACATCAATAGCATTAAAGCGGCCACCGACTTGTTCTACGCTTACAAGAATATTCGCCCAACAACTTGTCCATATTATGGACCCCCTTTGGTATTATTGATATACATTTTTTAATTTTGGGCTTAGCAGCCAAAGTGCGTTTAACTAAGGGAGTAAGATGTATGGTTTGTAACATTATTACAGCTTTTTTTTGGCACGTAAACGCACAACGACGCTTCTTTGCGAAATATAAAATTTGTAGAAAATAGTTGTCTAAAATATATGCATGTAATTATGAACGTGAATAAGTTCTAAGACTTTGTCAAACGAATATGTAATAATAAATTTACTTATCTTTATGGGGCTGCATATTAGCTTATCTGGAGCGTTTATTTTTTCTCACTGTTCCAACGAGTGTCAAATTCCATGAACTTAATACTTTTGCCAGTAAGAGATGTAAAAAAATTATCGGTTGTGGCATTCCTCTCTCCCACATTTGTCTGGCGATCACTTTCTGTTGGTTTACCAGTATAAAATTGGCCATGTAAGGGGAAGGAGTTGGAAGCATCACAAGCCCAAAATATTTGTATCCCATACTTTTCCAGCTTTGCAATATCGGTATAACTGTTCATCCATAATTATACACTCACCGAGATTTGTAACTTTGGCGTAAATTAGCATTTAGCATGATCCAGATATCTTTGCAGCTTTATCGAATTTGGCACGCGATAAACATGTTTCATCCTTATCAAAACGTATGCCTCTTAACAACGACTTAAACCTGGAAAAGGACATTGCTGTTCGAAACAATAGCATATTAATAGGTTTCCATAACTCTGAAATATGCTCTCTATTTCACTTATAAACACCAGCATGTATCAAAAGACCAAAGAATGTATTTATTTTATCTACGACAAAAGGTTGAGATGTATTATTTTTGGCAGTTACGCTTTTTCTGCACATAAGTATGTGTATTGTAGTTTACGGCAGTTTGTCTTACTTTTCGATTTGTTTCTCGTAATATAATGTCACATATTTCAGGTGACAAAATACTTTCGAATATTTGTTTTGGGGTGCACAATTTATATTTTTGGGCTGAACCACCGCATTGTCTTAAAACGTTTTTATTCGAAGTCTGTGTTTGAGGAAATGGCTCCAGTAACCAACACTAACCATCTTTACCATATAATGCGTTTTCACTTTCTATTTCATCACTAGCGTTGGTTTCATCTGAGTCGTAGGAAGCATTTGAAGCTTCCATTTATATTTCGCTATCTACTGCAATCATCCTCCTCATCTGAACAAATAAAATTTTCGTCACTCAATTTACACTCACACAATTTATTTCGGTAGAGCTAAATCTTTTATTCCGTATCCTTTTGTATTTAAGCTAATTTTATTACCAATTTGAAAAATTTCACAGCAATAATAAATTTTTTTCTGCAAAACAAACTTTCCTGTGTAGATATAAAAGTAAATGGAAGTAATGAACGTTTATATTTTTCTTGTAAGGGAAACCACCTAGCTCAATTTATTTTCCGCTGATATTTTATATTACGCCCTTACGTGGACGCGGCTAAAACATTACAGAAATCCCTAAAAATACACAAATGTATTTAAACGTTTGTAACATTTCAAATTTTGTTGCAAAATCGTTTATTTTTCATAAGATTTGTATGAAGGTACCAGGGTACCTTGTCGTACAAAACAAGTAGTTTTTTTTATCGATCACATAAGGGCTAACAAAGCGCACGTAGAACAAAAAAAATCTTAGACGTAGAACAAAATTGTAAAAAATAGAAGGAGAAGCAAAATAGCCAATTTGGCAAAGGGCACGAGTAGCTTCCGTATGCCCTTTTTAAAGTAGGCGTACGAAAGTACCGAAAATGTTCTAAAAGCCTATTAATATGTCTTTTGATTTATGTACCAATTTTTATTGAAACCGCAGATAGGATACGGCTACCTGCATTGTATTCCTTTTCTTAAAGTTGGTATTTCAGAAACAACCGCGAAAACATGTTATCACCTTAATGGGATTTGTATAGAAATTAATATTACTGAGCCCCCTCCGGCTTATTTATATAATCAAATCTAAAACACATTGCCCTCTAATAATCTGATTATCAAAATCAATAATTTTACCTTTTCAACAATAGCTTCTTAAGACAACAACAAAATATAAAAAGGAAATAAAAGAATACTGTGCTAAAAATAATTAATAAACATATTTTCATGTACATATAAATCAAATATTCACGTTATAAACACAGTGGAATAAGCCTTTGAAAAACTTACAAAAATTTTATTTCTAATAAAAATGTGGTGAGTTTCTCTCTTTTGTAATTAAGTAGAGGAACCAACATTTAAAAAAATTTAAATTAAATAATAATATTTAGTTAATCTACGTTAATTGTATACAATACAATATTTGTTATTCAAATTATTGAAATGTATTACTGTGGGGAAAGCATATAGATCATCAGAGGAATTTACCCCAAATTTTGTATAGAAAGCTCAAGAGTCTTATATATTAAGCTAAATTGATTAAATAGGATTTATGTTCAACCAACGCACAGTCGTTTGAAAGCGTTTTTTTGGAAATAATCCGTTAGCTCTTGGACCACTTAAGATATCCTAATGAGGCCAAGCAGAGGTGTTTCTAAGTTGCAGGCGATTGGCCCCCTAGGATAAAGGGGGACTTCTGAGTATGACCCCAAAGTTGGCAACCTCGGGCATTTTTCATTTTTACATATAAAAAAGAGAAAAACTTCTTTAGAAGGCGAGGTTTGTGAAGCTCCTACAACTTATGCTTTTTATACATGGTATAAGAAGATGGTATCAGATTAACAATTTATTAACATTGTTTTACGCGTCGGATTTTTTAGATCTCATTTATCTTTAAAACTGTAAATTTCACGTTAAAGTGGTTGTTGGAAAAAAAATAGAGAATTTAAATTGCCACAAAATCTAAACGGATCGAGATATTCTTACAAAGTTTTTAATATGAGATGGTAAAATAAAATTTAACTTTTTTTATTTTAACTCAAATTCCTTAAATGGGGCAAAAATTTTTCAAAATTTGTTTTTCTTAGAAAACTGGCCACCCTGGCTTTGTTATCTCCGAGGCTGACAAATCATTTTTGTAGTATGTAGCCAAGATATGGAGCTTAATAATCGGTTTACTTTTTTCCATCGGTGCTTTGCACTTCGAGGAATTTCGATGTAACTTTATGAAGTTTTTTTCAAAATTGGCTATGCTTGGATAAGGCTGGATTCTGAACCGTTACAATTTTTGACGCAATTTATTCATCCTGCAGTTAGTTTCAATTATATACGGAAAATAAACATGCCATCTTTTTAAGGAAAATTCTAAAAAAATCGGCAGCTTTTACATTTTACGAATTCAGAGGCTTGTTCCTTTTTAACGAAACATGTTATCAGAATTAAACTTACAACTTTTGTATCATAAATTTTATGAAGAACATAACCAACATTTTAGAATGATAATCCGAGCATACATAAGTACATTACGTGAAAAAACTTTTTTAAGGTCGGTCAAAAATTAAAGAAAATTTTTCTAGTCCGATTTTTTTCCAAACTAAAAGAGGTAACTTAGAAATGTAAGTACATTTTATCTAGATATTTTAAAAGTCTACTTAAGTTCAGAAACTTTTCACAATTAAGTAATAAATAATTTTATGACATTTCCAAAAAAAAATTATGTCCGAGTTTCCCAACTTAATAATCAACCTTTATCCTAGGGGCCGATCATCCGTAACTTTATTCAGAAACACTTCTGCTTGGCCTTTGTGATATCTTAAGTAGTTCATGAGCAGCTGAATTATTACAAAAAAATCCAGCCACCACTCATTAAAAAAATATTTTAGAACTCGACACAATTTACATTACAACTAAAAATAATGGCTACAAACCCAATACTATCGAAAAACTTCCTACACAATAAAACACTAAAAAGAGGAATAAAGAAGACAAAGGTACAACCGACACAACACGACGGCACACTTTTACTTACACATGACTAAAAATATATAGACTAACTAGCCTTTTTCACAAAGAAGATTCACTCACAGCATTAAAAACCGGTAACACTCTGAGACATAATCTCATTCACAAACACACAGCAAGGGAAATATATGAATGTATGACATTACTATATCCTAGCAAAAAAGGACGAAGGTTAAACATTCTTGAAAGCATGAAAATCTAAAAACGGGTGGCTTACATTTACAATTCAGTCCAATTGGACAAAGGGGCGTGGTATCTCCCATACAAAACACAAATTTAAAATCTATTATTTCTGCTCCTGATAACGGAATTTGCATAAAATTTGGTACGTCGGTTTGGTGTGCATTTTTTAGGTGCTGCTGCAAATATGGGCGGGATTGTACAAACGGTCGTGGTACCTGCCATACAAACCACAAATTAAGAATCCAATATTTCTACTCCTGCTTATGGTATTCAAACAGAATTTGGTATTTCGGTTGAGTGAACATATTTTAAGTTCTGCTGCAAATATAGGCGGGATTTGATAATATAATTCTACTGTACGTGTGTATATCACTGAATTTTTTTGCATGCGTTTGGGTGACACCCTGGATGGTTTACATTCACAAACCAGCCCGGCAGATGGCGCTGCAGTCGGTATCCAGGTTATTCAACTACACTGCAACTACTGGATCGAGTTGAATGAATTTTTGTGTATTCATTCAATCAATGCTTTTATTTTTTTTTGCGCTGTGTTTTGATATTATATGGTATCGCATTTACGTAAATATTGAGCGTTGTTTACTTCAAAAATACACGCACGCCATAAATTCGTCGCCAGCTACCAACTGCCTCCAATATGCATTGGCGGATGATGGTGAAAGGCACAAAGTAACATGGACTCGATTACTGCCGCCGTTAAAACATTCGTGGTGGGCATCGAGCTTACTTGTTTGTGTTTCTTCTTTGGGATCTCACAAATTCGTTTTCAATCGGTCAGCTAGTTTTTTATATAAAATTGTTGTACTGGGATATTTGGGTTGCCATATCATCTGTAATTTTTTCATAATCGATCGTATACGACCAATTACCCGCTCTTAAACACTTAAATATGCATCTGTAAGCTGCGATCGATATTTAGATTTTAAATATTTGGAAAATGGGCTTCACAATTATAGGTAGTTCCATAGTCCCACAAAAAATAATCCAGTGTCATTATTTAACGATCTACCTGGCCACTTAACTGCCGATTGTCATGAAATTATGCGATTAGGATTTTGGTTTGCAATAAATTGATTGTACCATTGGGGGTGTGACATGTGGCACCGTTCAGTTGAAACTTCATGTCAGTTATATCCAAGTCGTCAATAATAGGTAAAAATTGAGTTATTAGCATCTCGCTATAGCGTGATCCGTTGACCGTTATTGCATTTCCAACCTCATCTTTGAAAAAAAAAACGGCCCAATCACGGCTCCAAACCACAAAATACACCATACAATGATACGTTGAGCACGCAAAGGCTTCTCAATAATTGCTCTAGGATTTTCAGAAGCCCAAATGCAGCAATTTTGCTTATTGACATGCCCTGACAAGTGAAAATGGTATTCGTCTGAAAAAATGATTTCTTACGGCGATGTGAAGGGCCCCTCGACTTGAATTCCTGCAACAGTTGAACCTTGAAAGGCTCCACGGTCGAATCGTTACGCAAAATTCGCCATATGATTGTTTGGGATAACCTCAATTGTTGGGGACGTCAAAAAATTTACAAATTTGGATCTGCTTCAACACTATGGCTCACAGTTGAGATGTTTTTATTTCAACGACCCGGTCGAATACGCGTTGGTGTTTGCACATTTCGTATCGAGCCTGTAGGCACAAATTTACTGACCATATTATTAATAGCGGTTTCAGAAGGACGATTATGTTGTCGGAAAATATCACGAATTTTACGAAATGCAATTTTATCCGGATAACTATTTTCATACTGAATTTTAATTACTCGAATGCGATTTTTGTACGAAATTGTATTCATTGTAACAATTGCCAATTCATCTACTACGAATACAACATAAAACTAAATGTCAAGACTATCAAGATGTTGGTGTGCTACAATTGAAAACAAACTTCTTCTTGAAACACCCATTACTATTGTAATATTCTTTTGGCCAAGGAAAGGCTTTTGATATTACAAAATTTAAATAAATTAATGAATTCTTAAGAATGTAAATGTGAATAATTTTATTATACTTTAACTGTAAAGATGATCGAATAAATAAAAATTATAATAATAGAATGGTAAGCTTACTCCAACTTTAAGTCTAGTTGCAAGAAGTAAACAAAATTATAAACAAATAACAAGAAAAGTACACATTTGCGTTTGCAAAAACTACAAAATATAGTGAATTGTTCAAAACTTTTGCGCACAGACACTTGCGATTTATAATAATTCCCAAAAAATCTTTTATAAAAATAAAAATTTGCTGTCTGACTTGAATACTTTACTTTTATTAATCAGTTGTTGGTGTTTTGTAGAAGCTTATTTCATTTAATTATTATACAAGAAATTAAAAAATGCATTTAACACGGTCAATAAGTTAAATAAACACGTTTTATTTATAATTCGATAAATAAACGAAACGAAAATAATTTGAAGAAAAGTTTTATAAAATCTATTTTTAAAATATTTTGTAATTTCATTTATAAATTAATTAAACTATTAAATTTAAGCTAATAACAAAATACTATTTATAAAAATACTTTTAATTGTCACATTCTTCAATAAACAATTTATCAGTTTGCAACAAAACAAGAAACAAATTATTTTGAAAAAGGAAACAAAACAAAAATAAATTTAAATAATTTTACAAATTAGGCATATACAATTTATTAATTTTATATCTTTTTTGTACCCAGTTAATTTTTCAAATAAAATAAACGAAAATAGTTTTAATAAATTTAAAATATATTTTTTTCTTTGTCTTTTTTTGTCATCAAATTTCCAACCATGCGTTTTAAAATAAAATGTATTTTAAATTTAAAAATTTTAGTATATTTTATTTAAAATTATTTAATTTATTATATTTTTCTGCTTTCTTTTTCCTCTTTTTGTGATTTTATTCACTTTAACTAAAATATTTTGTAAAATTCTTTAAGTAAAGAAAAAATCCCAGCCATTTGCACTGAGTTTCTATGTCGAGCAAAATAAAGAAAATAAAAATTTCAAGATTTTATTTTTGTACAAACAAATAAATAAATATTTAAAAAATGTGCTTTTATATCAAAACCCTAAATATATACATACGAGTACATATCTTACCAAATAAATAAAGCAAATATTTATACTTTTATGTGTCAGGGTTCTTTAATTTGTCAAATTTATTTAATTTCCCCTAATTTTTTTTTGTTTTTTTTTGCACTTCAGGCAACAATACCTATTTAGTCAAGTAGTGCTACATTCTTTAGGAAAGGGATAGAGAAGAGATGAAACAGGTAGTGAAAGTAGAAGGATAGTCGGAAATTAACTGCCGTATAAAGATAGCACAGTGACTACGCCTTCATCGCTGAGCAGCCCCACCGACAGTAAATTTTTATTTTTGTAGTGAAAAAAACCAAGGTCTTTGTTGGGAATTGAACCCACAACCCCCATACTGACAAGCTAGTACACTACCTACTAGCCTACAGGGGCACATTTTAATTTAACAAAGTAAATGAGTAAAAAGTGCTGTATCCGGCTGTACCCCATTTTATTATATATATATATATATATATATATATAATATATATATATATATATATATATATATATATATATATATATATAATATATATATATATATATATATATCAAAGAAAAGAGTTTGGTTTTCTATTTGGGTACGGTTTTCCGTCGACCCTCGTCAAATTTGGTTTGTGAACAAACCGGTTTCGGCTGTTTGCCGTCTTCAGTGTTCTTTTCGTTTGGTTTTCCTAAAATACATAACTTTTCAAAGAGTAGTTCTTTGTTGTAATGACGTTTTAATCGGTATTAAGATTGCTTGGGGCTTACCATCGCCCACTAAACCCCTGCAGGGTTTCCATGTATTTTCGTTCTTTTGTAAATATAAAAGTAAAAATAAAAAGCGAAATTCCTTTTATATCGTGCTAGAGATTATGAGATCTTCTACGCCCACTGAGCATCTCTTTCATTTTTGATTCTTCAAATCAAATATTGTTAAAAATATTTTTTTTTGAAAAAGTACAAAGAGATTTAAGAAATGCTGAGTTGTGTTCTATATAAAAAATTTACGTTTAGTCCAATCTAAAAGATAATTTATATAATAAAAAAGTAAACACGGTGTATCAAATATCTCTTCATCGAAATATTGGTCATTATTAAATAAATGTTAGCGTACTTCATCAAGTATTGGTGGTAGGTGACTATGTCTAATTTTTTAAAATCCCGACTCCATATAATTGGACCGAAGTCAGTTATCATGGTGTAAGAAATTATTTCATTGTCTATTTTACAAACGACACTGAATTATCTTTTATCAGGGGAGTTGACTGGTACGATTTTATTTACAGTTATAGTCATTACAAAATATGTATTAAATCAAAAAATAATTGCCGTTTACTTATTTTTTTTGGCGAAGGAATCGATAAGGCGGAGCTCCAATTAAAGCCCACGAACGATATAAAGAATAGTTTTTGAGAGGTAAAGCCCTTTAAGTTGGCAGCACTTTTTCAACTGGCAGCCATTTTGTCAACTGTCAATTGATTTATATTTAATCTGATCGTAGAAATATTCGATCCGAATTTCATATCGGAATTTTGTTTTGGGATGAAGATGAATGGATACTTCAATAAACACAACTGCCGTATCTGGAGTAATGATAATCCTCAGCTGTATGTTGAGACGCCATTTGTCACATTTAGCAAAACTGACTGTTTGGTGTTCTGTATAAGCTGGTAGAACATTACTTCAATGGTAACGGCTTGTGATCTGCAGGAGCTGCGGTTTCAACAAGACGGCGCAATATATCACACTTCTAATGCCACGATTGATTTATTGAAGGAAACGTTTGGTTGGTTTGGCACAGGTCCTCAAATCCTCGTTTCAGACCCGTGAATTGGCCATTGACCGCGTTATTACCAATATGCAGCTACAAATGTTTAAAAAAGTTATCGAAAATTGAATCTCCAGATTAGACTACGCCCCAGCCATATGTCGTGGCGGTCATATGCTTGAAGTCTTATTTAACCCTCCATAGATAAGTTACGTCTATCAGATGTATGCCCTTTTGATTTTGTACTCCATCTCTGTGGTTTGTAGTGAGAGAAAATGTATATGCTCAGTATTCTCAGTTGATCTCAGTACTTTGCTAACGGTTATCAAAAAGAAAATTCAATAAATAAATGATCTCAATAATTCCTATGCCAATTTTTATTTTTTTTAAGTCCTTAAAAAGATATTAGAAACCATACGTCTTTCAGACGTAACGTTGTCTTTACCGTACCAAAAAATAACATTATCTTTCTAGGGTTAAATTAAAACGGCAGAAGTATATTTTTCAAATAAAGTAGATTTACTGTCAATTTAAAAAATTCGTCTTTGTTTTACACCATGTCAAAGTTCTATGCCTCTATAACAAACACCCTTTAATTATATGTATTGTGATCGAGCTAAAGATGGCGAACTTAATAAATCCGTGGGCAAAAAATTTCAACGCCACTTTTATATTTGCCATTGAAATATTTTTCATTCTAAGGCGTTGCCAGTGCAACTCATGCAATGAATGTATTGTGCCATAACAAGGAAATTAGGTTATTTGGAGGAGGACAGAGGGAGTAGTGTTTGTGGACATTCGATTTGAATGTTCATACATTGAAAGAGACAGGAAAGACCTCACATACAGTTCTGCTAAAAAGCTAAGTTTACCTGTAATGCGTAGTGTGATTCATTGCCCAATCAACCACATATGGATGCGTTCTCAACGAAAATTGAGTTAAACGCAAAAACGTGCGAGTAACGGGAACAAGTTCCCTAAATTCTCTAGAGCGCTTACCATTGTAGTAACGATAAAACAGTGAAATACCACCCACATTGCGTCAATGCTCAAAAGAAATGGCCTCTTGGCCCTTTCTTGTAGCGGTCGAGCAACTCCAAAATTGACTTTGGGACGACGGCCTATACATGAGAGTTGCATTTCATAGTACGAATATCGGATGGAGTGAGTATCTTTTAAACCATTTTAGAAAACCAAAGCACTTTTAATTATCTTTAAAAACCTAATAAATATCGAACATTTCACTGAATTTTCATGCCAAGAACTTCAAGAGCTTCCGATTTCTTAATACTTATATCACCCAAAGCAGCAGATGCAACACAAATCTCTGCGTAAGCATGCAGCATTGAGTCTTAAGGGTATTAAAATCGACTGTATTCCCATGACCCCATTCGGAGATTCATGTTCTGCCTTTTGAAACCCACCTCCAACTGGTTGGGTCTATTACTGAATGAAATCGAATAACAAATGGTGCTTTCATATACGTAAGAGTATATAGGGTAAAAAGTTTGACAAAGAAGGTCATTTAGAAAAATAAGAAATAGGGTAGAGGATTAATCTTGAACTCGTCTAATGAAATCCCATCTATAACAACTCGCATAGTGCGATTCCTGATTAAACTCAATATAAATCTGGAGAAATTTTTGCCGACACCAAAAATAACGAGTTTTGAGAGAAGTGCATCATGCCACACTCTTACAAATATCTAGAGCCGCCACCTTATTTTCCCCGAATTGATGTATGGAATTGCACTATTGTCCCGACAGGGAAGCCAGCAAGACACCAGAAAGCGCCTTCTGCGGAAACTATACTGTCGGTCGCTAAGTAACCTGTTGGACTCCAGGTATATCTCACAAGATGAAAATTAATCGTACTTTCCATCACTTTAGAAAGTATAGAGCAAATTGCAATTGGGCGGGAATTTTCTGAGCTGTTAGCCTCACTCTTTTTTGAGATCGGCGTTACATTAGCAAGCTCCCAACATTATAAAAATTCAGTGGCATGATGCAGCGTGCTAAAAAGGGCTGCTAACGGACGTGCTGGCGTTGGAGAGCACTGTTTCCCATCCGGTGCAGAAGTCTTGTTGACATTGACATCTACTAAAACTGTTTAACCACTCGAGCTCTTCGATATAGTAAAGAATAGAAGAAGAATACTCTGTCGAGCTCGGGTGGTGGTTAACTGCTTTCCGGCAAATAAGAATTACTTGCAAATATAAACACCAAAAGGTTAACTTTATCAACCGGGTCAGTAAATATTTGGTAATTCTTTAAAAGAGTCGATATTGAAAAACTAAAATTATCCCTTACACGTTTAAGAAATGACCAACAGTTCTTGCTACCCCGAGGATATTATTGGCATCGACATTATTGTCCAAGAAACATAATTTCCAATTAAATTGCATAAACTGAGCTCAGTCCAATGAGCCTTCTCATAGATATATTTTAAACATTTGATAGCAGGTTTCGAAACGTTGTGAAGCTCCAAGTATGAAAAGGAGGTGGAGATAGTGCAGTGATCAGAGTTGCCGAGAGGTACACAAACACTAAATTCATTCTTTTGGGGGTATGAAGTTAGAAAAAGGTCGAGGATATTACTCTAGTACCGTTCAACACAAAAATATAATCGCGTTATCAGCAATAAATCTTAAGTTTAATCTGAGAGTACAGAATAAATTAATTTTAAGTTTTTTCTTAATCTTCTCTTTTGTAGGTTATTCTAGAGTTGTTTGCTTGTATAAATGTTCCTACATACTATATGTAAAATTCTTAACAAGTTTATCTTTCAGACTAAGTCGATAACTTAATTCCCAATAGTTTTTAAAAGTGCAATTTTAATGCCCAAAACGGCGATTGTGAAATGTCATACACGTGCTTGTTTATTAAGCACAGTTTAATCCCTATATAAACCAAAACAAAATTTTTTTTTGTGTTTAAGGCAACGTTGATAATCCTTTGAATTCTACTTTATTTTTATACTGTCATTCTACACACCAAAAAATAAATGCACCGTAAATAGGGTTTGCAGTCAAACCAAAACATTTTTGTCGTTCGTGCATATACTCTCAATCTTGCTAATAGGCTTCTGTTACAGAGTTGCTCTTCTCATTGATATTTTTTCCGATTCATAACTAATATTGAAAAACGAAAAACAAAAGAAATCGATAGAAGGATTTTGAAACTTCTTTGAATTCGCCAAATAATGAATAAAATTCGACCTTCTTTGTTTTCCCAAGTTATCAATGTAGATATCCATGGATATATCTTCCGAACATAGCTTCTTTCTTGTTAAACTTGATCAAATCTAGTGCATATATTAAAGCATAATCAGAATCTTAATCAAAAACAAGAAAATTAGCCATATAATTATTTTTGTTCTCAATTTCGAGCAATCGCGATATGCACTTTGACGGTAGCTGTTTACGTACTTTAATTCTGAACTGGGAACTTTCTCAACTAGATATTTTGAATGAATTTTATTGTTTCAAACTGTTGGGTTTTTCTTAAATAGAAAAAAATGCAAGTAGAAAATTAGGTAAAATGTTCAGAAACGATAAAAAAAAAACACTTAAAACTATTTTTAATATTATTAACAATTATTTTTTTGGTTTTAAATTGTTAATTTTTGTACCCGAATATGATGTGTTTTTTATGTGTTACAGGTCAAAAACAACAACACCGCATTAGTCTGAAAAAATGGCAATTTTAATGGCATCTAAATCAGACATTGCATGTGGATACCACCAGCGATCAAAGGAAGAAGTGGCAGTGTTCTAGAAGGAAGTTGCAGGAGTCCTCAATGCACTAGGTCCTCCAACAAAAAATGCTTATTTTTAATTATGTTTACATACAACTTTTTGTATTAAATTTTACCTTTGTTTATGAAAATGATAAACTTGCTTATTTTGCTATTTGATTTCCACATTCCACATTCTTTTTTTTTCGATTCCGTTTTTCTTCAGAATACCAATTTTCGATCGCAACGGAGACTTAATCGAAACGCAGAATAGGGGTGATTATTTAATTAACCGACTTGTGTATTAGGCCCCTTTAAAAGGCCAGTAATAAAATATTACTATACTGCAATATAAAATATATATTAATACCTGTTATCACAATTATTGAAAATAATCGCGTCAAGTTCGTTTGTTTGTACAGAAAATGAATGCTGGTCTATATAAAAATCCACAACAAGGTGAAGGGTTAGTAAAGATACAAAATGCAAAAAGTTTATAAGTATATTAATGTGTGCGCAAGTGTCCCTTCTAAGGAGCTCTATGCTTATTGCGTAGCTTTCATCAATATTATTATACACTTACATTAATGAAATATTAGAACAATTAGAAGAGTCCGAACAAAATTTGCAAATCGTTTATATTTTTGTTTTCAATCCTCAGAAGGAATTACTTTGATACAAAACTGTTATACATAGTTTGTGAAATACAATGTGTTAAAATTGAAAATTGAGAATGATTGTAATGAAAGGGTCATATTCGTGGACAGAATACTAATTACACAGCATCCTAACATAAACAGCAACAACACCTCCAACAGATTTTTTCCCACAACTTCGCTAATACCAAAATAGAACAATGCAATCGATACGTTACGATATAGAAATAGGGTAGTAGAAAAAATTGGTCAATTTCACCTGAAAATGCATTGCACCCATTCTCTAAATGATTGTGAACTATCTACAATGACCACTGATATTGGGCAAGAAGACAGAAACCATGTAAAAGACTTATAAAAACTAGAGCAGACATCTGCAAAATTGGAGCAAGAAGTCTCATATAAATTTTAAATTCAATAAGGATCTCAAAGCAGAAGTGTTTTAAACATTTACTTTAGCGCGGACCCCATACTGCATAATGTCTCTAGAAACACCTTGCTTTACTGTAGAAGACCTTATGCACAAATGGGTTAATTAACATACATTTGATAAAATGGTTGTCAGCCTGTAAGAAGACAAAAATATTTTTATCAATATTTCATGCAGAAATTGGGGTTTTATTTAAGATATTGGAAGTATAAGATAAGATACAGAAAGTAAATGATCTGTCAAATGATTAAATATCAAGAATTGGACTGCCATCCATTACTATTTATTTAGTAAAACAGTTAGGAAATTGAAAGCATGTACACTCATTAGTGACGAATTTCAGAGGGTCATTCGAAAAATTTCCGCATTCGATTTTCCGCACAATCAGCCTCTCTCTGAGACCGCTGCGTGTAATTTAATCGCTAAACTCTAGGCTCACGGCATTGTAGCTGACAATAAATCAAAAGAATATGCTCGTAACCGCCGTAGTGATGCAAACATAGCCGCTGTACAGCGAAAGATTTCGCATAACAGTTTTCATCGTCAACTCATTCAAGACTTTGTTTACATCAAAGGATATTGAATTGGTTGTTCGAGAAACTGAATGATAACAACGCATTAACAAAATTTCTCTGTTTCAATTGGTCGTCTCGTCCTTATGATGTATTCCAACCCACAAATAACTAACACTCTGAAAGATGAAATTCGGCGCTGAACTGACGAGATAAGCGAAGCTTTGTTGCAAAATTTGCTTAAACATTTTTGGAAAAGAGCGAATGTCTACCGACATGCTAGAGGTGGACATTTGCGCAACACTAAAGTCCATTACTAATTGCCATGTTTCTACTTTGCATTGGTATCAATAAAACTGAATTTATCAATAAAAATTGTGTGTTTACAGCAAATGTACTTTCTAACTTAAAATTTGCCCACCCGTTATAACGATAGTTTTTTATACAGCAAAGTCATGGATTTATAGTTTTTGGGATGCAGACAAACACATTTTTAAATTTGTTTAAAACTCAAATAAACAAGGTGTAATTTGTTCAAGGGATAATTCACAGGAAATTAATTTGTTTTTGTACGGCAAACCCTTGGAGGCAATATTTTTAACAATTATATCATTGAAGACTACAATAGAAATGCATGGCAATCGTGCTACCGATCAACAACAATTGGCAATGACTGTCATTCAGCAAAATATATCGTGGCGGACCATTTGTGGCATGCTACCACAACAGCATCTCATACGAATGCAAGCAGATTTAGTTTAGTTTGATGCCAGAAGATGCCATAGATCACACAACATGATGACGATTTTTTTGATTAATACTTTTGACAACAAAAATATTTTCCTCCTTAATTTTTTTTGCCAGCTAATGCTGCTGATGCCACCACTATCACCAAACAATTAATGAAGACAATAAAATTTCGTTGTACTACAATTCTATTTAAATGTTAAACAAAAATTCGTTTCGACCACTGACTCTGGCTGTCTTTGAATCATTAAATATTAAATTCGTTTTAATCATTTTAGAGAACACAAAACCAAACACATCTTTGATTTTGTTTGGGTGTGTGCGTGTTTTTTTTAAATCGCTCGCTTTTCAAAGGATTTCTAAGACTTTCGAACATTCAACAAATTATTTATTTATTCATGTCATAACTTGAAAAAACTTTTATAAACTGTGTTAATGCTGAACGCCCCTAAGGATATTGACGTTAATCGTTGCTTAACCGATTTATATTTTTGTAATATTTTTAATGATAGTTAGATTTATCTCTTTCTACAAATTTCAAACCATAAAAATGGTGCAGATGCCAGTTTCCGCTGAAAACGTTTTTTACTCACTCGTGTTACAACTTTCTTCCTGGTAAGATTGACTTTCATAAAATTTTTCAGACTTTTCCTTGATTTAAATAAATAAAAGTGAATTATTTCTATTCCTTTTTCTAGTTCAATGGATTTTATTTAAAATCTAAATATTTTTCGTAATTGGACTATAATCTTATTGAGTAACAAATCAATTGGATTTGTTTTCGCGCATGCTGCAGATTTCAACATCCCCACAAGTTCCTACAAGTTCCTGAGCTTAAGAACCGATTTGTATTTCCTATGATATCAAAACTTTCGAAATTTTTAATTTTTTAATTTTTTTTTTAAACAATTCTTTCAAATTTCCGAGTGTTTGCTTTCGAATGAAATGCAAAACAAGGGAGGAGACGTTAATTTAAAATTCAATTAAGTTAATCGCTCAATTTTTAAAGTGCGACGGACAATATAATTTAAATATTGTTCATACCACTCTCTATCAAGCCCCTTGGAAATGTCTAGAGCAGTGATGGGCGAACTACGGCCCGCCGAGCATTTTTCAAAAAAAAATTAATCACCTATTGAAAAGTTATGCCCAAAAAATAAATTTATATTATGTTTTAAAAAAGATATAAATTGACAATTTTTGCAAAAAAATGCAATGTTTTCATATTGTATTGTGTCCAAACTGCGTAGTTTTCTAGGAAATATTGTACACACAAGAGAACAACAAATATCTGATGCAATATTCCAAGAAGAAACATAAACATCATAAAACACTAACAACTAATATAGAAAACTGAACGTAAACCATAACAACAACTATTATATGTGAGATCTAGAAGATTCTTGAATATTCGAGACAACATGCGCAACAAATATAAAAGGGCCAGCGATGGATTAATCAGCAATCAGTAAAAGTGTAAATCTCGTGACGTAAAGAATAAATTGTGAAGTAAAATTATAAAGTTGCCAACGTATAGTTTTATTTGTGCAATTAAAATAATAAAGTGTATTGTAAATACCCCCATAAATGTCAATCGAAAATAGAAAGAGAAAAATTGATTCGGAATGTCGAGTACTTTTGGAAGTATTTCTTTATGGAATATAACCAAAAACCTATTTGTCTTATCTGCCAAGAACCGGTAGCTGTACTAAAAGATTATAATCTTGCTAGGCACTTTAATTCAAAACATCTTGGGTCGAAGTACTATAAAATGACAGATGAAGACAAGAAAGTTCATTCAGAGGAATTGAAAAAAAAATATCTAGTCAGCAAATGTTTTCTAAAAATCAAAAAAGTGTCCAGCGATCCTACACGTTAGCTGGTCACATTGTTGCCTATAAAAGTAGTTAATACCATTCGAGCTCGTGGTTTGTTACATCGACAATTTCAAAAGTTTTTATCGGAAGTTGATAAAGAATTTTCAGATGTACTTTATTACACAAAGATCAGGTGGCTGAGTTGTGGGCATGCCTTCTCGAGAGTTTGGAGTCTTTTTGAAGAAATTAAAGTTTTTCTAAAAACCAAAACTGAAATTTGGGATGAGTGGGAAATATTGGAGGATAAGAATTGGTGCATAGAGTTTCCTTTTTTCACGGATTCACTCGAGCACTATAATAAACTGAACAAGAAGTTACAGGAAAGAAATCAATTTACGGATGAAACTTGGGGCAGTTTGAGGTCTTTTAAAACTCAATTGTTTATATTTTCTAAATGTTTGCGAAAAAAAGATTTGACTCATTTTCCAAGACTTAATTCTTTGAGGCCTGTGAGTGAAGAGAAGTTAAAAGTCTTTTCACAATCTTTATTAAAACTGTATTCAAAATTTGAGGCCAGATTTGCTGACTTTAAAAAAATCCAACCATGTTTAGATATTTTTTCAATGTCTTTTAATGTTAATCCTGAGAATGTTTCATCTGATCTGCAATTGGAAATTATAGAATTGCAATGTGTTAATAATTTAAAACAGCTATCCTTAAATACAGATAAGCTTAATTTCTATAAATCCTTACCAAAAGATGAATTTCCAAAGCTAATTTATCATGCGCAGAAAGTTATGGCGCAATGTTTGCTTCCTCATATTTATGTGAACAGGCCTTTTCAGTAATGAAATGCAGAACAAATTCAATAAGAAACCGATTGTCAGACGAGAGTCTATTTAATTTATTTAAAGTCGCATCCTCCCAGCTGGAACCAGATTTTGAGGAAATTATGTCAAGTCAGAAACAAATCCATGCTTCCCATACATCTGGAAAATCTTAAAATCATAATAAACCGTATCTTATAAAATTTTTATGTTGTTTTAAAATATTGCGTAATATAACTAATAAATATATAGCTTAAACCGAACTTTTAATTGAACAGCAACCCCATAATTTTTTAATGAATGTCCCTCTATGTTTTTT
Organism: Trichopoda pennipes; assembly: GCA_030448955.1. Taxonomy (NCBI): domain Eukaryota; kingdom Metazoa; phylum Arthropoda; class Insecta; order Diptera; family Tachinidae; genus Trichopoda; species Trichopoda pennipes. Next base: position 10,050,303 of record JASKUP010000042.1, read on the forward strand.
TTTAATTTAATGGCCCATTGCAAGATTTTTTTAAATTTATTGGCCCGCCACCCAAAAAGTTCGCCCATCACTGATCTAGAGCCACCACCTCTTTCACTGAAATACATGATACATCTGCAACTAGCTGTGTAAGCCATAATCAGATGGTGGATCATACCACTGTGGATGAAATATAGCATCTTGCTCGCCCTAGAAGGCCTTCAGATACGTATATCCTCCAGTCACTTCTAGTTGCAACTTCAATAGCCCGAAGCAGGCCGCAGCATTCACTCCTTGCTGAAGAGTTAGGGACTATCCAACTCCTGGTCCAGAACGCATGAAGCTTAATATGATTTAAGAACACGACGAAATTCATGCTCACTGGACCTGGACCATTCATTGTGTTCATTGTGAATGATCCGACCCACAAACTCAAACGAGGGCCTCGAAACACACAGCCACCACGATATTCCCGAAGGGCAAACCTCAATAATTAGTCAGAGGACAGCTAAAAGGCTAAAAAGACAAACAGCGGAACTCTGGGCCTTTACTGATTCTAGTCCAGTTGGCTCCCGCTAGCCTATTAGGGGACTGGGCCCCTTTTACCCCCGAAGACATATGTAATGACGATGGATTTCCGTCAAAACATTTAAATGTGCTTCCAGGGGGGAACTTCCACTAAAATGATGTATGGAGTTGCATCACTGTTCCGACAGGAAAGCCAGCAAGTCACCCGTAGAGCGCCCCCTTTGGAAACCATAATGTCGATCGATACTTCACCAGATGAAAATTAATCATACATTCCATCATAATCGAAAGTGCGGAACAAATTGCAATTGGGGGGTAATTTTAAATTTTTAGCCTCACTCTTTTTAGGGGTCGGCGTTACATTAGAAACCTTCCTACACTTTGGAAATTCAACAAGCACTGTTTCAAAACTGCTGAAATCCCACTTGGCCCAGGAGACTTGTTAACGTTGAGATCTGCTAAAACCTTTTTAACCGTTCTTGCTCGAAAGAATATCTCCGGCATAGTAAATAATACTCTGACGAGCTTGGGTGGTGGTTGACTGCTTTCCGGCAAACAGTTACAGAGTTCTACTCGACCAATTTCCAAATACCTTGCACAAATGAAACAACCTTAATGGTTCATGTTCTGCAATATAATTTTATAACTTTTATTCTCTTAAATAATTTAAATTTTTTTGTTTTCTTTTCAGCCAGGTACGATAAAACTGAAAAATCAATAAAATAATTTTTAATTCATTTATTATAACAAATAAATTAATTACTTCCGCTCAAGTTTATATTTTTATTTTAATTTTCTAATTTTAGGAATTTTTTTAATGAACATTCTTCATTCTTCATATGTTTCTAGGTTAGATTGTGGGTGGACATTGCTATTATCATCTATTTAGCCAACTAATATTGTACTTGAACCGTTCTTGCTTTCTGTCGACCATCGGTTTAACCATGTAATTTATTTGGGTTACGTGTGGAGTTCTTCAAACCAAATTAATAATTTTCTTAGTGCCGTTTTACACGCTTCAACTTTTGTTGCTCAATTTTTGTTTTTTCCATTAGAAAGAAAGAGAAGGCTTTATACCCCTTCTCTTTCTTTCTAATGGAAAAAAGCAAAAGTTGAGCAACAAAAGTTAAAGCGTGTAAAACGGCACTAACGGCACTATTATCCAAGCAACTAAAGTTTAGTAAAGTCAAAACTACATTAAAGATGGCAACTTTGACAGTTGTCATTTTCAGTTACAAAAAAGAGGATTTATCGGTGCAATTTTAAAAGAAATAAGAAGATTCCAATACAAAGGATCTTTGTTTTTGAATAAATAAAAACTTGTTTTTGTTTTTTCCTCTTCTGTTAATTTCCTTTTGCTTTATTAGATGGAGGAAGACTTGGGTCTAAACCGCCGATAATGTGGGTTAAGCTTTACCAAGATTGAAGTCATTGCCATAGGTTGTATGAAAACACCTCTCCGCAATAAAACTGCACACACTTTTGAAAGTGGTGCTATTGATGTTGACCGATAGCTTTTTTTGAATTAATTTTTTAATACTTCCACTAAATTAACAACGTCTTCTTTCGTAAGTCGATAATATACCTTAAAGGTAATTCGTATAATTGATTATTAAAAATTAGTCAGTACAACATTTTTCAGCTTATTGATTTGGGACTCAATTCTGAGAATTGCACATGAAAGTAATCCCAAAAATTAGAACTTCTGCATCATTCGTTTTGTCAAGTTGGCTGCATTAATAATTTAATGGCTGTGGAATAAACAACCCTTTTTTTAGAGCGAACTACGGTTTCAAACCAGCAAAACATTAAATATTGTCACGGTTGTTCCTCCCACAAATAGGCAAGCAAATTCGAAAAAACTTGTTTATTGAGGAATTTAAAACCGCGAATTGTCAATTTAATGGGGATATTTGGGAAGGTTTTTCCCTGTATGCAGGCAATAACTAGACATGATAAAACCAGGTGCTACGCATACATTAATTCCAGTTATCAATTAAACAGAAATAAATTGCAAACAAAAGTATGCATTCCCGCCTTTACTGCGGCACTTCCAGTACAGAGCGCTGTTGTTAGCGAGTCTGGATGCTGTGCAAGCCGAAATCGTTTTCACCAATCCGCCCAACGTGAATGATGGAGAATCGACACCCGATGTTTAAAATAATGCGCCACTACCGGTAACATAAATCGAAATGGATAACATTGTGGTTAAAATGGGACTATCACAAAAAAATTCAGAATTTTTGACATCATTTCTGAGGCGTAAAAGAACTGACAAGAGAGGACAATGTCATACCGAAAACGCCAAGCTAATTTTTAGAAATTTTATTCCTTGACGAAGCAAATACGCTCACCAACTGCAATGATATCCCAGGCTTAGCAAAAAAATATGGAAATGCATTACATCGCTAGCGACTTAGGTTAATTCATCGATGCTATAGTTTCAAGTTTAAATACTGTGCGACTGCACAAAACAAAAAGGAAACAAATCATTCTATTGGGATTTAGCACTATTATTAAGAAAACGTATAAGATATTGGGCGAAATGATTGAGAAAATCAAACACATTGTAGACGAATAGAAGATTGATTGTGATCTTAAGGTTGTCAAGATAACACAAGGCATTATATTAAAGGGCGGTTTTCCAAATTACAGCATATTTGTGAATTTGTAATCTAGTTATAGCGCGTAAAAGGTAAAACATCTATAACTTTAATTCAGGCACAAAAGATATATTCCGTATGGTATACCGCTATATGTATATTACCTTATAAAAATATAGAAAAAGTGATACACATCCACCTTTCGCAAAGAAACTCATATGGCCGTTAAATTATTAATGCAGCCAACTTGACAAGATGAATGATGCAGAAGTTCTTATTTTTGGGGCCACTTTCACGTCCAATTCTCTGAATTGAGTCCCAAAATCATGTGCTGTACTATGCTATTTAATATATCCCAGTAAATATGGTAATTCCTGTAGATTCTTTCTAATTGTTGCCACATACTGCAGATCTTCTTTAAAAAATAGTTCATTAAAAATAAAATCTCCTTGTGTTAAAATTTCATTTTTTTAATTAAATGGTTTGATTGTTTATAAATGTCAAAATAAAAATGATCGACAACTTAATGGCAACTAGCAAGAGTTGCCATACATATTGAAAATTTCGGTGGCATTGCCCGTTGGTTAGTTTCCGTAATGGAGCCATTAAAAAATAACGTGGGCAAACATTTGAACAAATTTTTCTTTTTGTTAATAAATTTTAGGAATTAAAATAAAAATATAAATAAAACGGAATTATATATTCTATTTGTTTGTCATTAATATACAAAAACGAACGGATGCATTTTTAGATAAATATCTGTTTGCATGATTTTAAGGCTTTTTTAATTAAGAATTTAATAATGTTTTGTCAAAATTAATTTTGTAAAACTGCACATTTTGATTTGCTGATTTCTCTGTTATCTTTCCTGGTGTTTTGGAATTATTTAGTTGATTATTCATAATAATTTTATTAATAAGTTTTATTTATTTTCAATAGAATATTTTAAACTAGAAATTAAAATTTACTTAATATAAAACATTGATTGTTTATTTAATGGTTTAAATATAATAAAATCGAACTTAAGCAAAATAACTATTTTCAAAATCAAAAAAGGACTTTTTAATACTGAAGGCCACAACAATATTACACAAATACATAAACAAAGTTCAACAATCATTCGTTAGACAAAAAAAAAATTATTAATTCATTTAAGTTTTTAAGTTTATTTTTATATGTAAAAATTTTATATACTTAGTTTGTATTTTATTTTTGTTTATACATTTATAGTATATTTTATTGTTGTTTCGTAATTATTTAATATATATTTTTTGTAAGTATGTATACAAGTTTTTTCATTTACCAACTTGTAAAATAAAAAGTTTTATTTTCTGGCTTTTTTTCATTTCATTTAAAGTCATTTAGGAAATTTCTGTTTCATTTGTAGATGTGTGTGTGTAAAAAAGACACAATATGAAGTGATTCGTTTTATTTATTTTTGGTGTTGTTTTATTATTTCTTCTTAAATTTTATATTTCATTCTTCTGTTATTATTTTATCATTTTCTTGAACATTCACTTATTTTGAAAATTTTCCTAATTAGCAAATACTCCAATAAATAATTTCATTTCATTTTTATGATAGTTATAAATTTACAATTTTTTGTTGTTTTTGTAAATAAAATTATTTTTATTGGAAAGGGTGAGGAAGAAATATATAAACAAAAATATTTAATTATTTGATTATTATTTTTATTCGACCGTTTTTTCTTGAATAAATAAGTATTAATATTAATAATGGTCTATTTTAAATAAATTTAACACTATATTTTCAATAATTCGCTTTCCCTTGGAAAGCTTCTTCAGGAAATTAATTTTTATAAAAATAATAACTTTTGTTTTTATAAAAATAATAAATATTGAAAATATAGTGTTAAATTTATTTAAAAAAAACCATTATTAAGATTAAAACTTATTTATTTCAAAATATTTAATTTATAATTAATCAACGACTTTATTAATTAAAGCTGCCGTAATAAATTTTACTGTTTTCCATTTTTTATTTATACACAAATTACTTGCTTTCATATTTTTATCTAGTGTTATAACAATTGTGCAGAGAAAAAAAGTAAAAGTTCTAAAATAGGATAAAAAGAATAGACAATAAGAACTTAAAAGGAAAAGAATGCAAAAAATAATAAATAACGATTGTAAAAATTCTTTCTTTCAAACATTTCCCACTGCAATATTTTTACTTACGCCATGTTAACTCAATGGTGAAGAAAGAAAATACTCGTAAAGATGATTAGATGGAGAATTATCGTCATTATTTGAGTTTTACTTTGTACACTTTAAAGGGTGGGTTAGGAATGTGAAGCGTTAGGTTAGGTAATAAATTGTTTATCAAATGATTAAATGTCAAGAATTGAGCAGTCACCCTTTGACACTTATTAGGAAATTTTAAGTATTCTACGTTACACTCTTGAGCAACAAATTTTATTTGTAAAAATTTTTCATTAAAATGGAGAAAACTTCACTGTATTTCTTCGTTAAATGTCTTCTCAGACCACTGTGTGTAATTTAATTGCTAAATTCGAGGCTCACAAAATTGTTACTGACAAAAGGCCCAAACAATACGCTCATAGTGGCCGTAGTGATGCAAGCATAGCCGCTGTCCAGCAACGTGTTGAGAATGAGTCTGGAATATTAACTCGTAACAAAACACTTTACGCAATATTTTGCACAAACAACTGCATATTCATGTTTATAAAATATAAGTCGTTAAAAAATTAAAGCCGACCGACCATTGTTTGAGTCGAGATTTTCTGAATTGACTGTTTGAAAAATTGAGCGAACAACGTATGTTTGAACAAAATCATGTTTTCAATTAGGCGGTCATGTATACAAACAAAAATCTTGCTTATGAGGATAACAAATCCACAAATAGTCCTCGAAAAGCTATTATATCCAAAGAACCATATGGTTTGTTTTGTGGTCAGGCGGTATCATCGTCCCGTATTTTTTCAAAAATTAGCCAGGATACACATTCAATCATTTTCTGTGGCCACAATTGGGTAATGTTGACATCAGTGAAGTTTGGTTTCAGCAAAGACTGGGCAAATTTGAGATTAAGAGGTAAAAAGATACTTCTTTTGACAACTTCAGTTATATTGATACCAATGTAAAGTAGGAATATGTCAATTAATAATGGAATATGAATGTGCCAGGCAAATATCCACCTGCAGTATGTCGGTAGACTTCTGCAGTTTCCACAAAGCACCAGCACTAAGGGGATGACCCCTACACATGCAATGCATTGTGCCAGAACTAGGCAATCAGGATATTAGGAGAAGAAAAGAGGGAGTAGTGTATGTAGACTTTCAATTTGCACTTTCCTACATTTAAAGTAACAAGAAAGACGTCTCGAGGGAGTTCATTCCACGTACGGACCGTTCCGTTAAAAAAAACAACGAATTCTACCTGTAATGCGTAGTGCGATTCACTGGCCAATCGACCACAAGTGGATGCGATTTCAATGAAAAGCGAGTTAAACGCATCCTACATTGCGCCGATGCTCTAGAGAATCAATAGAGCTGGATACCCTACTGTCTCTTATATCCAAAATAGACCTTGGGGCGCCGGCCCATGCATAAGAGTTGTATTCCATTTTTGGACGTATAGAGTACAAAAATCAGATGGAGTGAAGTATCTCTTACACCCTAGAAAACCGAGGCACTTGAAAGCTTCTTTAGAAACCTCAAATATCGTATTCCTTTTCAATTGCAAGTAAGAGATTTATTTGATGCTGGAAACCCCATTGCAAGTCTGTTTTGCTGGATATATATCTTCTACTTTTACTGAAAATATCTATTATCTTCTTTTAAAAACTTAAGTATACTTAAAAATAGAAATTTTTCGATCTTTGTGCAATTTTTAATTTTTTTTCTATTGCCAAATCAACAGGAATAGTGGGAAATAACGAAACTATATTAAAAGAAAATAATTTTTAATAATCCTGCACATGAAGGTTTTTGGTTTTTAATTTTTGTTTTAAATTTAATTGAATCCTTTATATTATGATTAGAAGCCTCATTTAACGATTATTTCAAACATTTTTTATACTTTTTTCTTTTCTTGCAAATGCCACCTAATGGTGTAGCGAAATAATGAAAATAAAATTTGTTTAATCTTTGTATAAAGACCTTGTGCTTAAAAAATGATATATTAAATAATTATTATTGTATTTATTGCTTTATGTGCTAATGGAAGTTGGCTCAGTAGTAATATTTCCTTCGCGGAAAAACAGGATTCTGCATATAACAAAAGTCTTCGACATTTCTAAAATAATTATCGAAGTTCACCACTAATTCAAGAAAACTTTTTAAAAAAAGTGCCAACGTACAACGTCTAATAATTAGCCCAATCGTGAATAAAAATTCCGCGTGAGTTTTCTCCCTTTTCTCTTTTCTCCTATTATGAATAAATATTTTCCCTTTTTTTCAATTGTGAGAAAAGAAAAAAATTCGGCGGGGAAAAAAGTAGGTATCATAAATGAAAAAAAAAGGGAGAAAACATTGCTGTTTTTCAAGTTTTTTTCCACCTGCTATATAGAAGGGAGTTTGCACAAAAATGTAAGTAATGTTTGGTTTTTAAATTTCTTTTAGTTTTATAATTTTTGTTTTTAGGTCAAAAACACAAATAAACAGCAAATGCAGCATTTGCTTACCATAACGGAAGTAAACGCAGATATAGCCTGCGGGTTTTTTTAAGGCAACAAAGAGGCACTCCAAAAATTTTTGGAAAAACAAGCATTTTTTATATTTTTCTTTTTATAGTTAAATTTATTTAAAAACAAAATTCTCCGATGAACTTTGTAAATAAATAAAAAATCTTAAGTTACAAACAAAAAAAGGAAAAATAAATGTAAATAAACAAAACAGTTGGTTATAAAACGCAATGATGCCACTTTTTAATGTTTTTTGTTCCCGCGGAATTTGTGATTGGAGGAATTTTTTCTTGAGAAAATTATTTTTCGTGAGAAAAAAATTCCTAGGGTATATTCGTGATTGGGCTGAATAATTAGATAATGGTCTCTTCACCCATTTGTTGAAAAAGTTTTCAACATCTACGTTTTAAAAATGCTCAAAAAAATATGTTTATTGACAGCTGAATTCTACATGCCTGAAGGTATGCTTGGATTTAGATTTTTCCACATTCTGGCTGCTTTTTTTTTCCAAAGGCTGAATAATGTAAAAGATCTATAAACATAATCAGTTCTCCCATTCAAGCGAGAATGTACAACAAACATGTAAGCTTACGCAATATCACATTACGGCAGTTTTAAAAGGTTATCGCCAGAAATAACACAATTTTTAAAAATCTACAATTTCCAATAGATTGTGAGTGGGGTAAATGCCTTTTTAAAAATTAAAAACTAGACATATTGTTAACACCCTGTAACAAAAACCTTATAAGAAATAAATCTGTGTCTCATATTTTCTCTCTGCATTATTTATATATTTTCCAAGAGACTTGCAATGAAGCTATTATATACTGACAACAAATTAGTAGGCAGAGAAAAAGGTCAGCATCACAAACTATTTCAAAGTTTTGACGATTATTGGTTACTTAACGAAAGGCAACCAACGGTGTGGCGAAATATCGAAAATATAATAAAAAATAAAGTTTTTTAAAAAATTTTTTATTAAATAAGACCTTGTTCTTTTTGTTAGTTTTAAAGAAATATATAAAAGAAAATATTAACTTCTGATGTGGAAAAGTGCAATTAAGCAGCATTTTCGATGAATTTAATATGGCCTCTTTCTTAATGACGCAATCGCACGAATCATTCAGAAACAAAATCTGATCGATTTCGGTGCTTAATACAAAATCGCCAGAAAAATTTTGTTTAGATGCCATATTGTCATACAAGAAATACATATCCAATTCTGATCGTACAAAAATGTTTAAATTCTGAATTATTTTAAAGTTATCAAATCTGAAGACATGTAAACATCCAATTTTTTTTATAGATTTATCGATTTTAGCAGCCAAATTTTATTTAGGATATAAGATATTAAGTTGTTTGCCTTTGTTTCGCCAGTAAATGAAATACTATTGTTATTTTCTTCAGTGTATGGTGGGATGTAAGAAATCGTCTGTCAAAAGTTCTCATGCTCAAACAAAATGAATGAAGCAAACTGAAATAGCACAGCAATTGATTAGTAATTGAAAAATCTGATTTTGACAGTCTGTAAGGTAGTGAGGTCGGCTGCTTGCTTGTTGGTTGCTGTATTGAAAAGTATTGAAAATTTAGTTATTTGAAGTTTTAAAAAACAAAATAAGTTAACATTACTATTTAGGATACAACGAATTGATTTTTATTTAAGTTATACAGTTCAGCATTACAACTAAATGTTAGATAATAATAACTTGGTTCTTCTGTAAATCTACAAAGTATCATGACTTGAAGATATATGGGCTGTTTATTTATTTCTTTCATAATTGCAACAATATTTAATGCTTAAAAAGTACGTGATTTTAAGTTGAAGGTACATGAAAGAAAAAAGGTTTTGGTTAATTTTAACAGCGGGAAAATATAAATACTAAACAGAAATTTTTACCAGATGGAGAAATAAAATTTCGAGCTAAAATACTAATGAGTGTTACTGAAACTCGGGCAAATGGTTGAAAGAAAATAAGTTTCCATAGGGTTTTAAGCTAGAATAACAAAAGAAAATTTCCTTCGTTAAATCACTCTTATTCTAAAGCTTTTTTAAACGAAAAATAATGGATTTGCATTTTTGTCGGCCAGATTTTTTGTTTTGTTTTTTTTTAAGCGTATTATGCGATCCAAATGTTTGCGGGCTGTCATCATCCCCACTAACAATAAACGATTGAACTCACGCCAATATTCCGAATTTGACTGAATTTAAATACCTCAGCTAATACCAAATTTATTTATCAATATGTGGCAGGCGTTGCCATCCCTCCATCATATTTGCCTACCACTCTTCAATCTCTTTGATGCTTTATCGTATTTGGTGTAGTCCAAATATTAGCTTTACTTCTTTTTTTTTAATATTAAATTTTGACTGCTGACTGTTCTCTAGAAAACTCAAGACGGTTGTGGATTGTATTCACTCATTAATCATTTTTACGTGCTTTTCTTTCACGGTAATGAATTTTTCTAAAACGTCCTATAAAAAGTCTATTTAGTATTGTTTTTAAAAATTTGTTGAGTTGAACTATCAAGATATTTCTTAAATTAATGAAAAACTATCGTTCGTCATTAATAAGTACGAGTAACGGGAACAAGTTCTTACAAGTCTCTTACAAAACTATTAAGCTATAAGACCGTAAATTTATGAATCGTAACAATGTTTAAATTTTTAACTAAATTTTACTATTTTTTCACCGATTTGTTTAATTTTTGGATTTCTCTTTTATTTGAATTTTCTTAAAAATATAATCTACAGCGTTGTAAAAAAATTAGTAGTAAGTAATGTAAATTAGGATCGAATATCATAATCCAAAAAATTTCAGCCATCGAATATTTTCGTAGTACGAATGCATCGAATGCGGTGACAATAATAAGCAATGTAAGCTTAAAAGTTTAAAAAATATAATTAATTTCGGTTTTGAATAAAATAAGTATATTTAAAAATATTTCGATAGATCAAAGAAATAATACAGTATGTAATACGTGTATAACAAAAAACTTTTTACCATTTTTTATTTTTATTACAAAATCACATTAAACTATATAAGAAAAATAAATTTTAATTTACCACACAAGTTTGAAAATAAAAAAAAAATAATAAAAAAATTCATTGCTACAAATTAATAATAAAAAATAAATGTAAAATGAAAAATCAAACGAGAAAGAAGACAATTTGCTGTGAGAGCAGCGGAAATGTTTGATTATATTGTCTATCTTCTATTTATATGAACCAATTTTTATTTTACGCAAACATTGTTTAAATTAAATAAGAATATGCTTTTATAATATAGTAGATTTAAAAATACTCATGTTACTATTTTATTACACTAAATAAAAATAAAACTTTTTAAGAAAAATCGAAATACTCGTTCTTTTTTTCTTTCCATTGCTCAGCAATAGTTTTGTTATACGCTTAGTAATTTTTATAAGTTATAATAACTATTTCTTAGAAAAACAACAAAAAAAAATTGAATTTAAAAAAATTAATCATCTGGTAACCGTCTGTAACCAGCCGTGGGCTGTTGATTTGCTACTGAATCTATACTTCCGAAGGAAGATTGGGAGGCTGTTGTATACATTGGAGAAAAGCTGTTAATATTTTCGAAGATTGCTTCGTCTGGATGAAAGCTTGTAGCTGATGTTGTTGCTGTTGCTGTTGAATTATTAGTATTGGTGGGTGTTGTTTTTCTTCTAAGGTTACGGCTGGAATGTTTTCCACCGGCTCCGTGCATCACGCCTAATTTTGATTAAATCGGAATAAGAAAAGAAATTATATAATTTTCATTAAAAATTGTAAAGTTGTTGTTACAAAAATAAAACACCATTTGACAATCTTCAAATTTTTGGATTTTTCTGATTGCTAATTGTTTATATTTTTATAATTCATTTCCATTTGAAGATCATGACAAATGGCAGGTAGCAAATGTTAAAAGTTTTTAAAATTAAGTTTTGTTTGTTTTAAAGGTGTTTCTTATATGGAAAGATTTGTTGTATATATATGTGTGTGTGGGTGTGTGTGTGTGTGGAAAAAAGCCTAACAATGAAGAATTGAGTTTTAGTTTGAAGAATAGATAGAGAGTAAGAGAGAAGGCGAGACTCTAAAATGAGGAGTTATTACCGTTTACGTGGTTAATTCTTTTTGTTATATATTTTAACATTAAAACATTCTAAATCCATAAAAGTAAAAAAAAAACCAACAGAATACACAAGTGGTCATGCATTTTTCTAAAATTAAATAATTCATTAAATTTAACTGAATTTAGGAAATTTTTTTCTTAAACCGGATTTTTTGGAGTTCTGTTAATTTACAATGCAATATTTTACGCGTATTAAATGACAGTTTTTACATAACTTGAATTTATTAATTTTATGTTCTTGAAAAAGCTGGGTTTTAAAAACAAAAAAAGAATTGTAACGCAAAAAAGAGACAATTTAACCAACTTTCAGAGATGGTCGCTTTGAACTTCTGCTACGTCATGTTTTAAATTAAATACCGGTCATAAGTATCTGTGGCGTTGTCTTCTATTTTAAATATTAAGTAAATCTATTTCCATAATTAATAATGAATTAATAACTAAAAACATAAAATAAATACAATAAAATCTTACAGTTATACAGTCTTACACAACTTAATACTTTTTAAATAACGAATGAGTTACATTTATTCAAATGTCAGAATGAAGTGGTTTTTGATTTTGGTTTAACACTCCTTGCCTTATCTGTAAAAAAATTGCACCTCTTTATCGTAATCAATAGTTGCAGCTAGAATTCTCTGAGAGAATGTAATCATAGATACCGCGCTTTCGAGGCTTCTAGTGTATAAGGCGTGATCCTTCTCTTGTGTTTGCAGTCGATTAAAACTGAAATGAAAGCTGTTTAAGGTCTAAACGGTGGTAAGAATATGCGGGCCATGTGGTAAAAGTATGTTTCTACCAAGCACTATGTTAAGAAATGCTTTTATTCTGCCAGTGGTAATACCAACATCGGATTTAGACCTACACGACCAGGTATGAACTTTAGTATACAAATGAAAGTTTCAAGACTTTCGTTTTGAGTACAAACTCACTTAGCCCTCAACTTTTACTCTTGAAGTGTGTCCAATGCACAACAGATATTAAAAGCTCATACGAAGCGCAAGTTAAATTCAGTGAACAGAATATCGCAAAATATATTCTGAAGCCCCAACCCAGCCAGGGCTGACTAGAAAGAACCTTACGGGAGGAGCTAAATACCCTTACAAAAGACATTTGGTATAATTTTGCAAATAGCTTTATAGTGATGAGTGAGGTAATTACTCGAGAAAAAGGACGATTGCCAGACGTGGTAACTCTGAAATAATTTGACTTGTGCCAATTTGAATGTGGCGAAATTCAAGAAAATTATTTTTATTGCCTGGCTTTGTAGTAGGTTGAACGCGTGTGTTGGTAATGAACATTGCATGTCATTATAATGAGGACAATCTGGAGGAACATACTTAATATAAGTGGCTTCATGCAATTTTACGTGAAGGGATATTAGTGATAGAAAACGGAATCGATAACTACAAATCCAATGCATTGAGATCACATTTAGGCTAAGGAAAGAAAAGGTTTTAATACAGGGCCCAAATAATATTATCCCTTTTTTTTACTGTTTCACAATATATTTGCTTTTATCCCTCCTTATTCATTTGAAACAAATATTTTTAAAAATTTTCTAATTTGCCAATTTTAATTGTATCTTTGCCATTTATATTAATTTTGAGTTATGTGAACTAATCGTTAAAATGATGAAATTCAAATTGTTTGCCGGAAATGCACAAATGATTAAGCGGAATTACTTTTTTATTATGCGTGACTAATTGAGTCTGACTTCGAAATAAAGTTTTACAATGAATAAACATGCACAATTAACTGAAAGCAAATTGAAATATAAAACTAAAAGTCTCAGTTCCATTTTTAATGAGCAAAAATAAAAAAAAATATTTTCTACAAGAAACGTGTTCTATGAATATATGTAAGACAGATGTCAAAATCTTGTAACTAGTAAATTTTTTTCCAAGAGATTGCAACTGCACAGATTGTTGTAGTTGCTTCTTAATGTGAAACTTTTAACTTCACTGCCGATTTTATGGTAATGAACTGTACCGACGAAGGAAATCATTGTGATGTATGTATACTTGTATTGGGAATCTTAATAAATGTAAAAAAAATAATGATGACACTAAATTAACAGCAGCTAGGGGACGAACCTATTCCACTAAATCAACCACATGTTTAGTAATCAACAAAATACTCCATAAATTTCGATTCCACTTCCGTTTGAAATAGTCACCTAGACACTATTATTGGTTTTTTAATTTCGAATGAACTATTTTGTAACGGATGTTTTTTATAGAGGTGTAGAACTTTAAGTTGGCAAAATTTTTTTAACAAGCGGCGATTTTGCCAGCTGTCAAGTGGTTTATGTTTAGTTTGGTGTTTCAAAAATGGACTGACGCCTGAATAACGCTTCCAAATTGTGCAAATTGGGCCCATAACAAGATTGTCCCTTGATCCCGATTTTCACAAGCGAATTTTTTTTATAGCAATGAATCTTAATTTTGTTTGAATGGATATTTTAATAAACAAAACTGTGAGTGATGTTAATCCTCAATTGTATGTTGAAACACCGTTTAATCCAGAAAAAGTACTGTTTAGTGTACTTAAAGGGTTGTTGGAATTATTGGTTCGTACCCCTTTAAAAACGATGCTGGTGTGAAAGTCTTGAAAATTCAAATAACACGTTCTTGCCTTATCGTTCACGATTTTCTTAAACTTGTTAGACACTACGTAAATATGTTGAGTTATTTTTTTTACTGTATACCTCTCTAGTATTAAAACGGTTAAAAAATATTTATACAGCGATCCCTCCTTAATTGTTCCACCCGCATTTCAGTTCTCTACATAAGCTACTTAATGAATCTAACCGTGTTATGCTATGTTATGTTATGTTATATTACAACATAATTGTACTACACTACAAAATATATACATTTATCCAAAACAAAAATATGCCAATCTATTATTTACACACACTACTTTACATACACATCAAAAATAAATTATAATTTTAAAATAACTAAAACTAAACAAAAATCAGATTTTTTAATGTAATCGATATATGAAAATAACATACTTTCAATTAATATATAACAAAATTTATAAATTATCAAATAACGTACACTTGCAAATCGAAAACGTTTAAAAAAAACTTGTTAACAGTTTTGTTTAGTTAAAGAGCTACTTTTCAAATCAATGAAGTGGGAGTCGGACTCGCTCATTGAGGATTCCGTACGATCTGTATCACACTACAAAATGATTTTAAATACGTCCGTAAAAATTTAAGGATGTTTTTTGCGAAATATTTGATAACTTGACTTTTTAGGGTGCTAAGTTAGTAAATAATTACATATGATAACATATCCAAGCTATTCACGTCACCAATAAGAAATTGCTAAAGTGCAGTCTTAACATTCGCCCGAAAATCACACTGCTATCTACGCTACAACTTTTTGTTATTCCGCAAAACTCATCCATATGCTGTGTCATTCGTGTGCTGTGGTTGAACGAGATTGGTTTAACCAACCACAACTTTCAGCCTCGACTGCGACATGTTGATTTTTATTAGCGAGTCAGTTGTTCTAATACACAGTAATCTTAGCCATGTAATGTGTTGTTATTATTTGCAGGCATCTTTTTTGAATTGAGATTTATAGCGACTTCTCAAAAAAATTGTTTTTGTTTGCAATCTCGATCGTGATGGAATTTAAACTTTAGATTTTGAGGTTTTCTGTTCTACAAGAACCAGACACTTTTACCACTTTTGCTAGTGGTAGAAGTAAAAACATAAGAAAAAACAAATATTTGCATAATGTTTTTACGAGCGTCTGTATGTATATTTTTAATTATCGCAGCTGTCCAAATTACTTTTTTAAGTGCTTAAAACTAAAAATTATGGCTTAACCAACTAAAATAAAATTACATATTTTCGCCAGACAAAACTTGGGGACATCCTCTCAGTGATGCAATGTTACGCAATTTCATTTACTTTGATTAAAATACAGGACTTTAAAAATCAATATATACAAATTTTTAAATAAAACAAAATATGCTTAAAATCATCAATAGACAAGAAGGAGACAATAATAGCAAAAGCTATTTGCCAACACATTGCTCCCCCGATGATATTTTATTTAACTGAGTTTTTATTCTCTTGTTTGTATTAAGCACTGTAGTTTTAAACTATTGAAAGACATTAGAAAACATAACATTGAAGTTTGCCCTGAGCATCATTGATTGTAAGTTGACAATTTTTAAAGACAACGTTAAAAAACGTTTTATTTTTTTTTTAGACAGACAAACATTTAAGCGATGTAAATAATAATCTGGGTACGAAATCCAAACATTAGTTTTTCATATAAAATTGAATGCAAGTGTAAACGTCGGCTATAAAGTTTAGTTTTAACTAAAACACTAAAATTTACAACTAAATGCTGAACTAGTGAAAACATCAAGTTAAAATTAGCCCTAAATATGTTTGTGTAGATGTGAGTGTGTACATGTTAGGGTGTTTTAAATAATTTAATGGCGAGTGTACAATAGCGTTAGCAACAGATGCAGTTTTCTTTAATATAAACTACTTTTTAAAACACGATTTACAGTTGAATCATTTACTTTACGACAGTTTGTAAATGTGTATTGGCGTTAAGGGTTTCCATCTGACTTTCATTTTAGAATGACAAAAATTTCTTCCACTTTGACGCATTTTTTTATGATTTATGTTCAAAACTATAGGAACATTTCAATCGTCCATTTTTTTACTCTACTGATAATGTGAAAAACGGAAACTACCCTCCAACAGCGAACCGATAAGTTAAAATGCACCCAAAAATTATCTGTCACAAAATTATATAAATAAATTTGAATTTAAGTTGAAATGTGTCAAATTACGAAAATTTCCCACAGAACCAGTTTTCAGAGGGTTTGTTTGTTTAATAAATCTAATTTGAGTTAATTCGCAACTGTAAGTTCTTTAAATTATTAAAAAATTGTAATCTGTCGGTCGAGCAAAAGGTGGAGAACATAGTCTGAAACAAATTAAGACCATTTTCGGATAGCTGAAATAGGTTAGTTAAGTACAGAAATGAAACAGAAATGTAGTCCTTTTTAAACTGACTCTCCACCAAGTACCACGCTAGCCACGTTTACACAAAGGATACATATAACATCCACTAACAAAATTCTACTAGTTCTACCCTTACTTCGAACCCTTTTAAGTCTAGTCAAAGTACATTATCTTCTTCGAACTTGATTTTAGCAGGATGGTATCTACATAGCCGCCATATCTTTTTCCCACGACTTGTCAGCCTAAGCACTTCCAATATGTGTTAGTACTATCCTCTTTTCCTAAATAGCATTCCCTTCGGCGAGGTGAGCCTAATTGTCTACTCGTACATTCTGCGCTTTCGGCCTTTTCACGACAATCATTTTGTTTCGCATTCGCTTCGGCCTGCACGCTGTTTCAGTTTGGCCTCCCATTAGTTGTTCAGCGGCTGTGCTAAATTTGACAAACCACCGTTTAATTCGTGCACGCAAGTACCATAAGCCCTTTAAATCAACAGTTCATTATTGCTAAGTTTATCCAGAGCACACAATAGGGACGCCCTAGATACACCACCTCTAGAGTAAGTATAGTGAAATGTCATGATTTCAATCAATCGAAACATTGAAATTTAGTCTTATGCAAAGCCCTTATATTATCCACAATGATGAAATCAAATCGTAATAAAGTGAGTTCCAGTGGTTTTGAAAGAAATTTGTGTCTAAGTATGTAACTAATGATAAGACCATGATGTCGCTGATGAACTAGCGAGGTTGACTGTTGTCATGGTCTCCAAGATGAGAGAAAAATTGATCCATGAAGCCCACGCTGAAGATTATCAAGCCAAAAAATTTTTTTGGTGTAATTACAGGTCATTATTCTGTTGGAACAAGGAGAGGTTTATAAAAGTAAAGCATACCGGCTAGATTTATTGGAGAAATCGAATCACTAAAGAATAACTGGTAAACCTCAGAAGGAAATTGCAATAGGCCGCTAGATATCCATAGGGCAGTGGTAATATTATGTGTACTACCCTTCCTAACCTTGCTTATGGTGCAGTTGTTTTTCAACAAGTGTAGCTCGAAGGTAAATAGGAGCTTCAAATCATGGATAAGGCGATGACCATCGAAAGACAAACTTTTATTCCTATAAAATACTAACTCTTTAATTCCTTCAGCTATCAGCTGTCAACTTGCTTGACAACACGACAGCACATGTTACACCCATTCTTTTTTATCATTTTATATTTCCGCGGAAAGAAACTGATTTTTTTTTCATTATAATGTTTCATTTAAATTAATGGAACTAAGAGAGGGAGAGGGAGAGAGAGAGATAGACGGAGAAAATAGTTTACTGACAAGTGAAGATCAGACTTTTGTTTCTGCCACTGCTGTTGTGTTTTATAAATATTGTTTGTATATTTTGTTAGACAATGAATGTATTAAATTATATTGCTATACACTAAATAATACATATATATGTGAGACTTGGTGTCTGAAAGTGTTTGTGATAAAGTAGTGAGCGAGTGTCGTGAATTGGAAGTGAAAGAAAATAGATTTTAAAAACATCAAAAAATAGCAAACCAATATTAATTAAGGCAGGCAGGCATTGTAAGTAGGCACTCATTTCATTTCTATTATTCTTATTTTTTGTTATTGTTATTTGGTTGTTTGTTTTGTTAAGTTTCATTCTTATTCCACACACAAAGAAGGATGAATGATTTGGAAAGTAGATGTTTGTTTAGCGTACGATTCAAGTTTGTTTAGATTTTTTTTATCTTTTTTATTTTGATTATTTTTTAATTATTGTTTTTAGTTTTTCATTTTATTAAGAACTTTGATGTTTTAATGTTTGTATAAAAAATGATTATTTCTTTAAGTATAAAATGTTTTTTTTGTTTTTGTTTTTAGTTCCTTTTTCTATTTGTAAGATATCTTTAGTCTTAGTTTATTGATTGATATTAAATTTCAAACGTTTACATTTCTTTAACTTCAAATAGTATAGTTTCTTTTTTAAAGAGACTTGATAGCCTATTTTTGGTTTTGGTTTAAAAAAGCTTTATTTAGTTTTCGTTAAAATCTTACAGTCGATAATGATGTTTCTTGCACTTTAAATGCTTCACGACGAAAGTTTTCCAGTTTAACTTTATTCATGGGTGCACCTGAAATGTAGATTTTAAGAAGGGGAAGAACAAGAAAAAAGGTAGAAACAACAAATATAACAAATTCAATGTTAAAGCCAAGAACTAAAATGCACAAAATGTGCTCATAAAATTTTATAAAAGACAAAAAAAAATAAAAAAAAAAAATAAAAAATAAAATAAAAAATAAAATTCAAGGGAAATACTCAAAGACAAAAAAGAGAAATATTGAAACTAGCAACCGAAATTTTAAGGAAGCTGGTTCTTCAAGCATTCCTGCTGGATATTCAAGAAAGAAAAAGCAGTTCCAATATAACTAAGGCCTTGTAATAATTTAAATATTGTAAAATTTAATTACAGGAAGTTTGTAAAAGTGAAAAGTGGATAAACCTAATTTTATAGTGAAGCTGAACTGTAACCATTTAGAACAGGTAGGTGCAAAATATAAAAAAAATATAAATAAAATAAGCAATTACAAAAAAAAAAAAACAAAAACTCTCGCTAAATTTGCAGAATACAAATGTAAATGGATTTGTTTTCCATTTCCTAAGATACTTAAAAATAATTCAAATTTTCTGTCCATGGAATTACAAAAGTTGACGCAGGCACGATAGCACATGGTTCGTGGTTTATATTTTGCATAAAGAATTTATCAGGTAAGACTTTAGGTTATATGTGTGACGAATTTGCTCAAAATCTAGGATATGGATAATCATGTTAATTTATTCAGAAGCCTATTCCTCGTAGTTTATCTGTCGGAAATCATCACAATAAAGTAGTCATTCCAATGAATTTTATATCAGGTAAATTCGACCCGAAATTGAATGAATTTTGTGAAATGTAAGAAATTAACGGAATTGAATACTTTGGAAAAGTAAAGAAGACAAATGAATAAATAACGTACAAAAATTTTTCGGCATCTCATCACTACAATTTTTTTTCTCAATAATTTTGGGATTTGAATAATAGTTTTTGTGATTGAAATTACCTATTTGACCGACAATTGCATAAAGTAATTATATGGGGAAATTTGATGCCCGGCTTAAATTACGGAATGCATTTTAGCTCATTCAAATCCACCGACAGCTAAGTACCGTATAAGATGAAGCATATCGTTAAAATCGAATGCAACTTGCAAAATGTACGAATATCTTCACATTAAACGATATATTTAGCTTATTGTTGATTGCAGGTCGGTAATCAATAAGAAAATCAATGAATATTATCAAAAGAAAAGAGAAAAAGTTTATTTTATACCTCTGAGATAATTCAGACAAATTTTAACGGGCATCGGAATACAGTGTTAGCGAACTAAAAGTATTTCATGTGATATGAAATTTAGCACGGTAAAGAATTACACAAGGAATTTAAAAAATGAAAACTAATTAATCGATGTTTGGTTCCATTAATACAGCAATTAAAAAAAGTCAAATATATTTCAATGCTGGTTCGTGTTAATGGCAAAAACGAGAATGTTCGCAAATGTAGACAAAAAAAAAACGCACACACCTTTATGAGAAATAAAGGTATAAACAAAACTTTTGTATTGATCTGCTGATGCATATGAAGATGATTTAAGGACATACATAAATAATTTTATTAAAAAAAAATGCAATTTATATTCACATGAGTTAGTAAAAGTGTAGGGAATTTATTTGTTACATAAAACATTCTTTCAAGGAATTTGATAAAACAAGAAATACATTTTTCAAACAAACTTCCACTAAAAACTTTATCAAGGATAAAAATTGTTAAACGATGCACATTTTAGTATTTAAATAAGTTGGATACAAATACAAGGCATTCAAATCTTTAAAAAAAGCATTCTATTGAGTAATTTAATTAAATAAAAATTCAAATCAATTTGGGAAAGATTAATACTTTAAGCTCATAATTCAAACAATTACTTACCAATATAGCTTAGTAAAACAGGCAGGAATACCAAGCCATGGGCGGCGCCAATTAAAACAATGCCCAAATACATTCTGAAGTAGAAAACTTGGAAGATTTGACTTTTGGCAAAAGCTAATACCAAAATGCCTCCGAACTTCGTCAGTGTTATACCGGAAAATATCGAACTGCCCATTTTGGTTAGACAATCCGCAGCACGTCTTTCTCGAGTTCCCTCAGTGGATATAGAGAAACTATGAACCAAATGTGAACAGAATTCCACAGATATGCCAACGGCCATTACAAGATTAACCAGTGAAACAGCATTTAATGATATATTCCAATAGTACATATTTCCTCCTAGATTAACCACAATCATAGTTATGGTTATGATCACAACTAATGAGGAGTGTATATCGAAACCCATCAACAGGAATGTTACAATGAAAATAGCTGTTACCGATATGGCCATGCTTTGTAGCGTGTCCGGCCACATGGTAAGATATTGTTCGTAGAACACATAAAATACAGAATAGGGAAATACTTCAACTGTAACAGCCTCTTCAAAAGGTATACCCTGTGACATAAGACGGCCTTGTATTGTGTGGGTTATATTTTGCGCTATTTTACGTGCTGAACGTAAAGCGGTATAATAATCTTCAGACGTTTTCAATATTGAATGATAGGCCATAAAGTATGACGATCCCACAGCCGTTTCATTTGTATTTGGTATATTTCTATAACGTACACCATCACCATAAGCAGCATGCCCTGCCTTAGCGCATGAATCATCGGGATTATCTTGCAGGAAAAATGGCAGATATTTTCCGAAATCTTTTCCATCTGGACGATCTAAACTGTTTCGATTAATAATGCACGAATCACATGTTGTATCTACGGAATTTAATAAAAATTATTTGTTAATAACAGCCATAATACAGGCGCCTAAATAAACACTTAATCAGCTTTAAGAAAAGTGCGAAGCCAGTGAGCTCTTAACTAAAATTTTAAAATAAAATAAACATAATCAGCAGGCTTTTCGTGTTTATTATTCTTTCAATATCTTAAAATTTATTGATTTATTGATCTCAACTGATCAATATGCCGTAATCAACTACAACTTACCTTGATGCGGACAAAAACCACCAGTTGATGGCTCATATTTACAACAACTTGAGGCCTGTGTCCAGCTAAAGTAGTCGTCAATCCAGTTAGACGCCGGTCGTGCTACAAACGTGAAATTAGAACGTTTGCTGGCCAAATAGATTTGTATGCCCATGCTGTCGTCATTGCAAAACTGCCCAGAACAAATGAGATTTTGATCAAATGTCTTTGAAAAGTTTAATCCAGATTTTAAAACAAAATAAACTGGTGGCCCAATGCTCAGGTACTCTTTTAACGAACGGAAATAATGTAAAACAAAACTATCTTCCGGCATCGATAATTCCTGGTCCAGACCAATCTCGATTCGCGGTGCTATCGCTACACTCGCGCAAAGCCAACCAAAGAATGCAATCATGACCACAACTCGAACTGTTTTCTTCATTAGGAAAGGTACATACACACTTTTGAAAAATTTATACAGCAGGCCTTCAGCATTGGGAACAGCATCGGTTTTCTTGCCCCGTATAAAGCAGCAGATATCTAAACGATTTTCAGCTTGACGTTTTGTATCCAAAGTTAATAAGCTAATGAAGCAAGTGATTTGCAGCAGGAAATCAAAAAGCAAAGCCAAACCGGCATATAAAGCAAAAGCTTTGACGGCTGGCATATCCGACAGACCGCCCAAGAAAAAGCAACAACTCTCACTAACTGATGTCAGCAACATCGAGGGCCCCACACGACCCAATATTCTACCAATATGTTCTTCATGAGTTTCGTCTGCTCTTCGGTTATCACGTTGATACGTTTGCACCAAAATAAATATGTTGTCGACACCAACAGCCAGCACCAAAAAGGGTATAACTTCCACGATAATTAAGGTGGCAGGAATGCCTATATAACCAAATACACCAACTGAAGAAACCACTGAAGCCAGCACAATAATAACACCACCAATGCCCAATGTTATTTTACTGTCAATCAAGGCTCGTCCTATTTCCTGAACATGACCCAAAGATATTGCAATGTAGGCAAACATAATCATGTATGACACTAAAATGGTTAAAACATCTGATTGAGATTCACGATTCAACTCATCTTCAATTGAACGCTCCGAGGTAAATGCGATATCCATATTTTTACTCATATTATTCTTAGTATAGTTAAGCATAAAATCAATATAACGTTGTTCCCATTCTAAGGCAGGACCTAACTTTTCCTTGTCATGATGATTGCGTACCAAAAATGTCAAAATTAAAGAGGTAGCACGTTCATATTTAGTATTTGAGCCCAACTGTTCACCCGACTTAAGGAAACCACCAAGGCCAATAGCAGGATCAACTGGTCCGCCATAAGGAGCCAAGCACAAATAAGGATTACCAATACACTGATACAACTCATCCAAATAGGTTACCTGGAAGAAAATTCTTTCATAAATAATTTTTCAACTAAAATTAGAAAAAAAAAAACGATATAATTTTACCTTAAAACCATTATCATCATCTTCATCTTCTAAACGTTCCAAATCATCTTGAAAGTAGCCCCATATAGATTGCACCACACAATCTGTAGTTTTAACTTTATTTTGGCCGCCCGATACTAAAGGGGCATAACAAATATCTTTGAGCATGGTGGCTCCTTTAATATTGCCACCTAAATTCTTTATATTCTCTTGTAGATTGTGAACATCAGTTAGAAATTGTTTATCAAAAACTGGTCCAAAAGTTATGGGACCATTTGAGGTGTTGTGTACAATATTATCTAAGTCAACAGCCTTAATAATAAGTTGTTCAATGCGATAGAATGGCTGGAAAGTGGAATCGAAAAATTCTCTTTCGATACGGGAGCGTGATTGAGACGAAGCCCACAACTTTACAGGATCCGTAGTGATTTGCAAGAATTTAATACCAAATCCGAGAGCGGCAACAAATGCTAAGCCACCCAATAACGTTAACCAGGGATAGGTTGCAAAAAATTTACCCCAAACTGTAAATACTGTCTCTAGGAATTTTTCCGTTTTAGCACCCAAGTGTTCAAAGAAACCCGACTCACATTCTAGGGGATAATCAATTCCATCAGTATAGGTACCATCGACTTCATTGCCATCATCTTATTGAAAATCAAACAAAATACAAAGAGAGAATACCGTAAAATATATTTTGTTTACGTTATCTAAGTTATTAAAATGTGGTCACATTCAATAAAACACTATCAATTTTCATTACAGGTGTTTGAAAATGTATTTGAATTTCCTTTTTAAAAGAAATAATTTAGCAATATTTTTAACTTTCGAAGGACAAAGACATAATTTTGAACAAGCACAGAACAAAATTGTAAAACTTTATCAACATACAAACATATTCGTATATTACAACAACGACATACTAGCAAAATTATTTTATATTCTTTTAAATATTTTAACAAAAAAAATGTTTTTAATATTTATATATAAAAATAATTTCACAAAGGAATAAAAATATTTTTTATTACTTTAAGATGTTTTTGTTCAAACTTTTTTTTTGGTTTAAAACAAAACATTTATTAAACATCTTATTTCGTTCTATACATAAAGAAAAGTGTTGATTCAGGATATTTCAAAGGCGTTTTATAAATTTATTACAGAAAGGAGGAAGGCATCTCTTTTCATCATGAAGATGTTATTTTTCTTAATAGTTATCATGAATAACTTCTAATTCTACTTATCCTTTCTCATTTGTAATCTGTTACAGATCTATCCGTAGAAGCAAATCATGAAAAGATCGATAAATCACAGTACTGCGAAAATAAAATAACGAATGTTCGTAAAATAATGATTTGAGCACAAAAATATGACGCATTCAAGGGTCTTGCTTTATCATGTGATTTCCTTACTATTTATACCACCTATATCTCTGGCCGGAAAGGGTATCACTCAAACAACGACCGCAAAATCTATTTTTTACGGAGCCACATACAGGTGGGCTTAAAAAATTTAATATTTCATTCCAAGAAATGAATAAATTTGTCAAGTGTTTAAATGAACATTCAAATGCCCGTTTGGTTTGTTAAAACGGTATAAAAAATACTTTACACCATCTGATCTCTTTACTATTTATACCACCTATATCTTGACCGTAGCGGAGTACATGACGCCGGTGCTTCGAAACTAGTTGATTGCAAAAAGAAGAGCAATACTGGGGTTATCGACTCTGTTGGCAACATTTGAGCATCAGCGTAATGTACTATATACCCTCAAAATACCCTCAAAAAATTAAAACCGGCTTTTACAGACGCTACTTGCTTTTTCGTATAAGTTAATAAATTAAGTATTGTTTTAGTAATCTAAAACTTCGAAATTAAAATATTTATTTCATTTGTTTCTGTTGGCCATATGCGAGCAAATAATTATATATAACCGATTTTATAACACATCGCGTAAATTTATCTAATTGGCAAATGTTTGTTAAAATAATATCGCTATTTTCTGTCTTAACTGGCTGGTTTGTAGTCCACTTTTCCA
This sequence comes from Trichopoda pennipes, assembly GCA_030448955.1. Taxonomy (NCBI): domain Eukaryota; kingdom Metazoa; phylum Arthropoda; class Insecta; order Diptera; family Tachinidae; genus Trichopoda; species Trichopoda pennipes. The sequence continues at coordinate 10,075,825 of JASKUP010000042.1, forward strand.
CTTTTCAATGCTGTGAGTATTCCTTCTTTGTGAAAAAGGTTAGTTAGTCTGTATATTTCTGGTCCTGTGTAAGTAAAGGTGTGCCGTCGTGTTGTATCGGCTGTTTCTTTTTCTTCTTCATTTGTGTTCTTAGTGTTGTATTGTCTAAAAAGTTTATCGATGGTAATGGCCTTGTAGCCGTTATTTATAGCTATAGTATAGATTGTGTCGAGTTCTTTGTTGTACTTATCTGGAGTAAGTGGAATTATCTTAAGTCTGTGTATCATATGTCTAAACGCTGCTAGTTTATTGTAGGTGGGATGGTTTGAGGTGTTGTGGATGGTAGTGTCCGTCGTAGTTGGTTTTCTATAGATGTCAAATGTTAAATAGTCAGTTCCTCGTGTTATAGTGATGTCAAGATAATGCAAACTTCTGTCTTGTTCTTTTTCCATTGTGTATGTAATCTTATTATGAATTGTGTTTAAGTTTTCTAGAATTTCTTCGCCGTTGTCTTGCTCGAGGATGCATATAATGTCATCTACGTATCTACAGTAATGAGTTATTTTGTGTTTTTCCATTAGCGTTTTTACGTGTAGTGATTCGAGATGTTGCATAAAAATTTCCATGAAGATTGCGGAAGTTGGGTTTCCCATACCGAGTCCGTCAGGTAATTTGCAATATCTATAATTTCAGTGATGTATTGGCTTTCGTTAAATTGTCTAGTGTGTTGCGTAGAATATCTAAGGTTTCATGTGTTGGTATTGAATTATATAGATCCTTGATATCAAAGGAAACGAGTCGCATGTTTTCGGTTATTTTGCAAAAAATTCAAATTACATTGAAATTAGTCGCACGAGTAATTGATCAGATCTACACTTAACCATAAAACTGAATTAAAAAAAGTTTTTAAACCAGAATGCAAATTTTAAAATGTATAGAACTATTTCAGAAATAGATAATTTCTTATAGATGGCATCGTAAATTTAGAAAAAGTACCTTTGCCTTCTTGCAATAACACACTATGATAAATAAAAATGTTTTCTTTGTTTTAAAATCTCACAACAGGTAGCAAACAAAATTGCGCCAATTTAACACAATTAAACGTAAAACTGGTTTTTTTGTTGTAATAATTTTAAAAGTACAACTTTAACTGCAATACTAAATGCTTACGAAACAAATACAATTTACGTTTTTAATTAAATATAAAAAAAGCAAGCGAAAAGCAGACTATCAACGCTTTTGAAATGCAAAATGTAGTTGGATGATTTGATGATTTTTAGTTGCAATTACATTTTATATACAAAGAGTGTGGCGATATATGTTCAAATGATGAATGGATGACATGCGATTAGATAAAGATAGTTAAATAAATTTCGGAAGCCATTGCTTTAATACAAATAATAAGTATAAAATAAGTGCCACCAAATACAATTAAAAAAGTGTTTGAGAAATAAAATATCAAACCGAAACATACTGGATATTGATTGCAGGGGTGAATCCTCCTCGGGTGCCAACTCGTTGACACAATGACGTCTGCCAATCGACGAACTATAACGATTATCCACCAAACCATCACCTAACAAAACTTAAATAAATTTCATATTTGCCAATCAATATAAAAATTAAACAAAAAAAAAAAAATTATAAATTAAAAAAATTAAGAAAAATTTTAATTAGATAAAAATAAAATTAATACACAACATTAATAGGCTTAAAAACATTTTATTTTATTTTGTATGTGATTCTGAACCCCACTCAAAATACGCAATTTATTCGAATGACAGAGATGTTAGAAAATTATAATTAAAGCAAAATAAGAAGAGATCACTTGAAATGTACTTTTAGGTAATTAATAAAGTTAAATAAATTAACGAGGATTGCACGCACTTTAGAGCCACCAATATCAGAGCAAAAAACACTTTTTGTACCAATTTTTCATTTTTAAAACAACTTCTTCTTTTGCTTCACCAATCCATTAGTTATCTGGACATTAGGTATTTGTAGAAAGTTTGACTCATACTTTCTGTTAGTGACGTTTGGATATGGATTCCTTGGATCTCATGTTTATGCTAAGTGTGCTGCTTGAATAACTCAGGCAAACAAAAAAAAAAGTGAACTTTTTAAAATAACAAGATGTAATTGGACATCCAGTTAATAGGGACTCTTAATAGATGGACTTTTTTTCTCCAATATTCGTTTAACGTATATTAAAATTATAATTGGACACTAAAACCTGACAAGAAGGTCAAAAAATATAAGCTTTAGCCGAAACCCAATACATTGAGTAAAATTTGGACCTGAGCGCTAGCAAGTATCGGAAGTGGAAACGAAAAAGAAAACGCTTAAAAAACGATATATAGAAGGGACAACAACAAAGAAGGATACTAGACCTGAGAGTTCAAGCATTCTTTGCATCCGCGTGAACTAATCATAAATGCTGTAATGTGTCTTAAGATTAGTAGGTGTGTGATAGATGTTAGTGAGAGAAGATATCGGCACTGTAGGAAACGAAGCAGCAAGTGCTGATACGGAAAGAGTTTCACCTTCTACATTTTACTGACTACCCGAATACCAAATAGTTTCAGATGATGTGTGTATCTGACTTAAAGTCTTACAATTATTTAACTCCATAAAACAATGCATGCGGGCATGCCATTAATCTGTGCCTGAAATAAGCTGACACCGACTGGCAATTATGCCGGGCTGTGTATAAGAGAACTTGACAATAGCTACTCTACAATCAGACTAGAGTTCACTTCCAACTGAGAAATATGCACATAACTTTGAATACTATTTGAACTAACTAAAGAGCGTTATTAAATAATTACTACATTGAAAATTTTAATTTTTGATGCCATGAAAACACTGCTTTTTAAAAGTGCTACCTTTTTTATTTCAAGTAATCTCTTATCTGATAGATAGTTTTAAATATAAACCGCCAAACACCAAATACACCATTCAGCGTTGAATAACAACCGCTAATAGGAAAATGTAATAATTAATTATACACCCAAATTTGGACTCACCTTTTCATTAAAAATATGTTTTTTGTATGTGGAGAAGACTTAAGAATGGAATTTTAGAAACACATTTATATGTGATTTTGTAAGCTATATTATGATGTAATGGGTTTTTATACCGATTTACTATTAAAAAGCTGCACTTTTTAATGGGCCAGTTTATCTATATAAAATTTCATTGATTTTATCAGGCAGATGCAAGAAGAAGAAAGTTTTTGGCTCACGTGGGTTGGGGTCAGAGGGTTTAGTTGAACTAAGGATATCAAGGGCATGAGCACTAAATTAGCCTCACGCATGTTGCCCTGCAAATCTGGTCAAAGACAACAAAGGAGAGGAAGTAATTTTCAACTGCATTTAAATCATTATGTCATTTGGTCTTAACCAGATCGCTTCTATAATGCCGTGCCTGCAAAGCTATAGTGGAATAAATAGCACATAACTTGTTTTTAAGCACTTTTATCTCTTACCCAATGAAAAAAAAAACAAATTATTTAAAACGAGATTTTCCTCTCACTGAACAGGATTTTTCAAATGCCAAAAAACTACTTATTCGAGGCACATTCAGAGCTGAAAAAATTCCGGAATAGAATAATTATTATAAAAAGTGGTTAAAAGAAAAATACATCATTGTAATGAGTGCAGTAACATTAAGACATGATTGCAGAGATATTTCTACCTGTTAAATAATTCATTTACTGTTGGAATTGTTAAATATATCATATCCAGCATTTTGACCACGCAGTTGGTTATAGGGGAAATCTTAATTGGTAAAGCTCGAAAGCCCATAAAATCGTATAGAAAGTCATATGTTGTTCATAAACAAAACAATCAGGTCTACAAGTAAGGGCTAATTTAATCACTTTAAAAATGCGAAAAAAAGAGTATGGAGGGCTTCTGTGGAACAGTGGAATGTTTTCCAAGACTAAACAACTTTGTAAGATTTTAGCACTTCTTCGGTTGCATCTTGCTGCATACATAAGCATAAGTGTCAGCTGGTGTATAGGAAGTCGTCGGGCTATATACTAGAAAATGTACGTTTTCCAGGCAACCTTACCGACTTACATTTGATGGGAGTTGGGCGTTGTATTAATAGATCATCCAGTTAATACGTGTCCCGATAGATAATGAGAGGGCCACAAGTACCTTTGACGTTTAAAGCTTTAGGTTTTCATCGAACTAGTTTTAGCTTAACATATGCACGAAATATATGAAATGGACAAATACGCCGATATGTTGCACGTACTCAAATTAGTCGTCTTCATTAAATAATTAAGATTCATATGTTCAGCATCGTTGCTTTTAAGAATCTTGAAAAAAGTTATGATATACACTTGACTTTATGGTCAGAAATTCTTTCGTCCTCACAGCGTGGCTACACTTATCTCAATGAGAGTATAGAGAAAGTCAAGGAGGAGAAAACCATCTCTTTACATTTTCTTTCAGCGCCTACCACTGGTGTGTGTAAAATAAGATCTCTTCGGTGCGTGTTTTTACCGGCTCAATTGTAATATAATGTATAAGGCTAGTGCTTTATAACTATTAAAATTTTTTGATCTAAATCTAATTATTAGATTTGATGGGATGATCTAATTTTTATACATAGTTATAAAGCACTAGCAAAGTTATGGATATTGGAACTGAGTAGGAACTGCGATACATTACAATTGAGCTGGTGGAATACAAGCCATGTAACCACGTAACTTATTTTGGCCATTTCTATGGTGTCTATTATGTTTTTAAATCCAAATAATTAGAGCTTTTGAAAATTCCAAGATGAAGAGAACTTTGCAGAGCCGAAAATTTATTTTGAAAATTTATAGAGAAAAAATGTGGCATTAAAAAATATTTTCTTATGCAGGTGTTTTTATATAGATCAGCAATATTATGTAGATAAGAATAGAATAAAAATTTCAGTTTTCCCATTTATATGTACATATAAACGAAAAATTTTACCACTAATTTCCAATTAATTTTAAAAATATATTTAAAAACTCTAGTGCTTAGCTTGCAAAACTGTGTTTAAATCATTCTTATATTTTAAACTTTATATTCCCGTAGGCTTTATATATATATGTATGTTGAAGAAATGTGCCAAACCATTATATATTTAAGTTTGCTTAAAATACAGTCTAATATTATTGGTAGAAGTAAATATTTTTAAAATCATTACACTATCTTTACACGATATTTGCTAAATAGAATATCCTAAACATGCGCAAGCTAAATATTCTCTAAGATATTTTCCAAATTTAATATTTAGTAAAATTCTGGTAGAAATTATTTTTAAATCATATGCGAATAAATTTAAACATGCGTAATCATCGAAAAATATTTTTCCAAGTAATGTGGGTATTCTTTTACCAAAATAAAAAAAGGTAAACGGAGAAGCATAGACTGGAAAAATATTATAATATAATTCTAAACTCAAATGTGCTGACATTAAATATTCAAAACAAAGTTAATAAAATAAATTTAAAATTATAATTATTATAAAAAATAAAAAAAAGTGTTGGTTCAAATAACAAAATAAAAAACGGGAGTAACCAAATACGAAGAAAGAATTAAGTTGAAGGAAAAACAATAAACTTACCATCACTGTTTTTAGAAGGGAACAAACAAACGCCCATTAGGAACAATAAACTGCCCACTACAAAGACGCCAGTCATTATTACAGCAAAAGCATCAAAACCCGCTATTGTAAAAGGTTGTGGCAAGGGCGGCTGAGGGGGTGGTATTGGACATGATGCTTCGCAGTCTGTACAGGAACAAGCTGGTGTCTTATCCTATATTTTAAATACAATAATAGTCCGAATTATTAAATAAAACTGTCAGTTAAAATTGTACACGAAAGTCTTACATTTAATGGACTACTGCAAGGAACTGTTGGAGGATCCAATGGACGGTAACCGTCTATTGAGGACGAAGTATTATCATATTGTAGATAATTAATTTGAAAAGGTACATAAAGGTTATTGGAATCACCCATAAAATTGAACCATTTTGTGGCACTGCAACGCGAAGCGCCATAATTACTACACACTATGTCCATAGCTAGCTGACCTGTTGCAGGCACAGACACCTTAAAGGCAAATCGAATTTTTTTACATTAAAAAGTTGGTATACTTATAAACTAACTTAATCTACGTTAATTGTGCAAGATTTCTTTAAACATAAATACTTTATATTCTCATAAAATATATATTATTTAAAATGCAAAAATAGTGGTTACTCTGTTTTTGTATAAAAGTTGTTTGAGTTTTATTGCTTTTTTCTTTGTTGTTTCAATAAATTCTTATTTAATCAATTTGACAATATCCACTGATGAGCTATATGAGCAGTAGTAAAATGGCCATATGCTTTTTCCACAGTAATACATTTAAATGTTTGGATAATGTATATTTTATGAGAATATCACAAAGTATTTATGTTAAAAGGAATTTGTCACAATTAAAGTAGATCAATATATGTATATATAAAAGTTTAAAATATGAAAACTATGATTAAATTCTGGTCAAATATAAATTTCAACGTTAAAATAATAAATAATTTTACGAGTAGGTAAATGCACCTGGCGTCGATTGAGAATTTTTGTAGCCTTTATCCAGCTTGTGACTGCACTTAAAACCTTTAGAAACAATTTTATAAATTGAAACAGGAATTACTGTTATAAAAAAGATTGACCACTATTGGATCTAATGTTAAAGTCACAGAGATACACAAGAACAAAAAATTATATTAAAATTAGTTATAGATGCGGTTCTCTTTACCTATAAAAGCACTTAAATTTTTTTATAAAAAATTCCTGTTATTTTTCATCTTTGGGTCTGTGTTTAAAATAAGAACCTGCCTATGATTTATATTTCACTAAAATTAGTTGAGTGGAAAAAAGAAAAAGCTAGTAGCTTTCTTTTTTTCTTTTCTAGATGAGGATCTCTTTTCTCTTTTCTATGTGAGGATCAATTTGTATTTTATATTTTGTCAAAATCAGTTTAGCGGTATAAAATTGCACGATCTTGCTCTTATGTAAATTCTTGGCTTTCTTTCTTTTGTAGCTAAGAATCAATTTGGATATCAAACTTAAAAAACCCCGTTTTTAACCTTTTACAAAAGTATGTAGACCCGTGTAACATTACCGGGGTTTTCTCTTATTACCTTTCAGGGTGCGTTTTTAACCTTACTTCCCTTTCGGACTGAGTTACGCTTCGAATTTTACAAAAGTATGTAGACCCGTATAATATTCCTGGGGTTTTCTCTTATCAACCTACTGCGTGCGTTTCTAAAAAACATAGACCATTATATCCTGAGATTCAAATTTCATTAAAATCGGTTGATATTTATAAAATGATTGGTTTTATCCCTTATCTCCTCTCTGGATACGATTTTAAAGAGATGCATAAGACCATTTTACTCTCATAGTATCTATGTTTGAAATTTCACCGCTATATTTAAGATGCCTCAGCTAAAAACAAAAGCCTTTAACACACACTAAGTGTGTGTTTTAACATTCTGCACACTGATTAGTACCAGTATTAGGGACATTACGCTGGTGTTTTGGAACTAAAATCAAAATAAAATTTATTTCGTTGAATTGAAGTGGACTGAATTTTCTGCGAAGCATGTGATTAAACACACATTTTGACACAATTGACGAAATAGCGCTGGCAAAGCTAACACTGCACGAGACATTCAAGCAGCAATACTTAACAAGGAGGGCAAATAGTTTCAAATGTCTTAGTTGCGTTATTGACAGTAAGCTAAGGTTCGTCAGAAGCTTCCTGTAACAAGCATAAATTAAATTTGAATATGAAATTGTGTCCTTTTGAAAAGAAAAAAAGACGAATCGAAACGATGAGGAGCGCATATACATTTAATATTAATTATATTTCCCCGAATGTCGTTTAACAGATTGAGTTTAGCTTTCAATTTTAAAGCTATGGGTTAAGCATTTTTAATGCGGCAAAGCCTTCTGCATCTGAACCTCTTAAAGAGTGTTAAGATTATTTAATACATGTTTGATTTTAATTTATGTAAGAATAAAAACTTTAGTTTTTTTTAATTGCAATTAAAAATAATATATAATAATATAAAACTCCGCATTGTCAGATTAAGGTGCACAATATAAGCTTAACATTGCTATTATATACTGACATAAGTTAAATGTCAATTAAAAATTATTGCAATAGAAAAATTAAAGGGTACAATACACCATAAACCTCTTTCTAAGGAATTTATCAGATTATATTTGACCAGAATTAAACTCCAATAATTGAAATCTATGTGATAGTTGACATAAAAAAACTTTAAAAGTTATCAAAAACTTACCTGAGAACATGACTTGTAGGTACTGTTTGTGTAGTTGGATGTTATATGTAAATCAATGTTGTTGATATAGGCTTTTCCTTAAGGAATGAAAGTGATCAAAGAGACAATTAATAATTAATTCTGTTAGGAAATTTACATAAAAGAGCGATTACAAAATGTTTGCTGTTGTCGTCATGGTCTATACTTATTTTCAACAATTAATTTACATGCGTATAAAGTGACGACAACAGTTTATTAAATTTAAATTAATGCGATATCAATTCAATAAATTCAATACAACTTGCCATCTTTATTGTTTGCCGTGGAAACGATGCGCATAAATTCCGATTGTTTGGGCGAGCATGTAAAATCACATAAATGCCGCACTAAATTAGCCATACATGATGGACAACGATCTAGGAAATTTCCAATTAATTTTATATTCTTATTCAGAATATCCACCTTTTTATTGTTTTAAAATCATTGAAGATTAAAGAAAACAGAACACAAAAATAAACAAATTTATTAGAATTTTTGAATTACAAATTAATTAGAATTTCGAAATAAAAATATATTTTTTTTGTAATATGTACATATTTATTTTATAATTCTTTTCACATATACCTGTTGGCTATCACAGCAAAAATCTGTTGCCTCGTTCTCTAAAAGATGACTACATCTTTCCTTTAGAAATTGTCTGCCTTCTGCTGAAATTGGTTTTGCTGTACCATTATATGGACAGTACTGATTGTGTTTATACATGTCTATATTACAAACTCCATACCAGACGCAGTCCTAAAAAAAATAAAAATAATACAGAATAATGAGTTAAATGATTAATTCAACTGTATACCATAAGTTATAGATTTTCAATAAAAAATGTGTCAGCTGTCAAAACGTTATTTGTTAGATCCAGTCGGCGCCATTATTAATTTTTATTTAAACAAAGTAAAGAGAATCATATTTTATTCGATATAAAAATATTGTCTCCAAAAATTCATAGAAATTATGCTCCAGTGCTTTTTTAAGATACGTAACATATTTTAGTAATAATTACTACTTCGTGGTGTTACAATTTTGGAAAAGGGTTAGAGTACAGGAGTGATGAAACTACTTAATTCTTCACAACAGTCCTATGGCGTTTATGGTTTTAGAAACCGAATTAATTTGAGGCTGTTACAACAACTATGCAAGTGTTATGATAGCGAAGAATTGTACTGTGATATACACCAGCGACTGGACTACGAACTCCAATGATTAAGTCATTCAACTGTTTGATAGACCGACGATTTAAAACTTAAGCTGCAGCTAATTACAAATAGTACAACAATACAACAGTTTGCTTAATACTACTATTTATCAAAACCAGATGTTAAGTACTCGAGATCTTCATACTTTTACTCTGTGGGTCGGTTTAGTTTAAACGCAATCACGTTCTCTTTTGCTACATATGAAATTTAATAAACTTACGATTCTTTGTAACTCCAACAGAACTCGAATTCACAATGTCTTAGCGAATATGAGGCTTCGACCAACGTAGACACTTAGACCACAATACCCTGTGGTTATTTTCACATATAATCTGTCGATTTCTCCTCTTTCCCAGCCACCCAAACAACTCGTCTACGACTTTCACATACTGTTATATTATTACTTTCTACTCTAACTACATAAGTTTCCGTAAAGGTTTGTACTATTTTTTTTTGTTTTGTCATACTAATGCCTTAACCCTCCCACCTGCTGTTTCAATATAGTGACACCTTTAGCAACTCAACTACCGTGGCTACCCAAAAAAACCTATTTTTGTTTCAGAAGTTCGATTTGCATTTTTCCATTTAGTGCCTTTTAAGCAACTTATTCAATGCTTTACTTTACACACAAGGGTATCGTCTCTTGTGATTTGAAATCATTATATTGCCATCGCAACTACTCAGCACTTGCAACACGTTTCCTTTATTTTCTTCCCATAGCCTACACTTGCTATTTGTACAGGTGACAACGTATTCAGTTATATTGTTATCTAAGACAGATCATTTACGTAATAATATGTTTATCATATGGTTGATATGCCCCAACGATTGTGTTGAATTTTGCCGAAAATCCATATACAATTTTTGATGAAATTGATACCAATAATTACTATTATTGGACTGTTTAATCAAAATATGTAGTAAATTGCCCACAGCACACTTTTATAATTTCGATAGCAAACATCCAGAACTTAAGGTATTTATATTTTCCTTATCGATCTTAAAACGATGATAGCAAAAGAATCACATGAAAACTACTCCATGCTCGTTTTGATTTTTTATGTTAGAAAGATTCTGTTAAACTTAACTAGCACTAACTAAAGTATCAATAAATTATTAAAAAGCTAAATTGAATTGAAATAGTAAAATAGCAAAATGAAATTGTAAAATGATACAAAACTAAAATTGATTCTTTATTTAAAACACTCAAAATTAGAGAAAATCAGTAAAAGGCATTACTTTAAGGCGGCGATACAAAACACAACACTCTAGGTATTTTGTGGCGTATTCGTTATTATTTAAACCTGCAACACTTCTTCTATGCATTGAATCAATTAAACTGGTAAATACCTACCCCCCGGGGACACATTTATGGTCTTTATAGTACGTAACAGCTATCTAGACCTGTGCAACTGGGGGAAAAAGGGAGCCCAGTCCCCTGAAGACAGGCAGGGAGTCAACTGGAAGCTCCACTTTATTTCCACGGGGATCAGTGAGCCCCAGAGTTCATTATTTGTCTCTTTAGACATTTAATAGTTCTCTGGCTGATCATTGAGGTTGGCCCCTATATGGGAGTATCGTGGTGGTTGTGGTGTTTATAATGGTTCTTATGGTGGCCAGGATCATCTCACTGATAATGACACGCAAAGTGAATGATCCAGTCCAGTGAGCATGCTAGACATGTGTTCTGGACAGGAGTTGGAAAGTCTCCAACTCTTTAGCAAGGTGTGATGATTTGCAGCCCTGCTCCGGAATCATTAATGTTGCAACTAGAAGGTTTCTGTTGCATAGAATTATAGCTTCGGCTTTCTAGGACGAGCATGACGTTCCAAATCATGCAGTGGTTAGATCCACCATCTCATAAAGGCTACATAGCCAGGTGCGGATGTAAATCGAATCACACAGTAAACTGGTAAATACCTATAAAGAAATTCCATTTAAGACAGTTTCCACGTTTTCGAAGAGCCCATACATATATTTACAGTTATCGCGGTCTATTTTATGATCTACAATTGCCTGTCCTGGCGAGTCTATTTTTACATGAAATAAAATGATAATTGTGTACAATGGACTTTGACGATATGAAACGATCCTTTTTAATCATGTGTTTTGCGTATCGCCTGATCACCTCGTTGGCTTAGTATTTTGTGTTGGCCACCTTTATGTACCATAGTCAACGAACCTGAGAATCGAAAGCGGCTTATAATTTTGGATATAACACTGTGATTAACACCGAGAGTTGTTGCAATGGTTGTCATGGTTTCTCTATTATGTCAGCTATATTTTTTCAAATATACTGACTATTAATTTCTTGTCATTTTATTAAGAAGTAACCAAAAAATTTCAAGGCGACTTTGAAAGCGCAGAAACATTAAGTAGATAAATGCAAATTTTCTCTATTTACACTTCAAACAAACATTTTATATTTTAAATTTTATTATGTATGATGTAAGTTCTTTAAAAAAATATTTTTTATTATTATTGTCCTTGGACAATAAGCAAATTTAATAACTCAATTATTGCATAACAGACGTTAAGAAGCTACAGTGAGGAACATAACTATATAAAAGTGATACTAAAATACTAGTTAACATATATTTGCATACTTAAAAATATGATTACGCTAACCTCAATAAGCCTAATCTAGCAAAGGTACACATTTCAATCTTACGGTTTCACCATTGTAATGTCGTCAATCCTTAAAGATAGTTTTCGCTAAACCTTTGTATTTGTTCAGTAATTGTAGACATATTGAGATCATTTTTAATTATAATTAGTCTTAAAGTTTTGGATTGGTATTTTTATAATATATCAATATTGATGTACTTCTAAGTTGAATACCATAGAACCAATCCGGTTTTAGAAAAGCTTTATAGATTCTGATTTTAGCTTTACAGCTTCTTATTTTGATCCCAAGTGCCAGTAATGTTTAGAAATTTTTATATCAAGTTGTTTTTTTTTGTGTGTTTATTTGTGGTTTTCATGTAAGTCAGCGATGGAATGTTATTCCCAGATTTTTTTTTCATTTTTTCGGGGTTTATATACACTGAGGAGCAGTCTTCTTTCTTAAACTAAAAGTGATATACTGTGATTTATTAGAATTAACTTTTATGTATCACTTTTTGGGCCATTTTTCAAATAGGTTAATTTTATTCTATATAAATGTTAATGTTTCTGTTGGACGTTGGCTTGCTGCAATTATTGCTGTGTCATCTGCATATGTTGTTGTGACGTCATTAGTGGTTACAGAATAGACCCATGTACGCTACTTTGAGAAATTGCTTTTAATAAATAAATAATATGAAGCCGGTAGAAGTTCTTTTATTTTAAAATGTAAATGCACCGTCCCATAAACTTTCCTGTTAATGTTATTACCTTACTTCTTTAAAGGCAGAGTTTAGTTAAGTTTTGTCCGATACTAAATACTACGACTACATACATACATATTTACATATAAAAATTGTTTTTTAAGTGGCACACACAAGCTGTTGTCATCATAGCAACCTTTTCTAATTAGTGCCTGGAGATCAATTCTAGCAAATTTGTTGTTTTTTTCTTCTTCTGTTATTCTACACTTCAAATGGCAAAATGACTTTTGAAACTTTCTTACATTTTAAGGTACGGTCACATTGGATTACGTTTGATGGAAGCCGTTCTTCGTGACAGGCCAACAATACAGGATTTATTTTCTCAACGTAACTAAAAGAAAATACGGTTTAGACTGGTAAACCTAGAGGCATATTGTTACGAAAGTAGATTTAATGACTTTAACCAACTGAAACAGAAATTCTATATAACAACAACACAAAAGTTCTGCTAAACTTTTCTTTGCACACACATAAAAAACAACAAGGTTGCCCACTTTTTAAATGAATAAATACCGATATTATGATTTAAAACTTAAAAATGAAACATTGCAACTTTCAAATAATTCGTATGTGTAAAAACAAAATCTGAAATTATCAATTCAAGCATTTGCTTCGATTAATTTAATAATACGTTCAAATATTAAAACTACATATAAAAGATATCACCTATAAACTTTAACGTTATCTCTGTTTGGCTCCCGTTTTTCATATGAAGCATTAGACATTATTTCAAAACTGTGAAAAAACTTGCCTTGTGTTTTGAAATCTCAACTAAAATTAGATTTATTAATAAGATTTATTCACTGATTTAAGATTTCGTATAAAAATTCGATACTTCACTGAAGGGTAAATACTTTATGCAAATTATATTCGGAAAGTTATCAGAACATAGTTATGACTTTTTTAAATCGAATGCCGCCCTGTTTCCACTGTGGCATAATTAAGTAAACTTTTGAACAGAGATTTTTTTATTGATGGTTAAAAAGTTCAAAAAACCACCATGCCATTGGCCCACCTTTGTTAAGAATAGAGTAGCTTCGATCGTTAGCAAAGTTGGTAATGATAATTGGTTCCATGTGGAGTCCAGGGACAACCCCGCTGATTTGGCGAGTCGGGGGATCCCTGCTGGGGACTTAGTTGATAACTCTTTGTGGTGGCACGGTCCTGGTTGGTTGCGGCAACCAAGGGATTGTTGGCCACAGCATGTCATTATTGACCACCAACACTTAGAGGTTCAATCCTTTTCTGTTCAAACTGAACACCCGTTTGACTTGCTTGAACGTTTTTCAGACTTACCTCGTGCAATGCGAGTTATTTCGTATTGTTTCAGGTGTTTACAGTATTTAAGAACCCGAAAATGCTCGTACAATACCTTGGATTTAACCCAGTCGGAGGTGAAGTTCACTCGGGATCGTCTGATCCTAGCATGTCAGCGGAATTTTATACCTGAGCACACACTACTATTACGGGGGACACCCATACCATCGAAGAGCAATTTGCTCACTTTGAACCCGTTTATCGACTCAAAAGGCTTTGTCCGTAGCAATGGTCGATTGGCCCGATCAGTTGGCCTGACGTCTGATGAAAGATACCCGAGGATTTTACCATATTCAGCGCGTTTCACACGTTTATTTGTTGAATATGTTCACAAGTGTTCTGTGCATGGCGGTCATTCTTTAATGCTCCGTCTAATTAGAAATGAGTTCTGGGTCCCGAAACTGAAAAACCTTATTCGTACAGTTATTCATAATTGTAAGGTATGCATTATTTATAGAAAAAAGACCGGTCAGCAAATTATGGCAGCATTACCCCCAGAGCGATCATCTTTTTCTAGGCCTTTTACCCATACCGGTTTAGATTTCGCAGGTCCGTTTGACATAAAGTCCTATATTGGTAGGGGCTGTCGCGTTACCAAGGGCTATGTTCTCGTCTTTGTGTTCTTTGCGACAAAGGCGATCCACTTAGAGGCTACTGGTGATATGTCGACGGAAACATTCCTTGCAGCGTTTGCCCGTTTCTTCTCACGTCGCGGCTGTCCCTCCCATTTGTACTCGGACAATGGAACCGCCTTCGTCGGTGCGGCTAACTTACTCGAAGTTGAATGACATCAGTTTTTATCTGAATTGAAAAGGAAGGTTCTGATACGGAATAGTTTTCAGCCTGTAGAATGGCATTGTATACCTCCCGGAGCTCCTCATATGGGTGGTTTATGGGAAGCCGGCGTGAAGAGCGTAAAGGCACATTTGCGTAAAATTTCTGGTATTCAGAAATTCACATTCGAGGAGTTTGGAACAATGCTAGCTCGCATTGAGGCATGCCTGAACTCAAGACCCTTAACCGCCATGACTGAAGACCCTTCAGATCTTATCCCGTTAACACCGGGGCATTTTCTTATTGGTGCGCCTCTCCTGGCACCCCCTGAACCCGATCATTGTGATCTATCCCTGAGTGTTGCTAATAGGTGGCAGAAGCTCAAGGTACTTCATCATCGATTTGCTCAACGTTGGAAAGAGGAATATTTAAAGGAACTTAATCGTCTAGTGAAGTGGAAATATCCAGAAAAAGACTTGGAAGTAGGAAATTTAGTTGTGATTCGGCAGGATAATTTACCCCCTAATGAATGGCGGTTAGGTCGTGTAGTCACAACGTATTTAGGGCATGATTCAAAAGTTCGCTCAGCAGACGTGAGAACAGCTTCTGGCATTCTCACCCGACCAATAGTGAAGCTTGTTCTCTTACCCAATTCAACCACCTACTAATTACTCTCTTTTATTTTTCTTTCCTCTTTTCCTCCCACTTATGTTTAATTAATAGTACAATGTCAAGTGCTTCAAGGCGATTAGAAGTTCACCGCGAACCCGTCGAAAGCCCATCCTTACCGGACACTAAAACCCCTCGTGATGAGAGCCTTCGGGACTGTCGCCTCTGTAAAAGCGAACATGCCTTGAGAAAGTGTCTCAAGTTTCGCAAGATGTCTGTAAGGAAACGGTGGGAAACCGTCAAGGAATTACGTTATTGTTTCAACTGCCTAGCACATTCGCACATGAGGGATAGGTGCACGAGTCGTGAACGGTGTTTGGAATGTAATTCCGAGCATCACACCCTGCTTCACAGGCACAAGTCCCACGGGTCATCCAGTGGTGCGAAACCAGCATCGTCTATGACACGCGCCTCATCTGGGCAAAAGGCTCGCAGGCGAAGGAAGCGCAGCATCAAGACCACCACCCATACTAACGTATGCCCTCATCAACGTTGCAATCAGCAACTACAACATCGTCAGCAGCAGCAACCACTGGTAACTACAATGCGACCGTCAACTCAGGGAAACCACCAACCAGCAACTATTGTTATCAATGTGATGGCAGGACAGATCGTATGAATTATTGAATTTTATTTATTTCCCTTTAATATATTACCTTTTAATTCTTGAATTTTTAATAATGAATTATATTTATAAAAAATAATATACCACAGATTTTTCTTATCCCCTCAAATGTATTCATTACCCGCGTGATCCCTAATCTTTCTTGTTGCAATAACGCAAGGGGGGCGGGATGTTTACGCGCATAGTGTGAACCGCTTACTTACTGTACAGTGGCTTTCTATGTTTATTCGTTAAGTTCGTTAAGTTCTTTATGAAATGCCTGTATTAGTTGTTTAATCTTTTTTTCATTACCTTTGTAAAACCCGAAGCGTACGGTACGTACAAATTTTATAATAAAACCCTATTTTTATCATTTGAAATTTAATTAACCCGATATTTTCTTTTATTTAAATATTTCGAGTAATACTTCAAGGCAAACAGTTACCAAACTCATAAAGTGCTTAAAGATGGGTCAAAATTAAAAAGCCGGTAGCATTGTAGATTTCAGATCTTTATAGGTTAGTATACATTTTCCCCATAGAACATATTTAAAATGACCAAAAATTGATTAAAATTAGAAAGGTGCGATTTAGCGGTCTGGTGCATGAATTTTGACTGTATTTCTTGCTATAAATTAATCAATTCAAAGTTTTTGTAAAAATATATACACATGTATTTTTATATAATTTTTTTCACAAAATTTTAAAACACATTTTGCAACAAAACTTCGTTTATTTCGTTAATGCAGCGCCAAATTTCATCTTTCAGAGCGTCAGTTGTTTGAGGGTTGTTCGCTTAAACCGGTCTATTAAATAGCGCCAGAGAAAATAATGCATTGACGTTAAATCACAAGAACGATGTGGTCAATTGACATCGCCAAATCGAGAAATTACGCGACCGGTAAATTTCTCATGCAACAACTGAATTGTAAGGTGTGGCTGTATGGCACCGTATCTGATGTCAACATTAGCCAAATGTGGTCACAAAAAATTGATTATCATGGTGTGGCAGAGAAAATACGAGCTCATGATGCTGTTTGATCACAAACCGCACCATACGGTCACGTCCTTTGTATGTAATGGTTTTTCGAGGAATATTTGTAGATTTTATGAGCCCCATATGCGACAATTTTGTTTGTTTACATAATTGAAAATGAGCCCCAACATTGAAGATAATTTTACTGAAAAGTGTGTTGTTTTCGTTATAAGCACAAAGATGTGCAAAATGTTGCGCAAAGTGGCTCCAGTGGTGTACTATTGCTAATATGGACGAGTTGATGTTCCACACTCATTCGCAACACTGTTGTTCACCGGCTATGATTGTATTACTATGGCCACTACCAGCTTATTGCTTTTGTCTACTGTCAGCACAAACATCGCAAAGTTAGGGATTAAATTATACACAGCGGTCTCACAAAAAACTTGATTATGAAATTTTCACAATTTTGGCAGCAAATTTTCACAATTAAAATTTTTTATCCAAGAGTGTAGAGTTCCATACTTAAAATTTCCAAACTTTTTATAAGTAAATGTCAAAGGTGGACAGATCAGTGCTTGGCAGTTAATCATTGGATAGACAATTTACTTCCTAACCTAAAATTCCTAAAATTTGCCACCTAATACAGTGATGCCTGCGTGTATTTAAGGATAATGGAACGTCATTTATGGTATAAGAATGCGATTTGAATAATATATAAAAATAAAAATTTTAACAAAGAGAAATACATGAAGTAACCAAAAAGTTGAATACTGTTGTAACCAGAAATAATTTATTTGTATGATGGCAACTCCAACAACTTAATGATTACATTTAGTAATCATTGTAAGTTGGTATTCATTGCCGAAACTATAAAAAAAATTCGAAAATTTAGTCCAAAACGAGAGATAAACTAGAAGAGAAATTAGAGAAGATCCTTAAGCCTTAAAAATGTAAATAGTATGAAAACACTTTCGAAAGAAGCCAAAGAGGCGAATATTGTCTAGAAATGACCACCTTAAAACATCAATTAGTAATAGACGAACAACAAAAATAAGAACATTCACTTACTACCACAAAATATTTGTCTGCCAATGTGCTGGAACTGAAAGTGTTTTCAACATTTTGTTTCTAATTAGTTGTTAACTGCTGCATGTGTGAGAGCATGCTGACTGTCAAGTTATTGTATGAAATAAAGTCAACCTAAACACGTTTAATACGTAATTTTATTTAATTCTGATTTGGAAATAAATTTGCTTAAAATGACCTTTGAGGAGATATTTAAACCTTTAAACAGGTATTCTGAAAGCAGTAACACAACAGTTTCAATGCTTTACAGTTTAAAAGGAGTTATGGTAGATATTTTTGTTTTGCTGTTATAAATAACAAAAAATAACTATGATAATAATAATTATTAAATAAATAAATATGAATGAATATATATTAAAAGAAAGTTCATGTCCAAATCATTTAAAAGTGCGAGAGTAAGTCAAAATGACTTTATACAATAATATAGGAGAGGAGCAACACACAAAAAATAGTATAACAAAATTCAAGTACCCAGTTGAAACACTTCCATCAATAAAATTAAGTGTTGTTAAAACTGTCCGACGGTTTAACGTGTCTGAAATAGTGAAGGTCATGGACGTCTCTCATCGTTTAATAATTGCACTTTGCAGAAAAAGTTTCGTATTACGAGACAAGACAAACCGATGTTTATCTTAAGGATGTAAATGCAAGCGTATAATAATTTCAATAAGGGTTACCAGATTCGTATTATTTCGAATCTCTAAGTTAAAAGTTTTTATTTCCAAAACACCAAGGAGCCAGTTTATTTTATCCCCAACAAGCACCCTTAAATACATTAAACCTTTAATGTTTTGTAATTAATTTTATTTGTAAAAATAGACCTTATTTTTAACGACTTATAATAGTTTGATTTACAAATGTAAAAACTGTTTATTCCCAATTTTTCTGCACGGTAGTTCTTATTATATTCGTTATTTTAACTAGTTGAATACATTGCCAAACAAATCTTTGTGCACAAATATTGCTTTTAACAGCAAAATGTAGAAACATCCCCAATTATCTCAATTCTAAAATATCAGGTCCAAAACCATGCTTCTTTTACAAAATAGTTTAAAAGCAATAGAAATTCAAAATTAGTAAATTTAAGTTGCGTAGAAGATTGACAAATGTCTTTCAAATAAAAGAAAAAAAGCAGAGCTAAAAATTATTTATTACTTCTATCACTGTTGGGTATGTTTCAGTAGAATAAAAAGAAAGGTTAGCTAACCATTTAAGGCAGTCGCACGGGCAGAGGTGTCTGCGTGTTTGATAAGTGAAAGACCATTGTGCAAATGCCAAAAGCTGGGTACTCTCGGTATTTGGACTGTAGTTTGAAAGACAAATAAATGAAGATTGGTAGCTCAATCAGAAAGCAAAATTGTAACTTAGTCGCGGTTGATATAGATGATTAAGGTGTCGTGAGCGAGCCTTATTCAAAATATATGCAAATTTATAATGCATGTACTTATTGAAGAACAATAATTTTAAATTCGTTCAAATTCAAAGGGAATTTAAAATAGACCAGACCAGAGTAAAACAGAAAAAATCTTATTGAAAAAATAAATTATTTTTAACAAATACGATATTGTTATTGCTAAACTGTTAAATGCAAATATGCGTTGCACAATAATTATTCACTTGTAAAGATCCTTGAACTGCATTTTGGAATAACGAAGACAATTTTTTCCATATAAAAAAAGAGGTAACAGAATAAATTTGAAAAATAAAAGTTTTTTGCAGTAGAGGATGTAGCAATAAAGTAAATTTTATATGTATTTACATATATCAGCTTATTTATAAAAGTCTCCGGCATAAATAAATGTAAAAATCACTTTAAGCAAATTTAAGCATTGCACAGGCGTAAACAAATTTTACATTCATATACACTAATGTATTCCATCCAGATTAATGAATTCCATGAAATGAGATCAGATCGCCCAGCAAAGCTATCAAATGGACAACAATATGATTAAACTACGCTTTAGTGAATAATTCTATCTAAAACGTTATCGTCATTCTAGAACCTAATTGTGACTTTCAAAAATAAATGCGTACGAAACTTTTAGGCTAAGGTCTTCTTGTACAATACTTCTTGGCGAGGAGTATTTTTAAATTGGATGATGATTAATACAGCTGGCAAAATAATTCAGTAACTGCATGTAGCATTTTGTGGTCATCTATCTTCCGTCGCTTAAGTGATCGCATCTTACCTGGTGGATTGTGTGCTTTATCTCTGTGACATTTCTTTTGATGGCGTAAATTAAAATTATAGGTGTATATCAAGTTAATTGAGCCTTATTTATACAAAATGGTTATGAGCACAGTTGTTATTGTTATTTGCCTATTATGCTATTTCACACTTATCCAATTCCTGAGTACTTAATGATTCAATATAACATTTAAAATAACATGTAAAAAGAAAAGGCTGTGTTTCAGATTCATTTAAACGAAAATTTGAATGACAGAATCAGAAAAATAATTGAGAATATAAATTGGATTTTTTTAAGCAGTTCATATAACATTAATAAGAACGAACGAAAGATTTTTAAAAATATTAGAAAGAAGAAAAGTTATTATTGATATTCTAGGTTATTATAATAACGAACTTAAGCTTAACTGAAAACATAAATTCATTTGTGCTTAAAAATGGTTCGAAAAAAATGTCTTTTGAACTTTTTATTAAATTTGTGCTGTTAAAAGAAAATTCAAAATTAGTTAAAGCTTTATTAAAAAAAATTAACCTCTGTAATTACTAATCAAAGGTTAGTTAAGAGTGTACTTTAGCAACTCATTATTATGAACCAGTTTAAATAGTAATTAATGTTTAAATGTATTGTGTAAAGTGTAATAAATACGAAAAAATTAACAATTACTTCTAAATACGTAATAAAACGTAATAAGAAATAAATACAACAGAAATTACAATTACTTCGAAATAAGAAAATTTTTAATTGTTAACTGCATCTAAATAACTATATATAAATTAGAACAATGCTAAAGATAGATGAAATGATTTGAAAACGATTTATTTTCCCTACAATTAATCTAATTTATATAAATTCGAAACTAAAATTCAATGAAGCGAATGTAACTGTTTACAGACGTAATCAAATCATAAATAGATAAGAAATTTCCTTCCAACAAATATATTTGTAATTAGCCCATCCTAAACGAAAAAAAAAAATAAATAAAGATAAATAAATTATTTATGTACTATTTTTACAACAAATTAAATGACATTCACTTTTAAGTAAGATTATAACATAATTTCATAAAATTAGTTATCAGTATTTTTCAGGAATGATAAGATATAAAATTAAAAAAAAAAAACTTGTAAGCAACCTGCGTGTCAAGCGAATTTCACAATTCTACGTGCAGATCAAGGTATGCGCAAGGCGAATTCGTTGCTTGGATGAATGTGTCATAAAACTCTTTTTAATACTTATTTTAAAAAATTAAAATTTTTAAATTTTCACAAACATCTTGACAAACATATACATATATACAGTGTCGGATAAAACTAACGCACGAACTTCTGCTTCCAAAAGAGCAATGTAATAACATTAACAGGAAGGTTTATTTCACATAAAATAATACTATCTTTTTAAGAACTTATATCACACAAACAATGTTTCTTTGTATTGTATTAAGATTAGGATCGTACCACGTTTACAGACATTGCTACACAAAAAATACTAGACATTACTTCAAAACAAAAAAAGACGGCTACGGAAGGCAGGTTAAAATCTTATAATAGTGCAAACAAACCTTTTATTTCACGTTAAACTAGACTCAGCAGAATTGAGTTCGCAAAGGCACACATTAATTGGACCACCACAGAATAGAACACCACACTTTCCTTTAATTAGTCGAAGTTTATTTTTAAAGGTTCCGACGAATTTAGGTTAGTAAGAACATCCAAAGTACAACGTATTAATCCAAGTTATATAAAAGTTACTGTGAAACATGGCGGAGTTAGTGTTTTGGTTTGGGTATGTTTTTCAGGCTATGGAACACGCACGATTCATATAATAAATGAAATAAACATCCTTCAAAATGTCATGCTTCCACATTAGGTTGGTTCAAAAATTATATTTTGGATTTTCCACCGGCTCACTAGCTCACTACCCTATCCCACATGCAGAGAAGGAAATGTCTTTTAAGTGGAGCTTCCATCATGATAACGACCCTAAAAAAGCATCAAAATGTGTAAAACATTGTTCCCACATGCAGAGGAGGAAACGTCTTTTAAGTTAACGACCTTAAAAACACAACTAAATGTGTAAAAGAGTAAAGTAGCCGGCACAATCACCGAATCTCAATCCCATTAAAAATCTATGGAGGAATTGTAGATCGAAAAATAGACCGCGATAACTGTAAAATACAATCATCAATACGGTGAATGCAATTTCTTGAGAGGTATTAACCAATTTATTGATTCAATGTTTCGAAGGTGAGCTGCAGTGTTAAAAAATAATGGATACGCCACAAAATATTGAGTCTTTTCATTAAATATGTGCTTTATTTTTGTCGCTTAAAATAATGCCTATTACTGATCTTCTTTGATTTTGAATGTTTTAAGTGACGAATAAATGTTATTTTTGTTTTAATGTTTTTAAATAAATAGGAGATTATTATTATAATTATTACAATTTAATTTAGCTTTCTAACATTTTATTGAAAAGTACCAACTCGAGTTTAGTTTTGTCCGATACTGTACGTACATGCTAAAGTGGGCTACCGACATTTAACATTTTGTACGTATTTTTTTAATAAAATTTTTTTATCACAACTTAAGATTCTATCGGATTTTTCAACAAGTAATTTGTTTTTCAATTGTGGCAACACTAACCAGATGGTAGTTTTGACATTTAGTTTTTGACGTTGGCAATTGTGACAATGAATCCAATTTCGCAATATAATCGCATTAAAATCGACTATTAAAATTGTTAAATTTACATTTCGTAAAATTCGTGATATTTTTGGACAACATAATCGTCATTCTGAGACTGTTATTAGGGATTTGGTTCAATTTAAGTCGATACAAAATGTGCGAACACTAACGCGTGTTCGACCGGGTCGTTCAACTGAAAATATCGCAGCCGTAAGCTACAGTGTTGAAGCAGATCTAAATTTGTCAATTCCTCAACGTTCTCAACAATTGAGATTATCCAAAACCATCACATCGCGAATTTTGGTTAAGGATTTGACTTTAAAGCCTCACAAGGTTCAACTAGTTCAGGAATTGAAGTCGACGGACCCATCCACATCGCTGTAGATTCGCTCAATTCCTTCAGGAACAACCGACTGCTTTTTCTAAAAAAAAGCTTTTTTTCATACGAAGCCCATTTTTACTTGTCGGGGTATGTCAACAAGCAAAATTTGCTGCATTTGGCTTGTGAAAATCCTAGAGCGATTATTGTGAAGCCTTTGCATGCTGAACGTGTATGTTACGCTATGTGGTTTGGAGGCGTAATTGGGCCGTTTTTCTTTTTTCGAAGATGAGGCTGGAAATGCGGTAACGGTCAATGGATCATGCTATTGCGAGATGCTACCTTTTGGGATAACACTGACATGTGGTTTCAACAGGACGGTGCCACATGTCACACAGCCAATAAAGCGATTTATTTAGTGGCCAGGCAGATCGTGTGATTTAACACCACTGGATTTTTTTGTGGGGCTATGTTAAGGACAGGAGTCAATCGAATCGATTTCAGCCTTAAAACTCAAAATCCATGATGTAATTAACGAAATAGGACTGCCATTTTGCCAAAAAGTGATTAAAAACTTTTATGAAAGAATCGACATCTGTCAACGTGGTCGCGGTGGACATTTGACAGGTATCATTTTTCATTCATAATTCGTACTACAATAAAAATTTGAATCATCTTAATATACATTTTTTGTTCTATTTTGTTTTAGAAAACAAATTTCATGTTGAAAAACCCTTTACTTAAAATTTTTATTTTTTTGCAATTACAATGTACAAGCATGCATGACAGAAAAAACGGAGTGAAAGGGAAATAGCATAGAAATCGGTTGTTTCAATGAAATTTAGTTTTATTGTATATTAACTTTAGATTTAAAGTTTACATTTCCATTTTTAGTGACATTTTATTTTGTGTAACTGGCGTATTTACTTTTTTCTTTAAAATACTATTTATTTTTATAAATTTTATAATTTTTATACTTCTAGAAGCTAGAAGTAGTTAAGTTGTTTGTTCTAAGGGCTCTGGGCTGTATCGAATTCTAAACTTTTTTGTGATATGAAAATTTTATATAGTTATACTCGTATGTTTACGTATTGTATATATTTTTAATGGTACTATACATACCAACATATAGCAAACTAATTGTAAGATATACATACATTGTGGTAACACCTTTCATTTGAATGTAAATTTACGATATCCCTTTGTAGTTCATATTGATCATTGTATTTACCTCTGATATTACATCATTGTAAAATACAAACTCTATAGCAAATAACTCGCGATTGTGAGAAAAAAGTTTTATCAGTTATATTGATACATTGGTTGAATAGTCGCTGTGATATTGAGTAGCATACAAAATATGTTCCTGTCACTTAGCAAAGGATTTCAATAGGCGAGTGCGTGGAACAATTATCTAAGGAGTACATAAGCTTCGAATCTCATACAATAACCGAGAGCTGTTCAACTATTCATTAATTTTTTTATGTAATTATTTTTTTGAAACAAATATTTATTTCTTAAACAAATCCTTTTTTTAAGAAATTTTGAGTTTTTGTAGAGCATGCAGTTTTTGAATTTCAAATTTAAAATTGGGAAATTTTTTTTACCAAAAATGTAACTTTAGATATTTAAGTTTTTGGTTATTCAATGTGTTGTTAATTTTTAGTTTTTATTGTAAATTTATGTTGTGAAGATATAAAAAAGTAATTCTCGACTTTGATGCCGGCTTACCGTTATTTGTAAGCATGTAAATTATTTTTATTTTGGTTATGTTTACAATTTAAAAGCACTATATTGTTACGAATGTGTCTTGCTCAAGTTTTAAAATAAAATAATTAAGCAATAAAGCGAAGTACTGTTTACAAACTGAGTAGAAGTTTATACACACACAACTACAATTTGATATGCAGTTTACTAACTGCCTGTCATGCACGAAAAAAAATACATGTATGCTGTTTACCATTTAAACGAGCAAGACAAAAACTAATTTTACAATAACAAACTTAACCTACCTTCCGGCAGTATATGCCTACAAATCGAATTCGTCTATGCGTTCATTACAATCAGCCCAAAACAGAGCGTTAAAAATTGTTTTCAATCTTCCTTTGCATTATAATACAATGGAATTATTTCGAAGATATGCTAAGGGTATACTGCCAATAAAAGGTCTTCGAAAGCAACAGCTATTTAGCTCAACTGAATTTTCTTTTGTTGGTACAAATACGGGAAGAGCTACTAGACAATCGAAAAACTTAAATATTGTCAGATGTCGGCTTGAAGTAACAAAGCAACGAATTCGATTTGCTGGTCCAAATGAGTACAACCACCTACCTAATCGTATAAAAACTATCTCAGTACTTTCGACCTTCAAAGTAGCAATAAAAGAATATTTATTAGATAATATCGAAATCCTTCTTGCAAATTGAGTTATATAAATGGTAAATTGATATATTTGTATTATTATTTTACTTTTTTATTATTATTAGTTTTTTAGTTATTTTATTAATTGTTTTTAGTATTTAGTTGCCAGTTTCGCCTCTATAAAGCCTTCTCTTGGCGCTGAGGCATAAATAATTCATGAAATAAAATAAAATACTTATGAAAAAAAAAAAAACATACATGTTGTTTATCATCTGCGTAGTTTTCAATGAAACCCTTTTCTACAAAAGACAACAACAAATGTATTGAAATAAATCCCAAGCAGAAACCTTATCAGCATAAAAACAAAAACATCTATACACACAGACAGGCGCCTATACATCGAATAAACAACATACAACAACAAAATGTGATACAAAGGGAGTAGAAGATTCTTAAATCTTCTAGACATTAAATGAACGGATATAAATAGGGAAGCGTCTGAGTGAATAGTCAGTCAGTGTAAAATTAAACCTCATCGAGTAAAGACGTGTATTTTAAGTAAATTGTTCTGAAGTGTCAACTTTGTGTAGTTAAAGTAAATAAAATTGTTATAAATTTAAAAATTCTAAAAACTGGTGTTATTTATTTTGCAATAAAGAACTCACAACAAAACGTTTATAAAAGGTATAAACGTAACAATATGTTGCCTTCGTTGTTCCAAATATTTAACTTTCGAAAGCACCTCACAGGCCTCATATGTATGAAATACGCGCTAAATTAAATTTCTGCGTTTTGTAATAATTGCACAAGGTTTGGAACTTTCTTCTTAAAAGGGGTTCGAAATAAGAAGGTATTGCAGTGCAGAAGTGAAAGATTTCTACATAAAATTAACAAAAATATCTTCGCATGTCTATTGTCAAAAGTTTAAAAAGTTTTCCTTGGGATATGATCTACTTTAACATGGAAATACAGAAATACCTGAAAGCGACTTTAAAAGTAGCCTGCTCCCTCCGACTTTCTCGACTATCACTAGCTCACTGGCAAGCTGAGCAAGGGGTAGATTTAAGTTTATTTTATATTTAATTTACGTAAAATGTTTGTTGGGTTAAAATAAATAAAAAACTTGTATGTGCAGATGCATTCATACCTTCGATTACGAGTATCTGTAAAACTTAAAATGAAACAAATTGACTTTTTTTAGAATGTTTTTCATTTATTTTTTTTTTTTATTTTTGAATTACTGAAAGTTGAAAAATTTGTATAGATATATATATATACTAACCTATACATATACATTATACACAACACGTACAAACCTGTCCGCGGCAATTCTCATCGACATGTGTTGTTTAAATGAATGACTAATAAAATACGGATATGCGCAAACAAATAAAAACAATATTGAATCGACCTCGAAAAACTAAAGATTGCCGGTAAATTAAACGAAAAATTGGTTATTTATATGATTCTATGTAATTCTCATTTAATTAAAGATGTTTCTTTTATCAAATAGAATAAAAAATATTTTTAAGGATAGTTTAGGGAGAAAATTGTGTAAAAATAAAAAATAAAATAAAATGATAAATAAAAATAAAATAAAATAAATAAAAATTTTTCAAGAACTTCATTAAAAACGATAAAGTACATTTTTACCTTGACTTCTTGCAAGTTGTAACAGTTTCAGATTACCTTCACTTTGTTGGAAATGAAAAATAAAGCTTTGTTTTTAGAAACTATGGGCAAATTTACTTTCAGTCTGCTTCATTATATGGATATTTCTAGAAAAGGGACTCAGCTAACAGAACAATTCAGAATGAAGCAATCGTTATTAAAATCATTTTAGTCGTTAAAAAGTAAAGGGGTGTATATAAAAATTGTAAAATATTTTGTACTCTCAGGTCAAGTGTTTAAATTATAAAAGTAGTGGAATCAAAAAAACTTTGCTAAGCTTTGCTGGAACGAAGTATTGAAGTTTAGTTTGGACTTCATGCAGTAAGCCCTATTGATTTCTTCGATAATATATATTCGGATATTGTATTATATTAAATATATCATTATTTAAGTATAAAAGTAAATACGGTAGCTGTTACAAGCTCATATACCGCGGCTAAATAACATGACTTTCCCTTTTATAATCGCGGAGTACGAAAGGTTTAAACTTTTATTTTCGATTTATTCGCATCCACTACAGTCCAAACAATTGACTTGTGACTTGAACTTATAATCTTCTGGCTGCTCAACGTGTGAATTTGCTTACTTTTCATTAAATTTTACTTATACATGCCACGGTTTGTTAGTGGTGGGAATATCAAGTTGTTTATCTCTGTTTATTAAACAAGCAGACGATTTGGTTGTTAGGAAATGAAACACTCTTTAAAAATTGCTTAAGTAAAGGGTGTTTTTATAGGGTGTACAACTTTGGAATGGAATAAAACAAAAATGATTTTTTTTTTAATTGGCATGATATTTTCTGCACTCGAAAGATAATCTTTTGGCATTACGTCCAAGCCAGTAGACATATTTAAATTATAAAGCCAAACGATTATCTTTCGAATAGAATAAATTTCATGTCAACTTAAAGAGATTTGTCTTTGTTTTATGCCTCTATAAGTTGTATGCCTCTATAAAAACGCCTATCTATCAACTCATGAGAATTAAACAAATTTAATTGATTGATAACTCTGTCGTCCTAAAATTGTGTTTCAGTCGTCATGTTATGTTAACATTTTTAGATGACAAATTCTCAGTGCTGTATCAAATTCGTCGTTATTCCTAATTGTGTTTATAACATTAATGATATGTTTATAAACGCAAACAAAAAATGGATGCTAATGGATTTTTTACTTTGCTTTTTATCCAATAAATACCTAAATATTTTTTTTAAATTTTTTATTTTTAACATATAAAAATACAATATAACTAAGTAAATAAAATACAATAACAACGCTGATGTGGATGGTTGTAATTAACTTCAAAAACACTTTTTTATATTTTTATTTTTCTTTTTTTTGCAAAATTTTCTAACAATGTCTGATCTCATTTTAAACAGTAAAAAACTATTCTCAATTCTAAATGTGTGTAGGTATGTTGTAGTTTTTGCGAAAATTGCTAAATTTTTTTTCAAAAAAAGATTGTTTCACGGAAACATAACATTAAATTTTTACGAAAATAAAAGTTTTTTTATAAAAGGAAGAGTGTTTTTTTTTTAATTTTCTAAAATTAAATTAACAAAATATTTTTCCAACCATTTTCAAAATTATTTACCGTTGTTCTTTGTTATAGCTTTCAAAACTGATACAACAAAGCCCAAACAGATGGTCATGGTTTTTCGTTTCTTGCGATTATAAGAAACCGCAAAACAAATATACTTGGAATGCAAATGGAGGGAATGTTCATATAGACATATGTATCTAAAAGGCGAATCAAATGCATAGTGCGCAATGTGAGGAATAATTGTATTTGAAGATAATAAAACTGATGATAGCTGCCAATTTATTTATTCTTTTGTATTGAACAAACTCTGGTTTTTCAATATTTCACAAATTTTTCATTATTTGTATGTTGTATGTATGCATGTGTGTACGTCTTAAATTTATTTAGATAAATGAATATATTATTAAATAAGTATGTAATTGAAAAATAAAAAGAAGTATATTTCATTATTCACAAATATAAAAATTCTAAAGAAACATGTATTTTATATTGCATATTATTTTAATATTTAAATTTTTAGTTAGCCTAAAGATTATTTCTTTCCTATTTCTAATATCTACTGTTCCTTATACAGAGGAACAATAGAGTCTCAAGAGTAAAGGAGTAAGCACTCGAAATTTTTGCAGAAGTTATAGTACTCATATTAAAAAATTAAAAGGTGCCCCCATAGATACATGATTTTAGGTATATGTATAGTAACTTCTTTAAAGTCATCTTAAACACAGAGTGTGTAGCATTAAGTCTTCTATATAATGACAATAAGCAAATTAAAGGGTGGCAGCGAAATTCAAGAAAGACTAGAAGTCAGTAAATGCTATTAAAATTTTATAATTTGTATTTGAACTGCCAGTAAGACAAGTGTGAATTTTAAGATTTTATAATAAAAAAATGTAATAAGAGCTTTTTTCAAAATTTATGATATTTTGCAAAAATTTTTTTAAGTTTACTTTGCGGTGGTAAGTACAAAATTTATTCTATATAGAACTACACAAGAATTTCAGTAATGCTACATACATTAACCATCCAACAGCACTTAACTAAGTATTTATTATTATGTAGCACAGGATAAAATGTTTGAAAAAAAAACTGGATTCTGAGGAGATAGAAAATGTTTGGAATACAAGCAGTAGTACTTTATTAAATGCTGATGATTTTTCATCCGGAGGCAGAGAATTTTATGAACCAACATTACAGGAACATAATAAACAATCTTCAGAATCTTAAGATGCTGAAACAGATATTAACTTTTCACGTGAAGCTATTTGTGTAGCAAATGAGATTATTGAAGACGCTGATCAAGAGCTTGATAAAATTATATGATCAGAAAATAATGTTACATTCATACCTGAAAAAATTGCTGTATACGCAGCAATTGGGATATGCTTGTCCAAGCAAAAGGGTTTACCAAAACTTAATGTGATTATTTCAGACGAAGCCCATTTTCACTTGTCAGGGTATGCCAGCAAGCAAAATTGCCGCATTTGAGCTCCTAAAAATCCTAGAGCGATTATTGAGATAACTTTGCCTGCTCAACTTGTCACGTATGGTGCGCTATGTACTTTGGAGGCGTGATTGAGCCGTTTTTTTCGAAGACAAGGCTGGAAATGCGGCAACGGTCAAAGGATCACTCTATCACGAGATGCCGACAACTCAATTATTAACGACGATTATATCACTGACATGTAATTCTAACAGGACGGTGCCACATGTCAAACAGCCAATGAAACACTAATAACACAGCTGGATTATTTTTTGTCGGACTATGCTAAGGACAGAGTCTATGCAGAGCCGCAAAAAACTCAAAATCCGTGATGTGATTAATGAAATAAGACCGCTATTTTGCCAAAAAGGGATTAAAATTATATATATATTGACCTACATTGATGTACATTGATCTACATAGATCTACATTGACCTACATAGATCTACATTGGTCTACATAGATCTACATTGATCTACATAGATCTACATTGATCTACATTACTATGCAGCCGCGACTCCCATTGCATAAGTCAATTCAAACTAAAATTTGTACGTTTAACTATAAATTAATTTCGATAGAATTAAGATGTTGTCCTGGTTAACTAAACACTTTTCATCTTCGTTTGCGTGCCCAAAAATATTGACCTGCGCAAACAATAAAGAATTTTCCTTCTTGTTTTTAAATAAGTTTAATTTGTTGGACTGCAACACGCGATTCAATTAAACAATCTGCTTAATAACTGACAGTTTTTGGCGGTTGAATAAGAGAAATATATGGTTATTGGAAAATATTCTATTGTATTAATTGCAATAATAAAGAACTTTCTAGCAATTATTCTTTTTAACATTAAAACAATCGTGCATTGGTGCGCTTTATATAAATTATTGGAATAGTCACATTCATCAATTATTAACAAAGGGTGAAATGGTTACCCATGACGTCTGAATGGCACAGCAAAATGTCATATCATCGCCATGGTTAGTTTTATTAAATAAGACGCACTCTTTTTTGTTCTTTTTTTTAATATTACTCGTATCTTTACAATTGAACTTTAATTTAATTCAATTTTGCTCAATTAAAAAGGTCAAATAATACAAATTTTGTGTGCGTATGTGCTAAAATCTCTTCTGCATTTAATTTTTGTTCTTTCTGTTATGAATTATTGAAATAATGGTCATTTTAAGGCTCATCGGGTCATAATTGCATTTAAAAATTTTAAATTTTAATTTATCAAAATTAATTTTCCATATCTCGTATTAGAATTTTAATAAAATGCTCTCTTGTTCTGACAAAATTTAGAACACAGCAAATATATATTTGGCTAAATTATTTTAACAAAAATCTACCAAAGAAAAGCATGTAGTAGTCAGAAATTAACTGTCGTATAAGACAGCACAGCGACCAGTGACCATGCTTTCAACACTGAGCAACCCCACCGACAGTCAATTTTTATTTTTGTAGTAAAAAAAACCACGGTCTTCGTTGGGAATCGAACCTACAACCGCTAAACTGACAAGCTAGTACACTACCTACTAGCCTACAGGGGCACCATATATGATTTTTGGGAAAAGTATATTTTGGAGAAATAAATTTTGACAGAGTATAGGAAACGGCAAAGCAGACTATCGCTTATATTAGGGTATCCAACTCTATTACCACATTAGAATATTGTCGTTATGTAATAACTATTTTAAAGAAGGCGAGAACTTGGCACTCATGATTGGACGAGTTCCGTTGAACATTTCAGATAAAATATTTTAATTAGTTGGGTGTTTTTACTTTGTTTTACTTAGTAGAATTCAGCTTTTCAGAAAGGAACTAGTCCAATTAAATGAAGTGGTAAATTGAAGGATTCTTACCCAACGAGTTTATATTTTGTAAATCTATTTCAGCATTTTGTAATACGACAGTTAAGAGTAACGAACTTTGTTCATAAGTATATTGTTTTTTTTTATTCATATTTCGATATTAGAACGCTGTCGTCATATTTACGGCCGATTAAAAATTTAAATGTTAATTTTGTTTTTTCCTTTGGAAAATTACATATTATTCGGTTAATTTTTAAAAACCTCTTTCTCATTTTAAGACATCAAGTAAATGGGAACAGAATGGAGTGTGCTCTTTGTTGTAGGTATGGAGGGCAGCCAGTTGTGTGGTTGTCGGAAAAACAGCCTGGTAGAACAACTAATGGAGATAAATATGGGAGATGATAGTAGTTTATTTATGTTCCGTAAGTTGTTAAAAAAAACATGTTAAATTGAGATGTATAGCTCTCAATATTTTGTATGGCAAAGCAAGTTGTTAAGCAACTACCAACTGGACTAAAAATCATGAATAGAAAGCGAAACAAGCTAATTATTTCATGCCGTTATTAACTGCGATGTTTAGTAAATCTTGTTTCACGAACATGGCGGCCGCCCTTTAGGATTGTGCGAAGTCATTTGTTTTCGCTAACAAACCAGCAACGTTGCACCAATTGGAAGGTAACATTGTAGGAAACTTTTCCAAGATATGGCCCACAAAAAGAGAGGAAAAAAGAACAACTTCCAGAATACACTACATTCGAGTCTGAAAAATCTCGCTATTTAAGGTAAAGATTTCAAAATGTCATTAATTAAAGAAAATGATTCGCAATTGGTATCGATGCCGAAATTTTGAAACGCTATTTACGCAAGCCAATATAAATAACAATTGCTAACATTATTTATATGCAAAATGTAGGACAATTTTCTCACACTTCTGTGTTAATTTATCATGTTTTGCAACATTCGATTACTATGTAAAAATATTTTTTTATATTAACTATTACATGGACTGCAAAATTTTACTGATTAGACAGAAGTGTTTATTTCATGATTCAGAGCAAAATACATATTTTTATAGATGCTTCAGCTAATTGTTTTGATACTGACCACTATATCCAAAGCTGTGTACTTTTTGTATAAAATCATATCTTTATTTAAAACTCAGGTCATGACTCACAAAATATGACAACATGACAAAATATAACAAAATATGATCTAGGTTTGAAGAATTAAGTAGTGAAGTGCCATTTAAGTTGTCTGCTACCGTAGAAAATAGTACCAGGATATTTCAACTACGAGAATTTCTTTCTGATACGCTATTAGCAGTCATATCATTTTGTTTTTTGTGGAGCACCACAAACCGTAGAATTTCGATTGCATCGAAGCAAATGCAAATCTTTTGGTAATTTTAAAACGACCTTCGCAAACGGCTGCAGCATAAATGGATGATTTTGATTAAAATGGTTGGATTACGTTTTAATAAGTTATTCTATCTGCAAGTCCACTTGATAAAAAATAAAGCGTATCGGACAAAAGTAAAACCCAAACTGCTACTTTTAAAAAAATTGTTAAAGAGCCAAAATAAATTGTAATAGACAATTTTTTATGTACTAAAAAATAATAAATTAACACAAAAACGTAAAAGGCTATTTTTAAGGCGACAAAACTAAAGCATATAGTAAATACTGGGCAAGTAAATGGTAAAACGGCTCTATTTTTTTAAAACTTTAGCACATCTTCGATGCGTAGAATTAATTTAATTGGATAATATCTCTGAAGAAATTCCATTCCAGGTAATTTATTTTTACAGTTAAAGTTACAGTTTTCCACACGTTTTGATTTATGTTTAGGATCTTTGTTGGCTTGTACCTTCATTTAAGATGGCTTTTCTCCTCTACAAGCAAACATGACATCATGAAGGATGTCTTCATAACCGAAACGATCCTAACCTTAATCCAACGGAACCTTTCAAAGTAATGTGTTATTAATGTGTTCCTTTACGATCCTGCCGAATCTTTTTTTACGTAACGACTTGTTTGCACTTTTTTAGGATTTTAAGCCACCTTCTGCAGTCCGACTTTAAATGGTTCTTGGAGTAATATCTAGTGAAAAATGTGTAGCAATGGATTTGACCATATGAATGGATACTTTTTAATCATGCATATTATTGCTGGGTTATCTTTTTTCCTTTTTTTGCGTGGGCGGCCACCTTTATGTATTGTAGGCAAAGAGCCTGAGATACGATAATGGCTTTTAAATCTGGATTTACCACTATGATTAATACCGATTTTTTTATTATTAAATTCAGATATGATTCTTTCTTTTATATGCCATTTTATTAACAAGTAATCAAATAAAAACTTTTCGGTAATGTTATTATATTACCTCGTTAGAAGTAGAGGTTCGTGCTTTAGTTTTTTTTTTTTTTGTTTTTAAGGTATTAGATAAAATTGCTTTGCTCTTTTAATGACGATAACTAAAGCCAACAAAATAATAAAACCTGAGTATTTTATTTTGCATTTTAATTAACTGAAATAAATAAGTCAATAAAAGAAATCTAAGCGATATTTCATCAATATGACTCTGCAGCCAGTATATAATTAAAAAGGTGGCTTTAGTACATACAGTTGAGTTTTCAAAGTCTTCACAAAAATTAAATTTTATTTAAAACCGAAAATAAAATTTAAAAATTGCTCTAAAACAGCATCCTAGGTCCACCTAAAAAAGAAAATAAAAACAAGTTTTTACCCAAAAAATACTAAGAAATCGAAACATTAACGGAGCATCTCTATTCAAATAAGCATTTTTTGACTCATTTTTCCCCTCTACTGCGCCAAACCAAACTTATTGCTAACATTTAGTTAATAATTATCGCCAGACAAATAATCAGTTTGTACATTTACAATAGTTGGTTTAGTGTTCTGGTGATAAATATCTGATTTGTTTAACATTTACAATTAAGAAGTGCTTGTCAGTATGGAGGTTGTGGGTTCGATTCCCAACGAAGACCTTGGTTTTTTTTCACTACAAAAATAAAAATTGACTGTCGGTGGGGCTGCTCAGCGATGAAGGCATAGTCACTGGTCGCTGTGTTGTCTTTACACGGCAGTTACCGACTATCCTTCTACTTTCACCATCTGTAGCACGGTACTTGACTAAATAGGCATTATTGCCTGAAGTGCTACTCTTAAAAAAATATATAAATTGGCGGCGGCTTTACAATATTTGTATCCAATTGGCTCTGTTATCTTTGCTTTTTTGCAAGTAACAAAGATGAACGATAGAAATGTTTTTCAGTTCAATAATTTTTTCACGTAAAATGATTCTCAATTCAATAAATTTCTTCTATTAAATAACAATAATAAGAAATAGAAATTAAAAATGAACAAAAGAACTCATACAAAAATGAAAAGCTAAAAACTTACACCATTTTGTTTATGGATTTTTTTTACAATTATTTCTATTTATTTCTTATCAGCCTTGTAACAGAACCCATACAAACACACACTAACGAACTTTAAGTATTTCTGGCAATATGTTTATGTAACATTGTAAACGAAATTAAAAATTTGTTAGTTACATCATTTGCTTTGAAGAAACTTAAATTTGTTTTTTGTTAGTACTGAAATGTGTTGCCTTTTCTAATGCAACAGTGAATTTACACAGGAAACGTTAATTTTACAAAATTCTAAGTTTTCTCAAGAGAAAGGAAAGGGTGCGGAAGTAGTATGCAGACGCATATGTACAGTTACAAACAAAGGTATGTGCATAGAAATAGAAGTATCTATTATCATTAAAAATTAAATACAATAACTGTAATAAAATTACAATACAATAAAATAAAACTAGTGAAAAAGCAAAAAGTGTTGTTTTAATTTAATTGGCCGTTCCTTAAAAGGCACAATGAAAAGAGTATTAGACTTAAAGATAACATTTAAAAGTATTGTTACGGATGTGTCTTGCTTAAGTTTTAAAAGAAAATAATTAGGCAATAAAGTGAGCTACTGGGTATGTTGTTTACTACATGCGTTGCTTGCTAAGAAAACTTATGCACAACAAGAAAATTTCAACAACAGCAACATTTTGATATGCTGTTTACTAACTGCGTGACATGCAAGACAACAACAAAGATCTTAAAATAAATTCTAAGAAGAAACTTTATCAGTATAAAAACAAAAATGCGCACCGACATACAGGCGCCTATACATTGAATAAACGACATACAACAACAAAATATGATACAAAGGGAGTAGAAGATTCTTAAATTTTCTAGACTTTTAATGGACAAATATAAAAGGGCAGCATCTGAGTGGATAGTCAGTCAGTGTAAAAATAAAACTCGTGAATAGAAGACGTGGATCTTAAGTAAATTATTCGGTAATGTCAACTTTGTGTAGTTAAAGTAAATAAACTTGTTATTAATTTAAAAACTATAAAAACTGCAATAAAGAACTCACAACAAAACGTTTATAAAAGGTATAAAAGATGTTATTTTTATGATTTTTAGCGCATCTGTGAGACATCGAGTCAATAAAAGGATTACATCTTCTAGGGAAATTTGTTGCGACGTATTTCTGAAAAAGCGTTCTTAATGGCTTCCCATAGATATTCTTTGGAGCTTAGGGGACTGACCAAATCATGACAACAACAATTCTACTGCTTCGAAACGAAACTTTTGGCAATTTGCATGCACATATTAGATCATTTATCCAATTGATGGGTATACGCAACTCTTCATAGTACAGCTACAACGCTACCATGATTTTCACATGCAAATTGTACAGTGACCCGATTTACCACGCTTGTAATTTTTGCACCGTTCTACCTAACATTTTATTTTGCATATTTTCCAGCATATTTTTAATTGGGGCTTTTTAAAAATACTGTCTAAACCAGTTCCAATTTTATTTTTATCAATTCACAGTACGTTTCTTTATTTTTCTTTCGTGTTAAATATCAGTGCGGAAACATAACTCCATTTTTAATGTGCACAAGTTAACAAACATAATACTACATGAAACTAGTCCTTGACAAAACAAAAATTTCTATACGCAAATCTAAGTACAGTGTTTTTTAAACGAAATTATCAGCGTATATAAGGTCATTTCAATATACTCTTATGTATGCTTGTTTTTAACTCATTTATAAGTGGTTAAAATAACAAAAATTAATATAATTTTTACTAAATTTAATCACATTGCAATTATTTTACACATAAAGATTTAAGAGTTAATAAAAATGAAATATGTTTTTTAATTACGTTTAGTAAGTTTAATTAGAAAGAAGAAAAAAAGAACTTTTATAACTCGACTTTTTTTGTAATTATTATTAGCTGTTCTCATTTGCCAGTTTATTTGGGTAAAAACGATATTTGTATATCCTACTCATATTTCATAGAATAGACATATATATTGAGGTATGTATAGTTTTTTGTTATACTGTAAAAATTAAAGAAAGAATAAAAACGGTCTCTCAATGGTTACTGTGTTTTTGTATAAAATGTTTTATGTTTTGTATAAATTGATTTCTGTTGCGATTAAATACGGTTCTCATTTAATCAATTCAGTTTGAGATAAGAATTTAGTTTGTGATAAGAATCTGAAATTTTCTACACAAATATTGTTTTGAATTCATTTAAGAGCTTTCTAAGCAGTAGCAAAATAGCTATATAGATATGGTGTCCCTGCAGTAAAATATTTCATAATTTTAGTTCTAAATAATAAATATTTTATAAATATTTCGTGAGAATGTCATGTCATGTTTTTAAAAGAATCAAAATATATCTACATCTGTCTATTACATGAAATAGCTTAGTTGAAATTTAATCACTGTTATTATCATGATATTTTCGAAATCTGTTCAAGTTTACGTTAATTACCTTTTATTTTCTTTATTAATATTTATACAACTTTTTATGCAATCTGGCAAGCGAAATGTGTTGTGGAAAAATTGCATTAAAAATCGATTTCAATAAGAATATTTGTTATATGCAATAATAAATTTTTATTTTGTGCTATTTTCACGTAATTTTCTCGAAATATTCTATATATATTTTTTTAATTTCCCTTCTGTTGCATCAGAGATGGTAAACGGAATTTTTTAAATGAATTTTTCAGAGCCAAATTACACTTGACACGCTTTTTATTAATTCTTGTAATTTGCGATGTTTTTAATTACTGAAATAATTAATGAAAAGTAACAAATTTAACAAAAATTGTAACTATTTCAACTTTACTATCCCTGGATTGTAGTCAACAGTCCTCTGATACAAAAAATTTTAAACAAACGAAATACCTGTTGTTTTTTAATGTTTTATCTGTTGTTAACCTAGATCTACTTGATACATATTTTTTTTTTTTGGAAGAAATCAAGTACAAATAACGTAAATGAACTTAAAAATTATTTCAAAAAATAGCTATTATATTGAAAATTTAAATGCATAGCGGCATAACATGCTACATCAATAATGAATGAATGATTAAACGAGTCAGTGAATTTTTGGCATGATTGCGTTAACTCTTTTTTGGGGGCAGACGCATCAGTCATCATGCCATAGTGCTTTGGTGTCCAATCATTTTCTGCAAAAGTGAAATTACGAAATCAATTCATTTAACAGTAGCCTTAAGTTATTCGTTATTTCTGTATTTTAGCTCGTCGGTTACTACAAAAAAAATATCTAGGATTTTTTCAAATTCACAAGTGATAAAATTGAAATTATTTTATTGAATTTAATTTATTTGTTATGAAGTCGTAAACTCTGAAAGAAATGTTCCATAATCTTCGTCTTAATTGATCTTGATTTGTTTAGTAAAAATCATTAAATTCGCTCATATATCGACAATTGCGAAGAGCTAAAGGTTTTCGATACTTGAAGTTATTAAACTTAATTCACTCTTACGCTGATAGTTATGTAAATAGAAACCTCCGTAATATGCTATAAGTACAAACTTTCTTCTAAGTATATTAAAAATTTACAATAAGGTTCATTAGAATTTATCACAATTAACAAAGAATTATCCTATTATTTCAACTATATCAATCATTCTGAAAAAGACATACTTTTCAGAAGCCTACTTTTTATATTTACTTTAACACTTAAGAATGTTGTTAAGCACTTGAATGAAAAATAGCTAAACCTGTTTTAAGAAAACAAAAGCAAGTCCAATCATTTTTTATGCCGAAATCATTTTGTTTTGTTGTTTTTACAAGAAAAACAATTTTTGAATGGAACAAAAAAAAAATTAAAAAATTTTTAAATCTATTTAAAGCATTATTACACATTAACATCAATCAGATAATGCTTTAATAATAAAACAAGTGTTAATTGTTGTTTTCACTTAAAACTCGTAACACAAATGTTAATCATATTGAACTAATTTCGCTCACTTCCAAAGCCGTTCTTCATCTCATCTTTACGATTGTTGAACTGTATGAAACACAACATTACAAATATTTATTTTAATAAACTTTTTTATTTTGTTGATTTACGCGGTTTATATCGCGTTTATATTAATAAAAATGCAAATATTTGTTTTGTTTGTATGTATGTGTATGTGTGTGTAAGTGTATTTTTCTTAAAAATTATTTATTTATGCTCAATACATAAATCACTTGAAAAATGAATCGCTTTGATAAAAGTTATAAATAAAAGTAAAAGGCCTTTTGATTGTACGTTCACTTTGTAAATCAGAGCATTGAAATATTACCCCCACTAATCAACTTTTCGAAGTTTTCCTCAATCAGTTGATGCCATTGTTTCCCAAAAGACCCATATCCCACATGTACACTTTGAACTTGAAAACTAGCAATTCTTACCAGATATCCTTAGAATTCATGAAAATTTACAAGTGGCAGAATTTCGCAACTAAATTAAAAACACAAAACATTTTTAAAGAAATAGGATATTTTAAGTTGCTTTTTTGGCATATTATATTTTTAAAATAACAGCTAAATCCCATGGTTCATATAACGCCGTTGTCGGTTTATAATTTTCTAAAGCCCATTGTACGCATATGTTTATCGATGTAATTGTCAGCTTTAATTTTTTTTTTATGACTTCTATCGTATACATCCTCCAATGAGCAGCAAGCTCGTTACTTTTTACATGAAATTTCTTGTTTATACCAGATTTTTACGTTAGCATTCGTGAAAAGATTGTAGCTCAAAGTTATGTAGTTGAAAGATCTTTATTTTTTTCCCGAATTATATGTTGTAAAATATTTAAGGGCGTAATATCCTCTGCACCACATTCCAGCAAGGCGGATTCATGGGCATTCTAAATTTGGTGAAAAGTCAACCCATGCTCATTAATGTACTCCTTAAGGCTCTTTCACAAAGAGATCAATAAGAACGCATAACATTTTTGCCTTGTGCAATTGTTCTTCATTACAATTGACAAAAGTGTGATTTGGAAGCATCCGTTAATATAAACGGGTTCGTAAACAAATCAACCGACGCTTAAATTTCTATATTCCCCCTTCACTGACATTGAAACCTGAATTGATTTGATAAATTTTGGAATACAAATGAATACAAATGCCTTATAAAGCATTTTTTCATTCTTGGGTACGTAGTTTTCTTTAAGGTGCAACGCTCGCTTATATTGCCGGGAAACCGAATATTTATGCAACTTGTAACTCACGTAAATTGAATTTATGGATATTTTTGTAATATTTTTTTAATTTAAAATTTTCGAGAAATCGTTTAAAAGATTGAACTTTCCCATATTTAAAAATGTATTTACACGACAAATGACACGAATAAACTGACTAAATTGAAGTTAAAAATCATCCAAAAAGGCTAATATACCAAAATACGGAGATTTCCCTTTTGATTATAGACATTGCAATCAAATTTTAAAAGGTAAAAGTCGTAAAAATATAGCCATTGTTTCGTAAACTGTTACGATTATAGAACCTACAATTAAAAAAAAAGAAATCAAAAATTTTTAATGCTACTAGCTGACCCATATTTGCAGTAGCACTTAAAAAATGCACACCAAACCGGAGCAGAAATAAGATTTTTAATTTGTGGTTTGTATGGGAGGTACCACGCCCCTTTTTCCAATTGGACCGAATTGTAAATCTAAACCTCCCGGGGCGCCACCAAAACGCATACAAAAAATTTTTGCAAATCGGTCTAGCCGTTTAGGAGGAGTTCAGTTACAACACACGTTTGCCACCAGATGGCTTCGCTTCGTGAGGGATACCACACACCACGTACTGGTGCCGTTGTAGTAGATGCTATGTATCAGACATGGCGCTGTTTTCCTGCTTTTCACTTGAAATTGTTCCTGAACCTCACGAAGCTCGAGACCTTTCCAACGAATGGCAATCGGTTCGTGCGTTCTGAAGTTATAGCGTCAGCAAGGAAAACCCGACTTATTTTTAATATTATAGATAAACAAACTGTGTAGTGTTTAAGATTCGAAGTAGATGTTTTCTACATTTGATCTTAAAATAGAATATATTGTGGATATTTACTAAAAAATTTCCGTATGCCTTCTGTTACTCAACATTCAAGATTCACTTTTCTGTGTACTAAGCAATTGCACATGATTTTTTTATCCTCTAATACACAAATAAAACTCTTGATCACATACAGATGGGATTTACCCATACATCAGGTGAATATATGTAAATTTCTTTTTTGGGAATTTATTTGCGTGTTTAGAAAAATTATTGTTATTAAATTTTAAATAGTAAAAAACGAATTTAATTTGACTCAAATTAAATTTAAATGCGAAAAAGATTTTCATTTAATTATAAACATAATATTGAAGAAATACTAGAGGACTTTTTAGTTTAGTATCTTGTGTGAAGCAGAATTCTATTCTATCCTTCTACATGGTGAAAAAGTATTTTTGTGTCCACAAAATTAAGCAGAATAGAGTTTTATATATTGACTGTTTTCTGTACTTTAGCCCACTGAACCATATAGCATCCAAAGTTTTATTCAGTTAGAGCAAAAATTGATTAAATTGATTACGAAATATATTAAATAGATTAGATATACGGAAATGAAACTACGTACTTAACCATCATTCATCCCACATCTCACTACTCCTTTAATTATTTCTGTAGTGAAATTGATTTTTCTTTTATGATGCAACGTGATTTTACAACAGACCTAATTTTCCATTTATAAGTTAGACTTGCCTGCCAACTTGAAAAAGTCATGATACAATAAACGTTACGTTCTTGTTATAATATCATATTTAATATCATCTCTTTAATATTTAATCTTTAATATTCCAAATCATTCAATATGATGTTACTTTACGCTTTCATTCAATGTGACTAATGTAATGTGTGTGAAGATAGATTTTGAAATGTAAATCACAGACACATACCAATTAAGTTGATTTAGTTATGCAAATAGGTTAACATAGCGCTATAAATCTTACATATAAATCCCGGGGATATATTCAGAATTAGATTTGCGACTAAATTTTTGATCAAATGGATCTTGAAAGAATGCAACGAGCTACTCGGACTTTTAGTTTTTGTGCATTTAAATATGTTTATATTTTTTTTTAACGAGAAATCTAAATTAAGAAAGAAGGCGGATACTTTGCAAAAATCTGTGAGATATACATAGATACGAAAAATATCAAAGAAGTATATAATGATGCAAATAAAGCTTTACATTCTAAACGTCTCTCCATTATATTTTTATCTAAAACTGGCAAAGTTTTTTCTTACTGCACAAAACTAGTTACTCAAGTTGACGAGTTGTATTTTTTGATCTGAAATACATCTCTCTTGGAAGCACATCTACGTTGTCAAATTAAATAAATAAATTTCAATTTCTTTTGAAAAGGAAATAATAAAAACTATATATTTTTTCTTTACGCGTATATGATCGTATTCAAATACACGTCTATTTTAAATCCAAAAACCGCTTACAAATATCGAGTAGTATCGAATACCTAAATAGTAGAGTCAAGTTTTAAAAAGTTATCAGTTTTGTCAGCACTATGTTATCTACTCTTTGAAAAATTTTGATCGCCTAATTTGAAAGATAAGTCTTTTTTTCAAATAATTGAAAAATACGTAACCAACCTTAATTAAGCTTTTTATTCGTTTTTCATTTTATACAATTTTGCTTACACATCTTTTTTTTTTAACAATTCTTGCTTATTCACAAACAAGACTTGGTTTATGTTTTCGCTATAATTATTTGTGTTTAAAGAAATTTTTTAATTTTACTTTGTCTCAAAATGTGCTGATTTGTGTTTATTGATATTGTTGTTGTATTAAGTGTTTTTGTGTAATAAAAAATTAGGTTTATTAGGCATTGTAAATATCTGTATTCACTGTTAAATGTAATATTCTATAACAAAACTAATTGTTCTGTCACGCTGTAATGCGGTTTTTTTCTTTTTGTAAAAAAATTCTGAGCAAAGTTAAATGCTATTAAAAACTGCATTTTGTACACATATCAGCACGAAAAATCTTTACTTGAAATCTTGAAATGTTGACCTGAAATGCCGCCGTCTTTCACCATTACTAAA
This sequence comes from Trichopoda pennipes, assembly GCA_030448955.1. NCBI lineage: Eukaryota > Metazoa > Arthropoda > Insecta > Diptera > Tachinidae > Trichopoda > Trichopoda pennipes. The sequence continues at coordinate 10,119,740 of JASKUP010000042.1, forward strand.
AAGAGTTAATTAAGAAACGAAGCACAAAAATAAAAGTATCAAGAATTTTCTAAAAGCCTTTTAATTACATCTGAAACTACAATGTGTCTTCTCGACAGCACAACTAACGGGTATCCCAAAGAATGGTTCTGGTGATATAACTTTGCGTCGATAAAGCAACCATCGCAGTATTAATCTTACGAGGGTTCCCAACTTTATGCGGAAAAGCTCATCCCTCCACCCTTACCACCTTAACACAGTCTAAATGCGAGTATCTGATAAAATTTTGTTACACTTTTAGCCTTTTTCTTAAATTTTTCTTTACAAGGTTAGGGGTGGTTATAATTTTTCCAAGTTATTTTTTCAAGAATTAGCAGATTTAAATGGATTTAAAGTTTCGGCTAACCGTGTACCATCAACCGTTTTGTCATTTTCCATTTTTTCTATTTACCCACCATGCACACGTTCTCATTGTGACTAATAATTTTTTAAAACTATTAATGATTGAGTGATTTTTAATTTTTTTTACGGCAATAAAGTTAAAACATGAATAGGAACAGACGACAAGTGAGTAATCAGTAATTCTGCAGTTATTAGATATTAATTATTAATTATTTCGCTGTTCTCAAGAGGGTTTATGGGAAACTCGCAAATACACGATATTACTCGAGCTTTCGCAGCAATTTAAATTAAATGATATGAATGTGAAAGGCATAGGGTTACTGCAAAAATACCAAAAGTTTCATCAGTTAACGCTAAGATAACTGAGAATAGAAATTCTAAACAAGGATACACTGCCAAAAAAATATTATTTTGACAAAAACTACACCAAAAAATTTAAATTTATCAGCGATTTCGTAAAATCGATAATTTCTAAAAACGAAAATTTCATAAAAAACTCACCACTGGAAAGGAATGAGACGTTTATCAAAAACTTCAAAAACAGATATATCATTCTATAACAGAGTTAAATTATTATAACATTTCATTGCAAAAAATTAAAAAAAACTGATATAAAAGCATATAGTTATAAAAACTTTAACTTTATTTATTTATAGCAAAACACAAACAAAAAAGTAAAAACTGAAAATTTGTTAAAGATTTCGTAAAACTAAAACAAAAGATTTCCAAAAACAAACAAAATAATAAAAAAAACTCAACATTCGATGGAAATGGAATATTTACCAAAAAAGTTTCAATAAAAGGAATTCAAATTTAACTAATGTCCTTCAGTTGGGCTCAAGTTCGTTATTAAATAAGATTAATTTTAAGGAGAACAGAAAGTTGGTACCTAACCAAACAGCATTTTCTACTAAAACTTTCTTTTCTACTAAAGATTTCATATATTATTTTTAAAAATTCTACCTTCCAACAAAAGTCATTATTTTATGATAGCTGGCACAATGATATAGGGATTTTTATAAAGTTCACTAAAATAACCAAAACTAAATATCACATTTTTACTAGAATTTCACCATCATATTAAATATTTCGGCAATACCAAAAAAAGCAAATTATGCTAAATAAAAAACATCGCTGAAATCTGAAAGTTTTTAAAACGAAACCTAAAAAATAAAATGTTTTCCCACTTTTGCTGATGTTAAATTTTTGTTAATGCAAATCAAGCAATTTTATACACCGAGAAATAGCATATTTGCAATAAAAAAGGAAAACAAAAAAAAAAGTCATATTAATTTTCAATATTTAAAAAAAAAAAACTTATAAAGCTGCCCACAAAGTGCAACTTAAACGACTAATAAATTCTCCATAAATAATTAAAAACTTTTTTAATATTTTCTGTATTGTACACTGTTGTTTAACGGTATTAAAATATATACGAATTTGTATTTTTGTATTTTTTGGCCGTTTTCAAAACACTGTGCAAACTTTTATGATACCACAAACAACTCCTTAAACTTATTCCCGCCCAGAAAAAATGGGCGTGGGTAATTGAACTTTTACATGCATATTTTTCGTACGAAATTTAAGCGGAATCTATAAAAAATATAAAATAAATTTTAAATCGCAAAAAAACGTAGTTTTAGTTTTTTTCGAATTTTAATATTTTCCAAAAAACTTTTCCAGTTTTTTTTCAGACCGTCACGAAGCCGTTCTCAAGCTATGCGGCTTAAATACCTAGAGGGGTAAAAAATCTGGCATTGTAGTTTTCAGAACTGCACAGATTATATTTTTAGTATTAGAATTAAGAAAAAAGTGAAATAAAACGAATTTTCTCAATTAAATTTTCCGCATCTTTTAAAAAAGCCTCAATGTGTTTTCAATTTAAGTTCAGGGTCAATTTGTATAAACTTTGTATATACAGTTAAAAAGCACCTGTATGTAACTTTGACTTCCAAAACGTTTGATTTTTCAAGATCGAAGTGTTTGGTCACAATAACAGACTTCCTCATAAAATATAAAATTTTTATTTTTCATATCATAAAATTTTAAGTTTATTTTTTCGCGCTCTTTCAAAAATTTCTCAAATAGCATTATGTGTAACCTCGCTTTTCCGATAGGTTTCATTAGCCGCGATCAAGGGTTTTATCTTTGCCCGGAATTTACTATACAATTTGTACTTTGTGCATAGGAAGAAAAGTATCACACGCTATATTAAAAAATGGTACTTTACTCAACATATTTATCCTCAAGCTCATGTTTTACGGAACTCTTAAAAAAAAAAACGATCGGCGCACAGGGGCTCAGAATCGTATTTCATTGACCAAAACTCTGTAACTTTTAAACTAACAAAGATTTTTTCTTAAGCTTTTATCGAGTATAAGTTTTATTAAGATCGCTACAGCGCGCTGCGTTTAACTTTACGCTTACCAATGCTTAATTATTTCCTACTTTTTGGTCACTTTTTAAACAAAACAGTGTAACCTAATTTGTATTTAATTATATATATATATATATATATATATATATATATATATATATATATTTATAGTCATAAATAGATTGTAGATAAGTAAATAGAATTTAATATTAATATTTGTATACTTTATTTCATTCAAATATTAATTATTATTCATTTGGCTGGAATATTTTCTGTAAATATTATATATTCTGCTCTATTTTACTTCTGTCCTATAGCAATTCCTTAGCTTCGGCATAGAGGTCCGAATAATTCACTTTCCATTCATTGACTTCGAATGCTCTAGAGATGAAGGTATCTGACGTTGCCAATAATATATGTAAAATATATCTGGTAATAACTGGTGCTGAAAGACATCTTCTCCATGATAAAGAATTTTGTGCACTATTGCTGACATATTTCTATAATTGTATTTGGATGTATATATAACAACGATTTCCTTGGCATAGTCACCAAATTTTCTAGCATTAATTTGTTCGTTGCACGCAAGTACTTCAGTAGTTGTTTTAAATCTTGAAATAACATCTATATCAACTCCTGCTATATCAGAAGTAGTTTCGGGATCCAAAAAGAAATGCCGAAATTGGTGTGATTTTGATAGATTTCTTTGGAGGATAACACTCCTCTTTAGCTGCAGTTATGTGATGATGGGTATAAATTGTAGTTTATATATCTGTGCTTTACTGAAAAAAAATTTTAACATTTTTTTCCTATAATTTTTAGCAGGTAATTGAAACATTTGTGCAAAAATGCATGAAAAATTTTAGGAATTTGTTTAAAAGGATGTCAACCATTGGAGGAAATATTTATACCACCAATAACATTCCTCTCTGTCGCCCTACGTTTTGCTATTTGCAATTTGTATTTATGGCAGTGAATGGTTTCTAAAGTAAATTTACTAGCAATTTTTATAGAATTTTGTTGAATTTGAGTATTTTCATTAAAATAAAAAGTGTTCAACGGGCGGGTCCGGGCGGGTGCAAAAGTATATATAGGCTTAAAGAAAACACTTTTGCCTTTCTTATGATGGTTTCGCTTTTTTGTCCTTTAAAAGTTATACACTATTAAACTTCAAATTTTACGAATATATGGTGGTTTCAAATTTATTACATAACATCCTAACTACAAATTATACAGGGTACCCAAATACTATTTGCGAAAAACAACAGTTCACCCAACATTACAAAAAAATAAACCGCAGCCCATTAGTTTTCAAAAAATCGTAATTAATATGAGATCAAACATTACAATTTTTTTTATTTTTAAATTAACTTAAATTCTGTGGTTTTAGCAGCATGCCAAGCCTACTACTGTAAATATTTTGACAAAATTTTTCGGCTACCTAAGTTTTGATCTGTTTCCTTTCTGAGGGCATAAAAATTTTAAGACTCTATGTCAAGACAAAATATAGGTTTTGGCCAATGAAAATTGATTCTGAGCCACCGTGCGGCGGTTAATTTAAAAATAAACCTCGAAGGTAATTAGTTCTTTACTCAGCAAAATTTATTTAAACATTTAATCATTATTCATGAAAATATACTCTAAAGAAGGCAGAGCTATCTTATAAAAGCTTGTAAAAATGTTTATCTATTTGGGGCTTGTTATCGCCAGTGTCTTATGCAATATAAATTATAAAGATTAAATTTTTTTTTATTTATTACAATTTCAGTTTTGTATTTTATTGTTTTATATTGTTTAGACAAATTCAGCTTAATTTCTTGGAAATGAAATTTATATAAATAAAGTATAGTTTAAACACCTTTTTCAAATTTGAGTACCTGGAGTTATCGGTTTCCTACTTCTTTTTTCATTTTCTCATTAATGTAAATTAACGGATAGGAAACGCTTTGTTTCTATTTTTTTAGGAAAAATGTCTACATCAAAAATACAGTTTTTGTCACATTTTTAGATCATATTAAAAAAGTTTTCATATTCGGGAGAAATTATGCCTTACAAAGTGTATTCTGTATTATTTTAAAAATTCTTCAAGGTTTGCGTCCTTCTTATTCTTATTTTGTGATTACTAATTTTATCCAAGCATTTATATACTTGATATACATTTAAGAGCGCCAGATTTAATTTTAACGAAAAAAAAAACAGTCATAAACACACGTAAATAAACACATAAGGAAAAATATTTCCGAATAAAATTGAAACAAAAATCAAGCAAATGACTACTACAAAATATCTTGTCCAAAATTGTTCTTTTGCTGTAATATTGGAAAACGTTTTCGTAACTTTGAAATGTTCCTGCTCTAAAGTTTTTTCCGTCGTTGTTAGGTCGCAGGATCTTAGTGGTCAACATTGATCACCAAATTGAAAAATAACAGTACCTGCAAACCTAGTATGGAATAACCCCATTGTTTGATGCGCTGACGAACAATGTTCTTCTTAACCATGTTGATGTTGATTCACTTGGCGACCAAACAAACAAATAAACAAAATGGCGTCAAATCTTGTGGGATACCAGATATCCCATAAGGTTCCTAACTTTTAATTTATTTCTTTTTTGTAGTATTTTTATAATAATTTTATTTTAAAATGATAAACCGCCTTAATAGCGAAAATAAATAAAAGCAAAAACGAACTGTTTGATTTCAAGTAAAATACGATAAAATTATTAACTTTAGTAAAGAGCACAAGAATACAAGAAATAGGAAGTCAATATATAGACCAGCGATGAATGTAGATAATTTTCAGTTTTCCTTTTTGTACTATTTTTTCTAATCATAGAAGATTTTTTCCTCTTAAAAATTTTATTTATTTCTTATATTTATTTTTTAGGTATTTTTTTGTTTTTGTTGTAACACTTTTTTCAATGCTTTTAATTTGGGCACAACAAAACTTGTGCAGCATAACGAGGCATTTTGCAACTTTTCAAAGATCTTCATCTTTTATTACTTTTTCTCCTTTTTGATAAAGTACATTAATTTTATTTATGACCACACTTTTACGGTGTCATCTAGTGGTAATTACTTTCCTCTTTACTATGTTCGATTCTTTGGGATTAAGGGTTTTGATTTTAGTAGCTACGAATATATCCAGTACTCCTTATTTCCTTTTTTTGTATTCCCTTATTTTCTTAAAGACTGGCAAGTTAAATTCAATTTTTCTAACTGTTTAACAGTCATTTTAGTCATTTTATAAGATCATGTCATGTCAATAGAAACATGTTCATTTTTACTTTTGATATTGAAGAAACAATGAAAGTATCATTTTTATCATTTTAATTACCTATATTTAAAAAAGGGACGGATGGTTCATCAAATGGACGAACTTGTCTAAGATTGAATCGCACTACGCATTACAGGTAAAATTCGTTTTTTGGAAGAACAGTTTGTATGTGAAATAAACTCCCTCCAGAGGTCTTTTCTGTCACTTTCAATGTAGGAAAGTTCAAATCAAATGTTAACAAACACTATTCCCTCTTTCCTCCTCATCATAACCTAATTTACTAGTTCTGACACAATGCATTGCAGGTGTAGGGGTCATTCCTTGAGTGCTGGTCCCAAGAAAAAAAGTAGGAACGCGTGGAACGAGAAACATGAGACCTTCAAATAAATAAGTCTTTAACAGATATTGTAACTTCCCTAAAACGATATGATTAAGGCCTATATATTTTTAGTAAGAAGAAAAAAAATTATTGTTTTGAAAGGAAAATTAAGATGTTTTCAATTCCTCCTCTTAACGTCCTTCCCGACGAATTGTTAAAAGAATGTAATATTTTATACATCACTGTATTTACAATGCAGTTTAATGCAACTTTGTATGCTTCTAGCTTTATCAGCTGAACATTCTATAAACTTTTTCTTTTCCGGTTGAACATTCTAAAAGGTAACACGTCTTTTATTTTCTACGCTGCGGTTCCCCTTCGCTGGCTATTTTTTATCTGCTCAACACGAATACGTGATACACGTAGCCTGTATTCACATCGAAAGCGCTCGCCATTTGCGAACAAACAGCCGGGAAGGACGTTAAGAGGAGGAATCGAAAACATTAGTTCATTCACCGGCACAACAAAGCCAGTTTTAAAATGATATAAAGAGATATGTACCGGGTGCACATTTGGCCCAAAACAATATTGTCTTTGATCCCGATTTTCATAAGAGAATTTTTTTTAGCGATGAAGCTCTTTTCTGTTTGAATAAATACCTCAATAAACAAAAGCGCCGTATTTGGAGTGATGATAGCCCTCAGTTGTATGTTGAGACGCCGTTACATCCGGGAAAAGTGGCTGTTTGGTATGCTGGTAGAATCATTGGTCCGTATTTCTTTAGAAACGAACGTTAGTTCAAAAGTTTAATCAATGACAACCGCCACAGAAACACGATTACTGACTTTTTCGTTTATCAATTGAACGACCATGGTATGCAGAAGCTGTGGTTTGAACAACACAGCGCAACATCCCACACAGCCCGTGCTCTGGCATAGCTTCTTATTTCGGACCCGTGAATTGTTCTCCAAGATCGTACGATTTAACGCCGCTAGACTATTTTCTCTTGGGATATGTGAAATCACCGATAAACCCGAAACGACTGACCACTTAGAGGATAACATTCTACGAGTTATTTTCGATATATGATCACAAATGTTGGAAGTCCTGGAAAATTGGAGCTCCAGATTATACTTCGTCCAGATAAGCCGCGGCGGTCTAATGACAGAAGTCATATTTAAAATATAATTGCAGATCAACTTTTGAATAAAATAAATTTCATATCAATTTAAAAAACTATTCTTTGTGTAATTCCACTTCGACTATCTATATTCTTATAAAAACAGCCCTTATACAGCACTTCCCTTTAAAAAATCAGTTTTACGTAGAAGCTAATATTGATGGCAAATAGCACAGCCAACTTTGAGCAAAAAAGTTACCTCCATTTTCACAAAAAAAGAAAAAAACATCTTCATAAATCCTCGAACTGACAATCGTCTCTCCTTCTCAGCAACCAAAGATTTACTTATACAACTCAGTCGCAATTTCCACAATCTATTTTTCCGTTGTTTTATTACAAAGACCCCTTGATTATCTCAGCTTTTATTCCCTAATAATAGACTTCTGAAACATTTCACCTGCTGCTCTTGGTAAAGGCGCCTTTACCAACTTATCTGCCTATCTTAAAACTAATTGTCCGTTTCCTAATCTAGAGGCCGGAAGGTTTCTACTGATAACTTTTTTGATTTGTTTCTTTCCTTTTTTTATGCCATCGTTGGAAATTCAACTCATTATTTTCTGTTAAAAAGGAACAAGCGGACATTAGCTTTATAGCAGATATTATTATTATTATTACGGTTTCCAAATCGAAATTTTAAACAAACTATTAGACGTACAAAAAATTAGGATGGCAGCAGTTTTAATAGTTGGTAAGCTCCGGCACTGATTGCTTTCACCCGTCTAAATTTTCTCGAGGGTAATATGGGAACTACTAACAAGAAATATTACTGGAATAAAGCTTTCAATGATACCGCACACGTAGTTATTAATGGCTTCTACATCATAAACCAAATCACGACTAATGGATCTTGGCTTAGGAACGAGCTTAGCCTCACTTCGTAAGAAGTCAAATTTAATTGTTGTGAACGGGTTTTTTTGTGTTCATCTACACAAACGACGAAGAATCAGATTTTTTGTGTTTGTTAAAACACTAATTTCGGCAGCAGCAAAAGTGTACCAACAAAAACCCCTTTCACCACACTTAATAATGAAATGTGCCGCATTTGGGCATGAGTCAATATAACATCTGCTATATGAGTAATTTTTCGACGTCTATGCTTGTCGTTAATCAGTAATTGATGTCCAAAGTACATTTACTGAAAGTTTTTTTTTGTTTACAGGTTTAGTTTTAAATATATATTTTATGTGACTACGTTTCTATGTATTCTAAACACTTTTGTTATTATCGCTTTATATTTTGTTTGAAATTCATCTTTCATTTTATACAAAAAGTTTATTTATACCTTCTGAAAAAAAAACTTATACGTTACAAATTCCTAAGAAGAAAGTAATTCACTTGAATAGCAAAAATCTAAGACACTGTTTTCTATTCAATTTTCTAATTTGTATACACAGTTAAGGTAAGATTATACATTTATTATTCTTTCTGTTCCTCGTAGTAACAAAATTTATGTTCGACTCTTAAAAATATTAAAGTCATATTCAATTCGAGAAGGGTTTTAGGTGAGATAAAGTCCACCATATAGAATTTGCATACATATGTTCATACATACATACATTCCTTTTACAGTAGTTGGTTTAATTTTCGGCAATGATAGACATTACATGCTTATGGTATTAAAATCTCAACCTAGTTAAAAAACAAAATAGTTCGAAACAAATTTATTCAGCATTGACGTTCCGGATGTCTTTCAGTTCCTCTGGCATGGTTGTGAAGCCTAAGCCTCTTTATAAAAGCACATACATGTGTGATGGGGTTTAAGAAAAGCAATTTATTAACTTCGTCTGCACTTTGAAAGTGGAAAACAACTGTTTCTTTTCCCTGCCTACAACAGCACAATATTATTGAACAAAATGCTTTTTCATAACTAATGTCTAATATATGTACATAGCTCTCATAGCTCATACTTAAAATACCAGAACAATGGAGCTTTATTTGCTTTAAAACAATTAAAATGATACAAACTCTAAAGAGCGCTTTCGAAAAAATTTGTTGTATGCTGCTTGATATTGTGATGGCAGTGGATGTTCAACCTGATTTTGGGAATTCTTTAAATAAATCGGAAAGTATCCGTTAACATGCTAAAAAGTAATAACATCGTTTTCTTGGAACAAATTAACCGCTCTAATAATTCTTTAAGCGATTTTTGCTAAAATTTGTTTATCTGTGCATACAATAATTTAAAATAAAAAATACCTTACAATTTATGCCATATTCCATTTAAATTAAAAATAATTGCGAAAATAAATATGGACACTGAAACAATAATTAAAATTAATGATAAAGAAATATAAAAAGTAATTAAAATTAAATACCTCGGTTTTATAATCGATAAAGACCTAAAACTAAAAGAACAAACTGATTATATATGTAAGAAAATTGGGAAGAAGATTGGTTTTTTTAAACGGGTTAGAAATAATATATATCTCAAATAACGCCAATACATATGTATAACACAAAGCTTAAACTACACTTTGAATTCGGTTTCACAATTTTATGCACATGCTGCTGTTCAACAACACAAATAGAAAGACTGCAAAAACTGCAAAATAAAACTATGCGGTGAATACTAAAATGCAATATATACACTGCAATTCAACTAATGCTAGACACACTGACAAAAACTGGAACTAAGCACACTGCATTTTATTCAGAATATGAAAATGGGAATCGCACCGGATTATCTTACAGAACAACTTGGCTATGTGAGGAAAGTACAACCATACAACCTGAGAAACACTGAAAATTTCCGACTACCAAAGGTAACAGCAACAGCAATGCAACGATCTCTGTTCTTTAAAGGACTTAAAGTATACGATTTGTTACCAAACGATAAAAAAAACAAAAAGAAATATTAATATAAGTAGAAGAAAAATAACACAATTTGTAAAAATAGCATAGTCAATCATATTTAGTAAAGAGAAAATTATATATGTGAAATTTGTAAAGTTTTATAAATACTATTAATAAACAACTAAACTAAACTAAAAGCATTTATCGCAGGTATTTCCCAATTTGCAATGCTTTCAATTTTTTTTTTTTGCAATTTGTACAAATTAATTGTCATTAAAGTGTCCGTCACCATAAATTCTATAAACAATTAATACAAGTCATAATGTAAATTGTTAAGAAAAGGAAAAATAAATATAACTTACCTGAATACTAGGAGCAATAAAATTAATAAATATCACAGTAAAGTATAAAAGATGTAGCAACGATTTTGTTGCTGAAGATGATGCACAACAGGACGATGAAGTGGACATTGTGAAGAAATTGCGACGAGTTCTTTGTACCGGCGTTAAAATTTGTTCCGGCGCCATTAATAACGTAATAAAATGATTACATTAATATAAAACCCTGACTGGTTGCATACGGTAGTACATACATACATATGTATGTCTGCGACTGAGGACAAATTTTTTGTGGAATGATGAAGTTGCTTCAGTTATATTTTATTCCTTTTTAGTATATTACTATGTATGTAGTACATGCCCTTGAGAAGGCCAAATAGATATATATTCACTTTTTTCCTGTTTTATTAAGGGTGTAGTTTTGTTTAACAGCTGATTTCTGTTGTATTATGAGAAAAAGAAAATTGTTATTACTATACTATATACATATATATGAGTATTAAATATTATAGTAATCGGCAACAGTTTGGAAGTTTACTACGAAACTTTACTGTTACACAAATGTTGTGGAAGAATATTTAATTTTTTATTCGATTTTTCTTTAAGTCACAACAAAGCCTGTACACAATTGCTCTCTTTAGCTATTGATGAGAAAGGATGTAGAGAAAATGAACAAATTAAAGTAAACTCTCATACAACAGTATTATTTATAACTATACCACAGATAATCATTTTTTGTATAAATCTAATTGGAATTCTTAATGAAACACACTTATCTCTCTATCGTTTACAATATAAATAAATAGAAATAGTGTATTTGCAGCTTATTGGACCTTTTATTGTTTTTTCATATTAAAAATATCCTCTAAAATTATAAGAGAATATAAATTTATAGCATATCAATCCAAGTTAAATAATCAGAGGCAAATTTAAACGATTATTCTGTTTTTTAATGACTTTTTGCTACTTTCACCCTTATAACGACATATTCAAAAGTTTTATTTGCAGTTCAATAAAGAAAAGCGCTATCTTTTAATCATTAAAATAAATGAGGTCTTATGTCCAACTTTATACTTCTTTCATTATCATGCAATATTTAAATGCGTTTCTTTGATTAGAAAATGCTGTATGTACTTATATGCATATTGTTCTGATCTTTAAATCTGACTCAACATACATATAGTGACTTGCTATATGGGAGTTTTTCGGAAAATATTGGAGATGTGCCTGTAAGTAATATAAAATTAAATTGTGAAGCAGTATATACCTACCACTTAAAACAAAGTTTAAAAATTAAAAAAAAATAATTTAAAATCATTTTCGTATTATAATTTCAATTGTTTTGAAAAATGTTTAACTAATGAAGTTTTTATTTAAAGCAGACTTTAAAACAGGCTGTAAAACAATTTTTGGATGGCCTCAATTAATTATGAAAATCTTTAAAATTAAGCAAAAGATAAATAACAAAAGTTATATTTGTTAAAATGTTCGATGTATGATAAAAATTAAAATTATTACTCACGCAAGAATAAAAGTACAAAACAACCCGTTTAACAATATTGAATGCAACGGAAGCCGAACGGTAACATTTTTTTAGGAAACCTAGCGGAAAGAGAAGCAAATGACTAAGAGTTCAATACAAAACAAACGATACAAACAAAATATATATCGAGTTATTGACGTATAACGGATTATTAGCAAATCGAATTAAATTATTAAATTTTCAATTTTTTAATTAAGTAATAAACAAATTTCAATTTTCATCACTTTTAAGCAAATCCTGGTGTGTTGTTTTTTTTTTTTCCATGTTAATATAAATCATTCACTTTTATCTATTGTGTTTTCTTTCTGCTTTTGTTATAATTGTTGGTGTGTTTTTCTCATATTTTTTACTGGAGAGTGAGAAATCGAATTTTCAAAGGAATGTTGCAAAATCAATAAAATGAAATTTCACTTGTTTTGTCTTCTACTCGTCTTCTTATATAAATTTAACTTTTTAGAGAAAAATTCACATTACGTTTAGTAACACCAATTAAATTTTGAAGTTGGTATGTATTTGGTTTTTAGTTATATACGAACGTATTTTCCAATTGTGTGAAATTGCACTTAATATAAAAGAAATACCAACGACCGTATCTCCGTGTTTTCTAACAAAATCCAACACGAACCAAACAAATCTAAACAGTTACTAAGTCACAGTTGCATATTAAAGTACTTATATATTGAACCATTGTTAGTATCAGAGTTGGGTAAACCGTTTATTTAGTTTATAAATTTGAATTGCAAATTAACAAGGTGCAGATTTACACAATGCCCTATTTCAATTTTTTATTAAAGTAGAATTTCATCGTGCGTTTAAACGATACAACTTTGGCTGCTATATAAATTTTGCTAATAACTTTTAATCTGTAAACAGTGAAATTTATACAAGCAAGTGTCAAAAACGGTGTGCGGAAATAAGCCATATTCAAATTGAATTAATCGCTGTTCAGCTGAATTAAATTAACTACGAATAATTTTATACCAAAATGATAGACTTGGTGATAGCTGTAAAATATTTATGTGAGAAACTTATGTATATAAGAGAAATAAAAGAGTACAATCTAAGAAATGACCTCTCTAAAAAGCAGATGAAATGTAATGAATACTGTTTTTGAAAAGGCTTAAATAATATATATACATATACCCAAATCTTTACACAAAACATAATATTTCTTATGGGAATATTAAATTTTGCAATCACAAAAATTTTGTCTGCAATTCTCTCGTTCGTCGTTCATTTACCGTTGAAATTTAAAAAAGAAGCAATGAACAGAATGAAGAGCTAGTTCTTATGATTTCGTTCTGCTTACCACGATATCATGACAATGAAAAACCAACTCAATAATTTAATTTTTCGCGTCCATCGGCAGAATTTTTCATAAGATAACGCTGAAAATATATTTTTAAGATGCAGTTTCCCATGTTGACTGCTTACTTACGTAAAAAAATAAGGCGTAAATTAAGGTAAATAAAGGAAAAAAACAAATTTCACTCCGCTGGAGGTCTGCCCAAAATTTCTACCCAATGCATCGTATTCATTGCTCAAAAAATATTTTGAACTTGAATGAGGAATAAAGTGCGCCTTTATAATAGATTTTTCTCCAAGAAACTTAGAATTATATATCATGCTGAACTAAAACCTACCAATAATATCGTGATAGCCTATCATCGAAACTTTAACTGCATTTCTCAAGTGTGATTTTTTATGGTATAACTATATTGCACTATTGAAACCATGTATTCGTGCATAGCATTAAAATGAGTAATTTATTAGGTTTTTGTTTGTTAGCTTTTTGTATAAGATTTTTATTTTGTAACTAAGCTTTAATAACGCATATAAAAAACAATGTCTTTTTAAATTAAATTTTTAGCCGCCGTTGTGCGGTTTGTTGAAAACGTCGCCAGCTTTATTTTAACTCCGAACGCTTTCTTTCAAAGGAATAAATGACACCCTATTATAATCTGTTTATTATTAAAAGTTCAAGGCACCCTGTACTATGAGATTGAAAGCACGTAAACAGTAAATATAAAACTATTGCATAAAAATTTGTAGGATTGGAAAATAAGCGTAGCAATGGCAGCAAATCCAGATGAACCGTTTGAAAATCCGGATGTAATTTATATTTTATCTTTTTGTTATATAACTTATGTAATTTCCTTTCAACTTCGTTTCAGTTTGATGAGGAAGAAGGCGAAGAACAATTTGTACCTACCAATGCTGGTCGTAAACGTTTGTTTAGCAAAGAACTAAGGTGTATGATGTATGGTTTTGGTGACGATAAAAACCCGTACACGGAAAGTGTCGATTTACTAGAAGATTTGGTAATTGAATTTATTACCGAAATGACACACAAAGCAATGGAAATTGGCCGCACTGGGCGAGTACAAGTTGAAGATATTATTTTCTTGGTGCGCAAAGATCCAAGAAAATATGCACGTGTTAAAGATTTATTGACAATGAATGAGGAGTTGAAAAAGGCGCGCAAAGCTTTCGACGAAATTAAATATGTCGGTAAGTTACAGGCAGCATATACGGTGAAAGTCTATAGGGTTTTTGAAATATTTACATATTTCCCTCACTTCTGAAGAATTCCTTTAGTTCGCTCGTGAAATGTAAATTCTTTAGATGCTTTCGTTTTTTTTTTGCCGTTCGGAACATCTTGTGTTTAATGTTTCGTTAAATGTTAATTATCTTTAATTGCCCTGTTTGCCAAGCCTTTTCTTATTCACAACATACAGAATTATACTCACTAAGGAGATCTTTTACAAGCCTATAGAAGGAAGGCTTTTCTAATTCCGACCTTTTATGAATTCGATCTTTGGTACTTCTAATGTTTCATCTATATATGTGTTTTCCCATTGTCGCCCATGTTATACAATGGAATTTAATAAAACATTAATTTTTGTAGAGATATTTTTTTTGCAGACGTGCATGATTTAATTTGTATTTAAATCGATTGAATATTTGGGAAGTTTTAAAGCTATTGAAATGGACGCCTACTTGTCAATTATACACAATTCATGTAGTTATCTACCCGGCAAGCATTTATATTAAGATGTTTATTATTTTCAATAATTGAAGATAGAATAGAAAAAAAAACAAATTTTAAGCTTCTTAGCTAGCAGAGTCCATACAAATAAAGGAAAATATCTTCATAAACTTTAAATTGGTTAGTTTGTATCTCGCTTGATTGAATTATTTGTAAACTACGGCGAGTAAAGAAAACGAATTGCCGCTAACTGTATTAAATTTATAGACTGCCAGATTTGAAAATTCGATTTGAAATACCAAAACTCGCATTCTCTGAAAATCCATTGGCTTTAAGAATATACTAAGACAAACTGTTGCAACATGTTACAACTGTACCCTAATAAGGAAAAATTATTGGAGAATGTGATAAAAAATTTACCATTTAAAAAAGTGCGCTTGTAAGAGCATGGACAGTTGTCATGATTTACATTTAATACAGCAATTCAAGAATTAACGATAGAATTTTAAAATTTTTAATTATGAATCTAGTTTTTAATATATATTTTAGTAAATGTTTTTTTTTAATCAGACATATCAAACAAAATTTTTTTAGCTTCGAGTAGAGATCTTTTTTTTTTGTTTTATTTAATAAAATTTTACGTCAACATTAATGAAGAAGGTTCAGAAATCACAAGCATTAAAACAGGTGTACCACAAGGACCGACTCTGTACACATCATTTTCTTCTGATATGCTGACAAACAAGGATGTAGCACCCAGCGAATCAGCAACCATAGCATCACATAATGTTTAAACGTAACCTGATTTCATAATTGATTAAAAAGTTATAGGGAACCGCTTCCTGATCGAACATTGATATCATTTAGAAATATCAGTCAAAATCTCTTAGCTCTTTAATAGATGCTCATTGGTATATAAGGAACATTTTTATTCACAATGACCTTAATATTCCAAATATAGCAGATGGAAATAAAAACTATACCACAAATTATTTGAAAAGACTTAGCGACCATCATAATATTCTCGCAATAACTCTTTTAGATCACAGTAATGAAGATAGACGATTTTAAAATGCCTATATATATTAGATCTCCCCTTAAATCTTCAGCTTTATTAACTCTGGGATTTTATAGATAGATGGTGATATTCTTTAAAATTCTTAAATGAAGCTGTTGCGTTTATTTATTGTTATTATTAAATTTGCTTATTATATTGTTTATAGATTGTAAATGAACATTTTTTAATAAAAAAGATTTAATGAAATATAACTAATTTTTAGTTTTCTTTTTGCAGGTAGTGAAGCTAAAATTAAATGACAAAAATCTAAATTGCCAATAGGAAGCAACGGTTCTAGTAAATAATCTTTTTTATTATATTTCTATTCTAAATAATTATTTTTTAAGTAATAAAAAATACAGTAGTTTTTTTTATTTAAACTAATCAAAGTAATCTTCAATGTCAATGTCGGGATTTAGAATGTCATCTCCAAATGGTGTCAAGTCAATACCATTTAGTATAAGATTTTCGCATGTTTCCGCCAATTCTGTGTTTCCAATCAAAATAGCTCCTCTTAACTTGCCTTCTTGAAGCACGAATTTTATATATTCCTGGCCTGGTGTGCTACGTACCAACAGCTCATAGTTTGTACCTAAACCTTGACCATTGTGGCGACCCAACAAAACGACTGGAAAACCAAATAACTGTGTAACATGACCAAAAAGTTCAAAACAAAAATCTTGATACACAGTTTCCTTGCTAAATGCTGCGGCCATACTACGGCCGGCCATGCTTCCCATTTGTCGTGCCTGGGTCCACAAACGCATTTGAAACCAATGTTCACCATTAGGCCATGATGCAGTGCACACATCACCAGCTGCATAAATAAACTCATTCGAGGTCTGCATCATTTCATTAACTTTTATGCCATGATCTTTATCACATAAAATAAGTTCTGGGTTAGAAATATAATCTAGTCTTGGGACAACACCTGTAGCTGATACCACAAAATCGCAATTGATTATTTCACCAGTAGTCAAATAAATATTTAAAGAGGTTTTGTTGTCATCGTCCATCACTTTTTCCATTTTATCTATAAGTGCTTTAAAATGTATTATAGGTTTAGTTTTGGTGGAATCCGAAGCAGATCCCCTTAAATTAAAATGTTTATGCCAATCGGGACCTAGGGCTGCTCCCCTTTTAAAATCACTACCTTCCACTGGTAATATTTCATCATAACGCAAACGTTTAATCACACCTTTTGTTGAACAATCATCTTTATCGGTATGTGGTTTCTGATGAATACTTTGCTGAAAAAAATACGCAGCTCCTGGATCTATAAACGTAGATGAAATATGATTATCTTTCACTACCCAATGTACTTCAACGCCTTGTAATTCGTGAGCCAGTTCAGTGGCAATGCCACCATTTCCTACCAATACAATTTTCAGAGCAGATTTAAGTCTCGTTTGTAATTCTAAAACGGAATCAGTGTCACGTATTCCCAAAACCAGAGCATTATTGTCTTCAATAAGACGTGGTGTACCTCCAGTGCATAGGCACAGATATTGATAATGAATAATTTTGTTTTCCTTGGTCAAGATAAACTTTCTTTCTGCTTCGATTTGTTTTAGTTGATCTATCATTGTTACAATAGCTGGAGCTAAAAATTTGCTATCTACACCCGTAGATATCATTGATAATGTTCTCTCCCGGACATCGAATTTATGCAAGTATCGAGCCACTGGCTCCAAGTTCGCTACAGTTTTAATTACAGAAGATTCCGTCAACAGCAATATCGATTCGTCGGGACAACAAACAGCTATCGTTTCAGCACAGGTGACGCCAGCAATTCCACCTCCCACAATAACAAAAGTAAATTTAGACTCTTCTTGTATCCCGGCCATTTGATTCTGTTTATGTATGTATGTGTTTTTTATTATTTATAGTTTAAATCAGTATAATTTATAAAAATAGAAAACAAGTTAGTTGCAATTGTATGACTTTTTAATTCTTTGCTTGAACTTGATCGTAAAATTCACTGTAATCAAATTCTCGATAGGGTACATCATATGTTAATAAACCGTAGTCTTTGGCCTTTTCAACAGCCACTAACAGCTGGAAGTGTTTTTTCTGACACAAACCGGTTTTCGAATAACTTAGCACTTCGCCAGATTGTGGTGAAATAAACTGTTTTATTAGTTCAATATTACGATAGTCTAGTACCAAATACTCATCCCTGCAAATAGGACAGGGATTTCCGGTGCTTATAACGTCCTTGCGAATGCAAGTCTTGCGTGTTTTGCGTGGTGGAAACAAGCCTTTGTGATTGCGACGATATTGTTCCCACACAAATTGATCACCATAAGTTTCTTGGTACGCTGAACTCTTTAAATAGCGAATTGATGTCTCCACCGGTATTTTTTGTGAACGATCTTTTCGTAATAATTTAAGTTCTTTTTCGGTTAATTCACGTTGTTCTTTTACATCTACCGAGCCGCCTCCATCAGCTGCTAAATCGCTGTCAGATGGTTCTTGTTGTTTATTCTCACAACCTACAGTGCATGCGGTTTGCAATGTTCTTGTTAAAGGAAAAGATGAACCCGTGTTACTGAAAGCTATACGCGTTAGTATATTTCCGAATCCACGAGAAACTGAAAGCATTTCGAATGAAAAATATATTTCCTCACTACAAATGTCAAAAAACTAGTAACGTAAAATGATTTATCTCTCGATTATGCTCTGTGGGAAAAGTTATGTAAAATGTAAGAGATATTAAACAATTGTTACACAATGTTGCCAGACTGCTATTAAAGGTTCCACAGCTGATGAACTTATTTAATGATTAGAGAATGTATTTAAAAACTTGAAACAAAATTTACCCCCCAAAATTGGTATTTTCAATTAAAAATAATAATAAATACGTTTCTTTAAAATGTTCAGAGGCACGCAACTCAAAAATACTGGCCTTACTTTATAGCATAGATAAAATAATAATCTATGCTTTATAGTACTTAACTTTTTCTGTTTTCTATTTCATTGGATACATTTTTTTTGTTTGATTTGATTAGCTTCGCTAAACTAGATTTGTTCTGATTTTGCTAAGAAAAGAAAAATATATGCAAATTATAAATAAATAAAACAAATGTCAGATTAGAAATATATATTAAATTAAAATTGTAGACATTTTGCAAGCAAACTTTGCAAGGAACAAAAATAAAATGTGAAAGGGCAAAGAAATAGATGATTGGTAACTTTTGAATTTTGTATATCAAATTAAAAGTTTAAATTCAAATGTGACATAATAAATAATGGTTCAATTATAGTATCGAAAGTTTAATTTGAAAGGTTCCGATGGATTAAGATTAGTTAGAAGACCCAAAAGACAACGTATTTATCTATGCTATATAAAATGCAATAACATCTACAGCGGAAGTTGTATCTTGGTCTCGGGATGTTTTTCATGCTATGGCATAGGCGTGATTCGTAGAAAATCTATGGGAACTTTTAGATAAAAAAAAATAGACCACAAAAATTTTTTCAAAAACGCGGAAATTGTCTGGAATGAAACTTCTTCAAAGGTATTATTCTATTTAATTGATTTAATGCTTCGAAAATGTGCTGCAATTTAAAAATATTATGGACGCGGCACAAAATATGGAATCTTTTTACCACTTACCGGCAAGTAATTTTTTTCCGCTTTATACCTTTTATTGATTTTCTTTGATTTTAAATGCTTTAATGAACAATTATTTTTGTTTTAATTTACAATTTAGTTAAATTTCTTTTTAGTAAACAAAAAATAATATATTGCAATTTAAATTAATTACATTTTTAAAAATTTATTGAAAATTATCATTTCGTGCTTAGTTTTGTCCGATACAGTATATTTTTAGAGCGAAAATGTAATGAATTCAATGTATTTTTGGGGATAAAATCTTCCAGTTTAGGTATTTGACTTGAGGAATTTAGGGGCCGTTGTCTTAAATCTTGGATCTGATACCATAGATTATATTTGTGCAGATACATTCTCTTTGGAAGATAATTTTAATCCTTCATTTGAAATTTAAGCCTAATGGTAGGCAACAGCTTACTATTTATTTTAAAGTGTAATAAAATGAGAAAAGTAGTTGGTTTTTAAGATCAGATGGTTCTAAGCTAACTATAAACTGACCGACATTTTAAGCCAATTTACATATATATTTCTGATAGCAACTACTGAAATTTGGGAACTGCCAAATTCAACGAAAACTATTAAAAATTAAAACATTATTAAAATAGCTCCTTTCTCACAGACTTGAAAAATGCGCAGTAAATAATGCATTCTGTCGGAAGCTACTGTTAAAAATATGTTTGGTGCAAACTTGTACAAGTTTATGCAGGAAGTAAAGTAAATATCTTAACGTATTGAAATTGGTAGGTAAATAAATGCAGCTTCAATGATGCATTAGCAGTATGCTTTTTATTCCTTGCAGTCATAACTAAAACATGTTTAAACCTGCTTCTAATACACTCGCATGTTCTTCTAAATCACATATTTGAAAATTATTTAACAAATTTTGAATATACCGTTTTGGCATTATTTAACAGCATCAGTATCTATCTCATGATAAAATTGCATACTTAAAATTATTTTCTTGGACCACGGTCTATAGCTTTAAACTCTTTCAAGTGCTTCTTTGAAGAAATAGCAATTTTAAAATTTTCTACAATAATTTTAACTTCTTATTGATGTCTTCATTCATCTCCCAATTTAAATGTAAATGGATGAACCATCTATTTGTTGCATATTTAACTGACGTTCTACCACTAAGGTACTAAGGTAACTAACAAAATGAATATTAGCTTACCTCACCACTAGGGAAAACGTCTCTTTATAATTTATAGGACTCGGTTTTTCTAAGTCTTTACTCTTAACTGGAAGTTCAGTTTAGTTTCAGTAAATAACTGTTTTTCTTAGATAAATACGTAAGCGATTCCTTATATATTCGCAAGGTCAATTATAATTGATTTCTAGAATAGTGTTTTCTTGTGATTTTTCAACTGGATTTTTACTATTTTTGCCTAAACAATCATCAAACTGACATTAACATGAGACATCATTTGGTTCTTCCTTATCGTAGAATATAGTACATATTATTACAGTTATTCCTTTTAATAAACGTTTTGTTATTTTGAATTTTTTTATTCCAGATTATTATAATACAATATTTTAGAGTTTTAAATTAAGTTAAACGATTTATTCAATACACGCAAAATAAACATGGTGGTAACTTTGTTATCTTTTTTTACTGATGACCCCATTTGCGCAGCAAGTGGTGCTTATATAGTTGCTTTAAGCGGTTTTCGTACATAATAAGTATATATTCTACTTCAACATCATTTTATATTGTTGTTGCTATTATCATTCAGTTAAGGCACCTGCTTGAATGTATATTTTGTTTTGTTCCGTGTTATTTGTTTTTGTTTTCTGTTGTTAACTTATTTGTTAGAATTTATAAGCATGTTGTTGTTGCCTTGTGTGCATAAGATTTTTTAGAAATATACGCAGTTTGTAAAATGCACAGTGGGTCGTTTTCTTTTTTAATTTATTTTCTTTTAAAAAATTTACTTTTAATTATTTTCTTTTAAAACTTAAATTGTAACAATATAAAAACTACATCTCGATTTCCATGCATTTTTGTCCAGAAGCTTTCGATTGTTCGAGGTAACATTTCAGTACCCTTCACTAAAAACTCCTAATTCAATTCATTTTATTGTCTCTAATAATATTTACAAATTTACTTACAAAGAGTTTAAGGATTTTTCCTATTTATCCTTAATTTTTAAGTTAAGATGAAACTTTTCAAAAACCTTGTGAAATTTTTGTTATAGTAAAACCTTAAAACTACTTAATTGACTAATCTAAAGCGGGAGCTAACTCAGCTATATGGCTATGTTTAGAATGAAAACATCTAGTATTGAAAGTCTCATACGGTTTATATATTCTGAAATGCGAACAAATCAACTTTTGCGATTTTATTTATTTATTTAATTTAAGTCTATGATTTTATAATTCTTACAGACTATTAGTGCATATTCATTTATATATCTATAAAACTAATGAAGTTTCCTGATAAGTAGTCCATGGTTAACCTTATCAAATGCCTTGCTAAAATCCGTATAAACAACGTCAGTTTGCATTTTATTGACAAAACCACGATTAACCAAAGTTGTGAGTTGTAAAAGATTAGTAACAGTAGAACATCCTCTACGAAAGCCATGCTGGCTAGACAATAATATTGAAGACACTTGATGGCACAAATGATCCGTAACTAATTTTTCAAATAGCTTAGGTATTACACTCAGTTTAGCAATTCCTCTGTAATTTCTAATATCATTTTTTTTACCAGACTTCCATATTGCTGGAAATATACCAAATTTAATTGAGTAATTGAATAACATTGTAAGAGGAGTTACAAAAGCCTCTGCGCAGTTTATAAGAATGCAACTTGGAACATTGTCAGGTTTACTCTTATACGAATATTTTAGTTTTTTCAAGCCATGAAGTACAGATATTTCATCCAAACATTACAGTAAAAAAGCCTGACTTTCAACATTGTGCATTGGTTGTCCATTACAGTTAATACCCTGATCATTCGCATAGGTAGATGAAAAGAATTTTGCAAATAGGTTACTTATTTCAGTATTATCATCTGATTCACATTCATTTAATGTCATAGAAGGTGGAAAGGTAATAGATTTTCTCTTTATATTCACAAAATTATAAAAAGACTTAGGATTCTTCTTAAAGTTGTTCTTAATTTTTGTCAGGTAACAGTTATAACGTTCTTGATTTAATTGTTGCTGTGGAATAATGTGTGGGAAGATTATGAAATAACTTTAGGAGTTTGTTGCATTCTGCCCAAATTGGGACTGCATCGCATATAATTGCCCGAAATACAAGTTTGAAAATCAACATTTTATTTTCAATACTTAATGATGCGTTTCTATTTATTAAAGGGTAAATAGTTCTAATACGCATGTTACATTAATTAATGATATATGATACGTGATCTCTATAAGTTAGTTTCAAATCAAGAATCACACCTAAATACTTTACATTGTTTTCCAATTTGATTTCGGTATTGTTTAAACTTATACAGTTTTGGGGAATACATCTCACGATTTCCTTTTTCTGGTAAAATAAATTGCTCGATTTATTTGTTATAACTGATATGATGGATTTTATTTAAAGCAATCGTCTTTTACAAAATTGAGTAGTTGATGATTTATAATTATGCTAATTTTCATACGTTTCATTCACTAAACTTTTTGTAAAAAACCTGTTTTGTAAGTATGCACACCTTGAGAATGCTTCCGCCAAACGGTTTTCCTCACGCTTAGCAGCATACATCCTGCCATTATAACTAATGTCGTTATTCACTAAAAATGTTTTGAAATCGATATTAATATGCACCTCCATTATCCGCCCATAGATATTGTTTTATAGACAATTTGGTCTTTCGGCTAATGTGTATAGTCCAAATATATATTTGAAAATACGCAAATATAAAGCAAGATTTGTAGAATCATGAAGCGAAATATCTTGATTTAGCAATAGAGGATATGTAAAGATTTTGCTTTAAGCTGAGTATTTTCGAAAAGGTTTAACCAGCTTTTATGGGTTAATTGATTTAGCTGGATAGACTTTAAACATATGAGTATGGACAATGCCGCCTGCTCCTTTTTCATATTAATCTGTGGGCATTACTTTACGTCCACTAACAACTCCCTAAAAATAGCTATGGATTAAAATATTTTTAAATTTGAACACCCCATCTAGAGTGTTAAACTGACAAGCAACAATTCAAAATGCTGTAAAACATGCTTCAAATCAGCAGGTTTTCATATGATCAATATCATCTATCCAACTTAATATCATTTGCTATTTCACTCAAAATGGTAGCCACTTCACATTAAGACATTAGTTTTACGGCACCTGGTAATTAATAAAAGATATTCTTTTTCCTCTAATTCTTTATACTATGGTAAAGACTGCATAAGAGAGATATAACTAAATTTAGTAATTTTGCATCAGCAGACCTTGAGTCTTTTTTATGACAATGTTTTATTTTTAGAATCTCTCAGTTGCCGGTTTAAGCTCCTACAATATTAAATTTCATCACTTGCTCATGGAGTTTATTATGTGTTAATTTTTTTAGTTGGCGTCATCATAATCTGCAATTATTTTAGAATTTGTATGAATTTCTAGATTTGTCTGGATTGTGTTAGCTTCATTATTAATATGTTGAAATAGTTCTCCATTGCAACAGTGGTTTCGTTTTTTTTTTGTGTAGTGCAGTAATTATTATTTAGAATTCGAATGAAAATATCACCAATAAAATTGGGAATTGAAAGTAATTTGTTTTATAAACCGTTTGATATCTGAAAGAATTCTTATGAACTCTATGTACATGAGGTAACGTAAAAAATAAATAATGCGTAGGTATGTATCCTTAAGTTTTTTTAATTGTCTCAAAATGTTAAAATCGCTCTAATTCACGTTCCATTAGCTATGAATGAAATTTTAAAATTCTTTCTTTTTCAATAGTCTTATGTATTCGAAACGAGCAAAAATTAAAAGGGCTTAAAAATGAACTTTGAATCTTAATATTAAGAATAAGCAAAAAAAAACTTTAAACAAAAATAGTGTGATTCAAAAGAAAACGTGGTATAAGCTAAGCCCAACACTAGCTAAGGTGTGGTATTTAATCAAAATGCAGCTTTTTTAAATTTCACTAAAATTCCCACAAAAAAAGTCGAATTTTTCGAAATTCTTGGGAAAACCTAAGTTCTAGCAAAATGCGAAAATCGCTAAAAAAAATTAAAAAAGTTCCTTCCTATACTGATTTTATATAATTTAGTTTTTTACTTTTTAAATAAAGAGATTCCTTCAGTTGCAAATACTAGAACGAAAATCTTTTTTGTGTAATCTTCTATGTTACTGGAAAAATTCTCTATCTTTTTTATTTTCTCTGTGGCTGTGTCTCTCTCTCGTGGAGCATAACAACCCAGCTGTAAAAGTACACATTACATAAGCGATTACATAAGCTATACTAAGTGGTAGTCAGTGGTGATGCGTTCGCTTATTTCGCCATTTACATTTAACATAGAAGTGTCATAGGCTGTTTAATCGGTGCGCTCTCGCTTACAAAGTAAGCGACGACGTCATCAAGTGCCACTACAATTCAGTTTACATTGTAAGTGGAGTAGAAAGCAACGTTGATTACAAATTTACTTGCGCATGTTAGGTATGGTTAACGTGTGGTACCACTATTGCAGGGATTTTGTAATTAAAAGAATAATGCATGGATCGCTTTGAAGTCTATATGTATAAATGTAGAATGTATGTGACCTAATAACAGTTGTTATTTATTTTACTGTTAATTTATCATTAGGGTGCATTTAATTTCTTAAAGTGCAATAATACTTACCACAAAATTGCCCACATTACAAACCGAAATGCGGCGCAAACTTTTACACGAACATCCAAGAAAAGGAAATATTATATAATAATATATTAAAAAATATTTTTGTATACTAATTTTATACATCGATTACAGCTGCATTACATAGTAAGTACTTAGATGCTTCGCTTACGAAGTCATATGTGCGTCATCGTACTTCGTTTCATTTACAGCTGGCAAGCTGTGATTCTTAAAGAGGCTCCAACTTTCGCTCTTCTAATGCTTTACTTATCAACTCTTTTTAATAATTTTAAACACGACTACAGCTTTAAATTGATTTTTGCCATTTATTTTTTTCAGCAGCTAATTGATTGTGGCTACTTAGCAAACATTATTCCTCATGTAAGCAACAAACACCGCTCTTGTAGTGGTCAGAATTTGCAGACGAACTCAGTTTACTAATTTAATTTTAAGTCCATTCAATCATTAACACAGTTGTTGTTTAAGTGTATTTGAAACAATTATAATTATTAACAATTATAATTATAAACAAACGAAAATGTAAATTACAAATTACAAAAAAATTACATTAAACTTTGGTGCTGAATCCAACACTGGCATGCATTTTAGATGCATCTGAGTTTTATTTTAACATAATATGCAATAGCAAGCCGCTAGATCCATTATTATCGGCGTCAGCGTTACGTTGTCTTGTTTATTCCTTTAATAAACGTTTTGCTTATAATAACTTTATTACTTTAACGCCTAAAACCTGCTGTATCAAATTTTATGTTTATTAACTTTCTACTGTTGTCGAGTGAAGACGACAACGTACACACTTCGGCTCGACTATTGCCTAAGAGAGGGAGCTTTTATATTGTTTTAAGGTTTCTAGCATTTACTCTAAAACTCTACCTTAATGTCACCAAATGTAGATGAAGGTTTTATCATCATTCAATGCAGGTGTTTGGAATTTTACTGTTGCATATTGTTATTGTTTTGTATTCATAATATATCTTACAAACATCTTAATTTTTAAACAGACACAATAGGTCATTTCAATTTCGTTCACTTAGTAATAAAATCTATTCCGAACGAAGGGAAAAAATCCGATCTCATAAAAATACCATGAAATTTCACAATTATCTAGCAGTCGTCAATTATTTTTCTGTTTTGGTAAACTCCTAATTGCTTACTGCTTTTAATGCTACTTTAAGACCATCCTATAAATATTAACATTGATACATCGTAAACCGATTTAAGTTACTCAGTTTCGAGTTTCAAATTGTTGCCTCATTAGACTAATTTGAACTTGCTCTAAGTTTAATTTTGCTATCCACTAATCTAAGGAAAATGACTTGGCCCATCGAGTATAGGGCCCTTCAAAATATTGCTGCATTATAATTTTAATAATTTACGTTTCTTTTAGAAGTTTCACTTTGATATCTTCAATAGTTCAAATTTCTAACTGTTACCTAACCACTGTGCGAAAGCAAGAGAAAGAGGCGTAAGCAATTGTTATTTCTATTTGAGATTGAATGCTGGATTTTGCTAGAAAAAATTAGTCCAGAAATGTAAGAACACATAACTGCGAGATATGAACTAGATTAAGATTCAAATGCAAATTAAGATTTAAGCTTTTAAATTATGTTGTGCGAATTAAATCTGGTGGTTATGGTTCTATACATAAACCACGTAAATATTAACATTTCGTTCCTTTTTTTACAAAATTTACGTGAAGAAGTTAAAGTGTGTGTTGCATTTATTTTTTGTGAAATTTTGATTATTTAGATTTTGCGAAAAAATATCGTTTTAATGGTGAAAACTGGGCTGTTTGGTGTAATTTCGAAGACTCATTTCTATTGTCCATTAGATCTATAACATAAAAAATAATATGTAAAAAATATAAGCCAGGCGCTGTGTTTCACTTCTGTTGCATTGTGTGTCTTCTATTGAAATGCGCAAATACGCTGTTCATTTATATTTTAATAAACGCCTAGAAATTATGGTTTTAAGTATTTGGTTATATTGTTAAAATGAAAAATATAGATGTAAAGTTTATAAAAATTAAAATGAAAGATGGTGTTAAATTAATCTTGCAGATTAAAAATTTTACCACAATTAATTCAAAATAACGGATAAAAACTCGAGCTTCTAGAAAAAAAGTTGATAAAAAAAGCTGTAAGAACTAGTAAATATTTAAGAAAAGCTTATTACGTACATACTCGTGCATATCTAACAAAAACAACAAAATTTACAGTAAAAACAACAGCAAACCTTTTCAATGAAAGTGTTATTGTAACCATTGGCAGTAGTTAAGTGGTCGTTTTAACAAATTCAAATTATATTATCGGCATTAGTAGTATTTATGGAGCCGCAGCGAAAGGACACAATTTTAACGAAATTCAAATTTTAGATCACGTGCCTTATAAATTTTGTTTTAATATGTTTGTATGTGTGTACATTTAATACATTCACTCTATATATAGTGTTACTGTTACATTTAAATTTAAGTGACTTATTAAATTGTAATGCGTGTTTGCATTGTAGTGTACACGCGTGTGTGTGAGTATGTACCGTGTTATTAGTAGCCTGTTAAAGGACTGGCTGACTAGAATAAAAAGTTATTAAGATTTAAGAACAAGTGAAAAACGAAAAGAATAAATCAAATTGTTAAAAACAAATAACAAAAAAAAAAAAACAAAAATATTTGCTTTAAATTAAAAAAAGAAAACAAATATTAATCAATACTTAAAACAAGTAAAATTTATTTAAATTCATTAATCCCTTATGAATGGATTGTACTCCTTAAATGTTGGCGAATATATTCGTACATTAGCGAGTTGATATTGAAACGAGGTTGTTGCTTTTTCAGTAAGTTGTTTGATAATTAAAGTGCTCCGCAGCGCTAGGGAAGTCAAGAAATTACAAATAATATAAAATATATATTCGTGATAATATAAACAGTTGACGCCAGTGCAACGTGCTTAAGGTGAGTGAGTGAGTCAACTTGTTTTTTTTTGTATTTTCCTAAGTTAATTTAGTATTTCATTTAATATTTCGAAATTTTTGTTTTTGCCAAGCTGCTGATTATGGAAATAAATCAATTAAGATAGAAATTTTATTATTAATATTTTTCAACTCAATAGTTTCCTGATCAGTTGTGCTTTAACTTTACGTGTAATAGAAACAAGAACAAATTCACAAAATACACAAAAACATCGTTTACTAGGGAAACACAAAATTATTTTTCAATAATAAAATTTGGACACGAAAACAAATAGAAATTATAATCAAAAGCCAGCAACACGTCACAAATTGAAATTCAACCTTTAAAGGCTTTACGTCAGCCTAGTTGCTACAAAATAAAAAACTAAGAATTATTTCCAAAAAAATGTTTGGCTTTATTTCAATAAACTTTTTAATGCTTTTTAGAAATTAAAAATAAATGAAACTTTTTAATAAATAAGCTGAACGTAATTCTAATTCTAAGCTATTTCAGATTAAAGTATTTCAAGTTTCTCTTTGCGTTAAATTGCTAGTTTCTTAGCTCTAAATTTCCCCCTAAAATATATAGAACATATTTTAATTATAATTATTATTATCATTAATTATTAAGTTTACGTATGTAAAACTTTACAAGTAAAGTAATTAATTTCATTTGTAAAAATATGCCACATTTCTATATATTTTTGTGTTTAAGTGTTAATTTCATTAACAAAATAAAATCATTTTTCAAGATATAAAAAAAATATCGGGTATTTCAGCAAGAAGTTTGTTTTTCAATTGTCGCAACACCATCAACATAACAGTTTTCATATTTACTTGTTTGACGTATTCGTAGTAGATGCATTGCAATTGTTACAATGAATCCAATTTCGCACTAAAATCGCATTAAAATTATTAAAATCCACTATGAAAAGTTAAGACCGCTATTAAGAATTTGTTCGTTAAATTTGAGTCAACAGGCTCGATACTAAATGTGCGAACACTAATGCTACAGTGTTGAAGCAGATACAAACTTAACAATTTTTCGACGTTCTCAAAAATTGGGTTTATTCAAAAACACAACATGGCGAATGTTGCGTAAGGATTTGACTTTGAAGCCTTACAAGATTCAATTGGTTGAAGAAATGAAGCCGACCGACCATTCACATCACCGTAGATTTGCTGAATTCATTCAGGACCAACCGGAGGGTTTTTCTGTAAAAATCATTTCTTCAGATGAAGCCCATTTTCACTTGTTAGGGTATGTCAGCAAGCAATATTGCCGCATTTGGGCTTCTGAGAATCCTAGAGCGATTATTAGGAAGCCTTTGCATGCTCAACATGTCACTGTATGGTGGGCTATGTAGTCTGGAAGCATAATTGGGCCGTGTTTTTCGAAGTTGAGGCTAAAAATGCGGTAACGATCAGTGGATCACGCTATTGCGATATACTAACAATTAAATTTTAGCCCATTATAGACAATATGGATATCACTGACGTGTAGTTTCAACAGAACGGTGCAACACAGCACCGATTTCCCGATGGCATAAATTCGTTTCCGTGGACGTGATGGACATTTGCCAAATATCATTTTTCATTCACAATTGCCGAACTTTTCTCTTCGTAGTACAATAAAAATTTGAATCATATTATAAAATATTGGTTTTATTTTGTTTCAGAAAACAAACTTCTTGTTGAAAAACTCTTTAAAATTATGTTAAAGTGTAAATTAATTCTCATATTCTTTCTTATTTTAGTTTTAATTAGGTTTATTTCCAAACGTACTTTTTCTTTGTTTAGTTTCTAATAACAAACAATTTCGTAATATTTTTAAGAAATATACGACGCGTCGTAAGAAAAGAAACAGCACAATGCATTTGTATGGGGAAAGCATATCCATATGGCTATGGCTTGTATTTTATTCAAATCCTGAAGATACTTAACTGTAAAGCAAAACAAACTAAATAAGACTTATAATCAGTCAATAGAACAAAAATGTTTTAAGATTTGGAATTTTCTGAACAAAAAACACAGCGACCGCTTAAATTTTATTTTATTTTTATTTTTACGAAATAGTTTGTTGTAAAAAATATAGATTTTGAAGGAATCATATACAATTAACACTAGATGATTCAAAATTAACTTCCTTTTAATCTTACGCAATGTTTGTCAGTATCATACTGACAGTCTTTTAGATAAAAATATTAAATAATTTAAAATCCAAATACTAGAAGAAATTTCCTAAACTTTTAAAATTTCTCTAAAAGGTGTCCCCAAACAACACACTTTGGATATAAATTCTCTTATCTGACAGAAAAGAAAACTGTCTAAGAAAGCCTTACAACTGTGCTCAAAATTATACTTAAAAAGGAGATTTGCTTACGCCACCTGGTTCGATTTGAAAAATATAATTCTGGGAGTAGTCATCATTTGGCAACTAAAACTGCGAAAGAGAATGAGATTTTCTGCATTTACAATATTTATAATGGATTTTCAGAAATTTCCACCAGATTTGCATTTGCCGGTATCGCCAAATTAGAATTCTGCAAGTGAGAGCTCGTAGTTAGGAAAACCTTAAAAACAACATAATTTTCTAAAATAATTGGAAATCGAAAAGCGAATATCAGTTTTTCTACTTAAATAATCCCAAGTGACAAAATTCATTGGCATCAGTTTCGAAAAACAAATTTATTTATTTTTAATCACTTTTTGGGCTGGTCTCCATTAAAGAAAGAAAAGTAAGTAATAAAATGCAATTAAAATAATAATTACTCGTAACTTTTAAATAAGGCTGCGAAATGGAGTGAATATTTAGTGAAAATATCATAAGATTTTCAGTAGCGGAAAGCAATTCATTAAACGATTGCGCAAAATAAAGAAAGCTCTGCAAAAATTTCTAAAAATTCCTTTTTTAAATAGGCAACGTTAAATAATATCTCGGAGTTTGCCAGTCACATACAACACTTAAAAGTTACCCGATGCATTGATAGTGACTGAATTCAATCAAATATTCTTATTTTAAAATTTTAAATAATTAATTAAAATTTATTCAACATTATAAAAGAAATAATTTTGCATTTTTACCCAAAGTTTGTGCATAGAGTTCCTTTCTGTGTATGCAACAGACCTATTACACCTGTTTGTAAACGATCATGGCTTAATATACATATTTTATAATAAACTCTAATATTCTAATTATAAATAAAACTAAAGTAAACAAATCAAACATAAAAGACAAAACAAAGTCAAGATAAAACCATTCACAATAAAGCAGCATATTTTTTGACTGAACATCATTAGAAGCGAAAGTAATTTGTGAAAAAATTAAGCCAATAAAGGGATTAATGATTTCAAATAATTTTCTATTTTTTCATGTATTCTCCACACTCTTTGTGAAAACTTCAAAAAGAGTACTTTAGTAAAATGGTAAAATTGAATAAGTATTTATTAACAATTTATGGGTCATACATATCTATACGAAATTGAATTGAATTGATGAATTCCATTGTTAAATTATTTAATTAGGGAATTTGGAAGCCGCAAATAGAAGGAAGAAAATAATTGCAGTTTGTGAAGGAGACTTTAAAAAGGCCGATAGTTAAAGAAATGTTTCAACAGACAACAGAAGAAAAAGCAGTGTATTCTCAAAATTCATAAATGAATAATGCTCTTTTAATGAAATTTTTTTTAAATTTTTAAAAATATCTCATTAAATGTGATGTTACATATTGTTACGTTTATACCTTTTATGTTGTGGGTTCTTTATTGCAAAATAAATAATACCAGTTTTTTGAGTTTTTAAAATAATTACTAGTTTATTTACCTTAAATATACAAAGTTGACACTACGGAACAATTTACTTAAGATGCACGTCTTTACTTTACGAAGTTTATTTTGACACTCTCTAAATATCCACTCAGACGTTGATCTTTTATATTTGTCCATTAAAAGTTTAGAAAAATTAAAGAATCTTTGTATCACAATTTGTTGTTGTATGTTGTTTATTCAATGTATAGGCGCCTGTATGTCTGTGTGTATTTTCGTTTTTGTTTTTATACTGATTAAGTTTCTTCTTGGAATTTACTTTAAGATAGTTGTTGTCGTTGTTTTGTATAGATAAGTTTTTTTAGAAAACTTCGCAGATGGTAAACAGCATAAACGCTTGTTGTTGTCTTGCGCGTATAAAATTTCTACGCAGTTAGTAAACAGAAATTTGTTGTCTTGCAAGCTACGTTAGTAAACAGCATATCAAATTGTTGTTGTTTGCGTGTATAGAATTTCTGCGCAGTTTGTAACTAGAAATTTTGTTGTTGTACCATAAGCTTTCTTAGCATGCCACGCAGTTAGTAAATAACATACCCAGTAGTTTACTTGAATGCTTAATTATTTTCTTTTAAAACGTAAGCAAGACACATTCGTAACAATATTATGATGAAACATAGGACCTAAAGTACAGATAACCCCCGTATAACACGGGAGTTACGTTCAAAAAATTGCCATATTATGCGAATCCGAAACAAAGAACTGGTACGAAAAAGGAGTTAGGTTCCAAAAATTAAAGAAAATAAATTATTATATTTTCATAATAAAGATAAATATCTTTATTAAAATATTCTTAAGAAATAATACATAATAATATAATTTAAACAAAGTAATACATATTAATATAATTTCTTCGTCATCACTGAGCACTATTACTGCAGGCGTTTTCTTTTTGGCATCCTCATCCTCTGAGCATTTTTGTGTATTATCTTCAGATCTATGCTCTACCTTTTGCGAAAATTATTTGCTTTTAGTTTAAAGATCTTTGTAAATTTTCATATATGCTGCCAAGCACTTATGAAGTTCTCTTTTAAACTGTGTGCTCATTTCATTTGAAGGATCTTCATTTAAGAAGTATGATTCTAACTGCTCAGTTAGGCCTGCGCATTTTTTATGCTTTGTAGAGTAAACTTTTTAACTTCTTCGCCATCACCTATGATATCATCCTCTTATGGATTTCTAATATCATTTTTACTAAACCTGCTTCAGAAATTTCTTCTTTCAATTATGCGGGGGTGCTCCCAATTCTCGAACCATGTTAGAGTGAATCTGTGCTATAGAAGAGCCGTGTTATACGGGATGTTCCGAATTCTCGAACCGTGTTAAAGTGAATCCGTGCTATAGAAGTGCCGTGTAATACGGGGGTTACCTGTTAATTGGGCGCAAAGCCGAAATTTTCCGTGAGTTACTCAGAATTAATGTCTTTTGAAAATATATCGGATTATTAATTTA
The DNA here is from genome assembly GCA_030448955.1 of Trichopoda pennipes. Lineage (NCBI taxonomy): Eukaryota > Metazoa > Arthropoda > Insecta > Diptera > Tachinidae > Trichopoda > Trichopoda pennipes. The sequence goes on from JASKUP010000042.1 coordinate 10,153,641, forward strand.
AATTTGATATATGTATTTCACGGTTATCCAGCATTGACGTGAATCTGGATAAAAGTTTACTAATAGTTATATTCGTGTAAGTGGATAATATATCGAATATCCTGAGTAAAATATTTGAAAGTCAAAACTATTTGAAGTTGGAAATAAATTGATGTATAAAGATCAACAAAATGTTTCGCAAGGTATAAAGCGGAAACTTAAACAATTCGGTGTGAACATGAAGAAAAGGAAACAGATAATCAATTTGCGTACAAATGTTGTAAATGGAACCGAAAATGGTATTAAGTTGTTTTGATTTGTTCCACCATTAAATGAAATACTGCTGTTACCCGTTCGGTGAATACTTATCTGGATAAGTCGGGTTATCTTAAGTCTATGTATCATATGTCTAAATGCTGCAAGTTTATGTTGGATGGGGTGGTTCGAGGTGATGTAGATGGTATTGTCCATCGTAGTTGGTTTTCTATAGATGTCAAATGTTCTTCGTATTATTGTGATAAGATAGTGTAAATTTCTGTCTTGTTCTTCCTCCATTGTGCACGTAATTTTATTATGGATTATGTTTAAGTCTGTTAGAATTTGTTCCGCTTTGCTTTGTTCGAGGGTGATGTCACCTACGCATCTATGAAATGAGTTATTCTGTGCTTTTTCATTAGTGTTTTTAGATATGGAGATAGCTGAAGTTGTGTTTTCCGTGGCGACTTTGTTTTATTATCTTCTTTGAAATATCTATAATGTCGATGAGGTATTGATTGTCGTATAAATTGTCTGAGCTGTCGCATAGGAAAACTAAGGTTTCTTTTGTTAGTATTGGGGTATATAGATCCATAATGTCAGAGTAGAAGAGTCGCGTGTTTTTGGTTAATTTACATACCGTATATATATTTTGAAAATATATCTTTAAGTAGACCAGTGAGGTGTTAATACTTTAAATTTGTTTTTTTTTCTAACGGTATTTCCTTTAAAGCAATTTAAAATATCAAGATGGACGATAAGGAAGATTAAATGATATGCTGTTCTGTAGCAAATTTGTAAATTAAGGATCAAAAAACTTATTCCATTAACTACAAGTTGTGGTCTCCTACTCAACGTTGAGATCAAGCGGAGTCGCAATTTTACTGAAAAGAGAAAGAGAGTTATTGAGAAAATAATATTCTTCGTCTGCATAAACGCAACAAACCAGACTTTTTCTTCGGATAAACAAAAAAATCTTCTGGTTGAAAGTAAACAAAAATTATACGTTTCATGCTTGCAAAACTTGAAAAATTTGTTATTTATAACATTTATTAAAAAAAGAAATACCAAAGATTCCTCAATATGCCGTATGTATGTATGTGAGAACATATAAAATGTTCTTGTACTATAAAAAACTGCATATAATTTTACTTGACATATAAAATTGATTTTTGGTGTTCCCGTACCTTTTTACTCTCATTTAACCAAACTTTTAAACAATTAAATAGCAATCATTTAAATTAACATGTTAATCTAATTAATTTGACGACATTTTATGGCCAATGGTTGGTTTGAGTTAACTCATTATTTGTGTTAATGTTACTTGATAGACTGCATTTTAATATTTTAAAAAGTTTTGAGCCTAACGATTAAATTACGATTACACATGACAACTTATTAAAAATTTTATTATCTCTCTTCGCATAGTTTGTACGTATATCACTCAGGATAATTAAAGCCAAACATTTAAAAGGTCACACTAAAAAAGTTTGAAAAACGATTTGGATAAAGATTTTTTAATTTCAACCTTTTATCGTTAAGGTATCACCTGGAATTTTGCAACGGCTGCTTACAAAAGAATAACATTTCACAAAAAGGGCACAGAAGCTTATCAATATAAATAATAAAATAAACTCAAAAAGCTTTACCACTCTTGTATAAAAGCGTGTTGGAAATTTTTTTCTATAAATAAATATTTCATGTTTGGATTTTTTTTAGGTTAAGTTGGAAACGCAAATTTTTTTCAATAAAAAAATTCTTGTGATAATAATGCCAGTTAAACTTGTTTATACAGTGAGGCTCATACAAACCAAATTTTACAGTTATTTAGTTTCATGGGTTTTCTTTGTCATTGAAACATGTTTTTATTGTGAGTTCGAAAAATTACTTTAAGCCAAGTAAACCGGCCAAATTATTTCTGTATAATATGGATACAAGCATTTTTAAGCTGTTTGTGGAAGTAATAAAATAATCGTTGGACTGATTTAATCTATTGCAAATTATGAGGATTAAAGGCCGCAATTTATTTAAAGAAATAAAATATTTAACTATCTTTAAAAATCATCAAGTTCAGTCCAAATATCGTCAAATCGTTAATAGACCACGTTATCAAATCTGGCAACCTAATGGCCGTTTGTTTGTAAACACTATGACTATTCCACAGATCCACAGACGCATTCATATTACTCCACCCCTTAAACAAATCAAAGCTTATTAAAATGTTGATACCACATCACCCTTGGTACGAGTACACTGCACCATTTATAAATCAACAAATGATGACCAAATATTTTTTGGGGAAAAAAGTCAAATTTTGTATACTTAATATATTTTCGTTTTTGTTCTACTTAAGGCTCAAAGAAAAAGTTTTTGTAACAATAGAAATGCATAACAAAAGAAATATGTAATATGTAAAGTTGTGTTACTCCTGGGTGACCATTTAAATAAAGTTGTTTTAGAATAACCTTAAACATTTATAAAACTCTCTTACAAATAAGGCAGAAAAAAAAGCAAAGGCTATCAAGGGGGTCCTATTAACATGGTATTTATAACTGCCCCACCGTCGTCAAAGAACTATTAACCGTTCGCATACATACAAGAAAGTATTCTACAACAAACACCTACACATAGGAACACTTGTTAGGAACGCTTTGTATGGACATTTTTTTAATCTAAAGTTTTATTAATTGTCTTTTTACTGCCTTATGAATGTCGAGCCTATAGTTCGACTTCACATTACAAACTGTGATAAATATGTAGTAATGATACTTAACTAATTTATTAAATGATTAGATAAGTGTGTATACAAATGGCTATATAGACAAGGAGGTGAAGTAGTTTTAAATGCGGTAAATGTAATTTAAATTTAAGTATCATTAAAAATTTAATGACTATTAATTTCTTTTTCAGTAATCAGTAAAGATTTGATTAAGAAATTTATACTCCAGTGCCCGCAAAAATATACTAGTAACTGCAATTTTAAGTGCAACTAAAATCAGGATGTCCGCCTGGAAGGTGTGTTTATAATTTGTTGTTTATAATTTTTAATTAAATGAAAGAGAATGAATCTTATATTGAATTATGTTTTAATTAATGAGGGCAATTATGTATGGAATACAATATCAGATAAATGTCCGCCTCACAAATGCGGGCCCTTTTGAAACCACTTTTCATTACATTCTCACACATTTCACGCGATACGAATATTTTGTTTGAGTTGCTCAAGCGTTTCTGGTTTGCTTGAATAAACTTCCCACAAAAAGAAGTCCGAAGTGGTCAAATCAGGCGACCGTGGAGGCCAAATCAACATCACAATTTCTTGATATAACTTGTTGTGGAAAGAGGTCTCGCAGCAATTCAATTGTAATCCTGGTTGAATGCGATGTGGCACCATCTTGTTGATGACACATGTTAATCAAGCCCAAAGCATGCCGTTTTGGCGTTAAAAAGTTTTCAATCATATCACAATATCACTCCCTATTCACAGTTACCGTTACGCCGTTTTCATTTTCAAAGAAGTAAGACTTTTTAATGGATGCAAAGGTGACTGTTGAATAATTTTAGGGTTTCCCAATCCTCAGAACCGACAACTCACATATCCATTTAAATGAAAAATTTCACGTAACTTTCTTATCGTCACAGTAACCGATGATTTATTTTGATAAAATGTTTTCACAATTAAAACACGTTGGTTTATCGAATATTTTTCCATAATAAATTGGCAACGTGTCTACTTCACGACTGCCAAATATGAAGTATCGAGACTAATGTTTACCAAAATGGCGGCAAAACAAAACAGTATACGTTCCCGGCGGACACCCGTTATATTAGGGGGTGAAAATTAAATTTGTTTAATAAAAAAATATTTTTCTTTGTTGTAAATTCTTTTACTTTTTATTTTTTAAAGTTTGCATAAAATTTATTTATTGAGACTTCACAGGAGTCCACTTTTTAGCACGTTGCATTTTTGTTCAGAAAGGCGGTCGAAGCTAAAAACTAGTGTTCAAAGAGCCAGCTTACGTTGCAAGATATACTTTTTCTAATTGTATATAAATAAATATTTATCGCGTGAAATAAAAAACCATTTGCGTATATAAAAGCGTCCACAATAAGTGCGCCGAAAGAAATTCTACATGCGTAACGAATTCTGCAAAAATTTTACGCTATAAGCACATTTAGGACGAACGACGAATTTTTCGCTACGAATATTCCTCGTCAAAAATAAAAAACAATTTGTGTATACGAAAGCGCCCGAACTCTGCGATAGGTTTATGTTATAAGCACTTTTAGGATGAACACCGTATTCTTCGTTGCGATAGTTGTGCATATTTGTCGTCAAAAATAAAAAACCATTCATGTATATGAAGGCGCCTAAATTTAGTGCAACGAACGTAATTATTCATTGTAACGAATTCTGCGATGTTTATGCCAAGCACATTGGCACATAACAGTGGAAGGTATTTATTTATTAGCTTCCTATTTGCAGTATTGGTCCATCAAAAGAAGCAATGACAATTCAAAAGACATATTGGCTCTTCAAAGTTACATTGGCAAATTAGGTCTCTAAATTGTTGATTGCGCCACCGAAGTACATTGAGATTTGAAAGAATTAATAGGGCCCCTCACTAAGGTACAATAGCGCCTAATCCCACATTCTGGGGTTTATTAGTAGCCACCTTGGTTGTTACTGCAGCTAATACTTAAGCAAAAACTCTCAACGTTTAAAATTTCACTAATAGAATGAATACTTGCTGAATATTCCCAAGAAACACAACTTGCTCAACATTTATTTTTGTTATTATGAAAACATCGAGGGTAAATCAAATAACGAATAACTTAATTTTAAAAATCGAATACCTTCCAAGCCTCTTTAAGTTTTTTATGTACATATATATAAATTACGAAAAAGCTTTCCTTAGCACTACACTAATCCACATGTTATATGGTGGCCACACCAAGCTCCCTCTCGGAAATCTTTTCGGTGACTTAATGCTATTTCGTGGTTTTCATCAGTTGCAATTGGCTGCAGCAGTTTTTAATTCACTTAAGCACTGATTAAGGTGCTCAGCTAGAATTTTGAGAACGAATATGTCTTTCTTTAAATCAAAATAAGTTCTAATTTATTTACAATTTTCTTACAGTATTTATACAAATTTCTTTCAAATTTTCAGTCACAAAATTTCTTTGTGATTCCTAATGTTAGTACATTACAAAATAAATATTTTGTGTTCTACTTTATTTTGACGGTTTATTGTTGTTTGTAAGTTGAGTGTTTAATTACATTTTGTTTGTAGGTTTTAAATTTTAAAGAAATTAGTGCAAAAATGAGTATAGTGTATTTCATTATAATAGGTACACTACAAAAATTTGTTTTTCTTAAATCAAAATGAAATATTCATTGTTAATTCAAATTAATGGAACAAATTTGTTACGGTTGCCCAATTTACTTCTAAGGATGCGTATATTGATATATTAATTCAATTTCAGAATCTTATTGTTATTTGAAATTTTGTTGGGTGTTTTTATAGAGGTAAAGAACTTTGAAATGGAATGAAACAAAGATATTTTTTTCAAATTGACCTACTGGCATTATAATTTAAATATGACTTTTGATATGTGTCCGTCACGGCTGCCACGGACATCAATAAATAAGCTGTGTGATATGTTGCGCTGTCTTGCACATCATGGTTGATCAATTGATAAGAGAAAAAGCCAGTAAACATGGCTCTAAAGCGATTACCATTAGCTGTAACTTTCTTACCATCATTGTTTTAAAGAAATACGGATCAATAATTCCACCAGCCCATAAAGCACACTAAACAGTCAGATTATTTATGTAACGGTGTCTTAACACACACTACAAAATTCGCTTATGAAAATCGGCATCAACAACAGTTTTGTTTTGGGCCTATTTTAAAAGTGTTTAAGCTGACAAAATGGACGCCAGCTTAAAGTTCTATACCTCTATAAAAAACATCCTTTATAAGCACAGTCCATAACCGACTCTAAAAACTTATAAAAATTATTATAAAGGAATGTGTAAATAATTACAGTGATGAGCAGAAAGTCGATAAGAAAGGCGGACTGAAATTGAATTGGTCGCTTGTTTTATACAAACAAACTTCAATTCTCTCTCGTAAAATTATCATAAAAGGTTATTTTTTAATTTATTTAAAATTTGTTTAAAACATTAAACGATTTGTTTTTAATCAAAACGCTTATCACTAAATTCCTTCTTAACATGTTAGTTATTAATTAATTTATCTTAACACAATAGCTTAACTAAATACTTAATAAATATTATAAAAAGGAAATTAAATCAGTTTTATACAAACAACAAAAATAATAAACTTACAAAACCACTGACATTTACTGATAAATACATTGGGGATGGTCAGTCTTGTCTAGACTACCTTGCTGGTGTACAACAAACAACTAACAAAAACAACAATAATTATCCTTAATGTGATGTGTTATGCCCCTGCCTGTTATTCTCACAGCCTTTAAGTCATCTAAAGAGTTCTTAATTATTAATTAAATAACAATGTTATACTACAAACCGGAATTAAAGTTCTAACACCACCACATAAGGCTGTATATGAAAAGGTTTGTTTACCCACTTGTTATCCATAAGCAAATGTTGTTCGCAAGAATTATAAAAAGTTCGTTATGCTTTGAAGGCATTGCCAAAACTTAGCACTCCTTTTAAAGGTTAGTACAAAACACATAGCAGCTCTAAACTATTACCACTATATTCATTTTCAAATTATATATAAAGTGGGCTTACGAAAAAATTTTTACGTTTTTATATTTATATATAAGATCGTAAATACTTTTCAAATGTCTTACAAATGTTTTTTATTATAAATAAATAATGGTTTAGTTAATTAAAAGGAAAAAACATATAAATCAAATTTAAATAGAAAAACCAACAAAAAACTATAACAACAAAGTGTTATGTTACTTATATCTTTAATAGAACATCTAACTAGAACGATTTAAAAATTATAAAGATTTTAAGTAAACAACAAAGAAGAAAAATTAGAAACAAAATTTAAATGAAAATGATTGGTAATTCATAATGTCTGCACGGAAAACAAAATCCACGATCATTTAGATTTTTTATATATTGGGTATTCAAGTTAATAATATCGATTTGGACAACATATGACATAATTATCACTTGTGGTTTATGTCAATAGAGAGAATAAACATCTGTCATTATAATTCAGTATCGATAGCCGCCTAAATGTAAACACACGTTTTTTTAATCGCTATAATAATGTCGAATTTTGTGCCTAAAAAAGTTTGAAGGTGAGAATTTGGACGCAATACCCGATGAAGATTGTTATCAAACGCACGAAGAACTTCCATTTCCCTATGTTTAAAATCATTAGGTTTCATTTAAAAGCGAGGAAAATGGTTCCCATATAAATTGTAGCTGAAATCGATTCGATTGGCTCCGTATAGACTTTTTCAGGATCATCTTCGAAAAAAACGGCCCAATTACGCCTCCATACCCTATAGCGCACCATACAGCGACACGTTGAGCATGCAAAGGTTTCTCAATAATCGCTCTAGGATTTTCACAAGCCCAAATGCAGCAATTTTGCGTCTTGACGTAGCCTGGCAAATAAAAATGGGCTTTGCCTAAAAAAGTTATTTTTTCAGAAAAACCAGCTGGTTGTTCCTGAATAAATCGAGGGAATTTACGGAGGTGTGAATGGTCGGTCCGCCTTAATTCCTGCACCAGTTGAATCTTCTAAGGCTTCAAAGTAAAATTCTTACGCAAAATTCGACATGTGGTGGTTTTGGATAACCCCAAAAACGTTAACAGGCATTGGTGCTTGCATATTTTATATTGAGCCTGTCGACTCAAATTTAACGACCAATTTCTTAATAGCGGTCTCAGAAGGACGATTATGTTTTCCAAAAATATCACTAGTTTTACGAAATGTAACTTTAACAGAACCACCATTTTTATAGTGGATTTGATTATTTTAATGCAATTTTCGTGCCAATGTATCTACGCGAATACGTCAAAAAACTAAATTTCAAAACTATCATGTTGTTGGTGTTGCCGCAATTAAAAAACAAAGTTCTTCGTATTGTTTTTGCTATAATATCGGCGCCTTTGCGCGAAATTATCGTACGTTCCAAAATCCAAATTTTACAAGACAGATATTTTTCTACTTTTCTCTGCTTTCGCTTGCAATATCAAAATGGAAATATACATGTGCTTAGATAGTTAACTAATATAACTACACCTAAAAGAATTCCGGTGGAAAAGTTCAAGTTTTCCGACAAAAAACGTATTTTTGGCACATACGATAATTTCATTCACAACATTTCGTAGATGCGTGTGTAGAAAATGGCACTTACGATATTATTTGTCAGTGTTAGAAAAAAATTAAAACAAAGATTTAATTGTGGCATGTGTTCATTAAAAAAAAAACTAAAAAAAACAATAATAATAATGAGTTAATCTTCTTCGTCGCTTTCATTTAACACGTCTTTTTCGCGTACGGAATATTTTAAATTTAAATACTCATTGTGGTATTTTGACGATATGCTATTTTTTAAACATACATAGATAGTTTCAAATCATTGAATTTTTACAAAGGGATACACAAAGGTGAATTGTACAACTTTTGTGACTTCAAGGTAAAATTAAAGTTATTTATAGTTTTTTTACTGGAATTGTCGAAATATCCGTAAATGAGTTCAATTGATTTTGATTTTTTGTCTACTAAAGCAATGCGAACTTTATTTATGTTTAGTTTAACTTTGTTTGATAGTAACAGATAGACCTATAAAGGGTTTGCTTGTTTCGAAATTTTTGTGGCAAAATAAACTTTAGTACTTTTGGCTCTACAATAATGTGACAGCACAGCTGGAAGTTTTTCAAGATATTGTTTTAGAAGCTTTATTTTTTGTCATCTGTTTTACTTTGAGGTCAAACCCTAGCTTTTGGCTGAGAATAATTATTTTCCCTGAAAAGATATCTTAGCATCATTTGAGAAATTTTGACAAACTTTAAAGACCCTTTGTGAGTAAAACTATATTTAAAAGAATTGTTTCGCCTACAATCTCCTCCTTTGACAGCAGCTCTCCCTCGTTGAATATGTTTATGTTTTATACAAGAAAGCAGCCACATTCTTCTTTTTGCCTTTGGCATTCCGAGATGTCAACATTCATTGTGGCACATCTTATTAAGGCACGGATTAGATAAAACAATTTTTTTAATGTCTTCCTTTGATTTAACAGCCAGTTTCTGTAGTCCCATATTCCGACACAGTTTTCCTTTTGAAATAAGCATGAGTCTTCACTCTCAATGTAGCTGTATGGCACTAACGACATTCGAGACACCTGCTTTTAAATATTTTTTTATTAAATAAAACTCAACAACAGAACAACAGAATCAAGTGGCTAAAAGGCCAAAGTACAGCAATATTCTCACACGTGCGCAGTGCATCACGCTTGGTCGTTTAAGGGTAGGGAAAACTCTGTTTACGACGCAACATTACTACAACAGATGCAACCCAGCTCTATGCAGTTTCTATAATGAGACTCTCACGGTTGCGCATATCCTTTCGGAATGTCCAAACTCAAAAACTGATTTGACAATCGAGAAACTTCTTGACTGCTCAACCGGAAAAAACCTTCCAAAAATATGGGATTCCTTGGGACGTCATGGCATTCGGAATGTTTATAACCACTGTCTAGAAACTTTTTATTTTACACATTTTGAATACATATAATTTTTTTATTCTCACATTTTTTATTCTCACATCATTTTATCTCACTTTTTATTTTTCTGTTTTTATTGAATTATTCTGGCCTTACTGGGTTTTCAGTTTTATACTATCTAATTTGTTTTTGTTGTAAATTATATTTTTATATTCGTGCGCAAATGGTCTTGTCACCCGGCGCCTGTTAATAATGTTCTATAAATTTGCTTTTTAGAATATTTAGTAATAAATAAATAAATAAAACACACAATTTAATAGACATCAAACAACCAAAACATCACCACATAATCATAATTACATATTAACAAGATCCACATCAAATTACTTTTTAGTTATATTATTTACTTAAGGCTTTGGAAACTGATAGCATTATTAAGGCGCTATTTATTAATTTCTCTGTAGACAATGTTTTACTTGGAGTAGTTTACAATAACTGATTACCTCAAACACATGATCCGAAAAAGAATGCATGCTAAATGCTTCTCTTCAACTTTAACTTTAGGTGCCCCTGTAGGCTAGTAGGTAGTGTACTAGCTTGTAAATATGGGGGTTGTGGGTTCGATTCCCAACGAAGACCTTGGTTTTTTTTCACTACAAAAATAAAATTTGACTGTCGATGGGGCTGCTCAGCGATGAAGGCATAGTCACTGGCCGCTGTGCTGTCTTATATACGGCAGTTAAGTTCCGACTATCCTTCTACTTTCACCACCTGTTTCATCTATTCTCTATCCCTTTCCTAAAGAATGTAGCACGGTACTTGACTAAATAGGCATTATTGCCTGAAGTGCTACTTCTCTTAAAAAAAAAAACTTTAATATAGCCCTTTCTGTAAAATTAACGATAAAACGAATAGGGGCAAAAAACAAAATAAAGCGAGCAATTTCGTTTACCTTCTAATTCTAACTTAGAAAGAAATATGCAATAAATATTGTAACAACTACAATATGCAAAATATTCTTCATTGGCAGATACGATAAAATCGCTCACAAGGAAAAATGTTGCACTCCATAAATAAATTCAATCAATTTTTTAAGCAACGAAGTGAAATTCGCCTACAATATTCTGTCAGGTGACGTCTCTTTCAATGTAGAACAAGATTGGATCAAAAACTCAATTACAAAAAAATTGACATATGCGATAATTTCGCGCAAAGGGGTCGATATTATTAATGTGGTTGAATTATAAAAAACATCGGGCATGTGTAATGTATTGGTAGCGTAGCATTATAGAATTGTTTGCAGTCATCATGCACTATGATTCATTAAATAGTAATTTTTATACCATCAGACCTGCATTTTTCTTGTCTGACAGCGTGTTAAATAGGACCGAATTACATAAGATTTTCTTGTGAATAATTCGTAGAATTATGCAAGATGGTCACTCATGGCCTTCATAACGGTCATTCTGTTATCTGCTATTTACCTGATAATTTAAAGTGCAATATTTTATGTATTAACGTTTACTTTACTTTTTTTATAAAATAAGATGTAAAAACTTTTTCGTATTTATTCTTTAACTTCACCTAAATGTTTAAAATAGAATTAAAAAATACCTACGTAATTTTAGTTCTTTTTTAGGTTAAATTAATATTGATAAATTCATTTTTTTTTGTTTTGCTACTAAGTAGGACTTGGCATTTAGTAAAAAATAATTAAGAATTTAAAGAATGTAAGTTTAAAGCATATGTAAGAGAAAAAGAAAGCATAGTTAATGGCCGCAAACTAAAAAGCAAAAAAATTGTTGCACTTGTCATTAAGTGTTAAGTAGAACTTGAGAATATCTAAAAAAATGTGGTTACATGTCTCGGTTACCTCTTTTAGTTTGGGAGAAAATCGGGCTAGAAATTTTTCTCACAGCTCCTATACTTCGCACTGTCCCGCAACAATTTCAACCGTTGTTTGAATTCAAAAAATTTTTTCCACCAAATTTTGATAGTAGATGGAGAACAACACGTTCTCCAAGACTTTTTTCAACTACTTCAACTTTTTTGCCTGTATAAATTTTAAAACGTTCAACGTAACCGCTGCTATCGCATAATCATCTTTTATTGTTTTTTTTTTGACATATACTGTGCTATTGAACGACCTATAAACAGTTAACTCTAAATAATATAACTCTAAATAAACCTATAACTATATACTATGGCTTGAAAATTACCTTTGAATATAATCATTGATTCATCTACCGCTAGATATTCACCCAGGTAAAAGCACAAACTGAGTCTTTCTTTGCAACATATCCAGAAACGGTTGAACTTTATACGGCTTGTTGAAGTTCGGTGTTCCTTTTTTAGGCGTTTGTATAGAATCATTCAAATTGATATTAGACAAAATCCAATCAAATCTTCTCATAGGCATTATTTTCGATATATACCCGTCATTTAGTTCTAAGCGAGATGACCAGTAGTCTCTCTAACTGGCCTGGTGTTTTATTCCCATTAAAAAAATTCATTCCAATAAAAGCTTTTTTTGAGGCATTTGTTGTAGTATAGCGTTTACCAGATTGTTGAGCATACAAGTTCGTTTGAAACACAATTTCTGTTGTTATTACTTTATGAAATACATATATCAAAATTGTCATGGAATGCCATGTTTTCGATAGCTTCAGTAGGTCCTTATTTTGTGCCAGTAAAAGCAGCTAGTGTTTCTATTGAATTTTATTTACTCCAATTTGGTGAAGAAAGAAGAAATACATAACTGCTTTAATTAGACAAAGGAATATCGTCGACACTATCAAATTAATTATGCGAGTCGTAAACTATGCTACATCCCGGGTTTTCATCGCCATCAATGTTTTTGTTTTCGTTGTCGACTGCAATGAAACCTCTTGAATTTTGTTGTGATCATCGTGGTCCTTCTTCGTCATCGACAATTGATTCTGAATCTGATGGAATCTCTTTCAAAACAATTTCATTCTCGATTGATTCGAATTTATAAAAAACTAGCTGACCCATTGAGAACGCATTTGTGAGATCGCAAAAAAGAAACGCAAACATTATGCTGTAGTGATAACGTCATAGTAAAAAAATTAAGTGCACTAAAACCAAAAAATTGTATAGCGAAATTTGATATTTTCAAATATACCTTAATTAATATGTCATGTTTTCTATAAGCCTACGAATGCAAAAAATAGTGCTTCAAAGATGCACAGGTAAAGAGTGCAAAAAAGGAATTTTTTAGGGTTCATAGGTAAACAATAGAATACTGCTTTTTTCATGTGTTTATTTACATTTTTCATTTTTACATATAAAAAGAGAAAAACTTCATTAGAAGGTGAGGTTTGCCAGTTTCCTGCTCCTTAAGTATATGATCTTCCTACAGGTAATTGGTATCAAAGGAAAGCTTATAATTTCTAGATTAATAATTTATTACCATTTAAGTGATTGTCTGGATAATAAAATGCAAAATTTGAATTACTACAAAATGTAAGCAGATCGTGATATTCTTACAAATTTTTGAAGCATTATATACAAAAGAGCCTTTAGTGAAACGGTGAAATACAATTTTAATTTTGTTAAACGGGGAAAAATTGATTTATTTTATAATACTGATTACCCTGACTCTGTTAACTGTGGGGCTGTCAAATCCTTTTTGGAGTATGTAGCCAAGAGATATAGTTTTAAATCATGAATTTTTATTTAAAATTGGCTATATTTGAAAAGGGGCGGAGGCTGAACCGTTAAAATTTTTCACTCAATTTTTCTTTTATTAGCATTTTCTATAGGTAGTCTAAAAAAGTCTAAAAAAATATTAGTACTAAAGTAAGTTTCAATTATATAACCAAAAAACCATACCTCCTTTTGGGGAAAATCCTAAAAAAAACGGCAGTCCCAATTCAGAGGGTTGCGGCTTTTTAACGAAACCTGCTATCAAAACGAAATTAACTATTGTTTTGTTATAAATTTTATCGATAATGCAGCTAATATCTTTATATATATAATTCTACTGTACGTGGGTTGTGACTGAACTCCTCCTAAACGGCTGGGCCGGTTTGCATAAATTTTTTTGTATGCATTTGGGTGGCGCCCCGGGTGGTTTAGATTTTCAATTCGGTCCAATTGGACAAAGGGGCGTGGTATCTTCCATACAAACCACAAATTAAAATTCTATTATATCTGCTCCTGATAACGGAATTTGCACAAAATTTGGTACGTTGATTTGGTGTGCATTTTTTAAATGCTGCTGCAAATATGGTTGGGTTTTTACAAAGGGGCGTGGTACCTCCCATACAAACCACAAATTAAGAATCTAATATTTCTGCTCCTGCCAACGGTATTTAAACAGAAATTTTTATTTCGGTTGAGTGAACATATTTTAAGTTCTGCTGCAAATTTAGGGGGAATTTGATAAAGACAGGGAAAGGGGCGTGGTACCTCCCATACAAATCTACTTTATGTATATAATTCTATTATACGTGTGTATGTCACTGGATAAATTTTTCTTGCATGGGTTTGGGTGCCACCTTAGATGGTTTACATTCACAAACCAGCCCGGCAGATGGCGCTGCAGTCGGTATCCAGGTTATTCAAGTACACGGCAACTACATGACTGGATCGACTTGAATGAATTTTTGTGTATTCATTCATTCACTGCATGTAGTTTTTTTGTGCGCTGTGTTTTGATATTATATGGTATCGTATTTACGTAAATATTGAGCGTTGTTTACTTCAAAAATACACACACGCCATAAATTCGTCGCCAGCCAATGTGCAATGTGCAGATGACGATGAAAGGCACAAAGTAACACGGACTCGATTACTGCCGCCGTTAAAACAGTCGCGGTGGCCATCGAGCTTATTTGTTTGCGTTTCTTCTTTGCGATCTCACAAATTCGTACTCAATGGATCAGCTAGTTTTATAATAATAATCTGAGTATAAATAATTAAACCACGTGAAAAATACTAAGTTAGCACATTTTTTGTAAATATTCTAAAGGTCTACTTAAGTACAAAACCTTGTAACATACAAGTAAAAAATATGACATTTCCAACAAATTTTATGCCCGAGTTACCCAACTTTGGGGGGCAAATCCAGAAGCCCCCCTTTGCCCTGCCGGTCCTATCGTCCGTAGGTTGACTCAGATGTACCTCTGCTTGTCATCTGCGAATTATTAAAAAAAACGTTTTGAAACCACTGTGTGTTGTTTCGAATAAGAGTTTCTATCGCATCGCATTGTTAATCGTAAATTTTTCTTTTCTGTAGCAAAGAACGTTATTACTGAAATTTTTCGGAAAACGCCCAATATCACTAAAATCCAATTATGCGTATTTAGTCTCATCCTTTGAGCCTACAAATATATGTACATACACATAATCAATTGAAATGAATTGGAAACTGGTTTTAGTGTTTAAAAATAAGTAGACAAATGACAGTTATTCAGAAGTTTAGAAACGACTACAGCGAAACATTTAGCCGATTTTCTTTTCTAATTTAGCAATTATGAATGGAAAATCATATCTGGCAAATGTCCACTAGATTCTTTCATCAAAGATTTTAATCACTTTTTTGGCAAAAAAAACTTCATGTCAGTGATATTTACGTCGTCAATAATAGATCAACATTGCGTTGTTTGCATATCGCGATAGCGTGATCCATTGACCGTTACATTTCCAGCCTTCAGACCACATAGCGCACCATACAGGGACATGTTGAGCATGCAAAGGCTTCTCAATCAGTTGCTTGTTGACATACCCTGGCAAGTGAAAATGGGCTTCGTCTGAAAAAACAGCCGGTTGTTCTTGAATTAATTGAGCGAATATTCGGTGACGTAAATGGTCGGTCGGCTTAAATTCCTACACTAGTTGAATCTTCTAAGGCTTCTTACGCCATGTGGTGGTTTTGGATAACTCCAATTGTTGAGAACGATGAGAAATTAACAAATATGGATCTGCTTCAATACTGTCGCTCACGGCTGTGATGTTTTCAGTTAAACGACCCGGTCGACCCTCTCGACACACATTGAATGTCCAAGTTGCGAATTTTATGAAATGTAACTTTAACATAATCACCATTTTCATAGTGGATTTTAATTATTTGAATGGGATTTTCGTGCGAAATTGAATTCATTGCAACAATTGCCAATGCATTTACTACGAATACGTCAAAAAACTAAATGTTAAACTATCATGTTGTTGGTGTTACCACAATTAAAAAACGAACTACATGTTGAAAACCCGATATATATTTGTCGTTGAAATACTCAATATGGTAGCATGAAACCGAAGCCTTTTTCACATTAATTATATGATCTTGACATTGGCAATTTTTTAGAAGAAGACAATGCCAAGTGCCGAATATTCATCAAAGCTGTTAGTGGTTTAAATATTGTCTATTTGTAGTTTTCGGTAATCAGAATGGCTGTGTAAATGAACACAACTTGTTTTAATTAAAAGTCATTTCAAATAAACCCACAAATATCGTCTACATTTATGGAAAAAAGTTATACAAATTTTTTATAAAAACCGCGTTTGCAACTGTCTTATGAGTCATGCTTTGAATCAAGTGATTATCCATGTAACTGAATCATGGTGATCATCCGTTGTGTACCAGTATTATACATAACAATTCTGTATTTAAGAATGTTTTGCATTTCATTTAATTTTCAATATTTGAAGCACAGCCGCGTTGTAACGTTGTAAAAGACAAATTTTGCAAAACCTGTTTTTTTTCCAGATTACCGTTATTTTTACTCTCTTACATTCTCATCAAATTATCCAAAATTATGCACTTTAGAAGAACGTTGTAAGTTGCTATTAAAATATTACAATCGGAATTGTCGAAAGTGATTGATAGGTGTAACAGAGGTACTAAATGAAAAATTCATGTGGAAAATTGGAAAGACAATAAAAATAAAACATTAAGAAATAGTGAAAATGCATACTTACATAACTAGTAAAAGTAAGAGCATACCTCAAAAAAACGCTCCAGAACAGGTAATGTGGAAAAACGCTTCAAGTACACATCATGTTGTATTTAAATTTTTGTTATATATGTAGGTTTGTGATTGCAAATGATACTTCTATTGCAAAGATTTTACCACATGTCAGATAGAGCAAGATTTTTATAAATTTTATGAACAAAAAAATGGCAATGAACAAACTGCCTGTTTATCGTCTTTAATTGAACTGGGCGAGCCTCAAAGAAGAAGAGTTAAAGAAATTTACACAAGGATCCGAATTGTAAAATAACCGAAGGTTATACACAGAGAGTACGTAAAAATTAAAATATTGCAGAAGATTAGTCCATGCTTCAAATTATGCTCGAAAAAAACCCAAAACTTGGAAAATTATTTAATGCAGTAAGGAAAAGAAAAAAGGTCTCCTTCTTGCCAGGGGAAGTATGCCGAATTTTATAAATCTATCTGTGCTTAATTCCAAGAAAATATATAGTTTGTTTTAGGTAAACCAACATACTTACATACATACAAATACATTCGGTTTTAGTTTTTCAAATATTTCCCTAATGCTCTTGAAAGGAATTTTCGTTTTAATTTTAAATTAATTTCTTGTTATTAATAAAAAAATATTTTATATTTATTTATAGTATTTGTATGTACCTATGTATGTAAATTTTTTTACAAAGAGCCAATAAAAATCTTTTAAAAGCAGCTTTTTCTTTGCGATAGTAACGTTTTGAATTCTATTATTCATTCTGTTGTGAACTTGCAAGAAAGTTTTAAAAGTCACTTTTCGCAATGCTTTGCGTAGTGGAAAAACGTTTTAACTGACATCGAGCTTTAGATATGAAACTGATCTGTAGTTTGAAGTTAAAATTTCTTGATATTTTATATTAAACTTTTGTTTATTATTATTTGTAATAAAGTTAAAAAAAAAAAACATTGAGGATATACATTCTTAACTTTAAAAAACGTTTTTTCGTCTCCCGAAAAATTATAATTTTGTCGCTCAGAACATTATTCCCGGCTGTGCTTCATTTGTTTTATGTTTTCGGATGTCTTTTGCTCCAGTTATATATTTTGAATAAACAAAATTATGGTCACCGTAGCTATGAATTCATTTTTTGACATTACATTAATTCAAAATTAAAATGCCTTTGTTGAATATTTAAATGTTTTTAATTATAAAGAAATTGTGATCAAAACTAATACTAATATGAAAATTATAAACAGCACCGCATATTGTCGCTATTCGCCTCCTTGTATGTCCATCAAAATCTCTTGAGGTTCATTAGCCATCTTTAGTGTCAATTGCCCGCTCTTTTGGGTTAAACTACTCTAAACGTTGACCCCTTTAACCTCCATGTCGCCCATTTGCAATATTCTGTGGTTTACTCGACCACGCCTGAGATTTGTTGATTTTTGTAATATGTATCAAAAAAAGCTTTACTCATCCATCAAGCTCACGCCGTCAGTGGACATAAAAAAAAATTGTAAAAATTTAACTGACCTCGATTTGAGCACTATGTTTAGATGAAAAAGAAATTTAGGAAGTTTAACAAACTCTTGTGTTTATTTTGCTAATTTCTATTGGTTAAATTTACTTTTATTCAAAATAAATTACGTACGATATGTAAACATCTTAGATTGGCAATCAATTATTACTCACACATGTCGACACGAAATCTGCTGAAAGTCATAAAAATGCAAATGAAAGAACAAGCACATGCATGTCGTGTTTGATTACACAGTTTTTAAGAAAAACAAAAACATGCATACGCCACACATACATATGTATGAAAGCTGGCTATTTTAGTATGCAGCGTAAGAAAGTAGGACAAAGTGTTTACGAAAATTATAACATTAATACTTAAAAATTAAAGGGTATTTCTTTCAGCCCAATAGATCTGTAAATTTAAAAATAATAAATTTTAATCGAAAAAAGTTTTATATGGAGTACATGGCATTCGCATTTTAAAATGATTTCGAGGTCACAAAGGGGTCACTGTAATTTTTACTAAGCCCATTTTAGACGTTAAATTTGAGCCACTTTTTTACTATATCGTCAAATATACGAGTCAATTACTATTTATTTATCAATATAAACCACTGGACACACTGGGTCTATATCTCTAAATAACTCTGTGGCCATAGTGCCATTATCACTGAACAGAATTTTGTGAATAATTCATGTATTAAATTGATAACTGACGTTCAAAATAGATATTTATTATCTGGTAGTTTTGCTCAAGGATTAAATATTCATAATGATACGCCAAAGGTGATCATAAATGTCGAAAAGTAGGTGCGGCAATCATGTTTGTTTGACAGTTACCGTTTTTGTAAAGTGTATCGGGATTAAAAAATACACACCCTTTACAAAAGATGTGATTTTTTAGCATAATTGACGGATTAAGTCAATATGAAGAAAAATATTAAATCAATTATTTGTTGCAATTGCTTTTCATTTTTGTATTTTAGCTTGCAAGGAATGAAAAAAACAAAGCAAAGTTTTATTTAAAAGGTGAAGTAAAAAAACAATAAATTCGCCATATCGTTAGTCCTTTTTAATTTTGAATTTTGCCCCATTCATCTTTCCAAATAACCCAATAAAAAAATCCAATAGTGCTAAATCATAAAATCTGGGAGATAATTTCTTATCACCGAAAGGAGAAATTTCATGGGCACAAAATGTCGCATAAAATAGTTAAGATTTCATTTTGTGCTGTATGGTACTAAAGCGGAGTTACAGCCGCGTTACGCAGTAACAGTTCGATAAGTCTCTATGTCAAGGAACTACATGCGACAATGAAGTTATTTTTCGTCTTTATTGCTTAAGACCATTTCGCTCGGTAAATTAGCATCGACGTAATGTTCAACAATCCCATGAATGCGAAAAAAAGTCATAAAAGTGAAATAATCCTTTACGACTTAACGAAGTTTAACAATTTCTTGGAGACTAATTTTCGTTCATCAATTTTCATTAATTCCATATTGTGTTGTTGTCTAAGTGGTTATTATGCGTGCATTTAACTTAAGCTTGATTGCTTACAGAATAACTGTTGCTCTTTCTGCTAGACCCCCACTTGGGTCAACCATGTCCTACCATAAATATAAAGATGACTTCCGCGGAATATTTCGCTGCAATTTAAAGCTTATAACTTAAAAGTAATGTTACGTTACAATTCGGCTTAAAACTTGCTAGCCAAATTTCTAATCTATTCGTACTGGCAGTTGTTCTTCTACACATGAAAGGATTCATATGTAGGCCTGGAATTAATTTTTAACTATGACTTAATTGTTGTTCTGTAAAGTTTGTTAAAATCATATCCGTTTGGAAAGGATATTTTAATTCGATGGGGAGAAAGACTGCTACCTCTTTGTTGTTTTCTTAACCCCCCTTACATTTTCAAGCTTTAATCCAGAAATAGTACGTATAAATTCTTTTCGCATTCTCATTGAATATATGTACAATTAATCAATTTAATCAGCCAGCGCACACCCTAATCCAGATACAAATATTCTTATCTTAGTCATGTGACGCCTTCATCTTTCCGTAATCCAAAGCATTTAAGCTGTAAAGAGATAACTCATTTTTCTCTAAGGAACCTGCTGTTTCGTTTTTGCCAACGCCTACTCCTTCTCGACGTTAAGTTGTTCGTAGAAGCTTAATTTCTCAACTTCTCGGCGCTCTGCTATTAACGCTGGGCTCACGCTCAATTTCGTATTAATCTAGCAGAGTGAGTGTGCACTATAATGATAATGGAGTCGATTTTTCCAAATTTTGTTCAGTTTTTGCGGAACGTCTCTTTTAATAAACCTG
The DNA here is from genome assembly GCA_030448955.1 of Trichopoda pennipes. Lineage (NCBI taxonomy): Eukaryota > Metazoa > Arthropoda > Insecta > Diptera > Tachinidae > Trichopoda > Trichopoda pennipes. The sequence continues at coordinate 10,174,344 of JASKUP010000042.1, forward strand.
CCTGCAATTTCCTCTTTCTTAATAATGGTACTATCATGTTCCACACATGAGATCTTTTGAATACTTTACTACTGACCATGTGATCCATCGTCATCTTTATGCAGGAGGTAAAAAATACTCATAAAAATCGTTTAACTGAAAGCAGCAGTTTCTTTTTATAAATAAGTACAATACTTACAAGTATTTTTTGTGTGGCATCCGGTCTTTCCTTGACTGTATAAGTCCAATTCAGGGGTACCGCAAAGCTCCTCGTATAGATTTTTCTCACGCCTTAGTACATTGGCACATGAAGATCTTGCCGTTTTGCGTAGCAAATCAGTATCTGCGTGTTTGTTTCCACGCCAGATACTGATTGCTTTCTCTCTTGATTTGATTGCATTTTTCCATGTCTGATTAAACCAAGATTTCGATTGGGTTTTAATCGAAGAAAAATAGTTTCCAATTAAATTGCTTAAAAAATTCGTTGAGTTCATCCAAATGACCCTTCTCATAAATATATTTTAAACGTTTAGTTGCTGATTTCAAAACGTTGTGAAGTTGTGAATATGAAAAGGAGGCGGAGATGGTGTAGTGATCGGAATTGTGAAGAGGTGCATAAACACTTACTTCATACTTTTGAGGGTGTGAAGTTAGAAAAAGGTCGAGCATATTGTTGTGGTACCCTCCAACATAAGGAATGTGTGTTGGCTCATTTACTAATTGCACAAGGTGGTTGTGCGCGGCAGCATATTGGCCTTCTGTATGGCTTGAATGGCGAAGCCAAGAACAGTTGGCGACATTGAAATCACCAGCAACAATAATTTCAGTATTCGGGTAACTGTCGAGACTTTTCGATATGGATTCGAAAAGAGATCGAAGTCAGCTAAGGTTTATCCCTTCCCGCGTTTGGACTTCTGTAGAGAAACCCGAGATGCAGGAGATGTTACCTGATCCTTAATTTAAATCAGAGGCAGCTAAATTCAGGGTTATATGTGCCTAGTGGTTGCTGGCACTAGTGTTCAACTTCATTGCCTATATTCAATGCAAGGCCCCGATGGAAATTTAAAAGCGACAGTGTGTGGTAACCAGGTAAGTGAAAACCCTATAAATCAGCATTTTCAGACACCTGAGTCTCACATAAGGCTAAAATATCCGGCCGATATTGAAAATTAGTCCCGCATAAGGTGCCAGGTGGCGGGCGTTATACCTGCATGAGTAGATACGACTTTAATGAAAGAGATGCCCAAACCCGGACAGCGATTTACCATTACAGATTAGAACACGGCTTGAGAATGAAGTCTTCACATCAAAAGTGCTCGTCATTCATACCGAAAAAACAGCCAGCAAAGACGGAAAGGATGACAACAGTATTAACTGGCGGAACAAATCTAAACAACTTAATACCAGAAATATAATTCTTTAGGCGCATAAATAGCTTTTTGGTTCCATTTAGTAAGACGGTAACATTTTTCCTAGCAATTATTTAAAAAAAAAAGTTTTTCATTAATAATTTTTTTTTTGCCAAACGTAACAATGTTTGTTTGCACGTTGCCATTTAAACGCAATTAGAGAAATTAACTAAAATGGCCTACAAAAGACAAATGTTATTTTAGCAGATAATAATGCCCTTTTAAATAGTCGGCAAAAAATTAGGTGCGTCAATAGTTGCGAAATCATACCAAACTTATAAAATGGTATAAAAATGACGGCATTGAAATGTTTCAACATTTACATGTTAAGAAAATAGCATGTAGAAGACTGTTTTTAATTTCAATAAATTTCTAATGCAAGTACGCCTCAATAATTAATTGTCGCCACCCTTTACAAAAACTTAATTTAGCAATGATTTTGGCTAAACATGGGATTTTATTATATGAATTAAAGTTTATTGCCAAGATGGTTTTAAGTTAACTTTACATTAGGAATTCTAAATCCATGTAATTTTTTTTGCGGAGTCTTTGATCATGAAAGGTCATTAATATCTCTGATAGGTGCAGCAACGTTTCATGACATTGAAAATAAGGTATTTCTATATGTAGCTTAACATCTGAAATCGAACGAGTTTAGATACAAAAAATCAGCGGTCGATATGTTAATGTGTCATGTTATAGTCGTTACATCTGCCTAATTTGCTAATTAAAAAAACAATTTCTTTTAAAAATAGTTTCTGTGTGATCTGGGATGTGTTCTTTGTTTGTTCTCATATTGTGACATGTAAACACACACGTTCCTTTTCTGAGCAGAAAAAGTTTCTATCAAAATATGATTTAAAATATATGTCGTAATTTTTAAAGTTCGATTATCGGGTTTTTCAACAAGAAGTTTGTTTTTCAATTGTGACAACATCAACAATATGACAGTTTTGACATTTTGGATTTTGACGTATTCGTAGTAGGTGAATTGGCAATTGTCCCAATGAATTCAATTTCGCACGAAAATCGCATTAAAATAATTAAAATTCACTATGTAAATAGTGGTTCCGTTAAAGTTACATTTTGTAAAATTCGTTATATTTCTCGTGCTTCTAAAACCGTTTTTAAGAATTTGGTCGGTTAATTTAAGTCGACAGACTCGATACAAAATGTGCAAACGCCAATGCACGTTCGACCGGGTCGTTCAACTGAAAATATCGCAGCCGTGATCCACAATATTAAAGCAGAGCCAAATTTGTCAATTTATCAACGTTCTGAAAAATTGGTGTTATCTAAAACCACCACATGGCGAATTTTACGTAGAGATTTGACTTTGAAGCCTTACAAGGTTCAACTAATGCAAGAAATGAAGCCGACCGACTATTCGCTCAATTCATTAAGTAAACCAGCTGGTTTTTCTGAAAAAGTGAAAATGCACTTGTCAGGGTAGGTCAACAAGCAAAATTGCCGAAATGGGGCTTCTGAAAATGCTCAAGCGATTATTGAGAAGTCTTTGCATGCTCAACGTGTCACTGTATGAAAGCTATGTACTCTGGAGGCGTGATTTGGCCGTTTTTTTTTTTTCGAAGATGATGCTGGAAATCTGGTGACGATCAATGAACACGCTATTGCGATATGATAACAACGCAATGTTGGCCTATTATTGACGAGGAAGATATCACTGACATGTCGTTTCACGATAATCAGCAGTTAAGTGGCCAGCCAGATCAAGTGATTTAACACCACTAAATTATTTTTTGTAGGGCTATGTTAAGGACAGAGTCTATGCGGAGCCAATCGAATCGATTTCAGCCTTAAAGCTCAAAATCCGTGATGTGATTAACGTAATAGGACCGAAATTTTACGAAAAAGTGATTAACAATTTTGATGAAAGAATGTGTCAGCGTGGTCGTAGCGGACATTTGTCAGATATCATTTTTCATTCATAATTGCCGAACTTTTCTCTTCGTAATACAATGAAAATTTGAATCATCTTAATCTAAATCTGTTGCTTTATTTTGTTATAAAAAACAAACAAAGCTCTTGTTAAAAAATCCCTTTAGTTGTAGGAACAACGACAAAGTTATATTGAAGGGTAAATTAAGTTAGATTGGCTTTGGTGCAATCAAACTGGAAGCTTCTTGATGGCTGTAGTTTAAGCCCAAACGTGAAGGAAAGTGAATCCAATGTAGAATTGTATTGCATTTGACAAAAGAGGCGTGCAAATTTTGTATTTACAAAATGTTCAGGAGGGCTCGGAGTATCCTCAAATATTGAACGCCGTTTTCAAATAAGCAACAAGTTTCGAAGTTTATGTCGGTGGAAAAAACTTATTTAGACGTCAATAACAAAATACCATCTAATTGTTTCAATCGGTTACTGAAGATACACGAATACAACTTTTAAAGAAATCTTTCAATAAACAGCAATTTTTGCTCTTGCTTTCCTAGAGATTTAATCCTTGAAAATAAATGTATTCTTTTCACCTTATGAAAAACGGTTTATTAAAGTTTCATGTAAAATGAAAATCAGTAGGCAAATCGACTTACAATCACACTTATTTCGTGTAATACTAACTACGAAGTGGACATAGATGCTGTACAAGATTCTTCTTTGACGTTTATAAAAAGGAATAAATGTAACAACATGTATTTTGGAGGATCACCAAATAATGTTTTCAAAAAAGCGAATTTATCTACTTTCAATGTTCTTATTGGCGTGAATTGTGCTGCTAATATACTAAATGATTTATTTTAAACAGCTATGCAAATAATATCAACCAATAGACATTCAAATAATTTAAGTCAAACTATATTTATGGTTTTACATGAAGAGAATTTGCAATTTAGATGTTTACAAAATTTACATACAAAAATTATAAAGCGGTTACAGCTCTTACTGATGAGCTTGCGTGACTTTTAATATATTCTGTGCAAATGTGCGTGATTCCGAATACCCTTTAGTTATTAGAAGTGTTTGTAATAGTATTATGTTGCATTAAGGAATATTATTTTTAAAACCACAAAGCAGTAATTAGTTTTACTGTCCACTGCCACAATTATTTCACATAGATACTTACACGCCAAAGTCACTAATTGTGAAATATATTAAAAACTTATTATTTGTTACGCATATAAAGGGTTTTTAACAAGAAGTTTGTTGTTTAAAACAAAATAAAACAAAAAAATTTTGATTAAGATGATTAAAATTTTTATTGTATTACGAAGAGAAAAGTTCGGTAATTATGAATGAAAAATGGTATCTGACAAATGTTCACCACGATTACGCTGACAGATGTCGATTATTTTATCAAAGTTTTTAATCACTTTTTGGCAAAATGGCGGTCCTATTTCGTTAATCGCAGTTTTAAGGCTGAAATTGTTTCGATTGGTTCCGTATAGACTCTGTTCTTAACATAGCCCCACAAAAAATAATCCAGTGGTGTTAAATCATACGATCTGCCTGGCCACCTAACTGCTGATTGTCGTGAATAAATTGATCGCTCCATTGACTGTGTGACATGTGGCACCGTCCTGTTGAAACCACATGTCAGTGATATCCACGTCGTCTATAATGGGCCAAAATTTAGTTATTTGCATCTCGCGATAGTGTGATCCATTGACCGTTACCACATTTTCAGCCAAATCATGCCTCCACACTACATAACGCACCATATAGTGGCGCGTTGAGCATGCAAAGGCTTCTCAATAATCACTTTAGCATTTTCTTTAGCATCGTCTGAAAAATGTTTTTTTCAGAAAAACCAGCCAGTTGTTTCTGAATGAATTGAGCACATCAACGGCGATGTGAATGGTCGGTCGGCTTCAATTCCTATGCCAGTTTAACCTTGTAAGGCTTCAAAGTCAAGTCCCTAAGCAATATTCGCCATGTTGTGGTTTTGAATAAACCCAATTTTTGAGAACGTCGAGGAAATTATAATTTTGGATCTGCTTCAATACTGTAGTTCACGCGTTGGTGTTCGCACATTTTGTATCGAGTCTGCCGATTCAAATTTAACGACCAAATTCTTAATAGCGCTCTCAAAAGGACTATTATGTTGTTCGAAAATATTACGAATTTTACGAAATGTAACTTAAACAGAACCACCATTTTCATAGCAGATTTTAATTATTGTAACAATTGCTAATGCATCTATTACGAATAAGTGAAAAAACAAAATGTCAAAACTATTATGGTGTTGGTGCTGCTATAATTGAAAAACAAGCGAACGTCGAATAGTTACAGTTGCTGTACTAAATTAAGAAATAAATTGTTAACTTATAGCAAGCAATTCTTCTGAGAATATAAAAAATATTAGCAAGCAATAAAAGCCTTCATCATTTGCTAAAGAGCAGGTAAGGTTTGATATTAAACTCACGTGCTAAAATCTGATCTTCAACAACTCGAATTTTATGACGTGCTGCGATATACATATGTAGGTGATATTAATATTGGGTGAAAGCAATGCGTCTTCCCAAAAAAAGTCTTTAAATCCAATCAATCTGTTCATTCAGCAGAACACTCACAATGTAGATTCTCTAAGGATAGAGTGTGTATTTCGTAAATTCTGCATTGTCTGAGCAAAATGGCCTATAAACAATTCCAAAAATAGGTTTCAATAAGGTGATGGTCTTTAACAGAGCTTAACATCATAAACAGTTTGATCCTCTTTGCTTCTTTCTTAATGTATTTTCTCGCACATGTTATTTTCCTATTTCCAATCATTAACATTTAAACTAGGTCGGCTTATTCGTGCTACTTTAACTTTGTAGCAACATCCGTGCGTGTTAAGAGAACGGAGGCAAACAATTTTTTGTTTTAATAAATACAACTCGATAGCATTAGCATTAAAGTATTACTTCAGGCAAATATATGGTGCTTTGGTACTTTTTAGAGCATACTGATATCGAAGTTAAAAAACATAGAAACATATCAAACCATATTTTCTTACAACAAATAGTTGAAAAACTTATAATTATAACGATTAAGGAGAAAGTTAGTATTTGTGACTCTTTCTGCAATTTAATTGTATTCGGGCTTTTCAAGAAGAAATTTGTTTTTTAACAAATAACGTAATAATTTTGACATTTCGGTTTTTGACGTATTCGTAGTAGATGAATTGGCAATTGTTACAATAAATTCAATTTTTGTAACAATTGCCAGTTGAAGTTAAAGTTACATTTCGTAAAATTTGTGATATGAGATTGCTATTAAGAATTTGCTCGTTAAATTTAAGTCAACAGACCCGATACTAAATGTGCGAACGTTGATGTTTTCGAGCAGGTCTTTCAATTGAAAACATCGCAGCCGTGAGCCACAGTGTTGAAGCAGATCTAAATTTATGAATTCTTCGTCGTTCTCAACAATTTGTCATTCATAATTGCAGAACTTTTCTCTTTGTAATACAATAAAAATTTGAATCATCTCAATATACATTTTTTGTTTTAGAAAATAAACTTCTTGTTGGAAAATCCTGTACTTAATATTTTTTTTTTGCAAATAATAGTCAAAAAAAAAAAAAAACTATAGAATTCTTGAGGATTATCGGCACTCCAAATATACGACAGTTGTGTTTATTGACGTATCCAATCAAACAAAAGTGAGTTTTATCGTTAAACATAATTCGCTTATGAAAATCCGGATCAACGGTAATCTTGTTTCGGGCCTATCTTACAAAATTTTTTTCGACGTCAGTCTATTCACGTTAAAATGCCAAATCAAACTAAATAAAAATCACTTAAGAGCTGACAAAATAGTGGAGTGACTTTACTGATTCTACAAACCAAAAACTCCGAAACTATATCTAAGAGATTGATATTGTTATGATGATGCTTAGTTTAAGTTATAGAAAGATAATTATCACTAAAAAAAGGTAAAGTGAAATGACCTATTGAATCTGTTTGCAAATCAAAAAGTTTCTTAATAACTTTACCACTTTAATGCCTAAAAGTTGCAATTAAACTGACCTATTGCCTAAGAGAGGACGCTCTATTTTGAGCGGTTTAAGAATTTACTCCAAAACTCTAATTCATTACATCAAATATAGATCACATTGTTTATTGATCTATACAGCTTACTTTGCTATGTGTCTTCTTATTACATGTTATTTGTTTTTATTTTTTGATTGTTAAACTTAGTTCGTGGAATTTTAATGTAGCAAATTTTTATTGTTTTGTGGTCATAAGAATTCTTAAAAATTACTTGATTTACAAACAGACACAATAAGTCATTTCACTTTACCTTTTTGTTGCGACAATTATTTTTTATGACTTAAGCTAGGCGTCTTTCTAGCGATATTTTAAGAATTTGTATACTTTAGAACCTGCAGACACATCATTTAAATACAAATACAGACAGACAAACATCTGACTACATCTGACTGATATATACAAAAACAAAAAGGAATATAAATTATTGTTTGCACCCGGTTTTTATTATTTTTGAATCTTCACTTGAAAAGGGGCATAGCGCATATATAATTATAACTTTAATTAAGCATTAACGTCAAGAATTATATGATTGAAATATTATGAAATATTATTTTATAGACGTCACACACACACACACACACCATTACCCTGTAATAATATTGACAAAAAGTATATTCAAGAAAAAAGAAAACTAAAACTCCAGAAAAAATTATTTTTATAATTCAATACATTTTGCTTGTTATTAAGATTGGAGTTTCATTGAATTTCGTATGCTATTTGTATACTTGTGTAAGAAATATTTTGCCATTTATTTAAAATACTTGCCAATTGATATTGTAACTAGGGTTTGTATTTATGTTTGTAATTGCATGCATGTATCCTTTATATTTTATTTTATGTTCTTTTTTGTGTAAGGAGTTGTCCTACGTGTTTTGTGTAGACGTGTAAGACAAATAAATTTACTTTCAACACGTGTCCGATTCTTCTTAAACGAAGAACAGGTGCTATCTCAGCCAAAAATTCTCATGCCAACAAACCACGACACAGAAAATAAAACAATTATTTACAAAACCATAATAAAATAAAATGTCAAATTACAAGATAAAAACTAAAAGTTTTACTGCGCAGTTTAAAAACTCTTTAGCTGGACGTGTTACTTTCCTTATAATACGATATTTGTTTACGATTTATTTGTTTTGTTCTTTTCATTTCAATAGTCGGCAGCGTAAGATGTCCTTAAAAAGCGTCCAGGAGATTTTGGAAAATTCAATGCACGAAGATGATCCAAACGGTAACTCTGCACTGGAACAAACATTTACAGAAAAAAACTCACCAAGATGGGGACCACAACACAAAGGAGCTCAAGAGTTGGCGAATCTTTATAGTCCAGGTATTCATTATTTTTTAAGATTTTTTTATTTTTATACGAATTTTGACTGCCTAAAAATAAATTTGACAAAACTGTATAGAAGAACGAAAAGTTCACACAAATTGAAGGAGAATTTTGAAGCTTGAGGAAACTGATATGATTCTTGTTTTGTTGAGTCTAAAGCTATTTCTTCTTTCCTGGAGAATAAGCCTACGTAGTGGCATTTAGCAGAGAAGGAAACTTCATAACAATTTAATAATTTTTCTTATAGTGTTTGTCAGTTCATTTTCAATAGAAAAAACATGATTTATTTTTTTTCAAATTTCAAAAACTGAAATTTCAAGTTAAAAGAAATCAAATTTAAATTAAAATTCACAATAATCTATAAGTATTAATCTTAATAATGGTCTTTTTAAATAAATTTATCACATTTATTTTCAATATTTCGCTATCTTTTGGAAAGCTTCTTCAGGAAATAAATTTTTTAAAAACAAAAATTATTAACAAAAAGAAAATAAATGAAAAACTAAAAAATTAAAAAAAAGGTCGAACAATAATAATAAAATTCACAATAACAAAAAAAATTAAAACTTCTTTATAATTTCAACTGCAAAATTTTAGCCAAAAAAACACATATGAAAAATTATAAATGCACAAGAAAGCTTTATTGAAATCACAGTTTCTTAAGAAAGTATTAAAAGACAGGACCTTTTTAACGTCTTTTATAAAAAAATATTTAATTTTACTAACAATTTTTTATAGCAGTTTTTGTGTTTAATTCAAACTTTCTTATACAATTGAAATAATACTCTTCAGTTAAGCCTAAGTTCATTATTAAAAGTGATTTCATTCTGCTGGCATTTAGTCAGCAAAACAATATTTCAAAATTGCAAAAATGTTGTTTTTGTTTCATAAAAATTTATTATGGGAAATTTCACTTCGCTGAAGCATGTTCTACAATGGAATAGACTCCAATATCAAATTTTGTTAACAGCAAAAAATAACTGGACAATAAAAACAATCTTAACAAAAATAAGAAAACTTATTTTCTTGATTTTGGTTTAATGGTTTAAATTTTGCATTTTACCTTGTTAAACTTCGAGCAGCTGTGCATGATTAAATCGTTAAATTCGAGGCTATCAACAATAGACCAAAACAGTACGGCAACTATGAAGGCCGTAGTAATAAAACCATAGCCTCTGCACAGCAAAATGTTCTGAATGAGCGTGAAATATCAATTCGTTGAAGTGTGCAATAATTGGGCATTATTAGAGATACTTTGTGCAACATTTTACATAAATGTCATCATCTTCACGCTTATAAAGTTCACAACACGTTCAATAATTAAATCCGACCGATCATTGTTTTCGTGGAACGTTTGTAAATTGACTGTCTGAAATACTAACGAAAACAAGGCGTTTTTCAACAAAATCATCTTTAGTAATGAGACTCATTTTCATTTAGACAGTTATATAAATAAACAGAATTGTAGCACATGGGTCTCAAAATCCGCAATCAGTCCTCAAAAAACCCTTATATCTTAAGAAAGCGACCTCGGCTCATACATGTTTGGAAATGAGCAATAAAAGACCGTCATCGTGAATCCTATGCGCTCCCAAACTATGATGAATAATTTTTCGTTGCCATAATTAGCTAATATTGACATCAGCAACTTTGGTCTCAGCAAGGCGGCACTGCATGCCCCCATAAGCAGCATGAGAAATGCATGCGGTTTGGCGATATTAATTGCCAGACTTGTTCTTGTGATTTAACACTGCTGGGCTCTAGGGCTCTTTTCACGACCAGGTTTACGTGAACAACTCACAAACACTGACGTTCTGAAAGGTGAAACTCGGCGCTGCATTGACGAAATAAGCGCCGACGTGTTAGAGGTGATCATTTGTCCGATATTATGTTCTGTTATTAATTTCCATATTTGTACTGTACATTGGTATCAATAAAACCGAAGTTTTCAAAAAAAGTTTGTTTTAAGCCAATTTAGTTTCTAACTTCAAATGTCCCTACCCATTAGAAACTATGATTTTTATCATACTTCAAGCTCCCGGGCAAATATTCCAGATATCCAATTAAGAAAACAAAACTTATTAAAAAATATTTATTCTGATATAATCAGCTTTTTATATTTCAAGGAATTTTTCTTTATTTTATTTTCCTTTATATTGATTTTGCGTTATTGTTTTCATTATTTTAAAGCCACGAGAATTTTAACAATGAATTCTTTAAAAATGTCTTTTAGAGGAACACTTATACATACACGTTTTAAAATTAATATGATTTTTCTCTAAATTTTCAGGAAAACGTGCTCAGGAATTTCTCTGCGTTTACACATGCATTGCTCTTATGATAATTGATTTCTTTTTAATACTGAAACATTTTCATTTCGATCGAATAATCGTTGCTTGCATATCAGCCATATGTGGAATAATTACGGCCGATTTTAGCTCTGGTCTTGTGCACTGGGCAGCCGATACTTGGGGATCTATTGAACTGCCCATCATAGGAAAGGTTGTAAACTCCATTTTGTATTAACATTTTTAATTGAGTTTAAAAAAATATATTGGTTCTTTATCGCAGCATTACTTACGACCATTTCGAGAACATCATTTAGATCCAACGTCTATAACCCGTCACGATTTCATCGAAACAAATGGTGATAATTTTATGGTTAGCATTCCGATATTAGGTTTTTTGGCGTATAGTTTTAATACAAAATCACAAAATGATATTCAACGAGATTTTGGCTGGATTTCGTATTTATTTTTATGCTCCATTTTTGTGGCCATGACTAATCAGGTTAGTTCTTATCTGTCAAATAAAATAAATAAAAATTCCTTATGAACTTTGATTTAATGCTTAATTTTAGATTCATAAATGGTCTCATACCTATTGGGGTCTACCGAAATGGGTTCTTTTTTTGCAGAACTATCACATAGTATTGCCTCGTAAACATCATCGTATCCATCACGTTGCACCACATGAAACTTATTTCTGTATTACAACCGGTTGGTTAAATTGGCCATTAGAGAAACTAAGGTAAGAGATGAGCATTTTTTAGGCCGAAAACAGTACATAAGTAATTGAAAAGTTGAAATTCAAGGAAATAATATATAAAACGAATTTTAAAAAAGAGATTTGGTGGAACGGTATATGACTTATCACAAATAAAATAAATTCCTTTAGGCCAGTGATCGTCTAAATATAAATAACAAATTTCTTAATTAATGTTAAATTTTCTGTCAATTTCGATTTTTTAACTTATGAAGTTACCAGAGTTTTCATCCCTTTAGCCCGATTCGGCGTCGTTGGTAATTTTTGGAGTTTGAAAAGTTGACGTCTTGAAATGGTTAGAACACGGATAAAGACGTGGGCGAAGCAACATCGGCTAATTCTGGAATCCAATGTAATTTACTTGGCCAAACATGATGTTGTATTAAGCACACACAATATTGGCCCATATTTAAGATGAATAACAGCGGACTATTAGTCCGTTAATATTCTGTTTTATCTTTGCTGAATTCAAAAATATTTTGATTCACGCCAATTGAGATTTAAAAACCATCCGTATGCTAGTTCACGACTCGCAGACTTTCTTAGCTCAAATAATAGTTGAGCTGTCATCTTTTGATATTTATTTAGAAAAAGTTGGAATACTTTAAGCTGGAACGTTGCACTCTTGAGCAAAGAATTTTAATTGTGAAAATTTACTTTCAAAATGGTGAAAATTTCACCAACGAAAACGAATTGACATTTGGTGTAATTGGATATCACTAAAGGCACTTTGCGTAACATTTTGCATAAGGATCTTCACCTCCACACTTATAAAATTGAACACTTGCAAAAAGCCGACCGACCATTGCTTGTGTCGAACTTATGTGAATTGGCTGTTTGAAAAATTGAACGAAAACAACGCATCTTTAGTGATAAGGCGATTTTTCAATTAGACGGTTATGTAAACAAAATCGATGCACATGAGACTTACAAAATCCACAAACAAACCTCGAAAAATGATTGCATCCAAAGAACCCCCCCGAGGGCACATGATAGTCCTTATGGATCCTACAACAGCCATCTAGACTTGTGTCTTGCGGGATAAAAGGGAGCCCAGTCCCCTTCAAGGCTAGTAGGAGTCAACTGGACAATCCACTATATTCCCACGGGAATCAGTGAGCCCCAGAGTTCCGCTATTTGTTTCTTTAGGCATTTAGTTGTGCTCTGTCTGATTATTGAGGTAGGCCCTTCGGGAATATCGTGGTGGCTGTGTGTTTCGAGGCCCTCGTTTGAGTTTGTGGGTCGGATCATTTACAATGAGCACAATGAATGGTTCAGGTCCAGTGAGTATGAATGCCGTCGTGTTCTTAATTATATTAAGCTTTATGCGTTCTGGACCAGGAGTTGGATAGTTTCCAACTCTTTAGCAAGGAGTGAAGGCTGTGGCTTACTCCGGGCTTTCGAAATTACAACTAGGAGTGACCGGATGATATACGTATCTGAAGGCCTTCTAGGGCGAGGATGGCGCTACATACCATCCACAGTGGTAATGGCCACCATCTGATGAAGGCTCACGGCCAGGAGCAGATGTAAACCTTATCACGTCATGCATCCAAAGAAAGTAAGCGTATGGTGCGCTTTGTGGTCAAGCAAAAATGAGCAAGAAAACGCCGTCACCGTCAATTTCTGCGCTACCAAACCATGAATTATTTGTGGTTATAATTGGCTAATGCTGACATCGGTGACCTTTGGTTTCAGCAAGACAGCGCCACAAGCCACCCAAACAATTCAGTTGTTCCATGACAATTTTCTTGGTCGCTCAATTTTTCGATTTAGCGATGTCAATTTACCGCCTTTTTCTTATAAATGAACGCTGCAGGGTTATTTTCTGTGAGGACATTTGAAAGACGCGGGGTTACGTAAACAACACACAGCTGACGATCTGAAAGATGAAATCTGGTGCTGAATTGACGAAATAAGCGAAGCTTTGTTGTAGAATGTGCTTAAAAATTTTGTGAAAATATCGAACATGTGACGACGTGCTAGAGGTGGACATTTTCCCGATATTATATTCCATTATTAATTCCCATATCTTTACTTTACATTGGTATGAAGTTGTTGAAAAAAGCCAATTTGCTACTTAACCTCAAATTTTTCCTTACTTTGTAGTCTCAGTAAAATTGTTTACACCCTCCTTCTGTAGTGTAAACTTATTATATTTTGTTTTTGTAATTTTTTAATAATACCAAATCAGTCTACTCATTAGTAGAACAGTTTTATAATTTCAAGATATTATGTGTATCATGTTATTAATTTACATGTCTACTTAATTAATAACTTAAAATGCATGGGAATGTTAATTTTTTTTAAGTTTAGCAGTACAACTAATACAACGGATACAAAATACATACATATACAATAATATTGATTACTCACATTCATATAAACAAAAAGTGTGTGTTTTATGGGGAATACATGACAAGTGTTAATTCTTTCATTTGGCATTCGCAATAGGTGGCGTTTCGCAAAAGAACTAAATTATAGGAATTAATTGTCAAGGAGATAACCAAATACGTAAACAAAATAACTAAAATTATAAAACTCAAAATCGAGTAAACGAACCAATATTAAAAGCATTAGAATTGCCACGCTAATTAATATAATAATTTAATAATTTATAAGTAAAAGCATATTTCTTTCATTCATATTTCTTTCAGATTTTGGTTTCTACTGGAGAGTCTTATCGAACACTTAACTGGCCTTAAGCCACGAGATGATGACTTAAAGTGGGCCAAAAAGGTTACATAGCTATTTACAGAAATCAAGAAATGGACCAATAAAATTTAAGAAATTTAAATTGCTTACAAACTACATCGTCTACTACCATTTATTTAAAAAATAAAAGGTGAACTTTGAAACACTAATGATTGAATGAAAACTATTTATCCTGCTGAAACCAAAACTATAACAAAACAAACAAATTCTTACAACTTTTGCTACAAACAGAAAACAACATAAAGTATATTATTGATTTAAAAGAGAGTAATAATTAAGATAATCCCATTGATAATATTTATATAAAAAAAATAGATAAATAATATTAATAATTTAAGTTTTCCTTTACCATTTGAAATTACAAATAGCCTAAAAGTATGCTTCATATGAATGAATTTCTCTTTATAACGACTCTCTTTGTTACTTATTTTTATATTTTTACATTTATTAATTAATTAATTAATTAAAGAAAATAAATTTTAATGCACAAAAATTAATTAATTGCAATATTTTTTTTGCAAACCATCGAAATTCAAAATATTTTGTAAAGACAGCAACAGTGAACACTAAAATAAGCTTTATTTCGCAACCGATATTGAAGATTAAATATAACATGGCGCTACAGTGCAAATATGCTTTTATATACTTTAATGTTCTGGTGTAAGATAAAGACAAGGTTAAGTAGGTCATACTGCTATTTTTAGAATTTTAATCCATTCAGATTTTTAAAGACTTTACGTTCTAGAAGCGGTACACGATGTTAGATTACTCGTAATACAGCTTTTATGGAAATATAATTGATAATATCTGAAAAGTGAAAACTTATATTAAAATAGCTTTATACAGATTGAAGGTAATAAGTCTTTGCATAGTGTTCTTTAAGCACGATACACTTCATCTAGCTTTCTTCCGACTTTCTTTAAAGCCTTCACAGTTGGTTTCTATTCCCAAGGTCGCCGTTCCTTGACAAGAATATGCCACAAAAGATAAGATTTGAAATATCTACTTAATCAATCATGCTATTTAATTTATTCTCAATAGCATCCATTTTAAAATCATTAAAACATGTCTTAATCATTGCCTTTTTTTATTTTAATTTCTCTGATGAGGCCCATAGAAATTTCCACTGCTAGGCCACCGAGCAGATCTCTTCATGGTTTGACCGCCAGCCCATAACGATATCTTAGAGCAGGTTTGATAGCTATGCTACTGGGTGCAACATATTGGAAACAATATTTTAAAGAATTGCCTGAGATAAGATCCTAACTGCAAAAAATAATAATAAAGAGGACAAAGTTAACATTGAGTTATCACTGGTTATTACGAATGATCGTATAAGAAATCTGAATGCGATGATATGGAACTCTACACAAAAATGAAGTCTCTCGATGCTACTTGATAGCTTGTGCAACGTTAATCAAGCTACAGCTAACCAATATTAAGTGCTCAATTGGTTGCTGATTTTTAGTTACTTAGGTATTTTGCTTTCAAACAGTAGAGGGCTTAAGTGATTGTTAAAAAAATAGGAACGATTTTTTGGAAACTTTTCCAGGTGCGCTTGGTAACGTACCATATAAAATAAAATAAACACGATGGTAACTTTTTTTGTCTTTAAACACTGATGACTCAACTTGAGTTAATCAATTGCTCAGCAATTGTTTTAAGCGGTTCTAGCGCATACAAGAATATTCTAGTTTAACATCACCTCATCACTGTGTGTTTTGTTGTATTCTGTTTGTTGTTGTCTTATTTGGTAGAATTTCTAATGAACATGCTGTTATTGTTTTGTATGTACAAGATTTCCTAGAAAACTACATAGTTTGTAATATGCACAGTAGGTCGTTTGCTTTTCTTTTATAGTTAACTAGCTGACCCGGCAAACGTTGTTTTGCGATAGTAATAACGAAAAAATTGGATTTACTTAATTTTAATTAATCTTGCGTGTAGAAAATACCTTAAAAGTGCTATGTTATGTAATAGTTCGACTTGTAATAGAAGTTAAATGTTCCCAGATTGGAATATGCCATAAATGTTGTTGAATTGATTTGTGGAAAAATCGTAATTTCAATGCAATTCTGCCGAATCACGTTTTTCAGGAATTTTCCGAGTTTTCCACTAAGAGTTTTCTATTTTGCAATTCGAAAAGCTACAACGGAACAATTGCACACAAAATTCCATACTAAAAATTAATTTTCGGCTCTAGACGTAGATGCCCTTTCACGATTTTCCTGAAGACGTGATTCGTGTTCCTCAGCTGATTCAGCGGCTCTCCTTGTCCTCTGCTGCCGCGTTGCGATGATTTTTTTAGCAAGAGCTGTTTTCTTAGGTGGCATTTTAGTAAACTGGAATAGTGCAAAAGGAACAATGATGTGTTTTGTTTTTTTACTTTTATAACATTTTATTATTGGTTGTTGGAACGACAGTAATCATATTACCTATTTGATGAATTGGCATTAAAAATAATTTGTGAAGTTATTTCACTATTGTAAATTTAAAAACACTTTTTATTTACTAAGTTGATTTCACTTATAGGTTTCTCACTTATGAACACAAAACAGCAAAGTTTGTTGGATTGTACCGTTATTTTTTACCAGCGTAGCGGGGAATATGTTGTATTATATAGTAATGTAAATATTTTGTAAATATAAATAAACCGAAAACTCGGATTTTTTAATGCAACATTTCGGAAGTTTTAAAATTTTGATATTTTATTATATATTAGTGAGTTTTTTTTTGTAAATATCTTCGGAACTACATAACCGAATTAAGAGATTGATATCTCGTTTTGAAAAGCATAACAATGGCTTTAAAAAATAAAATAAAAAAGAAAAAAATAATAATAAATGTGTATATGTATATGTCATTGGTGGGTTTTGCCACGCCCTTCCGCCCACAGAACGAAAATCGGACTTCACAGTGTCACCTGCCTGAATATTCTGAAGATTCTCTGAAAATTTCATCAAAATCGGCCCAGCCGTTTTCGAGTCCATTTCTTACATACATACACACATCCATTTTTATATATATAGATTATTTTCTTTCAAAACTTAATAAATCATTTTCGTAACAATATTATTAAAACCTATTTCCTTCTCTTGAATTGATTAAGGTTAAAGTTTATTTTAAAAAAACTATATACCCTATGAAATATTTTAAGTTTACAAGTTTATAGAAATAACTTTGACCAAAAAGGGATTTATATTTTTTTCTGTACTAAATATGGAAATACCGGGACAATTAAAAAATAGAAAAAGTCAATACGTAGGCATACATTTATAGGTGCTTTAAAAGAAAGAGTGCAAAGACTTCATTAGTAAGCATCTTAAATAATAAACTTTCATTTGATGATGCATAGACTTGGGTTCGAATCCCAATTAATGTCAATTAATCAACAAACATTTTTCTTATGTTTATAAGGCTTGTGAAAAGTATAGAGTTCTAACAATCACTCCTTTTTTTCCTTTCCAAAAAAAGGTAACACAATAATTTAGTTGGCGACAATGAAAAAAAGAAAAATGTAAAAGTCAAGCTTCAAGTCGCTTGGTTTCATACATTTTTGTTTTTGGGATTTTATTTTAATTTCTAAAAAAAAACATCTTCTCAGGCACTACAGCAGTTCCTTTTAAAAGTACATATAAAAGTATAAGTATTACATTGTAGCACAGTGTATTTAATTAAAGCAATACAAGAAAAAAAATAAAATATATATCGAAAAATATTTATATGAGTTAAGATCTATAAGAATATTAATTTTCCGTACAACACAGAAAAAAATATGAAAAGATTTTTATAAAATACAATTAAAAAAATCCACCACCATTACTTTTAACAAAAAAAAAAACAAAAAAAAAGAAAAAAGTATTATTAAATAATTAATGAATTCTATTTAATAATAATTTTACTTGTAATTAAGGTCAGAGTATAAGATATCAGTTACACTTAAAATGAATCTGGTCATTTCAAAAAGTTTTCCCACGCTTTTGATATCGTTTAAAAAAAAAGTAAATAATTAATGTTTTATTGATTAAAATGGTTGTTGCTTCATTCCTTGTTTGTTTTTAGAAATATTTTATTTTATTAAGGACAAACTTTAAAAACTTTTCTGAGAAAAAGTTTTTAAACTTTTATGTTGCGTTTTAATATTGTGGGCTGTTTCTAAAAACACATAATAAAAACTAAATGGTTTTTAATATCATTAACTTCTTTCTACTTTCTTTACTATTTTATTCATGCATTGAGCCATTTTTTTACTCAGAGTAACAATTTCTTTATTTTATTTCCAAAGTGTTGGAAGGTTGCTAGCGTAACGCCATTCCCCAAAAAAGGTGAGATTAACAACTCTACAAATTACCGCCCAATTGCAATTTGTTCTGCACTTTCTAAAGTGATGGATAGTATAATAAGGAACTTAGCGACCGATAGTTTGGTTTCCGTAGGAAGCGCTCAACGGGTAACTTGTTGGTTTTCCTGCCGGTGGTGATGGCTCTAGATATTTCCAAGGCGTTTGATAGAGTGTGGCATGATGCACATCTGTCAAAACTTGTTGCTTTTGGTGTTAGTGATAATTTCTCCAAATTGATATCGAGTTTTCTCAGGAAGCGTGATATACGAGTTGTTATAGATAGGATTTCATTACACGATCTTAAGATTAATAGGGCATTCGCAGGGCACCATTCCTTTTCCTACCTTATTTGTTATTTTTCTAAATGACCTTCTTTGTCAAACTTTCAAGCCTATATACTCTTTCCGCAGTTGAAGGCACCATTTGTCATTCGTCTTCATTTAACAATAAACGGAACCAATTGGAGGTGAGTTTCAAAAGGCGGAACATGAATAATCATGATCTTGCAACAATCTCAGAATGGAGTCGTGTGAATAGAGTCGATTTTAATGTTCGTAAGACGAAATATTGCTTGGTTACGGAAATTATGCTGCATCTATCACTATGGATGATATAAGTATTACGTAATCAGCTCTTGATGCTCTTGGCATGGATGATCAGTGTAATGTTCGATGGGCTAAGCACATTATTCAGATTTCTAAAGAAGTGCCTCGGTTTTCTAAAATGGAATAAGAGACACTTGTCACACACCACTATGTTGAATCAAAAAATTAAAAAGTTTATTTAAAAATTCACTTACCTTTTAATTTAAAATAAATTCTACATTAAATTCAATAAAAAAAAATTAGCCTCACGCTTGTAAAATTAAAAAAACGACCACGCTCGCCGACTGCCAATCAATCAATGCCATCATCCCTTAAAACGAAAACTTCTATTCAATTCAGTTGAATTCTCTTTTCATCTACGCAGTTGTGTTATTGGGAAGGTGCGCTGACACACTTTACTCTATCCAATTTTCGTATTTTTTATACCACCTCTATCCGTCCAAAAATGGAATACAACTCTCATATATGGAATTTCTGCACCGCGTACAGGAGAGGGCCAAGAGGCTCATTGGGAACAGTAGGATATCCGACCTATAGATTCTCTGGAACATCGCCACAGTGTTGGATGTATTTTAGTATTTTTTTGTTGCTACAATGGTAATTTGTTCTCGTTACTCGCACGTTTTTGCGTTAAACTCGATTTTCGTTGAGAACGCATTTATTTGTGGTTGATTGGCCAGTAAATTACACTACGCATTACAGAGAAAATTCGTTTTTCAGCCGAACAGTCTGTATGTGGAATAAATTCCCCTCAGAGGTCTTTCCTGTCATTTTCAATGTAGGAAAGTTCAAATCGAATGTCCACAAACGCTACTCCCTCTTTCCTCCTCCTCATAACCTAATTTCTTGGTTCTGGCACAATGCATAGCATGTATAGGGGTTATCCCCTAAGCGCTGGTCCAAAAAAATTTTTGTTTTAGAATTCTGTCTTTGTGGAGCAAAATTTTTTTTATATTTTAAACATAAAATTTATAGGTTAGTTCTATTGTAAAATAACAAGTTAAAAATTATAAACTGTAACCTATACAACGTGATTTACGATACTTTTGAAGCATAGTTAGGAAAACCCCAATTTTTAGAGTGCGTATTGCGATGGCCATTAATAAAAAAGGATATTTGAAAATAAGATTACATATAAAAGGTGTGGTTAATAATTTAACGAGTAAACAAAATCGTGCAAGACTTACGTAACAGTAATAAATATGAAGAAAAATCAATTAGAAATGTTAACTACCCATCCCATAAAGAGCGTTCAACTTTAAACACTTTAATCGTTCTGAAAAGTTATGCTTACAGATTTGTCACGTTCTATTTCAAATTCTTTTGTTTTTCTTAAATGTTTACCTAATTTTTTTATTATTAAATAAATATGAATTAATAATAATTGTAGTTATTTGACCTTTTTAATATTTAATTAGCAGCTTATTATTAAGCACAAGGTTTTTTTTATAAAAAATGTTTAAGCTTTATTTTTTATTATTTTTTTATACTTCGGCAAACCATTGGTTGGCATCTTCAAGATAAACAAAAAATTATATAAACAATTAATCAAAAAAATTCAAAAATTGTTGACTAACAAATTCAAAATAATCAAAAAAATTTTTTTTTCAAAAACCAAAACAAAAAACAATGAAAACTACAAATTGAAAAAAATATTATAACTACACATACATACATACATACAATTTTCAATATTAATTCAATTCAATTCAATTTATTGTCCACCAAATAATATTTACATCTAAAGGGTGTTTTTTTAAGCCCGATAGAACTTGAAATTGTAAAAAATAACACAAAAAATTAAATTGTAATCAAAATTTCTTTTTTATTCGAAGGATCAATACGTGACATTAACATTTGAAAATGATTTCGGGCATATGGGCACCGCGGCTGTTCTTGACGAAGCGCATTCTGGACGTCCAATTTTGGGCCACTTTTTCGAGCACTGCTGGGCGTATGTCACGAATAACACGAACAATGCTGTCCTGCAAGGCGTCAATTGTTGCTGGTTTATCAGCATAAACCAGTGACTTCACGTAGCCCCACAGGAAATAGTCGAGTGGTGTCAAATCGCACGACCTTGGAGGCCAATTGACAGGTCCATTTCTCGAAATCAACTTATCGCCAAATTTTGATTTCAATAAGTCGATGGTTGCGTTCGCTGTATGGCACGTTGCGCCATCCTGTTGAAACCACATCTCGTCCGGATCAATGTAATCCAAATTTTCAAACAAAAAATCATTGATCATGGTGCGGTAACGATCTCCATTGACCGTAACGCGAGCTTCGGCCTCATTTTTGAAGAAATAAGGTCCGATGATGCCACCAGCGTGAAAACCGCACCATACGGTGCATTTTTCTGGATGTAATGGAGTCTGTAGGGTCTGTTGTGGATTGGTCTCACTCCATATGCGGCAATTTTGCTTATTAACAAACCCGTTAAGCCAAAAATGCGCCTCATTGCTGAACACAATTTTGCGATAAAACAACGGGTCAGTTGCCAACTGCTCTAGAGCCCAATCGGTGAAAGAACGACGCATATAATGGTCTCGTGGCTTCAATTCCTGCACCAGCTGGATCTTATACGGGTGTAGGCCGAGATCTTTGCGCAAAATTTTCCACGTAGTGGACGGACAGAGCCCCAATTCCTGCGACCGACGACGAATTGATAAATTTGAATCTTCTTCCACACTTTCGTTTACAGCGGCGATATTCTCTTCAGTACGCACATTCCTTCGACGTGTTGGTGTTATTGCATCCTCTAGAGAGTATGTGGTACAAAATCTATCGACAGTTCGACGAATGGCTTGTTCAGATGCACGATTATGTACGCCATAAAAATGACGAAGTCGTCTATAAGTTGCGCGAATCGACGACTGATTTTCAATTTCAAAGTAAATTTGGATAATTTCGTAGCGTTGTTCAAGCGAGAGTCTATTCATGATGATTTGTCAGAGTATACTGAAACAAATAAAAAAAAATGTTTCATCAAAATTTCATTTTTTGTGTTACTTTTTACAACTTAAATTTCTATCTAGCTTAAAAAAACACCTTTTACATCTCAAAAAAAATTACATTTAAATAGTTTAAGCTTATGTACATACTTTTTCTACTTTACAATTTACAGTTATTCCCAAAATAATATACATGTTTACAATAAAGTTTTATTGGAGTCAAAATTTTAAAAAGACCTTTTTGAAGATTTTCCAAGATTTAATAAAAACAACTTAACTAAAACTAACAAGCTACCTAAAATGATGCCAAATCATTAATATAGATATGTTCGGACCCAGCGCATCTAGAGCAAAAAGAGCGCATCTAGAGTAGTTAGCTTGTTTAGCCTAGAAATAACAAGGTCTGTATCCGAAATAATATGAAGCCTGAGTGTAGAAAAGAACCAAAGCAGATTATATACAAGTTTTAATAATTTGTTTTGTGCGATTTGCAGCCTTTTTATATGACAAGTTGCACTTTTAGTCCACATAGGGGCAGCATAATATAAGTACTGCCTAAAAAATAAGTTTAAAAATAAGCATTGTGTTCTCAATACTTAAAGACGAGTTTCGGTTTATGAAAGGATAGAATGTACGCGTCAAAATATTCACTTTATTGATTATATATTGTACACGCTCTTTAAATTTCATTCTTGGATCTAGGATTATCCCTAAATATTTAACTTTTTGCTCCCATATAACTTCCGTATTTAATATTTCGTTGCTGAATATAACAAGGTTTTCTTTTCCTTGTTAAGTATTTAGCCTGAGTGTTGTCTGCATTTAATGTTATTTTCCATTTGTTGAAATAGTTTGCTAGATTATCTAGATCTCTTTGTATTGCATTCCATTCGCACAGTGGGCCCAGTACTTAACACCCCTTAACGCCCGGATGGAGAAAATAATTGTGGAGCTCTTCTTTGCCGCTTTGAACGGCGTGGTGGCAACTTAGCAGTTAGCGGCGCCTGTGCTAAGCGTGAAGAAGCGATTGTCGGTACATCTGGCGATGGTGTTTGCGCTGATGGTGATGCACCTACACATTCAATATCACTATCTGCCTCTTCATTGTCTCTCACGGAGTCGTTAGAATTTGATCCGGAACTTCCATCTTTGGAGCTATTTGAAAAATCTAGCTCACAGCTGACGGGAGGAGTTTGACTGTGAAGTTGGTCTAAATGACGTTTGAATATACGATTGTCCTCCATACGCACCTTGTAAGACAACGGTCCAGTTTGCGATTGTATGTGAGCTGGTATCCATCTTGGACCGGATGCGTAGTTGCGAGCCCATACAAAATCCCCTTCTTTAAATGATTCTTGAGCAGGTGCATTCTCGACGGTATTTGATAATTCATGTGGGTGAAACTTGTCAAAGTAACTCTTCAGCTGACGATTAAGCAAAAGCTCAGCGGGTGAACGACCTGTCGCAGCGTGAGGGGCTATGTCTTGGTTGAATACAAAACGAATAAGGTCCAGTTCAATATTTGAATCAACTGGAATTTTCTTTAAATAATTTTTGGTTGTTTAAACCATGCATTCAACCTGTCCATTTGTGGATGGATGAAAGGGAGCACTTTTGACATGGCTTGTGTTGGTAATTATGTTTTCAGAGTATATGTCGGAACATAAAACTGCTGTATCATCTGGTACAGCTTTCAAGTTGGGGTAGGTCAGAGGTGTATAAATTATACAAAATAGGGGAAAGACAAGAGCCTTGGGGACATCCTGCCGGTATTCTAAAACTTTCAGAGCACGATGATCCGAGAAAAACTTTCAAAGACCGACTCGACAGGAAGCTTTCAGTAATTTTAATCAAAAAATCGGGGACTTCGAGTTTAATCATTTTATAGATAAGACCATCATGCCATACAGCATCAAAAGCAGCTTTGACGTCAAGTAATACCATTGCCGTTGATTTTTGAATTTGTAGTTACCCAATTTCTAATTCGTACTAAGGATTGCACTGTGTTATGTTCCTTTCGGAAGCGGAATTGGTGATTAGGAAAAATTCCCCTGGCTTCAATGAAGGATAACAATTTATCGTTTATAATTTTCTCAACAATTTCTCCTATAGATGATAACAGGCTAATTGGTCGGTAGGAAAACGGGCCGTCTGCAGATTTATTTGGCTTTTTTATTGGAATTACTTTTGCCTTCTTAAATTCTAGAGGGAAGTAGCTCCGTTTTAGACATGAATTAAAAATGGTGGATAGGAAATCAATTGATTATTTATTATTATTTTCTAAATTTAAAATTGAAACACCTTTAAAATTAGGATAGTGATTAACTTTAGAACAATGTAAAGATAATGCTGTTTTTTGTGAACTAATATTATTCCTGTATTTTTGGTCTGACCCACGTCCTGCTATTCTAGTTTTCAATTTATTTTTTGTTCTGTCTACATAAACTTTATTAAAATCCTACTTATCAGTACCGTATTAAAAATTTTTGAATTCTCTATTCTTTCAGATATAAGTTTTAGATTTATATATTTTGGCTTCTGTTACACTACTTATAACTCTTTCGCTCCTATTGTTAAATGGAATAATTAACCTATTAGTTAATCGTATTGGAAAGTTTGTTCTCAGTTAATAAATTCCTAATCTTTATTTTTTCTATGGAATTCTTTCTCACTTATTGTTAAAATCCCCTCTATTAAATTATTGGCCGTGTAAATAATAATTCTTTTATTTTGTTTAGCATAATAATTAATAATTCTACCTGAAGCAGTTGGCTTTTGGTACCAATCTATAACTAATTCTTTATTTCTTCTTATTATAAAGGTGTCTAAATATGGAATTTTAGCATTACATTCCCTTTCAATTGTAAATTTTATTGAAGTGTCAAATTCATTTAATGTTTCTAACATTTCGTTAATTGCAGATTCAAATGTAATACAAAACAAATCATCAACATATTTCGTCACCATGATATATCCATAAGGGCTTGTTGCATTCTAAAATGTTACTGTCAATAGTCAACTTTTTACGCTGACAGTTTAATAATTGTAATAGTAGTTAGATTCGCCGCTTAGTAGCCTAAATTAAACAAAAGGGTTAATTATTTTTTAATTTATTTTCTGTTCAGAGTCTTACTACCAATAAATTAGTTATTTTAAAATTGAATATTGAATTTTAGTACCTGATTGCCAAACTTGTTTTTATTTAAAATTATATTCGTTTTTTATCAAAGTAATGGTTGTGGAAAATGAAATGCTTTAGAAGATGCCTTAATATTTACACATTTAAAATTAAGAAAATCCATTATTAGCCTAATTATTTTTAAAAAAATAAGCGACACATCATTACAGCAATAAAGCTTCATACATTTTATTGATAAAAACACTAGATCTATTGTATTATAATTTATAAAATGCATTTCATTATTTCAAAATAAAGTAGAATCTGGTAATCTGGTTTCTTACAATTCGCTTTTGTAAGAAACCGTTGAGTGAAGTCATACTATAGAATCGGATCTGGAAGTTGGTTTCATCGCAAGGAAAGTTACCTCAAAAGGCGTGTTAAAAATAATGCTTAAAATAGGCAAATTAGCATGACTACATATTAAGAAAATTCTTTGTTTGTCTTCCATTCATAACACCACATGTGTGTCAATAAACTTTTAATATTGGCACGAAATTAGATTTTACAACTTTACATTCCTATAACTGAGATGATTGAAATGTGAAAAGTCACTTACGTTCACACATGCGCACAAGAAAAAAAATTTCTTTCAAGATTTCATTTTATTTAAAGTATTTCCTTAATATTTAGGCGATTCGCGTTTATGCACAAAAATACACGATGTTAACTTTACCACTTTAACGGGTTAAATCTCCCGCATCAGCTGCTGTGTCTTCACTCGATCACATTCATCATTAGACTGCTGGATCCATAAGTGAGGAAGGCTTTATATACTGTTTTGAGTGGCTCTAGATTTTACTAAAAAAAAATACTCCAATTCACCACATTTGAATACTCCTTCCACTTATGCTGTCTTAGTTCGTGGAAATTAAGTGTCGTATTTTGTTGTTGTTTTGTTTTTATAATTAGAAATTGCTTGATTTCTTATCAGACACAATAGGCCATTTCCCTTTACTTTTTTTATTGATAACTATATTTTTTTAATTTAAACTATGCATCTTCGAAACAATGAAACATTGTTTCAACCCTGGTGTATGAGTTATTTTAAATAACGATTTATGTACTTATTATCAAAAAAAAAACTTTAATAATTTTTCAAATTTAAGTTTATTACGCCTAATAAGTTAAAACTATTGTTACGTTTATTCCTTTAATAAACGTTTATTTATATTGAGTTCTTTTATTACAAAATAATTATACGCAACGCTGTAGAGTCTTAAATTAAAATACGCAATTTATTTACTATGGTAACTTTACCACTTTTACCCCTAAAATCTGCTTTATTATCTTTATGTCTTCATTCGATAACGTTTGTACTTAAACTTATAGATAATTATCTATGCTTAAACTGACTATATTGCCCAGCAAATTGTATTTTGATCATCATCACATATGGTTATTGTTATCATTATTCAGTTAGGTGTCTGTTTGGGTGTGTGTTTTTTGTTCTATTTTAGTTGTTTTTGTTTTCTGTTTGTTTATTTATTTGTATAACCATGTTGTTGTTTTCTTGTGTTCGTAAGATTTCTTGGAAACTACATTTACTTTTTAGTGATAATTATTTCCCTTTAAAACTTAATTGCAAACAGTTGATTCGGAATTTGTATTAAATTTATTAATGTTCGTTTTGATCATTTCATCATAGAGAAAAATTCTTGTTAAAATTTATTGGCTTAGTATAATTTTTGATTGTTAAATTATCGAAAAGTGATAATTTAGTTGTGTGCCATATAATCGAGCACGTTTTACTCACACATTTGAACAAATGAACTTTGGTGTTAAATGAAATGGTTGTTTAGTGATTTTACTAAACGCCACTGATTATATTCAACTGGCATTTATGATTATATCGTATGGGCAAATTTGAGGATAGGAAGTAAATTGATATCAAATGTTTAAAGGTCAAGAATTGAAGTAACATCTTCTGACATATATTTAGTAAAAAAAAAAAGTTGAGTATAAGCATGGAACGTTACACTCTTGAGAAAATTGAATATCAAAACGGTGGAAGTTTCACTAAATCACTTCGTTTAATTCGGATAGCTTTTTCTCTGCGTAATTTAAGCTCCAAATTCGAGGCTCGCGGTATTGTTGTTGACAATAGACCGAAACAATACGCACATAGGGGTTGTAATATAAACATAGTCCCTGTACAGCAAGGTGCTGAGAATGAATCTGGAATATCAACTCATAGACGTCTGCAACATTTTGCATAAAGGCCTTAATCTGCACGCTTACAAGGTTCAACGTGTTCAAAATTTAAAGCCGACCGACCATTGTTTACATCGAACGTTTGTGAATTGGCTGTTTATATTTTTCAACAAAATCACCTTTACTGATGAGGCTAATTTTCAATTGGACGGTTATATAAAAAACAAAATTCTCGCGTATAGGGCTCACAAAATTCACAAACAATCCTCGAAAAACCAATACATCCAAAGAAACTGAGCGTGTGATGCAAATTGTAGTCAGACGGCATTATTTTTTTTCAAAAATGGCAAGGATATCCAGTTGACTTTGTAACCAATTTCTTGTGCCACAATTTTTTTTGCGATTGTTAAGGCACTGAATGCACTTTTTGCAGGTTCTCCCATTCATTATCTACTTTGCTTTAGATAGAAAAGAGATACTCCGTACGGTATACCGTGATATAATCATGTTCAAATTTGAGCAAAAAAAAATCGCATCGTCAAGACGAATGATGTAGAATTCGAAGCTACTATTTTTGAGGCTAATTTCACGTGCGGTTCTCAAAATTGAGTACCAAATTAATGAGTTGAAAAATGTAGTACTATGTTGTGAATTCAAATTAATTTAAATTTGTTGTTAAATTTTGTTTTAGCAAACAAACTTCTTGTTTAAAAACCGGCTATGAGTTTTGTAGCGGCTAAGTCGAAAGCAAGCTATTAAAACTATTTTGTGCATATAAAAATGTCATGGCCTTAAGTGCTTAAGTGTAGACGAAGAAAAAGTTTTACAGTAACCTAAATTTCATCGAAAGGTCATTTGTCTCTAAAAATAAATCTACCTAACAGAAGCTGACAAAACTTTACAGCAAACAATTGATCTATTAAAGGTAGTAATAAGTTTGATATCCAGAGAAAGTTGAATGGCAACTTGCTCATATCAGCGATATTTTGTTTATGGAGTATTTTTTAAAACGTTACTTTATCCCAACTACCAAACATCATTGATCAAACTCGTGCAAAATTCAACATCCGAAATTTAAAACTTTATCACTCATATATGTGCAAAAGCGCCTACGAAACTTGTCCTCAAATAAACGAGGTTTAAGATTTTTTCTTTTTGTAGATTAGAGTTTTCTGTCGTTTAGAACATATACGTTATTACTATAGCAAATTCTGAAAAAACAACTGCGTTATGTAATGTGAAATGCTGTCTCAGAATAAAATTAAAATTACACACCTATTTTCTAGAAGAGTCATGCCGAGGTGTTTCATTTTGTAAAAACAACGATAAAAAACCTTGGCGTTGACATGCCTCAAAACTTGGCCAAATAGGCAAACATGTTTATAATATTGATTTTTATTTTACTTTGCGTTAGTATAAAATGTTGATTTAAAAGATCTTGAAAGAAAATACGGTCTATCAAGGAATTGAACTTCTATGACTCAATGCCATTTGTTTGAAAATACATCAATTCATTTAGGGTCTTTTCTGTTTTTTTGCCACAAAAAGAAAGTCAGGCCTGCGGGCGTCGATCAATTAGTTATGGTTAATCGGTTCTAAATGTTTAAAACAGAATCAGTTTTTAAACAAATTAATAATATTGGAGCTAATCGAAGCCCGGTTTTTGAAAAATGTCTAATACAAAGTTGTTAATTGAAAATGTTTTGTTTTTATTTAAAATAATTTTTTATTTATTTTTAATTACCAGCTTAAGTAATAATTTAGGCACATGTTTTACTTTTTTTTTTATTTTCTAATTTCATAAAAATTACAAAATAAACAATTTGTACAGTAATTTTTCATTGTTTAAAAACGAAAATCTTTTAATAGAATTTTGTGTTTTTTTAATAGAAACGAAATAATGAAAACTCTAAACACATAAATAAAAAACCAACATGTTTTCGCATATAAGTAATTATAATCGAAATTATTGATTAAAAATGTAAACGTTTCAACCGATTTTATTAAAGAGTTAATAAAGCGATAAGATGGATTTAAATCTTTTTGGAATATTTATGGTGAATAAATTGATGTGTCTAAGTAGGGCCTTTCTTTATCACTGTCCTTTATCTTTAATTACATAAAAATTATCTAAAGAAAATAAAATATAGAAATGATAAATTAATCCTTCATCTTAGAATTGAATTATGTTCCATGTAAATTCGGATGTTGTCCACTATTATTGTTGACAGCTTTGGCAATTTCTTCGTGTAAAGTCGAAGGTGGATCGGACAAAATATCTGTTTTCATTGATAGATATTTTAATTTATTTGAAACGGCTATGCGAAATAAAAAATGTAATAAATGAATGTAAATTTGTAAATTGTAGAGCTTGATTTGAATTTTACCTGGTCTTAAGTCAATTAATGAACAATGTTGATCCACCCATAAAAATGCTGTGCGTCTCAATTCATCTAAACTGGCACTAGACACAGTAGAGGTATATGACGTAAGCAGTGGCTCCAGAATAAGGCCCAGCTTAAAAATATTAACAAAATAAAAAATAATAAAAATTGCAAAACAATTAAAGATTTTTTTAACGGTTTTTAGCTTTTGTTTCTAGTTTCCATTTTTTGTTGGCAACTCATTAGTAAATTGAAAATAAATAATATATCTTTTAGTCATACTTACAATCCAAAATTTCCAATTTTCTTGGGTACGACGGCGTACATATTGCTCATATAGTTGCCTAACATGTTCAGTGCCCTGACGTGTTATTGGCGCTCCATTGGCTGGCAAAATAGAATGAAGATGCCTTAAAAAATACAAAAATAAAAATTAAATTAAATTAAAAACATAACAGAAATACATAACGGCAGCTTACGTTAATGAATTGTTTAAGGCATCTCGTTCCATACGCAAGGCATCCATACGTTCTTTTAAAGAATTGCGTTCACTACGCAAATGTTTGATATGTTCAGCACCTTTTTGAAGCATTGCAGCTTTACTTAGCTGAAAAAATTTGTATTCAATAAAAAATCTTACGAAATTTTCAGAATCTCTACCCAACCCACTTTTGCATTATTTTGTTGCAGCTGTGGTATTAAATCGTGTAATTGATCAAAGCCATTTTTGATGTTATAACGTCTCTTCTGTTCAGCATGTATATGGCCAGCACGACGTTGACTATCCCGTGGATATTTTAAACTTTGTGTTGGAGATAGTGGTGAATCTTGATCATGAAAAGATTCCGGCGAGAGACTAAGATGTGTTGAACAACCTGTTTGCGAACTAGCCGTTAACGGATAACTTAACATCTTTAATAGAATGAAATCAATCGTCATTTAAGAAGAATCCAAAGATAATATATTAACTTACTTTACTGGCTGGTGGACTGCTTAACATGGATGGTGCAACTGGTGCTGGCAAGGACGTTGATTTCTTTGGTGATTTATGTGGATGTTGCTGCTGTAGATGAGTGTGTTGCGTCTGCAAGTGTTTTTGTTGCTGCTGATTTTGGTTAAGCTGCTTTTGCTGCTGTTGCTGTTGTTGTTGCAAGTTTATTGGCATCGTTGGAGATGATGGCGAGGACAATGACTGATGTTGCTGGTGATATTGTTGTTGCTGATGTTGCGCTGTTGTTACGTACAAGTTTGTATTTGGTCCGGTTATCGTTGATACTTTGTTTTGCACGTTTAATTTTGCCGATTGCATTTGAAGCGCTGTCACCGCTGACATGGGCACATTTGATGATGTTGCTACGTTACTTACTGACACATTTTGTTGCTTATCTAATAAAAGCGTAAAGAAATTATTTTTTAATCCACTCAAATTAAATATCAATTAAATTTTAAACGTATTTTTAAGTTTGTGTTGTTTTTAGTGGGTTTGCGATTTTACAATTTTGGTAGCAGCACGACAAATAAGATTTGTGGTGGTATGATCTAGATATTATATTTATTTTCCTTGCTGCTTTTATCAACTCCCAAAAAATATAAGTGCCCATGTTTATGGACAAAATATGCCACGATGGCAACACTGTCGCTGAATTGGAAAACTGGCGCAAGTTTTTTGGAGAATATAAAAGGCAGAGCCGCGAGAAGAAGTAAGAGTCACCTTTTGGCAGCCACAATCGTTTAACCAAAACTATTTTTCTGGATTAAAATAATTAATTGAAAATTCTTAAATTCGAATTAAAAATTAAAATGTTTAATTTTATGATCATTTAAAAATTTGTGTCAATATAATAAATATATACATAATGCAATTCAGTGAAGTAAACTATTCGAATTTAAACAAATAAAATTAAAATAAACATAATAAAATTCAATGAAGTAAATAAATAAAAAGAAATTAGAAATTAAACAATAAGTTTCACAAACTTTAGAAATAATTAATTTTTAGAATTTTTATATACTATTGAGAATTTTTCAACTCTTATGCTCTAAAAGTAATTATTTACTTTCTTGCATAATATTTCTACACACTAATTAATTGCACAAATCAATTAAAATTTTATAAACATTGATAAAATTAAATCTGATAAAATCCGTCAATCAAATCTGTAACTCAGTTGTTTTTTTAAGCGGCTGAAATTTGTTTTCAAGAATAAAAATTAAGAAATTGGTTTTCCTAAAAATATAACATTATGAATTGAATGTTCATTTGAAAATCAGGTAGTAGGTCTTTGCAAGGTCATATATAAAAATGGAAGTTGTCTTGACTAGTTACAACAATTTTTTTGGGAACACTGCAAATGAATAAGTTTTCTGGTATCATCAAACAAAACGGCTAAACAAATAAAGCAGAAGTAGGCTGATGCCCACCGCGCATCTGCGGTGGCTCAACTCTAATTGATTCCGTATAGGAAAACTGCTTCTTATATGGGCTCGTCGCCACAATTGTGAGATATTCAGATCAGATCCTCTGAAAAGTAGACTCACGGTGGATTTCAAGACTGTAGCTGATGATAAAAGAGCCTAAGATGCAGCTGCGGTCGCTCAAGCAGAGACTGGAGACAGCTTAAGGTAATGTTAATTACTGGAGTGCCGCGGGTAGGTTTATCGTTAATTATACCAAATCGGAACTTGTTCTGGTCCAAAAAAAAGTATAAGATTCCACACTTGGATGATTTTGTGGAAACATTTTGATATTTTAATTTTGGCAAGGTGTAAGATAAATTAACGGCCCGCAAAAAGGAAAAAAATTGGCTTTGACATAATGTAAGTCGTATATGAGCTGTGTCAGTTCATTCGACAACTGGTGCACCAATATGTATCCTTTCCTACAAGGTTTAAACATTTTTCAACTCTGTGGTATCTAACTTTACTCTCCAAGCAGTACAGTGAAGTTGCTAGCTTTAATTTAACTTAGCACAGATGGCTGAATTAATCTATGCTCAAGATCAAAAGACCTATCTGGCCCATATTTGTTCAGAACCGAACTAGGAATCTTTTGGATATGGGCGAGCATTCAAAGATCCTGGGTGTACTAACAAAAGATTATTGTAGGATTTGCCATTAAGAAGAGAAAACTATTGTCAACCTTCTATTGCAGGATCTGTGGCAGTAGCACTTCGAAAATATGTGCCCTTACTAGCCTATTAAAACTGCCTAAGCGTAGTTGATTAGCAGCTCTGCATCTATTTAAAGAGAGATGCAACAGGTTTTCGTTTCTGTCGAAAACATTCAAAGACGGAGATATATCACCACTTTACTTTTAACATCTTTTTCCCCTCATCCTTGCATATAAGTAACATAAATAGCTGAACTTGACCCTATGAGAGGTTTTTCCGTCTGCCTGCTAGCCTTACTGTAACTACAACTACTGTTTCTTATAATAAATTTTAAAGCAAAAATAGTAACACAACAGAAATGCGACTTTGTAGATATTAAATTATGTTATTTAACGAAAACAAAATATATTGCTTTTCTTTCTGCGACAAAACAAAAGCACTTACTTCGATTAAATTAAATTATCACTAATATTTATTTTATTATTTTCATAAGTATTTTATGTTCAAGATAAAAATCGGGTAACATTGTTCTTTCGGAGGCTGAAAACGTAAACGTAATGTGCATGAACGTTCAACCCTAGCTAGCGTTTGGCTAAGCAATACAGACAGACATATATTTAAGTTCTCTAAAACTAATTGAAGCCAGAAATTTATTTTTAAATACTTTTAATGCGTGGAACTCGCCAATTACCAATCGTGTTCCAAACCAAATTCTCTATTTGAAAATTAGCTAAGCGCTTAAATAAAACAGCGCTCTTCGTTTATTAAATTTCGAACATTCACAAATATCGAAAATCGACATTTGTTAACGTAAAAATCTTCTCAATTTGTTAACTTAGATTTAGTTATAACAAATGGATTTGGTTTATCTTGAGTGAACATCATAAATAAATTCCAAATAATAATAACAAACCTAAATAATAATTTCTCTCGGTAGCATAGGATTTAAATAATAATAAATATTTAAGATATATATTGTTACGAATGTGTTTTGCTTAAGATTTAAAATAAAATAATTAAGCAAAAAGGCAAACTACTGGTTACAAACTGCGTAGAAGTTTATACACACACAACTACAATTTATAATGCAGTTTACTAACTGCCTGGAATGCAAGAAAAAAAAAATACATGTATGCTGTTTACCATCTAAACGTGCAAGAGAAAAACTAATTTTACAACAACAAATATACATGTTGTTTACAATCTGCGTAGTTTTCTAAGAAACCCTTTTTTACAAAAGACAACAACAAATATATTGAAATAAATCCCAAGCAGAAACCTTATCAGCAAAAAAACAAAAACAACTATACACACAGACATACAGGCGCCTATACATCGAATAAACAACATACAACAACAAAATGTGATACAAAGGGAGTAGAAGATTCTTAAATCTTCTAGACTTTAAATGGACAAGTATAAATAGGGAAGTGTCTGAGTGGATAGTCAGTCAGTGTAAAATTAAACCTCATCAAGTAAAAACGTGCATTTTAAGTAAATTGTTCTGAAGTGTCAACTTTGTGTAGTTAAAGTTAATAAAATTGTTATTAATTTAAAAATTCTAAAAACTGGTGTTATTTATTTTGCAATAAAGAACTCACAACAAAACATTTATAAAAGATATTAACGTAACAATATTTACATTTTAAAGAATTGAAAAGTAAACGAACTTTATATTAAGCTGCATTGAACTAAACCCCCAAATAATGCTTCTATTTTAAAGCTGTTAATAGTGGCACTTT
Organism: Trichopoda pennipes; assembly: GCA_030448955.1. Lineage (NCBI taxonomy): Eukaryota > Metazoa > Arthropoda > Insecta > Diptera > Tachinidae > Trichopoda > Trichopoda pennipes. The sequence continues at coordinate 10,209,287 of JASKUP010000042.1, forward strand.
AGGTAAAAAACTAATTCTGCAATGACTTACTTGTTGTTAAAAGTTGAGCTAATGTACTATTAAGCATTGGGTCGCTGGTTGCAGTCTGTAACTGGGTATTTATATTCAGACTCTTGGCGCCTGAGATACTACTACCACCACTAGCAACACTGTTAACAAGTATTGCGTTCGAAGATGATGACGATGAAGGCGATGAATGTATCATATGCTGATGTATTGAGTTGCTACGGGTACGAGTCTTACTACTTTTACCCACATGATATTTTATTGGAACAGCGAAACTGTTATCGTTTTGCATTAAGCGTGTATCGATTTTTTGCAGCGAAACATTCAGTGGTAAACTATTCGAACGAAATATTTCTTTTGGCACCAAATTATTTGTAGACATTGTTGGTTGTGAAATTTGATGGTGTGGTTGGGAATGAAGTTGTTGTTGTTGTTGTTGTTGTGAGTTTAATATGTTTTGTATATGTTGCTGCTGATGTTGAGTTGTTTGTTGTTGCGTAGGTTGTGGAGGTAAATTAAGTTGTTGCCCTATAATACGTTGCTGACTAGTTTGTTGCATATTTGGTGGTGATAATTGTGGTGATCGTGCTTGTAAAGCATTTGTTAGACCAGGCAAATGTATGCCCAATGTAAGAGGTAATGATTGTGCGTGAATTGTACCACTACCATCAACGGGAGTGACTGACTGATCGTGTTGCTGTTGCATATACAATTGATTGTTTGACGTATTGCTTCTTATATTTACATATGTACCGGTAGAAGCAGACTTTTTAAAGTTACCTGTATGATTGTATGGTTTATATGGTGTGTACCCTGCCTCCGCTGAGTTCTGCGACAAATTAAACATAGTTAGAACATCTGAAGAGGGTACTTCAATCTTTATATTTTGTAAACTGTTATTGTTTGTTGGATTGCTTGCATTAATTTGTGTTGTTGCTTGAGAAGATGGCATTAGATTAAAACCTCCGCCCGCATTTATGCTGTTGATATTTTGACCCTGAACTTGAACTGTTAACTGACCACTTACCATGTTGGCAATACTTTCTGTTGAACTTCCATATGCGCCTGCATTATTTATCAAATTTGTATTATACTGTTGGGATGATTGCGTAAAATTGTTATTAATTGTTTGCTGGTACTGTTGTGGAGATTGATAAACAGTGGTCTGGTGTTGCAAAGTGTTGCCTGATAGACTGGGTTGCTGCAAATGTTGTGTATGCTGTTGCATTTGTTGATTTTTTTGCTGTTCTGCCAGCATCTGTTGATAGATAGTGGTCTGATGTAGTGTCGGCTGGGCCTTGTCGTAATTGTGCGGCTCCCGCCTAAACAATAAAGTAATTTTTGTTTTTGGATTGCCCCAGAATTTTTAAGGAGATAAACATTAAAAACCCTATAAATTACCTAAACGGTCTCTGAGAACTCTTCGAAATTCGTCCTTTCTTCACGGGGAAATCATTGTTACTCTGTCGTCCCACATTGTTACCTGTAGAGCTGATATTGCTACTACTATCTCCAGTACTGCTTGCACTACACACAATCCCGCCTATAGAGCTGCTAAAGTTTTTCAGCTGTTGCCTACTAACTTGTTGCATAAGAATGCTGTTGTTGGTGTTTTGCGGTTCACTCATTATGGCATCATCGTTCGCCAGTGGGTGTAGAGAATTGGCAGAATCATTTGTGCGTGTTACTGGTGGAAGCATTTGACCGTTGTTACTTCGGGTGGCAAATTGTTGTTCGATATCAGAGAACTGTAAAGTATTGAGAGGTGTATTGAGTTCCAGCATATTTGTATCATCATTGGTATTTGGCATTGACTGAACAACATTGGATGCAGAGACTTCCATCATATTACTAGAGTCTATTTGTTCGGTTCCTTAAAATTAAAAATCAATTAAAAAGCATATAAAATGATTACAGAGAGCATTAATATTCAATTACCCATAATAGTAGAGAAACCATAATCGACAGTTTTAATCATTTCATCGGTACCTTCTTCGGGTACAGGAGGTAAGCGGGAATTTTGTAATAGTTCTAAAAGCAAACAAGAATTAGTTATCAAAAATGTGTTAAAATTTATCAGCATATTTCCAATTTGTCTCCTTCATATTTGGTCTGTTTTACGTACCGGCAAACGTAAAATCAATATCATCTAAATTCGGTTGTAATGGACCTAAACTAGGTTGTATAAAGTCTGCAATTCCCGCTCCTCTTGCTACAAATAACATGCATTTATTTGTTTAAATATTAGAAGGATTAGCAAAATGTTACCGATTTCTCTGGAATCTGGAAATGGAAATGGTCCATTAATAGCGGAGAATAATGTATCACTCGTCCAATCATCTGATAACATCAAACTTCTATCATTTAATGGTGACCATTCCAAGAAGTCAAATTCACTTTTCTAAAATGAGAGAGGATGAAATAGTTTAGATTTTTTTTGTTTCTGTCGGTACTAAACAACAGAAACAATTTTCAAAATGGACAGAGTAATTTCAATAACCGCATCATCTTTAGAGTTCAAAACTTTGGCCAGGGATTCACAAAATAATTTTCACACATAAAATCTTCGTTTTCAACTTTTCTCAAATTGAGTGTTTTTCCCTCTGCGCTCGAGTTAAAAAAACGGAACCTATTGTATCCTTTTTCCACTTAAATATTTCTTTCAGGGTGTTATTGGCGGAAATGGTATCGTACATGACTGCAGCTTCCGAATTTTTTGTTAATAAAGAGGCTTGTATGCAGCATTATCTTTATTGTAAGCGGACGTTTTCCAGGTTTGGGTACCTATACATTGAGAAATTTTTGGGAATGAATAGGTAGATGAGTTCGCCAGAACTGAATTTTCTTTAAATGTCTTCAATGAAGTATTGGTCAATATGCCGCTTGTAATTATCAGAACAGTATTGCATATTATCTTCAAGAAGATCAAGTAGGATAATTAAAAATGGACATCTGCAGGATCGTCAGGAAAACGTGGTCACATTATAATGACAAGCTTTCGGATTAATTAATAAATACTCGTAGAAAATGGAAAAACATATTTATGCTGATTGACTGCAAGAAAATAGTGACAGCTGTAAAAAGTTTGTTTAACTAATCCAAACGAAATTGACTGTTAAAGTTTTATCTTGAAAAAATTGTTTTTCTTTGGATGTGCAGAACAATTTTGCATCCATTATATGTTTAGTCTGTTTGAACTCAATTGTTTACATTCGTGTTAGTGAATAAAAATATTTGCTGACAATAATAATGATTCGTTCTATTGAACAAATAAATATTTCAAATTGAGGAGCAAAACTAAACAGTAAAAAAGCAAAAGCAATTCAACAGGCAGAAGTATCTATTTGTAATTTTAATAAATAAAAAGCGAAAAGTATAAAATTTGTGAAATTTACATATTTTGAATAAACATAAATTTGATAAATTTGTTGGAACTAACACATATGCAGTTCCAAAAACAGTTTCTTTCTTTGTTTCCTTTTTTGTCCTTTTTTTCAATTAAAATATAAAAATGTTTGAATGTCGAAGGGGTCTTGAAGGAAAGGATATATATTTTGAATCTTACTTAAAAGTTAAAAAATGCTACAAAAAATAAAAATAAATAACAAATTAACTTACCGTGTCATAAATTAAACATCCTGTAGCTTTTGATTTATAATTTCTTCGCCACTTTCTATACTCGGCTTTGATAACCGCCAATTGTCGTTTCCAATATTTTCCTTCAAGAACAACACTCTGCAAAAGAATTACGTAGAGCAATAAAGAATTTCTTCAAGTCTAAGAAATAGTGTTAAAAATGTAATTTATCCGCAAACACATTATAAAAACTTTTAACTAAAGAATAATTATTAGATTTGAATAAAATATAAATCAGATATATTTAATTAATTAGATGATGCACAGAGTAGTGAGTTTTTTTGCTATTCCTTCACGACTTTGCTGGCGCATAAGAACTATGTTAAAAATTGCCATAACCATTTTGTATAAACGTGGAGAATGCAGTGTTGTGCGAATGGTGGTTGTAAATTTCTTTTTATACACCATTTACTTCAAATAGCCATCTTCAAAAACTGGTGATAAGCTTAATTTTTCATGCCGTTCCATTCTCGGAGAAACAATTTGTTTTTAGAAGTTAGAGTTTGTCGGAATAGCAAAAGAAAAGTTTTACAGTAACTATACGAATAATTTAGTTACCTGGTATATGCAACAAGGGTGCCCTGATTGATAAAAGGACTCCTGATCTAGTCCATTCGTGCATTGTAAAATCGGGCATTGCTAAATTCAATTTAGAAGTCGAGCTAGAGCAAGGCTGCTCGCATCATTAGTCTAAAAGTATTACTTTATAGAACTAACTACAGACAAAACAGCAACTGACTTAACTGCAATCAAGTGGATTTTAGGCTAGCTTATAGGCTAAACAATAGACTCAATCGATAAAAATAAGTATCATAAGTATCAAATTTTATTAATATCAAATTTAACTAAAAGGCCTTATAAACAATGGGCCGTCGTAAATTAAATTGTATTCAATTAATCCCACAATTTTGCTTTAATTTTGCTCGATGATTTAGTTAAATTTAAATCAATTTAATTCAATTCAATTTTATTGAAACCAATGTAAAGTAGAAATGCGGTAAATGTCTGCCTCAATAACGTCGACAAACGTCCACTCTTTTTACAAAATTTTGAAGTACATTTTGCAGCAAAGTTTTATCTATCTCGGCAATGCAGCGCCGAATATCATTTTTCAGAGCGTCAGATAGTTGTAGGTTGTTCACCCAAACCTGGTTTGCACACAAAGAAATTGTTTTGGTAGCATAAAAAATTTGTTTTCATGATAATTTGCTAAAAAAAAGAAAATACGGACCTATGATAATGCCTGACTACAAACCGCTATTTCTTTTAATGTAATGGTTTTTCGAGGACTGCCATGCAAAAATTTTTTTTACATAATTGCCTAATTGAAAATGAGCGTTGAGAAAATAATTTCGTTAAGTTTTTCCAACTGCCATTTTACAAACGTCTGCCACAAACAATCGTCGGCTTTAATTCCTAAACGAGCTGAACTTTATAAGAGTGAAGATATTTATTTAAAATGTTGCGCACAGTGCCTCTAGTGATGCCCAATTGTTGCGAACATCGTCTAGTTTATGTTTCGGCCTCATTTTCAACTGTACAGTGGCAATTTGTTTGATATATTTTGGTCTACTGTTAGCAACAATAACCTGAGTCTTGAATTTAGCGATTAAATTTTGCACAGCGGTCTCAGAAGGAGCCAGACTATGTGGAAAAATTGCTAGAACTTTACAAATTAATGCAGTAAAATTTTCACCATTTTTATAGTAAATCTGCACAATTAAAATTCTTTGCTAAAGAGTATAACCTTTCAAATTTTACCATCCAATCTTAAAATTTTCTTGTTTATATTTGTAGAGTATACAAAGCCATGGTGTATGTTCCTAGTAGTTTCGCAGAAAGATTTAAACAAGCGGACAATTTACAATAAAGAAAAAGCCAATTAGCTTTCAAAACTATTAACACTAAAAATAACTTATTTAGTAAAACCAAAGCAAAACTGGAGAATTAAGAAAAGTCCAATCTCGTATATAAAATAAGCTACAATAGAGGCAGATCTGATATATGTTGTCACCACAAAAAAACAAAATCTAAAAACAGGATGGCTTAACATAATTCACATATCACAAAGAGGGAAAACCCGCAAATAATTGCACTTGGAGCCCACTGTGTGGCAATTGCAATAAGAGATACACACTTGAGATGTTGCATATAACTCAACAAGAGTGGTACAGAGAAACGTGCACAAACTTAGAGCAAAAGTTAAATTAAAATAAAAACAGTAAAGAAATAAAGAACTGGAAAATAATTGCAATTGTTATTATTATATTTATAAGGAATATTGTGTTTATTATTATTTTAGATGGAATTTCCCGTTATTTTATTTGAATATTATTTACGTTTTTTAACTTATAAATATACTGTATATATGCAAGAAGATGAACAATGAAATTAGTCGAAATATCGGAAAATAAATAAAACAAAAACAAAAAGAAAATAAAAATGAAAAAATATGTTTCGTTTCTTTAACTAATAACTGACCTGATGCCAAAGTAAAGCCTGAATTTGTTTAATCCTAACAGCCCTTCTAATATATGGAGTACTATGGTGTAGAAGCAAAATATCGCCCCCTTTATGGGGCTTGTAAGTTTTGGTAAAAAGGAAGTCACAGGATACCAAGCCCCTTTAAATATATTTTCGATATTCATTATAGCTAAAAAACCAAGAGCAAACAAAGTTAGCTGGCGCATTTTGTAATAGAAAATTCATGCATTATGTTTTAACACACGAATTCATAGTAACGACGCAGATTCAGGGATGTTCCCTATTCACTATAAGAACATCTAAAAAATACTTGCGCTGTGTCATGCTTTCGCAATCTAAGAAAACAGTGAGCCAGACCTTAACATTAAGCTGAATTTTATTATTCGCAATATTCTGATTTAAGTAGGATAAACCTGACAAATAAAAAAGACAAAACTTAAATATCTTACATTACCTCGTTTGGTTTTTTACAATAAAATTAAATGCCTTTTATGACCAATTTGTTTTTGTTTTGACAAATCGTCAAGTACTTCAAAATATATCTTAACTTTATATATGTATAAATAGTATCAACATATTTTCGAAGTATTCTACAGGCGAATCCTATTTTTAAAGAAACTAATCTAAACAAAAAAATATAAGATTATCGATTTTTTTAATAAGAAAATTATTATAAATAAATTTTATGGCAATTATTCAACAATCGCGATTAAAGGTTTTTATTTGTATCATAAAATCGCGGTTGAAAAAATATATATTGAATATATTTAATATTAGAAATTTTTAGTTTAATTTTTCGTAGTGTTAAATACAATTAATGGAGCAAAATAATAAAAAAAAGCAACGCGAATCACTTTATGTGACTAAGACGGTAATTAAAATATAAAATAAAGGATTTTTCAGCAACCACAACCATACTGATAGATGTCGATTCTTTCACCAAAGCTTTTAATCACGTTTTGGCAAAATGGCGGTCCTGTTTCGGTAATCACATCACGGATTTTCAGTTTTAAGGCTGAAATCGATTCGGTTGACTCTGTCCTTAACAAAGCCCCCAAAAAATGATCCAGTGGTGTTAAACCACACGATATGTGGTTCGAAGAAAAACGGCTCAATCACGCCTCCAGACCACATAGCGCACCATACAGTGACACTTTTAGCATGCAAAGGCTTCTCAATAATCGCTCTAGGATTTTCAGAAGCCCAAAAGTGGCAATTTTGAAAAAATTAGTTTTTCAGAAAAACCAGTTGTTCCTGAATAAATTGAGCGAACTTCCGGCAATGTGAATGGTCGATCGGCTTCACTTCCTGCACTAGTTGAACCTTGTAAGGTTTCAAGCGATTACATTCTTAATAGTCGTCTCAGAAGGAAGATTTTTACGAAATGTAACAGAACCACCATTTTTATAGTGGATTTTAATTATTTTAATGCGATTTTCGTGCGAAATTGAATTCATTGTAAGAATTGCCAATGCATCTACTATGAATACGTAAAAAAAATTAATGTCAAAATAATCATGTTGTTGGTGTTTGCCACAATCGAAAAGCAAACTTCTTGCTAAAAAAACCCGATATAAGTACTTTGCTAAAGCTGTTTTTTTTTTTTGGGGAATAAAATACTATTCTTTTTAATGTTTCAAATGAAAGGATTGGTACGTACGGAGATTTGTTTTCTGTTATGATTTTTAATTAATTTTTAAAGACTGTGAAAAGAAAGGCATATATGTCAGCAACAATACTGACAATAAGTTTCTTTATGGCCCGTACCAGCATTAGATGTGCACTAACAATTAAACAAATATTAGGAATTAAAAATTTTATCAATGCTACGTTTTTTAAATGAATTATGGGGTCTTTTAGTAATGGAAAATAATAAACGCATTTTATTAAAAAATAGATTTTCAAACTAATTTTTTTAATTCATTTTTAAAAGAGTTGGTTGACACTTTTTTTCTTAGTATCGATTCAGCACTATAAAAATGGATATAAGATATAAAAAACTGGTTATTTTTTATATAGATAAAGAAGTTTGAAATGGAATAAGGGAAAATTGAATATTTTAAATATACACGAAATTTACTTTATTCGAAAGATAATCTTATGGCAGTATAATTTAAATATCAATTTCCGATGTCTTTTCCTTACATTTGTGGCCATACATCGACAATAGCCTGGCAAATGTTGTCCTCCAAGAGCTACTTCATAGTTTAGCAGTGTTAAATCATACAATCTAGGTGACCAATTCACGAGTCCGAAACGTAAACCACAAAAAACGTTTTAATTGTAGTGTGGTATCAGTAATCATTGCTTTATAGCAATCACCATTGACTGCAACGTTCTGACCAGCATCGCTTTTAAAGAAGTAGGGACCAGTGATTCCAACAGCCTATAAAGCACATCGAACAGTCAGTTTTTCCCAACATGCACTTGACGAATATCATTACACTACAGTTTTGTTTACTGACGTATCCATGCAACAAAAGTATGTTTCATCGCTTAACAAAATTCGCTTATAAAAATCAAGATCAGCGGTAATCTTGTTTTGGCCCAATTTGGTGGATTGGCGTCAGGTCTTTCATGTTAAAATGCTAAACCAACGTAAACTAAAATCACTTTAGCTTTGAACGCCAAAATGGCCGCCAGTTAAAAAGTTTGCTTACTTCAAGTTATATACTTCGATAAAAACACGCGATAGTATATGTTGCGATGAGCTGAAGTAACAAATTCTTACGTTTCAACATATATTAACAAGAAATGAGTTAGCACAACAATTTGTTTGCCATATAATATGGCATTTGCTTATAAATGTGAAATAGATTTTCATAAAACTTTAATTCTTCATATAAATTACAAAATATTCACTAAAATTTTAAAAATATTAGTAGCTACTGCAAAAGCAAAAGACCCAGAATTAAAAAAATGGCTTAAACAACGAGTTGGAGGAGGCAGAAAGTTCTTAAATACGAATATTCACGAGTTGAACAATTTGCAAGATGTTTGGTGCCGCTATTAATTTTAACCAATTACATCGTAGCGTTAGGCGCAAAAGTAAGAAGTTTTCAACAGTTCAATTCATCTCTGTACATAAGCAAATACAACTTTTAATTAGTTAAACAGTTGTTTACTTAAGTTAACAAAACCAACCAAATCAAATTGGTAAAACCATTTATTCTAAGAGTGGGTAGGAAAAGTTACGGAAACAATAGTTTGACTTGTTTTTTCTTATTGTAATCAAACAACACAATTACTTTAAAATAATTAATCACTTAACAAGCTGCCTTTGTAAACTTTTAATGCAGATGGTTGCAACTGTTAAATTTATTTTGTTAAACGTAAAAAAAACATGCGTATTTAAATCAGGCATGGAAATTTTAACTGCTGACTGACTACGTAAAAATAGTTTTACTTCAAACTGGGTAAATTTGTAGAATAATCACACGAAAATAAAACACAATTACAAATAAAGTACAATTTTTAAAATCAAATTAGTCAAATAAATAACTAAGTCCCAGATATGGGTTTGACATAACATTTTCAAAACATGTAAAATGAAATTTTATGTTTATAAACATTTTTTGAAAACAAGTAACCAACAAAAATGCAAAGCAATGGAAAGTTGATAAAATGATAACTGGGAGTTGTGACTTGAAAAATATATTTCAGAAATAAACAGGTCACATTCATACTATAAATAATAAAGATAATTCAAACAGCCACAAAATAAAATATGTTTGTGCGTTAAAGAATATAGCGAAACTCGGAAATAAACTTTAATGTTATGAACTTTTGCCAGTTTTACTAGATTGTACAATATTTTATGCACGTTTACTTACGTTTGAAAAAAAAATCTTTTTAACGATTTATTTTTTCGATATTTCGCTTTCCTGTGGAAAGCTTCTTAAAAAAAATCTTTTTCTAATCAAATTTTTTTGGCAAATTTTAAAATTTAATTAAAATTTGGTAAAATCTCAATGCTTTATTTGATTTTCTATCTTCTTACCACATTTCAATATTTTTCACGAAATCTCTCTAATTTCGGCCTATTAAAAAAAAGACATAAACAACGTTGGCTACTTATTCCGTACGTATTTGTAAAAGCATAAATTGAGATGTCACCTTTAAGAGATTTACCATAATCCATTGGCGCTGTTCCGGGTTGTACGCCTTAAGTGCTTTAGCTCATTCACTTAAAGGACAATTTATTTTAATAAGTTCTTCTTCGTGGTCAATTTTAACAATCCTTAGTGCGATAAAAGCGTAAGATGAAACCTTTACCAGCTGGATTAGGTGATCAAACCAAACTTTTCTTTTAAGAATTATACATTTCAATAATATTATAACTTGTTATTATATCTTGGGGTTGCTAAATTACAGATTTTTATAATTTTCTTAACAACAGTTTCTCTGTTTGACCGTTTGCTCAATTTTGTCATGCCACCTGTAACAGCGATTTCCATTTATAGGCATGCCAAAAGGTTGAGATTGCTTTAGCGAGGAAAAATCTGGCAACGACTTTGGGTTATTTCTTTTATACTCATAATTACGTAAGCACGTGTGGGTTAGTTCAGTTTTAGCGTTTTAATGATAAAATGTAAATTGGAGGTGTAAAAATTTTTCCAAGAAAAAGATTTCCATGAAAAAAATTTTTCTAATTTTTCTATAATCAAACCGAGCCACAATTCAGTCGTTAACAAATCATTATCAGCTTTTTATCATATGTAATCATGAATATCAGCCTAATGGTCTTTTCCAAAACAGTGAAATGGAAATATTAACCAATAATGATGTAGTGATAGTTTTCATGTACTACGTTTGCTTGAGAAAGGCAAAACTACAATTAGAATACCGCAAAGCAAACTCGTGTAGTCTCAGTTGGTTTAAGTGGCATCCCCTAAATCATATGATTCAGATTTGTTCACTTTCGATTATTTAACGTTTTAAAGCTTGTCAAAATAGCTGGCCAATAAAATTTTTTATTGATTGAAAGCTTTTATTTTAAGTAACTAGAAAAATGAAGATCTATGGCGGGCAGATCTTGTCACCAATGAAAATATACTAAATGTTCTTTTCTCTTTAAAAACACTGCTAGAGCAAAAGAAAGTAAAATCGTAAAATTGTAAAATACTTACTTGCGGATTGCTATGAATGTCAACATCCAAAGGTGAAGCAAATTGGCAAACAGGAGTTCTGCGTTTAAGGATAACTGAAATAATAGCCAAACAAAAAGTAAGGATAATCGTTTTATTTATAGAAAAAGTAAATAAAAGCATATAAAAAACTAAGTAATTTTTGACAGAGTCAAAAAATGTTAAATGTTAAAATTTTTTCACTCAATACAAAGGCTGGCTCGGAGGTTAAATTTTCGATAACTTTTTCGGGCTTACGGAAAAAAACTTCACATAACCCCACAGAAAATAGTTCAGCGGCGTTATATCGCACGATCTTCGAGGATAATTCATGCGTCCGAAACGTGAAATTATGCTGTTACCAATTGCTTCCTTTAATAAATCAATTGTGGCACGAGCTGCGTGACATCTCGCTCAAGCTTTGCGATATCTGTGTGGTATTTTATAGGATGTTCTTTATAGAGGTATACAATTTTATAATAAATCAAAGATGCATCTTTAAACTTACTTCTTTGAAAAGATAATTTTCTGACATTACAATTTGAATACGACTTCTGGCATTTGGCCAGCACGACTGACTTGGACGTTGTCTAATCTAGGGGTCCAATATTTAACAATTTTTTCCAACATTTGTGGCCATTATCGGGAATAACGCGGCGAATATTGTCCTTTAATTGGTCAATCGTTTCGGACTTACCAACATAGACCAGCGTCTTCACATATTTCTATAAAAAATAGTCTAGCAGTGTTAAATCTTGGAGGCCCAAATTCTGAAACTATGCGGTTACCAAACGCTTCCTGCAATGAATCAATTGTTACAAGAGCCATGTGATATGGTCTTGTTGTTCAATTAATGAACGAAAAAGCAACTAATCATGGTTCTATAGCAGCCATCTTTGACTGCAACGTTGTGATCATTTCTAAAGAAGATATCATTTCTGAATGTAACGGTGTCTCAACATACGCTTGAGGATAATTATCACTTCAAATTCGATAGTGAGTTTCATCGCTAAACATAATTCGGTTATGAAATCGACATCCAGTATTTCGAACACATGATTTTCAAAAGAAATTTGCATAATTGCTATTCTATTCATGTTGAAATACCAAACTAAACACAAATCACTTCATAGCTGCCAGAATGGCCGCTAGTTAAAAATTTAAAGTAATATACATCTATAAAAACACCCTTTATAACTATGAAAAGTAGGTGTTTGAGTTAAAACAATATGCATTTCTGTTAACATATCCAAATTAAGTAATTAAAATTATTTGAAAAATATAGTTCATATGCTCTCTTTTTTCTACAATTAATGAAAAAAATCTTTTTTTGTTTATTATTATTTTATTTACTTATTTTCAATTGAACTGTTTAATATTACAATAAATCATTTTTTTTAATATGTTTTTATTTTAGTTTCTAAGCTTTTATTAAGACATTTAAAAATATTTGCGGACAATTGACAAAGAAAACAGAAAAAATAGGACACAGCGAAAATTTAATGCAGCTGCTTCAATCACTAATGGATTAAAGCATAATAAATTATTTCATTTTCTATAGGTTTCGTTTTTTTATCTAATTGAACTCACTGTTGAAAAAAAACAAAAACAAGAAAACTTTAACGCAGGCACTGCATTGACAACAACTTTGCCACGTTACCAAATGGCCTTTATGCAGCACCATCTTGACATGTATACACTTTTGTCCAAAATATACTCCATTTGTTTTTTTTTGTTTGGACGGCAACATTTATTTGCAATAAATTGCTTACAGTTTTTTAAGATTTGAAAATTTGTTTAAAAAAGTTTTTAAACATAAAAAGCACCGCTTCTTTAGTTTATATGACAAAATCAAAACTACAAATAGCCATGCTTCCCCAAAACGAATTGCTGAATTATTGAAAAACTTCTAGATAGAAACTTTAACGAATTATTATTAATAAAAGTCCCCAAAAAAATAGAAATACCCAAGCCCTTAACTGAATTTTGTAAATAGCCTAATCTGGCAATACTGTACGGATTGTTATAAATAAAGCTGCTAGCTGGAAATGCATTGTAATGATAAGTTAATAAACTTTTTATATTTTCTTAAAACAAAATTTACCTTTAAAAATGTTGTTTTTATTATGTCAATTATTTATGTAATTTGTAACGACTCCGGCGCAATATATAAAATATTTTACGACAACGACAGTAAATATTAAGCATTTTTATTTTAGCGAATATTTACCAGAGAGATAAAGCGAGCGCGAACAAAAAATGTCAAATAGAAATAAATTATATAGAAATTTTTAAGTTTAAGAAGGTTGAAAAAACGAACTACAACAAAATCAATAAATTAAAACTATACACTTGAATTGTTGACACTCGTAGTTAAATATAACAATAACGTAAATAACTTAATACAAATATACTGATTAAAACGAAACACATTAAATTAAATACACAGAGATAATCAATGATCGATATTGAACTTGTTAATTACATTTTGGTGGTTTTTAAAAGTTTTATTTTGCTTTTTTTATTTTTACGTTTCTTAAAAAAATATTTTATTTTTTGGTTAAACTGCGGTAAAATGTTATTCAAAATTTTAGCTTTAATAACGCTTAACAATTAACTCCACGTTTAGTTTTCAAGACATTTTAATTTTGATTCACCGATCAACTAATCTAACGATTTAAGTACCTTCACACTAACTTGCTATCAGCGCAAATTTAAAAATAAAAAATAAATAAAAAAAGAGTAATTTCCGAAAGATGATTTAACAACTGTTTGTTGAACGATCACAAACACTTCAACAATCACTCTGACGTATGAGTGTTGTACGAATCGAGTATACGCCTTTAGTGTTGTTAACAAGCTTATAAAGATAACTTGTCGCTTTTTTATTTTCCGTTTATACATTTTTATTTTAATAACTAAATAAAAACGTATTTTTGTATCCCCCACGCCGATGTATAATAAAATGGTTCATGTAGTTTAAAAACAAAACAATAAAATAAACGTGTGATTTTTTGTCAGCCGGCTGTCGATTATTGCCACCCTTCAGTGGAACTATTTATACTTTTCTTTAACCGATTTTTTTAATTCTCATTACAGAAATGGGAAACGTGAAAGTTTCGTATTTTTCGTATATTTTTTCATTTGTTACAATTGAAGTACACTTCACTTCAAATGAATAGGTGCCGTTCAACTGACGCAAAAATAATTCACATTTTTCTTAACAAATTATAAAAAAAAACACAGATTAAATCTAAAGGAATTTTGCCGACTTTTCTTTCTTTACATTCTTTTTCGCAATTGGTAAATCTTTAATAAAAAATACAACATAATCCTCTCGATTAATTCTCTAGAGAGTAGCAAGCTTAAATTTATTGCCAAAACACTGCACTTATTTATGCAAAGTGAAGTGTGTCCAAGTATTCAGTATAAAATTGCTTCTAAACAAAAGTTTTACTTGGCTCACGCAATAATTAATCTCTGATGTACAGTATTTTCCGAATTGAAAAATGTTCGCAAACAGTTTTTACGTTAGATTAGATACAGTTCGCACAGGAGTAGCTCTTGCTCTCTGGTTATACCCACTCAATAGTTAAACCGAATTTATACTCCCAGAAAATGTGTTGTCACGTAACACAACGTAAATCTAAATAAATAAAAATGAAATGGTGTCCGTTGCTAAGAGCATAACATAAGAACGACTTGGCCGATTTCGTTAATTTTTGAAATGTGAAAAAAGTTTTTATGAAAAAAAAAATTTGAAAAAGTTTTTTAGAAAAATTAAAAGTTCGGATTTAACAATTTTTATTTTTTTATTGATTAACGTCTTAATTTCTGAAAATATGCATACCTAACATACGTAGTTTTTTTTGTTGATTTTTGACCGTGAATTTGCAATTTTTAAAAGACTATCGATTCTTTTTCTTCGAACACCGTTCTTACAGTCAAAGTGTAAACAAAACACCTTTCTGTGATGTTCAAAATCTTATAAAAATAAAAATTCTTAAAACAAAAAAATTTATTTCAATTTAGTCAGGACTTTGTAGGGGAAGCTTTAACTACTTTTAAAATAGTAGTTTTCGGTGATATCTTTGAGGTTTAAATAGTGGTTCCTTTGAACGATAACTGGAAGAAGAAATAGCAAAGAATCATATTTACAAGCCAAAAAAAAAATTATAAATAATTTTTAAACGTGATTGAGTGCTGTATTAACAGTTGAAAAAAAGCTTAGTAATGACCGTCTCCTGAAAAGAACATGATCTTTTTAGTTATTTAGTATAAAGTCGTGTTATGGGGAAATTTATTCTGAAGTTTTATTTACTTTTAGTTACTAAAAGCGTGATTTTTATGGATAAAAACTACAGTAGCTTTTATAGTCTTATCATTTATTTGAGTAGAATTTAAATAAAATAAGAATTTATACTGTTTTCGTCAAAGCTTAATACTTAAAATGCTACAACATTCATTCTCACAGGCATTAAATAATAAAATCACAAGGTGTGAGTAATTGAATAATGAAAAGCACATCTTCTAAGCAGTAAAAATTTTACAGCATTCATTGTTAATCTCTTGATTACCTGGGGCTTTTGACGTTAATGCTTTAATATATTACGACTACAAAAGCAGTTTTTTTCAGTTTTGCACTCCTTAATTCAGTAAAATAATGAAAATATGAGTATACTAAATGCAAATCTTACCGTACGCTTCAAAGTTTTCAAAATTAAGAATATTAATTAAAAAACAATAATAAAATAATAAAACTAACTAGACTTCTTTTCAATAAAATTAAATAAAATTCAAATTCGATCCATAACAAAAATTCGTTGTATGAATAGAAATTTGTTGGTTAGTTATTGATAAATCAAATATTTTCTGATTTTATGATGTAAATGTAACTTTTTGGCGAAATTTAAATCTTTTAACGAAATTTTAAATTGCTTTTTAGCTTCACTTGTATAATTAAAATATAACAGAAATCTATTTTTGAGTAACTATCAAGCGGTGCAAAATAATAATTGATTGCATAAATACAGATGTTTCAGAAGGTTTTTGTCGAAACTTGAGTTCTCTAACCCAACCTTTTTGTGATTTTGCTTTGTAACTTTTTGGTATTCAATGCTACAAAACATAAAACAAATAACACAACACAGAAATAAAATGTAAAAAATTAGGGACCGTCAAAATAATTTGGATATGTGCTTAATTTTGATGGTAATTTATTTTTTCATTTTATTTTGTGGATCTTTAATATAGTGGAACTTAAGTCTTCAAACACTAAATCATACAATCATACTTTAAGTTCACCGAGCAATCAAGCAAACAATAATACTTAAGAGAATGTAACACAGTCGTTTAAATGTGTTATTGCAATTTTTACTAATGACGCGATTAAGTCCTTGTGAAGGTTCGATTTTGCTTTATATTATCAGTTTTGCAGCAGAGACTACTGCGGTCTCTGCAGTTTAGTATAGTGTATATACTAAACTGCATAAGCCAGTTTATTTGCTTTGCTTTATGGTTAATCTGCGTAGGCTTTGTTTCTGTGCGGCTTTTCCATGTTAAGCTCCCTTCAACATGTATAGCAATGTATTTGCCGTAATTATCAATTTTTTATAAACTTTTCCAATTTAGATCTACAGATTTGCAAATATTAAAATGCTAAATGGGAGGAGGCATTCGTAAAAACCAAGAGCAGGTGTGTCGCAAAATCGCACGATTTAATACCGGTAGACTATTTTTAGTGGAAAAATGTGAGATCGCTAGTCTATGCCGATAAGTCCAAAACGATTAACCGATTACAGGAAAATTCTCGCGGCGTTATTTGTGATATGCGGCCACAAATGTTGGAAAAAGTCGTCGAATATTGGACCTCCAGATTAGACTGCATACGAGTCAGCCGTGGAGGTCATATGCTAAAAGTCATATTAAAATTATAATTAATAAAATTATCCATCGAATAAATTAACACATTTCTGTAATTTTACTTCATAATCATATTTTCTAAAAATGTGAGCAAGTTTTTTCAAATAATGGATTTTAGTTTCAAAATTTTATACCAAAAATTATGTTTGCCTCACTTATTGATACCAAAACTCAAGCAGATAATGGCAACACCATATGTCATGGAAAAAATAATTAAATTGATTTTAGGAAATTTGAAAGGACAATTTCGTTTTAACATAAATAAAAACTATGATGCAACCATTCATCATTTGCAGATCATTTAAGGAAGATAAGGTTACATACCTGTATGTTTTAAAGTAAGAAATTATTGCAGTGAGTAAGTGTTCCACTTACTGCATAAGTCATATTTCATCATTATCATTTCCAAATTTATCTTTATAAAATTAATTGTTATTTACATATTTATTTACAGTTTTGAGATATTATCTTAGATATTACAGCAAATTATGTTTTTAATCACAGATATTGAAAAGCTTTGTTATAAGTTTTTATTTTTTTTAAAGGGAAAAATACCAAAAAAGGAAGATGTTCAAATATAATTAGGAAATATATATGTATACAATTGTATTGTCTACTATAACAACACATTGCATACATATCACTTCCAATTTGGTGATTGTTGTTTTAAAAATACCTTTACGCCGACTCTCTACATTCTCTTATCAGCTGATAAGAAAAATTTTCTATTTTTTCAAAATATTTAATGTTGAATCTCTATATAAAGTCGTCAATTCGTTCATATCCCGTTTGGTCGTGAAGAAGCTGCGTTGAATGTCTCCATGTTTGTTGTCTATAATCTTGAGGCATTTGTTTTGTATTATCTGAAGTTTCTTTAAAGCTCATGAAGTTTTTGCTGCTGTATACCAAATGGGACTTGCATATGTTAAGGTTGGTCTTATCACGCTTTTAAAAATTAAATTTTTGTTTTAAATGCCAAGTGAAGAGCGTCTATTCAGTAAAGGCCACAGAGCTCTGATGGCTTTTAGGGTTTTCTTGACGATTTCATCAATGTGCCTTGAAAAATTAAGTTTCTTATCTAAGCATACGCCTAGATATTTAACATCATTTCTTATTATAGCGTTCTCACTTCCACATCTAATTTGTCGACTTGGTAATCGTTTGGGGGAGTTGTTATGCATGTAGCAAATCCTTTTTCCATTTTCTTTAATAAGCACCCTTATTCTGTTTATCGTCGTCGTCATCGTCATCAATTTAATATCAATCTCAAATTTTATCGACATCGTCATCAATTCAAAACGAAACTGGTATGCCCTAAGAGCAGTGTAACGATGTCGATGGTTTATCGTTTTTAAAGCACATCTCTAACAATTTAGACAGCTGGTTTGTTTTTTTTTCAATTTTTGTAAAGTTTTTTTTTTGAAGGAGAGCGAATTATTGACAAAAATATAAAAAATTAAAAGAGCATATAACTTTAAATAACTAAAATGTTTTTTGTTCCTGATTGCAATTCTGATCCGAGTGATGTGGAAAAGAAAAAAGAATTGGTGTTGCAAAGAAGGCAGAAATCAAATATATTTCAATTACCCGATGAAAAGTAAGTAATAAATTAAGTGTTTTTTCTATCTGCTATGAGTTAATTTCTTTGAAAGGTTCAAAAGCTTTTTTCGTCTAAATAAGGATGCATTCAACTATGTGCTAGAGACTATAACACCACATTTAAAATCTCGGGTCAGGTCGACACATATTTCGAATACTAAAAAATTGGCTGCAACGTTAAGGTTTTTAGCGCAAGGATCCTACCAGCTTAGTGTCGCTAATGATTTTAACTTAGGATTATCCCAGCCAGTGGTATCTAAGATAATTTCTGAGATTGTGGATGTCATAGAAAGGAAAATTTATCCACTATTGATAAAATTTGCTATGACAGACGAAGAAAAAGCTGAAGCAAAACTGCATTTCTTCCAGAGATCTGATTTTCCTGGTGTCATTGGGTGTGTGGATGGCACCCACATAAAAATATTGGCTCCAAATAAAGAAAATCAGCATCTCTACTAAAATTGCAAGAGGTATTTCAGCTTATATGCAATGATTGTAAGTTCTTCAAAATATTTTGCTTGTTTTTTTATTTACATACTTATGTATGTATTTTTTATCAACTTAGATTTGTGATCACAAAATGCGAATACGCTTCTTAGATGCCCGATTTGGAGGTTCTTCTCATGACTCTCTAATATGGAATGTCAGTCATGCTAAACGTATTTTAAAAGAAAAATACAATGCTGGTGATCGTAATTCGTGGTTATTAGGTAAGAGCTCAATTTCTGTTAAAAATAATCAATTATTTAAATATCCTAATTAGGTGATGCAGGCTATCCACTTGAGCCTTTTTTAATGACACCATATCGGTCCACAGCTTCAGGCAGTGCCGAAGCTACTTTTAATACAAAACATGCGAAAGCAAGGAATATAGTGGAACGAACTATTGGAGTTCTTAAAAACCGTTTTCGATGCCTTCTTGGCGCTCGTCAGCTGCATTATACCCCGGAAAAGGCCGTAAAAATTGTCAATGTTTGTGCTGCACTTAACAACATATATATTTAATATGGTTTAGATATTGCAGATGAATTAGATAGTGTACAAATTTATGAAGAAGTGTATGACGACACTGAAATTATACAACGTTCTGAGGCAGCTCATATAAGAGATGAAATAAAAACAAGTTTTCTTTAATTTCAATTCAGTCTTTTAATTCATTTTTTTTTTTCAAACATAAAAATATTAATCTTATACTAAAAAACGTAAACAACAAAACAAAAAATTCATAAAATCTTTTATATAAAGGCACATTGTCTACATATGTATGTACAACATAAAATTTGTCTAGCTTTTGTTCAGCCCCTCCAACTCTTTTTCCTTGATTAATAATTTAATTTTTTTAATTTTCATTTCGGATTCGTGTTGTTCTGTTAACAACTGATATTTCTTCTTTTCTATTTCTAATAAATCTTTTTGGTATCTACTTAAGTCGTTTACAGTTCTTTTCATTGATGACATTGAATTGTTAATTTCTTTTAATATATTCACTATGCTTTTGGAGCAGTTCGTAGCGATCATTATTTGATCCTGGTTTCTTCGAGGTAGATTTTTCCTTTCTTCTTAGAGGGGTGCAATTTTCGTCGCTTTGTATATAGGTTGATGCTGGTAGTAGTTCACTTTCATTTTGAGGAACCAATTTGTTGGTTTCCACAACTTCTATTACCACATCCTCATATTCAATACATTCCACTCCCTGAACAGATCCTTTTGGGTTTAGCTGCTTCTGAAATTGAAGCAAGTTAGCCACGGCTTCTTCCAGCCGGCTAAGAATCATTTGTTTATAAATTCCTCCCCCAGTAGACGTACACTCTGCCTTATTTGCCACTAATTTTTTCTTCACTTTGAATTTTAAATCCCGCCAAACCTATAAAAATAATTTTATTATACAATAATCTTTTTAAAACTACTTACTTTACCTTTTGCCAACCATCACCTGATCTTTTCGGTGGACCAAGGACATTCAATACCGTTGCTATTCTTTCCCACTGCTCTTTGAAGTCACTGGGAAGACTGCCTTTTTGGAAACCCTTGGCAAATGGTGGATTCTTTTCCATCTCCTCCACTAACTTATTAAATTGAATACTGTTTGTAATTTTTTTTTCTTCCTTTTTTTTTAATTTAAAAGTGCTATTGTAAAAAAATCAAAAACACTAAAACTGTTTCGACACAAACCAGACCGACGATAAAATCAGAGTCAATTTAAATCGATGCCGTCGTTAACGTTGCGTACGGCATACCAAAAATACATCGACGCTTGTCGATAACACTTGATATTGATAATGGGCATACCAATTAACAACAATTGATACAAATCGTTATCGTTTCATATTGATGACGCTAAATGGAATAAGGGTGAATGTCTTTGTCAGTTTGCTAGACGTGATTAAAGCGGTATCGTCTGCGTAGTAGGCAGCTTTTAAGTACGAGGGGGGTGAAAAGTCCGAAGTATAAATAGAATACAACAAAGGTGATAAAATTGAACCTTGTGGTAATCCAGTAGATATTGTTTTTGGTGACGATATTGCACCATTGTGCAATATTGCCGTTAAGCCAGACGGTATCAAATGCTTTTTCTATATCAAGAAGTATAGGCCAGTAGACTGCTTATTTCGCTTATTCGCTTTTATTTTATTTGTAATGCGATTTATTTGGTGTACTGAACTGTGTTCTTTCTTGAAACCAAATTGTTTTTTAGCTATTATCAAGGTATTTTCGACGACATCGCAAATTCGTTTATGAATTAGTTTTTCAAACAATTTTCCCAAATTGCTTAACAAGCTAATGGGTCTGTAACTATTTGGACTATGCTTAGGCTTCTTTGGCTTAAGAATCGCAATAACATTCGCTTTTTTTAAGGGTAAGGGGAAATAGTTGAGTTTTAAACAACTGTTAAAAATTATCATTAGTAAATGAACTGCTTTGGGCGGACAATTTTTTATTAGCAGGTTAGATACTTCATCAAGACCAGGCGATATAGAATCATTAAGCGACGAAATTAATAAACTTATTTCATTAAGCGAAATAAAAGACGGGTTTTCATTGTCAATGTAAGTTGATTTAAATCGATTCACTTTGGAGTTAACGGATTTATCAATTGAATGTTTGTATGTAGAAGTGAGCCCATTTGCAGCCGAAAAAGTATTCGACAGTAGTTGGGCTTTTTCCTCATCTGTTATAATTTTTCTGTTGCCCAGATTGAAAAAGGGAACTTTGTTGTTAAGTTTTCCTCTTAAGCGTCTGGTAATTTTCCAGAAAGACTTATCACCCGGCCTTAGCTTTGATAGTGTTTTATTCCATTGATAATTACGATGTGTATTAATTTTGTTATTGATCATAATAGTTAAAAGTTTTACACTCTGTTCATAAAAATTAGATTCAGATATCTTACTTGCCCGTTGGCTTTTCCTTTTGAATGTTCTTCGCGTTCTAATTAGACTTACGACATATGATGGTAAGCTAGTTTTTCCATAGGGACGAAAAATTGGAGTGCAGTGATTCCGTACTTCTAAGATCGTGTGAATAAACTTATCAATTGCAGTTTTTGAATTATAGGTTTCAGTATTTATAGTGATTCGATTATTTATTGCATTTCTAAATGCAACCCAAGCAGTTAGCTTGTAATTATAATAAGTAGTCTGTGCTTCAAAAGATATTGCATTTTCAATTTTGCAGACAACGGGTCTATGGTCAGATGGGATATCAAATTCAAGGACTTCCACAGTGATGTTGAGTGCGATATTGCTCAATACTAAGTCAATAATAGATGAGTTACGATTATTTTGATAAGGATTAAAAGTCGGATTATTGGGATGATATATGAAAAAATTATTTCTTAATTGAAGATTGTAAAGTGTATTTCCTGCAGCGTTGCTGTTAGCACAGTACTGCACAATTCATAAAACGTCTGTTCAAAAACAAATAAATTAAAAATATTTTTCTAGTTTTTTCTTTAAAAACTTTTCTTGACTTCAATAAACATTTTTATTTGGCTTAAATAAATTATTTGTTTACTTTTTTTCTTTACTTTAATTTAACTCGTTCATTTGGTTTGGCCTAATTATTTCTTTGGATTTTTTTGTGATTTTCAATAAAATTCTTTTCCAAATATATTTATTTGTTCGAATTAACTTAAATCAAAACTAGTTGGTTTGCTTATATAAATTTGTTTATAGGATCCGTTGTTGAATATGCAAAATATTTGTTTGTTTCGGAAAAAAAATTTCTCGTGTAAAGGCGAGGGTTATGCTGTGTAACTGACGAAAAAAAGATATGTGTTCTATAATTATGATTTCGCAAGTTTTATGAAAGTATTTCTACCAATAAGAGATTACTGCAATAGGTTTGTTCCCTATAAGGCATTTAGCTCGAATATAATTTTTAATGAGGCTAAAGTGAAACAAGCCAACAATAAATCAGACCGTGAAGCTTAGCAATGACTAGAGCCTTTTGTTTTTACGTTAGAATGACATACTCTAAAAAACATTAACTAGGGTCTGCTTAAAATGAATTTTCTTTGAGCTTTATGACTTATCTTTATACGACCATTTATATTTGAAATTAAGAGCTTAAATTTGAATGCAGAATTAGGGTGCTTATTAACAAACTAATGGAGAGATAAGGAAAAAAACTATTTTATTTACTTCTTTAGAATTGTAAATTAATAAAGAAAACAAGTAACTAAGAAAAAAATAAAAAAGTTAACCGAAACAATGGCAACATTAATAAAATAACAAAGTCATTATTAAAAGTTAATTTGTAATTTTGTAAAAATTTTATGTTTCCCGCAAATCTAATCAGGCTACCTCGCCGCAGTAAACGACAATAAAAAATAAGAAAGATACTACGAGGGTAAATCAGCATGCTCTTATATAATCATTTACGAGGCTTCCATTAGCATTTACGACCGCCTCACAATAGCAACTCAATATTTACAGCACCATATATTCTTTTGGAAAAGTGACCAAAATAATGAAAAATATTCAAATAAACAACCATATAGGTGCCCCTATAGGCTAGTAGGTAGTGTGCTAGCTTATATGACTGGGGGTTGAGGGTTCGATTCCCAACAAAGACCTTTGTTTTTTTCACTACAAATACAAATTGACTGTCGGTTGGGCTGCTCAGTGATGGAGGCATGGTCACTGAGCTGTCTTATACGACAGTCAATTTCCGTAACTATCCTTCTGCTTTCACCACCTGTGTCTCATCTCTACTCTATTACTTTCCTAAAGAATGTAGCACGGTATTAGATTAAATAGGCATTGTTGCCTGAAGTTCTACTTCTCTTAAAAAAAAAGATATATTGAGTGTTAAATACCGCCGCATATTGATAAATTGACAAAATAGCTTTCATTAACCAGCGTTTTGGTAGCGCAAACTATCTACGTCTACAGATCTATAGAGATTGAAAACAAATGTAATTTGTTATTGCTTGTTGAGAACACTTCCATTTGTGACGAAGTTCATCACCCAGCGGTTAAAAAAAATATTATAACTTTTTATTTTCATTGGCTTGGTAAAAAAAAGCTAAAGTTGTGCGAATGTAGGAAACACATTTTAAAACTAATTACTTCTGCCACAATAAAGTGTGGTGTGCGCGAATGTAATAGAACTCATTGATAAAACGCCGTATTTGCTTTTAAAGATGCAAATAAATGGAAAATAGCAGGAAGGCGATTATTGCCTCTTACTCCTGTAGATGGCGCTTGTATATTAGAGCAACAGATGAGATGGCTAATGCGGCTGTTATTAGATAACAGTAGCTATGATGGTAAAAAACGCTTGTCTCTAAATCTGAGATTGTCAAGTAAAAAGAAATATTGTATAGCTGCTATTGGATAATTAACAGATAAAACGAAAAGAGGTTTTTGATAGAGAAAAAGCTAAGAAAGCATTCTAAAATTCGTTGAGTTGGTAAAACAAAGCTGGTTCAGCTCAGAGATCAGTCTCCTTTTCTCGCTCTAAGAAGAACATTACTGTTGCCGTTAGACAGAGTCTACAGACATGAAGGGAACAAGATTGCATACGATTAGGCGTTAGCAAACTTAGGTGGAAAGTGAAGAAAACATTTTCAGTCCAAAAGGTACAGACATTACATTTTACCAGGTTTTCGAATATTGGTGTCCGCAGCAAAGCAGAAAACTGCCTGGCACCTCAGACAGATTGTTTTGGATTTAAAGCCTTACATTTACTATGAACTACAAACGTTTCTAGTCTTGTAAGTTTATATTTAAAGAGAAATCGACAACTTACAATCAGATTCTTTGCAAGCAATAATTCAAAATGCGATAATATAAACACAAATGTACATAAACAAAAGAGTTTAATTTAATCAAATTGTTTTATTTCAATAAATTTTGTGTATTTTAAAAAATTATACGAAAATTCCAGCACATCAACAATTTGTCGTCAAACTTAGGTTCGTGCTTTTTCCATTTTTTTTTTCTCTAAGAAATAAAATTGTTATGCCAAAAAAAATTTTTAATGTAAACAGTTAGAAGAGAGTTCAGTCATCAACACGACTATTATCTTAAAAAATCTTGATTAAAAGTTATTTTTATGATCGCAAAAATCTTATCTTTCCAAAAATTTCAGCTAGTGATAGCAGTGGCGAATTAGTTTTTTTTTTACCATGGCTCGAAATATAAAAGTTAAAGAAAAATGAATCAATGAATTATACATGGAATTTGGCACCGCTGGCACCACCACAATAAATTCCTGACCTCGTTAAAAGTGCAACATCATAAAAATTAAACAAATTTCGATTCTATTCGAGACCAACTAACAAAGAATCCACATTTCATAAAAATTAAAATTGTTGCATCAAATTATAAAGCAAAATAGTTCCCTTTTTGTTTTGCAATAAACTTCTTTGCTTAATTCTTTTGTTATATAAACATTTTCAATTAACATGCTGAAAAGCAGACCCTACACCTATATCTTATTACTGAGGAGACAAAGGAGCAGTGGGTACACTGAAACTTTCTGCAACATTCCCCATTCGCTTATCTTCCACCAGTCGGAGTAAAACTTCCAAAACTTGCCTCGTTAAAATGTGACAGCTTTTATTTTTATGAATATGTAAACAAAACTATCACATTTTCAACTATTTTTATTTGTTTTATGTTTTTGTGTTTGTGTTTCTTTTTATTTTTTGTGTGAAACTTATTTAACAAATACTTTAAATAACACTACAAGTAAATCACACTTGATTAAGATCATCAATAAAGATAAAAAGGGGTGCAATTTCTATAGATTAGAAAAACGTTATCAAAGCAACGGTTTGTGTACCTCTAATATTTATTTATCATCCACTTAAAAACAAAACAAATTAAAAAAAATAATAAATTTTTTTTTATAAAAAGAAAACATTATTAAAATTAACAAGTTGTTTTTATTTATTTAATGAATTAACCTAAAGAACAAAAAGTAAAAATTAAACTTACATTGCATGTGCCAGCATCTCCAGATTACGTTGTTCAAACGTATTTTATCTTTCCAGCGCAGACGCACGCCCTTGAAATGATTCCATTTGGGTGATGTAAGCTTTTGGCTGAAAAGCACATATTTTATAAGCAAATAATTGTAAACACTGCATTATTGTAAATATAGATGTTTCAGTTCCTAATCTAATAAAGAGGTACATTTTCTATGATTTTGTGATTGGAAATGTGTATAACGGATATATCAGAGCGCTCTTTAGGTTGGGCATGGACTACATATTGAGCAGGTGGGACATCATACCGCTTGTCACAAGAACTGTAGGCGATAATTTTTTAATTGACACACCTGACACTTAACATAGGCGGGATATAGTTATCATCACTTATTTAGGCAAACGTTTTGAGTTTTAAATGTTCAAATCAACATGCCAGAAAAACACAAAACTATTTATTTATTTCGAACAATATTTTAATCAATACATTCTTTTCACTACTATCTCTTTATTTATCCTATCCTTCCATCCTCGATTTTTCTTCATCCTTATTTACAGGTAATACTAATGAACTTAATCTGAAACGGTATGAGCCAGCTTTCAACACACAATTTTACACATTACTGGTAAAGCATGTGGTAATATTGCTCTATTTTGTATATTCTAAAATATATATTTTCGGTATATGGCTGTAAACAATCAATTTATATTATAAGTTGTTAACAATAAAAAATACTTGTAACAATAATTATTAAATAAATAAATTAATTTAAAAATGGGAAATCAACCAAACATGGGAACTTTTAATTAATAACTGTGTACAACAACAACAAATTTTACAAATTTTAAAATTATCAAACAGAAATCATATATAATTAA
The DNA here is from genome assembly GCA_030448955.1 of Trichopoda pennipes. NCBI lineage: Eukaryota > Metazoa > Arthropoda > Insecta > Diptera > Tachinidae > Trichopoda > Trichopoda pennipes. The sequence goes on from JASKUP010000042.1 coordinate 10,236,374, forward strand.
TACTAAGTTCACACTTGTGCTTTTGAACGTGTTTAAGCAAAATGTTTTTAAATTTAAACACAGCCGTTCACACTATAATTGAGATGTTTAAGGCTGACGTTTTATCTACTTTTTTTACCTTAAAAATGATTTTTTGTAGTGAAAACAGCCATTTTAGTTGGGATTTAAACCCAAACCCCAGACTACTACCCTACAGGGGCAAAGACGCACGTCCCAAAAATTACATGAAATTCAGAGTTGTATTTGAAATTTACAACTCTGATTTAAAAACGACGTGTTTAAATCAAAAACAACTCATTTGAGATGTTTAACAAAACACGTCAATGTATGGTAAAACACCTCAAATTCGCCGTGTTTAATGCTTAAACACGATTGAGATGTTAAACACGCTAGGTGTGAACTTAGTATAATAAAGTAAAATTATTATGCTATTGTGCAATGCTCAACTGCTTTTATATATTAAATTATTAATTTAGTCAGATAAATGATTATTTCCCCCAGGTATGGTTTCGATGCAATATTTTCAAAACATACAAAAGCTTCAATACAAAATAATAACACAACAAGCATATACTTATCTAAAATAAATTCATGAAAAAGCGTATTACATGAAATGGAAATAATAGGCAATGCAACCAAATCACTACATTTGTGTAGTTGTGTGCTTTTAATTTCTTTCCCTCTTTCACTTCCTTTCTTTCGCTCTCTCTCTCTCTCTTTCTTTTTCTCTTTTTCATTTACTTTCCGTCTTTAAGTCCCTTTCTTTCCCTCTAACATCCTTTTTGAAACAACGTGTATGTAAGACTGCTGCCAAAAATGCAAATTTTTACGTTAAGAAATCACCAAATGAGGCTTTTTCGTCTTTAGATAATGCCGAATTTTATCAAATCAGCTGGTTCCGATTTAAACTCATATTATTTGTTACTATTCTTTTTGCAAAGCACATGTGATTATTTTTTTTTTTTGTGTAGTATGTATTGATAATGATGTTATCACATCGAAAGAACTTGGCGATCGTGCCAAATAAACAGCCAGTAACAACGGTTTCCACTTAAAGGAATGATAACAGTATTTCCTTTACTGGTGGATCGAACAACTTAATACCATAAAAGAATATATTTCTTAGCTAATTTGTGTATTATTTATGAGCTTGGAAAGATGTAATTATAGCGTTTTCTTGGTTTGTTAAATTTGCACACACAAGGTCTGTAAATTAAGTAGTGAGACTGGTAACGTTACGTTCGATTTGGCAACACTGGAGGCGCAGGACTTGGAGGAACGACAGATGCTTTCAGCGCGAGTTTGACATCGCTCGAGTCATTTGGCCGTCTGTGGCGATTTTTTTTTTTTTTTTGAGAAACAGTTTTTTCTGTTGTGTTCCAAAAACGGTTTTCACCAGTTTCGAACAACGGTGTGCTATCAGCAGGCCTGCGGAGATAGTGTTTTGTCAAGACCCCAGGTTTTATGGTGGTTTAAGGCCTTTTCAGAAGAATGAGAATTGATTAAAGATGAACCACGAAGCGGAAGCGTCATTTTCAAGAGCCCTTTAATCTGGGATCTTTTGCATTCAGAACTTTAGTTTAAAGCCAGAATGATCAGGAAAGAGTTGCATTCGACTCCCACCACCGTTTTGACCAACGTATTAGGAATGAAAAAAATTTGCGCAAAATGGTTCCAAAAGCCTTTCGCAAGGGCAAAAGGACGTCCAGATTTTTTGCTTTTAATTGAAAACAAAGCCCAATTTTTCGAACGTGTCATTACTGGTGACGAGTCTAGGGTGTTTGAATATGACCCGGAAACCAAGCGCCGGAATATTGAGCAGCACACTTTAACCTCTTCAATGTCCAAAGAGTAAGGATGGCTAAGTCAAAGATTAAAAGCATGCTGATTGGTTTTTTTCGATATTCACGGAATCGTTCACAAAGAGTATGTACCTCAAGGCCAAACAGTAAATCAACACTTTTACCGGAAGTTTTTTGAAAGACTTCGACTAACTTTTCAGGTTGAGATTTAAACTCAACAAATCAAATCAAAGCTACTTCTTAGTTTTATTAGCCTTATTAACGCAAATTAGCAATGCAATCAAAAGCATAACTTTTCTTAAAGAAATAGTAGACACACAATAATTTTCGAATTACAGTAGAATATGTGCGAAAAGAAAAGAGAGCACGCGATTTAAAAATGCTTCCCTTCGAATAAGTTTATTTCCTTTAAACTGTCACAGAGCATAAGTCCGGTGTCTGAGGACTTACTTTTTTAGGCAAGTTTTAAAAAATTTATATTTTGTTTTTCACTCCATTCCAATTCGACAACTGTTCAATCAAAATGTCATCTGACGTATGGGGTGGAGCGCAAGATCGAACAGCCAGCATATTTTTACAATATCGAATGACAAATTTGGAAACGAATAATTAAATTCATCATATTTCGCTATTATTTTTTATTTATTAAAATTTTAGTTTTGCTTCCCTAATGAAATCTAAGTGTCTTTAATGTTCTACTCGCTCAATAAAATTAACATTTTTAATTTTTGTTTTTGACAGTATGACCGAACTTATATTTGAACTCAACATTTTTGGTCAATTCCTTTTAAACTACATTTGCTGTAGTAGAGACTTTCTTTTCTAATAAAAAGACGGACACAAACGATTAATAGCTACTTTTTCGTTTCCTTCTATTCCCCCTTATTAGTGTCGACTTGCACCATAATCTGTATTTACACCTATAAAAACCCTAAGAACTTTCAAAAACGAATGTCCCGTATCGCTCCTCTTGACGATCAATAAGATCTACATAGACTGAGCTTATTAAGTCCCTTATAATAAGGGATCGGTAGTTGCGAAGATCCGTCCCTTATTAAGAAGTTTATTAAGGAACCTTTAAGCAATCTTGAACAGCTGAAAGCCTGTACCACCTCGATATGTCCATTCCTTTTTAGGAAGCATTTGATTTACAGCCCACAACAATCTACGAGCTATGTTTTATTAAAAATTTCTTAAATTTAATTTGAAAAACTCTCTTTATAGTTTAATAGCACAATGTGTTATCTAAATTTCGTGATTTAATAAAGAAAAGCGGAGAATTTAATATTTCTAAGGGGGTGGAAAAATACATCGCATGTAATATTTTTTCAGCGTATTACTTTTATTCCAGATCATAATTAAGGTTTGAACAAACACATAGGCAATTGAACAAACGTACAAAATTTAAAGAATTGGTTAGTCTGTTATCAGAGACTCTTAAGCCTTTGGTTAGGTACTACACTAAAAAATAGAGGACTTATTCAATTAAATGAGAAATACGACTCAGGAATAATTATAATTTTTAGATTTATTGCATGAAAAAAAAATTTTTTAAGGTAATCCATTTGAAAAGGGTATAAAGGTTTTCTTTTGAGCTAAAAAAAAACTATCTGGCAACCCATAAATTAAATCGTTAGGAAGAACAGAGTTCATGATATTATTGATAAGCATAGAGTGAGATCAAATACTTTGAATGAAGTTAAAATCAAATTTAAGGCAGCAACATGAATATGTTAATACGGTTTCTGCTGATTAGCGGCTTGCATCGGTTGAGGATTCTCTGCAGCTATATTCTATTGTTTAATAAAGTGATATAAACAATGATAAAAGAAGGATAAAAAAGCGCAGCCAAACGTCAGTTTTTTGGGATTATAAGCAGTGATTAGTTGGCTTTAGATTTTTTTTTTTACATTTGATAATAAAAATAAAGGAATTGCACATTCAAATGATACAAAACTGCATTGGTGTCATTTTTTGTGTTTGTCAAATGATGTATTCAATTACACTGATCCGTTTAAAGTGCGATGCATAAATACAAAACCCTACTCGCATACAATTATTATACGAGGGTACGTTAATAAAATAATAAAACGAGTGAAATACAATTATAAAAAATGATTTTGTATCAATCCTTAGAATTTCACGTGAAAATAGCCCCAAAAATAAGAACTTCTGCACCGTTCTTTTGTCAAGTTGACTGCATTAAAAATTAAATGGCCATACGAAATTCTTTGTTCAAGGTGAAGCAAAGTTGTAGATATTGAATACTCCCACCATATCCACAATGTAATCCATTTCGTTTGCATTATTTTCAATATCGGATATCCAATCTGCATCATTCACATTGGTCAAATTCTCCTCTGGTTATAAAATGTAATACACTCTGAAGAAAAAGACCGTTTATTCCATAGCCACTAAATTATAAATGCAGTCAACTTAACAAAACCGAATGATGCGGAAGAATTGAGTCGTAAATGAAGGAACTGAGCAATGTTGTACTGTGTTATTAAACTCTGATTTTACTACATGAACCTGATGCGAAAAAGTAAGGACATCTGTACCGAAAAACAACAGCATATAATAAAAACTAAAAAAAACACAAAACAATAGCAAAAGTGTATTTTATGTCTTTTTGAAAGCTCATAGACTAACCCTCGTTAATATTATTTAAAAAAATATTGCTGATACATGAAAAACAAAAAATTGGAAAAAAATATAAAAAAATAAAGAAACCGAAAGACGTATTGCAAAAATTTTATCACGCTATCAACCAGTGGTCTGGAATAGAAATACCAATCATTTGTTTTCAAAATATATCAAAACAAATTATTTTCGAAACAAGATGTGTGTATTTATAAATAAAAAACTTACCTGTAGGCTAAATTCATGCATTTGAAGAGTTTCGTTAAAGATGTTTCAATTTCCAAATGAGATGTTATTAAGCCATGCGACTCATTATTCCCGTAACGATTTTGTTGAGCCGCTTTGCAGGGAACATATAATTGCACTTCCATACAGGTATTGGGTCCATCATCTGCTTTCGACAAGCTAGGGTCTTCTGGATCCAACATTTTAATTTCGCTGTCATCAAGATCATCTTGAGCTTCTTCTGCCTCAAATGTTGAGACCATAAATTGACCAGAATGTATTGATTCCCTTTCTGCTTTACCAGAATTTGAAGTTACCGAAGAATTAGAATCATTTGAAAAGTTACTGGGTGCCGTTAATGTATAGCCTGCCGATGATGGACTCGCTGAAGAAGCACCAGCAGCTACAGCTGAAGTTTGTTGATTATTATTATTTATAATCAAACCCGCAATATTTGTAGCAGATGTACGCGGAAAATTATTAAATTTATTCGACATATTCAACATCATAATTATTCTGTGTTATTTTTGAAATAGTGAAGGATATTTGAATACGTTGCTACCGTTTTATATTTTAAATATTTTAACTTTGTTATAGAAGAAGCACAGACTCAATTTATAATAAAATAAAATTTTATCGGTAGTTAATTTTTGTTTGTCTCTTTGTTTATTTGTTTTTTGTTGGTTTTTTCTTTTTAGTTCATTATTCTTAATCTATTTTTATTAGGAGTCGTTTTAATTATCAAGACTTTAGAATTTTCTCTGTCATCACAATAAATACAGCCACAATTATTCTCATTTTTGTTACAAATTATTTAAATGTAATAAACTCTTCCCACTATTATAACAATTGTTTTTATTAGTTTTGAACTTTAAAGTAAATTTTAAAAGATTATTTTGCTTTAAAAAAGTACAAAGAAATGACATTTCTTCATAAATATGAATACTGCCACAGCTGATTATTTTGAATGGCAGAGACGGCGATGGTAACAGTAACGAAAAAATTGAGAATTCCCAACAATAGTATTTAGATTTTATCATTTGTGTTATTGCTGTTGTTGTTGTTGTTTTAATTGCAGTTGACGTTGATGATGATAATGATGATATCTTTTCCATTTCACAATCAGCACTAAACATTTAGTTTATTTTTCTTTTAATTCTGTTCTTATAAATTAGTTCCCTCTTTCTCTCTTTATTATTGCTCTATTTTAATTTTTTTTTTGTTTTGCTTTTTGTTTTTATTAATCAGCTTTTACAAAGAAGTCTCTTTTAATTGGTCAAAAACAAATTCAAACTATTATCGGTTTACTTGCGTTTTGTGTTCATATTGCTTTCAATTGTGTGTTTGTGTATGTGTGAGTAAGTTCATTTCAGAAAAGTGCCATCATGATTGTATGCTTCACCTAAACGATTGATTTAAGAAATTATATTTATAGTAGCAGCTCAATAACAATAATAAAAATAAGTAAATTAATCAGTTATAATTTAAAAATGTAAACCACACTGTTTCCAAGCAAATTGTTTAAATTGTTCAAAATAGAACAGTTGGGATGTTTTTTTGGAGATAGAAACACTAGTTTGTTCATGTACGTGTACATAAATCCACCGTAACAAATATGTTTTAAATGAATATAGTATGCGATAAATTATGGTTCCCCTAGATATCGTAAAAATATTTTAGTAAATTCCGGTCTTTTTAAAAGTTACGGCCACAGCGATATAGCACTACGAAGCAAACTGTAAAATTATGCTTACAGTAAAGCAACAGCAGCACTATAGTGCTATTTAATTTTTATAAAATATAGGAAATTTAGTTAGTGCAAATTAGAGTGCTGTAAGGTACGCTTTCACTATGGCCAGTTCTTTCGATCTTGGAGAATTACATCTATTGGGGAGGTATCAGATATCGTATAGTGTTATTAAACTGTAAACATAGATTAGTAATTTTTTTTAACTAGTGCATATGTATCATCGAACTTTAATCACATGCTATATTTTTTTCACAAAAAGCAAATGTAACCAGGCGTATTTATTTTCACACCTTTAACAGTTACTTTACGGTGAGCTCGGACCGCCAGCAAATTGTATTGTATCATGTTCGTTAATTTTACGTAGTTATAATCGTCTATCAGAGTGGCTAATTTGATTAAATAACCGTTTTAGCACAACGTGCACTCGAAATTATAATGCTTATCCTATACGCACCGAACGAGCGATAGCCACTGGACGATGCAACATTAGGTTACAGAAAAGGATTGCAACTTTGCTTGTGCCTTAATTGTCTGTCATAAATCTTCCGTAGAAGCAGGACCAAAACACTTTCCACACAATGCATTATTAAAATTTTACTCAAAGAAACATTTGTTGAACGATTATTTCAAGTAATGGGCCACCAAGATTACGCAATTTACTCCCTTAAGTTGTTTTGTTCGAAGAAATCTTTTATGCCGATAAGCCAGTGACGTTTAAAGATTCAGAGTTTTAGGCGATATATATAAACTGTTTTTTGCACCTGATTAGCGACTTCACATATCCCCACAGAAATAGTCTAGCAACGTTAAATCAATTTCACATGTCCGAATGGTGGAACTATGCGATTACCAAATGTTTCCTGCCTTAATTCAATTGCGGTAAGAGATGTGTGACATGTTGCAACGTCTTGTTGAAACCACAGCTCTTGCATATCATGGCTTTCAATTAAGGAACGAAAAAGTCAGTAAAAACAGTTTCTACAGTGGTCGCTAATGACTTTAACGTTCTGTCCAACATCCCTTTTAAAAAAATATGAACCAATGATTTCACCAGGCCATAAAGCAATCCAAACAGTCAGCTTTTCTGGATGTTACGGTATCTCATCAAACACTTGAGGATTATTATCCAAACTCCCATTACGGCAGTTTTAGACAATCTCTCTTCAATCTCTTTATGTTGAAATAAGTACACCGTAGTATCGGTTAATTTAAATTCAGCTGTTGACAACTAACTAGAAATATTCTTTTCTATATTAGCGCTAGGTGGCAATTTTTTGATGTAATTTTTTTTTAAGATTTCAGATTAGAAAAACGCATCATCAGTGCACAAACACTGTGCGCTAATACTACGGCTATCGGTCGACACTAGTTCAACCACGTTCCCTTCCGCAACCTACGTTTTTGGGCCCGCGAAAACAACAGCATCTCGAAACAACAGCATCGAAACTGTTTCGACGCAGCCAAACCCAGCGGCCGGTATACGTCTCCACGTTGCTGCTGGCCTTTTAAATGCAGCTTAATATCCGACTTCCTCAGCGAAGCTATCGCTGACCTAATCATCACAGTCTACTACCTGGCTTATTCAATATGTTTAGAGATTTATTTATTTTTTATTTATTTATTTATTTAGTTATTTCATCTACGGAATTAAATTCCTACAGATTACTTAACAATTTAATTATAATACTTAAATAGAAAAAGTTTAAATATATTATAACTAACATTAAAATTCAAATGTGGGGTAAAACTGTTACATAGATGTAAGCACCTTGCAATAGGCTCATTTTTCGCATAGTTTGTTCTAAAAGTGTTTACTTCGAACATACGATTTATTCTTAAGTCTCTTGGAGGGCAATATAGGGTAAAATAATTTCTAATTTCAGGGCAATCAATATTTTCAGATAAAAGGTTATAGGCAAATAACAGAGAAGAGCAAGACCTGCGATCTTCTAAGGATTGAATACCTAACAGCTTTCTTCTCACCTCATAAGGTGGTACTTCATATGGCCAAGACAACTTTAAAGCAGCTTTAGTAAAAATTTTCTGAATCCGTTCAATACGTTTGATTTGACCTAAATGATATGGGTTCCAAATAATAGAACAATATTCCAATAAACTCCGAACCAAAGAGACATATAAAGATTTAAGTGTGTAAGCATCCCTGAAATCTTTAGAATTCCTTCTAATGAAACCAAGCATACAATAAGACTTAGAAACTATATAATCAATATGGTCAGAAAAAGTTAATTTAACGTCGAAAATGACGCCCAAATCCTTAACTTTAACTTCACGCTTAAGCGGGAGGTCACCAATAGAATAATCGTAGATTATCGGGTTCATTATGTAATGATATGAAACTATACAACATTTTGAAACATTAATATGAATACCATTTTCCAAACACCAGTTAGACAAATTTTTCAGATCAGCTTGTAAGTGTATGCAGTCATTGATATTGCAAATAGAAGAATATAATTTCAAATCATCGGCAAACAACAGACACTTTGAATATTTAAAAGTCAAAGGTAAATCGTTAATAAAAATTATAAAAAGCAAAGGTCCAACATGCGTTCCCTGAGGAATACCAGAATATGCATCAATTAATACTGAAGAGGAAGTATTATTTATATTAACTTTGAGCTTTCTGCCAGACAAAAAGCTCATGAAAAATTTCAATAAATTATCAGAGAGGCCGAATGCACAAAGTTTACGTAGTAAAAGATCGTGGTTCACTGTGTCAAAAGCCTTAGCAAAATCAGTATATATAACATCACATTGAGACTTGTGCTCCATTGCAGTAACAATATCGCGAGTTACTAACATTAAATTTGTCAATGAGGATCTATTCGGCATAAAACCATGTTGTCGATGTGAAATGAAATTTCTAACGAGGAAATTTCGTCGATGTTTTCGTTGGGTGTTTTAACGCAGCCCACGCCGTCGCAGTTTAGTCCAGTACTCGGCAAACTTATCGTCACTACCATTGGCTTTTGTCTCTTGCTTTTAATGATGCCAAACCCCCCTAAGTCACTGTTTAAAAATTCCAAGTATGCAGAACTGTATAAAATCAATCAAACTCCATTCATTTAGTATTGGCAATCTTTTGTTTTTTCCATGAAAATTTTTGATTGGATGCGTAAACAGATTCTATCTTTTCATTTAAACAGAGCTCTTAAAAAACCTGTGATAATTTTTGTGACAAAACTAAAAAATTTTTAAAAATTATTTTCGAGTCGAGAAAGCAACCTTTTTTTCGCGTTTATTTTCTGTAACTACGTATCTTTATGTAATTTGCTGTATTTTAAAAAATGGAACACATTTTTATAAATAAGACCTAATATTTTAACCATGAATTTCAAAATATACTTCTTGCCAAAAAGTTTAAGTTTTAAAAGAAAATAATTAAGTAATAAAGTAAACAATTACGTATGCTATTTACTAAACTTATATACGCAAGACAACAACTATCTTAAAATAAAGTCCAGGAAGAAACTTTAACAGCATAAAAACAAAAATACACACAGACCAACAGGCGCTTATACATTGAATGAATAACATAACAACAAAATATGATACAAAGGAAGTAGAAGATTCTAGACCTCTAGCGGACAAATATAAAAGGCAGCGTCTGAGGGGATATTTATTGAGTTAAAACATAAAGCTCGTGAAGTAAAGACTTGCATCTTTACTAAACTGTTCTGTGCCAACGTACAAAGCTTTTTTTTGTGTGTAGTTAAAGTAAAGAATTAATTTGCAATAAAGAACTCAGCAACAACATAACTTTCATAAAAGGTATAAATGTAACAATATTACTTTTTCTGTAATAAATTCTTTCAAAACTAATTGAGATATAAAACGCAGGACGAACTCAGAATGTTAAATAGATGTGTTAAATAGATTTCATATAGAAGAAATGCACCCATGAGAGAATAAAAAAATATTGTAATTCAATAACAGATGTGTTGTTGAGATAATTTTTATTTTTAATCTTTATTAAACTATTTCAATATGCCATTTTAATCTCGAGGTCTATGTTGTAATTGCAAAGATTACTCAAATCGCTTACACTGACATTCTTAGCCAAGTTATTTGTTTTTATTTTTACGTTTTATAATATCAAAAAAGTTATCCAATTTTTAATAACTTATTTTTTATATTGTTGGAAATAATGGATTTTTTACGGTTTACGCTACAAAAATGGAAAATTATCTTTTTATAACTATTATTACAATTTGTATATGCATTGGCAATATTCGGGGAAATTTACAAACCATTTGGTGAAAATTCAAAAAAACTGGCAACATTGGCCGACACTGTAGGGACATTTCCTTTCACAATTTTAATTTGTTCGCTTTAAAGTGTTTAAGAAAATCAAATATAAATTATTTGTTAAATTACAATTTTTTTAAATTATATGATAAAATAACGATTTGAAATTTAGTTTATAGAAAAATCTAAAAAAGTTGTGCAAAGCGAAATAAAATGGGATTAATAGATAAAATAAAAAACAGCTGTTCATTAAAGAAAAAAGTTAAAAAAGGGGTCATTTATATAAAATGTCAAATATATAGAATAAATAACAATTCGTACGAAAACAAGAAGCAGCATACTACACACTGCAGTGTGTATAAATATTTCACACATTTTTAACTTACAAAAAAAAAGAAAACATTGTAGTACAATACACACAAAGTGGGCTCGTCGACTTGTGTTTTTACTTTTTCTTCGCACATTTAAACAAACATTCATACTTCATATTAAATAGTAAACATTCCTTCCTCCATTGTGTTATTGTTTTGTATATTTTTATAAAGCAAACAAGTTAAAGAAATGTGATTGTTATAAGATCTTCCAGACATTACTGATTTTGCATATGAATAGAAAGAAAAAAATAATATTGTTTTATAGACATAGATTATTCTGCATTAACTACAGCAACAACATTGTTAAAAGATGATGAGATTATTTATTGATAACAAAAGCACAAAGGTTGAATTTATTATTATTAAAAAATGCAGTGGTAGAAGAATACCTTGCAATTAAAACATTTTGACAATGGTACTACAAAAAGCAATACTGCATTGTTTTAATTTTCATTAATTAATGACTCGATGCATCCTTTGTCCTGCTATTAATATTTTACTTTTCCTCCTTATGATTTTTAATCAGAATATTATAAATTCACACATTGTAGCCAACACATTTATCTCAACACTTGTTTTTTCTGTTGGCCTTTGACCATTCTTTATTTAATACTAAGCACTGTTTTTATGTTTCTTTTATCACTTAATTTTCATAATTCACTTCTTGTTCACGTAATTGTAATTTTTTTGATTCGATTCTGTTTGTTGATAACGTTTGCACATTTGTCTCAATTGTATAAATTCAAGATTCAATTCAAAGATTCGACAGTTTATTAATTTCTGATTATTATTTTATCAGCACTAGAAGAGGAATAATTTTTTTTTAAGTTAAAAAGACAAAAAACCAGAATTGTATAAATGCGATGTTTTGTCTGATATGACAGTTCTATGCTGCCAACTTAACGTTGCTAAACTTAAGGCTACCAGACTACAGAATTCGACAAACAAATGATTCCCATGGGTAAAAATAAATTTATAGAAGTAACTCTATGATTCCTTACCTATATCAAAAAAAAAGTAGAAGTACAAATAACATTAGCTAAAATTTTCACATAACAGATTACAGTTTTATTAAATTAAATTTATTTGGTTTTCTATGAAAGAAAATCTTTGACTTCATTCATTGCTGAGATTTAGTAAATAACGTCGTTTTCTCAAGTTGCTCTCATTTCACTTTTTCTCGCCACATTTATTCTTTATATTATAAAAAACCTAATTTACAGTCTTTTTGCATTGAACATTTACGATGTTTCTTTTCACTAATTGGTAATTACGTTGGAGCTATCTAAATATATAAAGCTCAGTACAATTGGCTGAAAAATGTTCTGGAGCGCAGTTTACTATCCTATGGTTTGTATCAAAATCAAGGGGATCCCTTTCAATGTTTTTATTGTCTCCTTTAAACTTTAACATAGTTGAAACTGTTTTGAAAACTTTTGGCATTTTTCATTTAATTGTACAATCTAAACAAGTTTCAAAATTTTAATGCATGAAAACTAACACTAAATATTTATATCTAAACTGCAGTGTTCATTGCTTCATAGCATGTAAAACTTATTCAACTGAGAATATGTTTTACATAAATCTTTATATATTAAGTCGTTCTACTTTTACCGAAACAATTCCAATGAATTGAGCTGGGTAACAATTAGGCTCTCTAACTAATACAATTTAGGAGCTTAACTTCAATCTTTTTATTAGAAAAAACTATTCATTTTAATTTTTCTTTTTTTTTACATTAAAAAATTGTTTTTGTGGCTTTGCTTTTTCGACAATGGCCATGTAAGTTTAAAAAAATGAAATATGTATTAAATTTTTTTGTCTTTCACCACCTTCCTGTATATTTGATCTTCACAAATTCACTATGATAAAGGTAAAAACCATTATGTTGAGAAAGTATTATTCCCTTCGTGGTGTCTTATTTTTCGTAACATATTTGTATTAAGTTGTACATGCTCATAATAGTTGCTTCTAAAAGCAACCTATTTTATGGTCGAATTTTAAGAATTACCGAAATATCTATGTTTCTAGTTTTTGCAAGACTAATTGAATTTTTTCACCCTTTTACTTTCAAAATACAGCATTAAAATAAGAATAAAACACATATAAGATTGTTTTTCATTTAAATAAAAATATATTTTTTTAGGTTCTACATTTTATTAGAGTTGGTTACGGAGAAGTAAGGTAATATGGTGTTTCCACGGCACCTGCTTCGCTCTCTATTCTTGCTTCACACCCCAATTATAAGCGAATCAACCTGCTTCGCTATACAAAATTTTGAGAGCGAAGCTGGTAGATTCATATTGAAGCTAGTTGCGAAGCAAGTAAAAATCCTCTCTTCCCTAATTTGTATCGTAAGTTTATCTGCACTAGTTATCAAAATTAAACGTTTTTGTAAACAAAGAAAATTTACAAACAAAATAAAGTTAAAACTTAATTAATTAATTTTAATTTTATAAAATTAAAAAAAAAAATGGATAGGAAAAAAAAATATATTTAATGCTATCGCGGCAAGAAGGATATCTTCTGTTGTTTTTCAACTGTTGTTGTTGTTTTTCAACTGTTGTTGTTGTTTTTCAACTTATGTTTTTCTGTTTAATAACAACAGCCAAATCGAAGCAGATAAATGAGTCGTGTAAACAGCATGATTCACAAACTTGCTTCAGAGAGCGAAGCACGAGATTCAAACTGTCGTGGAAACAGGCTATAAGCAAGTTTTAAAAAACATTCCTTAGTATATCAAAATTGTATAAAAACAAGTAAAATCAAGGCTGGGATTTAATAATTCGTGCATTTTGTTTAAAGCCCTTATGTGTCCCTACCTATGCTGATAATAAATTCTATGAAAAAGGCTTCCCAAAAATATTATTAAGTGGTTTATTGTAGTGCGAACATAATAATATAATTATTTCAAATCTAAACATGGTTAAAATAATTTATACTGGTTTGTTATCGATAATTATCTTACATCGATTACTCCTAATTAAAGCATTAAATCATCTGGCAACGACAATAATTATCAAATTTAGAGGTGCGATACAATGTCAAGATTTCCAATTCGTTCAGTACATTTTCCCCAATGAAACGTAAAAAGTGTGAATATTTATCTAGTGTTTTTCTTGTTTATAAAATAAGGTGAAAATGGATATATAGTCAGATTTGCCACCACAGCAAGCAAAAGCACCAAACGTGCCCAAAAGTTTAAAAATTGTTTACGAAAATGTTTATTAAATTAACGTAAGTTTTGAATAAACTTCCAAAACTAATTTTAAGACAAAACATAATAGCCATATTGATTAAAACGTTTGAAAAAATGTGTGTAGTTGATAAAATGCTGTTGTGTTTCCATTCAATGTTTAATAAGGGGAAAGGGGTAGATTCTGGTGAAATTCTTTTTCACTGGAAAAATGACATTTTTTCTTAAATCTTTAAACTGGCACATTTGAAGGAATTTTTTTTAATAACGTAATGTAAACAATCTAGCTGACGCAATAAACATTCAATTGTCCCACTTATCTGCTTAAAAAGTACAAAAAACAATTAAGGTCTGTTTTTCAACTTCTTTTTAGGAGATTTATTATTTACAGGTTATTTTTTTTTATATTTCGCCTTTATCGGACTTAACTTTATAGTTTTTGCTAACGTACACATGTTTAATAGTTTACAACGGAGACGGCAACTAAAAGTAAAACACTTTTGTACCAAGGGGCTTGTTAAATTGTACTTTTTTTAATATATTAGTTATTTGTTTAAGTTTTTTCTGCTTTGTGACAAATTTTTTATTGGCCATATGTGGTTGAAAAGTTAGTTATTTGAGGGATAGTTTTTAAACTCAAATAAAGATACATTAGCGACAAAAGTAAATACCAAATAAACTCTTGTAAATTTACCGTACGATCCCATGATATTGGGGCTATTAAAAATAATAAAAAAATTTAATGATTTTTTCAAGAAATTTTAATGAACTACGTCGTTAAATCGTTCATGGTTGTCTTTTAGTTTAATCGGTTATAAGACTTACACTGACACAAACATAAAAAACAGTTAAATATGTTTAAGATGATTTTAAAACACGAAAATCATTCTTATTTACGTTGATTATAAGTTCTTCTTTTTAAAACAAAAATAAAACAATTAATACCTATAACACATTTGTTGATGTATAATATGCTTACAGTGGTTATCCTAAAATGCCTTTTTTTACTATTGTTATAATAGGTTACTTAAATTTGTTGTAAAAAGAATGTTTTTTCCGTAGAAAGGGAGTAATGAACTAATAATTAATGAGCAATTGCTTAATAATAAATCTGAAAAAAGCTAAAATTGTTCTAATAGTTTTATTTTGTTCTGAAGTTAAATAAATAAAAAGACTAAATTATAGATTTTATATATAACCAAAACAAAATAAATAATGGTGAAAATAGAATGCAAAGCTCTTACAATATTTGTCTTGACGAATGTCCAACTATGTTACTTCTGACATTACAAATGTGGGTTATTCGCTTTTTTTTGTAAAAAATGAAAAATGATAATGTTTTTGTGCGTGCCATTTCTATTTACAAAAAATCTACAAACATGTGTTTGGGTTACTCTGTCTTTCGATTCAACAGAAAACAATTTCAAAATTCAATGTATAATAAGCCATACAAGTTGAATGGGATCACTAAACATTTAAGGAAATTAACAAAAATGAGTCTTAAAATTTTTAACTTGCAGGAAAGAAATTGTGGCAACATCAAAAAACAAGACAAACTAAAACGCACAAAAACAGAAATCATAATCTTATCGTTCAATTGAAGTAGCGATGTATATACTTATACATACATATGTACGATCTATGTGTATTTGACATACATATGTACATATATACATATGTATGTGAATACATATTAACTCATAATATAAAAGGTTATTAATCAACTTTTCACAAATTGGTTATTTGAAATATTTTGTACCAAAAAAAGTACTAACTTTCCCCTCGCTGTTGGCTACAAGAAAATACCAAATCACTAACTTGTATTGCCAACAAGCTTTTAAAATTGGATCACACATATTTATATACATACATAAATACAAATGCAAAGTTCGCCATTTTGGTAAAGAACAATTAGAGTATTATTTGGGTACGGTTTTCCGTCGACCCTCGTCAAATTTGGTTTGTGAACAAACCGGTTTCGGCTGTTTGCCATCTTCAGTGTTCTTTTCGTACTAGTTGCGTTCTATTGTCAGTTGTGTTTATATAGTTCGTGTCTTCCTTCGTGTTATTGCGTTCGTCCCTTTCTGTCGTTTTTGCCTGCCTCTCTCCTTTTTCGTTTGTCCCTTTTTACCTAATTTGTCGATCCCTTTTTCATTCGTCTTGTTTTTTTTTTTTTTTTTTTTTTGTTCTAACTAAATCCTTTTACTGTCATGCTTGCGGTCCGTTTTTGTTATGCGTGAACCTATTGGGTTTTTTTTATGTGACATAATAATCTGTAATTGTACGTTTATGATTTTCTTTATTGCTTTCGTCTTGTGCACTTGCGTAACGTTTTTGTGTTGGTGTAATGTTTGTTTTCCTGTAAAAATGTTTCAACGGTTCAAATATTGTGTCCGAAGCAGTGTTTATTTGTTCATTTATAATTCGTCCGTCAAATGTTTTTTGTTTGTATATTTCCATGTTTTCTAATACATTTAGTCTCGTTCCTTTGTGCTGGGTATGAAGCAGTTTAACCGTTGTCTTTATATGTCCTGGTGTACATTTGTTGTTAAATATATGGTTCGCAAAGTTTGATTCTGGAGTTGATTTTGGTTCTCGTAGTTTTTTGTTATAGTCTCTAATGTGTTCCCTAAATCTGGTCTTAATTTTTCGTCCTGTTTGCCCGATGTAGCTATAATGGCATGTACAAGTTAATTTGTACACTCCTTGTTTGTCTAGTATATTTGCCTCGGTTGTTTTATTCCGTAGTATTCTGCCTAGGTTGTTTCTTGTTCTGAATGCGGTATTGATGTTGTGTTTTCCAAAGAATTTCGCCAGTTTGTACGTTGATTTTCCCATATATGTTAATGTAGCCCATTTTTTTCCTTCCTTCTCCTGTTTTTTGTTCGTTCCAATTTGTTTTTTGATGTTATCTACGAGGCGCTTTTTGTATCCGTTGTTTTCCGCTATGGTGTATATTGTTTCCATTTCCTTCATATACATTTGCCGTGTTAGTGGTGTTCTCTCGAGTCTTGTTATTAACTGCCTGATCGCTGCGTTTTTGTGTTGCTGGGGATGATTTGATGAGTTGTGTATTATTGTGTCCGTTGCTGTTGGTTTCCTGTATATTTCATATTCGATTCTTTTCGAGATTATGTTCCTCTTGATCGTTAGGTCCAGATAATTAATTCTCCCCTCCTCTTCCTTTTCCATTGTAAATTTTATGTCCTTGTGTCTTCCATTCAAGTAATCTAGAATTTGCTCATCGTTGTTTCCTTCTAGTATGCATATGATGTCGTCGACATATCTTGCGTAGAATATTACTCCGAAGTTGGTTTTTAATTCCTTTACGTATTCCTCTTCTAAGTTCTGCATAAATACTTCCATGAGGGTGGCAGATGTTGGATTTCCCATCCCTAGTCCTGCTATTTGTCTATATATATTATTGTTAAATTTAAAGTAATTCTGTTCTAGTGTCGCTTTTAGTGTACCTGTAATTTGTATTGCTAGTTCCTTGTTTTCCGTTTTGTTTTCTACTGTCCTATGAACAATGTTCAGTGTATCCATTACGGGAATTGATGGATACAAGTCCTTCACGTCAAAAGAGACCAGTTTTGTTTTCTCCGTTATTTTCACGTTCTCCAATTTATCGATCAGTTCTGTAGTGTTGGCTATTGTATGCCTATATTCTAGGTCTAAGGTGTCTTTTAATATTGTTTTCATATATTTCGAAAGTTTGTATCCTGGTGCAGATTTGTAATTAATTATGGGTCTCATTGGTGTGTTTGGTTTGTGTATTTTTGGTAGTGCTATCATAGATGGTGCGGCTGGATTCATCATTGTTAATGTGTGCGATATGTTTGGTTTTATTATCCTTGTTGCCTTTTTTTATAATCTCCTTAATTTTCATTTGGTATTCTTCTGTAGGATCTTTACCAATTCTCTTGCACTTAGAGTCTTTTATTAACTGTTCAGTCTTTTCGATGTAGTCATGTTTACCGATGAGCACCGTTGTGTTTCCCTTGTCTGCTTTTGTGACTAAGATGTTGTTCGCTTCCAGTTTACGTTTTAGTTTCCTAATTGTATTGTGCTCTCCGTTTAAGTGTTTTGTAGACTTGGCCTCCTTCTCTATTATTTGTTTGCAGATGTGCCTGGCTTTCTCTTGTTCTTCGTTTGGGATCATCGCTATTGCGACTTCTGTGTCCACAATGGTTTGTTCTATTTCCTTTTTCTTGTTGCTTTCTGTGATGTTGTGTTTTAATCCCTTTTCCAATAATTGAGCCTCTTGCTTGCTGATGGTGACCTCTGTTAGATTCAAAAATCTAGGGTGGAAATTGCTGTTTTTGCGCGTTTTGTTGTTTGTTGAATGTGTTAGTGTCCCGAGTTTCTTGTTTAAAGTTGCGTATTTTCGTTCTATTGTTTTCGCGTTTTCTGCTCGTATTTGGTCTAATGTGTTCATGAGTACGTCGGTTGGGAGTAGTTCTGCTAGTTTAAGATGAATGTCTAGTAATTCCGAGTTCGTAATTTCTTTTTTGGCGTAAAGGTTTCTGATTTCGAATTTCACAAAGTCTTTTTGTGCTCTTTTTATTGTCTTCCTGCTTGCTGTGGTGTTGATTTTAATCTGTATTTTGGCATATTTTGGTGTAACATTGGATGCGAGGCATTGTTTGTTGAACCAAATGTTTGCCTTTGTCGTCATAACTTTTAATTGTCGTCGTTTGTAAATTGTTATCAGTCCAATTGTGTCCAGATTGTAGGCCTGACAGGCATTTTTCGATATGTGCTTGGTTTTTCCGACGGGGTTATAATCAATATTATTTGGGTACGGTTTTCCGTCGACCCTCGTCAAATTTGGTTTGTGAACAAACCGGTTTCGGCTGTTTGCCATCTTCAGTGTTCTTTTCGTACTAGTTGCGTTCTATTGTCAGTTGTGTTTATATAGTTCGTGTCTTCCTTCGTGTTATTGCGTTCGTCCCTTTCTGTCGTTTTTGCCTGCCTCTCTCCTTTTTCGTTTGTCCCTTTTTACCTAATTTGTCGATCCCTTTTTCATTCGTCTTGTTTTTTTTTTTTTTTTTTTTTTTGTTCTAACTAAATCCTTTTACTGTCATGCTTGCGGTCCGTTTTTGTTATGCGTGAACCTATTGGGTTTTTTTTATGTGACATAATAATCTGTAATTGTACGTTTATGATTTTCTTTATTGCTTTCGTCTTGTGCACTTGCGTAACGTTTTTGTGTTGGTGTAATGTTTGTTTTCCTGTAAAAATGTTTCAACGGTTCAAATATTGTGTCCGAAGCAGTGTTTATTTGTTCATTTATAATTCGTCCGTCAAATGTTTTTTGTTTGTATATTTCCATGTTTTCTAATACATTTAGTCTCGTTCCTTTGTGCTGGGTATGAAGCAGTTTAACCGTTGTCTTTATATGTCCTGGTGTACATTTGTTGTTAAATATATGGTTCGCAAAGTTTGATTCTGGAGTTGATTTTGGTTCTCGTAGTTTTTTGTTATAGTCTCTAATGTGTTCCCTAAATCTGGTCTTAATTTTTCGTCCTGTTTGCCCGATGTAGCTATAATGGCATGTACAAGTTAATTTGTACACTCCTTGTTTGTCTAGTATATTTGCCTCGGTTGTTTTATTCCGTAGTATTCTGCCTAGGTTGTTTCTTGTTCTGAATGCGGTATTGATGTTGTGTTTTCCAAAGAATTTCGCCAGTTTGTACGTTGATTTTCCCATATATGTTAATGTAGCCCATTTTTTTCCTTCCTTCTCCTGTTTTTTGTTCGTTCCAATTTGTTTTTTGATGTTATCTACGAGGCGCTTTTTGTATCCGTTGTTTTCCGCTATGGTGTATATTGTTTCCATTTCCTTCATATACATTTGCCGTGTTAGTGGTGTTCTCTCGAGTCTTGTTATTAACTGCCTGATCGCTGCGTTTTTGTGTTGCTGGGCATGACAGTAAAAGGATTTAGTTAGAACAAAAAAAAAAAAAAAAAAAAAACAAGACGAATGAAAAAGGGATCGACAAATTAGGTAAAAAGGGACAAACGAAAAAGGAGAGAGGCAGGCAAAAACGACAGAAAGGGACGAACGCAATAACACGAAGGAAGACACGAACTATATAAACACAACTGACAATAGAACGCAACTAGTACGAAAAGAACACTGAAGATGGCAAACAGCCGAAACCGGTTTGTTCACAAACCAAATTTGACGAGGGTCGACGGAAAACCGTACCCAAATAATATTGATTATAACCCCGTCGGAAAAACCAAGCACATAACAATTAGAGTTGCCATATTTTTATGACGATGATATATTGATACTATTTTTTGGCGTTTTCTTTAATATTTTGCATTTTTTTTAATAAACTAAAATAAACATCACAAACACTGCCCCAGACCTAATTCCTGTAGGTTTTCTGGGATACCGACACCGCCCAGCAAAGATCCCAATTCATCCAAAGGTCAACATGCGTAATCACGTCTAGAGAAGATGTAGTAATCAAAGCTTATTTTGGAATTATTACCGCTATTTTGTTTTGATGCGTTAACCTTGCAAAAATTCATCAATTTCGCTTTTAACTAACGTCCGTAACTAACTATACAAATAAAATATGTTTTAAAATATTCAAAGCAACAGAATGAAGTGAAGTAAAAAATCGATCCCGACAGTTATAAATTAAAAGCCGATTTAAGGGTATCTGACTTTCTTGAAATAATTGGCAATTCACTCATCTGCTTGCTTTGATATACCAATGCAATTCTTACAATTCCGTTATGGAATTCGCTAAATAAATTAGCCTTAGATATCGAAACCTGATAATGAAGTCTAATTTGCCGCAATGACTTGCTTCTGCAATTGCAACAAAAAACTAATAAAATTGTTTACAATTGAACGCTGGTGTAAAAAAGTTGTCTCATTTAATTTTATAAAAATGCTACTGGTTCGGGTCTTAGTAAGAATCAATTATTTGCTCAAAAGTTCAAAATGGCAGAATAAATCGATAATTCAGTTTGTAAAATTTGGAGCATGGAGTAAAGGAATTCAATTTTATTACCCATCGTCTAAGCTATTTCCCACTTATAAAATAAAAATATATTTTAAATTTAATTTGCAAAACTTTTGCACAGATTATTTCAAGTTCATTAGGGCTTTTTTTTCTTATCGGTAAAAAAGTACATTAGCCCGTCGTTATCAAAATTTTAGAAATTTTACTATTTAAGTACTCGTAGCATTGTAAGCGTTAATTTTGTGTTAAGAATTCTTTGAATGAATATTTTCAATTATAGGTATATACATATATACATACATAAATCTCGCACGTACTACATACATAAATAAACAATTTATTGAATAATAATTTTTGTTATCATGTTCAAATATTATGCTTTTTATTTGTAGATCCAGACGATAAAGCTTTGAATTAAAAAAGACCCAATATTTTGTTTATTTCTCAACTTCTTTGCATTGTTGCGTCTTTTGTGCAGGGTTCAGAATTTTTCATGTATGAACATTCAAAAATCAACATTCATGATATTTTTCATATGTGAGAAATCTAAAATTTTATATTTATTTTTCACGCGCATAAACGAACAAGAAAAAATGTTCTGCTTATGTTCATACATGAATGCGCACAACAAGAATTATTAGTCTTATTCATATGTGATAAATGATAAATCAGCTACTTCTCATTAATGTTATTTTTCATAAATGTACATGTTCATTTATGAACGTTGAAATTTTATAAAATTTCTCATAAATGAATGTGAAAAAATTTTCTACCTACGATCGCAGTTTACCGTAAAATGTAGTAAAAACACATGGGTACATATTAACACAAAATACAATATTGCAATATATTCTAAAAGAAATAAAAAAAAAACATTTTTTTTTCTACATACGCCGACAATTGCGCATTATCAAATATGTGCGTTTATGTACACGAATGCTTAACGCACATATTTTTACGATCTTTTCATTTATGAAAAATTATCAAAATTGTACATATTCAAAAATGAACACTTGTGTGTTTCTCATTTTTTCACTTATGAATACAAAGAAAAAAATAAATCGTCGCAATCATAAATGAGAAAACGCTAAATATTTTTCAGTCTCTCACACATGTATGAGAAGAAGCGGCTAAAAAATGAAATTTACATATTCATACATGTATGAACAGTGAGTGAACACTTCGCTACTCTGCTTTTGTGTTACTGCATGCAATGTACAATTATCTTTAACCCTAGAAAGGCAATCATATTTTGACATACGATAAAGATAATCATGCGTAAAATTGACGCGTGCTCTTTGGAAAGCTAAATTGTGGCATTTTGTTGATTAGTTCAAAATAAACTAATGTTGATTACTTTTTCCAATACAACTGTAGTAAAACACCCGAGTTTAAAGTATTATTATGTATATTTTTTAATTAATAGAAAAAACAAAAGAACAACTTCAAAAATTAATAAAACTTGCCTTGAAAAATTATCACCCGTTTTTGGGCCTATAGTCAGTCTTTTAATTGATATACTAAATAAACAAAAATAAAAGTTTTCAGATACAGCTTTGGCAGACGTCAATTTTGTGCTGACGACAAATAACTTTTTTGCATTTGCTTTTCGCCTTAATTTTGATGGATATTATGTGCAATAAATACTTTTTTTTTGGTGCGGGTTCTACAGCATATTCTTCAATGTTATCCTTGGATGTGTGTGCAGTTTCTTTCGACTAATGGATATATTGTCAGGCAAATACCTCTTCAAAGTAGGTGCTTGTAGTCTCATATTCATGAATCGTGATATGAAATTTTTGCGACTTAGAATCTTATCACCCTTGCTGTTGACACTATGAATACATATTATATAAGCTTTAATGCATACACTATTGGATCATTCCGTAAAAACAGCCATAGGCCATTTATTCGTCTTTCTACTACATGACATGGGAAAATACATTTGATATAGTGTGTCTACTCCACCTTTACGTTTGATTGTAAAACAAAATCATTTCGGGTTTACCGCTAGTTTCATTGACAGAAGGAAGCATCTTCGTCACAAAATGATAACACGTAAACCATTTTAGGCGGCTTTGGTTTTATAAGAGACAAGTGTAAGAGGGTCGTCAAAACAAAATATTGATGCTCCTACGGGCCGTGACCGATTGTTTTTCATCTCTTTCCTGCAACAGTAAGTTTGTACTGTTCCTTGAGTATACTTTTTGTAGGGGTATTGACGTTAACCAATTTTCGCACGTAATATTGCGGCAACTGCCATATAAAGGTTGTGTTGTTTTACTCCATATTTACTTGGGACACCGACCTCTATAGTGACATAAGCTCCTGGAATATAATTACTTATATATTGGTGTACAAAAATGTCCCATATTTTTCTGATAGGTGTAAATTAATCGCTCGCTCGAAGCACTAGGCGAATGCTCTTATTATCCGTTCGGAGACATCGTATTAAAAAATCAAATCTATCACGACTCATTACTGACACATACATACACCATGGACAAAGATCGATCGAATAGCTCATCTGTAGTCATATGGTTGTCCTTTCTTGCTGCTTTTATTATCAGGATTCCAATCAAAGCTCGAATTACAACTTCGCACGTACCGCTAAATGTAGCACATTTGCTTGTCTGCTCTTCCTCTTATAGTTCTCTGTTTCAATGTAATTATTCGTCGAGGCGCTAACGAAGAAGCTGGTTGCTCTACATTAACTTCGTCTATGTATTCGCCTCCGATAGAGATCGGCAGTTCTTCGGTCCCTTCATATTCGAAAGCTTCTTCAATGTTATTCTGTACATAATTTTCAGTCTCATGGTTTTCTATCTCGCTATCCGTTTCTTTAGAAGTAATCTGACTGTAAAAGGGCGGTTAAAATGGCATTTTTTCCAGTCAAGATATCGACAAGTTTAAAGCTACAACACATCTACGTCTTGAAAGTCACTCTAAAGATAATTTTGACTTACACTTCTATTATATTTCTATATTAGAAATACATACCGCAGCGACGTGTGTGTCGCTTGTTCAAATTTAGGCAGGAACTCTGTTGCCATTTTATTTAAGAATCGGGAAATCAAAAGTTCACCGAGTTATTGAACCACCCTATCTGACCAAGTTCTCTATATGGGTAATAATTTTGTTTCAATTAATAATAGAGCTCCAAAGGGTTGCTGCCTTTGAAAAATTCCCTTCAATCTTTACACAGTCTCGCATAAAACTGATTTTTAAGCTGGCTCCACATTTCGCTTATTGGTTTGTAGTATTTAAAAGCTCCTTATAATACCGCGTTAGGTATTGACGGCAACATAAGTTGGGCTGGGTTACTTAAATTGCGAGAATAAATAATTATATGTACTATTTGTTCGAGATGGCTAACACTGTGTTAAAATAGAGTAAATTTCAGAAATTAAATTGAATGTTTTACACGTATTTTTAAAAGTTTTTTCACCAGCAATATGAGCAGAGAGTAACCGCACCCTTACTACGTCGAAGACTTTATCAAAACCTTTGAAAGTTCAAAAGTTTTGTAAACCTCTGGTTTAATAGTATCTTTTCCTGTCTGGAAAATTTTGGTTCACCATATCTGTAAAGGGCAAAGATAAGTTTTAACTTTTAAATACAGGTTTTTTGCGTTTTTGTTAAACGAAAAAAAAAGAACGTAAGTTCAAATCCCAACACTTTGTTGGTTATGGCGTTCAGAAAGTAAGAACATAGCAGAAAGTGGTAAGTGTGGCTGAGTTGATCAAAGCACCTATTTGGTAAATACAAAAGCCAATAGGTAAGGTTAGATTCAGCAGGCAGCTGTGTTTGCACAGCCCACTTGGGGTCCATTTACTGATCCATGTGTGTTACTTTTGAAGTAGAAAAAGGAAGAACAGAAAGAGAGACTCCATGTGAGACTGCAGTCGTTCCGAAAAATTGCGTTTATTGCGCTGATGTCAGAGTGTGATCTTTAAGCGCATGGACGATTTCAGCGTGGAAGCGAAGCAAGTGTGTGCTATAAAGCTGGTTACATAATTTCTTGTAGCAAGTTATCGATTTTGCTCTCTGAAATCAGCCTTAGCGAATAAATCCATTCTTAATAAAAAGTTTGAAAAAAAAAATGAATTATTTTTACTTTGTATTTGTTTGTTGTTTCAGGTTGTTCTAGTGGAATTGAAATATTTTTTAGCCGCGAAAGCATATATTCAATGTTTTCATTTCTTCTTTTTAACTTTTACAGAGCCATCATGGCTTCCCCAACTTCGGAAAGCGTCTACTTAGGACAAGACTCCATAAAATTACAATTTATTTTATTACCAACAACATTAAATTATATTGACCCCATTAACGGAAAACATCAACAACATGAACTTGAACAATACAACAATGGAGTCGCTAGCATTACCTCAGGACTTGTATTGGGACGTGAAAATGGAACCCAATTCACCTCCCAGCAATCAGCTATTTTCAATATTTGAATGGAATGGAAATACGCTGGATGATGATTTTGCAAACGGTATTTTGTTATTTTCATTAACTAAATATTTCTATTCTTGCTGTATTTACTAACAACCAACTTTCCAAAATAGATTTACCAACAATGTGCAATGAAGAACTTGACTTAAAACATGATGATATCGATTTTACACAAGAATTAATTGGGGAAGAATTTGTTGTAGAGTTATATAATTTAAAAGAAGGTAAGCTTCAGTAATATAATAAAAATAAAATCAAATATTTTAATTTAAGCTTAAGTGGCCGTGGCCCATGTCTTTTAACAAAAGTTATATAATATTTGTTTACACTAACAATTGTATGACTGGATCTCTAAGGAAGATTCATTTATTCAATTTATTGTGTTTAAAATAAAAGAAGATTTTGATTACAAATAAAGTAACAAAAGATTAAGTTTTCAGTGCTGATCGTATATGAAGGTACAAGACACCAAATTTACCTACACGCTATATTAAATTTCAATGTCTTCATAAAAGATAATTAAAAAAAATATTGAAGATAAATAACCAAATTATTTATTACTGAAATAATATTTTTCTTGGGCTATACAGATTTTGTTTTACTAACTTTTAAAACATACGTTGTTAAGTACGCATTCAATAATTAAACGTCAAAATTTTATTACAAAATTATGTTCCACTTTGTTTTACAACATGACCAAAAACTTAGAATTTTTTAATAACAATCTAAGATGTGATCCATAATTTGTACCTGTGCAGAATTTACACCTTTTTTTATTAAATTTAAATAATTCAAAAAAATACAAATCAAATTGTCTAGACAAAACATTGATTGCTTGCTTCTTTTCGAGACAAAATAAATAAAAAAAGAACCTTATCGTTTTGTCTAAATTTAAGTAGAATGACTTATTAAGTTAAACTCATTTCCTTACAACTTCCATCACTTCACGTTAACATGTGAGAAGTTTGTGTTTAATTTAATGTCACAACTTCACGTCGACATAAAAATTAAAAAATATGAGGCCTTTTTTGTTGCATTTACAAATGTTATTGAAGCGTTTAATTATTATATCTTGATTATTTTGAAGTTCAAAATTTGTTTGATAATTTTTAAGTTATGCAATTCTAACAAAAACAAATAAATTAGCGACCATATGTAAAAAAATAATTTTTAAAAACTAATGTTTTTTTTTCAGTTTTCTTAATTTTATTGTTGTAAATCTATCAGTAGTCCTCTATCTGTTGTTGAACTATAATTTCTTTATCTCTAAATTGTTTACGCCATTTACGTCGAATTAAAACCTTATTATAACTCCAAACAAAGTAGTTTTACGCATACATTTAAAAAACTTAAAAAAATTATGTCCTCAGTCGCTGAAAAGTAATAATTATTTTCCTACCTAAAAAAATAGCTTTTAGGTTGTACGGTTTTACGGAAGTAACAATTTCTGTAAAAGTCCGATTTTAAGAGTTATTGAAGAAACGATGTATTGATTGTCTCGTTTTGTAATTGATGTCCAACCCGTTTCTTTTTAAAACCAGATAATGAAAAAAACCGCTTTAATTATTTTTTTAATGGCAAACATTAAAGCAAAAGTTTATCTAGATAAAATGGTAGCATTAAATACATATGGATGTTTTAGTAATTACATAAAATTTAGTTAAATTGTAATATAAAATTGGTGAGAATATTCCACCCGTCCCAATGTAAATGTCCGTTTATAAGAAATTAAATACTCCCAACTATTTCGTAAAAGTTTAGTGAAATCCACTAATCCTTAAGGCCGTGATTGAATATATTGCACAATCAATTTTTAAGATGTCCTTCTCAAATTAATCGGAAAAATGTATGTGCTCATGTGCAACATGCTTACTCAAAATAACGGTAGTAATTTTTTTAAAAATAAATCGAAATTTTTTATTTGTAATGAAAGTTAGATTTGCTAACTTAAATCGAAAAAATACCCTGGATGGATGCTCATGTTAACTATTTAATTTGTTCGCAATTAGTGACGTGAATAACTTTGTTGACCTACATATAACTATATCTTTTAGTTATATGTATTGTGTCGAATGAGGAAAATAAAAAAGAGTTAACTTGGAATAAATACAATTTCGGTTAAACTCGCGTGATCTGGAACATACCTAAGGAACAGGGAGGTCGATCAATTAGTTGGAATCCCATAAAATCGCAGAAAGGCAACTTTTTTTGTGAGAAAAGACTGGCAAACGCGTCTCAGTATAAAAAAAGGAATATTGAAAGCCCGTGGTGGTCAAATGGATAGGCTGGTGGCTGTGCTGTTAGGAAATTGTACCGCCAGTCCCGCTGCAAGATTTGAACCTAGCTTAACTCATAACCAGATAAACTCTAAATATGAATTGATGATTTTCACGTCGTTTGCAGTTTTTCCATCAGTAGGATTAAATGTACTCTTCGGATTTTTTTTTTATTAAATTTTTTATTTCAATTGCAAACTTAAACATTAAAAATATGATCTAGATATATGGTTTTGATTAAAAATTTACAATTCCCAATGTTAGATATAAAATTAATGGTGCATACTTTTAGGCAGAATTTTTAAATTTCCTTTACGATTTTGGGATACTTTAATAAGATTTTCTGAATATCTTTTACCCTTTTTTAATCATTAAAAAGTGTGCTATTTTATTCATTTAATAAATTAAAATTTAGTTTTATTAACAGCACTTGCTAAAGTCGTTGCTATATTTAAAAGCCATTTGTAATACATTTCTTATTCCAAGCATAGCAATCATCATGAAAAAGATATAATCACTGATATTATATTCACGTCTGAGAATTTATCGTTATTTTTAATCAAACACTTCTTAGACTTAATTATAATTGAAATTATTTGTCAACAAAAACAAGATATCACAATTAATTTGCGCAATATGTGCAAAGCCAAAACAAAAAGACTTTCTACCGACTGTACTTCTGCGTTTTTAAAAACATATTAATTGAATCAATTATAAATTGCTTTACGAACTGGTAGTAGTGAAAAATAGTTTCAGGGTTGTAGTGTGGAGAATTGAGAAACGAATATGTTAAATTTGTCTATTGTGGTTTTGTTCTTTTAAAACTCACAGGTCGGAGAATCCAAGCACATATCTTTATTTTTTGTTTATTATCAAAATTTTACTACATCTGTCGTATTCTTATGTGTCAGTTTAATTATTTATTTTTATACACTTCGTCTATGTAAAATTCGTCATTCCCTTTGGAATTTTTGCGATATTAATTTTCGACCCTATTAAGCATATATGTATATTTTAGATCTTTATATATAAAGGAGTCGATTTCGCTGCGACCGTTTGTCCGTAATCGCATTAAAATTAGTATTTTCAAGATCGCATCGATCCATAAATGGTGTAGATACAGATAAAAATGCTAGCGTCTCTTGCATTGCATTAAAAATTAACAAAGAAAAATAACTTTATATTATCAAGTGATCGGAATTTTGCTTAACGATTGAAACTTCACAAAAATATTACGTTTTCACCAAAAAAGAAAAAAACTGTTATTGCTGCAGTACGAACATTCGGAAAAAAACTCTAGGTTATCAAAAAACTTCCAATTTCGCAAACGATAGAGATTTCTCCAAATTTAACAAAAAAATTACAATCAAAAATATAAAATCCTAAGAAGCCGAAATGCACAAAATAAAAACCAAAAGTTATCAATAATTCAGAAGTTCCACAAAAGAATATATTTTTAAAAACCGAATATATTTTTAAAAACCGAAAATTAGAAGTTTTACAATACAAGTTTAAATTTGTCTAAAACGTTTTAAATCCAAACTTAGGTTTATTGTTTTTTTTCCAACCGGACCAGTGCTCAGACGATGACACCTACTCGTGCAATGCATTGTACGAGAACTAGGAAATTAGGTAAGGGGAGGAAGAAAGGGGGAGTAGTGTTTGTGGGCATTCCATTTGAATTTCCCTATATGGAAAGTGACATGAAAGACATACGAACTGTTCTGTTAAAAAACGAATTCTCCCTGTAATGTGTAGTGCAATTTCGGGAACAAGTTCCTTAATTTCGTTAGAGCACCTACCATTGTAGAAAGGATAAAACACTGAAATACAACCTGCATTGCTCTAGGGAATCAATAGGTTGAATACCCTACCATCCCCAATGAGCCTCTTGACTCTCTCTTGTACGCGATCGTGCAACTCTAAAATAGACTTTGGGACGCCGGTCCATACATGATAGTTGTATAAATAGTACGAAGGTCGGATGGAATGAAGTAACTCTTACACCGTTTTAGAAAACCGGGGCACTTGAAAGCTTCTTTAGATCCTGAAAACTGTGTTTAGCTCATCTAACATCACACTGAATTTTCATGCCAAGAACATCAAGAGCTTTCCATTCCGTAATACTTATTTTATCTATGCGTAAGCATGCAACATTGCGTCTTACGTGCTTTGAAATCGATTCTTTTACACGGCTCAATTCTGAGATTGTTGTGAGTCGTGGTTCAGCGTATAATTCATGTTCCGCCTTTTGGAACTCACGTCCAACTGGTTCGGCCCATTACTTAATGAATGCGAATGACAGATGGTGGTGTCATCTGCGAAAGAGTTATAGGGTTGAAAGTTTGACACACTATTACACCTCGTATAGTGTGATTCCTGATAAAACTCGATATAAATCTAGAGGAAATATCATCGACACCAAAAGCAACGAGCTTTGACAGAAGTGCATCATGCAGCACCATTTCCGAACACAGATCTATGCGTAAGCTTGCAGCATTGCGTCTTTAGGGCATTAAAATCGACTCTATT
Organism: Trichopoda pennipes; assembly: GCA_030448955.1. NCBI lineage: Eukaryota > Metazoa > Arthropoda > Insecta > Diptera > Tachinidae > Trichopoda > Trichopoda pennipes. Next base: position 10,266,888 of record JASKUP010000042.1, read on the forward strand.
TGCACGAACCCATTCGAGATCACAAGAACGAAGCACCCAATTAACTGTGTCATATCGATAAATTACGCTACCAAAAAATTTTTCATGCAATAATTGGCTGTGCGGCTTGTGGCTCCGTCTTGCTAAAACTAAAAAATAAATTATCATGGTTTTGTAGCGCAGAGAATTCACAGTGGCGGCGGTTTCTGAATACATAGCAGACCAAACGGTCACTTTCTTTGGATGTGATAGTTTTTAGTAGTTTCTTTGTGGATTTTACGACAATTTTAAATAAGACCTTTTTCTTAATGCTAATAAGCTAGTTTTTTGTTATAATGCTTAAACTTTATAATATCCAGTTCTATCTTATTTAAATATTTATAAACGCAGACACCACAAAAAACCCGCTAAAAATAAATTATATTTAATTCAACGAATAAAAGAAAATTATAAATTATAAACTTGCACTTTTAAATAATTTTTTTTAATTTAATTTTCCCCAAATTTTGTTGTTGTTCGAAAAGTCAGTCACAAATGGGTCATCGGCTTTCTTATCATTGGCGACAGCTCAAATATTTTTTGAAACATTTTCTGGGCGTCGTTTCAAAAACAAATAAATTAAATTTCAACAATAACGTTAATAACCTTTAAAAAAAGTTTTCGTTTTAAAATTAAATGTTTGCGGATGTATGCATTTGTCATGTAAGTAAAATAAGAAGGAAATGGTTAATAAACTTATATAACTTAATATCAATTTTCATTTGAAAAATGATAATGTAAATCGAAAAAATACAGGATATGTGCAAAAATACATTAAAAACCAGCTTGAAGCACTACTTGGCTTTTGTAAAGGATAAGATAATTCAAGTGTCTAAAGACAAATCGCAAATTGAATAACAAAAGTAACGATGAGAAATCCATGGAACATTTACACCGTCACTTCGGACTTTTTTGGAATGGGTAATCCATTAAAGTTAAAAATAGCGCACGTTGTCTAGCTGAGATACTGAGGTAATTCAGAATAATCTACGGAAATGTCACATAATTTTGTTCAGCTGAAATAGGATATGAATAAAAACGCTATCAGATAAAAAAAGAATGCAATTGTGAGTCTCACCCCATAGCTAATTGAGAAAATTTCCATATAAAAATTACCATATATTCCTACCATCTGCGCTCAGTTACGGATGGTATACATTTCGTTTTTTTTTTTGAATTAAAATTTTGTTTTTTAAGTTTTATACCCAAAATCGATCACAATTTGTAAACTAAAAAACGAATAGGTGCACCTGTAGGCTAATAGGTAGTGTACTATCTTGTCAGTATGGGGGTTGTAGGTTCGATTCCCAACGAAGACCTTGGTTTTTTTTTTACTACAAAAATAAAAATTGACTGTCGGTGGGGCTGCTCAGCGATGAAGGCATAGTCACTAGTCGCTGTGCTGTCTTTATACGGCAGTTAATTTCGGACTATCCTTCTACTTTCACCATCTGTTTCATCTCTTCTCTATCCCTTTCCTAAAGAATGTAGCACGGTATCTGACTAAATAGGCATTGTTGCCTGAAGTGAAGAAAAAATAAAAAACGAATGCAAAAAATTTCAGGTCAATCAAGAAAGGCTAAGAGGTGAGACAATGATTATTTTTCTGTTCCTGTCTTCTAAATTAGTACATATTTGCTTTACGAAAGCTGTACTGTTTAAAGTTTCAAAAACCATTTGCCTTCACAGCTTTCCTTTCAATTGAATAATTAACAAGACTAGTAGTATATTCAACAGTCGAGCAATTCTACTGGATTCTGCGGCAATTGTAAAAAACTGGTTTTTCAAACATATTCAAACATCTTAATTTAAATGTTGGCTGGGCAAGCACGACCTATACGTTGTTTTTGCACCTGTGTTAATGAGGTTTTAAAACGCTTTTAGCTCCTAATATTTTAAACCGATTTTGATAAAACCATAACATTTTTTATAAAAATCGGTTGCATGCAGCGATCACAGAAATCGACATTAATTATTTTTATATTATTATATTAACTAACACAATTTAACGAGATATTACAAAATATCTAAAAAATCCCATAATAATGATAACTTCAAAATGCAATAAGATACTTTTTTTCCAGTCGACTCTTGATAATTTGAAACTCAAGGGACTAGAGAAAAAGTTCAAATAATCGAGTTTTCATATTAACGAGACTTCAAAGTATCAAAAGAAAGATTAAAAAATACAAATTAGCTTTCAACTTTCATACAGTTGCATATATACATATCTAGCATAAGAACAATTTATAATGAAAAAAGTCCGTAATTGTCTAATGAATTTTCAATTGTGATTAGAGCTGAAAAGAAATTATCACGTGTATCCGTTCTAAGAGCATAGGAGCGTACTGTGCTAACTAGATGTTGTATTAGGCAGAAAATAAATCAATGCACACCGTGCAGTTGTTCAAAACCAATTCAAATTATAGAGCGTAGAGCTAATAAAAACCAAATTATAGAGAGTGCGCGATCAAAATTCCATTGTAATAATTTCAAATTATTGAGGGGACCAAATTACATGGATTTTTTTCAATATATTGAGTGTTTTTCAAGGGATCTGGAAAATAGTACAAATCATCGCGGGATTCAAATTAACGAGTTTCAAATTATCAAAAGTCGACTGTATTTTGTTGAATGTCTGCCCAAAATTAATTTTTTCCTTGTACTTTTTAATGCCAAAACGTTTTGCAACTAAGGGAACAATTTTACGAAAATAAATTACAAAACATCTGAAGACTGGAGGCGGCATAATGTTTGAGGATTTTCTCTTTGGAATGGTAAAAATTTTTTTCAATTGGAGCAGAGAAATATAACTTCAGAACAGCCATTTTTGAAAAAAAATTAAAATTTAATTTTCTTCTAGACTTAAATAAATAGCTTGGAAAAACAAACTATAATTCATTAAAATATTCATACAAGCATCACCATTAAACAAGAAATCTTGTTGTTGTTGTTTTCAACAAACTGTTATTTGATTTAAGGAACATCTCTTATATTTATGTTGTTCATTATAGTCTTGCGTTGCTTTTATTTGTTGTTTTTCTTAACAGTTTCTGAGTTGAGCTTTTTAATCACTGAACTAATTTTTTAACTTTAAATAGTTTTGTATGCGTCAACAAATACGTAGTTAATTTTATTGTTTTACTTTCGAAAATTAATTAAATTTTCATTTAATCATTTTTGCAATATTCCCATATTTAAAATATTTTTCTTCCCTACCCTGTTTTTTGTTATTGCATTCGTTTAATGTGTATCACGAGCAGCGTTGATGAAATTAAGAGCAGTACAATTTTGAGGTTTAAAATGTAAGAGCTTCTTTAATTAAGATTGGGGAGACCACACCAACGGTTTTTTATTATTATTTTTAGACAAACTGTAATATATTAGCGCTACTCGTAAGTCCTTAGCTATGTGGTAGTTAATATTTACTTTGTATGTGAAGTATTACGCCCTATAACTATCAATGATAAATATGGGAACGCTCACTGTATTTATACTACCGATTTTTCGATCAGTAAAAACACTTTGACGACAACGTTAATCGAATATAAATTATTTTACATTAGTTTGTATGGTAGTTTTGCACTATCGCAATTCAACGATATTCGGAAAAAAATCAGGCACTCCGTACTGAAATTAAGCCAGCGGGTAAATGCGCATTTTCGCAAATCATGTACGAAACTTAATTCAAGAACAAACTTATCGAGTTTTAGCTTTTATTTAGTCGGATTGTTTAGTTACAGAATTTAATCTTACTTCTAACAAAATCTTTGAACGATTTAAAAAGTAAGAATTATCTAATAGTTAAGATTATTATTATTTTTTCGGTGCACTTTCATTAACGATAGAATTATTTGTTTAAAATTTTATTATATTTTTTCTTTCTCTTGAAAGATTCGTGAAACACTTAAAAATTTTCGAGAAAATCGATTCAATGCATCTCGTACTCAAAAGTGAAAAAAATTATATTACTATTGCTACAATGTCTATATCTCCGGAATCTTGTAATAGCAGCTAACATAAAAACTAAATTAAAATTCGTGGCGTCTTGTCTTTTAATTTGTCATAGGAAGACAGCATAAAATGACACGGAGTGGGGGGTGTTATTCCTATAATAGACACGATTTTGACATGGGTAGTGTGTGTGTCTTTGGTAACAAGTACTAAAAAAGCGAGGGTATTCCTATAGAAGACATGATTTTGACATAAGGTGGGATATATAAAACCGTAACAAGCAATAACTTTTATTTTCCAATTAAATTATTTGTAATTCACATTAGCATATCCTATCAGAAATATGACACATTTTTATCATTTATAATTTTAACCTGAACTGTGGTGCTCATATAATTTAGTTGTATTTACTTATACATATATTTGTATGGTGTCTCTGTAGACTTGATAAGGTTATCATTCATTTTATTGAGGCACATTCTCATTTTGACTGTTTTTTTTTATTTGATTAAAACCCGACTTTCAACTTTTTCCTGCTTTCATTCAATTGTTCAGACGTTTTGATTATTTTGTGTTATAAATTGGTGCATTTAGGTTGGCAACAGTTTTGTTTTCCTTATTTATAAAATTATAATTTTGATAAAAAAATTATTCTTTTGTTTTTTAATCATATTAGCATATTTGTATAATTTGCAATAACATTTTAACAGTTTTATATTATTGGTATTCATGCTTTTAGTTTAAATGGTTTTAAAATACTTAGCTTACTAATTTATTAGTACAGTTAGAGAGCTAATTTAATTAACACATTCACAAAAGCTCTTATTACAACTTGTAGTGCAATGTGGCAGTGTATTGAAATTAATCAAAGCAAGGTCCAGCTTAATAGAATTATGTAGTTATTGAAACATTATTAGAATGGCGCATTATTATTGAAAAATAGAGTAGTGGACAAACTCGTAATAACTTTATATATTTAAAAAATTTTAAATACAATATTTCATTTTCATAAATTATTCTACTGCTTAAAGCAAGTTTATTTAGTTTTGAAAATTAATTTACTAAAAAAAACATTTGTTTTTATTAATCAAATCTTCTTGAAAATAATTGAGACATGTTACGAAAGTGGTCGTATTAAGTTAAGTGTATGCGCAATTTCAAATTTATCAGTTTATCTGTTTTGCCTTTTCCACGAAATTCTTATTCGACAAACAATTAGTTGTAAAATATACACGAGCACATACGTAACCTTTATCACAAATGGAAAGAGTAATTTTACCAATATCCTTGTGCGATCTAATAAAGGGAGTTTGTCTTTGTTGAAATTGATTTTACGAAGACTTGGTAACTTATAAACCTGCAGTGTACGACTAGATATAGGATGTCCATTGCTATAGATTTGCCTTTTTTTATTTCGTTAGGATTTCAAGTACGAAATGTATCTGCCTTAAATGCGTAGCCTAGATTCTTCAAATAGCTTCACAAAAAATTTTCCAGCGGTATGAAATTGTATTGTGTAGGAGGCAAATTTACGGCTTCATTACTTGAAATTATTAGTTTGTTCAACTCATCTAACAATAAATGAGTTTTGGCATGCACTGTGTGCATAATGCACTTTTTGAATTCACAGCTCTCTCCTCCATATTAAGGACATTCAATTGTGGTACAAAAAAGTCATAACGATTCTGTAGTGGTCATTATCAGTAACGTCGGTTTCGTCTTGGAAGAAATATGGAACAATAATTTTACCAGCCCATAAAGCACACTAAGAATGATGTAAATCTTTTTCAATGGCTGCCCAAATATTAAGATTAGGCTGCTGGCGTTGCCATAAAAAATGGTTATACACTGTTAGTTTTTCTTGCTGCAGAAATAATAAAGTATACTTTTGGAACAAATATTAGTTAATCGATTTCTTTTTTGCGCTTAAAATTTATGTCACTTTAACATTTTTGGATTAAACCCGCAGTACTTCTATTACCCGCAGTACTATATTACGTGTTGAATCAGCTTCAAAAAAAGGGAAGTCAGTGAAGTTGTTTAGTAAATGATTTATAGGAAATGCATTAGAATATATAAATTTTCTTCTGTGGAAAAAAAGAAGACACTATTATTAAAGAATATTTTTCCATTTAAAGAAGTTGATTTTCATAATATTTTGTTCTTCTGGTTTACAAATGAACTGAAAAAAGATTCAATTGAAAAAATTTGTTTTTCTACGTTATTTTGTTAACATAATTTATATTAAAAAAGAACTTCAATACTTCAATAGAGTATTTAGCATATTTTTTGATAATATATTTGTTATGGCGATATTCTTTCTTATTGTTTAAATGTTTTCGCTTTTAAGCAAATAATTAAATAAATAAAAAGAAAAAAAAAACAGAAAAGATAAGGTTTTTTTTTGCAGATTAAGCACTTTCAAATTCAAATGCTACTCGTTTAATTGATTAAAATACTTTTTCTCACCTATACAACGCATTAATTTCTCTTTAGCAATCTTTTATAAATATTTTCTTATATTCAGTGTTGCCAGTTTTTGAAAAATAATAATTGATTAATTCCAGCCAGCGTAAAAAAAATTTAAGAAGTTAAATTTTTCTGTGTGGTGTTTTAGTTTTAGTCGAATTTACATCCACGCTCAGTGTGGGCATTTGTTTTTCTTTTAATCACTTAGTCGTTTATCGAATATCGTCAATATATACAAATACATATATAATATTAGTTTAAAACATTTTTGTTTTATTAATACAAACAATGTCAGATTAAAAGTTCATTTACTTCTCTTATCGTAAAACATAAAATTTATAAACTAAAAAAAACTTAATAAAATAAAGTTAATTTCCAGATGGTACAGTGATTTTTAATAACATACAAAAATATAAAAATAAATTATTCACTTTAAAAAATATATAAGGCCAATGCATATGATTTAAGTATTTTTTTTATAAAAGCTTAAATAAAGTTTAATAAAGATTAAAAATAAAAAAAAAAAAATTAATCTATGAACACATATCGTTATTGATTGAAAACTTTCATACTCATTGATCTTATTGTTCTTATCATTGTTTTTATACGTTTCTTCTACTTGAAATCTATTTAACTTATCTCTTGTATACGCATTTATTTTAATTGAGTTTTAACAGAATTCTTTACAGAAAAAGTTCCAACATCATAAAACAGCCAATGAACTCGTATAGTATTATTAGCGGCAATTTCCTCTTAAAATTTTTTTATATTAATTCCTCGGGGTGTTATTTGGCATTAGCCAAAATATTGGGCTTGCAAATTGCTGTATCAAAGGTGACGACGATATAGTACTTGATGCATACTTTTTGCATCCGTATAATCAAACTGGCAATAAAAGTTCTTTTGATTTATAATTGGATTTATGGAAATCTTAAAAATTAAATAATTTGTTGTCACATTTCCTTTCGTCTTCCAGCATTTATTTTCATATACCACGGCGGCTAACAAGGTATGAGCAAATATAGGAGTCATTTTTAGTCCACCTTAACATTTTTTAATGCAATATTATTCTACAGGAATTATTAGAAAACATAGCCAAAAATATTGCTAATTATATTGAACACCGCCAAACTCTATTCTAAAATATACGACGCCAAAAGAGATTTTTTTTTGCCACCTATTTAAAGTGTCACAGGTTTTGTGAATGTTATATAACATTTAACATATCAATGTGCCCTGAGAGGTTTGAAATCCGAGAGTTGAAGTTCAATTAACATAATGTAAATAATTTTTATCCCATTATTATAGTTCATTCTTTCTGCACTTTCCTTTGGATATTTGGGGCTTCAAACACTTAAGAACTATCGACCAAAAGCTTGAAAAAATATTTTCTTTCCAGAAAGGACTTTTTAATCTTTTATATTTATATAATTACTGCTTGATTTTAATCGAGTATACTTGATTTTTTAAAAGTTTCTTAAATAATTGTAATATGATAGTGCCGAAGTATATCTTTAATATTTCTTATCTGTTTTTTGTAGATTACAACAGCATTTGTCATTCGTATTCATCCTTTAAAAGCCGAAACTGGCTAGATATTGAAGCCTAGCAATTTCCAGGCAGTCATTTGATTAAGGTCAAATGCTTGCAAGGTCCAATTTTGTGGAAATATGACGGATGCTTAACATTTACTAATAGTTGCTATATCGTTCGATTAATAAACACACTTTCTTTAATTCATTTATACTGCATATGTCTATCCGGTCGAAGACGTAATGTGCACGAAGTTCTGCTCTTAAAGAACATCGCATGTAATAACTTAACCCTTAGGTTAGTTTGACGAAAAACATTATCTTTAAATGTTTGTAGCTCTAATTAAAAAAATTCGTTCTAAAAAAAATAATAACAAATATCGTTATTTATCAAGTTTTTTGATTACTAGTTAATAAAAGGCAAAAAATAAATATTCAGTCAATCATAACTGATTTTAATAATAGTGAATCCGTGTTGTCCATTGTCATTGGTATTAATCATATTGTTATATACAGAATTATAAACAGTTTTCGTTCGTAGCTCGTTGGCTACAGTACATAAAAGTGGACGCCCACCAAGAAAAGCAAACGAGATGACCATTTATATCGTCAAAGTCCATTCCTTTACAATTGTAGAATGTCACTTAAAATCTTATAAAAGTGAACGCAAAACATAGACTGACCAGGATTGAATTCGCAAAGGACACAATGGAAAACCGTTATTTTCTGCGATAAGAAGTCGGTTTATTTTGGTAGGTTTCGATGATCTAAGATTAGTTAGAAGATCCAAAGGACAACGTATTAACCAACGTTATACAAAAGTTGCTGTGGAACATGACGCAGGTAGCGTTTTGGTCTCGGAATGTTTTTCAGGCTGTGCCATGGGCCGATTCATTGAATAAACTTAATAATGGATTTTTTTTTATAAAGACATCCTTCAAAATCTATGCTTCCGCAGGTAGAGGAATAAATACTTCTTACATGAAGGTACCAGCATAATAATCAGCCTAAATCTACATCTAAATGTGTGAAAAAATGGTTCGCTAGGAACAAACTTAATGTTTTAACCCTATAGTACCCAATTTTCTTTTTTTTGGATCAAAAAATTATTTTTGGGTTTGACTTATTCTAAAAGTAGAGGATTTAAATAAAAAAAATTTTTTGTTTGTTAATTCGGGTTTTCTAGCCGTCAGAAGTTAGACCGCCTTTAGGCGGGTTTGGGACACAAAGCAAAAAAATGTCAATAAAATTTTTCACACAGAAGAAAATATATTATTAAAAAAAGATACGTTTGAATAGAAATATGTATACAAAACAAAGCAGAAATTTCAGGTTTAATTTTTTAAGTAGATACAAAAAATATTTATGACAAAAAAAAATTATTTATTAAAGTTATTTGTTGTGAAAATCGTAGAAACGATCCTTGTTGATAGAAAGGCACAAATTTAAATTGCACTTTCGACATATAATTTGGGTTTCGGAATTGCAACCAGTAAATTTGCAACTTTTTTTACCAGCGCGTGATAAAAACTGCGGAAAATGGCCGACTCCATCGTAACGGACGTCTGAAGGCTGCAGAAAAGATGTGTTCCCCATAAATCTTTTTTTACTATCTTGGCGTGGGCGCCCTGGAGCTTTTGCCAACGAAAAATACGTACGCGACATCTGCTCGGAAATTTGGCAGCTGGTAACGTCTATCATTAGCATACGGCTTGTTTATTTTTTTAAACAAAATATATGCGTTTACCATGGCTAAGTCAAGCAAATGAACAAACAGTCGATTTGTATACTTGTTGCTCTTCACTGGAATTTTATATCGGTCAATTATAGACCATCCATTAGATCGACTCCACCCATATGGCTATTGTATTCATGGATTATATTGGGGCAATCGATGTCAACAAACTTTTTTTCAGAGTGAACAAAACGTGATACTTGTGTTTGCTTCATTTTTAGAAGGTTTTATGCCTGCATAGGTCGATGCGAATCGTACAGCTTTATTATCTTTCCAAAGCGATAGAGAAAGTTCGACTCCAGAAGCAGATCCACAAAACTCAGTTGAATACCCACGTGGTAGCTTCTTCAGATCGTTCTCGCTTGGCAACTTACAGTTTGGAATGCGGTTTAAACGAATAGTGCTCAAATAAATTCCGCGCGATTTTAGATATAACAGAAGTGGCAGTGAAGTGTAAAAGTTGTCAAAATATATTATGTGGTTTTTATAGTCTGAACCATTGCGCGACAATCTAACAACCACATTCGCTGATGCTTCAAGGTCTGGTGAGCCAGCTTGGACAGCATTATCTCCCGCGCCGCAATATATTTGGAAATCATAGCAAAACACGAAGGAGTCATATAAAACAAACAGTTTTATTCCCCATTTGTGTGGTTTCTCAGGCAAATATTGCCGAAGAAAAGTTTTCATCTTCGTTGCGCACATTTGCTCATCTACACATAATCGTTGATTCATTGGAACGAATTGAAACTTTTCATTGAAATGATTAACAATCGGTCGTATTTTACATAAAGTATCGTGATCTGCAGTATTCTTGGCGGCAGTTTACTGTTATCATTAAAGTGCAAGATGCTCCGTATTTTGTCAAATTGATTTCTTGGCATAGTGTTTTTGATTGTCTGGAATGCATATTCGCCCCAATATGAACGGACACTCGGATAGCGAAAAACTGACATAAAAAATAATATTCCATTATATTGACAAATTTCTGCATTGGTTGTAATGAAGGAAGTTGCAATATCTTTTTGAGCAGCATATAAATTCGATTGTTCAACAATGTTGTCTATAATAGTGTCGCCCAAAAAGTATTCGAAACACTTGAAAGGCGTATCAAGCATTTTTAGATCTTCTCCTAGTTCAGATTCAGAAAATACAATGTCAGAGTTATCCATTACTAAATTGTTTTGGCGCCACAAGATTTTCCTTAATGTTTGAGATTTTGGATTTATATCCGAAACGGATCCAATAAACTCCCCTGTTTTACATGTAATATTACTTTCAGGCTGAGTCAAATTATGCTTAACTGACACACTGCGCTTGTGCTTCTGTGATCGAGAAGTATTTGAGGCATTCGAAGTAGAAGGAGATATTAAATTTGCCATAGAAGCAGGACTTCCGCTTGAAGTAACACAAATATCTGATTCCAGCATGGAATCTGACATATTCACCACTTTATTTATTGCCTCATCATATCCAACGTTGGTCTGACACTCCGTCTCGCTATCATCATCATCCAAACTATTTTACATATCTTCTACTTCAGTGTCGCTCTCGAAACTCATCGATTCCAAAATTTTAGCAATCTTTTCATCAGAAAGCGATGACAACTTTTGACGTTCCATGTCTATAATTCTTAAGCTCTCATATCTCTGGAAATGTTCAGCTTTCAAACTTACCTACTATATTTTTTCCCTACTTTTCTTAACACCGCCTCCAGACGGGCTACCTTAGAATATCAATAAAAACCTGCAAAAACTTTTTTCGTTTTATTTTTTATTTTTTTCTTTCTCTACACTGCCGGCAAGAACCATGTATTTTTTTCTTTTAACACCGACCACATAAATTTTTTTATTTTTTTAAATTTACAATTTTTGCGAAGTAATTATTATGTTCGTATTTCACAAACTTTCAATTTCAAATGACCGTGGTAGCTGGTCAAAGCGCTAACATACGTTGCAAGTGCAATGAAAGCAAATTTTGGACTTCCCCGAATTAGAAAAAATACAAAAAAAATTGAACGCAATTTTTTTTAAAGAATAAGTGAGCAATGAATTTAGGCCGCCTGCAGGCGGCCTTGGGTACTACAGGATTAAAGTGGCCGCCAGAAACTGACTGCGGTAACTATAAAAAAATAGATAGGATCTTAAATAACGCGAAAACTCTCCAATTTAATTGATTTCATATATCGAAGATGTAATGCTGTTTTAAAATTAATACGCCACAAAATATAAGTCGTTTTTACCCAGCTTGAGTATGCTTTAGTTTTGTTGCCTTAAAATAATACCTTTTCCTGATTTTCTTTCATTTTGATTGTTTTAAATGAAGAATCGATGCAATTTTGTTTCAGTTTACCTTTTATTTAAAATTTTTTTTAGAAAAATAGCTTTTTAAGAAGCTTAGTTTTGTTCTATACTGTATATATCGGTGCTCAGATTCTCTTTGGAAGCTACTCGAGTATGTGTTACACTTATGACTATAAAAAGGGCATTCTTTGTGTAAGGTCTGTACAGCATGGACGTAATATGGAATCTGCTTCATTGTTTATCCGTCCTGCGATAAATTCTGATTTAATACAATTAGGGATGTTGTTTCGGTTTTCATCTTCAACACTTGTCTCGTTATTAAAGTAATCCATGAAGTTTTGAAAGTAATTGAATACAAATGGTCTGCACCCTCGGTGACACATATGAGACATTTTATCAAAAAGTTATTCATTATTGCGTGGAGTATTGCAGCGCGAATTGCCTCAATTACCGTTCGAATGGATTGCTTTAAATCATCCAAATTTGTTGTTTCTTTTGTAAACTTCTTGTTTGCAATAACCCCCAAAAAAAACTTACAAAAAAATCAGGTGTAGTGAGATTAGGAGACCTGGGAGGCTAACGAAATGTGGAGTTTCTGGAAATCAGTTTATTGGGGAATTTTTACCGCAATTCTGTCATAACAGGCGTGGCTATGTGACAAGTTGCTCCATCTTGTTGAAACGAAGCAGAGTTGAAAGGTATTCTCTTTCGTCGTAATTCTGTAAAAGTCTCCATTGCCCGTAATGGCAACACCGTTTTCTTCGAAAAACTAAGGCCCGACAATGAACGTTGAAGAAACTGTCATTTGACGCCATTTGAATGATCCCACAAAATTCCAAGCGAATAGGGAAGTCTCTTGGGTTCAGCTTGTTTGTTAATTGAATCTTATATCGAAATAAGTTTAAATCTTGGTGCAAAATTGTCTGCAGTGACTACAGTGAGTGCCTACTGACACTCATTTGAGCAGATAAGCTCCTTGTCGAATCTTGAGGATTGGATTGTGTGGCAGCAGCTACAGCAGCGATAGTTTCCTGCGTCCGAACTGAGGGATCTCGATGATAAGGCCTTTTTGCGATTGTGCCACGGCAAAATTCTTCACGAGCCTCATTATAGCCCATCTGCTAGGAGGAGTGCCACCAAACGCCGAAAAGTAAAACGGAAATGTTGAAATGGAATGCTCAAGCATTCTCCGTTCCGTAACAACATTTCCGTTTGGTCAACTATAAAAATTTATATACGTCTCGAACTAAATTGAACCTTTCAAAAATATTCAAGTAAGCGTTTTCATTTCCATCAAATGTTACTGTAACTGAAAAAGTAAGTCTCTATGTATGATTAGAGAGCCTAGATGGGTTTATTTGATCCTCTCCAGGGCAATGTATCAGCAAAATGAAAAACTGAAGTAACTAAATTTATATCTCATAATGCTTATTACACACGGCAGAAATAACGTGTTGCTAATTGTAGTTTACTTCCATAAAATATTCGAAAAGTTTATATTTTAAATATCTACTTTGGTAACACTTTTAAGTAATAGTGTTGTTTTAAGGATACCTAACAGCATTAAAAACAAATCAATTTAAACACTGCAAGATGTGAAGGTTTAGTAATGATCTCTTATCAGGAAGAATTAATTGAAAGGTGCGTGTGGGAAATAAACTGCTTATGTTAATCTACACTGGTCACGAGCCAAAAACAACACTGGAACTCTATATTGTTGTTTTATTCCACTTTAACATTAAATTAACAATATAAATAAAATTAAAATAAAGTAAAAGAAAATAAAATAAAGAACAGCTGGGTAATTAAAGCTGCAGCAACTTGTCTTAAAGCGATGTAGTGAGCAAGCAGCCCACATTTGCTCACATGAAAGATATGCTTTTGATGTGAGCAAATGAGATTTATCAGCCAAGATTTTTATTGAATCAACAGCAATGTCTTGGAGTTTTTGAGATCGTTCGTATGTGTTGACTAGTTAGGTGTTTTCATATGTTATTTTCGTTCAAAATCAAAGACAATATTCCGACACGAGTTCAGTTTTAATCTTACGATTGTTCGTGCTGCTTGTTGAAAATTTTTATTTAAAAACGCGCTTGTTTTTTGAACAATATAATTGCGGATTTTGAAAGTGTTTTTCTTCTTCGCCCTCAAAGACAATATAAATAATTAAGAAGAAGATAGAAATTAATGTAGAAAAGAAAACTAAAAACAGAGAAAAGAAAGAAGACATAGAAAATCAATAATATTTCAGCTGGATAATATTATCATTGTTATCACTCACACATTCCCACTGCACATGTTTGTGTTATAAATTCATAAATTTGGAAAAAAAAACAGAAAAAATTAGATTTATATTAACCTAAAAAGACATTTTTAAAACACAGCTGCAAACTAATAGCACAGCAGTATTTTTCCATAACTTATAATTTAGTGTTGAGATAATAAAATTTATCAAAAATTAAAAAAAAAAAAAATAATAAGAAACGAACTGTTTCGTTAAACATTTTTAAAACTCATTGTTTATCTGATGCATTGGCCCAAGGGTTTAACGAGTGTTGCACTTTATTTACCGGGACTTAAACCCTAAACATTAAATGTAATTATTCGCTGAGTTTTTCGCTTTTTTTAACCGTTGCTTGGCTGGGAGCAGTTTAGTTTTTTATAAGCTTGAAAAAATTAACGTGAAACTGAAGTTGTGTACGGATTTAACTTCTTCAGCTGTCAAAAGCAACTATCACAACGACGCCGATAAAGTGTTTAGTTTTGCTAAAGTCACCGTGAGCATGATACCTCACTGTGGATACCGTTATACTTGGAACCGCGAAATTGTGTTCAACTCGCAGAAGCTGGTGAAGCGGCGTTAAATTATTGCAGCAGCGGTAGCAGCTAAACAGGTGTTTCCAACCAATAAAAACTGAGTTAAAAATAAAAAATTTAATAAAACAATAACAACAAAATAAATTTGGTGTCATTTTAACGGTTTTTAACGGTTACGGTTTAAACTAAACGGTAACAGATTTGTTTATTTTTATAGAATAGGCGTCGCGACTTATTTCTCGTTACCTTTTAGTTCCTGTCCATTGTTGCTAAACAATATAAAATTTTGCTTAAAATCAAAACAACCATACAAGAGACAATAATTCTGTTTTTTTTTAATATTTAATATAGTTTGTTTTTTTTCTTAATAAAATCATAATTTTATCTGCACTTAAATATATTTAGTGAGTTTTTAATAATTTTCTTAATAATCTTTTTTTTGTTTTGTTAATCTTAAATATAAGCCATTAAATCGTGAATATACATACGTCTGGTAATTGAGTCAAGGTCTAATTGTGCTAAATCAAGCAATTAAAAATTATAAAAAAAATTTCTGTGATTTTATTTGAATTGTTTTTGTTTTTAATATATATATATATATATTTTTTTTACATTTTAAGATTACAATTAAACTATCAAACATTTTTTTGTATTTAAATTTTGATCAAAATACTTTTGTTTGTTATCGTATCGTTTCGTGTCCTATCGTTTCGTGTCGTATCGTTTCGTCTCTTTTATTTTTAACTTTAATCGTAATTTTTATTATTTTTGAATTTTACTTTAAATATTGAAATTAAATATTGCCATCTTAACGGGTGCCGCTGCTGCAAATATGAACATGTTTATGACACCTTATGCCTATGGTTAGTATACAGACAGATAATATTTGTTCATAAAAATTTCTCTCCTTTGTCCTCTTAATTGGCCGGCCTTACTTTTTATTTTTGTTTCAGATTTACTTTTATGTTTATTTTTATAAAAATGTACTGATTTTATAATTAAACTATACTTTATGTAAATTTGTTCTTTGTGCGAACAGGAAGTTTTTGCATTTTTATTTCATAAAAAAATCAGATTGGAAACTTCATATTTTTCCTCCTCAATTATTGCTTAAATGTTAAATTTAATCTTATTATTAATTTTTTATATAAAACAATAAAAAATTAAACAAAGATTGTTGTTATTTTAGTGGCATTTAGATTATATCTCCCTATTTGCTAGTCTTCTTTTATGGTTTTATGGTATTAGACAAGCAAGTATTTGAGTCATGACGATTCTTATAATTTCTCATTGTTGCCACCCAGAGTTTTTTATTTTTTTTTTTTTTATTAACTTTAGTAACGCTCTTCTATGAAACGGAACAAAATACGATATGAAAAAAAAATTTAAATAGTTTATTGTCACGTGACAGCAATTTTCATTTTTACACTAAATTCATAAGAAGGGCCAACTAAAAATTCTAGATCAGTGAAAAACAAACACATATTTACATCTCTTCTTTACTGAAAAAAAGTTTTATACATACATACGTGTACATTCTAGATGCTCCGAATTGATTACAAATAACAAAATAAATAAATATATTTCCTCTATGAATGATAATATACGTTTTTATTTCATGTAAAAATTATACTATCTGAGTAATCAGAATTTATAATAAACCAAGTTTTAAGTATGTCTGATATACCATTCAATACTCCCAAAATAATTACAGCAAAATAATCATTAAAGTGTAAAACAATTAACAAACTCAATGCAACCTGTTTTAATGATTGCTGATACAGTACTGCATTGTTTCCATAACACGTGTGCTGCTTAAACAACAAATGCAATCGCTTTAATGTTTTTACTTTATGCGTTATGGTATGGCGCATTTTCTTCATTATTTAATTAGGTTTGAGGGATCTGATCGTCAGTGATGGGATTATATTAAATACTAAGGGTATTCACTTGGAATCGCTAAAAAAAATATGCAGCATTTTTTAAATTGTATTTTGAAAGGCAAAAAATCGCTGAAAAATAATAAACTTTAAGATATGTTCTAAATATTATTTAATTTTAAAACTGCCATTCCTGGCGAACATTAAGACAATATTATGAAGGCACCGTTTTAATTTTATTCGTTGTAATTATTGTGCATAAAAAGCGATGTTCCAAATGATTGTAGTGGGTGGTTTGAAATTCTTGATGGTAAAATATCAATTGAACCTTTTTGAAAAATTAAATAGCGAGATTCAACTATAAGGGCTCTCGAGACGGAAGAACAGGAGAACAGCCAGAAAAACGCAAGGATTTCAATATTGCTTTAGCTTTTTAGGTACAGTCATCACACTATTTAATCCTAGACGAACGATACTACATATTTAAAAAATTTAATAATTACACTATTTAATTTAACCTAAGTTAAGTGCTGCGAAATTACTTTCTAATTTTTAAGTAAAACGATTCAAGTATAATTTGTAATAAAAGTTTTTATCATAAAAAGCTAACGCTGAGCAGTCCCACCGACAGTCAATTTTAATTTTTGTAGTGAAAAAAACCAAGGACTTCGTTAGGAATCGAACCCACAACCCCCATTACTGACAAGCTAGTACACTACCTACTAGCCTACAGGGGCACCTTTTTTAAATCAAGAGCTACATTTTTAATAAAATATCAACACATATACTACGGACATACCTTTATTACATGATATTGCTTGAGTTATTTAAAAAAGCTATAACTTAGCATCTGCTTTTATGATATTTTTAGAGGAAAAATAATAGTGAAAAGGAAAAGGAGTCACATTTACATGACAAATAGAATATGGCACTATTCACTTTATTGTTTAACATTATAAAATATTTGTAGCCAGCGAACATAAGAAACTATACGAAAGACTTTATTGCAAAAAAATACAACGGTCATTTTAAACTTTATTAACTGCAAAGAAATCTTGTACTAAAATATTATTTAGGTGGGCGACAGTAAATTGTATAGCTTACTAAACCATTTATAATATAATAACTTTAAATGTTGGTACGGGGAATTGAAGAATAAAAAGCATTTTAACATGTGCTAAAATTAAAGAACCGAGTAATAGCGTATCATGGTAAAAAGCTTTTCATGCATACAAAGTATAGATTTAATGGCCCAACTTAAATGTAAATTAAATTTCATTTTTATTACAAAAGCGCAATACTTATTTTAATACATGCAAATCAAATCTCAATTTAATTTTGTATTTACAAGATTGGACTTGATAACTGACGCTTACTCTTAGATTTGTAATATGTTATCTCACACATTACTTTTGTGGTTAGAAAATATTGTTTCCCGTGAGTTGAGCTGTATCCAGTACTTGGAAAGGCCATAAAATTGGAAGAAGGCAACGCCGGCACAATAAGTTTATTGCAATACTATTCTCTCAAAACAAAGGCATTCATTTAATTGATAAAATGGATTACATTAACGTTTTCTTCAAGTTATTCTAAAATACTATTATTTTAAAGGTACTATTATTTATATAAAATAATATTGTCCAAGTGTGCTTCACGGCTTTCCTTACACTGCACACACGCAACTAAAGTTGCACAAATGTAGATGTATATCTTTAATATCTCACTGAAAGGAAATCCAATTAAAGCTGCTTAGAAGTCCAAATCTGAAAGACCTAGGAAACGTCTTACTGAAAACACATGCTGTCTACCTCGCGATAATTTAATTGAGGTAGCACGAACTGTGGGTAACACCTTCGGATAATGTATACCTTTATAATCTAATCCCTAAACTTTTGCTTGAGTGCCCAACAGCGCCCCCTATCAGTTAAAACATAAATGCTACAACAACTGACGACTCATAAAATCCTTTTAATGGGTCTGATCCAATATATTGTTTCAAATTTTCATGCTTCAATTCGTAGCGAAAATAGAAATCATTTTAAATTAAAACCAATGCCTAACAATAGCTAAGAAAACATTTTGAGTTGTAACGCAGGGAAAATTCATACAGGCACTTATTCTAAAAGAACGTGTAGATATTTAGAAAGTTTACTGTGGCAACAGTGTGCGGTATGTAGGACTCGTCACATCACCAAGATATAATTTTAATGTATTTTAAACAGCTCTTGACGATTGGTGGAATGTGAACAGCATGTGTGTTAAATTTAGTCAAATGTTGAATTGTCGATCATAATTTCGAATAAAAAAAAGTTTATTCTATATTCAAACAATTCTTACATTTTCCTGAAATTGTATTAAAAATATAACATCGACTAATTTGAGTGTGCTCTTAGAGCAACCAAGAACAAGATTTTTCTTCGTTTATGAATTTATTAAACCAAAAATATCTATCCACGATTTTTAAAGTTGTAAACCAGAATTAGAGGCTAAGCACAAGAGGCACAAGCCTTTAATAAGAGCTTATTATGTACTTGATTTAGGAATATCCACGCTTACCGTTTTTTTTTGTTGACGCCGAGCTCGTGATGTTTGGCCTTGTAATTTCAATTGTGATTGAAAGAATAAAACAGCAAATAAGAAAATAACCATAAAATAGAAATTATAGAAACAAACATTTCGAAAGGAAAAATTGTAATCACCAAAGCTCGAACTAACATTTTTCTAACACTAGATTGAAATGCAAATATTCAATGTAGATTTTTAGCTTTTTTATTGAAACCAATGAAAGCAACATTAACACGTGCCATTATTAAAACCAAAAACATACATTTTTCCAGAAAGTATTAACTATTAAATTTAACGAAATACAATTCTTTTAGCATATTATTGCAGTTATCAGCAATAATTATTTTGCTAGTTTAGCCAGTCAATAATATTATTTATTGAATAGACAAACATATTAGTTGACGACCTTCATCCTAATTTTACCTTGAATTCATATCTACACGTTGCTGTTGCATTAAATAGAACAATTGTTAAACATATTTTAATTTAATTTATTTAAATATAAAAATTGTAACATATCAATTCTAAATAAATTAAATCACCGACAAGATTATGCAAATTGTTTAGATTGCATTGACTATAAGGTAATATAAAAATCATAATTAATAACTTTTATGTACAAAAAAGTCAATAACAACTTTGAATTAAATATTTTTTATTTAAAAAGCAAAAAACTTTATTAATAAATAAATAAATTAGTTATTTATAAAAACAGTGGCTAAAAGTGTGAAAATAGCCAAAAGTTTAATTTTAAGGAAATTTTTGTTCATTTTACGGTACAATTAAGACATTTTTAAGTGTTTAAAAGAATTAAGAAAAAAACATTTTTTTGATTTGGCGGCCATTTTGTCAGTTGTAAAGTTATTTGTTTTTAGTTTGGCGAGGCATTTTAATATGAACTGACTGACGCCTGAACAACGCTTCGAAATTGTGCAAATTGGACACAAAATAAGATTGCCGTTGATGCCTATTTTCATAAGCGAATTTTATTTAGGGATAAAGCATGCTAACTTTTGTTTTAATGGAAATCTCAATAAAAAAAAATTGCCATATTTAGAGTGATGATAATCCCCAAGTGTATGTTGAGACACCGTTACGTCCAGAAAAATTATGTGTTTTGTGTTCTTTACGGGCTGGTCGATTCAGTGTTCTGTACTTCTTCAAAACTTTATAGTCAATGGTGACGGCTATGGAGCCATTCGTTCATCAATTGAACAACCATGAGGTGCAGGAACTGTGGTTTCAATAAAAAGGCGCAACATATTACACGTCTAGTGCCACAATTGATTTATTGAAGGGAACGTTTGGTAACCGAATAATTTCACGTTTCGGAACTGTGAATTGGCCTACAAAATCTTGTCACTATACTATTTTCTGTGGGGATATGTAGAGCCGCTAGTATACATCGATAAGTTCGAAACGATTGACTGCTTGGAGGACAATATAAATACATTGATAATAAAACTGTCTTTTGTATACATACACATATGTATATTAGACATGCACATGTATGCCTGATGTATGTAAAAAAATTACATTCATTCAAACACCTGTTTGATTTAATAAATTAACACAAAATATTTTAAAAGTAACAAATCTCGATCTATTTGTTGAAGTACAAGGTTAAGTTTTTAAAACTTTTTTTGCAGTCCGTTTGAGGCACAACTTTCTAAACTTACGGCCATACCATCTCTATATTTTTTGCAAAAACTAATTACATCTTTCGGTTTCCTGAATGTATTATAATGGGATTTCTTTATCCGCCAGAGATATTTTACCAGACGTTATATACTTAACAAGTGCTCGTGTAAACTATAAGTAAATTATATTTTTCATAAGATGAAAGCAGACCTTCGTAAAGACATTGATTAAAACTGCCTCCTTCTAGAGCTTTGCTGCTTGTGTAAAAATAAAATTAAAACTAAATGTCGCTCTAAACCGTTGATGTCCATCAACATCTAGCTAAAGTCACACGCATTTTTTTAGTAAAATTTTTCAAAGTATAGTGACAAAAAAGTTTATTTTTCTTAAAAATTCGAAGATGGTCGTTGAATATAGAAAGAAAATAAAGGGTGTGAAGATAAATACGTCCTACACAAATTTTTAATACGTTCCACTGTTAAAATGAAATGTACTTTTGCTATAAATGATCAAATGCTATTAAAAAAATATTTAAAAATTTTATAAAAACATATTGTCGGCTCTATTAAAAGTTTTAATGCATATTTAGAACAATTGCTGCAATTTTCTTTAGGAAAAAATAATCTAAAAAACAGGATACTTAGAAAGGGAGTAGCTCAGGACTAGTAGATTACAACGTTATATAATCTATATCTGGATTCATATCTCCGATGTCGGGCTTTCAAAACAACAGCATTATTATTTTTGAGCATCCTTGCTTTAAATGCACTTGATACCTGAATAATAATTCACTTGCAATCAAACGGGAAGATTTAAGTAAACTGAGTTAAAAAAATATCTGTTAAACATTTTCTGTATCAAAATGGAGCATGAATTATAGAGCCACAAAATTTTTGGTCAGCATAAGTTAGTGGTTGTATGCTTTTTCATCATGCTTTTTTCATAAAATCCGGGCCGTTTCTGAAATGCCTTAAACTTAAAATCTAGTCATCTCCGCGGAAGCTGGGTATTAATTTTAGATTTTTTTTCTTCGAATGATTTTTACGGTTTTTGCTTTGGCTACCTATGTGACTTTTTTCAAGTTTGCCTTTCCAAGAAAATTTTATAGAATGTAAAAACCTAAACCAGAATTAAACGTGCTTCTTTTAAATTAAAAATCACAAATCAACTAACACAAATTTTTAGATTTTTAAAAAGAATTTGATTTGAACAGTTTTCAACACCTTTTTTGTTATTGGGATAATGCGAACGCGAACCGACTGTTCTAGAGTATTGTTTTGTGTGTGTGAGTGTTGCAGTAACTTTTTCATTGTTTTTGATTTAATTGTTGTTATTTTATTTGTTTGGACTCTAGTTACACTTACTACTATTTGCACTAATACAAAACAAAATATGCAAATATTTACTTTTTTTCTCAAAAATTTCATTAATTTTAATTTATTATTTGTTTTTTTTTTTTTCATTTCACTCGTAGGTTTTACGTTTTTAGACGTGCTTTTGTTATTGTTAGTTACACGTTCAATGATTCTGGCAAATATTGTTGTTGTTTTTATTACAACTTAATTGATAACATTAATAATCATTTTTATAAGCTTTGAAAACTAATGTTGTCAATTCTTTAGTTAAAAAAAGCACTAATATTTTGTTTAAAATACTTATGTGCGAATAAATAACACATGTAATTATTAATGGAAAGCCAACCAAGCAACATATGTTAACACTACTGGAAAACCAATTGGTTTAGGAACTTTGTGAAAGTTTTTTTTTCGATTTTCCAATAAAGCCATTTTAAGTATTACGATTCATTATCACAATGTTGGGTTTGTAAATCGTCAAAATTTAGTTTTAGGAAAAACAAAGCCCCTTTGCGTGTCGCTGTTGTATTTATGTATATAACGAGACATTAGTACACAAAACTTATTGGAAAGCAAAGTTGCTGAAGTATTAAAGCAACAACTAACTGATTTCCTTGTGCAATGTTTTGCTCTAAAGTAATTAAAATCGTAGAAACCTAATAAATGTAGAGTTTTAACATAAAAACTTAAAAATAACTTTAATAAAGGAATTCCCAAATTAACATAGACTAGAATTAAATAGAAAACAGATTTATTTAATAAATAACATACATAGTATAGCAATTACCTCTACAGTATTGATAGCATAAACGCCCTCTTTAGTTTAGTTTACTGAGCGATTATTATCGTTAAAATATTATGACACTATAAATATAAATTGTAAAAATAAAATTTATGAAAAATGTAAATTTTGCGAAAAAAATGCAGGTAACAGTTTTGAAAAAAGTAAATTCATTTAAATGAGTATGAGAATAAACAACAATGACAATTGAATTTAAATTTTAAATTATAGTTTCATAGTTTCTTAAACAACTCTGAGAACAACTGTAACAAAAATGCTTGCATGAAAAAAATTTCTTATTTGAAAATTAATCGATGCCTAGGTCTTCCTTCTTAAACATTTAGTAAACTATCGTACAGTTGTTTGATTCGTTCAATGATGACCGTTCTTTATGAACAATATGGCGCTGCATACATAGTTGTATTAATTTAATTTGACCATGCAATATTCTAATATCATGACCTCACGCTAGCAGACACTGCTTGATCAGCTGAATCTTTAAAAAATTATAGTCAAATGTAGCCTTCAGCTAAATTTGCCTCAAGCAGTGAAGCATTGTAAATCTTTTTATTTTTCAACAATCAATCGGCGATATCTTGGGCGATAAAAGACTGCCATGCTCGAAAAAAAGCTTCTATTAAAAAACTGTTTAGCAATTAAAAAGCTGAACCCACTGGTTTTCAGTGATTTGCGTTTTATAAAAAACTTGATAGGGTGTTTTTGAAAGGCCGTAATGCATTACTCACTTTCGCTTTTTTTTAGATAAATAGATAGGAATTTAAGATAGATAGATAAGAATTTAATATTTAAGTTAATTTCTAATTTGATATAACATTAATGTTTTGTCTAAAAGATTTAAATTATTTATTCCACTAAAGATAAAAATGTAAAAAAAATTAAAAAGCTCTAAATTAACAGCCTTTTAGCGTTTGACTGTTCTAGAACAGCAGTCACTGTACCGCTACAAATGCCTGTTTCACACTACAAGTGCATTCGATTTTATATGAAAGAAATAAATTGAGCACTAGCATTTTCTTGACTTTCAAAAATCTAATGTAACATTACATTTTGCTTTAATTTTTAATAACACTTAGGTATTTAAAAAAAAAATCTAACACTCAGTATTACAGGCTTAAACATCCAAAAATTAATAAATAATATTGTTTTTACGAAACATTATCTGCAGTTTTCTTATTTTTTTTTTTGCTACGAGACGCAAACAAAATCAATTAACTTGAAGTTATTTTCATGTGGGGTTTTTTAAGGTTTAAGTTTTTCTAGCTTTTAGCCTAAATGTTGTTGAACTAGTATTTAAATGTATCTATTTAATGCTTAGTGTGTGGTTGACGCACCCTAATCAGAATGCTGCTCTCATGTAATTTAAATTTGTAAAGAAACAAACAAACAAACAAAAATTTTATTATTAAATATATTTTTTAAATAATTTTTTTAAAAATAATAAACAACAAGTTTTTGAAGCAGTATTTGTGCTCTAGAAATATAAATAAAACACAACACAACACAACACAAAACAAGTGGTACCAGTAATATGTAGGTTTCTTGTCTGAACATGGACAACAAGTATCAATATGAACACATTCATATTTTTGTTTTAAATAACTTGAAATATTAAAAGCTCAGTTAGTTGTTTCTATTGGTCACGTTGTTGGGCCGTACTTCAATTTATGGTAATTGCAGCAACAATTTTAAGCCAGGTGTAAAACTAGAAAACAAATGCCGTCAAGTATCAACATTTAATTGAGAAAATAATATATGCAATGTAAAATATTTTTTTATACTTTTTTTCGTTTTATTTGTTTTTTGAGATTTTATAAATCTGTAAAAATTATAAATTTAAATTAAACAATAATGCTGTATTATATTATTTTTTAGAAATAGTTATTGCTTCTACAAATTGCGATTTATATTTTCCCATTGTTAACTCATTACTATTGTTATCCTAGACGAAAATTGTACTATTATACCAAAAAAAAAAGTTTTAGTTCGCTAAATTTTGAATTAGAAGAAATTTGACAAAATTCTGTTTACATATTATAGCAATGATTTCGCATAGTATTGATAAATTATTCGAAGTATATTGAACACCTCTATCAACGCCCACCGCATTATTTGCCTCGAAAATCTTTTTTATCTTTTATCTTTTTTACATTAAGAGTTTAAATTTAAAAAAAAAACTTTTCGGTTTAGTTTGATAGAAAAAATCAATGGCCGATTTTTGGCAACATGTTCATGTTGTTTTTGAACCCACCGCCCCTAATGTACTTCGCTGAAGAATAAGTTTTTTTCACATTTTGTATTCACTTCAAAATTTAAAACTAATTAAAATCATCAAAAGTATTATTTTGGCACGAGTATTTTATTATAAGTAGCAGAATTTAGCTGAGGAGAAAGTTGTGGAATCTTCACTAGGATAACAATTTGGAATATAAAATTTCATGTTGTATTATTATGTTTACAAATACAGCTGAACAGCCCTAAAGCAAGCACTCTACGGTGTGCCGAACGCCAATATTTCTTGATAAATTTCTGAAATTAAACACTGTTAACATTTTCAAGCCTTTACAATTGGAGAATCAAACAGGCTGAATTCACGGAAATACTTTTGAGTTGGCTTTGAATGTTGATAATAAGAGAAATAAGAAAATAACATCAAAATAAAGGGTTCCGTTTTTTTCGATGATATTCTAATATGAGGATGACATTTGAAATTAACCCGTTAAGTTTGGCTTAGTAGAAGTGAAACTACTAAAAACGGAATATTCTGCAATCACGACTTTGTCCAAGAAAACTGCGTCCCCTTTAGCCAAACAAAAATGTGATCATATACATATCATGATCACATTTTCGAATGTCGAAATTTTGATAACAAATATTTGAAATGAGTTTTGAATTTTCCTTTCTTCAATTTTAGAAAAATCTTAAACTCATCGAAAGAAATCTGAGGAATCGTGTAGAATCAAACAAAGTATTTGTTGAGAACTGTTCCAAAAAGTGTAAAAGGTATTTTCCGCGGTTGTTATGATGTTCCTAGGATATACGTTCATATACATGACGAATATGGGTTAAAAATAACTTGAAACTAATAGCTACGAGTAACTTTTCATCATCGCATCACTTTCCGATTATTTTTTTAATATGAACTTTTATATTAAAGAAAAAAGTTATCAATCATTAGAGGATATTGATCTTGGAAACTCTTTTAACAAGAGTATACAATTTTTCACTGTTTCTTACTGCCATGACATTTCCAGTTGTTTACTCTAGCCAGAAACTTAGGGACATAACACCGTGTTTTCCGTTTATGTTAATAAGCTTGGCACTAGTTGTCGCAGTTTTAAGGAAAAAACAGGTTTTATTGGTCTAGTGCGTTACTTTGTTGAACCCTGTAACAAAAAAAAATATTTTTTTACAAAATAAACCAACTTATTTGTCTCACTATTTAGTTAATTTAATTTGCAAGAGAAAATTCAAATTTTAAAATTGATATACACATTAAGTGTTAAGTTTCCAAATTAATTTTATTACATTTGCTTAACGCTTGATTTGAAATAGTTTAAGCTAAATACGGAACTAAAAGGCTTTTTAGTTTGTCACTTTCTGTGGGTTTTAGTAATTAAAATTCACCAGCACTCTCTTCAAACCATATTATACATATTATACAGTATATATTATATTGTATAATAATAATAATAATAAAAATTAAAAAAAAACAATAAACATTAAGTGAGATCCTTTTATGAAAAATGTTATTATGAAGACGGCTTTAACCAGCACTCACTTTAAGAGATGACCCCACCCTTCACCGTAAGCCCACACTTAATTTGCTTTATAGTGATGCCCACTATCTAATGAAGTCATTCTCATCTTCTTTTCAGAGGAGGAAAGGATTTAAAGTACTCGAAATTGATAATTACAGATAATCCTAAATATATTTAACAACACCGATAAAGAAATAATAATTTCTGTTTTCAGTTACCATTTTCTTATTTCAGCTGTTATTTTCGCCTTAAGCTTGTCTTTACGCCCTAAAATACAAATAATTCTGCTTTTGAAGATGACTCTCTTAGAGGTATCCTGAAAGGCGGAGTCTGCAGTACTCCATGTTAAGGGCAATTTGCTGCTCATTATTGAAATAACAAATACTTTTTTAAGCTCGCAGTGTATTTTATTATAAAGTAGGATTCTGCTAAAAGATGGTTTTGAAAGTTCTTGTGTGATATTTGCAGGTCCTTGCCTGGTCTTACTCTATTTCTAAAAGCTGACTGCTTAAGAGGGGTTAAATTTTCTCCAAATTCGTTTCCCCTTTTAATATAACGTAAACGTAAAGGTGGCGGAAAAGCAATGCCATGCCATCATACATATAATGGCATTTTGCAGTACCAGTAAAATATGGAAAGCATACAGTACTCAATAAATTTTTACTTACATATTTAATAGTGTTATTAATCATCATGGCGTGCCCATGTCATTAAGTAAAGTAGCTAGCTGACAAAAAAAGATCTGCTTTCACGAAAACTTTATTTGGATAAGTGAAATTTATAACATTAATTTAGAAAGTCTCGATCAAATAACCACCCTCTTAGTAGATTAATCTCGCAGCACAATAAATTGGTCCGCGGTGGCTTCTTTTATATTTGCTTTTAAAACTTTTAAAAATTGTGGCAATTATGAGGAAAACCTTTACGATTTTTGCTTTACCGGTAAAATTTTTTAAGTACGCGGTAACTTGTTTTCTTACTACAAAACAAATGTCAGGCACCATGATATTTATACCACCCTTTAGATTATGATATATTTTATTAACTGAATGATAAGTTTTAAAGTCGTAATACTGTTACCAAGATTAGATAATGCAACCCTTTACATTACAATAGCAATAACATTTAATCGTGATGTTGTCCGCATTTTTGTACAAAAAGAAAACTGCTTATGTTCTTTTTTCCACCACTAAAAAACGTGGTGTATATGTGAATAAAATAAAAGAAACTTTTATCTAATAAGTACTGAACAGCAGTTTGAAGAGCTATTTGCATGTTTGTGAAACAGAAGAAAGACATCAAGTTCAAATCCAATATAAAGAAATATAATTGTAGTTAAATATATAGGACAAATAAGTTACTTAAAGGCGAATAAATCGAAAAACAGCAGTCTTTTTGAGTACGAATATATAAAAACTGTTTGTGTAAACACAGTAGAATAGTTAGAAAAAATGGCGACTGCATCGATTGTAAATGGCTCCGTTAGTTTGCTAAAGAGTTTATAAAAGAGTATATGAAATTGAAAAGTACAGTTTCCTTGTATGTATAAATTATAACTTCAATAGTCGCATAATATAAAAAAGTCGAAGTAGTCTGAATTGTTATTGATTTTTAGCATCAGCTAACAGGAATCTTTGATATCATAAAATTAATTATTCCAATTACGTGCGTACTTTGGACTTTGGAAACGCCATTTTGAACTAAATTAAATTTAATGATTGAAAATCAATTTTATTTTTAAATTTATGAACGTCCTTGTACGATTTAAATTCAAATTAACAGTTGTTGGCTGCCAGGCACTTTTGTAGTTCTAACAAGTTTCCTCTCTCTTTTTTTTTGCTTTCGTTGTTTTTTGAATGCTTTTGTGTGACTCTGGTGTAACGTTTACTTACCCAAACCAATACGAATGCATATTTAAAATAAAATTAAATAAAAATTTGACGCATTTAACAATTAAGTTTGTTGAGAAAAAAATATTAATTTTTATATTTATATTTAAGGTTTTTTGTTTTGTTTATGTGTGTTATCACCATTTTCTTTTTGTTTTTTTTTTGTTTTTCATTTGGTGCCTGCCACTACGCACTTTGTACTTATAACTGGGCCACTCGCTGCATTTGATGTGATTATTAGTTGATAACTTTTTGTTCCCATTGTCGACATTTTAGATTTTCTTTCGAATATTGTTGTTGTTTTTAACTAAATTCAATTGTTTTATTGAAATAGTTGTTGTTTGCTTTTAAGCATTATTTTTTTCTTGTTTGTTTCTAAAATTGATAAAAGCTGTTGTTTCATTATTAAATTTATTCAAATCGTTGTTTTTATTTTTGATTAAATTTTTATTTTGTATTTGAAGTTTTATAATTCATGTTTGTTTTTCAATTTTAGCAAATAATGTATGCATTTGCATTCGAGAAATTAATTAAGTTGCTCTTATTCTAGATTTTTTTGGAACCACTATATTGAAGGATTTAGTAAAAGCAATCGATTGGCAATTAAAGAGTTTAGTCGTTTTATTCCCTTCACTACAGGTGAGAAGGTATTCTGGATTTGTTCGTTTTCCAAAAAGGATTTGCTTGCTATAAATATTCGCCAATATCGGTCGATACTACGTAGATATATTTTTAATAGATGGCGCGAAAGATTCTTTTTTCCTTGTTTTTTATTTTATTGCAGTATTGAGCCAGGAATGATCCAAAGCAGACATGATTTTCTTCAATTAGGAGACTTATATTTGGTTTTTAGTAACAAAAATTGAAGTTCACTAAAAAATTTGACGTGTCAATTTTGACATAAACTTTCGAACGATACTGCAAACAACAGAGCCCAAAATCATTATGAAGATACTTAAAAGCTCTAAGTTTTCCACATTTTTATCCAAAAATAACCAAATAAACGAGTTAAAACCATAAAATGTCTATTCATTTAATGGGGTTTAGATTTAGCCCGAGTTCGATCTGCTTACTTAGAATAGATATCGTTATGTTAATATAAAACTGACTTAATTATTTTAAAAATCTTAGTTTAATCATCAATATCTAACATCTGTCATCATCAATCTGCAAAGAGTAAGAATCCTACAGGCCTAAAAATCCACATCTTTGCGCTTCTTCTTAAGAAGTACCTGCTCATTTTGTTAGATTTTTACATCTGTCGGTTTTTTTAGTGTCATCACTAGAAACATGATAACAACTTTGATTATTTTGATTTTTAGTAAAAAAAGATAACCAGATAAAATCTGTTATTTTAAATGATTTCCTTATTTTTTTTTTTTTGTTAATTTTTTTCTTCTCTTTTTCTTTTGTTCCAAACTATTTTCGAGGCAACTTTGAGTACAACATTTTCTAATCCTTTTACTTGACACTATACGAATCGAATTAGTGCTGTGAAAAATGCAAACAAATATATTTTCCAACACTGTAAAAAAAGTAAATGAAAATCGTGTGCCTGGCCAGGAAATTAAAAACCGAAATTAGAAAATTGAAAAATGTAAAAAACTTAATCCCGTGTTATTTTTGTATTTTTTTAATTAATTTGTAAACAAAAATTTCTTTTTTTTGCTTTTTTGCAGTTGCGCTAGTAAAAATTTTTTGTGGCCTTTTAAGTTTTCTTTAATATCCATAGTTAAGATAGTTTAAGATATTTATGAAAAATGCAATAACACACCTAAATGCTGCTAAAAAAACCTTCCGTAGTTATCCACACATACATCAATTTCTATTTTCAACTACACTTTAGGCTTTAGATAAATTACACTGCGGTTTTAAGTAGCTGAAGTTCAAACTTTATTTATTAGCGTTCGAGAAAATTTAAATACGGAATCCCCAATTATAATTGGTAGAACTTCAGCGGCGTAAATTTCTTTGCTCTTGCATGGCAATAACTAATTAAATTATTACTCTAAATCCATTTGATTTTGTTTTATATTTTTATTACAAAAATCACGTGCCACTTACTTTTTTGACAGTTGATTGATGTTTTACATTTTTAACATCTTCCATACATACGTTCCTCCCAAATAAAAGCCAGTCTAAAATATGTTTTTTGTCCATTGTCTATTATTGGTTTTTCGAACGTAAACAGCCGACAATTTAGCCAATCAAGAAGAGTTTGAAAGGGGAATCTATTCAATTTCAGTTAACTGTTCTCGTCGAAATAAATTTCTCTTATTTTTCAGTTAATAAATTTTTTATTTATCTCATAATTAATTTTGAATTTGTATATAAAGACCTTATGGTTAAAAAATTATTTATAATATATTAAAAAGGTTTATTTAAATTTATCTCAATATTTCACTTTTATTATCATGAAAACTTAAAATATTGAATTTATAACGTTAAAAATTTTCTGAAACAACACAGAAATATAAAAAGTCAACTCTTGTTATTGTTATGTCATTTAAAGTCATGGATATTTCTACAAAGGTACTTATGAGTGCAGTTTTTCAAAAAAATATATAAAAATATATATTTTGTCATATAATATGACAATATAGCGCTTTTAAATGAGCATATAAAGGAGTTATTTTAGAAAACTTAATAGTATGATAGAAATGTACCTCAAGCTGGTGATCTAAAAAGAACACATTCAGGCATGTTCTTGAAATCACATACTTTCAAATCACATGCGGTTTTAAAATCACACTTGTGTTTTTATGCTGTTCTGTAAATCACACTGTTTTTGTAGTTTTCGATGTGATTTTACTTTCCTGAAAGCACAAGAAAACAGCTGATTTACTTAACAATTTTTTCTTTAAATTTCTGTTGTGCAAACATAAAAACAAAAATAAAATTCCTGGAGCTTTTGTGTTATTTTTAATTGAACGCAAAAAAATGATTATTAAAATTAATTTTTATGTTAATATACACATATGAATGTATGCATGTACTTTTTCCAGGCTTGCACTGTTTTGGCTCGTGGTCCCGAAGTATTCAGTTCATTTGTCGCCATGTACAAAGCCTTTTGCCAAATCAGAGTGCTGTTCCATAAATGCCAAGAAAATCTCGAGTTGGCTCTGATTTTTGTGTGGTCCCCTAAAAATATACGTATTAATACCTACTTACATACAATTACAAGACATTATTTTATAATAATTTAATAACTTTAAAACTTAACGTCTGTTGGCAAAAAGAAAACAACCCAGCAAAGTTGCCACAGTACACAATAGGTTTTGAATGCCACTTGCTTAAACTTTGTTGTACTTTTTTAGTGAATTTATGCAAAAAGCTTATTATTATTTATTAAATTATATTATAATTTAACGATAATTTAACATTTTTTGTTGGCACTGATTATTAATATACTCATATTTCATATAATATTTTAAGCAGCCATAAAAGAAATTCCAATGGCAACCTTCTATGTATTTTCGAAAAACTTTAAACAGCTGAGAGCAAACAACAAAATTGAAATCACAATGGAAAACACAAAAGCAAATAACAAATTTTCAGTAAAAAAGGTGCCCTTACAATTTTCTAAATATTAAAGTGTTTGTTTTAAATAAAAAGTAATTATGTAACAAAATTAATAAGAAAACATATTGGTTGAAATATTTCAGTAATTTATTTTACAGTTTTCATTGTGATAGTAGCAAAATTACCCCAGTGATTTCAAATTGCAAGTGGCAAACGTGAACGTTTTAAAAGCACATAATTTTGTGCACAGAACACATTTTTTGTGCTTTCAAATCACTTTCATGAAATGTGATTTTCAGAACAGGCCTGATTATAAAGCTTTATTTTTAAAATTCCTTAATTCAATTCAAGCTCTAATTTTTATGCGGATATTTTTACATGACTTCTATTTTTGTTTAAAGATGCTTCAGACAATTCATTGGTAATTTTTTTCTGTTATATGACAAATTTGCTATCGTGCTTAAATTCTTCAAAAAAAAAAACAAGGCATCAGGGTCCAAAATTAAATACTCGAAAATTCCTAGAAAATGGCCATGAAATTTTTTTTTTTAATTTTTTTTATTTTAAATTATTTCCTTTTCAATTATATCTCCTAATCATAAAATGATTTACTTTTCCTTTCAGAAAATTTTTACTCACCCACTCCACTTTTGGAAAATTCTCTAGACAGTGTGGTCACTAATCCAACGCAGGTGATTAAAGTACAATCACCAATTGAAATCAATCATTTTGGTTTTGCAAACAACGGAGCGTCAGTTTTTACATCATTAACGCCACCAAGCTCTCCACCACAAATTGTTTCTTCACCAATACCACAGGCGTTAGAACTATCTGCAACCGCAACATCAGTTATCACTGCTTTGCCAATATCTGTAAGTTTATTCTTCAATTAAATGAAACAAAATTTCAAATAATGTATATTTCTTTAAAATTCCATCAGATCAACGATGTTTTACAAAACCCAACAGCATCAGAAACCCAATCTCCAGTTCAAAACCAATTTGTCTTTAACAATTGGAATAACCATCATAGTACAACTGACACAGCATCGACAAGTGTTGCTTCGTCGCCAACAGGGAGTAGTTCCACGAATTATGACATAGTCTTAAATACCCAAATAATCGATGACATTCTTAAAACCGCCGCCAATGAGTTCTTTGAAGAAAGTGAATCACAATCTTCGGTTTCGGCACCATCAACCGAGGACTACACTAGCACGGATGACGAATGGATTTCCTCATCGGGCAGTTGTTCACCCTCACAAACTGTGGCAGCTGAAACATTGGCTGAATCTTCTGGAAAGTCAACCACCAAGAAACGTACTCGTCCATATGGTCGTGGCGTTGAAGATCGCAAAAAACGCAAAAAAGAACAAAATAAAAATGCAGCCACTCGTTATCGTCAGAAAAAGAAGCTTGAAATGGAAATAATTCAAATCGAAGAACAAGAACTAAGCCAACGCCACGAAATGTTGAAACGTCAGTTGACAGAACACAAACGTGAAGCGAAATACCTAAAACGCCTCATACGCGAGTTTTATGGCAAAAAGCAATAGATCTTTTAAAGTTCACACTGTCCTTTATTCGGTCTGCTAAACGAAATCTCTTTATCACCATTTATGTGTTTAAAATTTCTTCTTTTAATTATATATTTAAACTTCTAATAGTTTTTTAAGAACCTTTTATTAATTATTGTAATTTTTTATATCATTGTTTTACTACAAAGTTTTTTTTATTCTTATTAATGAAGAAACAAAACTTCAGTTGTGCGTTTTTTCTCTGTTTGCAAAATTATGTTTCATATTAAATTAATGTCCCCCCTCGTAATGCTTAAAGTTGTTTTTGCTTTCTATTAATTTTACCATAAAATAATAAATTTAATTTTAATTTTAGATTATGATTACAACAGCATTTGCTTCTTTGTTGAAAGTTGACACTCATGACATGACTTGCATTTCTAATCGGTCATCGAATCTATTTTGTCAATTTAACAAAATAAGCTTTAAAAAATTATATATTTTTCATATACAAATATTGATTTTAAAGACAAAATTAAACCCTTTTTTTAAAATTTATGATTATTGCTGGAAAAACACTGGAACATCTTCAAGAAATAACTTACATATGCATAAATATACATACATACATATATATTTTAATTTTAAATTTTACAAAATAAAGGGTTTTACAAATAAAAGAAAATAAGTTCTTGTTTTTCTAATATTAGTGAGATAACTCGTATAATTTTAAAGACTTACACAGCTATCTATCTTGTGGTGCTTGAAAAGGTTCTTTACATAAACATTAAATTGCATTTCGAATGCATTATAACGAAATGTAGATAAAAATTAATGTTCTGAAAATCACAAGATTCCAAATCACTTATTATATGTTGTGAAAACCTTAAAAGCAGCAGATGTGTTGTTTAGATTTGCTGACATTTTTAAGCAAACAAAAATTATTGTTTTTATACGTATGTATATCCATAGTAAAAACATATTGAAATTTATTTCAATTTATATATTTTATATTTTTTAATTTATTGTTGTCAAAAATAGATTTAAGAAGAAAATTTGAGATAAAGGAGCTAAGAAAATATATTTGTGAGTCTTCTGAAAGCCATTGAATATGAATGAAACATTGCAAGTAAACAATACTGTTATATTTAAATGTTACAATCTAAAGCTCGTTTGTTTTCAGGATCATATAATTTTACAGGTTGATTTAGCACCGCACTATCCATTCCGGCAAATATCCAGCTTGCAGCAGTACGTTGTAGCATGAGCCGTTTATCATTTAGCAAGATAAAATATGGATTATAACACAGTACAACATTTTTCAGTTCATTTCTGAGAATTGCACGTAAAAGTAGCCCTAAAAATAAAAACTTCTGCATCATTCGTTTTGTCAAGTTGGCTTTATTAATAATTTAACGGCTGTGGAATAAACGGTTGTTTTGTTTAGAATGAATATTTCAATACGGAAAATAACGAGTGCCCATAGTTGAATGTTTTTTGTTACTTTTTTGGTCATATCGCCTCAAAAATAGGCAAACAGGATCGTAAAAACTTGTTGGCTGAGGAATTAAAAACAGCGTATTGTCATTATTTTGATAAAACAGATTTAAGTGGTGCAAATTTTACGAATTGCCAATAATTTTTTCGCAAATGCTTTTTATTTCAAACAGGTACTCTGAATAGACCGTATTTACGAAAATAATTGAAAAGTGAATCTTTTACAAATATGTTTTGGAGCCATTATAACCATCTGTGTGCATGGGACGCTTGGAAACAAGTCATTGAAGGCGTTTTAGGAAAGAATCGTATGCAGCGAGATGACATAGTGACACGAGTGAATAAGTTGCTTTATTATTATCAACAAAAATCAATGCATCCATTACTTTAAATTGCATTTCACGTGTTTCCATCTTAATATCCTTTTGGCAGACCTCAGGAATAGGACGAACAAGAAGAGAGGTTCCACAAGCTAACTATGCCAATGGAAAAGCGATTCAAAGGCAAAAAAAATATATATATATATGCATTGCTTGCGAAAGTTTGTTGGTTGAGTTCTAAAGAGGATGAAGATGATACTGAATTGTTGGACACACTGAAGAAAACATGCCTGTGAATATTATGTCTAAATCGGATAATGACGCAGACTCAGAACATGAATATGAACAACCTACGGAGAAAACAAGATCATCAGAAACAAAAGCATCAGGGTGG
Organism: Trichopoda pennipes; assembly: GCA_030448955.1. Taxonomy (NCBI): domain Eukaryota; kingdom Metazoa; phylum Arthropoda; class Insecta; order Diptera; family Tachinidae; genus Trichopoda; species Trichopoda pennipes. Next base: position 10,302,855 of record JASKUP010000042.1, read on the forward strand.
ATATTGACAATAATTGAAAATTTTTCTAAATTTTGTTTCCGTGCATGGATAACAAATAATATTTTCATATTTTCTGTGTAAGAATAGCTGAATCGGAATTTTTGTTTTTTGTGGATTTGGAATCACTGAAAATGAAAAAAATGGAAATTTTTTGGTAGGTGTTTATTCTACTTTATTTCTCCTACTCAATATCTACAACTTTGCTCCAGCCAAAAACGGATATTCCGTACGGTATACCGAGATATAATCGTGTTAAAGTATAAAAAAGTGATAAAAATCTACATTGAGCAAAAAATGTTATATGACCATTAAATTATTAATGCAGCTTACTTGACAAAACATGCAATTCTGAGAATTATGCCCAAAATCATGTATTGTACTGTGTAATACAGTAATAAGAAAAAAGGTTGGGTGGAGTTTGAATACAAATTTCTTATTTTTATGAATAGTTTGGTTTACCAGTTGTAACTGGATGTGCTGATGACACATTGATCCGAATAATGAAACCATCGCTCTATCACGCTGCACCGTTCTAGTAAGGGGTACGCCACCCTTCATGCAATGATGGTTAGTATCTTGTGAGCTTATGTACATATTAACTATACACCATATCACCGCTTGCTATGTCTTGGTGCTGCTCTATAAATTAAATTAAAATATCTACTTGAGTGCTATAAAATAGCATAAAAATGTTGTCCCTAAATAAAAAAGGTATTTTATTCAAATTTCCTCTCCAATCAGATACTTAAATGATGAAATTCTTTTAATTTTAGTGTGCACTGAAGCTGCCGCTGTTCGCTGACAATTAAATCTCAACTGCAAAATAACACATCATATAACATTACTTGCAATTTAGTGTCTTCAATGTTTTAAATATCATTTTATAAGTATATTGGTGAAAAATTGCTCGTTTTAAAGTGTTCATTTAATTTAGTTATATTTATTGAAAACATAAAATCACAAAAATTCAAAAAGTTTTACGCGCAGAACGCATTTTTTGTGATTTCCAATCACTTCACAAAAAGGGTTTTCAAAACATGTCTGAAAATACATCCACAATTTTAAAAGTTCGAAGTTCGATAAGGATATGATTGCACCCGCATTAACAAGAAAGTTCTTAAACAAATTGCTGCAGCATGCAGTTAAAGATTCAATAATTAATAAAATTATTGATGTTTGATGCAAAAAACAAGTGAGTGCTTCGAATATTTAAATACAGCAAACAACAAGTGCACGATTATGAAAATAAACATCTTAATTAATTTCATTCGATCACATGTGTGTCGGTTTGGCCCTAGTGTTTTTATAATGTCACTGCACTGATGTTATCATTTGTAAATTTGTCATTCAATACGTAAATTCATATTGTTACGAAAGTGGGTTAAATTCCTTTATTGAACTGAAACGAAAATACTTTCTAAGCGTTTTACAGCAACACAAATGTTAATAAAGCTTTTAATGCCATCATCAGATACAAAAGAATCTACAGTGGTGGATATTAGGTTAGCACATTCCAGGTATTTTGCATTCAAATGAGTTTATATGCTTTAAGGTATGAAAAATAAGTAAACTTCTTACCCATACGTGTTATGTATAGCATGAGGTGTTTAATCTGAGCTGGACACTAGTTTCAAACTTCGATGTTTTCATGCTTTTTCTTAAAGTCTTAAATTATTAAGTTTTGTAAATTAATAAATTTGATTAAAAAACGTAAAACAAAAAAATAAATATGGCTAAAGCTAAATGGTGCTTAGAGGAGCAGCGTAAGTTTGCCCCTCAAATGAAATCGATATGAAGCCCCGTTTGGTAATATTGCTTCCATATAAAACTGTTTCAGAAAGATGGAAAGATATTTAAACCAATGTGATACAAAAAATGTTCCAATGTGTGTTAGGCTAAGGTAAAACCCCCATAACAGGTACTCCCTTTTTTATAGGGCTTCAGTTGCGGATCCCTTTAAAGCCTCAAAGTTTTAACAAAACTTAATATCGACGTCTCATGCACAATTAGAAGACGGTTTAATGAAAAAAATTGCGTAGATGCACAAGCCACGTTTTGAAAAAAAATTTAAATGTCTGAATTTTACTCGCCCGTGAACGCTTAGACATGCACCTGCTTTTTTGGAAAAATGTCTTCTAGAGCGACGCATTCAAATGTTGTTGCTTTGGATCTGATGGAAAAGGCTATGTACGTCGTCCTACAAACATGCAACACAACCCTGGGTGCACTTTAAGGACCGTAAAGCATCGTGGTGGAAATGTGATGATTTGAGCTCCGTTTTGTGTACACGGTGTCGGTCCTATACCCCATTCCTATACCCCATTCCCTAGAAAAGCTTTGAACGATATGGGGAAACACATATGTAACTGCTGCTTAACCCAAAAATTAGGACGAATTATAGTAAGGAATACAAAAGAACTTGGTATACAATACCAAAAAAACGTTGCATGTGTCTGGAGGACAGTATGCTCAGAAGATGTGCAGCTGTGTTAAAGAATAAGGACTATCCTACCAAATATTAAATCTTTTGTAGAATTAAATATGGTAGTTTTTGAAATTAGTATATTGGAAATAGATTTCGTTAATTTGTGCTAAATTACTGTTCAGTCCTTTTTTGAGTTCCTTCTAAAAAATAATGTAAACGAAAAAAAAAATTAAGTAAAATAATAGCGCATCCTCTTGACACTGAGGACAATACATTAAGATATTAATGATTAAAATAATTAAAACGTAACATTTTTAAAATGGTGGCCACAACTGTACATAAATATGACAAACAACCCAAAATTAAGTTTAAATTGGGTTTTGATTCGAAATATTGCAACTTCAATTAAGCAAACCTTCGCTAATTGGTTTATCAATCATTTAAAGTGTAAATCCTTATTATCTGTTCGATATCATTCAGCCTTTTATAGGCAGGTTGTAATAATGACTCTTAGTTGTTGTTTCAGCATTGCTTTGATTTCTTTATGCCAACATGTACATAAATACCATTTTTTTGACAATGGCCAGATCCCTTGATTTTAGAAAATTAAATCTGTAACTCCTGTGTAAATACAATTCGCTATCTCTAGTCGTTGTATGCCTAGTGTTTTGTTTAACAGTGGTGTTAACAAATTGACAAGGTGCTAAACAATAAAGTGACATCAAAGAAAATAATACTCGTAATAAAAGTGTTTTTTTTTCAATTCAAAGCATCCAGTAAAACATTACAATTTAAAAAAATTTAAAGTTTCCTATTCGTTTGTCTTTAACGCATGTACTCTTGCCGTTCATATAATCTTGCATATAACTAAAAGAAATTTGACATGCCATTTTGGGATGTAAACCAAGTATTGCTAGATAAACCCGGGCTGGCTCACATCCACAATGCGAACCACAAAGAAAACTAAACAAAGACATGTGTGATAAGATTTACATCTGCACCTGGCTGTAAGTCTTAATCAGATGGTGTCAAACCACTGTGGAATGAAAAGTAACGTCATTCTCGCCCTAGGAAGCCGAAGACTAATTCTAGCAACAGGTCATTCTTAGTTGCAATTTCAGCGGTTCCGAAGCAGGGTCGCAAACCACTACTCCTTGCTGAAGAGTTGGAGACTATCCAACTCCTGGTCCAGAACACATGATTAGAATGCTCATTCACCCGTTGTTCTCAGTAAAGTTGAGATGATCCTAGCCCCCTAATCAAATTCATGAGGGGTCGCGAAACACAGCCACCACGACACTCCCGAAAGGCCAACCTCAATAATCAGTTAGAAAAACAGCTAAAAGGCTAAAGAGGCAATTTGCGGAATTCTGGGGCTTACTGATTCCCGTGAAAATGACGTGGAGCTTCCAGTTGGCTCTCTGCTGCCTTCAGAGGACTGGGCTCCCTTGCACCCCCGAACGACACAAGTCTAGATGGTTAAGTTATCCATAATTACTGATAAATGTGCCCCCGGGGGGGACTGAACAAAGACATCAAAACACATGCAAATTACAACCACCAAGTGGTAAAAATGGCCATTACGTAATTTCTGAATCAGTCATTAATTTCGTTCGATGCGCCGTCGCTTTAAAAGAACGGCACAATGTTAGCAAGTGTCATTACAATTCCATTCACTTTCATTCCATTCACTTCATTCAAGCTTCAACATAAGTATGTAGTTATTTAAGACCTATTTGGGCATGTCAGGCAAAGTTAAAATGTGTTACCAAACACAAAAAAATTAATTTATTTGAGACTATAGCAGAAGTATTAAAAGTAAACTAATTGATTCTAAGTTTAAAAATATTTTGGGTCGGACTATAACATACATTTTGTAGACATAGTTTTATTTCAGAATCCAATTGTAGATGAGTTTTGGGTTTTGTTTCAAAAATGTTTTCTTATATTTATTTTATGTTTTGCAATTAAAATGATTCATACAAAATTATACAACAAAAGTTTGAGCTTGGTCCGAATAATAATGGCAATTTAGAACCTAAGACGTTGGTCGGGAATATCATAAAAATATATTAAAATTTTTTAAATATTTAAAATTTAATTAATTATTCACATTTGATTCAAAGTTATGGAAAATGAAGTGCTTTATAATTTTATATAAATCTTTCTTTTCCAATAGTTTCTAGAAGATAACAAATTTTATTTACAATATTTAAATATAAAAATCCTTTCATTTATTCACAGATATTATTACAGATTAATCCTCATAGACCCTGGAGTTAATACGACCTAAATAACCAATTGCAAAAACCGTTACAGTGACTTGGGGATTTTTATCAATAAATTTCTGAATTTGATTTCTGCAATTGGAGTTTTGCTCCACCTTTAGTTCCATTAAATTTGTCGATTTTAAACCACTCAATGAGTGACATCTCAGATTATAATTTCCAAATATAGTTAGAGCCTTGAGGTTTTCACACTGTTCTAAAATTGGTTTCAGCAAGTCATCATTTAATTGGCAATAACTTAAATCAAGAAATTGCAAATTTGCTGCCACATTCAATACGCACTTTTGATAATTTTCATCAAACTGTACGTAATGTAAAGTTAGGAACTGTAGACTATTCTGGTAGCAAATGGGTTTCAGGTAGTTAAGCGTTGAAGTTGAGGGCAACGAATAGCCAGCACTTATGTAAAGACTTTTCAATTTACATCCAATAATTTCCAGTTGTTGTGTGGTTAATCGTGGTGGATCCCTGAGATTAATGGTTAAATGTTTCAACAATGCCAGTCTTTCATAAATCACCTCGTCCACTCTTTGACAAATACAACCCAACAGTGATAATATCTCACGAATGCCTAAATATTTAAATATCTCTAGCAGGCAATCATCGTTTAAATCCAAAAAATGTGGTTCGTCCGCTGTTTCATCCATCTGTTGACAAAGAGAATGAGAGATAAATATAATAACTTGTTAATACTAACTGTAAATAACTTGTTACACTAACTGTAAAGTTTATTATAATTTACTTCTTAAGCTTGGGTAGCTAAAGTTTTATCTTATTAAATATTAGGAATAAAAAAATTGGCTTTAATCGAATATGGGGCATCAAATATTAAAAACCTCTTCGGCTTATCATAAAACTTATGATTTTTTGCAAAATTTTGATTTTTTCCGAAAATTTTTTATTTTTTGAACAAATATTTTTCTTGAGAAAGATGTCATGTTTTCTCAAAATTTAATATAAGAAACGTGTATTTTTTAATTTTTTTTATGATTTAACAGCTTAAAAAAATGTATATCAAACTTACACTAGTTTAAAGTTGCAACCGTATTGAAAAAGGTATCTTAAGAAAACAGGAAAATGTTTAAAAAATTGCATTACATTTACACTTTCTGGACCGTTTCAGCCGACTTCAGCATTTTTCATTCCAATCCACCTTGTAATTCTATTGTAAAATACTTTTAGAAAGAAAAGTACACACCACATAAAGCAATCTCTGCTTTCCTTATTCAATGTCTTATGCAACGGACACAGTAAAACTGCTGTATTTTCATACCTTTTTCTACTCATAACAGACATGGCACTGTCGTTCCAGTGCCATACTAATTACATGGGTGGCACGATACTTGTCTACATAAATCTGCAAGTTTTATCCAATAAAATTACAACAAAAAGCCATATTTTTAAACAAAAACAGGCCCCTGGCAATAATACAATTTAAATCCATTTAATTATTTAATTTAATTATTATTTTTACATAAAAAATGGCTTATTTTTATATATTTAAAAGTTTTCCTACTTCGTTGTTAAAATAATTATTGGCTTCATTTTTTTAAAGTTTAGTGTTACAATAGCTGTGTTCCCGTACTTTTTGGGTAAAATTTGGGCAAATGAGAGTAATGAAAAATACTCTCAATTAGAGACTAAAACGTTTAAAAGTACGGGAACACTAAAAACCAAATTTTTAGCCCGAAATAAAATGTCAAAATTGTTTACTTGTTTTATGTCCATGGAAATATGTACATATGTATGTATGTAGTTATCTATGCATGTATACATATATATCTCATTAGTATGTTTTTTATACATAGATATATAAGTACATATATACATAAATAAAAAATTCAAGCATTTAATTGCATTTTTCAACATTCTTCAATAAAGTTTTATTTCAACTCTAAAGAAAACTTGTTTGCTGACAATTTTTATTATTTATTTTATGCAACAGCTGATTGATTTACAATCTTACCAAATCAGCCCGAAGAAAAAGTGCGGGCTGTTTTGGGCAGAAAGAAGAAGTATATTAATATCTCAAATTCTCTCTCACTTGCCCAAACTTTGTGTACGGGAACGCTTTTGGGTAAATTTGGGAACCCGCGGTCTCCCAAAGTAGAGTACGGGAACAAACCTATTATCTGAAATAATGTTTCGCAACAAATATAAATGTTCGAAAGTGTGTTTTATATCTCTCACATACATATTGTGGAAACAAATAGTATGTTGCCGCAATATACTGAATATATTTGTTGTTTGAATTAAAAAATCTTTTGTGGAAATTGCTTGCAAAAAAAAATAGTTAATGCCTTTATACGGCTGATTCGTAGTTGTTGCGGCATTCTTCTGATCACGTACATAGTTACTTACATACATGATTCCACGGAGGCGGTTTTACGAGAAGCACTTGCTTCGCAGAGAGAGAGAAACATTTCAATTTAACATGGTTTATTTTGAAACATCTCACGAAACACAAAGAGACAACAATCTTCTCTAATATTTATCGTCAGTTTATCTGCACAAGTTGTCGAAAATAAAAATATCAACAAAAAGAAAACAAGAAAAACATTATAAATTTCCTATGTACTGTACTTAAAAAAGGAAAAAGCAAAGAGTTTTTCAGCAAGAAGTTTGTTTTCTAAAACCAATTGTATTACGAAGAGAAAAGTTCGACAATTATGAATCTGCGGCGATATGAATCTGTGGCTTCAATTCCTGCACCAGTTGAACTTTTCAAGGCTTCAAAATCAAATCCTTACGCAAAATTCGCCGTGTGGTGGTTGTGGATAACCCCAATTGGTGACAACGTCGAAAAATTGACAAATTTGCATCTCCGTAAACACTGCGGCTCACGGCTGGGATGTTTTCAGTTGAACGACCCGGTCGAACACGCATTGGTATTCTACATAAGGATTTTACAAATACTAAGGGGTTCTGTGAGGTGTTCAAACCGTTTGATTTTTGTCCTCATCCTGATATGAATAAACTCTTGACCGTAATATAAGTATAATATATAAGTTTATTTATTGTTTGAATTAAAAAATTTTTTGTGCAAATTGCTTGTGTTAAGAAAAAGATTTAATACCTTCACACTCCTGAAAATAAAGTTAATTTGCATTCTACAAAAGCACTAAAATATTCCGTGCTATTTACAGGTATAGTAATACACTTTTACAATTCAAGGATTCGTAGTTGTTACGGCATTCTTCTGATCACGTAAGTACATACTTATAACATGTTTCTACGGCGATAAGAAACACTTGCTACCCCCTCTATTAATGATTCGTAGCCAAACTGGCAGGCAACAGCCGAAACAACTTAATTTAACACACACAAAGAGACATTTATCTTCTCTAATATTTGTCGTCAGTTTATCTGCACTAGTTGTCGAAAATAAAAATATTAACAAAAAGAAAACAAGAAAAACAGAGGACACTTTAACAAAAGTATTATGTCAAGGAGGATGGCCACCAATATGAAACTTTTGAGGAGTCGAAGATGTTCTTCGAGGCGTTGACGGATTTACAAAGGCGACATTGAAAAATTAAATGAAAAACAAATAAACATGTTATAAATTAATATCCTTTAAAAATCTTATTTACTTGCTTTTTTCATTGTAAGCTAAAAGCGAATAAGAAGGATCAAAACACTGTAAACAACCCCCAATAGTTGATAATGCGAATATTGTTATTTTCTTAGTAAATAAGATAACTTTGGAAAATTGTCTAGTTGGTAAAGAAAATACATATAATAAATTAAGCAATATGCATAAGTCTTGTACGTACATACATATGGATGTAGTGTACTATAGAATAAAGTGTTGTCAAATCGAAATACGAATTTTACAATTCACAATTCTAATTCAGGGAGCAACACAAGAGTTTCATATCACTGCGGAAATATGGTATTACGTTAAAAATTGTTTATTATAAAAAAAAAAAAAACAGCTACAATAAAGTTACCGGATTATTCTAAAATAATAATATGGACGTTTTTACTCGCCAATATATATATAGATTTCCAGCGAAAAGTTGCACTTTGAAGAGAGAAGTTGTTTATTCCTGACGTGTTTTATTTTGCATTTAAAGTAACTCGTGGAATAAAAAAAATATGTCTAAAAAAGAGATTGGATGAGATGTGGTTTAACATTTATTGCCATAAGCTCATGACTGGAGCAACAAAATTCTATGTATGCGCAGTGGCATTCAGTAGCTAAAAAACATTAGAAAGGAGTCAAAAAATACATAAATCTGTAGGGGTAACTGATACTAGTTTTATTATTTCAGTCTCTTTTTTTCATCCTGAGCACAAAGAATTTTAATTGAAAATCTTTTTAATAAATGCAAAATTTTCATTATTTTTTCTGCCTTCTTAAGAAGATGTTGCCTTTATTTTTATTCAAAAAAATCTAGCTGTTAACATTTTTTGAGACAATAAAATGAAAAAGCGCGGAGTTTTACGTAATATTCAATTTACCATTACCTTGCTATCAACTATTTAAACTTTAATTTAAAAAACGAACTTAAGATTAATTCGCTTCTTAAAAATAAATCGATTTTATTGTTGCAATTATTTAATGTAAAAGCAAGCCCCCAAAGCAAGCCCCTCAAGGGGGCTGCTGATTGTTGTGAAGAGGGAAATGATATAACTCTGGGTTTTTCTACCCTTAAATTTAACCGTGTTCTCAAGAGCCCAGTTAGAGATTGCTAAAAGATGGTAACTAAATTTATTAATGTGCCTTCCGAATAGCCTCGATTTCCAAAAGCTTGGCCGCTGGCGAAATGAGTTTGCTATTATCTGCAAAAGAATCGATAGTATTGGAAGTTTGACAAAGAAATTGATTAAAAAAATAAATAAAAAATAGATTAGGAGAAAGAACGGAACTTTGCAATACCACTGGATTTATTTTGGACTCTTTTGATGATCCTATTAAAAAACGAATGGTTTCACCACTGAGAAAGCTCGATATGAATTGAGGGAAGCTATCACCGACATCATCCCACACTTTAACAAACGTCTTGCGAATATCTACAGTCAGCATCCATAGAGCGTTTCATACGGAAGCCTTGCTGCCCGCTACTAAGTGACTGTTATACTCTAGATCCCGTGCGAGATAAAAAGTAGATATACTTTCCATAACTATGAAAAGTCGAAATTAAATTGCAATTGGCTTAAAAAGCCATCAGTTTGTGATATTTAAAAATAAAATTAAAATTCTCATTGGCGTGAATTGGCATGTCTGAGAAGAGCTTAGCCTAGCCGTCCCTCAGATTTTTTTTTGTTTATTCTAATATATGAGACAACTTTTCTCTTCATTAGAGGGCTACAACCATACCCCTGTGGAAACACTAATTAGTTATTCTAAAGACTCGGCGTCACACTAAATCAGTTTTTTTGCTTTTGTATAATTTAATAGTTTATTAAATCAATCAACGTAAATCTAATTTAATCCTTTGCATCAGTTTTGTTTTTGTTTTCCTTTTTATTTTAAGTTATTTTAGTTTTAATTATTACTTTTAATTTATTTTTTTCTATTCGTTAAACAAAAGACAAAACAATAGAAGTTGCTTAGTATGTTGTTTTCGATTAACATACAGTTTTTCTATTTTTATACGAAGCCCCCTGAATAAGAGCATTCAGTTGTTGCACGTGTACTTAAGCATTTTGTGTCTGGGAGGGAGGAGAGGTAGAAGAGTCAACGTTTGCATTTTGTTCCATAATCGGATTAGCGTGATAAATAATCGATTTTAATATGATTTGTATTGAATTTTGTATTTTTCATTTCTCCTTATAGGAGCATGTGTTCAAAACAAATAACTTAAATAGGAATATTAAATAATTTGCAGGATATAATCGCTTGATATCGCCAACTCTTAAACTTTGACTGCATGATTGAGAAAATTATTAATGATAGGATAGATAATAAATGCTTGAGAATATAAAAGAAATATTTAACGTTTTGCTGGTCACCACCTCTGGAATTAAAGGTAACTTTAAAATACAAAAGTAAGATGGTGTTTTTTAGATAATGAAACTTGGAACACATCCCAACCTTCCAGCCCTCTATATATTGAGTTATTTTAGGAAATGACTTAAAGTGCATACTATTCTTAAATTGCTGCTTTACTGATCGTCAACCGCCCCTCCAACCATCAGTTTTGGTGGTTACGTTAGCAATTCAAAAGTGTGTTTCTGACTTGCATGGTGAAAATTTGATTAGATTAAATTTTTTACGGTGAGGTTTTTCCCCGGCGCTTCCTCACAAAAAAAGTCCGGAACATATAGTAAATCGGGCGACCGTGGAGGCCAATCAACATCGCCATTTCTTGAACTAACTTGTTATGGAAAGAGGTCACACAGTATTTCTATTGTAATCCTGCTGTGTGCGATGTGGCATCGTCTTTTTGGTACCACATGTTATTCAAGCCCAAAGCATGCGGTTGTGGCTTTATCGCTCCCCGTAACGCCGCTTTCATTTTCAAAGAAGTAAGGTCCAATGATTCCTTTTGATCAAATTGCACACCAGACTGTCACTCTTAATGGATGCAAAGGTTGAGTGTTTCCCATTTCCCAGAACCGACTATTCTGTTTATTAACATATCTCGTCACTCAGTAATATTTTTTCATGAAAATCGGGGTTGTCATGGGCGAGCTGTGACATTTTATTGGCGTATGTACAGCGAAGTAAATGGTCTTGTGGAAGAAGAATCTCTTGTGTCAACTGAATCTTGTATGGAAACAAATGCAAATCCTTGTGTAAAATTGTGGCCAAAGTGATTTATGAAGACCAAGCTCCTTATCACGGCGTCGAATTGTTTTGAACATTTTCTTGAGCAGCAGTAATGTTTTCAGTCGATCTAGCAGTACGTTGTGCTTCATGCTTGGGCCAATCACCTATAGACCCTCTTTCTTCGAAAGCATTCACTTCGCGATAAATAGTGCAAATTGTTGACAACAATATCTCCTAAAAATTTCACCTAACTTTCTCATAGTCCAAGCAATCAATGATTGATTTTGATAACATGTTTTAACGATTAAAACACGTTGGTTTATCAAATATTTTTCCATGATAAATTTACCACGTATCTACTTAACGACTGTCACATATGAACTGTCAAGACTAAAGTTGACTAAAATGGCGACAAAACAAAGTAATATACTTTCCCGGCGGACACCGTGTATTTCCTGGCCGTCAGAATTATTTCCTTGAGGCTTTTTGAATTGATCTGATCACAAATTTTTGTAAGCAACTGATTAATATGTCGTAAAAGAAGTAGAAATGTGCATAAAATACATAAAAGGTGCGCAAATAACAATATTAACAATATTATAAGAAACTCACATTATTACACTTGCGTCATTTCACAATTTAGAAAATATTCGACTTTTAAAATTAATTTTTTTATACATTTGGATCAACCTAGTTAATATCTCTTAATTACAAATACAAACGGAACCCACCTAATTTGTTGCTGGTTTTTTGCTATATTCACAATGTATACATGTATACCGTTATTCTAAGTGATTGCAATTAAAAGCTGTGAAGTTTTTCATTCTTTTGGAATATTAGGATTTTTATTAATTTACGATTTTGTTGCAGATCCTTGATTTATGACTTCCTTGCCTAATTTTGATTAATTGATGATTTGCAAATTTTATTGGCCAAATATTTAGTTTCTGGTCAAACATCATTTATCATTTTTTAATTCCATATTTTAGTGCTATTCCGATTTTTTATATAATTTTATTATTGTTTTTTTTTTGATGATTTAAATTTTTTAAATAAGTTTTTTTATGAAATTTGACAATTTTTAAAATTGAGAAACATACTTCTGAAACGAAAAATAAGAATACACATGTGAAGCAGTAAAAGCTTTTAACTCTTTTCCTTACATTTTGCGATATAGTGACGCTTCATCGGTGGCATCTTCATGAAAAGAAAAGTATAAAAACAAATATTTAAATAAAAAAAGAATTGTTTATACACTTTTATTTTCCTGAAAATGCCACCAAATGGTGTGGCGAAATATTAAAAATAAAACTCAAATTTGTTTAATTTTTATATAAAGACTTGTGCTTAAAATAATTTATTTATAACATTTTGTAATAACTTTATAATTTTATGCTATGCAAGCTGTAAAAACCGATTTTTTCATATTTTTAAAATCATTAAAAGCGTTTTCACTTTAACAATAAATTTTTGTCATTAACTTTATCCTAGAACGCATTATTTTGACCTGCCTCATATAGGTGGCTTGACCGAAACATTGTCAAGCAATTTATTTAAAATTAGGTCTTAAAAATTTAAGTGTATGACTCTGTTTTTAAAAACATTATTTAAATTAAATAAAATCCTGTGTTCTTCAGTTAACCGGCGTTTTTTAAATTAAGAATTTTCCAGCTTTAACCCTTTTTTTGGCAGCACATCATTTCTATAATGCAAAGGTATACGATTTTGAATTAAATTAAAAGCAAGAATAACTTTTCTAAATGTTTAATTTTTTCAAAAATCAACTCCAGTAACGCTGAACGAAAAAAGCATTTATTACTGCTTGTATTGAGTAATTCGAATATTTTTCGCTTGAAATGGATTTAATTAAAAGCGCTGAGTTGACAACACTGCTTTAAAGCAGTGCACAGTGGTGTCATTCGCAAAATAAATGGTAATAGTTCTTTACAAACAATTTGTCAGGCCACTTTACTGGCCTTTTAACAATATTCCCAAACAATAAGCAAGTAAATAAAAGTGTTTTCAATGTTTTTCCTTCACATAATTTATTTTAAATTAATTTCTTTTTGTGCTAATTCATGACTTTTGTAAATGAATGTTTGGTTCACGCGTATTTTGTTATAATTTACGTCAGTTACAAACTTTGTATTATTTTTCAAACACTTACTTGTTTTTGATTATTTTGTTTCAAATGAATAAACTTTATTTTATTTGATAACAGAATAGAATTTTAACAGGAAACTAGAATGTTTTACACTTGTTTACTCAAGTTTTATAAAAATTCAACGCAATAAATAATAATAATAGTGACTGATGAACAAAAATAATATAGTAGCGTGGATCTTGCCAGATTGCTTAGAGTTTGTTCTCCATTCACAAGGAAATAGAAACAAATTGCAAACACTGACACAGCTGACTTTAAATTGGCAGATGAGTTTTTTTTGCGTTTTATTCTTGTGATCATTTTGGCAAAAATAAATTATATTGGATGTTTGCATTTTGTTGATACACATTTACTGGTGAATTGTCAAAGCTTTTGTATTTCTGTGTTTACTGTATGAGTGATTTACTCGGTAACATTTTTCTTTCCCGGCATTTGTTATCGCGTCAATTCACTAAACACTTTTCATCTACCTCTGTAACGTAACCATTTATACATATGAACATACCATCAGTATAGTGTTGCCAGTAACTTTTAAAAAGATGTTAAAATACCTCTAAATAAACTAAAACAGCTAAACTTTTTTCAGGTTAAAATAAATGACTTGATTTCAATAGCTTTTAAGTTTGTCCGGATAAAGTTTGAATAAAACACTGAAAAATCAATTTTTATACCACAATTACCACCATTACTAAAAACAAAAGTTAATAATATTTAAAGTTTTAACGATCCAATTTTAAACGATAATCTAATTACTTAAAAGTACATTTTAATATACAGAAAGAAATGTGTTATTTTAATAACTATATAAGTAAGTTGGGTATGATTTTACGTTATTCCGCATAAAATTTGGTTTGTAAACATACCGGTTTCGGCTATGTGCCATCTTCTGTGTTCTTTTGTGTATATCAACATATCAACTATATAAGTGTATATTTATTTATATATTGTTTTAGTTCACATAAGATATGTTGTTTGTCATTTCATTTTCCGAAAAAGAATCTTTACTTGCAAGAACTACACTTATACATTTTTCGATAATTTTTCACAACAAATATTCAATGTATTTTTTTTTTATTCTGTTTCTTTGCTTTGTTTTTGTGCTTTTTATTACACAACTTTTGCGTCGTTTACTGGCAAAATTAAAAATTTTAAAAGAAAATCGGTTTGCAATGTTAAGGCCTTTCCCTCTTTGAATTTTGTAATCTCATCCCTAAACTTTAGTATTTCATACATTTTATTTTACGATGTATACCTCAGCTTTTAACATTACATTTCCAATTGCCTTACTATTAAAACAGTGGATTTCATTCTGAACTGGGAATAATTTTTATAGACCTTAACTTCCTCATGTTGATTGATTATTGTTCAATACAATAGCATCTATAGATTAAGGCTTTAATTTTTTTTAACTTAAAATATACTTCGTAATTGTAATAACATTGAGTCGTGAATAATAGCAATGGTAATGTTGTTTAATATTAAAGACTTTCGCAAAAGATATTTTCAAAATTATAAATTGATTTTTAAGAAAAGCTAATAGCTAAGTCAATATCAATATAATCACAAAAGCCAAAATGGCAACCCATGTACAATTTCGGCGAATTTTTTTTACTCTTTACTAAAATCTATAGTTGCCAGAAGAAATTTAAATAAAATCTTCAAGTTGTGTGTAAAAAATTGTCAAACTTTGTTTTTTAATTAAAACCCAATCGTTTATGAAATTTTTTAAAAATAAATTTTGTACGTTCAGGTAAGTAGTTTTATTTACTTTAAAATTTATGTTACGTCACTTTAATTCAATTTAATTTGAAAAATATGTATATGATTTTCAAATATTTATCTTAAATATCATTTTAAAACTAATACTTTAGAAGTTTATTAAACTTTAATAGTTTTGTATATGTGTTCTTGTACTTATTATATTTCTCAAAACAAACAATTACTATAAATTGTTATTGCAACGCTGGATTTATACATTGCGATTAATTCAAGCTCTACAAGCCATACAGAATTAAAATTCGTTTTTTTAATTGTTTCTATGCTTATTTAGACATCAATAGTCGGTATGTAAAGAATATAAATTAGACTAAAAAGGCTTTATCCATAAGTTTTTTGTTATAGAATTGGGTTATTTTCTAATAATAGAAAGCCATGTTATTCACACAATATGTAAAAATAAATACTGACATTTTTTAAAAACTCGTAAAATTTGTAGCGTGAATCGTCGAATTGTCAACTGTTTATTTTGAGTAGAGAAATCGTAGGATATGGCAACTCTACATGTAGATGGCGTAGAAATTGTTGATGATAAGTAAATTGAAACTATTTTTGCAATAGTTTTTAATTTTTGTTAACTAAAGAAGGGGGCGATGAATATTTATGATTTTTAGTATTTTTATTCACATTTGTATTGAAATCTGCTAGTAGTTCTGAAACGTAATTACTGGGAAGTGGAAAATGTTATGTTAAGCTCTCGAGATCCTTTTCATTTAAAGTAAATAAGAACAACAAAAAAATGATGGATCCCTTGTGCATTTATTTAGTTTTCTTTTTATGTAATTAAATAATACTAAAGCAACGTATTTTATAAAATAATTTTTGGATGTCGAATATTATTAAATATCACAAATGAACATTATAAATAACTAATTGTCAATTTAAATTATTGCTAATTTCTAATAAACTGCAAATTCTAATTAATTGCCAATTTTTAACATTGAATAAATAAGATTTTGTTAAGCATTATTATTATTTAAAGTAATGTCAATGATTTTTTATGTAAAGGTTTCATTGTGAATTAGTCTAAAAGCCAAAATCATTATCATTAATTGCTGATGAAAAGATTGCAAGACATTATTTTTAATAAACGTTATTTCTAAATGACCATACCCGCCATTAACAATAATTCGATCTAGAAAAGGGTTAAGGTTTGTTTATTTTGCATAAACATTTTTTAAAGTTATTGCGATTATTAAGATTATTTTTTTAAGTATAGTAATATTTTTACAAAGTCAATTCCAATAACAAAATAAATTATAAAATGGCAGTTAATAATTTCGTCATTATAATAGTTTTCAAACAGCGCCAATAAAATTTCAATAGTTAACAAATATTTATTACTTGCGGGACAAGCTGATTTCCGTACTCATTTTAGTTGTCGAAAACATTAAATTCAGTAATTACAGTTTATTTTCTATACATAAAAATACTTAGTCTTATAATTATAATATTGGGCTTTCTTTCTGTTCTAAGTAGTTAATCAAAAAAAAAAAAAAAAAAGCATAGTTAAGCTAACTTCAAATATTATTTTAAAAATATGAATATAAAATAAAAAGTATAAAAAGCAATAGGATTAAATACATGAACAGTATAGCAGAACAGTATACTATATTATCGAAAGTTTAGATGAAATTATTAAAGAGAAAATTTTTTCAATGGTGTTGCGGTGCTGTTTAATTGCAGGTTATGTGGAATAGCATTCCAAAGACGAACAGCAGAATAACAATCTTTCGTCGTTGCGACCTTGGTAATCTAAATACATATGTTTATTATTGTATAACACCTCAAATTTTCTCATACTGTCAATATCACTACCAGAAAATAATTTGCAACCATAACTAAGACTCGGTATTAAATATGCCTCAGCTTGAAGTATTCTCACTTTTAATGGCGTGTGTTGTATTGAGCCCATTTAGCATGCAATTGAAACACCAGCGTATTGATGTATGGCGACCGCGTCAAATTATTAATAATTAAAATGTCAAGATTTCTTGTAGAATCTACTAGTTTATTAATTGTAATAATCCTCAAAAGGTGGATGTATACTTTACCTTTGTACCACCAGACATTTTGATTTCTGTGAATTTAAGTGCAGACTTTGATGACATGTACTGCTACATCAATAATATAAGATGTGCAATAGTCGAAGAAAACCTAATAGTTTGTTATACAATATCACATGGTCAACCTCATCAAATGCTTTTGAATAATCGAAAAGCCCCAAGAAACTAATTTTCCCCTTATCACGTTCATGTCTAATGTTTTCCGCAATACCCCAAAACAGTTGTGTGATGTCGAAAACCTGGGGCCTGATTCTAAGAGTCGATAGCGTTCGGAATTATAGTCGTACAATCGAAATTTAGTGCTTTTGGTATTCTGTCAGTCGATATCGCTTAAAGTATATCGGAATTACGTATTCTATGAGTCGATAGCTATCTAGCTATAGAACTTGAGCCTTCGCTATTTTGCTCGATAGCAAATAAGCTATCGCAAAACGTTTAGCGCCAAAAAAACAAAACAAACAGAAATAATAAAACCTAAATAATGTTTTAAAATGCACCAGAAATCGCATAAAAAAAGATTCATAAATAATAAGATTTAAATTTTTTGCATCATATTTTAATAAATGGCGCATATATACTATGTTAATAACAAAAGCATAAGAACACGCAGTTTTAACAAGGTATTTTTGTTTTTGTCTCTTTTGTTTTTAAGAACAAATCAAGAGTTAGCATGTCAATAAAAGTTAAATTGTTTATTGTTAAATTGTATTTCATTTAGAACATAATTGAAGGCTTCTTTCGTTAGTCGGAATCGCTTTATAAATCTGTAAAAAAGAAAGAATCAAAATTTTTATTACGATATAATATTTTAAATACTCTGAGTCTGCCAATGTTAAGGGATCACTTCTTATGCGGATTTGTTTTCTAATGCGTGTTAAATTACACTCTTCTTCATCGGAAGAAAAGGAAAAACAAAACAAACTTAGATCCATTAATCAATTGCTAATTGTTTTTAAAAATTTTGTATATAATTTTTTTCTATTTTTCACGAAACATATGTTTCTTGTTTATGTTAATTTACAGTGCGGGTAAAATTTTTCTTGCTTCCGTTTTACAACACTGAAACACAAAATGATTCTTTACGTTTCGACTCATAGAATTAGAAAATTGCGAACTATCGGAATTAATTGCGATACGCAATTATTTCGCTATCGACTCTCAGAATCAGGCCCCTGATTATCTCTCACACATCAAATTGTTTCAAAAAATCCGTTGAGGCAATTTTTCCCCAATGCTTTGGAAAGGAATCTTAATAAAGCTATGGGGCAAAGCTCATTTTACAATTTAAGAGTTGGTATTATTTTTGCATGTGCTCCCTTTTTTAGGAAAACAACCAGTTGTAATAATTATATATTAAAGAAATGTGTTATATATGGCAGAAGAAAAGGTAACAAAATCTTGATAAACTTGTGGTGGACATTGTCAAACACCAACGCATTAGACTTCTTACTAATATCAAACAGATTAACACATACGAAACAGAACATATCATGCCCAAATATATTATCATTACTATCCGCAATTGAAGCACCTTCATATTCCATTACGACATCCTTTATTGGTACGTTGTTAGCTATTATGTCATTTAGTTCATTAACATTAATTGCGCAGTTGGTAACTATATTAGTATCACCAATTCCAATTTCCCTAAAAGTCCTAAAAGTTCGCCTGGATTCAAGAGTATTGCTAAATTTTCTAGCAGAATAAACTAACTTGACAACTGTAATTGCTCGTGTATTTTCTAGCAGAACTTGACGAGAAAAATGATAGTAAAGTTTATAAAAATAAAAGTTGGCATGTTGCTTTTCTGTGGCTTAGCCACAAATGAATTATTTGTGCTGATATTAATTAACATGCACATGAAAAATTTTATCTTAGATTATCTGGGTTTTAACACGAAGATGCCTATCCAATCTTAAGATTGGCTTTCATACTGATAAAAATCCATCATCAAAATATTTTATGAGGTTGCGAATGAATCTGAAATATTGAATATTTTAATAAACTTTATGAAAATAAAAATAACAAAAAGGTTGCATCTGAAAACGATAAACCACACAAAATTTAAAAAAATAACACTGCAAGCTTTTAATGCACATTCATACTTATCCTATTTATTCATTAAACTAGTTTTGGAATAACTTCAATAACTGTTTTATCGCAGTTAAATGAAACAAAATTTTTATCATATGCCCTTATCAAGTAAATTGTTGTGAAAAACCTGTAAAAAATTTTTTTAGTGTAATTACGGGAATGATACACTTTGCGTAGACTTAGAGTTTGCTAGTTGCAATCGATATTAAAAGTAAATTGAAAGCCTATCAATAATCAAGAATATGTTTTATATGTGTTTAACTTTATTTTTGTACACACGAGGCAACGAATTTTGGCACGGTCTATAGTTAAAGTTACTACTAACCAAAGAGAAAATCATTTTAAACAAATGTATTTTTTTCATTTAAAGATTAATTAACTTTCTTTTTAATTTAAACCGGTCACTTCAATCTATTCGGTTTATTATTCGTCACATAGTTATGAATATGTACACATTTTTTCGTATTGGATTTGCTATTAACGGTATGCAACCGTTAGATCGCCTCGTATTTTTTAACTTAATCTATCAAAACTGTGTGTAATCAAACAAACGTGTTGGTGTCGAACTAAATAAACTAAACAAATATTGAATTTTTGTTTTCGTTGTTATTTAAATTAATTGCAAAAGAACTAATTTCAAACCCCTAAATGAAAACACAACAGAGAACAAACACACTCAGCAGTGCAAAAACTAAATTATATTTGTTGAATTTGATTATGGATGTGTTTTAGATTTTCAACTTATTCGAGTGACATATATGATGGGTAGGTGTATTTAAACTTACTTAAATACACATGTATATACATACATATATACAGTATATATGTATGCATGTATACCGAATAGATGAATAAATAAATGCCAGTACTAACCCTCAAAGAAAGTAAGCAAATCATTTTTCATCAAAAGCTTTACGTATTTCAATTGAAAAATGTTTGGTGTACGTGATGCAAAAACTGGAATATACGGGCGGGTAAGTCTATTATGGCCGTGTAGAAGATCTTTAATAAACAAATGAAAACAAGAAACAAATAGTCCAAAAGTTAAAGCAAACAGATACTTTAAGATGTATTATGAGAGAATAAAATAGAATGTCAACATTTTTTACTACTAAACTAAATTTTCCACATCGTTAATTTTTATTAATATAATTTCTTTATGTTATTTAGCTTTTCACTTGCGTGCTTTAGCAACATTCAACACCATTTCACATTTTGCTTTTGCAAAGCCAAAAAAAAAAAAAATAAAGTGTCATTCGTTTTCAAACGAAACATTTTCTGTTTAGATCATACTTATATAATCGATTATTTTTATAATTTATTACAATAACCACGCACGAGGTGCGTTTGAAAAGTATAATTTATTAAATTGTCTGAAACAAACAGCAGTTAATCTTTGTTCACGGAAAATGAAGAAGGTATGCTGTAATGAAAACAAAGGTATGCTGTATCTAGTAAGTAATTATATTATCGCAGAACATTTCTAGCGATGAAAATGCCTTAGATGAGGCATCACCTGAAAATCTAAAGTAGAAGAATGGTAAGTCCAAATTCTATTATATTTATTTTATTCTATTCTAGTGTAACATGTTCAATGAAAGCTTTTGCTTGAGTAGAATAGTTAACATCAATAGACGAGAAGTGCTACATAATTAAATTACAAAGTGTTCAATTTATACTTATACACTTTTGAAAAAAAAAACACCTAAATGAGTTGGAAGCACCTTATGACTCAGGGAGATAGAGAATAGTTTAAGTTATAGGGCAGCGTCTATAATTCGTGAAGTATTAATAATTGCATATAAAGAAAAAAGCTGACTGGTGCTTTAAATAAATATCGGCGCTAATTGTGAACGCCCGACATCGAGAAGAATCTTCTTGTTAACCGAAACCTCTGCAAGTTGTAACTTATTAGAATCAAATATAAAAAATAAATTGCGCAACTATTAAGATAAGTCTTTCCAAGTGGCCAACAATTGCCCGATTATCAGTATCTATTAATAAAGCATTCGAAAGAAAAATTTAAATCAAAAGTGGCGTCAGTGGCGATTCAATTGAGAGTAAAATATAGAAAAAAGCTAAAATAAATCAAGAACGAGATTAGTAGCAGAATGATTTTTCTGACAAGGCTCACAAACTATATAACACATCTTAATCAACTGGATTTTAACTGACAGAAACTACATTTTTGCGGTTTTTGAAGTACTGTATGCACTCTCTTCGGGTAAAGTTGTCCCGCTCTTTTCTCCTATTCAATATCTAGAACTTTGTTTCAAACACAAAAGAAATATTCCGAGATATAACCGTGTTAAAAGAAAAAATTATATATGTAGAAAAATATATAGATAATATTGCAATTATTTAAAACTGTTGTTTATTTAAAGGTTTTTAATAATAATAATAATGATATATTGATTATTTAATTAATTTTAATTAATTTAATTAAGCTTTTTCTTGAAAAAATAAAATCAAAAGTATTATAATAATTTCAAGGAGCCTGCCTCGTATTTATTTATAGTATTGTTTTAAATTTAAGTATATAATTTAAGCGCAAGTGTGGCTTTTCTTTTAAATGCCTTTAAAAAATTTTTACAAAAGTCAAACACGGATTTGTTTTCTTTGGACCAGCACTCAGGGGATGACCTCTACACATGCAATGCATTGTACCAGAACTACCAGAGGTAGTAGTGTTTGTGGACATTCCAATTGAAATTTCCTACATTGAAAGTGACAGGAAAGAACTCTGGAGGAAGTTTATTCCACTTACGATCTGTTTTCCTAAAAATCAAATTTCCCTGTAATGCGTAGTGCGATTCACTGGCCAACTAACCACAATTTCCCTAATTTCGTCAGAGCACTTACGATTGTAGTAACGATAAAACAGTGAAATACATCCACATTGTGTTGATGCTCGAGACATTCAATAGAGTTGGATACTCTACTGTTCCCAATAAGCCTCTTGGCTCTTTCCTGTACGCGATCGAGCAACTCCAAATGTTAGTGTTAAAATTTTACAACCGTAGAGATGAGAATGCTTAGTTCTAGTTAAAAGAGTAAATTATTTTAAAGCTCTAGTTCCATTAAAATGACAGTCGTATTGTTTTAATGCAGCTATTTTGGCAATTACTTTAACAGTTTCAAACATGGTTAAGAGTTCTTCTTTTGAGATTGTATACTCTATTGTGCTAATAGCTCGCCTAATTTTGTTCAACAATCTTCGGTTAATTAACTGAGATATGAGATTTGACACATTCTTAAAGAAATAACTTTGATGGGGTGGTCATTCAACAGACCATGGCTTTATATTTGTTAATTGTTAGTTATAGCTCTATACCATTTAGTATAATGTGCATAATCGTTCCTGAAAACGTATAAACCAAATAAACTCGTCAGTCCATAAAGTGCTTTGTGTTGACCTGTATATTCTTTTCACTCTAACTGTGTCAAAATATTTATGAACGTACACATTTAACCAAAAGAAAACGTAATCGCTTAACAATAAGTTGTATACGAAAAAGCAATTTAGTCGAACTGGAAGCGTAGGCGATGATTGACTTTATGTATTTATGTATTATGGGCATTTTATCATATACATTTATCTGCAGCGGTAACAATCCATAGTTATTCAAGTTAACCATTCTGCTGAACGATTATGATGATCGCAAAGTTGGCGTTGTGCTTGATGATTTTTGCGAACAGAATTATTATTTTGGTATACAACACAAGTTTTGATGCTGCAAAAAGGCTTGACGTATATGAACTGGGTATAAATTATAGCTATCAAGTCGGTTGCCGGACTATATTTTATTTGTCTTATATTTTTTCCTTTAAATAATGTATTTTTGTATTTGTATTTTTAAATGTATTTTACTCATGGTTATATGTCGGAATTATATCCCAGGTCGTACAATAAAACCACGCTTTAACTTTATAGCTCATTTGAACCGCGGGCCATAAACATTTTTTCTGACTTGCATGAAGTTTCCATAAAATTAGCAAACCGATCTATTATCTATTAGTTTAAGATTTGAAAACAATCAAAAGAGTATGCAAAAGTTAAAAATAATAATACATAAAGAGGACGCCAAGTGATCGGGGTATATTAATAAACCCAAAACTATAATTTTCAGTGTTGTACTCTAAGAATATAATTTGTAAGAGTCAGTACTTTACCGGCATCATCGCTGGCAGAAACATCAAAAAACATCAATGACAACTTCTGTTTCTTTAACTGTCCGTTAAGTAAGTTACGAAGATTTTCACAAAATTCTTTCCTTTATATGGAACAGTGCTTATATTATAATTTCTGTATTATATTTTTAAACAGAGACTTGCGAAACATTTTGTTAAAATTTAATTGCTCAGAGCGATTAAAGTTCTTACTTTGCTCGTTTCATTTAACTGATGCCTTAATAACTATATGTGTTCAAAGAAAGATTGTCATTTATCTTGATTTTTTAAAGCGAATTTTGTTTAGCGATAAAACTTATTTTTGTTTAAATGGATACGTCTATAAAAGAAAACTGAGGTATCCAGAAAAACTGACTGTTCGGTGTAATTTATGGGTTGGTGGGGTCAATGGTTCGTACTTCTTTAAAAACGGTGCTGGTCACAACCTGTACATTACAGGAGGCGTAATTATTGCATTTTTTTGTTCATCAATTAAACAAACATAATGTACAGGAGTTATGGTTTCAACAAGATAGCGCAAGATATCACACAGCTCTTGCCACAACTGATTTATTGAAGGAAACGTTTGGTAACCGCATTATTTAACTTTTCTGAACTGTTAATTGACCTACAAGATCATTCGATTGAACACCGTTAGACTATTTTATGATAAAATTGTAAAGTCGCTAGTCCAGGCCAATAAGCAGGAAACGATTAACTAGTTGGAGTACAATATTCGTCGCGTTATTGTCGATATACGACCACAAACGTTGGAAAAACTGATCGAAAATTGGACCTCCAGATTAGATTACGTTAGAGACAGTCATGGCATTCATAGTTAAATTATAATGCCAGAAGATTATCTTTCGAATAAAGTAAATTTGATCTCAATTTAACAAATTTCGTATTGTTTTATAACATGTCAAAGTTCTGCAGCTTTATAAAAAAACCCTTTATAAATAACATTTTGCCATAATCACTTGCTCTATGAATGAAATGAGACAATACGAGTATCTTTCAATATAATCTTAAACCTAAAAACCTCAAAGAACCCAAATAAAAGAATCCAAAGGCGTTTGCATTTAATTCCGACGAGAGACTTTCAATAGTCTCTCATCGGAAGTCAACATCGTTCAACAGCTTTTGGCGCCTCAAATTTTCCTGATTTGGGAATAAGTTAACTCAGATTCAGAAACCAAATTAAATACATCATCGCTTATGCGACTGAACTAACATTCAATTTGTTCCAAACTTCTTTCATGACTAATTCTTAACAATTAAATTGATGACAAAAAGTCAGTCCTTTGAAAGTCTTCTTCTAAAATCAACGCAGATTAAAACTTTAATACTGATCTAAAATATGAAAAATAAATAACCAGGAGATCACATTTTTGACAGTCGTTTTAGTAAATAATTAAGGCCGTGTCAGATAAAACTTTGTTGCTTTACGTGACATTTGAAACTTTAAAGCAAAAGTGGTGTATGTCACAATAAACTTTGACAACACTCATGAATTTTTTGTTTACGCCCACACACAAACACAAATAATAAAAGCCAGGAGTTTGTCAAAGCGCGCAAAAAGTTGAACGTTGGTTAACTTTTCGCTTTGCGCTGCGTCAAAAGTGCTTTATGTGGCAACTTTCATACATTTACGTACATTTTAACTCAAATGTCAAAGCGAAACTCTGACGCAACGCAAAGCAAAAGTTTTATCTGACACGGCCTTAAGAACCGATAACAATCCAAAATATGTCCAAGTTCTTTACAAAAGCTTAAATCATAGTTAACAGTGTTTTTAATACGATAATTTCGATTTGTTTTACAGTAAAATACTTTTATGCGTTTGTTAAATTTAAATTTGTTTTTGCTAACATTTTCACGTTTTATTCATCCTGTGGTCGGGCTTTGCGTTAATGCGTTGGATGTATTTATAAGACGTCACATTCTAGCTTAACAGTGGCGCGACCTATGGCGACACTCTGTTTATCTAAATTATTTTTCACACTCAAGCAGTTCAATGAGTTCGTAAAAATTACGTTTGGGACTCTGTGTTTTAGAATGTGTGGGTTTGTGTGATACACACAATTCACACACTTGGCCTTTGTCACACACATATGACAGCATTTCTGTTAATTTTACACCCAAAAGACCGAATGTTATGGTAGATGGTTTGAGGATTTATGTTGATGTTTCATTGTACAAAAGAATATAGTGACCGACAGTAATTCACATACGATTCTGATTTTCGTTAAAATTTAATAACCCTCAGCTTAGATTGCAAACTTCTACTGTACAAGTCTGTAGAACTGTACAAGCTATGGAATACAATTGCTGGGCACTGCTTCAGCAAGCAATATTGAAGAAATTCAAAAGCATCAAAATAAGATTCTGCGAATAACCCCAGTTGCTCCCTGGTATATAAAGAATTTGAACCTCCACAAAGATCTAAACATGCCATCAGTCAAAGCAGAAATAAGAAAACATGCAGTAACGTATTTTAAGAAGCTTGAAACTCATCCAAATCCTTTAGCGCGTAACATTCTAAATAAACCTGGTTACATCCGACTTAAAAGAAGGGATACAGCTTTTCTCAGCCGTACACAGGAGGGATGATCCGCAGATGACAGCTAAACCGTCACTCATACATTGCACTTGGATATGAGTAATTGTTGATAGTTCCAATATATTGAAGATACAGAGTGTGATTTGTTTTACATCCGCACCTGGCTATGTAGCCTTAATCAGATGGTGGACAAACCACTATAGTATAATTTGGAACGTCATACATGCGTCCTAGATAGCCGAAGGCATAATTCTAAGCAACAGAACCACCTAGTTGAAACTTTAATGATTCCAGGACAGGGCTGCAAACCATCACACCTTACTAAAGAGTTGGAGACTTTCTAACTCCTGTCCAGAACACATGTCAAGCATGCTCACTGGACTGGATCATTCACTTTGCGTGTCATTATCAGTGAAATGATCCTGGCCACCATAATTTTCATAAATCCCTTATGGGGCTGCAAAACCACAACCACCACGATACTCCCATATAGGGGCCAACCTCAATGATCAGTCAGAGAACTATTATAAGTCTAAAGAGACAAATAATGAACTCTGCGGCTCACTGATCCCCGTGGAAATAAAGTAGAGCTTCCAGTTATCTCCCTGACTGACAGCAAATAAAAAAAAAACGCAAATGGGATATTTTAACGCTGTTTATTTGTGTGTTTACAATCCCGTGAGCATAGCGACCAGAGATATTCCCGGAACAAAATTTATAATTCTTCTTTGTGTAAGATAGCGAATTTTTCCGGTCCCAATTCCTTACCGGAACATAAGTATTTTAAGAAATTATTGTAATAATATTTAAACTAATTAATGCAAAAATCGTAAAAAAAAGGAAATGCTGTCTATCAAAAGAGTTAGAACTCTGTACATCTACTCGTTACTAGTGACATTATATATCGGGTGTTTTATGAAGGTGTTTGTTAAAAAGAATCGGCAGTGTTTACACCTGATGGTCTCGGTTGTGGCGATAACAGATATATATATATATATATCTATATATATATATATATATATATATATATATATATATATAAGCCCAAAATAGGTGTCTGTTGGTTGCCAGTGTTGGACGAGATGCAGTGACGGATTCCCACCAAATTTTCGCAGCACCTTCGTAATGGTCGTTCGCTGGTTTGTATCCTTGTTTCATGCGTTTACGCACAATAGTGCGTCCGCAGTGCGTGTTTGCAACAAGATAAATTTCCAAAAAAATCAAAATTTTTTTCCATTGCATACTTCGACTCGATGTTTTTTATAAAATGTGTGTGTCTTTTCGTTTGTACATTGCTGTGTGTGTGTGCTTGCACAGAATGCGACGGCAATACAAATTGAAATATGCTCATGTTCATAGCAAGTGGATGCGCAAATAGAGAATGTAATTTGCGTGTTCAATTGAAAATGATCCATCAGCCGAACGTTTTTTCAAAGCAATTGTTAGATATTGGGAATGGGCAATATCCAATTGACCCTACCACAAAAATTATTACGCTTCCAGATAATTTTTGCCACTTCGCACAATAAAAACAAGAATTGGTCACAAACGTATTACCCGGTATTGCAAATTTTAGAAACCATGATTGGTTGGGGGAAAAATGCAGACGTTTCGGATATCAATGTGACAATTTTGAATAACATTCCCGCGGAAATTTTTACCTACAAATCGGGGTTGACTCTGTTACCAATCAAGACGATGTTGAAAATTATCCCGTCGAATTTTAAAATTCGCTTGAGTTACCTGGACTGCCGCCCCACCGCCTACAAGTGAAAGTTGGTGTACCAATTATTTTGCTTAGAAATATCTGCCAGTCACGACTTTGCAATGGGACACGTTTATTAGTCAAAAAAAGTCATAAAAAATTTGATTGAAATAAAAATTTTAGATGGAAAATATAAGGGCGAGGATGTGTTGATACCACGCATTCCTATGATTCATCCAGATTTGCCATTTGACTTTAAACACCTTCAGTTCCCCAATGATCCCTGTTTTTCGCACGGTCAATTATATGTATCATGTTCACGTGCTAATAAACCAACCGCTTTGTCTGTCTATACCGCGAACCAAAATCAATTGAAGAATGTCGCATTGCAATAGAATAAGACGTATGTATTATATAAGCACACAAAAGTAAAAAACATAAAAACGAAAAGAAGAAATTGTGTTCTTTCTGATTAATTTTCTCGAATGATTGAATTTTTTGGCGGACACAAAAAAGAACGCTGCAGAATAAAACCAAACCACAAATGACTTGCAAAGCAGTCACGGGCACGCTAGTATATTATAAAAAAAAAGATGGTAACTTCACCACTGTAACACTTTAAAAGAAGCTTTATTATTTTATTGTCTTTGCTCAACGATGTCTCAACTTGAATTCATTCATTTGCCTAGGAAGTCTTGCTTGTTAAGATGTTTTAAGCCATTCTCCCATATACAAGAATATTCTATTTTAACATCACGCCATATTTTTGTTGTTATTATCATTCAGTGTAGGCGCTTGCTTGGCTGTGTGTTTGTTTTTTTTCTGTAGTTTTAGTTATTTCGTAGAATTTATAACAAGCATGTTGTTGTTGTCTTATGTGTATTAGATTTCTTAGAAAACTACACCGTTTGTAAACTACATAATAAGTAATTTCATTTACTTTTTACTGTTAATTATTTTCTTTTGAAACATAATTAAATAAAAAAATAAAATAAATTAAATAAATTACCTTTATAACAATATATTTGATTTTCCACATGGCGGTATTCTAATTTCTCACAATTTTAACCTAAACTAAAATAACATATTCTATTTCTCACAATTCTAATTTCTAATTTCTCACAATTTTAACCTAAACTAAAATAGCATAGCATAATAAAGAAACAAATACATGTCCTTTCTTTCTACTTTGTGAATTATAAGCTCCCATATGAAAAAATTATCAGGGTTGAGTGCAGATTTTAATAAGTTCACTTATACTAATACAATTTTTTTAGAGTTCATGTTAATTTCGGATAAGTGCCACAAGAGAAATAATTATAATTTTTAACATATGTATGTTCATTTTATGTGTCCGACTGAAATAGTAAAACATTGCACTTGGAGACTAGATAAGTGAAAGATGAATTTCGGCAAACAATTTTCGAGTTACACTTTCTAATTCTCAGTTTATTACAAACGTATTTAGTTTTAGTTTTTAGTGCTTCTTGTATGATTTAATTTTTCATTGCTTTGGTCCATAATGGATATACTAGTGACAGTTTGCAAAACTGGGAGTCGTATATAAGCTTTTGTTAACCACTGGGTCAATATTCTAATTTTTGTTTCAATAACAAACTAGTTTCAAGCCTTCATTAGTTTTTATACGAAATCAGTTATATGTTGATAATTTATTTTAAAAGAGAATAATGGATGTTGGTAAGCAAATCAAATTAAATTGGAAACCTAAATAATTCTTAATTTAGCTGTAAGTATATTAATTAAAAATATTAAAGTTTCGTTAAATTCAAAATTTTGCTTTTCGTCCGGCAAAACTTAAATATACCCTGAAATATTTCCTCCCATGTTTCAGCTATCCTCAAAAGGATTGATAGAACTCAAACCGATATAAATTATTCAGTTACCTTATTTCGTATAACGGGTCCCGTTTATAGTTTGAAGTTCATTCAGGGCTCCGTGCCCTCATGTGTGGCAGCATTAGGACAATTCTAATAAAATTATGCGACGCTTTTTATGCTCTGACAATAACTTCGGTAATGTCTGTACTGTTTTAGAGCTCGCAGTAGGATTTGGCGTTTTAATGTCGTGAAATTGGCTGGTGATTGTTGGAGTGATTCTTTTTTGGAGACGTTGCTTATAAAGGGTGTTTTTATAGAGGCATACAATTTTAAAGTGGAATAAAATTAAGATGAATTTTTTAAATTGACATAAAATTAATATATTTGAAAGATAATCTTCTGGAATTATAATTTAAATATGACTTCTGCCATATGAGCCCCACGGCTGACAAGGGCGTAATCTAATATACAGGTGCAACTTTAGAAAAATTTTCCCAACTTCTGTAGCCGTATATCGGCAATAACGCGCGGAACATGATTTAGTGATTTCACATATCCTCACAGAAAATAGTAGTTGGATGCTACCAAACGTTTCGTTCAACCAATCAATTGTGATATGTTAAATCACAGCTCCTGCACATCATGTTTGTTTAATTGATGAATGAAAAAGTCAGTAATCATGGCTCTATAGCAGTTAACATTCACCGCTTTTAAGCTTGTTTATTAATATTTTATATTTTAAACGTTTTCATGTGCCAAAAATGCTCACTATTGTTTTATCAATATAACGAAAAAGAGCGTTATATTGATACAGGCGCAAATATAAAGCGTTGCACTTTTTTTCAACACAACTGTAAACGGCTGTGTGCTTTAAAAGAAAAGATTTTAGAAGTTATAATATTGAGATTAAATAAAAATTCAATTTTATTTTCCATTAAGCTTAAGTACTAACAAGCAGTATCAATAGCAGCAGCAACATTAACAGCAAAACCCACAGAAGCAGCATTTAGCATGTCGCCTTATAAAACTGCAATGGTGAAAATTAAAAGTTTTTTTCAATATTTTTGTTTATATTTGCATTTGCTGCATTTCTTTATTCTACTAAAGTCTAATTAAGTACACGCATTTTTGCTTTTACAAATGTTTAAAAATCTTTTTATTAATTTTGTTATGAAAAAGTATTTGCTTTTTGAATCCCCAATAATCAAGTTTATAATTTTACTTTTAATAATACAACTACATATGTACATATCGCACCCTAAATTCAAAAGGGTCTCAACTCAAAATTTTCCAAAACTGACTTTTTTTGATAAATTAATTCACGGTACACATCTCTAACTACTGGAAAAATTTCTTTCACATCATTATCTTCTTTATCTGGAAAAATACAGTTACGTCTTCTATTTTTGTGTTAAGTGAGTTGCTTCTGCACGATGAACTAAAGAAAATTATTTTGAGTTGCGAAAGTTTTAGTATTTTGAGTTGTGCCTCTTTTGTATTTAAGGTGCGATATGTATATATTTATGAATGTATGTACGTACATTTTGTTTTTTCAGCTTTTATCTTCATAATTATTATCACCCGCAACTTCATAATTGTCATAAAATAATGAAGTTTGTTTTAAAAGAATGGCAAGGACATTTGTATAATTTTATTATATAAAAATAAAAACAAAAACTACAACAACGTAAATGAAAAGAAAGTCATTTAGACCAACAATGGCATCTTGATATCCATAAACATGCCATTATTTTGTATTTAATTATACAGTTACTGTTATGGACATGAACACTATGTTTCTCACATCATGAATACGAAGCACTACATTTTAAAGAAAACCTAAGTTCCGAATGTTTAAGAAGTTTGTAACTTTTTAGAGATTTAAGAAGCGGCTTTGAAACAAATGTATTTGTGTTTGTATTCTGGAAAATGTTGCAGCAACAGAGAAGAGGAAAAGAAAAGGTATTATTCAGTAGTTAGTCCTTCAAATTACACTGACGAATATTTTATTATTTACAAAAAAAAAAACAAATAAAAACTTCCATCCATTAAGTTGTATTTACAGTTCGATTTCCAAAATACTTTTTACCTTTTTAAAAGTAGGGGCTCCTGCAAGTATCAGTTTGAAAAATTTTTTAATTTTTTGTTTATTTATTGCTCTACTTTTGTTTCCACGATCTCTCATTTACTAAACTTTCGCATTTCCAAAGTTACGTAGCTATATACGCTACAGTATGGTATTACTCCAATCGTTAATTAATCAAATCTTGTTATGGCGACGAAGCCGATAGATAGTTGCTTAAGTTGAATCGTCAACAACACTTTCGAAAATCCTAAAATATTTTACAATTTACATTTTTGTTAACCAAATCAGAGTTTAGTGAATAAGAATAAGATGTTAAACCTTGAAAAAAAAAACAACACGGAGAAGTTTACAAAAAACACGCATGGGATCCGCAGAAATAGAAAAATTATTCGCAAAATTTTAAGGTACAAATTTAAATTTCATTCTAATAAAACGATTGTTTTTCTCTACAGCGGATAACATTTTAGTCGTTTCGTACTTAACGTTTACGTAACGCTCTAAGCTCTTTTGTAATGCTTTTGTAAGAAGTTATTATAAAATAAAATCTTTTATCAGTATATCGAAGTAGAGTTCATTGAATATAAAACATATAAAATCTCATGCGTGCATCTGTATTCTTCAATCAAAATTTGGATTAAAATAGGGAATTAATTATTTTGGATAGTAGCTGACGCTTTAGGGGTTTAAAACTGTCGCATATTGCATACATAATATTAAATATTTTGTTATAAAAAAAACATTTAGATGGAAGCTGTATAACATCAAGATACACAATTGGATAATGATAAAATTTAATTATGACATAAAGAATATTGTAATTACATACACTCACATACATATATGTACTACATACACTCAAGTATAAAAGATAATAATATATTTCTACAATAGCATTTGTGTTTTAATAAAAAGAAGATGATGCAAATCTAATCAATTAACACTTCAGATGTTATACAAGTGTTAATATTTACAAATGGCCACTACCATTCATTGATAGAGTCATGGTTTACAAATAGGATATTCGTTAACCCATTAGCGTCTTAAATCCTACAAAGGAATAGTGACATTATTTTATTACTTTTGTATAAAAATTGCTTTACACACTAGTATCGGGTGTTTTTATAGTAGTATAGAACTTTAAGCTGGCAACACTATTTCAAGTGGAGATTATGTTTTAAGCTGTCAAGTGATTTCTGTTTAGTTTGACTTGTCATTTCCACATGAATAGACTGACGTCTAAACAATGCTTCCATATTGTGCAAATTGGGCCCAAAACAAGGCTGCCGTTGAGCCTGATTATCATAAGCGAATATTGTTTAGTAATGGAACTCACTGTTGTTTAACTGTATGCGTTAATAAATAAAACTGGTGATTATTTTCAAGTGTATGTTAAGTCAATGTTGCATCTAGAAAAACTGTGGTGGGACTTATAGGCTGGTGGAATCATTGGTCTGTTGATCAGAGCGGTGTTATTCGTCGGGTTATACGGCTACAAATGTTGGAAGAAGTCATTGAAAATTATACCTCCAGCCTTGGCGGGCATATGCTAAAAGCTGTATTTACATTAAAATGCCACAAGATTATCTTTCGAATAAAGTAAATTTCATGATTATTTAAAAGCATTCATGAAACAAATTCCATTCTATAGTTCTATACCTCTATCATAACACCATATATAGGCTGGTGGAATCATATATATATATATATATATATATACTAGCGTGCCCGTGACTGCTTTGTAAGTCATTTCTTCGACATTTTTTGATCGATTTTGGTTCGCGGTATTGAAAAACAAATCACGTGAACGTGATACATATAACTGACCGTGCAAAAAACAGGGATCATTGAAAAGCAACAGGTATGGGGAACTGAAGCCATTTAAAATCAAACGGCAAATCTGGAGGAATCATAGGAATGCGTGGTTTCAACACATCTTTTAAAATTTTTGTTTCAATCACATTTTTCATAACTTTTTTGACTACTAAACGTGTCCCATTGCAAAGTCGTGGCTGGCAGATATTTCTAAGCAAAATAATTGGTACACCAACTTTCATTTGTAGGCGGTGGGGCGGCAGCCCAGATAACTCAAGCGAATTCAACATTTCGGAAGTTTTAAAATTTTGATATTTTATTATATATTAGTGAGTTTTTTTTTGTAAATATCTTCGGAACTACATAATCGATTTAAGAGATTGATATCTCGTTTTGAAAAGCATAACAACGGCTTTAAAAAATAAAATAAAAAAGAAAAAAAAAATAATAAATATTAATATGTATATGTCATTGGTGGGTTTTGCCACGCCCCTCCGCCCACAGACCAAAAATTGAACTTCACAGTGTCACCCGCCTGAATATTCTGAAGATTCTCTGAAAATTTCATCAAAATCGGCCCAGCCGTTTTTGAGTCCATTTCTTACATACATACACACATCCTCTTTTATATATATAGATAGATATATAATAACTTCGTAGTTGTAAATGTCATCTACTACGACATCATCATAATTAAAAAAATTATTTATCAGGACATGTATATTAAGTTATGAGACAGTGATTTATTTTTTAGCGTTTTTTAGATATGCATCCGATGTAAGCACGAAATGCCGATGACATGTCGGTATCGTCAATATTTTTATTATACGTAACCAGTAATTCAGTTTTATAAGCTATTTCACTACTTTCAAAGTATTTTCTAGTCGAAAATGAAACGAATTTTCGCATTTAAAGTCAACTGTTTCTAAAGATTTAGTGTTCAATTTAGTTAATTAACCTTAATGTAGCTTTGTATGCCAAAGCTATTGTAAAAATCGCAACCCCGATACAGTCCTTGAATTTGAGGAATACTGAAAGATGATTCCATTCTAAACTGTTATTCTAAAATATTTAGGGCCTCAGATCTGCTTGTTTTTTTTTTTTTTTTGTTATAAATTTTTATACTTAAACTTATAAAAGTACTTCTTTTTTAAATGAGTTCTGTCGTATCTGAGGGAATATTTTCCATTGAAGATTGTGTTTAAACAGGCTTCTGAAATAGTCTTTCTCCCCAAATTTTAGAATGGGTTGCTTGTTTATATTATAAAAATCGATTTTTTATAAAATAAATAGGTGACCAGAAAATACACTTATTTTCTCGAAATTCCTATTATTTATGGAGATACAGCCATTTTAAAATTATAGATATAACTAAAAGAAATAGAGAGTGTTTTGTTTCTCTTTACGTTTCGACGCATTTTGTTTTTCGTCATTATTTTCGTATTTGTAAACTTTTTTGTGAAGATAAAAAAAGAATCTGTTTTTGAACAAAAACAAAGCGGTGAAAATAGCAAAAGACGAAAGGAGAAGGAAAAGTGATGGCGCAATGGGGCGCTTCAACAGAGGAAGGGACCAGATCTTTTTCCTTTTTTGTTGAAATTTAAATTTTGCTTTACTGATGCCATTGTTTTAACCTATGTTGCAAAAGTTATTACATTGGTTGGAGTATAGCAAAATAGTTGTCAAATTTGGATTTATTTATTGTTATGAGAAGACGATCAAAATTGAAATATGTGGGTTAAGGGCCAATTTTTTCTCTGTATATGCTCACATTTGTCTCCTTCAGCCGGATATTTCAACCATATGCGAGACTTAGGTATCTGAAAATGTTGATCCATAGAGTTTTTACTTCCTGGGTACCACCTACTGTCACTTTTTAATTTCCATCGGGGCCTTGGATTGTATATGTGCAATGAAGTTGTATACCAGTGCCAGTAACCACTGGCCACATATGACCCTGAATTTAGCTGCCTCGGGGTTAAATTCAGGATCAGATCACATCTCTTGCATTTCGGGTTTCTCTACAGAAGTCCAAATACGGGAAGGGAAAAAACCTTAACTGGCTTCGATTCTTTTTCCGACCCCATATTGAAGATTCTCGATAGTTGCCTGAACAGTGAAATTCTTGTTTCTGGTGACTTCAATATCCACAACTGTTCTTGTCTTCGCCATTCAAGCCATTCAACTATAGAAGATCAGTATGTTGAGATATTTGCCACGCACAATCACCTTGTGCAATTAGTAAATGAGGTAACACATATTTCTTGTGTTGAAGGGTACCACAGTAATACGCTCGATCTTTTTCTAACTTCACACCCCCAAAAGTATGAAATTAGTGTTCGTGCAAATCTCGGCAATTACGATCACTGCACCATCTCCACCTCCTTTTCATATTTAGAACTTCACAACGTTTCGAAGTCAGCTGCTGAACGTTTATATTTATGAGAAGGCTCGCTAGAACGAGCTGAAGAAATTTTTTAGGCAATTTAATTGGGAACTATGTTTCTTGCATGCCATAGTGGAAATGGTTGCAAACATCGTTTTGTTTGGAATGAAAAATTTTATTCCATCCAAAAAAATTTCGATTAAAACCAGATCGTTGTTTTGGTTTAATCAGGCCTGCAAAAATGCAGTCAGATCAAGAGAGATCAGATCTGGCGTGGAAACAAACACGCAGATACTGATTCGCTAAGCAAAAGGGTAAGATCTTCATGTGCTAATATACTAAGGCTCATCTGTATGATGAGCACCTTCGTGCTACCCCGAGGAGTAGTAAGAGCTTTCAGTCATTTGTTAAATGAGAAAGGAATAATTTTAGTTCGTCAATTTCAACTATTTTAAAGAATGGCCAAATATTTATTGCCCCGGTTGATAAAACTAACCGTTTGGCTAGTGTATTTGCAAATAATTTTTATTTGCCGGAAAGCAATCAACCACCGACCACACTCGACAGAGTATCCGTTACTGTGCCGAAGTTTAAAAAGAGTTTAGTAGATCTCAACGTCAACAAGTCTCCTGGGCCGGATGGTATAGCAGCACTGGTTTGAGCACAGTGCTCTTCGGCGCAAACACGTCCGTTAGCAGCCGTTTTTAGCACGTTGTGTCATGTAGGCAAATTTCCAAAGTGTTGGAAGGTTGGTAATCCCCAAAAAAGTGAGGCAAACAACCTTGAAAATTACCGCTTAATTGCAATTTGTTCTACAAGGTGATGGAAAGTATGATTAGTTTTCATCTTGTAAGGTACTTGGAGTCCAACAGCTTACTTAGCGACCAACAGCATGTTTTCCGTAGGGGGCACTGTACGGGCGACTTGCTGGCTTTTCTATCGGTACAATGGTGCAACTCCATACATCAATTCGTAGAGAGTAAGGTGGTGGCTCGATTTATATCGAGTTTTCTCTGGAATCGCACTATACGAGTTGTTAAAGATGGAATTTCATCAAACGAGTTTAAGATTAATTCAAGGGTACCGCAAGGTTCCGTTTTTTCTCCTACCGTATTTCTTATTTTTCTAAATGACCTGAAATAGACCAAACCAGTTAGAGGTGAGTTCCAAAAGGCAGAACATGAATGATACGCTCAATCGCGATCTCACGGCGATCTAGGAATGGGGTCGTGCGAACAGAGACGATTTTAATGTCCCTAAGACGCAATGTTGCATGTTTACGCATAGATCTGTGTTCGGAAATGGTGGTATTACGGAATCGGAAGCTCTTGGTGAAAACTCAGTGTGATGTTCGATAGACTAAACATTTTTCAGGTTTC
Organism: Trichopoda pennipes; assembly: GCA_030448955.1. Classification (NCBI taxonomy): domain Eukaryota; kingdom Metazoa; phylum Arthropoda; class Insecta; order Diptera; family Tachinidae; genus Trichopoda; species Trichopoda pennipes. The sequence goes on from JASKUP010000042.1 coordinate 10,340,328, forward strand.
TAAAAAAGATTTCAAGTGTATCGGTTTTCTAAAACGGTGTAGGATATGCCGCTTTGGGCTTTACTGTATGGTATGCTATGTGGTTAGGAGGCGTGATTGGGTCGTTTGTTGTCGAAGATAAAACTGGAAATGCGGTAACTGTAAATGGATCACGCTATCGCGAGATGCTAACAACTCAATTTTGGCCTATTATTGACAACGTGGATATTACAGAGATGTAGTTTCAACCGAACGGTGCCACGTGTCACACAGCCAATGAAACGATTAATATATTGTAAACCATATTTACCTATCAGATAATTTCACGACAATCAGCAGTTAAGTGGCCAGCCAGATCGTGTGATTTAACACCACTGAATCATTTTTTATGGAATCGATTTCAGCCTTAAAACTCATAATTCAAGATGTGATTTACGAAATAGGACCACCATTTTGCGAAAAGGTGATTAAAACCTTTGATGAAAAAATCCACATCTGTCGGCGTGGTCGTGGTGGATATCATAAATTTTATAATTGCCGAACTTTTCTCTTGGTATTATAATAAAAATTTGAATCGTCTTAATCGAAATTTTGTGTTCTATTTGGTTTTAGTAAACAAATTTCTTGTTAAAAATATTTTAAGTTCCTTTTAAAGTAAGTAATTTATTCATTGGAATCATTTTCAATCTAAGTAATTTTATTTTGTATAGAAAAACAAAAAAGGTAGATGAACATTTTTTAATACCAAGCATTTTTGTGTTCTTTCCTAGCAAGACGATAAAGATAATAACCGACTGTTGAAAATCCAGATCTACAGATAATCTAAGTAATTTTATTATTTGTGCTTGATTCCTTTAAATAAATATTTCGTGATATTCTCACGAAATATTTATTACAAAAATTTTTATTTAAAGGAATCAAGCACAAATAATAAAATTACTTAGATTGAAAATGATTCCGATGAATAAATTACTTATTTCCATTGCATGTGCCCGTTGCTTTCTTAGAAATTTTTTGTAAAATTTTTTACAAATATTTTTTATTTTCTGAATTTTCAAATTACATATGAATGGTTTCCAATGGCAACCCTTATGTAGAAATGATTGAAAATAAACGATGTTTTTTGTTGTTTTGAAATGTTTTGCTGTGTTTGTATAGAAGTGTTTTTGAGTCTTGCTGTCTATGCTATGTTGATTTTATGGAAAAATTCTCATGGAATCAGTTTGGCTTTAGATATAAGACTTTTAGGTTTTTCTATACAATATTGGGGTAAAATTCACTGATGAGCTTTGTGAGCGAAAGTGAAATTGCAATATGGATATGCTCTCCCCCGCGGTAATACATTTCAAATATTTTTTATTTTTTATTTTTATTGAAATACATAAATGTTTTATGAGAATATCATAAAATGTTTAGTTTTTAATAAAAATTTTTGTAATAAATATTTCGTGAGAATATCATGAAATATTTATTTAAAGGAATCAAGCACAAATAATAAAATTACTTAGTTCCTTTTAAAGATTTTAATTTGATTTGAACCGTTTTGATTTTGATTACTTTCATCAAAAAAATATTAAGTATATTTTTGAACCATTTTCTATTATTGGTTTTTTGTTATAAATACATTTTGGAAAGTTGCTTATCTAATCAACAAGTATTTCGATTTTTTCGTACTAATCTACTTAATACACATTATCATATCACAACCATTCACTTAGAGTTAATGTGTGAAAAATTCAACCCCTTTTAACCGCTTTAAAAGGCAATCAAAATATCAATAAAATTTAACACATAAAATACAAATAGGGTTCATAATAATATGAGCAGATGAATATTTTCATTTGTAAACACATACCGAGACACATACATATTTAATAGTACCTTTGCTATTGTTGCTGTTATTGTTGCTGACTTTTTACTTCATACACTCAAAATACTATAAGTTAAAAACAAATATAAAAAAAGCAAATCGATTTGAGGCAAAAAAATTATAAACAAACGAAAAAGAAGAGTGTAAAAATGCGGGACTTTCAAGCCAATTTCAATTAAATTAAAAGTGCCTGCTTAAATAGAAAATATGTATTTTTAACTTCTACATATCGCATAATATGAGTACCCAACCTTTCACTCTTTTTGTTGGTCTCAAGTCAATTGAATTCGCCAACCGCTAGCCACTTGAGTTTGATTAAAATATTTTATTTATTTATTTTTGAATTGTGTACATATGTATGCGTATGTATGTGTGCTTGGATATGTGTAAGTTTGGTGAGTAGTCTTAATTTTATACGCTATTTTTAAAAGTTTTAAACCGTTAAATAAATCACTAATTTCGACTTAGTATACCATTTTTCTCTGCACTGTAGCTGGAGAGTGTATAAAATGGGTAAAGTGGACAAATTGGAGGTAAGGAAGTAAATTGACTTAATACACACTCCTTTTTTGACAACTTCAGTTTTATTTATATGCAAAGTAGAAATATTGGAATAATTAATGAAATATGATGTTGGGCAAATGCCCAGCTTTAGCACATCGACAGAAGTCCGCTCTATTTATAATATGCACAAAAACTTTGCTTAACTCGTCAAAGTTCATTTTCCAAAGCATCAATTGCGGGTTGTTCATTTAAACCCGGTCTTTCAAATGGCCTCAGAGAAAATATCCCAGCAGCGTTAAATCACAAGAACGAGGCGGCCAATTAATATTGGCAAATTAAGAAGCTACGCGGCCGGAAAATTTTTGAGTCCATAACTGAATTGTTTGCGTGTGTGTCTTGCTGAAACCAAAGGTCACTGATATCAACAATAGGCAACTGGGGCCACAGAGTATTAGTTATCATGGTTTAGTTGCGTGGAGAAATCACGCAGACGGCGTTTCCTTGCGCATTTACGAAAAATACGGGCCGAGGATGCCGGCTGACTGCAAACCGCATCATATGGTCACTTCCTTAGGATGTAATAATTTTTCAAGGACTAATTGTGGATTTTGTAAGCTCCATATGCAACAATTTTGTTAGATTATATAACCGCCAAACAGAAAATTCACAAACGTTTGACGTCTGTCGACTTATTTTCTTGAACGAGTCGAACTTTATAAGTTCAACACTTTGTTGTACGGCGGCTATGTTTGCTACACTACGGCCACTTTGAGGGTGTTGTTTTGGTTAATTGTCAGCAACAATACCGTAATCAATTTACGCACAGCGGTTTTAAAAGCAGTCTGATTACGAGGAAAAGCTACTTGAATTTTACGTAGTGAAACGTAGTACTAAATAAATGTCCTAAATAAATGCCAAAGGATGGCAGCTGAATTCTTGGCATTTAATGATTTGATAGATAATTTACTTTCTAGCCTCAAATTTTTATACGTGATATATACGGTTTTATTTTGAAAGCCAAAGATTTCCTAAACTATCAAAGATAATGCACGTGTTTAGCAACGATTTCGAGCTTAGTAATAGCTATCGCCGGAATTTAAAGTTCCCAAACACAAAATAAGTAATAAGCATCGGAGTTAGCTGCCACACATGCGTAGTGTACTAACTTAATTATCGCAGATCCGTCTTTCTAACGAGCATATTGTTCATATTTGAAGCTGAAGTTGAAGCTTTGCATTTATTTCCATTTTTTTTATCAAATCACGTCTTGTGGAGTGTTTCTCAAACTTTTAAAATCTTCAGCAAAAAAAGGTTTCGAACCGTCTTTCAAAAAATTATCTCATTAACCAACTAATAATCTTTCTTCAAAATTCGGTTATCTGCGTGCAAGTCATAACGAAATGAGGAAAAATTGAACCAATTGGATGTGCGAAATAAAATACAAGCCATTTAAATAACTAAACAGACGCAGTAGGCGAGTGCTGGTGAAATTCGAATCAAAGACTCGCGAACAGCTAATAAAATTTTACAGTGATAAAAGTATGTTAATAGTAGCGCTTCTTCAATATGTTTCTTTCTCTCTTTTCTCTCTTTCTGTCTTCTGCCCAAATATTTTCTATTGAATTTAATCGTTAAGAACAAAAATTATTATAAAATTAGTGTTTTGTGGTTTTTCTACGTTAATTTCTGTTAGATTATTTTAATAAATATTTTGTGATATTCTTATATGTTTATTATTAAATATATATATATATATATATATATATATATACATATATATATATACATATATATATATATATATATATATATATATATATATATATATATATTTGAAATGTACTACTGCGGAGGAAAAAATATCCACATGGCCATTTTACTACTGCTCAATAGCTTATCAGTGGATTTTACATCAAATTTTGTAATTTTTTATAGAAAATTCAAGAGTCTTATTTGTTTTAGTTTTTAAAAATTACTACAAAATATAAATTTTATTTAACTGGTAGACTTCTTGTCATCCCTTCCTCTAGACACGGCTTTTTACTTTTAGTCCGCTGTCAGATGCTTAACACTAGATTTACCAACAATTTTACCTACCTATTTATAACTAAACCAGTCATTTTGACTGTATTTGAAAAATTATGTTTTATAAGTTAGTGCTTTACCTTCTTGAGGGATTTATAAAAAGTATTGAAAAATATTTAAAATTGATAAAAAATATAAGTTTTATTTTAGTTTTAATGAAAATTATCAAAGCTTGGTACATGTTTTACAAATTGAAATTTTTTGGTGCATTTTCCACACACATATTTCTTGCAGACTTCACAATTTATTGTGGTTTTGTTGTTATTACAAAGTCCTATTTGGCACCATTTACGAGGTGGGCTGGCTTGATGGAATGTTGTTGGACTGTGAATTTCACTTACCCTTCCTTTACTTGATGACAGATAATCAGACGTGAGCTCTTCGGCCAGGCGAAACAAAAAATTTTTCCTAAAAATATTTTTTCCCGTTATATTTTTATATAAAATTCATTAATTGATTCCGGCTAAATCTAAAATATTGAAAAAGGCTTGAAGGGGCCACCTTCTGGATCCTGATTTCACACTATACTTCCTTGCTGTTTGATCCGTCACATCAACACCGAATTTGGTCGTATTATAAAAAGATATGGTTTCAGGAAGTTTCTTCGAATTGGTGTCAATTTTGACGCCTTTGTGCTTAGTACTCAATAGAACAACTTTTTTGTTGGGCTTACTCTTATAGACTGTAAGTGTACAGTCATTTGTTTCATATAGAAACGTTGAAAAACGTTCCATTCCATCTTTTTTTTCTTTACAAGCTTTTGGAAGCTGCCGTTTGTTGGAACGTACTGTTCCAACCAATGCAGTATTGTTGGCCAATAACTTAGAAGCCAAAGGAAGGCTGGTAAAAAAATTGTCAGTTGTCACACATCTACTAAGGTTCTATTAGTTTTGTTACAACAAATTCACTGAGAGGAGTTGATAAATTTCGGTTTCCATCTTTTCCTAAATAGGGAAAGCCATTTACGACATATTTTGTTTCAACATCAGACGCCAGCCAGAATTTTATTCCAAATTTATCTGGTTTGTTCGGCATGTATTGTGTGAATCTCCATCTAGCCTTTGTTGGAAACAGTTGTTCATCTACTGTTATGAATGCTCCTGGCTTGAAACAGTTTTGACTATTGTCGATAAACTTATCTCAAACTGTAGACACAAGCGCAAATTTATCCGTTTGTAGTCGTTGACTTCTTTCATTTCTTTTGTCAAAGCGAATAAATCGCAAAATTTCTGTGAAATCATTCCTGCTCATACTTTTGGAAAAAAAATCAGGACCCCATTTTTTATTCCATAAATATGATAACTTGAGACCTTTTGCTTCATATGCACCACGGCCAAATAAATTTTCAATTAAAGCTTTTAATTTTTCCTGTGTAAGTGTCCACTTTTTCCCTAAAACTCTAGAGGCTTCTAATCCAGTGCAGTTTCTTATATGCTCTAGTATAAGATGATCAATCAGTAGTAAGAATGCACTGCTTATCTCTTCTTCCATTATATTTCTTTTAGCATGTGCTGTAGGCCCAGATAAATCTTTGAATATACAATGACTTGGTAACCTTCCAACGGCACCTCCTTCTTCTAATTTTTTTCAAATAGTGCCATTTGCAGAAACTTCAATTTGGGTATTTTCCTCTTCAGAGCTCGAAGAATGCCGCATACGTCTTCGCTTTTGCATTTTATGAAAAATTTCATTGTCTTCTTCGTCGCTCGATTCATCTCCATTACTTTGATCAAGTTCCTCGTTATCACTGCTCTCAATATGAATACTTTCATTACAATTATCGCTTGTATCACTTTCGTTTCCCAAAAATTCACACTCACTATCATACATGTAGTCATCTCCTTCAACGTCTGAACATTCAGAAAGTAAGTCTTGTATCTCTTGCAATTTCAATTTTGTTCGTTTTTCCATTATTCAACTAGTGGGTAATAAATAATAGTAATAGCACTAATAAAAATAAATATTTATTTCAGACACGTAAAAGTTCACACTGTAAAGAACATAAGTCAATATTTGAATGATGATGAACCAAATTTTTATACCAAATTTATAATATAATGCGGCGAAAGATGGTGAATACTCGAAAAAGATATGTTATACACATAGATAAATAGAAAAAACATTTTAGTCGTTTCCCCCATAGTAAGAACTTTCCCAAAATTTGAAGAATATATTGCATTTGCACATTAATCTATAAAAACTCATACCAGTCAAAATGACTGGGTGCGGTATAAGTACCAGAAATAGAAAATTTTTTTTTTCTGTTGGTAAAAAATCGAAATAACTTATTAAATTAATTGTATTTGATCGTTTTCATAAAAGTCATATAGTAGTTGAAAAAAAAACATATACAGAGTAAATATTTATGAAATAAAAGGTTATACCAGTCATTTTGACTGGTGTGGTAAATCTAGTGTTAATCTAAAATATTTTATAATTAATTGCAGTGCTTTTTTCATTGCTTTTATTTAAATATTTTTTCCTTCTTACCTTGCAAGTGTATGCTCATCTAATCTTATAACATCATTTCAATAACTGCATTGCTTTTGTCGTAAAACATTAAGGAGATGGAGCAAAGTGATAGAAAAGCTTGAGGCTATAACAACTCTGGACATATCTGTTTTAAAGCAGCACTGCAGCGTTTTTGGTGTCAAACATCAGAATGAATTGATGCTGGTGATTGACAATGGCTGGAATAGAGCCGAAGCGTTCATTAGCCACGCTTTAGCATTCTAGCCACATAACTCTTCCATATAGATATAACATTAAATTTAGTTGTAGTTAGTATTAAGTATAAACTTTGTGATTATTATCAATTAGATTAATAAAAATTTGAATTATTTTTAGCCTTTTAAAATCCAGTTGTAAATTTATATTTTATTTTTCATCTTAAAACTATAGTTAACCTTGTATTCATGAATTGTAGGTGCGCCATTATTAGGCTCTTTGATTGGTTTGGAACGATTGTGTTTGCGGCCATCATCACGTTTAACACTTAACGTTGAAGGAACAAAGCATGTAGCAATTCTAGATGAAAAACAAATATTTAGGAACTGAATTTGTTTTTAATACTTTTCATAAATGAAATTATTAACTTTTATTAAATATGAAATAATCTTTTAACGGTCTTTTTAAATAATTCAACGATTTTATTTTTTTCGATATTTCGCTTTCCTGTGGAAAGCTTCTTCAGGAAATTATTTTTTATTATTTAATTATTAACCTAATATTGGGTTTTGCTGTAATTGTTGTGACACCTTTTCTGTCCTTATTTTGAAGCTGCTTATTTTTGTGATCAGCCTTGCGGTGGTACTGGTATACGTATTCCCATACGTGACAACCAGGTCTAGAGCCAGGCGGAGGTCGTGGTGGCATAAGTATACCAAATGTATACATACGACAGTTAATTTCCGATAAGATGGGCCTTCTAGAAATGAAAGCTACCCCGGTAGGCTAGTAGGTAGTGTACTTAGTCTACCAATCTATTGGTGGTTGTTTTTACTACAAAAAAATAAGAGCTTAAAGGCTATGTAACTATCCTTCTACTTTCACCCCCCACCTATCCCATATCTTCTCTATCCCTTTCTAAATATTGCAGCACGGTTGTGACTAAATAGGAATTGTAATTGAAGTGCTACTTCTCTTTAAAAAAGAAATACCTGGTGGTCGCTGTGGTAGGCAAAACATTTACTGAGTAAATTTAGAAGCATAGATGCTTTCACCAGATTTGCTGCATGTGAGGGTACTGCTGCTATTTTATCTGCTGCATCCGAGTCTTTTCTTTTTCTTCTAGATGAACCACTCTCCTCTTCATTTTCTAAATTTTCTAAACGTTTCGAATCATCAAATTTCTAATTATTATTACTTTCGTGTCATTTTCTTCTACTTTACCGGCTGCTACTTTCTCTTTATGCACATTTTCCATATCTTTTATGATGTCGTCAATATTTTGTGCAGATATGGCTAATATTCGTTGCTGTAATGTATTTGGTTTTGGCAGCACCTTATTTGGTTATGATTTTGGCACATATTTTTCTAATGTGACGTCATCATTTTCCGCGTCTCGGTCGATGTCCGGTTAGTTAGTTAGATCTGGTGGGAATATGGGAACGCCTAAGGTTTGTTTCTTCTTGGGTTCGTCCAACTTTTCAGAAAGTTTTAAGACCTAAAAATTTTAAATTGTAGAAAGTATTCTTAGAATACATTATTATTCATTGACTTTAACATTATGACTTAATGGTATACTTATGTCTTAAATGGTATACTGGACTTACACGCTGGTTGTGAAACTAATTTTAATATTTGAATTCGTTATTTGGTGTAAGGCTAACGGGACAGGGAATCTTATGAAGCTTTTAGCAAAGGCCGAGAGATTGTTATCATATATTGATAAGTGTTACTCACTAGCCATTTAGAATTATGTGATAGTAATGCAAGTAAGGATATAGTCAGATTTATTATAATAATCGAATAACATACTGAGGATTTGCGTCTAAATAATAAACCATATTAAAAATGTATGTTATAGGAAAAGTTAAAGCATCAGCACAATTGATGAGAAGAGAACCCTGAATTCTCGGGATCGAGAGTTATAAGTGATTATTAAAAAATACCAAATGGAGATTCGCGTTCTTAATTGCACCGATTTGGCAACAGTGTTCTTAAATTACAATGTTTTTTTTTTAAATGGTCCCATTTTGCGATACCAGTCCCTTGTACTCTACCCACCTTCTATGGAAAGGGTATAGTATAAGGGGCTATTATTTTTCATAGATACAAGCAAACATTTCTTTAATGTAATAAAAAGCTAAAGTTAAATTATAAGATCAATAAAGTTGCAATCATGCTTCGATGCAGTGGCACATAAATTCTTAAATAAAGGTTGCAACTAAGTTTTTCAAGATTCTCGGTTGAAAATGTTTATAGATCTCCAAATTTATAGCTTTAACTAAAAATATCCAACAGATAAAAATTAGATTTTTTCTCATTTAAGGTATAGTTTACAAACATTAAAAAGTACTCATAAATTGATGCACGATTGCAGCTTTCATGTGCATTTGAGGCAACTAATAAAACTCAAAAACAAATACCAGCAACATCCTTCAATTAGCGGTTTTCCTTACGGCAACAACATCTTTAATCTTTCTGCCACAAGTGCACATGTTCATATGAATTTGAATGTGAAGCGGTGAATGTTGTAACAAGTGGTACGTGACATTTCCTAAATCTCTTCTAGTTTGCATTCTCATACATGAATTGTTTTTGTTTTTTGTTCTTGTTTTTTGTACCCCATACAAAAAAATCGTCATTTTAGGGCAATTTGTTTTTAATACTTGTTGTATGTTACATGAATTTGAAAATGCATTTGTTGCATCATTGTGCTGCATCACAATGGGAAATGCATTTGTATTTTTAAATGCATCTTTAGTCTTAAGTAAATAAATTTGCTTTGAATTGTTACAAATGCATCAAGAATGCAATCTCCTAAAGATAAATTTATACTTTTGCAATGCATGCAGAAATTTAAATGAGTTATTTCAGTTGTGGAAATTTGAAAAATAAATTCATAAAATTTGTTACAAAGAGATGAAACTTTGAATATAAAAATGTGTAAGGGATGCTTCCATTTTGTTCCACACCAACATTTTTAATTGTTTTAACTTGGCGACTAGTTTGATATAACTAAAAATGCCACCTTCCTCTGTCTGCCTAGGTATTTTTTGTACATTCCAAAAGACATTTAAAAACTATTTATTTTATCTTCGAAATTATTGAACTAATAAAATTTATATCTTAAATCTAACAGTTGTGCTTCACCAAGTTCATCTGGTACCCGAAAGTGTAAATCATATTTCGGCCAACAAAAATTGTTTCCTCTTAGTAGAGTGCAACAATGATCGTTATGTGTTTGGGGGGTTGGTATATATTTTAAGCTTCCTCGTATGCGTTTTTGCATGGTTTACGATTTCGCCAAGGGAATTGATGTTCTTGTAATATGCAAAAGATCTGCAGCAATCATTGGTAAAGTTTTAGTTTGGCGGTTTTGAATTTAAATTCAAGCCATAGCTAAATTCAATTCCATTGCTATATAACCGTTCTTAATTCCCGCACACCATATAGATTTTAGAGTCGCATTATAAACTAAAAGTTAATAGCACTCACAGTTTCTACCAATGAGTCAGTTTATTTGTATATCTTTTGTGTGCTAGCTTTGCTTTTATATAACTTTTCTAATTTAAACGCCTATCCAGATGAATACCGAGAGCTGAAGCATTATTTAGTTATTTTTTCTAATAATACACAGGATTTGTTTTTCGAATAATACATCTCCAGCTAAAGTAAAGAAGTATCTTTCTGTTTATATAAATGAACGACCACATAAATAGCTTTCTAGTAGCATTTCTATAAGTTTTTAAGGAGGTTTAGTTTTAATTAAAAAAAAAACCTCGATGACATATTTTGTCAGACATCGATTAAAAACGCAGAATAGTATTTTTTCCTTAAAGGATTTTTATGTCGTTTAATAACCTGTATGTTTGGTTGATGATGCTATATTGTTCTTAAATCCAAAGGACTCGGAATATATAGCTTCACATTTAAAATAGATTCCAGCTTGAGTATAATAGTTTTTCAAATAACTAATATATGGTACTTTATGAAGGTTCTCTAGGTACTTTATAAAGGTTGCCTAACAGGTAGTCTATGAAATTTTTCTGCCATTCTATAGAAAAGCATTTTTTTGTTTTTTTATTATTATTATATATTTATTTGCAATCTGCCTATTGTAAGCAAATGGGTTAAGTTAGCAAAAATAACATGTTTGATTGCTTTCAATTGAAAACAAAAATTTAAGTTACTTATGAAAATAGTATTTACATATATAGAGTTAAATTAAATAATTAATATTATAAACATTATAAATTTTTATTTATTATTATACTCTCATTTCGTTACGAACGTTAGTTAAACTTAAATGTAAGGGAGATCAGGGATATGATTTCGTTTGAGCCTTCTAACTTCGTCAGTCTCATCTAAAAGTGTAATTGCTAGTATGTTTATATGATTACTAAGCCTTTCTAAATAATTGGAGCTGAATCTTCTAATTTCGGATTTAATAAAAGGTATTTTCAGGTCGTTGTGAAGAGCTTTGTTCGTTACATAAAAATGAGCATTCGTTATAGACCGCAAAGTTTTGGAATGGAATCTTTGCAATATTTCTATATTAAAATTACTACCAGCGCCCCATAACTCTGCGCCATAAGTCCATAGAGGTTTTAAAATAGTTTTGTAAGGCAGAACCTTATTCTCCATAGAAAGTTTAGATTTACGGCTCACAAGCCAGTACATTTGCTTAAATTTGATGTCAAGTTGTTTCCTTTTCGCGCTTTTCATGTGAGTCTTCTGTCTAAATGTAAGTCCAAGTTTTTGACAGTGATCACACTAGGAATTAAAGTGCCATTGAGAAACACAGCTGGGCAATTTTTCCTTCTTGATGTAAACGTGATGTGACTTGACTTTTGGGTGTTAATAACAATGTTCCATTTTGTTAGCCAATCGTAAAGACTATTTAGCTGCAGCTGTAAAATTCTAGAAGCCTCTGTGGAGGTTTCTCTACAACATAAGAGTGCTGTGTCGTCTGCATAAGTAGCCACTGTTACACATTCTTTTTTTCGGCATGTCATAGGTGTATATAGTATATAATATTGGTCCAAGGACGCTTCCTTGAGGGATTCCAGGATTCAATTTTACAAATATGAGAAAAATCTTTGTTGACTCTGACGAAGAAACATCTGTTTTTAAATATGATAAAAAGAATAAATAAAATTGAGCAGAAAGCAGGTTTATTAATTTGTATAAAAATCCCTCATGCCATACTTTATTAAAAGCCTGCTGAATATCCAAAAATTCAGAAGAACAGAATTTTTTATTTTCAAAAGAATCAGATATCACCTTCATTACTGGGGGCAGTTTAACTCAGCAATTGATTTTTCAACATCTCGAATACTAAATCTAAGCAGAATTGCTGGTTTAACATTTTCCTAGCTTACCTCACCTGTGTCCTTCGACATATTCAGGCTACAAGCTAATTTTAAATATTAGAAATTTAAATTACATAGGAGGCCTACAGCTATCGGTTTTTTAAGATTTCTGCTTATACACCACAACGACTAGTTTACCATGGACATGAAAACGTTTTGAAACATAGCAAGTGTGAGTCAGATAACAAAATATCAATAAGACTGCGTTATAGTTGGGTTTACAAAAGCATCTGGCATCAGCTTTTGTGATTATTCACAGTCTAAATTAATATAAATTATTTTCGAACATTTTAAAGTACAATTTATTTACTGTCTGTAAATTGATAATTTTAAAGAAATTTTCGCATCATTACACATCACTTACATTACAAAACTGACATGTCAAATGTAAAAAACATGCTTCAAAGTTTTAACTAAGAGTTTATTTCTGGTAGTAGTATTGTTTTAAATATTAAATTGTTTTCTATTTTATTATATAACTGATGAAGCAAGAAAAACTTATATATTAAAAATAATGAAATGTACCCTGTAGGCTAGTAGGTAGTGTACTAGCTTGTCAGTATGGGGGTTGTGGGTTCGATTCCCAACGAAGACCTAGAATTTTTTTACAACAAAAATAAAAGTTGACTGTCGGTGGAGCTGCTTAGCGATGAAGGCATAATCACTGGTCGTTGTGCTGTCTTTACTTTACTTTCACTACCTGCTTCATCTCTTCTCTATCCCTTTCCTAAAGAATGTAGCAAGGTACTTGACAAAATAGGCATTGTTGCCTGAAGTGCTATTTCTCTTTAAAGAAAAAAAACAGTCATTTTCAAAGTAAGCGTGTGAGTTTTACTAAGTGTTAACAAAAATAAAGTAATAATTGTTAAGCAGCAGGAAGACCCCGTGGACAATTACGGCTAGCAATACTAAAGGTGAACACTGCCATCAAAATAGCGTTATTCGAATCAGTAATAATTTAAAAAAATACCTTTATGGATAGGATAGGTGGAAGTTCCAACTATCATAATAAAGTGAAATGACTTTATTACAATTTACAGCGTTTATGTACAGCAAAGTCTCGTCTCAATGGGTACCATTTCTTTGTTATAGCTGATATAGTAACACAAACTCATTAAATTTTGTTTTTTTCTTGGCCCAGCACTCTGCTACTCATGCCATTGTGTATTGCGCCAAAAATAGAAAATTAGGTTATTGGGAGAGAAAAGAGGGAGTAGAATTTGAGGACATTCGATTTGAATTTTTCTACATTGATGGTGACAGGAAAGACCTTTGGAGGGAGTTTATTAAACATACAAACTGTTCTGCTAAAAAACGAATTTTAGCCGTAATGCGTAGTGCGATTTACCGGCCAGTCAACCACAATTTGATGGGTTCTTAACGAAAAGCGTGTTAAACAAGTTCCCAAATTGGATTAGAGCACGTACTGTAACGACACGCTTTACCTGGCTGCTGGGGTATACTCAGCGGCGTCCAGGGTCGTGTTTTGTCGTGGGGAAAAAAATAAAAAAACCCGTGGTTGCTCAGGTTTACTTAGTTTTTATTTTGCCAATACTTCTCGTCTTGATGGCAGCTCGTTGTCGGCTTCGTCTACTTTACACTGGTGTGGGTGTATGGGTGCGGCAGTGTCCGTAGTCTGGGTCCGACATATACCGGTCAGTGGCGTTTCGTTTGGAGCACAGTTCGGTGAATTGGCCGTGTGACCAAGGGAAATAACCAAAAACACTGTAGGCTGGGCTGGGTCAAAACCTCCGCTCAACTGTCCAATGCTCTGGTCACCCACTATGGTGACAGTAAATACAAACTCCGCTGGGTCAAAACCTCGGCTTCGTTTGTGACCGAGCCACAGTTCAATATGCCGTGTGTCCAAGGGAAATAACCAAAACACTGTAGGTTGGGCTGGGTCAAAACCTCCGCTCAACTGTCCAATGCTCTGGTCACCCACTATGGTGACGGTAGACACAAACTCCACTGGGTCAAAACCTCGGCTTCGTTTGTGACCGAACCACAGTTCAGTTTAGTATGACGTGTGTCCAATGGAAATAACCAAAACACTGTAGGTTGGGCTGGGTCAAAACCTCCGCTCAACTGTCCAATGCTCTAGTCATCCACTATGGTGACGGTAGACACAAACTCCACTGGGTCAAAACCTCGGCTTCGTTTGTGACCGAGCCACAGTTCAGTATGTCGTGTGTCCATGGGAAATAACCAAAACACTGTAGGTTGGGCTGGGTCAAAACCTCCGCTCAACTGTCCAATGCTCTGGTCACCCACTATGGTGACGGTAGACACAAACTCCACTGGGTCAAAACCTCGGCTTCGTTTGTGACCGAACCACAGTTCGTATCTCAGGGTATAAACTCGGCTGGGTCAAAACCTCTGCTTTGTTTATAACCTGACTGTCTTACCTAACAGCCTAAAATATGATAAAATATTACCTGTTGTCCCGCCGCCGGCTGCACACAAATTGCCATTTTATTCATGGTGTTTGCCCTTTTATACTTATGCTGCCAACACACAGCTATACACAAACACACATACACCATAATGGCAGTCTATGTATACCATAGCCGATGGCTGTATTCACCACCAACCATCAGATGCTGCTTAAAACAGCTGTTGGCTGTATTCACCACCAACCATACTTCCAGATGGCGTTGCCAAACGAGCTGCCGTTAAATACAAAATTATAAATTAAAATTACTTAAACTAAACATAATTCATTAACTTAATATTAACTTAATTAAAAAAAATAAAGACATTATTTTCCTAAAATTAGCAAGATTGATAAATTCATATAACAAAATTGGAATTCAGATAAAATAGATGAAATATCATTTATGATTGCACAAATCACAAAATATATATGCTTAAAAATAAAAATACATTGTTTTAAACAAAATTAGCACAATTGGTGAATTCATATAACACAATAGGAATTCAGATACAATGGAGGAAATATTATTTAAATAGACGTTGGAAATTCAATACAGCAATAATATGTAGGTTTGTCGTGCCAAAAACGACCCTGGGACTTTTGGCATCACAGTACCATTATAGTAACGATAAAACAGCGAAACCCCATTGTGTCGATGCTCTAGTGAATCAATAGAGTTGGATACCTTAGAGTTGGATACCTTGGCCGGTCGAGATACTCCAAATTAGACTTTGGGGCGCCCGCCCATACATGAGAGTGAAGTATCTTTTACACCGAAGCACTTGAAAGCGTCTTTAGAAACCTGAAAGATGTGTTTAATTCATTGAAGGTCAAACTGGATTTCCATGCCGAAAACATCAAGAGCTTCATTTCCGAACACACATCTGTACTTAGGCATACAATATTGAGTCTTACGGGCATTATAATCGACTCTATTCACATGATCCCATACGAAGGTTGTTGTGAGATCGTTATTGAGCGTGCTATTCCTTTTGGACCCCTCCTCCAACTGGTTAAAACGAAAATGCCATGAAATTATATGTCCAAAATCTATAATTTTAATGTTCTTTTTGATTGCTAATTGCAATTGAGCCAATTTGCATTTTATATCAGATCAAAAAATATCTGTTGTGAGAATAAATTCTTTAAGAGTGCTGAGTGATTGCACTTAAATGCAAAGTACCTTGCATATATTCATTAAGAATATACTTTGCCCTTTGATTTGAAAAAATAAAATTTTTATAATCAGCAATTTTGCAGTTTTAATTGCTTTTCTAATTTATTTTTAGGACTAGATATTATAAAAAAATTGAATAATTTTATTTTTAAATTTTCTCAACCTCTTACAATTAGACGACAAGTTTATTTAACACTCTATTATTCTTAGTGGTTATTGTTTCTAATATTTAAATATAAAATAAATGTTAAATCGGTTAAATGTTGTGTAAAAATTTTAATCATTATTACGTTTTTATTATCGCTTGTTGCGTTTGGCTTCTGTACCTCACACACTCACACCAATCTAGCACATACGGAGATACACACATTAAACATTGAAAATTCATTGCCGTCTTGTTGGCGTCAAATGTCAACAGGGTTGGTATTATTCATTTAGTCTGGTGGTAGCTAAAGTAACTTTTGCCATTATTGGCGTGAACCTGAATACAACGTTGGGCATTAAAAACGCTTTATTAAGAGACTACAATGACCAAACACCGCCAATTCAGTTTGCAATTCAGTTTACTGATTTATTTCTACAAAACTCTACTTTTTCAATACAAGAGCGATCTAAATATTATTTAGAATTATAACAGTGGAAAAATTTAAACTATTTTTGTATTGAATATAATTTTGATAAATGTTGCTGTCTATCTCTAGAAACTCATAATTTTGACAATTTTCGTTAGTCTATACATAAGTGAATTTTGAAAAACGTTTGTCTCTCTGTATGGTTGTGTAAAAATTGGTAAAGGTTTTAAACCACTCCTTTATAATACGGAGTTACATACACAGGGTGTCCGCCAAGAAGTTTTGCTGCAAGTTTAGTCTTGATAGTTCATATTTGGCTGTCGTGAAGTAGACATGTAGCAAATTATTATGGAAAAATATTCGATAAACCAACGTATTTAATTAATCCTGCAACGTACGGCAACATCGGCTTAAAACATTACTGCTGCTCAAGAAAGTATTCAAAACAATCTATCAATCTCAATTCGGCGCCGTGTTTAGGAGTTTGGTCTTCAAAGAACAACTTTGACTACAATTTTGCACAAGGATTTTCATATAAGATTTAGTTGACACAAGAGTTTCTTCCACAAGACCATTTACGTCGCCGTACATATGCCAATAAGTTGTTACAGCTCGCCAATGGCAACCCCGATTCTCATGTAAAAATCATAATGAGTGACGAAGCATATTTTCATTTGAATGAATAAGTGAATAAATAGAATAGTCGAATCTGGGGAATGGCAAACCCTCAAATTATCCAACAGTTACCTTTGTATCCATTAAAAGTGACAGTCTGGTGTGCAATTTGGTCAGGAGGAATCATTGGGCCTTATTTCTATTAAATAAAGTTAGTACAGCGTACAATACATTTTTTTGGCGATTTGTTAGTTTTTTGATATTTTAAGCTCATAAGTTAATAAACATCATTTAAAGGACTAAACAATAAATATCAGTTGAAAGGCTGATTTTAATAAAAGAACAAATTCAGCCAAAATATGAAGGTGCACTGAACCAAGACTTTTGCGTCCCACTGTTTAGTAAAAACTAATTGCGAAAACATAAAATAACATTTTTTTAGACATTACACTATATAATTAATAAATAGGATATCGTCATGAGGCACTGCTTCTGCTACAAACTTAATACAAACTGAAAAGGATTTTTGAACAAGAAGTTTGCTTTCTAAAACAAAATATTGTATTACGAAGAGAAAAGTTCGGCAATTACGAATAAAAAATGATATCTGGCAAATGTCTACCACGATCACGCTGACAGATGTAGATTCTTTCATCAAAATTTTTAATCATATCACGGATTTTAAGTTTGAAACCGTATAGACTCTGTCCTTAACATAGCCCCACAAAAAATAATCCTGTGGTGGTAAATCACAAGACCGGACTGGCCAATTAACTGCTGATTGTCGTGCAATTATGAGATTGGGAGCTTTGGTTTGCAATAAATTGATCGTTTTATTGGCTGTGTGCCATATGGCACAGTCCTGTTGAAACCACATGTTATTGATATCCACGTCGTCAATAATAGCCCAGCCTTTCCAACCTCTTCTTAAAAAAAGCGGCCAAATCCCGCCTAGGACTAGGCGCACTAGGATTTTCAGAAGCTTAAATGGGGCAGTTATGCTTGTTGACATACCCTGACAAGTGAAAACGGGCTTCGTTTAAAGAAATGATTTTTTCACAAAAACCAGCGATGTGAATGATCGGTCGGCTTCAATTCCTGCACCAGTTGACCTTTGTAAGGCTTCAAAGTCATCATCTCCTTACCCAAAATAAGTTTTGGATATTGATAAATTTGGATTTGTTTAAACACTGTGCTCTCGGCTGCGATGTTTTTAGTTGAGCGACCCGTTCGAACACGCGTTGATGTTCAAACATTTTGTGTCGCACCTGTCCACTCAAATTTAACGACCAATTTCTTAATAGCGGTCTCAGAAGGACGACTACGCGTGTGTTGTCCCAAAATAGCATAAATTTTACGAAATGTAACTTTAACCCGATACAACTGGTTAAAATAGAAATAGTAAAAGATGTGGCAGCGTATTTACAGCCGCAGAAATAGTAGTACCATTTAAATAAGATGATTTTATTTCTTTTATTGGTTGAACATAAAAAAAATGGTGGTGGCTATGAAAAATAATATTGTTGCGTGGCACTGGCTGGACTTTAATAAACTACAGTTCAGTTACAATAAATAATTTTAACACTTTTTCAAAATCTGTCCACTTAGTTCCACTGTTTTTTAAATGTTTTTAATTATTTGTCTTTCCTTATATTTCTTTTGCTGTAAAATGTAAGTAAGTAAATGTGTGTGTGTGTAAAAATATCCTTTTTTTTATTTGTAAAATTATTGTTATATAAAGCGTTGGGGTTGGTTATAATTTCTTTTTTATAATATACTCCATTTGTATTATGATTTACACTGATGTTGGTCATTTGATGCTTTATTAATTTTAACTATTTACAACTTAAGAATTAAATTCAGCTCAAGCGTTTTTTAAAAAGATTATTGTGTTTTTTTAAACATAAAGTTTTTAAACTAAAACCTTATTTCTTAACAAAAATCCCAAAAGAGAATTTGAGTCGAAAATTCTCTAAACACCTATTTAAATATGTGACTTATATTCAATGAGGAGTATCATGATTATAGTCGTATTTCAATTCAATACTTCAGAGCAACAATACAATGAATATAATGAAATGGAAATATTTGTATGGCACATTTTATAACAAACATATATTTGTAAATAAAATTCTATGGTAAAATGCAGAGATCTATATAAAATGCAAATGAGCTTCAAATTTGACCCCATCTGGTTGTGGCAAATAAAATTGTAAAAGTGTTGGAAAAAAATGAAGTTTCATTATCAAATGATTATTGAGAAAATTGCCATGTAATTGGATTTTTATAACTGCAATGGATGATTTATTTATTTAAAAAAGTTTTTATGTCACTTTAATTTTAACGATACAAAAAATTATAATTTGCAAGCCCGGGTAAAGCACAAAAGCATGGTTTATTAAAACGACTCAAAAAGATATTTAATATGTTTGCTAAAGCGTATAAATAAATAATAAAATTCAATTCAAAAACATTAGCGAGAAACAAAGGAATCATGTTGCTTTGGACTACTTTATTAGATATGCAGAAAGTTGTTATCCCCAGGAGCTTATCGGAAGCTAAAATGTTGAGATTCTGGCAAAATCTTATAAATTGCGCACTTGCAGCTACTGCGAAAACTAACCCTGCTTCGTTTGTTGTGTTTGAATTAGAGAAAAAAAATTTTTTTTTTTTTTAATTCTCTTATTTTGAAATCTATTTACAATAAAAATATTAAGCAAAATTTATAAATAATTTAAAAATAACTTATTTATTAAGTTCCAGTGAACTTAACAAAAGTAACAAAATAGTAAGTGTGTAAACTTAACTATATTCTGAAGGGATATGTCAAGAACATGCAATCTTTTCAGTCTTCGTATCTCCTCACTATCATAAAGAAGTGAAACAGCTAATAAGTTAGAGTGGTTGCTTAATCTATTCAAATATTTTTCACTGAAATTCTTGATCTCTTCCTTTATTGTTGGTATTTTCAGATCATTGTGTAAGCAGTTGTTTCTTATAAACCAAGGAGCATTTGTCAATAACCGCAACGTTTTAGATTGATATCTCTGAAGTATTTCAACATTAGAATTATTTGTTGTGCCCCAGAGTTGAAGGCCATAAGTCCAAACTGGCTTTAAAATCGTTTTGTATAAATTTATTTTGTTTTGCAGACTCAGTTCTGATCTTGATTTCAAGAGCCAATACATTTTTCTTGTTTTAATATCTAAGGCCTCTCTTTTAGCTTTGACATGATCCTTCCATGTTAGTCTTCTATCCAAATAAAGCCCTAGGTATTTTACCTTATTTAATTTTGGAATAGTATTTCCGTAGAACGTAAGTGATGGACAATCACCTTTTCTTAGCGTGAAAGTCACATGAGATGATTTTTGGGTATTTATTTTAATATTCCATTTTAGTAACCATTGCTCAATCAGCGTTAACTGCCTTTGCACCATTGCAGAGGCTTCCTGTGCGGACTCATTCGCATACAAAATAGCTGTGTCATCCGCATAAGTGGCAATGGTTAAAATATCATTTATGGGCATATCTGACGTGTAAATCGTATATAGGACTGGACCCAGAACACTTCCTTGAGGTACTCCTGATAAAATAGTTCCAAATTCAGATTCATTATAATGTTTCGGTTTCTAGAGAATTGGCACAAATGTGTGTTTTCAAATAAATAATTTGAGGTTTGTGTAAATGATTTTATTCAAAATGGCCAGAGTGCGAATCTATACAAGGCTTTCGAAGATTTTTGGAAATAGAGAAACATAACCAAATCTACGCCAGCCATATACATATATCGGGTGTGCAAATTTGAGGTTAAGAAATGATTAAATATTAGGAATTCAGTTGACATCCTTTGATATTTATTGAGTAAAAAAGTTCGGAAATCTTAAGCATGGAACATTACACTCTCGAGCAAAAAATTTTAATTGTGAAAGTTTACTGTCAAAAATATAAAAATAATAAAATTCGAGCAGCTTTTCTTCGTAATCAGGCTTCTTCTAAGACCGCTGTGCGTAATTCAATCGTTAAATTTGAGGCTCGCGGTATTGGTGCTGACATGTGCTAATAATGATGCAAATAGCCTCAGTACAGCAAAGTGTTGAGAATAAGCGTGGAATATCAACTCGTCGATATTCCCAATAATTGGGCATCACTAGAGGGACTTTGCACAACATTTCGCATAAACATCTTCATCTTCACGCTTATAAAATTCAATTAAGAATTAAAGCCGAAGGATCATTGTTTGCGTTGAACGTTTGTGAATTGGCTGTTTGAAAAACTGATATAAAAAAACGCATTTCTCTATAAAATCATCTATAGTGATGAGGCTCATTTTCAATTAAGCGGTTACGCAAATAAACGAAATTGCCGTAAATGAGACTCCAAAAATCCGAAAACAGTCCTCAAGATCAGCAACAATTATTTTTTTTTTAAATGAGCAAGGGAACGCCGTCACCGCAAATTCCATGCGTAACAAAACTGTGGTAACCAATTGTTAGTGGCTAAAGTTAGCATCAGTGACCTTTGTTTCAGCAAAACGGCGCGCCGCGGGGCCACAAACCACTCAAGCAATTCAGTAATTGCATGAGTTATTTCCCAGTTGCGTAATTACGATGTCAATTAATTTCCTCGTTCTTGTTCTTTAATGCCTCTGAATTATTTTTTCTGAGACCATTTGAAAAACCGCAACAGCTCACAAATAATTGACGCTCTGAAAGATGAAATTCGGCAGTGCCTTGAAGAGATTAGTGAAATGTTGTTTGCATTGTTTGCTTCAAAATTTTGTGAAAAGAGTGAACGTCTGCCGACATTCTTGAGATGGACATTTACCCATAATGATATTCCATTATTAATTCGCATATTTTTACCACACATTGGTATCAATAAAACATAAGTTTTGAAAAAACTTCCCCACCCGTTATATATGATAGTATTGTTAAATAAAGTATTTAACTTTCTTCTACTAATGGAGTTACAGTAACCGTATAGTTTACAACTGTACAGTAACGAATAAATCAGCTATGCCTTGCCAACAAAGGTTCATATCCTGTCCTATATCGCATGCACTAGAGAGCGCGTAACTTCGTAACTTTATATATGCCTGACGCAGCAAAGCCTTTACGTACTCTGTCCATGTCAAATGGTTGTTGAAAATTTTGCCAAAATGTTTGTCTTATTAACAATATAAATTTTCTACTGGACTACTTTTGCCTATTATTATATATGCAAAATTTACTAGGGTTCAAGCAAAGTCCATTCGCACAAGCATAGTGATAAATTTTATTGAAATTATTATAAAAATATAATATGCCATATTTTCAGCTCACTTTAAGTAGAGTGAGTTACACATCGTCTGCACATAGGTGGATGTTGCATTTCGCAATCATTTACATATATTGAAAATAATAGTATTTCTAGAATAAAACCCTGTGGCACTTTCCTATTAACTAACAATTCGTTCGACGATACTTTATTTACATAAACCAAATGTATGCGATTTAAAAGATGTGAATAAGTCAAAAAGTTTGATTATGTGCCCGCAAATTTAAAAAAGTTTTTTAGCTTTAAATAATATGTCATGAACTAAAGTGTCGAATGCCTTGGAGTAGTCCAGTAGCACCAAGAAGCATATGTTCCTATTTTCGAATTCCTGTGAAATGTCTTCATTTATTTATGCATGAGATGTAATGCAGCTAGTGGCAAAATTTCCATAGTGATTGAAACGTAGAAGATATAAAAGCATTACTTAAATATATAGGGAGAGGTAGAGATACAGGTATTTTTATAAATTTATTAGTCGCCACGGCATTTTATTTTATTAAAAAAACTACATTTTATTGAGAAACATCGAAACTAATCACCGGTGACTTCATTATTGGAAAATGTCTCGCTCTCGGAAATGTTCAAAAAATTTGGTAGCAATAGCAAATGTTCTTTTAAGCATACTTGCGTCAACATTGCAGACAAAGTTCTCGATCTGGTTACCGCTTGTATGTGTTATACTCGTTTAATCTTTTTGGATAGATATAATAAAACATTCAGGCAATGTGTTCTTGTAAAAATTTTTTATACAAAATTTCGTTAAAATTCACTGGATGATGGAGAGTATTCTTTTTAAAGGAGTCGAGAACAATTATAGCAAACAAACTATAAAAGGTAACTTTAATTGAACCAAAAAAATTGAAAAGCAAAAATGGCGGCGCACAGTGGACCATTTTACGAGAAGGCGGCCAAAAGTCCTTTTTTTCATTTCAAATTATAAAATTTTAAAGTTCAGTCGAAGTGTGGCTAGGGAGCCAAAAAATTAAAACTTTATTTAACTATACCACACTGAACAGGGCGATTCAAAATGAGCATTTTCAGTATTTTGCTAAAATGAGAAATTTCTTAGTAAATTTTTATACAAGCTTTTTAAACGAGACAAACATTGTATAATAGCGTAATTTATGAGCTATTAGTATAAGAAAATTGAATTGTTTTTGATTGATTTTTGATTTTTAGAAATAATTTTTTTAGAGGTCCAAATTTTGTCTAAATTCTTTTACTTAATAGAGCATAACTTCTAAAGTTCGTTAGGGAATGTAAAAGCCCCTACACGCCTATACCCCATTGTATACCCGGCACGATTCGACCGTGAGCACCACAATGTTTCTGACACAAGG
Source organism: Trichopoda pennipes (assembly GCA_030448955.1). Classification (NCBI taxonomy): domain Eukaryota; kingdom Metazoa; phylum Arthropoda; class Insecta; order Diptera; family Tachinidae; genus Trichopoda; species Trichopoda pennipes. The sequence continues at coordinate 10,364,262 of JASKUP010000042.1, forward strand.
CCGAACATTTTTTGAAAAATTGAATTAGAAAATGATATTAAAATTCTTTTTGTGTTTTGCCATTTTGTAAGCATTTTATTTATTTTTTAGGCCGTATTTACGAAAGACGTTGTTTAGAGGAATATGCTTATTTTTAGAAAGAAAACAAAAATTTTTAGTCAATTTCAAAGTCAGGCACAGTTGGTCAAAAAAATATTTTGCAAACTTAAAATAACGTAAATTGATATGATTTAGGCCACAAAAGTACTTTGCTCTTTAAAGTGATTTGCACTGACTGTAAAATGTTTTTTTTTTCAAATGGTTAAATTGCTTGTCTTTGGGCAGAAACACAAACCATTGATATTTGTCCAACGCTCTTACAGGTGAAAATACAAAATCAAAAACTATCCGAAAAATAAAAGATGAAATTAAAGACCTTCAACCTGTAATATTTACAGAAATCGAAGTAAATTTTAAAATGTATCTCACAATGATTGATGGAAAAGTTGCACAAGTTTTAACTGATACAAAAGCTTCATTAAGCTGCATTATATGCAAAAAGACATCAAGTCAATTAAGCCATGCAGTTCCAGAAGATGACACTTTTAATTCAGCGTACTAAAATACGTTGATTTGGATTTTGGTTCGTTAGGCGAAACAGTGCGAAAAAATAAGGAAAATGAAGAAAAAAGAAACCAAAAAAAACAAAAAATAAAAATACAAGAAAAATATTTAGAACAAGGCATAATCGTCGATCAGCCAAAGCAAGGGGAGGGGAACACAAATGATGGAAACACTGCAAGAAGATTTTCTTCAGATCCAGAAACTGCAGCATCTGTCACAAGAGTAGATTTGGAACTAATAAGGATATTCAGTATTATTTTAAGAGTTCTAACGTGCAGTAAAAAGATAAATGCCAAAAAAATTGGAGAATACACCAGAAAAACAGCTATACTTTACAACCAAAAATATTTTTGGAGATATATGCCATCCACAGTTCATAAGATTTTGTTCCATGGGGAACAAATATTTCAATACAATATGCTGCCAATAGGAGATCTATCTGAAGAAGTGCAAGAAAAACGAAACAAAGACTATAGATTCTTTCGCGACCGCAACACAAGAAAAATTTCTTGATATTGTACTAATGAAGACTTGATTGTTATTTTATTATGCACATCAGATACCTATATGTCCAATATCCGGCAAAAATGGAAAACTACTTCTATTGAACTAGACGTAGAAGTTAAACTACTTCTAGAAGGTGAAAATTAAGGCTGTTCAGAAGAAATATTTACTAAAATTGTTTAATTAAGAGTAATTTTTCCAAACACAAGAGTTATCTGTATGTATTCCATCCTTTAAAATTTTCTATAAATTAATAAAGTATTAATCAATTTACAACAAAAGTTTACATATACGAGTAGTATTTATTCTTACGTTTATACCTTTTATAAAAGTTTTGTTGTGAGTTCTTTATTGCAAAATGATTAACACCAGTTTTTGGAGTTTTTAAATAACAACAATTTTATTTACTTTAGCTACACAAAGTTGACACGAGGTTTAATTTTACACTGATTGATTATCCACTCAGACGCTTCCCCTATTTATACCTGTCCAATTAGAATCTAGAAGATTTAAAAATCTTCTACTACCTTTGTATCGCATTTTGTTGTTGTATGTTATTTATCCAATGTTCTGCTTGGGATTTATTTCAATACATTTGTTGTTGCTATTGTAAAAAAAGGGTTTCTTAGAAAACTACGCAGATGGTAAACAACATGTATATTTGTTGTTGTAAAATTAGTTTCTGTCTTACGCGTGACTCAAAATATAAGACTTCATGTAAAACAAACTCTTGGTACAAGTTGTAATACTTTACTTTCGTACCAAAAATCGGCTAAAACTTAGAATGTATTTTTAAACCTATCGCAACTATTTTTCTAACCGGTCGATTTTAAATTTTTATACCTTAAACGAAAGCTTATGATCTTACATAGTAGACAAAAAAACCGAGTATCAAAATTATGATCCGTTCAAAAGTTATATATTTTTGACCGCCTTCTCGTAAAATGGTCCACTGTGCGGCGTAAAATAAGAAAATATATTGAACTTATGATAACTGAAATATTAACCCCATATAACTACAACTTTTCAGACCAAATCAAATAATTTTGGATTTTGAAAACAATGCAACTTGTTGCAACAAAAATTCATCGCCTTTCTAGGCAGAAAGCTGCTTGGCTCCTGCCAAGTTATTGAAAAGATCTCTGCTCAGATTTTAAGAAAAACGTAAAAGTATTAGAACGGATTTTTAACTGTTTTCTACATTTAAAATTGGATAAAAAATAGGAAATAGGCGCTTTTACCCGTTTAGCGTTTTCACCCCACTAAGAAACATTTAAGCTCATCATCATCTCTGCTATACCCAGGTAAAGTGTTAATGAAATTCAGTAACTACTGAAATTTTTGAATTCAAAATCTTATTATGCTTCGACTGGCTTAAACTTTTATTCATCATATTATGTACTATATGCTGATTTTATGGTTAAAGCGAGCAGTTTGATGTGGTACACGATGCAATTAATTTCTTGTTGTTACGTTTTTTTAAGTAGAGTTATTGTGGTTCATGTTGAGGAGTGTGAATTTTTGTTCTTTCTTATATTTACAAAATTGTACTTTTTAAATTTCTTACATAATTTTCGTTTTTCAACTTATTTAGGTGCACATTGAATTTGCAATAAATGTCGTGTTTTATTATATACACTAAAATGCTTAAAAATATTTTTAATTTTAAAACTTCGTTTTGAAGTAAAAATATAAATAAAAATATTGTTTCATAACGTTTTTCTTTCTCCAGTAGTAATCGGGCATACAGTAGTCAAAATAAGTATCCGACATTCATCAGTTTTTGCAATAATTGATATGGAAAATAAAATCTATTCTATTTTGATAATTTATGAATGCGAAATAAATCTTCGACATTTATTCAAGAAATTGTTGAAACCTCATAAACAGAAGCGATATTTTTAAAAGCACTTACTCTCGCAAAAATTTATTGCAGAAAACGATCTATAATTATGTCTAGTTTTTCAACAAAAAGTTTGTTTTTCAATTACGGCAACACCATTAACATGATAGTTTTGACATTTAGTTTTTTGACGTATTCGTAGTAGATGCATTGGCAATTGTTACAATTTCGCACGAAATCAAATTAGAATAATTAAAATCCACTATGAAGATGGTGGTTCTGTTAAAGTTACATTTCGTAAAATTCGTGATTTGTTCGGACAACATAATCGTCCTTCTGTGACCGTTATTAATAATGTGGTAGTTAAATTTGAGTCGACAGGCTCGATACAAAATGTTCAAATAAAGCCGCGCGTTCGACCGGGTCGTTCAACTGAAAAAATACCAGACGTGAGCCACAGTGTTGAACCAGATCGAAATTTTCTCGACATTCTCAGCAATTGCTTAAACCACCACATGGCAAATTTTGGGTGATGATTTGACACCAAAGTTGGACTGGTCTGAGACGAATCCCATTTGGATTTGTCAGGGTAAGTCAACAAGAAAAATTTCCGTATTTGGGCTTCTAAAAATTCTAGAGCGATTATTGAGAAGCATTAACATGCTCAATGTGTCATTGTATGGTGCGCTATGTGGTCTGGACGCGTGATTGGATTGTTTTTTATTGGAAGATGGGGCTAAAAATGAGGTAATGGTTAATGGATCGCGCTGTCGCGAAATGCGAATAACTCACTGGCCTGACGACATGGATATCACTTACATGTGGTTTCAACAATACAGTGCCACATGTCTCACAGTCAATGAAACCATCACTTTATTGCAAACCAAATTTCCCGATCGCATAATTTCACGGCAAGTAGCAGTTAATTGGCTAGCCAGATCGTGGGGCAATGTTAGGGACAGAGTAGCCAATCGAATCGACTTCAGCCTTAAAGCTCAAAATCCGTGATGTAGTTAACGAAATAGGACCGCCATTTTGTGAAAAAGTGATTAAAAACTTTGATGAAGGAATCGAAAACTGTCAGCGTGGTCATGGTGGATATTTGCCAGATATTATTTTTCATCCATAACTGCCGAACTTTTCTCTTCGTAATACAATAAAAATTTGAATCATCCTTATCGAAACTTTTTATTTTATTTTGTTTTAGAAAAAAAACTTCATGTTGAAAAACTCTTTGTTATGTATAAAAAATCACATTTTCACAAAGAAGAAAAAGCAATAAGTCAGAATTTAAAATAGAGACTAAGGAAAACTAAACTATCAATATTTCAAAAATTCAAAAGTTCACAAATAATTCTACGTTTCACAAAAAATGCACATTCTCAACAAAACTTTATAAAAAATTTTAAAATAAATTCAAAACATCTTTTATCATACATAGAACTTTTTGACCCTGTTTTTACGTAGCTGGAACAAGAGAATTTTAATTTTTAAGCGGTAAAATTTTTAATTTAAATTTTTACTTGTGCTAACAAAACGTCGACTATCGAAACTTTTGGCAAAGACGTTACGTGCTCCATGAAAGCAGGTGCTAAACGAGGATAGCTACTTACATGAAGAAAATAAGATGTACCATTTCGAGTTGGCTAAAGTTTGCATTAAAAAACCTGAAGAACTTTGCTTTTATTAAATTTTATTATACATATTTGATGTGGCGAATACTTTGGTAAACTTCTGTATAGATGCAGTATTCTGGAAAAAACAGGAATTTTTAAGAAATACAGTAAAAGTTTTTTCATTTGTATATTGTGTTCTCGGATAATCATATGTACTCATGTCAATAACATGAACATTTGTGTGGTTTTGCTTCAAATGAAATTAATTTTTCTTTTCAATTTCTTGTTTTGTTTTCATAAGAATCCCTAAAATAGCGACATAATTAATATATGCTTTTTTTCTTTTATCTTTTTTGTTTTTCAAAAGTTTTATGCAAACGTACAAAACAATTAAGTGATAGAAAAATAGAAAAATTTTGTAAAGCAGTTAGATCATGTATCATCACTCCTTACCAAACACACCCCATAATTAAAGAGCATTTTTCTCCATATCAGACATGGAAAACGGAATTTTAAAAAAGTGTACATTTCATAACGAATAGTAACATCAGTTACTTTATTTTTTTATTAAAAATATTTAAATTAGTGAGTGGATTTGCATCTTTTGATAATGAACAAGGTTTAACTACGATGCGAATGATCGTTTTCAGAGACAGTTGTCGGATTTACAAAAGAACTGGATCTGGTAAAAGTCCTTACTGGGTTTAGTTTAGTTTATTTTGAAAACAAGATTAGCTGGTCACAGGTGTGACCAAAAATATAGGAATATTTCAACACAGAAGACATCCTTATCTTCACATTGTAAGAAATATAATCATTATCCAAAGTTTGATGAAACATCAGTATTAGATATAGAAAAAAACTACAAGAGACGTTATATGTTGGAAATGTTAGAAATTGTTAATGTACCAAATGTAAGGAGAATAAATTTCAAGACAGACACAGACAATTTAGCTCAGAATTATAGGTACTTAATTAAAAAGACACATAATTTGTTATAATCATTTCATAAGAGAGAATTTGTTATTTGTTATTAATGTGTTATTTCCGTTTCCTTGTTTTTGTATGTTTGAATATTTGAAAATTTAAAATTTTGTATGTATGTATGAAAAAATATTTTATATGTTTTTGACAAATGTTTTGAAACATTTTTTTCAATTTGTTAATAATTTTTTGTTTTCAAAAATATAAAATTTTTTCCTGAAGAAGCTTTCCATAGGAAAGCGAAATATCGTGAAGAAAATAATATACAAAAAAGATCTTAAAAAAGAAAAAAGATATTTATTAAAGATAAATAAAAAAAGATCGGTTAAAAAAAACAATAAAAATTTATTAAAAATATTTAAATTAGTGAGGGGATTTGCATCTTTTGATAATGAACAAGGTTTAACTACGATGCGTACGATCGTTTTCAGAGACAGTTGTCGGATTTACAAAAAGTGGAAAGAACTGGATCTGGTAAAAGTATTAAAAATTGCTTCCTTACTAGGTATTTTTGGCACAGAAAATTTGAACAACGAACCTTCGTTTTTTGTAAACCAACGCAGCAAAACGTTGCCAGTAAGTATATCGTACATCGAAAAATATCAAGGGTCTGCAAAAGGTCCCGCAAGTCTGGTTAAAATCTCTAAGAAAAATTGTAACAACAGCTGTGACAACAATATCAAAAATTGTCAAATAGAAGTAAGTCATTCGGGATGGGTAGAAATGCTGTATCCTTTAATCACGGGCCGTCATAAATTTAGCTTTCCTTTCGATAAACATGATTTTTTCTTGAAAATATTAAGCTAATCAATTTGTGGTCATTTGTTTGGTAACACTATAATAATAATAACTAGTAGTAATCCTTGTGATCTTATTGTTCTTATTAATTTTTTTTTTTAATTATAAAACACATATACGGGAAGATGATCATCAAATCGTTAATCAAAATTTGCTAGGCTCCAAACTGTAAGTATTAATTAAAATAAAGTGTGTTAATTTCAAAATTACTATATTCACTTGGTGTAGTGTTTGGTTAAAGCAGTTTATAAAATTAAGCATAAATGGCACGCCTTCTTTTAAACTCCCTTTATTTTGTTTTTTAACTTCTTAAGCCAAAATATTAATTGTTTCAGTGTTACTCAGAAAAACTTAAAATAGGTTTTCTGTCGATTTTTCAGAAAATTTCGTTAAAGTTTTATTTACAAAAAAATAATTATTAGCTTAATTTGCAGATTTTAACAGGGTATTAAATATTGAAATTTTACAATATGTGGGACGCTACTTTAAACCTGTAGTAAAATGACAATTCTTTGTTTACATATACATATATACTTACATACATACACATACAATATTAAACTAAGAATTTGTAAAGAAAAAAACAAAAAATATTTGTGTTTTATTGTGTAAAATATGTAAACAAGAGCAAGATAATTTGTGATATAAAAAATGTTTTTAATTCATTTCTACTTAAACAGAATACGTCACAAAAATTTCCAGCTCCAGTCCTCAGACAATATACAAGAGAAGGGCGGATTCATTCTCCCTTCCTGATACGAAATTTAAAAACAAATATCGAAATTAACGAAAAAACGGTGAAAAAAACTACAAATTTAATAAAACCGGGTAACTTGTAGGTTCAGTGGAGAAGAAAAGAGGTAAGCTTCATTTTCTAGGATAAATACTTGATACACAAAAGCCAAACTTCTTTAAAATTCAAAAAAGACACAATCAAAACGCTCCATCTTCTCAAGTGTAATCGGTGCCATTGATGGAATTCACAATTACAAACAGTTTTCTCCATTTTTCATCCACAAACAACCAAATTGGAGATCAATTTAATTGCATTGTTATTAAAATAGCTATTAAAATAGCGATGTGCAGAGAGCATGAAAGGTTATCGAGTTCTTTTTGTCTATTTAGTGTTCCTTGCGTGGTAACACATAGTTTTGTGCAAAGATATGCAAAAAAAATTGTAATTTTCTATTTTAAAATCCTTCTTGCAAAATATTTTCTTATTAAAAGCTTTTCGTGGTATCGGCTTTTCCAACAAGAAGTTTTTTTCAATTGTGGCAACGCCAACAACATGATCATTTTGACATTTAGTTTTTAATATATTCAAAGTAAATGCATTGGCAATTGTTACAATGAATTTTGCACGAAAATCGCATTAAAATAATTAAAATCCACAATGGAAATGGTGGTTCTGTAAAAGTTACGTTTCGTAAAATCGTGATATTTTCGGACTTATATAATTATTATCGTCCTTCTGAGACCGCTATTAGGAATTTGGTCGTTAAATTTAAGTCGATATAAAATGCGCGAACACCAACGCGTGTTCGACCTGGTCGTTCAACTGAAAACATCGCAGCCATGAGAGACAGTTTCAATTCCTTGACGTTCTCAATAGTTCGGGTTATCCAAAACCACCACATGGCAAACTTTGCGTAAGGATTTGATTTTGAAGCCTTACAAGGTTCAACTGGTGCAGGAATTGAAGTCGACAGACTAATCACATCGCAGTAAATTGGCTCAATACATTCAGGAACAACCGGCTGGTTTTTCTGAAAAAATTATTATTCAGACGAAGCCCATTTTCACACATCAGGGTATGTCAACAAGCAAAATCCTAGAGCGGTTATCGAGAAAACTTTGCATGTTCAACGGTTTTTTAAGATGAGGCTGGAAATATACATATCAAATACAATCAAATCGATTTCAGACGTAAAACTCACTTTGCCAAAAATATGATTAAAAACTCTGATAAAAAAATCGATATTTGCCAGATATCATTTTTCATTCATAATTGCCGAACTTTTCTCTTCGTAATTTAATAAATATAATATATATATATATATATATATATATATATATATATATATATATATATATACAATAAATATCATCTTAATCGAAACTTTATGTTTTTTTTTTTGTTTTAGAAAACAAGCTTCATGTTGAAAAACCCTTTACTTTATAAGTAAAACATCTGACCAGATGCGGTTACGAATAAAAAGTATTTACTTTTGTTCCACCGTTTGAACTTAAGTGATATAGTGTTGCCAGTCTTAATGAAAACATTTCTCAAATTATTGATTTGTTTTTTGTTTTAGAAAACAAGCTTCATGTTGAAAAACCCTTTACTTTATAAGTAAAACATCTGACCAGATGCGGTTACGAATAAAAAGTATTTACTTTTGTTCCACCGTTTGAACTTAAGTGATATAGTGTTGCCAGTCTTAATGAAAACATTTCTCAAATTATTGATTTGTTAATAAGTGATTATGGATAACAATTTTTAATAACCATTTATTAAGCTAGAATCTGAAATGTTCTCATTTGCATATGATACCGACGATAAAATTTGTTTTTGAGTAACGCTGTTAGTATTTTTTAAAAGAAAATCTGGAAAATAAAAAACTTTAATTTGTTTTTAAAAAGAAAAACTCACAATATGATTACGATTTCGATGTGCAAAATTGAATTTTCCAGCCATGGCAACAACATGCCAATAAATATAATTCTAACAATCTGTTTATTTATTGAAGTTAGCTATTTTAAGAATGAAGTTTTGTGTACTTTTAACTTGTCTACTTAAAATGTTTTGTGACTTCAACGTTTTCATATTGACATGTAATTAGCGAAGGCCCATATGAAATAAACAGAAATTTCAATTCAGACATACTATCACTAATATCTCGAAATAGACAGGCACCTCTATTTTCCTTGCATTTTCCTCAAACTGTTGTATTGTTTCTTATTTTACTGGAAAAAATTATATTATCAAAATTAGAATTTCGCTGAACTATCGAAATTACAAAAAACATTGCATTTTTACTAAAAGTTTAGAATCAAAAGTTAAATTTAACCAGCAACAGATTTTAGACACGTTCAGCTATTTAACGCAAGAAAATGTTCGAGGATGGCTCAAAACCAGGAACTTATGAACTACCTTATTATATCTTCTGATGCCGTCATTAATTTTTATTAGAAACAACTGAAATAATAGTTTTATTCCATATGAAAAAGAATAATTCACAGAGTTATTAACTACGGATGTAGTTTTTGAAGAAATAAAAGAAGACAAAAAATGATAAAAATGATTTTTTACTATTATAAAATAAATAACTACTCTTTAAAATATAGGAAAATAGATATATCAAATTAAAAATGTTCTGCCTATAAACACCTAAATGGACCAAAGATGCACAGGTAAAAAGTGCACAAAAAAAGAATTTTTTAGGGCGCATATGTAAAAAATACAATATTTATTTGTTCATGTGTTTGTACACATTTTTCATTTTTACATATAAAAATGAGAAAAACTTCATTAGAAGGCGATGTCTGCTAGGCTCCTGCAACTTAAGTATATGCTCTTCATAGAAGTAATTGGTACCAAAGGAAAGCTTATGACTTCTAGATTAACAATTTATTATTTTTTACATGTAATTATCCTTAAAAATTCTAAATTTCACCTTGAATTAATTGTCTCGAAAATAATATGCAGAATTTGAATTACTATAAAGAGTAAACAGCTAGAAATATTCTTACAAAATTTTGAAGAGTTATATACAAAAGAGCCTTTAATGAAACGGTGAAATAACATTTCAGTTTTTTAAATTTTAACACATAAATTTCTTAAACGGGGAAAAAATGTTCCAAAAAACTGTTTTATTTTATAAAACTGATTACCCTGACTTTGTTAACTGCGGGGCTGACAAATCCCTTTTAGAGTATGTAGCCAAGAGATGGAGCTTAATCTGTTTATAATTTTTCAATCGGTGCTTTGCACTCCGAGGAATTTTGGGGTAAATCATAAATTTTGTTTCAAAATTTGCTATGTTTCAATAGGGCTGGAGGGTGAACCGTTCTAATTTTTGACGCAATTTTTCTTTTACTCGCATTTGCTATAGGTTATCTTTAAAATAGTCTAAAAAAATTTACCAGTCCCAAAGTAAGTTTCAATTATATAAGAAAAACACACCTCCTTTTCAAACCACTGTGCATTATAGTAGTAAAGGGCAAATAAAGTTCAGGACGGCCGACATTTGTACAGTGCAGGTTTAGCTGCAAATTAAACTCTAAAGTATGCTAAATTCCAGTTAATAAATTCCAGTAATAATAAAATGCACTGATATTAATTTATTAGACTGAATGAATTCAATTTCGCACGAAAATCGCATTAAAATAACTAAAATCCACTATGAAAATAGTGGTTCATAATATTTTCGGACAACATAATCGGCTTTCTGAGACCGCTATTAAGAATTTGGTCGTTAAATTTGAGTCGAGTTGAGGCTCGACAGAAAATGTGCGAACACCAACGCGTGTTCGAACGGGTTATTCAACTGAAAACATCGCTCCTTGAGCCACAGTATTGAAGCAGATCTAAGTTTGTCAATTCCTCGACGTTCTCAACAACTCGGGTTATCTAAAACCACCACATGACAAATTTTGCGTAAGGATTTGACTTTGAAGCCTCACAAGGATCAACTGGTTCAGGAATTAAAGCCGACCTACCATTTACATCGCCGTAGATTCGCTCAATTAATTCAGGAACAACCCAGCTGGTTTTTCTAAAAAAATCATTTTTTCAGACGAAGCCCATTTTCACTTGTCAGGGTATGTTAACAAGCAAAATTGACGCACTTGGACTTCTGAGTGTTTATTGAGAAGTCTTTGTATGCTAAACGTGTCTTTGTATGGTGCGCTATGTGGTCTGGATGCGTGATTAGGCCGTTTTTTCCAAAGAAAAGGCTGGAAATGCGGTAACGGTCAATGGGTCACGCTATTGCGAGATGCTAACAAGTCAATTTCGGCCTATTATTGACGACGTGGATATCACTGACATGTGGTTTCAACAGGACGGCGCGACACGTCACACATCCAAAAAAAATATGAATTTATTACAAACCAATTTTCCGTACCGCATAGTTTCACGACAATCAGCAGTGAAGTGGACAGATCGTGTGATTTAAACCACTGAATTATTTTTTGTAGGACTATGTTAAGGACAAAGTCTATACGGAGCCAATCGAATCGATTTCAGCCTTACCTTACATCCGTGATGTGATTAAAGAAATAGGATCGCCATTTTGCCAAAAAGTGATTAAAAACTTTGATGAACTTATCTTTTAGTAATGCAATAAAAATTTTAATAATCTAAATTTTTTATTCGGCATATTAGCGCGGAATGGGTTCAATAACTGAACTCAAAGATTGTCCTTATTTTTTTCTAGTTTTTAAACGTTTACCTGGAAAAAGTTAACTTAAATAATCTAAAGATGTTCAAGTCTTATGAGCGTAATGTCCAGTAGACGTTTCTAAAGAAAATTTCCTTGTTCGATTTATACTCTTCCAAGACAACGGCAAGAACCGTTTGTGCTATTTAAAACTTTGACGAAATTTAAATATTTCACCTCACAAATCGACTAACTCCAATAGTTTTTGTTTCTTATAATTAAAGTCCAAACCCTTGCAGAACTTGTATTTGCGTAAAACAAATTTCTCTGAAAACAAGCATCGAAATATCAAAATTTTTAAATTTTTATCCTTAGGAATACAAATGATTCACCGCGCTTTGTTTAAATGTTCTTTATTTTTACTACGTACAGATTTGGGTTAAGAGATGTGACAAGTTACATATTTCAGCATAACTCGAGAACGGTGTCTCTGACTTCGATAAATAAAACATTTAATAATTTTAAGTTATTCACAGTTTTTTTTATCAGCTGAAGTGAATAACCAAAATTTTCTGCAAGTCGATAATTTTTAGCTCCAAAAACCTAACAAAAACTTTAAAGTGACAAATGACTCGTTCATAATATGCGTACACTTGTAATAAACTTGCAGTTCATTATGTGCAGCTGCTTTTTAGCCAATCTGTGGAATATAACTAATTTTAAAAACTTTTTAATTCTGTCCTACTGTGAAACGTAAATCGTTATTAAACACAAAGAAGTGTGCTTGCAATGACGTCGATTTTTGTTACATTCACTTTAATACATAACTTTCCCCAGTATCTCAGCACTGCTTTTTCATTTACTACCAACCAGGCGTAAGTATGTGTGAGCGGTTTAAAAGAAAAAGTTTTGGTAGATTTGGCTGGCGTAAATGTAAATGTAAATAAATGGATGGGTTCTGATTAAACACTGGCGGCATGTCAATGTGGCGCCAATCATGGAAGTTGAGATTTTTCTAACAGCGATATTTAAATTTGTTAAATCAAATTCTTTTGCTTTGCTATCAAATTGTTATAATTAGTAGAAGCAGGAAAAAATCAACCAGTTTTAAAATAGGAAAAAGAGAAAATAAAATTAAGGTCAGTGTTATGATGAGTTTGCACGAGGGTGAGTCCTTAGAAAATTATTTGATATAGGGGACACTAAGAAATTAAAATAAAATAGGGAAATCCTTTATTTATTTTTTAATAACTATTTTATTAACATAAACATGATTATTTTGCCATTGAAAAAATTATAATAATTACAAACATGCAACACATTTAAGGGGAAGGGGAGACACCTAAATTAATCACAAATTTATTGACTTTCTTGTACAGCTTAAACACATATTTCTACTCACACAACTATTTCTGTACTCACAAAACTTCTTACAAAACTATTACAGCTTTTAAAGGGCGTCAGATTCTTAAATATCACTGATAAAATACACGAAGCTTCGGAATCACTAAAATATATTCATTTGAATATCAGGACTCTTAGATTCAAACGGGATGAGGCTTAAAAAACTAGATGAAGTAAAATCGTACTGCGAGATATTCCTGGAGATCCCTAAATTAATTAACTTTATTGTTGTTGAGAACAACAACAGAGAAAAAACGACCACAAATTGCAAGAAATTTTCACTACTGCTGCTACTTGTGTTAACTTGGAATTCGAGTTTTAAACTTTTACAGTAGTCAACGTAAACTAAAAAATTGGGTATCTACTCTTTGTAATTTAAAACTTCATGATATTGCGCTGCCGAAAAATGACGGAGTGGTTTACGTTAGATTTAAAAAATAAATTTTTTAGCCAGAAAATTCAATTTTGAGGTTATCTTGCATCCCCCCCCCCTCCGGCAGGCACGCAGTCTTGATGTATATCTTTCCCATATTGGCATGTGCCTTCGTAAAAGGCGGCACCAGTCGCCTGGACTAGCAGGAGCCCGAAACTGGAAGAGACATAGGACTCTTGAAGTCCGTTCAGTGACTTAATACACCCACACTGGTACTCTCTTTATTTTGTGCGCTATAAACCACATATGCCTTTTACTGATTGCTTACACAAGATTATTGAGAAATTCTTTAAAAATCCAAATATGTATCACTACCTTAACATGATACATATTTTTGGCTTATGGATACTGCCTCAATTAAGTTCAGAATCGTCCTGGAGACAGCAGCATGCATCATTTTGGATACACGTAATATATTGTGGCGAACACTTGGAAATATTTATGTAAGCCCGAATAATGTTGAAGACGACAAATGGATACATGACGATAACCCCAAGCACAAAATGTCATAATTAAAGCCCGAACAACCAACCAAATATTTGGCGATGCCGAATATTCATAACGTCAAGGTAATCCTTTATATTTGGTGGTATCAGACGGGTGTTTTATGTTTTATATTATGATCTGTTGAAATCGGGTCAGACGATTACATCTGTACCGAAGACAATTGATTCTATTGAAGAGGGCAATTAAGGAAAAACGAACAAAATATTTAACCATAAACGAAGCCACAATCTTCTATCATGACAACGCTTGGCAAGACCGGTCAGAAGCTATTTGAAAAACAGTTAATGGATAGTTTTGGCTCAATCGCCTTATATCCCAGATCTTGCCATTTCTGCAAGAAAAACCAATAGTTTTAATATTAAGTTTTTTGACGTATTTGTAGCAGATGCATTGGCAATTGTTACACTGAAATCAATTTCAGACGAAATATAATAATTAAAATCCACTAAGAAAATGGTGGTTCTGTTAAAGTTACATTTCGTAAAATTAGTGATATTTTCAGACAACATAATCGTCCTCGGTTCGAGGACGCAAAGTGTGTTCGACCGGGTCGTTCAACTGAAAAAACTGCAGCCGTAAGCCACAGTGTTGAACAGATTCAAATTTGTCAATTCCTTGACAATTGGGCATATCCAAAACCACTACTTGGCGAATTTTACATTTTTACTTTGATTTGACTTTGACAAAGTTCAACTGGTGCAAGAATTGAAGACGGCCAACCATTCACATCGCAGTAAATTCGCTCAACTCAATTAAGAACAACGGCTGGTTTTTGTGGAAAAATAATATATTTAGACGAAAGCCTTTTTCACTTGCTAGGGTATGTCAACAAGCAATATTGCTATATTTGGGCTTCTGAAGATCCTAGAGCCATGACTGAGAAATCTTTATATGCTCAACTTGTCACTGTATGGTGTGCTATGTGGTCTGGAGGCGTATTTGGGCGGTTTTTTTTCGAAGATTAGGCAGGAAATGCGGTAACGGTCAATTGATCACGCTATTGCGAGATGCTAACAACTCAATTTTGGCCTATTATTGACGACATGGATACCACTGACGTGTGGTTTCAACAGGACGATGCCACACAGCCAATGAAACGATCAATTTATTGATTTCACGACAATCAGCAGTTAAGTGGCCAGCCAGATTTAACACCACCGGATTATTTTTTGTGGCGCTATGTTAAGGACAGAGTCTATATGGAGCCAATCGAATCAATTTTAGCCTTCAAACTTAAAATCCGTGATGTTATTAAGGAAATGGGACCGCCATTTTGTCAAAAAGCGATTAAAAACTTTTATGAATATATCGGCATATGTCAGCGTGATCGTGGCCAGAAATGATTTTTGATTCATAATTTTCGAACTTTTCTCAGCGTAATACAATAAAAATTTGAATCATCCTAATCTAAATTTTTATGTTTTATTTTGTTTTAGACAAAATACTTCTCGTTGAAAAAACCCTTTAAATAATTAGTTAAACAAAATTCAATGAAAAATTAAATTTTTTATAATAAAAATAATTTACCTCCTTTTTTTAAAATATACAGACGCAGCAATGACAGTTTTCTAAAATTGTAAACGACAGTAGCTTGCATCCAACTTCACTAACTTACGCGCTGTCAAAATTGGATTTTCCAATTGCTAAGCCTAGCGTCTACATAATTTAGGTTAGCATCATACATTTTGTATGTACAAAAGAATTTTGAACACATACTTAGTGCTTAGCGCGCTAATTTAGATTTGGCAGTTAAGCGTAGTTGATCGAATGGGCAAAAGAACTTGTTATTTGGAGAATTGCTTCGTTTTTGTTCATACACTTGTTACAACTCTCTGATCTGGTTAAAGCAGCCAGAGAAATACATATTAATAACAACCTCTTCTTTATTATAACTTGCCACGTGATAACAAAAAAATATTGAGAAAGTATAATAACATTGAAACCAAATAACACTGTTTTATTTTTCACCTCTATATTCTTAATTCGTGCAACCAAAAAATTTCTTTTTAATTTTTTATTGAAAATTTAAAGAACTTTTGTTCATTTATGGATGAAAATGTTAATGAAGTAATTATTTCTACTATTTTCATTATTCTGATGTAATACAGAATAGGGGAAATGTTATTTGTTTTATTTAAGAAACTTTGACAGAAATCAGCTCTGGTTTATGAAAGAAAATAAAAAATAACCTGATAATAAAGTTAGAACCTGTTATATTTTTTGTTTTATTTTATGAATATTTGCATATAAATGATAAAAGTTCTTTTAATCTTTATCTATAATTTGTTACCAATAAAACCAATAGACCATAATTATACGTGTTTATCGTATAATTTGCTTTTTTAACGAAAAGGAAAAAAAATAAATAAATTCGATTTTGAAACAAAGTGAGGAGAGGTGATAATGTACAAATATAAAAGATAATTTTCCTACACCACATGAATATTTGTGTATTCAGAAAAATCCTGGAAGAAACATCAACAACAAACAACCCTTTTTTACATTTTTATTACAAGGCGTTTGACAATTTTTTTTTGGTGTTGCGTGAAAGCAGTTCGTATGAAGTATTTAAAATACTTTATTTTGTAAAAAGGTGAAGAGAAAATAACTGCGTATTCAAACTTATTAGAGGATTATATCCAAATGATCTTCAAAATTCATTTAATGGTCGTTAGAAATACAGAAAACGGAAAACTTTTGAAAGTGATTATGTTTTCGATTAGTTTTAGACAACTTTGGCTTTTACTTATTGAGTACGCGAGCTCTTCTCTTTGCAAAACACAAACATCTTAGAAGTGAAATATTGAAAAACTCAAGTGTAGCCACACCAATCCTAAAATGTATCATTAATGAATTTGAAAATTTGTTCAACAGATAAAACTCCTTCAAGAAGACCAGTTCAGCCAGTAAGGGGTTTTCCAGCAAGACAAAATAAAACAAAAAATTTATATTGAGATGATTCAAATTTTTATTGTATTACAAAGAGAAAAGTACGGCAATTATGAATGAAAAATGATATCTGACTCATGTTCACCACGACCACGATGCTGACAGATGTTGATTCTATCATCAAATATTTTAATCACTTTTGGGTACAATGGCGATCTCGCGGATTTTGAGTTTTAAGGCTGAAATTGATTCGATTGTCTCCGTATAGACTCTGTTCATAGCAAAGCCCCTCAAAAAATAATCCAGTGGTGTTAAATCACACAATCTGGCTGGCCACTTAACTGTTGATTGTCGTGAAATTATGCGATTAAGTGACATGTGGCACCGTCTTAATTAAACCACATGTCAGTGATAACCACGTCGTCAATAATAGGCCAAAAATGAGTTAGCATCTCGCGATAGTGTAATACATTGAGTGCATTTTCAGCCTCGTCTTCGAAAAAAACAGCCCAATCACGCCTCCAGACCACATAGCGCAACATAAAGTGACACGTTGAGCATGCAAAGGCTTCTCAATAATCGCTGTAGGATTTTCAGAACCCCAAATGCGGTAATTTTGCTTGTTGACATACTCTGACAAGTGAAAATAGGCCTCGTTTGAAGAAATGACTTTTTCACAAAACCCAGCGATGTAAATGGTCGGTCGGCTTCAATTCCTGCACCAGTTGAACCTTGCAAGCCTTCAAATCAAATCCTTACGCAAAATTGGCCATGTAGTAATTTTGGATACCCTAATTGTTGAAAATGTTGAGGTATTGACAAATGTGGATCTGCTTCAACACTGTGGCTGCGATGTTTTCAGTTGAAAGAGCCGGCTAAACACGCGTTGGTGTTCACATTTTATATCGAGCCTGTAGACTCAAATTTAATGACCAAGTTCTTAATAGCGATTTCAGAAGGACGAAGTGTAATTTTAACAGAACCGCCATTTTCATAGTGGATTTTAATTATTTTAATGCGATTTTTGTGCGAAATGGAATTCATTGTAACAATTGCCAATGCATCTACTACGAATACCTCAAAAAACGAAATGTCAAAATTATCATGTTGTTGGTGTTGCCATAATTGAAAAACAAACTTCTTTTTGAAATACCTGATACAATTAAAATTCGTCGGTACAAAAAGTTTTTCGGAAACAAATACAGCTTAAATCATAGAATTAGTCAAGGTGCGACAACTATTATTGTGCAAACAAGCAGACACTCTGAGGGTCTTATAGTGGCTGAAGTCCATTAAAAATGACAGGAGCCATCTAAATGCAGGTGGGCTGGAATGATATTCCTGTAATATGCTGTGTTGTGGCACCAGGGTTGTTTGTGTAGCCAGGGATTTGGTTTTAAACCAAAAATACTAATACTTCTCTTCTATTCAATATTTTAATCTTCAGTTTAGTTTTAGTTTTGCTGGAATTTGCTTATTTGACTAAAAGTTATTATGGTTGTGACATTTCTCTTAAACGTTATTTTAGAAGGAAACATTAATTGGCCTCTTTGAGAAAGTTTTTTAAAGCGAGATTTAATAGAACAAAACGAACTGTAAGTTGCGTAGGAACAACTTTAGTAAAAGCAACTTTTAGTGTTTCCTTTTAGAAATGTTTAAATTTTAAAGGTGCGGAAAAATAGTTTTCGCTATTTATTTTTTGATTCGCATGAAAATTTAACTGGAGCAAACAAAATAAAATTTATGCGGTATTTAAATATTTATTCAAACAGATTGACCCAAACACATAAAAAATGGAACACATGTTTATTTTACAAATGCGACTATTTATTAACTTGATTTTAATTTAAGGTTTTATAAGAAGACTAAAATATAAATAATGCGAAACAATATTTTCTTACGGCTATAGAAGCAAAAGCAAAAAGGCAGAACCTTAAGGGCAGACAAACAGGCAAGCTGGAGCCAATTCATTGAATGAAAGTTAATCCCTCTATAATTTACACAATCACTTTTTACAAAGAATTTTGGATTTTCATACATCCATACTTGACTTAGTTTGTCATTCTTGTAAGTCAATCGAGTTGGCCAAAAGGCAAACCTTATTACGTTACTTAAAAACCAATATTTTACAATAAAACATAATTTTCTGTACTAACGGATTTTCTTCATATTTTGTTTCTTCATCATTGTGAGTGAAATAAGGATTTCTTTCCTTATTTTGTTGTTTCTCATTCGCTTAAAGGTACTGCGGCTTGTGATCAGCGTGCAACTGGGTTGACATATTGCTATTGACACTTGACAAGTGTTGTCACGTTGTCATGGTGTACAAGAATACTTTTTTTATGTTGTGGGGTTGTGTAAATAAAGTAAATTCCTGCATAAACACCACTAAGTAGACGAAAAAGACGATAATGAAAGGGGAATAAGTTGTTTTGTTAATCTTGATTGTTTTTACTTCTGCAACATCTTCTTAAAGCTTCAACATTCTTCTTAATTTTATTCACAGCACTGGCATTTTGAATTTTAAATAACCGCGGGTGTGTTTTGCTTTCTTTTTTTTTACTTTTAATATTGAAGTTGTGGCATTTGTTAAACATTAAATATTTTTATTTAAGGTTAATAATAGCAATAATACAAGTTATAAAAATGTATTCATAATCTACATAAATATATGATATATCTGCCCTATTGGGAAAGTATTCGTGTGATTTTTTTCTTATTCGTATAATTTCAGACGACCTTGCTCTTATGCTTGCGAACCATACTTTTTGACATTTCGTCTTTTGACGTATTCGTAGTAGATGCTTGGTAATTGTTTCAATGAATGGGATGACGTGTAATATCTCTTACACCGTTTTAGAAAATCCAACATCACACTGCATGTTCATACCGAGAACATCAAGAGCGTCCGATTCCGTAATACCTACATCACCCGCAGTAACAGATGCAGCACCAAACACAGATCTATGCGTAAGCATGCAACATTGCGTCTTACGGGCATTAAAATCGACTCTATTTACACGACCCCATTCCAAGATTGTCGCGAGATCGTGATTTAGCGTATCATTCACATTCAGCCTTTTGGAACTCACCTTCAACTTGTTCGCTCTATTGCCAAATGAATACGAACGACAAATGTTGCTGCAATCTGCGAAAGAGTATATAGGGTTGAAAGCTTGACAAAGGTCGTTTAGGAAAATAAGAAATTGGATAGGAGAAAGAACGGATCCTTGAGGTACTCCTACAATAATCTTAAACTCGTCTGATGAAATCATATTTATGACATCTCTTATAGTGCAATTCCTGGGAAAACTCAATATAAATCTGGAGAAATTATCACCGACAACAAAAGCAGCAAGTTTTGATGAAGTGCATCATACCACACTCCATCAAATGCCTGGGAAATATTTAGAGTCACCACCTTACTTGCACCATTGGTCAGATAGGAAACCCAACAAGCCGCCCGTAGAGCGCACCCTACAAAAACTATACTGTCGATCGCTAAGTAAGCTGTTGGACTATAGGTACCTCACAAAATGAAAATTAATCATACTTGTTGCTATAGAGGGCACACGTGTTATGTAAACTTTAGGCGTTTGCCTTTAGCTGTTCACTTTATAATTTTTTTATAATTTTAACTTCATTCGTGTTTATTGTAGCGATCATAATAATAAAACTTCTGTAAAAACTTGTAGAGATAGAAGTCACAGAAAAACTTTAAGTTCGTTGTCAAGAATAAATTTTAGATCTTTGAAAATAAATCGAAACTTAACCACAGTCGTGTATTCTTTTCAACATTCGACATTTTAATAAAAATTTTAAGTTTCTCAAGACCAAATTACTAAGGCCAGAAATATGCTCTACTTTATATTACGTGTTTTTATACGGTGTAGAAATTTAAGTTGGCAACACTTTTGGTGGCAATTTTGACGGCTGTTATGTGGTTTATATTTAGTTTGGTTTGACATTTGACGCCTGGATAGTGCTTCAAAATTGTGCAAAATCTTGCAAAACAAGATTGCCGTTAAACCCTGTTTTCACCAGTGAAAATAGTCTAACGAAACAGCCGTATTTGGAGTGATGACAACTCTCAAAGGTAAGCTGAGACACCGTTACATCCAGAAAAACTGACTGTTTATTGTGCTTTAGGAGTGGAGAAATCATTGTTTCGTACTTTTTTAAAAACAATGCTGGTCGGCATGTTACAGTCACTGGTGGTGGCCGCTATAGAGCTATGATTACTGAGACAGCACAATATGTCAATGAAGCCCAAACTTAAATCTATTAATTTCACAATTTTTTAAATCGGTTCCATTTTAGCGACAGTTAGAAAATATAGATATTTTTAAAATACAACAAACAGATAATCACTTAAAGAAATAAAGTGAAATGACCTACTGTGTTTGTTAACAAATCAAGAAGTTTCTGAGAAATTATATGAAAATTCCATGAAATAAGATTTACAATCAGAATAAAAAAATTAAAACTAAAACTACACTGAGTAATGATAACTCCAGCATCTATATCAAATGCGATGAATTAGAGTTTTATAGTAAATTTTAGAAC
This sequence comes from Trichopoda pennipes, assembly GCA_030448955.1. Taxonomy (NCBI): domain Eukaryota; kingdom Metazoa; phylum Arthropoda; class Insecta; order Diptera; family Tachinidae; genus Trichopoda; species Trichopoda pennipes. The sequence goes on from JASKUP010000042.1 coordinate 10,385,793, forward strand.
CGCTAAAACAGTATAAAAAGGCCCCCTTTTTTGGGAATAAAAACGTGAAGACACAACAGTTGTTACAGTTTTCATCTGTTTAAGTGGTAACAATATATTTTTTCTAATTGCATAGTGCATTGTAATATCCAACATTAATTTCACAAATTTGTCCAACTGCCTCTATATCGTATATCTTATAAAAGTCTGGTAAGGTGAAACATTGTTTTTACTTCCAAGGACTGTTTTTACACATTTGACAGAATGTGGCAGTTTGTAACAATTATGTTTTGTCAAAGCTGCAAGCATAAAATGAATGGTTAAATTTCATTTATGAACATATTAGAGAGTAGAAAAGGAAAAATCAACTTATCTCTCTATTCACATAATAAAAAATAATTTATGCTAAACATGTTTCCCTTTATTTTCAACTCGGAAATATTAGAACACAAAAAACAGAACTGTGTACCAGCAGTTATGGTTATCCTTACTGCTCCTTGAACTAACACAGGAATCTCAAATGATTGAATTAAATGTGTCAGCATTTAAAATAAACTGTTTATTCAATTTTTATCTTGGGCTAATTGTTTTTATGACCTTAAGGTAAATTTTCATTGGCAGTCAATTATGGTTAAACGAAGTTTAACAGTGTAACAATGAACAGGTTGGCAAAACTATTTTAATATGTCTTATTGTTTGTTGCCAGGATTTTTTTATGTGGTTTCTGATATTAAAATAGTAAGGACTTATTTAAAAAGTAATTTTAACTTGGCTAAGCATTAAATATTTTAAACTTTTCACTCAAACATCTGTCAAGTTTATAAAAATAAGATTTTTGATCTCACAATTTTTAATTTTTATGGCTGGAAAAACTAAGAAAAACCCCTTCTTTAGAATGAAAAAATTACAACTAATTCATATTGATTCGTATTACTTGAAAATATCGTCAAAATCAGGTAGTAACCTTTGACATCGTCCTATTTTTAACTAATGAAGTGGGTTTCCAGCACATTGAACGAAGTACCATCAAGTGGATACTCCTTTTCACAGCATCCGAAGCTATAAAATTAATTTTAATCTGAATGGAATCATTAGTCTTTGAAATTGCCAACCGTTAATTATAGAAAAAAAGTAAATGTATCCACAACAGATAAGCCCGGTTGTTTTTTTTTTATTTTAAAAAATAACACAAAAATTTTAATTAAAAACATCTTTCTTTAATTCGAAAGATAAATGATTAACAGAATATGGATATCACAGCGTTTCTTGACAAAATTCTTTATGAACGACCAGTTTGAGCAAAGTTCAAGCATTGCTGGCCATACGTCATGTATAATACGAATGGCCTCCAAGCCATATATTTTTTATAGTTTATCAGAAAAAATCAGTGCCTGCAGCTTTTTCCATTAAAAATAATTGAAAGGGTTAAAATCGCAGGACTTTGGAGGCAGGTCTGAAGGCAACTTGTACTCAAACTTTAATTTTTATAAATTAATTGAACATGCTGCGCCGCGAACTCTAGCTGTGGTGCGATGGCGGCACCAATATGTACACTGTGAGTCTGTAGAGTTTTATATGAACTATTTTTACTCCTTATGAGGAAATTTTGCTCATTAATAAGCTCGTTGCACAATGGTTTGAAAACGTTTTTTGTTTTAAACAATTCGGTAGCTCATGAGCTACACAATATATCCTAATCAAATGTCATAAAGAGTTTATTTATTACACAAATGTTAAGAGTTTCTAACTTAATTAGATATTGTAAATATTTACAAAAAATGTGTTTAAAGAAGTAACCTAGACAAGGTTACTTCTTTAAGTTTGGGAGATAATCGGGCTAGAAAAATTATTTTTTTAATTTTTGGTCGACCTAAACTTGTGTTTGTGACGTAGTGAACTTTATTTATGTACGAATTATTATTCTAAGGTATTCTTAACGAATTTGTAATAAAACGGTAATAAGTTTGGTTCTGACAGCAAGTTTTTTTAAAGAGTTATACACCTCTGAAATGGCAAAATGTAAAAACTGCAGTTTTTTTAGGATTTTCCCCAAAAAAGGTGGCGTGGTTTTTTTGCTTATATAATTAAAACTTGCTTCGGTACTAGTAAATTTGTTAAGACTATTTTAAATACAATCTATAGCAAAAACTTATAAAGGAAAAATTGGATCAAAATGTATAACGGTTCACCCTCCAGTCTTATCAAAACATAGCCAATATTGAAAAAAATTTACATTAAAATTCCTCGGAGAGCGAAGGTCACATTGAAAAAAATAAGTAGGTTATAAAGCTCCATCTGTTGGCTATATACTCCAGAAAGCATTTTATAATCCCGTAGTTAACCAGGCCAAGACGGCCAGTTTTATAAAAACAAAACAATTTTTGGAACATTTTTCCCCGTTTAAGGAATTAACGTATTAAAAAAAATAAAATTTTATTTTACCATTTGATTTCCCCCCGGGGGCACATAAATTTGGTCTTTATAGAACTTCGACTATCTAGACACAGTACAACTGGGGAAAAAGGGAGCCCAGTCCCCTGAAGTCAGCAGGGGTACAACTGGAAACTCCACTTTATTTCCACGGGATCAGTAAGCCGCAGAGTTCGTTATTTGTCTCTTTAGACATTCAACTGTTCTCTGACTGATTATTGAGGTTGGCCCTTTATTGGAGTATCGTGGTGGTTGTGGTTTCGCGGCCCCATATCAGGTCTTTTGTTTAATATGGTGGCCAGGATCATTTCGCCGTTAATGACACGCTAGGTGAATGATCCAGTCCAGTGAGCATGCTAGACATGTGTTCTGGACAGGAGTTGGAAAGTCTCCAACTCTTAAGCAAGGAGTGATGATTTACAGCCCTGCTCTGGAATCATCGAAGTTGCAACTAGAAAGTTCTGTTGCATAGAATTATAGCTAGGACGAGCATGACGTTCCAAATTATGCAGTGATTAGATCCACCATCTGATTAAGGCTTCATGGCCAGGCGCGGATGTAAATCGCATCACAGAGTTTACCATTTGATTTTGTAAAAATTTCTCGTTTCATTTAGATTTTGTGGCAATTCAAATTTTGTATTTAATTTTTCAAACAACCATTTTAGCGTGAAATTTACAGGTAAATGACATCTAAAAAATGCGACGCGTAAATAATGTTAACTTGTTCATCCAGAAGTACTTGTATAAAGAGCATATAGGTAAGCTTCGCGAAACTCACCTTCTAATGAAGTTTTTCTCTTTTTCATATGTAAAAAGGAAAAACGGATTTTCAAGGTAAATTATGGCGCTCTCCAAACATTAACCAATAAATAAATGTCCAACTGTAAACTTAGTATCATAGTTCATTTGACAATTACCTTGGGGTGTTAAGCGGAAAAAAGTAATAACTATTCTTAATGACTGCAATTGCAGCTTGAAGGCCGTGTTATAATTTTAACACTTGGTTTATGTCGATGTGATTCAACGAAATACAATTTAATTACTGCATGAACAAATTTGTGGTTGGGCGCATTATTTATTCAGAATTGACCGTCAGATACCATTGGATCATATTTTTTGTTTTCTACAAGTTTTTCTTGTCAAGAAACACACATCTTTCTGAGCGTAAGTACAAATTATTAAATACAGCACCACGAACTTTCTACTAGATTTGTGCAAATTTTTAGAAGCATTTTATTCTACGTACATATTTCACTATTTAATTAAAATATTATTTTGACATATACACGGTGTCCGCTGGGAGGGTATACTACTTTCTGTGTTTATAATTTTTAATTAAATGAAGGAGAATGGATGTTATATTTGTAAATGTTTTAATGTCGGTATTTATCTATGGAATACAATATCAGATAAATATCTGCCTCTGTTAGCCTCACAAATGCGAGCCCTCTTGAGAAAATTTTTCATTACATTCTCACATATTTTACGCGGTATTTCATTAATTTTATCACAAATATTTTGTTTGAGTTACTCAAACATTTTTGGTATGTTTGCATAAATATTGCTTTTCAGATATCCCTACAAAAAGAAGTCCGGAGCAGTCAAATCAGGCGACCGTAGAGGCCAATAAACCACACCATTTCTTGAAATAACTTGTTGTGGAAAGAGGTCTCAGAAAGCATGCAGTTGTGGATTTAAAAATTTCCAATCATATCAAGATATTGCTACCCATTCACAGTAACCGTTACAATGTTACGCAAACTGTAAAATCCTATTAGCATATGTACAGCGCCGTAAATGGTCTTGTGGAAGAAGCTCTTGCATCAACTGAATCTTATATGGAAACAAATGCAAATTCTTGAGCAAAATTGTAACCAAAGTTGTTATTTGAAGACCAAGCTCCTGAGCACGGCGTCGAATTGAGGTTGATGGATTGTTTAGAATACTTTCTTGAGCAGCAATAATGTTTTTAGCCGATCTTGCAGTACGTTGCGGTCTATACTTGGGCCCGCTTTCTCCGAAATCATTCACTACACGATAAATAGTGCGTTTTATTGGCACGTTGTATCTGCCAAAAATTCACTTTACTTTCTCATCGTCACAGTATTCGATGATTGATTTTGATAAATGTTTTGTTAATTAAAATACGTTATCAATTATTTTTCCATAATAAATTTGCCACGTATCTACTTCACGACTGCCAAATATGAACTGTCAAGACTAATGTTTTCCAAAATGGCGGTAAAGCAAAATAGTATGCCTTCCCGGTGGACACTCTGTAAAGTAATTTTCAATAGTGAAATTATTGAAAATAAAATTAAAATATTTAATTTTTTGTGTTGACAAAAATAAATACAATAAATATTATGTTAATTATTTCAATAAGTTATCAGTTAAAGTATTTCTAAGCTCTTAAACTCAAACTTACACAAGTTTATAAAATGTTAAGTAAAGAAACAGAATAGCAAATGACATCTAACAAATCTGCAAATAGTTCATAATGCAACAGGTTTTCTTGTGTTAAATAAACACGTTCAAATAGCATTTAACATTCGTTTCAGAGAAAATATTTAGAATAATAAAATCAACAACAGAAAATTTAACACTCAATAGCATTTTTCAATCCCCCTTCAAATGCAGTTGTCAATAAAAAGAACAAGACATTTATATAACGAAGGATTCAGCGCAAGACGAGCGATAATAGTGCCAAATCAAATACAAATTGGTAGATAAAAGTTTTCTGACGGGTGGAACAAAAGAAAAAAAGGACGAAACTTTAATAATAATAAAATTATTTGAAATCTAAAAACAAATGCCAGCCACAAAAAGCAATATGCAACATTTATTTATTTACTCTTAAACGTTCCTTCCACCTACCAAACAAAGCTGTTTGCTTTGCGTCACTTAGAATGCTGTGTAGAATCCTTCTTGGCCACCCTGCCTTGTAACCAGCTTGTATGCAGATGCTTGACTAAGGCCATTATGTAAATATTTGTTGGTTAAGCTTGTGTTTTATTTTGCCTGAAATATTTTGTCTTGGCAGTTGCTTTTATTACTTTTAGAGTTTAAGATTGAATTGCGTTATTGTTATGATGCCTTGTTTTGCTACACTTACAAAATTTTTTATGCAAATAAACTAACATAAGATAAGACGGCTTTTTAAGTTTTCGATTTTTCGTTAGAGCCTGCTTTCTTGAGTATAGAGGGAAATATATAAAATATATAGAGGAAAGCATAGAGAAAGTAGAAACACAAAAGACACTGAGCCGTCATCCTTTGGCGCTCTACTTCGTGGTAGAGCAGAGAGTAGATCACAAATGAATGCTGTCAAATGAGAATTTCTACAGCTATTGATTCATTGTGTGAAAATTTATAAGGTAAACGTCAATTCGTAAATTACACACAGTGTTTAATCCAGGTAACGAGAATTCTTCTAGAATATTTATATTTATCATTATAAAGTAATGAGGCTATTTCTTCATTGATCAAGGTTTAGGTTTAAATCCAATTAAGTTGTTTTACGAGTACGAATGCATCTCTCACAGTCAGCTGATTACTCCCGAAGATTTTAATTCTCATTCGCAAGCTCTTAAGGTATTTACAAAATAAACGCTTCATGGTCCAGATTGTGAAGTGGTGGTATTGAAAATCCACATTATCCGATGGATTGTTTCGTATGCATTCTTTTATCGCTGATATTTTGATTAAGAAGTTTTCGCCCGATATACCTAGATTAAAGTCTTCCAATGCTTAAGCACGGTTAGGTGTTCCCAATGGCAGGAAAACTATGGCCCAACCCAGTAACCAAGTAACTGTCTTATCTGGCCATAACAACATGATCTAGAAGAGTTTTGGAGCTATAAATTTATACAGGTAGTAAGCATTTTATAATTGGCATCGCTTTCACAGCTACAGACTAATCAAAGTGTTGACTTAGTAACTTCCAGATTCCAAATTCCTTCTGCTTTTACGCAGAGTATTTATCAGTTAGGGTGGGGATGGTTTTGTTACCGAAAAATATTTCGAAACACTCTCATCACCTTGGAATAATCATTCCTCAAAATAAAAATATCCTTGTGCTGTCGTACATCTCTAAAGAGTTCAGAATAGGAAAAACAGTGAAAGATAGTTACTCATAACACATGATGGAAAGAACATCTCGACAGTGATTTCTGTTCTTACGGAACATAACATCATTGCGTCATTGGGAGGTGCGCACAATGATTTTTTCACTTAGGATTAAAATGGTATAGCGATAAATTATATAGAGGTTCATTGTGTTTTTCATGTTGTATAAAAATAAATTGATTTGGCCAAGTGGCCAAGCGCTATTCCACATCAGCTGTGATTAACTTATATTCTATATGTTACCACGGTTATGAAATTGGAAATTCCATTTTAGTATTGTGTACAGATAACTTTATAACTGTCCGTAATTCATTACCTATGCTGTTAAAATATATAGCAGAATTTTTTTGTCAGTGTATGTAGTTAAAATTTTATTGCATGTGAAATATCCTTCAGCAACATTTTTATCTCCGATTTGGTAGAAGTGAAAGAAAAACTTTTGAATAAATTAGTGCTAACTAGAGATGTGCACGTGCTCGTTTAATCGGTTGAGTCACGAATAAGTGTGTGCGAAATTCTAGTAGTGATATTTAAAGGAATCGACCCAATGCAAGCCTACAAAGAAAATTTAGTGATGTAATAATGTCAATCAAGAGAGCAAGGAAACATTATATATCTTTGCGTCAACTTAATTACTCCCGTTTTGATTTTTTTATACCCGTTTTAGTGATTATGATTGTACGTTCAAAAGTTCTCATATCTAACACTCATTTTTTTAACTGTTGAATATTAATATTGTTAGGATTCAGCTACATAGCATTATAGGGCATTAAAGGGATTAATTTAAATCCACCACATAATTTTTCTGTTTTTAGACCCTTTTGATACTCAGTAGTAAACAAAAAATACAAGTGCCAAAATAGAATTTCCGAGTCAACATCAAGTCCCGCTCAACTCACCGGCCTTTTCTTTAGACTAGTGAGTTCTACGCATAAACTTATTAACACTGTGATCTCTCATGATATTCACATCCTATATGTTATGCACTGTGATCTTCAAACTAAAGAAAATTCGTGAAGAGGTGCCGTGCCATATTAACTCCATTTGGGCACAGCCGGAGGGTTCAACACTCGCATAACCCTATTACAGCGTGTTAGGCAGTTTGTACAAGTAGGAAGCATTTTGGATTGTGTGCTATACCAAACAATGGTTATATGAAAACACCACTTGGCGTTTTTGATATTGGAAAAATTGTCTACGGCGAATTGCAAGTTGTAGACAATAGAAATATTTGGTATCATTGAATTTAACTAAATAATTCGATACCGCAATTTATCAACTCTTTTTATGAATCTCGTCAAAGTTTGTGTTTTCATCCAATTTTAGAGTTGTATGATTTAGCGCCAAAATTTTGAATAAGTAAAAAATTGGGCGATTTGATAGTAAAATTTTAGCGGGATTTGATGAGAAAGATAACATCACCATTTATAAATTAAAGAAATAAGAAACATATGGGCGAGTTTAGAGTGCATAGAATTGAGGGTACCCTTGTCACCATGTCTTGTTTGGTTTTCTAATGAAACTAGTGACAATTTTTTAAAAAGAAATTTAGATTATTTAATTTCATCATCGATTGTCTAATTTAATCTGAAATCTAGGTTCGCTCAAAGTGAGCTGTCAGAAAAAGCCATGATGGCCCCTTTCAAAGTTTAAGCAAACGCTGAATGTATGTTTTTGAGAAATTTTTCTTAATTTCTGTTGCTTCGTTTTGATATCTAATAAATTTAATTGTTTTTTTTACAATTGTCCCATTCCTGACATAAGCACAGATTTATTGTAATAAAGTGTTGTACACCATTCCATCTCTAGTTTCAGTCGTGAGTGTTTCATTCTAAAGAGCCTGTGGGTAACTTATAGAGTATATTTTAGCGATTTATTAACGAATGAGTGTTTGGTTTGTTCTAACATATTAAACCGATCATTGTTATCGACAACTTGTTACAGAATAAATATTGCAAATGACGTCATGTTGAGTAGAAGCATTTGCAAAAGGGAATACCCCTCTTTAATAATTTTTATACGGTTTTTATTTTAACATTTTATTTGCATTGTGAATGAGTATTTGACATGAGACTTAATCAATAAAATAAATAAATAAGTTAATGAAAATAAATAAAAAGCGGTTGTTATCAGACTTCGAAAGGGATGAGCGGGGAAATAATAATCTGCATTTTATACATAAGAAGCAGGACGTTGAATAAGAAAATTTAATGTGAAAACTTGTTGCTATAGTTTTATTATTTAAAGGCGCTATTAATGACTTAAGTAAAATAATGGCCATCAATTGCCGCACAGTTTTCAGCATAGATAATAGTTAGTACGGTTATAAGCTAGTCTCCAGCAAAATTAAGCCCAAAAAAGCAATTAAAATTTCGAAAAAATTTCCGAAAAAAAGGGAATCAGCTGAAAAAGGGTGTTAGATATAAATCCTAAGTCAGTTTAGGCAAACTCTGTACAATAATTCAAACAGTTGTAGGCAAAATGGTGAATTATTTGGTTTTTGTTAAACAATTGAATCGTTAAAAAAATCTGTAATAATTTTAATTATTTCATTCTGTCTGCACACCAAAACTGTATATTATAGCCAAATATCAAGATTTACATATGTATGTATCATTATCGTATCATTATCATTTTATAAAACTGATAGCAGAAACTATAGATAGAATGTTAGAGATAACAAAAATTTAGGACGTATTCATATCAATTTTATTCATTTATGAGACTTTCCTTAAAGGTGGCGACAGTTGTATAATAGTGTTGTCACTATTGTGATAATCATTATTGTTGTTATTATTATCATTACGTCGTACGCCAAATGTAATCTATAGGGTTTTTGATATAAACTTAATAGAAAAATCCATTACTCCTTCGTGTGAACAAAAAATGTTCAAGAGGATTTACATTCATTGGCACAAAGTTAGCGGTAAACCACCCTGTTACTACTTTTAATAAGAGTAAAACATGTTTCGCCTGTTTTAACATTGTAAGAACCTTTAAATTTGAGGAAATTCCGACGTAATGGAGGATTTGTTCTCAGCATACCCAGAGTATATTGCAAAGAAATATGGTCAGTCAGCTATGAACATCATCATATAACGAACGGGGGTCCAAGCACATTTATGAGTTTTGAGGTCATTAAGGGATTAGAAACATCACTCTTGCATCCCTTAACACAGATAATATAGGCATTTTTCTGAAAGAGCAATGGATGCATGGGTACATATGTATACATACCCATGTATGGGTATGTGTACCCATGGGTATGCATACCCATGGGTATACATATGTACAGCTGCTATAAGAATATGACCATAATTTCTAAACTACATTCTTGCTATGTCCCGGGGTCTTATAATGGGATTTGTGATAACAATAAATTCGTATATAAATTAATTTCGACTTTACCTTGCGAAACAATTTTTTGACGAATAAGTTTATATCCGCTTAATTTGTAACAATTACGTATATATACATTAATTTTATAGGTTTAACATATTGTTACGGATGCGTCTTGCTTAAGTTTTAAAAATAATTTAGTAATAAAGTAAACGAAATAACTGGGTATGCTGTGTACTAACTACGTAGTTTTCTAAGAAAACTTATACACGCAAGACAACAACAATTTTTTAGTTAAAAACTGTGTAGAAAACTTACACACGCAAGAAAACAACAACAAACTGCGTAGAAATCTTATACACGCAACGGCGTAGTTTTTTAAGAAAACTTATGCATGCAAGACAACAACAGCTGTCTTAACATAAATTCCAGGATGAAACTCTAACAGAATAAAAGAAAAAACCAAAATACACACAGACCAACAAGCGCAAAAATAAAAGGCAGCATCTGAGTTGATTATTTTTGTAGTGCCAACGTAAAAATTTTACTTTGTGAGTAGTTTAAGTAAATAAACTTGTAATTATATTAAAAACTCTAAATTCTGGTGTTATTTATTTTGCAATAAAGAACTCACTAACAACAAAACGTTTATAAAAGGTATAAACGTAATAATATGTTTTAGAGTAACAAAGGGAGCTTTTACTAAATTTTTTAGAAGTTATAATTTGCTGGACAAAAATAGTTGTCATCATTTTATTCCATAGGCTTTAAAAATACCATCGGAAATGATTTTTTATCGGTATTAGCTGGGTACTGGATGAAATGAAAATAAAACTGTGTCTGAGATGGTTGGAAAGAAACAAATTAATTTTTTATGAAGAAGAACCAGCTTCCATAGCGTAAGTGTTATAAACAATATATGTGTACAATACATGTACATATACACATATATGATATTAACTTGCAACTGTTCATTTTTAGTCTGGCTGCATAGATATAACTCATTTTGGTTTACAAAAACCATTAAATGACGACATCTTTTTCAGTAAAGGATCCGGTTTGAAATACTAAGTCTATTGCTCCACTGTATGATATCGCTCCCCAGATTATAACATAACCTATTCGACTATGACGACGGGCTAAAAAATGTTCTTTCTTCCTCAAAGCATGAAAATATTAATTAAAACCATCAAAATTTAAGTTTTTCTCATCTGAGAAAATTACTTTATTCCACTCACTCTTCCAAGTCATGTGTTCTTTGCAAAAATCCGACCGTGATTTCTTACAATGCTGGTTTAATGATGCTTTTTTCTGCAATTTAATTCGTTTTAAGTGTCCTGTTGCATTTATTACCCTTTTACCAATAGAAACACTAGCACTGGAACCACTTTTTGCTTTGATTTTTGCAGCAGAGTCACTAGAATTGGAGGCTACTCACACAATGTTTCGCCTTTCCGTAGCTGCTGTGGTCATTGTTTGGCTTTCCTTTACGTTTTTGCCATATTTTTCTTTATTTCTTAAGTAACTCCACACACGTTAGCACTTTTATTAACTTTTATAAAAACTTCATGGCCGGACAAACCTTGATCATCATAGGCATCAATTTTTGCCTTCTGTTCCACCGTTAATGATTTACCACGGCCTATTTTCAAATAAAACCGATAGAAAATAATAATTATGGTTTTTTTGTTTTTAAAAAATGCTGAACTATTTTTGTACTTAAAATTGACACAAATGGCCATACAATTAATTTTTAAACATTGCACCTATTCAACTGACGCGAAAATAATTCATATTTTTATTTTGGCAAGTTATAAAAAGAAGCACAGATTAAAGCTAACGGAACTTTTTCGACTTTAATTTGTTTACATTCTTTTTCGCAATTGGTAAACCTTCAATAAAAAGTACAATATAATCCACTCGATGACTTATCTGGAGAGCAGCAAGCTTAAATTAATTGCTAAAACACTGCACCTATTTATGTGCAGTAAAGTGTGTAAAGTTTATAAATTATTAAAATAATAATTTAAAATTAATTAATTTGAAACTACTGTACATTATATTTACTAACAAAAAACAGAAAGGTAAATTTCAGTATAAAATAAAACAAAAAATAATTCTCAATAAATTAATAATTAAATAAAACATGCTAAATAACACTATATTCACTGCATCAGTAGCTCATACTAATTTTTGTCTAATTACTCCAATTCTTTATTTAGCTCTGTCCTCTTAATTTTAGTATTAATTTGGTGAAGTTGTGAGCTCATTTCAGTTTTCTTTACTGTTATTGCAATTATTTTATCTGGTCTTTTTAAAACTTCTCAATGGAAAGGTTCAGCTGCATCTATATTTTTTTTAACAAAATTATTTTTGTTCCCTCGGCTATTTTTTGGAAGATGATGAATCGCGATGCACTGATATAGCCTTTTTTGGTATTTTCTTACTCAACTCTTTCCAGTAGCTGTAGGATTAAATCATTATTTTCTTGAGATGTAACTGTAGTGTAGTGTAGTCGTTTATTTCTTGGTGTTGCTGGTTTCGGGATCGCCATATTCGGGTATTCTAAACCAGCTACAGCAACAAAACAGCTTTTCCCAAATTGTTGTGCTTACGTTTCTTATTAAAACAAATATGTATATTAAAAGTCACGAAAACAAAAGCTTAAGTTATAAAAGAGTCCATTGTGTTAGTAAAAAATAAAGCAGGTAAATTTGTGTTCTTAATTTTTTACTTAATTTTTTTCTTGAAAGATAAATGAATTTTTTTTTTCATTATCAATCTGGCTTTGTCGGTCCAAGATTTTTTGATACCTTCAATTAATTAAATTTTATCAAATTGTCTACAATTTAAGTACACTTTGCTTGACATTCAACCAACCCCTGACGTTTTCAATAACTTACATGCAGATGTGGTAAATAGATTTCAATGTTTCGTATATATAAAGCTGGAATTTTATAATCCCAGCTGAGTGGCATGCTAATTTGCTAAATACGCTCAAGGTTCTAACCTTCAGACAAAATTCTTTAAAATAACACGGATTTGTGAGAAAATTAAAACTTGAACTTATAAAATTTTTGTTTCTTAAATTATTGTAAGAAAAGGCACAAAATTTCAAACCTGTTAAAAAAATGTTAATTTCTTTACAATGGCAACCAGCGGATGCTGAATGCATGTATTTGTAGTAAATAATTGAGTACATGCATGAATTGGTTAAGTTTTATTAATTTCCTTTTTTATGTTTGTCAAGACATGTATGTATGTATTTGGATATGAGTATGTGTAAATATAAAGTGTCCCAAATTTTATTTTTTATTTATACACAAAACAAACGCAAGCACGTGTTTCTAATTAGAATTTAGTAAATCAAGTGTCGCTTTTTGTTATTTAGTTCTTTCTGCTGTCAATTATTTTAAAATTTACCGAAAGAAAAATTTAACGAAAATTCTATAGATTTTATGTGAGTGTTTCAGTTTGTTAATCAGATAAAGGATAATGATAAAAGTTAATATGCTATTTTATAAGTATATTTGATATTTTTAGAAGACAAAAAAAGTATGTACAGTTGCTCACAAAATGCTGTGAATTAATGTAAAGATTAAAAATTAAAAAAAAAAAATATGCTTTTAGATGAATTACACTTTTTAACAATCTACTCATTAATTTCCCCCCACGCAAGTAAATTTTTGAGAAGATATAAAAATGTTGTGCTCCAAATGGTCAATCGTTTCGAACTTATCGACGTAGACTAACGAGTTCAATTATCCCCATAGAAAACTCTGGCAGCGTTACATCGTACGATCTTGGAGGTCAATTGATGGATCCGAAGCATGATACTATACGGTTACCGAAAGTTTACTTCAATAAATGTTGCGCCGCCTTGTTGAAACCAAAGCTCATGCATATTAAGGTTTTTCAATTGATGAAAATAAAGATAAGTCAGTAATCACCTTTGACTGTAATGCTCTGATGGTTTTTAAAGGATTACGGACCGATGATTCCAACAGCCAATAAAGGACGCTAAACGGTCATTTTTCTGGAAGACTATCATCACTCCAAATATCGCATTATTGTTTACTGATTTATCCATTCAAACAAAAGTGAGCCGTATCGAACAGAACTATGATTTTCAAAATAAATATGCACGATTTGCAAGCGTTGTTCAGGTGCCAGCCAATTCATGGTGAAATGCCAAAACTAACTAAATATAAAACACTTGACAGCTGAAAAAATGGCTGTTATACCTCCATAAAAATACCCTTTATAATATAATAAAAAGCACATTGTGCTACCTCAAGCGATCTTTGTTCTTTAAAGAAGTTACGTATATGTAGCATATTCATCGATTAAACGCAAGCAGGACAGGTTACTGTGCAATATTATTTCTTTTATACCTTCAATTGCCTGATTATCTTCCAGTATATTTTAGATAGAGATAGTGACTTGTGACTTTTTGTAAATGACCAGATAGTTTGAATTTGCGATTTAAGGAAAAATCTGTTTGCGCCTGCTTTGCATACCAGCATATTATTTCGAAAATAAAATTTGGAAACTATTAGCACATCTGTAAGAACAAAAGCTTATGTTGTCGTTTAAAAGTGTCGGATTGTGTCTTAAACAAGATTAGTTGAATAAGTTGTTAATTCTACAACTAAATAAAAGTGATGTGTTCGTGTGTGGGCGTGTTCGTGTCTATTTGAATAGAAATAGGAGGGAGTTAGTTAAGGCATCTGCATAATTAGTACAGCAGATGTAATAATAATTGCAATGTATAGTAAAACAAAGGAGTCGTTGCCCAAAACTTGACAAAGAATATGGTTAGAAAAAAAGAAAACGTGGCAAGTCATGACCTAAGGGACTTCAGATGAGGTTGTGAGTTTTAATCTCACCGGAGCCACGGAAAATTGCGGGCAGAAAGGCGCATATTTGCTAAAAATGACATAGAGTAGTTCAAGACTTGCAAGGTTTCACATGATGTTGTTAAAGTGAATGTTTAAAAACAAAAGGTCGCGAAAACAACACTAATACAGACATAAAAGCATACAGAGAGTAAAGAAAAAGGGAAATACGGTACGATGTTCCCATAGCAATTGGGTACTGCTTTTAAACTAAATTTGTGTAATAATATTCTTTCTTTTCGTGGATGCATCATCATGCTAAGAAACAACAACTAAGCCCATTGAATCCAAGTGCAAATACGATGGATCATTTCTAGTTTTGCGTTCAACTATGATTCAATGTTTGTCAATTATACATTTTTATCTTAAGCAAAGTTCTTCTTATAACACCCAAAGACTTTTATTTAAGACATTTCTTTAGCTGGCATTGTAATCAAATCCCAATATTAAGAAGTTCCTAAAGTGTTAGGATTTCTCATAAAAATTCTCAATCCTTACACCGTTAATACTAAGAATTTTGGAAATTTTTATTGTTTATTTTATTTAAGTCTACGAATTTATAATTCTGACTGTCTATTAGTACATATGTAGATACAAAACTGAATGAGAGAAAAAAGAAAATAACAATTATATGCAATTATTCAATGAGAACCAAATATTACGTTTTATCAGATTTTCATAATCAACACAAAAATATAATTTATTAAAGTATTTACAACATCTAATGAATGGATCAGAGTTTGCATAGTTCATTCTAAAATATTGAATATCCAATAGAGAAAAGTATCGGGTAGGTCGCTGCGGAACAGTAAAAGACATATTTTCAATTAAAAAATTAGAGCAGGTTTTACCATTAAACGTATTTAAAATGAATATAGTTCTGTGACTTTTCAGAGATGGTAACTTGATACGATGACAAACATAGCGGGTTCCATTGTAGTCTACTTAAAAAAATTTTAAAAACTGTTTTTGCACTGATTCAATTGCGGTGCTGTTAGCTTTATATTGTGGATCCCATATAATTGACCCATATTCCAGAACTGGACGAACCAGAAACATAAATATATATTTTGTGATGTAAGGATCTTCAAATTCCTTTGCCCAATGTTTGATGAAACCAAGCTGGCATCTTGCCTTGCTTACACTTAGAGAAATATGTTAAATGAAGTTTAGTTTAGGGTCTAGTATAATTCCAAGATCCGTGAAACTGTAAACATTTTCCAGCTCATTGCCACCCAAAGAACATCTAACATTTAAATGGTTCCTTCGGAAGAAACAGATATATTTACATTTATCGAAGTTAAATTAGGTTCAATGCACACCAGGAGCATAAAGAATTTAAATCTGCCTATAACAACATATGACTATCATATTTATTATTTGTAAAAAATATTTTAACATCATCCGCATACATAAGTATAAAAGAAGTTTTGATCACACCAGGTAAGTCATTGATAAATAATGAAAAAAGAAGGGATCCGAGATGGCTCCCTTGAGGAACACCAGATAAAACGGAGATTTGCTTAGATATCACATTTTTGTATATAACATTCTGTTTCCTGTTGATAAGAAATAAATTTATCCAATTTAAACAATTTTGTGTGATTTCCATACAATGTAGTTTCTTGATAAGAAGTCCATTGTTAATCTTGTAATATGCCTTGCTAAAATCTATGTAAACAACTTCAGTTTGCATTTTATTTACAAAACCACGATAAGCCAAAGGTTAGTTACAGTAGAACAGTCTTTACGAAAGCAATGTTGACTAGACGATAATATTGAAGACACTTGATGGCACAAATGATCCGTAATTAGTTTTTCAAACTGTTTAGGTATTACACTCAGTTTAGCAATTCCTCTGTAATTTCCAGGGTTCAGAATTTTTCATTTATGAACATTCAAAAATCAACATTCATGATATTTTTCATAAATGAGAAATCTAAAATTTTATATTTATTTTTCACGCGCATAAACGAACAATGTGTGATTTGTTTTACATCTGCACCGACCGCGAGGTCATAATCAGATGGTAGTTAAACCACTTAGTTGATTGGACACCAACTACGCCCTAGAAGGCCTTCAGATACGTATATCCTTCAGTCACTTCTAGTAGCAATTTAGAAAGTCCGGAGTAGGCCGTGCCCTCACTCCTTGCTGAGGAGTTGGAGACTTTCCAACTCCTGGTCCAGAACGCATGAAGCTCTTATTTATCAAGAACACGCCAGCATTCATACTCACTGGACCTGAACCATTCATTGTGTTAATTTGAATGGTCCGACCCACAAACTCTCACGAGGGTCCGAAACCACAACCACCACGATACTCCCATATAGGGGCCAACCTCAATAACCAGTCAGAGCACATTTTTTGTCTAAAGAGAGCAAATATTGTACTCTGGGGCAACTGATTTCCCGTGGAAATATGTGGATTGTCCAGGTGACTCCTACTAGCCTTTGAGGGGCCTGGGCTCCCTTGCATAAACGAACAGGAAAAAATGTTCTGCTTATGTTCGTACATGAATGCGCACAACAAGAATTATTATTCTTATTCATATGTGATAAATGAAAAATCAGCTACTTCTCATTAATGTTCTTTTTCATAAATGTACATGTTCATTTATGAACGTTGAAATTTTATTAAATTTCTCATAAATGAATGTGAAAAAATTTTCTACCTACGATCGTAGTTTACCGTAAAATGTAGTAAAAACACATGGGTACATATTAACACAAAATACAATATTGCAATATATTCTAAAAGAAATAAAAAAAACATTTTTTTCCTACATACGCCGATAATTGCGCATTATCAAATATGTGCGTTTATGTACGCGAATGCTTAACGCACATATTTTTACGATCTTTTCATTTATGAAAAATTATCAAAATTGTACATATTCAAAAATGAACACTTGTGTGTTTCTCATTTTTTCACTTATGAATAGAAAGAAAAAAATAAATCGTCGCATTCATAAATGAGAAAACGCAAAATATTTTTCAGTCTCTCACACATGTATGAGAAGAAGCGGCTAAAAAATGAAATGTACATATTCATACATGTATGAACAGTGAGTGAACACTTCGCTACTCTGGTAATTTCTAATGTCATTTTTCTACCAGACTTAAACAACGGAAACAAATTTAATTAAGTAGTTGAACAATATTGTAAGAGGAGCTACTAAGGCCTCATCCCAGTTTATAAGAACGCAACTTAGAACGTTGTCTGATCCACTTTTATTAGAAAATTTCAGTTTTTTCAAACCGATAGCAATTTAGTGAAACAGAAAAAAATATATTTCATTTTGATTAAGAAAAACTCGAATTTTCGTCCTCGATTTGTCGATATTCAACGAAAATAAAATCAATAAATAAACTGCACGTCATTGATATAGTCTCGGTAGTATGATATAGATTGCAAGTCAGTTCCAGAATACGCTCGCCGATCATGCCAAACAAACAGCCATTAACGACGGTTTTTACCGAAAGGAATGACAACATTATTTCATTTTCTGGCGCAACAAATACAAGCAATTTAATACCATGATCGCCATAAAATAAAATTCCGTCTAAATTTTTCTGAATTGAATTCTACAGCAAGACTTCCCTCCCTTACCGCTGAACACCCTATATAGGACTAATCTAGACCTATTCGCTTCTAATATTTCAGTTTCCAGTAGCATGTTTCCTTCTACACAAATCACCATTCATTGAATGTTAAAAACATTCGCAAATTAAAAATAATAAAAAAAAATAATTAAAAAGGAAAAAAATGTCCTAAATTTGCGGTAAGCTGATTTCTTTTTAATTTTTTTAATAAAACTTTTCTAGAGAAAAATCTTTAAACCCTTTAAAATGGCAGAGTTATGAAGTCTCTTATTAAAGTGATATCAAATATAGGTTGCTTGTTTCGTAATAAATAAAAAATTGTTTGTTTATGTATGAAATTTGTTTTCCAACATCCCTAAATCACTCACATATTAAAGGATATATTGTAATGTTTTGTAATGCAACATCATTATGACAATGACAGTGATTATGATTGTAAGACATCATACGAGGACATATTTGTAGTTTTCAATCTAAATATAAACAAAAATTCTATTGCAGACAAAACAGTGAATAAAAAATAGAAAAATAGAAAACACTGAACAATCTGCAGCTATCAATTGGGTTCATCACCAACCATAATTATATAAACCACCCACCACTTATTTAAAGTTGTTTATGGAAGAACTTTGTATCTTTCTTTCTTTTTTTATATTTATTGTTTTCATGTGGGTGCTTTTGTTGGTGATAAGAAAATGTTACCATCACTCAAAGCACTTGTTGCACTCAAATTATCTCACTCATTCCTTTAAGCACAAATGAGTTTGACTCATAATTAGTAGCAAGCAAACACACAATACACACACATAAACCAATTTGAACTCCCTTAAACAGTTATGGCAAGTTTATCGCATGCGCCGTTTCCGTTAGAAGGTTTTCCTTCACACGCACAAATGTGGGTTGCTAGACCAACCCATTTCATTTGGACTTTCACTGATATGTCGTTTGTCTTGTGTAACGAGACTCTTAAATGCGTAAGCCGAACAACTAGAGTTCAAATGAAAATAGAAGACTTGTTGCTTTGAACAATTGTTGCTGGCTCCAATGCGCTCGTTCTTTCGTTATTTTTCGGTTCATAAAATGTTGTTCGTCAAATTGGTGTGCAGTGTGCCTGTGTTCGTTACTTGTTGCTTTTTGCCGGCCTACAATTGAATTTTCAAAAATATTATGTTGGCATTCCTGTATCATTCCACAAGTGGCATCATACGTTTCCGGTTACGTTGGTATCCGCTTAGTTAAATTAATACGTTGGCGGAAGGTGGTTGATTGTTAAATCGTTCGGTGATTTCTTTTAGAAAAAAAATGTGAAAAATTATATTTTTTAATTTTACTAGTGAATTTATAATTAAAAAAATTAAATTTTAAAAATAATTATAGAAGGTTTAAATGGTGTTAAAATGATAAAAATATATTAAGTAGAAAACATAATATCAGCCAAATAATAAAATTCATACATTTCCATCTAAAATTTTCTGAAATTAAATTTGGGTTTTTAAAATTTTAAATCAAATCAATATAATTTTCCAAAATGTTAAAATTTACTGTGTTATAAAGGGAATTTGTAAATATTTTAATAAATCAAACTTTAAATACAAAGAGGTAAGGTAATATTGAAACAAATTATATTCTAATTTTAAAAATAAGTTTTTAGCTGAAGACAAAATTTAAGATTCTGACCCATTGTACCACAAACTTATCATCCAGCATGGAAAATATGCAGCCGTTTTATCTGTTATCTGTTATTTTCAAGCAGTCATTCAAGAATAATATTTCTAAAACTTGTTCAAAGTCCATTAGTATTAAATAGCTTCCGAGTAAAACATTTTAGAAATTTGAACGCAATTTTTCTGAAAATTTTACATTTTAAGTTTAGAACTTTATCTTATTTTTTGGTCCTTATTAAAAAGAGTATACAAGTTTTAAATTAATTTTTAAAAGTTTTAAAACTTTAAAAACTCAAAAAGCTTGAAAGCTTTGAACTCGAAAGTGTTATATTGAACTAATTATTAAGAAACTTGATTCTAGAAACGTTTCATATTATGAGTAGGATTTTGAAAATTTATTTTAAGTTTTGGAAACTGATTACAAGCCTTAAAGGGCAAATTAATCGATATTTATAAAGATTTAACATATCTAATCTAAGCATAATTAATTAATAAATTTATTTATTTTTCCTTTTTAATTTGGGCATAATGATAAAGCCAAAAATTTAACTGTTTGGCTTCATCTATTTCAAGATTTTTAAATTTCCTAATGGAGTAAGTTATATGTCGTTCTTCATTTTTTTCTAAAGAGAAGTAGGACTTCAGGCAACAATGCCTGTTTAGTCAAGTACCGTGCTACATTCTTTAGGAAAGGGATAGAGAAGAGATGAGACAGGTCGTGAAAGTAGAAGGATAGTTACGGAAATTAACTGTCGTATAAGAACAGCACAGTGACCAGTGACCATGCCTTCATCACTGAGCAGCCCCACTGACAGTCAATTTTTATTTGTAGTAAAAAAAACCAAGGTCTTTGTTGAGAATCGGACCTACAACCCCGTCTTGTAAGTTAGTACACTACCTACTACTCTACAGGGACAACTGTAGGCGGTCGTGCCCCTCTTGTGACTTGGTTATTCACAACCCATAATTGTGGAAGTCTCTTACAAACTATAAAGCTGTTGCCTTAATTTGAGATTACAAACATCTCACAATTCGATTAAAATACAATCTTAGCTTTGTAATATTTTTTTGGTCGTGCCTAAGAATAATTCAATGCCAGAGAGAATTAAAGGAAGGCATAATGAAAGAGAGGTAGATATATACCAATCGAATACAGTGTCCTTCCTAACTTGGGATATAATAAAATTTAAATGAGAAGTAAAATACAACTTTTTGCCAATATATGATGAAATATGATCAAATACAAAATCCAAACATTCATTTATTAAATTTATATTTGGAAATACTGGATTATGGAAACAATACAAGACTTTTCTCTTGGTGCCATTTAAATTTAGACAATTCTGCAATGCGTTTTTAAACATCATTAACTTTACTTTCTAAAAATTGTACACCAAATCCAGAGTCATTTATTAAAAACAAACCATATATCGTCCGGGTATATGTAATACTTGCAGAGTTTTAACATAAGGGCCTAATATAGAACCTTACGGCACATCTTTAAAAACATCTCTGATTAAAGATCTCAACGTATTGAACTTTTTATGGAGAAATGAACAGAGGAGGAACTAAACTAAAAGTTATTTTGAAGTTTTTCATAAAAATTTGTGTGACATAAAGAATCGAAAGCTTTAGTAAAATCAAGTGCAATGACTAATATCCATATTGGCCCTTATATTTTCCAAAATATCCAGTACTAATCCTGTAGTATTTCATTCCACACTGAACCAGGAATGTAAAGATTATATCATATTTTAATCGAATATTAAACGGGGTACGTAGAACGTGTGGTGCTTACAATTTAAGAACGTTTTTCATTTTCAAAGAAGAAACTATTATTAAAAGAAACATATTATATATATTTTCATAGTCGTAG
The DNA here is from genome assembly GCA_030448955.1 of Trichopoda pennipes. Classification (NCBI taxonomy): domain Eukaryota; kingdom Metazoa; phylum Arthropoda; class Insecta; order Diptera; family Tachinidae; genus Trichopoda; species Trichopoda pennipes. The sequence continues at coordinate 10,407,714 of JASKUP010000042.1, forward strand.
GAAAATTGATAACTGGCCGTTAGTTATTTATAATATTTTTTTAATTAAATCTTTCCCAACATTTCGTAGATTTTTTACCGATTAATTCAAGGAATTATCAATTATATTTTTTTAAGAGAAGTAACACTCCGGCTTCAAAAGCTACTAGGGGATCGTGTTACCTGCTTTTTGATGAATTCTTCATTTTATTGTTTCGGAATTAAATAACGGTAAAGATACATAATTCTGATACATGTTGGCGTCAACTTGTAGAATAAAATACCAGCTACCAGAAATTATCTCAACGATTGGGGTTTTTTGCCACTGAAAATACGGACAGATTCTTTTTAATTGTGTAAAAATTTTAATATTTTTCTTGAATATCATTTTTAGAAAATAAATTCGAAATATATGTTGCACACTTTTGAATTTATTTCTACATGGATCTCAAGAATTTTATTGCTATCTAATGAAAAACTCCGGTCACTTAAAGATGGGCGGCCAGAAATTACAATCTTTTTGGCTTTTCCCGAGAAGCAAAGAATTGTCAAACTCTTTTAGGCATTAAAAACTAGATTAACTCTTTTGAACTCACTTCCTCTTACAGGCAGTATAAATTGGTGATATCTTTCAAACACTTCTTCTTTACTAATCCTCGATATAACTGAACTAACGATGAGTGCTCGAATGTTACATCGAACAGTTGTACTTTCTATATAATTTTCCATAGTTGCTAGAACTTATCGTCTGTCTGTTGCAACAGGAAGCCCATACCTCCTTTCTTTTTGAAAACAATATACCCACATTGAGGCGTAATGGGTTTCGACGTTTTTCTAGCTTCCTAAAACTTTTTCACGTCGCACAATTTTGGTTTGGACCAATGGCACTTTGAAATGTTTTTTATTGTTAAATTGTTGGATATACCCAGAGGCTGTAGAGACTGCTCGAAGAATCTTATTTTTATTTTAGTTTAAGCTAAATGTAGAGTTTCTGCCAACGAAATTGTTTTTTTTAACGGTCTTGAACTTCATCAGTTTCATTTATGTAACTATTTGATACATGATATTTCGTTTATTATTTAGTTTTTTTTATGTTAAACGGCTATATACTTATTCATTTGCTTTTATTCGTATTATCAATTTTCCGTTGTGTGTGCTACATGACTGTTTAAAAAACTGTGTCTTCAGCAATGTATTCAAAAAAGCTAATTAGATGTCAAGTATATAAAATAAGTATAATATAGGCCACCAGATACTGGCTTGCGTAACACCGGGTGAAACTCGGAAATTCTCCCTCTATAAGTACAAACTGTTTATGTTCATGTTGTTTAACCCTTAAATCACCCTTGTGTGGAAAACCACGCAAACTAAACCATGTTTTTACGATAAACCAAAAAAAAATTGGGGTATACTAAAGAAATTTCCTGACTTTGTTAACAATATCAATTAAGCACAGAAAACACCTTTTTTTATTAAAAAATATTTTTTAGTAACGAAATATTTCAAAACTTACGTAAGTTTCCCTCGTGTGTGGTTTTTCACACATATGTAGTTTCAATGTAATTTCCAGTTATAATTATAATATATTAGATCACAGAATGAAACAATGTTGGATTTGTTGGATAGTGAATATGGACGCTCCATATTTAGAGCGATAATGTCAAAAAAAACATTTCAATACATGAATCGTGTTATTCGTTTTGATGACATTATGAGCAGACGTCAAACCAAGCTCTCCAATTCGTCAAATATTCGACAAATGGGCCGAGTTATTGACTCATTTTTTCAATCCATCTGCGTGTGTTACAGTTGATGAACAACTGCTTGGATTTCGTGGACGATGCAAGTTTAGGCAATATATGCCTTCTAAGTCTGAAAGATATGGAATTTAATTTGGGCTCTTAGTTTGCTCTGAAACGTGCTACGTTTGGAAAATTCAGCCATATTTGGGTAAGGCTGTTGCTTGCATAGGGGGAACGTGTTGTTTTGGAGTTAGACTTGAGGGCCACAATATAACAATGGATAACTTTTTCATATCCTTCTAACTTGGGCAAAAGTTCTTGTCTAAGGGCTAACGATGGCAGGTACTATGCGCAAAAATAAAAAAGCATACCACCCAGATTATTAGAGTGCAAAAAGGTTCCTCTGTACCATTTAACTTTTGCATTCACCGAAAGTACAACTCTTGTGTCAATGTATCATTCGAATGAAGCAGAATGTGTAGAATGTGATGCGAAAAAATTGCTAAAAATCATTTAATTCTACAACAAAACTAAATGTTCGTTTTATATTAGCTTTATTGATCTTCAGCTTTACAACTTTGTTCTATAAGTGGCGTTGATACCGTGGACAAAATGTTATGGTGCTATAGTTCGAAAAGAAAAATAAATAGATCCCCAGTTGCTGTTTTCTCAAACATGGTTGATATTTCAGCTTTAAATGCGTACATTATATTTAAAAGTCTAAATCCAAATTGGAAAATAAACAAACCAATTGTACGTCGAGTTTTTTTACGCGAGCTTGAAATATCTCTCGCAAAGCCTTACATGGCAGTACGAAAGGGCGTACTAAGAACTCAATCAGCAGTATCTGTGCTTTCTGCTATCAACCAAAGCGACTTAGTGGATGAACCAAGTGGCTCAATAACCCAGTCCTGTGAACCAACTAGCTGAGCAGGGCTTATAGCAATCGTTCGAAATTCCTTCAGAAAAGCAACAAACTATTCCTCCTATAATCGAAGGAAAATCTCGATGTCATATTTGTTATAGCGAAAAGGGCGTTTGTAAGCGTACCCATAACCGCAATGTTTGTAAAAAATGTATTGAACATAACACATTAATGAAAAATAAAACGATATGTGAAATAAATATCCCATTAATACTCATAAAAAATCATGATTTTGACTGAAAAATAACTATGTTCCTTCAGAAAAATACATAGACATATGTGTGAAAAACCACACAAGGGTAACTAACATACATTTTTTGAGCGTGATTTGAGGGTTAATAAAAGTTGCTGAAATTGTTAAATAATTACCGATCATGAATAGAGCAATATTATTTTCTTTCAAATCGTTTTTTGTTTTTAACATTCAAAAAACAGGATGTGCTTGCTTGAAAGTGCTTTATTGTCCTTTCAATCAAAGCTGATGGTTTGAAATATATTCATTTTTTTTCAGAAAATAGTTGAGCATGCCTGATTAAAGACTAATAGGACTATTGGTTTCTACTTTTCTTAGACCTTTGCCTGGCTGCATAACCATGGCTAACTAATGAAATTTTGTCAGTGCTAACGATTTTCGTAGAGTTAAAATCAGGAGTTTCTTTTCAGTACCACGAAGATGAAGTCTCAACAGGGCTTTGCGACAACAGTTTTCAGTATCACTTTTTTCTGTATCACTTTTTTTTCACCCTTAACACTAACTTCAACATACAACAGTGTTGCGACTAGAGATGAGAAGTAAATATTTTAAGATCATCTAAAAAAGAAAAGGCACTATGTTTAGCCCAATCAATTGTGGCTCGGGTAGAAACAATAAACTGGTAAAACTGCCAATTGAGGAAAGGTACAGACTAGAAAGTCTGTGATTTAACACTTAAGCTAAAATAAGGCGTTGGAAGGTTTATGAAGCAGAACCCCAGCCAAATGTCATGCTAAGAAACTCAAAATTGTATAGTGATAACATTTTTGTTTTTTTAATGGCGTCTACAGCGATTGGAAAATGGTGGCACGCCTTTGGTAAATATTTTTTATTATTTCAAAATAACTCTTAATTCTGTTAACAGTAATATGTCTGGTAAAAGAATAGCTTAGTCTGGCTTAAAAAATATATTTTGACGGTTGAAAAGCTTAACCTTAAGTAAATAAAATGAAGACGAAGTAATTAAAGTTTGTATTGAAAAATTTCCTTTAAGGTATGTTTGGAGTTGGAATCCATGAGACGATTAATTAAATTATTTAAAATCGCATCTAATAATCGCTTTCTGCATCTTAAGAACAATAAAAGGATTGTAGCTTGAGATTAAGATAGACAGTAAGTGAATCTCGCATATACAAACGAAAAAACTATTAGCTCCTCTCATTTGTTACCAATATGTAACGCCAATCAGTAATTCCAATTCGATCGGTTAAATTTAAAAAGCTCAAACATTTCTTGTATTTGCAATTTTCATAAACCATAGTTATAACTAAAGTGAAGTACAGAGTGAGGTTAAACTACTTTTCGCCTTCTTTTCTTTCACCAAACTATCCTTGAAATGCACCACCCTTTTTCTAATGCTCTGACGCGTTTTGAGTCGCAAGGGTTGTCATCTTAGGTAGTAGCAAATTCAAAAAGACAAAAGTTAATAGTTTAAATAGTCCACTAGATTATAAATCTTTTTAGCGGCTCTATTGTGAGGATGAGAATATTTGAGAAAATTCCTATTTATTCACTTGTACTCTCATTGTGTGTTTTACTTTCAATAATATTCATTTATGTTCCTTTGCAACAGGTAAGATATGGTAGCTCTAAACTTTAGACCAGACACGATCAAAATACTAATCAAGCGATACGATAATATTTGTAAAAATATAAAATAAAAAATTATAGTTTTGGATGACCCATTGTGTTTGTTCTTCAAGCGTATTAAAATTTTTTATTTTCAACGATATTTCATGTTGTGCGTTTGACTTAACGCATTTTGATCGTGTCTACGCCTCTTACTAGTGTGAAAGCAAAGTATTTCTTCGAAAAGTCGGTTAACCTAAACAGGTGCATGTCATAAACAAGAAGTTATTAGCTGTTCAATAAAGTTCTACCTTTAACTACTTTTATTTCGTGAAAATGGTTTTTTCGTTTAATAATATTTAATTCGAATCGCTTTTTAAGTCAAATTTTATAAGAAATAAATTTGTTGAAGTTGATTATTACCCTTATTTCTCTATGCGCTGATGTTTGCATTTATTAAATTCTTATTCGATCAATGAATGTTTTAATCAAACAGCATCTTTAGCTTATCTACAGTCGAGAAAGGTTCACTGATGAGACTAATTGAACAATTAAGGATCTGATTCGCCTACTAATAAACAATTTTAGTAGTTTTGATTTTTAGTAGTTCTGCGTCACCACCTTTCTTGTCAATCTACTATTTCTTGGGCATAAATTATTCTGCTCACATTTTCATTAAAAAATAGCTCCAACCTAAAACAAAGACATCCAAAAACACCAGTTAATCGTGTCACAATACATAAGTCATGGAAAGCTTACGAGTAACAAAAATTCGATGATTATGTTACGTTAACTATTTATATTGCCTAGAAGCCTTAAAAATTCAGTTCATTCCATTAGCGGTTGAGGTATACTGTTTATGCCTCCCTATAAATAGGCGCCTGCTTGGCTTTGTGTTTTGTTTCCTGTTGTTTATCTTATTTTGTGGTATTTATAACAAGCATGTTTTAGTTTTCTATGCTGTTTGTAAAACACACAATAGCTCATTTCGTTTACTTTTTTACTGCTAATTATTTTCTCTTAAAACTTAAACAAATCATCTTTGTAACAACATAATGCAAAAATATTATGATAGCAATAGAATATAGGTGGAGAGGAAGAAGAAGAAATTATATTGGAAACGTTAAGACAGGCTTGTTGTGTCACAGCAAAAGCTTCCTATAACAAAACAAAGCGATTAGATCACAACATTATGATTATAACCACAATGTGATTTCTCATTACATCTACATACTTATATCTATTAAAAAAAGCAATATTTTTTTAATTTAAATATTCCCCTCTTTTTTGCCAACCAAGTTGATTCGAAAACGTGTGATTTTTTAAAACCGAATAGTTAAACATTTAATGTTCTCTAAATCGCGCGATTTGGATTGCTCAAGGCAATTTTCGGCATTTAAACGTTAAAGTAAAAAACTATCAGCTGTTTACTGATACAATTTTATATTGTTATTAAAAATGCCCGTAGCTTTTATTATTAGTTATCATACTGTTAAAAAAACATCAATTTAGCAGGAAAATATCTGAAGAAGACTGCCTAGAGGTGATTCGGATCCTTTAAGTGTTTAAACCTTCCACAGCTTTAATTTTTTACCTTGCAAAAACAGGTGTTATTCCAATATAGTGTTGCCATATTACATAAAATTAAAAAAAAAACGTATACAATATTTTATTAAAAACTTTTTAATTTATCAAAGAACTTTAACTTTGGTCATTTTATATTAAAATAAATATTTCTTTCAGTATTTTTTCATTCAATAGTTTTCGTGATGTAATAAGTCATTTTTTAAATTTGGGTAACTAAGATGTGTTGAAAATAAATAAAATTGTGGAGCAATATTGAAATAAATCTTGCGATTTTTAGCGTGCATTGCGGTCATTTTTTTTTAAACAGCACTCGACTTTATTTTTGCCAGGTTTATGTGCTCGATTTCAAATTGAGCAAAATTGTGTAAATTCGGTTTTAAGGTCACCAAAATATTCGGATTCGTTTTAAAACCGAAAAATTTACTTGGATTCGATTTGTAGAATTTTTTTTATACATATTTACATTGACGCAATATTTTGTTTCAGAAAAGAAAAATTCAAATAACATAGCATAAGGTGCGCTGCAACAAACTGCACCTTTTATCTCAAGTATATTTCTTGTTTCATGTTTATCAGGATTATAAAATCTTGTGTCATTATCTCAACCAGTTTTAATCTTATATCGTTTTTTATTTCTCCTATAAAGTTACGAGAAGTGATATTTCGTTATTTCGCGTTTTAGTTAATGATATACTCCATTGTTTTATTTGAATCAGCATATATGTATATCGAGTGTTTTTTATAGAGGTATATAACTTTAAATTGAAAACACTTTCGGTATTTTGGTTTGGCATTTTAACATAAATAAAAGAAGATTGCCGTTAATCCCAATTTTTCTCAGCGAATTTTATTTAGCGAAAAATGCTCACTTTTTTTAGAATAGAGTGATCCTTAAGTGGTTTTAATAAGACGACATAATATATCATACAGCTCGTCCCACAATTGGTTTGTTGAAGGAAATGTTTCCAACACATGAATGGGCCTCCAAAATCGTGCAATTTACAGTTGGCTAGTCTACTTTCTGTGGTGATATGTAATACCGCTAGCCTACGACGATAGGTACGAAAGGACTGACCAATTGGATGACAACATTCGCCGCGTTGTCGCGATATACCGCCATAAATATTAGAAAAACTCATCTAAAATTGGACCTCCAGACTACCTCTGAGCCAGCCGTGGCGGTGATATGTCAGAACTCATATCTAAATTATTATGCCAAAAGTTTGTCTTTCCAATAAAGGAAAATTCATGTAAATTGAAAAAACTCATCTTTATTGCATTTCAATGTTTTATACCTCTATAAAAAGACACGTCCAGAAAAATAGAAGTGCCTCTAATAAAAACATAACAGCAGCAAACAAATTCAAAATTTTTTCAGGTATCCTATCTAAACTAATAATTAGCTGTCTTTTAAACGTTTAAATAAATAAATTAATTTAATAAATACTTAGTATGTCGTAAATAGTTTTAACAGTAGGCTGAAATCGGTTCAGAAATAGCGTTAATTATAATATTCTACTAAATTAAGTCATATCAACGTTTGGTCGCATAGTTTTTATGTTTCATAACTGCAGCACATCTGCAAGGCATTTGCATTTCGCACAGCATCCCAAAAGCCATTTGCAATCGATTGTGCCTAGTTTGAAACAGCTTTCTTAATGGCGCCTAGTAAATGACCTTTGGAATTTATATCAGAAGTCATGAGCAGGCCTTGACGTAGCATCAATCCCTATTGTTTCAAAACTACTCGTTTTTTGCATACAACGCAAGCACACACAAGCATTGATGATGCCTCTTATTTGGAAAGATAGACCGATTAAATTGTAGAAGAAGCGAACCACATTTTTACACCACCCTGCTTTACGGGTTTTCTCCTGCTATTTGGGTCTTTGCAGATACTAACTGGAATTAGTTCCTCCAAAAAAAGAAGGAATTTACCATTATCAGTCCACATTATGTTTCTTCACTTTTCTTTTGTCTAAATAATGTGTTGTGGAACACCACTCCTATTTTAATGCACACAGTTGTAAATAGAACGTCAATTTTAATTCAAACGATTATTTTAATTCAAGTTATTAAATAACACTAGTTGATGATAGTGGTTTACGCGTGAAGAACCTGTTTTTGGCATACAAAACAAAAAAATAGTTACGATATTATGCATTTATAATTACGCTAGAACACTTACTTTAAACACTGAACGCCGCTATTGTAGGATGTTATTTTAATTGTTAATTGTCAATAACTGTTTAAATCTGAATTATGCATATTTTGACAGTTGTTTTAATGTTTCAAGTTTTTACTTGAATATAAATAACTTTTCCACAGCTTAATTCTTAAGAAAAATTTTTAATTATACTCAAGTTATAAAATAAACAAAGGCACAAACTTTTTAGGCACTTTTGTTTTTTATATAATTATGGATCTTTTGTTTATTCAATTGTTCGCGTTTGCTTCAGTCGTCAACATTGCGGAAGGAAAGATCAGTGATACGCATATACAGCTGATTAATTAGATACCAAATAATATTGGCTTAAAGATTTCATGTTATTACAATAAAATCGTTAAAATGAAATCTTAATGCAGCAGTCTGTCAAATGTGTATAACTTTGTAATACAGTAGTTGAATATACCAGGACATCACAAACAACAAATAACTAACACAGTCAGCTAACGGCTGAATCTTTGGTCAGAAAGCCACCAGCAGGACAATACGCATACACAACACATACACAACAAAAACAATGAGCAAGCAGGGAATACGATTCTAGCATAACCTCCTCAAAATTCTTCCTCGTATTGAACGATCCATGTCCCGTTCGTATAAATCCCAAACACAAGCTGAAGCCAGGTCAGGGCACACTACAGATAAACAAAAAGTGATTTCTGTTTGTATGATGGCCATTAAAATTTCTTCTCTCTTTCCGCCACATGAAAAGAATAATAGCAGTTTCTGGACCATCCAAATTCTATCTGGATGGATGTTCTCAAAACAACACCAAGGCCTCTAATTGAAAAATACTATTGTGTTGAATTTTACAATCACAGTTGTATTAAACTTTAACGTAGTTGTTATTTTATTTTTTCTAATTTTAAAGAAATGGGCTTTATAATGGTATTTAAATTTAAGTGCATATAATCATATGATCTAGAGTGTACATGCGCTTGTTTTATAACCATTCAACTAATTTGCAAACGATAAGTCTTTCATTTTTTTGAAAATATTATTTAACTCTTAAATAATTGATTTCAGCCGATATCGCTTGTTGATATTGTGTTCTAAAATAAAATTTTAAAGATGTATTGGATCTACAGTTTTTTATAGTCAAACTTGGACATTCTTATTTGAACTAGTTTTATAATAAGTAAATGATTTAGCAAAATTTCACTAAGTGCTTTTCGTGTTCTAGTTATATTGGGCGGAAACATCTCCCATATACATACAAATATATATATTACCATACGCCGACTATATGATAACACCTACGTAAGAATTTAAGGTGGCTATGAGTACTACGCATAGTTCTCGAAACATACGGTGACCAATCCAACCAACTGTCATGAGCACAGCCTGTTTATCGCCCGTTATCGGCAGAAATATAAAAGGTAGCCAATTATTTTCAAACAAACAAAATAATTTTTTTATTAAAGGAGAAATGGGTTTTTATTATAATAATTTTAAATGAAATTGATTGCCATTTTTATAAAATATAATTAAGGTTTTTAAAAAAGAGCTTAAAGAGAGCAGCATATCTCCTCTACAAGTTAAAGTGCTACAACAATCAGAAGAAATTTCGTATCTGAAAAATATCTTGAACATTTAGCAGGACGGAAGTTTACAATTAGATAATTTATAAAACGTGGAAGTGGAAACCTTTAAAGTTCGGTCATAAAAAGGCAATAAATCGACTTTTCTGCAAACATATTAAAGCCTAATGAGCCCATTGTTTTAAAACTTGCCACAATTGATTATTAATAAAAAATATAAATATGAAATGAAATTAAATAATTGCACCTGAAAGTAATAGTGAAACGTGGAGGTTAAAAAATAGTTTTCTTGATGCTTTTATAAAATTGCAAAGAGGTAATTAGTACGCTCTATGCGTTGGGAAAATAAAATCTGAGAATCCTTATTGTATACGAGAAAAGATCAAGCTGTAAAAGTTACTATTTCCGTTGGATGTGCATTTTAAGAACACATCGATTTAAAGACAATATCTACAAACTAAATGGGAGAGATACAATTTTAGGGAAGGATAGGCACCTTAAAAAATTAGAATTTTATAAACAGAATTTTACCGTCCCATAAGTGGTATACCGAATATCACAGGAATTATTTTAAAATCTCTCTAAAAATTTTAAAATTATAAATTTTTAATATAATGAACATTTAACAAGATAATTCTAAAAAAGGCAAAAGACCATGAAGAATTTTCTCTTATTTAAACAATCAAATCAGGAAAGAAAGATGTTGTTAAGCTCTTGGCAAAATGTTTTGGCCATTAGGCGTCAAATATATCCGTGTTACAATATTATTTAAAGATAATTTTAAACGAGCAGGGAAATAGTGTAAATGAAACCGTATGTGTTTACTTGGAAGACGACACTCGAATGCAAGAGCAACAAATACACTGTGTATTTTATTATTTTAAAGTATGAACTCCAATATTAAGTATTATTGATATAATAAATATTACGCCAATTTGTTTTAATTCAAAATAAAAAGTATTTTTTTAAATTTAAATAACTGTTCCAAAAAGTTATGAAATTATTGCATTTTGGTATAAATTTTCTTATATGTAGGCCTTCGCAGAAGGTTAAGCAAGAGAGACAACTGATGCGGGTAACGTTGATAAAATTAGTAATGAGATGCTCTTATAGCGACAACATGTAACAATTAAAATTAAAGGTTTTATTAGTTACCAAATATCGAGGGCGGAAAATATCATACAAATTCAAATATTTATGACTTTTGGCATATGGCCACCACATTTATCTCGGACGTAGTCTCATGTGAAAGTTCTATTTTCGATGAATTTTGAAATATTAGCGTAGCAATAATGCGGCGAATGTATTCTTCCATTGGTCAGTCGTTTCGGACTGAACGGCGTAGACAACCGACTTTACGTATACACAGAAAATAGTATAGAAATATTAAATCACACGAAGCCAATTTTCTGATCTGAAACGTGAAACTATGCGGTCACCAAACATATTCGTTAATAAGTTAACAATAATCATGGCGCTATAGCGGTGGCCATTAAATGTAACATTCTAAGCAGTATCGTTGTTGAAGTAAAGTACGAACCAATGGTTTCTGGAAGTAACGGTATCTCAACATGTAATTGAGGATTATCACCACTCCAAATAAGGTAGTTTCGCTTATTACTTAATCCGTTCAAACAAAAATAAGCTTCACCGCCAAAAAACAAAATTCGCTTATAAAAATCGGGAACAACGGCAATCTTGCTTTGAGCCTACTTTGCATAATTTGGAAGCGCTCATCAGGCGTCAATCTATTCACATTAAAATACCAAACTAAATTTATATAAATCGCTGAGAAAATGACCGCTAGTTAAAACGGTATTGCCAACTTAAAGTTGTTTACTTCTAAAAAAAACCTATAGTAAAACAAGCCTTAGAGGAATAAAAAATATTATTCTCCACCACGCATCGAAGTATTTGATAAAGTATGGTAATATGGATTGATATTTAAGGGCTCCTCAAGGTAGTTTTGCATAAAAACTTCAACATTCTAAATATAAACTTTGTGTACACATTCAAAGACTCTCAACTTGGAAAAAACCTTAAGATACTTAGCTGATGCAGATAAAATGAACAGGATCAAGGTACTGTCCTATTTTATGTAGAAAATTCAACAGTCCTTTATCTCAAATATAATAAACAAGAATTATTTGCAATCAACAAAGCAAAAAGACAACAAAAGTTTTCAAACTATTATTTTTATTTTCACTTTTGTATGTGAAAACTTCCTTTGGAAACCATTCATATTTAATTTATAAAAAAAAATATTTGGAAAACAAAAATGTTATTTGGAATCATGTTTAAGTTAATTTGCGTTTCCCTTTAACATATTCTCTTATTAAAATGCATAACTGTGGAAAAGCATAACGTAGATAAACATAAAAAGGATTAAAAAATAATAAATTTGGTATTAGTGATAAACTTTAATAAACATTAACAAAAAGAGCGGTGACATTAACTGTGCCTAACGGGATCATACCTTAAGATTGAATTTCGAACTTCATGCATATTATACGACAGATCTAAACGTGTCATTGGTTAATGCTGAAATATTTCAAAGATGCTTATCCTAAAAGATCGTGGTTTTATTCGATACAAAAGGAAGGACAGTTCAATAGTCGAGATTATGCTAATTTTCTAGTTATACATAATAAAAATATGGTTATTGTTAAAAAAAAACGTAAAGATTGAAGTTAAAGTCTAACAATCACTCGGGTGATAAAAGTTTTGACAACTTCTTTGATTTATTTAAAACCCCATAAGAGACATTCGTAAGTGTGTGTTCGATATAATAGTTTTAATTCCCTTATCTAAATTTTCTTAATAATAAATTCACAACTTAAATTATTTTGTGTTTCATTATGAAGCGCAACTATTTGGATTTTTAATTTTCCTCTAAAATATGATCAATTAAATTTTTTGTTCGTTCTAGTTTCTGCTCCAAATCAATATTGAGTTGTTGCAAATAAAGCTCTTGGGCCTGATTACTGTGATCAATATGTTTTTGTTTCATTTTGAAGTACAAAATTAATTTATTAGCCAATTCTCGAATCGCTTGACGTTTCATAGTCATTTTTTGCTGATAGCTGGAAGTGAAAGTTTCTTCACAAATGTAACCATATTTAAGATGCCATTGACCATCGGCCCAGGTAAAGTTGTTCGTTTTTGACCAAATATGGACACAGGGTTGATCACCTCCCAAATTATTTGGTTCCCCTTGTTCCCAATTGGCAAAGTTAAATGCTTTGCCACTCGAGGTCCAAGCGAATTTTCGCTTTGAGTTTTCAGCATGAGAGGCTGTACCTCCAATCCATAAATCCAAACCAGTACCTAATAAATTTTGTAATGAAAACTCTGCATTCGAATTTTATAACTTATCTTACCAAACCTGTTTTTTAATAAATTCACTAAATGAAAATTTTTCTCCGCCGTATCAATTGCCACCAACGATAAATTTCTTTTAGCACACTCGTGTAAGGCCTGGAACCAGGTGTGCTAGGAAAATCAAAACATTTTTATTAACAAAATCTTTTTTTAAGAAAAAACTTCAATGAACCTCATATTTATTTTCAATTAAATATTTTGTGCCATCCTCAGTAATGCCCCATTCAGCTTCGCCTCTTACATGTACAAAAAATAAGATAATTGCCAAAATTATCGGGTTGCGATTATTTTCTAGTTGTTTCATTGTTTAAACGTCTCAAGCAACTGTTTCAACTTTATTTCAATAATCAATTTATTATATTGAATTGTTCAATTGAATTGAATTATTTGCAAATGATTGAGATGGCATCGTGATGTTTTGCCAAATCGTCATGCTAAAACTGTGTTTCACGACATTCAATCATTCGCAGGAGTGATGGTTACTGCTTTCATAAAGAAAATAAATTAGCAATTTCATTTCATGTTAATAATTTCTTAATAAAGTGATCGTCTTGCTGTTGTTTTGAAAAGAACATTCACACAACACCTGTCCATCTGCAGTTTGTATTTATAAAATTTCTTATTATCTGTCTGTAGTCACGGTTTTGCGCCTGGTATTCCCCGTCAATTATTGATACACTCTGAACCTGAGTTGTTTTTTCATTTTTTCTTAATTTAAATAAATTTTCACATCGCGATTTAAATTCCTTTTTTTTATTAACTTTTATTTTATATTTATTTATTTATTTATTTGTTTCCTTCCATACAAAAGGCTTGCACTCATGGATCTGAGCAAAAAGAGCCACACTAATATAAGTTCATACAATTATATTTTTAAAAATTAAGATAAATTAAATCTTTTTAAAATGTAATCTTTTTTAGATATAAAATTGAGTCTTTTTAAATTTAAAATATGTATAAAACAAACTTTTAGCAGAAATGCTTGATGGATAAATATTTTGGCTGGCCCGCAAAAATTGCGAAAGTGGGTCAATAAATTCACGATTTTTTGTATTTTCCACCTCTTGAATGAATTGACAACACTGCCAGTCAACTGATAGAGAAAATGAAAAAAAGTCATTTTCATGCTTTTGGGTCCTATTATGTTGTAGGGGATTCACGTTCTGTCCACGGTTACGAAACGACGCAAAAAAATGTTTCATATTGCGTCAATCCACCACAACATACCGGATCTCAAACAGTAGCGATTCAAGGAAGTAGTGAGGGTAAAGTAACTTTTAAAAGCTTTCGAGTTATGTCATCCGCATTCAGAACGTGAAAATGACTTATGAAGAAAGCTTGGATTTGTTGTAAATATAGCAATTCTGATAATTAATATTTGCATTAAGTGTAATAATGGAGCGTGTAAGTCTTTTTCGAAATTACTTCTTAATACATTTAAATTATTTTGTCCTCCAGGGAATTGACGTCGAACGACCATTCACATCGCCGTAGATTCGCCCAATTCATTAAGGAAAAACCGGCTGGTTTTTCTGAAAAAAATATTTTTCAGACAAAGCCTATTTCATTTGGGTATGTCAACAAACAAAATTGACACAATTTCGATTCTGAAAATTATTGAGCGATTATTGAGAAGCCTTTGTATATGCAACGTGTCATTGTATAGTACGCTTTGTGGTCTGGAAGCCTGATTGGGCTGACAACTCAATTTTGGCCTATTATTGCCGACATGTGGTTTCAACAGGACACATGTCACACAACAAATGAAACGATCAATTAATTGAAAACTAAATTTTCCGATCGCATAATTTCACGACAATCATCAGTTAAGTGATCAGCCAGATCGTGTAATTTAACACGACTGGATTATTTTTTGCGGACCTATGTTAATAATTTCAGCCGTAAAACTCAAAATCCGTGATATGATTAATGAAATAGGACCGCCATTTTGCCAAAAAGTCATTGAAAACTTTGATGGAAGCGTCGACATCTGTTAGCGTGGTCGTGGTGAACGTTTGCCAGATATCATTTCCGAACTTTTCTCTTCGTAACACAATAAAAATTTTAATCATATTAATCTAAATTGTGTGTTTTATGTTCTTTTAGAAAACAAACTTCTTCTTGACTTTTCTTTGTTAACTTTCTCAGAATGTATCGAAAAAATGCGACAGATGAATCAGTAATGTTCGAGTTAAATATAATGAAAATAAAATAAAATCAAAATTGGAATTTTCAAAAATATTTCTGAATTCGTTAGTTTTCTTCCCACCTTTTTGCTTTTATATGACAAATTCTACTACCATGCTTCTGCAAATGGCCCTTAATATACGGTAGTTGTAACTCTGGATCATATCAACCTTAAGTTGGTTACAACAAAAAAAGGCATAAATAACGCCCCCCAAGTAATGTAAAACCATTAGAAAAATTTTGTTGTCAAATAAAAATATGCATAAATGAATTTTAAAGGAAACAAAAGTTAAAAATCGTTCCCGATTTCAACATGTAAATTAATAAATCTTCGAAATAAATTATTTAAATGATGCACTTACGTTGCTATCAGCTGTTAATTTTAACATAAACTAAATAACGCATACTAAAGGCACTACAAAGATGTTTCTGTTTTTTGTTTTAAGCTTAGTAATAGCACAAAGAATATTGAAATAAGCTAATATCAGGTTTCCATTTATATAAAACATAATTTAGGATAATTCTACCATAAGTTTAAAGCAGAAATTTCCGAAAGTTTAACAAAGAATCTGTACAATTGTGTGTATTTTTGGAATTAAACAATTTTTTATATAATTAATTTTAGAATTCATCTTCCTTGTACTAAATTCAAGTTAACCTTAATTCGAATGCAATACATATTTTTATTTTTTTTCTTAAGGCGGTTATTTCAATCTGTATATCGTTGGCACAAATGGAGATAGCTAATTGTTGAACTTTAGCGGTAACATCATGTAATTAGTTTTGTGCCTTTGAGAAATTCATCAAACGCCGTTTTAACTAAAAAGCTAATTAATGAATTGTTACTATCTCTTAATTTTCAAAATTCAAAATGTTATTATAAGTAGCATGTCAGCTAAGGCAATAATTATTCTGGTGCTAAATTAATTGCTTGCATATTTTTTGCTTCTTCGACTGAGTTTTTTTAAAAAGTTTTAAATTAAATTTTGCTTGGAAATTACAAGACTGATGATGACTTTTATTTTTATTGTAAAAAAACAAAGGAAAATTATTATAACTACAAAACAGTATTGACAGCATTAGTGGACAGATATGGGGGACATGATTTAAAAAATCGAATATACGTAACTGTATTCAACCGGTAATCTGTGTCATTTTTTATTTTATTTTTCATTATATCGAATTGTGGTACTAAATGTCGGCTTGTTCAAATCAATGCAATAATACTTTATATTTTTTTTTTATTCGCATTCGAAATTTATTTCAAGTGTAGAGAACACTGCTCAAATAAATAACAGGTAAACGTCAAATTCATCGTAAACGTTCAAATTCTACTTTAGAAATATTTTTTTTTTTTTATCACGAATAGTTTCATTTTTTGTTATCTCCCAACTGTATATTACTTCCTTAACTAATTCTTGTAACGATACTTTTTTCAAGTGTATCAAGTTAGTGCAGTCATTCACGGAATTTTCCTTTTTTAATGATTTCTTCACTTGCTCTTAAAAGGTAGACACCAGATTACATTATGACGGACTCCCACCAGTGCCGCAGTGCAGTGTAAGGTAGACAAACCTATTAAAATAAAAATTGAAATGAAATATTTTGAAGTGTTTTATTTTTTTTTACATTTAGTTTATTGAGTTCTTTTATCGCAAAAAACAAACAAAAAAAACAGCACACATCTGAGAGTCTTACATTAAACTACAGAATTTAATTAAACGATTATTTACTAGTCGCGTTTAAACACAAAAAAACACAATGGTAACTTTACCACTTCAACGGATGTAAGCTTTTATATCAACTTTTTTGTCTGCACTTGATGACGCTCACAATTAGACTGCTTTTTGCCTGTAAAAGAGGGAGGCTTTATATACTCTAATTCACCATATTAGAAAGTTTAGTTCTGTGTCTTCCTTTTTTTATTGTTGATCTTAGTTCATGGAATTTGAATGTGGCATGTTGTTGTTGTTTTTAATTCATACGATTTTTTAGAAACTTTAGATTTGTTAACCGACATAATATGTCACCTCACTTTATAACTTTTGTAATTATCTTTTTATGACTTAAACTAAGCGTCTTCTTAACCATATTATCTCTCAACTTTTTCCATCCTACAGCTTTTCTAATTCACCCACCGTTTGTAATTAATGCTTCGGCTAATATCTGCCAAAAAGCATTTGTTGACTAACGTGCATTGGGTGTGAATATGATTTTTAATAAATTTCGCCATTTTTTTCAAATTTGTGTTAGATCTGGTGGTCTAACTTCTTTGTTTCCCTTATAAAATTTCATTACGAAAAACGATTTAAAAGATGTATTATGTTTTGAGCTGATAGCCTACAACTACTCGTATATTAAATAATTTAATTATTTATAGTATAATTTAAACAACAAATAGATGAATAAATAAATAAAATATAATTTTTCACTTGCATTTTTCCGTTCTGCAATTGCTGTTTTGCTATTTTCGCATTAGAGGATACCAAATCGTCACATTTTAATTTTAAAAGTAATTTTCAAGCATCGTAACACAGAATAACATGGAATGATTCTCGTTTATATATTTTCGAATCGAAGTGACTTTTGCATCCCAATGCATAATTAGGTTTCTGGTTTGGATGCAAAATCCGAAAAATCAATAATCAATCATTGGCATCAGATAGGTGTGATGTACTACGAGTTGTTAAAAATATATGAAACAATCATAAAAGAAACATTTTGGCCTTAAAATATGACAAACAAAATAGTGACTTATGATGAACATTAACTTATTATTAGAATCCACTACTAGCATATGTATGTAGTTCTCACATTCTATTTTCAAACTAGAGAAATTTATTTTATACTATCATTCAGTTCACAACTCATTGTAAATTCTATATCGTAGCAAATACAACTAGAATAATTTTGAACACTGTGTTGTAAATTCTACAGGTAAAACGTCAAAAAACGTCGATATTATAAAAATGAAAACAATAAAATTTAAATTACAACAAAATCTAAAAAACATATAAAAAACAAAGTAACAAAGTACGTATGAAAAATTAGAAATATTTTTTTATACAAACAATTTTACCTTTACAATATTTTCGTTCTATCATATTTAATTTTTTAATTGTACCATCCATGTGTTTACATAAAGGTGAGCAGCAACATTAATCAATATTATTTTTGTTAGTAAATATTTTTACAATAACAATAATAATTTTAATAGAATATTTATCGTTTGTGAATTATAATTCTGGCATATAAAACTTTTCTTGGTTTTTAATTGATTTTTAATCAACAATCACTCACCGATCAAAAAGTTTTGTAATCTCAAATCTGTATGCAATAATTATTTAAACGTATTCTTACGAAGAATATTTAAAGAAAGTATTGACGATTGAGACAAACGTTATAAGTAACAAAAGTAAGCGAAACAAGCAAGCTTATGGTAAATTCTACCAAATAAGTTAACAACAGAAAGCAAAAAAACTAACACAGAAGAAAACAAAATACACACCGAAGCAGGCGCGTAAACTGAATGACAATAACAACAACAATATGGGGTGATGTTACAGTAGAAAACTCTTGTATGTGCGAGAACCACTTAAAATAACTACATAAGCATCACTTACTGGGCAAATGAATTCAACTTAAGTTGAGTCATCAGTAAACAAAGTCAACGAAGTTGCCATCGTGTTTATTTTGTGTATTTTGAAAGTAAATAAATCGTTTAATTTAATTTAAAACTCTAAACTACTGTGTTATTATTTTGCAATACAATAACTCAAAAGAATAAAACAATAATATTGAAAAGTAGCCACAACGAATCATAATGATATTTTTTTCTTTATCCCAGTCACATTAAATCACACAACGTAGCTTCGAACTAAAAATTGAGATGAGAGAAAAAAGGCTGTTATTTTACTGCCGCCATTTTGTATCGTGTTCAGACTACAACTGAAAGCATTTAATTTTATCACTTATTACCGCCTTTTTAGTGAAAATCAACAAATTATGATCATTTTAACTTGGAATTTTGCATTGGCATGCCAAAAAAATTAAGTACCAATTAATATTACTGATAGTTTTTTAAATAGAAACCGATAAATTACTAATTATAATTGAAAAAAATAAACATTTTTTAACTGAAAATTACGTCTTAAGTTAACAAACCCTTCGTACATAATGTGTAAATAAATTTGAGGTTAGGAAACAGGGTACAGATTTGCACACTCATGTGCAGCACACGCACATGAAGGCAAATATGCACAAAAAATAAATACGCACATGCACATGCGTAAGTGCCAATTTTTGTATGTGCCTACTAAGCGCACATGTGCAAGTTCAACTTGCGTAGGCACATTTCATGTGCCACTCTTAAAATGTGCGGCACATGAGTGCACACGATCTTGCACATTAATATATGTATGTGCAAGACGAAGAAGTACAATAATAACAACAATAAATTGTAGTGTTTTGTTGTTATGGTATGTGTTGAATATTTACCCATTTGAAAAGAATTTTAACTGCGTATTATACTGATGTGCATGAAGATGTACATTCATGTGCCTGTACTTTGCACTTGGCACATGTGCGTGTGCTTCTATTGTCCATGCACACTCATGTGCCTTCATATTAAGATCAAAAATTGTTGCACATATTCATGTGCATGTACACAAATTTTGGCACATGTGCTGCACATTCATGAATAAATTTCTACTCTGTTAGGAAATAAATTGTCTGCCAAGTTAATATGTGTCAAGAATTGAGATGTTATCTTTTAAAATTTGTTAAGTAAAAATCTGGAACGTTAAGCATGGAACGTTAATTTTGGCACGTTGCACTCTTGAGCAAAGATTTTTGTGAAAATTTATTAATTTATTAAAATGGTGAAAATTTCACTGTATCACTTTGTAAAATGCGAGTTTCCTTTCCTCGTAATGAGGCTTCTTTTGAGACAGCTGTGCATAATTTAAATGCTAAATTCAAAGCTCACGGCACAGTTGCTCATAATAGACCAAATTAATACGCTCATTGTGGCTGTAGTAATGCAAGCATAGAGGCTATGAAGCAAAGTGTTGAGAATGAACCAGGAAAATAAATTCGTTAACCTTCACAACAATTGGGCAGCAGTAAAGGCACTTTGTGAGTATTTCACATAAAATCTTCATCACATCTTCAACACATTTTTCAGCAAAATCATCTTTAGTAATCAAGCTCATTTTAAATTATACGGTTATGTAAACAAGCTTAATTATCGAATATGGGGCTCACAAAATCCACAAGAAGTCCTTGAAAATCTATTACATCCAAAAAAATAAGCAAGGAAACGGCGTCACCGAGATTTCTCTGCGCTACCAAACCATGATAACGAATTTTTTGTGGTCACAATTAGCTAATGTTGAGATCACTGACCTCCGGTTTTAGCAAGAAGACACCACAAGCCACACAATACTAAAACAATCTAATTATTAGATGAAAAATTTCCCGATTGCGTAATTTCTCGTTTTACCGATATCAATTGGGGAAGCTTTGTTGCAAAATGTGCTTCTTCTTCACATTGGTGTAGCAAGCAGTGCACAGGGCGAAATTTAAAAAAAAAATTTAAGTTATTGTGTAGTTTCTAAAGTTTGGAAATTCGTCAGAATGAAAAGTTTAAAAAAAAATCCGTGGAAAAATAAGAATTTCACAATAGTTGTTCATTTTCATACTCCTGAGGTGTGCTTCTTTACAATATGGCGCCGGCTCTGTAATTATTTAATTCCATTTTTCTTTTGGTTTTACCAAATATTTTGGCAAATTTTTGATAAAAATTAAAGATGACTTAAATTTTTCATGATTAAGAACTTTATTGACAATAAACTACTTACAATATCAAAATTTACGCTTAAGGTTTGTTTTTTTGTTAAATTAATTTTAGGTTTAAAGTTAGAAGAAGAAGAAGACATGTTTCCTAAAGAACACGTGTTATAAGCATTTAAAGTTTATAAATTTTAATAAGCTAAAGATTAAATTTATCAGCTAATTACTATTTAATGAGAAAAAATAAAATTTTTATTTTTTGTTGAAAATATTTTATTACAAGGTTCCCCAACATTTGTACAATAGTGTTGTTTCCTCGCAAATATAGCCGTATTTCAAATGATATTGACCATCAGCCCAGCGAAAATCTCTGGATATCCGCCAAGTATGAACACATGGTTGATTGTTGTCCAGGTTGTTGGGTTCACCCTCTTGCCAATGAGCAAATTGAAACGTTTTGCCAGTAGCAGCCCAAACGAATTTTCGTTTAGAATTATCAGCTGTAGAAGCGGAACCGCCAATCCATAAGTCTAGTCCACTGCCTAAAAGACAAGTAGAGCTTCAATATTAAATTAAGCATATTTAATTGAAAACACATTTTCCAAATTACCATAACGATTTTTCATTAGTTTTACAAAATCATTGTTTTTCTCTACTGAATCTAAGGTTACCAATGATAAGTTTCGCTTGGCGCATTCATGCAATGACTCCAGCCAAGTGTACTAAATATAAAAAAGTATACATTTTTTGTTTTTGTTTTTATTTACTAATTAAGTTAAAATAAAAATATAAACAAGTTTACCGCATATTTATCTTCAATCAAATATTTTTTACCCTCATCCGTTGTTGCCCATTCGGGGACACTTTGTGCATACGAAATCAGAGAGATAAATGCCGGCACTAAGCAACACATGCAATTCTGCCATTGTTTCATGGTCAAGAACTAAACTTTAACTGATTCAAATAAGTGTAAGAAAGCTTTCGTTTTAATTTTATTATCAACAACCGGCAAGCTTAGCCAGAGCCGCAGTTGAGATTGTTCTCAAACAAGTTACATCAACAATAATAAAAAAAAAAACTATGCATCTCACAACTAAACAGTAAATCAGTAAATACAGGTTGAAGGATTAAAGATAAACAATTGGATTTTTTTTAAGACCAAATCTGCGAATTCTAAATACACTCACAAAAATTGTTTGCTTTTACAGCAATTTTGTACAAGCACTTCAAATTAGTGAGAAGAAAATGCAGCTTAACCTTTCGGATAAATAGCTACAAATCTTTGAAAATATTTAATTACGTATTAAATATACGTTAAATACGTATTAAAAGTAATAATTATAAAAATGGAATAAAAGAAATATTGCAAAACATTTAAGTTTGATGAATTCCACTGTAGCAGTGAAAAAAATTGCGATTGCTGTCATTACAAGTGCATTTATAAAAAAAAGCTTAAATTAATCAAATATCTTTGAAATATTCTTGATTAAAAAAATATTATAAATGAAAACCAAAGTTCGGCCAAAAAAAAATATTTAAAAAAAATTAATGAAAAATTAGTCAACTTCAGACTGTGTTTTGAATGTTATTCTTAACGAACAGATAAATTCATATTGTTAAGTCGTGTTTTTCATTACTTAAGCCAAGTTTTGGTTCGAATCTACGCCAATTTATTTCTCTTACGCTTTGATAACCTCTACAATTGTTTCCATATGTTTTTAATGGGCAACACGTCTGATGACTGAAAAGGAGAATGCGATTATTTTAAAGCTTTATAAAGTATACATTCCGTTACAAAATAAAATGTGCGTGTTAAAGTGTTAAAGCGAAAGCCTTAAAAGTGGTGTTTACAAGAATGAAGCATGATAGTGTCAATAAAAACCAAGTTTTCTTCTGGTAACTGTTTACAAAAAAATTTGTGTTGCCATCCCTGTATTAGATTTTCTTAAAACTCATTTATTTATTTTAAAACGTATTGCAAATGTGCTAAATAAGTAGCAACTTATCTGTCAATAGAATAAGCTCCAACACTCTCAATATTATTGAATGTCCTAAGAGGGAAATGAAGTTATTTGGGTATTAAAATTTGTCGTGTTGCTTAGATGCTTAGTTTAAATTATAAAAAGATAAATATCACTAAAAAAAACGTAAAGTTAAATGACCTATTGTGTCTGTTTACAAATCAAGAATTTCCTAAGATCTCTTTTGATTGCAAAACAACAACATGCTACACTGAAATTCCATGAACTAAGATTAATAATCAGAAAAAAAAGAGGACACACAACCAAATACTCTAGTATGGTATAGTAGAGTTTTTTGAGTAAATTCATGAACCGCTCAAAACAGTATATAAAGGCTCCCTCTCTTATGGGCAAAAAGCAGTCTAAATGTGAACGTGATCCGGTGAAGACACAAACGTTGATATATAAGCTTACATCCATTGAATTGGTAAAGTTACCATCGTGTTTTTTTTTTTTTTTGTGTATAAACGCGAATAGTAAATAATCGTCTAATTGTATAATTTAATTTAAAACTAAAAGTTATCTTGAAATTTTTGCAACTAATAAACTAAACATTTATTAAAGAAAGAAATAAAACACTTCAAAAATATTTCATTTAAACTTTAATTTTAATAGCTTTGAAATGATTTTAAGGTACACTATACGGCGGCATCATAATATAATACTGTATCTCCCTAACAGGAGCAAGTGAAGAAGTAATGAATGGCCACTGCTGAGCAAAGTGTCGCAAATAAAGACGTGATGCACATAAAAGAAGTACCGTAGCAAAACTTAGTTAAGGAATTAATATATAATTAGGAGGTGAGAACACATGCACACTCCCGAAGAGGCGAAAAACAAGCAAAAGCCTACACTAAATAATGATAATTGCGACATCTATATTAAATGCGATAAATTAGAGTTTTCTATTAAATGCTAGAGATCCTCATAACAGTACATAAAGGCATCCTCTCTTGGATAAAAGTCAGTCTAATAGTGAACATGATCAAGTGAATAAATATAGCAGCTTATACAGCAGTGAACGAGTGAAGATACATAAGTTGATATAGCACCTTTTAGGCGTTAGAGTGGTGTTTTTGTGTATAAAATAAATAGCTCGTCTAAATAAATCGTGAAATTTAATTTAAAACTTTAAAAGTTGTGTGTAATTATTTTACAATAAACTAAATTTTGAGAATTATTGTTAAATGAAATTAAGTTTTCATTTTAATAAAAAATTTTAGTAAAATTTCGAAAGTCATACCATAGAAACTACACAACTAATCTGGTTGCTTACTATCGTATCGCATGTTAAACTTAGGCGATATAAATAGCACTTTTACAAAAAATATTTGTAAAATATTGCAATCTTAGTGGTAAACGACAATTATTTCTAAGTATCAACCATTATACTAAATCATTGCCCCCAATCCTCAAGATTTCTTCCCTGCTGGATGGGTTTTCAGTTAAAAGGTAGATTAAAGTAATCGACAATTTCTTGGCATATGAGCTGGAATGGAGTTTGAAAGAAATTAACGAAGAATTATTTTTAAGTATTTTTTAATGATTTGTGGTCTACACACAGCCCATTCTTATTTGCGAGGTAGATTAAAGTATAAAAGAAAATTTCAGAAACACTAATTTGTAGATGATTTTAATATCGGATAACAGAAGTCGCTAAAAACCAAAAAATTGACAAAATTAAATAAACTCAAAAAGTAAATACATAATTCAAAGTCTAAATAAAATAATAATAAATTTATTATTATTTTTTCTGCTTTAATATTTAGTCTGTGAATTGAAGATCCCTACACATATTAAAATAGTAAATAATAATTGCACAGAAAACTTAAATTTAGTTATTCAAATATAAAATTAGATGACATTTAGAGCATTTGAGACGATTGACAGAGATATACTGATTCGGAAATTATATATGTATGGTATAAAGGATAAAGAACTAGAATGGTTTAAATCGTATTTAACAAATAGAAAACAAATTACTAAAGTTAACGGTGTTAAATCAAGTGTAATTAACAGAGTAGCGAAGTATTCACTCACTGTTCATACATGTATGAATATGTACATTTCATTTTTAGCCGCTTTTTCTCATACATGTGTGAGAGACTACAAATTATTTTTTGTTTTCTCATTTGTGAATGCGACGATTTATTTTTTTCTTTCTATCCATAAATGAAAAAATGAGAAACACACAAGTGTTCATTTTTAAATATTTACAATTTTGATAATTTTTCATAAATGAAAGGTCGTAAAAATATGTGCGTTAAGCATTCGCGTACATAAACGCACATATTTGATAATGCGCAATTGTCGGCGTATGCAGGATAAAAAATGTTTTTTTTTAATTCTTTTAGAATATATTGCAATATTGTATTTTGAGTTAATATGTACCCATGTGTTTTTACTACATTTTACGGTAAACTGCGATCGTAGGTAGAAAATTTTTGTCACGTTCATTTATGAGAAATTTTATAAAATTTCAACATTCATAAATGAACATGTACATTTATGAAAAATAACATTAATGAGAAGTAGCTAATTTATCATTTATCACATATGAATAAGACTAATAATTCTTGTTGTTCGCATTCATGTATGAAAATAACCAGAACATTTTTTGTTGTTCGTTTATGAGTGTGAAAAATAAATATAAATTTTTAGATTTCTCATTTATGAAAAATATCATGAATGTTGATTTTTGAATGTTCATAAATGAAAAATTCTGAACACTGGTAATTAATAATGATTTTGGAGTTCCACAGGGATCTATTTTAGGTGCGTCATTGTTTATAATATATATAAACGATATGCCAAGAATACTTAATAAATGTGAAGTAGTGTTATACGCGGACGATACTCTTATATACGCAGAAGGTGATACTAGTGAAGAATGTCACAACAAAATGTTACAGGATGTAAATAATATTAATATATGGCTGAAGATGAATAAACTTAAATTGAATGAAAATAAAACGAAAATTGTATAAATAAATGAGACTAGTGAAACTATAATCAAAATTAGTGACAACGTAATAGAAAAAGTAAAACATATTAAATATCGGGGTTTTATAATCGACAATAAATTAAAATTTAAAGAACATATAGAATATAAAAAAAAAAATTTCAATAATGACGGCGATGAACATATACAATACGATAATAAAACCTCACTTCGAATTTGGTTCAACCATATTATATACATGCTGCACCGAAGCACAACTAGCAAGGCAACAAAAACTACAAAATAAAGCAATGCGATCGATTTTAAAATGCAATAGATATACACCGGTACGGATAATGTTAGACACACTCAGATGGATGAATGTAAAGCAGAGATTGGCACTCAACACCCTAATTTTTATAAGAAAAATGAAAAATGGAAATGCTCCACAATATCTACGCGATCAAATCATATACGTTGGCGAGATACAACCATATGGACTCAGAAATGCGGAAAATTGTATGCTTCATATATAACTCACTATCAATTGGGATTAGAAATGAGGCAAATGATATTATATTTAGGAGAAAATGTATAATTTTTATAAAAACTATGTAAACATAAGGTTACGGAATAATTTTAATGTAAGATAAGGATGGAATATTAGAGTATTATTAATACTAATAAATAAATAAATTAATAATAAATAAATAAATTACTTAACAGCATTGACATTTAAAGAAAAATCGACATGCTTATAAAATTTATTAAACTCAGTACAAATTCTTAAAAACGAGTCAGAGTTAGCATAACTTGATCTAAATAATTTAATTAACAGTGGATAAAATAGTGCGTGGTACGAAATGGAACCTTAAATGAAATATTGCTTAGAGTCTACTATTGTAGGATTGTAGAATTAGGGGTTCCCATTGTAAGCCGCGAAGACAAAATAACAAGAACTGCTTTTGCACCAATTCCATGCTATTACTATGGATTTTATAAGTTAGTTCCCAAACTATTGAGCCATATTTCAGGATAGGTCTGACTAATTAAGTATAAAGATCTTTTGTAACATATGGGTCACTAAACTCCTTCGCCCAGCGTTTTATAAATCCAAGAACTGTATGTGCTTTGTTAGTGACTCACGAAATATGCGGTATAAAATTTAATTTAGCATCTAGTAAAATAACAAGATATTAAAACTACATTCAGTATCTCAAGTTCGTAGCCGTTTAAAATGTATTGCACGTTTGTATGACATCTTCGAAAGAAACACATGTATTTGCAGTTTTTAAGGTTCAACTCCATAAGATTAATATTACACCAGGAATTAAATTCATCTAAGTCTATTTGCAGGAGAATATGATCAGCGTGGCGATTATATGTTTGAAATAATCGTCTGTATATAATAGAACATTAGAGTATTTAATAAAGAATAATAAAAGTCACAGATGGCTACCCTGCGTCATACCAAATGAAACAATAATTTTCTTGGAAGTAAGCGTTCTAACACGCTTTTTGAGCTGTGTTTTAAAGATGTGAATTATTTCACATAAGTAAATTATTTGTGTTGCTGTTTTTTCGACTCGTCTTTTTTCAATACGTTAACCGGATCGCTTAACTATAGTTTGATTAAAATATCCCCTGCTTCAATTTAATTAAAAATTGGAAATATCAAAAGAAACAATTTTCTGTTATAAGTTATAACGGTAAATATATTGCATACTAAATATGCCATGTGCCATATGAACAGATTAAAACTAAACGTGTTACTGCATCCTGTTGTCTTAATTATTCAAATCGGATAGACCGTTCTTGAATAGCGATATACGCTCAAATCTCGCTTTAAGCGAGTTCATTTAGTGCGAATTCAAATTTATGCGATTTTTTAAATTACAAAAAAAAAAGTTATACTGATAGCAATATGAAAGCTGGAATATGCCCATTATGTGATGAAATTTTAGAAATTAGTCGAAGGATTGGAGGCGAAGGATTTAATTCTCTAAACCAGGAAGATTTAGAAGGATTACTCAAACAAAAACCATTATTTACTAACTTCTAAAAGTAATGACAAGGAAAATCATTGCGAAAGTGCCTGTGAGGAAAATATTTAATCCCTTACTAAAAAACATATTGGTAAAATTCTTAAGGCTGCAAGTGATTTACAAAATCAAATTCTAAATATGGATCCAGATATAAAGAATGCATTAAAACTCCAATGTGAACTAAATTATATTCTTTCAGGATTCACGCGATTTATAAGCAACTCAACAGATCCGCACAATAAAGTCTAATAAAGACGTCCAATAAGACGAAAGGATAACTCTATGACGGATCCAGATACAGAAAAAGCATTAGAGCCCCACGGTGAACTAAATGATATTTTTTCAAGTATCAGTAATTTTATAAACAACTAAACAGATCCGCACCGCAAAGTCTGATAACAAATAACTTCGTACGAAAGGATAATTCTATGACGGTTAGCTCTAATGAAAGTTTTAGTGATTGAAGTGACTTAAAATACTTTAGCAAGATTTATCCTTAAACTGTACTTAAAAAACTTACAATTTTATTATTTTTGTTTATTTGTTATATTATTTTCATAAATTAAATAAATTTTATGCGATTTTCTTAGACAATTTATACGCATCCATAGATTTTATAAAACGCTAGTGTATAGTTTTATGCGAATTTGGTTTGTGCGATTTCTTGCAGAACAGGGGGTTACTCTCTATTACGATACGAAAGCAAGTTCGATGCGAAAGGTAAATGCGATAGCAAATCAATTTGGTACTTTCTATTGGTTTCGTAAGAGCTTTCGCAATATTATTTGAAAATGAAGCAACACTGGCATTACAATAATGACAGATGGCAAAGATTGACATTCGTGAAGTTTCAAAATACATTTTAAAAACAAAAAACTTTTTATACAGAAAGTTTTCCCGCTCAACGTTTTTTTTATTAAATATAAAATAAATAGTGATGGATTCCATAGCTTTATGGTTTGAAGACGAAAATGAACGGGTGGAACGAATTAGAAGGAGAATCCTAAGAGAAAGGTCTCATGTACTCTCCTTAGGGCGGTTTTACACGCATCAACTTTTGTTGCTCAACTTTTGTTTTTTCCATTAGAAAGAAAGAGAAGGGGTATAAGGCCTTCTCTTTCTTTCTAATAGAAAAAAACAAAAGTTGAGCAACAAAAGTTGAAGTGTGTCAAACCGCACTTAAATAACCGCAGGTGAGAAACAGTACATATTTGTTGTGGAAAATGTTTTCAAATATTGCTTTATTTTAGAATTATACAAAATTTTCGTTTGAGTAAGGATGCGTTCGTGTACGTTTTAAATGCCATTCAAAATGAGCTGAAAGTTCCAAAAAGATCAACAGCAATACCAGCTACAATAAAATTGGCAGCCGCATTAAAATTACTTGGGCAAGGTGGATACTAACATCAGATTGGCCAAGACCACTTGCTAGAACTATCACAGCAGTCAATGCCTCGGTGTTTAAAGACATGACCGCTGCTTTGTTTGTAATTTTTTCGCTTTAATATTCCTGAAAATAAAAATTTTAATATCAAACATAAAACGGTTTTTAATTACTTACATGTCTTTCTTCCTTTGCGTTTGCTCTTTTACTATCGCAAGATATTTGAGTTTTTCGAACGAATTTGACAAACGCTTTTGCTTTACAGAGTGCGGTGATGCCAAATTTACGAAAGAGACCAAAAGAGATGCGAAAGACAAATGCGCAAACGCATTAGAGAGTACAAATCGTTCGATTTCGTACTATTTTACTTTCGTATCATAATAGAGAGTAACCCCCCAGATCAATCGCATAAGCTGAGATTTGGGTGTATATAAATGTGGTCGGCTTATCATTTAACACGTCCTTTAAATATATTTCAAGTGATAGAAAAGAAAACTGATTTTTATTGATCTCGATAAGCCTTTCCTATACATCCTATTTTTATCCCCCCGGGGGCACATTTATCGGTCTTTATAGAATACTCTACTATCTAGACCTGTGCAACTGGGGGAAAAAGGGAGCCCAGTCCCCTGAAGTCAGACAGGGAGACAACTGGAAACTCCACTTTATTTCCACGGGGATCAGTGAGCCCCAGAGTTCATTATTTGTCTCTTTAGACATTTAATAGTTCTCTGGCTGATCATTGAGGTTGGCCCCTATATGGGAGTATCGTGGTGGTTGTGGTTCGGCGGCCCCATAACAGTCTATGGTTCTATGGTGGCCAGGATCATCTCACTGATAATGACATGCAAAGTGAATGATCCAGTCCAGTGAGCATGCTTGACATATGTTCTGGAAAGGAGTTAGAAAGTCTCCAACTCTTTAGCAAGGTGTGATGGTTTGCAGACCTGTACTGAAATCAGTAAAGTTGCAACTAGGTGGTTCTGTTGCTTAGAATTATGTCTTCGGCTATCTAAGACGAGCATGGCGTTCCAAATTATGTACAGTGGTTTGTCCACCATCTGATTAAGACTACATAGTCAGGCACGGATGTACAACAAACCACACTCATCCTATTTTTATGTAATGGGGTAAGAAGTTAAGTCTCTCTGAATATTAAATCAACGTTCTTGATAACTTAATCCATTTGATTTGTTTTAGTGTATTTAACAAGTTAATTAACAAGTAAACAAAGACAGTTTTATTTTGATTAAACAATAAAACATTGGTTAAAGTTAAGGAATCTTAACTCTTTATTCACAGATTACAGGTTTACAGTAAAAGTCAATGAACTTGTTGCATCCAAAGAGCAACAGTTAATGGTTTTTTTTTGCTAGTTGTTGTTAAAGTTGCAGCAGCCACTATTTACAACAAGCAAAATACTTTATATCATAAACATTGTTCCTGTTTCATTCCCTCACTCATACTGGTTCACCTTTTTTTTTTTGAAATGTCATGTTACAAATATAATTTTACAATTTTTAATGAAGTGTTTGCGAATGGTGGTATAAGAATGTGTGATTTTGGTTGCAAACGATATCGCAACAATAACATTTTTTATTTTTTATGCTTTTTTTTTATTATTTTATTAAACGAGTTCTAATTTTTTCTTCTTCCAACTTTCTCTTTTTTTTCTTATTCATCATCTTTTAACAATCGAATGACCTGTAGGGGTTTTTTATTCACCCATTCAAAGCACTTAAAGTTGAACTTAGTTTCTTGCAATTGTTTCTTTTAAAGACGGCAGATTTGTTATTCGTTCTTTTTCAGCGTTAAACGATTTCTTTGAATTTCTTTCCTTTTAATGCACTTGGGTTTCTTGTATTGAATCCTAAATGTAGATCTTGAAAATGAACAACCAAGAAATAAGGTTATAAGGTTACACTCATTACAAAACAATAAAAACACATTCACATATACACACACACACACACACACACACAAGCAAATAGTGGCACAAAGGAGCTGTTTAATAATAAATGTTTTGCAACTGGTCGGCATCATTGTGATAATAAAATTTTGTAAACAATTTTTAATATTTACAGCAATTCGCACAATTGTTTAATAATGATGTTGCACAAACTAATAAAGGACCACTAAAGGAGTTAAATATTAAACAAGAAAATAACTTTTGGAAAATAAATTCAAGCAGATATTTTTTGAATAACACAAAAATTCTGATCTGACAACAATTATAATGAGAGAAGGAAATCTTTTTAACTCTCCAAAATAGTCTTATTCAAGCTCTAAAGACTTTATGTGGCGATTCTCCCATTAACACTGCGCAAAGAAAATTTTCGCAAAGATGGCCTTTTTATTTTTTACATCATTTGCAAACAGGAAAAAGTCACTTGAAGCCAAAAATGAAGAATAAGCTTGCATATTCACACTGTGAATTCAAACTGTAAGTGGTTCGTTCGGTTGCCTTAAAATGATCAACAACAGAGAGTGTGTGGGCAAGTTTGATCATTTGCATATAAAAGACAAGATGTTTGCGCCTTTGTTATTGTTGAACGGTTTTTTAATCAACAAGTGAAGTTCTCTGATTCACGGTGAAAAACAGTAGACTTAAGAAAAGAAGTCTAAAAAAACTACTTAATCAGTGACAGCGTTTAATTTTGATTGTTTCTCAAAACTCGAATTTCTGATTATAATTTACTTAATTTTTCTTTTAAATTTATTAACAATCACAACTCTATTGATGGTCTTGTAGATAACTTAGAATGAAGAGTGTCTTTAATGTTATCAGAAAAAATATGATACTCAAACTGCTTTTACAAAGTATACAACTCTTCAGGAGTCAATTACAGTACCTAAACCCTTAAGTACCATATTTATGAACTCCGCCTAGGTTGAGCTTAAGTTCTTGGACTAACACAAGCTTCTTTCGTCTGTCAGCGATACGGTAAAGTAATGTAGCCGAAACTGCTTTAAAGGGGAGATATCTTCAACACCTGCCAAGTCTATTCTCTTAAGCAAACTTAGGAATTGAAAAGTTAGGATAGCAGTCTCCCCGCATGCTAGGATCTCGTGAATAGAAATATATCCTTTGTGAACCATGTAAACAGACAGGAGGCACAAATTTAAAAGTTGAAAAGTTAGGCTAGCAGTCTCCTCGCATGCTAGAATCTCGGGAATAGTAATATATCCTTTGTGGACCATGTAAAATGACAGGAGGCCACAGAGATTCGTGAGCCTGAGAATATCATAAAATATTTATGTTTAAAGGAATCTAGCACAATTAACGTAGATTTACTTAAAAATGATTCCAAATTTCCAAAATTTTGAATTTGTATAGAAATTAATGTAAAAATATTTTCAATGTATTTTGCTTGATAAAATAGAGAGTTATGGTCGAAGGCAAAGTTGTTCAAAAATGATATACAAATTGAAAATTTCTTATATTTTCACACTTTAAACGGAAGGTCGTTATTAGTTTTTGAACCAAGTAACATCGTTCCTCGACCACTTCTATAAGTATATGTGCTATAATTCAGCAACGGTCGGCAAGACATTGCTAATTTCTTAGTAGAACTTATGACTTGCGCGCAACTCTAGACAAAATTAACCTAAAGGCTGCTTGAGCGGAAAATTGCGAAAAATATTCAACCTCCCGTTGAATAAATTTATTTTCGGTCAATGAATTGATTAATGCGTTCACCGGCCATTAAAACCAAATTGTGATTTTTGGAAAATATTGCGGATTGAGATCATTATAAATGATATTATTTGCACATGATAACAATATTCAGTCTCATCATTAAACAAAATACTACGAATTATCAATGCATTAACGTTCGATGAGTTGTTGTTGAGAATCAGCCTGGTAAATCAACTCGTGGACGTTTGCAACAATTGGGCATTTCTAGTCGCATTTTCCGCAACATTTTGCATAAAGATTTGAAGCTGACAATGACTGTTTAAAAAACTGAACGAAAACAACGCATTTTTCAGCAAAGTCCTCTTTAATAATGAGTCTCATCATTTTCAACGAGGCGATTATGTAGACAAACAAACTTTGAGGCTCACAAAATCCACAAATAGTTCCCGAAAAACCATTACATCCAAGGAAAGTTACCGTACGGTGTGGTTTGCATTCAGGCGGCATCATCGGCCCATATTTGTTTGAAAATGAGCAGGAAAACGCCATCACCATAAATTCTGTGCGCTACGAAATCATGTTACCAATTTCTTATGGCCACAATTAGCTAATATTGACAACAGTGACCTTTGGTTTTAGCTACGCAGTCACCCAAGCAATTCAGTTATTGTATCAGAAATTCCCCGATCGCATAATTTTTCGATTTGACGATTTCGATTGGTCGTCTCGTTTCTCTGGGGCCACTTAAAAAAGCGAGTTTGTGTTTTAAGCCAATTTACTTTCTAACCTAAAAATATCCCCACCCAAATAATGCGATCATTTTTTGATTTGCTTATATATATATTTCTTTTTTATTGATTTATTTTTGTAATACGTATCAATATAAGAAATAAAAACAATAATGCATATACGAGTATAATTTAATTTAAATTTAAGCTTGATCTCACAATTTTTTTTAACAACAGATAAGCAATAATATTGTATAAAAATAAAATTAAATATTTACTTTACAATCTTAGTTTAAATATATAGTAAATTATAATAAAACTTGTAAAAAGATGCTAAAATCATTACTTCTTACGCGACATTAATAGTTAAATGATAACAGAGATGTGTGACAAATATAAAATATTTAAATGCAGATCTTAAAAAAATAAAACGAATTCTTCTTTGAATTTTAAACAAAATAAAACACATAAAACAAGGCCATTTAATTACCAAGTTGTGGCAAAATTAAATTCATTAATTTTCGCCGTCGCCACAATATCAAACGGTAAATAAAAAAATTGTACACAGATTTTTTTATATAACAGGTTTGACATTTTAGACTACGAGAAGATTAAACGAAATCGCCAACGGGTAATTTATATGCCTTCATATAAAATCTAAAAGCTTTAATTTAAAATATTTTACTAAGAGCCTGCGCAAATCGAAAACAGAATTTGCTATCATCTAATATCTTTCTAAGTTTGCACATCCAGCAGCTATTGAGTTAGATGTGGACCTTAGATCCACTTTACCTTTATCAATAAATAAAAGACATGGCGGCAGAACTACTTTAATATTCAACTTTGTCAACTATGTCAAAAAAAAAGTTGAAATTAAAAAAAAAAACGTTTAATTGTTTAATCAAACTAATGTCTTATTTTATCGACATTTTTATTTTTTGAATAAAATTTAATAAATTTTATACGCACAAGCTCTTAGTAAATAAAAAGTTAATAATTTAATTGCTCTAGGGTTAAAAATTTAAAATTAACTCTACAAAAAGAATGTTAGCAACAAAACATGTTAGTTGTGTTTTTTTATTTAATTTAATTATTTAACAATGGCTCCTGATCGCTGGCATACACATCGTTATTTATACCATCACCCTCATTCATCAATCTAGCCGCGGCACTAAAAATAACATAAAAGTTTGAGTAACAAAAATAAATTTGTTTTTAAATAAAAAAAGTATTTTTTTTTTTTATGGAAATGGATTATAAGGCGGCTGTCAGAATTTATAGTTTTTTAATTAATATATTCTTATTTTGAAATTTAATTGTTAATTTCTATTTTATATTTTTATAAGAAAATATTGGGTAGGCAAATTTGAAGTTAGGAAGTAAGTAAGTTTATCAAATAATTAAATGTCAAGAATGGAACTGCCATCCTTTAACATTTATTTATTAAAAAGTTGGCAAATTTTAAGCATGAAACGTTACATTCTGCAGCAAAAAATTGTAATTATAAAAATTGACTACCAACTCCTCGACGTTCGCAACAATTGGGCATGACTAAAGATTTTCAATAAAATCATGTTTAATGATAAAGCTCATTTTTAATTAGGCGGTAAACAAATAAAATTGTCGCGTATGGGGCTCACAAAATTCACAAACAGTTCATAAAAAACCATCACATCCAAAGAAACTGACCGTAAGGTGTAGCTTTTGGTCATGAAGAAACGCCGTCAACGTGAATTCTCTGCGCTACCCCAAGCCACAATTGACTAACGTTGGCATCTGTGAGCTCTGATTTCAGCAGATTGGTGCCAAAAGCCATACAGCCACCTAAGCATCTTTATTATTGGATGAGAAATTTCCGGCTCGCGTAATTTCTCGATTTGGCCTCGTTTTCGTGATTAAAGGCCACTGGATTATTTTTTCTATGGCCATTTGAAAGAACAGGTATACGTGACGCGCTGACAAATGAAATTCGGCGCTGCACTGAAGACATAACTGAAGCTTTGTTGCAAAATGTGCTTCAAAAATTTGTGAAAAGAGCGGACGTCTGCCCACATGCTAAAAGTGGATATTTGCCCGACATCATATTCCATTATAAATTGACATATTTCTACTTTACATTGGCATCAATAAAACTAAGTTTGCTTTAAGCCAACTTACTTCCTTACCCACCCGTTATATTTCTGTTATACATTAGTTAATTTTTTAAGAAGGGGTGACCAGATAGCAATTAATAGCAGTCAAAGTTACAAATGAAATGTATTTATTAATATATTCAGTAACGTTAGCCAAATCATCAAGTATTATTTAAGAATCGACGAACGTTTAAAAAGTTTATGTTTAATTTTGAAAAGACTATTTTTAATTTATTAAGAAAGAAACATAATTTTTAAACAGCACAAAAATGGTCACTAGCAGTGAGAAATAAAGCATTTTCTTGCTCAGTACATCTGAAATCAGCGTTATTCATATTCAAGGAAGAAGAACAACTTTTAAATGAGTTGTTTAGACAATTTCTTACACAAATATAAGTATTTTCATTTTCGTTTCCGCTTAATAATCGCAACACTCGATTTTGCTTTCTGCTAACTTTTGGTTTAGCAACAAATGCTATTTATTAATTTGTTCACGCTTTCTTTTTCTTCGATCTGCTGTCGCACACACAACTTGCACTTCAGCATCGTACTGGAAAAACTATCAGTGGGAGAACTAGCTTTGAGACCTTATATAAATATTAATGCAAAGTTAATAAAACAGTAATATCGACTAAGTACTGATAAAATTATTGAAACATCACTAAACTAATTAGCTTAGTTTGAACAATATTGTGCTGTTGCAAGATCTGAAACGGAATGACCGGAGAAAAAGTAACTTCGCTTTTAATTAATTACCTCTAAGGATGCTCACTTTAAGTTTAGCTTTGCCAACAAGAACAGATCACCCATTCAAATTGGCAGTTTACTTAATTTTATAGCAAGTCCGGATTATCGGTCTTTGTTCCTTCTGAAATGACGAAGAAAGCATCGTCACCATAAATAGTCGTTGATATAAAACCTACTTTCTTTGATATGTTAAACTGGAAATATTGAAGTATCAGTTTAAGTTAGGTATTGTCATATTACGGCGAGTAATAATTACTGCGACTGCACCTAGCTCTTATATTTCGTAGCAAGCCGCCATTTTAGATAGCCACACATTTCTGAGACGCTGATCTGGTCACCCGTTACTTTTATTCTCAAAATCTGCATCAGCAGGCAGAAATTTTTACAACGTTTAAATATCAAACAAATTTCATTAATGAAGTGTTAAAAGGATCTCTTATGGATTATCAGATAATGGGGTAAAATAATTTAGTAAGATAATTGAGGTTATTGAAATAAATTAAGCGGACCATTCATACATACGTATACATACATTAAAAATATAAAATAGAGCAATATGTGCATAAACATAACTTTTGAGATAAAAAATTAAAAAATACGCTAGAATATAGACTTTTTCTGCCGTTAAGCTTTAAAATTCTACATACATTGCATTGTTGAAGTTTACACGTTGAGCTGGAGACATATTCAGATTTCCTTTAGTTTTACGATCGTACACAAATATAACACAGGTTGCTATTAAAGCGACTATAAAATAAATTTAAACATTAATAAAAATAAATAAATTGAAATTCTTTTCTATAATAAAATATTTATGTTTAGGTGTCTACCTGTTAACCAGCTTAAAAAGAATAATTCTACCCAGGTGTGATCTCCATTACTGTGATCGACAATTAA
Source organism: Trichopoda pennipes (assembly GCA_030448955.1). Taxonomy (NCBI): domain Eukaryota; kingdom Metazoa; phylum Arthropoda; class Insecta; order Diptera; family Tachinidae; genus Trichopoda; species Trichopoda pennipes. The sequence continues at coordinate 10,445,432 of JASKUP010000042.1, forward strand.
GCCAGCTAAAATAGTGACGACAGCTAGCCCAAGATTCTGAACGGATTGGCAGCTGGAAAGTAAAATTTAAGCACATCAATTTATGATGACTTTAAAGTTTAAAACAAAAACTCACAATCCATAGGCAGTACCCAATTGATACTCGGGTATAATTAAAGCTACCAATGGCCAAAGACTAGCCGCCAACATCGAGTAGGATAAACCCATTAAAACCATACCGACATAAGGATTGATCATAGTAAAGGCTAACAGAGTATGAGCTCCTATGGTTGACAAGGTAGCACAACATATCCAAGAAACATTACGGCCTGTTTTATCGATTACAAAGCCAAACAATGGAGATGCTACTGCGGATATAAGATACACAATAGAATTGACATTGTTAGCTTCATCAGGCGTAAAATGAAATTTGTCCATGAAAAATGATCTAAAAAGATATGTTGCATTAAAATATTTAACTTAACATGGAACTAATACGAATGTTTGAAGAAACTTACTTTCCAAGAGCAATAAAAGGAAATATGGCTACATAATAAGCTACACATATAATAGATACCATCCAAAATGTAACCTTAAAAGTTTTTATATCACTCAATTTGGCTATTTCACCCGTAGGATTGTTGTTACGCTGCAAAATACGTTCAGCTCTTTTATCCATCAAACCTTAAATAAGCAATTTTTAAAAAAAAAACAGAAATTAAACAAAAGCGTCATTTTTTACTCACCCAATATAAGAGCGCAAATCAATGACATGACACATGTTCCGGCTGCCAACAATAGAACTACACCAATAGCTCGATGGTCTGGATAATACTTTGTGACATAATTATAGAGAGGTTGCATGACCCAAAAATTAACGGTACTACCAAAACGGGCCACTGACAACTGTAAGCCAAACACCATATTCAATTCTTTACCCTTAAACCACAAAACAGCATAATTGTTTTGTGCTACAGCCAACGATTCTGCTCCAATACCAAATATAAAACGTCCAAAAATCATTATCCAAAACGCATTCAACATTCCGCCAGATGCAAAAAGTAGTTGACCAATCAAAAGTATAAATAAGTAGATAATGGTGCCCAAACGTATTCCGAATACGCGATCAATAAGAAAACCTCCCAAAAAACATAAGACGACATTGGGCCACGAATAAATCGAATATATGAGAGTGAATTCAGTAGTGGTGATGTTGAGATCTCTTTTGAAAACTTCTTGTAATGCGCCCGGGTTGTCGTAGCAAAAATAGGAACCTAAACGATGTGGCGTAAAGAAAGGAGTTTGTTTTAAGTGATTTGTATTATTTTTTATACTAAATGATTTTTAAAAAAATATGCATACAAATTTGCCTGACTAACTTGAAGCTAACAAACATTCGAAGTGTTTTTTTAAATCATTGTCGAATTCGAAAATCTGTGAGCCGGACTATTCAAGTCAGCAATTTTTATTTAAAGAAAAGAAAAACCAATAAAAGCTTTTGATCCATAGCACATCAATTAATTATTGTAGTCGTCTGATCAGATTTTTGTTGTTGCCTAGTTTAATCTTAATAAGGGATGTTTAAAGTCTATGGTGTCTATTCTATTGTCCGTGTAAAGTTTCACATCGCCGGCACATATCGGGTTTTTCAACAAAAAGTTTTTTTTTTCAAATGCATTGGCAATTGTTACTATGAATTCAATTTCGCACAAAAATCGCATTAAAATAATTAAAATCCACTATGAAAATTTTAGTTCCGTTAAAATTACATTTCGTAAAACTCGTAATATTTCCGGACAACATAATTGTCCTTCTGGGACCGTTTTAAGAATTTTATCGTTAAATTTGAGTTGACCACATGGTTTGATACAAAATTTGCGACGCGTGTTCGACTGAGTCGTACAACACATCGTAGTCGTGAACCATAGTGTGGAAGCAGATCCAAACTTGTCAATTTCTCGACGTTCTAAACAATTGTGGTTATACAGAACCACTTGGCGAATTTTGCGTATAAATTTGACAAGGTTCAGCTGGTGGAGAAATTGAAGCCGACCGACCATTCACATCGCCATAGATTCTCTCAATTTATTCCAGAACAACCCTATTCTCATTTGCCAGGGTATGTTACCAAGCAAAATTGCCGTATTTGGGCTTCTGAAAATCCTAGAGCGGTTATCGAAAAGCCTTTGCATGCTCAATGTGTTATTAAGCCGATTTTTTCGAAGATGAGGCTGGAAATGCGTTAACGGTCAATGGATCACGCTTTCGCGAGATGCTAACAACTCAATTTTGGCCCATTATTGACGACGTGAAGATCACTGACATTTTTCGATCCCATAATTTCACGCCAATCAGTAGTTAAGTGGACAGCTAGATTGTGTGATTTAACGCCACTGGATTATTTTTTGCGTGGCTATGTTAAGGACGGAGCCAATCTAATCGATTTCAGCCTTAAAACCCATAATCCGTGATGTGATTAATGAAATAGGGCCGCCATTTTGCCAAAAAGTGATTTAAAACTTTGATGAAAGAATCAACACCTGTCAGCGTGGTCGTGGTGGACATACCCGGTTATAATTTTTCATTCATAATTGCGGAACTTTGTAATAATTACAATACAAATTTGAATAATCTTAATCTAAATTTTTTGTTTAATTTTGTTTTAGAAAACAAACTTCTTGTTGAGAAAGCCTTTATTAACGAATTAGGAATTCAGTTGTTTTCGAACTATTAAGTTTTGTTTCTATTCACCACGTTTTAAATTAATGAGGCAACTGTAGTCTAGGTAATCAGCATGTTAATTACAATTCGGTTTGGTTAGGATTCAACCCCAGCTTCAACCATATACTAAAATATATATGTTTTTTTCTGTTCGATAATTTAACATATTACAAGAAGGCTGTATGCAGCCTTTTTTGTCGATGGCGCTTCCCTACTACGTCCATTCGTGGGCAACGTAAAAATGACTTATAAACTGGCTATTGGCAATGGCAGGCAGTGTTATATGCCAAAAAAAACAGAGTTTTTCTATATCGTTCTACTTTTACCTCCTACCTTATCTCTTTCCACTTCTGCCCTAAAAAAAAAAAATTGAGTTCAGCTTCGCGATAACTAAATATAGCTAAATAGGCAATGTTGCTTGTTTGCCTTTTAAAAGAACGTTTGGATTAATTCAGATATCCAACGTACGAAGCTGCGAGCACAACTTTATGTTGTGATGATATCAGCGGTTGCTACGCACAAAACGGTAGATAACATTCAGGATGTCAACTTGGACTTTAGAAGTACAAAAATGCACACATTAAAAAAAAAAGCTCTATAAATAAATTGGGCTTCGCATTTCTATTAATCTCGCATGTTGCGAAAAAACAGTGAAGTTCGCTCGAAATGTATGTGTCGAATTTAAACAAAAAATCTTAAGAACGATGACAGCTTATTTAAATCATGTAAACAGTAAATTGTTCAATTTACAATTCCCGCATATTGTCAATACTGTTGTATTGTTATATTATAATACAACAGTTTAAATTTGTTGTTGGTAATTTTTAATAAAAAATGTGATATTATTTGATATAATTATTCTCATTTTAATATAATATTAATGTAGTATTTGTATTAAAGCCTCACTTGATTTGTAATTATTTATAATTTTTTGCAAATTTGGTCAGTTTTAAGTAAAATTGGATTTTGTATATAGGTAGTTATCAGTTAAAAGCTTCCACTCCTGCTTCAATTTCATATTGTTTTTGACAGCTGATAAAATAAAATTAAATACTCACAACCGCATGTACACAGATATATAAATCAAAAATGTATTTAAATAGACGATACATACACGATACAAGAGGAGCTTGTGAATTAAATAATGTTTTAAATTACTTTAAAAAATTGTATTTGATATTTGGTGCGTCTTATAAATCATTAAAAACTAAAACTGATTCAAAGCACAACCTACTGTGTTTGCGTCAAATTGCGTATGATTCTGGTTAAAAAATTGACCATTCACATCACCGTTTTCTGGAAAAATCGTTTTTTCAGACGAAGCCCGACGTCACGAAATGCTAACAACTCAATTTTGGCCTATTATTGACAATGTGAATATCACATATCACATGTGGTTTCAACAGAACGGTGCCACATGTCACACAGCCAATGAAACGATTAATTTATTGTAAACCAAATTTCCCAATCGCATGATTTCACAATAATTAACACCACTGGATTATTTTTTGTGGGGCTTTGTTAAGGACAGAGTCTAGACGGAGCCAATCGAATCAATTTCAGCCTTAAAACTCAAAACAATTTTGCTGAAAAGTGATTAAAAACTTTGACGAAAGAAGCAACATCTGTCAGCGTGGTCGTGGTGGACATTTGCCAGATATCATTTTCATAATTGCCGAACTTTTCTCTTCGTAATACAATAAAAGTTTGAACAATTTTTTTGATTTATTTTGTTTTAAAAAACAAACTTCTTGTTGAAAAACCCGTTAGTATAATAGTGCATAAATAAATGAAAAGTTTGTATATGAAATTTAATTGGTTTTATTTTGTTATTCATAATTTTTACTTAAGAACAATATCATTTGAGGACCGTTTTTGATCATTTTTAGTTCAATAGAAATGTTATGTTAAACAAGAGTTTTAAAAAATAAAACAGCTGACCTAATATCTTTTAAGGAGTAATTGGCAGGTATTCAAAATAGGATGTATTGCGGTGGTCTTTAATAGCAATAGGCAATAAAAAAAATTTAAGGAATATGCCCACAAAGATTTTAATTTGAGTTTATGTATTGAGCCGTAGGAAACAGACATTTAAAAGTGTGTATTACTTACTTCATCCTAAACCAGCTATGACAGCAACTTTTGAAAATTAAAGAGTGTCGCATATGATTTTGGCATACTTATAGTCAGGGTGTTACTACGGCCGCCACAGAAACAAACAAAAATATTATAAAATATTAAAAAAAAGTGATTTCACAGATTGATATCACATTAATCTTAATTAGCTAGTTTTCTATATCTTTATAGACAGATAACCGAAATTTAAATTGTAATAATTGAAGCGGCAACAAGTTATTAAAGCAATAAATTCAAATCTAAAGGGTGACCTATATAAAAAATTATTTTGATGTAAATGGATATACCCTTCAAATTGTATCAGGCAGGCGCTCAAAAATTATACTTTAGTAGTTCAAGTAACGACATCATGAAATGAATGAAATAACATTTTAAAAAAGTCCTTTTGCAGACTTTCAAAATTGGCACACAACGCATTAATATGGCCACTATAACATCCGATAATAGTCTGCCAATCTATGTCTGTTTTAAAGTTATTTTTTTGGCAAGAATTATTAATATATAAATTTAATAAAAACTCACTCACTTATAATTCATACAACCTACAAATTTACAAAAAACTGTGAACAGGGTAAATACTTTTACACATTTTAATTAATTGCACTTTATATTCGATGCTTCATATGAATCATTTAAAGCAAATAATGATTTAAATAAATTTAAAAAAATATGATAAGAAAATCCCTACGCTTAATTTAATAAACAATGTAAGAAATAAATACTTAAAAGACAATAAATTAATTGATAAATTTTCATACTCACCAAAACCCAAAAGGCACATAAAAATCAAAGCAAGAAAACGATGAAAGCCACTAGATGGATTACAGCAAACAGAAGCCCCACAGCCTGTTAATTCAGGATCTAATTCATTATCAGGTGGTCCTCGACCCGTTGCTGTTGCTGTTGTTGCTGGCTGCTCCTCATTTTCGACAATAGGTAAATTATCTTCGCTCATTTTGGCAAAATCTTATTTTTGAACAAACCGATGTATCGAGGAGTTTTTAATTTATGTCGACCGATTGAATGAAGAACAGTGACTTCTAATTTAGTTTAAATTTCAATTATAACTGTTGAAAATATTTTGATTTCTGTTTTATTGTTATCAGTTGAGTTGTGTTACTTATTATTTTTATTTTTATTATTATTATTGTGCGCTCGAAACTTTATTTTTCTTTGTTTATTTAAAACTGATTTAGTTTGAAAACAAGCGGGTTAAACGTTATTAAAACCATCGACAGTAATTTGAGCACGTTTTCAGCTGAGTTTTGTTCTAATGAGTCAAAACAACAACTGCACCAATACTATGTCACATAAAATACACTGAACTACGAGTATAAAAAATCTTAGAAGGCAGACAGACACATCCAAAGTGGAACAAGTCAGCCTGACAAATGATTTTTAATATTAACTTTAATAAATGTAAAAATAAGTCGTGTTTTATCTAACTTTCCTTTTCTAATGCAGGCGTATTGTTTTTATCATCATCATGATCATCATCATCATTTGGTATATGATTTTAGTGTTTGCGTTACAAATTCATATCGATGTTTAAAATATGTTGATAATCCTCATTATTTTGTTCTAAATAATTTTGCTACTATTTTGTTGTATTTGTTATTGTTAAATTTTATCTATTACGATATGATTCGTTAATAGTCTCCGCAAAATCCATAAATTGTTTATATGTTTATACACAATATGCCTCGATTATATTTGTAGAGTGTATCTGCAAAAAAAGAAACAACAAGAAAACAATGAAAGATACATTTTAATAATCATTCCATATTCCTTTGTTTATGAGTTGTTCTGAATAGTTTCATAGATCAATTGTACCCTATTTTGGTATAATTCGAACCTATTAAAAGCATTACTAAATTAATCAAATTAAAGGTTACATAAGCCGGTTGCTTGTGTAACCTTTAGGAAAAATTTATTGCACAGATATTTAAAAGCAAAACTGTAGAGTTTAAGCAAATCGAGGATATTTTGTTTATTAAAATTTAAGCATTTTATAATTTTTGCTTTTTTAACTAAAATAAAATTTTTGTTTTCTAAAAAGTTTTGAAAAAAAAATCATATTCTGATGAACTTTTTTTGTCATGCCCTTTAGTTTTCGTGATGAGTTTTTCAACAAGAAGTTTGTTTTCTAAAACAAAAAACTTAGATTAAGATGATTAAAATTTTTACTGTATTACGAAGAGAATAGTTCGGCAAATATGAATGAAAAATTATATCTGGCTAATATCCACCACGACAAGGATAATAGATGTCGAATCTTGCATAAATTCCTATTTCGAAATTGATTCGAAAAAATAATCCAGTGGTGTTAAATCACACGATCTGACTGGCCACTTAACTGCTGATTGTCGTGAAATTATACGATCGGAAAATTTATTTTGCTATAAATTGATCGTTTTATTTGTTGTGTGACATGTGGCACCGTGCTGTTGAAACCACATGTCATTGATATCTACGTCGTCAATAATAGGCCAAAATTTTGTTGTTAGTATCCAGCGATAGCGTAATCCATCACCGTTACCGCACTTCCAGCCTCATTTTCGAAAAGAAACGACCTTTTTATGCCTACAGACCACAAAGCGCACCATACAGTGACACGTTGAGCGTGCAAAGGCTTCTTAGGTTTTGGAGAAGGCCAAATGCGGAAATTTTGAAAAAATTAACTTTTCAGAAAAACCAACCGGTTGTTCCTGAATGAATTGAGCGAATCTACGGTGACGTGAATAGTCGGTCAGCTTCAATTCCTGCACCAGTTGAAACTTGTAAGGCTTCAAAGGCGTTGGTATTCGCACATTTTGTATTAAGCCTGTCGATTCAAATTTAACCACCAAATTCTTAATAGCAGTCTCAGAAGAAAGATTATGTTGTCGGAAAATATCACAAATTTTACAAAATGTAACTTTAGCAGATCCATCATTTTCATAGTGGATTTTAATTATTTTAATGCGATTTTGCGGGAAATTGATTTTAATTTAACAATTGCCAATGCATCTACTACAAAAATGTCAAAAAGCTAAATGTCAAAACTGTAATGTTGTTGATGTTTCAACAATTGAAAAACAAACTTCTTGTTGAAAACCCCGATGTATTTCAAATGTTAGAGTTTCTAGTTATTAAAGACAAACATCAAATTTGAAATCCACACGGATGTCCTTCAATTTTTCTTTTTTAATGAAATGCTTTCTTTTAAATAAATTAAATAAAAATGAAAAAGAAAAGCCATGGTTTGTTTAAAGAGAATCAAATATTACTATGACTTTTAAATAAATAAAAGTTATGACTCTTACATAGAGTCATTTCATCATCATTAGAGACATTATCATGGCGCCAAATTCATCATCACAATTATAACACGTCCGTACAAAAGAACTAGTTCGCCGATATCCTCTACTACGTTCATTTTGTAAAAGTGTATGAATGTAATCTTGCGGATATGTACACATGAATGTGTGGGTTTTACAAAATGTAACTAAAGAAGTCAACAAAGAACAAAAGGAATCACAATACAAAAGGCTACAGTTCGACTCACGCTGTTTAAAACATAAGAAATGCATCTTAACTACAAACATCCTTTCTAAGCACCTGTGGCTTTTAGCTGTACGAGCATTTAAGAAATATTATTACATGATAAGCGTATACTTTAAAAAATGCAATGAAACCACAAGAAATATAAAATAAAATTGAGTGTTTGCAAGTTAAACTTCTCACATTAAGTTTAAAGTGCGTTATTAACAATGCATTTTAGGCAAAGAGATACGATTCTCTTGAATTAAGTGTTAAAGAGCTTAATGTAAATTTACCATGTGTGTTAACATAATTGAGAGTTAAATATGTTAAGTAACGAAATATTTCAGTTGCCATACAAATATGCTCTGACGTAACGACATTTATCTCAAAGAATCTATTCAGGTATTTAAATAAAAAAGCTTAATTGAAAATAAAATTAAGAATAAAGCTAGTTCGTCGTAGTTTTAAAATAAGTTAGAAAACATTTAAAATGTCTAAAACAAAATGCTGTTTACAGCAAAATATAAAATTAGGAATTTGATGCTGTCATTAACATTGCCCTTAACATAAAAGCGAATATTGAAAATATTTATCATTACAAAATCATAAAGAGTTTTCTAAAAAATTGTGGTTTTTAGGTCAATCCATTAATTCTTCAATAATCGAGAATGGAAAAAATCAAGTGAGACATTTATTACGTTCCTCTAGAGAAGATTAAACAAGACTCGTAACACCAATTATAAATTTTCTTGACTGGCATTTAGGCTATGAATTTATTTTTACTTTTACTGAAACATAATTTTATGAATTTTAAAGTTTTTTTTCCACATATGATCTTTTAAAATAACAACAAATTATTTCGTTTTTAGCAAACAACCCGCCCCTATAAAATATATCAGAAATGAATCATGAATTAATGTGTAAATTAAATATGCAAGACAGTCAAGTGATCGAATTAATGGGTACTCATGACTACACTCAACTTCAGCAGCAGCAGACCCAACAGCAGCAACAACAAATGCTCACTTACGCCATGACAGAAACACAAAATCTACCAACCGCCCAAAATGTAATAGAAAATAACAACAATAACAATCCGGATAACAATAGATCATCAAGACCAGTAAGAAGAACTAGTCGGAGAACACCCCAGGTAAATTTAATGCAAAAATGTGTTGGAATTTGTAAGGCAGACAGATTTAGTTTTAAATATTTATCTCTTCCAAAAAGAAACAAGAAGAAAGACGAAAGAAGCCAAGTTTTAAGTAAAATTGACAGATTTTCCAATCAGGGCAGTTTCAAGTTGGCAGTCTCTTAGCATGTTTTTGGAGGCATCTTGAAAATCTCATGTTAAAATAGTTTGAGCTAAAAGATATTATTAAGCGACGAAGCTTAAAATCCCTGACTCTTATTAGGTCGGACCAATAAAGATTATGCACCTTGGATTTATTTTAATATGGGAAGCCGCATGGGATACAGAATTGATGCTTTTTTATTTAAAAAGTAAAACTTAAAAATGCTCTTGGGAATTATGGCCTTCATAACTCTTTTTTTCGAAATTTTTCATAATCATTATGATGACTTAAAGCGGCCTAATTTTGTTGAACTATCTTCTTGAATACATAGGTGGATTCAAGCTGACTAGAAGCTTACTAAACATCAACTTCCAATAATCCCATGATTGAAATGTTTCACACAGTAATTGATCTTTTTCATGGGTTCTTTAGTATGTCCTGTTGAAACCAAATATCATGGTCATGAATATCATAAAATTCAACCAGAAGGAACTCTACTACTATATTGTAAGGCCAGTAACAGTAGCAGCGTTACATGTAAGATATGATCAAGACCTATTTTACTAACTCCCAATTTGTCAAGTGGAAAAGGGGATTAACCCATTGGTCTTGCCCTTAAGGGCTACTTGCCTTTACAAATTGTTTAAAATTGAAGACTCCGTCAATTTTAGCTCACCATTTACAATTCAGAGATCTTAAACATATGTACGCAATGCATAACATCAACAAACTTATTTTTTTTATTATTTTTTCCCTTTTAATCTTCCTTTAATGGTTAAAAATGTGCAGTTAAGCAATAATTATGATATGGAAATGACAGATTCAAGTTCACAAAGCGATGATACAAGTGGTGGTGGTGGCAGCAGTAACGGTGGCAGTGGTGCCCGTCCATCAAGTCGTGGCCGTAATTCATCGGGCACCAGCCAAACCCGTCGCCGGAAAGGTGCTCTCAACGCAAAAGAACGCAACTTAAGACGTTTAGAGTCCAATGAAAGGGAGCGTATGCGAATGCATAGTTTGAATGATGCATTTCAGGTAAGATCAATAATCCGATATAAATATCAGTTTTAATGTGATACAAATAATCAGCAATCCAAAATTCTGCTTACTTACAAACTATGGACGGAATTTAACATAGCTTCAACATCAAAAAGATTATTGCCGTAACACTATACAATTTTTTACAGCCCAACTAATGAAACATGCAAGAGTGACAGATAGAAAATTTTCGAAAAGCGAAAAACAAAAAGCCCTAATTTCCCTTAAAATTATAATAATAACTTCACATGAGTTGTTTATCGGCCCAGAGCTATTTTACAACTGTCGAGGTTCTCGTTGAAATCATGTTGAAAGTGCGAAAAGTGTCGGGTTCATTCATTTTCGTCATCGCTCATCTGTTTCTTTTTATTTAAATGTAGTTTGCTATTACCTGTACATAATTTCGTTATGGTATAAATGATATATTCAAAAAATAGTGTCAATCTAGTGTCATGAACATTTCTGTTAGCTTATCTTTTTTAAATTGAAAAAATAACTAGAGATAAAATCTTTTAACTCTCCTGAAAATAACCGAATTCTCATTACTTTTCAACAACAACAAAACCAATTCTTCTTTTGCAGCCAACTTTACTATGCTTTACGCGCTGTTCAAATTTTATTTTTAAATTTGCAAAGCGTTTATGCCGCGCTATTCAGGAATGCTTTTCACATTTTCAGTAATTAGTAAAACCAAACAAAGGCAAGTGTTGCCAGAAGTTTGAACAAGAAATTTCATAGTTACTATTTTGGGAAACACTATTATATGCCACTTTATAAAAACTGCAATTTATTTATTTTTTTACCATACTAATCTGCTATTCACTGGGAGACTCGTGAATGGGCTAATTATTGTCTGTATTTCTTTGTACATATATGAAGAAATGACATTTGCGTTTAAACTAGCGATTCCCGTCTATCCGTGTCTATGTTTCACGAAGGCAGCGGAGGATTTATAACCTTTTTTAAGCATATCAATTCGTCAGGCACAGTTTCGAGATGACTGCAATTGAAATTTTGAAAGAACCATTTGTAAATGTTGGGACTTGGTCAAAAAATGGCAAACGATTCTATTTTCCTCACATTGTTCCCTTGTTTCCTATGTATGTACGTATTTCGAAAATCTCACACTTTCACCAAATTGATTTAAAATTCCTGACAAAATGGAATTTGTAAATTTTCATCTAAAAATAAAATAAAAATAGCAAAAATAAAACAACTTTCTTTAACAACCTCTTAATATTTTGGCTTGATTCGAGGCTGCTTTGGTTATTGCTTCATTTTTTAACTTTTCATTGTTTTGTATTAATTCCAAATGAAAATAAAAACCACAAACTGACGTGAAAAACCAAAAACTAATGTGAAGTTTGGAAGCATGACACATCAATATGGTGAATAGTTAAAAAATTCGGGAATGCCGATTGTAACACTCTTACTTGCTTTTGAGTTAAATTCAAAAATAAAATATGAAAAAATTGTTTAAATTAATAATTATTAATAATTTATTAAGATCATTTTCGAATATAAGGTTAATTTCTTTATATTTTAACGTTTTCAGTCCCTGCGGGAAGTGATACCACATGTGGAAATGGAACGCAGATTGTCAAAAATCGAAACACTTACATTAGCCAAAAACTATATTATTAATTTGACACACATAATACTAGCGAAACGCAATGAAGAATCCGCCCTCGAATTCAATGGCGTTCTAATGAATGGCAATAGTGATACTGCAAATCCTAACAATGTTGTTATCGATGGAGATGCCAATACGGTGCTTGGTCTCAATGGTGGAGGGGTGGTGGGAAATGGAAATGTCTTAGTGGGTTTGCCGCCCTGTTATGACGATAGCCTTACCAATAATGGAGTTAATACATATAATTGCAGCCTCTTAGCTGAGCACCAAAGTCCACAAACACAAGCTTTGACAACAGCAACAACAACCATACAAATACAACAAAATCCAAATCAACCGCTTAATCATATGCATCATCAATCGCATCATGTCATGATATCAAATCATAGTCAAATTTTAATGCCGCAACAGCAACAAACAACACCACAGCAACAGACACAACAACTGCAACAAACAGCAATTATAATGAACGGTTATGCCGACTCAACTGTCGATAACAACAATTTCGATGAACCATTTCGAGAATATTTATAAATACATTAAATCTCAAGTGAGTTTTGGGAAAAATTGAGAAAGTTTACATTTTTCTTAAGTTAAAAGAAGTTAAAGCAAAGAAAGAAAAAGCGATATCAACGAACACTGTTTTCAGAAATTTAAATTGTTTTTGTTATAGAGGAGAAAACAAATATTAAAACATTACAATACATCCAGAGTAGAGTGGTTTGTAATAAAATAAACATCAATAAAGTAAAGTAAATAATATTTAAATAAAACATAAATTAATATATTATTAACTTATTAATATATAATTATTATTTAAATATATTTAATATAAATTTAGTTGTACAAGAGCAAGTCAATGTGTCGTAACCAAATTATACTGCAAGCAATACCAAATTTGAAGCAAAAGGGTTTCTGAAGATGATCAAAAAAATTAAATTGACTTTTTAGGGTGTCGTGCCCAAAGGCTATAAACATAACATTATTTCTATCGCTACAATATCTGTCCATCTGTCACAGGGTTCTATTTCAGAGAAATAAACTTTGTGGCTGCTAAAACAACAAATATTAAAATTAAATTAAAAAATAGCCCCATTGATAATTTTAGGGTGCTTTTCATAGAAATACATAATTTGGAAATGGAGTAAAACAAAGATGAATTTCATAAATTGACATGAAATTTACTTTGTTCGAAAAATAATCTTCTGGCTCTATAACTTAAATGACTTCTGGTATTTGACTGCCACGGCTGGCTCGGACGTAGTCTAATCTGGAAGTCCAATTTTCAGTTACACTTTTGAAGATTTGTGACCATATATCGGTAAAAATGCAGCGAATATTATTCTCCAAGTGGTCAATCGTTTCGGGCTTATCGGCGTAGGCTTGCGATTCATAGTCTAGGGGCATTAAATCGCACAATTTCGGAAACCAATTCACTGGTCCAAAGCGTGAAAGTATGCGGTTACTAAATATTTCCTACAATAAATCAATTGTGGCACAAGCTCCGTCTTGTTGAAACCACAGCTCCGACACATAGTGGCTCCATAGCGGTCACCATTGTATCTAATGTTCAGCCCATAAATCACACCTAGTAATCAATTTTCTTGGGCGCAACGGTGTTTCAATATGCACTTGAGGATTATCACCACTCCAATTAATGCAGTTTCTTTATTGAGCTATCCACTCAAACAAAAGTGAACTTTATCGCTAAACAAAATTCGTTTATGAAATCCGAATCGGGTATTTCAAACAGATACATGATTTTTAAAATAACCTTTCACAATTTGCAAGCATTATGCAGGCGTCAGTCTACTCATGTATAAATATAAATCACTTTACAGACGACAAAGTGATCGCCAGTAAAAAAAGTGATGCCAACTTAAAGTTCGCCCAATACAAGACATGACTTAAGAAATTAAATTAGAATTAGAGGGTGTCCTCATAGAAAATTTTTGCGTGTACTAGTTCTTGAGCCGCAATAGTTAGTCACCCTTAGTTTTCAAAAAAAATAATAAAATCATAAAAGGTTGACTCATCTTTTAGCAATTGATCGATTGAAGTAACTTTTGCTTTTTTGTAAAATTTTCTTAAAAATCTCTACTTTGTAACAAATTCGAATAAAGTTAGACGAAGTTCATTGCATATTTGCATCTACATCAATTCATTTATTCCATTCTTTCAATTTAGTTTCCCGAAATTTAAACAAAATTCCCAGCCCGAGCATAGCGAGCCCTTTAAGGAGAATATGGCGAAAAATTAAAAAAGTGTCAGCTCTTTGTATTTGTTAAGGTAAATTGACTTGCGCTAGTAAAAACTTGAAAAAAATCTATTTAGAATCTAGTCCAAGTAGTAAAATTATGTGTAAAATTAATGCAATTTTATTTTAAGTTTTATTTATTGAATTTAACGTTTTTGGTGTCAAAAAAAAAAAAAAAAACCCAAAAGAAAAATAAATTAGAACCAAAAATTGCAATTAAAATATAATTGAAAAAATGTTAAATATTTGTAGCTGTACTAAAATTATTGATTAGTTATAATTACTAAAATTATTATAACTATGTGTATGTTATGGTAATAACAATATAGAAAATAAATACAAAAGAAGATATTTCAAATAATCATAAAGAAACCTTTAAAAGAATTCGTTTTTGTGTTTCAAATGCTATTTACCTCTCATAATATATTTAAAGATAACTACAATGAAGTTAAGTGTTATCAAAATCTTTAAGGAAGTAGGTAAGTGAGAAGATATAGCCTGTCCCAGGAGTTTACATTTTGTATTTTCTGCTTACAATTGCTCAGCCTTTTTATTTATTTATTGAGCCACTGCGCTTACTACTAGAGCTATTCTAATCAAACAAATCAATGTAAAATCAATTCATTTGAATAGTAATGTATATAAAATGGTAGCAACTCGGTATTCGAATAAACTAAACACTTTAAATATATATTTTATTTTTCTTTCATTTTGCAGTAGTAAATTGGTTTCTGTTTTCTTAAATCTAATTTTAGGAATATATCAAATCTAAGTTTTGCAAAAATGCACTGATAATTAAATATTTGAAAGTAATAGCAGTTGCCAAATAATTATTAAGTGCTTTTGAGTACAGGTGTTTGATAATGGTTTATAGGCAAAAACTCTCCTAAGTTGTAAGATCGAACTGCGAAGTTGCGCTGCTCGTCAAGACCATTTGTTTCCGATTAATAGTCTTCCTCAAGTAGAGTCACTCTTTTTCAGCAAAGTAAAAGATCCGCTATCTAACTTTTTTTTCAACTAGTACTTATTTCGTGAATGGTAACACTTAGCTCATGTTCGATTTGACAGGTAATTAATTTAATCCTTCCGCTTAACAATTATGGTTGTGTATACGCTTGAACAACGCTGGGAAATATCGCAACATTACTTTAAAAATTATGGTAATGTTGCAGAATAAGTGCGAAAATTGCGTACAGATTTTGGAAGAAGAGAAGCACCGTCAGCTCCGTATGTTCATTATCTTGTGAAAAAAGAAAGAAACTGGCATCCTCACCGATAAACATCCGAGAATATTGCCGCTGTGGCAAAAAGTGTGCGTGAAGCGCCATCAACCTCAACTCACTGTCATTCTCAACAATTGAACATTTCAGAGGCATCATTGAGCCGAATTTTTCATAAAGACCTTGGTATGACGCCATACAAAGTCCAATTGGTTCAGGAGTTGAAGCCAAGTGACCAGCCAATGCGTTTTCGCTTCGCTAAGTGGGCCTGCGATCGACTTACAGAAGATGCCGATTTTGCAAAAAAAAATCATCTTTTCAGATGAAGCTCATTTTGATCTTCGCGGGTAGGTAAACAAGCAAAATTGTAGCAGTTGGGGCACAAAAAACCCGCACGCATACATTGAAAAACCGACGCACCCAAAACGAGCCACTGTTTGGTGCGGATTTTGGTCCAGAGGCATAATTTGGCCATATTTCTTCGAAAATGAGCAAGGAGTGGCCGTTACATTCAATGGCGATCGTTATCGGGCCATGTTAAACGAATTTTTGTTCATGAAAATTGAAGATGAGGATATTGGCAACATTTGGTTTCAACAGCATGGCGCACATGCCACACAGCCGAAGCTACACTCGATGTTTTGCGCCATATTTTTGAAGATCGCATTATCAGCATCAGCAGAGCTGATGTCGTTTGGCCACCTTGGAGCTGCGATTTGACAACGTTGGACTATTATTTGTGGGGTGCCGTCAAAGATAAATGTTACCCCGACAAGCCAGAGACAATCGACGCTTTAAAGGACAATATTCGTGAAGCCATTGATGAAATACGTACACTTACACTGTATGCACACAATCGATAATATGCTTAAAAATTGGACCAATCATGCAGCCATTTGAATGAAATTATTTTCTATTATTATCCGGAAAGATTGTACTTTCAAATATAAAAAGAAATTTGAGAAAATATTCAGTAGTTTTGTTTATAGCATTTAAAACAAAAAAAATTATTTGGCGGACACTTTATAAGCATAACTACAAGCAATTAATACCCGATTAACTTATGGTCTGCCTTGAAGAAACATCGCGATGTGGTTATTTATTATTAAGTCATACTTGTCATGATAAACTCTACGGCAGATAGCTACAAAAATTAATTATGCGATACATACGACTTTATTTTGCTGGTTATCAGACTAGGTTTATGATGTCATCTATAGTAATATAATTTCAAAGAAAACTGAAAGCCCGATTACTCGTTTACCACAGAACGCCGCTATGTAAAAAAAATTCCATAAAATAATCCTGCCTGCTGAGTATGATTTGCATAGTGTTGGAACTGGATGAAGAATGAGAAACTACGAAAGTCACATCTAAACTTTCTAATAGGAATAACAATAACTGTAATTAATGAGTTTTGAAAAGAAGTGTTTTGTCACCGTTGCTAACAAATCGAAGAACGATTGATATATTATAAAGAGTGTTATAAGAGATATTATAAATAGAACCAATACACCTCTAAGCAATATGAGTTTGCCACATTCTTAATTCAGATGACACCAATATTGCAAATATTAAAATGTAACATTAAATAAAAAGAATCATCAATTTAATCACAATATTTGCGAATAGTAATTCAAAGCGGCCTTTACTTTCTTTGAAATGGTATTGTTTTTGAAACCGTGTTAAATACACTGACACTCACTATTTTTTGGAAAAATCCTTTAATAAATAAATAAATAGTCAATCACTTCTTCATTTTGTGAAAATTCACAAAGAAATCGAAATTTTCTTAAGTTCTTTATAACAATAACTGGATAGAACACTTTAAATGTTACAACTAGCCAGTAATCAAAAATCCCAACATTTTCAAAGTTTATTCCAAACTAATTCTAATTATTGGCCTTCACAACTCGTTTGCTAAAAGTAATATCTTTCCAAAATAATTTAGTCGTGGTGTTACCTCTCTCTCTCTCTCTCTATCTCACTCACACACACACACAAACACGCAATTTTACTTCTTTGTTTTTTGTATTAACGAAGCAGCAGTTTTCTCCTATAAAATGTTTTTTATATAAATTATTATAAATTAATTAAGATCAATTTTCCAAATGCAAAAATAATTTGGTGTAGACTTCCTTAAATACAGAAGTCCCACTGTGATTTCTCGCAATCTAAAGGAATTAACGACATCAATAAGTGCAAACACACATTATTCCCATTGCGTTGTGTGCGTACGTATGTGTTAAGGATATATGCATGTTTTGTATGAGTATTTATTTCAGAACGAAAGACTAAATGACTGACTGACTGACTGACTGACAGACTATTCTCATTTACTTTAAATTGGGTTTTATTAACAACATTAGCACTACAGTGTGTCAACAATAATATCAACAACAGCAGCAATTCAATTTATGCTGGCAGCAGACTTGTCTTCTTATGCACCGCGTGCCTTTCAACGTTTGACTAGAAATGAAGAGGTGGGGAAAAAGGAAATAATTAAAATCTCCTCTTGAGGAACTTCAATAGACACCCTTCGCCATCCATTTAAATTTTGCTTATTAACATAGTTGTTGTTTTTGTTTTTGTTTGTTACTTGTAAGCTTTTAATTAGTGTTCAATTTAATAAATAAAACATAAATAAGGATAACAAGAAGGAAGCAATCATATATATGTATCTATGTTTGTATGCTTTTTCTTGTGTGTGTGTGTGTGTGTATGTGTTTTTTTTTGTTGGTGTTATCGTTATAATATTAACATAGTTACACATTTTTATTACGTTGATCGCGGGTGGTTTATTTAATTCTTTTTTAGAAATCGAAAAAAGTACTAAAGCCCAAATAAACAGGACGAAAATTTCGCCATTAATATGGATCGTAATTTCAACAAAATATGAAGAGAAAAATTATTTATAAAAAATAGTCATTCATTTTTTTATGAATAAAATAACTGAAAAAACTTTTGATAAAATCATTTTATATACAGTGGGAAGCAGAACCGTGTTTGTTAAAATATTTTAAGGTACCCGCCGTTTCCTGGGTTAAATTTTAGGCCTTTCCTAAACCTTATGGCGATGGCGCTCCATTTGGAACATACAGAGTAATTTCGTAAATAACATTAAATATCAGAAGGAGCGTTATCAATTAGGTCCAATTTATCAATTCTATGACCAAATGATCGTAAATACATTGGGATTGGTATTGCATGTTAAAAAAACGTTCCATGTTTTTGTAATAAAAGGGAAATCTTTTTTATTATATTCTTTAGGTTGGTCAAAAATATATACAGATTAAATGTCTTTTTCAGTTTTTCGCCATGATATTTTATTGCTCCGCTCTTTCATTTTAACTCTGCATACCAGCATGAGTTAACTAAACATTTTAGTAAGACAAACAATTTACGGTCACCTACTTAAATGCAGAACTTTACACACCGTATCTGCTATTGAATGAGCGCGGGTTTCGAATGACTGTTGTATTTTACAGTAGAACATTTTTCAACTCATTGGGACGTAAAATTAGTTCCAAAGAAAAGAACTTCTGCATAATTCGTTTTGTCAACAACAACATTTTAAAACCAGAAGAACATTGAATGCGTGTGAGTATGTGGAAAATGTGTAAAGTTTTCTTTTATGCAGGCCTAGCTAGACATGATGACTTAACTAGCCATGAAGTGAACAAAAAATTGCAGCACTTCGAGTACAACGCGCTTCTGTTACCGATCCCCCTAGACCTCCGAGTCTGGATACTGTATCCCTGCAATCCGAAAACGCTTTCACCAATCCAGCTCGAGAAACAAATTAAATTACATAATAGACCTTTGATAAAGCATGAAAATGATATTTTAATGCTACCATTCGAATTAGAAAATGCTGGGAAATTCGATGAATGAAAATTAATGAAAAGCAAATCTATATGGTTTCAATCCATTATAACCCCCTGTATGCATGGGACTCATTGAAACAAGCCATTGATGGAGTTTTCGGAGAAAACTATGTACAGCGAGGTGAAATAGAAACAGGAGTGTAGTAGTTGCTGCATTATTTTGTAATGAATGTGAATTAAATAATAATAATATAATTATTCTTTTTATGTTTATTTTCAACTTTTATTTAACACAACTTTATTTTATTCTGAACACAACTTTATTTTATTCTAGAACACAACTTTATTTTCATCAATCTCATTTTAATCTCTTTTCTTTTTACTAGAATGCTCTGCTTAAATACTAATTTTCAAGCATCCTAAATAAACACACCACCGTCTATCTGTGTTTCCACTTTTTCTCTTTTGGTTGGAAAAACACAGACATAATTATTTGTGTTTACTTAGGATCTTTTTTTCTTTCTCTTTCGTTCTTTAAAAATTATCTATTGTCATTTGGCAATTGTCATTAAATTACCAAATTTTCCCGAATCTACATATGATCGTAAAACCCGGTAATTGTTATTTAATTACCAAATTCTCTATATATAACTTCTCCCTCCTTTAGATAAGAATTCTCCTGAATTCTTTTACTTAATGTATTTTATTTCTTAAATTATAGGGGTTCATTTAATTGATTATTTAAAGAAAATGTTCAATAATATTAATAGAAAAATTTTTTAACAAAATAATAATAGAAAAAATTAAATAATACACATTTAAACTAAGCTTTTATACAGTAATTTCGTTAACGTTAAAAAAATGGTTTAACAAAATATAGTTCTTATATAATATAAAATATTTGTATTTACTTCTGTAACCTCTATTACATTTGAAAAATCTTTAACATTTATTGAACATTTACTGTATTGAAATATTCATTTACTTGAATTTGTTGACTAAGATTGTCATCAGTTTTAAAGAAGATGATTCTGTATGTCCTGTCTATCATTGTCGTTATTAGAATCAGCAGAGTTGTCCACAATATCTGAAAATTTTTTTGGTCGTTTAATATTACATGGATGTATATTATCTAGGTTTAATTTTCTAAATTTTGGTAGTTCTTTATGTCTAGTCGCTTTATAGTTTCTTACATAGCCTTCTTCTCTATTTTCGCTATACTCTTCCCTATTCATGTTAAGTTTGTCTATTACTTTCTTTATTGTTTCTTCAATATTTTTCTTTATTTTTATTTTATCTGTTTTACCATTCTGAACCTCCCACGGAGTACTTTTGATTGTAGAATGGTATCTATCATTATAATTGCGTATCGCTTTTTGTATAAGTTGTTTTATTGGCACGTTTTTTTCCGATTTATATATTATTTTGAATTTTTCTGCTAGAGTATTATGCATTCTTTCCACATCCGCGTTGCCCGTATGGCTATTGGGTTTTGTTAAGTGCAATTGGATTTCTTCATGGCTCAAAAATTCTTTAATTCGTTCTGCCTTAAATTCATTGTCAGCTATAACTTTAACTGGTTTTCCAATTTTCGCAAAATGATCCTCCAATTGTTCAATTATTGTGATGGGATTTCTATCGTTTAGTGGATAGGCTGCACCAAATTTTGAAAATTTGTCTATTATTGTTAAAAAACGAAAGCTTTTCATAACAAAAGTATCAATATGAACTATTTGATTTTTATCCGTCGGTGTTTCTGTTAGTTTGTATTTTTGCCTAATTGGCTTCCTGTCATATTTAATTTCCTTACATACATCGCATTGGTTAATCAATAGATGTACCAGTTCCATCAATTTTGGAAAATAGATTTTATTTTTTATCTGATTATAGGTTTCTTGTATGCCTGAATGCATACTTTCTTTTACATGGTACAACGATATTTGATTTACTGCTTCCACTTCGGTTTCAATGTCCTGTGCTCGGTTAGTACATTTTATAAATTTTATATTTCGCTCGTTTGAAAACATTTGAATCAATTTCTGCTGTACTATATTATATTTATGCATTGATAGTTCTGAGTATATGCCTACCAGACCCTTTGTCAAATATTTTCTAAATATCTCCCCCATATTTTTAAAGTCGCTTTCTGCAATGAATATTATTCTTTTATTGTGCAACATCTTCATTTCTTCCACTTTATTGTTTGTTAATATTATTTGTGTCTTATATTTGTTTACAATATCCTCTTTAATGTAAAAATGATCGTTTAAATTTTCTTCTGCAGAATGTATTGTAGCATTGCAATCGCTTTCTTCTTCTGTATTATCTATTATATTCAAATTAGATATGTTGTCTTCCATATTTAGGTGGCTTAGTTGAATTCCGGTTATTTTACTATCTGTAGCTTCTAAAGAGCATATTTCATTAAACTTATACGGGTTATCTAAAAATGGATTTTCTTTTTGGTTTAGAATTATTTTCCGTTCCTCAATATTTATTATTGCATTGAGATAATTAAGAATATTAATGCCTATAATAAAGTCATAAGATTTTCCTGCCAGAGGTGTAATTTTCCACCTTATTCTTGCATTACTTGGCAAATTGAATTCTTCTGGTGCGACAGTGTGTACTTCATATCGGATTGTGTCTCTGTTTGTCAACGTTCTAAATACCAAAGGTTGTTTTAATTTATGTTTAGAAAAATCATTAATTTTATTATTGATTAGGCTTAAGGATGCTTCCGTATCTATAAGGGCGACATAGCTCTCCTTGTTTATTGTTAGCTTTATCTTGGGTAATCACTCTGCGGTAGTTTCGTAAAAAAAATTGTGTTGTTAACTTCCTCTACATTTTCATTCGGTCTCCTTTCGCTTTGCCTAATCTGGCTCCAGCGATCTTGGCTGTGTCTCAGATTCGGGTTTCCTGCTCTTTGGGGCCTATTATTATCTGTTTCTATATTATCTACCTCCATAGGTTCTTCCTGATTTCTCCTAAATTGTGCAGACTTATTGTACTGAAAACCTCTATTGAAGTTTTGTTGGTTTCTTCTAAATTGATTAGAAGAGTTTTCCATATTTCCATTCTGGTATTGTATGTTGTTAAAAGTTTGTTGGTTTTTTCTAAATTGCCCAGAGTTGTTTCCTCTGGATTCCCTGTTTTGATTATGATTTGGAGAAGGTTCGTTGTAAAAATTTGGTTGGTTTTGCCTATAGTTGGGTTGGTTATACCCTTCTTCTATTCGGTTTAAATATTATGTCCTCTCTAAATTTTGATTTCCTATATTCAGGCCTAATACAACTGTCCTCAAATCTACGTCTAGTCATTATTTTAATAATATTTTCTAGATTCTGTTCGTCATAAATTTTGTCAAGTAGTACTCCCTGCGTCATCTCCTTTACTGTGTTTACTAATAAACTACTTATATTAGATAAATCAATACAGTGGTCTTCTTGATAATAAGAAATTAACTCATCCGCTTTATACTTAATATTTTGTATTTCTATACTTAATTCACTTACATTGTTTACTCTTAAATTATAAATCCTTTTATATATTTGATGAGGTGCGATGTCTGGACGGTATCTTAATTTCAACGCTCTCTTTATCCTTTCCCAATTATCTGGTTGCGGTATGTTTATGATGATGTTTTTGGCTTCCCCTTGTATTCTTCGGTAATAGACTGCTTTAGTCGCTTCCTTTTTCATCTCGTCGTTTGGAATAGTTCCTAGTAAGTATTCCACGTTGCTGAAGAATGAATTGATTGTAATATCGCCAGTTCCCGTGAATATTGGAATATGTGCCACATTTTTATTAATTTGTTCAATGTAATTTGGTTGTCTTTGCTGGAGTTCAACGTAAGCATTTCTTAACTGTTCCAGTTGTTGCTCTCTTTGATTCAGTTGTTCCAATATATCATGTTCTATATTTGCTTGAGCTTGCTCCATCCTTTGTTCGTCGAATCTTCTTTGCCTTGATGAGATAATGATTAGTATATTTTACTCACTTAAGTCGTGTTCAAAATTGTGTGTTCAATACACTTTATTTTATTTGCTGCGGTATTCAGTTTATAACTGTTCACTTCAATTGTGCGGAGTTTTAGTTAAAAAAGTTTACTGCACAGCTTTAATTTTCTTTTAGTGGTGAAAATTTTTTCTTTTCAAGTTACTGTTCACTACACTTTGATAAGATCGAGATTTTGAGAAATAAAAGTTCACTGCACTAATTTATTAGAGTTTATTTAGCCTGACTTCGTAGGACTTTTTTTTCGATTGTACGTTCGAATCACTGGATCCCTTATTTTAAAAGGATCCTACCGACTGCGCCAATTAAATAATAATAATATAATTATTCTTTTTATGTTTATTTTCAACTTTTATTTAACACAACTTTATTTTATTCTGAACACAACTTTATTTTATTCTAGAACACAACTTTATTTTCATCAATCTCATTTTAATCTCTTTTCTTTTTACTAGAATGCTCTGCTTAAATACTAATTTTCAAGCATCCTAAATAAACACACCACCGTCTATCTGTGTTTCCACTTTTTCTCTTTTGGTTGGAAAAACACAGACATAATTATTTGTGTTTACTTAGGATCTTTTTTTCTTTCTCTTTCGTTCTTTAAAAATTATCTATTGTCATTTGGCAATTGTCATTAAATTACCAAATTTTCCCGAATCTACATATGATCGTAAAACCCGGTAATTGTTATTTAATTACCAAATTCTCTACATATAACTTGTGTCCATTTCTTGCATTTCCACCTTGATACCTTTTTGGCACAATTACCTTAGGAATAAAACGAACAAGAGAGGTTCCACCAGCTGACTCGATAATATAAAATTAGATGCATTGCTTGCAGAGATTTGTTGGTGGAGTTCTAAAATTATGCAGCTTGAAGATAAGAGCACCAAAGATAAAGATGACACTGAAATTGGTGGACATACTAAAGAAACTATGCCCTGAATATCATGTCCAAATCCGATGACGATGCAGACTCAGAACATGAATATGAACAACTTACGAAGCAAACAAGACCATCAAAACTACAAGCGTCAACTTCAACGAGGATGAATATTGAAAACATTTTAAATGTTCTAAATTTTGTTTCCATGCATAGATAACAAAAAAAATCTCTTATTTTTTATGTAAGAATAGTTGTAACATGAACCGAAATTTTTATTTTCGTGCAAAATAAAGTTTATAAAGATCGATCCACATAAAGCATGTATGTGCATTTGTAAATTAGTTATTGAGCAAGAACGGTGAAAAATGGGCATTTTTTGCGATCTCTTAGGCACTGGATGCATTTTTTTCGGGTAGGTTTGTTCCGCCTTTTTTCTCCTATTTAATATATACAACTTTGCTTCAGGCACAAAAGAGATATTCCGTACAGTATACCGAGATATAGCAGTGTTAAATATAGAAAAAGCGATCAAAATCTATCTTGAGCAAACAAATTCGTATGGCCATTAAATTATTGATGCAGTCAACTTGGCAAACCGAATGCAAGAAGTTCTTATTTTTGGGGCTACTTTCATGTGCAATTCTCAGAATTGAGTACCAAATCATGTGTTGTACTGTGTATGTTATTTAATGGGCAACAATAACATTAGTGAGATAATTAAAACAATAATTGGGATCTAAATTATACACAATATAAACTTTTTTATCGGAAAAAACATCGATAAAACAGATTTTATAATAAGGGTTTTTAAACAAGTCAACGCAGCATCGTGTAACAAAGGGATGCAAATAATCTATCTATATAAGCGCTGATATTTTATTACATAAATAGCTATTGATTTAGATACAAGACAGATAAAAACTAAGGACGGTTTTGATCCGTTAGATATTGCTCACTTATTTTATGCTCCTTTTAGTTCAATAGAGCACATTATAAATTGTCTTTTCTCTTGCCGAAAGCTTTATTACCACTTGAGTAACTAAATATAAAAAACTATTAATTTTGCCTGTCAAAAGATATTGCTTCGAAAAAAATATTTGCCGTCTAAACTTTTGATGAATAAAATTTAGTAATATACGTTGGAACGCCTGAATTTGTGAATTGGATAAAAAAATTAAAATTGTTGAATTTTTCGCTAATTTGGTACCTCCTACAGCAGTTTGGAGAGCAAGAATCAAATCCAATCTAGGATAGAAAAAAAAGTAACAATTGCTGGCAGAGGCCATACTATAGCAATCAAAGTAGCTACGTCCGTGTGAAAAGTAATAGATAAATAGATCAGCTATAAGCTGACAACCCCACCTATCTCTCTCGTAACTGATGCGTACTTGGAGGTTGTGAACACTTATCCACTGAAAATATTGAATAGAGACAAATTGTCACCTAAGTATAGCCCCTCAATAGTAGAGTGATAATAGAATAGTACTTGGTGATTTTAATTTTCATCACCATTGGCGAATCGTATTTCGCTACAATAAACGAAGAGTTTCCAACAAGAGCTACAGCCATTTTAATTGTAACTATTTGCCTACACTAGCTAGCAAATGCAAGGTGCATTTAGTTCAAGCTACGTCCCCACTGTGGTCATTGCTAAGAACCCCAGATGACTTCGTTGTCTGTCATGCCCAAACTGCAATAAAACTTCACAGCTTTAGGATTTAACAACATTCAATATACAGATACAAAATAGTGCGCAAACCAAAATAAAAAGCAAAGTATAATATTTAAAGCGAAGTCCTCATCTTAACACCCAAACTTCCTTTTATAACCAGTAGCAAAGTATTGCCAACCCTATAGTACCAAAAAGGTCTTGAAAATGATAGCTAAATAGCTGACGACCTCAGATATATCCAAGGCCTGATAAACGATATTTCGAATTCCACAGTTCCCAACGACATCAAACTAGCTATCTAAATGATAGACAAGCTTTTGTTATATTTAGAGACCAAAAGTCAGAATACCGAAAGGTAAGAATGCGCGTCTCAGAAGAAAGAGTACTGTAAACTAAACTCTTCAACATTTATCATACGAAACTTTCTACACCAAACCAAGAAGTCAGGATTGTGTCGTACGCAGATCATTGTACTATTTAGCTAACTGGTATTAACATCGAAGACATAAGTGCCAAAATTTCAGAATACATGGTCTTCATCTCGGAATTTCTACAGCAACGTAAACTTCAGCAATCACGCGCAGTCTTCGTTTTCGCGATCTGAAAATTAAAGATGAAATTACATATCTCAGAAAAAACCTGCCACTCCTGCGGCGCAAAACCCAAAATTTTTGGAATGATCTCTAACAGCTTCCTTCGTACCTTTATCAATCAGAGTAATGCTTCAATATAGCCCACGTTGCTCACCAACCCTCTGTCACTTTGACACATCCGGCACGATTTCAGGCATTATCGCAGACATCCCATTTAGTGTAGATCGGATGCCAATTGCAGATACTTGAAAGCTATTACATCAGCAGGCGCCCCCAACGATTGCAGAAAATGAGAGGCTTTTACTTAGGAAAACAAGATCATAATAACCAGCAGGTGGTACAGTATTCTCAACTGCTACCTTAAAGGAATAGTGCCTGGCATTAGCTTCATTGTCTCAATAAGTCCAGTTTCATAATTTTTCCAGATCTAAGTATTATCTACTGAACCAAAGACACTTAATATATATTATTTGGGTACGGTTTTCCGTCGACCCTCGTCAAATTTGGTTTGTGAACAAACCGGTTTCGGCTGTTTGCCATCTTCAGTGTTCTTTTCGTACTAGTTGCGTTCTATTGTCAGTTGTGTTTATATAGTTCGTGTCTTCCTTCGTGTTATTGCGTTCGTCCCTTTCTGTCGTTTTTGCCTGCCTCTCTCCTTTTTCGTTTGTCCCATTTTTACCTAATTTGTCGATCCCTTTTTCATTCGTCTTGTCCTTTCTTTTTTTTTTGTTCTAACTAAATCCTTTTACTGTCATGCTTGCGGTCCGTTTTTGTTATGCGTGAACCTATTGGGTTTTTTTATGTGACATAATAATCTGTAATTGTACGTTTATGATGTTCTTTATTGCTTTCGTCTTGTGCACTTGCGTAACGTTTTTGTGTTGGTGTAATGTTTGTTTTCCTGTAAAAATGTTTCAACGGTTCAAATATTGTGTCCGAAGCAGTGTTTATTTGTTCATTTATAATTCGTCCGTCAAATGTTTTTTGTTTGTATATTTCCATGTTTTCTAATACATTTAGTCTCCTTCCTTTGTGCTGGGTATGAAGCAGTTTAACCGTTGTCTTTATATGTCCTGGTGTACATTTGTTGTTAAATATATGGTTCGCAAAGTTTGATTCTGGAGTTGATTTTGGTTCTCGTAGTTTTTTGTTATAGTCTCTAATGTGTTCCCTAAATCTGGTCTTAATTTTTCGTCCTGTTTGCCCGATGTAGCTATAATGGCATGTACAAGTTAATTTGTACACTCCTTGTTTGTCTAGTATATTTGCCTCGGTTGTTTTATTCCGTAGTATTCTGCCTAGGTTGTTTCTTGTTCTGAATGCGGTATTGATGTTGTGTTTTCCAAAGAATTTCGCCAGTTTGTACGTTGATTTTCCCATATATGTTAATGTAGCCCATTTTTTTCCTTCCTTCTCCTGTTTTTGTTCGTTCCAATTTGTTTTTTGATGTTATCTACGAGGCGCTTTTTGTATCCGTTGTTTTCCGCTATGGTGTATATTGTTTCCATTTCCTTCATATACATTTGCCGTGTTAGTGGTGTTCTCTCGAGTCTTGTTATTAACTGCCTGATCGCTGCGTTTTTGTGTTGCTGGGGATGATTTGATGAGTTGTGTATTATTGTGTCCGTTGCTGTTGGTTTCTTGTATATTTCATATTCGATTCTGATCCAGATCTAAGTATTATCTACTGAACCAAAGACACTTAATATAATTTGTATATCCCTATCAGGGAAAGATATGTCACAACGACAACACCTATAAATAAAACACAAAATTTTGATTTGAAGGGTGATGCCCCATAAAAACCGTGATTTGACCATATGGCTAGTTTTCGAACCGTAACAGGCAGTCCCGAAATTTACGTAGAGTGTATCAGCTACACCAACATATAGAGAAAAAATAAATAAAATGTGTTCAAAAAAGGACGCGAATTTAGCGTTTAAAAATAAATTCAAATTAAAAGGATACTTTATAGGATAAGATTTTAAGGTATATTATAAAGCCTTTACTTCAGAATCTGTCAATTTGCACAATGTGTATAAAACTCTTACAAGTACATTAAATAAAATAAAATTTTAATCTGCTCTCAAAAGCACAAATTTAATGGGAAATGGATATTTACATAAAGTTTAAAATAAAAAAATACAATATAAATTATATATTTTTCTTGAAAAAAGAATTTTATATTTCGTATGTAAACTTAGTAAATATATCGCTTTATAACAAATACATGTTAAATAAAATGAAAAGTTACATAAAAACGTGATGCATGTGAGCCTAAATTAACTTCTATTCAAATGTTAGAGATTGTAAAAAGTTGTAATTTAAACACAATTACTGCTGCTATTTATATTTTAATTGTAGGAGTTTAATATTCTATAATGTGTATTTTTCAAATAAGTTATGGGTAAGTACTTTTTTTAAAATCTTATCTATAGTTTCTTGCAAAATATGCAACGTTCACAAGACTGGTATATACGTTATCGATTTATATATTTTCGGTTCCGTTCCACTACTTATAACTCTTTTCCTCCTATTATTAAATTGATTAAATAACCTATTAGTTAATCGTATTGGAAAATTGTTGTCAGTTAAAATATTTCTAATCTTTTCTTTGTTCTTTCTATGGAATTCTTTGTCACTAATTGTTAAAATTCTCTCTATTAAATTATTGGCCGTGTTAATAATAATTCTTTTATTTTGTTTAGAATAATAATTAATAATTCTACCTGAAGCAGTTGGTTTTTGGTACCAATCTATAACTAATTCTTTATTTCTTCTTATTACTAAAGTGTCTAAATATGGAAGTTTAGCATCACATTCCCTTTCAGTTGTAAATTTAATTGAAGGGTCAAATTCATTTAATGTTTCTAACATTTCGTTAATGGCAGATTCAGATATAATACAAAACAAATCATCTACATATTTTGTCATAATTTTTGGTTTTACATTTAATTTTTCAATAACATCTAACAATTTTTCCATAACAATATCTGCCACAATTGGAGAAGCTGGAGAGCCCATCGGAAGTCCTTTTTGCTGAATATATATCTTTTCATTATACTGAAAATATCTATTATCTTCTATACAAAACTTGAGAATACGAAAAAATAAACCTTTCTCTATCTTTGTAAAATTTTCCAAAACATCCCATTTCTGTTCTATTGTGTTGATCGCCAAATCAACAGATATACTTGAAAATAATGATACTACATCAAAAGAAATTAGCTTTTCATGATCCTGTACATGAAGGTTTTTAATTTTTCCTTTAAACTCAATTGAATCTTTTATATTATACTTAGAACCCTCAGTGATCTTCTTCAATATGTTAGTAACATATTTACACAACTCGTAAGATGGTGAATTAACAAATGAACAAATTGGTCTTAAAGGAAATTCCTCTTTGTGAATTTTTGTCAGTCCGTATAACCTAGGTGCTATAGCAATATTAGTTTTAAGCTTATTTCTTTCTGTAATATTGATAATTTTAAGTTTAAAAAGTTCTTCTACTATATCATTATTAATCTTCTGCAATTTGGTAGTAGGGTCCTTATTTACTTGGGTGTATTTAGTTATATCTCCTACAATATTGTTAATCCGTACGTTATAGTCAGTTTTATTTAAAGCTACAGTAGTGTTACCTTTATCTGCTTTTAAAATTAATAAATCTTTATTATTCTTCAAGAACCTTTCAGTTTCTTTAACTTTATCTAAAATGAACCTATCTCTGTTTGTCAATATCATTTTGTTCAAATGATTATCTACAATTGTAGTTAATTTTGTTCTTGCTATTTCTTGATCTTCTTTTTCTTGAAATGTCTGTACAAAATCTTCTCCATCTGCAATAATCTTTAAAATTGGGATATCTTCCTTCTTAGTTGGTAAGGCGTGTTTATGTCCTAATGATAAAATCCACTTAACGTCCGTTGGAATATTTAAGTCAGTTTTGTTAACAAACCACTTATCATTTAGTCTTACATTAAAAGTCCTCTTTTGTAACTCATAAAGTGAATTAAATTTCTTAATATGAATATTTTTTTACCTTTTGTTTAAATGAATCTGCCAATACGTTTTCATAATATAAAAATTCCCTCATTTCTTCTGCTCCAAAATGATTTCTTAAATTTCTTTCTATATCTATCCTTTCCCTTTGAAAATGTTTCAATATCACATATTTTTCTTTTAATGTTAACTTTAAAATTTTGTTATGGAAATCTTGATTATGCTTTCCGATTAAATTTCTCATCTCTCCAAACTTTGTTGATTTAAAAATGTTTAGAATATTCTTCGTTGAGTTAGAAATAAATTTTGGTATGATTCCTTTATTTCTACACCTGGTTAGAAAAGTTATTGCCGCTTTCGTTTTTATGATTTTGCCTCCTACAAACTTGAATCTGTTGACCAAACCTGCAACCTCCAGATTCTTTTTGAATTTGTTCACACTCATTTTCTTTTCTTGTTTTTATTTTTATATTTTTATTTGTATCGATCTCACTTATATTGTATATAATAGTTATAATTTTTTGACCTTTTTTTAATATTTTTAAAAATTAATTTTAAGCACAAGGTCTTATTAAATAAAAAAATTTTTTTAAAAAAAAAAAACTTTATTTTTTATTATATTTTCGATATTTCGCCACACCGTTGGTTGGCATCATCAGGAAAAACAAAACTAATAATGAACAAACAAATTGAAAAAATTTTTTGATTAACAAATTCAAAATAATCAAAAAATTTTTTCAAAAAAACAAAACAATAAAATACGACAAATTGAAAAATTTTTTTGTTTTACATACATACAAACAAATTTTCAATACTAACAAATTTTTTAAATGAAAAACAATTTTGAAAATACATAACACATTTACAAAACAATAGTATTTTACACATATATTTTAAAACATAAATTTAATGACCGAACGTTACAAAAATTAAAGTATTAATTATTAATATTATGCAGATACAGAGTTTTGTTTTATAATTTTATGCACTAAATGTCTATAATTTTGTGCAACATTCTCCGTATCTGCTTTAAAATTTATTCTTTTGGTTAATGGTACTTTAATTATTTGTAACATTTCTAACATATAACGACGTTTATAATTATTTTCTAAATTTAAAATTGAAACATTTTCAAAATTAGGATAGTGATTAACTTTAGAGCAATGCGAAGATAATGCTGTTTTTTGTAAACTAATATTATTCCTGTATTTCTGGTCTGACCTATGTCCTGCGATTCTAGTTTTCAATTTATTTTTTGTTGTGCCTATATAAACCTTATTACAATCTTCCTTATCATTACCGTTACAAGGAATTTTGTACACTACATTGGACATATTTAATTTTTGAATTTTATCCTTAGTTTTACTAAACAACCTATTTAATGTGTTTGTATTCTTATATGCCATTTTGTATTTATTTGTATCATAAATTTTTGAATTCTCTATTCTTTCAGACAAGACTGGTATATACGTTATCGATTTATATATTTTCGGTTCCGTTCCACTACTTATAACTCTTTTCCTCCTATTATTAAATTGATTAAATAACCTATTAGTTAATCGTATTGGAAAATTGTTGTCAGTTAAAATATTTCTAATCTTTTCTTTGTTCTTTCTATGGAATTCTTTGTCACTAATTGTTAAAATTCTCTCTATTAAATTATTGGCCGTGTTAATAATAATTCTTTTATTTTGTTTAGAATAATAATTAATAATTCTACCTGAAGCAGTTGGTTTTTGGTACCAATCTATAACTAATTCTTTATTTCTTCTTATTACTAAAGTGTCTAAATATGGAAGTTTAGCATCACATTCCCTTTCAGTTGTAAATTTAATTGAAGGGTCAAATTCATTTAATGTTTCTAACATTTCGTTAATGGCAGATTCAGATATAATACAAAACAAATCATCTACATATTTTGTCATAATTTTTGGTTTTACATTTAATTTTTCAATAACATTATCTAACAATTTTTCCATAACAATATCTGCCACAATTGGAGAAGCTGGAGAGCCCATCGGAAGTCCTTTTTGCTGAATATATATCTTTTCATTATACTGCAAATATCTATTATCTTCTATACAAAACTTGAGAATACGAAAAAATAAACCTTTCTCTATCTTTGTAAAATTTTCCAAAACATCCCATTTCGGTTCTATTGTGTTGATCGCCAAATCAAAAAAATTTTTTATTAAATAAGACCTTGTGCTTAAAATTAATTACTAAAAAATATTAAAAAAGGTCAAAAAATTATAACTATTATTTTTTTCACCGATTTTTTTTTACACATGTAATCAATATGATTATTAAAAGCCGATTGATATTTTGTCAACAGTTTATTTGTTCCCAAATATTCTTCGAGTTATTCCTGTAGATCTATTTCCAGTATCCTTTCAAAGTCTTCAAAGTGTTGCGAAGTTTTCATTGATCTATCGCTCGATCATTGAGGTTTTTCAACTCAGCGTTTTCTAAATATTCATTAAATAAATATACGGTGTTATTTATATCATTTCCAATATTTATATGTATATTTCATATTGATTATTTCCTTATTATTGCAGTTATAATTAAAACAATTGATTAACTTCTTTATATGTGTTTTGGTTAGAATTGTTTGTAACATTATTTATTATTATGTCAATTGCTCCATGATCCAAAATCTTATTTTCACTATTTATGGTAGCTAATATATTTTGATTATTTGTGACAGCATAGTCTATTATTGTTTTTGAGTTATTTGTTATTCGTGTAAAATCATTAATAGCATGCTTAAGGCAATGATAATGTTAAACTCATCTTATTTTAATAATATTAAACCTATCTTATTTTTAAAAAAAACTATTCTTATACTAGTAAATATTGAAATCGCCCGCTATTATTATATCACAGTTATATTTATTCAATTCCTTTATTGTTTCTTCAAATGCTTCGAAAAATTGCGACTCCGCACTGCTCAGTGATCTATATACATCAGTTACTTGTACTTTATTACTTTCATGTTTTGGCTTATAAGCTGATATTCTACATTTCGAGGCTATATTTTTCCCAGCAATTCGTTTCACATACCATTTATGAAGTAGATTATAATTCCACCTGTTCTTGTTGTATTCGACACTGCTGAATATTGACTGTATCAATTTAGTTGCACTTCTACTTCGTTCACGTCATCGGTTCATGGAGTTGCAGAAAATGTAATTTGTAGCGATATCAACAAGTATCGGGGTTTTCAACAAGAAGTTTGTTATTCAATTGTGGCAACACCAACAACCTGATAGTTTTGACATTTAGTTTTTGACGTATTCGTAATTTTTACAATGAATTTCGCATTAAAATAATCCAGTACGAAAATGGTAGTTCTGTTAAAATTAGATCTCGTAAAATTCGTGATATTTTCGGACAACATAATCGTCCTTCTGAGACCGCTTTTAAGAATTTGGTCGTTAATTTTGAGTCGACAGAATCGATACAAAATGTGCGAACACCAAAGCGTGTTCGACCGGTCGTTCAACTGAACGTCAGCCACAGTGTGTACACAGATCCAAATTTGTCAATTCCTTGAAGTTCTCAACAATTGGACCAATCAAATCACCGTAGATTCGCTCAATTCATTTAGGAAAAAAAACAATTTTTTTAGGCAAAGCCCATTTTTACTTGTCACTGGTATGTGGTTTCAACAGGACTGTGCCTCATGCCACACAACAAATGAAACTATAAAATTTCCCGATTGTATAATTTTACGTCAATTAGCAGTTATGTAAGTGGCCAGCCAGATCGTGTGCTCCATTGTATTATTTTTAGTGGAGCTATGTTAAAGACAGGTCCTATACGGAGCCAATCATATCGATTTCGACCTTAAAACTCAAAATCCCTGATGTGATTAACGAAATAGGATCTCCATTTTGCCAAAAAATTATTACAAACTTTGATGATAGAATCGACATCTGTCAGCGTGGTCGTGGCGGACATTAGCCAGATATAATTTTTCATTCATAATTGCTGAGCTTTTCTCTTAATAAACAAAAATTGTAATCATCTTAATCTAAATTTGTTATTTTAGAAAACAAACTTCTTGTTGAAAATCCTTTATTTTCAACAGTATGTCGTAATGCCATTTAGTTTACACAATTGCCCTCCCAAATTATTTAATTTTTCCACAGTTTACTTAGTGTACTTAAGATCAGTACACATACACTTAAACAACAGTAACGCAACCGTAAAAGAACAGTGCATTATTAAAGCTTTTGCTTTCATTAATACTAAAGGCCGGGGCGCATAGAATCCGTCATGCGTTATACTTTGACGCAACTGAAGTCAAGGTAACGACGGATTAGGTTGGCACAATGAGTACTTTGTTGACGGATAATAAATCAGCTGTTTTTTGTTTTTCTTATTTTATATTTTTTTGCAGCAAAGTTTTATTAAAGTGCACATTTGAAATGGAGTTAGACGACATCTTAGACTTTCTATTAATGGTAATTTGTACTATTTATTCAATTATTATTATTATTATTATTTTTTATAATTATTTTAAAAATATTTTACTACGATAGAGCGAAAAAAAAAATAAAAACAAGAAGAAGCGAATGAAAAATGTCAAAGTACTCAACGTACGTCAAAAGTTAAAAGTTGGCCAACTTTCGTACTTTGCGTTGACGGAGACGCATTGATTGTGACAACGCTGATAAGAAAACGTGTATTTCAACTTACTTGTCAGTTGAAAAATACAACGTATGACGGATTCTATCTGCCCCAGCCTTAATAATCGTTGCGTATAATAGCTTTTTGCATTCATCCATACAATTTTTTTATCCCCATTTTATTCAAAATTCCCCATTTTAAGGATAAATTTCATAATCTAACAACACTGCGATAACCAATATGACAGCAGTAGGAAATGTTTTTCGAAAACAGCTGCTATCAAAAACAATGAAATATATGTTTTGTTAATAGCATTCGAATCACTTATGTACACATATTAAAATTTTCTGCGTCACTTATATACATACAGATGCATATTTTTTCAACTGAACTTAATTTCGTCATATATTTTTATTTGATTTACTACAGAATTATTAGAATTCAATTTCTATGGCAACAATTCTTTGTTTACTTTTGTTTAGCTCAACGAAGCTGCCAACACCATATGGTAAAGCTTTAATATTTTTATGACTTGTATTTAAATAAGACTTAATTGTTGGTTTAACTTTCATTTAAATTAAAGGTAAATAACATTTAAATTTAAAGCAAAAAACTTAAAATAAATTAAGCAGGCTGTGCACAATTAAGTACCTTTGGAACCGTGTGGATGTTGCACTAAATTAAGAAATTGTAAATATTTGTTAATTTTTAAAAACAAAATAACACGATTAAAATTTTTCTCTTTTGTTACTTTACTAGAAACACAACAATGAATTTTAGGAAGTCAGTGGATATTGTTAAATGATTATTTGCACAAAACAAAGTGTTTAAGAAAAGAAACTACAATATTATATCAGATGTTCGCTTTTAGAGTTGTAAAAATGTTGAAAACTTAGGTACTCGTTACTCAGTTCCAAATAATAACTACTCCCTACTTTTAGAAATTTATTTATAAAAGTAAAAAATTTAAAGTCGGTCATAGTAAAACAAAAATCGCTTTTGGAATTAAACAAAAATTCTTTGCACGTAACTATAGACTTCTAAATAAACGATGGCGTTGTAAAATGATTATATTTTCTTACATTTCTCTATAAATTTATGAGGGATGTGTTTATAAAATTTTAAGACATTATTGTTGGTAATTCAAAGTTATTCAAGGAATTAAAATGATTTTATGCAAAGGCTCGACAGTTTAGACTTCAGAAAAAAAAAACAATTTTCATAAGCAGACTGCTTCAGTTGCCATTTCTTTTTTTGCTTTCTAGCGTTTAGAAACCTGATCTTAAGCGGCGAGTGAATATTCATCGTACGACCTAGCAAGCAATTAAGAATCGTAAAGAACTTGAACGAAAAGAACATAGGAAGTTGGGTATGACTTTACGTCATCCCGCGTCAAATTTGATTTGTAAACAGACCAGTTTCGGCTTCTTCTCTATAGAGAGAAGAGAACATTAAAGACGGCTCATAGCCGAAACCGGTCTGTTTACAAACCAAGTTTAACGCGGTATGACGTAAAATCATACCCAATTAAATCAAACCCCGACGTACAAAATACGCACATTACAACATAGGAAGTCCTGGAGGCAAATCCTCGGATTTTATATCGAGTACTTTGTCATCTAAATGTTTATGTAGATCACGGCAATCGTTATAGGAATGTATTTACTCGAAGTTGCACTCGATTGGTAATTTACCATCGAAATCAACAAAAAAATAGGTGTGCACAAAACAACTTAAGAAAAGCATTAAGGTACTTGAAATTCTTTTCTATTAAAGAGCATTCCTCAAATTATTTGGTAAAATATGGAACAATTTGCAACACAATTTGTTTTCTATTTCACTACTGCCTTGTGCTAACTACCAAGTAAAAAATAATTTCCGGCATTATGCTGAAATCTACCACTTGCCAAAAAGATGGGTTTAAGGAAAGTTGGTACGGAGCTACACAAAGGACCTAAAATATTTATTTCGGAAAGAACACATTGAAAAGCTTATGCAATATTCAATTTAAATCATTCACTGGCAAAACTTACTTAGCATCAGGCAAAGAAAAACAATTGCTTTTGTCACGAATATTTCTTCTTATCAGGGCAGAATATGAACCATACTCCAATTCCGAAGAAGAGGAATATAGAAAAATATTTAAATCCAATTTAATTTACATATATCTAAATTTTTAACTAAGCTTCACTATTGTTTCACCGGTTTGTTTATCTCTGGTTTCCTCTTTTATTTTAATTTTCTAATTGATATTTTTTTACAGCGATGTTAAAAAATAGTAGTATGTAATATAAATAACGATCGAATAATATGATCCAAATAATTTCAGTTTTCGAAAATTTTCTTAATGGAAACATGTACGTACAAAACTGACATACGAAAAGTAAACCGAAAATGTTCTATAGTAAACTAGTAGACTTCTGAAGGTACTTGTCAAAATTAAATTTCATTAAAAACCGAAAATAAAAATTAAAGTTTTACTAAAGACACATTTTCACTCAAATTAAAAAAAACTTTATTCTAACAAAATAGCTTCTTCTGGAAGGCTCTTTTTAAAGAGATTAATGAAAGTATTAGAAAAGCAAAATATTATACCCGATTACCGATTTGGGCTTAGGCATAAACATAGCACACCAGAACAGTGCAATAGGATTGTCAACCCCAATTCATACGCTTTAGAAATAAAATTGTTTTGTTCTGCATTACTTTCAAATGTTCAACAGGCTTTTGCTAAGTAAATTGGAAAACCTTGCCCCAACCTCGTTATATTTGGTACTAAAAACATATATTCAAGATAGGTAAGCATAAGTGAAAATTATTCAAGTTCCGGTTGCATTAACGCGAGTATGCCACAAGGTAGAGATATGTCAAGAAATAAAAATTTAACTGCTGCCACGTACACAGACGATACTGCTACGGAGTTGTTGCAAAATCAATTGAGTTTTCTTTAAGATTGGATTATGAAAGTTAATAATGCAAGGTTCATTCATGTTACGTTTGTTATGACAAAAATTTTATATATATATTTTATATTTATATATTAGGCCTTAACCTTGGTCGAAGACTTACTTGGAAAGAACATGAAAAAAGAAACGTGTTTAACGAAAAATGTTTCGGTTATTGGCCCAAAGATCAAACTTAAGCTTAGAAAATAAGATTCTTTAGAGATACCAGTCAAAAACTCTCAGATTTTTAGCAAATGCGCCGCGGTTTATCAGCAACAGACACGTACACAGAGATTATCGAATTTCATTAATCGAAAATGAAATTAATAACTTTAGTTGAAGACACCTAAATAGGCTTAGCAATTACATATTGTAAAAAATATAATAAATATTTTTGTATTCACTTCTTTCGAGTTTTAATGATAATTGTGAAATAAATTAAAAATAACACAATAAAAACATTTGAACAGGGAGTTCTTTTGTGGCCCATATGCGATCTCCTTGATATCATCATTGTTTTTTAAGTGATTAAATTTCTTATTTAATTTTAAAACTGCAGGACATTTGAAAAATATACACATACATATATTTTCAAATAGGACGATTAATTTAATTTTTAATTACTTAATTTTTAAAGTTTAGTTTTTTATAACGTT
Source organism: Trichopoda pennipes (assembly GCA_030448955.1). Taxonomy (NCBI): domain Eukaryota; kingdom Metazoa; phylum Arthropoda; class Insecta; order Diptera; family Tachinidae; genus Trichopoda; species Trichopoda pennipes. The sequence goes on from JASKUP010000042.1 coordinate 10,484,478, forward strand.
TTTTTCTATCACTTACCGCTCAAAGGGTACATTGAAATCACGTACATATGTAATATAGAGAACCCTTTATTTTTCAATTTTATACAAATATCCTCGAAATGAGACAAATTTCTCAGCAGCAGTGTTCGAAAAAAACGCTAAAATACGCTACGTTAGTGTTCTGTACTGTAGTTTTTGGGATCAGTACACTAACAATTTTTTCCTGCAGAAATACAAAATACAGGAAAAATTTTGTAGTGTTTGTGTATGTGTACATAAACAAAATACCGTACACAACGATTCTTGGCTGATGAGCACAAACACTAACATAACGTAATGTTCTTTTTTTAGTGTATTTTAGTGAACTTTTAACAGTTTACGTAGGAACTTTTAGTGGTTGCATTGTGTTTTAATGTAATTTTAGATTACTTTTTAGCGTTTGCGTTATTTTCTATACTATATTCTTCAATGAACTTTAGCGTAGATATTTAGTGAACTTTTGTGTATTTTTTTAGTGATCTTTAGCGTAGTTTTAGCTATCTTGTAAAGTAATTTTAGTGGTCTTTTAGAATATTTTCAGTTACAAATGAAAATTTCGATTGCATCGATATGTATTTAAATTTTTTAAAAATCTTTTAAAATTTAATTTAATTAGTAAATCAGTCATTTGCTGCTCTTGGGTATAGTTGATGTTACGACTTGTAATGTATGTATTCCAAAAAAAAAAGTTTTTGTGAAAAACTATATTCTTTCCGCATTATTATAACACATGACAAACAAATTTGTAAAAATAATATCATGTAAGACTTTAGGTGTTTTTTTATATGTAAATACCTACATACATATATATATATATTTATATTTTAAGGTTTGTTTTATTCTTAAATCGTTTTTAAGCCATAAAACTTCTAGATTAAGTTGACCGATGGGCTTGTAAACTATTGAATGAAACAATTAAATATATATAGCAATATTTTTTTTTAAGAAAGATTCTTATAACAAATTTGTTGTTAATAAGAACAGTTTTAAATATGTAGGAAATGCAGGTAAGTAGCGTTTGGCTTCTCTCTAAAAATGTTGTTCATAAATTAGTATTTGGAAGGAAACATGCAAATTTTTATATAGTTTTCAATTTAAAGTGTGAAACAAATATAGTTTTTTTTTTTTGCCATCAATCTTTTTTGAAATGAAAAAAATAATGTGGAATATTCGTTGTCATAAAAAACTCAGTCTTTTTTTTGGAAAATAAGCGTTTTATTTTGAATTTTATAAACGATTAATTACAATAATAAGAAATCATTAATTATTCGAGAATCAATTTTGAATTTAAACGAAAAAATGAGTAAACGCCACATGGGCAGATTAATAAAAAAACAACGTGATATCAATATTAAAACACTGAGCAACAGTTCTATTGAAAATATGAAACAAATTGACAAAAGTGTGTTCTTTTAAGCTCCAGTTTGTTAGAAGAGGAAAGCGAAAGCGCAGATTTAAGCCACAATGATCCAACAGAGTTATTTATTGAAAAATTAACACAATGGTACATACAAAACAAAAAATTCAGGAATGCTTTCGAAGAACTTTTATCATTATTAAGGGAAAATAATTTGGACGTGCTAAAGAAAGCGGAAACAATACTACCCAAAATTATTGCCATACCCATAATTAAAAATGTGAATCCCGGCAAGTATTGTCATCTAGCGATAAGAAAACAGTTGCAGAAAATGGGTATAATTTTGTTAGGACTAGACAAAATATTAATAAATCTTACCATTGATGGATTGCCATTATTTTAAAGTTCTAGAGCTCAACTTTGGCCAATTTCAATAAGAATAAGTTGGAATATATATTGGCCTTAAAAAGCCATATAGCATTGCGACTTATTTAGAAGATTTTATTGAAGAAATGAAATGCATAACTAAAAATGAAATATTAGTTGCTGAACATAATAGCAATACGGGCCGTTGTTTGTGATGTGCCAGCTCAAGCTTTTATCTAAGGAGTACCTAGACATGCATCGTTTCATGGTTGTCCTAAATGTACTCAAGTAGGTAAAAAAAATTGGAAATACGTTAACCGAAGAGTTGATAACCGATCAAGATTTTAAAAGCAGAAGATATTTAAAACATCATCTAGTTAATTTTCAAAATATTGAAACGCCCTTAGAAACCATTGGTATTAAAATGATAAGCCAAGCATCAATTGGCAGCATGCATTTGCCGCATCTAGGAGTCATGAGAAAAAAGCGATTAAAGGAATTTAAAAATTTCTACAAAGAACCGATTGGTAACAATTATTTTTTTAGCGTCAAATTTCTATCGGTAAACAAATTTCTTTTTAATATTTTGCATAAGCTTACCAAATCTGGGGCAAAAACACCCAGAAATGGTACTACGACATTCAATGCAGTTGCTCAAAAAGAAGCAGTTCGGGAAGCAATCGGCCCTCAAGAAAAAACCAGAGGAAGTAACAATGGAAGCCAGTTAGATTTTAATTTATATTGATTTTTTTATTACTTTTATATTATATGAATTCCCTTTATTAAGTTATACCATTTTCGATTAATTGAATTAAATAAATAACTAAAAAAATGCAATTGACTTGTAGAATAAGAAGCTGGTAAAGAATATAGAGGTAAGCAATCGGAATGTGCGTAAGTACATTCATAAAATACTATTCTTAAACTAAACAAGTATACAAATAACCAACTAATTCATTTGTATATTCCTATGACATGCTAATGTTAAAATCGATAGATAGTTCGATGTACGAAAAACGGACAAATGTGCGACTAGTCTAAAGCAGAAAACAACTAAAATATTTCTAACCACGTACTAGTTACTTTGTCTGCAGGGAAGTTAAACGTTTGTGTTCTTTGAACAGTATGCTATGTTAGCGTACTGTTGTTTTTAAAACCAGTACGGTATGATAGCGTACTGTTTTTTTCAAACTTTTCTCAGCAGAGCCTTTCAAATAAAACATGTTTTATAAGTTTTGTACAGAAATATATTGAGTACGTTTCAAAAAAACAATCCACAATGCATCTGAACGGTTTAAAGTTTTATTGATGAATAACCTAAAATTAAATTACAGATAAGTTTCTGTATTATAAAAAACAAACAATGCTATGGCAAGTTTTAATATAAAAGAGAGCATACCTATTATGCGTATTTAAAACATCAGCATAGGCAAAGCCTACTGAAAATACTTAATATAGTATAAATGCAAATACTATTATGAAATTAATACAATTTCAAAGGTTTGTTAATTCATTTAATTATTTCGACATATTTGATAAAAGTGCCTTGTTAAGGGATGCGAAATGTATATGAATGTTATTGAGAACCACAAAGTGCAAGTTATTCTGCTGGTATCGAAATAATAATGTTGGCCATTATAATTAATCACAATTAATAACAAGTTGACTTAAGTAAAAATTAATAATTCGTTCATCTAAACCTTTACAATTGGCTTTAAGATGTTGCATTAGAGTTTTTTCAATTACGTAGCACAACAATATAAAATATATTCATAAGCCATGTCACATGTAACGATCGGAATTGTTTAAATTTCATATTACTAGTTTTAATCGATTTTGCTTTACCTTCTTCAAATTCCGTTCAAATTGGTTTATTCCACAAAAGCACTATATTTCCACTTTTTAATTTTAACTGTACACATCAAACGTTGCTAATCTAAATAAGGGAACAAACAAAAGTACATTTAAATATTGTATTTAACTGCCACAAAAATTCCACCCAGCAGATTCCTTTGACACAAGAAAATGTGAATTTATTTAACTGATTCCTTTTTTATTGTGTCATCTCATTTTTGCCATAAAAAGTTTCGTTCTATCCGTTACAACTTTTATTTGTAAACCCGGACAAGTTCAAATTTTCCATTAAATTCTATTTTATTGCCTATTGTGCCTGCAGTACTTATATTGTTATTAATATGTTCCATCTTACAAATCATAAAAAATACAATTGCCAAGATTTTTTTGAAATTGAGTTTTGCAAAATGCCTGTATATTATCAAGTGAAAATGTTCGATTCATTTCGGGAAATCGAAATAAATACAAGCATAACCAAATACAATTTTTAAAAGTTCTTATATTTGATTCAACTAAAAGGTGCCTCAATTTAGTACAAGTATCCGGCATTATTTTTGACCAATTTAAAAAATTCTTTATAATTTTTTTAATAACCAACGTTTAAAGGAATTGAAAAGAGGAAACAGTCCAAACTCGACGACTAATTTACATGCACATATGCATAGCGAAGCGGTAACGTGATAACAAACATCATTTAAAACAAGTATTAGCCCCCTAACATGCCCTTAATATAAATATCCATTATGTCTGGATTTGCATGAATAAATTGCTGACGTCTAGCAGCTGGTTGAACATGTGGCAGGCGGACACCTCTCTGTACATTTACAGGTAAAATTTCTTGTTGTTGAATTCCTTTTTGGCGCTCTTCCCTTCTTTGGCGTTTAGCTGCCGCCTGGGCACTCGTAGTCGGTTGACCATCATCCGATGTTGTTGTTGATTGTGTAAACGAACGGTTTCGATTTTTTTCTATAGTATTACCTTCTTGATTTCGATTATGCCCCGCATGTGCATTGTCGGTAGAGAAAGAACTTATTGAGGAAACATCCAGAGACCTTGTGGCTAACGCCCGTTTCATTCTGTATTCATAGGCAATTCCTATATCAACTTTGCATTTAGCACAAACTTTTTCTGATGGCAGATAGTCGGGAAAGAATTTTAAAATGAACCGTATATGTCGTGGATTAGTTATAAACACCCCCGAACCTCTTAGTATATGGTTACCCAATGGACAAAACATTACTGGAATGACTTTTTTCTAAATTTACGGACACGCCAGACAACATGCCATAAGTATTTTTGAAATTGTTTTTATTTGGGTAATGATGCCGTACTAATAGGTAAATGTATACAGAACAGTGTTGTATTATTGTCTGTTGTACTCATTCTTTTCAAGGAGTCAATTCTTTATTGAATAAGTAACAAGCGAGAACGTTTTGCTTAAACGTTTTTAATAGCCAAAATATTTTATATCGTAATATAAATTTGTTAAATATACGTCATACTAAACAAAAAGAAAAATCATTTTCTTAGTGCTTTAACAATTCAAAATTTCAGTTTTTGTAGTAGTTTTTTAGTGAATGGGATTATTATAGTTCTTTTTTATGGAAGAAATATTCTTAGTCATAGATATTTATATCAAAGTATATTTTTTTTACTTTGATATAAATATCTATGACTAAGAATATTTCTTCCATAAAACAAAAAAAATCAAACAAAAAAACAAAAAAAAAGTTCTTTTTTTAATAATAATTTAAATTTTTTTTAAATACAGTACCATGAACAAAAAGCAGATACCGAAAATGAGGCATAAAATTAGACATTTAGTAAATAAAACTGTAAAACAAACCCCTGTATCTTTCTGACATTTATTATTATACTTAAAGTTTTTACAACGCTGTTTTATGCAACTTAATGTTTGTGTTGTATATTTATTATCGAAATTTTTATTTATTTAAAAAGTTTTTAGTATCAAAAAATTGTACATATTGTTAAAAAATTTTTTTTCAATTTTTAGTTTCTATTGTTTTTGTTTTTTGAAGATATAATTTTATTTTAAATTTGTTTGACAAAAATGTTTCATTTATTGATTATTAAAAAAAAATTGCGTATACATTCTTCTTATCCTGAAGATGCCACCCATTGGTGTGGCGAAATACTGAAAATAAAAAAATTTATATAATTGTCTGTAAAGATCTCGTGCTTAAAATATTTTTTTATAAAATATTAAGAAGGTCAATAAACTATAATTATTAGTTGATCCTTTTTTAAGTTAAAAACTAAATAAAAGTTGCTTCTATTTATGACTTTTCGAAATGTTGATTTTCAGATTGTTAAAAAAGCTTGTTATCCTGTATAATTTCGTGCAAGCCAATATAAGCGTTTTATCAATCCCCAAAACATTAAATTAGTGTTAACGAAAAACTCGCTAATACATTAAAAATAAAAATAATAAAACAGCGCTACTGCAATATATTTTTGCATGTATCAGACAATTGGTATCATTAAAAGCGTATGAAGATTTTTTTTACTACTAAATACTTTATTTCTAATTCTCTTCATATGTAAATGAAATTGTATCAGAATTGCAAGAATCGTGTTTTTTGTTTTTGCATTTTCAAAATTTTTAATCGATTACAACACTCAAAGAAAATGTGTGTACAAAATCACTCTAAAAATTCTTATTCCTCCCGCGTTATGTTTACTTGGTTATTTCTTTTTGCTTTTCACCGTGTACTGAGGATGTAATACGCACAATTTTAGCAATGACTGCAATATAAGTTATTAAATTTCCGTTAGCCATACTTTCAGCATGAAAAATTTTTAAATATTTATAATGAAACAGAAAATAAACATCTCAGATGCTTATGGTGTTGCTGCCGCTCTTAAAATAATTAGGTAACTGGTTACACGGCGGTAAATGCACCTGACGGTATTTGTAGTCGGGTACCCCACTATATACTTATATAGTTGATTGATCATACATCTGTTGCATTACTCTAATATGTAGTGTATAAAAACAAACAAAATTTGTGTTACAAGAAGCAAGGAAATTTTGGTCCATGTTCCTACAAATGCTCATTTTTAAATCGCAACACCAACTTGACCATGTCCTCTAAGGCTTTCGCGCTAAAATTTTTAGTTTGCAACCGCTAGATTTATAGATCCCTTTCTAAACGTAATTGCCAGTTTTAGGCGATATGCCTTTGACAAAATAAAGGCGATAGCATCCAGCAAAACTTTAATAATTGTTAGCTGTACCATAACGGAGAAAATCGTTGCATGCAGGATTTCCCTAATAAGCGAAAATGCTGTTATTCGCACCATAGAGGAGAAGAATCTTTAATGTTTGGCATATGAATTCAACACAAGAAGACATACGTATATAACGAGTAAAAAAAGATTGTTAAAAGTTAGTGAATCGCAGTAAAGGAAAGAGTTCGGCACTAGCTAAGTCCTTACCACAGCCACATGTATTCAATAGGCGAGACCATAAATGTATATACGAATAATTAATCTCCTTCATGATGTATCATTAACAACGTGGTAAAGTAATATAAAGTATTTGGACGCCTCGAACATATAATATATCCAGTATATAACCTTTTTGCAGTTTCCACGAATACAAACACCGAATTTTGGCCGAGTGACTTACTTCTCTTAATTGAAAAAGATTAATGCGGAAATTAAGAAAATGCTGTATAAATTTATTTGGGTTAAAATAAGGACTTTATCATTGTTATATTTCAATAAATTTTAATTCTCCCTGAAGCATAACACACAAGTCTCAAACTTCACTATATACTAACACTATGATACAGGATAAGCATAATTAGTACAAGGCACAAATTTTTTGTCTTCCAATTTTTATTTTTAAATACAAAATGTTGATTTAGAGATTCTCCAAGGACTTTTTGAATAAACAACGGTGCAGAAATAAAAAAATTCAGTAATTGGAAACAAAGATTTTTAGAAAGAATTAGAATTTTAAATATTCAAAAGAAATTTAGATGGAGATCAAATGACGTCCGTACTTTCTATTGCTAAATCTTTACTGTAAGGACTATTCCAGTCTCTTGTAAAAACGCTCAACAAATCTGTTCGTATTGTAGAGGTCTTATTCCTGGTGCCTGAATCGCCTGTGGTATCCGGTAGAACTAAACCAACACCGGCTGTATTCGTGAAGTAATCACCCGACCAATTTGATGTACCAATATAGGCCGTATTATCGGTGACCATATATTTATTGTGATTAACTCGGCTGTAAGGAATTAAAAGCTCATGTTTATTGGCAGGAACAATAAAACGTCTTATTTGTACATCAACTCCAGGCATTGAATTCGAAATTGCTTGTAAAGATTTTAAAAAGTAATCTTCAGATGGATTTGAATAACGCCACCAGGAAATAAGCATTTTTATTTTAACCTTTCTATTGATCGCTGCTTTTTTAAGAGCATCATCAATATACGGCCAGTACTTCTTATTTTCTGTATAGATTAGCAAAGGAAAATAGTCCATAACTGCAATATTGATGAAATGTTTAGCTTTCCTTATAGTTGCTATTACAGCCTCAATGTCATTAATTCTTCCTTTGGCGGTTAAAGGCGGCGGAGAACTTGAAAGATAGGCAAATTGATTGTATTCATCGTTGACTTTTAATATCATTGGATGATTTAAATTATAATTTGTTGAGTATTTTGAGGGCCATTTTATAGGTATAACAGAATCATTGGTACTCAGTACCCAGTATTCTTCAAAAATTTTACCAAGATCCCTGGCGATTGTTGGACAGTTCATCACCAAGATACCCAATTCTTTGACTTGTGTTAAAGACCTCCAGTCCATATTTGCACTACCCAAGTAAATGTGTTTATTATCTGAAATCCAAAATTTGGTGTGCAAAATCCCATTTCCCAATAAACGTGTAAAATTTAAGGAACGTATTTCAGCCGCACCCTCTAGTTGCAAAATTTTTGTGTCATGGTTGGGTTCTTTCGCCGTAGGCATATTTTGAGTAATTCGAATTTTAACATTCCCTTCCAAACCAAGATCCAATATACTTTGAAAAATATCTTCACCTTCCGCTGCACTTGGATCATCTATCACATCTTTGCCTCTAAGAGTCCAGTAAAATGAACCAATATCTAACGAATGTTCAGTTGCATTCAAAAGTATTTTCCATGCTTGGTAGGAGGACATAAATGATGGACTATTCTCTGAGAAATTCAGATGTTTTGGTATACTTTCCACCAGTTGCATTTGACACTGATCAGTAAATTGAGTTTTCAATGAGTCTATTCTCGAAATATTTTCAAATTTCAACAATTTCATTAAATAATTGTTGTACGCCAGACACATTGAACAAATAGTCAAAAGTAGCATCAATAAATATAACAAATATACATATTTGAAATGTGCGAATTCATACCAATAAACAACTGCTTTGTTTTCATCATTAATTAATTTTCCATCATATTTCTTGGGTAAATTGATGTTAACACTTTTTGTTTGAATATTTTCCTTATCGTGCTTTAGGAACATTTTTACTGTTGTTATTATATTTAGTTCCGTAAAATATTAATTATATTTTATTTACGTTATTGGTTCAGGCCAATTAAAAATATATTTTTTTGTCAAAGTAATTTCTCTTAATTTGACATTTTCTTTCTCTTTTGAATTGATGTCAAACTGCAGCAGTGTTTAAGACATACGCGGTAATAAAATCGCCAATATTTTAAATCGAAATTGTAAGGCTTGTAACGACACGTTTTCCTGGTAGCTGAGGTATGCTCAGCGGCGTCCAGGGTCGTGTTGTGTCGATTCCAAAAAAAAGACGAAGCCTTGCTCACAATCTTGTCCTTTATTAAGGAAAGGGGTTGTCTAATCCTAATTCGCAACTTGACTGCAGCTCGGGCTTGAATCTTGTGCACTGGTGTGTATGCAGGCGGCTTCAGTAAATATCTTCTGCTTCACGCGGTCCGTATTCAGCGAACGTCACTGTCTACGTCGACTGCGGGCACAAACTCGGCTGGGTATTACCACGGCTCTGTTTGTGGACGCTACGTCGCAGTTCTGTCTCAGAGTATAAATTCGGCTGGGTATTACCACGGCTCTATCTATATTCTGACTTCCAGTCCAAATAATAAAACAAATAGACTGCGGACACAAACTCGGCTGGGTATTACCACGGCTCTGTTTGTGGTCGCTACGTCACAGTTCTGTCCTGTCTCAGAATATAAATTCGGCTGGGTATTACCACGGCTCTATTTATACTCTGACTACCAGTCCAAAAAATAAATAAAGAAGTTGAAGAAGATATTTACCTCTGCTCCTGTTGCCGGTCGCACACCAATTGAATTCATTCTGATTGATGTTTGCGCTTTTATACTCTTTTTCCTACCACACACTAATGCACAAACACACTTACATTACTTCGGTAGTAAGTACACCACAGCCGACGGCTGTTTTCACCACCGAGATGCAGCCAGTTTTACAATATGAATGTTACTAATTACAATACTCGTATGCCTTCGTGGCTAATTACAATAATAACTAGAACTAAATCTTACGTCAACATAAATACTTATAACTACATGCGTATATAAGTAAATACATGAATTCATATTTTCAGTAAATGATTCTATAACTAAATTAATACATTGGAGAAAATATAGAGATTTAGACATAAATTCATTATTCTAGTAAATAACCGTACAAATAAATATGTGCGGGTATAAATAGATGCATTGTAGAAAGATATAGCAATTTAAATATAAATTCATTATCTTAGTAAATACATTTAAAATAAAAGATAGGGATTGACCCGTGACTGTTGTCACACAGCTCTATGTGTGACCAAAAACGACTCCGGACTTTTGGTCGTTACAGGCTTAATTGGTTAGTGCGGTTTTACACACATCAACTTTTGTTGCTCAACTTTTGTTGTTTCCATTAGAAAGAAAGAAACAACAAAAGTTGAGCAACAAAAGTTGATGTGTGTAAAACCGCACTTAAGGCAGAAAACACTAATCGCTCCATAAGATTTTTGTACATAAAACTTTAAAGAAAGTGATTATTCTTTACTGTTGATTAAACTGATAAAACCCTGCCTGCGTTTCTACTCTTAGCCCAATAAATAAATAAATTATTTTTACACTTCCTATTAACTTTTAATTAACTATTTATTTATATAAGATCATGTATATATTAATTATAAATTTATTAAGATAAATTTTTCACATAATTTGCTGATTTCTAAAGACCGGAAGAAATGTCTGGAGTTTTGTTTTGCCATTAATATATTTAATTTATCTCAGTTTTGTATACAAATACAAAAACGGCAACCAATAAAATATAAAGGTGCAATTATCCCTTCAGGATGTCAATGTAACGACTTAAGAAGCGTAGGCAGAAAAGCAGACCAATGTTCTGAAGGTGTGTGGTAGTTGTTTAGCTGATGGCTTAAATTTATGAAATTTAAACTGGAAATTTATGTCAAAGTTCGAGCTGCCGACACTTAAGCTCAAAGGTCGTAAAGAAATAAGAAAAAAACCTAAAATACCTGCCGCAATATTATACAGTATTACATGAAAAAAAATACTTTTATACAATAGGTGTTTATATATAATAATATAAAAGATGGTGTTTAGATAGTGGTCAGATAGTGTTTTCTATTACACAAACTATTCCAATTGAGGTAACAACATAAAGTTTAAAAAATTTTATCCTTTTAGTAATTTATAACCCCTTTTCAATACATTTCTTATTTAAATGTACATTTTAATGATTTTTTTGGATGTGCCATTCTCCGCATGTAAATAACGTTTTAAAAACGCGGACTTGATAACACATTTGGAGTTGTTTTGTTTTCGTCTGCAAGTATCATTCTTTGTGGTATTATTTTAATTCGAATTTATTACCAGACAAGAGTGCGTGTTAACTCGTGGAGAATTATTAAAAGGAGAAAATATTGCAAGTTTTAACTCGGAAACTTTGTTTTGTATTGCGATTTATTAAGCCTAGTTTTCGGGCATTTAGTTCAACGGGAATTGTTGGTGATTAAAATAAAAATAACAATAGGTAAAAGAAAACTTAATAATAAATAAACAAATTTATATAAAATATTAATACAAACTAATATTTAATTTTTCAAAATGTAAGTATCTACCTGATAGCAGATTGAAAAGTTAAGATTTATTTATGAATGTTCTGAAACGCTTCCAAACAAAATAAAAAAACTGCACATCCTTTTGTTGTTATTTATGTGCCTCTTATTTATATTGTTGTTCTCGTTGTGTGTTGTTATTTCTTATTCCCAAAGCAATAGATAATGTTACCATACGTTTTTATTAATGTGAAAGAAATTTATATCAAAAAGTGTTGCTTTTTACTGTTATTAATTTTATGAACAAATTAATTTCCCCTAAAGGAAATTACCAAATATCTTCTATTAGTTATCTGTTATGGCTTTCTACACTTGATTCGGGGTGTTTTGAAATAAATAAAAAATATGTTGGAAAAAATGTAGATCAGTGCTCTTGTTAAAACAAACAATTATTTAGTGTGTGTAAAATGCAATTTAAAGCAAAAAATGTAATGTAAAAAAATTCAGAGGCATGCTTTATTTTTGGAGTTATGAATCTCTACATTTTGCAAGTTGATAATGGCATTTATCGAGTATTTTATGACGGAGTGGCAAAACTCTGTCTCCACTTACTGAAAATTTTCTGCATAGCTGTTTTTCAGTTGAGCGCAAGGATATACGGTGCATAGCTGAAGTGCGAAGGATTTTCTTCTAAATCATATCTCACAAGATATATCATCAAACCAGACTTCGCTAATGATATAAAATGTAAAGATGCAAAAACACACCGTAACTCTCAATACATGCATTGCATCAAATAGAAATTTTAATCACCATTACAATGATGCGTTTATCACTCCAGAGTCCATCATTAAATATTCAGTATATCTAATATAGTACGCAGTTCGTAACGGTTCGCAACTACGAAAATAAGGGTTGCTCTTAGTTTTACACTTGACATTTTTAGCCTAAAATTGCATTTTACATCCTCGAGACAACTTTTTATTTTTTAAATAGTGTTACGGATGTCTTGCTTAAGTTTTAAAAGAAAATAATTAAGCAATAATGTAAACTACTGGGTATGTTGTTTACTAACTGCGTGGCTAGTTTCTAGTTACAAACCGCGTAGAAATTTTATACACGAAAAGCAACAACAAATAAGTATGCTGTTTACTAACTGCGCAGTTTTCTAAGAAAACTTATCTACCCAAGACAGCATCAAATATCTACCATCGATAAACTACTTAGACAATACAACACTAAGAACAGAAATAGAGAAGACAAGGAGACAGCCGATACAACACGACGGCACACCTTTACTTACACAGGACCAGAAATATACAGACTAACTAATCTTTTCCACAAAGAAGGAATACTCCCAGCATTAAAAAGTGGAATACCCTCAGACACTATCTCAGAACAACGACAGAAACAACTGACAAATTTAATTCCAGCGGGATATACAGACTTACCTGTACCTGCAAACGAACCTATATAGGGCAAACTGGACGAACACTAAAAACAAGTTTTACAGAACACATACGCTCATACAAACGGAAAAGAGAAGATTCAAACTTTGCATTACACCTTGACACTCACGGACACACACCAAGGGAAATAGATGAATGTATGACATTATTACATCCTAGCAAAAAAGGACGAAGACTAGACATTCTTGAAAATATGGAAATCTACAAAACAAAAACATTCAACAACGACATTTTAAACGAACAGGTAAACACGACCTCAGACACAATTTTCACACCATTGAAACTACTCATGCAAACGGGCAAACGAAAAACACCCTCAGACGGACACACGTACCTACATAATAGTAAAAGACGGAGGTATGGTATTCTGCCTACCTGAATATATACGAACCTAATAACATGTTTATAAAAGGTATAAACATAACAATAGTTTCAGTCTAATTTTTCAAGAAATAAAATGGAAATTTATGGATAGCATATCTAAATGGCTATTTCATTAGTGCTGAAAATAACAAGACTTTCGACACAATTGCATTTTAAACAGAGAATGACCATTTTATTCTGTTAAACAATAACGAAAATTGCAAAAAAAACTATAACTATATAAAATTATTTTATTTTGTGAAATAAGGGATCCGTTCCTTTTAAAAAATCATATTGTAGTGGTGCAGATCTCTAACTACTGCAAAAATTTCTTTCACATCACTATCTTCTTTAACTGGAAAAATAAAGTTTTGTCTAATACAGTTATGTTTATTTATGTCTATTTTTGTGTTAAGTGTTTTGCTTCAGCACGATGAACTAAACAGTTTTTTGTCTCTCGCAAAAATTTTAGTATTTTGAGCAGTGACCCTTTTGTATTAAGGTGCGATATATAAAATTCAAATTTGAAAAATGGATAATTTCTTGTATTTTTCCTCAAATTTATAGCGTGTTCAAAAAGCGTTAACAACCGTTATCTCCCTTTATATACACATGACGAATGCCGAAGAATCTGATTTTTAATTTTGAAATGGGAGTTGCGAGTGCTCCAGACCGCACTCAACTTTTTAAATAAAAAAAATTAAAATTCACATTATTATTAAATTCGGCCGAATCAGTTAGCCTGCTGAACCGATTTAAGATACTTTTTTTTAGAAAAATCTTCTTTAACAGTTGGAATTAGATTATTTAATAAAAAATCTATATTGTTACAGTTTAATTCGGTTTTTTCGTTTTATTGTGACGCCGAATATCCATCTAACTTGTAACTATTCTCCGAGTTGTAGTATTCCCCACTACTCTCTTGACATTATTCTCAGCATTATTTTGATCACACACATCTACACATAATAAACTCCAAATTTATTTTAAATGTTTGTATCTATATACATATAAGCAATATTTTACAATGTAACAAAAAGAACTACCAAGAAGTTTTTTCTTTTAAACATCAAATCTTAAGTTCAAAAGTGGCGCAGTCGGTAGGATCCCGGGTATCCTTGTGAAAGATTTTGTTACAAAAAAAAAAAGAAGATTTGACATTTCAATATTAATAACGGGAAAAAGATATAAATATATATCCTTAAAGAACAAAAAGGTAACTCGAGAAGAAAAGGATGAAAAGATTTATCCTTGAAGGAAAGAATAAAAAAATTCATCCTTGAAGGAAAGGATAAAAAGATTTATCCTTATCAAACAGCAAAAGAAAAAAGTTGAATAAAAGGATTAAAAGATTTATCCTTCCGAAAAAAACAATAAAAAGTGAATGAAAAAATAAAAAGTGAAGGAAGTATTTATTCGATATGTGCTTGGTGACGAGGGTCGACGGAAAACCGTACCCAAATAATATTGAAGTATTTATTCTTATCGACAAAGAAGAGAAACAAAATAATATCCTTTTAAGGGTCCAAGGACCAAAAGCAGTGTCAACAAATACATCATCTTTCAATTCACCAGTTAATAGTGAGGAAATTTTAAAACAAATATATACATCCTTGGAAATTAGACAACATAATTTAACAGATTACCTTGATAAAAATGAAGGCAAGGAAATATTACTTAAAGCATAAAAATAAAAGAGAAAAAAACATACGTGTATAAATAAGAAAGAAAGAAAGAGAAAAGAGATAATTTTTTTTGAATAACAAACTGGTAGTTATTCTGGGAGAAACCGAGGTAACTAGAGAGAGTGCAATAAATAAAAATCGCACCGCCCTCAGCATCGTCAAAACCAAACACTCGCAGCAAACGAAATCTGTCCTGTACTGTTCCAAGCCAGATACGCATACACTGGGCGTAATAATGGAAATAACTCAAAATTTTAAACTAATTCAAATAATAGGAGTAGCAATCGATGTGGAAATAACACACAATGTAATAAAAAGGATAGTGGTCAAGGTAATAATAGCGCACAGTATGAGAATCGACAACAATCATTCCAAAACTATAGGAAAAAGTTTCGGTCAATGCCCCAAAATAATGAAAGAGATTACCGACAACCATTCCAACAAGACCCCCCATATCAACAGGCAAACCCACAAAATCTTCAAAATTTCCCATCTCACAGATCAAATTTTAGAAACCAACCCGAACCAGTGGACATAGGAAAAATAGAAGCGGCTGAAAATAATAGTAATAAAGACAAAGATAGATTTTATAAAACTAATAATAGACACAGGCGCAACAAACTCTGTTTTGAATCCGAGGATCTGTGACCCCAAAAAAATTCACTCAACCAACCCACTTTTAATCAGAACTCTTCAACATCAGATTTACGTTAATGAGAAAGGTATAGCACCTATTTTCGAAGAATTTAGCGACATTGGAACAAATAAAACATTAGGGTTCTACATAATAAAGTTTCACCATTTTTACGATGGTCGAATAGGTAACGATGTATTGAGACCATTAAACGCCTGTATCGATTATGAGAAAGAAGAAATAACTATCGGTAATAAGAAATTACCAATGCACTTCGAAAATAAAAACTTAAAAAAGAAAAAGATAATAATATCGGATAATTCAGACCTAGTATATTATAAGGAAGAATACGGCGAAAATGTTTTGAGAGAAGGTATTTTTAATGTAGATAATCGAGAAGTAGGGATGAATTTATTATCTGAAAATAATCGTTTGACTACGTAAAAGGAAGATCAGGAAAATTTCAGCATAATCGAAAATAAAGAATTTAAACCATTGAGTGCTCAAATTAGAATAGGACATTTAAAGAAAGAAAGAAAGAAGAAAGATCACAATTATTACAATAAATAAATAGATATCATAATATTTTTTATCAGGAAAATGATAGACTTTCATTATCTTCCGCAATAAAACGGTTTCCTATCCCGAATATAGACGAGATTCTTGAAAAATTGGTGTTGAAGGAGGACACTATGAATTGCTGCGAATGCTTTTCGGACTGAAGACAGTTCCTGCAACATTCCAGAGATTGATGAATGTTATAATCCAAGATTGATTTAACAAAATCTGCTTAGTACACCTTGACGACACAATTTTCAACATCCTTACAGGAACACATAAACTCACTTAAACTTGTATTTGCAAGGTTACAGAAGGCAAACCTGAAGGTCGAACTGGACAAATCAGAATTTTTAGAAAAGGAAAAAGAGTTCCTTGGGCACATAATTACAATAGAGTCAAGCCCAAACCTAAAAAGGTAGAGTGCGTTGTTAACTTCCCAATACCCAAAACAACAAAACATATCAAACAATTCCTAGGACTTACAGGCAGTTATAGGAAGTTTATAAAAGATTATTCATTTATCGATAAGCCAATGAGCAAGTACTTGAAAAAAAAAATCAAAATTGAACATAAATGATCCGGAGTATGAAAAAAGGTTTGACACCCTCAAGACTCTACTAACACATGATCCGATTCTAGCATATCCAGACTTTTCTAAAACATTTACATTGACAACGGATGCAAGTAATTATGCAGTGCTCTCACAAGATAATCACCCATTGTGCTATGCCAGCCGCAACCTTAACACGCACGAAATAAATTATAGTAAAATAGAGAACGAATTATTTGCTATCATATGGGCTATAAAATATTTTAGGCCCTACGTTTTCGGTCGCAAGTTTATAATAGAAACAGATCACAAACTACTAACATGGCTTTTTCTATAAATAAAACCAATTCAAAACTTGTTATTATGACTATGAAATTAGGTAAAAAAAAAAAAAATAAAGAACAGCAATGCCGATGCTTTGCCAAGGATTGAATCTGAACCCAATATAAATGCGCTAATAAGACAATAAAAAGTACTACTTCACCAATTAATATGATTAAAAATCAAGTAGTTATAATGAAAACAACAACGGTTTTCCGTCGACCCTCGTCAAATTTGGTTTGTGAGCAAACCGGTTTCGGCCGTTTGCAATCTTCAGTGTTCTCTTCGTACTAGTTAAGGAAACATCCATTACAATACAAAAAAATCATTTTAATCCAACACAACACGCTTTCGAATTTTAAAGCAGGGTTTAGTATTTTTCATTTATGAACATTCAAAAATCAACATTCATGATATTTTTCATAAAGGAGAAATCTAAAATTTTATATTTATTTTTCACACTCATAAATGAACAACAAAAAATGTTCTGGTTATTTTCATACATGAATGCGAACAACAAGAATTATTAGTCTTATTCATATGTGATGAATGATAAATTAGCTTCTTCTCATTAAAAATTGAAATTTTATAAAATTTCTCATAAATGAACGTGAAAAATTTTCTACCTACGATCGCAGTTTACCGTTAAATGTAGTAAAAACACATGGGTACATATTTACTCAAAATACAATATTGCAATATATTCTATAAGAAATAAAAAAAAACATTTTTTTTCTGCATACGCCGACAATTGCACATTACCAAATATGTGCGTTTATGTACGCGAATGCTTAACGCACATATTTTTAGGACCTTTTCATTTATGAAAAATTATCAAAATTGTAAATATTCAAAAATGAACATTTGTGTGTTTCTCATTTTTTCACTTATGAATAGAATGAAAAAAATAAATCGTCGCATTCACAAATGAGAAAACACAAAATAATTTGTAGTCTCTCACACATGTATGAGAAGAAGCGGCTAAAAAATGAAATGTACACATTCATACATGTATGAACAGTGAGTGAATACTTCGCTACTCTGTTTTAAAGCACTTACATGTACACTCATAACCGAGGACAAAGAAGATGAAAATAGGCTAATCGAAATTATCAAAACCGAACATCTTGACAAAAATCATAGAGGAATTCCGGCAGTATATAAAGAACTAATTGCCCGAATTTTCAACCGGAAATTGAAACAAAGGATAAATCAGTTCATAAATAATTGTGGAATCTGTAACTTAGAAAAATATGACAGGAAGCCCCCAAAAATTCCTTACAAAATTACAGAAACTCTATTTAAACCTCTCAAAATATTACATATAGACGTGTTTTATACTTTAAATAAGAAACTTTTTATGACGACAATTGATAAATTTTCAAAATTCGCTTTAGCATTTCAAATAAACTGTAGAAGTTGGTCAGAATTTAAAACAAAATTATTACTTATGGAAAAATAAATAAAATTATTGTAGATAATGAAGTATGATTTAAGGCTATACCGAAGATAACATTATAATAATTCTCTCTCACAATATTCACAGGATTCACTATTCACGGTGACGTTTGTACCCATTCCTCACAAAAAAAAAAATGATTTTGAAAATAATATTTATAGCACGTATGTTAAAGATAATCCAAAAAGAAATCTAATAAAAATTAATGATCATTGTTTAAGTAATAAACTTTAAAGTGGCTAACTGCAAAATGCAAACATAAAATACACAAGAAATAATCGAAATAATCCCTGGAATAATAGATCTTAAGCACTTCAATAATACTATTTCCCATAATTGCAACAAGGGTAAACTGAAAATTACAGGAAATTATCTAATTAAATTTGAAAATTGTGATATAAACGTGTTGAATAAAACTTTTACCAATGTTAAAATAAAACTGGATGATAAAATTGTTTTACCTAACTTTATAACAAAAATTAAAGACACTAGCATTACAACGCTAGCAGACATAAAACTCGTGTATCTTTATATCTAAAACAAATAGAATATGAAAAAATACTGCAACAAGTACTAAATACAGAAAATAATTACTTATTAGTTAATTAGTTATAGCATAGATACCTCAATTATCATATCAATATGTATCGTTAGTTGCTTTTATATAATTTTTAAAGAACATTCAAATAACACATATTCCCAAACTACAACTAAAAAATGAAACTATTATAAACAACCCAGTTAAAATAATAGAATTTTGCCGGAGCCTCAAACAAACGGTGGGGGAGTTATAGTGTCTCCCTCTATTTCCCTAGTTATAGTATTCTCCGCTACTCTGTTAAAATTATTCTTAACATTATTTTGGTCACACACATATACACATAATAAACTCCAAATATATTTTAAATGTTTGTATCTATATATAAGCAATACAATGTGACAAAAAGAACTAAAAAGAAGTTTTTTTATTTTAAACATCAAATCTTAAATTCAAAAGTGCTAATCTGACCGAGTTTATTTCATTGCTATTGAGACGACCATTCGTTGAGATAACAGAATATCTAATGTAAAAGACCAACTGCGTATGCGTAGTGTATATTCAATAAGCGGTAAAGCGCCAGCGGTACACAAGTGGGTACATGACCGGTTGTTTGGATAAGTGTGTGGAAATAGCTTCGTCAGTTAGCTTCGTTTTTGAGAGCTCTGTTACATACATCTCACTCAAAAATGTTATCTTAGAGCTTATAATAGGTGCGATCATGTATTTTTTGGGTAAACTTTGGTAAAATGAGAGAAAACAAAAATTGCTCTCAATTACTGACAAAAATCCCAAAAGTGCGGAAACACTAAAAACCAAAAATTTATCCCAAAATAAAACGTCAACGTTTTACTGTTATTATTAGTCTGTAAGAAATATACATACATACTACTTTCACTATTTTTTTTTATATACATATCGTTGGTCTCATGTAGAAAGGTCCTAATTCGCATATTTGAAACTTTACAGGAGAAGGTAAAAACACATTTAAAACTGTAGTTGACATAAATTAACATTTTTTAAATGTAGGTTATTATTAAATTGAAGGGCGAATTTGGTTTTCAAAACTTTTTTTATTTGTAAATATATAAAAAACTAAATAGAGATAGGGCTTTTGTAGTCTCATTTCAGAGCATTTTTTTTTAATAGGACCAGTACTCAGAGGATGACCCCTACGTATGCAATGCACTGTGCCAGAACTAGGAAATTAGGTTTCGGGAAGGGGGAAAGAGGGAGTAGTGTCTGTGGACATTCGATTTGAACTTTCTCAGATTGAAAGTGACAGAAAAGACCTCCGGAGGGATCTTATTCCACATACGGACTGTTCTGCTGAAAAACGAATTTTCCCTGTAAAGCGTAGTGCGGTTCACTGGCCAATCAACCACAAAAGGATGTGCTCTCATCGAAAATCGAGTTAAACGTGAAAACGTGCGAGTATCAGGAACAAGTTCCCTAATTTCATTAGAGCACTTACCATTGTAGTAACGATAGAACAGTGAAATGCACCCCACATTGCGTCGATGCTCTAGAGAATCAATACAGTTGGATACCCTACTGTCAGCAATGAGCCTCTTGGCCCTCTCCTGTACGCGGTCGAGTAACCCCAAAATAGACTTTGGAGCGCCGGCCCATACATGAGAGTTGTATTCCATTTTTGGACGGATGTAGGTGGTTTAGATAGTACGGAGATCGGATGGGGTAAAGTATCTTCTACACCGCTTTAGAAAACCGAGGCACTTGAAAGCTTCTTTAGAAACCTGAAAAATGTGTTTATTCCAACGAACATCACACTGAATTTTCATACCAAGAACATCAAGAGCTTCCGATTCCGTAATACCTATATCACCCATGGTAACAGATGCAGCACCACTACCAAACGAAGATCTATGCGTAAGCATGCAACCTTGTGTCTTACGAGCAATGAATTCTACTCTATTTACACGACCTTATACCAAGATTGTCGCAAGATCGTGATTAAGCGTATCATTCATGTTTTGCCTTTTGGAAGTAACCTCCAAATGGCCTGGTCTATTGCCAAATGAATATGAGGACAAATGGCGCTGTCATCTGCAAAAGAATATATTGGGTTGAAAGTTTGACAAAGAAGGTCATTTAGAAAGATAAGGAATAAGGTAGGAGAAAGAACGGAGCATTGCGGTACCCCTGAATTCATCATGAACTCGTTTGATGAAATCCCATCTATATCAACTCGTATAGTGCGATTTTTGAGAAAACTCGATATAAATCTGGAAAAATCATCACCGACACCAAAAGCAACAAGTTTTGACAGAAGTGCATCATGCCACACTCTATCAAATGCTTTGGAAATATCTAGAGCCACCACCTTGCTTTTTCCAAAATGATGTATGGAGTTACACCATTGTTCCGACAAGAATGTTAACAAGTCATCCGTAGAGCGCCCCCTACGAAAACCATATTGTCGGTCACTAAGCAAGCTGTTGGACTCCAGGTATCTCACTAGATGGAAATTAATCATACTTTCAAATACCTTAAAAAGTGCAGAACAAATTGCGATTGGGCGGTAATTTTCAGGGTTGTTAGCCTCCCCCTTTTTGGGGGTAGGCGTTACATTAGCAACTTTCAGAGCATAAATGTAACTTTTGGCTTTTTTCTGTAGCGATCAAAATAAATTATATTAAGGAGTATTCATGATTAAAATTACTATAAAATATTGTCATTGCTTAAAAATATTAGGTAAAACTCATTCATTTGTTTATATGAAGAAAAAACAGTTTCGAAGTACAGTTTTGTTGGATCGCGTCTGCAATAATGAGATTCTACCTTTGGTAACCTTGTTAACCAATTTTCTAAAAAATCACGTTTTATGTGATTGCGTTGGCCCCTTATGGAACATCGCTTCTTTTGTATGTGCAAACTTTTCCTTTTCTGTGGACTCAGCTCTATGCCATGTTTCTCGTTTTTTCTAAACCAATTTCGCACCATCTTTTCCTTTAATCCTATTGTCGAAAAGAACATACGACGACATAAGTGCAGTCTGTTCGAATTTTTGTTTAATCACAAAAAAATCAATTTCGAAAAAAGTGCGAGTTAGGGCCTTTCTACATGAGATCGACGATATGTATGTATGAAAGTACTTACACCATTCTTGAACATTTTGGTTTACATTATCAATATATTTTTCTTAATTTAAATTGTGTTCAACTTTTCTTAAGCAATTGCAAACAATTTTGCCAATCTACACAAAGAAGAAGTTTGGGCTGTTTCGTGCAAGAAGAAGAATGTTATTCTCTCAAAATTACTCTCTTAGCCAAAGTTAAGTACGGGATCGCACCTAATAAGAATTTGTATAGCTTTTTAGTAATAAAACTAAGCAAGATGTGGGAATATGCATTTTCCCACATCAACATTTTTAAAATTCATAATAAGTTTAAATTGGAAAGGTGTGGCTTACACGGGCGAAAGTTATGTTATTCTAGATTTCAGAAGTGTAGAGGTTATATTCTACTACTAAAAACATACAAATTCTGAATATAATCTCTACAGTTTAGAAATTTACGCCCCATAGTCTGCTAATCCGTGGTTTTTAAGTTTTGCCCCATATTTGGGCATTTTAAAAATGCCTGCACAGAAGAAGAACAAATTCATGAATTGTTTAATTTTTCTCAATTTGTTTTATTTTGACTTTTTGTGCTTTGCTATACATAAATAAAGTAAACATTTTTCTATACTAACGAAGCTAATTGACGGAGTTATTTTCACTAGCTTTATTTCGATTGTATATTACAAGTGATTCTTTATTTTAAAATGAACTCTTAACACTAACTTAAGTATAACAGTTTTTAATTTAAATTTCCTGAAAGATAGATTTACTCAGATTTTGGGATTGAATAGAGAATTAAAAAAGGGAAAAGTGACTCTACTAGAATTAAGCATTATAAAAATTAAGCAAATATAAAAAACTTTTCAGTTTGTAGTTTAGTAACGGTTTTCTTTATGTTCTTTTCGGAACTTTCGAAATTTATGATATGGTTTTGAAAGAGTCTCATTAAGTACAAGAACAGTTTTTTTTCTTTGAACTATGAACCTATTGTCTTGGCCTTTACGACTTGAAGATTCCAGCGTGTAACATAAATAAATTGTGTGTCATTTTAATATATGCTTGACATCTTTCAAATACGTCAACAGCATCATTAAGTTATCGCTAAATCGTCTTTGTCATTGCATAAGCACATGACATCCTTTTTGCGCTACCTTGAATAAAATTCCCTCCTTCGGTTTTCCAAATTCATATCATATTTATCGGTGGGTTTTTTATATTCTTATAGAATCCCTTAAAAATCATAGTCGTAGGTGTAATTTTCATAATTATAATACAAATACCTTAAAAGCGACAGTGAAAAACTCTCAACATGTAGTTTCGCTTTCTTAGGGGGCATATGCATAAAAATGTCAACTGTTACACAGTTTTAAAATTTTTATATTTCTTTCTAATTGTATTTGAAATTATCGATTGGAATAAATTGGGTCAAAAATAAATTGCAATTTTCAGTTGGTAAGCCAAGCCGTACTAAAGTACGTACTAAAGTGTATGTTAATATTAAAATAAAATAATGCAGCGATGTTCAAAAATAAAAACAAAATAAAATAAAACGAGAAAATTCATGGAAACTAAAACTAAATTACTGACTGACATGACTTGGTTGACTATTCATTTTGACCATATTGAGTGTGCCTCTTCATACACATGAAGTATTTTAAGCATAGCAAAGAACTTGGTCACCGTACATAAGTACGTACACTGCTTTGTTCGTTTTTTACAATAAATAATTAGAGTAAATAGAGGGAGGCATAACAAAATTTCAATAAATAAGTAGAAAATTAAATTGTATTGAGGGAACTTTTGCAGCTGATATTCGTTAATATTCTTGGTTGAGTATTCGCCTAAAAAGCTACCTGCTTTTCATCGATACATATACATAGTACATATAATTAAAATTTTTTAAAATAAAGTATCCCAAAATAATGTTACCAGATAAATTTTAAATCATAATTTGATTTAAAACATTAACATTTAAGGCATCAAACCACGAAACCGTTTAATTAACGTAAGCTAAAATTTCGCGCACTAAATTTCCAGTTAAATAATTTAAATTCACGGATATCGACAATTGCAGATCAAAACATAATTCGATAGCATTGCGCTACCGCTTACCTAGCTCTTCAGGAAACTTCTCACAAGATTTTAATAAATCTGTATTAATCAAAATATATATTTTGTTTTATTTTTAACTATCTTTCAAATAAGGAAAGGCTTAAACACAGTCGGCCGTATGCAAAAGAAAAAAAGTCAAGTGCCAGCTGGACTCACACACGAAGGGCTTCCCACTAGAGGCAGGAAATTGCAATATAACTAAACGTTCCAATATAATAAATTTGATTCTTTAATTTAATTATTTTGTTAATGGGATTTCGAGTTATGGGTACCGTCCTATGAAAATGTTCTTGAGTGCCATTTACTTACTAAAAGCCCAAACCGATGATCCGAAACAATATTACATAGTGGTCTCATACCAAAAATTTTTTCCGAGAATAATTAAAAGACTTGTCGGCCTAAAGATGCTGTTTCGTTTTTAGGTTTGTTTGCAATGCTCGAATTATATCATTAAAATCATGTAATTGTTGCCGACAGTAGGCCAAAACAATACACTCGTAGGGGTTGCACTGATCCAAGTATAGCCATTATACAGCAAATGTTAGAATGAACTTGGAATATCAACTCGTCGATGTTTGCAACAATTGGGCATCACTTTGCACAACATTTCGCATAAAAATCTTGATCTTAACGCTTAATAAATTTCAACTCATTCAAGAATTTAAGCCGACTATTTGAAAAACTGAATGAAAACGACGCATTTTTCAAAATTCGAGGAATTGACAAATTTGGATCTGCTTCAACATTGTGGCTCGCGGCTGCAATGCTTTCATTTGAGCGAGCCAGTCGACTCAAATTTAACGACCAAATTCTTAATAGCGGTCTAAGAAGGACAACATGATCGTCCGAAGATATCACGAATTTTACCAAATGTAACTTTAACAGAATCACCATTTTCATAGTGGATTTTAATTATT
Organism: Trichopoda pennipes; assembly: GCA_030448955.1. Lineage (NCBI taxonomy): Eukaryota > Metazoa > Arthropoda > Insecta > Diptera > Tachinidae > Trichopoda > Trichopoda pennipes. The sequence goes on from JASKUP010000042.1 coordinate 10,509,865, forward strand.
TTAATGCAATTTTCGTGCGAAATTGAATTCATTGTAACAATTGCCAATGCATCTACTACGAATACGTCAAAAAACTAAATGCTAAAACTATCATGTTGTTGGCATCTGAACTTTTATACAGATTGAACTAGCCGGCCAGGTGGTGCTCTGTACAAAAAGCTCGTTTAATTTTATGACATTTTTGCATTTTTCATCGTTTAAGGTCAAAATGTTTTATTAAATGTTAAATATCTTAATGAAAATTAAATGATGTCGCATAAGTAATTAATTAAAAATTATTTTATTTAAAAATGTAACGCCGGCTATAAGATCAAATATTTTTTGCTCTTAATTGCAAAATTAACTTCATATTTATTAATTGACATTCGTTCTTTTTATTTAGATGAACTTATTTACGTATTAATGCCTTTTTTAAACAAAATTAACTTCTATGGCTTATAATTCCGCACAAGTGATTAAATGATAGACATATGTAAATTAATAATTGAAATATTTATGATGATGGCATTTATAAGTTATATATCTTATATATATCAGTGGGTTTCATATTTCAAAACAAAATAGAAAAAATAGACCTTCAAAAGCATTCACCAAGAGATATGACTACCAATTTGTTCTAAGTTAAACCCCGATAACAGCAAATGCATAAATAAACGTTGAATATTTCTGTTTAATTAACATAGAAATTAAACCGTTTTCTTTTTTTTAGTTTGCTGCACTGTTACCGATAAAATATTTGAGTTGAGGTACCATCATTAACCTTTTAAGAACCATCTTCTTACAATATTTTACAAAAGTACTCTAATATTAATAAAGTAATAATCTCCAACAGGAGTCTAAGTAAGTATTTAACATTAAATAGTTTACCCAAAAATTTATGTACGAAACAAAATTAATACAAGATTTATGTTATACCGAATTCTCGGCTTTTTTTAAAAATGAAATTTCTTTTATAAAAAACGATTTGAAGATATTCTGTGGAAATATTTAAAAAGTTTTTAAAAATGTGTAGCTCTTGTTAAAATTTAGTTATTTCATTAAATTTTGATTTCTCAAAGTAGGAATTTTCACGAAGTTTAAAAAAATGTCTTGTTCAAAAATAAACTTAAGTCGGTAAAACCTGATCGCAAGTCTTTTTACTTTTTTAAAACAACTTACCTAATAGTGCTGCAGAAATTACTAAAGCTTTTTATTATAAAGCAAAGTCTTGGCTGATCTAGAGAACAACCTACTCAAAGTCTACAGCAATTCCTATTGATCACTTGTAGAGTATTTAGTACTGAGCTTTTGTGCTTCATGTTCAAAAAGGAATTAAACTGTCACTAGCACTCAGCTCGATTTACCAGTTCATCCTGTATACACTTATGCCAGTCATATATTACACAAGCGAAATGCTCAAGCCCAAAAGAATTTGTGTCATACGCTATACAGGTCAACTGAGCACTTTTATATTTTTAAGTAACAAGTTAAGAATCTAACACGTACTCGACTGTATTATCTGCTATAGCAATTACAAGAAAATTAAGAAATAGACGCAATTTATAGGAAAATTAGGGCAGGAAAAATGAACAAAAGAATTTTACCTACATTTCTAGAAACTTTATCGAAAACATATTTCTTACTAACAATTATTTTCTTACAATTATAAAAAAGGAGGATGGCATCCACGCTATCGACTCTATGATTATTGATTGAAAATATTTGGTTATTTTTTAACTGCGGAACACCTAAATATTTCCAACATTCGCAGCAAAATTTCCCTGTATAGTTTTGCACACTTGGGCAAATATCAAAATCGCTTTACTTTTCACTCAGTTCACTACATTAATATCGCAAACCCCGTCATTCATTACACAAACGTGCTGCGCAGTACAATACTCAAAATGTGTAGTGCATGACAGACATGACGAAGGCGGATTAATAATTTGCTTCTAATACTGAAATAAAATAGCACAAAATATAACAATAATTAATATATTTTATTATTTGGAACATAATAAATAGTAAACGATTTCAATACAAACCCAAATATTTCTGTATAATACAAGATTAATTTCTAGCATCACTTTCACAAGAAAAATAAATTGTAATGAAGGCTAGTTTCCTTTTATACTGATATTACTCCCGCATTAGTATGTATTCGAACTCACTGAAGAAGTAATTGCTTTTATAGAGCCTAGTAGAGAAAAGGACCCGAAATAAATTCTACGTAAAATGTAAAATATCCAGGTTATGAAAATCGAATGACTGTCATTTCCATTATGTCTTTGGGTCAAGGGGCTGAACAGATTCGTTTCAGGATTAACAAACATATCGTTAAGCAAAATTGCCATACCAGGGTTGAGAAAACTTAACAAGAGAAACGTTAGGCTGTGCTTAAAAAATACCATACAACAGCTGTCCCTAATTTAATCATTTTTAAAATGTTATGTGTCGAATAGTTTTTCTAACCGCTGTACATCACGCATCTTACATTAAAGTTAACATTGATATTTTGCTTTATTTTAAAAAGCAAAGTATTGATTTATTACCGGCGGGCAATTGCTTCTCTTATTACTTTACACACACATACGCTATTGAAATGGCAAATGGAAAAGAAATGTATTGTCATATTCATTTAAACATCATAAAAAAATGTCTCTTTCGAGAAAGGCGTGAGTATAACATGAAGTGTTAATAATATTCCACAGGGTGTTTTTATAACATGAGTTATAATTAAATCTGTTATATATTCACATGAACGAGGAAATAACTTTTAATAATGTTTCGATACATTAATAATAATAATGTTAGGACACATTTTGTATCCTACGCGTCACACTAGAAAATTTATACGAAAACCAATACATCGCCGATATTATAGATGTTTCAGAGGCGATAATAAAACTGAAATACTTTATATTTAATAACCACTTTTACAATCGTCATGAAAGTTTTCATACAACAACTCGAATTACCACATGTAAAAATACTGCTGAAAACACAAAATAACTCATTACTGTAGATACGTAGATGACATCATATGCATGCTTGAACAAGACAACGTCGAACAAATTCTAGCAGATTTAAACACAATCGATAATAATATTACATACACAATAGAAAAAATTTGCATTATCTTAACATCACAATAATACGAGGAACTGACTGTTTCATATTTGACATCTATAGAAAGCCAACTACGGAAGACACTACTATCCACATCATCTCGAACCATCCTACCCAGAATTTAGACATATGATATATAGACTTACTTCAGATAAGTATAACAAAGAACTCGATACAATTTACACCATAGCTAAAAATAAAGGCTACAAACCCACTGCTATCAACAAACTTCTTAGACAATACAACACTAAAAACAGGACTAGAGAAGGTAAAGAGCCAACCGATACAACACGACGGCACACCTTTACTTACATAGGACAAGAAATTTATAGACTAACTAACCTTTTTAACAAAGAAGATTTACTCACAGCATTAAAAATCGGCAATACTCTGAGACCTAATCTCAGGACAACGACAGAAACAATTGAAAAAATTTGTTCCAGCGGAGTATACAGTATACATGCTTATATAGGGCAAACTGGACGAACACTACAAACAAAATTCACAGAACACAGCTACTCATACAAACGAAAAAGAGAAGCCTCCAATTTTGCATTACACCTTGACAATCGAGGACACATACCAAGAGAAATAGATGAGTATATGACATTACTACATCCCAGCAAAAAAGGACGAAGACTAGACATTCTTGAAAACATGCAAATCTACAAAACATAAACTTTTAACAGTGACATTACAAAAGAACAGATAAACACGACCTCAGACACAATACTCACATCACTACTGATACACTCGAACAAACAGAAAACACCCTCAGACGGACACACGTTCCTAGACAACGATAAAAGACAGAGATAGTGAATAGTTTTGCATAAAGTGCCATCTGGCTGGCATTTTACCTACATGAGTAAATACAACCTTAATAAAAGAACTATCTTAACGCGAACACTGACTATCTATCTGAACTATCTAAACGCGAACACAGAAAAACGGCTTGAAAATGATGTCTTCACATGGAAAGCGCTCGCCGTTTATACCGAACAAACAGCCAGAAACGACAGAAAAAAAAAATGAAAACAATAATTAAAGCTGTTGTGTGGTATTTTTAGAGTACAGCCTGACGCTTTTCTTGTTAAGTTTCCTCTACTCATGTATGGCAATTTTGCTTAGCGCCATGCTTGTTAATCCTAAAATGAGTCTGTTCAGCCTCTTTACCCAAAGATTTGCATTATATCTACGGTTATACGGCCTTCATTTTCTGGTATTTTACCTAACATTTTACGTAGAATTTATTTCGGGTCCTTCTCTCTATTAGGCTCTATAAAACCAATTGCTTCTTCAGCGAGCTCGAATAGAAATGTGTCGACCGTAAATGCACACAAGCGTTACATATAAATTTGGGAGTAATCTCTTGCGAAAGTGATGCTAGAAATTCATCTCGTATTATAGGGAAATATTTGGGTTCGTATTGGAATCGTTTACTATTATGTTTTAAATAATAAAATATAATCCTAATTTTTAAATTAATTGTTGCCACTTTTTGGTGCTATTCTATTTTAGTATTATACCCCAATAAATAATTAATTATCCTGCTTTTGTTGATGTACAATTTAATTTCTCAAAAAAATAAAAAAAATACATTTATATTATTGAGTTATTCCGTTAATTAAAAAAATGGGAATATTTAGATCTGGATCACTGCATTTGTCATCAGCATTTTTTGTCTACTTTAGGTTCTGTGTGTAGTAAACATAATCTTTTAACCGATTTTGGAATTAATAAATTTTATAATTTAATCGTTGTTCGCTTTGTTGACTGTCACATATATTTAAACTTTCTGCTAACTGTCGGTTTAGTGACGCATTCAATTTTTCACATTGAGTGCGCGGTGTGATATGAAAGTGTTAGTTAACCTACAGCACTTTCAATATTTTAATTTCATTCACATTCAGTCTGTTCGCAGACTGAGTTTTCGTTTCACCACTTTCGAAATGGTTTAAATAATTTCATTGCCTTGGAAGCTATTTTATTACAATCATTGTAAGGCGCGTCGTAATGAAATAACACCACCAAGAAAATATATTTTATTTGGAAATGACTGAAAGATAAATTAATTCGCTTCAAGTCACGTTAAAATAAGTTTAATATTTTTACGGCATGTCCGAAACTGGCTTCGATTAACTAAATGTGTTTGATTTGCTGACCTTAAGCCACGTGCAATGATTCTTTCCAACTGCGGTGTCTCTAATATCAAACTGCATATAAATTGAACACAACGGCGAAATGGGCGAATTTATGATTTCTCCTTGAGCCGGGTAATCAGCAATTTCGAATAAATATGGGTTGATGATGACGTGTAACCATAAACCTTAACATCCCCTCTTCCCTCCCGGGGGTACATTTATCAAACTTTATGAATTACTCAACCATCTAGACTTGTGCTGCTGGGGGTATAATGGAGCCCAGTCCCTTGAAGGCAAGCAGGGTGTCAACTGGAAGCTCCACGGAAGCCCGGAAGTAAGCCCCAGAGTTCCGCTAATTGCCTATTTAGCCTTTTAGCTGTTTCTTTGACTGATTATTGAGGTTGGCCCTTCGGGAGTATCGTGGTGGTTGTGGTTTTGCGGCCCCGCATGAATTTGATTATCGGGGCCAGGATCATCTCGCCTTTAATAACACCAACGGGTGAATGATCTGGATCCAGTGAGCATGCTAGTCATGTGTTCTGGACCAGCTCTTCAGCAAGGAGTAGTGGTTTGCAACTAAATTGCAACTAGGAATGACCTGTTGCTAAAATTAGTCCTCGGTTTCCTAGAGCTTGAATGACGTTGCTTTTGATTCCCAGTAGTTTAACCACCATCTGATTAGGGCTTACGGCCAGGTGCAGATGTAAATCTTATCACGAAAAAAAAACTTTACCATACAGTCACTTTCTTTAAATGTAATAATTTTTCGAAGAATGCTTGTGGATTTTGTGAGCCTCATATGCGACAACTTTGTGTGTTTACATAACAGTCAATTCACAAACGTTCGACTTAAAGATGAAGATGATAAATGAACAATGTTGTGCAATGTGCTACTAGTAATTCTCAAGTTTTGCGAGCTGATGTTCCAGACTCATTATCAACACTTTCCTGTACAGCGGCTATATTTCCATTACTAAGGCCGCTACGAGAGTTTTGTTTTCGTCTATCGTTAGCTATAAGACCATGATCCTCGAATTTAGGGACCAAATTTCAGCGTTCTCAGAAGGAGCCTGACTATAAGGAAGATCTGCTCGAATTTTAGGAAGTGATGCACTAAAATGTTCACCATTTATTTTCCCTATTAAAATTCTTAGCTCAAGGGTATAACGTTCCATGCTTAAAATTTCTCAACTCTCTACTAAATAAATGTTAAACGATGACCGCGCAATTCTTAACATTTAATCATTTTACAGACAACTTACTTCCTAACTTCAAATTTGCCCACCCGATGCTGTTTGTACTGTTGTAAAAACACCACCCTTTGAAACTCCCTATAAACTCAGACAATGCATCGTTATTTCCTATTGTTATTTGTTGAGCCTCTTTTTAATGGCATGCGTAAAATAATTTAAATTTTTTGGGGGAGTCTTTGGGCAAAGTGTAGGAATTTGTCTGCCTGTGGTTTGTTTTGTGCAGAGAATGAAGGTAATGAAGTGCTTTTACTAAATCTTAACATTTATTCTTAATTTACTTTCTAGTGAAAAAACACATAATTGTACAAGTATTTAATAAATTAATGAAATTCTAAACTTGTTTTATTTTCTAGATTAGATTTAATTTACCAAAACGTACACAATGGCTTCTGGCGGGTTATCGTGTGTAAAATTTATAACATTTTTTTGGAATCTCTTATTTGCCGTAAGTAATTACGATTTGAGTTTTTCAATCGTGTTAACCGTATGAAAATTGTTTAATTTAAAATATTACAGCTATCGGGAATATTGATTTTGTTAGTGGGTGCTATGGTACAGTTCAATTATGCTCACTATTCAGAGTTCGTAAGTGAACATATTTGGACAGCTCCCATAATACTGATGATTGTTGGTGCTGCTATTGCCTTTATCTGTTTTTTGGGCTGTTGTGGTGCTTTAAATGAAAACAGTTGCATGATTTTATCTTTCGCCATATTGGCCCTAATTGTATTTTTCTTTGAGATTGCTTTGGGACTAGCTGGCTACTACAAACACACCGGTCTAAAAGAGATCATGATAACGCAATTTAACAATACAATGAAATATTACAATAGTCGGGAGGATTACCGTGATGGTTGGACTTTATTGCAGACAGAGGTTTGTTTGTTGCATTGTTTCGTAGGCTTAATTTTTATTAATTATTCTATTGTCTATTTTTACAGTTGGATTGCTGTGGTACATACGGACCCAATGACTGGGAGACTATTTTCTCAGATAAAACTATACCATCATCATGCTGTCCCGTCATCAATCTTAACGAAGCTGAAGTATGCACCCTTGCCCATGCCAACACATCAGGTTGTTACCATAAACTATTGAAACTTTTAGATTCAAAGACCCTTGTGTTAGCTGGCGTTGTTTTGGGAGTTGCTGGCATTCAGGCAAGTTTTACAAAAGTCATTTTACAAGACCTTCAGTTATGAAAAACGAAAGATATACCTTCTCCAAATTCTTTCACTGCAGTCTTTTAAGTTCAGAGTTTCTAAATTTTCTAGGCATTATTAAAAAACACTTCCTGAAGCTTTTAATAGTCGGATTAATTTATCAAGCAGCAAATTAATTTATCATGCTATCTGCTTCCGATATTATTAAACCTTTGTTATCATTTTTTGTTGCCTACGGGTCGTTAAATCAGAAACAACTTAACAGTGCTCGTGGAATAAATTTAAAAGTTCCACGTATAGTGGCTCACATCGAAAGTGAAGCAACTAATTAGAGAAAAGTTCCGCAGCTTTAAAATAAATAATAAGTAAAGTTTTGCAAAATATTTCAATAAAATTAGTAAAGTAACAAAACAAAAAAAAATATGTACTTCAGCCTTAAGACAATAAAAATAGGAAAAAAAACTCAAGAAAACCGTCTTGGAATAGATCCCACTAATGCTTTGCACAAATAAGGTGCTATTTATTTATTTTATTTTATTTATTATTCCATTCCCCCTGTAATGCGGCCCTAAGCTGGATTTTACTACTGCACAATCTGTTTTGCAAAATTCGTCCCATAAGTGCTCGATTAAGTTTCGTAGCAAGCTTTGTGCATTAAGTAAAGCCCAGAGTTCCGCTAATTGCCTCTTTAGCCCTTTAGTTGTTTCTCTGACTGATGAAGGAGGTTGGCCCTCCGGAAGTATCGTAGTGGTTGTGGTTTTGCGGCCCCAGCATGAACTGATTTAAGTGGGGCAGGATCATCTCGCCTTTAATAACACCAACGGGTGAATGATCTCTATCCACTGAGCATGCTAGTCATGTGTTCTGGACCAGGAGTTTGATAGTCTCTAGCTCTTCAGCAAGGATTAGTGGTTTGCAACCCTGTTTTGGAACCACTGAAATTGCAACTAGGAAAGACCTATTCCTTGAATTAGTCCTCGGCTTCCTAGGACGTGAATGACGTTGCTTTTCATTGCCAGTGGTTTGACCACCATCTGATTAAGGCTTACGGCCAGGTGCAGATGTAAATCTTATCACGAAATCACGTAATATCCCTCCGGGGTCACGTAGTTTTGATAGATCTTTTCCCCATCTGGACATGTGCCTTAGGAGGTAAAAGGCGCCTGTTAAAAAGTTAACATCCAAATTATTGTCCTAGTTGCGCTTGCAACAGGACTAGGAGTTGAATAGTTTCCAACGGCGGCACGACTCTGCTACCGTTCACTCGAAAATTGCACCTAGTGTGGGCGTGGGTGGCCGCTTTCCTATACCCAGTGGTAAGACCACTATCAAACTATGATATCGTGTTGATTTGCTTTTATTAAGAATACTTGCGATTTCTCTTTGAGTTTTATTATCTAATAGTTCTTGCTCTTCCAAAGAACGCAGCATTACAACAATAATTTAAAAACATTTTCACACTACGAAACCAAATATCCAACTGACCGCTTGTAATTAATAAATAATAAGAAATGAACGGTAGTTGAAATTAATTTTTTTGCTTTGCCCGATTTTTAATGTGACCATAATTTTAGAATTTTTTTAAATTAGTTTTTTTTTTAATTCCCATGTTGGATAATTCCTGCCAATGTTCTTACTGCAAAATTTGTTTGTGTTGTAAATGCTAAATTAAAAGTATTTAAAAGTTTTGTAAAAATAATAATCTATGACTTTAAAATCTACCAATGATTTGCCCGACTTTTAATGTGTATGTATGTCGATATAGCTTCAAATAAATATGCGCGATTTAAGAGATTCGATTGAGCCTAATATAATTTTTTCGAAACTTACTAAAGTGTCTCAACAAGAAAAATAAAGAAGTAAGTTTTATTTAAACTTAACTTTAATTTTACTTTTATCTCTATACAAACACATACAAAGTGGATTAAATTTATCATCATCATCAAGGTTTTATTTTAAATAACAATATTATTAATACCAAGGTATCACACGTTCCAATTCATGTCAAGTCTTCTTCACTAAAGAGATCTATAAATTATGGTATTCTCCTAGATCAATAATATTAATTCCTTAAAGACAAATATTGAAAACCTTCTTCCGTTAGATGGTCAATCGTATAATTTGAAATTTAATATTTTTGTTTTAATAACGGTTCAACAGACAAATTAAAGTCATCTATAAAAATGTACAGAAAGGCTCACATTTCTAAAAGTTACCAATACGCTGCGAAAAAATTTAAGGTTAGGAAGTAAATTGGGTTAAAACATACACTTTTTTGACTATTTCAGCTTAATTGATGTCATTGTAAAGTTAAAGAATGGGAATTAATTATAGAATATGATATCGGGGAAATATCAGTCTGTGGCAAGTCAGCAGGAAGCCACTCATTTCACAAAATTTTGTAGCATATTTTGCAACAAAGCTTCGCTTATCTCATCATTGTAGCACCGAATTTTAACTTTTACAGTGTCAGTTGTGTGTTGGTTGTTTACGTAAACCAGTTCTTTTAAATATTCCCAGAAAAAATAATCCAGCATCGGGTGTGCAAACTGCCTCTAGTGATACTTAATTATTGCAGACGTTTCATTCTTTACTGTGCAGCGACTATGTTTGCATACTTAGCGATTAACTTATTCTCGGAAGGAGCGTGATTACGAGGAAAAGCTTCCCGAATTTTAAGAAGTGGTATAATGAAATTTTGACAATTAATATTCTTTGCTCAAGATTGTAACGTTTCATTTTTAAAATTTCTCAACTTTTTACTAAATCAATTTTAAAGGATGACAGCTCAATTTTTGACATTAATTCATATGACAGGCAATTTACTTCCCAACCTCAGTTAGGAACAGTTTTAATTTCACTTCCCCAGTCACTGCCTACGAATCATCATTATTTATTTATTTGAAATCTTCCCACTTGTTTGGCTGATTCAAAATATTATCTATGCAGAGATACCCTTTATTTTTTACATACTGTGTAATTTTTAAATGCCCATCTTTTAATTTTAAATTTTGCATTTTTACTTCCTACAGTTTGTCTGCCTGCAATGGTTTAAAAATAATACCAAATAGGTGAATGTGATGCCTCTATGCGAAAACGCTTTGATTTTTAATTTTACCCATTTAAAGAATATGGTTGTACATAGTCTGTGTATACAACAAGTATCAGTTTAAAATATAAAATATAACAATTTTGTTTCTATGGAAACATCTTTTAATTTGCAATTTTATTCGTGTTTTTAATACTTGTCCATAAATGTTTTGCAAAATAAGATATTTTTAAAGGGGGTAACCTTTAATTATATTTAAATATTTGTTGTTGTAGCAACTTAAACAGTTAAGATCCTTGCTGTAGGTTCATTTTGTCGCATATAACTAATACATTCATTAACATCTCTCACTCATTTATTTTCAGGTTCTTACAATCGTGTTTGCCTGCTGTCTTTACCGGTCATTTTGAATAGTTTGAAATATATAGTCAAGATCCTTTATGCCGCATTTAAAACTGAAGTCTGCATTTCTTTTCGACCAAACCTGATTTTCGTAAATTATGGAGAATAAAACATATTTTTTATTAGGGTTTTTATATACAAAACTAAAAAGATAATTAATATAAGTTTTTTTTAAGGAATTTAATATATAAATTAACTAGAATTTCACTTACACAGACATTTAAATAAAACTAAAAGAGAAAACGAAATCGCCGTAGATTTTAAATCCATATAAAGGATTCACTGTTACGTTCTTGTAACATATTAACATTATTTTTATTTATGTATTTATATGTATGAATTATGTATATGAAGGTACTTGTATTTTCCTTTCATTTATTCGCAATTTATTGTTAATTTTATTTTAGTTTAAGTACGAATATATTCTTTATACTTGCACTTTAAGATACACAATGTCTTTGAACTTCTTAGATGGAAGACACAAGTATTTAAATACAAATACAAATAAATCCTGCAACCCTGCCCTACATTTTACTTTTATTACACCATAGAAATGTGTTGTACCACGTTTTGCTACCAAATCTTTGTAATCTGTTTTTATTTTTCTCTATTATATGTCTTCTGTATTATTTATTCCTGTGAAGTATGTCGTTATATTAAAGGATTTTGTTGTTGCAGCCTTTTTATAACGGAATTGAAAAAAATTAATCTGACATACACACAGTGACATACTCACAATTTTGTTATTTCTTTTACTTAATTTTAAGACGACTTAAAAGTTTTAAAACATAAATTTATTTATAAAATATTTTAAACTCTATAATAATCAAACATGTATTCTTAAAGCTAGCTCCCAGCAAATTTTAAAGCAAAAATCATTTAAACGTACAGTGGCATTGTTTTAAAGCTTTTAAATGCAACAATAATGGGAACTTACAAAAAAAATTAGTTTACTTCAAAAACAAAAATGCAACAGTTTAAAAAACATAATTATTTAATTTATTGCAAAAATGTAAATTTCAATATATTAAAACTAAAAAAACTAAAAATACTTCTTATTTTATCTCACAGCTTATTTATTGCAGTTACATATGGTTTTGATCAACTCGAAATTAAAACTGGCAAATGAAAAATTTCATATTTATAGTCACTATTATCTATAACAGATTTCATGCGGTTTGGCGTAGATACGATCAGTTTTTGTGTCACTCTCGGGAAAATATTCGCTCACTCCCTCACTAGCGCTTCTTTTAGATCGTTTCTGCTAGAAATTTTGTGTTTTCGTATATTATTTTCTAAAGTTGACGACGAATTTTCTATTACATTAAGGTCTGGTGACTGTGGTGGTGTTGTCATCAAATGTGAGCAGTTCTATATATTAATCCAGTTTTCACAATGCCAGATTTGTGTTTTGGATCATTATCTTGGTAAAACCGAAAATCTGATCGTATTTTCAGTTTCGTTGCGCTCTGCAAAAAGTTGAATTTGGAGATAATTAAATTTGTCTGTTAATATGTCTGCATAGTTTATTCTTCGGCCTATCTTTCGTTCAACTCCGCCATGAAAATCATGTTGGTGTGGAACACGGCGAACAGTTTCGGAGCAACATTGTTTGCCCAGATCAGCTGTAACTTCAGAAGCCAGCTTTGGAGCTGAAAGCTTTTGGTTTGCCTTCATTTTCCTCAAAATATATTGCTCGTCCTGCTCATTAAATATTTTATTCGGTACCTTCCTGCCTTTGTTATGACCCCGATCTTAATGGATGAAATGCTCATTGATTTTTTGGACTGCAGAAGAATTAATATTAACCATTTCTGCTATTTTTCGTTGTGAGCGGCAATTTTTGAAATAGTTTCAAACCAATTCTCTTTGCTCTAAAGTAGTACGCGGACTCATTTGAATTTTTGTAAGTTAACATTGCATCCATGCAACAATTCAACACTGCTAGAAGTAGAAATACGAAATACTGTATCGTTACAGTAAACATTTATTGCTGAAAATAAGCTGTGAGATGAAAAAAGATTATTTTTTTATTTTCATACTTTCAAGAGGTAAAAATGCCAGAAATGGTTTTTGTTTGCTAAACAACAACGTTTTTTCTTTTAAATAAAACCAAATTCTTTTCCAAGTTACCTTTAGTTGTGCTTTAAAAGAGCTCTAAAAACAAAATCTTTCACTGCATAAAATAAGCTGTGAGCCACTGTAGATGACTTAAGTATTGAGTAGCGCTAAACAACAATTTTTTGCCTTCTAACTTTTATTCGAACAAATATTTTTTGTCATTAAGAAATTTTCAAAGATATTGAATCTATCTTTTTTATACACTTCGATACAGATAGAAACGTTTATTTTTATTCTTTTTGTAATTTCTTAAATATTTCAATTCCGAATTCTTCTGCATGCCCCTGTTAATATGGAAATTGGATCTAACATTGCAAAAAGATAGTAATGGAATTTTAAAAAAATACGATGAATTCCTTCCCTGGAGTTTTTGCTTTTAAGCTTGTTTAGTCATTTCGAAAACGGAAAATTTTAAAAGAAATTCAAACACCACGTAAAATGTTTGCTTTAATTTTTGAAATATTGTAAAATTTCTGCCATTTAAAATAAAAATGACCAAATTTCTAAAATTCCTTAAAACTCGGTAAAATAATTGGTCAAAATACTGTGTTTTGATTCAATTTTTTAATTTTACAATAATTTATATTTTGACAAATTATTTGAAATTTCAATAAAAATAGCAAATTCACTAAATAAGAAAATAAGTAAAATTTTTATTAAAATTCTTTTATAATTTTCTCATTTGTATATTTTTTTTTCTAAATTAATCTTCTGCTTTGCAGTTTCAATAGAAATTATTTTTAGATTTGTTTAAAATTGATTCTTCTCAATATCAAGTATAACCTATCACATTTTGAATCGATCATCTAACGCTTTCTATTATGTATCTATAAGGCAACATCGTACTATTTTTGAATATTCGAATTTTTCGAAATGAAATAGTACAGTTTTTGCTTTGTCACTTCTTCAAAAAAAAAGCACATGGCAAAAATTTGCCCTCGACATCATTACAAATTTCCAAAATTTTAGAGGATTTTCGAACATTTCGGTTAACATCGTTAATACATATTAAGGATTCTATATACAAAAGAATAATAATAATAATATTAAATAAAAATAAAACATTAAAATTAAATGAAGTACATACATTAAAATGTTGTTTGCGTTTGTTAAAAACCTGTTCGACCCGTGTATATTTGTTACCCAATTATTCTGTTTTTTGTGTTTATTAACACTATGCCAACCATTGTCGGTGTCTGTCTTACAATTTAAGGGCTTTGTTAAAGGTAAATTAATTATTTGCAACATTTCCAATCTCTTTCTATAATCCTACTTTTCTTGTAATATTCCCACCCTCTCAAAATTAGGCCTGTAACCAACCAAAGTGTAGTGGGCAGTAAGTGCTGTTATTTGTCTTATTGCCTTACCCACAGCCCTTAAATTGGATTTGTGAGATGAGATTTGAAAAAGTATATAGTAACCCTCGATGCGTTATTTTAGCCGAAAAGTTTTGGCTGAAAACTAAGAATTCAAGGATGAAAATTGTGTGAAATAACTTTGGCTATTCTCTATTTTTGACCTGCAATTTAAGAATACAAATAATAAGAATATATCATTTGGTTCGCGTGCTGAACAAAGTTATTGTTATTGTTTTTATTTGTTTAATTAACGAATTTAGTTTAATATTAAGCACCACTTGCACCATAAACAAAATAAAATAACTTTAATTTTTATTTAAATGCAATCAAATACTTAGAAACGTTTTAGGTTTTTTATTAAAAGAATCTGTAAGTTAAAATTATTTTCTTAATCAATAATTCGCCAATATAAGGCGATATAGTCACGATCAAATGCTTAATTGCAATCTGGTAATACGTTTGAAGGATGCTTGGCCGTACATATGCTATATGATCTGTTAAGCATTTATTTTAAGCTTGATTATATGCTCTGAACATTGTGTTTTTGGTAGCGCAAATTATAAAATAATAATTTTGTAAAATCGTAAAGAGTAATTTTAGGTGTTTGTTTCTATAGTCCTATGAAATTCGAATTTGCTCATCTTTTAAATCACTGCCCCTATATTTTACAATCCTTTCATTTCAAAGTGCAGGCAATTGCGTTTGTCACAGAAGCCGATGTTATCAAAATTGTATTTGAGACCTGCAATAAAATACTTTGCTGTCATTAAATCCAATGTTATTGGTTTTATGTCGGTGTTTTCGATGCCACATAAATCAATCGTTCCTGTCGTTTTTTTGTATTCTAATTAAACCAATTAACTTTAAGCTGCCAGTTTTAATTTTTTCGAAGACGTATTGGTTTGGAAAAACTTAACTTAATTTATTTTTTTTTATAAAAATAAATGGTTGCAACTTCATAATCCTGAAGTTTATTAAAAAAATATCCTGATATACCCAAAGGCTTCATAAAACGGGATAAGCAAACAAGATTCCTTTTGGCTGCAGTGGACTGAATCACTAAATAGAACAGGTCCACCTCAATATATGGCTGGAATAAGGCAAACACTCTTCTTTTTACAACAACAATAGTAATTTTATTTTATTTTTATTTCAAACGAAAATTTTATTTTTATTTTATTAAAAAATTAATGTTCAAATTTATAACAGCCAGCTGCTTCTAAAATCGATTTTGTTTTCATTCGAAAATAGTAAAACCGACTAGTTTCACGACATCAAATGAAATCGATACTAAACAAAATCGACTTGGATTATGTAACAAGCCTGAATGATCGAAAACGTTAATCAATATCAAAGTTAATTTTTCTTCATGCATTTAGAGTAATCGCACGTATTTTCAGAACAACCACAATAAACACATCAAAGTGTGAAATCAGGCATTCTGAAATACATTATTTTGGTTTTTTTTATACAGCATTGTTGCTTGACGAGTATTTTGACGTGTCTAGGTTAAACTGAAAAAACATTTTCCCTGATATCCCCTCGCCAAAAGAAATATTTTTTTTTTAAATACAGCAACACGTTAACAAGCAAAAGCAGAAAATATATATTGAAACAACAAATTAAATAATTTTCAACCAAAATTTTATTAAAAACATTTTTTAAGAAAAAAAATATGTTTTTAAAATTTTAATTATTTTTTGTTTTTTTTATTTAAAATTATAATTAAAATTTTTATCACATACTTTACTATCATTCACATAACTAAATCACAATGCAGTTTAATATTTAATAATAATAAAACAAAAAATAATAAATAAAATATTAACAATAATAAAATAATAAAAGGACTTGCTATAACTAATATTACTTTCTTTGATTCTAATTATTTATTATATATTCGTATGTATGTGTGTTATAATTTTTTATATAAAATTTTACAAAATATATACTTTTTGCATAAGTGTTTCTTCTATGAATATTCGAATATAAGATGTTTTAGCAACAATTACTTTTTTACAACTGTTCTAAAAATTGTATACCCTCTTTTTAATACTAAAGAAAATAAAACTAAAGAAATTGCAATAAATTCAATATTATAATAAGTTTGATAAAAAACAATGTAAGCATTATTATTATTGTTGAAATATTTACAGTTTTTGTTACAAGTGATAAATTTACTATAAAATTTAAAAATACTTAAACTTTTTTCTGGTGTCAGAATTAATTCTTGAAAAGTAAATTCTCCAAAGTTCACCCAAATTTGAACAAAGTTAACTATCAGCCCAATCATGAATAAAAATTCCGCGTGAGTTTTCTCCCTTTTCCCTTTTCTTCTATTAGCTGTGTTCCCGTACTTTTTGGGTAAAGTTTGGGCAAAGGAGAGTTATGAAAAAACACTCTCAATTAGAGACTAAAACGTTTAAAAGTACGGGAATACTAAAAACCAAAATTTTAGCCCGAAATAAAATGTCAAAATTGTTTACTTGTTTTATGTCCATGGAAATAAATGCATATATACATATATATCTCATTAGGATGTTTTTTATACAAGATATATAAGTACATACATACATAAATAAAAAATTCAAGCATTTACTTGCATTTTTCAACATTCTTCAATAAAAAGTTTTATTTCAGTTTTCTAAAAAAAACTTGTTGACAATTTTTATTGTTTATTTTATGCAACAGCTGATTGATTTACAATCTTACCAAAACAGCCCGAAGAAAAAGTGCGGGCTGTTTTGGGCAGAAAGAAGAAGAATATTATTCTCTCAAATTCTCCCTCACTTGCCCAAACTTTGTGTACGGGAACGCTTTTGGGCAAATTTGGGAACCCGCGGGCTCCCAAAGTAGAGTACGGGAACAAATCTATTATGTATAAATATTTTCCCTTTTTTTCAACTTCGGAAAGAGAAAAAAATTCGGCGGGGAAAAAAGTAGGTATCATAAATAAAAAAAAAGGGAGAAAACATTGCTATTTCTCAAGTTTTTTTCCACCTGCTATATAGAAGGGAGTTTGCACAAAAATGTGCATAAGTAATAATGTTTGATTTAAAAATTTTTTTTGGTTTTATAATTTTTGTTTTTAGGTCAAAAAAGACAAATAAACAGGAAATGCAGCACATAGATTATGACTAGATTATTTGTGACGCAGCATTTGCTTACCATAATGGAAGCTAACGCAGATATAGCGTGCGGGTTTTTTAAAGGTAACAAAGAGGCACTCCAAAAATTTTTGTAAAAAAACGCATTTTTTTATATTTTTCTTTTTATATTTTCTTTTATTTAATTAAATTAAAAATAAATTTCTCCGAACGTTTGTAAATAAATAAAAAATCTGAAGTTACACACAAAAAAAGGAATAAACAAAACAGTTGGTTATAAATCTCAATGATGCCACTTTTTAATTTTTTTTGGTTCCTGCGGAATTTGTGATTGGAGGAATTTTTTCTCGAGAAAATTACTTTCCGTGAAAAAGAAAGAAATTCCTAGGGAATATTCGTGATTGGGCTGTATATCTCCTAATTTTTTTTGGCGAGGCAGGGTTTAAAATGCCTTCGCACTTACAGTGGCCGCCGTCAACTCCTTCGAGTGGTAAATCCGTTAAAACAATCCCTCTCCTTATCTGGAGTAATTTCCCTTCCCGGAACGGCTCTTGGCAATACTTCGGGAAGAGAGCCAGCTATGTATCTACCGGTGTGACCTGATCCTATCGTAGTGCATTGAGGTCTTTCATTTTTCTCCGCAGGACTTATTCGATGTAATTTCTTACTACATTCCAATTCTCCTCGCACTCAAGCATCACTTCCGCAGAATTAAATTCGCCAATCCGCTCCCCGACTGCACTTCTCTCAGCGTGCCATAAAACAAACGTACATAGCCAAGGAAAAATTACTTTTTATATAAAAAAGCTGTTTGCTTAGCTCAACTAAATGGGAATAAACTAAAAGGTTCTTAGGAAAGCTTGCGTTACGTTATGTTACGTCAAATGTCATTTGCTTGAACAAAGTAAGAAACAGGTCGCACATTGCACACAGAAATAGCTGATAACTTTGTGTTATTCATTGGAGAGTAAGAGGAGAAATAGCATTTCATTATTTCTTTTTAAAATTTTTTTTCATTTCTTTTCCATTTTTAACCAAAAAAATAAAATTAAATTATGAATTATAATGTTATGTTTAAATCTCATAACCAGACAAGAAATGGGCGACAATGAGAGTACGATGATGAGAGCTTTTACTAGATTTAATGTCAAATAAGAAGCCAAAAGAATGCAAAATCGATCGATTTAGACGTTAAAGTGGTAAGTGTATGTATAAACATAAATAGATCGTTTACATAAATCGAGTTATTTAAATTTAATTTAAATTATAACTCTAAAGTGTTATGTGTAATAACTTTGCCAAAAAGAATTTAATAAACTAAACGTTTATTAAAGAAACAATAACAATATTTTAAAAAGCAATAAAATCAGCAATCAGGTTGGTGTCTACGCTAGTACAAGCTAATCTCTACACACGTTACGTCCCAAGAGTTGGTAAAGACATACACTTTGTCGGTAAGACAGTGAACACCAAAAAACCGATTGCAGTATGCAAAGTCTGTATGTGCAGCAAATCAGGTAAATGATTGTTAATTCGTACGCGTTAAATGGTTACAAATATTTTAATCTATTTTGTTTAAACACAAGGAATATTTTTAGTATGTTTTTTAAATATCAACTAAATTAAATTTTAGTTAACTATCTTCCTCAATGTTTCACTTATTTATGTATATAATCAATACCTTTTTGATGAAGATATTTGCCATGTTCAGATAATACTGCAATTAAATTTAGAAAATTGAAAAAAGCTTGCAATACTTGAATGTAACTGCAATTAGAAACTGTGCAATGAAGTACAACATATAATTCATATCTTCCGACGCATAAACTTATTCAACACAGTAGGTTGCGAGACTACAATTTCCGCCAACTAAGTTTACCGCCGTGTAGACAGGTAAATGCATCATAAATATCTGATATTCTTAGTTTCTGTTTCACTATAAATACTACAAAATCCATATCCATATCTTTCATCTGAAATTTATTAATAATATAAACGTATAATTAAAATAAAAATTAAATACTTTCAGAGCACAATAACGGAAATCTACAATTGAAATGAAAACTTGAAAAGTATGAAGAGCTGCTTTAGTATTTCAGAGGTGCCACTTTTAAAATGTTTCCAGCGTTTTTTTAAACAATATGAAAATCTACCAAACAAGCTATTAAGGAGTAAAGAAAACTTGTTGATTGGACAGATAATTTGTTCGTCCGAATAGCTAATTTTTGAATAAATAAATAAAATAAATCAACGAACAGAAGTTACTTAACTATGAATTAAACTTTTTGAAAAACTTACCAAAGTCTCTACAATTATGCTCAAAAAATATAACTTGTCTTTGAATACTTTTTATAAGCCACTAGTATTTTTTATAAGCTAACATAAACACAAAATTTTTTACTAACGCATTCTTAGAGACATAGACTTTTGAAAAAAAAAATCTGACAGGCCATGCCTCTATTACTCTATAGTTACGTTTCTACACAAATCTACATAATTGATTTTTCGTCTAGAAATAAATGCAAAATTTGAAACCTAAAATTTCGTAAGAACTATGTATAGAACTAATACATGGAAAATTTATTTTTGTGCATTTCGATTAATTCACAATAAAAAAGAAATTTAAAAGTTGTTAAGCTTAAGTTAAAGAAGCAAATGTAAAATGCTCGTGCATTCAGAACTCAAGGAAAAAACTTTAAACTTGTTGTTTTAATATAAAGAAAATGTTCTATTCAGCTGAATACTATCCCACGAAAATCTATATAAGAAATTTACTATTTCAGCCTTAAGTAATAATAATTAAAATTTTTAAATATTTTTCAATATTTCCTTATTAAACAGTCCTTGATCATCATTAATCTATTTTTTGTAGCCAACAGAAATATAAATAAATCTAAGCTGGCGGCTGCTGCATTAGTGCTTTTGTAGTCGTTTAGCTTTGGTGTCGCCAAGTTAATTGTTTCCATAAGAATATGTTTATTTTAATTTTGATTGTAGTCGTTAACCTGCTGTGTCAAATGTGTTTAAAGCATAAATCAGATCTTAAACTATTTCCCGGTAGTTTTCATTTCCTTTGTGTCTCAAAAAAGTCTCACACATTTACAAAAGCAGATCTTGCAATTTCTTTCGTAATCGTTTTTGCTTAAAGTTGGCATTAATACAGAAGTACCTTTCAGAATTCTAGAATTGCAGAAAGGAACAATTAACTGTTGTAACTTTAAAATATGTTAAAATTTGTTATTGGATTCAATTGTTTTTACGTTTAGTTAATGTCTGGCAACTCTTAACAAACAAAGACTGTTTAAATTAACGTATTAATTATACAGCCCTGTCAACTATTTACTTGTACTGACTTAAGTTCTACCGTGTTGTCATTATTTATTGTTTACAGTTTCTTTTGTGTCATTTCCACATTGTTTACTTTCATATTTCGTTTTCTGCTGGTATTTCGCTTTGTTGACATGTTATTTGTTATTAGTGTTATGTGTATTGTTGTTTTTGGTTAATACGGTTTCTTCTTTTTTATACCTTTCATGTGCTTTGGATCTGTAAGTAGTGAACGCCTGGTGGGGAGCACAAGTAATCAAAAGAAAAGAAAATAAATATACATATTTTTTTATTAACAGACATTTTTTAATGTCGAATAAAAATGAATCAGAGAACTTGATTAGTTGAGTATAGCAACTTCAAATTAAAGCAGTTCGTTAAAAGAAACCTGGGAACAAGATAAATTTATAAATTATTAAATTGTGTGCGTGGTAAAATTATATATAAAATATTAAAATAAAAGAAGCAAAAAACAAAATTCTTTTTATAAGAAAAAAAATATCCATCGTTTTTATGAAATTCGCGGAAATTTTGAAGTGAAAGAATTTGGAGCAGTTTTATTTAAGGCAACAAAGAACAACGAGATTTGCTAAAGTGAAAAAAATTTATACTTAAATTGCAAGTGGAAAAGCAATCAAGAAAAGCTTAAATAACAAATTTTACTTCCACAACTCTTGTCGACATTCATCTGCCACAATGGAGGATTTAGGTGAGTTTAATTTATTTATATTTTTAAATATATAGACAATTACATATTTTTGTTATTTATAATGGGGTGGGTGGGGTTGTTTGTATTTTTGTGCCTTTTGCAAAAGCATAAGAAGCCGGCATTTTCCTTTAACATCTTTCACATTTAATTCTATTCCACGTGAAAATTAGAGATGCTTTTCTACTGCTTCTGAATTCGTTTTAATTGCTTTAGCATCCGTCGTTTGATGTCGTCATCATCATCATCTTCATCTTCATCAGGGCTTTAAATCATTAAAACATCAGCAATAACTTTAATGAAAGTTAATTTAAATGCTCTCAAATAGCATTATATGTGTATGTAGATATTTCTTTTTGTATACTTGCTTATATACAGATAAATATTAACAACAAGAATATTTAAACACACACGTATCCATATGTATGCGTAATCTCACGTCATCTGTTTTACAGGGTGTCGAAATCAAAACATTTAAATGTGTATGAAGCCGATTTGATTGATGTCTCCGTTCTTATCATGTGCAGGTTTGCCATATTTCAAGATTTGATGATTCTGACGATTAATAAAAAAAGATCTCTCTTTGAAATTTTCGTCCTAAATGTGGCGTCTAATTAATACTTTAAAATAGTTTCTTTAATCATTAATATTTAAATTTTCATATGTTATCGCATTAAAAGTGAGTTTTGTTTTGCTTAAGCAAAATAACCAAAAACTCAGCCGACCATCATTCATTTCGCATATTCTTTTTGAAAGATAGTTTCTGCATCTATTCGTTTTATTGATCGCTTAAAGCAGGAAAAATAGGAACGTAATGTATTATTTTATCAGTTTATAACTATTAACAGCTACTGCTGCTGCAGGAAGTTCCTTTTTGGATAGAATAATTCCGGTGACGGCATGTCACAAAGTCCAGAACTAATTTCAATGACAATAAAGTATTGGCAGTTGTTATTGATGATAGGTCAGCTTAAACTTGTTATTAACAGCTGAAAACATGTCATCCGTGTTTGTGGTTTAATAAGAAGTAAATAACATAAATATTTACATAAAAATTAATGTATCCTTTTCGAATTTGTTATAAATTATTATGTTTTTTTAAATTAATTTCAATAATTTTTTAAAATATTTTTTCTTTCTTATCTGTTGACAAAATTATCTTTTACTAATGTTAAAATAAAATAAAATTCATTAAAATTATAATGATATTATTTTGGAAATTTATTTAAAAGCAGAACTTTGATTCTTGTTTATGGCGAATTATGATTTTTATTGTATTTGTGTTATCAGACTATTTATGGTTAGAATTGCGGTAATTAGGGAAGATGATTTATGCACCATTCTTAGAACATATTGAAATTTTACCACATTTTACTTTTACAATAGAGATTGAAAAGGACAGTGGAATGCCATGCCTGGCTATGAAAATTATAGGGATAATAAGAAATTAATCGCCAATTAGATGAACCGCATAAGACAGCCTTATAATTATCACTTAATCCGACCAATGAGTATTAAAATAAATACGGCCATGAATTTTATAATCAGGGTTCCCAATGTCAGCGACAGAAAATTTGTCCATAACAACCTCAACAAAGTATGGGATATATTGACAAGAAATAACTTTCCGACATATATGACGAAAAATGCTTATGAAAGGATCAAGATGAAAATGAAAATCTTCAGACTATTGACAGAATTTTTCACAGTTCTTATGTTGACAGAATTTTTCACAGTTCTTATGTTCCTGAGTTGATGGAAAGCGGAGTATTAAAACATATGGGTAATGATGAGAACACAGTATATACACATGGACCGGATAGAACGCTGAGACGGCTTTTTACATAGAAAGTAACAGAATTGGACAAGCAGAGATGTAACAATGTTGTTTACGAAATATCTTGCTACAATGATGCAGGGGAAATGTGTAAAAGGTAAACGTAGGTATTGTAGTGTACTAAAGTATTCATACAACATGCAAAGTGTATGCGAGCCGACTCATGTAGGGTATCTACATGCAGTTCTATTGTAAATATGCTAACACATTTTTGGGTGTCAATTTACATCAACACCTTGTGTTTGGCATGTGTCGGACACTTGATCACTTGACACAATTTAAATAGTTTTAATATGTTAATGATAAAATTGAGTGACTTTGTAAGCACTCAATTCTAGTTTATAAGTTAGATTTTCATAAGTAGTATATAAGCTATAGAAAATTAAATAAAGATAGACTATTATTTGATAACTTTAGCTGGCATCATATTCCTTGTTTCAATCATAGTTTCAATCTTCTGGCAGTTCCTTTGAACGCCTAATTACTAGCTGAAACCCTTACAGCTACCAAAATATAGAAAGGGCTTAGGGAACTCAACATTATAGGACCATCGAAACCCATTACATAGCGTTCCTGCCCCCACATCATTGTATGACAATCATGTCATACTATTACATGGCGATCCTGTCATACTATTACATGGCGATCCTGTCATACTATTACATGGCGATCCTATCATACTATTACATGGCGACCCTGCCATACTATTACATGGCTATGTCATACTATTACAGTATAACAAAACGAATGCTTGGAGAGAGTTTTGGAGCACAAAACGTACATTAATTGGGAATAAGGGATAACAATATTGACCCCCACATGTAAGAGAAATGGGACGTAACATAGATTTTAAGGGAGTAAAAATATGAGATAGAAAGAAAAAGATTAACAAAAGATAAAAACTTGAAGGCTTTATGATACAACAACGTATAAATACATCTATCAACACTAAAGACGACAATGATAAAACGAAACTACAATTTTAGACAGCAGTAAATTGATCGATTTTGTTTTGTGATATTAGTTTTTAAGTTTAGCTGTAATATTTTCCGTTTAAAGTATTGAAGTGAGTATTGCTTAAATTATATATTTATGTGTGTTGTATTGTGCACTATTTTATAATTTATTTAGTGATATAAAACGGAATGTTTATATCGCACTTGTAAAAATAATAAAACATCTTAACAAATTTGTCGCTAGAATCATCAATGCAAATTCCGCTAATGACGTTGGATAAAAGCTGACGAAACGTTGAGGAGAAAGTTGAAATAACTCGTTTTATTTGCATAAAATACATTAAAAATACACTAAATATACACTATTCATTCTACCATAAATCGCATGAACTTGGAATTCGGAAAAGAAATAAAAAACTGGCCTCAAGTTAAAATCGTTTTCCTTAATTAAAGGCCATATTATTGTCATTACTAAACAATAACTTAAAATATAAAAAGATCATAACCTTATTAAAGAAATTTAACTACCTATCTCCATTAATTATTTATTTAGTTTTTACAAATTTAACTTCTTCCATAAAAACTAACGATTTTAGATTAATTTTGTCTGGCAACTATGTATGTTTGTATAAAAGAAAAAATACATTCTCCATAGATTTTTCCATGTGCTGAGATTTATTTTGTTAATTTAATAATTATCTTCAATAAATGCGAATGCTACTGAAATTTACAACGCCTGCCTGTCAATTTTAAATATGTATTTGGTTTTCTAATATTGTTTTGTCGACGTTTTTCTCGTTCTTATTTTTGCCTTTCGATGATTAATTGACCATTTGCTTTTTGGTAGCTTGTGCTTATTTGAGCTACCAAATGTTTGTGTGCAAGTAGATATGTATCAATATTCCATTGTTTTGTTTGTTACTCTTAATTCTGGCCAATACGCTTAACAAAAAAAGGAAACTTTCATTTCCATACATACCCATGTGCTTGAGTCATTCGAAATATTTTTTTCTTAAGCAGCATAGTCATGCTCAAAATTCCCATCCAGCATGAAGGAAACTTTTGTGGAAATGTATTTGTTTGTGTTACACCAAAAAATCACTTTTTAATTCTTACCATGCTTGATGTTATACAATTTGTGACTATTGTAACTCTTCTTCACGTTGTGTGGTTGCTAAAAATGGCGAACTATAGAAAAGAACATCCCAAGGGAAATCTTCAAAATACAAAAAAAAATTTGTAATATTTTTGGGATACAGAAACCACGTTGTTGACGGCACAAAATCGAACTTGAAATGAATGCTTGACAGATCATCCAGTTTATGTATGCATATCGAAGCATCCATCCAACGTGTGAGTTCTTGGAAGTTTTCAACAAGAAGTTTGTTTTCTAAAACAAAACAAAACAAAAAATTTAGATTAAGATGATTAAAATTTTTAATAAAATGATATCTGGCAAATGTTCGCCACGACCACACTGACAGATGTCGATTCTTTCATCAAAATGTGTAACCACTTTTTGGCAAAATGGCGGTCCTATGTCGTTAATCACATCACGGATTTTGAGTTTTAGGGTTGAAATCGATTCAATTGGCCCCGAATAGACTCTGTTCTTAGCATAGCGCAATAAAAAACAATCTATTGTTGTTAAATCGCACGATCTGGCTGACCATTGGGAAATTTGGTTTGCAATAAATCGATCGTTTCATTGGCTATATGATGTGATGTGATACCGTTTTGTTAAAACCACATGTCAGTGATACCCACGTCGTCAACAATAGGCCCTATGGCGATAGCCTGATCCATTGACCGTTAATGCAGCCTCATATCCGAAAAAAACGGCCCAATCACATCTCTAAACCACATAGCGCACGGTACAGTGACACGTCGCAAAGGCTTCTCAATAATAGTCCTATGATTTTCAGTAGTTCAAATCAGACAAGTGAAAATGGGTTTCGTCCGAAAAAGTGATTTTTTCAGAAAAACCAGCCTGTTGTCCCTGATTGAATTGAGCGCAATTTGAATAGTCGGTTGAACCTTCAAAAGTCAAACTCTTACGCAAAATTCTACATTTTTTTGGATAACCCCAATTGCTAACGTCGAGGAATTGACAAATTTGGTTCAATACTGTGGCTCTCGGCTGCGACGTTTTCAGTTGAACGACCTGGTGGAACACGCGTTGGCGTTCGCACATTTTGTATCGAGCCTGTCGACACAAATTTAACGACCAAATTCTTAATAGCCGTCTCCGAAAATATCACGATTTTTACGAAATGTAACTTTAACAGAACCACCATTTTCATGGTGAATTTCAATTATTTTAATGCGATTATCATGCGAAATTGAATTCATTGTAACAATTCCTAATGCATCTACTACGAATACATTAAAAACTAAATATCAAAACTATCATGTTGTTGGTGTTGTCACAATTGAAAAACAAACTTCTTGTTGCAAAACCCATTATATGTTAGGAGCCAACGCGTAATATTAACAACGATTTCAAAAAAAAAAAAAAATATGAAACAATTTCGATTTCTTGTATTCTATTAATAAATAATTGCATAAATAGAAAACTTCATAAAAAGGCAGACAAAGGCTGTAGCGAGCCACTATGTGCGTTTCATTATACTTGTATCTAAATTTTTCTGTTCTCCACAATTTATCACAATAAAGTACGAACATAAGTCAAAGCTGCAAATCAGAATTCATTTATAAAGAAAAATTTGCATTGTTGGGAAAAAAAACCCTACTGATCCTCTACGGAGTCCCTACCAAAATTACGAAATATACAGGGATTTCTTTAGCAAAATATCGCACAGCAATTGGGAACTGTTGAACCGCTAACACAATGATATTTTTTATTGTTTAGTGTCTAGTGGTGGCGAGTACTCTAACCCGTACCAGTACCGGTAACGTAAGAAGGACCAATTATATGTCGAAGTTATTTTTCCACTGGCCAAAAATATTCTTCACTAGAAAAATACAAAAAATTACAAATACTGTAAAACCTCGAAACTCTGTAAAATCCCAAGATTGCGGGGTCGGAATTTACAAAATTCCGAATTCCAGTTTTAACGCTACATATGGCCATTACGTCTATATATCTCATTATATAATTAGAACTACGTCAAAATATACCGAAAAGTGATAATAATGGGTGAGTAAATTTGAAGAATTAAAATGACTTAAAACATACTTTTTTTCCGAAAACCTCAGTTTTATAAATACAAATATAAATTGGAAATATGGAAATTAACGGCTGTATGCATAAAAACTTAAAGCAGGTTTAATTGCCGTTGTTAAGCACAATCTCCTAAAGTTGTATTCAAAAAACGTTTTTACCTTAAAATACCTTTGTTAACTTTAAAGTAGGAAAAACCTACGTTAAACCTACAATAAATTGACAGTTCAATTTTATTATTGAAAGATCAAAAACAAAACAAATTGTGTTTACAATAAAGGCCGTGTCAGATAAAACTTTTGCTTTGCGTTGCGTCAGAGTTTCGCTTTGACATTTCAGTTAAAATGTACGTAAATGTATGAAAGTTGCCACATAAAGCACTTCTGACGCAAAGCAAAGCAAAAAGTTAACCAACATTCAACTTTTTGCGCGCTTTGACAAGCACCTGGCTTTTATTATTTGTGTATTTGTGTGTGGGCGTAAACAAAAAATTCATGAGTGTTTTCAAAGTTTATTGTGACATACACCACTTGATTTACGCTTTTGCTTTAAAGTTTCAAATGTCACGCAAAGCAACAAAGTTTTATCTGACACGGCCTTAAACCTAGCCGCTTATTTTAAAAGTGGCATAAGTTACTTTGTTATTGTCATCTTTTTATTTTAAATTAGTTTATAAAACATTTTAATTTTTAGCCATTTTAACTAGTCTGTATTTAGTTTTCTTTCTGGAACGGCATTTTCTACTGATTGTGCTGAAATAAAATCTTTTTTCTCCATGTTGTGCACTGTAAAGGATTTTTTCGACAGGGGGCTATTACTACTATTACTATTTTGTCCTTTACATAAGTCACTATGTGCTATAATATGCTTTTGAGTTGTGACATTCTTAGATATTTTATACAACACGAAGCAACCTCCTAAGAATAAAAAAATTACAAAATAATGCTATTTATGTGTAGTATATTAGATATCACTATAATATAGTTCAGTGAACTACACTATTCCTTCGAACTAATAAAAATAAGTCCAATAATCACAATAATACTTCACACACACTTATTACATGTTTCCATTTCTTTCACACGAAGCTCCATAATTAATTTTCTAAGTACAGCGACTAACGCCATTTTCAAAATAAGCATTTTCGTTACACCGTTAATTATCAACACTCCTCTCAAACAAATCTCAATACTTCGTAAGTTATTAATAAAAAAGTTGTGACTTATGCCGCTTTCAATGTAAACGGCTCAATTGACAATTATACTTTGTTATTCCAAAAATTTTTTAAAATGTTTATTAAAAGCAAATTGTAGTATACAAATAATAATAAAATAAAACATAACATGCCATTCAATATAAAACATTTTTACATCTTTATATTATATTTTACAAAAATATAATTATAATTAATTATTTAAAACAAAAGTTTTATTGATGTACATTTAATCAAAACAAAGCTCGTTATCCGAATAATAATTTTTTTAATATGAACAAATTCTTTGTAAGTTCTTCGTAAGCCTTGTAAACTAACCTTTTTTGGATGCTTTGCTTTGTATTAACAAGATTAATAAAAAACAAAAACAAAAAAAATATGTTGATTTTGCTGAAAACAATAAAAACATTTTTTATGGATCTAACTACCCGTGACAACTGAAAATAGTGGCATTGCCAGAATCAAAATACTAATTTTACTAAAGCATACATTAGCTAAAGTACTGTTTATGAATACCATTTTTTAACCTTAAAGTGTTTGTCAACTAACGTGTACTTTAAAGCTCAAGTAAGCGGTTTTTATGCATACAGCCATAATAATGGAATATGAACGTCAACCTTTAGCATGACGGCAGATGGCCGCCTTTTCACAAAATTTTTAAGCACATTTTGCAACAAAGCTTCGTTTATCTCGTCAGGCAGCGCTAAATTTTATCTTTAAGAATGCCAGTCGTTTGTGGGTTGTTCATGTAAACCTGGTCTTTCGAATAGTATCAGAGAAAATAATCCAGCAACGTTAAATTACAAAAACCAGCCGGCCAATTGACATCTCCAAATCGATAAATTATGCGACCACGAAATTGCTCATGCAATAAATGAAATGTTTGGGTTTATTTGCTCGTCTTGGAAAAAATACGGGGCGATGATGCCGCCCGATCGTAAATCGCACCTTTCTTATATGATTTTCGAGTGGTTTTTCGAGTGATAATTTTGTTTATTTACTTTTTTTGGGTACGATTTTCCGTCGACATAACCGCGGTATTGAAAAATCATCACTGAAGATGATTTTGTTTGAAAAATTGGTTGTTTTCGTTCGGTTTTTCAAACAATCAATTTACAAACGTTCGACATGCGTTGTTTTCGTTCGACCGTCAATTAATGCCTTTAAATTCTTGAAGTGCCTCTAGTAATGTCCAATTATTGCGAACGCAGACGAGTTAATGTTCCAGGCTTATTTTGAACACTTTACTGTACAGTGGCTATATTTGTCTCACTACGACCACTGCGAGCATATTGTTTTGGTCTAGTGTCACCAACAATATCGTAAACCTCGAATTTACGGAATAAAATACGAAGAGATACAGTGCAATTTTAACCATTTTGATGGTAAATCTTCACAATCAAAATTCTTTTCTCAAGAGTGTAATGTTCCATGCTTAGAGCTCCCCAACATTTTACTAAATAAATGTAAAAGAATGACATTTCTTGACATTTAATGATTTGGCAGACAAGTTCCGTTCTAACCTTAAATTAGCCCACCCGTTATAATACAACTCATATAATCATAATCCTAATTGCGAAGCATTGTCTGTGTCATTGGCTACGTGTGTACGATCAGATACTAGAGAAAAGTTATTTAAGGGGCATATTTCAAGAGAAATTCGGTGTATATTACTCGTAAAAGACCTTAGAGTGCTGCAGATTAGATGGCTTGTAAGTTGGCTACTAGGAGTATGATTTGTTTTATGGTTTAAGGTCATATCCCAGCAGCTTGTATTAACAACATCAGCAACTTTTATCACATTATTTAGGATTCTTTCTATATTGTTATTAATAAAGTATATTATAACGCCTATCTTTGCCGGTTAGTGTAGTATGATAACACATAAACTGAGCGCCAGTTTAAATAATATAATATGTTTACTTGAGACGCTGCAAATCTCTCCACTGCTATTCTACTACTGTAGTTTGAAACCTGTTTTCTCTACTTCTCTATTCTTTTTTGAAAGAAAGTAACATAAGATACTAGGAGGAACTATTTTCTGAGCGTTGAGTGACCTCGCTGCTGGCCCTAAGCCACCAAATGCAATTTTAAAACCATTGGAGTTCAGCGGTGAAAGTCGTGATGCAATTTGGCCTTGGGTGTACCAGGAAATAAGAAGCTTGCACACGAAAAGTGTTAAAAACCGAAATCGAAATGTACAATTTTGTTTCTTTAGTTTTTGTCCGACTTTTCGGGCTGATGAGTATGAGAGGAAGCCATTATTTTTGACATTTTTTAATCAAAAATGTTTTCGTTATGGCAACTCTATAAAATCTGTTTTATTTTAAAATTATTTAATTGAACTTATTTTAGAACTTAAAATACGATTGCAGTCAAAAGAAAACACCTTTATTTGTTTGTTTGTTTGTTTGTTGCAAGACTTTATCATCGTTAGTCATTAACATTTTGCTTTTTATTCTTTAAAATAAACTTTTTTAATTTTTAAGCGCTTTATTTGTCATTATTTCTGCTTAAGTTTTCTAAAAAGGTATAAATTTTCTTATCGTTCACTGGAGAACGCATTTCATAATGAATGTAAATGTGTATTGAAGAGCTGAAAACACAGTTGTATTTATGCGTTTTGGTGGCATGTAATATCAGACATTCCATAGCTGTGACTAACTGAAGGTTTATCTGAAAAAAAAAGAAAATCGAACACTCATCATCACAGATACATACACGTACATATGTATGTACATAAGTAAATATTTCAAAAGACGCTCAAGTCTTTAACAAATCAACTATTTAAACTCTTAAGATTAAAATTTGATTGCTATTTGCTTACTGCTGCATTGCTTTTGTTGCGCTTTGTTTATTATTTAAATGCAAAATGAACCTTAAAAATAATAACAAAAATGAATTTAAAATAAATTTTTTATAACTTATGAAGTGACGTAATTTTTCATTGTTCTCTTTTCTTCTTTGGTTTAAGTTTCGCTTTAAATTGTATATAAATTGCGAATTTCTTATGCAAAATAAAACTTCAAATAATTGATCATTGATTCAGGGCTGCGCCTCGCCTAAAGCATTAAATTGAAATGATGTAACATAAGAATTCAGACAAACGTCAGTTGCAATTATGTGATGTAGATGCTAATACTGTCAGCACTTGTCGGCTTATCTTTCAGTACTTTTGTATGCTAAGTTTACAGTACTGCGGTATCAATAGATAGAATAACGAAGGCAGCAGGAGTTGTTTTTAAAAAGCACTTTAGGTAAGAACGTGTGAAAAATAAAATAATCGAAGAGAAGAATATGCAGAATTGATTGAATTAAAAAATATAAATTTAAGGGGAACAAGTGCTAGAATTTTATTTTTAACACAATTTTATTTTAGCTAGATACACTTTTTCTAGCAATTTTTGTTATAGAAAATTTTTAAAAGAATTTCTTCGCGGCAGCTTTAAAATTCAGTGGAAAAATTAATGAACTGAAGTTTGATTAAAAACTTATTTTTATTATATAATAAAAAGTATTATTTAATATCTATCATTTTTTTAATAGTTGTTTAACAATCGGGTGTGTTGCTGGTATATTTATCTACCTGCGAGAGCACTTTTTTATAAAGCGTTTTTTAACCGGAAGTTTGTTTTCTAAAACAAAATAAAACGATTAAGATGATTCAAATTTTTTACGCTTTTTGATATAATGGCGGTCCTATTTCGTTAGTCACATCACGAATTTTGTGTTTTAGGCCTGAAATCGATTCGATTGGCTCCGTATAGACTTTGTCCTTAACAAAGCCCCAGTAAAAATAATCCAGTGGCGTTAAATCACACGATCTGGTCTGGTCTAGTCTGATCACTTAACTGCCGATTGTCGTGAAATTATGCGAGAGGGAAATTTGGTTTGCAATAAATTGATCGTTCCATTGACTGTGTCAGTGATATGTCAGTGATGTGATGTCAGTGATATCCCTGTTGTTAATAATATAGGTCAAAATTGAGTTGTTTATATCTCGCAATAGCGTGATCCATTGACCGTTACCGCATTTCCAGCCTCATCTTCGAAAAAATAAACGGCCCAATCACACCTTCAGAGCACATTGCGTACTATACAGTGACACTTTAAGCATGCAAAGGCTTCTCAATAATCGCTCTAGGATTTTCAGAATCCTAAATGCTGTTTGAAAATTAAATTTTTCAGAAAAACCAGCCGGTTGTTTCTGAATGAATTGAGCGGATAGTCGGTCGGCGCAAGTTGAATCTTGTAAGGCTTTAAAGTTGCATCCTAACGCAAAATTCGTTAAGTTAGGGTTTTCGATAACCCCAATTGGTGAGAAAGTCCAGGAATTGACAAATTTGAATCTGCTTCAACAGTGTGGCTCACGGGTGCGATGTTTTCGGTTGAACGACGAAATTTAAGAACCAAATTCTTAATAGCGGTGTCAGCAGGATGATTGTGTTGTCCGAAAATATCACGAATTTTTAAAAATGGAACTTTAACAGAATCACCATTGTCATAGTGGATTTTAACTATTTTAATGCGATTTTCGTGCGAAATTGAATTCTTTGTAACAGTAGCCAATACATCTACTCCGAATATGTCAAAAAGCTTAATGCCAAAACTATCATGTTGTTACTGTTGCTAGAATCGAAAAAAAATTTCTTGTTGAAAAACCCGATATAATATAAAATTTTATTAAATTAAACAATAAATTAAATTTTCGTTTTTTTTTAATATTTGTTGAACAATCGTGTGTGTTGTTGTTATATTTATCTATCTGCAAGAGCACTTTGTTATACTTGAATAATATAATTCTTAATTATAGTTAAATTATAATTCTCAATTGATTAAAAATAATAGCTTTAGTTTAAACAATGAAAGGCGTAAAGGTTCCCTCGGAGTCAGGTTTGATCACTTACACTTGCGCACTTACGATTATTACATATTATTCCTAATATGTCTATAATTTAGTATGAGTACGGGAAAATATTTTAAAGATTCTAATTAATTTCGGTTATTATTTTAATTTAAAAATTTAGAATTACTAAATCTAAGGTACATGCAGAGCTCAGTTGAAAGTTTTATCATTACATACATAATGACGCTTTGAGTGAGAGAACTTTGAGTGAGAGAACTTAAGCTCGATAGATTTGTTTATTTCAAATTATTTTCTTAACATTCAAGTCAATTTAAATTACAATAAGTTTTCAAATCTTTAATCTGACAAATTACCTTGAGTATAGCCAGTGAGAAGCGGAACAGAAAATATTAACTTTCACCTCCTTCGGATGTTTGACAAAGAATTTACTGTTTTTTCCTCATAGTCGAAAATAACTGGTCGTATTTTTTAGTATGCTTCCGGTTCCGGTACTTTAAGGGTTGGAGGTTTGACTTTATATATTACATTTCCACAGTTTTATTTTGGCGTCTCTGAATGTTTTCTAAAACTAAAGCAGAGGAAGTGCATTAGGAAACGTCACATAGATTCTAGAATCGCATTGTAAAGTTCAATGTTTTCAGTTTAAGTTATTCATTTTCTGAACTACTTTAACGATTGAGACAATTGGTCCTTAATACTAAGAAAAGCTGTGTCGTCATCAAACATTATTAAGTCTCTGAAAGAAACTAAACTTTGAGCCCAACACACTAATAAGGAACTTCGGCTTCAGTTGGTTAGGGTTAGCTTAAAAAAATATGCTCGTTTAATTATAAACTCGCACTTCATTATTGATGACGACACAGCTTTTCTTAGCACTTCAGAATAGAGCAGGGGGAACTTCTTTGGATATTACTCGTATAGTTTTCTGGACAAATGATACGTTTTCTCAATCTCCTGTAAGAAGAAGTCATTTGTTGCGATGACATCGACGAGGTGACAACTTTTGCTAACATGAATTGATGTAAATTTAGTCCAACAACGCGTATAGCACGTATTAGCACCTTAACAAAGTACTGAGTTAGTCAGCCGATGATGTTTTCTTTCGACCATGAACAAATGCGGCTAATTTAAGGTCATTGAATCAGGTGATAGCTTGCCAGAGAAACTTACTCTGTCAGTACAAAATTATGTTGTAAATTATATTAATCTTGAGTAAGTTGCTAAGCGTCACTAAGTTGTTAATGCGTCACTATATTTATCTTATGACGGAGAAAAACCATTCATTAACTTGGGTTCATTTAATTCGTCAAGTAGAATTTTTCGTAGTCAATAATTTGTAAAACCCACCTATTAACACAATTTCTCTAGAGAGCAATAGTCTTGTTTTAAATCTTAATTTAAATTTTCATAACGCTTTATTGCTTTAGTTAAAACTTAATACGGTCACTAACACATCACATCCTATCTGATTTAAGCGATTATTCTAAATAAAATTGATCGCGTTTTGAGTTAATGGGAAGGCGAGAATGTAAGAATGCTGATGGTAACGAGATTGTACGTCGGCGGACGGCTTAGGAAATAGTGGGTCTTTTCATACTGCACACATTTTGCCACGGTTAACACTTGCAGCATATCCAGAATCCTTTCCCGCCTGTGCGTAGAGGGAAGAACAAACATAGTCATAACTACAGTTATGGGCACTTTCCTCATCTCCCCTTTTAGGGTTTGTTATAGGATATTTCAGAATCGGAAGCATGAGGTTTTAGTATACAGTCGTAGGCTATCTCTAATTTGAGAACGTGGATGTGATCGTTAATTATTCTGCATGTATTTGTGAGAAGCTAAAACCCAGGAATTTTGTAGAGCATAACAGTGGGCCTAACGAATAAGCCTTATTTCAAAGAAACCAATAGCAAAACTAAATAAATTTCATAAATTTAATTTCAATAGCAAAATTAAACAAAATTTTAGTGATTTATTTTATATTTTGAGTACGATGACTTGACGTGATTGAAATGTCGTTGAGTTCTTTAATTATCATGTTAACCTCAAATTTCTCAATGTTTTTTGATTTAAAAATTTTGCATACTTAATACGTGTTAAATTGCAACTATTTTAATCGTACGATTTCTATTGAATTTAGTTGTAGCAAATAATTATTAACAGATCTGTCTTAAATGTGTAGTGATGTAATATCAAAGACCTAACATACAAATGAAACCGAATACCTTTGCATCTGTTATTAGTTACCAAGATCATATTGCATGCAGAAGCATTTTGCCGCTGTTGCTGTTAATGATTCTGTTGGGAACTTTCAATATGAATGAATTCAATCAATTTAACTTTAAACGACAAAGTCTAAACAACAAACAACGACTTTATTATTTCTAAAAACAACAACACTCGCGAGAAGGGAATTAACAGCAGTTGTGTTAATAAAAGAATTGATGCCAGTTCATTTTAATAAAGAGATATGATTTCATTCGAATGGATCCCCTTAAAATAAAATCACACACATTTAGAAAAAATCTATTAATTCAAAGATAAAATTAACGAGAATTAAAACTGCCAACAACAAAAACTTATGTAAATGAGTTGTTGGAATGAGATGTTTTTTTTGTTTTGTTTAACCGCAACATGAATAAACGATAGAAGAAACAATTTGATTCAATAGAATTGCAGAAATACAATCACAATCATTGGGAGGGGAACTATAGCGAGAAATAACTGGCTAAAGTAGTTTTTAGCTAAGATATCCTACTTTTCAACTGGCTTCTATTTTACATCTTTTAAGAAGATCAAACATTCCGTCTCTCTACTTCTCTTCAAACTAAGATTTCCGAAGTTCTTCAAAAAGTCTTATTTATGCTCCACAAAATCTTTTTTGTGGTTTCTGGAAGCCACATCTGGAGAAAAGGTGGATATCATGACAATTTGAAAGTTTTGCCGCAGAAAGCAAAGTTTTATATTATCATTTTTTAAGTTGTGAATTTATGCAAATTCAAGCAGAGTTTAAGCTTCGTGAAACTATTTACAATATCAAAATATAGAAATCATAGTCGTACGATTTATTAACAAGAAAAACTGATGGAATTCTGTGCTACACAGAACTAAAAAATCCTTTCAGTGTGCAAAATTAAATAATATAAAATACTTAATATCCTTAATATGTCTTTAAAAATATCCTTAAAATTTTTATTCTTCACTAACCTCACACTTAATTTGAAGATGCTTATGTCCTCATAAATTGAGTGTGTTAGATGCGTTTCAAAATTCATCCCTGATCGCATATAAACTATTATTTTATAAAATTTCTTTACTAACGATTACTAACAATACAACCTCCATATTTAACCCTTATCATATATCGAGTCTTTCAACAAAAAGTTCATTTTTCAATTGTGGCAACATCAACAACATGATAGTTTTCACATTTACCTTTTTGACGTATTCGTAGTAGATGGATGCATTGGCAATTGTTACAATGAATTCAATTTCGCACGAAAATCGCATTAAAATAATTAAAATGACAATGATGTGCGAACACCAACTGGGTCGTTCAACTGAAAACAGGCGTGAGCCACAGTGTTGAAGCAAATTCGAAATTTGCGTTAGGATTTGACTTTGAAACCTTACAAGGTTCAACTAATGCAGTGAAGTCGACCGACCATTCACATCGCCGTAGATTCGCTCAATTTTGAAAAAAATCACTTTTTCAGACGAAGCTCATGTTCACTTCTCAGGGTATGTCAAAAAGCAACATTTTCGCATTTGGGCTTCTGAAAATCCTAGAGCGATTATTGAGAAGCCTTTGTATGCCCAAAGTGTCTCTATATGGGGCGCTATATGTTCTAAGGCGTGATTGGGTCGTTTTTTTCCAAGATGAGGCTGGAAATGCGGTAACGGTCTATGTATCAGGCTATACAACTCAATTTTCGCCTATGATTGATGAAGTGGATATCACTAACATGTGGTTTCAGCAGGACGGTGCCACATGTCACACAGCCAATGAAACGATCAATTTACTGCAAACCAAATTTCCCGATCGCATAATTTCACGACAATTAGCAGTTAAGTGGCCAGCCAGATCGTGTAATTTAACACCACTGGGGTTTTTTTTTTGGGAGGCTATGCTAAGGACAGAGTCTGAACGGAGCCAACCGAATCCATTTCAACCTTAAAACTCAAAATCCGTGATGCGCCATTTTGCCAAAAAGTGATTAAAAACTTTGACGAAAGAATCGACATCTGTCAGCGTTGTCGTGGTGAACATTTGCCAGACATCAGTTTTCAATCATAATTGCTGATGTAATGCCAAGTTTTGTTGTAAATGGAATGAAATTGTGAAGTGTGCTTAGATTCCTTAAATGATTTGTTATGTGCTTTAAAATTTTGGTCTTATCCGATGGCATATTTAAGCACAGGTTTCAATTTGTTGTATATCAGCGAATTGCAATGCTCATTCGTATTTTATTTTGGAGCTTTTAGAACGTAGGCAGTTCTTTATAATTAAATTTAATAATACTATATATAATATAATGCTATATTGGTTTTAGAAACCCATAGATGCATAGATGTTTGCAGTCTTTATGGCGTTTCCCAGTTAAGCGCATATCAAGACGTATACCAAAGAATTAATTTAAATACGGAATACTCTGCGCAAAGGTAATTTTGTATGGATAAATTAATGGCTATTTATCGTGACTATTGATTTTTTAACCACCTGCCTGAATGAGGGTTATGATGATGTAAATGTCTGGTTGGTACTTTGGGGCTTTTATAAATACTAAGAAAAACTGTGCTGTCAGCAAAAATCGATGTACTGAAACGAATGCTGCTGAACTTGAGTGCGGTGAATCTGGGAATTTTTTTTGTTTTGTTTAAAGAATGGATATCAAATAGCTTAAAGATGTGCGTGAAAGCTTTAGCTTGAAATGGAATAAAAAGTCGTAGTTGACAAATGATTGTGAAATGGACGCAAAGGCCAGCATTTTGTCTTCTAAATTTAAATTGATGGTTCGCTGAAATTAATGTTCAGCTTATTTATTATTATTTCTTATATTTTTGTTAACACACTTGTAAGTCTATTTGAGTTAACCGTTATGTAAACCTTGTTTGTTTTTTTTGCTATGGAAGAAATGCTTCATTCTGCAGGGCAATACGCCAGGCTTAGTGGGCCAAAAATAAAATAAAATTAAATACTTTGACTTCAAATTCAGGATCATATTTCTCGTTTATTATTAGAGTGCTTAGCAATTGCATTTGCAATCTTAAAAAGTTTTTCTAAGCGGTACTGCTTTCTCAACATTTGGCGGTGTTAAGCCAGTTATGCCGCACGATATATTCTGTGTATAAACTAATCTTAAGTGGAAGAAATCACATTTTTCACTCTCCACTAGAAATTAGCATATGAGTCCTATAAAATACCGGTCTGTTATAATTTCAGCTTCCAAGCAATAACGAGTAATTCGATTGTAGATATTTTTTAGAGATATAGTTCGATGTTCTAGAAACTCTTATAGCCTTTGTGCGCACTTTTTCAGTTTATTTTATATAAATAAAATGCTTGAATCAGCTTGAAAAGAGTAATGCAACTACTTAACGGTGCAACACTCTCCTAAAA
Organism: Trichopoda pennipes; assembly: GCA_030448955.1. NCBI lineage: Eukaryota > Metazoa > Arthropoda > Insecta > Diptera > Tachinidae > Trichopoda > Trichopoda pennipes. The sequence goes on from JASKUP010000042.1 coordinate 10,549,283, forward strand.
ATTAACTAAACGTTCAAATGCAGGGCTATTAAAAAATTTAAGCTTTCCATCTACTACTCTTCTTTACCACCCACCTAGTTCTGCCTTTCTCTTTACAAAAGTATTTTACACTGTAAATTTGAAAGCGCTTCCCTTATAACTTCAAATTTTGTAAATTTTTGAGAATAGATGCACGAGTCACAAAAATAGTGTCAAGTGTCAATATGAAATACAAATTACGAAAAAGGTATTCTAAAAAATGAATATAAACACACACCACAAACAATTTTATTTTTATTATTTCTTATTTAACAGATTTATAATTGATATAAGTAAGTTTTACCGACCTTAAACTCTAACGCACAAAAAGGATTCGAGTCTGTTGCTTCGCTTACTTCCCCTATTCTTAACAATCGACAATATCTATGAATCGAATTTCACATAAATAATTATGTTTTACCACTCATTCATTCACCGTCAATCATTAAAGCATTTGAAGTTTTCACACACTCCTACATACCTACTTACGAATACTGTCTATTTTCTTATGCAAATAATGCTGAGCTACAACAAAAAAAAAAAATAATAAAAAATGAAATGCACCGCAACAAGGCATCTTCTTGTTCTTCGTGCAAATTGTACATTCGATCAGTTGAATGGTGAAATGTTTCAGTTCAATTTAGCGTAATTTGATTTCATTATTCATGAATGAAACCTTGAATATCTTTGAATTTATGTTCAATTGTGTTCGTGCAATGTAGGAATTTGCATTTAAATGAAGCTGATGCCTGTGTTACTGGTATTAATTGCATTTTTATGACGATTTTAAGGTGATCTGTGTTATGTTTAAATCTGCATTTTTATGTGTGGTTGCCTTTCAAAATAAAAATAAAAGAAATCAAGAGGAAAGAATATATTTGGTACCATTTCAATTATTATGCTTTCGTGCTAATTTCTGAAGTAAGTTTAAGAGATCGAAGTCTACTAACATCTTATATATATATATTGGACTCATCAATGTAGTGCAATGCTCCTCGGTGCAAGCGCGCCAAATACCTGATTTTCAGTTCAGTTCATGCTTATTTATTTTGAATATAATGTCTATATACCCCAAAATGGAGAAGTTACAACTCTGAATACTATAGCTCAGTTGAGATCTTTGCGATAAATCCCAAAATATCGTAAATACTGCTTCCATAGGAAACACTCTACGAAAATTAGTAGTGCTATCAGAAAAGTTGTGTCATTCTATACACTTCTATAAAGTATAAAAGTTGCTGGTCTTAGATATTTTTAGAGCATTTCATAGACTGTAGAATGATGCACTTTGCTCAAAAGTCTTTGCATTTGGTGTCGGTATATATTGAGCTTTCTCTGGGATCGGATTATAACAGAAGGTGGCCACCAGTCTCTATTTACTTGAGGTTTAACTGGTAGAAGCAATGCTACGAATTTTGATAGATGTAAGGCGCTTCTGAACTTCCTAACATTACCATTGGCGTTTTAGGAAGGCTGTTGGGGAATGTATGAGAGCTATATCACGAGTAGAGCGTAAGTTTGATGAAAGAATGCACTACTGCAATCGATAGATTGATAGGAATCAAACAAAAATCATGATATCTATTTGGCAGTCATGAGATGCATGAGGACGCTACAGGTAGGTGTCAACGTAAAAGCATTTGACTTTTATCATTTGTGGTGGGAGAGATTTTTTCAAGAATGATGCGGCTGCTTAGAAATGATGAAAATTGGTCAGTGAATAGCTCTACAAACAAAGGAAATCCGTATATGAAATGCATTTCCGGCGCTATTGTTTAAGGTTTCTAGCAGCGAACAGAAATTCAAATGGAATGTCTATAAACATCTCTCCATCTATATTTTCCTGCAAGCAAATTTTCTACTTCAGTTTTTTTAAAAAAGAAAAAATAACATAATCGCTCTAAGTGCGGTCGTAGACTTATCGTCAGGCTACTCAATTTAAAACTCAAACTGTACTTAAAATAGCCAAGAGCTTTACAATTAGTTTTTTTACAGAAACAGTCTTACCAGGATAATTTTAGCGTACCAAAGATAATTCTAGCGGCAAATAGGATTGCAGCGGCGGTGCATAAGTCCATAAAAGATTACGCTAGCTTAAAATCGCACCTGGAAGGAAAGTAATTTCAGAAGTAATATTTACAAAAAATGTTATATCTTTATTCCTTTAAATAAAGGAAATAAGTACGAGATAATTCTAGTTTAACGTCATAAAATTGTTGTTGTTGTTTTCTACGCAATTTGTAAAAAGACACAATAGGTTATTTCGTTTACATTTTTTTACTGATAATTATTTTCTTTTAAAACTTAAAGCATCTTTGTAACAATATTATAAATAAGTCCAGTAAATTCGTAAATTTCAAGCGCCTGTCTGTAACGGCTTAAAAGATAAAGATATATTCGTCAAAATCACGGACTTTATGGAAACATGATTTAATTTTAAAATTTTTTTTGGAACATAGTTTTATTTTAGTTGTTGTTGTTACGGTAGTGGCTACAGCAGTATACCTGTGAAAGTTTTAAGGGTCTACCAGAGATAGAGAGCTATGGCATACAGAGATTATAACAAATACAATAGCGCTAAACCCTAAACAAGAAACTGAAGTTTAAAAATGTTCCTGGAAGACGATTGTAAAAATATCCGGCGATTATCATACATTCCGGTTCAAGTTTCCTCCGGGGGCACATGATAGTCTTTATGGATCCTACAACAACCATCTAGACTTGTGTCTTGCGGGGTAAAAGGGAGCTCAGTCCCCTTCAAGACTAGCAGGAGTCAACTGGACAATCCACTATATTTCCACAGGAATCAGTAAAGCCCCAAAGTTCCGCTATTTTTCTCTTTAGGCATTTAGCTGTTCTCTGACTGATTATTCAGGTAGGCCTTTCGGAAATATCGTGATGGCTGTGTGTTTCGAGGCCCTCGTTTGAGTTTGTGGGTCGGATCATTCACAATCAATACAATGAATGGTGCAGGTCCAGTGAGTATGAATGCAGTCGTGTTCTTAATTATATTAAGCTTCATGCGTTATGGACCAGGAGTTGGATAGTCTCCAACTCTTTAGCAAGGAGTGAAGGCTGCGGCCTACTTCGGGCTTTCGAAGTTGCAACTAGTAGTGACCGGAGGATATACGTATCCGAAGGCCTTTTAGGACGAGGATGGCACTATATACCATTCACAGTGGTTTGACCATCATCTGATTATGGCTCACTGCCGGTGCAGATGTAAACCCTATCACATCATTCCGGTTTAGGTCTTTGCTTGCCCACCTATACTTCTTTACTTTTCAATAATTTTTTATGTAAATATGACTGTGTTTTATTTATGATAAATTTTCCCTCCCTTTTTATAGGAAACATTCTAATTAAGCTGTTTCCCTAATTGCCTGACACTGCTTGTAGTCTAGTCAAATTTTGCGCTGGCGTATTTAAAACAGTTTTCCAGTGGGTTGAGGGACGAACATTTTATTTTTGGTTTTCTTTAGATTGTTTTGTTGCTGTTTCTTCTGTTGCCTTTTAAATTTGTCGGTTGGCAGCCGTTAAATGTTTAAAAGCATTTCCTTACTCAAGTAAAAATATTTTGTGCTGTTTTTTAAGTTCATGCCGTAGCCGTTGTGGTTGTTGTTGTTTTTACTTCTGCTCATCGTAGCTGTATCTATCTGCCATTGTGAATTATTACGACTGCTGCTGGTACCATTTATTATTGTTGTTGTAAGCTTAACTGGCTCAGTGTTTGAAATGCTTTCAGTTGTCATACATGTTCGGTTGTTTGACTAGAAAAGACGATTATTTATTTTGTATTTTATATTTTTTTATTGTTCCTTCGTGGGGTTAAATAGTTTTTTTTTCGAGTTAAAATATATTCGTCTATTCATTTATCCCATAGATTCATAGACAAAAAATATCTAATCTTAAGGTGGCCTCTCAATCTCAACTATCTATCTTTTGCCTATGCATTGTATTTAAATGTACACACACTTAGACGATTTTACGTGTTGACAGCGATGATGACGTCGCAATGGCAGCGACTATGACAATAAATCGCATTAGTCGGTCCGCTAAGTAAAAATACTCGTAATCATTTGTTTTTAGTCGGGAATCGCGCTTGATGAAAAACGTTCACATCTCCTGAATGGAATGCGATTTAAAGATAATAAAAGATACGAAACATTAAACTCATATTTTATATCTTTTTGGCCGCTCTTTGAGTTTTTATTTTATCGCTGGTGTTAAACTTTTGTACAATAAAAAGTTAAAACGGCAAACAAATTTTAATAACATAGATGCATGTGTTGTGTGTCAACTGTCATTATAACAGTAAAATGCAGATTTGGTGCTTGAATTTTAAAAATATTGAAAAAATAATAGAAAAGATAACGCAAGAATTAAAACAAAAAATGAATAAAGAAAAGTAAATGAAATATCACAAATATTAAATAATTAAAAGGAAAAAGAAATGCTGCTTTTGTTTAATATTTATTTATTTATTAAAAAATAAAATAAATTAACTGTAAAATTGATTAACTTAATTATTCATTTTTAAAAGAAAGATAACAGAACAAGGAGTGATTTATTAATTGTTTATATTATTATTGCAACAATAAGTTACATAAGTTTCTGCCGGTCTATGAACATACAGTATCTCAATAAAGTCTTCATACAACGTTATAAATTATGGTTTTGCGTATCCAATTTACTCGTATGTGGTATAAAAATAAAATATAATTTAAATGTGAAATTTAAGTTTCAAGCCCTTTTTATAAACTACGCGGCAATTTAGTAAGTCCTTATAAAGTCCTAAAAGGAAAACTAAGAATTTAAAACAAAAGAAAAATTATTTTTGAAAAGACGACTAGCAGGAAATTTTAAAATTTGATTAAAGTTATAAATGGACCATAGGCCCATCTTAAAAGTGCTTAAATTTCGTGTGGTTCCTAAATCTAAGGCAGTTTTTTCGATATCAATAATAAAATTTACGATACAAATAGAGAGGCAAACAAGTTAAGTTAATTGTTTCCAACTTGTAGTCCCCACTATTTTTTTTTTGTTTTTCTGTTCTATAAAAAAATTTTGCAGTAATTTTTATAATTTCAAAGTTTTAAATGAATTTAAAAGAAAACTCCTTATATTTAAAAGAGAGCCTTTTTTGCTTGCAAGACATTTTTTGGACAGTTATTTATGGTTTGCTTACGATTTTGTCGGAAAGACTGCAAAACTTGTAAATTTGAGTAAACTAGCCATAATTTATTTTTGTCCGATTTCAAAAAGAAGTTTAATAAGGCTTTTTTTTTAAAGAGAAGTAGCAATTCAGGCAACAATGCTTATTTAGTCAAGTACATTCTTTAGGAAAGGGATAGAGAAGAGATGAGACAGGTGATGAAAGGACAGTTATGGAAATTAACTGTCGTATAAGACAGCACAGTGATCAGTAACCATGCCTTCATCACTGTGTAACCCCACCGATAGTCAATTTTTATTTGTAGTGAAAAAAACCAAGGTCCCCCAGTCTTGTTAGCTAGTACACCACCTACTAACCTACAGGGGCACCTTTTTGATACGTTTTGCATAAAATAATAGGTTGATGAGTATGGTATGACGAAAAAGCTCGGGTGTCCTTGACTAAATTTTAGAAGGGCTAGACCTCTTCTCTCGTTGCCTAGAACACATGTTTCTCGTATCGAGGTCGTTTTTGATTAGGAGATACGCGAAGGGGATTATGGTCGAAAGTATTTACTTGCAGAAGCTGAGAAGACGTGAAAGTAGCCAAATTGACAACTCCATTCTTTTAAATATTGACAGATTACCGTGGACACCAATTTTTTAAACACACCTTGCTCATTTGGCTAACAGTAAAATCCAAATCTTACATTCTGTTTGGCGCAAGATACAAATAAAGGAAATTTCGCCCTTTCTTAGTCCATAGTGCACTCGACTCAAACCAAACAATTTACACATTTGACGTTTTTGGAATGCATAATATATTTGTGCCTTAATTTTTTTTTATTTCACAAAAACAGGTGTATAACGATGGACTAAAATAATGAATTTGATTACAGAATTGGCCGCCAGTTTTAAATGCCTTCTGCTTTAGCTGACCTATAAAATTTCCATATTGTGAAATAAAAGAGCATTAAGCCCCTGATAAGCTTCAATAACACTGTTTTTATACAAATGTATGAAAACTTTGTCGGCCAACTGTATGTGGACATACATTTCTTTAAAAATAAATTTATTAAAAAATTTATTTAAATAATTATAAAAGAAAAATTAACAAAGTTAACCTGCGTAGACATGATCAAAGCGCTATGACAATTTTATGATGAACGCAAAATTTGACTAAGAACCACTTTTTTATTAACTGTCTAAAAATTAAAGTTCAAGCAGTAAACTTTAAGCTTAAATAAGCTGAGCTTAAATAAAATCAGTAGAAATTTTACCAAAGTTGTTAGTGTGCGATTTCAATTAGCGTCTTGAGTTAACGAAAACAGAAACTATTTAACATTGTAAACATACTCGTACCTAATTTACATACAATAAATCTGACAAAAACTCATAAACACCAAACAAAAGTTTAATTCAATTTTCATTTTAGAAATAAAATACCGTTAAGTTTGTTCTGTTGTTGAGATTTTCTATTTAGCTATTTGAAATAATAATAATTAAATAATTTTCATTAAGGAAAATAAATAACTTAAAATATTAAAGGTAATCAAACAACGGTTATCTAGTGCACAATGTATTTTTGGAAAAAATATTAACACAACGAATTAATAAAAAATATATATACCAAAATCGAGCCATGAAAATGGGGGGTTAATAAGCTTTTTGAATTTGCCACCTCTTACATTAAATGGCAACAAAACTATTAGTTGCCTCATGGCTAAATTTGAACAAGCTGCGTCCCTTAGCTTATGTTTGGCAACCATTGATAGCAGACTACCTCGCATTTGAAAAGAACATAGAAAAAAGTGGATTTCGTGCCGCTATTAAGTGTTGTCGTCTGGTCTCCAGTCGACCACGCACATGCACTAGTTTTGCGCCATTTCGTAACCGTGAACGAAATGTGCATCACTTTTATTCATAAAAATGGAGGTAGTCTCGTAAGTCCTGAAGAGAATATATAGAAATACAAAACTGGATTATTTTATTTATCATAGCGGTAGCATTTTGAGCAAAATATTTATCCAATGGTTGAGGTTTTGGTGAAAAAAAGCAGAATTCCACGAAGGAAAGGTTTTGCAATAAAAAAAAATAAGTAAGATGGATAAAATTGTTATTTGCAAGAATAGCTCTGAGCAATATTTTAATGCGTATAGTGTTTGGAAATTATAGGATTTCATGAATGGCCTGAAACAAATTAATGGCGGCAGGGTTGAATATGTTGCAAGGAAACCTTGGGTAGCAACACAAGAACAGTATTTTACATATAATCAAAGTACCGTCAGCTGGATAACTGCTTTGATTTTAGTATAGGGTAACTTTAGATATATTCTCGATATTTGATAATTTAAAAAGCGAAAAAATGCGTTCTTAGGCTGTCCCCGGTTTTTGCTTAAACCGCAGTGCACATCGGATGCAAAAATGTACCTAGAATTTGCTGCCGTCAAGGAAAGAGGGAATGTTGATGTCAAAATTATTTTGTGTTTAAAGCTAGTAACAATAAGAGAGAGTCAGTGATGAAAAGAAAAATTGCCAGTTGTTAGTCGAGGAACAAGACGGGTTGAGTTGATCTGTGAACAGTTTATACCGCTTCTACCGCATACTATGTATACTGAAAATTATCACTGCAATGCGATTACGAAATGGTATACCCTGACTGAAAAGTGTGCATTATGTAGATGGCACTGCTATCATGGTTTCTAACTCCCGTAATATAATAATATTTCAATAGTTTCAACTAATGGCATAAAATAATAGAATCTTTCGTGAATTCAACTGCTGAACTGAAATAACAATAAATTAAATTTTTTCGTAAATGTTTACCTGTGAGTAAAAAGTGGATTAGACAATAATTCGAATATGGACGTCATCGAAATTGCAAAACTACACATCTGAGTTAAGTAAACAGTCTAAAATTTTTTCCAAATTTCCATATTCCATTGCCAAAAGAAAGAGAAAACATTTCTAAAGCTTCTTAATCAGTCTGTTGATTGGATTTAATTTCAGTGAAAACAAACGCGGCGCCGCCGAAAACTTATTCAAGCAAAATTCGAGTTATTGAACCAAGTGTGATCATACTTAAATTTGATGTTGGCTCAAAAGCCAGCGTGGTCTTATTTCGCACATCAAATGGTTGTCCATTGTGAGGTTTATTGATTGAAAATATTGTGTGTTTGCGTTAAAAACTAAAAAAAACCTCTAATTGCAAGATAAAGCACAAAAAAACTTTCTAACCAAAATTGGAACAATTAAAATTTTTTTTGTCTTACAGCATGGGAAAAACATTTTTGTTGTTATGTGATGTAGTGTTGTATTTCAATTTCCCTTTTAATTACGTTTTCTCTTGTTTATTTTTGTGTTGGTGCTTCGTAGTTTTTTTCTTATTTTATTTTTTACATTAATTTATGTATATTGACATTTATTGAGTTGCTGATAAGTAAAAAATATAGATTTTTCAATACAAAACAAATACTGATTCTAAAAGGAAGCTCGCTCTTACTTCGTTCGATACTTATTGTGCATTGAAATTGGGGCAATAGACTTTGATTTTGAAAATTAATTTAATTGATATTGAAATCATGTAGAAACGATAACGGAACATTTTCTCGGAATAACAACTTTATTTGTACAGAACATTTATTTTTTGTGTAAAAACTGATTTGAAGTGCTTGGCAGAGTGGCCGTATGTTTTTATAATTTTTTAAAAATTTGTTTATATATCAATACTAGCTGAACCCGGTGTGCTTCGCTACCCCCACGTTATAAAATAAAATTAAAAGTAATTATATATTAACAAAAATTTATTTATGTAATTTTAATTTAATTATTGCAATGCTTTAGGATATACAATATTTTTAGTTTGCCCATCAGGAGCATGCACATATAAATCGGTGGGTTTTCCTACACGCAAGCATGCAACATAAAGCTGTCCATGCGAGAAACATGGATTTGCTAAATTTAAGCCGCAAACTTGCTGAGCTTGACCTTGAGTTTTGTTAACAGTCATCGCAAACGCTAACCGAACAGGAAACTGCAATCGTTTAAAATCGAATGGTAAATCTGTTGGTATCATTGAAATGCGTGGCAAAAGTACATCTGTCCTTTTATATTTTCCTGTTATAATGGTCGCTTCTATTAAATTATTTCTCAGTTTTTTTACTGCAAGCCGAGTGCCATTGCAAAGCCGTGGTGGATCGATATTACGCAGTAAAATAATGGGCAGTGTTTCGCGCTGAACAGCAGTCTCGGAAGCCCTTGATGTTGAGGTTCGAGATCGCTGAATTTCTAGGCGTGCTTCGCGTTGCTGTAAATTCTCTGCAGCTCTAGAGGTTGAGGCTCGAGACCGTTCAATACCAAGGCGTGCTTCACGTTAGTTAAAAAAATAATTTAAAAAGAAAACTGCAAAAAATAATTTAAAAGGAAAACTGCAACTTCTGTCTAATTCACTATTGCAAATGCGTTAAGGCAAAAGTAAATATGCAGTAAGGTTAGTGCTCCCCTTTTTTGTTTTAAACCAATAAGAATTCAGTACTGAGCCGCATGTAATTTGCTTCATGCTGCCCTTTTTTATTTTTACACGAATCAAAAAGCAGCAATTACACAATCAGCTGTTATCCAAGTCACTTGTAAGAGAATGAGAATGGGATTACCCCACTCTCTGTTTTAATTAACATATATTACAAAATCAGCTGTTTCGCAGACAGTTGTGGGAGAAAGAGAATGGGGCTACCCCACTATTTTAATTAATACATATGTATTTCAAATTTGAGGTAAAGCCGTTAATAAACGGAGTAACATTAGGTGAAAAAGTGTGCATGGTCGAAAAATATTATCATGTGATAAGTATTCCTGAGTCAAAGAATTTATTATTTCGTAAGAATATCCTATTGTGAAAATTTAATGACGATCGGTCCAGTAGTTAAGACTATATTACGATTTTTAATTGTCCTAAAAAGGGGCGTGGTCCCACCCATTTTTTCCTGGTACGTATTCCTTACTATGCCAATACCATATGTACGAAACATCATCGACGTAGGTCAAAAAATGCCCAAAATATGTCGAGTTAAATTTTTGGGTTATATGGGCGGTGACACGCCCCTTTGTCCAATAAAAGCTTCATATAGCCTACTATTCCTTCCAGAGTCACAGTAACATGCTGTGAAAATTTCAGGAAAATCGGCTCAAGGGTTTGGCCTCCTATAAAGCACAAACAAACAAACAAACAGACAGACATTCATTTTTATATATATAGATTTGTTTAATTTATTGTTTTAAAGTGTTTTTTGTGCTTTAAAAAAGAAGTATAAATGATATATTAATTATAAAAAAGTATTTTCAATTAACTTCATAACAATTGCTTTAACTCTTTAAGGCCAAGAAACCTAGTTTCCCCGCATATTATAAACTTCTTAAAAAAACATAATACCAAGCACTGGAATATGTTATATTTACACTACAAAAGTCAATTCTATCATCAAGTCGTATTGATTTAAAGCTTATAAAATTAAGCGCGATTTAGTAACCTTCCATATTTCATAGAACGGCCGGTGCTAAAATGGCTTCTTCAAAGGGCTACAAATTTTTTTCTTTCTTTCTCTTTTAATTGTGAATTTTAAGCAGATATTTTCTGTATACGTTTTTTTAACCTGCATTATTCTGCTGTTTTGCGTTAGTAAGGGAATATAAATTGTAAAATATATTTTGACAGCAACGGGCCAAGTTAACCCTAACCTCACGTTAAACTTACCACTCTGTCAAAATATTGGAACCGTAATGGCCCCGGGGAGGATAACCAAAGTAGCGACACCTTGAGGTAATGGTTTGCAAGCTTTTGCTCTTACTCCTTACTAAAGAGCTTCACACTATTTTAATAGCCAACACACCAATTTTAAAATAAGTTGCAATGCAATAGTACATTGGATAAATTCGCCCTTTCTGCAATTTAGTTGCAAACAACAGCGACTGCGGTAATTCCCCCCTAATAACCTAACTAAAAACTGGGAAGGGGCTGTTATACAGTAAGTTACTGATCGGTCTTCAACAGTCCACCTAGTTTCAAGCCCATGCAATAAATAAAATAAAATGAAATAACAAATGAACATAGTTTACAGGTTGCTTGTTAATTATACAATCAATTGATAACATATGGATACATTTAATATATTGTGTTTGCTAATAACGCCTTATTGTTACAAATACTACAGTATGCTTGAACAGTAATAAAGCTTTAGTCGTGGAAAGAAACTGAGTCGTGAGTTCAACTGAACCATATTGTCACGGTTTTACGCTTGTTAGCCAAGAAATTGTCAAATTTATATTACAAATTGATAATCGTGATAAAAGATGTGCTTAAAGCGATTACAGTTTGTGTGACATAATATTATTGTTATAGAGAACATACTGTTGTTCTCAAAAACCATTTGAAAAATTCACAAAATGTTTTTGTGTTTTCGCGAATGTTACATAATGTTTTTAAGATTTTAGTTAAAATGCAGAAATCTGAACGCATGCGCGCTGTCGTGTTACTTATAGCAAAATACTGTCACTTTTATTACCAACATATACATGGTTTCAATTTTAGTTTAGTCTTTTTTTTTAATTCAATAAAATTAAATTGCAAATCTTTTAGAAACCTTTGACAACCTTGTTGCAGTTATATGGCCAGCAAAGAGTTAAAATTATCAAAATAAATAATGCCAAAAACTTGCAATTATTGTTGTTTTTGTGATTTATATCACAATAAATTTTTAAATTGATGTTTGAAATAAAGCAACGACTGCAATTAACCAAACATTGTTTAAAACCAGTTAAAGTTCTGTGAGAGTCACGAGTTTCTATTTAAGTTCTGTTTAAACGCTGTCTGTTTTTTTTTGCCAAATTGTGATTTTTAATTTTATTATTCCTAAATTATAAATTATTTATTAACACTTGTTTAACAAGAAATTGAAAAAGAAACAAGTGTGTTTTGCTTTAATTTTTCATTTTGTCAATTAAATAAAATTTAATCACCAAAATTTCAACCCACCATTTGGTATTAAAATAATTTTGTTTTAAACAGTATTTTTTGCCCTTTTGATGATTTCGATGACTTTTCTTTTTTGTTTTTATATTCTGGCCGATAAAATATATAGATGCGTTGGATGTTTTGATTACATTTGAAAAGTGCATACCCACGTTCGACATTTTATTTGTGATATTTTCTATACTAATGTTTTATTCATGTTGTGGCTACATAATGAAAAAAAAAAACAAAATAAAAGAAAACTTAATCAAGACACACAGACAGGCCCACATACATACAAATTTACTTCAGCAAATATTTTTGTTCCCAACATAGAAAAATTGTCAACTATTTTCTGTTGCTCTAAATTTTTCACTTTATTTATTTTTAATAAATTTTTTGGTGTGCATTTTTTCTTATTGTTTATTTTTAATTTGAAGAAACAATATAATTTTCCAAATGCATAAATCAAGCACTAAGAACTGTAAAAAGATGACTTCTGAACACTGGACATTTTTTTAAAATGAATGCCCCATTGACAGATTAAGTCAAAGAGCCATCCATCACTTGATTAAAACAGCAATATTTCCCAAAAAAGCAAAAACTGTAATGATGTCAAATTTTCCAAATCAGAAGTCGAAACAATGACAGATAAATTAAAAGAAAGTTAAGGCCACAGTTTTAGACTTTTTTTCAAATTTGTACGAGGGCGGATCAGTAAGACATCTCTTAGTAAAATGATAACACTACTCCTGTCAACTGACAACTGTCAACTGTCCGTTGTCTCCTGTATAAATTTGAACAACCTGCGTTAATAAGTTTCTGTTTGGTAGCCGCTGATAGCAAACTACCGCTCGTTTTGAGACTTATGGACTTCATTGAAAATTTAAGCTCAGGCTACGACTGCAGAAGTCAGCAATATAACCTACATGGGGTCAATTATACAAACAAAAGCAAAAAATTATTGTGAATATGCTTGCCGTATTTGCACGCAGCTTTAAGCAAACACCAGCCAAGTGTACGATTCAGAATCTACTCTGCAGGCCTTTTCAATTTCTTCAGTGATATATGACCGTTAAAGCCATCTTAATTCACCATTATTGAATAGTAAGGAAACAAAAGTTCGTACAACGGGTTCTATCTAATGCAATCGATCCGAACAATTAAAAATATGTTTACAAAATTCTGAAGTTGTGATTCAAGCTGCGAGTTTTGCAAGTTTTAATTTATCTCAAACTTTAAGCATTTCTAATGGTTTTACTCCACTTTATCAAAAACGCAGACATGAAATTTTATTTCAATATTTTTACAATTAACGTTGAATTAAGAATTTATCGTAAAATTTAAGAGGTCGGGAATAAATTCAATAAAGTTGAAAGTCCCCAACAAGTCTCTTGGCCTTCTCGTGTACGTGGTCGAGCAACTCTAAAATACACTTAAGTGCTCCGGCCCATACATTAGAGTTGAATTCCATTTTTGGACAAATGTAAGTGGTATAAATAGCACGAACATTGGATGGAGTGATGCATCTCTTGCATCGTTCTAGAAAACCGAGGCACTTTAAACCTCCTTTAGAAACTTGAAAAATGTGTTTAGTTCATCGAACATCACACTGAATTTTCATGTCAAGAACATCGAGAGCTTCCGATTCCCTAATACCCATATATCACCGATAGTAACAGATGCAGCACCATTTCTGAGCACAGATCTATGCGTAAGCATACAACATTGTGCTTACGGGCATTAAAATCGACTTTATTCACAATCTCTATTTCGAGATTTTTGCGAGATCGTAATTGAGCGTATCATTCATGTTCTGCCTTTTTGAACTCACTTCCAACTGGTTGGGTCTATTACCAATCGAATACGAATGACAATACTCTTCGAAAGAGTATTTAGAGTTGAAAGTTTTACAAAGAAGGTCATTTATAAAAATAAGAAATAGAGTAGGAGAAACAACGGAGACTTGCAGTACCCCTGAATTAATCTTGAACTCGTCTGGTGAAATTCCATATATATTCATTGTGCTTAAAAAGGGCTGCTAACGGACTCGCTAGCGTCGAAGAGCACTGTTTCTAGACCAGTGCTGCAATCCCATCCGTCCCAGGGAGCTCGACAGAATATCTTCGGCATAGTAACAGGCGGTGATTGATTGCTTTTCGGCAAATAAGAATTGTTTGAAAATATATCAGTTAAAAGGTTAGGTTGATCAAATGGGTCATTGAATATTTGGTCATTCTTTAAAAAAGTTGGAATTGACGAACTATAGTTATTCCTTACTCTTTTAATTAATGTCCAAAAGTTCTTCCTACTCCAAGGAGTAGCTTTTGCCACCCCCTGGAGTAGCTCTTGCTACCCCCTGGAGTAGCTCTTGCTACCCCGAGGAGTAGCAAGAACTTAAGCATGAAGATCTCGTCCTTTTGCTTAGTGAATCAGTATCTGCTCTTTTGTTTCTATGCCAGATATTGAATCTGATTAAACCAAGACTTCATATTTTCCTCTGTATAAAACATTTTTAAAATCCAGAACTACTTCTTGGAAGCAGAGCAGCTTGACATACATTCTCATTGTTAATTACAAATAAATAAATTGTAATGGATTTTTAAAATGTATTAAAAATAATCTTTGAATAGTAATAAATTGTATTTTGCAAATGGAATGCACATTTCAGATTTATTATCAACAAATTGGGAAGATGTTATTTCTTCTTTCCATTCTTTTTTAACACGCCACTTAACTTTGCTGGCATTTGCATGTTTTTCCTAATTTCCATTATTTCAAAGAGTTGAATTATGGTCTGCCTGCACTGCATCAGATATGATAACTTAGTTCTACATGCATGATTTAATTAATGACTCATTTTGGACATACAACACATACAACACTTTAAAACCATACAATTTACAAGTATTTATGTGTTTTCGTTTTTCTTTTTTTGTGTTTACTACAAGGCATCATTGAACTTCACTTCCGATGGGTGGCCAATAAATTGTTCAAGTTCTCATGTGGCAAAAAAGTGATAGAAACACGAAGCCAAATTATTGTAAAATTTGTTATGTTCAAACATAAATTTTGCTTTTAAGTAGAACAAAAATGGTCATGGTCAATGTAAAATAATAAAAAAAAACAAAAATAACATGTTTTATATTTTATATTTTTCTTTACTTTTTTATAGTCTTGTTGCTAATGATTTCTTTTGAGGCAACAAACATAATAAACAACATTTTTTTTTCTAATGACGTTGCGCTAACAGATAAAAATATTTATGAGAAAAATAATATTTTTATTTTTTTTTGTTATTTTTCATTTAAGAAAGAAAATTAAAGTTGTGAGTACTTAAGATTTAAATAAATTGTAGATAATTTCAAAGTTTTGACATATGAAAATATTCTGTAATATTGACTTTTCAAACAGTTGCTGAATTATGCGCTAAGACTGGTACTTTTTTTGTATTCTTAAACACCGTTTAGCAACAATAAGTATTTCGCGACTCGATTACTTTTAATTTTTTAACTATAAATAATCCTTTTTTTTTAATTTATAATATAACTTCATTTAAATTTTTCTTTTCAATTTTTATACATATCTTTTAATAGTTTTATTTGGGTTTTTGATATTTATTGTCATTTTATTTATTTATACTCTAACAAGGCGCATGAACAGACGATCAGCTCTTTCCTGAAATATTTTGCACGAAAAAATGCGCGTCTAGACTTTATTACAGGTTTGAGAAAATGTTGTCACAGACATTTCATATCGTTCGATTAATTTCGAAAACGAGATTTTTGCACATTCTGGTTAGCTACTCTTGAATAGACTTTCCTACAAGTGCTGAAACCTATTTAAATTGACATTTTAAATGTTTATTGCTTCGAAATTTTATACTTTTTTTATTTTTTCTGCAAAACTCTGAAAATTAAAGTTAGGAGGACCTTTCTACGTTAGAATAAAAATAGAGTTCGAATTCTAGAACAGTTTTTCATAAAGTTATCATTCATATCAATTTTTTACGTACTTAGATCATAGGAGCATGATCTAAGTACGTAGATCATGTTCGTATGGAACAAAAGATGAAAGAGGAGGGAAATATGAAAACCTGCATAACGCAGACCATTTATCATTGAGAAGCTTTATTTTCTTTTTATATTAATACTTTAATACTTTTAAATTGTTATCGATAGATGACACTAAGGCTTCAATATAAAATTATCAGTAACAAAATAGAATGTTAGCGACTAACAACGTTTGAGTAAACCAAATAACTAAACCCATCGCTTGTCTAGCGGTTAAATAACAGCAACAGCACATTTAAAACTTTATTTCACTATTACTTGTTTTGTTTAGAGAGTGCTAATTTTCGATACAGGCATTTGTTTAAGGTTAAGCTTCATATTCATAAATTTTATAAAATTTGTAATTAATTTAGTCTAGGTAAAAAATTCGTCTAATTGCTCCATTTTAATAGTTTTTTCCAATAATTTTCCAATTTGCTTTAATTGAGTGTGTGCATATTTCTTTACTGACACTTACTTTACTTATTAAGTTTATAGTACTAGTGAAAAAATGATACTTCACTCTCGATAAGATAAGTGTTTTGTTATTGTGAAATGGTAGTGAAATGCTATAAAAGAGAAGTAGTTTTGCTTTAACGTAAATAAAGTCATTAAAAACTGAAAAGAAAGAATATCTGATATCTATAAAAAATTAACGCATCGACTCCACAATGCTGGAATCAAGACACGTTCTTAAAAGGTTTTTTAATTCGCCACATTGTTTATAATAGTCATAAATAAACATACAAGAAGCCTAAAGTGTGGGAAAATATGACTCATATTATTTGTGTAACGTAGAATATAGCCAGCCCATCCCGTATAATGTTCTTCTTGTCATAGCGTAATGAAATGCTTCTTCTGAATTTGTGCTGGCTTAATCTGAATAGCAGATTTTTGTTAATTTGATATATGGGCACTTTACTATTGATACTGCAATTAATTTTTCATTACCATTAAATTATTACTGATTACTGAACATATTTTAAAATAATTGATTTTTTACTGTTCCAGCAATTTACTTCAATATCAGTAAATTCTTACTAATTACTGAAGAAGTAAATCACCACTGAAATTTTGATCTGCATTACTAGTAAAAAACTTTCTGTTTATGAATGCAATAAACATGTTACTTATAACACACATTATTGTTTTCATATTAAATAAATAAGCTACCAGTTATTTAAAGATACTCTAAGCCGCTGCCAACATGTGAAAATACATCTTTTTTATTGCCTGATTAAATTTATAAAAATACATGTGCGTTTCCAAAAATCCAGTAAATTTTTATAATGCTGATGCCAAGATACTGATAGAAATAGTAATAATAATATATGTGTAATAAATATTATTTTTTATTCTCGTTAAACCTACCTGGTTTTTTAGTGGCATTGAAAATACAGTTTCAATGAAATTCATGTAAAATTTACCGATTAAATTTTTTGTTTTGGTAATAAGAGAAAAAAAAAATACCGCTAATGTAAATTTAATTGCGGTGTCACTAAACTTTAATGACTACTTTGTAATTGTCAGTAATCAGTAAAAAATTTACTGATAATGCAAACTATATTTCATTATCAGTACAAATTGTTATTGGTTACCAAATTTTTGAATGCAGTTTCAATACAAGTGTAATGCAGTGTGATAGAGGATAAGTGAAGGAAAAACACAACAAAGTTAAGAAGTTAACTTATGCAGAGACATTGAGTGGTTTATATTGAAATGGTTTGTAAAAGACTTAATATTGATGCGATCTTTGTTAATTTTTAAATATTTAATTGATTTAATTTTCTATTTAATGCCATTTTCAAAATATCAGTAAATAGAAGGGTATAAGTTGGAAATCATAAATGGATTTAGACCGATTTTAAATTATGAAAATAATACCTAAATATTGCTAAATAAATAAAATAATGCTAAATGTTGGATTTCAATTGAAGGTTTTGCTATAATTTGTTTTTAATTAAAAAATATTTTTTTTAATTTTAAAATTTAAAAAAAAAAATAATTAAAATAATAGGGATGAGTGGGCTTGTCATGATTACTGTGGTTATTTCCCTCCGTCCTTTCTGGCTGTTGTTCTTTTGGTGTAAATGGTGAGCGCTTTTGATGGGAAAATATTATTGTCAAGCCGTGATAGAAATCGTACTGGGGAGTCAGTGTTCGCGTTTATGTAGTTCAGTTGTTAAGTTCGTATCTATTCATGTAGGCAGAATTCCAGCCACATGGCACTTTATGCAAAGTAAATTTCTCAATACCTCCGACTTTTAGTATTATCAAGGTACTTGTGCCCGTCTGAAGGTGTTTTTCGTTTGTTCGTGTGTATGAGTAGTTTTAGTGATGTGAAAATTGTATACGAGGTCGTGTTTACCTGTTCGTTTATAATATCACTGTTGAAAGTTTTTGTTTTGCAGATTTTCATGTTTTCAAGAATGTCTGGTCTTTGTCCTTTTTTGCTAGGATGTAGTAATGTCATACATTCATCTATTTTCCTTGGTGTGTGTCAGTGAGTGTCATGATTATATCGGATTTTTCAACCAGAAGTTTGTTTTTCAATTGTGGACACACCAACAACATGATGGTTTTAAGATTTAGTTTTTTAACGTATTCATACAATGAATTCAATTTCGCACGAAAATCGCATTAAAATAATTAAAATCCACTATGAAAATTCTTGATATTTTCGGACAACCTAATCGTTCTTCTGAGACCGTTATTAAGATTTTGGTGGTTAAATTTGAGTCGATAGGCTCGATACAAAATGGGAAAACATCAATGCGTGTTCGAACCGGTCGTTCAACTGAAAACATCGCAACCGTGAGCCACAGTTTTGTAGCAGATCAAAATTTGTAAAATCTTCGACGTTCTTAACAATTGGGGTTATCCAAAACCACCACATGGCGAATTTTGCATAAGAATTTAACGTCTTACAAGGTTCAACTGGTGCAGGAATTGAAACCGACCGACCATTAAATTTTATTTTCGCTTATCAGTGCATGTCAACAAGCAAAATTGGCGCAATTGAGCTTTTGAAAATCGTAGATCGGTTATAGAGAAGTCTTTGCATGCCCAAAGTGTCATTTTTTTCGAAGATGAGGCTAGAAATGTGGTGACGATCAATGAGTCATGCTATCAACTTTAGCCTATTATTGACGACTTGGATATCACTGATATGTGGTTTCAACAGAACGGTGCCACATGTCACACAGCCAGTGAAACGATCAATTTATTGCAAACCAAATTTTCGAATCGCATAATTTCACGACAAGCAGCAATTAAGTGGCCAGCCAGATCGTGTGATTTAACCCCACTGGATTATTTTTTTTTGGGTCTATACGGAGCCAATCGAATCGATTTCAGCCTTAAAACCTAAAATCCGTGATGTGAACGAAATGGTATTGCGATTTTGCCAAAAAGTAATAAAAAATTTCGTGAAATCGACATCTGTCAGCGTGGTCTTGGTAGACATTTTTCATTCATCTAAATTAATTGAAATTAATCTAAATTTTTTGCTTTTTTTGTTTTAGAAAACAAACTTCTTGTTGAAAAACCCTTTGTAAAGGTATTTTTTTTTTTTGTTAAGAGAAGTAGCACTTCAGGCAATAATGCCTATTTAGTACCGTACCGTGCTACATTCTTTAGGAAAGAGATAGAGAAGAGATGAAACAGGGGGTGAAAGAAAGTAGAGGAATAGTCGGAAATTAACTGCCGTATAAGACAGCACAGCGATCAGTGACTATGCCTTCATCGTTGAGCAGCCCCACCGACAGTCAATTTTTATTTTTGTAGTAAATTTTACTACTTTCATAGAAGTAATATTTGCAATTCCATTAGCTGCATAGATTTATATTTAATAAATTATGAAAGTTTTTAAATTGTCTATTTTATTTGTACTGTTTATAGACAAAAATCTCATGTTATCGCTAGTTAACTTTCTGTCAAAATAAACTTACACTTCATTCTAGGCAAACGCCTCAAGTATTTTTTATATTGAATAAAAATCCGCAGTGCCGTCTTTACTTAATTTTAAGCGTTTCTTTTAAGTAATAGCATTACGTGTTAGTTATGATAAAAAATAACTAAAGAGAAGAAAAACGCAAAAGTAATAATTAGTAAGCCGCAATGCCTGCAAAGGCTATGATTGTAGTTAGATCATTATGATGTTTTTGTATAAGGATACATTTAATAGACATTTTATTGAAAGCGAAAATATACATTCTGATAGACTACGTTTACGGGCTTCGTAAATTAACTATTATCTCCCATTTCTTATTCAGTTAATGCCAAAGACAAATATTTTTAAAAGGAGTGCTGGCATTAGAGACTATTAAGGGCAAAAAACAGGGGCATATGAAAAGCATAACCACATTGTACTCTTGAATTTGTTTAGGAATTAAAGTTAACAACGTTCAGGATTAGTAATTGCGTATTATACAGATAAAGAGTATTTTGTACTTAAAACAACACACACACAGATCATAAGAAAGGCATAAATGTTTTATTTTAAGGACACTAACTCGAACATTTCTGGCAATTCATTTAATTCAATCGGGACAATTTTTCTCATTCTTATTTGTGGCCATTTTTCACTTTTAGAAAATGCTCCATTTTTTTAAGTTTTGGGGCTCCAATGCGAATTAACTTTTGTTTAACATATTTGAGATATTTTTCATGTTGCTTAATCTAAGCTAGTTCGTAAAGACTATCAAAATCCTATCGTAACAGCGTAATTAGCTTTTATTTGGCTGCCATAAGACATGCTAACATTCGAAAATTAGTACGGGGTGACTAAAACATCCTAGCACCGATAGCCACGCATCAATTTTTAATTGCACGTATTTTGAGAAATTATGTGTTAAACTGAGTGACGATTAGGGTCTTAGAAAGTCAATAGTTAATTCCCAAATTGAAATTTATTTCACTGACGGCAGGAATATTTTTCGCTTCTGACGGTAAAAGAAAAATTGAATTTTCAAAATGTTAATTTATTTGTTTTAAGTCTTCATAGCATTCCTTTTTTAATTTAATATTAGTGCAATTGCTCCTTCTTTTAATGCTTATCCCAAGCGATAATTAGTTTACCTAAAAATAAAGTTTTTAATTAAATTTCATGATATGTTTCGCCTAAAATAATTAAAATGTGGAAAAACGACTAGACATGGAATAAATGCCGTAAATTTACAATTAAAATTGGATTTTTTCTTTTTTAAGAGTCATGCATTTGTCGTCGCCGTTTCCTGTTGATTTTGCCAAAAAGAATATCACTTTTCATTTTTACATTTAGACACTTCTTGAATTGAGATTGAAAATGGATTTGATTTAAATTGTATTTCTGTAAAACAATTTTAATTTACAATTTGTTGTCTATAAAATTTCCGTTTTTATTTTTATTTTTGTTTGTTTGTTTTGTTTTATTGAAATTTAAAAATACTTTTCTACGGCAAACTTGTTGCTTCAAAATTTTAGTTGAAAGGTAGGCGACGCTTTATGTGTTTTTATATGCACACACCCCTTTTTGTTGTTTCCTTTATTTACGATGTAAATAAAATATGATGAAATGTTTATTGAATTCGCAATAGAAAAGTAGGAGGACGATCCAAGAATTACTAGACGTAGTAAACACAAAAAATTTTATTATTTCTTAACCAAATTTCGCTTCCATTCACAGTTCTTTATCCAGAAATATTTAATATTTATAAAACTTTTTGTTATTTAATTTTTTCTTTCAAAAAGTTTATACTTTTTAAATTTAAAATACTATAATGTTGTCATTAATTTTTGTCTTTGCTGGCTGTTTGTTCAGTATGAACGGCGAGCGCTTTCGAAGTGATGACATCATTCTCAAGCCATGTCTACTCATTTGGATATAATGCCCCCACCTGGCTAATTTTTAATATATCCGTCGTTTATTTACCCCCCGGGGGAACATTTATCGGTCTTTGTAGAATAATTGACTATCTAGACCTGTGCAACTGGGGGAAAAAGGGAGTCCAGTCCCCTGAAGGAAGGGTCCCAGTTGACCCCTGCTGCCTCCACGTTATTTCCACGGGAATCAGTTGGCTCGCAGAGTTCCGTAATTTGTCTCTTTAGACATTTAAATATTCTCTGGCTCATTATTGAGGTTGGCCCCTATATGGGAGTATCGTGGTCGTTGTGGTTTCGCGGCCCCATATCAGGTTTGTTGTTTAATATGGTGGCCAGGACCACCTTGCCATTAATAACACCCTAGGTGAGTGATCCAGTCCAGCGAGCATGCTAGACATATGTTCTGGACAGGAGTTGGATGGTCGCCAACTCTTCAGCAAGGAGTGGTGGTTTGCAGCCCTGCTCTGGAATCACTAAAGTTGCAACCAGGAAAGACCTGTTGCTAGAATTAGTCTTCGGCTTCTTAGGGCGAGAATGGCGCTACGTACCATTTACAGTGGTTAGGGCTAACTGCCAGGTACAGATGTAAAATCAAATCACGCAAATCCGTCGTTTATTATTATCCAGGTACGTGTGTCCGTCTGAGGGTGCTAAACCGATATTTAATTTGTGAATTTAATTTTCGGTTCTTTGAACATTTATCTTACTGGGCTTTACCTAAACCATTGACGGCAGATAAACCCTGTGTAAACAGTTTAAAATCATTAATTTACAATATTGTGGTGGGCACATTGACCTGATTATTGCGCAAAATAACGTAACTAAAAATATATTTCCTGTACTTAGTTACGCTATTTTCTGTTCATAGACTTGACGGGATGTGAATGTGAATTTTTATTTATTATAAGCAGCCATCTTTACCAATGCAATCCTTGGGGTTGCTAATATTTTGTGGAAGAAGAAGCAGTTGTAAATATATGAAGGGTTGTCAAATCTTATTCTTTGTAACAATATGTAACAATATGCTTTATACCGGTCATCGTTGGTGGTATCTTTCTAGACAGTGTCAACTTTGAAGAAGTAGGAACTTATTATATCATTCCAAGGGTTTTCAAGTAAGATATTATTGCAACTGTATGTATATAATATGAACCTCGCTGATTTTTCTCGCTTGCATTTTTTTAATGTTGTTTACTTATGTCAAGTTAATCCACAATGAGCACATTGACCTTACGCTAACATTTTAGAAATGAACCTTAATTGTGAAGTAGCCTTCAAAATTAGCTAGATTTACTTCGATGTTAGTTAAGTCACGGTGTTGCAAACTAAACTGGCGAAAATCGATAGCAATCTAAAAAAATGAATCCATAAAACGTCTCCTCTCGGTAAATTACCAAACTTCACAAAAAGTTTTTGCCCGTATATTTATCCTCATCTGTGTTAGAAAACCGTTTAAAAAGGAATAGTTTCTTCAGTCAAACTGAATTGTTATCTTTACCACTTAAAGAGATTTACTTTTGAGATGCCGAACTCAGGTAACTGAACCGTTCCATCCTGCATCCTAACCAACCAAGGATTTTCATATTTAAAAATTTCGAGAACCATCCACGTACAAACAAAACAGAGGAATTGAAATTTATTTCTTATAAAAATTTGAATTAATTAAAAACAAAAATTTCATGGACTTATGATCACTTATGACAAAATAAATTTTCATGGCACCATGAGCGAAGGAATACGACAAAAATTTTGCAAACGAAAAATATTTTATATTAGTGAAAATAAAGTGTTTTTTACAAGAAGTTTGTTTTCTAAAACAAAATAAAACAAAAAATTCAAATTTTTATTGTATTACGAAGAGATAAGTTCGGAAATTGTGAATGAAAAATTATATTTGGTAAACGACCACGCTGACAGATGTCGATTCTTTCATCAAAGTTTTTAATCACTTTTAAGCAAAATGGAGATTTTATTTCGTTAATCACATCACGGATTCTGAATTTTAAGGCTGACATCGATTCAATTGGCTCCGTATAGACTCTGTCCTTAACATAGCCCCACAAAATATAATCCACTGGTGTTAGTTCACACGATCTGGCTGGCCACTAAACTGTTTCATTGGCAGTGTGACTTGTGGCACCGTCCTGTTGCAACCATATGTCAGTGATATCCACGTCGTCAATAATAGGCCAAAATTGAGTTGTTCGAATCTCGCAATAGCGTGATCCATTGACCGTTTCCGCATTTCCAACCTTATCTTCAACAAAAAGCGGCCCAATCAACAAAAAGCGCACCATACAGTCACACGTTGAGCTTGCAAAGGCTGCTCAATAATCGCTCTAGGGTTTTCAGAAGCCCAAATTCGGCAATTTTACTTGTTGACATATCCTGACAAGTGAAAATGGGATTCGTCTGAAAAAATGATTTTTCCAGAAAAACAAGCCGTTTGTTCTTGAATGAATTGAGCGAATTTACGGCGATGTGAATATTCAGTCGGCTTCAATTCCTGCACCAGTGGAACCTTGTAAGGCTTCAAAGTCAAATCCTTACGCAAAATTTGCCATGTGTTGGTTTTGGATTACCCTAATTGTTGAGACCGTCGAGAAAATAACAAATTTGGATCTATTTCAACACTGTGGCTCACGGCTGCGATGCTTTCAGCTGAACGACACGGTCGAACATGCGTTGGTGTTCGCACATTTTGCATCGAGTCTGTCGACTCAAATTTAACGACGATAATTCGTCTCAGAAGGACGATTATGTTGTCAGAAAATATCACGCATTTTATGAAATGTAACTTTAACAGAACCACCATTTTCATGTTTTAATTATTTTAACGCGATTTTCGTGCGAAATTGAATTCTTTGTATCGAATGCGTCAAAAAACTAAATGTCCAAACCATCATGTTTTTGGTGTTGCCACATTTGGAAAACAAACTTCCTGTTGAAAAACCCGATATAAAAAAGATTTTGATTTTGCTTCGAATAACAACGTGTTATAAATTTAACTGTTGGGATAAACAAATTTGATATTTTAATTCAGATAATAATTAAATACGCAGAAATTATTATAAATCTAAATAATAGGTTTAAAATACTTTTAGGGATAATACCCAGATTTGTACTTTTTATATTTTTTAGTTGAATTTTCACTTAAATTGTTAGTGTTTTCTTATTATGATATTCAAATATTAAAAACTTAGTATCTCGATCACTTGCTAATTATTTTAATTTATTTTTATTTAGGTACGGTTTTCCGTCGACCCTCGTCAAATTTGGTTTGTGAACAAACCGGTTTCGACTGTTTGCCATCTTCAGTGTTCTTTTCGTACTAGTTGCGTTTTATTGTCAGTTGTGTTTATATAGTTCGTGTCTCTCTTCGTGTTATTGCGTTCGTCACTTTCTGTCTTTTTTTGCCTGTTCCCTCTCTCCCTCTCTCTCTTTTCTTTTTCGTTTGTCTCTTTTTACCTAATTTGTCGCTCCCTTTTCCATTCGTCCTTTTTCCTAACTAAATCCCTTTACGATCATGCTTGTTGTCCGTTTTTGTTTATGTGTGAACCTATTGGGTTTTTTTCCCCTCATGTGACATAATAATCTGCAATTGTACGTTTATGATGTTCTTTATTGCTTTGCTCTTGTGCACCTGCGTAAAGTGTTGGTGTAATGTTTGTTTTCTTGTAAAAATGTTTTAATGGTTCAAATATTATGTCCGAAGCAGTGTTTATTTGTTCATTTATTATTCGTCCGTCAAATGTCCTCTGTCCGTATATTTCCATGTTTTCTAATACATTTAGTCTCCTTCCTTTGTGCTGTGTATGAAGCAGTTTAACCGTTGTTTTTTTATGTCCTAGTATACATTTGTTGTTGAATATATGGTTCGCAAAGTTTGATTCTGGAGTTGATTTTGGTTGTCGTGGTTTTTTGTTATAGTCTCTAATGTGTTCCCTAAATCTGGTCTTAATTTTTCGTCCTGTTTGCCCGATGTAGCTATAATGGCATGTACAAGTTAATTTGTACACTCCTTGTCTGTCTAGTATATTCGACTCGGTTGTTCTATTCCGTAGTATTCTGCCTAGGTTGTTCCTTGTCCTGAATGCGGTATTGATGTTGTGTTCTCCAAAGAATTTCGCCAGTTTGTGTGTTGATTTTCCCATATATGTTAATGTAGCCCATTTTTTTCCTTTCATTCTCCTGTTCTTTGTTCGTTCTAATTTGTTTCTTGATGCTATCTACGTGGCGCTCTTTGTATCCGTTGTTTTCCGCTATGGTGTATATAGTTTCCATTTCCTTCATATACATTTGCCGTGTTAGTGGTGTGCTCTCGAGTCTTGTTATTAACTGCCTGATTGCTGCGTTTTTGTGTTGCTGGGGATGATTTGATGAGTTGTGTATTATTGTGTCCGTTGCTGTTGGTTTCCTGTATATTTCATATTCGATTCTGTTCGAGATTATGTTCCTCTTGATCGTTAGGTCCAGATAATTAATTCTCCCCTCATCTTCTTTTTCCATTGTAAATCTTATGTTCTCGCGTCTTCCATTCAGTATACATATGATGTCGTCGACATATCTAGAGTAGAATATTACTCCGAAGTTGGTTTTTAATTCCCTTACGTATTCTCCTTCTAAGTTCTGCATAAATACCTCCATGAGGGTGGCAGATGTTGGATTTCCCATCCCTAGTCCTGTTATTTGTCTATATATATAATTGTTAAATTTAAAGTAATTCTGTTCTAGTGTCGCTTTTAGTGTGCCTGTAAATTGTATTGCCAGTTCCTTGTTCTCCGTTTTGTCCTCCACTGTCCTATGAACAATGTTTAATGTATCCATTACCGGAATTGATGGATACAAGTCTCTTACGTCGAAAGAGACCAGTTCTGTTCTGCCCGTTATTTTCATATTCTCCAGTTTATCAATCAGTCCTGTAGTGTTGGCCATTGTATGCCCATTTTAATTTATCAGCGGAAGCTTTGATTTATGTGTTTAGGCTAATGCACCTGCGACGACCTAGAGTCTATCATCGAAGAGTTGATAGCAAGATTTCGTATTTTTCTGAGAGTGTGTGCGAGCCAATCATACTGTTATTTACTTGTATCACCTCGTATTTTCTTTTATATATTCCAGATATGTACTGCTTATATGGTTTGAGGTCGCCATATATTTAATATACTCGGAAGACATCTGTTTATTGTTTATTGTGTCTCCAAAAGTATTAAACTGGCAATAAGTATTTAAATCTTAAACTTGGAGCCAGTGCCAAACTAAATAATCTTTAATCAGTTACGATTCATCTCTTTAATTTTCCAGTGCAACCATGAACTCTTAGTATGTTGTCGGCTCGGGACTTGGAGTGTGTTTTAAGTTTTCTCGTGTGCGTTCTAGTTTCGACTTAAACTAATAAAAACTAAAGGTCTATATGGAGCTTCCAAATTTTATGTACTAAAGGGAGTTAGTAGGACTTTTTTTTGCAGCTTTTGAATATGTTATAGGTTTGAAATGATAGATGTACTCCATATCTGCTTTCCATAGGACGGTATAGCAAGAATTTCCAATTTTAAACGAGTTTAGGGGTTCTGCCAATCATTTGCGTCAACTAATCTCTATGTGACTAGTCCAAGTCAAAAGCCTATCCTGTCGAATGCCGAGATATATGGCCTGGGAGAGTTTATGTATTATTCGGTTATTTAATCGAATTGAGGTCCGTCTATATAGAGTAAATGTTATGAGTGCATATTTTCGCTTACTTTTCCTTTTCATCCATTTCTAATGATGTCGATGATACAAGTCGATGTGTGGATTCGATACAGATGGCTTCTACAACATAGTATTGATCCCAGTAAACTGCATTAAGTAACTTCAATTTTAATCAACTGTGGTGAACTTACTTCTTCTTTTGGAATAAGCATACGGCCACTTAAGCTTATGGATAGTATGCTTCAGTTTAAATAATAATAATAACGGTATATCACACTCACCAGCCTGTGTGAAGGTATGTTCTCTATAGTCGTGTATTGTTCTGTAATATTACTATGTCGTCTTCTAAGTCCGAGTTAATGTTTTTAAATACAATACATACGGTCCAGATTAATAAAATTGGTATATGACGTTACCTTTGTGTATTTTTTTTTCTAATTTTCAAAAGAAATAGTAAAACCTTTTATTCAGGGAAGTACTCAAGGCTCAATACGGCATTGAAAGAATTAGGATTAATTTGAATGAGCCTTTAAGTACGAGTAACTCAATAACTATGCTACGGATTGTTTTGGGAATGACAGTGATTGTCTTTTAGCTTAGTCCAGAAATTGCCTCTTCGATATCTCTCTTGTATTAAAAGTAATTGTTAAGGGGAATAAACTAAAAATTTTTCTTTGGCAAAACGCTAATATAATAAGTTTGTCTTTAGATGATAATTCATCTCATTCTTATGGGACGTTTAATGTTTACAGCAGGGTAAGCTCGATTTTTTATAAATGTCGGCTATAATTTATTCCAGCCACCCATGGTAGTCTATATCAGGGGAACAAACATCATGACAACTTATATTAACTTTATAACTAGTTTTTACAAACGATTTACATCTGCTACGCTTAAACAATGAGTCAAAGTTAGGAATGACCGCGTTTAAACAATTCGTCAGTCTATTGACATAAATCTTCAAATCTTCTTTAGCAGTGCCTTCCTATGAAATAACTGTAGATCCACCACTTAATGAAATTAATGGCTTTTGTACAACTTTCAAAACTATGCAGTGGCCTATAAAATTATGAACTTCTCTTTAAAACTTTCTCTTAAAAAGTGTTACCATGTATTTATTTATTATTATTTTTAGTTAGGCTCAAGTTCGTTTTTTATATGATTCTTTTCAGAATTCTTTTTAGCTTATTGCTTTAGTTGTCAAATGTAGCTACGATTTCTATTCTATTTCTATTAACAAAACCTGTATAGAAGAACTGAAGAATTTAATGAATGCTCTTAATTAGTGGCCATTTGTGCTTGAAAAATTTATGTTCAGTTTGGTTTGGCATTTCAACATGAATAGAGTGACGCCTGAATAATGTTTCTAAATTGTGCAAATTGAAACCAAAACAAGCTTGCCCGTAGTCCCGATTTTTATAAGCGAAATTTTTTTTAGCAATGAAGCTCACTTTTGTTTGAACGGATACATCAATAAACAAAACTTCCGTTTTTGGTCGAATGAGTATCCTCAAGAGCAAATTGAGACGTCCACAAAAACTGGCTATATGGTGTGCTTTATGAGCTGGTGATATCATTGGTTCATACTTCTTTAAAAACGATACTGTCAGAATGTTGCAGTCAATAGTGACCGCTATAAAGTTATGATTACTGACTTGATCAGGAGGAGTTATAGTTTTAACTAGATGGCGCAACATGTCATTTATCTCATGCCACTATTAATTTGTTGAAGGAAACGTTTTGTAACATCACGTTTTGAACCCGTTAATTGGCCTCCAAAATTGGGGGAGGTATGTAATATCGTTAGCCCAAAACGATTTATCACTCGTAGGGCAACATTTATCGCGTTATTGCCACAAATGTTGGAAAAAGTTACCGTAAATTACATGTCCAGATTAGACTACGTGCAAGCCAGCTGTTGCATTTATATGCCAGAAGTCTAACTAACATCATTATGCCAGAAATTATCTTTCGAATAAAGCAAATTTCACGTCAATTTAAAAAATTCACCTTTGTTCTATTCCATTTCAAAGTTTTAAACCTCTATAAAAATGCCCTTTATATTCTTTATGAATTTTCTGAAAATTGTGTTGTTTTCTTTTTATTAACTTCAAATCAGGCGAGCTTCAATCAATTTCTGGCATTAAAATTCAAATATTTAAATTTATTTGTCCCCAACAATTATTTATTATCCATAACAATATTATAACCCAAAAGCGCTATAATGACAATACATAAATTTTATTCTTATGTACTTTTTGCTTTTTCTGGATCATAATCTCTTGATCTAGATCGCCATCCTTCATATGACACATTCCAGCAAATTAAAAAATACAAAAAATAAAAATAATACATTAAGAAAAATAAAAATAATTTATGTCTCAGGCAAGACTTTCCAGCAACACAACACAACACAATACATACAACACAACACAACAACAATTAAGAACACACAATCTGTGTTAAAAACAAAATATCATAAGTGCCAAGTAAAAGAAAAAACACATTTTTAATAAAACAGGAAAAAAACTAATAAAATTGAAAAGATGAAAACACAATGGGACTGCTGAGTTAGAAGAATTATTAGGTTGAGTTTGGATGATGGCAAACTAATGACTTTGAAATATAAGCGGACGGTTTTACATAAACATCAAATATAAAAAAAGCCTTTTTTTCCCCAAAAAAAAAAAAAACAAAAAAATGATGGATGCGGTTCCTCGTCAAAGCTAAAAAATTAAATTTTAAAGTATTATTTTCATGGTAGATCACTGTGTTTTTGTCTACGGCAATGCTTCCTATTTTATTTGCTTAATAGACTCAAATCTTCCAAGATGTACTTAGAACACTATGTTGATAACTCCAGAAGTGAATTTTACTTCTTTGTTTTTTTATTTGCTGCATCTGGACCTTTTTAGCATCTTTACGTTTCTCAGGCAGAAATGGGCCATAAATAATACAGAAGTATTTACGGTTCCACATCATGATTTCTTGTGGAATCCGCGTCTAATCTAATTGCCTATGCAAGACTTATGAAATTTATAAATTATGACTCCACAGTTACTTTCAGTTTGCATGGTAGTAGCTAACATTTTCCACTTGATCTCTTATTACGACTATATCATCTCTTCCATAATTGAACTTGCATCGTTAACACCATTAAAAATCTTCTATGCCTCCGCACTCTGCTGTCATCGTTGGTATTTAGAGTTCATTTGGGCTATTTCCAGGATGTTCTTTGTAACTGTGTTTACTTTTCAACATCTGGGCCCCTGTAGGTTAGTAGGTAGTGTACTAGCTTGTAAATACGGGGGTTTTGGGTTCGATTCCCAACGAAGACCTTGGTTTTTTCACTAAAAAATAAAAATTGGCTGTCGGTGGGGCTGCTCAGCGATGAAGGCATAGTCACTGATCGCTGTGCTGTCTTATATACGGCAGTTAATTTCCGACTATCCTTCTACTTTCACCACCTGTTTCATCTATTCTCTATCCCTTTCCTAAAGAATGTAGCAAAAAAAAAAAAAACAAAAAAAAAAAACAAACATCTAAATTAGGATTTGACATTGGTTACATCGTTTAACATTTATTTGATTTGGTCATATCTATTTAAATTTTACTTTGTAGTAAATTTGCCTGTAACGAAGCAACGCAGTAAATTTTATATTTGCAACACATTTTCGATAATACTCTTTTTTATCACGTACTTTGACGACTTTATTTTTAAAAGTGAACGTGCACTATAAAAAATAAATAAAATATTGCTCAATTCTTTAATGCGAAAGAAAAAATATTGATTTTAAATTTTCCTAATCAAATTTTATAGAAATTTAGATTGATCTACTTTATCTGAGGTGACTTGTTAGCCACAATATAATAATTTTACTTGTTAGCAATAATTTTATCAAAATTTATGACTATAAAATTTATGACTATAAAAAAAGTGGGCGAAACATTTTGTAACACAACCCAATGATAATCAATAACAAATTAAGAAAAAAGGCCTTCTAGTGACTTTGTATTTTATAAACAAGACGCGCATAATAAATCAACTGCTTGCTTAATATCGAAAACACTACAATTTTCCTTAATAATATTTTTTGCAGATAAATTTGATTTTTGTGTTTTTTCTCAAAAATATTGTTGTTTTTAATGAAATTTTCAATTTCGATGCCATTTAAAAAATTGACCTTGATAACTGTTTTTCTATCCTCTGCGAATTAAAAGAACTGTTTGTTCATTTTTTGCGGTTACAGCAGAATAAAAAATTGTTGTCGTTACTTAAGCATTCTAAGTTCTTGACTGTTAGGCGGGGAAAATAAATAAAAATTGACTGTCGGTGGGGCTGCTCAGTGATGAAGGCATGATCACTGCTCAATGTGCTGTCTTATACGACAGATAATTTCCGTAACTATCCTTCTACTTTCATCAGCTGTCTCATCTCTTCTTCTTTAAAGAATGTAGCACGGTACTTGACTAAATAGGCATTGTTGCCTGAAGTGCTACTTCTCTTTATAAAAAAGAAAATAAAAGAATTCTTTATTAGTTTTTTTGGGCATATTTTTCATTAAAACTCGTTTTATGAAATAAAAGTTAAATAAGTTTACAAGTTTTTTTTAATAATTCGTATATTTTTTATTCTTGCATTCTTTAATACTTAATGTGTAGTCTTATAAAAAAATTAAAATAATCAATTATAGTAACCGATTATAGTAACTGATTATAATATTTGATTATAGTATAGACCATAGTAATTAATTATAGTAATCGATATTAAAAAAATTTTAAAAATCGATTATAGTACCCGATTATATTAATCGATTATAGTAACTGATTAGAGTATTCGATTATAGTTACCGATTATAGTAATTGATTATGGTAATCGATCATAGTTATCAATTTTTTTTTATTCATTCATTCATTTATTCAGTAATTCATTACAAATATATTTACAATATCAATTACAAATATATTTACATATGAAAAAACAAACATTTTACACATAAAGGACCTTGCGAAGCCGCTTGGGCTTGTCTGTAGGTTCATGATATTGTAGTAATCGATTACAGTAATCAATTATAGTAATAGATTATAGTAATCAATTATAGCTATCAATTATAGTAATCAATTATAGTAGCCGATTATAGTAATCGTAATCAACTATGGTAATCAATTATAGTAATCGATTGTATTAATCAATTGTAGTAATCGATTATAATAATCGATTTAAGTAATCGATTATAGTAATCAAGTATAGTAATTTATTATAGTAATTATATTAATTATAATAATAATTATATAAATGATGAATATTTACTGAACTTTCATTTCATCCAAATCGTCTTATGTTTTAATACTATGAATTCGCTGAAACTTCAGTGAAGCGATACGGATGAAATATACAAAATCTTCGACTCAGAACGCTGTTGCGATCTGCGTGTATAATTTTTATTTTGAATAAACTTATTCAATAAAACAATAAAATATCTATTTTATTTCAAATAGATGTGAGCGATCGCATAATTTGTGCGCAACGTCGTTATCAGTGAACGTGCTTTTTAAATCCCTTTTTTTTTTAAATAAGAACCGTGTTACATGAATAGCAAGAAAGACAAAACAAAAAAAAAGTTAGCTAAACATTTGCTTGAAAGAGTTAACTAATAAACACAAACTATGCCTTTGTTAACAGGAAAACCGAATATCTTATTTCAATTACGAAAATGGCTTCTTTAGTTCACTTATTTGTGAGATTTCTTAAACCATCTTGGGAAACTTGTGTTTCAGCACATGAAAATGTTTGAGTTAAAAGTTCTTTTTATGTTTTTTATACTATTATTAAAAAAATTTTGGACTTTCGTAGTTTAGAAAATAATTAAACAAAAGAAAAATTTACGTAAATCTGGGCTAGATTCCTTTAAAAAATAAATATTTTACGATATTCTCTTAAATTATTAAAAAATGTTTAAAAAATTATGGGGGAAAGCATATCCAATGGCCATTTCGTTGCTGTTTATCAGTGGATTTTACCCCAAATTTTGTATAGAAAATTCAAGATTCTTATATATCTCAAGCCAAATTGATTGAATGAGAGTTTTGATTGAACCAACACAGCAAAAAGATAACTAAACCAAAAATACTTCTATACAAACATTTTGCAAACAAAAACATTTTTCATTTTCAATCTTTTTACAAAAGGTTTTCCTTTAGAAGTCATTCATTTGTAATTTGAAATTTAAAGAAACAAAAAAAAAATAGACAAAATTTGGGGTAAAACCCACTGATGAGCAGTAGTGAAATGGCCATATGGGCATGCTTTTCCCCAAAGATTAACGTAGATTGAATCAACAATTATTCCAAAAAATAGTTGTTTATAAATAAAAGAAATATTTTTTTCTTTTAATTCACACGACTGTCCTATTCTAAATTTGACGTGAAGTAGAGAGCTTGAAGAAAGCAAGAAAGAGATTATTAGTTTTTAGTTGTAGGATTAAAAGCAAGAACCCGGTTTCATTTCTCTTTTATATGCCATATTCCATACTTTAAAACTTGTGACTGGAAACGAATTAATTTTTTCTTATTCTTCTTTTTATTAATTTGTTATGTTTTTTAATTTTCTCTTGTGAGCCGTCAAATAATTTCCTTTTATTTGTCGCCGACATTTTTTAACTCAGCCGCCGTAAAATTTGTGCACAATTGTGTATTTAAAACTCTACAGCCATGTTACACTTCACTTAAATAAATTCATCGTTTCAGCGAATAAATATCTAATTCGATTTTTTTTACCACTGTGAAAAGTTTGACCAGCAGATATCGACTGTAACAGGTTGACATTCTGAAAAATCTTTACGTAAGGGTACGCAAGGTACAATATCGAGCTTTAGTACGAAACTTATTGTTAAAAATTTTTCCAATGTAGTCAGCTTTGGACCATTTACTGAAAAGATTCATGGGCCTGGCCGCTGTAAAATGTTAGGGCTATTAAAACTCTAATTTATTTGAATCTGTGGTCTTTTTAAACAACAATTTTTAAGGTTTTATTTATTAAAAAAAATAAAAATTTACTTGGAATTGCTTTTTCTTTATTTAGTTAGACATTGACTTTTTATCAATAAAAAAAAAACAACAAACTTACGTTAATTGCGCAAAAAGAAATAATTATTCACATTATTCTTAGCAATTGTTTGCCTCACTCTAAACACATGTTTTTTTAATCCCCTAATTTTTCATTTAATATTTTTTTAAAAATTTATTTTAATGCTGCAATAAGAAAAAAACAATGAAAAATAAATTGAAAAGGCTTATAACGTTATCTGTCACAAGTTATATAGAAATTTTTCACTGACAAACAACTAAGTGATAGGAAAGGCAACAATAATATAAACAACAATTAACAGAAAGTGACAAAATGTGACCACTTAATTTTATTAAAAGCGATAGGATTGTTAAAGAAGTATTTATCTAAACTCTAAAATCTTTCGATAAATAATAGAGATAACCTCTTCATTCGGCTCGTTTTTGAAAGTGTTGAAGAGAGTCGTCGGTCAGTTGGCTTATATTGAAACCTAGGTTTGTTCACTCAATTTTTTTAAATTCCATATAGATATACACATTCCTAAATGTTTCATTTTTATTTTCTTTTGGGCAGCCTCTATCATTCTGAATAATGGTGAATCGATTTGATATTAACTTAATGAAAACTGAAGCTTAGAAACTCTCACTTTAACTCGATTGTGACATAAAAATATATTTTTAAAGATTTTTCGAAGCACCTGACGTCCTCCCTAGACAGACTTCTTAATTTAAGCATAGAAAACGTTTTCACAATTCACGTGTTTTGCATTTTAAGTGATAAAATCAATGAGCTTGCTGACAGCATAAAATTCGGGTTTTACAACTTTTTTTATTTTCCGGCCAGTTTTGAAAACTGGGCATATTGAATCGCTCTCTTTTTCTCAGTTTAAAAAATTTGAACACTTTGGATAGCATCTTTTTATTGCGGCTTTTGTTTTCATTTTAAGTGGGCCATCTAAGCTTTTCTTTTAAATATTATTACCACAGTTTATAAACGCTAAAAGTTCCTTGACATTCGAATGGTTTACTCCGAAGCGGAAAGAAATAATATAATCGGAGGCATTTAATTTTTCTGTTCTCTATCAGCTAACTGGTCGTCTAAAACTCAACGTTATCGTTGCTCTTAATTAATTGCAAACCGTTTTTCGCACTATTTGTAAACCAAGCGTAGTAAGATCGCCTGCTTCCTATACAAAAGATGCATCCACAGTCTATATATCGTTTATTTACGGAACGAATTGTCTAATTTGATTTAATAAAATATCAAAGCATCTCTGTTTAATAACGTAGTGTGATTTAGATATTCGATATCACAAATCCTAAATGTCGCCGTAAATATAATAGAAGCTAAAATAACAGTCAAATTTGTTAAGAGGATCAATTTTATGTAATGGAAACTTTGAATGATTTTCAAACATAAGTCATTCAGTTACAGTTTGCGACAGGTTTGTGCAGTGATAGGCTCGTGTGTTATAGCCAATACAGCCCTGAATAGAATCACTTTAAAACTTACTTCATTTACTTTTTCCAGGCTTGTTTTTTAAAAACCCACCAATGGATTATTAGCTAATTTTGACGGAAATTCTCCTATTCCCCACAGGAAATAGCTTTGTCGTCAGCTGCAACTGCCATATAATAAGCTACATATGAATGCTTGGGCATTTATACCGAGTCTGTAGTGAGAGTAGTGACTTAATTTCTCCCGATCGTTGAACATCTGATTTAGTTGATTTATCTACATCCTCATCGGTTTTTGTATTCTTTCTTTTCCAAGAGACAGTTGAGCAGTCTCAGAAAATGTCTGCTTTTAACTCGTCCTCTTTGTCGCTTTTTGTTTCGACAACTAAATCGACCTTTAAATATTTCTGTTTTGGAAAAGTGTCAACATATTTGTAGATATTCTGCAGGTGCTATTCAAACAAAGTCTTTCTGTCATCTCCTTTTGTGTATGGTTACTCGGGCCCTGCTGCATAGGTGACTAAAAATGAGATATTTCTGGCATTCTTCTTATTTAAACGTCACGTAGTAGATAGATACGAAGCGATATAGAAAACGCGTTACATTTGGCTAGCGTGTATATTTTTTTGGCAACATATTAATAATGTATACAATTTTCATGACGTGAAAACGAAATTAAATACTTTTTTGTTTTATAGTGCAAAATGTCTAATAGTAGCACAAGCTATGTGACATTAAATTACTGCACTCATTCATGGTGAAAAATAAATGAGCAATTAAAATCTATCAAGTGTTAACTCCTCAATGAATTAAGAATACATTTAAATGAAATTAAATTCTTTCGCTTAAGTATTAAACGGAAATTAACAAAAAGAAAAAAAGAAAGCAAACTAAATAAATAGATAAAATACCAACAAAAACAAATAGAAAAATGGATCGAACAATGTATGGTAAAATAGATCCGGGTGCTCGCCAACCATATCGTACCATAAGATCTAAAGGAATACAACCAGGATGTAAGTATAAGAATAATTGTAATTATTATAAAAAATATGTTATATTAATAATTTAAAATAATTTAATAATTTAAAAAATAAATTGAACTGATTCTCAAAAATCCATTGTGGATGGATTAACTAGTGCAGCAAAGACCCTAATGAAATGTAAATTATTCACTTGTTTACAGAAACAGCATTTGAGATAAAGAATCGTTATTCATTGTTTTTCTTTTTTTTTTTAAGAGACAATGCCTATTTAGTCAAGCACCGTGCTACATTCTTTAGGAAAGGGCTAGAGAAGAGATGAAACAGGTGGTGAAAGCAGAAGGATAGTCGGAAATTAACTGCCGTATAAGACAGCACAGCGACCAGTGACTATGCCTTCATCGCTGAGCAGCCCCACCGACAGTCAATTTTTATTTTTTTGTAGTGAAAAAAAAACTAAGCTCTTTGTTGGGAGTCGAACCCACAACCTACAGGGGTACCTATTATTTTTCTTTTGCGTTATGAAGGGTGTTTTTTGTAGATGTGTAGAGCTTTATCCAAAAGATAATCTTCTGGAATTATAATTTAAATATGACTTTTGGCATATGATCGCTATGGCTGGCTCGCACGTAGTCTAACCTGAAGGTCTAATTTTCAATGACTTGTTGAAACATTGGTTGCATACAGCCATCGGCAATAACGCGGCGAATGATCGTTTCGAGATTATCGGCATAGACTAGCGACTTCACGATCGTGGAGGTAAATTCACGGGTCCCAAAACTATGCGGTTACTAAACGTTGCCTTTAATAAATCAATTCTGACACGAGCTGTATGACGTGTTGCATCGTTTTATTGAAACTACAGCTCCTGCACGTAATGATTGTTCAATTGATCAACAAAGAAGTCAGTAAGAATGGCTCTAGTCACTATTGACTGTAACGTTCTGACCAGCATCTTTCTACCAGCCCGCAAAATACACCCATACGACAGTTTTGTTTATTAACGTATCCATTCAAACAAAAGCGAGCTTCATCGCCAAACAAAATTGGTTTATGAAATCGAGATCAAGCTTAATCTTATTTTGCGCTCAATTTGCACAATTTGGAGGTGTTGTTCAACCAGCAGCATTTCATGTTGAAATGCCAAATGGAACTAAACATACACCACTTGATAGCTAACTAAATGGCATCAAGTTAAAAAAGTGTTGCCAACTTAAATTTTCATATCTTTTTAACAAACACCGGATATTTTATACATTAAGCTGGCTTAAATCAAATTTCCATTTAAAATTAAAAGTCTTACGGTCGCAATGAGCTCACTTAGGTAATTATCCTCCTCCTAGCCCTCTGTCCTGCAATTGTTTTGTCATAGAATAATGCTGAAAGCTTTTGAATTTATTTAAAATTTCACAGTGGTCGTTAAAAGTTTACGCATGACTCCCATTTTATCAACATGAGTTTAGAGAGTCACAAGGATATGATTTGATATGAAATCTATTTTCAAATAATATTAACTCAAAATTTTATTTGGTAAAAGCAAAATTGTTTATTGTACTGTCAAAAGAAGTGTCTAAACTATTGAAAAAGAAATTATTTACAAATTTTTGGTTTCCAAATGTAAAGAAAATCAGTTACAATAATTTATTTGAATAAAAAATATGGAAGAAGATCGCGATATTAAACAGAGGATATTAACCTGCAAATTAATTGGCTTCACTGTACAAAATTCAGTAACTACAAGGATTATCGTTTCAGATACTGATGTATTAAGTGGCTTCATAGTTATTTAGTCTTAAATACAATTATTTGTTTTTTTTTTTATGTGTAAAAGGACTCAAAAAATGCTTAAAACTGTATTTTAAGTTGTACATAGATTTTTGTATTTCACTGTATATAAAATATAATTTCCAATATTATTAATTCTCTAATTTAATACTCTAATTTCTCAAATTGATTTGATAAATACATAAATTTTTTAAAGTTAACACAAAAAATTGTAATTTTGAATTTTGTGAACTTAAGCCGACCCAACATTTTCCAATTGCATTAAAACTTTTAGCTTTAAAACTTACATGAGATTGTTAGAAAGAGTGCAAGGTTAAGCTTTATTAATAAACACCACTGAGCTTTCAGAAGAGGCATTCCATTAAACGTGCGCGTTGTGTTTTTGTAAAGAAAATATTTTTACAAATATATTTTCTTTCCTATATTTTTTAAATTAAATATGAATGGAAGAAGAAGAAAACGTTTTTTTTTTTCAATGTGTGTTTGCAAAAATTTATTTTTGCTGTTTTAGTTTAGTGTAATTCATATTTAATCAACTAGGCTTGAGATATAAGACTTTTGAGTATCTTATACAGTGGTGGTCTCTATGAGCAGTAGTGAAATGGCCATATGGATATGCTTTCCCTCACAATAATACATTTCAGAATAATAAATATTTAATGAGAATATCATAAAATATTTGTGTTTAAAGAAATCTAGCACAATTAAGATAAATTAACTTAAAAATCGCATTTATTAACAAAAACACAAAGTAGCATATAATTATGTATGAAAGGTGTTTAAAATTCGACGGTGATCGAACGGTCTGATCGTAAGAATTTTCATTTAGTATATATTGTGACATGCTATTGTGATTTTCATTATTTTGTTTTACGCACAATAGTATATTTTGACAGCTGTTAAACAAGTTTTCTTTTCAAAATGTTCTTAGCGGAGTTCTTAAGATAAGTATAACAGAAGTTTATCAAGGCATGGTAGATCTGCCTTATTTTGTGTCAGAAATCACAATCACAATCTTTGGGGTACATTAAATTCATTAAAGTATTATAATATTACTATTTCGTTGACAAAAATAAGAAAAATAGAATACAAAATGTCTAAATATTTAACAATTAACGCTTAATCAAGTACAGTGTCGTAGGAAAAATTGCGTTCGATATAAAATTCTACGCACAATGGAAATAATACGACTATTATATTTGCTACTTGATATTTGATAGTCATCGAATTTTGAATGCCTAATACAATTCATTAGGGCCTAATTTGCCTCTTTGGTATGAGATTTTCAAATTCTTTTATCATTAACTTCTACTTTAAACTTTAGAATAATGGGTAATTTTGGAATTTCTGATGTATATTTAGGAATACATATTGTAGTTTTTCATAGGCCTGCACCGTACATCATAAAAAAATTAAAACTGCTGTGCTCATCTAACTGTACCGACTATTTTAAAAATTGGATATTTTGTATTAAGATTGGTCTTAAGAAATTTACCGCAAAAGATTGTCATACAAAATAGTGGCAGGAAAGAAACAGAATTTTGCATTTTCACCTTTCAAGCTCATTAGTTGGCTTTTTTTCGGGAATCTTTTACAAAAAAGCTCTGTTTATTTGCTAATACGAAATCAAAATAATCCGCTCAAATTGTTTGTTTTAGCCTTTGCCAAATCCGTCTTATGTTGCATTTATCAAATGCGTGTAACTTGTTTCAAGTTGCATATGCAAAGAACCAATAATAATAAAACACTTGCAATTCGCTTGATTCTTTACACAGGCAAGTGAAAGTTATCAGTATATTGTCAAAAGCTTTTAATGTCTGAATTGTGAAATTGAGGGAAGCAAGTTAATTGAAAGATTTTTAACAAAGTAAATAATAAACTTATATTGCAAATCAATAATAAGTTATATTTCATTATATTATGTAAAAATTTATGGAAGAGTGGCAGGCGTATATCTAACTTCAATTGCACATTGCAGAAAAGCTCAAAAAGAATTCTTAATTCCAAGTACCTTTTACCTTTTCTAATTTAAAATGAGCAATGGACTTACTTTGATAATTTATTATAAGTAAAGTAAAATCAGAATCTCTCGCAAGTGAGTCAAAAACTCGTAGAAA
This sequence comes from Trichopoda pennipes, assembly GCA_030448955.1. NCBI lineage: Eukaryota > Metazoa > Arthropoda > Insecta > Diptera > Tachinidae > Trichopoda > Trichopoda pennipes. The sequence continues at coordinate 10,590,471 of JASKUP010000042.1, forward strand.
ACTCGTGTACTAACTTATCAGTTTGGGGGTTGTGGGTTCGATTCCAAACAAATACCTTGGCTGTTTTCACTAAAAAAAAAAAAAAAAAAAATAAAATAAAAATTGACTGTCGGCGGGGCTGCTCAGTGATGAAGGCATAGTCACTGGTCGCTGTGCCTACACGACAGTTATTTTCCGATAACATTGGCCTTCTAGAAATGAAAGCTGCCCCAGGTGGTTAGTAGGTTGTGTACTTAGCCTACCAATCTAGGAGTGGTTGTTTTCACTACAAAAATAAGAGCTTGAAGGCTATGTAAATATCCTTCTACTTTTCACATCCTGTCTTTATCTCTTCTCTATTCCTTTCCTAAAGAATGTAGCACGGTTGTGATTAAATAGGCATTGTTACCTGAAGTGCTACTTCTCTTTTTGAAAAAAAAAATATTTGCAAATTAAGGTCAATGTATTGAATTATTTACACTTTCTCTTACATGTTTAAACGGCAAGTTGTTCATAATATCGTAGCAAAGAATGGGAGCGGTGATGTATGTGTGTATGTCATCTATAAATATCTCTTATTTTACGTCTTTCTATGCCTATAACGAGAATATTGAACGCTATACTGTAGAAGCTCGTCCATATTTATTTATAAGGGTCATGAAAAATGAGCACGTTGGTGCCAGAAAAGACTTGGTTCTAGTGTATCCCAATGAGTATTTAAATTTAAATTTACATCTTGTGTAATTTCCAGCTGAAATTTATCTAACGGCATATTTTTTATTGTTTTCAGTGTGTAAATGATTAAAATAATTTAAACAACTTTTAATTTTTTTAAGTTTTATATCTATTTTCTTATTTTGTTGTATTGTGTCAATACTGCATCCAATAGCAAATAAATCAACCGCTTTTTCATACCATTAACCAAAAAGAAAGCATACTTTAAGGCTTATGTAAATTGAAATGTAATTTAATTAGTTTTTGGATGCTCCAAAGTATGCTTTGTGCCTTTTTAAATTTAATAATATTTAATAATACTTAATAAATGTAATGATTGATCTTTATTAGTAAAAGTAAATTCGTAATGGACTGATTCAATTTATTGCCCACTATTTTTTTATTGGTTGCCAAATATTTTGTTTTAATTGGTTGTTGTATGTGCCTGTTCTCTCTCTTAATAATATATTCATGATTTTGCTCTTAATTTTAGAATGAAAAATAAATTTACAAATTCTATATCCGCTCACGTTCACGTTTTTAGCACAAAACTAAAATAAATTGAAATTACATCATAATCTGACGTTAGGAAATTATTGAACATATTTGAATATAATAAAATCGCATATGACGTCATGTTTATTTGCAAGTTGTTTAAATTTCTATTTAAATTAAAACAACTTTCAATATTTTAAAGGGCATCTGACTATCGGCAAATGTTATTATATTGTTGAACTTAAAAATTGATTAATGAAATTATAGAGATTAAAATTTAATGATTTGGATTGGTTTTTGTAATATTCTAGTGATTTATTTTTGTTGGTTTCAAATTTTTAAAGATTTTTCTTTTTATTCATAAAATTTGTGTCATTTGGCTCTTAAATTACCTCACCTCTTCGTTAGGATTCTTCTTAGTTTTGAGTTTTGTTTTCTGTAATGATAAAAAGTGGAGTTATTCATAGGCTTAGAAGAATATGTATGTTTTTAAGTATATGCTGACTATATTAATGAAAAGTGAACACAATACAGCTCGTCTGCAAATAATGCATTTGAGCCAAGTATTACTCTAAAAATGAAGACAACATGTAATTGGCCGTATCCCTCTGATCTTCGTACTTTTTTATAAATACAATATTTTTCTTAAAAATTTCAAATGTCATTTTGATAATACTTTTGTAACACTTAACACAGAGTACATTATTCTAGATATTGTATCAAAATGACCCACTCAAGAGTTTGTATCTATAAAGATTTTCAAAACTACATAGTGTTTATTAAAAAGGATTTTTTAATAGGTACTTTTGTTTAAGTTTCTTGTTTCTTAAATAAATTGTAAATTAAAATTTTACTTTTGTTAAGAGGAACTTAAAAGGCAAAATAAGACAAAAAATGTATTTAAATAATAATAATATTATCTTTTGGCAGGTGGATTTTTTTTATATTTCTTTCGATTTTTTATTATTTTTGCCATAATCCTGATGGAGAATGATAAAAATACACGAACAAGATCCCAGGACCACCAACACTCGAAGCACAATCGAAAATACATAAAGAAAACACACGAATGAGACCCATTGTGAACCCGCATATCTCCTTGCTAAACACCTTACGGGCCTTCTTACGAAAAAAAAACAATTTACAAAATACATATACTGTACGTAATCTTGTCGAAAAACTTAAAGCCATCAAAATAACCGAAAACACGCCACTCGTGTCCTTTGACAACAAGGATCTGTATACCTCAATATGAACGCTATTGCTACACAATAGACAATTTATACGACAACTAATACATCATCGACATTATAGATAGTGCAAAGACGATAATAAAACAGAAATACTTTAGATTTAATAACAACTTTTAAAAATTACCTGATGAATTCGGCATGGGAAACCCAACTTTAACTATTTTGATGGAAGTTTTCATGCAACATCTTGAATTACTCCATATAAGGACACTAATAAAAAACACAGAATAACTCATTGCTATAGATACATAGATGACATCATATGATCATCCTCGAACAAGATAACGTCGAACAAATCCTAACAGACTTAAACAAATAATAAAAATAATAATGTTACATACACAATGGAAAAAGAACAAGACAGAAATTTGCATTATCTTGGCATCACAATAACACTAGAACTGATTGTGTAATATTTGACATCTTTAGAAAACCAGCTACGACGGATACCTCCATCCACATCACCATCGAACCACCCTATCCAACATAAACTAACAGCATTTAGACATGTGATACATCACTTCCTCCAGATAAGTACAACAAAGAACTCGACACACCATAGCTAAAAAATAACGGCTGCAAATCCATTACTATTGACAAACTTCTTAGACAATACAACACTAAAAACAGGAATAAAGAAGACAGGTAGGCAACTGATACAACACAACGGCACAATTTTACTTATACAGAAGCATAAATATATAAATTAACTAACCTCTCTCACAAAGAAGGTTTACTTACGGTGGATATGCTTTTCTCACAATAATACATTTTTAATTGTAAACATTTTATGATATTCTCATAAAATATTAATGTTTAAAGAAATCATTCCTTTAATAGTCTTCATTTTAATAAGACTTTGTAAAAACAAATATGTTTGGAAAAATATCTTTATATAATAATTGTAGTTATTTGACCTTTTTAATATTTAATTAGTTGCGCTAATAAAGCACAGCGTCTTTATTTTATATTAAAAAATATAATTAAATATGCACTAATCTTTTAAACGGTATTTTAAATAATAATTTAAGTATTAAAAAATATAATAAAAAATAAAGTTTAAAAATCTATATATATAAAAGAAAGTGATGTTAGTTACTACGCTTATAACTCGAGAATGCCTGGACCGATTTCGGTGATTAGCACCAATTCGGACAGGTCTCCGGCCAAATAAGAAGAATACACAAGAAAATTTTGGAAAATTTCCCAAAAAAAAAAAATTATGAAGAAAATTCATTTTTACATACATTTTTTTTACAACGCTATCTTAACTCAAGAACCCATAAAAAACATGATTGTAAATGCTATATTGCCAGTAGATGGCGTTGTATGCACACTTGGCAGATGCAATGACATATGTTAGTAGTCAAAAAAGTCATGAAAAATGTGACTGAAGCAAATATTTTAAAAGAAAAATATAAGGGCGATGTGTAGAAACCACGCATTCCTATGATTCCTCCAGATTTGCCGTTTGATTTTAAATGGCTTCAGTTCCCCATACCTGTTGCTTTTCAATGATCCCTGTTTTTTGCACTTTCAGTTATATGTATCACGTTCACGTGCTTTGTTTTTCAATACCGCGAACCAAAATCGATCAAAAAATGTCGAAGAAATGACTTGCAAAGCAGTCACGGGCACGCTAGTTTTTTATAAAATAAAGACCTAGTGGTTGATAATAAAAAATTACTAATTGAAAAATAACTTTAAAATATTATTTTAAAAAGTACAATTTTTTCCGGTATTAAAATCCTCTATTAATTAGTACTTTTATAGAAAATATATTTTTTTTATTCCAATTTAGTATTTCATTGGATGTTTTTAGTTTGAGAAAATTTCTTGTTAAAATTAATTAAACTTCGTTACATTTTCAATTAATTTGTTTGAATAGAAACAATAGCGGAGGCGTTGAAAAATAATAATCGCCTAAATGTTTTACTAACAACCACTTTGCCTTTCTTATGTGGTTGAAAGTGAAATAAATAAAACATTGACAGTACAAAATGTCATATTTGCTTCTCGTGACCTCGTTCATTTTTCATTTGGTTGTGTTCGTATTTTGAAAACGTTTTCAAAAATACAAATGAAATTCAATTTTTTTTTTTATTTCTGTCGCAAAAATAAACAAACATTTTTTATGTTGTAACGTACACAGTTTCACAGAACAGACTAGACTAGACTTACCTTTATTGTAATGAAATTGTTGACTTATGTGGAAACTGACCCATTTTAACAGGTGTAGAAGTGCAACTAACATGCCTCAAGTTTTTGTTTTATTTATAATAACTGATGATAATGATTTAACTGGTAGATCGTATTTAAAGTTTACAGGACACCCAACAGAACTGAAAAAGTGAAAACTAAAAAACAGGTTTTAGAATCACCGGGAGAAATATAGTAAACGGCTTCAGTGAGGTGAAAATTTATGTTAATACATAACTTGAAAACAATAGACCAGCTGCCTTTGAGCTGGGTATTGCGTTGTTATGAAAAAGAAGCAAAACTTCGCTTTCGATATTAAAAAAATTAAATTGTTTGAAACTACAAATGGAAATTTTTAAGCGGACTTTAGATCTTTTAAATAGAGACGGAGAACTGTTGAATAAACATATTAACCCGCATAGGATATACAAAAAGTTAACTTTTAAACACATATAGTATACACTAATACTTGCATGTCCGATATCAATATCTTGCTGCAGCTCAAGGAGAGAGTGCCCCAAAAATGATCGGGGTAACAGATCCCTGGCAAAAATAATGCAATAATTATGAAGCCTGATATGGCAAGAAAGCATCGGTGTCCTCCGATTTCTAATTTTAAATATTAAATGTACCCACCTAATTTCGTGGTGTTTATATTTGTGAAAAATAATATCCCTTAGATAAATTACCTGTATTAAACTAAAAAGCTTTCTAAAGACCTTTTCAAAAAAAGTTTGTTTTCTAAAACAAAATCAAACGTAAAATTTGGATTAATATGATTAAAATTTTTAGTGTATTACAAAGAGAAAAGTTCGGCAAATATAAATGGAAAATCATAGCTGGCATATTTGACCACGCTGACAGATGCAGATTCTTTCATCAAAGTTTTTAATCACTTTTTGCCAAAATGGCGGTCCTATTTTATTAATCATCATTACATTATCACATCTAGGATTGATCGGTGTGATTAATGAAATTTGGTTTGCAATAAGTTGATAGTTTCATTGGCTGTGTGGCATGTGGTACCGTCCTGTTGAAAACACATGTCAGCGATATCCATGTCGTCAATTATAGGCCGAAATTGAATTGTTGGAATCTCGCCATAGCATGATCTATTGATCGTTACCTCATTTGCAGGCTCATCTTTAAAAATAAACGGCTCAAATATGCCTCCAGACTACATAGTGCACCATATAGTGATACGTTGACCATGCTCTCAATAATCGCTCTAGAAATTTTAGGAGCCCAAAGGCGGCAATTTTGCTTGTTGACAAAGCCTGACAAGCGAAAATTGTGTTCGCCTGTAAAAATTATTTTTTTATTTGTTCCTGAATGAATTGAGCGAATCTACGGTGATGTTAATGGTCGGTCGACTTCAATTCCTGCTCCAGTTGACCCTTATAAGGATTCAAAGTCAAATCCTTACGCAAAATTCGGAGTGTGGTGACTTTGGATAATCTCAATTGTTGCGGACGTCGAGGAATTTGCAAATTTGGATCTGCTTCAACACTGTGGCTCAGTGCTGTGATGTTTTTAGTTGAACGACCCGGTCGAACGCGCGGTGGTGTCCGCACGTTTTGTATCGAGCCTCAAATTTAACGACTAAATTCTTAATAGCGGACTCAGAAGGACAATTATGTTGTCCAAAAATATCACTAATTTTACGAAATGTAACTTTAACAGAATCACCATTTTCATAGTAAATTTCAATTATTTTAATGCAAGTTTCGTACGAAATTGAATTCATTGTAACAACAATTGCCCATGCAGATACTACGAATACTTAAAAAAACTAAACGTCAAAACTATCATGTTCTAGGTGTTGCCAAAATCAAAAAACAAACTTCTTGTTGAAAAACCCGTTATATAAAAACTTACCATTTAACGCTTGTCCGGCATATAATGCATCACGGCAGATCACGGGATAATGAGTAGGTTGTGTAGAGACTATCATACATAACTACGGATAAGGTGTTATCAAACCTACGATGAAGTAACCCCATATTATACTTTGCAGTAGCCAAAACTCCATTTCACCATTTGCCAATAATTTCGACAAATGAATGTTACGTTCACTTCACAAAGTTTTGGTTGATATCAAAACAGAACGAGTGGAGGAAAAAGACCTACGATTACTTTCATTTGCATTTTACAACTGCCAGAAGCAAAAAAAAGCTAGGCAATACAAACTTGAGGTAATGCCAGCAGAGGAGTTTGTTTAAATCACGCTTAAATTTGATTTGTATTTTAATATTTCCTCCTAGTTGAGAATTTAGTAGGACTATGTTCTGGTAGAACGGCACGAATAATGCTGCGAATGGGTCGTTCAATCGTGAATATGTGAAGTTTTCAGTTTTCTAAAAAATATACAGATTGTTTACGCTCGCCGCTGTCATTGTATTTTAAAGTTATTGTAGTTTTTCTCATAATACATTGTTTTCTTTTGTTTTTTTTTCTTTTTTGCTACCATCCCATCGTCCACAGTGTTTGTGTAAATGTTGAAACTGTTTGTCATAAATGTGTTGTTGCAGTCTAAATTTAGTCAAAGTCAAATGATTCATCATCATCATCAACATCAACAACTACGAGCATTATACTAGAAGCCACTCGTGCATCTGTGTAGTACCATTAATAGAAGCATATTGAAAATAAACTGACAGACACACAGTATTCAATGTTTATTCTAAATACTGCTACGAGCTGAATGAATTCAAAAAATACGTAACATCAATGGGCATAATATTAGGTACCCCACTGTGGCTGATACAATTTCTATTGGTTATGCGAAATTTTTATTTGATTTTTTTAAATATAATTTTGTTTTATTTTAACATATTTGGGCATTTCTCTTCTTTGCTTCTCAAGCAAATAATTTTTAAAGGATATGAATCCTTTTGCACCTCGACTAGGCAACTCCCAAAAGCATTAATATTCTCTAAGCTGATTAAAAAAAATAATTTGGCTTTTAAAGATGCCGAAGTTCACAAAAATATTCGTGAAACAGATATGCGAAAACAAAAAGACACCATTTTAATATTCGATTTATATGTATTTTTAAGGGCAATATCGAATCAAACCAAAAAAATTCCTTTTATTTCTGCGTTACTTTCATTGAGCAGCATACTATATTTAATCTTTATGATAGAATTACAATTTCTATCATATAACTGGACTGCAATTCGTGTCGTTCAACTTTGTATCTTAGTTGCACAAAACGTGGCTTTGCAATTAAATGTTATATTTGCCACGAGTTACAGAAGGTATGGTACATTTTAAATAAACTGGCTTAGTCGACTTCCGACCCTTTTTAATAATAGCCTCTCGTTATTGCTATAGACTCGAAATTGCCATTTTGTGGTACTAAGGTTAAAGCTGGTCAGTGTTGATCATTATAGCAATAATCTCTTCCGTTTTAGATCTGAAATTATTGTCTTCTTTGATTTCCATCATAGACGGATGAATTTTGAAGTTGTTGCCAAGGAGCCTAGCACTCCTTGTTGATCTTCCCAATTCTTCGCCATTATTCTTGTTAAATTGTCTGGATTCCTCCTTAGGTCGAGGCTAACTAGAGTTTCTTACGGGTATAACTCTTGCGAGAATACTGATATTATCCAAATCTAAATTAATTAAATAAAATAATGGAGAAAAGATGTTTCCGCACGCAGAACAACATGTGGTCAGGTCTATCTTCAATCTGGAGTTTAACAGGAATCCGATTTAGGTTCCATTAGAAATTAAGTTGTCTGTGGGAGCTTGAGCGCCGAACTATAAGTTGCGTTGCACTACTGGGAGTGCACTCAGCTATGGCAATCCGTAGATCAAAAACTAGACTTACAAAGCAAAATGTACAAAATTAGATATAGTTTTAGCAAAACATCTAAACGTAAGAGTAGATTTTGTGTGACACCTTTGTTGACTGGCGCTATAAGAAAGATTTCCCATGCTAAGCAAATTAAATTTTGAATTGTAAATTTGTATATAGTGGGTACAAAAGAGATACAATAATATCGGATGACCGATCAATTTTTCTACATTAAGAAACATTTAAAAAATAATATGTGTCACCCTCGGTGACACATATGCGACATCTTATCAAATATTATTAATTACTGTCTGGAGGGTTGCAGTGGAAATTGCCTCAATTACCATTCAAATGGATTGCTTTAAATCATCCAAATTTGTTGGGTTTCTTTTGTAAACTTCCTTGCAATAACCGCACAAAAAAAATCGGGTGCAGTGGTCAAGAGACCTAGGAAGCCAACGGAATGTGGAGTTTCTTGAAATCAGTTTATTGGGGAATTCTAAGCGAATCGGGAAGTGTTTTAGGTTCAGCTTGTTTGTTAATTGATGCTTATATGGAAATAAGTTTAAATCTTGGATTGCTTTAAATCATCCAAATTTGTTGGGTTTCTTTTGTAAACTTCCTTGGAAAAACCGCACAAAAAAAATCGGGTGCAGTGGTCAAGAGACCTAGGAAGCCAACGGAATGTGGAGTTTCTTGAAATCAGTTTATTGGGGAATTCTAAGCGAATCGGGAAGTGTTTTAGGTTCAGCTTGTTTGTTAATTGATGCTTATATGGAAATAAGTTTAAATCTTGGGGCAAATTGTCTGCAGTGACTGTCTGCTGACACCCGTTGGAGCAGATAAGCGCCTTGTCGAAACTCGAGGAATAGGATTGTATGGCAGCAGCTACAGCAACGATAGTTCCCTGCGTCCGACCTGAGGGATCTCGATGATAAGGCTTGCGCTTGTGCCACGCTTGGTAAAATTCTTTACGAGTCTCATTAGTGTCCACCTGCTAGAAACTACGAACTCTAAAGCGTGAAACCGTTGCACTATACAAATTCTTATTTCATTGTCCCAATTCTCCATTTTAGTTAAATTTACAGATTAATATATAAAATAAAATGAAAATGGTACAGGTTGGTTACACAGGAAATAAGTTATTACGTTTTTTGTTGGTAGCAACTTTCATCAGCCACCCTGTATATCGTAAATAAAATTACATCGCTTTGAATTTCGTTTTGCGTTTTTTATCATTTATTCATATTCACAATCATCTTTTCTCTTTCAGTACTTTCCCCATCCAGCAAGTTTATTTTGCTTTATTTCAATTTCGTTTTCTTGATAACGTAATAAATGTTAAAAAGAATTAAATTTTATTTACATCAAGTGTAGCGTACCTATTTTATTGGCCACACTTGTAAATACATATCGGATCTAAATTTCTCTCCGTTTGTAGGTAAAAACAAAAAGAATCAAGTTGGTAAGAGAGATTTTAGCATTCCTAAACTGTAGCAACAGCTGTGTAATGAATGTAAGTTTGTTGTTGTTGTTGTTCATAGTACATTTGAAGCAAAACTACCATGTGTAAATTAAATGGGTGTTGGGTGTTTGATGGTTTTCCTTTTTTACTTTTACATTCACACAAATTAAAAGTATGTCAAATGCGTTCTCCCTACTTTAGACAAATTTAGTGATCTAAAATTATTGATTATTTGTTTTCTTTGTTGTGTTTATGTAAATTCTTTTGGAAAAACAGCAGCTGATTTTATTTTCTGCTTTACAATTGAGAGAATTGAGCAAAAGTTAAAAAATAATTTGAGGAAAATACTCACGCTTTTGAGTGTTAATGCTCAAGCGTTTTTGGGTTTTAGCGTTTTTAAATTTAATACAAGTGAAGTTCCAATTAAATTGCTAACAAGTTTAAGCAAATAATTAAATGGAAATTATAAATTAATATGAAATCAGTGTTTTCAGATTTATTATTTTATTATATTTTTAAAATCAACTCAGTTAATATGATTAAAACTGCATTTGTTGAAAATATAACTTTATATCAGTTTCCGTATTCCCCAATAGTTTGGCAAATGTTGTGTTAAATAGTCTGCGGCTTATAATCGTAGAAATAACAGTTGTTATGAAAGAAAATAATATAATAAATTAAATGACACGATCTTAGTGGCCAATTAATGTGACTCTTATATTAAATTAATAGATCTTTTTGGAATTTTCGTGATAAGATTTACATCTGCACCTGGCCGTGGGCCTTAATCAGATGGTGGTCAAACCATTGTGAATGAAAAGCAGCGCCATTCACGCCCTAGGAAGCCGAAGACTAATTCTAGCAACAGGTCTTTCCTAGTTGCATTTTCAGCGGTTCCAGAGCAGGGCTGCAAACCACTACTCCTTGCTGAAGAGCTGGAGACTATCCAACTCCTGTACAGAACACATGACTAGCATGCTCACTGGATCTGGATCATTCACCAGTAGGTGTAATTAAAGGCGAAATGATCCTGGCCACCAAAGCAAAATCCCTGTTGGGGCCGCAAAACCACAACCACCACGACACTCCCGAAGGGTCAACCTCAATAATCAGACAGAGAAACAGCTAAAAGTCTAAAAAGACAATTAGCAGAAACTCTGGGGCTTAATGATTCCCGTGGAAATAACGTGGAGCTTCCAGATGTACCCCTGTTGACTTCAGGGGACTGGACTCCCTTATACCCCCAGCAGCACAGGCCTAGATAGTTAAGTATTCCATAAAGACCGATAAATGTGCCCCCGGGGGGAATGATCTTTTTGGAATAACCAATTTTCTTCGTAAGATTTAAAGCAGCCAATTGAGATATTAAGAAATTTGTAATTGTACGTTAAAGATTATTTAATGCTTTCGCCGGCTCTTAAAGCACTCCAAGCAGTGTCTTTTTGGTTTCTCGATTATAGCTTGTAGACTATCTCTTATCCAAATGCATTAATTCTGTTTATTACCGTTTGTTCTGATGGACGATTATTATCACTGTTTATTTTTTCCGCCATGTAACTTTTCGTCTATTCTTATGCTAACAAACTCTTGGAATTCTATGGGTCAGAAAAAAACTTCTATCTAGACTTTACAGTATTAGTTGCCTTTATTTACTCGTTATGCTTTATTTCAAAATGATGCCACTTCATTTACTCAACTGTGTATATCTGTTTGTTAAAAACACTTCTAAGCCTTACATACTGCTCCACTCATTCTGTTCGACGTTTTACTTAATACTAGCGATTTCATAATAGCGATTCTCATAATATGAAAAGATCTGTTTCAGTTTTTCTTTTTTACTTGTGTTTATGCATGTGTGAGTATATGCCAATTGAAGAAATTCTGTAAGAGCAACTGGGTTGCATTTTACATAATTTTTTAAGTGTGCGGCTAAAAATCTTATAAAATTTTTTTTTCTTTAAGTTGTGTAAATGAACTAATGGTAACTAATTATCATTTTAAATGTTTCAAAACCTTCAAGTAAAATTTCTTTGCCCGCTGTAGGGATCTTATATGAACCAACCAAATACAACTGCATAACTGCATGCAATGGAAACTAAATTATTGTTTACAATATAAACAACATAAACAGAAGCGTTTTACGATTTTTACTGTTTTTCAACACTTCAACTCATTTATGTGCCTTTTATTTATATGGCCAAATGCGTGAGAGAATTTTAAATAATTGAGACAATGAGTGTAAATAGAGAGAGAGAGAGATAAAATAAAGTAAAAAAGAACTGTATTTTGGTTTGTTATTTTTGATCAGATCTTTTTTCTTCAATATTTAATACACTCTTGCAGCATCATTTAATTTCGCTGTCAGTCAGTCTGAAAGATTTTTCGAGCGATTTTTGTCACGTTAACGAGTTTTTACGCTTAATCGAAATAAAAGTTTTACAAACGACTGTGTGTTTATTTTTTTTGTGTTTTCTTGAGTAAATTAAATCCAACAAAAAATAAATAAATCATAATTAAATCACCAGCATTTAAATAATTTAAAACACTCGCTATAAATCAATTATATGTTTTTAACAAACCAAAAATTAAAAACAGAAAATGAAATTGATTTTATTGATTGTCAGTGATGGAAAATGGTGAAAGGCCTTAAGAATAATAATTAAAAAATATATTATTTAAGGTTTTTGCTTGTTGCTCGTTTTTCTAATATATCGGTCTACAGAAATTCTGCATTGGAAATTATTTGTCAAATTATTTAAATGTATTTAAAAAATAAATCTGCAGCAGCAAAACCACAGTGTTCATTGTTTTATGTAAATTGACAACCCAAAATTATACCAAGATTCTTGTTCCGAGATTTTTAATTTACATATAAAAATAATTTTCGCAATTGAAATATTAAATGCCACAGAGTGTGCTTGTACACTTTTGTTATTGAAATTTTATTGAAATTATTTGAAAATAATTACATTAAAAAAAAATCTAAAAAATTGTAATTTTAAGAATAGATATTTCGGACCTTGGTTCTTTGGTGTCATAAACTAAAAATTGTAACAAAAGTCAAACAGTTTCAGGATTATTCAACTAATCGAGTAAAAGCATTTCAAGGGGAATTTTTTACAGTTTAAGTTTAGTTCATTTCTTGTGGAAATGGTAATTCATCTAAAGGAATAAAAATTTTTTAAATTTTATATTTGTTATTTTTAAGGTCACTCACTTTGTGTAAATTTCTGCCTCTAACGGTTTTAATATAAGTCCTTATATGTATATTGTTTGTTTATTTTCATTTAGGTATTTGTTGTTGTAAAAGCCATAATAATATAAAGTTCGTGAAAGTTTTAAGTATCTAACTATTATTATTCCAGAGATAGAGAAGGCCTGTGACAGACAGATAGATAATTTTGAAATAACAAGGTAACGTTTTTCCCATTTGGATATCGAATCTTGAACAGCTATTATAGTTCGCTGCAACATTATTAATTTTTGGCGATAGAGTTTGTGTATAGGAAGTTCTTCAGTAATGTAGCTTACTTTAACTTTGCAAATGGGTCGACAAGAAAAATGATCGATTCTTATGCAACAAAACTCAAGGAAAACTGTCGGTGGTGTGAAAGGCCCGAAAAAAATCACGAGCATTTGGTGAGATCGTTAATTTTTATCGCTCTTATTGGACTTAGAACGCAAATAGGAGAAAGAATTCACTTATCTGACTAACCTTAAATAACCGTCCTGTAACCACAGTTACTAAGCCTCTGTCCAACTGTCGGCCATAAAACTTTATCCCGATTTTTTGTATCTGGAGACAGACCTCTATTTTACATTTTTGATTTTGCTAAAATGTGGAACTGCTCCATTATAATTGAAAAACAACTTCGAACGAAATCGTAATATGTGTTCCGTCAAAACATATGCTATGGGTCCGCTAAATAACTTTTTTTTTTGTTTTAAATGCTATAAACAAACCAAATGTTGCCAATATCCTTCTCTTCAATTTTTGTGAACAAAAATTCGTTCAACATGGCACGATAACGATCGCCATTGACAGTAACGGCCACTCCTGCAAAATGGCCCAATTATGCCTCTGGACCAAAATCCGCACTAAATAGTGACTTGTTTTGGGTGCGTCGGTTTTTCAATGTATGCGTGCGGGTTTTCTGTGCCCCAAATGCGACAATTTTGCTTTTTTACATACCCGCCAAGATCAATGAGCTTCATCTGAAAAGATGATTTTTTTTGCAAAATCGGCATCTTCTGTAAGTCGATCGCAGGCCCACTTAGCGAAGCGTTGTTCAAGCATATACACAACCATATTCGTTGAGCGGAAGGATAAAACTAATTATCTGCCAAATCAAACATGAGCTAAGTGTTTACGAAATAAAAAAAACATTAGATTGCGGACCCGTTATTATCGAGCTATTCCTTCTGATCTTTAATAAGTGAGTCAGTTTGTTTGAAACTCAGCCCAGGCTACAATTTCCTTTACGGCATCCGGCAATCTGGAGTCTTAAGTGCGCAGCAGGACATTAGCATATCCACTATTTCCAAGATGAAACACAAAATTATTATAAAATAGACATAATAAAAATGGACATAATAAAAAAAAAAAATATAACAAAAAACTGCATGTTTAAGAAGCAGAATAATTGTCTGAATAAACTTCTCAGTTGTTAATAAAACGACCCCATTCATTTAATTAAATACTTCTTTACAATCAAAAATGCAATAATAACAACAATTGCAATTAACATTTAATATAAACAAGCTTTATGCTCCTAACTGCAACTGCAACAGCAACAATTGTAATTGTTAATGTACAAATATCAATTGCACTTATAACAAACAATATAATAAATATTGCACACTTAACATTATTGCTGTCATTGTTGTTAATGTCATTGATAGTCATATTATCATGCGTTTGTGTCCATCCATCGTTAACATAATTTTTTTTTTGCTGTTGTATTCCTCATTCTCTTTAATTGAACTTAATGCATTTCAGTCATTTCAGTGTCCAAATCAAGCACAAGACTAGCCAATCAACCAGCCATCCATCCATCCATGCAACTAACAACCACTTAATTCAATAAATAAATATATGAATGTAAAATGAAATACTCTTCAAAAATTATCTACAACTTCGGTTAAATATGACAATTATGCAGTCAAGTAGTCCGTTCCGTTGTCAACAAACAGCTGTGCTCCATGATTAATTGCCGGTTTTAATGTCTGTGTGTCTGCCATTCACTATCCATGTCTATCAATCAACTTTAAATGAAAAATTTTATTGGGTTGAGTTTTTGAAATAATAAAAAAATAGGTGTCGAAATTAGTTGCAGCTTGCTGCCCGTTTTTGGAATGTGTCAAAGTTTAATTCTTAATTGTTTGAAATTCTCCGAGTGGGCGTCGTACTCCTGAGTAATTTTCGATGTCAAATGTATCGAAAATACGAGGAAAAGTATATATAACACTATGAGTTCCAAACAAAAAAGAAAGACAGTTTTTTTTTAAAGTCTGCAAAATTTTCAAAAATTTCTGTAACTCAAAATTTATTAAAATTGATCGGTTTACACAACTTTTAAAATTTATAAAAAAATATTAAATATTTTCTACCATCGTATATTTCTACTTTAAAGTTATAACGACCTTTATAAATCGAGGAAGTAACAACAAGGCGACTTGTTTTCTGAAATGATACAAGAGATACTTCAATTCATTTCATCTTTTCACTAATTATTAAACCGAAAATGGAATTCAACTTCTATAGGCTAGTGATTCAGATAGTTTTTTTTAATTGGAGCAATCCAGCTCTGCTTTCTAGTTAAAATTAAGTTGCACAGTTTTGCTGCATTCATTCATTACTAGCGAGTTACTGCTTTTATATTTAAATGCCTTGGTGTAGAAATGTTTAAGAGTCGAACCATCCGGAAGGAATATAAAAGTTAAAACACTGCTGAGTACAGTATATTAAGGCAAAATGTAATTGTATTGAGAAAGAAGTCAACTGATAGTTCCTTGAGGAGTAGAATAGACTACAGGGTAATGATCGGTTAAGTTGAAGGCCCATCAGATTTTTGCAGAATATACTCGCATGAAGACGAAAACAAGTTAAAAACTACTCAGCAGCAAATTAGCCAGGTATTGATAAGCCACAGGTTTAGATGACTAGATGAAAGATTTTATGATAAAAGCTTACTAAATGTGAAAACTGGAGCATATCGTCAGATCTGACATGGCAATCAAGTGACTAAATGAAGAATAGCAAGATTCTAAAGTGTGGTTGAGTAGTGTAAATTTTTCGTTTTATAGCCAGCATAAACGATGAGTGCTTACGAAACCATAATCAATAATTATTTTGAAACATATTCAATTCAAATCTTCATTTTGTTAATCAGTTTCAGACATATTTTATAAAAGTTACAGGACCTTAAAATGTAAGAACAACTAACAAAAGTGCTTTAGTTAAATTGAAAAACACAAAAATTAGCTTAATTAGCCTTCTTGAGAACAGGAGCGTTGAAGAAAATTCAAAGAAGTTGATCGTATTTGTGGTAACTGTTTTGCCTTTCCGATTTAATTCGGTTTTGGTTTTTTAAACAGTTTATCACCTTAAAAAAGGCTCAAGAACCAAGTATTCTATGAGTTAATGAAATCAAAGGAAGTAACTTTTCCTGTAAAAGTGGTCTTTGGATGTTTGCTAAATTATGTATTCTTCTCTTCATAGCCCACTTTAAGCATCAACATAAATAAAATTTAGTTGTTCAATTTATGAAAATTCATTTCTTAAAATTTATTTAAAAATTCCCTTCGACACCTGGCTATTTTATTTGTGTAACGATTTTTCTTTCTTTTTAATAATTTAAAAATATCATACATTTTCATAAAACAATCAAAAAATTATTGTTTGCAAATTAACTATGTATGTATGCTATGTATGTATATTATTTTCTTATACACTGAGAGAAAAAAGAGCAAGTAACAAATATACATCTTTAATTTAAGAATTTACCATAATAAATCTGCAAATTACAAATGTCTCTTAAAAGGGAAATGAGAACAATTTTCGTGATCATCAAATCCGTATAGACTTTTGGAAAATAATTAGCTCGATTAATTTTATTTAAAAAGTAATTAATCTCAACTTTGAGTGTATATGGCCTTATAACCCTGCTTTTTCTAAAATTAGCATATTTGTAGACGTTTTAAAATTGTCGGTTTGAAAAAATGCTTACTTCTTCTTAATACTATTGCCAAAACCTGTTCTAAATCTGAATATAGTCTACAATTATATGCCTTTCGGGTGCAGTGTGTCTTAAATCCACTTTTGACCCTTTTTGGAGCATAAAAAATTATATTATTGATCGGGATTGATTTTTCTGTGAAATGTAAAATGTGTTTGCTTGGTTCACTGCGTGCAGGAAAGCTAAAGCGGTCAACATAAATGTAGCGATCTTCCCGTGATTTTCATAGTTAATTACTAGTTTTAAAAAATACATACTATGTAATGTTCGATATTGCAAAAGGGCGTATCACTTCTCATACAAAGTAAACATTTACTATCGTGTACCCAAGAGAATCATGAAACGTAGAGCTCTGATTTTTTGTACCTCTTTATTATTGTGCATAGTCCTGTAGAATACTGATGTAAAAGTAATTATCCTCTTGGAACAGCAAAGCGCACCGCATATAGCTATTAAATATATATAACCACAATTTTTTGCATTAACATAAGCTATATAGTTCTGCTATAGCCTTCGTTTTTAGCTGGCCGTAATTCAATTTCGGACCTGTTTGGACCATGAAAACTATGATGTTTTTAATTTAAGTTTTTGTTTGTTGTACATAAATTAGTAGAAGAAAAGGAAAGCTTAAAAATTATTTTATAATGTCTGGACTTCTGGAACTACCTTTGAAGGTGTTTTATTGCGCCGGCTACAACAACAACAAAAAATAAAAATATGAATTTGGAAATTGAACGGTGCTTCTGTAGAGATATGATTTTATCTTTCTAAACAGACATGCAGACCCGTGAATTTTACACAGAGTGTAGGTGGTACTTGTGTAAAACTTAGAAGGTGCTCAATATAAACCATGTCTTTCTAAATACAAGCTCATCTTTTAAACCGTAGTTGACATTTGTCTATTACTTGTCTTTAATAATTAAAATGTAGAAGAAAACGAAATGGTCATAGAACGTTGTGTGTTAGTCCAAATTATTACCAACTGATAAAGTGTACATTTTATTGTCGTTCCATAACTCTAGAACGGCTGGGCCGATTAGGTTAAAATTTTTTTTTCAGTTGTTCGTAATTGGGAATTTGGGAAAACCGTATGGAAAAGCCGGGAAATTGGAAAAATCGAAAATTAATTTTCAGTATAAAATTTTGTGTGCAATTGTTTCGTTGTAGCTTTTCGAATTGCAAAATAGAAAACTCTTAGTGGAAAACTCGGAAAATTCCTGAAAAACGTGATTCGGCAGAATTGCATTGAAATTACGATTTTTCCACAAATCAAATCAACAACATTTTTCAATCTGGGAACATTTAACTTCTATTACAAGTCGAACTATAACATAACATAGCACTTTTAAGGTATTCTCTACACGAAAGATTAATTAAAATTAAGTAAAACCAATTTTTTCGTTATTACTATTGCAAAACAACGTTTTCCGGGTCAGCTAGTTGTTTATAATTTTCAATGTTTCAATTCTGTTCAACATGGGGTGTTATTTATGTAAACTGTAACAGAGTTGCCAAAATCAAAGTTAAATGACAGAACTATTTTCACTTACTTTATCATTTAATAAAGGCAGTGTAGCTTACTAAAAGTAAAGTACTATGAATAAAGTCATTCCTTTCTGTCTTTGCTGGCTGTTTGTTCGATATGAACGGCGAGCACTTTTTATGTGAAGATATCATTTTCAAGCTGTGTTCTAATACGTACTGGGGAGTCATTGGTCGGGTTTAGGTAGTTCTGTTGTTAAGGTCGTATCTACCACACATTGCAATTTATGCTAGGCTAATTTCAAGGTGTCAAGGTGTAATGCAAAGCTGGAGTGTTCTCTTTTCACTTTGTATGAGCGGATGTATTCTATAAATCTTGGTTTTAGCGTTCGTCCAGTTTGTTTTAAGTATATAAGTATAGGTACAAGTAAATCTGTATGCTCCGCTGGAACTAAATTGTTTCTGTCGATGCCCTGAGATTATGTTTTAGAGTGTTGTCGGTTTTCAATGTTGTTAGTAATTTACTTTGTTTTTAAAAGTCCTGTTATAGTTGTTGTTTTTTTTATTATATCGCATAAGTCAGTTGCAATATGCATATATATATAATTCATACATACATAAAAGTGTTACCAGATTAAGAAACTTAGTACCAAAACGAGGATCTTTTTACAAAATGGAAATAAACATGAGATACACATTGGGGGAAATTTTGAATACTTTAGGGATTTTTTGGGGTTTTTACTTCAAATTATTTTTACATTATTGTTACATGGTCGCCATTCCCATCAAGACTTATTCGAAGAACAGTATTTTCATTAAAATTTTGAACAACTGCTTGTACGTCTAAAGATCCCGCTGGACTAAGACCATGCGTAGACTTGGTAAAATTAGTGATTTGATTATGCATGAAATATACTTTTGTTAATTGGTTTTTTTGCACATTTTGTAGAAATGTTTACACCATATAATTTTGAAAATAACGAAGGGGAAGCTTTGTAATGTGAACCTTTTGATTAACTTAGCTTTTAAGCCAATTAATACTTTTACTAACGAAAGCAGAATAAATACAAGTATACCTTTGCTACTATTTCCCTTTGAGGAACTGGTGAGTTTTCGGTATAAACCTTTTTGATTAAATTAAAAAAAAAAACTGGGAGCATTAATGGTAAACTTTGAAAAGAAAGAATGATGTAAAAGAGAACTAACAATTTTGTTCCATAACCTCTAAAATAGTGACTTTTTTCTATACACATTCCATCAAGAATTATTCTTATAGCAGGGGTATCACGCTGCATGGAAAAAGGTTGTTATCTCGATATAATTATTTGTAATTTTATTGTTATTAGTACAAAATAGGAATGCTGATTTATATTAAATTAAAAATATAACAATTTAAAAGAGAAACAAATAAATAATCGCAATTAAGGCCAATTATATTACTTTGAAATAAAATTGCGTTACTTTAAAAATTACAATTTACATAAATTATAGTGTTGCCTTCATTAAGTTGTAAAAATTTATTAAAATTTTTCAGTTTTTGTTTATTTAATTACAAAATTAAACATATAATAAAAAATGTTCAGTGTTAATTTCCGCGTGGCAGACAACCTTTTCAAATCAAAATTTAATGTTACGGCATCCAGACTGCGAAAGTCATGGATATTGTACATGAAATAAAAAAACACAAAAACTAAATCCGTAGGATGTCTTTGAATGTCAAAAAACTAAAATATTTATTAAATAGAAAATAGACAAATATGTTTAATGATTACGCATTTACACTTTGATTTAGACTATAATAAATACAGGTGTTCTATGTTTTACTCGATAAGAGATTATTTTTATATGTTCGAACTGACATCATGTTTTAATTTTAGACCAATCTTTGGCCCTCAAAGTTTGAATTATTAAATAAATACATTTAATAGTTTTATTGTACTAAAACATTTAATAGTTTTAGTACAATCGGTTCTCATTCGAATTAATATATTTTCTGTTTGTCCGAAAGGCGAAAGAAGTCCTCTGTAGTGTTAACTTTTAATTCTTGAATTTACCAATTCAATTAGGATAATTTTTTTTCCTCGTGCCAGCACTCAGGCACTAGAAAGCTTCTTTAGAAACCTGAAAAATGAGTTTAGTCCATCGAACATTACACTGAATTTTCTTGTCAAGAACATCAAGAGCTTCCGATTCCGTAATACTTATATCATAGTAACAGATGCAGCACCATTTCCGAACACGGATCTATGCGTAAGCATGCAACATTGTGTTTTACGGGCATTAAACTTCACTCTATTCACACGACCCCATTCATGTTCCGCCTTTTGGAACCCACCTCCAACTGGTCCGGTCTATTAATAAATGAATACGAATGACAAATGGTGCTGTCATTTGCGAACTTGATAAGAGAATAACAAAAGATATCCTCGTATGTAGTTAGAAATAAGAAAGTTCTTGTTGTTGATACGCGACTGTTAAATTTTATGCCAGTTGCGTCATTAGGAAGCCAAGCTCGAGTGCCAAAAATGTTTATTCTTGGTACTGAAGTTCAATATACTGTACGGTCTCTGTACTGTAAGGCGTTTGACCAAAGACACAACCGTGTGATCACTTAACCATAATATTAAAATTTTTTAGGGCTTTTTCGTCAAGCTTATAGAAACAAAGATCCGTGACAACACAACGGAGACCAAGAAACAGCCACAGCAGTGAACTTTTCGAGGTGGAAGAAAACCAAGTCATGGCGACAGGTTTTTTTGCGTGCAGTGACAGGCATTTTTTACGTTTTGAGTACAATAAATATTGAAATAGAGCACCAGGACAACTTTTGAACAGATTCGATACTCATTATATCAGTGCGATGAAAAAAGTACTTTTACTCCAAAAAATTAAACCCCATCGTAATTAAATAGCATCATTAAGAAAACTGCGACAATTTCAAGTTTCTATACCCGAAAAAATAGCCCAGGGATTTATGATTTTATTCGTAGTCAATAAAGCATACGTTTATTTTAAGAATATATAGAAAGCTTTTGGAGAAGTTAAAAAAAAAACCGTAGACTATTTATTTTTCTATACAAAAATCTATGATCTCCCTAGAATTTTTCTTTCCATGCTTCTTTTATTTCCCGTTTTTTGTGGATTCGCAAGATATATTTTTTGGTTGAAAACACAAGCAAGAGCCGACTTCGGACTGGCAGTTGTGATGGCTTAACGCCACTATAGGGCATTGAAAGCACCAACCTGACGAAAGTATTATTTAAGTTAGCCACTGGTTGGACTCTATAAGTCATTATGTCCCAGTTTCAACTTTCTGTAAATTCAGTCGCCTGATGCCCCAGAAGTAATAACATCAATAACACTTCGATCATGCTTTAGTGTCCACAAATAAATCTTTTTTGTTTGCCTAGTGCCATCGATTGGCAACAGCTGAAAACATTTTGTATTTGTGTTTTCTAACCAACAAATTGGTTTGCATGTTATTTAGCAATAAAAGCGTTATTTTCAAAAAAATTCTCATTTTCTTTTAATTTTATTTTTTTTTTACAATTTCATTCTTTTAACGAAAATCAATATTAATGTTTAAATTTGGCACGAAAATCCTTTATTCAAATTTTTTAAGTATTCTTCGTGATGTTTTTAACTGTAGAGCTCGTTAATTTTTTAACAACATTGTTTTTGTTTTGTGTTTTATTAATAATTATTAGGTCAAAACTACTTTAAAGGCCCAACCCACAAACAAAACAAAACAACAATAACAACAACAAAAACCAAAAAAGTCATTAATATTTTGCTATAATTTCATTTTACCAGAATAGTTTTTTATACAATTAGAATGCTGGCGGCTTTTTAAACGTATATTTCATTCAATGTTTTGTTGTTGTAAAAATAATTGACATTCATGTGTACGGAAATAGCGGTATTTTTTATTGGTTCTGTGTTGTTTACATTGTTACATTGTTTCATTTACTTATTTTTATGCATAAATAACATCCCGTTAAAGAACCACTATTACCGGTACAGTTTACTTTAGCTTTAACCTGTTTCATGCTGTTGAAAAACGATGAATGTTGACTGAACACCAGTAGAATTTTTTGTTGGAAGTGTGGTTTTTTTTTTTGCTTCACTTAGATCTTCTTCCATCGCCTGTCATTGGCTTTGAAATCAACTTTTAGTGCTTTCGTCTTTAATGCTTTTTACTTAATGTTTGAAATAACTGATTTAAATGCCTTTTATATGCCCACAACTGTTATTTGTTGTTTAATATACGTACACAGGTGTCAATATAGTGGGTGTCAAATATTATTTATTTAATTCTTAACTTTAAAGAAAAATAGTCGTAAAACAACTTTATTCATTCAAAATAAGAGGTGGTATTTGTTTTAGTAAGAGACAAGTTGTATTTTGGGCCAGATTACATTTTAAGCCATTTAAAGTCTTAAAACGTTTATGAAATTTCATTGACGTAAAATAAAACGATTTTAAATGCATTTTTCAGTTTACAACAGAGGCTGTTGTAACAATTCGTCATGAATTTTTGTAATATTAAAAAATATAATGACTTTAAAAGTTTTACAATTCTTAAAAATAATTGGTAAAAATTTTGTTTTTAATTTAAAATTTTATAAAGTTGAAAAAATTATAAAAATTTGAAAAAAGCTCATTCGATTTTTAAGCAGGTTTCGATGAGTTTTTTTAATAAAGTATAAAAATTGTTAATTGTTTCTTAAAGATAAGGCCTTGAAAAACGCATACTTTGGGATTTAATCAATCAACATTATTCGATTATAGAAAACTTTTTTTATAAAACTAAATTTCAAGGCGATTGCGTTGATTTACTTGTCTGTGGTAATTGGTTTTTTGCAATTGGTTATATTTTTTAGACATGCTGGGCATAAATATGATCTGGAGAAGTGATTTAAGGAGAAATTTTTTAACTTTTAACTATTATCTGGATCATATCTTTTTGCAATATGATTTGGATGCGACTAGTTCCGGGTGTAAAATTAATACTGTGTGTCAGTATGTGTTTCTTCTATGTGTTTGTGTTGAATATGTCTTGAATGATGAACAAAGTTGGAACTATTTCTGATCCAGGTATCTTACTTGATCCTAAATTGAATTTTATACAACATATTTCATTTACAGTAAATAAAGCCTGATCTGTCTTCGAATTTATAAAACGATAAATTAAAGAGTTTGCTAATCTTTATATAACGAACCAATTGTATATATCTTAAGTTGGACCTATACTGCAATATGGTTTTATAGTTTCGGACCCAGCATACAATGTCCATATTAAAACTGTCAAATTTGGTCAGAAAGCATTTTTGCTCTTTTGTCTCCGTGGTTTGCATTGGAATATGCAAAATTTACCATCTTATAATAATAGACTTGTTTTAATTAATCTCCCGGTGCCCTAAAGTCTAGAGCAATGCTGAATGTTAGTTTCGTCCTTAATCTTATTAAAGGAAATGTGTCCTGTCAACTTTTTATAAGTAATATCGGTTTTAATGTGCCATCATGTCCTCCACGTAATTTTATTGTGCTATCCATACAAGTGTACAGAGCTAATTATGCTAACTGGGATCCGTTATTACAGTTTTTTTCTGAATTTAATAAATATTATAGATTTATTGGTTATAATCAGAACATACATAATGTTAAGAAAAATATTGTTTTCCTTTTGAATAATTAATGTTGTAAAAATATATAAGATATTGTTATAATATGTAAGGATATTGAATATATAGACTAACTTAGAAAAATAAATAAATAAATTGCAACTTTTAACCTGATAATTTTAATTTAAAATATTCTACTGCTTTCAAGTATGTCAACGTTGGCTTTAATGCGATAAAGCAACTGTTTTTATATCATTTATATGTTCCCAGACATTAAAGGTAAAATAGAATGAATAAAATAAAATTTTACTTTTAGTCTTTTGTTTGTTAAGTTACTTTTGCTTAGCTTAATTTTGATTATGCTTGGCAACTTTCTTTATTCCAAAAACCACTTAAAATAATTAAAAACTACCTTTTCATTTAAAACAGCAATTATGATATCTAAGGCAAAAAATCTATTGTTATTTCTAATAAGTGCTTTTACTTTTTTCTTTTTACTGATTTCCTTAAAGTCAGATATGTACTCGTATTTTGATTAAGCAAAAGACTTTCTTTTTTAGTCGATTAGAGTTGAAAAATCTCTTAAGCATATTTCACTACCAGTGTGATTTTGGATAATTTGAATATTGCAAAAAGTTATTCTGACAGCTACATATATCTTCAGCTCGCTAGGGTTCTAATGATTGTAGTACTTTTTGTGATACCTACTTCGCTGCAATTTGGGGAAGATGATCTTTGGTCCACTCAATCAATCACAAAAAATAAAATTATAAATTCTTCAAGAAATAGCAACTTAACAAAACGTTCTCTTAAAAAAAAAAAAAAAACCATTCAAATTACTAAACCAAAAAGTCAATTTAAGATTTTTAAAAATTTGATATTGAAAAAAAATTTAAATTGCTAAACAAAAAAGGTATTTATAAGTAAAAAAAAGGTATTGCACTACACACGTCAACATATATTACTTATCCTTAAATATAATATGATATAAGCCACCTTTTAACTTTGAAATTTAATTTTTAATTAGTAATTTATTTTTTAAGCGCTAGGCCTTTTTTATAAAAAACTGGTTGATCTTTATTTTTTATATATTTTTTTCCTCAAAATTTCGCCAAGCCATTAGTTGACATCTTCGGAAGAAAAAAAAATATATAAAAAAATAAAGATTAACTAATTTGTTATAAGAAAGACCTAGTGCTCAAATAATAAATTACTAATTAAATATTAAAAAGGTTAAATAGGTATAATTATATTTAAAATTTAATTTTATATAGATGGTGGAAAACAGATTGACTTAAAACAATTTTGTAAAGTAAAAATATGGGAATAATGTCCCATGTTCACCTCTAGCACGTCGTTAAACGACCGCTCTTTTCAAACAATTTTGAAGTACATTTTTTATCTCGTCAATGAAGCGGGGAATTTCATCTAAGCGTAATTTGTTTGTGGGTTCTTCACGTAGCCGCACCTACGGTTACTTTCTTTGGATGTAATGGTTTTTCGAGGACTGCTGGTGAATTTTGTGAGCCCCATATGCGATAAATTTGTTTCTTTATATAAATGCATAAATAAATACGAGTCTAATCATGATCTTGTTCAAAATCCGTAGTTTTCGTTCCGTTTTTTCAACAGCTAATTCACAAACGTTCGACGCTTAAATTCTTAAATGAGTTGAGCCTTAGCATAACGATGAAAATATTTATGTAAAATGTTGCGCAAAGTACAATTCTTCTGGTGATGCTCAATTGCTGTGAAGATTGACGGCCACTATGGACGTATTGTTTAGGTTTATCTTCAGTAACAATACCGTACGTCTTTAGCGATTAAATTACTCACAGAAGTCGAAGTAGGAGCTTGATATGAGGAAAAGCTGCTTGATATTAACGAATTGATACAGTGAAATTTTCACAATTTTGTTTAAATTAATTTGTAACATGATGAGAGCTCAATTGTTAACATTTAATCGTTTGACAAACAATTTTCTCCCTAATCTCAAATTGCCTCTGTAGGCTAGTAGGTAGTGTACTAGCTTGTCAGTACGGGGTTGTGGGTTCGATTCCCAACGAAGACCTTGGTTTTTCACTACAAAAATAAAAATTAACTGTCGGTGGGGCTGCACAGCGATGAAGGCATAGTCAATGGTCGCTGTGCTGTCTTATACGGTAGTTAATTTCCAACAATACTTCTACTTTCACCACCTGTTTCATCTCTTCTCTATCCCTTTCCTAAAGAATTTAACACGGTACTTGACTAAATAGGCATTGTTGCCTGAAGTGCTACTTCTCTTACCAAAAAAAAATTTGACCACACGATACAGCAGCTGTAGCTTATCTTTATTTTTTGTGAAAAAATAAAAAAAAATATAAAAAAAACTGCAAATAAGCAAAAATCACCTATCACCATTTTCATAAATCGTAAAAGTCGATTTAATTATATTCTTTCATATATTAGAGATTTGCGATAATTATTTTGTTATTAGGATCTTAGCAAAGTTGCTGCTCAATTTAATTTTGTCATTCTTCAACATTTGGGTAAAGTATTTAATCTAAAAAGAAAACAACGAAGATATTTTAAGATCTAACTTCAAAACAGTTCTGCTTAACTGATTTTCGAATTCTGAAATTTTTCATTGATTACATTTTGAGAGCAGCATAAATATTTGTTTAAATATTTGTATCTACCACTGTGGTTATTGCTTTAATCCGCCACTAACTTCATCGAACAACAAAAAATCAATTTCATTTTATTTGCACCAAAAATGACAAAAATGTTTGAATTTCAAATCCTAAATTGGATTGATTTATGAGTTGGTAGCGCGGCTCTAATACAAAAACCATTTTTATGTGGATTATTAAGCCGCTAACACCATTTTTCGTTGTTGTTATTTGGTTTTAATACAAAAATTGTATTTGCAATACTTAATAAATTTCAGCCGGTATAAGTGTGAGAATTTTAAGTAGAAAATAAAAAGGAAAACCAACAATTTGACTTTTTTACGATTTACAATATTGTGAAAAGTTTAAAAAAAAAAAGAGAAATACTATAAAACTGCTAACTGCTAGAGCAAAAATGTCATCCAAACTTTTGTCATCATCATTTTATAGTGTCCCTACAGATTCTTTTAAAGTAGGCGAATTCGAAAGACGTTTAGGTAAGTTTTTCTTGTCTCTAAAATTATAATTAAGAATGTGAATTTTTTATTGTGAAAAAAAATATAATTTTTTAAACTTCGAAAATTATTCTGCGGAACAATAAAATGTATAATTTAAAAAATACAACATTAGTGTTTATGTTATTCTAATATAATAAAATGGATTTAAAACATTAAAAAAAAGCTTATTTAATAAACTATTTATTTTCGTAATTTGAACTTAAGCTTTTGCATTCTAATATCGTTGGATTATTTTATTTTGGAATATGGACGTGGTTTGCATAATATGTTAAAATCACACATTTATGTCTAAACAAGTTATCATTTTATATTGCTTCACAAATGAATAATCGATGGAAGAAAGCAACATAGATTGCTGGTTTAACATACTTATGTGTGTCCTGGCTTGCGAATTCATAAGCAACACAAATGTTGAGATGAGCGGAAACCTTCGCTGGCAACTCTCTATATTTTTTCTAATGATACTGTTAAACAGCATACACTTTACTATTATGCCTTTGTACCGCTGGTTGAAAAAGAAAGTTATCTATTGATGAAAGCCTAAAGCCGTCTAAAAACGGTAGCTTTATTTGAAAAATAACCCCAAAAGTACTCAAAGAATATGTGAAAAAGAATCCAGATCATACTCTGGCAGAGTTGCAATAGCCTTGGATTTTATAAGATGCGGACTATGCATTAAACACTTAAGGATAATCGTTATTCTGTGTCGTGTAATAGACTCCTATATGAATATGACCAAAACTTCACCGTATCTTTTCGGTAATGCTGTCGCGTTACTTCGAGGTAGATCCCTTTTTTATCCTCAGGACACAACCATTTTATGGCTGCGTCTAAGCTTCCACTAAGGTGTTCACTTTCGTTCTTCATCCTTTCCAGGTTATTTGTTCTGTCCGTGCATTTCAACTTTTCTTGCTTCTAACCATTTTCTCCAAAGCATGGTCGGCTGTTATTTTTATTTACTTTCGTATGATCTTCTATCCAGTGACGGCAGGTTAAAAAAGGCGTAGTCAAAATCATCTATCGGAAATGGTCATGTCTGAATAGCAACTGTATGTAATTGTTTATTTCTCTAATTCCCATCTTCTCGCGGAAGAATACAATACATAATTGCTTGGGTGATACTTCCCTTAAAAAAAATAAGTTTAAAATATTAAAAAAATTACTTCTCATAATAACTGTTTATCTGTTCATTGCTCCCTTCTCCATTTCTCACTTGTTGTTGTATTAAAAAACTTTTACCTTTATTTTCATACTCTTCAATGTTTACATTTACATTTACCGCACTGATAACAAAGTTATTACGTACATTTGATATGGAAAGATAAACAAATTTTGTGAGCTTCATTTAATTTATTTTAAGTTCAATATGTAGTTTTAATTTTATTTGGACGATCAGTAATACAGGAATCGCTTCAAAAATCTAAGAAAGTTTTACTTAAGCGTTAAAAAATTATAAAGACAATATTAAAAGTAAATACCCACGCTGGGAGTGTGCCGTGCAAGGAAACTGCACTTTGCATTGGGACAATTATTTAATAATTTAATAAACAAATATGAGTAATTGTGGCGATTATGATAATCTGGGTATAGAGTTTAATAAAGACGCATCAATTCATTGTAAAAAAAAAACATAAAAATAAAAGAAAACAATTTCTATTTATAAACATTTTATAGTTATAATAATGACAATAACAATAAATTCCTATCAAAAAAGGTTTATAATATACTGACTGCCTATTTGCGTTGTTTGTTTTTTACAGATGCGTTACTTGCCGATTTGCAAAATAGTGTGCCTGGTCATCAACCTCAACAGCAGCCTCACTATACAGCAACAAATACAGTGACATCAGTCCAACAGCAACGTCAAGTACCACAGCCACAACATCATCAACACAATTATATTGAAGCTTCATCTGGTTATGGCAGTCTACGGGGCAAAGCACCACCATCAGCACAGGTATAATTGTGAATTGTTGTTTTACTACACATGTATTCATACATATTTATCTTTCATCAATATTTAGCCTCTCTATCAAGAGCATTATTCTGAAACACGCACATCAATATCACCTTCTGCTGGCCAATCTCATCATTTAGTTGGTTTTAATGGCATTAGCAACAACACTTCTAGTCAATATCAAAATCAAGGAGCCATTCCTCGCCAGCAATATAATGGCACAAATGTTGGACCCTCATCAGCGTCGTCCTTGCATCAACAGCAATTGAATACGGCTAGTAATTTGTCTGAATTGGATTCATTGTTGCAGGACTTAAGTAGCGCCCGTTACAATGGTAATAGTTACGATAGAAAAGGTTGGTACTTGTAAACATATTCTTTAAATAGACAACTAGAAACTTCTGATCTGTAAGTTGCAGTTTTAAACCTTTGTTGCCTCACTAGAATAGCTGCTTTAATCAGGGACAGAAAATAACTGTTATTTTTAAAAATGATCGTAGAAAATTTTGGTTCTTATCATTATGATACACAGATGATGTACATGCAAATTTTTGTATGACTTTTAAATTTGTGCCTTTTTTAATAAAAATCAAAAAACAACTTTTAATTTTGACTTTTATTTTTTAAGACAAAAATTAAAAGTTATTTTTGACTTTACTTAAAAAAATAAAAGTTATTTTTTAACTTTTAATATTTTAAGGCAAAAATAAACGTCAGGAATTAAATATTGCATAGTAATACGCAAGCTTTATTGCTTTCCATGATATAAATGATAATAAAACAATAATTTGTATTATATACTCTGGCGTGTTTTATTATCTTAAAAAATAGTTTTTTTATATTGATACAATAAAAATAGAAATCAATAAAATAAACTTACTTTGTTCGGCGTCCTGTATGTAATCAAAATGAACGTTTTCTTGGCGCAGCACGCTTGAGCCCAAGCGGTTACCGCCATAAATACTTGGTACCGATTACCGACAGGGTAGGCACACAAGAAAGTTTAAAGTATAAGAAAGTTATAAATGTAACAAAAATTCATGAGTGTGATACTAATTTATAACACCCTTAAAAAATTAAAGTTAAAAAATAACTTTCTTTCTTGACTTTTTCGATAAAAGTCATAACAGTTACGGTCCCTGGCTTTAATTGCAATGAGTTATTGATGATGAGGTTGTGGTATTTGATTTTTAGTTTATATTTTAATTCAGCTTACAGTCCGTTTATATAAAAATGTAGAAATAAAAAAAATTTTTTTCTGTGTAGTTATACAATTTCCCAACACTTGCCTTACGTGCTTTTCACCCTGTTGTAATTTTGGCAAAAACAAACTAATTAAGGAAAACAATCGAAATTTCACACAAACTTATAAAAAAACTCAAAACTATCGTTTAATCAAAAGAAAACATACCAAACAATTGAATTAATAATAAATTAATTCTCTTGAAAAATTTTTTTGTATTAAAAAGTAGTAATCAAATTAGAAACAATTCAAATCGCATAACAAAAGTATCTAAAAAAACTTTTAGGCTCATAGTTAGTGGCGCATCAATTGTTTTGATAACTTCAGCATATCTTTTAGATATTTAATTAATCAAATTGTATATTAAATACTTTTGATGGTGAACTCAGTCTCTTTGGGTTTCTTACAACCTTTCCATTCAAGCTATTCCATAACGATAATTTCTGCTGCAATCAATTTTTTATAACGTTGGAGGTAAGATTTGGCTTGCTGTTATCTTGTAATATTCAAGGAGTTATCATTTTGCTTGTGGACATTTTGATATTTATTTTTATCCATTATTACGGAAGATGATTACAAACTAGGGTTTGTTAAGTTAGTTTTAGCCGACAGTGTTTTATTTTGTTTTTTATTTAATTTTTATATTATAACCGCGTGGGGCTCGGTGCTCTTCATTACCCATAGCTAATGAAATAAAACGTGGCTTGTGGCAAAGTCGACCGTCTGTACTTCCGAATAAATCTGTACTTCCGAATAAAACTCTGTTTTTTCATCCACTTTGATTGAAAAGCTTAAAATTATGGTATACGTTTAGAAATTGGTAAATTTTGTACGTTTTCGGAATTGATTTCAGTTTCAGTGCCACCTAGATGCCATGATTTTGTGTTATGTCTATTTTGGAGTTGTAGTGTTATTATGTCTGTTGTTTTGACCATCGTTTTGGTTATATAGTGTTTATGGAGATTAAAGCCGAACAAAAATATTTAAATTGGGTGCAGATGCGCATCAATATAACAAACGGGCGATTTTTGCTAGCCCGATCAGTATTTTATATCTTAGTAACCAGATCGCGCAACTTATAGAGGTAGTGTAGGTAAACAACATTGGCCGTATATAAAGCGGAACCAAGCAACAAGAGAGCATTTGCTAAAGTTTAGATGCCTGCGACATTATTTGATCTTATTTTTTTCAAAAATAAATGAAAATGGTCAGTAGAGATCTTTACCTCCCGGTGGTCAATACTTTTTTTGGAAAAAAAAATCTGGCGATACGTACCCTACGGAAATTTAGCGTTAAGCTGATTTTAAGATCTTAAGGTCGTGTGATTTGACACTTTTTGATTATTTCCTGTAGCACCTTATATAACCCCCCCGGGGCACATATATGGTCTTAATGGAGAGCTACTATGTAGACCTGTGCAACTGGGAGGAAAAGGAAGACAGCAGGGGTACAACTGGAAACTCAAATTTATTTCCACAGGAATCAGTAAGCCGCAGAGTTCGCTATTTGTCTCTTTAGACATTTAACTGTTCTCTGACTGATTATTGAGGTTGGCCGCTATATGGGAGTATCGTGGTGGTTGTGGTTTCGCGGCCCCATATCAGTCTATGGTTCTATGGTGGCCGCGTTCATTTCACCTTTAATAACACCTACCTGGTGAAATGTTCCCAGATCCAGTGAGCATGCTAGACATGTGTTCTGGACAGGAGTTGGAAAGTCTCCAACTCTTAAGCAAGGAGTGATGATTTGCAGCCCTGGTCTGGAATCATCGAAGTTGCAACTAGAAAGTTCTGTTGCATAGAATTATAGCTTCGGCTTCCTAGGACGAGCATGACGTTCAAAATTATGCAGTGGTTTGGTCCAGCATCTGATTAAGGCTTCATGGCCAGGCGCGGATGTAAATCTAATCACATAGCACCTTTTATAGTCACTAAACCTGCAGCCACTGCTGCCTTCGAGACCAAAATTGTGCAATTCGTGGCATGCGGCCGGTAATGCTCGAAAAAGTACCCTAAAATTGGATGTTCAGAACGCATTTTTTCAAGAAAAGCTGTGGTTACCAAATGCTCGCAATGAATTCTTTTGTTATTTTGTTACAATTTTAAGTGCTATTAAGCATAAAAGAGCACCCCAAATTAATGTTGAAATGAGATCTTTCATAGTAGTGAAATATCCGATTTCCATGGTTCTACCCATTATTTATAATTGGGGAAACTCGTATTCGGTATATATACGAATATGTTATAATTTTTGGGTTTGTCACATTGCCCTTTTGGCAATTCGTTCTGTTTTGTTGAGTACTATTCATAGGTTAAGCTTTAATGCTAACCCTTCAACTTAACTATCATTCTAAGAAATGGGATTTATAGACGCTTCTTGTAGTTTTGTTTTAGCCACATTTATATTGTATTTCCTTCCCAGAGAAAACCGATGTTCGTATATTGCGAATACCAGCGAAAAATAATTCAGTATGAGCTTTTCTGTCTGTGTAGTTCGAAAGTTATTGTTTTTAAAGTATATTAAAATGTTGTTTTGATTTTGCTGTTATTTTTTTATTTTCAGGATCTATGTTTGTTCAGTCTTCTGGTATATTTTGCTGGTCAGATGTTCACTCATATCGAATAAACTTATATTAAGTCTCTATGTGGTTCTTCAAAAAAGAAACGGGAAATTTTTTGAAATCTGTTTGTGAGCGATAGTTCAAATGTTGCAATAGTTTACTTATTTACATAAGTGTTCCGTTGTAATAAAAATTATATGATTTTTACCTTTAACTTTATTAAACGCCTGTTATAGAAAAATGTTACGTTCTTCTTATGTTCTAATCACTTTTATAATTCTTTTTACAGATAATTCCGGACCGTCTGGTTTTCATAGTAGCCCATCATCGAAATATAATACGTATAACAGTTATGCTTCCGTCGAAGAGCGTCCTACTGTAGATAGTTTATTAAACGAAATGGATAACGCCTCTTTATATGCTGTGCCTAATGGGTAAGTTCTAAAATGATGAAAATTTGTGTTACTTGAAAAACAAATTCTTCCTACTTTTTTCGCAGAGGGCGTACTAAATCACCAACTCCTGGACGTCATGTTACAATAACAGTACGTGAAACGAAAACCGAAAATCTAGTTGGACCCGAAGGACCAGGTTAGTCTATTCTTGCTTTTTAAAGTATAAAATATATAAATATACTTAAATTTTTCAACTGTTGCTTTCAGTAAGACAAATGGAAGAGAAAGTTATTAAACAAAAGGATTCATTTACGCCAAATAATGCTGCCCATCAAGCTTACGCCTCATCGGCTACAAAAGAATTGGATGATTTGATGGCATCACTGTCAGATCTTAAGGTATGACTTTAATTATATTGCTTTCTTTATTCAAGTATTGTTTGTGAAGAGGAAGTTTAAGAAAAGCTGGGGAGAAGAGAGCAACTAAAAAAAGGAATACAGGAAAAAATTTAACATTTTTTGGTAATAGTTTTTAATTTAAACGGATGGCACAAAATATTTTTGTTCAGAGATATCCCGTTAAGTTTTTAGCTCTATAAATTTCAATTAAAATCGGTTCAGTAGTTGTTGAGGAATTCAAGACAAAGATGAACATTTTTCATTAAAATGTGGGCTCTTTTTTCTTTTCTATTAAAGAAATTCATATGTGGATAAATACGATGCAAATGATTCCCAGGATATGGATTTGAACAGGTTAGGGCAGGTGACTATTATAAAGAGTGTTTTTTTATAGAGGTATATAACTTTGAAATGGAATAAAACAAAGATGAATTTTTTAAATCCACATGAAATTTATTTTATTTGAAATATATTCTTCTAGCTGTGATCGCCACGGCTGACTCGTAGTCAAATCTGGAAGTCCAGGTTTCGATGACTTTTTCCAACATTTGTGGCCGTATGTTGACAATAAGGCAGCGCTTGTTATCCTCCAAGGAGTAATTTCTTTCAGGCTTATCGGCATAGACTAGCGAATTCGCATATCCCCACAGAAAATAGTTTTTTGATGTTAAATCGCACAATCTTGGAGGCCAATACACTGGTCCGAAACGTGTATCTACGCGGATACCAAACGCGCTTAATTGACGTATTCATTCAAACAAAAGTGAGCTTCACTGCTAAAAATTCGCTTATGAAAATCGGGATCAACAGCAAGTTTATTTTGGACCCAATTTGCACAATTTGAGAATTATGCATAAATAACTTGACGGGTGGTAAAAGGGCCGCCATTTAAAAAAGTGTTATCAACTTAAAGTACTATATCTCCAAAAAAAAAAACACCCGACACAAGTTATTTAGGTTTAGGTAATTTTCTATAAGGTTGGCACACAACTGAATTGATGTTTAAGGTATATCTTGTGCGAAATTTCGCTTAAACTTTAGATAGTGCTAGGCGCAAAAGTTAACGGGAAATGCCTCTATGCTGGTGTTATATTTGGTAAAATTTTGCATTTTCTTAGATTCGAAATAGTAAAATTGATGAGGTAAATATGCACCTTTAATGGTAAAGTAAGTTTCCAATGAGTTCTGTCAAATCAAATCTTCTCTTTTACTGCTAGGAAATCACACGAGCGATTTTTGTACTTTTGGTAATTTTTACCTCTTATAATTATTGTTTACTCTTATTTTACCAAACTTTACCAAAAAAGATTTTTGAAAAATGTATAATTTTAATTACATAAACAGTTTTTGTTTGCTTTTCGTTTCTGAATTTGTTTTTATTTTTGCAAAATCATATGCTATAAAATTTACTAAAAATAAAGATGTAACAAAAACTCTAACAAACGAGACTCATTTTTTTTAATTTCTAAATGTTGAAAAATTTTGAAACTCCTTTGAAGTACCTATCACATGCCAACGTTTTTACCACCAAACACTATTTGAAGTTATGTTTGGGTGTTTAAAGTCAAATATATTCCTTTCTCTACTTTTTTTAATTTTATTTATATTCATCAAATTCTCTTGATGTTATACGCAATTCAAGCATATTAAATTTATAAGCAACTTTTTATTATACTTTGTACACTCCCCAAAATCGAAAAGTGACAGCTAATTAAAAAGTAAAACTCTTCTTTGGTTTCCATTGCCTCTAACGTTATATACATTGCTTTAGTTTGTTAAAGGAATTTGTATTTGAAGTACCTTTGAAAGTAGCAGAGTATGCATTGCTTGAATAATTGAATAACAAATCGAAAAATCAAGGCAAGTTTAAAAGTACTTTCTTTTAATAAATATATTTTGAATGTTGAGTGCAGAATTGGCGTGTAATTTACGTAAGGTTACGATTGATTTTTAGTCATAGGGACGTCAATTGAGATTGAGATTAGATTTCACCATTGTCAGGCATAGAGAATTTTGAATATATACTCTTTTTTGTTATTATTGTTGCTTTTACTTTATTGTATTGAAAACCGAAAATTTAGAAATAAAATCTCCAAAATACCAATATTTTAAATTCTTTTTCTTAACATTTTTACTATAATAGACGACAGATATTTGGCAAAATGCCAAAATTAAAAAAAAAATAATACAATTTCTTTGGTGAAGTGCATATTAGATTCGGCACAGCCGACGGTAACGCTTTTATTTGTTTTTATTATAGTCGTACAGATAAAATTGAAAAACATAAGAGCAAAAACCGACGATATACTGCGAAATTTGAAGAAGAATAACAAAGTAAAACAATATATCAAATCATAATAATAAGTGTAAGGATTTGGCACTGGCAATTACACTTTTGCTTGTTTTTGTTTTAATTCATTCTGTTACTATCAACTTGTTTAATCTGTTAGCGACCTGTTGACAATAACACCATGCTACATCAATAGCAACAAACAGCCAATTTTATATCCTCAAAAAAAAACATTCTTATGTTATTTAAACAGCTTAACTCATCATTTTGCTTTCAAGCGAAGCAGCTGCTTCAAACGAAACCTTAATGCTGGCAGATCCTTTGTATGTAAGCTTAATAAGAGTAAAAGTTTTCTTAAAGTTGTTATTTTTATGTGATTCTATGTATGAAAAATATCGCAAGCAATTAGCCTACATGGCTTTGCTAGAATATCCGCGATCTTATCAAAATATATCTGCTTACATAAATATTAGCAGATTTCATGGATCATGAGTGTAATAATTTAGTGCATAAAAGTAAAAAGAGTTTTTCTTTCGATCATAGCATACGAAATTTTTTAATCTACACACATTTTTGATAATTAATTAGGTTACTATGGTGTGAATGAGGCATTGTTTTGCTAAAATTTTTGAAATATTGTTTAGCAATAAAGATGCATTATTAAATGATCCATTTTTCAATTACTGTCAAATAATTTCTAGATTTATGCGATTTTAGGACACACTGTAAAACTACGTCTTACATTTTTATTATAATTAATTTTGTATTTTGTTTTTCTCTCAGACAATTTTAACTTACGAATTTTTTGTGACGCTTGTGTTGTTTTTAGCATCCATCTGTTGAACCATAATTAATATTTAATAAAAATAAAATATTTAAAAATTGCACAGAAAATTGCAAATATTTAATCTTTTCAATCAAAAAAAAATATATAATATACTTTTAACAAGAAGAATTTATAACAATTAGTACAGAAATACTTATATGGATGATGTGAAAATATAATGTTTTTGTTTTTAAAAATTTTTAATGCACAACTGTCTGGTAATTATATGGTCTTATGCAAAAGACCTAAAAATACGAATGACAGCATTGATCTACAGACAGAAAACGCTTTTGTTTCCTTAAAAATGCACGCGAACAAACAGTGAAATTTTTTTGAAATGCTACAATTTAACGAAAACGCTTTTATTAAGTACGATAATTTTATTCATATCTGAAAGATATATCCAAGGGTGTAGACTCGTTAAAGAGATATTTGCCTGCACTGCACCAAAGCGATTTGCGATTTAGAAACAACGAAATTATGACTAGATGTTGATGGTTTTTAAAAATTAAACTTAAAATGAACTAAAATAAAATGTTATGTTTTATTTTTTATTTATTTTTTGTGTGATTTAATTATTTCGTAGAAGTAATTTTCTTGTACTCGTACACTTACTAGGAAAAACATTTTATTACAAACTTTTTGAAAAGTGTTTGCATTAAAAAATGAATAAGCATTGACCGTATTTCCTGTTTAGGATCCTGGCGTTAAGGATCTTGCAAAACCCTAAGATTATTAACACAATTTTATACATTTTCGTGATTTTTTTTGTTAAATATAAATCAGTAAACCGTGTACAGTGCAGATTATTCTAAAATTTGCGCTTAAGCTAATTTAAGCGTCTTCGGAAAATCAGGCTTAGTAAATCATACCCTGGCATCCTTGTAGCTTAAGCGCGAACGAAGCTGTATTAAGTAAAGGCTGACCATCTCTAGCTAAAAAAATTATCTGATGCTTCAAGTTTTGCTAGAAAATATGAAGAAAGCATGTGCCATATGCTATTACCCTATTCTTAAGCAGTCTTCTGTCTTTAATTCATTGGTTACTAAAAGCCATATCACGAATATTATCAATAATTTCCAACGTAATTTTTACTAGAAATTTTGAATAGGTTTCACCATATTGAATTTACGATACATTTTGACTAATTCTCGAAGTTGTATAACAAAAAAAAATTTTTTGCAGTTTTTGAATGATATTTTTTCAGATAGCGTATCTGTCGACTCCGCACACTGGGGATTTTTGTATGGAGGGGAGGAAAAAAATATATTTGTCAAAAAATGTAGTGATTTCATCTCAAATTTAGTTTTATTTATATAGTAATACACAAATGTAATTAAAATAAAGAAAGTTGGAAAAATGACGATCGTTACCTGCCATAACCAACAAAAAAAAAATTTAAACGATTTTTTTTTTAATTTATTATTTATTTTAAATCTATTTTAAATTTATTATTCTAACAGAGTCTTAACTTCGTCGCTTATAATACTATGTTTTTTTTTGGCTAAATGAAAGCGTCAAATGTGAAATAATGGGATCTGATGTTACCATCATTCGGTGCATAATATCTTCGTTCGTGGAAATTCGACTGCATTTTCTGGAGTGTCTAGGGCGATATTTTTTACAGTCTTTATTACGACTTTCCTGAGTCTCTTCGGATAGTAGGTCTACAGGAAAATACACTTTTCAATTATATCTTTTCCATGAATCAGAATTTTGTGAAGTGTAGGTGGCATATTGCACCACTCGTACAGTGCAGCAAACTCTTTTGTCGTCTCCAAACTTGATGCCCCAACACATCCCCATTTATAGTACATTGTCAGATGTCCGCTTTCAATTTTATTTATTTCCTTTGCTGACTTGGTCTCTAGGATTTTTTTAGCAGTATGATCCAACAGATTTTGCAGAGGTACACTGTCTGAACTTTCAGTAACAGAAATTCCTTGCGGATAACTGTTAGTTTTGTCTTTCATGAGTTCTTTGTATTGTACCCTTGATTTTCTAACCAAAGTATTAGATATTTTTTGTTTTTGTAAGTTCAAGCTTTGTAAACATCTCCAAAGTTTTAAATGTACAAATTTTGTGGTTGGTTTTTAAAAAACTAAAAGCAAAATCAATTACTTCTTGAGGAAACATAGCACGTACTTCATTCCTTTTGTATCGTTTGACGCGATCGCAGCACTCCTCAAACGATTTACGTGGCAGACCAAGTGCAGAACTGATAGAGGATTCAGCCTGAGTAAACTTAATTGTAAATGCGCGTTCAAGCCAATTTGCCTTCTTTTTTTTCAGATCGCGCCTTCGTACGATTAGCATCCTGCCATTTTTGTTTGAAGTTAGAGTAAAAGCCTTTATATATTATATTCAAAATTTCACATGCTCTAGTTTCGTTTAAGCCAACGTGCGATTGTTGCAAAAACTGTTTTAATTTTGTTCTATCTTTGTCAAACTCCAGAAGAATGAAAAACTTTCCATTGTCGTAAAACTCTTGGGCCTAAGTTTCAATTATATTAAAAAACCGGAGAAAACTCACTTCAACTTTTCGCGTTCGTCGGCACTTGTTGAATGCAAAAAATCGATCAATGAGCACCTATAAATACTACGTATTTTTCAATATTTTACTGACAGGTACTTATCAATGGGCGCATATTTCAAAACGAACCAAAGCATGAGCACTCACAAATCTGGGTGCAATTTCTGTAAAAAAACCACGCAGGTGACTAACGGAAAAACCCAAATAATTAAAAAAGGTGCACTTTCCTTTTTTCCTTTTAATTGTGCACGCAAACTTATTAGCGCTTATAACTTTGCTACTGCAATCATAAAATTCAAATAACCTTTTGTTTACAACTTTTTTTTTTAATTCTGAGAATCATAAAAACAAGAATCAGTGTTTTTTTTGTGCATATCTCGAGCAAATTTTTTAAATTCATACCTTTACTTAATTGTGCATAAAAGCGAAATGCGTTCATCGATTTTCATGAGTTATGTTTCATTTTGTTCATAGGTTATACGACTTTACGTGAAAGTAATAGGACTTGACACTTGTTTTACCGTTTTGGATTTTTTAAGAATTTAAAAAAAAATGCTTATGTAGCGAAAAGTTATATAAACAGATGAAAGCACTTGTAATTCTTGATTTTTCTAAATTTGTTTAAGTAAAATCCAACTAGTGGTTCTTGAGTTATATTACACAAAAGGGCCTTATCAGAATTGAGTCGCGAATCAATCAGCTGAAAAATGTTGTACTGTGTAATGCAACAAATTAAGAAGTGGCACCTGGTGGCACTTGAAATTGATTAAAAATATAAAAACAGAGACAATGTATTAGTAGTGATTTCCAACTGTTGGAAAATGTGGCTAAAATTGCAGGTCCTAATGTTTGGAGAAAAAAAGGGATTTTTTTTATATGTTCATAAAAATAAACAAACCAAAAAAATTAAGTCTTTGCAGAGTTTATTTTTTAAATTTTAGTATACTGAAATATCCTACTTTAAATAAAAAATATAAAAAAAAAACGTTAGCGCACATAATAAAATAATATTCGTTTTAAAATTCTTAGGTTTAAATTAAGTTGGTTCAGTAAAACATACAAGTACTGAACTTGAGACGGCTATTAAAAAAAACTAGCTGTCAGATCGGACTAATATTTCTTGATTTGATTGTACCATTTAGTCTAAAATTTCAAAATATCATTGCATATTGCATGAAGAGTATGTTGACAATTTGACTTTTTTCCGCGAAATCCCCAGTGTGCGCCGTCAAAACAGCTGTCATTTCTTGAGCCTTAAAACCAATCCAACTAATTGACTGTTGTAAAAAGTATTTCAAACATTTGCTAACCTATATTTTTTAACTGCGTTAGTTTGTAGATTATTATGAGATTTGATACTGTTTTTGGTCCAATGAAGTGTTTCATCGTTGTTATGGAAAATGTACAAAATTGCCGAAAGCACAATGAAATTTCTTTAAAAGTATTTAGTGTTAGGTATTGTCAATTTAAGAAGAATATTTAGATATTAAAATGAACACCATTCATTTAAATAATTAAACAATTTCATTAATAAAATGATACCTTCTCATTGCTGTCACGTAACCCCTTCGTTGATATAATTAAACTTTGTTTATTAATATAATGAAACTATTGTTATTAACCCATTTCCATGAATATGAAAAGAAGTTGTCAGTGAAGGATATAGAAAACATTTTTAATATTTCTGTAGTTTCGAAGCAGTTACTCAAATTGTATTGCCAGTTAGCACTTTGAACATGTTACTGTTAAGAGAGCTGTGGGTAAATTCTTACTTTTCCATTTTATTCCAATTTCTCAAATATGAAAAGTATTAATATTCTAGACATTTTAAGAATTTTTCTCAAATAAATTCTGTTAAATTTATGTCCCCATATAAAAATTAGCTATAAAATTTATATTTTTGTCAATGTATTTCTTTTTATTTTTTGCTAATAAAAATATCTTATTTTTCTTTTTGACATCAAACATGTGTCCATATGTAAAACATATATTTTTTTGGTAATATGTATATATAACACTTTAACACAAGTCTTTATAAAAGAAATGGTAAATATATTTCATACAAAATAAGAATTATAGCAAAAGAAGATAAATGTGTTCCAACTATACATATTATTAGTGTTAAATTCTCACATTCTTTCGGGTAACTGAACATTAGAGCAATTTGGCGTTTTTTATCAACAAATTCAATGCTATTTTTTACATTTACACAAAAAAATCGATGATACGTGCTCGAGAAAATGTTTAAATGAATTTTGAGACCCAAAAAAGTTTAAACCCATTAAAGTTGGCTAAGAAAACCCAAAAATTCCACATTGCGTTTTTTTGACACTCTTAACCTCATCTCAAAATATAATAAGAAAAAACATTTGGTGCAGAGATCATCTCATATAAAGTTTTCTTAAAAAAATCTTCTATTTGCAAACAGGTAAAAGAGTTAAATCGAAAATCGGCTGCAGCTCTAATTGTGATAGAAAGACTACCTCAACCCTCAATGTGTATATTACCTTATTGTTCTAATAATAGTAAACAGTATTTTGCATTTATAGTAAGTTTTTCGAAAAAGTGTAAATTAAAACCTCCATATACGCTGTGGCTTTAATCTCAACAGCTGTTTTTATTGTGTTTTTTCCCAACGTTTTAAATCGTTCTAAAAACTCTGCGAGCTCCTATTTAGTTTTTATATTGTATAGTAGCGCCTTTATTGTGTAGTGCCTCAGTTTCATTTACCAGGCACTTATATCGCCATTCTTGAAGCTGCTTAACTTTTTCATGGTAAAAACTGTAGTTGAAGCAAATCTTTTAAGTAAAACGGAAATGTAAACCCTTCCGCATTGCTGACCAGTTAGCACAAATTTCTTGTTATTAACAAGAACCTTCTAAAGTACGATTAATTTTCATCTTGTGAGGTACCTGCAGTCAAACAGCTTACTTAACGATCGCCAGTGTGTTTTCCGTAGGGGGTGCTCTACGGGTGACTTACTGGCTTTTATGTTGGAACAATAGTGCAACTCTATATATCGTTTTAATATTTAGAGCCACCACCTTGGCGTTTGATAGAGTGTGGCATAATGCACTTCTGCCAAAACTTGTTGCTTTTGGTGTCGGTGATAATTTTTCCAGATTTATATCGAGTTTTTTCAGGAATCGCACTATACGAGTTGTTATAGATGGGATTTCATCTGACGAGATTAAGATTAATTCAGGGGTACCGCAAGGCACCGTTCTTTCTCCTACCCTATTTCTTATTTTTCTTAATGACATGCTTTGTCAAACTTTTAACCCTATACTCTTTCGCAGATGGCAGCATCATTTGCCATTCGTATTGGTTTGGTAATAGACCGAACCAGTTAGAAGTGAGTTACAAATGACGAAATATGGGTAATACGCTCAATCACGATTTCGCATCAATCTCAGAATGGGGTCGTACGAATAAAGTCGATGTTGCATGCTTACGCATAGATCTGTGTTCGTAAATGTGCTGCATCTGTTACTATAGGTAATATAGGTATTACGGAATTGGAAGCATGAAAATTCAGTGTGATGTTCGATGGACTAAACTCATTTTTCAGGTTTCTAAAGAAGCTCTCAAGTATATCGGTTTTCCAAAACA
This sequence comes from Trichopoda pennipes, assembly GCA_030448955.1. Taxonomy (NCBI): domain Eukaryota; kingdom Metazoa; phylum Arthropoda; class Insecta; order Diptera; family Tachinidae; genus Trichopoda; species Trichopoda pennipes. The sequence goes on from JASKUP010000042.1 coordinate 10,633,709, forward strand.
GTGTAAGAGATATTTCACTCCATCGAAACTTCGTACTATTTATACCAACTAATCTGTCCAATAATGGAATACAACTCGCATGTATAAACCTGTGCCCCAAAGTCTATTTTGGAGTTGATCGACCGTGTGCAGAAGACGGCCAAGAGGCTCATTGGGGACAGTAGAGTATCCAACTCTATAGATTCTCTAACGCATCTATTTGTGGTTGATTTATCAGTGAATCGCATTACGCGCTACAAGGAAAACTTGTTTTTTTTAGCATAACAGCCCGGATGTGAAATAAACTCCCTCCATGGGTCTTTCCTGTCACTTCGAATGTAGAAAAGTTCACATCGAATGTCCACAAACACCTTTTCCTCCTCCCCATAACTTAATTTCCTAATTCCGGCAGAGTGGGAAAATATTGCACCAGCCAGGAATTGCCTTAAAAGATAAATTTTTTTTGACAAATTCAGTTTTATTGATACCAGTATAAAGTAGAAATATATGCTTACCGCCTGCACTGACCGACAATTTACTCCCTAATCACAAATTGGTCCATCAATTATAGCGCTGTAAATTAGCTATTTCCATTTAAACTGGCGTAACAGGTGTCTGTAAACAACTTGTTGAAATTGAACTTCTAAGCAAGAATTATTAAGACCATAATCAAAGTGTTTAGTGATTAAAGACTTTTCGTTGATCGTTGTTAAAATATATATATCCTTTACAAGGTGATTTACTAGTGGATGTATAAGGGACATTGGATTAATTTCCTCCAGTCTAAACTTCATATGTAACGTGAACCTTGTCTTTAATTTAATTCGTTTTTAAGTAGAATTGTTCGCTGACAGTACGAGAACAATATTTTTTGTTGTCAAAAAAGCATAAAAAAACGTTGCCATTACTTGAAGGTTATTTTTATTCGAGTTCAGTGATTTTTAATTTTTTAAAAACAGATTATACTGACGATTCACAGTGGGGCAAAAAAAGCAAATATTTTGGAAATAAATTAGCAATTAAACCTGTAGACCGAAAAGAACAAGATTTTACAGGCTGGTTATGGATGACAAACGCCTAATTTTTTATACTTTTGCTTATAAATATCCATATTTGAACGGTGTCGGGACATATAATGCTTTTGTTAATAAATTTAAATGTTTGGATCACAGCTTTGAAATTTTGCTTTTCGCACTTTGGTTACATTTGGGAAAAATGAAGAGAATTAAATGTTCATAAAGAAATTTGTGTATCTAAAAACTTTTTGGGGCGCAAGGATTGGTGATGCCTATTGATCAAAAGTGTGTATAATTTTAGCATATCTTCAAATTTCAGTTTCATAACCGCATATTTTTAATTGGCCAATTCGGAAATAATGCTAAACATCATGTAGAACTTTAATAGGAAAAACTGTTTAATATAAATCTTTCATAATTTGCTTCTCGGTTTATGAACACAAAACAATTTGCCTGAAAATGAACAAATTTAAGAATACGCAACATGCTTGCATGAATTTGCAAATGTTTTTTCATTTTTGGCTTGGATTAAATACAAAAACAAAATATTAAGAAAATAATAACAACATAAATAATAAAATAAACAACAAAAAAAAAAAGAAAGTCCAAAAATAATCGATACAATTAAAAAAAACGAAATGGAAAACAAAATCACATAATAATCTGCTTGACTATTGAAAATCACACAAGATCGAGGCACAACAACTACAACATACAAATAATATAACAACAGGTCATTTTAAATTATTCAGTGCCATTCAACTGTCGACATTGATTTCTCCGAACATGTTGACAGGTGCTAACACTCATTTCCAATAAAATAATTTTTATAATTTATATTTTATCGCAATTAAAATTCGGAAAGAAGGACATGTTTGTTTGTTGATTGTAATTTTTCAAAGTTGTTTTGTTTCCTTGTGATATTCTTAAACTAATTGATTGTATCGGGCTCTTTAGAAACAAGTATTTTTTCAATTGTGGCAACACCGATAACATTGGCAATTGCTACAATTAATTCAATTTCGCACGAAAATCGCACTAAAATAATTTCAATTCACTATGGAAATGGTGGTCCTGCTAAAGTAACATTTCGTAAAATTCGTGATATTTTCGGACGGATGATTATGTTATCCTTCTGAGACCGATATTAAGAATTTGGTCGTTAAATTTGATTCGATAGGCTTGATACAAAATGTGCGAACCACGACGCGTGTTCGACCAGGTCGTTGAACTGAAAACATCGTAGTCGTGAGCCATAGCGTTGAAGCAGATCCAAATTTGTTATTTCCTCTATGGTGTCAACAATTGGGGTAATCCAAAACCACCACATGTCGAATTTTGCGCAAGGATTTGACTTTGAAGCCTATACAAGGTTCAACTAGTGCAAGAATTAAAGCCAGCCGATCATTCACATTGCTGTAGATTCACTCTATTATTTCAGGAACGACCGGCTGGTTAAAAAAAAAAAATTTTTTTCAGATGTAGCGCATTGAAAATCCTATTGCGCTTATTGAGAAGCCTTTGCATGTTGTACGCGTCCCTGTATGGTGCGCTATGCGGTTTGGAGCTTTGATTGGGCCGTTTTTTTCGCTGGAAAAGCGATAACGGTGAATGGATCACACTATCACGAGATGCTAACAAATCAATTTTGGCCTATTATTGGTCATGTGGATATCGCTGTCATGTAGTTTCAACAGGACGGTGCCATATGTCACACAGCCAATGAAACAATCAATTTATAGCAAACCAAACTTCCCAATCGCATAATTTTACGACAATCAGCAGTTAAGTGGGCAGCCAGATCATGTGGTTTTTTAACACCACTGGATTATTTTTTGTGGGGCTATGTTAAGGGCAGAGTTTTTAAACTAGGCTCCGAAGGAGCCAATCGAATAGATTTCAGCCTTAAAACTCAAAACCCGTGATGCAGTGATTAAAAACTTTGATGAAACCAAATATCATTTTTCATTCATAATTGCCGAACTTTTCTCTTCGTAATAAAATAAAAATTTTAATCTAAATCTTGTTGATGAATACTGAAGCGAACTGTGTGTGTCCTTTTTTTTTCGTTTAATAGTCTTCTGTTCTTCAGTCGATTTTTTCCATACTATTGAGTTCCGCGCAATCATTAATTTTTTACTCTCACAAAATAGGAAGACGCAGTTTTTGTAGTTCTCCGGATAATTTAAAGGTAGTTTGAGTGGAGGGAATGCTTTTCACTTCTTCTACATCTTCATTCTTGATGAAGTATTTTGTTCGTTGATAGGCCTTTAGTCTTTTATTTGAACATATACTTTATTTTCGAAGAGATCTCATAAAATTTGGACAGACTATTATTACTGTTATTGTTTTCCAGATGTAGGGCAATTAATAATTCCTTATGAGGAATACACATCTTTTCGATCTGTACCATCTGTACCATCAAGCTGTTAATAGAAAACATTTGCATCTGCCAGAGAGGCCTGCATCAAATTAAGTTCTCTTAATAATAACAAATTTGTTTGGGAAATTCAAAGTGTCACTGTTGTTGTCTAGATATGGACTAATTATTAAGACCTTAGCAATTTTAATTTCCGGGTCGTCGCTAAGCCGAACTCAAAATTTTCAACCAACGGTCTTTCATTATTTATGTGACTAAAATATATTAAAAATTTATTTATTATTATTTATAATCTTAATTATTGGACTTGTGAGGAGATCTGACTCTTATATATAATACACTCCAATGCAAAATTATAAACACATTGTTTTTTTTTGAGCGATTTCCTGTGTTCACACAAAAGTTATAAAGTAAATGCTCTGCATCTTTGCAGCTCTGTTATGCTCTTTTTCTTGTAAACATAAAATCTCTAAAAAAAGAGGTGCGACTATAAAATTGCCACGCAGTGTATGCATACTCAATTGAAAATGATAAAAATTAATGCAATTTTCTTGATGTGATTTAAATATCGAATATTTAAGTCAAAAATTTAATATTTAAATGGATTAAAAAAATAACGATTCCCAAAATAAAAATTTACAAGAATCACAAATAAATCTTGTCTAGAATCCAAAATCCAAATTAGTTACTTTGACATTAGATTTCTGAATCTATTTGGGTTATTATTGCAAAATTTGATTTTTTCTAAAGTAAAACGGTTCTAAAGAATTCAGTTCCAAAATTGTGTCGGATATTTTGAAAATAAAAAGCTGCTCAAGAAGAAATTAAAATTGTTTGAAAAGTAAGCTATGAAAAATAACTGATATACACGATTTGGCTTAAATTTTATCAACGCTTAAACATTTCCTGAAATTGGCTTTATTGGAATGTTAGGCTTCTGATAGATTTTTCATTTTTTTTATAAAAAACTCAGCTTAAAATTCTCCACTGCATTCTGTCCATCATGCTATCGGAAACATCTAGAAGACATGCAAAACATTTTGGATTTACTTAGTCTGTAATGTTTTTACTAAAGGGTAAACTATTGTTTCATAAATAACATTAATTAAAAATCCACATGCTTATATGTGATTAAACCAGCACATGTGATTGCTTGTTCGGACAGATGGGAGGATATATTAAGAATAATTTATAAATTAGCTTTTAACTTCGTTTTTTGTTTTGACTTACACGAATTGAGTCAAAAGAAAGCAGAAAATACAACAAACAATCAATCCAATGATGAGATCTTATTTTCGACAATAAATAAAATAAAGAATTATAAACAATATTGCACACGGCCACCATCAACCATTATTATAAAATTAGTTCTTTTGAGTATCATCAGCATCATCATCGTCAACGTCCACATCCAGTGAAGCGTAAAACACTGCCACTCGCGCCTCTCAGATATAGTTTTTCATTACGATTTTCTTAGTTTATTTATATTATGTTTTGTTTGTTTGTTTTTTGTTCATAATTTTTTCTTTTTTTTTCATTTAATTTATTTTTATTCTGTTTTATTATAATCCATAAAAAACAAGATATTTAAAGTAATGAATTCTTCTTTGTCGCTAAATAGTAATTTAGAAAGAAGAAAGACATTTATTGTTGCGCATCTATGGTGACTTTTTTGTCCTCCGAATAATTTCATTAAGCAAAAGTCGTACTCATTTTCTGGGCTACACTTAGCTGTTATCAGATGCTAAGTACGAGGCTCTTCAAGAGATGCAGCGGTGCTTCAAAAGAATAAATGGAATATTTAAATTATGTTGTATAAAAGGTTCTTTACAATAAATTTTGCTTAGTTCTGTAGTTCAGAAAAATAATATTAAAAATAAGTTTTAAAGGTAGAGAGAGTTATTTAAAGGCAAAAAAAAAAACCTTTAACATATAGAGATTTGCGTGCAAAAATTTTTGCCACTAGAGACAATTGAAAAATAAATTGTTGAGAGTGTTGTATTATGCTTGTGTTGTTGAATGCTTCTTTATGTTGACATTAGGTATTGCTTTGCGCTACTATTATTATCAATTTCACAGCAGCCAACGTGTTAGGAAATTTCAAATTTTTGGTAATTTTTGTATTATGTAAGAAAATACAGCGAGGGTAGAAATCAGGGCAATCCGAAAAGTTCCTTGATTGAATACAGATGTCTTGTTTACAACTTTATTGGTAATTAAAATTAATTTTTTTGCGAATTTTCGTGCTATTATATTTTTATTTTTAAATTTCGATCGCTTAGTGAAATATTTAGGATTTATTTCTTAATTTTCAAAACAACAAAGAGTAAAATGAAAAATGTTTTTATTTAATTTTTTGAATGCGTTTAGTAAAATTAAAAAAAATTTATGACATTCTTACGTTAATGTGTTATAAAAAAATAACCCTCGTCCTCGCCTTTAAAAATATTACCAGCATATATGAACCGATATTTCTGAAATTCAATATCAACCATCTTAAAAACAAGTGTAACAAATTATTGCATTTAAAATTTAACATAATTTATTTATTTACAAATAAAAAAACTTATTTTATAATAGAGTGAATCAAGTCACTCAATACTTCGTTAAGAGATAATTTAATTATAACAAAAAAAAATTGAAATTATTTTCTGCGAAACCTGGCTATTTTGTAATGTTTTTTGGTGCGTCTTAATACTGTTACGTTTATTGCTTTTAATAAATATTTTATTGCAAAGTAATAACACTGTACTTTAGAGTTTTAAATTAAGTTAAACGATTTATTTACTTGCAAAACACACAAAATAAACACGATGGTAACTTTATTATCTTTATTTATTATCACTGATAATTCAACTTGAATTGATTTATCCATCAGTTGTTTTAAGCGTTTCTCGCATATACAAGAATATTCTACTTTAACATCACCTCATATTGTAATTGTTATTATCATTTAGTTTAGGCGCCAGCTTGACTGTGTGTTTTGTTTTGCTCTGTGCTGGTTGTTTTTGTTTGCTGTTGTCTTATTTGGTAGAATTTATTATAAGCATATTGTTGTTGTCTTCTATGTATATCCATATGCTTTAAAAAATTACCTTAAATTATTTTTTTTCATATTTCGTATTTTTATATTTTTATTCTATAATTATTTTGAAGCTTTCATAACTTTTTTTAAATATAAATTAAATAATTGCGGAACTTTTATTACTAAAACATTTAATTAGATAGTTATTGCTATTAACTATTTAGTCGTTCAGAGGTAAAGAATCAGAATTGGCTACATATTTTAAAACGTGCTAGCATGCAAGCAAGCGTTCGAATGAAACAATGCTAGTTTTACTCGCACGCCACCAATCATTCGAAGTAACGTTTTTCTTAATATAATATTATATAAAAGAAAATGCGAGTTGAACTTTTTTGTGGTGTGATAAATAAAAGGAATAATTTTAGTAATTTAATTTTAAAAAAATGTCGAATATAAATAGGGAGTAGTGTCTGTGGAAATTCAATTTGAACTTTCCTACTTTGAAAGTGACAGGAAAGACCTGCTAAAAAACGAATGAATGTGCTCTCAACGAAAATCAAATTAAACGCAAAAAAAAAGTAGATAAAACGTCTGCCTCAAACATCTCAATTATAGTGTGAACGGCTATTTTTAAATTTTAAAACATTTTGTTTAAACGCGTTCAAAAACACAAGTGTAAACTTAGTATAAAGCTAAATACGAGTTATAAATTTTCCAAAATAATTTTCCATAGATTTGTTTATATTTTGAAAAAACCATTTGATTAAGATATGACTACATATCGCACCCTAAATACAAAGGGGTCACAACTCAAAATACTAAAATTTTTAGGAGAGACAAATAACACAGAAGCAACACACTAACCACAAAATTAGAAGACATAACTGTATTTTTCCAGTTAAAGAAGATAGCGATGTGAAAGAAATTTTTGCAGTAGTCAGTTTTGGAACATTTTATTTAGGGTCAGAAATGTTTCCACTATTCTTTCCTGAGATATATATCTTCGATAGTTTTGATTATTTTAAAACTCTGCTCTTTTAAGTGGTTTTTATTTTTGTTTTAGTTAAAATTTAATTCCATGCTTTCAGTGGAATCATTTTTATTTAATGATTAACGCTCTTCATTGCCATTGAAAGTTCGCTGAAAATTAAAATATGAAACACCAGTTTTGCTGTTGATGACATTTCGCGTGTAAAAAACGCTTAAAAATTATTAGATAAAAACAAAACTATTAAGAAAACATGCGTCCGTTGACCGCCAAACAAATTTTTATTTCCATAAATGCGGATACTTCTTTGTTGTTGTTCTCACCGGTTAACAGACGACGAAATTTGTTTACAAGTGTGTAGTGTGCACAAGTATACAAAAACAATAAAGTGGTTAAAAATATTTATACGAGGGCAATTTGAAAACTTGTGGTAATATTGTATTTTGAAGAAAGCAAATGATTTTGTTTGATTTTCTTTGTATTTTGAATAAAAATTTTCCTTTTTCAAGTATTTAAAGTAAATATTCCGTGCACAATCCTAAAACCGCTTCCAAAAAATGGCTATCCGTTTCTGTAAAAACTCCAAAGAATTTTAAGAAAGTCTTTTTGAAATCACTGGCAGGTTGGGTACCAAAACTGTGTTGCTAATTTGATTGATATTTAAATAACCGGGTAACTGCTTTACCTGAATAGTCAACTATAACTTCTAGATGTTAGCAAACAAAATCATAGATGGTCTAAACGCGAGCCGCGAATTGTATCTGAACACATCTTTAATACTTCATGCAGAATTGCTTCACATTATTTCTAAACTGTGTTTTTGTGAAATGAAGTACGAAGGCTTCTTTTTTTGTGAAATAGGGATTTTTTCGTTTTTGTAAAATTTCGGTATTTTATCTAAATTCCGACTTTTTGTTAAATATTATTTATTTATTTTTTTGTTGAAATTTTGATTTTAAGTCGTAATTTTAACTTTTTTAACTAAATTAAATTATATTTTTTTTGTATTTTTGAGGAATAAATTTTATGTTGTCAGGGCTTTCATAATGTGCAAAAAATTTTAAAAAATTATTGAGGGAAATTTATTTTCAGAAAAGCAAACTCTCTTAGAAAAATTTGGTGAAATTTACAATTTAATTCTAATGGCGACTATTTCAATTTAGAAATCAATTTAAATTGAATTTTATATTTAACTAAACTATTTATACGATCTGTTTAACAAGTGTATGATGTGGCTGCTATCTTCAAACGAGAAATATTACTTAACTCTTTTAAAATGTTATATTCATGAAAGTTTAAAATTTACTGTTATTAATGTGTCAATGCCATGACAATTCTCAAAACAATTTGAGAGACGACAGTTCAGGGTTAGTACAACCAAAGTATTTAACGAGAGAATAGTCAGTTTTCGTTATCGAACAATTATTTATTATTTGGCATTGTTTTATCGAGAAAAATGCGTTAAAGCGATCACGCACATTACAACACTGACTTTGTTTGTCCTCAAATAGGCTATTTTGGATTTCAGACAAACCTCACCATGAGAAAAACAAGCATGAAGATGCATTATCTTCGAAAAATAAAGGAAGTAAACTCTGTTTTAGGTGATCAGCATTTACCTCCGTTCCATTGTGTTCAAGTTGATGGTTCTACGCTTACATCGACTAGTAACAGCCGCGTGAGTAGTTAAAAGTCTAGAAAGTTTTCGACAACAAAAAATTATTACCTTGGCAGTCGCGTAATTAACCATTTTCAGTTTTACGTGATTAAACCCTCTAATTAAATTAAAAAAATAAAATACAAATTCTAAAAATTTATATTTTATATTTTTTTATAAAATAAAAAGAAGAATGTCAACGGAGTTTGAAAAGCGTTTAGTTTATTTTTTGTGTAATTTTGATCTTTTATTTATTTTTTCTAAGTTCATTTGTTCAAAATGTTAAAATATCAATTTACTTGTTGCTCTATTTGATTTCCGATTATTGATTTCTTTTTTGCTTATCGTTTATATATAATTCCAAGTAAAATGTTAACCTTCAGTTGATAAAGTCGATTGTGATGGTGAGGTCTTTTAAACAAAGTGAGTGGAAACAGAAAAAATCTGTTCAATATCGCCTTATTATTTATATCTTATTTTAAATTGTTTTATATTTATTTTTTACATTTTCATAAAATACAAACTTGATGCTTTGGCCTAAATTGTCTGTTAAATTAAATGCCTGTAGGCTCTCTCCTTTCCGCTCCCCCTTCCTTTCTTCAAGATGCCCCCAATATTTGAGTATTAACTCTTGCTTCTGAATGTGCCTGCGTTTTCGGTTGTTATTTTCGTTTAATTTGTGGGAATTCCGCTAAGCTACCCCCACCTCCAGTTACAAAACACAATTTGAAAAAATCATGTATTTTTGCAAGAAAAAAGAAATAAATAAATATATAAATAAATAAATAGAGTAACGTGTGCCAACGTCGGGCACATTTTTGTTGGATTGTTTAAATCAACACAAATCAATTACAAATGTGTATGTCATGAGATTTTCTTCTTTTAGTTTATTTTTATTTTTATTTCTCAATTTTAATTATTTTGTGGAGAATTCCTTATAAGAAAAAAATTCTTAACAAATCCAAATTTTTTGTCCCAATGTGCAGTACTTTATGAACGCAAAAACGTTTTGTGTGCTTGTGACATGACACCTTGAGATGACAATTTTATTATCGCTAATAGATTTCAAGAAAAAATTAATTAAATATTTCACTTAATGGAATTTTCTTAATTTCATGGTGCTGAAAATTAATAAATTATTGCTCCGTTTATGTGGACTGCTTTCGCCTTACAGGTGACAATTTGTAAAAGAAAAGAAACCTTAAAGATTTTTTTTTCAAAGTTTCAACAGGTGTACTTTCCATGTAGAGAGGAGTACTTAAGTATTTTTTGTATTTGTATTTTAAACAATTTGCACAGGTATTATGATAATGACTAAATTGGCTGAAGATAATTCCAGTGAGGTTTCAGTTTATATAACATAGATAAACCATCTAAAAATGAAAAATCAATAACTTCGTGGCGATTTTAAAAAATCGCATTATGGGCTCTTAGGTATGGAAAATTTCGGAGAGGAATAAATTGATAAAATTACAAAATTCCGATGAAAGTCGCCAATAAACCCATTTAAACCTTTAAATTAATTTGCACAAAAATCATTAAAAAAGTCATGCTTGATTCGAGCTCTTTTGAGTATTGCTGAACTACCACATGTTATACCATGGGCGTCCTTCGTCTCTTTTATTTTAAATGAGTCTCTTATATCTGGCATTAGGCCAATTTGTTGATTAGCCAGGAAATATTCAAGTTTACTTTTATGTTGGTGTATGCTGTCCGGTCTGCATATGCTTTTTAAGTGTTCCCTGCAATAACATCGATTGCATTAGGTTGCCCATTGCCCTTAAGGTACCGAATACGTAATTGGATTGCACATATTTGCCGATGTCAAGCTTTGCACTATGGCATGTTTCGATTGTAAAATATCGGTGTAACAAGTTTGCTGAGGGATAGTAATTACTTTAGGTCTATTGGGACTGCTTGGCAGAAATATGTTTTTTGATAAAGGTATAAATAGCACGACGTCTACAATTGTTGGCCCTTGAGTCGTCTTTGCGTTGCTTGCAGTCAGTAGTATCGTGTTATTAACTGCATAAAACGCAGAGGTAATTTAAGAAGCTACATTAAATGCGAAAAAATTTAATTATTTAGAAAATAAATTAGCCAAGTGCAAATTGCTTGAAGGGTTTCCTTTATACTGACTATAACAAAGAGCGTGCCGCTAAATTTCAAGTATTTAAAAGACAAGGCGCTAAACGTGAAAATCACACTTTTGTCCGGACATCCTTTTGATATTTAATTTATTTTTTAATATGCTCTAATAGCGAATAAACTCTACATCGTCTCTTTTGGGATACCCAATATTTTTAACTTCATTTTAAACACTGCCGCTAACAACTAATAAATATTTGCACAATATGCACAAATCTTTATCGCACCATACAGTGAGCATGCAAAGACTTCTCAATAATCTCTCTTGAATTCACGGAAGGCAAAATGTGGCAATTTTGCTTGTTGACATACCCTGATAATGGTCTCCCCCCGGGGGCACATTTATATATTTTGATGGAAATCCACCGTCATTACATGTGTATTCTGGGGTAAAAAGGAGCCCAGTCCCCTTTAAGGCTAGCAGGAGCCCAGTCCCCTTTAAGACTAGCAGGAGCCAACTGGAAAATCCACTGTATTTCCACGGGAATCAGCAATGCCCCAGAGTTTTGTTATTTGTTTTTAGCTGTTTTCTGACTGATTACTGAGGTTAGCCAGGACTGGTCCAGGTCCAGTGAGCATAAATGCCGTCGTGTTCTTAAATTATATTAAGCTTCATGCTTTCTGAACCAGGAGTTAGATATTCTCCAGCAAGGAGTAAATGCTGCGGCTTGCTTCGAGTTTTTGAAGTTGCAACTAGGAATGACCGGAGGATATACGTATCTGAAAGCCTTCTTGGGCGAGGATGACGCTACATTTCATCCACAGTGGTATAATCCACCATCTGATTATGGCTTACATAGCTAGGTGCAGATGTAAATCTTATCACGTATACCCTGATAACGGGCTTCGTCTGAAAAAAAGATTTTTCAGAAAAAACCAGCCGGTTGTTGCTGAATGAATTAAGCGAGTCTACGTCGATGTTAATGGTCGGCCGGCTTCAATTCCTTAAACTTTGTAAGCCTTCAAAGACAAATACTTACGCAAAATACACGAATTTTACGAAATCTAATTTTAACAGAACCACCGTTTTCATAGTGGTTTTTACATTATTTAATTCGATTTTCGTGCGAAATTAAATTCATTGTAACAATTACCAATGCATCTACTATGAAAAAAGTGTTGCCACATATGAAATAAAAACTTCTTGTTGAAAAACCCTATATATGCCAAAAATCTTAATGATTTTAGTTTAAAATTTGTGTAGCATCCCATGCGTTCGTTTTCTTTATCATCCAAATTACCATCTACTACATATTCGTGACTTTCTCCAGCACCTTTCGTGATAAAAGAATATGCATAAAAAATTATCACACACATTATTTGGTCCATAACGTTCTGTTTCTAAAGAAATAAAAAAATTCTTTCTAAAACAAATAATTTGCTTGCGCGCGGACGACTAAAATTGTTGATGAATTGTGTGTTATTATCGACAATATATCAAGTGGACCCCACCAATAAGCTTTTAAAACATTGAAAACTGATTTCTTAAATAAAGAAATCCATCTAAATTCCCTATTGTCTTAACTGTTTTTTATCTAAGAGTATTTTGAAAAATTTTACGACGAATATTAAAAACATTGTTATGATAAAATTCTGGTAGTGATGATTAACTCTTTATTTTCACATTATGTGAAAACACTTTTCACATTATGTGAGGAAAACTTCTTGAAGAAAAGTTTAACTTAAACAAATAATTTCTTATGCGAGACAAGATTAGAATGTGTATTTAATCGAATAAATAAAACAGAATCGGTATAAAAGAGTCGACGATACCTTGGAAAATGGCCGGCTTGACGGACTTCATCGTATTTAAAAACACCTAAACCAAAAATTGTTTGAAAATGCACAGCGCTATTTTCTTACATGTTACCCAAAGTCCCAGAAAACCTAATTTCATTTTAATTGGGGCAAATAACAGACAAATTAGAAAATTATTGTGTTTAAAAATTTAAAAATTTACTTCGTGTGAATTTTCCGCAAAAGTTAAAATTCATTTTAATATTACCTACACATACAAATTCATACCATATGCACGTATTTACACTCACTTAGAAAAAACGGAACCGATCGAATACGAAAATGCGTACGTTAAGTTTTTGTATGAAACCATTCCATTCATTCATACTCGCATACGAACAACTGTTGAAAAATGGGCTACAAAAACAACAGCAAAAATATTCATATATTTTTGGCAATAATAACGACTGCGACGACGTCAACGATGCCGTGAATACGCCTGATTTCACCCAATATATTTTTGTAGTTGTTGTTGCTGCCACAAAAATATAGACAAACGTCGTGTGCAAAGCACACAAAAAAACCAAACGTTGTGCTTTTCTTCGTTTTTGAATATTTTTTTTGAAAATGTGTGCGAAGAAACTGTGTATTTTTTCGAATCTGCGGCAGGCAAAATAATAAAAAAAAAGAGGAAGAAGAAGACAAAGCAGCACAGGAAAAAATATTTAAAAAGTTTTTGAGACTAGAACTAAATAAAAGTATATTCAGTTTAAGAAATTTTATCAAACGTTACGGATCGCTCACATAAAAAACGTAAGAATTCAACGGCACTTGTTTTCACTTGGGAATACAATTTTCTAAATTGGATATTAAAAATCATTAATTAGTATTCAGCTAAAACAAATAAAATAAATAAAATTTCGGTTTTAATTTTAGGTGAACAACGGCTCGAATCATTATCATCAAACGATAACTGACTACGCTAAACCCAACAAAGGCACATCACACTTGACTCAGACCATAACTGAAACTACAACTTCTACCCTCGTAGAAGATAATCAGCCAGATCAATTGGATTCTATGCTCGGTAGCTTACAAGCGAATATGAATCGTCAAGGTGTTAATACTGTACAAAAAGGCTGCTGCAATGCCTGCGAAAAGCCCATTGTTGGACAGGTCATAACTGCTTTGGGCAAAACCTGGCATCCCGAACATTTTACTTGCAATCACTGTAATCAAGAATTGGGCACACGCAATTTCTTTGAACGCGATGGCTTCCCCTACTGTGAACCCGACTATCACAATCTGTTTAGTCCACGCTGTGCCTACTGCAATGGTGCCATTTTGGATGTAATATTTTGAATTTATAGACTCATGACAAGATTTTTAATTTCAACTCTTGTTTATTTTTGTTTTTAGAAATGTGTAACTGCTTTGGATAAGACCTGGCACACAGAGCATTTCTTTTGTGCCCAGTGTGGCCAGCAGTTTGGCGAAGATGGTTTCCATGAACGTGATGGCAAACCCTATTGTCGCAATGACTACTTTGAAATGTTTGCACCCAAATGCAATGGCTGTAATCGTGCCATTATGGAAAATTATATCTCTGCCTTGAACTCTCAATGGCATCCCGATTGCTTTGTCTGCAGGGTAAGTTATTTTATCTTTCGTTTAATTTATTTTTCCTTTATTTAACTATTTATGATTTTTGAAATCATATCCTCTTTATTATCACTTGTTATAATTTCATTTAATTATTTGCTCTAGGACTGCAAAAAAGCTGTGAGAGGTAAATCTTTCTATGCCATGGAAGGCAAACCAGTTTGTCCAAGCTGCGTGGGTGTTGATGAAGAAGAATAGATTTTGAAATAGAATTTTATTGTTTTCAAGCAAATAAGCACTCATTTGATCGAGTCTCAAGTGTTACTTTTTTTTATAAACATTAAGATTAAAACAAAAAACCAATTTAAAATCTTATTGAAATCGGCATCTATTTTTGTTGGCATTTTTTCGAAATGAATCCACAACTACCACTACACAACAATACCAACAATACAACACTCTACTAAAACACCAACAAACAACATATAAAAATATGTACACAATTACGCCTACATAACACACAATATCAAACTTGAAACAACCACAAAAAGTTTTTAGAAAATTAAAGAAAAAAAATTCTATTTTATACAAAGTCTTCTTCATCTTTCAACACAACATTTGGAACAATTTTTAGTATAAAGAAATAATTTAAATTGAAATCATATAATTTTATTTTATTATACACAGTATGTTTCTATGTGAAATTAACATTAAACCCCTGAAAATGCCAAACTTTTGTGTCGATTCTTGTTGCTAAAAGAATTGACCTCTTGTTTGGTTTATGGAGAATTTCTTTTAAATTCTCTCATTTTGCCGATGGTCTGCTGTAAAAAGCCAAATACCCGATATTTGCAATCCTTGAAACTTTTTTTATTACAGCTGTTAATGAAATGTTGACCCATTAAATCCATTAAAATTTTAAAATTGAGTTTCTAAAAACTAACACTATGAAACAGTTTTATTAAATTAGGCTTAAGTCTAGGTAATTTATAATCATTTCTTTTTTAATTTATTTATAAAATAATTAAAACAATATTGTAATATTATTTATTTGTAATTAAACGAAAAAAAATATCAAAAAAAAATTAAAAATAAAACAAATTATTAATATATAAAAAAAATTAAAAAAAGAAATAAAAACCAAAAACCAAAAGGAACATTCACACTTTACGTCGTCTTGTAAAAGTTTTATCAAGACCTTGTCTCGTTTTCGATTTAAAGGTCTTGATAAAATTTTTATAATTCTTCTTTTTAAAATCATGACCACTTCAAAGGTCATAATTTCTACTCATTCACATTTTCATAATCGGGTGTGTCCTTGCACTTGGTTTCAATTTCAATTTTTTTCTTTACTTTCTGCATTCATTTTTTCCCTCCCTTCTCTTTCGAAGCACACTTTTCCATTTCAAATTTTTTTGATGTGGGTGTTTTGTTTTGGTTGTTTTATATTTCTATTTAAATTACATCATTTTTATATTTGTTTATATTTTGCTGCTATTTTTTTTCCTTTTCTCAATATAAACAATTTAGTTTACAATATTGTTTTCTAAATTTTAAATTATGTTTATAAACTGTTTCATTTATCTTTTTTTTTAAATAATAATTTTGACTTGTTTGAAGTTCCTAATTAAATATATTTTGACTTCTGTCGTTTATCTTTTCGAATGTGTGAAATCAGAATGGCATATTTTAATTTCTATATTTATATATATATATATATATATATATATATATATATATATATATATATATATATGTATATTTACTTCGATACTACTGGATTTAATATATATGTATATATACTAGCGGATCCGGCGAACTTCGCCTCGCCCTAATTTTAGCCTTCAGACAAACTTTAGAGTAATAATACAACACAAATATTTAAATTTTTACTGTGATTTATTTGAATGTAATCAGTAGAGAGCGATTTAATGAACAATGTTTTTCGATTTGTTTTCCGGCGCAACAGCAAAAAACGAAGACGGATTCCCAACACGTGAACATGAACACAATGAAGCGAAGTCCGACTCCACTAATCATTTTTTAACAATTCAAATAATGAAGACAAACAAAAGATACTGAAGAAAAATGAAGAAACGTACGTAAATAATTAATCGTGTTGTCACTACGGTACGAATGACGAAACTAACCGAAAAAAATCCGTACAATCGAGGTCAAGACGTATGATAAAAAAGGCCCGATAAATAAAAAACTTAGGAAACTAAAAAATAGTTAAAAAAAGTTTTTTCACATTTTTCCGCAATTTTCATTTGAAAAGTCAATTCACAAAATTCACAAAATTCCATAATCCAAAAATCGAAAATAGATTTTTTTGATAAACATTGTACTGAATTTCAATTGATTGTAATGTTTTTACGTGAATGCGTGATGTACGACTATCCGGAATTAGTTTTACAATACACAAAACTCGCATAAATTGCAGCAAGAAAAATAGCACATTTATTGTAAAAAATTACAATGCCAAAAAAATACCTGTCAGATTGCGCAAAGTCTAAGTTAACGTATAATTAACGAATAATTGCACACAAAATTTCATACAAAAAATCAATTTTCAATTTTCCAATTTTCCAACTTTGCCGCAGAGATTTTCCAATTTTCCGCATTTCACATTTTCCGCAAATTTCCATAATTTACACTAAGAAATTTCTATTTTTTGATTTCGAAAGCCATTAAGGAATAATTTCACAAAAAACTTCATACAGATTTTCGATTTATCCAGTTTTCCGACTTTTCTGAAGGGATTTAGCAAACTTTTTTTCTGTTTAAAAATGCGAACAACTGACAAACAATTTTACAGAATTCGGCCCAGCCGTTATTATTTTATGAATTACTATACATTTTTCACACCGTTTTTGCGCATATACATCAAGTAGTATCGAAGTTACCAACATTTCAGACTATTAAATGTCTAAATTAGCATTTAAAAATTATTGAAATCGTATCGCTGAAGCTCTTAAATCATGAGTTATTTATTAACTTAAATCATTTAAGAAAAATGTGGTTGTAATTATTAAAGTGAAAATAAAACTTTAAAAATTTAATTGCAACTTATTAATTAATTTTAAAAAAAAGGCGAACCTAAACACTCTTGGTCAAAAGATTAGAGCCACTTAAAGTTCTGTTTTTTTGGCAACCATATCGTTTTAATATTTTTGCCGACAACCAAAAGTTTACTAAGGTCGCACAGTAGCTCGTTTGGACTTTCTCCGTTGCAAAAACCAACTTTTGAAGTAATGAAGATATTTTGAAAAACTCAAGAAGTTGGTGAAAGAAATGCCAGCTTCCATGCACCTAATTCTAGCATGCAATGGGAAAATTCCATATTCGTAGTAGTTCTCATCACTGGTTGAATCGTTTAAATTTTGAAAGTCTTTCTGTGCTGTTTTACAAACAGGTCATTTCAAAGTTGATGAGGTGTTTGTAATTTCATTCAAGACTTTACCATCAATCGTTGTAAGAAAAAATGTATGACTGACAGTAACAATTTTTCCATTTCTTATTTTAAAAACAGAACGGTTAAGTTTATCAATTTGATCTTTAATATTACTCAGTGTAGCCTTGATTACTTCTGAAGACGCCTTTGAATATTGGAACAGTACAATTCACTACAAAGATAAAAATTGACTGTCGGTGGGGCTGCTCTGCGATGAAGGCATAGTTACTGGTCGTTGTGCTGTCTTATATACGGCAGTTCATTTCCGACTATCCTTCTACTTTTAACACCTGTTTCATCTATTCTCTATCCCTTTCCTAAAGAATGTAGCACGGTACTTGACTAAATAGGCATTGTTGCCTGAAGTGCTACTTCTTTAAAAAAAAAGAAAAAAAAAGTATTGGATTGCAAATATGAACTGATGATAGACGAGGATTTTTCCAGTACTCTGAGGTTTCACTTCTAAGTCTTAAAAAAACTACAGATGCCATAAATATACTTGCATCTGTAGTGGTCATGTCATTTGTATTTATTAATTGTTTGCAGGCGATTTGACCGGACGATCACAACCCCATTTACTGAGTAATGTGAGTTTATGCGGAAGTAGTTCGGCTTTTCCCTCAGGTAAACTTTGAATTAGACGTCTTGTAGTATGATCCATTAAAGATTGCAGTTTTACCTCTGCTGATATTTCAGTTATCTGTGTGCTCATAAGCAACTTGGCTGACCAAATTGTCAAAAATTCTAGTTTTTCCTACATATTTTGAAATCTTAAATTAGTGATAAATTAACTGTTGCTATTTTTTTTAAATCAATTGCTTAGATATATTTAATATTATTCACCACCTAAAAAATTGTGAAGATTATTGATACATGGTGGAAAGTATTTACGCCCTTTGTGGGCGTTGCAATATTTGCGAGCAGTTGTTTCATAGTGTTGGATTATTAAATCCTTTTTGAATCTTGGCGAAATCTTCATTCAGGTAAAAGTTATATCACTTTTAATGAAAAAAATCATTTACATCCACTACACTACGTACTTTAGCCTTAATAACGAGGTTGTGATAGTTTTTTTATTCATGCAAGTGAACGGGCAGGATCGAGCAGCCAAATTTTTTAATATAGTTAGTATACAAGAGAGACAAAGTGTACGTATCAATACTTCCTAAAACTTTGTGTGACTTTATTACTTCTACTCTATTTAATTCCCAAAAACTACCCAAATATAGGGCTTTTGAAAAACTCCGCCTACTATCGTAAAAAAAACCTAAAAAAATTTTTTAGTTGAATTTAAATAAAAAACAAGCAACATTTTCTAACAAAATCAAAACAATTGTAATTTATGTAAAAAATTAATTTGAAACCTAAAGTTTTTGTCCAAAATTTACGTTATTTTCACAGTCCAAAAAATTACGAACTTTAAGCGGCCACAATACCCACAATATGGTTTAGCTTATTTCTCGAAATTTTATAGTCGAATTTTGGATTTTTGCCACGGATTTCAGAAAAATTAGCCACTGTGCGTCGGAAGAGTTAGTTTGTAAAATAACATAAATAATAACAACATTAAAATATAACTAAAAGAATTTTAATTTTTTTTCTAAAACAAGACAAACAAAAAAACATTATTTTCATAGAAGCGCTGCATTTGAAATTATAACACTTTAACAGCATAATTGATATGAAAGGAGCCAAAAATAATGTTTATCATATTGCCAGTAAAACAAAAAAAATCCTTTAAATAACATGAGAAAGGATAATCAATATGACATGAGGCAATCACACATCAAACTTGTAATATGCAATAACAATAACACTTTGTACATAATTTCTTAGTTTTATCGATGTCTGCGTTTGACCATAATAAAGATTAAAGTACAATTGCAAAAGTCAATATTAGATTGGCGTACACTCAGAAACTTTTCTTCAAGTTTTTATAGTTTCTTTTGTATGCTCTATTTTATTTCATTTATATTGTTATATTGGTCAAAATTTCTGGCTAGATATCATGTTTTTATAGCTAGGCCTAGCCAAGAATTGGATAGTTGGCAAGCGTGGTGTTGTCGAATGCATATTTAGAGAGACAGGCTTAATTAACTTACACGTGTACGTCCAAGTTGAAACTGTCATGTTGGTGGTAATTCTTTCCCCAAAAGAGACCAGAGCCTTTAGCAGATAGCGACTTTAAATAAGGAAAACGAGTTGGAAGACTTCAAAACTAGTATTGTTTTGACAGGGTTGTTTGGGTTTTTTTCATGACAAATATCAGCATTTCACTTTACTTTTCCGTGGACTTTATTCATTCTTTTTTTATTTCTTTGTGGCTCAAGCTGAATTAGGTCTTACCTATTAGGTCTTATCTATAACAAACTAATGCAACCATACACACCGCAAGATTTTTAATGTCGTGTAGTAATCATGCACCTTTAAACCGCCTAGCTATCCATAACAAAGTATGCTGTGGCAAGAAATCAGGATATCATGTGTTAATAACCATGTATTTGATTTCACTGAATTGCCATCACAGCCCCAGACTGTAGTTGTGTTTTTGGTCACCTTATCAAGTAAGTCCCCGTGAAGACAAAACCTCTTTTGAGAAAGTAGCTTTCTAGTAGTACATCTTGCATTTATTTAAACGGTTAGTAAACGTTTTTAAAAAGCAGCTTTTGAAACTAATATTTTAAAGTTAATTTCTAAAAATGATACTTTAGAAAATATCTTATGTTTTTTTTTTAAAGTACATTTTCTAATCAAAATTTAAAATTAAAAAAAATTCTCTAAATAACACTTTGGAAATGCACCTACTAAATATGTGCAACATGTAAAGAATTTATTTTGAACGAACTTTATTTTTAGTTTTTTTGAATGGTGTCGTCTATGGTGTATTTTTTATATTCGAAGACATTTAAGAATATGCATGTGACTTAAAAAGATCGATTGCTTACAAGTGTCATAATCTTCATTTATAGTTCCTTCATTGCGGTCTAAAATAAAAAAAAAAAACTTTAAATATAATAGAAAAAATTATAAGTTCATAATTTCTAAAATATATTTCTTTTCATTGCTTTTAGAAAATAAATAAAAATACCGGGTGCAGGTACATAAATACCTGAAATAAACGAAACAAATCGAGTATGAGAAATTTTTAAATTTATTTGAAAACATTGAAAAATATTGTTACGTTTATTCCTTTTAATAAACGTTTTGTTATTTTAAGTTCTTCCATTGCAAAATAATAACACAGTACTTTATAGTTTTTAAATTAAGTTATAAATAAGTATGTATTTACTTTCAATACACACAAAATAAACACGATGGTAACTTTGTTGTCTCCACTAGCAACAAATGTGCTTATATAGCTGATTAAGGCGGTTATCGAATATACAAGAATATTCTACTTTAACATCACGCCATATTGTTGTTATTATTATCATTCAGTTTAGGCGTCTGCATGGCTGTGTGCTTTGTTTTGTTCTGTGTTAGTTGTTCTTGTTTTCAGTGCTTTATCTTATTTCGTAAAATTTCTTATAAGCATGTTGTTGTTGTCTTGTGTGTATAAGATTTCTTAGAAAACAACGCAGTTTGTAAAATGCACAGTGGGCATTACTCCACTAAGTCATACTGGTTATTTTCATTTGGCTTTTTGGTGCGACATCATTAAATTATACAAAAAAAAATGCTTTCGTTTCCAATATATTAGTTTTAAAGTGAAAGAACTATCCTTTATTTCATTGCTACATATTTTCACAAGAGGATATCTTAGCTCTGTTTTCTATCAAGGGTTTAATGATCGCATTTTATTCGCAGCTATGTTATACCATTTCTGTTATACCATTACTTTTAAAAACAAATTGAACTATAAATTGATTTTTATATGATTTGAGAGTAACCATTTTACACTAATAAAATGTTTTCATTAAACAGACTGCCAATAGTCCAATTTATATTAAAAAGTTAGACAGTAAATCTACATCAAAGTTTATACAATGCAGTATGTGAATAGCAACTTTACACGTTGAAATAAATATTTGCAATTTAATTAGCAAAAAAGCAAAAAATTGTTGAGTTATTTTTTTTAAGGTTTAAACAAAAAGATTAAATTTGTGGTAGTACAAGTACAACAAAAAAGGAAAAGCAAAAATAAAAATAGTGTTACAACCGCTGGTTGTATGTATAATTTCGCATTGCGTGTCTCCAGCGGAGGAATAAAAAATTAAGCATTCCGTAGTCTAATTATTTTTTTTAACAAAGTACCAAGAAATTTCGGTTTGATAGAGAGAATAAACCAAATTATTTTTTGAGGTTATAATCGTACAACTGTTAAAAGTCTAAACCTTATAAATATTTTAATATACGCGGGCTTTCCAAAAACAAGTTTCTGATTGTCACTGTATGAAAATCAGATATGATGTTTAAAAAATACAAGAGCGGCAAAAAAATAATAAATAATTAAAATAAATTAATATTACTATGGTAATAATTTTCCCCCGGGGGCACATAATAGTCTTTTTGGAACCTACTATTCCATCTAGACTGGTGTCTTGCGGGGTAAAAGGGAGCCCAGGCCCCTTAAAGACTAGTAGGAGCTATCTGGATAATCCACGTATTTCCACAATAATCAGTAGGCTCGCAGAGTTCACTATTTGTCTCTTTAGAAATTTAGCTGTTCTCTGGCTGATTATTAAGGTTGGCCCCTATATGGGAGTATCGTGGTGGTTGTGGTTTCGAGGCCCTCGTGAGAGTTTGTGGGTCAGATCATTCAAAATGAACACAATGAATGGTTCAGGTCCAATGAGTATGAATGCCGTCGTGTTCTTAATTATATTAAGCTTCATGCGTTCTAAACCAGGGGTTGGATAGTCTCCAACTCTTTAGCAAGGAGTAAAGGCTGCGACCTACTTCGAGCTTTTAAAGTTGCAACTAGGAGTGACCGGAGATGGCACGGACTCGAAGGCCTCCTAGGGCTAGAATGGCGCTACATACCATTCACAGTGGTTTACCACCATCTGGTAATGGCTAAATGCCGGGTACAGTTGTAAATCAGATCACGCATGGTAGTAATTTAATCGCTTCTTTAACTATCATTATTAACCGTAATCGCAGTTATTGCGTAGAATAAAGTTTCGATTACGTGTAATTTCGTGATAAGATTTACATCTGCACCTGGCCGTAAGCCTTAATCAGATGGTGCTCAAACCACTGGGAATGAAAAGCAACGTCATTCAATCAACTCAATAATCAGTCAGAGAAACTGCTAAAAGCCTAAAGAGACAATTAGTGGAAACTCTGGGGCTTACTAATTCCCGTGGAAATAACAACACAGGTCTAGATCTTTCCCGATCTTAAGAATTCTATCAATTATAAATTACATATGACTGCACTACTCACTTTACTGCCATTTACTATCTCCCTATTTAACAATAATAGAAGTTGTAGTCATTCCTTTAACGTCGAGGTGATGTCGACTTAGTTTGATGTTGGTAATAAAATGAGAAGCCTGTCGAAGTTGACTTTCATAATAGACATGCATAGTTAACTTAAACTATACATCCTTAAATTAGAAAAGCACATTTTCTTATTGATAAAGACGTTAAAAGTCATGCATGATATTCTGTATACAGGAAAGTCGTCACGTTGATCAAGTTGTCAAAAAAAAAACTAAATAAAGTAGTTGTGGAAAAAATTTCATTTAATATTCTGTTATATTATATATATATATATATATATATATATATATATATATATATATATATATATATATATATATATTACAAATTTAGTTCACAGTTATCTACCAGTTTTCGTTTGAACATATAACACATATATATATATATATATATATATATATATTTTAGTAAATTTTTATTAACCGAGATCACTTTAAACATTGAAGCTAATAAGGGGTCGCCTACTGGTCTTACATAAGTTGAATTCAAATTGTGAAAATCTTGCAAATTTGTTTGGTAATCAGCAATCTAGTCAACCATCATCAAAAAATTAGTTATAAGTTTTCACAATATATAAATTAATAGAAATAACTATTTCACTTTCTAAAGTATACTTATTTATTCAAAATAATATTCACTTCCTGACAGAGATTAAACTATAATTTGGTTACTTGATCTGACAACTATTTTCTTACCGGCAGTCGCTATTTTATTATGAACAAAATAACGCCACGAATCGTACATTGCTTCAACAGCAGGACGTGGTTGTAAGGACGACTGAAATGAATCGATGCGTCATCGCTTGTAACAATTTATGATTTGCTACTGCATAGGTATATGATCTCGAGCTCTCAATACATAAGGCGACTGCCATCCATAGACTCAGACTTAGGACGGTTAACTTAAAGAACCGTGTCGTTCTCATTACATAATAACAATAATATTTAATCAGAATTAGTGTTACTGCTAGAATAAAGCCTTCCGAAATAGTTCTTCCTTTGGAATTTGAATTTTTAAAGCAACTTTGTATAAAAACATTTGCTATTTTTTATATCTAAAAATGTGGCAGCTATTTACATTTTGATATAACTTCGTCCTCACCTCGTATTACTTTTATAAAAAATAAGATAAATTTATTTTCTCCATTAATATGACTCATTTTCGATTAAAAGAAAAAATACATGTGCTATAAATAAAAAGAAATATTCTGCTAAAATGTACATTTTTGAAATAATAGACATTTTATAAAAAATTAAATTAGAATTTTTGAGAGACTGTCGTCAATGTTAATTAAGATACCATAATTTTGGTGGATAAAAAAATTTAAATATTTCTGTTAGTGATATACAGCTGCTTAAAATAATATATTTTTTAAACTTCCAATAGTAATTTTAACACAATTTAAGTAAATATATGCACGTATAGGGTGTTTTTAAAGAGGTATTGAACTTTAATTTGACAACACTTTTAATTGGCGGCCATTTTATTAGCTGTCAAATCATTTGTGTTAAATTTGAATTGACATTTCAACATGCAAATTGGGGCCAAAACAAGATTGGAGCTGATGTTGATTTTTATGAGCTAATTTTATTTATTTATTTATTTAGCTTATTTTTGTTTGAATAGATATGTACGTCAATACACTACATTTTCGAATATGGAAGGACGTATGTTCAGACATCGTTACATCCAGAAAAACTGTCTGTTTGGTATACCTTATGGGTTGATGGAATCAATGGGCGGTTATTTTTTAAAAACGATGCTGGACACAACGTTATAATTAATGATGACTGCTGTAGAGCCATGATTACTGACTGTTTCGTTCATCAATTGAAGAACCATAATGTGCAGAAGCTGTGGTTTCAAAAAGGCGATGACACACATCTGTCACTTAGGTCGGTCCACATTTAGTTCATTGAAGGAAATGTTTGGTAATCTCATAGCTTCACGTTTCGATTTTAACGCCGCTAGACTATTTTCTGTGGGAATTTTTGCAGTCGATAGTCTACGCCTGTCCGATACGATTAATTGCTTGAAGCACAACATTCGCCGCGTTATTGCCGATATACGTCCATAAATGTTGGAAAAGCTCATCGAAAGTCAGTCACATACCAGAAGTCATAGTTGAATTATAATGCCAGCAGATCATCTTTCAAAAAAAGCAAATTTTTTGTCAATTTAAAAAAATCATCCTTATTTTATACCATTTCAAGTTCTATACCCTTCTACAAATTTCCTTTAAAAAATTATTTCCGTGAACTAATTCAAGGTGTAAAACATATTTGAGTATCGCAACTCAAATCGTATAAATAACCCTTTGTGCGTCGTAACATAAGCTTATATTAATAATTCTTAAACTTAAATAATTTTTACAGTCCATTAGATAAACTTAGAACACTTTTTAAATTTGCTATGGATTTTTCAAAATTTGTTGGTATTATCCGAGCACTTAATGTAACGTAGCGTACTTAAAAAAATAAAATTTATTACTTAGCATATTTGAAGTCGTTATAGCTTTAGTAAAATAAAACATGTGGAAAAACTATTAAAACATTAATAGCCATATTTTAGTGTCAGTTTATTTAAAATTAGTGTAGAGTTTATTTAAAATAAAATTTTGCGACAAGTTGACCGTTTGAATAACCTTTTTAATTAAATATTTACAATATAAATGCCAATTATATTTAATTTTCTTGAAGTAAAATTTCGTATATGAATTTTATTAATTTTAAAATAAACTTAATTTTTACAAACTTTTCTCTTAGCAATTGTAAAGAAACAATTTATTAACTTCCGTGATCACGATTGCTTCAATGAAATTACCATTATTTTGATGAAGTAGCCTTTCTGTAGTGTTTTTATTTTTCCTTTTTTTGCAAACTGATTTTTACTTCTTATAACCGTTAACCACCCTGTAGGTATACTTCAGGCATAGCAGACATTCAAAGAATTTATAATCCCAGAAATAGTACATTTGATTGGGGCTAAGCTATCAACTCTGTAAGCAAAGATACACAAAAACATATGAATAAATAGTTGGTCTAAGTCGGTCTATAAAGTCTAAGACCAAAACCAAAAAAAAAAACATCATTAAAATTGTGGTTTGGCAAACTTTCTTGTACGAATGCAGGAGCTTGTACATAAAGTGCTCGCATCTTCTTTTTTCTGTCCTATAGATCCGATTTTAAAAATAACTTATATACAGCATACAGATAAGTATTTATCTATGTTTCAGACTAAAATCGGTTTTGGATTTTTTATTTCCTTTGGGTCCAAATTATGAAATAAATCATAATATGTTAGATATAAAAAGATGATTATCGCCAAATAAGTAAACTATCTATTGTGTCTGTGAAATCTTGTAAACACAAAAGAAGAACGATAACATGCTACAGTAAAATTCCATGACCTAAGACAAAAGAAATATCTACACTGAATTAAATTTTTCGATCTAGTATCCGCTCAAAATAGAATCTAAAAGGTCCCTCTTTTAGGCAATAGTTTAGTTGGTCGAGTGAAGGCATAAAAGTTGATACGGTAGCTTTTAGGCAGTATAGGATTTTTTGATTTCTCTATTTATCCCTTTGAGTCCAAGAAACTAATCAAATCCTATTATACCCTCTAGGTGAGGATCTATCATATTTATAATGTTAAAGATTCATTAAAAAATACCTGTTTTCCCTCCCATATACACCACGGGGCCTGACTTTATTTTAAATTTCATTAAAATCGATGCAGTCATTTAGCCGTAATTAATGCGAAAATATCCAAACAAGCAAACAAAGAAACAAGCTTATGAAGAGATGCATTATTCAAATATATTAAATATTAGATTATGAAAAGACAAAAAACCTTGATTGTAGCAAAATTTCAATGTCATTTATATTTGCCCGACTACAGTATATTTGATTAGTAAAATGTACAATTAATTTTAAATTAAACAAGAAAAAAGTATAATTAATTAATTTAATTATCGTGCTCTGCTGCTTCTACTTTTTTAATAAGTTAAAAATAAAATGAAAAATGAATAAAATTGCCTAAAGATTTATGTTCTTCGTTTTTATTATCATTTTTGGGAATATTTATATTTATTCAGTTACGAGGGAGATACCGAAAAATATCTTGAAAATAAAATGCAAAATTATTTTAAACAATAGTTTGATTCAAATCGCTTTGGTTTAATCACTTCGGTCTAATCGCAATATGCTTTTTCGACAGAATTGGTAGTTTTTAGTGCGGTCTCTTACTAAAGATTTCAAAAACGTTAATTTTTCAAATTGTGTTATACTGCGATTTCACTGACCTCCAAATACATCCCTAGATCCAATGTGTTGTGGAACGTTAAAATTTATTAAAAAATCATTTTATTATTATTTTTTTGTTTAATTTAGCACGCTTTTAATTATACACATTTTTTAAACATAATTTATTTTTTGCAACAAAACTGTTTGTTTGTTTATTGTATGTCTTTTTCCTTTTTATTCACTTATTATTCTCATTTACCTTTATATTTAATTAAATTTCATATTTGTTTTTAAAAGCAACCATACTTTGTTTGTTTTTCTTTAAATTGTGGTTGCATAAAATCAAAGAAAACATATTATGTTCAATGATCATATAGTATGGTTTTATCACGGTAAAAATTTTCAAACCATAATAGAGTGGACAAATTGAGGTTAGAAAGTGAATTGTCTGTTAAGTGATTTAATGTCAAGAATTAAGCTGTCATCCTGTGACATTTGTTTAGTAAAATGTTGGGAAATTTTAAACATGGAACCTTACTTTTCCTTGTTCATTGTATCAGTTCTTAAAATTCGAGTAGCTTTTTTTCCTTCTGAAACCTCTGGGCGTAATTCAATCGTTAATGCGATGATCACTGTATTGTTGCCAACAATAGACCAAAGCAATACCCTCGTAATGGCCTTAGTGATGAAAACATAGTCGCTGTTCATCAAAGAGTTGTTTTATCATTCTTGATTTTTATACAATAATAATTATTTTATACTGTTTTGGTTAAAATTTTGACTTAACAAGATAATGTTAAAACTAAATATGTTGCAAGCAATGTTTGTGTGGAGAAATCATTTTTTGTTATCGTGGCTTAAGTATTGTTTAAAACGACATAAAGTATTTGTTCAACGCTTCCAAATATAATTACAGAGAATATAATGAGATTATTGTGAGCGAAACATAGTTTTTTCTGCCTTTTTCAATTTATTAGTGGCATAAAAATGCGTTACTGTTCACTGTTTGAAAAAGTGCCGAGTTTATGGTGCAGTAATATAAAGAAAGTTTAAAATTTGATACATTTAAAACAAAAAAAAATTTCAAATTCTATTCTATAAAGTGAAAACTCTTTTTAACTAAAATTTTACAATATTTTCATCTTTAAGTGAAATATCAAATTGAAACATTTTTACCCTTACGCTAATAAAGCCAAAGAAACTCAATAACTACCAGGTATTTATAGCATTAACTTTCTAAAGCTGTTTTAAAAATAACTATTTACCAGAGCTGTAAATGAATTATTCAATACTTAATTAATTCGCGAATCATACACGTACTAAATTAGCAAATTTTGAATATTTTTGTTTCACATAAAAAATGACCACATTTTTGGATTTGAGTCAATTCAAATGAATATAATAAAAATGTATTGCAATTCGAATTCAAAAGAATTTTTTTAATTAATTGCAGTTCGTTTCCAATTTAAATAAATTTGTTAAAGTAAATTGCAATTAATTTGAATTGAACTGATTTTGAATTGAATTGGTTGAAATTTGAATTGGTTTTGTCGTTTTATTATTTAAATTATTGTTTTATGTAAAAGACAGAAAGCGTTACTTTCGTTTTGTATATCACATAGTATAATCCAAAGACAAAAATTCTTAAATATACTTTACACACTCTTACTTTTTGAATGCTAACAGAATTGGCGGAAATGTGCATTAATATAAAATACGGAATTGTTTTCGAGGTGATTGAAGCTTTTTACTATCTGGTATATCGTGCAAAAAAATAGAATGATTCTTATACTGCCATCGTATAAAGAAAACTTTTAATCTTTTTATAGTTTAAATAATTTGTTTAAATAAATTTTTACTCATTTATTCTAATTCTAATTTGGACTCTCATTTCTATGAAAAATTATATTCAAGATCAAAAATTTTACTTAAAATTTGTTATTTATATTATTTATTTATTTTTAAAAGTTTTTTTTGTTTCATTTGTTATTTCACATTCAGTAATTATGAAATCTTCCCACAGTAATTTGTTTTGGTTCATTTAAAAATGTTTTTCCATAAAAAAAAACATTTTTAA
The DNA here is from genome assembly GCA_030448955.1 of Trichopoda pennipes. Taxonomy (NCBI): domain Eukaryota; kingdom Metazoa; phylum Arthropoda; class Insecta; order Diptera; family Tachinidae; genus Trichopoda; species Trichopoda pennipes. The sequence goes on from JASKUP010000042.1 coordinate 10,663,463, forward strand.
CGACTTTCTTTTATAAATAAAGACAAATGAGTCACTACTTTGAGTTAAAATTGTGCTTTGATGACTTCTATTTTTGTATCAAATATATGAGTATATAAAAATATATATGATATATACACACACGCATATATATATATATATATATATATATATATATATATATATATATATATATATATATATATATATAATGTATGTGTGTATATATATAATATATATGTATGTGTGCATATCGTATATAATGAAAGGCATTTTATTGTAAAACTCGCGAAATCGATCAATTTTACGGATTGCACAATCTAATCACTATTGCAACATATTGTTACGTTTTCTACAAACAAGCACAAGGTGTAGTTTAACTTAATTTTACTCTTTCCTTATCTGCAGAATTTAATGTTTATTTAAAAAGGCATTTCATAAGCTAACGAAGCCATCCACGACATCCAGACTGAGTTAGTTCAGTGAGGATCGAACTACGCTACATCTGGTTTAGCAAACAAACAGCTTAATCTTGCAAAGCCATTCAGACTACAGATGATGTGGCTCGGGTGAAATGGAAACTAACGATATACTGTTTTAAAAGCTAGGTTTTCGTTAAAAAACTCAGCCACAACTGCTACTTACTGTTGTTATATTGTTTCATTCCTTTTCAACTAATACTCCCCCCTACAATTTCTTTTCATTCCATTTTCACAAGCACACAATACACTTTTGTTAGTGCTAAATGCAACAATTTTGTTCCGCTATTTCTCAGCTTGTGTTTGTAATTTTTGTAAGAATATTTTTCTTATTGGTTTAAGGAAAGAACATTCTAGAACTACTGAATCTTATTCTGTCTGGGTGTTTCAAAGCTCTGCTTGTGAATTTGATTTCATCCTAAATCCCTCTTCCATTAATCTTCGCTGGTAAATATGCGGGCATCATCAATATTTTCATGTAATCGGGCTCTACTGAAACCAAGGGAGTGGACTAACCATTTTCATCTTCCTCGTGGTATTTCAGTGTCTACGGGCTATGATTTCGTAAAGTAAATAATATTTGACGCTTGCCTCAATAGCTTACGTTTCATCGGGTATTTTTTTTCCAATTTTTAGCATCCACATCTTTTCTTTTTTTAACTTTTATTTGGTAAATATTTAAAACTGTTTCAGGCCCTAAAGTAGGGCACGTCGATTTTATGGAATTGTTTAAGCTTGAAATTTTTGTTTTTGTAACATCAGATGTAATATTTTCAATTTTAGTGCCTTAAAGCCAATGTAGAGCGCTTTAATTAAGGTTAGAAAGTAAATTGTCTGTCAAGTCATTAAATGTCAAGAATTAAGCTGTCATCCTATGACATTTATTTAGTAAAAAGTTGGGAAATTTTAAACATGGAACGTTACATTCTTGTTTGTGAAAATATACCATCAAAATGTTGAAAATTTTACTGTATCAGTTCGTAAAATTCGAGTAGTTTTTCCTCATAATCAGGCTCCTACTAAGAGTGCTGTCCGCAGTTTAATTGTTAAATTCGAGGCTTACTGTATTGCTGCCGACAATAGACCAAAACAATACTCTCGTAGTAGCGTTAGTGATGCAAACATAACTGCTGTTTATCTAAGTGTTAAGAATGAGCCTGAAACTTTTTAACTCGTTGATGCTCGCAATATATGGGCATAACTTTGGCATAAAGATTTTCATCTTCACGCTTATAAAGTTCAAATCGTCAGGGACTTAAGCCCACTGACAATTGTTTACGACGAACGTTAGTAAATTGGCTGTTTAAAAAACTGAACGAAAACAACCCATATTTCAACAAAATAGGTGCCCCTGTAGGCTAGGAGGTAGTGTACTAGCTTGTAAATATGGGGGTTGTGGGTTCGATTCCCAACGAAGGCCTTGGTTTTTTTCACTACAAAAGATAAAAATTGACTGTCGGTGGAGCTGCTCAGCGATGAAGGCATAGTCACTGGTCGCTGTTGCTGTCTTTATACGGCAGTTAATTTCCGACTATCCTTCTGCTTTCACCACCTGTTTCATCTCTTCTCTATCCCTTTCCTAAAGAAGGTAGCACGGTACTTGACTAAATAGGCATTGTTGCCTGAAGTGCTACTTCTCTTTAAAAAAAAAAAAAAATCCTGATTGATTAGGCTCATTTTCAATTAGGTGATTTTGGGAAAAAACAAAATTATAGCATACAGGGTTCACAAACTACACAAACAGTCCTGGAAAAACTATTACATTCAAAGAAAGTGACACAATGGTGCGGCTTGTGGTCAGGTGGTATCATCGACCCATATCTTTTATTAAGTGAGCAAGGGACGCTGCCACCGTAAATTCTTTACGCTACCAAACCATGATAACCAATTTTTGTGGCCAGAGTTAAGATGGGGTCACAAGCCTCACAGCCACCCTAACAGTTCAGTTATTGCATGAGAAATTTTCCGATCGCGTAATTTTTCGATTTGCGATGTCAATATGCCGCCTCGTTTTTGTGATTTAACGCCGTTGGATTATTTTCTCTAGGGGTATTTGAAAGACTGAATTTTCCTGAAACAACCCATTAACAAGTGATGCTCTGAAAGATGAAATTCGGCACTGCATTGACGAGAAAAGTGAAGCTTTGTTAGAAAATGTGGTTACAAAAGAACGAACGTCTAGCGACGTGATAGAGGTGAAAGTCCATTATTATTTCCCAAATTTCGAATTTAAAACTCATTTTGAATTTTTAAAAGTTACTTAATTGTGTGGAAAATTACAAATGGGAAGAGTACAAATTTTGAATAGTACGCTTTACTATAACTTTTCTTAGTTGTGCTAACGATTTGTTTTTAATTTGATAATATTTTAATTTCAATTAATAATTTTTTAAATTTATTTACTTTTACTTTAAATATTAAAAAATGTTAATCTAATTATATTTTCGAATTACGTTTTTAATTTCAGGATTGCCGACAACCGTTCCATGGTGGTTCATTCTTTGATCATGAAGGCTTGCCATACTGTGAAACTCATTATCATGCCAAACGTGGATCATTGTGTGCTGGCTGTTCGAAACCGATCACTGGCCGCTGTATTACGGCCATGTTTAAGAAATTCCATCCGGAACATTTTGTTTGTGCCTTCTGTTTGAAACAGCTAAATAAGGGTACATTTAAGGAACAAAATGATAAACCCTACTGCCACACTTGCTTCGAAAAAATTTTTGGTTAAAACGCCTAAACGGCCACAAAGCGACCAATACTAATCATCAATAAACATTTGCTTCAACTAAAATTATTTTTATAAACAAAAATTATGTTAAATTTTTTTTGCCTTACTTGGAAACAGGCACACAGAGGAGAACGATTGTGATTGTTAAAACAAGATTTTATGCCAATCAAATAGTTTAATTGGAATAATTAAATTATGTTTTGATTGCTCCCTTAAAAATACACAAGAATATTTAATAAGAAGAGAAAAGGTAGCAAAGAAAATCCAATATAAAAAATTGAAATATTTAATTATGAATACAAAATCTTTTGATGAACCATAAGCTTGTTCATCATCACAATCTTCCACTTTTCAGTGTATCGTCTTTTTTTTCTGTTTCTTTTTTCTTTTGTTTTTAAATTTTACAAATCTATAAATATTTACATAAGCAATTGTGTGTTAAGTTATGTATCCCATTTCAATATTATTCTCTAATTTAATTATATAATTTATATACGTATTCGTATCTTAATTTTTTACCGTATTTTATTTTTGTAATTCTTTGCAATGTTTTTGTAATTTGACGTAATTCTAAAGTAAAGTATTTTATTTCCATTTTACAATAATAATTTTTTATTCTGTGTTGTGCCAATCTTGATAAGGTAAACTAAATAGAGTTGGGTCATCCACGACCTTAGTATACAAGGCCAACTTTAATTCAATTTAAAACCCTAAGGCAAATTGATTACCAGGTCGAATCATTGAATACTAGGTAGTCGCACGGTGACTTTTAACCTTTTCTTTTTTTAGTTTTTTTTTTTTTGTAATATTTGACTTTTCAAGCACAATTAAATTAAAAATTGAAAATTCTTTTCTTTCAATAAATATTGTTTCTTTGCTTTTTGTGGTGTTTTAAAGTGAAGTTATTGTCAAACTTTCACTTCCGATTCAATAGAAAATTTAACAGCCACATTAAAATTCCTTTTTTAAGCTTCAGCATGTGCAAAAGCTACAGCTTTTAATCTTTCGGACATAGTTTATTTAAATACCGTAACAAACTAAACAACCATGTTTCTGTTTATAAATTAAAAAACTAATAAATAAAATAAAAATCAAAACTTCCTTTCTCATAAAATGTTCCAGTTTTGCATTTAAACCTTTAAAAGTGGCAACGCTGTCAAAACTTATATCAACTATAATCATTAAATGAACTTTAAATGCTGTTCTTGCTTACACAGTAAAACAGATTAATTTGGAACTCAATTGCACGTGAAGGTAGTCCAAAAAATAAGAAATTCTTCATCGTTCGGCTGCATCAAGTCGGATTTTTCTCACTTTTTGTATATTTTAAAATGGCTATATCTCGGTATATCATGTATTCCGTAAGGGATATCTCTTTTGGGGCTGATGCAAAAAAAGCGGATTGAAATTACCCGAAGAAGTGCCTTAAAAATCGCACAAAATTCCCATTTTTTCCCCAGTTTTCACTTTTTTTGGTCAATACCTGAATTACAAGTCTTTTCTTTATAATTTTTATTTTGCATAAAATAAAAATTCCGATTCATATTACAGCTATTCTTACACAGAAAATATGATATTTTTATTTGCTATCTAGCATGGAAACAAAATTTAGAACATTTTCAATTGTTATCAATATCCTCGTGGAAATTAAAGCTTATAGTTCTGATGATCTTGTTTTCTTCGTAGGCTGTCCTGTTTCTGCATCATCATCCGAGTTAGACATAATATTCAAGGTCATATTTATTTCAGCGTTTCCAGCAATTTCATCTTCATTTTCGGTGTTTTCATCTACAAACTGCACAGTATTTTTCAATATCGGGTGTCCAATCTGCACACTTTACATTGACCGGATTGTTGGAAATGGCTTCACTTTACAGGGACACAGACCCAGACTCTGAGATTTAGGTAGATGGGCAGCAGTAGCGCGTTGTACTTTTGTTTTCAGTTTTGTCCATAATCGGAGTTTATGCACCTCATCGTTCACTTAGGTCTTGCACCCAAATTTCTGGCTTCATTAAAGAAAATTATATACCTTTTCCATGTATCCACATTATAAAGGCATTATAGCAACTTTTGCACACTCTGTCCCTGTAAAATTTACTTCACTTAAAGCTGTTTTATTGAAATAATGACAAATTCCTTAGTAAACAAGTTTTTTCCATCCTACTTGCATAATTTTTGAACGACATGATCACAAACGTACCAAAACTAATGCAATTTTGGACCTCGTTTTTTTTTAAATATTCCATGTTCCTCTGGAGTTTAAATGTAAATCACTCTGAACAAAAGGGATGTGTATTCCACATGGGGCTACTTTCGCGTGCAATTTTCAGAATTGAGTTTCAAATCAATCAAATAAAAAATGTTGTACTGTGTTATCGACTATTTTAAAACTTACAGATATATAAAAACTATATAAACAAACAATTTTAATTTATTTTCAAATAAAAATTTTATTTAAAAACTTATTAACATTTTTTGTATCACAAAACTGCATTTTATGCAACAACAAATTTGTTTGCAAAAAACAACAACAACAACAAGAAAAAGAAAAAAATTATAGCTTTTACATGATAAATAAAAATAATGAAACTTTAAAAACAATAAATCGAAACTAATGACGCATAAATAAATGAATTTAGTAACATTCGAGAACGAAATATAATTTAAACTTAAGACTTTTTATTTTATAATGAGATCCGTTCTACAATATCATCACGTATGTATGTATACAAAACAAATAGAAGAAATGAAAACCGTTTTTCCAAGAACAACGAAACGATGAAATTCAAACATATTAATACAATAAAAAATGTTTACAATCGCTTTGAGATTTTTGCCAAATTAATTTAAATTACATTAATTGTGCTAGATACTTTAAACATTGCGAGGCTGCTTAGTTTAAGTTATAAAAAGATAATTATCACTGAGTAGTAGAGTGAATTGTTTCTGTTTACAAATCAAGAAGTTTCTAGGAAATCTTATTAACATAAAACAACAACAACAGCAAACTACATTAAAATTTCATGAACTAAGCTTAAGAATCAGAAAATAAAAAACAACTAACACAGAACAAGAAGACACACAACCAAACAAACACCTACACTGAATAATGATAACAACCGCATCTATATGTAATTCTATCAATTAAAGTTTTCTCGTAAATGCTAAAATTGCTCAAAACAGAAATTAAGGACTCCCTCCTTTTGGCAAAACAGTCAGTCTAATTATGAACGTGATCGAGTGAAGTAATAAAAGTTGATACAGCAGATTTTAGGTGTAAAGTGATAAAGTTACCATCGTGTATTTTGATGTATAAAGTAAATAATCATCGAAATAAATTTTATAATTTAATTTAAACTCTAAAAAAGTGATTTATTCAATAGGATTGTTATTTTGTTTTTTTTTAATTAAATATTTTTTGACAATAAATACAAAAAAAAAACATTCATTACTTAAAATTTTCAGTTACATGTAATTGTAATTAAAAGTTTTTTCAATTACAAATACAAGTAATTTTAATTGCAATATTCTTATTACAAATTGCATGTAATGTGTAATTGAAAAACTGAACATGTAAATGAGTAATTGGAGTATGTAATTAATTACAAAATGTAGTTGATATCTCCCGAGTCTGATGTACAAACATTTATAACATATTTTCAATTTGTAATTTTATTGTTTTTGTTTTTTGTTTGTTTTGTTTTCTAAAAAAAAAAAATTATAATTTTGAATTTGTTTGTCAACAATTTTTCATTTATTGATTAACTCGATAAATATTTGGTTCTTTTCTTGAAGAAATATTGAAAACTAAATTAAAAAAATTAATTAATAAATGAATTGCTTGTAAAATACTTATTATTAAAAAAAATAAACAATTTTTATTGTGGGTTTTAAGACTCTATAATTTTCCATACACTGCCAAGCTATATCAGCGTTACTGAAATGGATATACCTTCCCCACAGCATGTTAATTTTTTGATTTTAAAGGAATCTAGCACAATTAGATTTTAGATAACTTTAAAAATGATTCCAAGCAATAAATTTCTTATTTTCGAAATTGATTTTTTAGTGAAGCGTCGTAACGGGTACATGCCAAAGTAATTATTAATTAAAACTGAGTCTACAAATTTTGTGTGCACCAGTTGAAAAAATTTAAGATTTTAATCAGGCAAAAATACATTGGAATAGAAGTGGCCTAAAATGTACCGCTATTCTTGTTATTTTTATTGTGATCATTAATTGTCATGCCATTTTAACTGGGCCTTTCTCTATAGCATCTGCAGTTCAAGAGATCTGGTATTTTCACGTAAAAAACGCTATATTATTGTTATTAGTTTTCTTACCCGAATGAAAGCTTCTGCTGAAGCCCTTTCGGTAACAAACAATTTTTTAAAAACAATATTAATTGTTTTGAAATATTGTATAATTTCAGTAAAACATAGATCGAAGTTTTTGCAAATCATCCAAACTAGAAAAAGTATTTTAAAATCTCCCACATCTTTTTATTCTAGAGTATAATTCTAGAAATTCGTCAATATTTAGTTTTTCTGATGGTTGTATTTCCTTTATCAATAATTTATTAAAAAAAAATTCAATATAATTTCGAACATTGTGAATAAAGAAAGTAATGGAATAAAAGTAACAGTACTTTCATAGTTCGGGCCAGATAAACAGTCTGTAATGACGGTTTTCACGGAAAGGAATGACGACAGTATTTAATTTGAGTTTATTTCCGTGCCTTAAAAAATTACTAACTAAATTAACCCGTAGCCACAGGCTATTAAAATAAAAATATCATATACAAACTGTTGTTCACAGACTGTTGTTTATTTTGCAATGGAGAAAATATTGAAAGGAACTGTGGCAGCCCCTTTCAACCGTCAAAAGAAAAAAAACTAACGGGACACTCAGAGAAAACAGGTGACAGAAGAAAACAGAAGCTTATTCCTAGAGTCGTTTTCGCAGCCACAGCAGACACAAGTAAAAATAAGAGAATATAAGTTAATTGAAGAATTATAATAAATATTGTTAATAGTTTTATGTGCTACAAATAGTAGTCTTACTTAGACTTGGCACATACAACTACAGAACAAACAAATTTGTTACACAGTTGAATAAAAACAGGCTGACGGAAGTCAAGGAATTACTGTAGCTATTTTTTTCAACAGAAAATATTCATCTTAGACAAGAATCGTATGCTAGTTGGTAATAAAAATGCAATAGATGGCGCCATATTAGAGAATTTTTTCATCGTAGACGTGAATGACTTTCTGCCTCACAACAGGACAAAAGCACTCAACAGTTTTGTTAATTCAGTGAGAGCTCATTTTTTCAGCAAAACATTTGAAATCAAATTAAAGGTAACAAGAATTATTGTATTCTTAGTGAAAATAACACTATTATATGAAAAGAAATTATTTGTAATAACCTTGAATAAACCAAGGGTAAGTATTCATATGTTTAGTTAAAAAACGATCATTAAATAGTTAAAAAGCCCTACCCAAAGCTGGACATCAACTTGTATTTACTTCAGTAGTATTCGAATAAGAAAAATAATAGCGCTTCAACAATTTCGAATGCATTTGACGCTCCTTTAAAACCATGTTCAGATTTATGTTAGTTTTCGAATTTTTCATGTTTCAGACTGTCGTTAACAAATTGAAACAAGGATGGTGTGTCATATATCACATATATGTTCGTTAATAAGGCCAGAAAATAATCCATAAATAAGAAAACAGTTACACACACGTCTTGTGAAACCAATTTTGGCATATAGTTCAGTAATATGGCATCCACAATATAATGTGCATCGTAAACATGTTAAATCGGTTCAGAAACAATTTTTAATTTTCTGCTTACGAGGTTCAACATGGGAGTCTGGAGTTCATCTTTCATCTTACCGTTGCCGCCTAACAATAATTAGATTTTCAATGCTGAAAAATCGCAGAATGATGCTTAATATATCTTTTGCTATCAATTTTATTATTGGAAAAATTGCAGCACAATTCCCGATTTCTAGTATCTGTTTCAATGTTCCGCTTCGTTCAAGTCGATGTTATTAGGCACTGGTCTTGCAGTTCTTCGAAATAAATATCCTAATGTGGATCCAATTCGATTGATTATTCTTTATCATTATATGTTATATAGCATAATATAATTCTTTATTTGAACGACTAGTTGTAGTTTTAAGTAAAAAATGCAAGCTATAGTCTGTAAGGATTACATCTGTAGGCTAAATCAATAAATAAATGCTACTATGGTATACGCGGGATTTTCAACAAGGACTTTGATTTTAAATTTGACAATACCAACAACATGACATTTAGTTCGCATTAAAATAATTGAAATACAGCTTAAAAATAGTGGTTCTGTCAAAGTTACATTTCGTAAAGTTTGTGATATTTTCGGACAACATAATCGTTCTTCTGACACCAATATTAAAAATTTAGTTGTTAAATGTAAGTCGGCAGACTCGATACAATATGTGCGAATACCAAAGCGTGTTCGCCCGGGTCGTTCAACTGAAAACATCGCAGCCGTGAGCTAAAGTGTTGAAGCAGATCCATATTCTTTTCACAAAATTTAAAGCATATTTTGCAATACATAAATGCAGCGCCGAATTTCATTTTTCAGAGTTTCACTTGTTTGTGGGCTGTTCAGAAAAAGTTGCTTTAGCCAGCAGCGAAAATATTACAGTCAATTGACGTCGTCAAATCGAGAAATTACGCGACCGGGAACTTTCTCATGTAATAAATGGATGCGGCTGTAGTGTTGTCTTCCTAAAAAAATAAAGGTTATTGATGTCAGCATTAATCCATTGTGGGTACAAAAAGTTGGTTATCATGGTTTGATAGAGCAAAGAATTTACGTTGAAGACGTTTCCTTGCTCATTTTAAAAAATAAATACCATCAGAACAAACAACTTTTGTACTGCAAATTGCGATAATATACAAACGATTCTATTGAAAAGTACATCACCTTTAAAATAACAAGCCGCACTATACGGCCACTTGCTTAAGATGTAATAGTTTTTCGAGGAATGTTTGTGGGTTTTATGAGTCCCTTATGCCATAATCTTGTTAGTTTACATAACCGTCAAATTGAAAATAAGCTTCATGATTAAGGATGATTTTGTTGAAAAATGCATTGTTTTCCTTCAGCCAATTCAAACCAATTCCCAAACCTTGGATCAAACAACAGTCAGTCGGCTTCAATGCTTGAACGAGTTGGATCTGATAGACGTGAAGATGAAGACCTTTATGCAAAATGTTGCGAACGTCGTCATTTTGATGTTTCAGTGATGTTACCATTTTCAACACTTTGATGTACAGCGGCTATGTCACATTAATACTACTACGAGCGCATTGTTTGAGTCTATTGTCAGCAACAATTACGTGATCCTCGAACTTAGCTGCTCAAATTTTACAAAGTGAAACATTAAAATTTTCACCATTTTGACAGTAAATTTTCACAATTAAAATGCGACGTTGCAACGTAAATTTTTACAACTAAAATTCCTTGCTCAAGAGTGTGCCGTTTTGTTCTTAAAATTTTTAAATTTTGACTAAACAAGTGTCAAATGATTATAGTTCAATTTTTGACATTTAATTTACTTCCTAACCACAAATTTGCCCACTTAATATTTATATCCTCAGTTTGTAGCAAATTATACGCACGTACCTACATACATATGTATCTTGTATTAACACATGTACCTTGTGTAAACATATACATATGAATGTGTGTCAAAATATCTGGTTTTATTAGTACAGACAACATCATACAACAACGGAACACCCTTGTGCTTATGTGAAGTAATTTGCTTAAATAAATCGACTGGAAGGTTGGCATCTTCTGTAATCATGCTTCTGTGAGGTCAGGTTGTGGAATGGTCTGAGGCTGGGAGTTCTGTCTGGTGGAATTTCTCATGTTGACGGAACGTCCGCACTAAGCTTGCCGTCAATATGGGTACCATGGAGGAGTCCAAGGTATTCAGGTTGGCTAAGGAAGGGTGCAACGGGCCAGGGGTGAAAACCAGCAGCCAAGAGTCCTCGCGGTAAGCAGTAGTGGGATAGCGTACCGGAGTGTGAAACCATCGTCAGCCCGACTAATATGATTAGACCACATCCTTTTTTGTTATATAATAATAATAATTTTATTATTTAATACTTATTATTATTTCTGTGGTTCGATTCCTAGACAAACTTGATATTAATAAAACGCAACTAGTTTGCCTTTTGAGTAAATTGTGTTTTTTCCTTGATTCCAGTAAAGAAATAAGTTAATCGCGAAATAAAAAAATGTAATTACGGTTTAATTAAAAATAAGTGAAAAAATTGTGTTGGAATAGGAATCGAACCAGGAAACGAAATTTTTAGTTAATAAAAAATGAATGCCACATCAATACTAAGAATAGACGACACAACAAGTTTTGTATTACAAATTGCGTTATTATAGAAACAATTTAAACGAAAATTACGTTAAATTACATCAATTACAAGCATGCAAGCATAAAAGATATGTATTTATGCATGTATAAAAATAAATAAATGAAAACAAAAATTAAACAATTATTTTTTCTAAAAACAAAAAAAAAACATTTAATTGGTATTTTATTTTTAGCGTACCGGAGTGTGAAACCATCGTCAGCCCGGCTAATATGATTAGACCACATTCTTTTTTGTTTTATATATATATATATGTTCATTTGTTATCATGGTGATTTATTTCTGTGTTTCGATTCCTAGACAAATTCGATATTAATAAATGGCAATTAGTTTTTATTTTTCTTAACCAGAATAATTAAAACTTTTAACATAATTAAATTGATTAAAACACTCTTTAATATGTATAATTCGAGTAAATTGTGTTAAAAAAAATTAAAAATAAACAAAAAAATTAAGTTGGAGTAGGGATCGAACCCGGGAACTAAATTTTTATAGATAATAAAAAGTGAGTACAGCAATCCCATGTTTATTTTTATTTTATTTATTTTCGTTGTCCCACATACAATCTTAAATTACAGTATGGAACTCACAGTACAAGTACAAACAAACAAAAATTGCATTTCAATCAAAAGTTTAGGAAAAAAAAACAAATAACATTATTATCACAATAAAAATATATATTAAAAATCACTTAACACTAACATAAAAATTGACAAGCTATATTTCTTTTGAAATGATGAAGAAGAATAGACACAACAATTTCTCTTTTTGAGGTTTCTTGCTGAAACCTCAAAAAGAGAAAACGTTCTTTTTTTCTTTAATTTATTTTATTTATTTATTTGAACCCTAAACAATTAAACAAGTGTTTTCAACTACTGGACCTCACAGTAGACCCATTAAAACTGCACTAATTACAATAATAAAATTTGGCTTAAATACTAATTTTGTCAATACAGAGACTGGTGGTTGTGGCGTGATTTATTTGCCATGAATTTAAAATACGTTGGTTAACAATTATTTAGAAATAATAAAACTTAATAAACAATTATTTGGAAATAACTGAGTTAACAAAGTAATTCTTAGGAATATCGTCTAAAGAATAGTGAATGTGGCGGAAGTCGATATCCTGTGTTTCTAAGGATTTTTTTTGTGTGACCCAATTATTTTAGAAATGATTATTTGGCACTTTTTTTTACAAACGGGGGAAAACTTATGTGTTGTTAACTTAAACAAACGGTTTTAACGAAAATTACATCAATTTTAAAACGTGCATTTGAATTTGAGCACAATTCATATTTAGATAAAAACGATCAGTTATATTTAGAGTTATAAGGCCTTGAAACTGCTACTAATACGTGCAAGCGCAAGAGATATGTAACTGTGTATGATACAAGTCTAAGTTAAAAGTAAAATTTATGCTTGAATGTGTAAAAATTAACAAAATAGGCAGTCTATTTCAGTCTTTGTTCTAAAAAGAAATAAATAAGAACAAAAATGAAACAGATTACTTTTTTCTATTAATAGATATAGATAATATTTTTATGTAAATCAGGAAATCATTTTACGCTTATTATGTCTGTGTAAATTTTTTTAAAGCATGGTTTCAAACAAAAGTTTTATTAAAAGTAGCATTTGAAATCGTCAACTATTAATTTGATTTTTATAAATTTTTAAAAATTGTGATTTTTCTTGAAATTCGATCAAACGTAAATCTTTTCAACATATTCGTTTTTTTTAAATATAAATAAAAACATCAAATATTTGTAATAGAAAGAAGATATTTCATCAGCTAATTAAGTGACCGAATAAAAAATGACATGAATATTTCAATAAAAATTTTTGCTTTTTCCGGATTTCTTGTTTTTCGAAAGGAACTCACTCACTCGTCTTTCTTAATAAGATGAGAAAAATTATGAGCTGAGTGAAGCCTAATTAAGAGTTTGTTATTTCCGTTATATAATCAAAATCACTATTCAATATTGTCACTTTGTGGTGAAAAAAAACTTTCGAAATCTAACAAACTTTAAAGGAAAGTTCGTTTGTTTAATATCAAAATCATTGCTGTTATTTTCCTAGTTTTGCTCTATATACGATTCTGCGATTGTAGTGAATAGTTTTCCTGTGATACTTTAGTTGTTGTATCATTTCTTTGCATATGAATATGTATGCAACTAGAAATGCGAAGTTTTCTGGAAGCCGATCAACTTAAAATTTAGTATTGTATTTACGTTTAACCCCAAAATCCGATTGAAAAACAAACCAAAACTGTTCGTTTGATTTAAATCAGATGTCTTAGTCTTATTTTTATCACACTGCTTTTCACTCAGCCTCCTTATTTTTTCCAATTAATTCATAAATTAACACAGAATTGCATTTGTAAATGCAAAGAAGACACACATAGTTTCATCCACTTTATCGTATTTCTAATGCAATGTCATCGTAGAAAAATTTTTTTAGAGAAAAACCAAAATTGTCGGCTTCATATCTTACTGGAAATCAGTGTCAATATTAAGCCTTTTCAATGGCAAGTAACAGTTGTAGGCAATGGTTAACGATGGAACTGTGACATTGGATAAATTAGATATATTTTTAACTGAAATTTATTAAAATATGTCGGGACGGCGCGTACGCCATTCCCGGCTATCAAAAATTACACGCACGAGTTATTCACATTAGGAATAATCGCGAAGGTCAACTCAATCGAAAGTGCAATGATCGAGCCTCACTCCGGGGGAACCGCCTTCATGATCACGGTAACCCCTACGCCAGGTAAGTATGCTTTTTCTTGCTTAAACTAGAGCTCTTATGTCAAAAATGTTTTAAATCAATTGAGAATTATAAAGGATGTAGCAAAAGGCTAGCACAACCATAAGCTGAACTCATTAACAAAAAAGGGGATAAAATGTTATTATGATAATAAACAGTAAGATTTGTGTGTATTGGCAGATATATTAAATTTAAGGATTATTGAACAAAAAAACGTATCTGCTTTTATACACATTTTTATTTAAAGCGAAATTTATTGTTTGCATCGTTACATTTTAAGTTTCATTTCATATTTCAGTTTCATTGACTTTGAATTATTTGTCAATAAACTGAACAAATTAAAAGCCTTGAACAAAAAAATATTTATTAATTATTAATTATGTTAAAATGTATAAGTAGTGGGATTGCGAATTCCGAATTTAATTATAAATCATTGATTATCAAGTAAAACTTTGTATGAAATAAGTGAAGCATATACTAAATTAATAAATCGTTTTGATACGAACAATTAGATAAAAAGTGAGCGATCCTTTCGATAGATATCGTTAAAGGCCTTCATTATTTTACTGAGAAAGAAGATATTGAATCCGATCTTTTATTTAGAGGGCGTCTAGTTAGAAACAAATATCAGAAGAAGATGCACTAAAAAATATTTGCCTACGTTTTATGTGGACTTCGATTCGAATCTAACAATAAAGTTTGGAATACTCGTAAAATAAGTCCACTGCATAGTTCAAATTAAAACGCTCAATAATACAGATGATATTACGCTAACAATGTTGGCGCTGCCAATTGCTCAAATGATGAAGAGACTCCTCCAAAAAGATATAAGAATTACCAAAACCTTCTAACGAAAAAGTTAGTAGAGCAGAAACATGTTACATTTTTACAATTTTTAAGAACCAAAAAGGATCGAAAGCAAATATAAAAACTCTGGTAAATTCCACGCTAAAATTGTAAGTTAAGTTGCAGACAACAATATTATGGGAAACAATAAACAAAAAGAATTAACAAATACACAAATGAACATGATACCAATTTTTCTAAAACTTTTATGAACATAAATTTAGGTTTAGCAGTACGAAATGCGACGCAGTAATGAGTTAACTAAATGAAATTTAATATTTTATGAATGAAAAGCACACTGGTCGATTTCTGATTTAACTGCAAAGTCTCATGTCAAAATAAGAGGTTACGCCTTTATATATTCAAACCATCCTGAAGAAAAGCCGAAGATGGTTTATTTATAAATTGTAATATTCAATATGAATTCATTTTAGAATAGAGAGCATAGTATAACAAGAGCCGGGGCAAAGTCCTTTGTAATAACTTTCCTATACACATATAATCGACTTTTATTCCCCCAAAGTATTCGTTTATATGTAAACAATATGAGAACTTTTTAAATCCTCGGGTTCTCGTTTTATTGTAGGAGGTAATTACAATGTGGAATTCAAGGGTCACAAATCTAAAAGAAATCAATTATACAAATGTGATATACGAAATGTACAAAATGTTCTCGATGTCCGCAGGGGAGGTATACAATTTGTTTTCCCGCAATTTTGGTAAACATTAGTCTTGACAGTTCACATTTTGGCAGTCGTGAAATAGACAACGTGTTTTAATCGTTAAAATATTTTATCAAAATTAAACATCGATTACTGTGACGATAAGAAAGATACGTGAAATTTTTGGGAGAAACAACGTGCCAACAAAACGCACTATTTATCATGTGGTGCAGGTGATAAGCCCAAGCATGGACCAAAATGTACTGCAAGATCAGCTGAAAACATAGCTGCTGCTCAAGGCAGTGTTCAAAACAGTCATCAAACTTAATTCGACGCCGTGCTCAGGAGCTTGGCTTTCAAAGAAAAGCTTTGGCCACAATTTGCGCAAGGATTTTCATTTATTTCCACATAAGATTCAGTTAAGAGCTTCTTCCACAAGACCATTTACGCCGCCGTACATATGCCAATAGGATGTTACAGTTCCCCCATGACAACCCCGATTTTCATGAAGAAAAGGATAATGAGTGACGAGGCATACTTTCATTTGAATGGACAGAAAAGTCGGTTCTGGAGAACAGGAAACCTTCAAATTATCCAGCAGTCACCTTTGCATCCATTAAAAGTGACAGCTTGGTGTGCAATTTGGTCAGGAGGAATTATTGGACCTTACTTCTTTGAAAATGAAAACGGCGTAACGCTAGCTCTGAATGAGGCGCGATATCGTGATATTATTGAGAATTATTTAACATGTGGTATCAACAAGATGGTGCCACATCGCATATAGTGGAATTATTTTTTCCACAACAAGTTATTTCAAGAAATTGGCCTCCATGGTCGCCTGATTTGGCTGCTGCGGACTTCTTTTTGTGCACATATCCGAAAAGCAAGGTTAATGCAAACAAACCAGAAATGCTGAGCAACTTAAGCAAAATATTCGTGGTGAAATTAATGAAATACCGCGTGAAATGTGTGAGAATGTAATAAAAAATGTGCTCAAAAGGGCTCGCATTCGTGAGGCTAACAGAGGCGGAGATTTATCTGATATTGTATTCCATTCATAATTGCCGGCATCAAATAAAACATTTATCAATATAAGATTCATTCTCTTTCATTTAATCAAAAATTATAAACGAACAAAGTAGTATATCTTCCTGGTGGACACCCTGTATTTAAAAACATCTTGCCTTATTTAAAAACAGATATACAGAAATTTTTACGCTGATTTTATTGTATTTTTTTAACTTGGGGATAAATAGTCAGGTTTCGCGTTGATGCTATATATACTTTTAGATAGCTGTTGTTAAATGGGTACCTTGATTTTGTCTTCTGTTAGCATATAGTCATCTGAGGTAAGTATGACCGCTTTGAGTTCCTTTAACCGCCCAATGGTTTCGCAAATTTGATTTGTGATTAATGGTGACGCCGGTCTCATGCACCGGGGTTTTCAACTGAAGATTTTTCGAAACGTGTTACTAACAGTTCATAAAAAAAAGATATTTAATAAATTTAAGCTCTTTTATTTTAATATTAAAATTCACAAATGTTTCTAATTGGAGCATTAAAAATAACAATGTTTTAGCAATACATTTTTTAATATTAAGAAAAAAAGAAAAAATATCACATATTCCTTAAGGAAAATAACGTTAATTAGTCTTTCGGCAATTAGAACTTTTACAAAATGAACAAAAAAGGGTATCCTTCAAAAAAAAAAAATACATCCCAAACAGTAAATTTCTTCCGGTAAACAACTGCTGCAATACGGCACTACGTGTTCAAGACATAAATATTGTTGGCATTATTGGCAAGAGTACTTTGTTTTTCTGTTTTTTTTTTCCAGCCACACTCATAGCGCCGACCAATTCTTGAAGGAACCGATATCTCAGGTACATATCTATATGCAAAATCTCCGACAGTCTTAGTCTCATTGATAGGGGCAAGTTCAAGTGTGTTTGCCGATCTCTTATACGAAGTTCAATTAGTTTTAATAAAGTTACAACGTAGTAATTTTGTGTCTTGATTGTTGGCTGTATGTATCATCTGGCTGTTTATGGTACTGACATTGAGCATAGCGAAGAAGACAACCATAGGCCATCGCCTTGTTGCTCGAGCACAATTATAATTCGCACATAAACGATCCACGACATCGACGCCGCCCTTGGTGTCATTGTAGCTCAAAATTGTATCGGGCTTTTGAGTTTCGACATCGACTTTAGCATTATTGTGCATTATACTAATAAGAAGAACATTTTTTCCTTTCTTTGGAACATGTGACACCAAAATCATGTCACGAAAACCAAACATATTGGATTTCACATTTCGACCACGCAATATATTGAAGTCTGTAGGAGTTTCCTTCTTGGTCTTCCCGATTGTTCCGACGATTGTTAAACCTTTTTGCATCAACGCTCGTATACCAATTATCAGTTGCGACATGTATTGAAAATTGCTTCACATAATCTTTGAACAACAGCGAAGCCAGAATTGTCGAAATTGTATGGGTCTGCTTGTGGTTGTTTTCCGGGATAAATTTCCATATTGTATGTGTAGAACATTTTGGCGTCACAAAGGGCTTAAATTTTAATGCCATATGAATTTTGTTTGTTTGGATTGTATTGCCTAAATGAGCACCTTCCCCGAAATGCTTCCAACTTCGCATCTATAGTCATTTATAGAAAAGCAGATAAAGTGTAATTAGCCTTACCATTGTGAACGAATTTCTCGAATATTTCTCGAATATGGCAGATTTTGTCCAATTTATTTCTATTTGCCCTCGTAGTACCATCATCAAACCTCAAAACTGGCAGTAAAAGGAGCAATTCTATCAGCCAATATATTGCCTTGAAATCAGTCTCTTTGGCATATGTTTCTCTGCAAAATTTATCTTGCACCGTTGCAATACATTGGTAGGTATACTTGACAATTATATGAATAATAGGGCCATCAAAAAAGTGTCTCCAAATTTCAAGAGTGCCTTTTTCATTGGATATAACCCGGTTTGGTCCTGGTAACTGCGAAACTATGTTGGCACTTTTAGTACGAACAGATTGGCGCACAGGTTCCTTATTCCATTTCGTACTTCTGTCTTTTCCAATATAAATATAAAATAACGAGTTATTGTTACCTAAAGGTTCTCGGTCACTCAATTCCTCTTCGCTGTCTGAATTTTTTATTTCCTTTAGTTCATAATCATTCTCGGATTCACTTTCTGAAGAACTTGGTGGTCTATCCGAATCAAGTGTTATGTCTTGTAGAAGGTATTCAGGATGACGCTGGATGCTTTCCTAAGACATGCTGTAAAAAAGCTTATATTATGAAACACATACATATACACACATATATAAACACACAAATACACATATATATGTATATAACATAATAAAACAAGAACAAATCATAATAAACTATATAAAATACGCGAATAATAAATAATTAATCCTAGATTATTTTACTCATATATACGGTGACTCACGGTCTCATACACCAGGTTAGTAAAAAAATACAGAAATTGTGCTCACTAAGCAGTGAGCAATGTGTACTTGAATACAAACTGTAAATGATATCTCCCAAGTCTGATGTATATATACTTATATTAATATATTTCCAATTTGCAATTTTTATTATTTTTGGCTTTTTGTTTGTTTTTTGAAAATATTTTTGATAATCTTCAATTTGAAATATTGAAAACTAAAATAAAAAAATTAGGATTAACTTAACCTAAGATTAACTTTTTATATTAAGATCAAGCGCTTATAAATAAATAAATTACTTATAAAATATTTATTATTAAAAAAAATATTATTGTGGGTTTTAAGACTTTTGAGTTTTTCCATAAAAAATTTGGATAAAACCCACCGCCAAGCTAAATTAGTATTACCGAAACGGATATGCTTTTCCCAGAGCAGGTAATTTTTTTAATTTAAGTGAATCAAGCACAATTAGATTTTAGATAACTTTAAAAATGATTCCAAGCAATAAATTTCCTATTTTCGAAATTGATTTTTTAGTGAAGCGTCGTAATGGGTACATGCCAAAGTAATTATTAATTAAAACTGAGTCTACAAATTTTGTGTGCACCAGTTGAAAAAATTTAAGATTTTAATCAGGCAAAAATACATTGGAATAGAAGTGTCCTAAAATGTACCGCCACACCGCTTGTTATTTTTATTGTGATCATTAATTGTCATGCCGTTTTAATTGGGCCTTTCTCTATAGCATCGGCAGTTCAAGAGATCTGGTGTTTTCATGTGAAAAATGCTAAATTATTGTTTTTATTGTAGTTTTCTTATCCAAATAAAAGCTTCTAATAAAAAAAATTTTCTTCAAAACTTTGCTGTCGTAAGTTTAAGTTTCATGCCCATTAAAATTGCTAAAACATAAAGATAATGATGATGCTGATCCAGTTTTTGTTTTTTGCCAAAGTAAAAGGAAAGTTATAAAAATTAATTAGTTTTTTGTGAAATCATTTCGTACGGATCTTAGCAATAGGTTAACCTATTTAATAACGTTTAGATGATACTAAAATATTAACTTTCTTGCAAGTGTAAGGAGCAGATAATACGGAAACAAAACTTTTTTAATACCCTAATAGTTTCTACAACTTTTGCGTTCAGTTCTAGTAGACTAAAATGAAAAGGGACTAAAGGTTTTTAAAAGGTTTACAGACTTTGAAAGCCCTTAATTTTAAGAATTGCATAACAATAAACTTTTATTAATATGGGTAACCATATCTAGCTCTGATATAACTAATGGATACAAAAAGTATATCTTTTCTTGTCTTCGTGTATAAGACTGACTTAAGTTTTTTTTATTATTTGTCTATATTTCTGCCTTTGTTTTAATATACTTACTTTATCACCCCTTAACTAGTTCAGCCAGTTTAACTCGAAAATATCTATGTCTTAATATCAGTTAAAATGCCTTTATTTAGCTACAACGATAGTTTCATAAATGACAATCTACACGAATAATAAAATCACTTATTAAAATAACCGTCGTCGTTTTATGCTTTTCGAAAAAATTATTTTATATTTTGAGATTAACTTATTCTTTTTTGTTAAGCTACGCTAAGTGTAGTAGAATATTAAGAGCAAAAACCAATAGAAAGAAATCTACTAAAAGCATTTGAGCGACGCTTTTTAATTGAAATAAAATAAAAGTTATTATTTTAAAGGTATAGAATACAATGGACTCATTTTTAAAATTGTTATGAAATTTCCTTTATTCGAAAGACAATTTTTGGCACCATAATTTAAGTATAACTTCTGCCATATGACCATCACTACTAGCTCGACCGTAATCTAATCTAGAGGTGCAATTGTTGATAACTTTTCTAATATTTTTTTTTTTTTTTTTTTTTTTAAAGAGAAGTAGCACTTCAGGCAACAATGCCTATTTAGTCAAGTACCGTGCTACCTACTTTAGGAAAGGGATAGAGAAGAAAGAGATGAAACAGGTGGTGAAAGCAGAAGGATAGTCGGAAATTAACTGCCGTATAAAGACAGCAACAGTGACCAGTGACTATGCCTTCATCGCTGAGCAGCTCCACCGACAGTCAATTTTTATCTTTTGTAGTGAAAAAAACCAAGGTCTTCGTTGGGAATCGAACCCACAACCCCCATATTTACAAGCTAGTACACTACCTCCTAGCCTACAGGGGCACCTAAATTCTAATATTTATGGTTGTACATTGGCAACAACACGGCGAATGTTGTCCTCGAAGTGGTCAATCTTTTCAGGCCTACCAGCGTAGACTAGCGACCTCCCTACAGAAAGAGGTAAAGCGGCTTTAAATCGCACGAAAACAAACGTGTCCTGCAATAAATCAATTTCAAAAAATATTTTAAAAACAAAATTAATTGTTTTGAAATATTGTATAATTTCTGTAAAACATAGAATAAAGGTTTTTGTAATTTTTTTTTATTTGGGTATGATTTTACGTCGTAAATCATCCAAACTTGGGAAAGATTTTATTTGCAAGCATTTAAAATTTCCTGCATTATTATCCTTCCTTTTTTATTCTAGAATAGATCAAACTTGTGAATATTTAATTTTTATGATGGCTGAATTTCCTTGATTAATAATTTATTAATAAAGAAAGTACTGGAATAAAAGTAATTGTACTTTCATAGTTCCTGTTTAGCTTGCCTAGGTCTTTTGACTGTTCGTCATTTCTAGCCGAATAACTGATTTTTAATGCTGTAATTTAATTCAGCATTTATGAGGGAAGGAGTAAAGGTAATTCCTAAATGAACCGCCATCGTATAAATGCGTATTCAAATAGCAAAACAATAAACTTATTTCAGCATGTTTCCAAAGATTTTGATTCAACTAAAAAATGTTGCATCAGTTCGCCTTAGTTCATTCTTGTGCTGCCAGATTGTGATAACGATTTACAGGCTTATGCTTTGCCATTTCAAATTGCAATCGCCTATATTTTATTGTTATTCATATAGTTACTAGTTAATTGTTACGAAGATGATTTATTAAGTTTTAAAAGTAAAAGAATAAAGGACCCACTGTGTATTTTAAAAACAGCGCAGTTTTCTAAGAAATCTTATACACACAAGCCAACAACAACATGCTTATAAGAAATTCTACCAAATAAGATAAACAACAAAAAACAAGGAATGTTTGCGGGTTTTATGAGGCATAGTTTGTTAGTTTATATAACCGTCTAATTGAATATAAGCAGCATCACTAAAGATAATTTTGTAGAAAAATGCCTTGTTTTCCTTCAGTTTTTAAGCAGCCAATTCCCAAACCTTCTACGCAAACAATGGTTAGTCGGCTTCAACGCTTGAGTGAGTTGGATCTGATAGACGTTAAAGTCAGTACCTTTAAATTTTCGTAATTAAAATGCGACGTTGCAGCGAAAATTTTTACAACTAAAATTCTTTCCCAAGAGTGTACCGTTCCATGCTTAAATTTTTCAATTTTTTACTAAACAGGTGTAAAAGGATTATAGCTAAATTTTTGACATTTAATTACTTGACATTTAATTTACTTCATAACCACAAATTTGGTCACTCAATATTTAAATTTTCAGTTTGTAGCAAATTATACGCACGTACCTACATATGTATCTTGTATTAACACATGTATATTGTGTAAACACATACATACGAATATGTGTCAAAATATCTGGTTTTATCAGTACAGGCAACATCATACAACAATGCTTATATGCAATATTTTGTTTAAATGAATCGACTGGAAGGTTGGCATCTTCTGTAATCGCGCTTCTGTGAGGTCAGGTTGTGGAATGGTCTGAGGCCGGGAGTTCTGTGTGGTGGAGTTTCTCATGTTGACGGAACGTCCGCACTAAGCTTGCCGTCAATATGGGTACCATGGAGGAGTCCAAGGTATTCAGGTTGGCTAAGGAAGGGTGCAACGGGCCAGGGGTGAAAACCAGCAGCCAAGAGTCCTCGCGGTAAGCAGTAGTGGGATAGCGTACCGGAGTGTGAAACCATCGTCAGCCTGGCTAATATGATTAGACCACATTCTTTTTTGTTTTATATATTATGTTCATTTATTATCATGGTGATTTATTTCTGTGGTTCGATTCCTAGACAAAATTGATATTAATAAATTACAATTAATTTAATTTAATTTATTTCTGACAAATAATATTTACATTCATTAGATCACTAATATACATACATATATACAAAGAGTTCAAGACTATGTCTTTTCCTACTTAATCATTACTTGTAATATAACATATATAATTTCAACAACACATAAAACTACAAATAAAAGGAAAAATTGTCAACAAAACCCATTTAAAAATTCTTAAATAACTTACTCTACCTTAATTACTACCTAAACTAGCGCTAAACTATTGATATACTCATACTCTGAATTTAGACAACGGAGATAAAAGCTACGCGAAAGTCCATCTATCTTGGCCTCCACTAATTCTATATTTGCAATCTCATGAAGCCTGCGAGTAGAAAAATGCCAAGGAAGATTGAAAATCATCTTTAACAATTTATTTTGTGCAACTTGGAGCTTTGCTATGTGGCAATTTGCGCACTTCCCCCAAACAGGAGATGCGTAAAACATTACCGCATGAAAAATCGATTTAAGTATAATCAACTTGTTTCTGACGCTTAGTCTCGAGTTTCTATTCATAAACGCATACAATAGACGAATAATTAAATTTATTTTATTTCTGACATATGGAATGTGATCTTTAAACTTGAGTTTAGAATCAAGTATAACTCCTAAATATTTAACTTTATTCTCCCATTGAACCAAAGAAGTGTTCAATTCAATGCTTGTTTGGGGAACAAAGCAAGGTTTCCTTTTCCTAGTGAAAAATATTGCCTGCGTTTTGTCACCATTTAACAATATTTTCCATTTATTAAAGTATGCTAA
The DNA here is from genome assembly GCA_030448955.1 of Trichopoda pennipes. Taxonomy (NCBI): domain Eukaryota; kingdom Metazoa; phylum Arthropoda; class Insecta; order Diptera; family Tachinidae; genus Trichopoda; species Trichopoda pennipes. The sequence continues at coordinate 10,687,758 of JASKUP010000042.1, forward strand.
AATTTGAGATGTCGCTCTTTGCAAGTTATTAATAATGTCTACCGCAAGCACTCCAGAGCAGAGAACTGCCGTATCATCTGCAAAAACTGATAACGTGCAATAATCCATTTCAGGGAGATCATATGTAAATATATTGTATAGTATCGGCGAAAGACATGAGCCCTGAGGGCAGCCAGCAGCGACATTATAACTTACAGAACTATGAGAGCCCACATGCACTCTAAAAGTACGAGAAGAAAGAAAAGCTTGAATGATTTTAATCAAATTAACAGGAAAATTTAGTCGAATCATTTTATAAACAAGTCCATCATGCCACACTGAATCAAAGGCAGCCTTGACATCTAGCAGTACCATTCCAGTTGATTTCTGATCATTAAAATTAGATTTAACTAAATTTTTTATTCTTAGAAGAGCTTGCACTGTACTATGTCCACTACGAAACCCAAACTGAAAGGAAGGAATAATATTGTGGGAGTCAATAAAATTTATTAATTTCCCTTTAATAACTTTCTCAAGGATTTTGCTAATGGAAGACAAAAGACTTATTGGCCGGTATGAAGAAGGACTATCTGGTGGCTTATGAGGCTTTTTAATAGCAATGACTTTGGACTCTTTAAACTTATTTGGAAAATAACAAAATTTTAAGCATGCGTTAATAATAATAGTTAAATACTTGACTCCCCTCTGAGGAAGGGCTTTCAAACATCTGTTATTAACACCATCAAGTCCTGGCGACTTTCTTCGTTTTAATTTCCCTAAAATACAGGAAATATCTGAACTATTTGTGAAAGCATCATGCGAAAAGTTTGGAACTAGCGAACGGAACGATCGAATTGTATCATTAACTAACGAAACTGTACCACTGTCACTAAGATTAGCTGATACAGAATGATTCACAGCAAAGTTATCAGCTAATACCTGGCATTTTTCGGTATTAGTGGCGTAACGAATGTTATTTTGCTTCAGAGTAGGTATGTTTTGGCACATCTTTCTTAAAATTTTTGTAAGATTCCAAAACGGAGGAGAACATGTATCTAACGTAGATAGAAGGTAATTCCATGATCTGTTTCTTAACTCGTTAACTTCTTCCCTTATTATTCCATTAAATAACTTCATTTCGAACAGATCTTGTGGGTCTCTAAATCTTTGCCAATTTCGTCGCACTCTGTTCCTTTGCTGAATTAATCTTCTCAGATACAGGGGAAAAGGTTTCCTTCTGCAAGAAATCGCCTTTTTTGGCACACTAGCATCAATACTTTGATTTATAACATTTTTAAAATTTTCAATCATATAGTCGATTTGTTCCACACAACCAATGTCACTTTCGTTCGGCAATATTAAATGTCTATTAATAGTTCTTGAAAAAGTTCTCCAATTTGCCTTATTAAAATCAAACCTCAATAGGGGAAGTATGTTGGCATTACTAGCTACTACAACTCTCACTGGTAAGTGGTCGGAGCTTAAATCATTAATAACGACTGCTGCGGATAACATCTCAATTGTGTTCGTTAAGAAAAAGTCAATGGTAGAGCTTTGCCTATTGGGATCAGCTGGCACATAGGAGTGGTCGCTTGGATATACAATATCTATTCCATAAGCATCTAATTTTTCTAACAGGATATTACCCCAACAGTTCGCCCTATTGCAACCCCAAGACTGATGTCTGCTATTGAAATCTCCCCCAAGAATGTACTTATGATTATTGTCTGTTAACCTACGTACGTCTAAACCAAAGAGTAACTTCCTATTACTATCCACACCAGCTAACCCCCCTGGAAAATAACATGAATAAATACAAACACTATCATTATTAGTGAATACTTTTATACCAATATTTTCAATGACGTTAGTGCTTATAATGGGAAGTAACTGATGATTAATATTTTTCCTTACAACAACAGCAACTCCTCCACCTCTTGTGTTTTCTCTGTCATTTCTATATACAAAAAATTCGCTGTGCCTAATAGAGGAACTAGATGTAAGCCAAGTTTCCGTCACCAGACAAACGTGAACATTATAAGTGAGCAGAAATTGAAAAAATTACTGACATTTGTTCCGAATGCCTCTAGCATTCCATGTAATAATATTTAAGCGAGCCATTACGAAAGGAATTTACAAGCGAGGTTAGTTATTACCTCGAACTGGTCCGCTCTGCTCTTACAATTACGCAGATTAGTAATCAGTTCCATAGTTAAATTCTTAATTTCTTGCAAAGTAAACAAAGAATTAGAACTACCACTGCTGCAGTTGCTGCTCACATTACTGGTGTTATTAGTTTGCCAGACGCCAACAGTATTTGGTGCTTTTTGCCTTAGCGTGTTAGGAAAGTTTCTGCCATAATCAGCCGAATTAAAAATTGCACCGTTACGAGCAGACGCACGGGGCACAGGTTGCATTCGCTGTCTTAACTGCAAATAGCCAGTTCTATTCGGACAATCATCAGAAGGGGACCTGTGAGGCCCATTACAATTTGCACATTTTATCACCGCTTCCCGACAATCAGCAGTCTTATGAGAACCCGCACAATTAGCGCAAAATGTCCTCACCTTACATCTACTCGACCCATGGCCAAACATCTGGCAGTTATAGCATTGAGTTATTTTGGATCTGTTAGGCCGTTGAAACTCCCATCTTACCTTGACATAGTCTATTACAGAATAACTACTTCTCAGCTCTCTTATAGATATCGATTGGCGTTCAAGGTATACAACGTACATAACATGCTCAGCATTATTATTGGTCTTTTTAACAACTAGCTTAACATCCAGACATTTCAACCCTAAGGCGGTTAGCTTTTTAGTAATACACTTAGGATCTAATTTATCTAGACCAAACAAAAGCACTTTATATGGTTTTTCACTTTTTGTTGCATAGGTAAAATATTCATAGTTATTAGAAAGTACATCACAGACCTTCTCAAAATCGGCCCTGGCCTTACAAAACAGTTTTAGGCCTATGGATATTTTCCTAATGGCATAATCCACTATTTTATTTGTTTTGCAAACTTCATGAATTTCCTCAATTTTGCACTTCAATATTGTTATAGGAGGAACAACAACTTTTTTCGTTTTCTCAACTATTATTTCATCATCATCATCATTATCCCCATCAACAATAGTCTGCAGCGGCGAGAAATAATTTGAAGAACGTGCCTTCAATGCACTGTTATTGGGCTTAGTTTTCTTCGACATTATGCTCCCGCATAATGCGCTGTTATTAACACTTGCACTTGAACGTTTAATCTTAAAACTTTCTCCTTTACCGAAATGTATGCACAATTTGAATGTAACTTTTTCCGCTTCTGCTTAATTGTTTTAATTTTTAAAAATCTTTTAGTTTTTAATTTGCAATTTTCAATTTTTAATTTTTTAATTTTCCAATTTTTTTTATATTTGACACGACACAAAAAGCACAACCGTCTTTGTCGAAAATCAAATTCAGAATCAAATTACAATTAGTTTTTATTTTTTTGACCAGAATAATTAAAATTTTTAACATAATTAAATTGATTAACTAACACTCTTTAATATGTATAATTCGAGTAAATAGTGTTAAAAAATAGTTATAGTTTTTTGACCTTTTTAATATTTTTTAGTAGTTAATTATAAAGCACTAGGTCAATTTAATACAAAATTTTTTAAAAAACTTTTTTTTTTATTAAATTGACCTAGTTCTTTGTAATTAACTACTAAAAAAGTGTTAAAAAAATTTAAAAATAAATAAAAAAATTAAGTTGGAGCAGGGATCGAACTCGGGAATTACATTTTTATAGTTAATAAAAATCGAGAGTTTAGGTACGGCAATGCGTCATATATTTTTATTTTATTTATTTTCGGTGTCCCACACACAAGACTTTAAGTCTCATATTGCAGTATGGAACTCAGTACAAGTACAAACAAACAAAAATTGCATTTCAATCAAAAGTTTAGGAAAAAAAAAATAACATTATTATCACAATAAAAATATATATTAAAAATCACTTAACACTAACATAAAAATTGACAAGCTATATTTTTTTTGAAATGATAAAGAAGAATAGACACAACAATTTTTCTACTGCAAATTGCGTTAATATAAGTTAGAGGTTTTCTTGCTGAAACCTCAAAAAGAGAAAACGTCCTTTTTTTCCTGTAATTTATTTTATTTCTTTATTTGAACATTTAACAATTAGACAAGTGGTTTCAAATACTGGACGTCACAGTAGACCCATTAAAACCGCACTAATTATAATATTAAGATTTGGCTTAAATACTAATTTTGTCATTACAGAGACTAGTGGTGGTGGCGTGATTTATTTGCCATGAATTTAAAATAGGTTGGTTAACAATTATTTGGAAATAACTAAGCTAAAAAAGTAATTCTTAGGAATATCGTCTGGAAAATAGTGCATGTGGCGGAAGACGATTTCCTGTGTTTCTACTAAGGATTTTTTTTGTGGTATGTGCCAACTGTGTGGCCCAATCATTTTAGAAATGATTATTTGGCACTTTTGATTTTCACCAACGGGGGAAACTTAACTTAAACAAACGATTTTAACGGAAATTACATCAATTTTAAAACGTACAGTTGAATTTGAGAACAATTCATGTTTAGATAAAAACGATTAGTTATATTTAGAGTTATAAGGCCTTGAAACTACTACTAATACGTGCAAGCGTAAGAGATATGTACCTGTAAGTCTTAGGTAAAAGTAAAATTTATGCATGAATGTGTAACTTCTAAAATTAACAAAACACTGCCTATTTAAGACTTTGTTCTAAAAAGAAATAAATAAGAACAATAATAAAACAGATTTCTTTTTTCTATGAATAGATAATTTTTTTATGTAAATTACGAAATCACTCTATTCTTATTACGTTCGTGTGACTGTTTTTTAAAGTATAGTTTCAAACAAAAGTTTTATCAAAAGTAGCATTCGAGAAATCGTGCAACTTTTCATTTGATTTTTATAAATTTTTAAAAATTGTGTTTTTTCCTGAAATTCGATCAAACGTAAATCTTCTCAACATATTCGTTTTTTTTTAAATATAAATAAAAACATAAAATATTTGTAATAGAAATAAGATATTTCATCAGCTAATTAAGTGACCAAATAAAAAATAACATGAATATTACATTAAAAATTTTTGCTTTTTTCCGAATTTCTTGTTTTTCGAACGGAACTCACTCACTCCCCTTTTTTAATAACATTAGAAAAATTATGAGCTGAGTGAAGCCTAATTAAAAGTTTGTTATTTTCGTTATATAATCAAAATCATTATTAAATATTGTCAGTTTGTGGTGAAAATAAACTTTCGAAATCTAACAAACTTTAAAGGAAAGTTCGTTTGTTTGAAATCAAAATCATTGCTGTTATTTTCCTAGTTTTGCTATATATTCGATTCTACGATTGTAGTGAATAGTTTTCCTGTGATACTTTGGCTGCTTTTTCATTTCGTTGCATATGAATATGTACCCAACTACAAATGTGAAGTTTTCTGAAAGCCGATCAACTAAAATTTAGTATTTTTTTTACATTTAAACCCACAATCCATAAAATCCGATTGACAAACAAACCAAAACTGTTCGTTTGATTTAAATTAGATGTATTTTTTCTATCACACTGCTTTTTATTCTTAGCCCCCTTATCTTTTTCCAATTAATTCATAAATTAACACATATTTGCATACACAAAGTAGACACATGTGTAGTGTAGCTATATTGTCATGAGACATATAAGTGTGTACATGCCAACTTCAACATCGTAGCGCAAGAGTCACTTGAATTTCACATGGTGAAGTGTGGCAAAATACCACCAAAGTAAGTAGAACAAAAGTGTTAAGTTCCTTAAATATTTATAATTTACTTTGTGACTGTCCGCTTGCCTGTTGCTGACACTTGTAAATTAAACACTTTAAAGTTGTCAAAGTAATGGAATACAAAAATATTGAGTGAAAATAGGAAGTCACTCAATAATTCAATAGTATAAAAGCTAGGTTAATTCATAAATAAAACAAGACTTAAACTGAACATTAACCGGCGCTAACCTTCCTTTTATTTCTTCAACCTGTTGGCAGTTATTTTGAACTATAGGGAAAAATGAATACAAATACATTACACATTACATGGCGATCCTGCCATTACATATTATACATTACACATATGGGAATAGTTTCATCCATTTTATCGAATTTCTAGAAAAATTTTTTTTCAGAAAAACCAAAATACCGTTGAGTATTTTAAATGTTGCTGATTGCCATTTTACGTCACTTTCGACTTCATATCCATTGCTAGCAACCGTTGCATACAATTGCTATCGGTTACAATCATAATTGAGCTGTGACGTTGGATAAATCAGATATATTTTTAACTGAAATTTATTAAAACATGTCGGGACGGCGCGTACGCCATTCCCGGCTATCAAAAATTACACGCACGAGTTATTCACATTAGGAATAATCGCGAAAGTCAACTCAATCGCAAGTGCAATGATCGAGCCTCACTCCGGGGGAACCGCCTTTACGATCACGGTAACCCCTACGCCAGGTAAGTATGCTTTTTCTTGCTTAAACTAGAGCTCTTATGTCAAAAATGTTTTAAATCAATTGAGAATTATAAAGGATGTAGCAAAAGGCTAGCACAACCATAAGCTGAACTCATTAACAAAAAAGGGGATAAAATGTTATTATGATAATAAACAGTAAGATTTGTGTGTATTGGCAGATATATTAAATTTAAGGATTATTGAACAAAAAAACGTATCTGCTTTTATACACATTTTTATTTAAAGCGAAATTTATTGTTTGCATCGTTACATTTTAAGTTTCATTTCATATTTCAGTTTCATTGACTTTGAATTATTTGTCAATAAACTAAACAAATTAAAAGGCTTGAACAAAAAAATATTTATTAATTATGTTAAAATGTATAAGTAGTGGAATTGCGAATTCCGAATTTAATTATAAATCATTGAATCATATTTTATCAAGTAAAAATTTATATGAAATAAGTAGAAGCATATACTAAATTAATAAATCGTTTTGATACGAACAATTAAAAAAAGTGAGCGATCCTTTCGATAGATATCGTTAAAGGCCTTCATTATTTCACTGAGAAAGAAGATATTGAATTCGATCTTTTATTTAGAGGGCGTCTAGTTAGAAACAAATATCAGAAGAAGATGCACTAAAAAAAATTTGCGTATGTTTTAAGTGGACTTCGATTCGAATCTAACAATAAAGTTTGAAATACTCGCAAAATAAGTCCACTGCATAATTCAGATTAAAACGCTCAATAATACAGATGATATTGCGCTAACAATTTTGGCGCTGCTAATTGCTCAAATGATAAAGAAACTCCTCCAAAAAGATATAAGAATTACCAAAACCTTCTAACGAAAAAGTTAGTAGAGCAGAAACATGTTACATTTTTACAATTTTTAAGAACCAAAAAGGATCGAAAGCAAATATAAAAACTCTGGTAAATTCCACGCTAAAATTGTAAGTTAAGTTGCAGACAACAATATTATGGGAAACAATAAACAAAAAGAATTAACAAATACACAAATGAACATGATACCAATTTTTCTAAAACATTTATGAACATAAATTTAGGTTTAGCAGTACGAAATGCGACGCTGTAATGAGTTAACTAAATGAAATTTAATATTTTATGAATGAAAAGCACACTGGTCGATTTCTGATTTAACTGCAAAGTCTCATGTCAAAATAAGAGGTTACGCCTTTATATATTCAAACCATCCTGACGAAAAGCCCATGCCGAAGCTGGCTTATTTATAAATTGTAATATTTAATATGAATTCATTTTAGAATAGAGAGCAAAGTATAACAAGAGCCGGGGCAAAGTCCTTTGTAATAACTTTCCAATACACATATAATCGACTTATATTCCCCCAAAGTATTCGGTCATATGTGAACAATATGAGAACTTTTTAAAGCCTCGGGTTCTCGTTTTATTGTAGGAGGTAATTACAATGCGAAACATGCCTGCTGGAATTCAAGGGTCACATATCTAAAAGAAATCAATTATACAAATGTGATTCTCGGTATCCGCAGGGAAGGTATACAATTTGTTTTATTGCAATTTTGGTAAACATTAGTCTTGACAGTTCATATTTTGGCAGTCGTGAAATAGACAACGTGTTTTAATCGTTAAAACATTTTATCAAAATCAAACATCGATTACTGAGACGATGAGAAAGATACGTGAAAATTTTGGGAGAAACAACGTGTTAACAAAACGCACTATTTATCATGTGGTGCAGGTGATAAGCCCAAGCATGGACCAAAATGTACTGCAAGATCAGCTGAAAACATAGCTGCTGCTCAAGGCAGCGTTCAAAACAGTCATCAAACTCAATTCGACGCCGTGCTCAGGAGCTTGGCTTTCAAAGAAAAACTTTGGCCACAATTTGCGCAAGGATTTTCATTTATTTCCACATAAGATTCGGTTAGGAGCTCCTTTCACAAGACCATTTACGCCGCCGTACATATGTCAATAGGATGTTACAATTTGCTCAGGAGGAATCATTGGACCTTACTTCTTTGAAATGAAATGAAAACGGCGTAACGGTAGCTGTGAATGGGGCGCGATATCGTGATATGATTGAGAATTATTTAACGTCACAACTGCATCCTTTGAGCTTGATTAACATGGAATTGCTTTTTCCACGACAAGTTATTTCAAGAAATGGTGACTAGCCTCCATGGTCGCCGGATTTGGCTGCTCCGGACTTCTTTTTGTGGGGATATTCGAAAAGCAAGGTTTATGCAAGCAAACCAGAAACGCTTGAGCAACTTAAACAAGATACTCGTGATGAAATTAATGAAATACCGCGAGAAGTGTGTGAGAATTTGATAAAAAAATATGCTCAAAAGGGCTCGCATGATATTGTATTCTACTTATAATTGCCAGCATTAAATAAAACATTTATCAATATAAGATCCATTCTCCTTGCTTTAATCAAAAATTATAAATAAACAAAGTGCCTTCCCGGCGGACACCCTGTATTTAAAAACATCTTACCGTATTCAAAAACAGATATACAGAAATTTTAACGCTGATATCCGTAATAATTCAGACATTTATTCGTCACTGTCGCAACATTGCTGCCGGCAAAATATTTTTGTCTACAAGCAAATCTCCTATCGAAATCATTCAGGCACAACTTCATTGTCTTGATCATTAGCTCATCAAATCAAATATTGCGTCTAACATTAAAAAACCTAGTCTGGAAAGAGAACTGTCCAGATGAATCCCCCAGGGCAATGTTGTTAGTTTTTCGAAAGCTGTCGTTAAATATTTACGGCTGTATTCATAAAAACTTAAAGCAGGTTTAACTGCCGTTGTTAAGCACAATTTCCTAAAGTTGTATTCATAAAACACTTTTACCTTAAAATACCTTTGTTAACTTTAAAGTAGGAAAAACCTACGTTAAACCTACAATAAATTGACAGTTCAATTTTATTATTGAAAGTTCAAAAACCAAACAAATTGTGTTTACAATAAACTGAGCCGTTTTTTTTAAAGTGGCATGAGTTACTTTGTTATAGTCATCTTTTTATTTTTAATTAGTTTATAAAACATTTTCGGCTGTATGCATAAAAAACGCTTATTTGAGCTTTACAGTACACGTTAGTTAACAAACACTTTAAGGCTAACAGACGTTTGTTAAAAAATGGTATTCATAAACAGTACTTTATGCTTTACTAAAATTAGTATTTTGATTCTGGCAATGCCACTATTTTCAGTTATCACGTTGTAGTTAACGATGTATAAAAATGAATATTATTTATCCGGGTAGTCAGATCCATAAAAAATGATTTTATTGTTTTTCATTTTTTTCAGCAAAATCAACATATTTTTGTTTTTTTTTTATATTAATCTTTTTAATAAAAAGCAAAGCAACCAAAAAAGGTTAATTTGCAAGGCTTACGAAGAACTTACAAAGAATTTGTTCATATTAAAAAAATAATTATTCGGATAACGAGCTTTGTTTTGATTATATGTACATCAATAAAACTTTTGTTTAAAATAATTAATTATAATTATATTTTTGTAAAATATAAAATAAAGATGTAAAAATGTTTTATATTGAATGGCATGTTATGTTTTAGTTTTCATTATTATTTGTATACTACAATTTGTTTTAATAAACATTTTTAAAAATTTTTAAAATAACAAAGTATAATTGTCAACTGAGCCGTTTACATTGAAAGTGGCATAAGTCACAACTGAACAGCTTTTTTTTTTCATTTTTAATAAAGTATTGAGATTTGTTTGAGAGGAGTGTTGATAGTTAACGGTGTAACGAAAATGCTTATTTCGAAAGTGGCGTTAGTCGCTGTACTTAGGAAATTAATTACGGAGCTTCGTGTGTAAGAAATGGAAACAGGTAATAAGTGTGTGTGAAGTATTATTGTGATTATTGGACTTATTTTTATTAGTTCGAAGGAATAGTGCAGTTTACTGAACTATATTATAGTGATATCTAATATACTTCACATAATTACCATTATTTTATTTTTGTATTCTCAGGATTCTCAGCCATTTCAACTAGTCCGTATTTAGTTTTCTTTCTGAAACGGATTTTTCTAATGATTGTGTTGAAATAAAATCTTTTTTCTCCATGTTGTGTACTGTGAAGGATATTTTCGACAGGGGGCTATTACTACTATTACTATTTTGTTCTTTACATAAGTCACTATGTGCAGTAATATGCTTTTGAGTTGTTACATTCTTAGATATTTTATACAACACGAAACAACCTCCTGAGAATAAAAAAATAAAATAATGGTAATTATGTGCAGTATATTAGATATCAGTATAATATTGTTTCGTAAACTGCACTATTCTTTCGAACTAATAAAAATAAGTCAAATAATCACAACAATACTTCACACACACTTATTACATGTTTTCATTTCTTTCACACTAAGCTCGGTAATTAATTTCCTGAGTACAGCGACTAACGCCACTTTCAAAAAAAACATTTTTGTTATACCGTTAATTATCAACACTCCTCTCAAACAAATCTCAATACTTCTTAATTTCAAATTTATTAAAAATGAAAAAAAAACTATTCAGTTGTGACTTATGCCACTTTTAATGTAAACGGCCACTTTAATGTAAACAATTGACAATTATACTTTGTTATTCCAAAAATGTTAAAAAATATTTATTTAAACAAATTGTGGTATACACATAATAACAAAAACTAAAACTTAACATGCCATTCAATATAAAACATTTTTACATCTTTATTTTATATTTTACAAAAATATAATTATAATTAATTATTTTAAACAAAAGTTTTATTGATGTACATATAATCAAAACAAAGCTCGTTATCCGAATAATTATTTTTTTAATATGAACAAATTCTTTGTAAGTTCTTCGTAAGCCTTGCAAATTAACCTTTTTTGGTTGTTTTGCTTTTTATTAAAAAGATTAATATAAAAAAAAAAACAAAAATATGTTGATTTTGCTGAAAAAAATGAAAAACAATAAAATCATTTTTTATGGATCTGACTACCCGGATAAATAATATTCATTTTTATACATCGTTAACTACAACGTGATAACTGAAAATAGTGGCATTGCCAGAATCAAAATACTAATTTTACTAAAGCATAAAGTACTGTTTATGAATACCATTTTTTAACAAACGTCTGTTAGCCTTAAAGTGTTTGTTAACTAACGTGTACTTTAAAGCTCAAATAAGCGTATTTTATGCATACAGCCGTTAGGCTTTAAATTAGATAGAAAGCTTGTTGCAAGGAAGCAACATAATATTTCGAAAAGAACGCAACTAATCTAAACGTTCTCTTGAAAACAATGTTTTGCTGTACAAAACGATATTAAAACCGATGTGGAGTTAGGGCATACAATTATCACTGAATGCAAGTATTCATTCCTGTTTTATAAACAGTAAATGCGTTATTAGGGTCACTAAATATTTTAAAAATTTCTTAAAAATACAAATGAAGACACAAAGTTAAAAGCTTTTTATTTAGTAAATTTTATTTTAATACTTAAAATCAAAGTATCGTTTAAATTTAAACCCACAATCAATATTTTCAATGCTAATATGAATTTAATTTTCTCAATTTTCATTTTATTACTTAATCTATGCAGTAATTAACAATTAAAAATATTAGGCTTGAAAAATGCTCTTCTAAACGTGAGAAATTTTTTTAAAGTTCATTATGCAGACTTTCTGGATTCATATAATCAAATTGGCATTCTTACTTTAAGCTGTTCACTTCATATATAACGGCATTTAGGGAACTCAGATATAATAAACGTTTTGTTATGTGAGCTTCTTTTATTGCGAAATAATAACACAGCAGAGTTTTAAATTAAACGATTTATTCACTTTCAATACACACAAAATAAACACGTTGGTAACATTGTTGTCTTTATTCACTGATAAATCAATTTGAATTAATTCATTTGCCCACTAATAACCATTTATTTGCATATAGAACGAAAATGAAAAAGGTATGTGCAAATTTAGGAATCATTTTTAGTACATCTTATCCTTTTTTCGCCGTAAAATTATATGAAAACTATCTATAAATATCGCCAAGTACTTAAACCACAGTCCGTTACGTGCTTGTCATTCTAAAATTTTTACTACTAAAAAATGATTTTTTTAATACCACTTTTTGAGAGAAATCAAGACGTCGTATAACAGATTTTCAGCTTCGGATATTCTATCTTGTATTCATTCGAAGCTGCCTATATGCAGGCGCGTATGTTAACAATTAAAGTGTTTTATTTTATTATTCAACACTGTATTTATTTGAAATGGGTATCAACTCAAAAAATGTCTTGCATGCATTTCAGAATTCATAATTTGAAATAACAAGATCAAACGCGAACAAAAGTGCAATATTTGTGTGCTTAAATAAAGTATTTACTTGAAATTAGACACCACTTTAGGAAAGAAACATGGCCCCACCAATTCAGAAATTCGACTACAATTAAAAATTTGACATCTTAAAGTCGAAAATCTATTTCAATGACAAAATTTGCATGTTTTTTAATTTCGTTTTTAAAGTGAAACAATTCTTTAAAACCGCAAAGAAATTTTGTTTTTGAATACACGAATATTTGATTCGTATACAAAAATTTCGAGAGCTTGGATAGTTAAAACCGTTAAGTAAATTATAATCTAGCACAACTCTGAAATTTTATTACTTCTGTTTTCCATTCTTCTGTATGCTTTTATTCCAGTGCTGCAATATTTGACATAGTGCTTATAATATAAACTAAAGACAGGTTTTTGTACTTTAAAATTCAGAAAATATTGCTTCCGTTCATGAATGTATAAATGGTTTCTTTCCGAAAAATGTTTTCGCTGTTTGATGCTTTAAAGCATCAAAATAGTGAGTGAATTTTATTTACGACTGGAATAAAATCTGAAACATGAGTTATAATTGTGAGTCTCTTAAAATATTAAAAAAGTAAAAAATTACAAATTTCTACATCCATGATTCTCATTCAGTCAAATAAATTATTAAACATTAAGTTGGGTTGAACAGCAAACGAAATTGCTATGGGATCTAGCTTCATCACCAGTAATAAAATTAAGGCCGTTAATGATAATACAATTAAAAGTTTAGTAACCTACAAACTTGAGTCTGCACAGTCGTTTAAATATATCGACATCTTTGCCAGTTTGTTCACTATAAGCGCAGCAGCGGCGCTACTAGTCCATCTGAATTTTTTTCCTCTCCACTTACTTCTTACTATTTTACCTTAGGCTCCGAATTTTAGTTCACCTTGTGGATGCTAGTTAATCTCTTAGTACGTCGTTTTTTTTCTCGCCCTAGCTGTAAGCCGTCCGTTATCTGGTTTTAATGCTACATCCTATCTATATTCTATACATGTGCTTTAGAAAGACAGATTTTCATATTTGTAGTCGACAGATCTGAATATTTTAGTAAAGGCTAGTAATATCGAGTTTTTTTAACGAGAAGTTTGTTTTTCAATTGTGGCAACACCAACAACATTTTTTGGCGTATTCGTAGTAGATGCATTGGCAGTTGTTACAATGAATTCAATTTCGAACGAAAATCGCATTAAAATAATTAAAATCCATTACGAAAATTGTGGTTCTGTTAAAGTTACATTTCGTAAAATTCGTGATATTTTCGGACAAGATAATCGTCCTTCTGAGATCCCTGTGTATAATTTAATCGCAAAATTTAAGCTCACGTTATTATTGTTGACAATAGACCAAAACAACACGTTTATAATCTATGACAACTATGGCCATAATGATGCAAACACAACCGCTGAAAAGCACAGTGTAAAAAATGAGCTTGAAACATAAACTCGTCGATGTTCGTAATTATTTAGCATCACTCGAAGTACTTTCCAGCATTTTGCATAAGACCTTCCTATTCACGCTTAAAAATTGAACTCGTTCAAGAATTAAACATGACCGACCACTATTTGCGTCGAACGTTCGCGAATTGGCTGTTTAATAAAACGCATTTTTTAACAAAATCATCTTAAGTGATGGCGCTCATTTCAAATTGCGCAGTTATATAAACAACTAAAGTTTTTCAACAGAGTTAATCGCTTTTTTATAAAAACAGTTCATAACTTTCTGTCTAGAAATGATAAAATAATTGTTTACAATTTTACAAAATCCAAAATATTATTTTTATTTATTTACATTTGCGAAACAATAACAATTTAACTTAAAAAACTTTAACACTTGTTTCAATATTTGAAAAAAAAACAGAAAAAATAAGAATGAGAACACAATTTTGAACTGCTGTAAATAAATTCCGTCATACTATGTCATATCGATACATTATTGTAAATTAACGAGTATCTTACTTTCATCTAGTAGCGTGCTGATTCAGCCTGTCTGTAGTGATTTTAAACTGACGAAGCATGAACGAGCGAGGCGGCCAATTGACATTTTCAAATCGAGAAACTACGAAATATCTGAACTGTTCAGATGGCGCTGTCTTGCTGAAACAAAAGGTCCCTGATGTTAGTTCTAGGCAATTGCGACCACAAAAAATTAGTTATAGTGGTTTTGCAGTTTAAGGAATCCACAGTGATGGCGTTTCCTTGCTCATTTACGAAAAGATAGGGGTAGGTGGATTTTGTGAAGCCCATATGTGACATGTTTGTTTGTTTACAATACATAATCTAAAGATGATTTTGTAAAAAATTGATTGTTTTTTTCCGTTTTTCAAACAGACAATTAACAAACCTTCAACGCAAACAATGGTCTTCAACGAGAGAGGTTTTATATGCGTGAAGATCTTTATGGAAAATCTGCGAAAAGTGTTTTTAGTAATTCCATTTTATTGAGAACGTCGTCGAGTTGATGTTCCAGGTTCGTTCTTAACATTTTGCTATACAGAGGCTATGCTTGCATCTCTATGGTCTATTGCCAACAATAGACTTATTGTTTTTCTTAGAAGAAGAAGTGGCTGTAATGATGCAAACGTAGCCGCTGTAGGGCAAATTGTGAGGAATATTTTTCGAAAATGAGCTAGGAAACGCCGTCACCATAAATTTTCTGATGTCAATTTAGCCAATTGTGGCCATAAAAAATTGGGTATCACAGTTTGGTAGCGCAACAACTTAACGGTGACTGCGCTTCCTTGATTTAATTAAATAATATTAGGCGTCGATGTGCCACCTAACCACAAACCTCACATGTGACAATTTTGTTTGTTTACATAACCGCCTAATTTAAAATGAGAATCATCACTGCAGATTGAAAAATGCCTTGTTTTAGTTCAGTTTTTCAAACAAACAATTTTTAAACGTGCGATTTAAACAATGGTCGGCCGGCTTTAGTTCTTGTACGAGTTGACTTTATAAACACGGATATGAAGATCTTAATGCAAAATGTTGCGTGAAGCGCTTTTAGTGATGCTCAATTGTTGCGAACGTCAAAGAGTTGATGTTCTAGACTCATTCTCAATACTTTGCTGTACAGCAGCTATGTTTGCATGTTTACTGTCGCTATTAGCGTAGTCTTTTGGTTTATTGTTAGCAAGAATAGCGTGAGCCTGGAATTTAGCGATATAATGCAGAGCGATCACTGAAGGAGCCTGAAAATCTGCTTAAATTTTATGAAGTGATACCCTGAAATTTTCACCCTTTTTGATAGTAAATTTGTACAACTAAATTCTTTGGTCAAGTATATAGAGTTCCGTGGTTAAAATTTCCCACTTTTTTACTAACTAAATAGCAAAGGATGACAGCTCAATTCTTGAAATTTACTCATGTGCAGACAATTTACTAACTAACCTTAAATTTCCCCGATACATTATATTTGCTACATGTGATTTAGGCAGTTGGTTAGCTCAAATTTCTAGTGTCTTTATTGCCTCCAATTACGCAGATGGATGCTTTAAGTTTTATTTATTTATCATTTATTTTTATTTCATACTAGCTGAACCCGGTGGGCTTCGCTACCCCCACGTTATAAAATAAAATTAAAAGTAATTATATATTAACAAAAATTTATTTATGTAATTTTAATTCAATTATTGCAATGCTTTAGGATATACAATATTTTTAGTTTGCCCATCAGGAGCATACACATATAAATCGGTGGGTTTTCTTACACGCGAGCAAGCAACATAGAGCTGTCCATGCAGGAAACATGGATTTAAGCCGCAAACTTGCAGAGATTGACCTTGAGTTTTGTTAACAGTCAAAATCGAATGCTAAATCTGTTTGTATCATTGGAATGCGTGGCAAAAGTACATCTGTCTCTTTGTATTTTCCTGTTATAATGGTCGCTTCTATTAAATTATTTCTCAGTTTTTTTACTGCAAGTCGAGTGCCTTTGCAAAGCCGTGGCGGATCGATATTACGCAGTAAAATAATGGGCAGTGTTTCGCACTGAACAGCAGTCTCGAAAGCCCTTGATGTTGAGGTTCGAGATCGCTGAATTTCTAGGCGTGCTTCACGTTGCTGTAAATTCTCTGCAGCTCTAGAAGTTAAGGCTCGAGACCGTTCAATTTCAAGGCGTGCTTCACGTTGCTGTAAATTCTCTGCAGCTCTAGAAGTTGAGGCTCGAGACCGTTCAATTGCAAGGCGTGCTTCACGTTCTTCATGATTTTCGTTTGCTCTATTGGATTTAATTTTCATTGATTTTGGAGTACGTGCTCAAAGGGATGATTTTTTTGGAGGCATTTTTTTATTTATAACTAAGTTTTTAACACAATCGTTTCTCACTTAATTTAAACTTTGATTATATTAACTTTTTAAAGTTTTTTTTTAAATTTTTTGGTTATAAATTTAATAAAAATTTAGTTAAAAAAATAATTTAAAAAGAAAACTGCAAAAAATAATTTAAAAAGAAAACTGCAACTTCTGTCTAATTCACTATTGCAAATGCGTTAAGGCAAAAGTAAATATGCAGTAAGGTTAGTACTGAGCCGCATGTAATTTGATTCATGCTGCCCTTTTTTATTTTTACACGAATCAAAAAGCAGCAATTACACAATCAGCTGTTATCGCAGTCACTTGTAAGAGAATGAGAATGGGGTTACCCCACTCTCTGTTTTAATTAACATATATTACAAAATCAGCTGTTTTGTTTTAATTAATATGTATTTCAAATTAGCGGTAAAGCCCTTAATAAACGTAGTAACAGTAGGTGCAGAAGTGTGCATGGTCGAAAAATATTATCATGTAATAAGTATTCCTGAGTCAAAGAATTTATTATTTCCTAAGAATATCCTATTGTGAAAATGACGATCGGTCCAGTAGTTAAGACTATATATAGGTCAAAAAATGCCCAAAATATGGCGATTGAAATTTTTGGGTTATATGGGCGGTGCCACGCCCCTTTGTCCAATCAAAGCTTTATATAGCCTACTATTCCTTCCAGAGTCACAGTAACATGCTGTGAAAATTTCAGGAAAATCGGCCCAAGGGTTTGGCCTCCTATAAAGCACAAACAAACAGACAGACAGACATTCATTTTTATATATGTAGAATATTTAATTGTCGTAATCAACTAAACGCTAATAGAATAAAATTTTTAACATAAAAATACCATAAAGCGTATTTATTTGAATATTAGATCAAAAAACCGACGAAGTTTTAAAACAATAACAATTAATTACGATGTTAATGAAATTAACGTTTTTTTATTATTTACAGCCTGTCCAACAATATCGAACGCAAACTCAAGCGAAAGAAAACTAGTCACGTTTGTAACGTAAGCCATTTTTCCATCGTCAAATTAATATGTTACCTCATCAGCAAAACTTGACAACAACAAAAAAACCCTATAATGAACAAATTGTTCCAACACAATTATTTTCTTTTGTTATATAAAAATTGTAGAGAATTATATTTAAATATTGCAGTGTAAGTGTAATACGAGCCTATATCACCGGTGAACTCTATATTTTATGAAAATTGTTCTAGTTGCTTATTTATTGAAATGTCAATGGAATGCTGTATTTCTTCTTAGCTTTTTCAATAAAATGTTGTTGATCTACCCTACTTAGTACAGATCTTACAGCACCTGTTAGTCGAAAAATTAAAGTGATGATGTTGATGACGCGCCAAATTCGATAAACAAGGCGTTGTCTAACAAATACACAAAACACAGTAAGACGAAAAATGTTGCAGAACCTTAGGCAAATTCTATAAAGGAAAAAACAGCTAAAGCAATCATCTCTGAGGAAGAAGAAAACTCTGAATTACCAGTCAAGGCAAATGGACCAGTCAGAAGCAATGGAGACAGATAAAATTATTGAAAATGAAAATCAACTAAACACTGAAAAGGTTGTAGTGGCCAATTAAGCTGGCAATTGTTAGTTTTAAAACATTTTTAGTTACCAACAATAACATCAATACCAATAATTACATCTAAAAGAAACGCACATATTATTTTCCTTTAAATTATTTCAAAATATATATAAAAATATCGTAAAATATGAGTTTTAAAACAATTTTTCCTTTTTGCTAATAACTAAACGACAAGGCCAACATGAGTGACCGATTTTACCATTTCCGTTCGCACAAATGGCAGTGAAAATAGTTAATGGAACGCAAATTTGTACTAGATTGTTAGTTGGATTCAAAGCAGCTGATTGTTGTTTGCGAAGCGTGCGAACGATTATTCAATTAAAAATTGAAAAGAAGACAATTTCTGCTGTTATAGACTATTGAAATTATCGAACGTTCTTTTCTCCTAATAAGAAAATTCGTAAGACCCTGTGACATCTTTGTTTGAAGTGTTTTAAACAAAGTAGCAGGCCATTAAGAGAAATGGGTACTTAAATATTAAAAAAAGTGACAAGAGTAAAAAAATCCTAGTGATAGTTTGTAAACACACTTGCTCAGAGCACGATGTATAATGTAAGTGATTTTGCGATTTGTGATTTATCTGGAGCTCCTCCTATAAACATTGAACTGGGTGTAAATTTATTAGGTCTTCAAACAGCCTTAACAGCCAGCACTGCGGATAATGATATTGATTAAATTATGATACGTAAGCTCCCATTGTCTATACAAAATATATTTATTTATATTGTTGTCATTTCCTTTGGTGTAAACCGTTCGGTATGACCGACGAGCGCATTCTAAACTGTACTGCTGAGTCAGTGTTGGGGCTTAGGTAGCTCTTTCATTGGCGACGGACGTATCTACTAGTTAATGTACATTACCTGTCACCTGGCAGTTTATACGGGGTTGATCTAATATTTCCGTTTTTTATTATTATTCAGGTAGGAGTGTCCGTCTGATGATGTTTTTCGTTTGTTAGAGTGTTTGAGTAGTTTTAGTGGTGTGTGGTGGTGCTACAGTCTAGAACACGACTTGATAATAATATCATCCCATCGAAAGTGCTCGCCGCACAGTGGATAATTTTACGAGAAGGCGGCCAAAAGTCCTTTTTTTTATGGTCCCTAATTGTAAAATTTTAAAGTTCGTTTGAAAGTAGATACTAGTATACCTCGGGAGCCAAAAAATTAAAACTTTATTTTAACTATATCACACTGAACAGGGTGATTCGAAATGAGCATTTTCAGTATTTTGCTAAAATGAGTAATTTCTTAGTAAATTTTTGATTTTTAAATATCTATAACTCTTTTGTTGTACAAAGTTTTTAAACGAAACCAACTTTATATAATAGCGTAATTTGTTAGCAATTAGTACAAGAAAACTGAAATGTTTTTGATTGATTTTTGAGTTTTAGAAATTAATTTTTTTAGCGGTCCAATTTTTTTCAAATTCTCTTACTAAATAGAGCATAATTTCTAAAATTCGTTAGGGAATGTAAAAGCATTAGCGCGGTCATAGCCCTAAATGTCCCCTATACGCCTATACCCCACTATATACCCGGCACTATCCGATCGTGAGCACCAGAACAATTTTTCTGACACAAGGTCGAAAAGTTTTTGCAAAATGGAATTAAAAAATTTTTTTTTCCTTTTTCTTATTTTGTAAGCATTTTATTTACTTTTCAAATCGCCTTTATGAGAGACGTTGTTTAAATGAATGTACGTATTTTTAGAAAGAAAACAAACATTTTTAGCCAAATTCAAAGTCATGCACAGTTGGTCACAAAAATATTTTTGGATTTAAAAATAACTAAAAATCAGTACAACGAATTGCGGAAGCTAACAAATGAAAAGAGTTCTTAGATTTCCCCATAGTGTAGAGATTTATCGCTGTCAAAAAATAATGCCTACCTTCACAAACCGTTATAACTGTCACTTCTACTTCAGCAGAAATAAAATTGCAAAACCTTCCTGAACACGCTGCCGAACGGTTGTTAAATACGTTTGATTCTAACCGCATAAAAAAACTTGGAAATAGCAGCATTACTTTAATTTCTAAATGGGGATGTGATAGATCCTCTCGTCAGAGGCAATACAAGCAATGTAATGCCAAAAATTCATCAGACGCTGATTTATTTATGATATCATTCGTTACATTGCGATTAATAAAAAGTTATACCGAGTTAGAGCCGTCAACTAGTTCAGCCACAGAAATTGATATATGGAAAAATGAAATACCCTCGTCAACAAAATATCGCACACCAATAAAATTTACTTTCAAAAAAGAAACAAAAAATGTCATAACTGAAGAAGTCTGAAAAATAAAAGATGAAATTAAAGACCTTCAACCTGTAATATTTACTGTTGATGAACAGGAAATCGAAGTAAATTTTAAAATGTATCTCGCAATCATTGATGGAAAAGTTGTATAAACTTTAACTGATGCAAAAGCATCATCAAGCTGCATTATATGCAAAAAGGAAGCATACGAATTTGGATTTTCCCCTCTTCATACTAGAATGCGTTTTATGGAGCATATTCTTAAATTGAGTTATGATTTGGATTTTGGTCCATTAGACGTAACAGTGCGAAAAAAGTAAGGAAAATGAAAAAAAAGAAACCAAAAAATAACAAATTCAAGAAAAATATTTAGAACAAGGCCTAATCACCGATCAGCCAAAGCAAGGGGATACTAATAATGAAAACACTGCAAGAAGATTTTTTCCAGCATCTATCGCAGGAGTAGATTTGGAACTAATATGGGGATTCAGTATTACTTTACAAGTTCTAGCATGCAGCAGAAAGATAAATGCAAAAAATGTGAAGATTACACCAAAAAAACAGCTATACTTTGCAACGAAAAATATTCTTGGAGATATATGCCATCCACAGTTCATAAAATTTTGTACCATGGGGAACAAATAATTCAACATAATATTCTACCAATAGAGGATCTATTTGAAGAAACATAAGAAAAACGAAACAAAGACTACAGATTCTTTCGCGAGCACAACGCAAGAAAAATTTCTAGATGTTGTACTAATGAAGACTTGATTGTTATTTTATTATGCACATCAGATACCTATATGCCCAATACCTGGCAAAAATGGGAAACTGCTTCTATTGAACTAGACGTAGAAGCTAAAGTGGTTCTAAAAAATGAAAATTTAGGCTTTTTAGAAGAAATATTTACTAAAATTGTTTAATTAATAGTAATTTTTTCAAACGCAAGAGTTATCTGTATGTATTTCATCCTTTTAAAATTTTTTGTACGTTAATAAAGTATTAATCAATTTACGTAAAAGTTTACATATACGAGCAGTATTTATATTTATTTTGGACTTAAATACTTCCTTATCTAAAGTAAATTTGAACCAATGAACATATTTTTTGTTTTTGCTACTTAATCATCTAAATTTTAACTCAATTTGTTTCAAAAACCAACGTTTGGCCTTCGTACTAAAAATTTCACGGGCGCCAAAGCTTGGCGCTTTCTGACTAAATTAAAATTTTTAATAAGTGTATGTTCTAAACGTGACTCAAAATATAAGACATTATGTAAAACAAACTCTTTGAACAAGTTTTAATACTTTACTTTCGTACCAAAAATCAGCTAAAACTTAGAATGTATTTTTAAATCTATCACAACTATTTTTCTAACTAGTCGATTTTAAATTTTTATAACTATGATCTCACCTAGTAGACAAAAGAACCGCATATCAAAATTACGTTCCGTTCAAAAGTAATATATTTTTTACCGCCTTCTTGTAAAATGTTCCCACAGTGCGCCGGTCATACCAAACAAACAGCCAGCTATGACGGTTTACACTAAAAGAAATGACAACAATATTTTATTTACTGGCGGAACAAATCTAAACAACTTTATTTATGTTCTCTTGCTTCCGTCATGTGCACAGTTGCTAGTAGAATGAACGACTTCTCCTTTTTTTTTTGGTTGTGAATACATAAATGCAAACGTCATCTTTCGGGAGTTTAACAATCTGACTAATTCTAAAGAGGTAAAACGATTATGGATTAGCATATTTAGTCCAAAAGCTTTGTACCATTTCACTAATACCCACAACATTTTTTTATGGATATTTTGTTGTATGTGGCTAATAAGATCTTGAAGGTGAAAGAAGTACGATGAGTTACAAGTCGAAAAAAGCATAATAGATCATTCATCATTTTCCAAGTTTCGCACCTTTGCCTTCTTTTCTGATCTTCTTACATGTGCTTTCGTTTTCGAATCGAATAAGTCGGAGGATAATTTTGAAACAGTCGCGAGAAATCTAATAATATAACAAATTTATTATACAAATTACACAGTAATTGATTTTGGACTTAATTCTGAGATTTGCACATGCAAGTTTCTCCAAAAACAATAACTTCTGCGTCATTCGTTTTGTCAAGATGCTGCACTAATAATTTAATGGTTGTGGAATAAACAATCCTTTTGTTCAAGGCGAATTAGATTTTAAAACCAGAAGAACATTGAATATTTCAATAACGAAAGATTTACGTAACGTTTGTGGTCATATTGTCCCAAAACTAGGCAAAAAGGATCGAAAAATCTTGTCTGAAACTTGAGGAATTTGAAACATATTCCCATTTTTTGGATGCAACAGATTTAAGTGGTGCAAATTTTACGCAGAACACATATGTGCAAAAGTTGTTGTTATGATAAGGGGTTGTAATGTGGATACATAGAAAATGTGTGCGGTTTTATTTTATTTTTTGTTTTATTTATATTATTTATTGAATCTTCAAAAAGAACTAACAATAATTACTCATATCTTAAATCTAAAAAATTAAAAAAAAATAATTTAGTCCAGCCAGTGCTAGACAAAATTAATATTTTTCATGTTTTTTGCTATCTCTCATATGATCGGCCCAGTACGGCAATATCCCTTCTCTTTAGACGGATGTAACCAGGTTCATTAAGTATATTACGCGCCAAAGGATTTGGATGAGTTTCCAGTTTCCTCAAATAAGTTACTACGTGTTTCGCTATTTCCGCCCGGACTGATGGCATATTTAGATCCTTGTGGATCTTTGCGTTTTTTACATACCAGGTAGCAACTGTGTTCAAGCGAAGAATCTTATTTTGGCGCCTCTGAATTTTCTCAACATTGCTTACTGAGGCAGTACCCCATAATTGTACTCCGTAGGACCAAATTGGTTTGAGGATCGACTTGTACAGTAGAAACTTGCAGTCTAAGCTGAGGGTTGAGTTCCTACCAATAAGCCAGTTCAATTAGACCGCCTTTAACTTCATTTGTGTCAATTTGAACTCTATGTGTTTTTTCCATGTAAGGCGACGATCAAGATGTATACCAAGGTATTTGACATCTGAAAGTTGAGGTATCATCTGGTTATTCATGCTAATAGGGGGGCATGAGTCCCTACGCAGTGTGAAGGTTATATATGTACATTTTTGCTCATTCACCTTTATTCTCCACTTTTTCAGCCATTTATCCATGTTGAGTATGGGATCCTGTAAATGACGTGATGCTGCTTGTGCAGTTTCATGAGTACTTAAAAAAGCTGTGTCATCAGCAAATGTCGATGTGTGCACTCGGTTGCTAGTTGGCATATCTGATGTGTACATCAAGTATAAAATAGGACCCAAAATGCTACCCTGAGGTACTCCTGCCTGAATAAGCTGAGGTTAGCTTATAAAATCTCCTTCTTTCAGCACAAACCTGCGATCAGCTAGATAGTTTTTTAATAACCCATATAAGTTTTCAGGTAAGTTCAGTTTTATTTTATATATGAGGCCCTCATCAAACGCTTGGGAAACGTCAATAAATAAAGCAGAACAGTATTTTCTTTCTTCGAAGCCACTAATTTGGGTGGAAGACATAACTGGATATGATGAATCTATGGGCTTTGCATTTATATAAATTTTGAATTGAACAGAAAAAAATTAAAAATAAAAGTATACATTCCCGTTTTAACTGCAACACTGCTATTACCGATCCACCTTACTCTCCGAGTCTGAAGACTGTGTCCCTGCAAGTCGAAACCAATCCGAAATACGATGTTCAATCCGAAGATTGGAAATACGATATTGAAAATAATGCATCACAACGGGTTATTCGTGAATAACATGAAGAACACATGCCCTTAAATATTATGTTATACTCGAAAGATGATGCAGACTCAGAACACGAAAAAACCGAGATATAACCATGTTAAAATATAGAAAAAGTGATAAAAATCAACCTTAAGCAAAATAATTCGTATGGTCAGTAAATTATTGATGCAATCAACTTTAAAACAAGAATGATGGAGAAGTACTCAAAATTGAGACCCAAAATCATATTGTTACGTTTATACCTTTTATAAACGTTTTGTTGTGTGTTCTTTATTGCAAAATAAATAATACCAGATTTTTAGAATTTTTAAATGAATAACAATTTTATTTACTTTAACTACACAAAGTTGACACAAAAACAATTTACTTAAAAATGCACGTCTTCACTCGCTGAGGTTTAATTTACTGATTGATTATCCACTCAGACGCTTCCTCTATTTATACTTGTCCAATTAGAATCTAGAAGATTTAAGAATCTTCCACTCCCTTTGTATCGCGTTTTGTTTTTGTAAGTTGTTTATTAGTTGCATAGGCGCCTCTATGTCTGTGTGTATAGTTGTTTTTGAATACATTTGTTGTTGCTTTTGTAAAAAAAAGGGTTTCTTAGTCCCAATTTACATTGGACGATTTTTGTCGCTGCAATTCTTAGTTTGTTGTTGTAAATAATGTGTGTAAAGAGAATAGTGGTAGAGCTCTTCCCCTATTCTCTTTACACACATTATTTACAACAACAAACTAAGAATTGCAGCGACAAAAATCGTCCAATGTAAATTGGGACTTAGAAAACTACGCAGGCGATAAACAACTCTATATTTGTTGTTGTGAAATTAGTTTTTTGTTTGCGCGTTTAGATGATAAGTAGCATACTTGTATTATTTTTTCTTGCATGCCAGGCAGTTAGTAAACAGCATATGAAATTGTAGTTGTGTGTGTGTATATAAACTTCTACGCAGTTTGTAACCAGTAGTTTTCTTTATTGCTTAATTGTTTTATTTTAAATCTTAACAATATGTTAAATTGTGTTAAACCCATACCACAATTTAGCGTTTCTACGTGGGTTAAATAAAGGAAATTAAATATCATTAAATAAATAAAATATAAAATAAAAATAAAAGTATTTTTTTAATTAAAACATATATAAAAATATTTATATTGAATTAAGTCAACATTTAACGCCAAAAGATAGTTGTTAGTTAGTTAGTGACTTGCTTAGTTAATTAAATTTTAATATAAATAGTGTAAAGTTATTTCAAATTTCATTAAGTTTTAGAATCTCTCTAATGGAAAACATATCGCATATTTCAGTTGAAATGAAATTTTGTAAGTTTCTTCAAGACAGACACATTCGCAAGTAAATAATTTATTGGTTTTTATTTTAAGTAATTTTCTTTACCGGTCTGGCAATGGCTATTGCCTGCGTTGTTGCCTGCAATCCAGATGGCACTAACGAACCAAAATGTGAGGAAAGTAATGTAGCAAAACTGATTCGTAATTTTCAGAATACTAAGGCTTTCTGGTGGTGTAAAGAGACTGGTGCTACAGCTGAGCTTATTAACTGTCCAGGTAAAAAAGTTTTCGATGAATCCAGTAGAGGGTGTATTTTTCCCGAATATTTTAAATACACCCAACCCTGTTCTGAAAGTTGTAATCCCGATGGCACTAATGAACCAAAATGTAACAAAAGTAACATAGCAGTATCCATTCGTAATTTTCAGAATGTAAAGGCGTTCTGGTGGTGCACAAGGGCCGGGACTGAAGCTGAACTTTTGAATTGTCCAGAAGGAAAAGTTTTCGACGAAACCAAAAGAGGATGTATTTTTCCTGAATATTTAAAATACATCCAACCCTGTTCTGAAAATCGCACATCCGATGGCACTAATGAGCCACAATGTGATGAAAGTAATATAGCAATACCTATTCGTAATTTCCAGAACATTAAGGCTTTCTGGTTGTGCCAAAAGGCCGGAGCTAAACCTGAACTTATTAATTGCCCAGAAAAAGAAGTTTTCGATGAATCCACGAAATTATGTATTTCTCCCGAATATAATGCTCAACCCGTTTCTGGATACTGCAATCCATATGGCACGAATGAACCAAAATGTGATGAAAGTAATGTGGCAATATCCATTCGAAATTTCCATAATTCTAAAACTTTCTGGATGTGCAACAACGCTGGGGCTAAAGCTAAACTTATTGATTGTCCAGAAGATACAATCTTTGACGACTCCAAGAAAATTTGTGTTTCTCCCAAAGATTACATATTTACTGAACCTTGCTCTAAAATTTGCGATCCCAATGGCACTAACGAACCCAAATGTGATGAAAGTAATATAGAGAAAACCTTCCGTAATTTTCAAAACAATCAAACTTTCTGGCAGTGTAGAAAAATTGGAGTTAAAGCTGATCTTATTAATTGTCCAGGAAAACAAGTTTTTGATGAATTTAAGCACAAATGTATTTCTCCCGAATATTTCAAATATACTCAACCCTGTTTTGAAATTTGCAATCCTAACAGCGCCAACAAGCCAAAATGTCATGGTAGTAATGTAGAAAAACCCATTCGTAATTTCCAGAATATTAAGACCTTTTGGTGGTGTGCAAAGGCTGGGGCTAAAGCTGAACTTAAAAATTGTCCAGATGGAACAGTTTTCAATGAATCCAGTAAAGAATGTGTTCCTCTCGAGCATTTTAAATATTCTGAGCCGTGTTCTGAAGCTGCTTAGGCAGAGAATTACGTTTGAGCCAAGAAAATAAATTTAAGTAACAAAATAAATACAATAAATCATAATTTAAAAAGAAGTCTTTAAATTTAGAAAAATCATTACTGATAAAGCTGAACACACATCATTACTAACGCAGTGCAAAGAAAGAGAGGAGGGTTTGTTATGACATATTATTATTTCACAAAAATAGAAAATATTTAAAAAACATCTAAATTTAGACAAAAATGTAAAACTTTCCCAAAACGTTCTTTTCTTATTTTTTACTGAAAATTTTAAAACATGCGATATTGGCGTTATTTTCGTAGAAAATGATGCCTGTTCTCATTCTGTCACTTGTCAAGTCATGTAGATAAAAATGCCTATAGCTGACTAACGAATTAATAATTGAGTGCTTTGGTGAACAAAGTCAGCACCCGCTTGGTGCCAAGATTTTTTATTCTGAATTATTTTTTTTCTCGAAACAGTAATCAGGGGATGACCGCTACTCATGCAATGCATTGCACCAAAACTAGGAAATTATGTTATGGGGAGGAGGAAAGAGGGAGTAGTGCTTGTGGATATTTTATTTGAATTTTTCTACATTGACAGGTGACAGGAAAGATCTCTGGAGAGAGTTCATTCCACATGCGAACCGTTCCACTAGAAAACGAATTTTCCCTGTAATGCGTAGTGCAAGTTAATCGTGCGAGTAACGGGAACATGTCCCCTTATTTCATTAGAGCACTTACCATTGTAGTAATGATAAAACACTAAAATACAATCTACATTGCGGCGATGCTCTATAGAATCAATAGTGTTGGATACCCTACTGAGCCTTTTGGCCATTTCTTGTGCGTGGTCGAGCAATTCCAAAATAATCTTCGGGGCGCCGGCCAATTTTTAGACAGATATAGGTGGTATAAATAGTACGAAGATTGGATGGAGTTAAATGTCTCTTACACCTTTTTAGAAAACCAAGGCACTTGAAAGTCTCTTTAGAAACCTGAAAAATGTGTTAAGTCCATCGAACATTACACTGAGTTTTTATGTCAAGAACATCAAGAGCTAACAATTCCATAGTACTTATATCACTCATAGTAACTGATACAGCATCGTTTCGGAACACACATTTATGCGTAAGCATTCAACATTAAGTCTTACGGGCATTAAAATTGACTCACTCGCTTCATACGACCCATTGTTGCGAGATCGCACCTCCAACTGGTTCCAATTGGTACTAAATTAATACGAATGACAAATGGTACTGTCATCTGCGAAAGTTGGACAAGAATGTCATTTCGAAAAATAAGAAATAGGGTAGGAGAAAGAACAGAGCCTTTCGGTATCCCTAAATTAATCTTGAACTCGTCTGATGAAATCCCATCTATAACAACTCGCATAGTGCGATTCCTGGAATACTCGATATAAATCTGGAGAATTTGTCACCAACACCAAATGCAAAAAGTTTTGACAGAAGTGTATCATTCCACACTCTACCAAACGCCTTGGAAATATCTAAAGCCAAAATATGGGCATGGCTAATATTTTCTTTTAAGCAAGGCGTCCACGCCAACTTTAACGGTTTCGAATAATTGAAACACCAGAATATGCGGCATAAAATTACCTTTAATTCACTTACATTATTATTCTCCATTTCCAACTGTTTCAGAGTTATTCAGAACTTGGGGGCGAAAAAAATATTTTAAATGAAAAGGATGGGGTTGCAAATTGTAAATAACTCGTGCAACAACTTATTTTTTCATATCACCAACTCGGATGGAATATGTCCTTAAAACTAAAGTTTTTTCATTAGTAATTTTTCCCCCGGAAAACATTGGTGCGGTACATGGTGAAAGATTCCACCAAGATATTGTACAGATGGAAAAAAGATATAACGGCAAGTGCTTCAAGAATTAAAGCCGGCCGACCATTGTTTGCGTCGAAAGTTCGTGAATTGCCATGAAACAAAACGCATTTTTCAACAAAATCATCTTTAGTGATGAAGCTCATTTTAAATTGGTTACGTTAACAAACAAAATTTTTCAACAGAGTTGATCGCTTTTTATATAAAAACAGTACATAAATTTTTCTTTGGAAATTATAAAAATAATTGTTTACAATTTTACAAAATTAAAAAATATTGTTTTTTTTTTATTTACATTTGTGAAACAATCAAAATTTGGCTTAAAAAACTTTAACACTTGTTTCAATATTTGACAAAAACAGAGAGAACAGAATAAGAACACACTTTTAAAGGTGAAACTATTATTTTGTCATAATTTTGAACTGCTGTAAATGAAAGTCTTCTAAATAAATTCCGGTGTCATATCGCAGTATTATTGTAAATTATTGTAAATTAAATCGAGAAATTACGAAATATCTGAACTGTTCAGATGGCGCTGCCTTGCTGATACAAAAGGTCACTGATGTCAGTTCTAGGCAATTGTGACCACAAAAAATTAGTTATAGTGGTTTTGCAGTTTAAGGAATCCACAGTGATGGCGTTTCCTTGCTCATTTACGAAAAGATAGGGGTAGGTGGATTTTGTGAAGCCCATATGTGACATGTTTGTTTGTTTACAATACATAATCTAAAGATGATTTTGTTAAAAATTGATTGTTTTTTTCCGTTTTTCAAACAGACAATTAACAAACCTTCAACGCAAACAATGGTCTTCAACGAGAGAGGTTTTATATGCGTGAAGATCTTTATGGAAAATCTGCGAAAAGTGTTTTTAGAATTCCATTTAATTGCGAACGTCGTCGAGTTGATGTTGCAGGTTCGTTCTTAAAAATTTGCTGTACAGAGGCTATGCTTGCATCTCTATGGTCTATTGCTAACAATAGACTTATTGTTTTTCTTAGAAGAGAAGTGGCCGTAATGATGCAAACATGTACATGATGTACGGCAAAGTGTTAGGAATATTTTTCAAAAATGAGCTAGGAAACGCCGTCACCGTGAATTTTCTGATGTCAAATTTAGCCAATTGTGGCCAAAAAAAATTGGGTATCACGGTTTGGTAGCGCAAAAAATTAACGGTGACTGCCTTTCCCTAGTCTTTTTAAATAAAGTTAGGCATCGATGTGCCGCCTAACTACGAACTGCACTATACGGTCACTTTCGTGGGCTATTTGCGAAGTTTGTGAACCTCATATGTGACAGTTTTGTTTGCTTACATAACTGGCTAATTTAACATGAGTTTCATCACAGTACATACATTTTCCTTTGGAAATTATAAAAATAATTGTTTACAATTCTACAAAATTTCAAAATAATATTTTTATTTATTTATAATTGCGAAATAATCAAAATTTAACTTAAAATACTTTAACACTTGTTTTAATATTTGACAAAAACAGAAAGAATAAGAACACATTTTTAAAGAAGAAGAAGAACACACTTTTGAACTGCTGTAAATAAATTCCGGTGTCATAGCGTATCATGATTACAAATTAACGAGTACCTTATTTTCATCGAGTATCATGCTGCCTCAGCCTATCTTATGACTTTGGTGATTTGAAACTGTCGAAGACACAAGGCGTTGACATCGTCAAATCGAGAAATTACGAGATAAGGAAAATTCTCATGCAATAACTGCACTGTTTGGGTGGCGGTGAAGCTTGTAACATCGTCTTGATGAAACCAAAGGTCCATGATGTTAAGATTAGCCAATTGTGGCCACAAAAAATTGAATGCCGTGGTTTGGTAGCATAGAGAATTCATGGTAATGGTGTTTCCTTCCGCATTATCAAAAAAATATGGGCCTGATCATAAACCACACCCTGCGGTTACTTTCTTTAAGGGTAGTGTAGTTATCGAGAGCTGTGTGTGGATTTTGTGACCCTCATATGCAAAAATTTTGTTTCTTTACAATACATAACCCCATAACTGAAAAAGTGTTTTTGTTCAGTTTTTTAAATAGACAATTCAAATAATTATTGAACGAGTTGGACTTATAAGCGTGAATATAAAGGCAAAGTGCCTATAGAGATGCCGAATTATTGCGAACGTCCAGACTCATTTTCAACATTTTTCTATACATTACGAGGAAAAGCTGCACGAATTTTACGAAGTAATACAGCGAAATTTTCACCATTTTGAGACTAAATTTTCACAGCTTGCTGTGATATTTCTTTATGCTTTAAATTTCGAATTTTTTTACTAAACAAATGTCAAAGGATAAAAGCTCAATTCTTGACATATAATCACTTGACTGACAATTCATTTCCTAAACTCAAACTTGTCAATTTATTACAAAGGCTCCCTCTCTTGTGATCATGTGAAGACACAAAAGTTGATACAGTCGATTTTAGGCGTTAAAGTTATAAAGTTGTCATTGTGTATTTTTGTGTATAAATGCGAATAGTCGTCTATATAAATTGTGTTACATAATTAAATTCTAAATGTTGTGTGTAATACGAAATAATAAACTAAACGTAACAATATTAATACTTTGACGTAGAATTTTAAAGCAAAAATAAGAAGCCTAGACAAGCGATACTACCTAGTGCTCCAAAACTAATTTTCCTTCACTTTATTTCCCTTAATCACTAGAAAGAGTAAAACATATCCAAAGTTTACGTTTCGTTTCGGTTCATTTGGTTTATTCTCGTACTCTGGTTTGAGTGCTTTCATACCTAAAAAACAAAAATAAATAGAATATTTATGTAAGTGTTTTAGCACTAATTTTGGTAGTTGGCAGTTTCTGTTTATAAATAATCACAAATTCATTTGAATTTCATAAAGTATTTACTATTGCTAACAGACAGACAACATATTAATTAATTTTATAAAAATGAAATCTAGTAAGTTCTTTAAAGGTTAGATATACCATTTTTATAAAATTTTCGTTAAAATAGTAAAGTCAGAAATTATTGTATTCTCTTTTTTTTAACTTTGTTTTTGTCTAAAAACAATTAATTTGAAGAAATAAAATAAAGGAAAAAATTTTAAAACTCTGATTTTAGGTTAGGATAAAATGATAAATGTCAAGAATTGAGCTGTTATCTCTTGATATTTTTTTAGTAAAAATTTGGAAAAGAATTAAGCAAAGAATTTTAATTGCACTTTCTCATTGCGCAAAATTTAAACTCCATCTGCGACTCCAGTTCGTAATTTAATCTGTTGACAACAGGCTAAAATAACATGGTCGTAGTGGCCGTAATGATCCAAACATAGAGGCTGTAAGAATGAGTCTGGAACATCAACTCGCAGACGTTCGCTACAAGAATGAAAGTCGTTGAAGAATGAAAGTCGTCCGACCACTATTTGCGTCAAACTTTTGTGAATTGGCTGTTTGAAACAATGAACGCAATCAACGCATTTTTCAAGAAAGTCGTGTTTAGTGATCAGTCTCATTTTCCATTTTGCGGTTTAATAAACAAAAATATTTTTCGCATATAGAATACACAAAAACGAATTACCATTAAATCGAAAAAAGTGACCGTTTGGTAGGGTTTGTGGTTGGGAAACATCATCGAAGCGATGTTTTTTTCGAAAATGAGCAAGGTCACGCCGCACAGTGTTGTGAGCGTGGCCATATATAGAAAAAAAATTTTATAAAATACACTTTTACTAATAAGCGTAAAAAATCAGATTAAAATAATAATTTTTTCTAAAGATATGGCTCTTCAAAAATGTGGTTTGAAATAGCTGCAATTTTGTGTAAAAAAAAGGAGTAAAAATGAGCATGAACTTCAAGGGGTTGGTTGAATAATTGAATTTAGTTGGCAAGTAAACAAAATTTATACTAGATTAGTTGTTGTATTATGTTTTAAGTATATAAACGGTATTTTTTATTTACATATGTCGATAACAGTGTATGCATCATTATTAGAATGATATTAATAAAACAAGAAAAAACTTGTTGTGATAAGCAAACATATAATAGTGAAGAAAAAAATGTTCAAGTGTTACCGGGATATTTTTTCTTACATTTTATGACAAAAAGTATGTTAATTTATAAAAATAAAAATTTTGCTGCGCTTAAGTGCGCCAATTTAAATAATTGTTATTTTCTTAGTGCCGGCTCAAATGAAAATGTGAGACTTTTTTAATTCTTAGATTGAGTTAAAGGAAAACAAGGATGTAGTTAAAAAATTATTAGAAATTGTAGGAGTTCGAATAGGAAGCGAAAGACGTTCAAAAAATATATAACTTAAATTCAGAATAAGATCGGATGTGGTCCGATTACAACCAAAAAGCGACCGGTTCGAGTGTAATTTCTGTGATTGGCTAAATACCGATTTGCCAAAACACGGAAAAAGTTTGAGCGATGTTTGTATTTTTTTAAATCAGTTACTGTATTGTATTTTTCGGTTTTGCTTTCTAGAATCCTAGTACTAGCCATGTTCGTGGTAGACCTTCTGAGTGTCCTTTGAGTGTTTACTTCACGTTGGGTATAAGCTCCCATAAAAGATGTAACTATATTACTTTAGGAAAACATGAGTCCCAAAATGTGGAAGATTATAATATAGAAGATATATCTTTTGAAACTGTATCACTGCATAGTGAAGATATGTATAGTTTAAGCAAATCGTAAAGTTATAATAAATCTGATAATTATTTTTAGATATTTATGAAATAAAAATCTATGATTTTTTTTACAAAATTTAAATTTATTGTTTCATTACAGTATTCCACTCCAAATTTAATATCATAAAATATATTACTTAATAAGTAAGTTATATTTACATATTTTGTAATTTAAAACCAATTCCTAAAATCTCGAATATATTCTACATAGATACATATGTATGTATGTACTTAAGTTGAAGGATATATGAAGATGAGGGCGTCCATTCATCTAATTGTAAAAATATGTGCGTGGTCTCGGAATTAATTTAAAAAAATTTATTTAACTTTTAATATGTTCTTAATTTTTTGAAAAAATATATTTTTAATCCTAACGTGGGTCTTATCTGAATTGAATCAAATCTGGTCAAATCATTGAAAATATCACATTCAATTACTGTAAACATAATTTCATAAAGTTAGTATTTTTTCCAACTTTTATGACACTTTTAAATATCAGGATATACGGGAAGCGCAGGAATCCTTGCAACGATTTTTTTTTTAATTTTAAATTTTGTTAATTTTTGCCAACCTAAATATATGTGCCAAATTTCAGCTCTTTACAATAAGTTTTGCTATTTATGGCCACTCGTTATATGAAGTCACGACACTGTGCGCCGCACACTGGGGACTTTTGTATGGACGTGAGGAAAAAAATATATTTGTTGAAAAATGTAGCGATTTCATCACAAATTTACTTTTATTTATATATTAATGCACAAAAGTAATCAAAATAAAGAAAGTTAGAGAAATGTAGATCGTTACTTACAATGTTTCTTACATAACAAACAAAAAAATTTAAATGTTTTTTTGTTAATTTTTAATTTATTATTTATTTTAAATCTATTTTTAATTTATTATTTTAAAAGAGCCTTGACTTCGTCGCTTATAACACTATGCTTTTTCTGGCTAAATGAAGGCATCAAATGTGAAATCATGGGATATGATGTTACGATAATTCGGTGCGTAATATCTTATTCGTTCGTGGCAATTCGACTGCTTTTTCTGAAGTGTCCAAGGGAGATATTTTTATAGTCTTTTGTACGACATTCCTGAGCCTCTTCGGATAGTAGACCTACAGGAAAAATACACTTTTCAATTATATCCTTGCCATGAGTCAGAATTTTGGGAAGTGTAGGTGGGGGATATTATACCACGCGTATAGTGTAACAAACTCTTTTGCCGTCTCCAAACAAAAATCACCAAATTGTTTTGGATCTACTACCTCGGCGATTGTTATAGTTTCGAGAATTATTGAAAACATCTTGATTATTATGTTTTCATTTAGACCCGTGATTTTGGATATCAATGCAGATTCGTAAAGAATCTTCATGATGTATTTCTTGAATTTGTCGTACCACAACCTTACTTTACGGGTTGATAACCTGTATTTCAATTTTCTCTCTAAGTTTACGGTTTTCAAACATTTTTGGGCTTATTTTGTGGACTATCCCACGTTTAAATTCAATATTATAAGCCACATGCAAAAGACATTCCATCAGCTTAATACGCGCACGAAGTGGTAACATACCAAATTGCTTGTTCATTTACGGGAATAGCTTGAACTATTTCGGATGTTGTGGCTCCACAAATGAGACAAGAAGATGCAACTGGTGTTTCTGTTAGTGATTGTGCTGTCTTGCCATCATCATTGTAAAATATAATTCATGTTTTACTCTAAAGTTGCGATTATTCACTGTTGACTCAAATTCTTTTAGTTGAGATATCTTCTCATCGACTCTTCTCCTTAACTTGAGGTGTCTCTTTAACGTATGCACACTGTAGTGTTCTACAGTACTGTATGGAAGAAGGTTAATTGTTGTTCCATACTAATTTATTTATGTCATCACTTAATGATATTTTAAAAAATTTGTGCATATCTCGAGAAAATTTTTTAAATTCATACCTTTACTTAATTGTGCATAAAAGCGAAGCGCGTTCATCGATTTTCATGAGTTATGTCTCATTTTGTAATAGGTTATATGACTTTACTTGAAAGTAATAGGAATTGACAATTTGTTTACCGTTTTGGATTTTTTATGAATTAAAAAAAAAAAAACTTAACTCTTTACGCAAAAAATATGTTTTTTTCTTCATACATTTATTTATAACTTCGAAACTGTTGCTTATGTAGCAAAAAGTTATATAAACAGATGAAAGAACTTATAATTCTTGATTTTTCTAAATTTGTTTAAGTAACATCCGACGAGTGGTTTTTGAGTTATGTTAAACAAAAGGGCCTTATCACAATTGAGTTGCGAATCAATCAGCTGAAAAATGTTGTATTGTGTAATGCAACAAATTATTAGGTGGCACCTGGTGGCACTTGAAATTGATTAAAAATGTAAAAAGAGATATGAGGCAATATATTAGCGGTGATTTCCAACTGCAGGAAAGTAAAGCTAAAATTGCAGGTCCAAATGTTTGGAGAAAAACGGGATTTTTTTTAATATATTCATAAAAATAAGCAAACAAAAAAAACTTAAGTCTCTGCCGAGTTTATTTTTTAAATTTTAGTATACTGAAATATCCTACTTTAAATAGAAAATAAAAAGAAAAACGTTAGCTCACATAATAAAATAATATTTGTTTTGAAATTCTTAGGTATAAATTAAGTTGGTTCAGTAAAACATACAAGTACTGAACTTGAGACGGCTATAAAAAAACTAGCAGTCAGATCGGAGTAATTTTTTTTTAATTTTATTGTACCATTTAGTCTAAAATTTCAAAAAAAAAAAATTGAATATTGCATGAATAGTATGTTAACAATTTGACTTTTTTCCGCGAAATCCCCAGTGTGCGCCGTCACCGTGAATTTTTTGTGTTACCAAAGCCATGAAACTAATTTTTTGTTGCCACAATTGGCTAATGTTGACATCGGTGACGTTTGGTTTCAGCAAGATAGGACCTCAAGCCACACGTCATTTACACAATTCAGTTATTGTATGATAAATGTGCCGTCTGACAACAATTCGCACTATACAGTGACTTTCGGGGACTATTTGCGATTTCGTGAGCCCCATATATGACAATTTTGTTTCGTTACATAACCGCCTAATTTATAATGAATCTAATCACTAAAGATTAAAAATGCGTTGTTTTAGTTCAGCTTTTGAAATAACCAATTCTAAAACGTTCGATGTAAACAATGGTCGGCTGGTTTTATTTCTTGTACGAGATGAACTTTATAAACACGGATATGGAGATCTTAATGCAAAATGTTGCGCGAGGTGCATATAGTGATGCTCAATTGTTGCGAAGTCTAGACTTATTCTCAACACTTTGCTTTACAGCGCCAATATTTGCATCATTACTGTCACCATAAGTATATTTTCAGCGACAATACGGTGAGCCTTCAATTATGCACAGGGTTCTCGGAAGGAGCCTGAAAAGCTGCTCGAATTCTACAAAGTGATATAGTGAAATTTTCACCACTTTGATAGCAAATTTTGACAATTAAAATTCTTTGGTCAAGCAAGAATCGTTCCGTGCTTGAAATTTCCCACTTTAATACTAAATAAATATGAAAGAATGGCAGCTCAGTTCATGACACTTAATCATTTTGCAGAACTTCCTAGCCTTAAATTTGCCTTCAGTTACGCAGATGAATGCTTTAAATTCTATTTATTTATTTTTCAATTTATTTCATAATATTTAATTTTAGTAATAAACTAAACGTTAAAAAAATAACATTTTTGACTAACAATTCCATGATGCTTTTATTTATATCATTATTAGACCGAAAAGCCGAGCAATCTTACTTAAGTTAAGAAATGAGACTGATTATTGAAAGTCTTTTTATTCAAACAAAATTTCAGTTTTATATCGTCACCCTCAAAAAACATACTTCTGAAGCCACACAACGCTGGAGACGGTTCTTCCACTCCTCATAGCAGTGTTCGAACTCCAATACTGGAATGGCCTTCAGCTGGTCGGTTACAGTAATTTTAATATTTTTGATTGTCCAAAAATGAGTTCCCTTGAGTTGATTTTCCAACTTTGGGAAGAGGAAAAAATCACATGGAGTTAAGTCAGGTAAATGTTAAGGCTGAAAAGCCAAAAGAATGTTTTTACTGGCCAAAAACTCGTTTATTGAAATTGCTGTGCGACAAGAAACATTATCGTATCCAGCTGTTCTTGATGTGTGTGCGCACATAAATGAATCTTTTTCGAAGTTTTTCAAGAACCTCCCTGTAAAAGTGTTGATTTACTGTTTGGTCTTGAGGTATGAGTACATACTTTTTGTGAACGACCCGTGGATGTCGAAAAAAAATATTTCATTTGATCTTTGAATTTGCCATCCTTGATATTTTGGTTATTGGTGAGGTTGAAGTGTACCACTCCATGCGCTGGCACTTAGTTTATGGGTCGTATTCAAACACCCAAGATTTGTCAATGTAATGTAATGACACGATAGTTTCTCTATCTATTGGGGTCATTTTAAATTGAATGCATAAAATCAATAGACCTTTCCTTCCTGACTTCCTTTTAGTCTTGCGAAAGGTTTTTTGGAGCGATTTTTCTGCAGATTTTTTTCATTTCTCATTGGTCTACGTTTGATATACGTTGGTGTGAATCAAATTTAACTTATCCTCGGGCATTCTGACTGTCAATCGACGATCCGAACGCACAAGATTCCAGATTATGTCGACATTTTCATAGTTTCTTGAAGATGAGGGCCTTTCGCTTCGGGGTTCATATTCAAATAATTCTCTACCTTAAACCATCGAAAAACCTGGGCTCTTAAGAAAACACTATCTCCGTAGGTCTGCTAAAACTTAGCAAAAGTTTCCGTTGCACTGTGCCAAAAGCCTGAAGCAGCGTTTGATAGCAAAACTGATGTCACTCTATTTTAGAACACAACAGAAAAAACTGTTTCCCAAAAAAATTTTTTGCTGACAGACCTCGTATGTCCTAATAGCTAGATATTTAAAACTTTTTGATATGCTTAATTCAATCATAGTAATTAGTTTCGAAGTATTTTAAAACATAAATGTAGCAGTCCAACCGGTAGTTGGTGAAAACAGTGATAAAAACATGCCCTTGAATATTATGTCCAACTCGGACGGACGATGATGGAGACTTAGACTTAAATATGCCCAATTTACGAAGAAAACAAGTTCATTATAAACATGAAAGAGATATTCCTTACGGTATACCGCGATATAAACGTGTTAATATATAGAACAAGTGATACCAATCCACCTTAAGCAAAATGATTCGTATGGCCATTAAATTATTAATGCAGCCAACCTGACAAAAAGAATGATGGAGAAGTTCTCAGAATTTATCGTTTGAAAATTATGCACCAAACGAGGGTTATATAAAAGAAATTTGTTTTTAAGTAAACTCTACCAGTCAATAAATAAAAGAACATGAAAGTAAAAATATTTTTGTTTAAAATGTATTGTTACGCTTGTACCTTTTATAAACGTTTTGTTGTTGCTG
This sequence comes from Trichopoda pennipes, assembly GCA_030448955.1. NCBI lineage: Eukaryota > Metazoa > Arthropoda > Insecta > Diptera > Tachinidae > Trichopoda > Trichopoda pennipes. The sequence goes on from JASKUP010000042.1 coordinate 10,727,375, forward strand.
AGTTCTTTATTGCAAAATAAATAACACCAGACTTTAGAGTTTTTAATATAATTACAAGTTTATTTACTTTAACCACACAAAAAGTTGACACTACAGAACAATTTACTAACTAACTATCTACTCAGACGCTGCCCTTTTATATTTGTCCACTGAAAGTCTAGAAAAATTAAGAATCTTCTACTCCCTTTGTATCACATTTTGTTGTTTTTATGTTATTCATTCAGTGTATAGGTGCCTGTAGGTCTGTATGTCCTTTTGTGTTTCTTTTTATGCTGATAAAGATTCTTCCTGGAATTTATTTTAAGATAGTTGTTGTTGTCTTGTGTACATAAGTTTTCTTAGAAAACTACGCAGTTAGTAAACAGCGTTAGTTAGTAAACAATGTAAACAGCATACCCGATTGTTGTTGTTTTGCGTGCATAAAACTTGTTGTTGCCTAGCGTGAATAAGTTTTCTTAGCAAGCATACTCAGTTGTTTACTTTATTACTTAATTACTTTCTTTTAAAACTTCAGCAAGACGCAGCCGTAACAATATAAAAAAAAATTGTAAACAATTTAATGTCAATGTCAATCGGTTACTTGCTTAGTTAATAAGATTTTTATATAAATAGTGTAAAATTATTTGAAATTTCATTAAATTTTAGAATCTCTCTAATGGAAAACGTATCGCATAATTCAGAAATGAAATTTTGTAAGTTTTTTCAAGGAAGATACATTCGTAAATAAATAATTTATTTGTAGTATTTTTTTTTTACCCTTCTCGAATTGGCTGTTGACTACAATCGTAATGGCACCAATGAGCCAAAATATGATGAAAGTAATGTACCAAAATACATTCGTAATTTCTAGAATATAAAGGTTTTTTGGTGGTGCATAACAGGTGGGACTAAAGCTGAACTTATTAATTGCTCAGAGGGAAGGGGTTTCGACGAATCCAAAGGAGAATGTGTTCTTAAATACACTCAACCCTGTTCTGAAAATCGTTCTCCTGATGACACTAACAAAACAAAATGTGATGAAAGTAATGTAGCAAAATCGTTTCGTTATTTCCAGAATAATCGCACTTTCTGGTTTTGTACAAAGGCTGTAGCTAAAGCTGATGAAAGAGAATATATTTCGCTTAAATAGAAAGTTCCAATTCGGCTTACAAAATAAATTTAAATAACGAAATAATATCAAATAATAATTCAAAAATGGTTTAAAGTTTTTATAAAGTAAAATCATTATTGATTAAGTTAAAATAATAAAATTATCTTAATTTGAAATAACTAAAGCTTTTATTAATTCAGCAATAAAGCAATTTTAAATTAAAATTATTTGTTTAAAGTTTTAATACTTTTCCAATTTAACATATTTTGTTTTTATTTTTTAAATATTGTTATTGCTTAGTTTAAGTTTTAAAGGAAAAGAGTAAATGAAGTGATCTATTGTGTCTACAAATTACATAGTTTCTAAAAAATCTTATGAACACAAGAAGCAATGACATGCCTACTTCAAATTAAAAAAACACACACACATACAGCTAAACAGGCGTGTATACTGAATAACGATAGCAATAACTGAGCGAGAACTGCTCCATCAAATTTTTCAATCACTTTTTTTTTGGTAAAATGGCGGTTAATCACATTACGTATTTTGAGTTAAGGCTGAAATCGATTCAATTGGCTTCGTATAGACTCTGTCCTTAACATAGTTCCATAAAAAACAATCCAGTGGTGTTAAATCACACGATCTGGCTGGCCACTTAGCCTCATCTTCGAAAAAAACTGGCCCAATCACGCCTCTAGACCACATATCGCACCATACAGTGACACGTTGTTCAGAAGCCCAAATGGGGCAATTTTGCTTGTTGCCATACCCTGACAAGTGAAAATGAGCTTCGTTTGAATGAATTGAGCGAATTCAGGCGATGTGAATGTTCGGTCGGCTTCAATACCTGCAGCAGTTGAGCCTTGCAGGGCTTCAAAATTAATGCCTTACACAAAATTCGCCATGTGGTGGTTTTGTGTAACCTCAATTGTTGAGAACTTCGAGGAATTGACAAATTCGGATCTGCTTCAATACTGTAGCTCACTGCCATGTTTTCAGTTGAACGATGCGGTCGAACACGAGTTGGTGTTCGTACTTTTTGTATCGAGCTTGCAGCCTCAAATTTAACTACCAAAATGTCTCAGAAGGACGATTATGTTGCCCGAAAATATCACGAATTTTACGAAATGTACCTTTAACTCATAGTGGCTTTTAATTATTTTAACAATTTCCAATGCAGCTACTACGAATACGTCAAAAAACTAAATATCAAAACTATCATGTTGTTGGTGTTGCCACAATCGAATTTTTCTTGATGCAAAATGCAGTATAAGCACCATCTATTGGGCAATAAAAATTAGTTGTAAACATCCTCGACTCAAAACATGAAAATAATAAAGCAGCTTTTAGGCGTTAAAATAAAAAGTTACTTTCGTGTATTTTAAGTAAGTAAACAAATCGTGTAGTTTAATTTGAATCTCTTAAGTGTTGTGTAAAATATGTAAAATTATTTTGCATTAAAAGAGCTTAATATAACAAAACGTTGATTAAAGGTGTGAACGTAACAAATGGTGTTAGAAATAAAACTGTAAAGGAAACAAAATTTTAATTATAATAAGGTGTGACGAATTAAAAGTTAAGCAGCTAAGAGAGGAGCTAAATGAATTGGAACTGCCGATGGCGGGCAATAATGCAGAATTGCAACAGAGATTAATCGGCGTGATATTGACATTAGGAGACTCGAATTCGAAAAAAAAGAGGAGATTGAGGTGTGTACCCCAGTGGATTCACAGTGGAAGAAAATATTCAGAAGCTGCAAGATATCTCTGTAGCCAACAATGCTAAAATTAATGCCACAAACACAGAACTTCTAGATAAAATTGGTGCAATGCAAGACAGTTTTAGAGCAAGCGGGTAAAAGTCTGGCATAGAGAACAAAATGAAGGCAGAATTGCATTAATTTGAAACGCAAATGGGCGATCTTCATATTCCAGAGGGACCGGTAGAGCGAGAGGTTGCCAGGTGGTTGCAGAAATAAGTACGAAGACAAAATGGGGGTCTTATAAATTAGGTACGCTGGCGAGCACGAGAGAAAACTCTATAAAATGGAATTAAGAGACAAGGTACTGGAGGCAAATGAGTCGCTGCAACACTTTCCATTACAAATCAACGTTTGGTGTAGCTGACTTATACAGGATCAGCTTTAGATTGTCAAATTTGTGAATGGCATCCAGATGTTAAATATGCGCTTTGTGCAACGGAGAAATAATCCTTCGCGGAATCTATCTGACACGCAAAAGCCATCCCAAAGCCACAAGTCTAAGAGGCGTGACGTCTTGAGGCTTATATGCCAAAAAGGCAGCGACAAAAGAAGCAAAATAAAAAAGATGATAATTTAATAATATCATTTATATCGGTGTAGACTTCATGATAGCTCACGGTATTGATCTGCGCATGGGACAACAACCTCTGCCTGTTGGTTATGTTTCCGTTGAACGCAGGAAATTACCGTCTCCGGCGGAAACTATAGCGTAGTGGCAGAACCAAAATATGTAATAGAAAATAGTATAACATCCTCGTAAATAGCTGCGACGATGGGGAACTCCCTGTGAGAATATTAATTCTGCCCAGCACGGAGCATTAACAGAAATTTTGAAATCAGTCGATGTGAGCAGCAGGAGCCATAAGTAATTGTGCGGCGAATTCTGTTCGTTAACGTGATTTATTAGCAGAAAAGGTAGAAAATTCAGTGGCAGCACTGACATCTCCCAGCAGAAACACATAATTGCTGGCAAAACGAGGCCTTCCAAAGGGATATAGGTAGAAGAACTGGTCAACAAAATGGAGTGGAACGGGCTGATTGAGCCATCTTCGATTCCGTGGAGCGTGTTGATAGTTCTAATAAAGAAGAAAGACAACAAGCAGCACCACACTTTGCGTAAACTACAGGAACTATAGACAGTCCGCTATCCAGAATTGAAAATACCTTAGACACGTGGTCGAAACGAAATGGTTTTCTATCTTGGACTTACAGAGTGGTTACTGGCAAGTAGAGATATGGACATGGAGGCTACGGCTTGTGGCAGTTCACGGTGATTCTGTTAGGGCTTTGCAACACTCCAGCCACTTTTGAGCGTTTAGTGGAACGTGTGCTTAAGGTGCTTAATTAAAAGACCTGTTTGGTGTATCTGCATGACAAAGTCGTGAGAGGGCAAGAATTTTGACGAACATTACAAAGTCTTGAATAAATTATTTAAGCGTATAGCGGCTGCGGGACTAAAATTGAGTGCCCCAAATGGTGCTTGTTTGAAAAAAAGGTAAAATACTTGGGGCATCGTGTAACAGCAGAGGGCGTATCAACTAATGAAGATAAGGTATTAATAGTGAAAAATTGGCCTCGCTCATAAAATTTTCATGGGCTGCGTATTTGCCTGGGGCTTTGCACATACTACAGGAGATTCGTGCCGAACTTTGCTCAAGTGGTGGCAAAACCTAATTGTGCTCAGTGGAATAGCCTAAAAGTTGTGGATAGCTGTTTATATTGAAATTGGGAAAGTACAGATGGCAAAACTGCAGCGGACTTAATTGTCGTGCCAACTCTAAGAATAAGAGTCGTAATAAAGCAGTTCCATAATAGTCCCAGCGGCGGTCGTCTATTGTAATAAAAACTCTGGAATACATAAAACAGCGATTTTTCTGCGTACGTAGCACACAATCTGTAGCGGCCAAGAAATGAACAAATATAACGGTAATTAAAATGAATATTTTGCTTTGCCAGACATTCAGTGTAACCACAATTTTTGAAATTTTTTAAATTATATTTAAAGTGCACCGTGCTGCAAAATTTTTGTCTATGTTTTTACAACAAAATTTTCTTGTCTGCTAAATGCTTAATTAATTATGACATTTAGAAAAATTGATAAAAATCTAACAAAAATTTGCGCGGCTTTCAATGGAAGCCGGCATTTCCTGGAAATTCCCCTTTTTGTACAACTCTGTTAAAAGTTACCCATTTTCTCAGAGTTTGCTGTCTTCTCCTACGTGGTAAAGCAGACTATTGATAATGCAGTGACAAAATTTTAGAGAACAGTGTGTAATAGCAGGAGCATTAGAAGGTAAAACTTTCAATTAAATTAAATAAATAAAACTTAAATATTGACAAAAAAATTAAAAAGTGCTTTTTTAATATTGTTTGTGCTTCTTTGTTCGAATATTGCAATATGTGGAAGTTTTTTTGTTTCTGTTTTTAGGAAGTGCAGAATTTTAAATAATTTAAAATTTCTCATAAATTTTTAAGTTTTTTAAGTTATTTATTATTACTTTTATTTTTATTCGACCTTTTTTAATTTAATTAAATATGCACTAATCTTTTAAACGGTCTTTTAAATAATTTAACGATTTTATTTTTTCGATATTTCGCTTTCCTGTGGAAAGCTTCTTCAGGAAATTATTTTTTTATATTTTACAAAAACAAAAAATTATAACAATTTGAAAAGAAAAATTTTTGAAAACATTTGACAAAACATATAAAAAAATTTTCTTCATACATACAAACATACAGAAATTAAAATTTCAAATATTTAAACATACAAAAACAAGGAAACGGAAATTAAATAACAAATTCTTTTTTATGAAATAATTATAACAAATGATGTGTCTTTTGTATTAAGTACCTATAATTCTGCGCTAAATTGTCTGTGTCTGTTTTGAAATGTATTCTCCTTACATTTGGTACATTAACAATTTCTAACATTTCTAACATATAACGTCTCTTGAGTTTTTTTCTATATCTAATATTGATGTTTCATCAAACTTTGGATAATGATTATATTTCCTACAATGTGAAGATAAGGATGTCTTCTGTGTTGAAATATTCATATATTTTTGGTCACATCTATGACCAGCTAATCTTGTTTTAAGTTTATTCTTTGTTGCCCCAATATAAACTTTGTCACAGTTCACCTGGTCATTTCCTCCACATGGAATCCTGTAAACTACATCAGATATTTCCATTTTTCCTATTTTATTCTTCATATTGCTAAATAATTTATTTAATGTGTTATATGTTTTGTGTGCAGTTTTATATCTATCAATGTCATATATTTTAGACTTTCTTAATCTTTCTGATATTCCAGGAACATAAGTTAATGAAAGAAAGTCTAAAATATATGACATTGCTTGTTGACAAACCCCGATAAGTGAAAATGGGCTTTGTCTAATAATAATGATTTTTTCAGAAAAACAAACTTCAATGCACCAGTTTAATCTTGTAAGGCTTCAAAGTCAAATCTTTACGCAAAATTCCCCATGTGCTTGTTTTTGGATAGCTCCAATTGTTGAGAACTTCGAGGAATTGACTAATTTGGATCTGCTTGAACACTTTCGCTCACGGCTGCAAAGTTCTCAGTTGAACGACCCGGTTGAAAACGCGTTGGTGTTTGCACATTTTATATCGAGCCTGTCGACTCAATTTTAACTACCAAATTCTTAATAACAGTTTCAGAAGGACGATTATCAGGCCTGTTCTGACAATCACATTTCATGAAAGTGATTTGAAAGCACAAGAAATGTGTTCTGTGCACAAAATTTTGTGCTTTTAAAACGTTCACGTTAGCCACTTGCAATTTGAAATCACTGGGGTAATTTTGCTACTATCACAATGAAAACTGTAAAATAAATTACTGAAATAATTCAACCAATATGTTTTCTTATTAATTTTGTTATGTAATTACTTTTTATTGAAAACAAACACTTTAAAATTTAGAAAATTATAAGGGCACCTTTTTTACTGAAAATTTGTTATTTGCTTTTGTGTTTTCCATTGTGATTTCAATTTTTTTGTTTGCTCTCAGCTGTTTAAAGTTTTTCGAAAATACATAGAAGGTTGCCATTGGAATTTCTTTTATGGCTGCTTAAAATATTATATGAAATATGAGTTTATTATTAATCAGTGCCAGCAAAAAATGTTAAATTATCGTTAAATTATAATATAATTTATTAAATAATAATAAGCTTTTTGCATAAATTCACAAAAAAAAGTACAACCAAGTTTAAGCAAGTGGCATTCAAAACCTATTTTGTACTGTGGCAACTTTACTGGTTTGTTTTCTTTTTGCCAACAGACGTTAAGTTTTAAAGTTATTAAATTTTCTCGGACCACATAAAAATCAGAGCCAACTCGATATTTTCTTGGCATTTATGGAACAGCACTCTGATTTGGCAAAAGGCTTTGTACATGGCGACAAAGTTTATTTTGAACAGTTGTGGATGGAACTCCCAAATGAACTGAATGCTTCGGGACCACAAGCCAAAACAGTGCAACCCTGGAAAAAAGTACATGCATACATTCATGTGTGTATATTTACATAAAAATTAATTTTAATAATCGTTTTTTTTTTGCGTTCAATTAAAGACAACACAAAAGCTCCAGGCATTTTATTTTCTTTTTTATGTTTGCACAACAGAAATTTAAAGAAAAAATTGTCAAGTAGATCAGCTGTTTTCTTGTGCTTTCAGGAAAGTAAAATCACTTCGAAAACTACAAAAACAGTGTGATTCACAGAACAGCATAAAAACACAAGTGTGATTTTAAAACTGCATGTGATTTGAAACTAAGTGAATTCCAGAACATGCCTGTATGTTGCTTTTTTTACTTCCATTAATTTGATTTAAAAACGAAATAACACGCGAAGAGTGTAGAAAAGAAGTTAAAGATACGATACTTAGAGAAAGATGAATAATAACTGGGAAAACTAAATTTTACTGTTTTTCACTGATTTCTTAATTTTTGTTACCTTTTTTATTTTAATTCTCCTATTAGCTGTGTTCCCGTACTTTTTGGGTAAAGTTCGGGCAAATGAGGGTAATGAAAAAATACTCTCAATTAGAGACTAAAACGTTTAAAAGTATGGGAACACTAAAAACCAAATTTTTAGCCCAAAATAAAATGTCAAAACTTTTGACGCTTCAAAGTAAACAAATTAATGTGAAGAACTAACTGCGACAATTTACCCATTTAGTAATAAAAATTTGGAAAATGGAAAACGAAAATTTAACCATAAGCTGTTCACCAGGCACCTACAACCGAGTGAAAAATGGTAAGTAATATAAATAAATTATCAGGAGAGATTCATTTCTTTTTCATATTCTGCAGATAAGGACTATATGCTACAAGTGACTCACGACGTTTTAGCGGAGCAAGGCTGCTCTTATAGCCAAGTCACATTTACCCAGACAGCGCATTCAGAAAGTGGTAAGCGTTAAATTTTTAAAATCGTCTAAACAATTATTTAATTTTTAAATTTTCCTTAGATGTACTGGAGCAAACTGAAAAGAAAAATGCCTGGCAAGAATATATTTTTGTTCCAATTACAGACAGCCCAAATGGTAAGTTGAAAAAAACTCAATATTTTACAGGAAAATATAACCCTGAAATTCAACTGACATGAAAACTTACTTCAGAGAACAAACTTAATTGGAACGACGCACCAACAAAACTGATGTTAGCGCTAGTAGAAGAGTTAAGGCCAAAACTGGGGAAAAGCGTTTTAGTCAAAACGAAGGGGCGAATGTATAAACTAGTTTCGCAAAGAATGAAAAAAGAGGGTTATAGTTACACTCCAGTACAAATAGAAAACAAATTTAGGGGACTAGAGCGTAACTATAAAAAGACGGTACTGCACAACAGACAATTTGGTAGAAACAGGCAAACCTGTTGTTATGAAACGTTAGTACACAACGCATATAGTGTATTTTCAATTTTTTTAATCTTCTTATCTTTTCAGCGAGCTAGATAAAATTGTAGAGGGAAAAAAAGGAATTAATCCTGAATACGTTTTAGATAGTGCTGATGTGGCAGGATGCTCACATAGTTCGGGGCCTATCGACGACAATTCGGATACAGACCCCTCGGTTAGAGGTAAAGTTTCCCTATTATTATATAAAATTTGTACATCTTCGTTTACAACCTAAATTTTTTTTAATTGCATTGCAGATAATTTGGAAAGTTCAAACCAACTTGCTGGGAACACTTCAAAATTAAGTGCACGCGGAAAACTGGTGGTAAAAATGGGGGAAATGGTAGAGGAGAGAAAAAACTTCCACTCCAAAGTGTTGGAGTTTCTTGAAAAGAGGGCTCAAAAGAGGGAGGAAATATCTAAGAGCAAACTCCAACTACTGGAAATGTTAGTAGGAAAAAGAAAGTAACAGGCAATTTTATTTATTATATTTTTCAATTTGCATTTGTAAAGTTACATTACCTTTTCGGTCAATGTAGTGAGCCTTACATTTAGATGGAGGGTCAATAACTATATGAGTCCCATCAATACAACCTGCAGAATGGCAAAAATATGAGAATAATAAGCAGAAATTGCAATAATTTTTTTAATGTTTAAATATTTTCCTTTATTTTTCTTACCTATTACTTTAGAAAATCCACATTTATTCGTTAAATAAGTAGCTGATTCAAGTTTTTTGGCTTCATCGGGTGGTTTTATTACATCTAAGCTTTAACTGCTGATGAACATAGTGGTTCTGGCTATAATTCTACTCACAGACGATATTGACAAATTGAAACGATCAGACAAGTCACGGTAACTACATGCTTCGTGACCTGCAAACCACAAAAAACTGCCAAATATGTTTTGGCCGACATGCGTTTGTCAGGTCTAAGGTTCTTATAAGCATCACTTTCAGCAAATCTCTCCGACAGACTTAAGTATAAGTTTTTTGATATTCTAAAATGGTTTCGAAATTTTTGTTCTGTATACGAAGGGACAATAGCATCCAAGTAATTTGGAATGCTGTTACTCTTTTCGCCTTTAAAAGCTTGTAAAAATGAGTCAAGCATCACAAATTCTTCGTCATCAAAGGAGTGGTTAAAAATTTCAAGAATATCATCCTCTTCCGAATCACTGGAAGAGTCTATTAGCTCCGCAACCAAAACTTCCAAATCATTGTCACCTACTATTTCGCTACAATTACCGGACTTTAAAGAAAGATATGTTTATAAAATGCTCATGGAAATATGTACATATGTAGTTATCTATGCATGTATATATAATTTATATATCGTTACTATGTTTTTTATACATAGATACATATGTACAGGCATACATAAATAAAAAATTCAAGGATTAACTTAAATTTTTTAATATTTTTTAATAAAAAATTACAATTTAACTCTTGTTAGCTGATAATTTTTATTGTTTATGTTATGCAACAGCTGATTTTTTTACAATCTTACCAAACCAGCCCGAAGAAAAAGTGCGGGCTGTTTTGGGCAGAAAGAAGAATAATATTATTCTCTCAAATTCTCTCTCACTAGCCCAAGCTTTGTGTACGGGAATGCTTTTGGGTAAATTTGGGAACCCGCGGGCTCCCAAAGTAGAGTACAGGAACAAACCTATTGATATTTTACACAGCGATGTAAAAAGCAGTAGTAGATTAATATAATATAAATAATGGTAGAATACGATGATCCAAAAAATGTTTAGCAATCGAAAATTTTCTTAACACGAAAATCCACTCGATATCGAATGGAATGACTTCCCCCCAGGTTACTAAAACCCCAGAAATTGACGCTAGTTGGTGCTGGCTAAAAACGAACGGTTTTTGCCAATGAATATGCAACAAATGTTGTTTTTAATGAAGCTACAATACAAGGTACATAACCCCGAAAAACAGGAGAAGTCGCTTGTCTTCAAAAATGTTAGACTTTTAGAATAAAAAAACCTACAGTTGTATCCATTCCACTGGCTAAAGGTTAAAAACATTTCAAAAAAATTGTGTTATTTACATTTAAGCCCACAATCCATAAAAACAGATATACAATCCAAATTAAAACTTTTCGTTTGATTTAAATCATTTTTATCACACTGTTTGTCATTCTTAGCGGTCTTACCATATGACAAGGTAGGCACATATGGGAGTAGTTTATCCACTTTACCGTTTTTGTAATGCAATGTTATCAAAATACGAAACACAAACCCAGTATTTTAAATGCCATTTTAAAATTTTCATCGCCACGTTTGGTGAAAAATTTATCCATAATCAGTGTCCAGATTTAGCCTTTTCAATGGCACGCAACAGGTATATACAACAAACGACGGAGCTGTGACGTTGGATAAATTAGATATATTTTTAACTGAAATTTATTAAAATATGTCGGGACGGCGCGTACGCCATTCCCGGCTATCAAAAATTACACGCACGAGTTATTCACATTAGGAATAATCGCGAAGGTCAACTCAATCGAAAGTGCAATGATGGAGCCTCACTCCGGGGGAACCGCCTTCATGATCACGGTAACCCCTACGCCAGGTAAGTATGCTCTTTCTTGCTTAAACTAGAGCTCTTATGTCAAAAATGTTTTAAATCAGTTGAGAATTATAAAGGATGTATCAAAAGGCTGGCACAACCATATGCTAAACAGTACATAAACATCTAAATCCATGTTTGGTAAGCACACATTAACCAAAAAAAGGGGATGAAATGTTAAAATGATAATAAACAGGAAGATTTGTATATATTGGCAGACATATAAAATCCAAGGATTATGGAGAAAAAAGACGTATCTATTTTTATACACATTTTTTATTTAATGTGACATTTATTGTTTGCAATATTTGTTGCTTGCATCATTTACATTTTTAGTTTCATTTCATATTTCAGTTTCATTGACTTGAATTATTTGCCAATAAACTGAACAAATTAAAAGCTTTGAACTACAAAATATTTATTAATTATTAATAATGTTAAAATGTGTAAGTAGTGGGATTGCGAATTCCGAATTTAATTATAAATCATTGATTATCAAGTAAAACTTTGTATGAAATAAGTAGAATCATATACTAAATTGGTAAATCTTTTTGATACAAACAATTAAATAAATTTCGATATCTATCGAAAAGATCACTCACATCATTATTTTACTGAAAAAGAAATTATTGAATCCGATCTTTTATTTAAAGGGCGTCTCGTTAGAAACAAATATCAGAAGAAGATGCACTAAAAAATATTGGCCTATGTTTTATGATACTCGCAAAATAAGTCCACTGTATAGTTTAAATTAAAACGCTCAATTAGCGCTGCTAATTGCTCAAATGATAAAGAAACTCCTCCAAAAGGATATAAGAATTACCAAAACATTCTAACGAAAATGTTAGTAGAGCAGAAACACGTTAATTTTTCACAATTTTTAAGAACCAGAAAGGATCGAAAACGAATTTAAAAACTCTGGTAAATTCTACGCTAAAATTGTAAGTTAAGTTGCAGGCAACAATATTATGAAAAACATTAAATAACAAGAATTAACAAATACACAAAGGAACATGATGTCACTATTTCTAAAAAATTTATGAAAATAAATTTAGGCTTAGCAGTACGGAACGTGAACGGTGTAATTAATTCAGAAAATCTGTGTAATTGCCACTCTCAACTCATGGGGGATTGCCTCCTGAATTTAAATATATTAATGAAGGGTAGAAAAGAAACTAAGAAGGAACTTCAAGTAGCGGCGATTAAAAGGAAAATAGTTCTGTACTAAGACCCTTTATTTTGTCTGATGCAGTGTGTTTCTTAATGAATCGATTTGCCCATAGAGGATGCCAGGCCCAGGTACAACGTTACTGATTACTAGATAACATTACGAAACAGTCGTGTTGCTTGATAGCGAGACACTAAAATTAAATATAATCATGAGTAAATAGCAAACAAGTACCGTGGGGGAAAATTGAAAATAACTCTCAATAGAGCGTTAAATAGTCGTGAAACTGCTTAAAGGTTAACCCCAATGAACCTGAATACCCGTTATAGAAAAATTCAGCATCACGTTTTTAATATTTATAAATATAATATAATAATGGTGTTAATTTCTGCCTTTGATTTAATAAAATATTGTTAATTTTCTTATGTGTGGTGCTTAAATAAAGTATATAATTTAATTATATACCTTTTAGTGGTATATTAATGATTGATTTTTAGTGTTATTATATCCACTTATATAATCAACAATGCGAAAGAGTCAGGATATTTTAATAAATGCTAAGCTTTGATTATGTCTCCTTCCCGCACTATTCTGCAACTTCTTCTTTCTTCCAAATTTTTGTCAAAACGCTCTATAAATAAGATCGTCTAGTCATTTTGATATGCCAATAAGTTTTCTAAACATAAAATTTGAAAGATACAAATCAAGAGACATAAAGATATCCAAACAATCTATTCAATACTTAGTCGCTTAATATGTGGATGGAAACATTAACTTCTGGATAATCAAAACCAATAAACCCAACCAGAAAGTAGTGTATCATAAAATAAGTATCATAAATAAATTGTACATAGTATGCATTGTTATATTATTAAGAAAATAATAAATTTCGAATTAAATTATGGTTTTATTTATTTTTATACTCAAATGTGTTTTTAAATAAGCAAATAAAAATGATATTTTCGCTCACCTTTATAAGGCGATTTTTACTGCATGAAACTTATTTATAATTTTATTTCGTGGCAAACAGTCAAGACGTTTATACAGCCTCCATTCTTAATTAAATAACAACATTGGTTAAGGCCCGGTTAGCCGAACGTTCACGTTACCTAATGTAATGTAATGTAAGAAACGTTTGTTTATAGCATATGAAAACAATGCAAATGCTTATGAAAATGAAATGTCACGTTGACGGAACGGCTGAACCTGTAAAATATAATTTGCTAACGTTTTTACGGGACATTTGTGTAGCAGTGATGGGACTACTATTTTGTTGAGTTGTTTTCTGTCCGAAATTCTCTTTCCGGTACTTTTATTGATAATGTACATTATTGAAGAATTTTCGAATTTTCAAAGTCTAATAACGTAATGTTTTGATAGTAATGACTTTTTAAAAAACAATCATATACCATTGAATGCAAATAAAATCTCAAATTGAGTTATATATCCAATTAGATGTAACAGTTAATTATTTTGAATAAAAAATTTAGCATGTCAGTTTAAACATACAAATTTGTTATTTTGGCACTAACATAGTACATATTTTTAAAAATATTGCAAATTCGCACGTCAAAAGCTTTGTTACGTATACATTGCGAAATACCTACAAATTTATATTCGCATAATATGTATATGGACATACGTACGTACGTTTATTTCAAACTTCAATTTCTACACGAATTTTTGCAAATATAAAATTTTTTGTTTCAAAAAGTACTTAGTATGAGTTTGGTACATTTTGTTTATAAGCATAAATTACGCGAAAATTTGTAAATACCATCCCTTTTATGAACAGGTGATTGGGTTGTGTTTACAAAATTAAAAAATTATTACAAGTGAAGTGTTGTGTTTTGAATTGGAAAAACTTTTTTGGGAAATGGATGACGAAAAACTGATTTTGCTGGTGCAGGCGAATGAATGCCTGTACAACAAGTACTGCGTTGGGTACAAGGTGGCCCAGAAAAAGAAAAGTGTGTGGCAGCAAATATCAGCTGAAATGCAAATCATAATACCGTTGTACAATATTCTATTTACATTTTTTTTATTGACGTTTGACACGTTTTTAACGTTTCCATAACTACACTAACGTACGTACGTTACAGTAAGGTACGTTTTTCACGTACAAACGTTCGGCTAACCGGGCCTTAAGTCATTAGAAATTCGAACTTTATGTAAAAGAAATAAAGAAAAATAGTAGAAACTATTTAACAGTTCAATTAAGAATAATTAGGGATATTGTCATCGTCAACTTTTACCGAAATGTATTTTCCTTCTAAAATGAAATAACGACGTATTTAGATAATTATTTATTTTCTTTTAGCAAACTCCACCATTTTTTATAAACTATTCAGTGACAATATTACTGGAGAACACTGTCTTGTTATTTCTCCTTGATTAATATAGTCGACTGGTTTACTTTTCGATTAGTAATCAGTTAGCTTTAACGATATATAAGTAGCTGTGCTTTACTATTTATTCTAGTTTAAAGACCTGTACTTTTGTTTCCTGTTTAATTTTTCTGGAGGGTAATTTGAATTTGTTCTACCTTACGTTTAAAAGAGGTCTGCCGTATTCCCTGTCCATATTTAGATTTTAATTTTCTCACTTTTTTTACAGAAATATCTCAAAAATAATGAATTCTCGCCTCTTTTAGACTCTACTACTCCTTTTGTTTCATTTTCGCTAATTATGGCATATTTTTCGTCTACCTCACCAGCTTCGGACCACTTTTTTTGTTTTATTAATGTTTTATTTAATGTCGGCAATTATGGATGGAATACAATATCAGATAAACGTCCGCCTCTGATTGCCTCACAAATGCGAGACCTTTTCAGCACATTTTTCATTACATTCTCACACATTTCACACGGTATTTCATTAATTTCACCACGAATTTTTTGTTTGAGTTGCTCAAGCATTTCTGGTTTGTCCATAAACCTTGCTTTTGCAGATATCCTCACAATCAGGAGCAGTCAAATCAGGCGACCGTGGAGGCTAATCAGCATCACCATTTCTTGAAATAACTTG
The DNA here is from genome assembly GCA_030448955.1 of Trichopoda pennipes. Taxonomy (NCBI): domain Eukaryota; kingdom Metazoa; phylum Arthropoda; class Insecta; order Diptera; family Tachinidae; genus Trichopoda; species Trichopoda pennipes. The sequence continues at coordinate 10,742,917 of JASKUP010000042.1, forward strand.
TTGGGGAAGGAGGTCTATTCGATTATTCTGTTTATTCACATATCCATTCAAATAACAATGTGCGTTGTCACTTATTATGATTTCTTCATAAAAAACATGATTCAAACATGTTGGTTTATTGAATATTTTTTCATAAAAAATTTGCCAAGTGTCTACTTCGCGACTGTCTAATATGACTAATGTTTCTCAAAATGCTGTTCCGTCGGAGACCCTATAGTAAAAGATATTCATTTCAACTACAGCAACCTTTCCTATCCTTGACAGAGGTCTTTCAGTTCATAATAATTAATTTTACTTCCAAATTTGATTTAATTTTATTTATTTATTCCTTTCAAAATGAAAGTTATATTCTAAATGCAAAAGTGTTTATTTAGTTCAATAATTTTAATGTAAATGATATTACAATATATAAAAGTGCTTAAGCAAGTTAAGTTCATTAACTTATAAAAGGTGTTTATTTTATAGAGGTATAGAACTTTGAAATTGAACAAAACAAAACACAGATGAATTTTTTAAATTGACATGCAATTTAATTTATTCGAAAAATAATCTTCTGTCATTATAATTGAAATACGACCTCTGGCATATGACCGCCATGGCTGGTTCGCTCGTTGTCTAATCTGGAGGTTCAAACTTCGATGACGTTTTCCAAGTGACATTTTCTAGCTTATCGGCGTAGACTAGCGCGATCACATATGCCTACAAAAAATGAAATGCACCATATTGGAGACCAATTCGGGGTACAAAACGTGAAACTATGTGATTACCAAATGTTTTCTTCAATAAATCAATTGTGAAGTGTCGTTCAGACGTCAGTCTATTCAGGTGGCATGTCATAATGAAATGACAAACCAAAATGAACATAAACAGCTGACAAAAAGCCGCCAGTTGAAAAATATTGTCAAATTAAAGTTCTATACCTCTATAAAAGCACCTCTTTAGTTTTGCTTATTACTTTAATTTCTTCGGAAATTTATTATCAATGAAATCTTTAGTTGTCTTTTGTTTGATTATTTAATATATGCTGACGTGGCTTTTTAGTTCAGGTGGCTTTACTGGTATTGTTGTTGTTTTTGCAATTGTTTCTGTAACTCTGGTGTTGTTATGCGTAAAATTTATTAAATTTCTTTTATTTAAAACGTTTATGGAAATTTATCAAATCATTAAATTATCCTTGAAAGCAAGGCATCGGATTCATACTGATGTGGATGAAGTACTGAAGTACACTAGTCATCATATGACTAATGAGTTGTAGGTCGATAGAATCCTACATGTCAAATCATTATATTTTGCAAAGTACATTAATTTTCAAGGTAATTAAAAATATTTAAATTATATTAACGAATACTTAGTGCCGGTTAATGACCACTGTTATTAAAATAGACTTGCATTTAAACTGAAGAGTATAATAATTTATTCAATGCCGATGTTAAGAACAAGCGCTATCTGCGGTATATTTGCTGCGAGTATGTTTTGTATGTGAAAACTAAAGTACTTGAAGAAATTAAAATGTTTATTGAAATACTCAATTAATGCCAATTGTGCTTTTTAACTGAGAAAAGCGTTAACAACATACAAAAATTATTACAAAATTATTAAATATTTTTATTGATTTTTTATTATATTTATTTTTATTATTTTGATCTTTATTATCAATATTTTTGTGTTATTTATTTATTTTTCAGTTAAGATGCGCAAAGTTATATTATTATCGTTATGTATCGTATGGGGAGTTATGGATTTTGAAGCTTGTAAGCAAAATTGTGATATAAATTGCTTATGCGTAAAATTTATTAAAAAATTATTTTGAAAAATGTTTCATTTTAAATAACGGTAAAACTAACGGTTCAATTAAAAAAGGGCACCGAATAAGATGAAAGTTTTTGAAACAGTGAGACTATGAATTCACGTCATTGTTTTCATGCACTTAACAGAATATATAAGCCGATTCAAAAATGTGTAAATTATATGTTTGTTTTTAGATTTTCCACAATTTGTTAGTAACCCTTACAACTTTAATTGGTACCACTACTACAGTAATCCAGGCTACCACAATAATTATGATTACAATACTAAAATGTAAGACATGTGATTTTCTAAAATTTTTTTACAATGATCATCTTGATTTATGTTGCTTTTTCAACTCATAAAGCTTTATTACAAATTTGTATGCTTCATTGAACTGATCTCATTTTTATTTAGCGATATACCCTAAGCTTTTAATTTTGGCTGTAAAAAGGTGAATGTTTCATAAGTAATTTTATCACATCCTCAAGATTTTCTTCATCGTTTTAATTAACTATTCGAGCTTAAGGTTATAATAACGATGGCCAAATAATTTTAAAGCTTAATAAATTAATTAGTAGTTATCATATATTTTATTATTTTTATATCTGTGTCTTCGAAATTATTTATTAAATTAAATTGAAATAAAATAAATTCTTTTTCATCACTACAGTAACGAGTATTCTTACAACAAACCTGAAAAATCTGTAAGTTAATTTTACACTTTTCATTAAGGCATTTTTCTTTAGATATTGCTGTAATTTCAGGTTCAAAACGATGGCTGGAATGGAGTAACCGCATATGCTTACGCCTCTAGCCAAAATAGCAAAAATATAGTTAAAAATCAATTAACTTTTCATAGAAATGGACGTACAACAACTTATGAGTTCAGCAATTGAAATTTCCATTTCTGTTTTAAATTTTTTAATAAAATCATTTAATTGACTATTTAATTTGTTTAATGTTTTTAAATAATTTAATACCCGTGTTGAATGGTTTACACCTAAAAGCTCATTAATTTATTTATTCTTTATGAATTTGTGCTTAAACAACATACCACATAGAGCTATTTTAGTGGTTGTACATATACTAATTGTTTAGAGACATGAGACTTAGTCATTAAATCTCAGGAATCGCTCATGGTATTAAAGTAGGACAGTGCGTATTAAGAAAATGTGTCAATGTTTAAGATGGTTGCTGTTGAAATTCAGCAACGATAAAAAAATAACATATTTTCAGTTGTAATTTTGTTCAGATATAAAATTCTAGATTAACAAAATATTACATCTTTAACCCAATGTTAGGAAAAAAGTAAAGTAAATCTTTGATTTTTTACTAAGCCGCCTTCTTTTTGGATTATAGTTCTTCAATTCCCAATTGATTTAAATGTTTTTAGACTTAAGAAGTTTAGTGTAAGGAAATGATTTCTTACCCTGAAGTCGAATCTTTAGTTTTTATCCCCCAAATATCCCCCTGCAAATAAAACTAATATTTCAGAATTAAGCAAGATTGTAATAAATCTCTTTTTATTTTTGCTAACTTACTTTGATTGTGAGAAAAAGGCATGTTACACGGATATTATTCGAAGCTTATTAAAGTAACACCAATTCGGCTTGGTCTTCAAATGGTTTTAATCCAACATCTTTACATGTGCAAACAGTTTTTTAAAAATTTCCTCACAATGTGGATCAGTTAATTTATTTAGATCAGATTGCTTATATGCTTTAGAAAAAAATTTTTTTTGGGAATCATTTTAATTTCTTAGCCTTAAAAATCATATATTCTTGAAAAAGCCTAAAGTGCAAATTAAATTCTGTCTAAAAATAATATCGTAAATGTATAAATTTGACAGCAAGTCTAATTACTTAAAGTTTAAGGCTCCAAAAATCATTGGAAGACTGAGAGTATATATATATATATTTTAAGCAATTACTGCAAACTAAATTATAACAACTTTGTAATTAAGACCAAGTTGCTCGAATGTTAAAAATAATGTAAAATAAAAGAAAATCCGCATTTTGCTTATAAACACCCAATTCTGACAACACTTTACTTAACTGACTTAATACAACGCATGGTTATCAAATATTTGTCTACTCTTTTTGTTAAACCGATTTATATGACAAAATTCTACAAAAAACATTTATTTATTTAAAAAGGATAAACAAAATTTATATATACAAAGAAAGACCCTTAAATGAATCTTCCAATCCAATCTTAAACTAATATTCCCTAAACTGTTTTTAAGTATTTATTTATTTTTTTGTACTATTAAAGTATATCAGGTATATCCTATCATCTTCTTTACCTTTTTAGATTTTGTCTGAAGTAAATAATTTATACTTTATTTGATGGCAAATGGAAAATTTCTACCTGCTCGTCTTGTCGAGAAACGATTCCAACATATTTTAAAACCACAGCAATAGCAATAAGAATTGCTAATAGCGTTCTATCTTAAGGCAATTTACAGTTGAAAGTTAACTACTCAAACACCCCCAAGCAACCCTAAATTTAATTTGTATCCCTGAAATTATAGAAACATGTTTTTTAACTATTTAATTGTTATCTTATAACTGCGCGTTTGAAGCTCCTAACATATTCTTTATCGAATTCTATATCATCACATACATACTTATGTAATATTTTCTTTTTTGAAATGCTCTATTATTTACGTCAAAATGCAAAAAATTGTTAATTAAAAAGAATAAAAACACGTATAAAAATATTGCTTACACCAGCGTAAAAAAGTATACACTTTGCAGGTATTGAAGGTAAGATCTTCCTTCACTAAATTAAAAGCAAATCGAACACATTCTTATCCATTCTCACAGTTTTTTAAATTTTTTTGGATCACTTTCAAACATTTTCTTAAAATTCACTGCAAAAAATCCATTAATATCTCGGTCTTGATAAAGCGGCCGATCCAAAATCTTCCACCTCTGTTAATTATATCAAGGCACTCCCGAGCTTTATAAAAAAAAAATTACGATTAATAGAAATTCCAAGATGTCGTTTAACTTCATTTCAAATGTGCACTTCAATAAAACTTTGCTGCAAAAAAATATAAAATAAGACAAAAAACAGCTGATTTCTTACCCGTCAATAAAGTACTCATTGTGCCAACCTCAGCCGTCACTTATTTTGACTTTAGTTGAATACGTCAAAGTATAACGCATGACGGATTCTATGTGCCCCGGCCTTTATTCACTTAAAAAATAATAGCGATGGTCAGCTCATTTTAGCCACACTGCGCGGAAAGCGCCTTCGTGACCATCCAAATCTACGCGAAGTAAGCGTGTTTTTTTTTTTGCTTAAACTAGAGCTCTTATGTCAGAAATGTTTTCATTCAAGTGAGAATTATAGAGGATGTAATTAGAGTATAGCATAATGCTAATACAGGTACGTAAATAGAACAACAAAATCTACGATTGTTAAATAGGGATGACATTCATTTGTACTTACATACATGGGTACATACATACATTTACAACAATAACAGAAGAAGGAACACAATTTTTAAATAAATATAATCACAATTATAGTGAAAATATACTTAAAATAACAGCAATATTTTTGAATTAGAACAGGACAAACTTTCCATTAAAAAATTCGAAAGCTGCATTATGCCGCAAAGGGAAAATTAAATTTCCCATTTTATATAAATATAAATTAATTTTTAATTTCTTGTCTTATTAAAAAAGAGGACTTACTTTCAAAGTTACTTTTAAAGTTTTTATAAAAAAATGTATTTACTTTTATAAAAATAAATGTGTGAAACGGCTAAATATTTGATCGAATTTCCGAAAATTTTTTTTCAAGTTTATAAAAGTTTTAAAGTCACAGGATTTTTCGAATGCTGCTTATGATATTTTTTTGTGAAACAATGCTTCAACAAACAGCCACACAAGATTTATAATAAAAATAAAATTATTTTGTAATATCCGGTAATGCGGATTTAATAAACAAGAACTCTTAGGTATAAAAGCATTTAAATAAATGTTTTTTATATAACAAAAATAGTTATTTGACATTTTTAATATATTATTATTATTTTATTTTTTAAGCAGTAGATCTTTTTTTATAAAAAATTTTAATCTTTATTTTTCAATATTTCGCCATCTTCAGGAAAAACAAAAAAAGGACCTAGTTCTTGAAAAATAAAATACTAATTAAATGTTTTTTTATTTATAGAAAAATTAATTGTTTAATTTTTGTTTCCATTTATTTATTTTTATACATGCACAAATACATATCTTTTATGCTTGCATGTGTTAGTAGTAATTTAAAGGGCTTGTAATTGATGTAATTTAAAGTAGATTTCGTTTAAATTGTTTCTATAATAACGCAATTTGTAATACAAAACTTGTTGTGTCTATTCTTAGTATTGATGAGGCATTCATTTTTTATTAACTAAAAATTTCGTTTCCTGGTTCGATTCCTATTTCAACACAAATTTTTCACTTATTTTTAATTAAACCGTAATTACATTTTTTTATTTCGCGATTAACTTATTTCTTTACTGGAATCAAGGAAAAAACACAATTTACTCAAAACTAGTTGCGTTTTATTAATATCAAGTTTGTCTAGGAATCGAACCACAGAAATAATAATAATAAGTATTAAATAATAAACTTATTATTATTATATAACAAAAAAGGATGTGGTCTAATCATATTAGTCGGGCTGACGATGGTTTCACACTCCGGTACGCTATCCCACTACTGCTTACCGCGAGGACTCTTGGCTGCTGGTTTTCACCCCTGGCCCGTTGCACCCTTCCTTAGCCAACCTGAATACCTTGGACTCCTCCATGGTACCCATATTGACGGCAAGCTTAGTGCGGACGTTCCGTCAACATGAGAAATTCCACCACACAGAACTCCCGGCCTCAGACCATTCCACAACCTGACCTCACAGAAGCGTGATTACAGAAGATGCCAACCTTCCAGTCGATTCATTTAAACAAAATATTGCATATAAGCACACCATTGTTCCATTATTGTATGACGTTATCTGTTTAACTCGTAGTTTACTTTTTGTTTACTGATAAAACCAGATATTTATATATTTATTTATTCACTTGTATGTGTGCAATACAAAACAAAGTTTTTTTCAATATTATTATAGCAGCATACACACTATTTTCTAAGGCAATGTTTTGTTAGCGTGGCTAACGAAAATTAAGAATAATTAATTAAAGTTTGAAATTAAATTACTTGTAGATTTTTATTTTATAAAAATTATTCACTAATTTTCAAAGAGGTATCATTTCTTTTCTCCAGATTTATATCTTAATAAATAAAAATTCCAAACTTAACATTTAGAACAAACGTTTAATATTTAAATCTAAGCCCCTTAAAAATTGTTGAAAAGGTTTGTTATTTATTGTATCCTAAACTTCTTATGGATTTATCTAATAACAAACAATTTTTTAAATACTAAATATATTTCAATAAATTATATATGAGATATTTTGGGTGTTTAAATTTAACTGCATAAACAGCCGAAAAAGTCGAACGCACGTAAAAGAATACATTCGTCGGGTATTTTTTTTTTTGTTTCAACTTTGAGTTTTGTTCATACTTTTACACTTTTTTATATCTTTGAAAGTATTTAAATTAAACTTCTAATTAAAAATTTATTATCTTGATTAGAGAAATAATTCGGAATTTCCGAAGATTATTTTTGAATTTGATTTTCGATCAATGCACAGTGGTTTGATAACGTTTTGCTTTTGTAGAAATAATTCAGTAGCACATGAACCACTTACGGTATCCCAATGTAGACATTTTCAAGTTCTACTTAATTTTAAAAATTCTTTGAGTAATAAATAAAGTTTTTATGACATTTCCATAAATATTTAATCCCGTGGTACTCAATTTTGGGGCATGCCCAGCTGCCGCCCCGTTTTCTTACCACTGTGCAATGTTTGATAAAAAGATGTCAGTAATAATTTCGAAAATCCCCTGTTTATTGATAAATTTTGTCGAATAAAGATGACAAAATGTCTTGAAAATAGTGACGAATTAAAAAACAAAAAAAAAACTAAAAAATTCAAAACTTTCCAAATTCATTCAAAGACTTTGGTAAATATATTTTTAATCTGACAAAGAATAAAAAATTTTCCAAGCCTCACAACGGTCACTGGTACCGGTACAGTGTAGTGTGAGTTGATTGTTATGATTGTCTGCGCAATCACTAATTAAATTGTGTATGAGGCATCATATGTCACTATGAATAATTTCCACTATCAGCGACCACTGACAATGTATTTGCTGCAAACCAAGCGAACATATATGACCGTCGGCAATTATGTATGTACTACAATATCAGATAAATGTCCGTCCCTTTTAGCCTCACAAAAGCGAGACCTTTTGAGTATATCTTTCATTACATTCTCACGCGGTATTTCACATTAGCGCTCCTCACTCACAGTAACTGTTATGCACACCAGACTGTCACCTTATTGTTGATGCACTTTTAATGTATTTCAAGTGTGGATGTGCACACGCAAACATACTTATGTAAATAAAGCTAGGAATAGTCACAAGCATTCCAATCTGGAGAATGCACAGCTATTTAGTTGTGAGTACAAGTAATCTTACAAATTTATTACATTGCAATCACATTAATACTCGCCATGCTTCATATTTTGTCTGGGAAAGTAAGTTACCAAAATATTATCAAATTATTTTCCAACACTTTACCATATGAACATTTGATAAGAATAATTTGAAGTATTTTTTGTAAACAAATTAGGTGTAAGAATTAATATATAAGGAGAATATTTTCCTTAGAAATAATTATTACAATTATACAAAGAAGTAAGCTGGACAGTAAGCTCGATAAGAAATAAAGTTTTATAAGCGGACAACTGACATTGAAATCCAGTGGTCTGGAATTCAATGTTCGATAACTCATCTCATCAGAATGTAAAAATGCAGCTGGTAATTGCAGTTACCACGGATATCCAAAGTATTTTGCCTCATCCCGTATTGCAATAACCAAAACTAAAATCAGAGTCACATATTACAATTAGCAACTTAAAGTGTTTTTATTAAAATGACTAAAGACCCAACAATAATATACATAAGCTTAAGCTAATGTCAAAAATTGAACAAAAAGTCTGTCAAATGCTAAAGCGAATCATTGAAGACTTCTACGTGGCTATATTGTACTTACATGAATACAGAAATTATTATGCACAGTTTCAAATTTGTTTTATTCGTACTTTTGCAAAAAAATAATTTCGTTCTAAATAAATAAAATTTATTAGCGTTTAATAATCATATTTTGTATACTTAATACTTTCATACAAATTTATATATTTTTTTAACAATTTTAAGAAAATTACGAAAGAAAAATTACACATATATCGCTGTATGTATTAGTTGGGCCAAAAAATGCAACTGTGTACATCGTTGAATTTATAAACAATAAAAAATTAAATTTTATTCCAAATTGTGTGTTAAAAAATGGAAAAGCAAATAAGATGATTGAAGGCCCTAGTTCCTTTAAATTCCCGTTATAATAAAACGCGCCTCTTTTGTCATATAAGTTATTTTTTCTCTGTACATTTTCTATTAAATCCAGATAAAATATTTTTGCCCTCCATTGTAATTTGTTTACTAATGTATGTATAACACAATGCAAAATCAGCTGTTGCGTACGGAATGTGCGACCAGTTTCGAACTTTGCTTAAGCAAATGACATTTGACGAAACTTGAGGAAAAGTTTTGTTAAGTACATTATAGTTTGCCACATATGATTATTAGGTATTTGCACAGTTGCTTAAGTTGCCTTAAGCTAGTTTATGCATAATACAGCTGGCCTATAGTCAGCTGAATTAAAAGCGTTTCTTTCTTTTTGTTTGCACTTGCTTTTGCTGCACATTTTTCCTAAGCAATGCATTGAATATAGTCAAGCATTTTTAATCACTGACAATAAGTTTATGTTTCATTTCCCATATGCAGTTGAAGTAAAAACAGTCAAGTGGTCTGCAAGCTAGTGCAAAATATTTTTATTATATATTTATAATTTTTAATAAGTTTATTAAAATAACAACAATATAAATTGGATCATTTTTCCAATTGGTTCCCATAGATGCTTTATAAATATTTTTATTATATTAATGTATTAGGCTAAGTATAGAAAGTAAGCAGAACAATTGTTACAGAACAAAGCATTCGATAAAGAATATCTTAGGAGCTTCAAACGCGCAGTTATAAGATAACAATTAAATAGTTAAAAAACATGTTTCTATAATTTCAGGGATACAAATTAAATTTAGGGTTGCTTGGGGGTGTTTGAGTAGTTAACTTTCAACTGTAAATTGCCTTAAGATAGAACGCTATTAGCAATTCTTATTGCTATTGCTGTGGTTTTAAAATATGTTGGAATCGTTTCTCGACAAGACGAGCAGGTAGAAATTTTCCATTTGCCATCAAATAAAGTATAAATTATTTACTTCAGACAAAATCTAAAAAGGTAAAGAAGATGATAGGATATACCTGATATACTTTAATAGTACAAAAAAATAAATAAATACTTAAAAACAGTTTAGGGAATATTAGTTTAAGATTGGATTGGAAGATTCATTTAAGGGTCTTTCTTTGTATATATAAATTTTGTTTATCCTTTTTAAATAAATAAATGTTTTTTGTAGAATTTTGTCATATAAATCGGTTTAACAAAAAGAGTAGACAAATATTTGATAACCATGCGTTGTATTAAGTCAGTTAAGTAAAGTGTTGTCAGAATTGGGTGTTTATAAGCAAAATGCGGATTTTCTTTTATTTTACATTATTTTTAACATTCGAGCAACTTGGTCTTAATTACAAAGTTGTTATAATTTAGTTTGCAGTAATTGCTTAAAAAATATATATATATACTCTCAGTCTTCCAATGATTTTTGGAGCCTTAAACTTTAAGTAATTAGACTTGCTGTCAAATTTATGCATTTACAATATTATTTTTAGACAGACTTATGTATGTGATGATAAAACGCAATCAGAAAAGTTTTAACTAATACCAAAAATGATGCAGTGTCCCTAAAACACTTTCTCAAACTAAAATTTTAAATTTCAGGATATACGAGTTAAGGCCGGGGCACATAGAATCCGTCAAACGTCATACGTTGTATTTTTCAACTGACAAGTAAGTTGAAATACACGTTTTCTTATCAATGTTGTTACTGTGTTGCGTCTCCGTCAACGCAAAGCACGAAAGTTGGCCAACTTTTGACGTACGATAAATACTTTGACATCTTTCATTTGCAGTTATCGAAAGATGATTAATAATTTGGGTGATATTGGCGTACCCGCGTTTTCTATTTTCTACCAAAGAATCATCGAAAATTCTCTTGTTGAATTTGTTACTGTTTAGTTATTTAGTGCATTGAAAAGTGGAATATTTTTAATTAAGCAAACAATAAAGGTTTGAACATTCAAAAGAAAAGAAAAAAAAGGGAAATTAAAAAATAAATAAAATATTAACAAGTGATAAAGAACAACAACAACTGCGTGCATTCAATGCACTGTTACAAATTAAACATTCTTGTTGACAACAACAACAACAAAGCTATACTGTGCATGCGCAAGCATGTCAGCAAGTGAAAAGAATAAAGAAAAACGAATTAACAAAGAGATCCAAACTAGTACGGTTGAAATTAATGATCATAATAATATGAACCTGAGCGACAGCAGTTCTGATGATGATTCTAACTGGCAGAATATTCCCGTGGGAAATCGCAAGAAGACAAATTCTGGATCGCCAAAATTATACAAACCAAAACGACAGCAGTTTGAGGCAGGCCCCTCATCATCAAACCGATTTTCAGCTCTTGCCGACAACAATAATGAAAGCGAAAATGACAATACATTGTTCCAAGAATCCCAGCCAAAACCTCCACCGATTTTTATTCCAAATGTAGGTGATATTGCCAAAATGGTTAGTAAGTTGGGCAAGGTTGTTGCAAACAATGAATTTTATTACAAGTCGTACAGTGATGGACAGGTTCGTTTAAACATTAGAACAGTTGACTCATACCGGAAAATAGTTAAGTATCTTGGCGACAATAAGATTGTATTCCATACGTACCAACTGAAACAGGAAAGGGCTTTCACTGTGGTTATCAAAGGGCTTCATCACACAACACCAATCGCTGATATTAAAGCGGAGTTGATTTTGATAGGGCATCAGGTAAGGAGTGTAAGGAACGTAGTTAGCCGTATTACAAGGAACCCACTCTCTATGTTTTTTGTTGACTTAGACCCTAATGCTAACAATAATGAAATTTATAATTTGAAAACACTTGGTCACGCTACTGTGGTTATTGAAGCTCCCAAAAAGTATGATGACATTGTTCAATGTTTTAGATGCCAACAGTTCGACATACCAAGTCTTATTGCAGAAAACCATACTCATGCGTTAAATGTGGTCTAGAGCATCCAACTAGTAAATGTACAAAATCGTCAAGCACTCCACCGAAATGTGTTCACTGCTTAGGAAATTACACCGCGAACTACAGAGGCTGTGTAGTTTATCAAAAGTTGGTGAATAAGCGCACAAAAGTAACTGTAAGAAATGTAAATGAAAGTTACAACTTTAACTCTCACGTCTCAGCTGCTCCTCAGAATAGTGGACAGCTTACCTACGCCCAGGCTGTCAGTGGCACAAGTGATGGTGTAAACAACGTACTTCATAAAATAGAAACTATGCTTGAAAAACAAATAGAGTTAACAAATACATTGATGAATATGATGTCTATGTTAATGACAAAACTATGCAAGTAGACCTCATAATTGCAGAATGGAATGCCAATGGCATTTTAAATCATATTAATGAAACAGAAATCTTTTTGAAAAATAATTATATTGACATTTTATTACTTTCTGAAACACATCTTACAAGTAAATCCTTATTTCGTATAAGAGGATTTGACATAATTACTGCCAATCAGCCTAATGACAGGGCACATGCCGGAGCGGCGATCGTTATAAAATCGACTATCAAGTATGAAATTTTAGAACCAATAACTGAATTATATATGCAAGCTGCTGGAGTTAAAATAACGTGCAATAATTGTAGTGTAGCAATTTATTCTGTGTACTCGCCCCCCAGATATAGTATAAAAAGTGAGCAATATGAGAACTTTTTCAGAAAACTTGGCAATAGATTCTTAGTTGGTGGTGACTATAATGCCAAACACACCTGGTGGGGATCACGTCTAATAAACCCTAAAGGGAAAGAACTTTTTAAATGTATATCTAAAAATGACTACAGTTCGATATCGACAGGAGCTCCAACATACTGGCCAACAGATAGTTCCAAAATACCCGATCTTTTAGATTTCTTTGTGTATAAGGGAATCCATCATTCTTCTCTTGAAATAGCAGCAAGTGATGATTTAAGTTCTGATCACAGTCCAATTATCCTTAACTTTGCTACCGTTTGTAAAAAGCGATGCAAAAACTCTAAACTTATTTCTACAAGCATTGAAATTAGTCTTTTCAAGCAATATATTGAAGCCAAACTTAATCTAAATTTGTCATTAAAAACTGGATACGAGATTGACACAGCCATTGAAAACTTTTCGAAATTAATACATGAAGCTTCGTTTGTTTCCACGCCGCAAGATAATATTAAAGCCTCAAATTTTCACTTATCTCTTGAAATAAGGCAACTAATCGTATTGAAAAGAGGACTTCGAAAAATTTGGATGAGAACAAGATCACCCTCAGATAAAACGAACTTCAATCGAGCAGCCAGCAACTTGAAAAGAAGATTAAAAGAATTAAAGAATAATTCCATTGGCAGATATTTAAGTAATTTACGTCCGGAAAATAACAATGAACATAATCTTTGGAAAGCTACGAAATATCTCAAACAAGCTCAAAAGCGAAACGTTCCAATAAAAGATTCTAATGTCGATTAGTGCAGATCTGACGTTAGCAAAGCCGCTGCTTTTAAGTCCCACCTTGAAAACACTTTCACACCATTCTCCTTTTGTACAACACATGAAGACACAGAAGTTAACAATTTCTTAGATGTTGCATGTCAAATGAGTAGGCCTATTAAACCATTCCGATGTCGAGAAATTGTAGTTGAAGTAAGCAAGCTCAATGCGAAAAAGTCCCCGGGTTATGACAACATAGACGCAAAAGTTTTTAAAAACTTACCCAGAAGGGCTGTGATTTTTCTCACAGTTGTATTTAATTCTATTTTGCGATTGTCACATTTTCCAACACAGTGGAAGCATGCCAAAATTATTATGATTCACAAACCTAATAAGCCTGAGAACTCCGTTGAGTCATACAGACCCATCAGCTTGTTGCCAGTATTGTCGAAACTATTTAAACGACTTTTTCAAAAAAGATTAATGCCGGTACTAGAATCGCAACATATTATACCTGATCATCAATTCGGTTTTCGAACCAAACACGGAACTCCGGAGCAATGTCATAGAGTTGTAAAATCAATAAGAGAATGCCTTGAAAACAAACAGTACTGTTCTTCGGCGTTTTTAGATGTTAAACAAGCATTTGACAGAGTGTGGCATAACGGTCTTTTATTTAAGCTAAAACACTTGCTCCCAACTCCATTCTACCTTCTGTTGAAGTCATATCTGTCCGAACGTACTTTTTATGTTAACATTAACGACGAGAACTCGGAAATTGGTGATGTTAAAGCCGGTGTCCCACAAGGGAGCGTTCTAGGCCCAACGTTGTATACGTTATTCACTTCCGACATGCCAACAAGAAATGATGTAGTAGTCGCAACCTACGCTGATGACACAGCTCTGCTTTCAATTAATAAGTCCACTGCTATTGCATCTAACACCATACAACTCCAGCTCGACTTAATAAGTAATTGGTTAAAAAAATGGAACATAAAAGTGAATGCGGAAAAATCTACCCACGTCACATTTACGCTCAATAAAGGTGATTGTCCGCCTGTATACTTGAATGGAGTTGTAATACCTCACTTAAATGAAGTTAAGTACTTAGGCCTTAACATCGATCGGCGTTTAAATTGGAAAACGCACTTAAAAATAAAGAGGAAACAACTAAATATTAAAACAAAAAAAATGTTCTGGCTTCTCGGGCCAAGGTCGGAGTTAAGTGCCAGTAACAAATTACTATTGTATAAAACTGTTTTAAAGCCCGTATGGACTTATGGATTGCAATTATGGGGAACGGCTTCTTACTCTAATATTGACATAATTCAAAAGTATCAGTCCAAAACTCTCAGGCTTATAATTGGTGCTCCATGGTACATAAGAAACAACACAATTCATAATGATCTCAATATCCCGGGTATTAGGGATGAAATCAGAAAGTATAGCAGTAATTACTTGGAACGACTTAGTAATCACGAGAACATTTTTGCCATAACTCTTTTGGATGACGGTGACGAAGTAAGACGATTAAAAAGACTTCATATACTTGATCTCCCGTTTAGTTTTTTAGTTGTATATATTTTGTTGAAAACGCTATTGTTATACTATTGAAAAATTGTTTTTAAATTTTGGATTGTTAAATTTAATGGAATTTAACTGTTACATTATTCTAAGTGTAGTTAATATATTTGTTTATTGTTTGATTGTAAACAGATTGCAAATAAAATATACCAAAAAAAAAAAAATCTTTCATTTGCTTCTTTTTCGCTCTGTTGTAGTAAAATATTTTTAACACTGATGAAAATAACTTTAAAAATGCAAAAAATTGTTAATTAAAAAGAATAAAAACACGTATAAAAATATTGCTTACACCAGCGTAAAAAAGTATACACTTTGCAGGTATTGAAGGTAAGATCTTCCTTCACTAAATTAAAAGCAAATCGAACACATTCTTATCCATTCTCACAGTTTTTTAAATTTTTTTGGATCACTTTCAAACATTTTCTTAAAATTCACTGCAAAAAATCCATTAATATCTCGGTCTTGATAAAGCGGCCGATCCAAAATCTTCCACCTCTGTTAATTATATCAAGGCACTCCCGAGCTTTATAAAAAAAAAATTACGATTAATAGAAATTCCAAGATGTCGTTTAACTTCATTTCAAATGTGCACTTCAATAAAACTTTGCTGCAAAAAAATATAAAATAAGACAAAAAACAGCTGATTTCTTACCCGTCAATAAAGTACTCATTGTGCCAACCTCAGCCGTCACTTATTTTGACTTTAGTTGAATACGTCAAAGTATAACGCATGACGGATTCTATGTGCCCCGGCCTTTATTCACTTAAAAAATAATAGCGATGGTCAGCTCATTTTAGCCACACTGCGCGGAAAGCGCCTTCGTGACCATCCAAATCTACGCGAAGTAAGCGTGTTTTTTTTTTTGCTTAAACTAGAGCTCTTATGTCAGAAATGTTTTCATTCAAGTGAGAATTATAGAGGATGTAATTAGAGTATAGCATAATGCTAATACAGGTACGTAAATAGAACAACAAAATCTACGATTGTTAAATAGGGATGACATTCATTTGTACTTACATACATGGGTACATACATACATTTACAACAATAACAGAAGAAGGAACACAATTTTTAAATAAATATAATCACAATTATAGTGAAAATATACTTAAAATAACAGCAATATTTTTGAATTAGAACAGGACAAACTTTCCATTAAAAAATTCGAAAGCTGCATTATGCCGCAAAGGGAAAATTAAATTTCCCATTTTATATAAATATAAATTAATTTTTAATTTCTTGTCTTATTAAAAAAGAGGACTTACTTTCAAAGTTACTTTTAAAGTTTTTATAAAAAAATGTATTTACTTTTATAAAAATAAATGTGTGAAACGGCTAAATATTTGATCGAATTTCCGAAAATTTTTTTTCAAGTTTATAAAAGTTTTAAAGTCACAGGATTTTTCGAATGCTGCTTATGATATTTTTTTGTGAAACAATGCTTCAACAAACAGCCACACAAGATTTATAATAAAAATAAAATTATTTTGTAATATCCGGTAATGCGGATTTAATAAACAAGAACTCTTAGGTATAAAAGCATTTAAATAAATGTTTTTTATATAACAAAAATAGTTATTTGACATTTTTAATATATTATTATTATTTTATTTTTTAAGCAGTAGATCTTTTTTTATAAAAAATTTTAATCTTTATTTTTCAATATTTCGCCATCTTCAGGAAAAACAAAAAAAGGACCTAGTTCTTGAAAAATAAAATACTAATTAAATGTTTTTTTATTTATAGAAAAATTAATTGTTTAATTTTTGTTTCCATTTATTTATTTTTATACATGCACAAATACATATCTTTTATGCTTGCATGTGTTAGTAGTAATTTAAAGGGCTTGTAATTGATGTAATTTAAAGTAGATTTCGTTTAAATTGTTTCTATAATAACGCAATTTGTAATACAAAACTTGTTGTGTCTATTCTTAGTATTGATGAGGCATTCATTTTTTATTAACTAAAAATTTCGTTTCCTGGTTCGATTCCTATTTCAACACAAATTTTTCACTTATTTTTAATTAAACCGTAATTACATTTTTTTATTTCGCGATTAACTTATTTCTTTACTGGAATCAAGGAAAAAACACAATTTACTCAAAACTAGTTGCGTTTTATTAATATCAAGTTTGTCTAGGAATCGAACCACAGAAATAATAATAATAAGTATTAAATAATAAACTTATTATTATTATATAACAAAAAAGGATGTGGTCTAATCATATTAGTCGGGCTGACGATGGTTTCACACTCCGGTACGCTATCCCACTACTGCTTACCGCGAGGACTCTTGGCTGCTGGTTTTCACCCCTGGCCCGTTGCACCCTTCCTTAGCCAACCTGAATACCTTGGACTCCTCCATGGTACCCATATTGACGGCAAGCTTAGTGCGGACGTTCCGTCAACATGAGAAATTCCACCACACAGAACTCCCGGCCTCAGACCATTCCACAACCTGACCTCACAGAAGCGTGATTACAGAAGATGCCAACCTTCCAGTCGATTCATTTAAACAAAATATTGCATATAAGCACACCATTGTTCCATTATTGTATGACGTTATCTGTTTAACTCGTAGTTTACTTTTTGTTTACTGATAAAACCAGATATTTATATATTTATTTATTCACTTGTATGTGTGCAATACAAAACAAAGTTTTTTTCAATATTATTATAGCAGCATACACACTATTTTCTAAGGCAATGTTTTGTTAGCGTGGCTAACGAAAATTAAGAATAATTAATTAAAGTTTGAAATTAAATTACTTGTAGATTTTTATTTTATAAAAATTATTCACTAATTTTCAAAGAGGTATCATTTCTTTTCTCCAGATTTATATCTTAATAAATAAAAATTCCAAACTTAACATTTAGAACAAACGTTTAATATTTAAATCTAAGCCCCTTAAAAATTGTTGAAAAGGTTTGTTATTTATTGTATCCTAAACTTCTTATGGATTTATCTAATAACAAACAATTTTTTAAATACTAAATATATTTCAATAAATTATATATGAGATATTTTGGGTGTTTAAATTTAACTGCATAAACAGCCGAAAAAGTCGAACGCACGTAAAAGAATACATTCGTCGGGTATTTTTTTTTTTGTTTCAACTTTGAGTTTTGTTCATACTTTTACACTTTTTTATATCTTTGAAAGTATTTAAATTAAACTTCTAATTAAAAATTTATTATCTTGATTAGAGAAATAATTCGGAATTTCCGAAGATTATTTTTGAATTTGATTTTCGATCAATGCACAGTGGTTTGATAACGTTTTGCTTTTGTAGAAATAATTCAGTAGCACATGAACCACTTACGGTATCCCAATGTAGACATTTTCAAGTTCTACTTAATTTTAAAAATTCTTTGAGTAATAAATAAAGTTTTTATGACATTTCCATAAATATTTAATCCCGTGGTACTCAATTTTGGGGCATGCCCAGCTGCCGCCCCGTTTTCTTACCACTGTGCAATGTTTGATAAAAAGATGTCAGTAATAATTTCGAAAATCCCCTGTTTATTGATAAATTTTGTCGAATAAAGATGACAAAATGTCTTGAAAATAGTGACGAATTAAAAAACAAAAAAAAAACTAAAAAATTCAAAACTTTCCAAATTCATTCAAAGACTTTGGTAAATATATTTTTAATCTGACAAAGAATAAAAAATTTTCCAAGCCTCACAACGGTCACTGGTACCGGTACAGTGTAGTGTGAGTTGATTGTTATGATTGTCTGCGCAATCACTAATTAAATTGTGTATGAGGCATCATATGTCACTATGAATAATTTCCACTATCAGCGACCACTGACAATGTATTTGCTGCAAACCAAGCGAACATATATGACCGTCGGCAATTATGTATGTACTACAATATCAGATAAATGTCCGTCCCTTTTAGCCTCACAAAAGCGAGACCTTTTGAGTATATCTTTCATTACATTCTCACGCGGTATTTCACATTAGCGCTCCTCACTCACAGTAACTGTTATGCACACCAGACTGTCACCTTATTGTTGATGCACTTTTAATGTATTTCAAGTGTGGATGTGCACACGCAAACATACTTATGTAAATAAAGCTAGGAATAGTCACAAGCATTCCAATCTGGAGAATGCACAGCTATTTAGTTGTGAGTACAAGTAATCTTACAAATTTATTACATTGCAATCACATTAATACTCGCCATGCTTCATATTTTGTCTGGGAAAGTAAGTTACCAAAATATTATCAAATTATTTTCCAACACTTTACCATATGAACATTTGATAAGAATAATTTGAAGTATTTTTTGTAAACAAATTAGGTGTAAGAATTAATATATAAGGAGAATATTTTCCTTAGAAATAATTATTACAATTATACAAAGAAGTAAGCTGGACAGTAAGCTCGATAAGAAATAAAGTTTTATAAGCGGACAACTGACATTGAAATCCAGTGGTCTGGAATTCAATGTTCGATAACTCATCTCATCAGAATGTAAAAATGCAGCTGGTAATTGCAGTTACCACGGATATCCAAAGTATTTTGCCTCATCCCGTATTGCAATAACCAAAACTAAAATCAGAGTCACATATTACAATTAGCAACTTAAAGTGTTTTTATTAAAATGACTAAAGACCCAACAATAATATACATAAGCTTAAGCTAATGTCAAAAATTGAACAAAAAGTCTGTCAAATGCTAAAGCGAATCATTGAAGACTTCTACGTGGCTATATTGTACTTACATGAATACAGAAATTATTATGCACAGTTTCAAATTTGTTTTATTCGTACTTTTGCAAAAAAATAATTTCGTTCTAAATAAATAAAATTTATTAGCGTTTAATAATCATATTTTGTATACTTAATACTTTCATACAAATTTATATATTTTTTTAACAATTTTAAGAAAATTACGAAAGAAAAATTACACATATATCGCTGTATGTATTAGTTGGGCCAAAAAATGCAACTGTGTACATCGTTGAATTTATAAACAATAAAAAATTAAATTTTATTCCAAATTGTGTGTTAAAAAATGGAAAAGCAAATAAGATGATTGAAGGCCCTAGTTCCTTTAAATTCCCGTTATAATAAAACGCGCCTCTTTTGTCATATAAGTTATTTTTTCTCTGTACATTTTCTATTAAATCCAGATAAAATATTTTTGCCCTCCATTGTAATTTGTTTACTAATGTATGTATAACACAATGCAAAATCAGCTGTTGCGTACGGAATGTGCGACCAGTTTCGAACTTTGCTTAAGCAAATGACATTTGACGAAACTTGAGGAAAAGTTTTGTTAAGTACATTATAGTTTGCCACATATGATTATTAGGTATTTGCACAGTTGCTTAAGTTGCCTTAAGCTAGTTTATGCATAATACAGCTGGCCTATAGTCAGCTGAATTAAAAGCGTTTCTTTCTTTTTGTTTGCACTTGCTTTTGCTGCACATTTTTCCTAAGCAATGCATTGAATATAGTCAAGCATTTTTAATCACTGACAATAAGTTTATGTTTCATTTCCCATATGCAGTTGAAGTAAAAACAGTCAAGTGGTCTGCAAGCTAGTGCAAAATATTTTTATTATATATTTATAATTTTTAATAAGTTTATTAAAATAACAACAATATAAATTGGATCATTTTTCCAATTGGTTCCCATAGATGCTTTATAAATATTTTTATTATATTAATGTATTAGGCTAAGTATAGAAAGTAAGCAGAACAATTGTTACAGAACAAAGCATTCGATAAAGAATATCTTAGGAGCTTCAAACGTGCAGTTATAAGATAACAATTAAATAGTCGAAAACATTTTTCTATAATTTCAGGGATACAAATTAAATTTAGGCTTGCTTGGGGGTGTTTGAGTAGTTAACTTTCAACTGTAAATTGCCTTAACATAGAACGTTATTATAAGAATTGCTATTGCTGTGGTTTTAAAATATAACAGTTCGATAAGCCATATGTTGAAATCGTTTCTCGACAAGATGAGCAGGTAGAAATTTTCCATTTGCCGTCAAATCTATATATATAAAAGAAAGTGATGTTAGTTACTACGCTTATAACTCGAGAATGCCTGGACGGATTTCGGTGATTAGCACCAATTCGGACAGGTCTCCGGCCAAATAAGAAGAATACACAAGAAAATTTTGGAAAATTTCCCAAAAAAAAAAATTATGAAGAAAATTCATTTTCACATACATTTTTTTTACAACGCTATCTTAACTCAAGAACCCATAAAAAAACATGATTGTAAATGCTATATTGCCAGTAGATGGCGTTGTATGCACACTTGGCAAATGCAATGACATATGTTAGTAGTCAAAAAAGTCATGAAAAATGTGATTGAAGCAAAAATTTTAAAAGAAAAATATAAGGACGATGTGTTGAAACCACGCATTCCTTTGATTCCTCCGGATTTGCCGTTTGATTTTAAATGGCTTCAGTTCCCCATACCTGTTGCTTTTCAATGATCCCTGTTTTTTGCACTTTCAGTTATATGTATCACGTTCACGTGCTTTGTTTTTCAATACCGCGAACCAAAATCGATCAAAAAATGTCGAAGAAATGACTTGCAAAGCAGTCACGGGCACGCTAGTAAAGTATAAATTATTTACTTCAGACAAAATCTAAAAAGGTAAAGAAGATGATAGGATATACCTGATATACTTTAATAGTACAAAAAAATAAACAAATACTTAAAAACAGTTTAGGGAATATTAGTTTAAGATTGAATTGGAAGATTCATTTAAGGGTCTTTCTTGGTATATATAAATTTTTTTTATCCTTTTCAAATAAATAAATGTTTTTTGTAGAATTTTGTCATATAAATCGGTTTAACAAAAAGAGTAGACAAATATTTGATAACCATGCGTTGTATTAAGTCAGTTAAGTAAAGTGTTGTCAGAATAGGGTGTCTATTAGCAAAATGCGGATTTCCTTTTAACAGAAAGGGGATAGAAATTTTTATTGCTTATTGAATTATTCAACAATTTGTATTTTACGTTATTTTTAACATTCGAGCAACTTGGTCTTAATTACAAAGTTTTTATAATTTAATTTGCAATAATTGCTTAAGAGCATTAGACTTTAAGTAATCAGACTTGCTGTCAAATTTATACATTTACGATATTACTTTTAGACAGACTTTAATTTGTACTTTAGGCTTTTTCAAGAATATATGATTTTTAAGGCTAAGAAATTAAAATGATTCCCAAAAAAAATTTTTTTCTAAAGCATGTAAGCAATCTGATCTAAATAAATTAACTGATCCACATTGTGAGTAAATTTTTTAAAAACTGTTTGCACATGTAAAGATGTTGGATTGAAACCATTTCAAGACCAAGCAGAATTGGTGTAACTTTAATAAGCTTCGAATAATATCCGTGTAAAATGCCTTTTTCTCACAATCAAAGTAAATTAGTAAAAACAAAGATTTGACTTTAAAAAATTAGGGTAAGAACTCTGGGTAAGAAATCATTTCCTTTGCTTAAACTAAACTTCTTAAGTCTAAAAACATTTAAATCAATTTGGAATTAAAGAACTATATTTTTGCCATTTTGGCTAGAGGCGTAAGCATATGCGGTTACTCCATTCCAGCCATCGTTTTGAACCTGAAATTACAGCAACATCTAAAGAAAAATGCCTTAATGAAAAGTGTAAAATTAACTTACAGATTTTTCAGGTTTGTTGTAAGAATACTCGTTACTGTAGTGATGAAAAAGAATTTATTTTATTTCAATTTAATTTAATAAATAATTTCGAAGGCACAGATATAAAAATAATGAAATATATGATAACTACTAATTAATTTATTAAGTTTTAAAATTATTTAGTCATCGTTAGTATAACCTTAAGCTCGAATAACTAATTAAAACGATAAAGAAAATCTTGAGGATATGATAAAATTCCTTATGAACCTTCACTTTTTTACAGACAAAATTAAAAGCTTAGGGTATATCGCTAAATAAAAATGAGATAAGTTCAATAATAATAATAAAGCTTTATGAGTTGAAAAAGCAACATAAATCAAGATGATCATTGTAAAAAAATTTTAGGAAATCACATGTCTTACATGTGATTACTGTAGTAGTGGTACCAATTAAAGTTGTAAGTGGTACCAATTAACAAATTGTGGAAAATCTAAAAACAAACATATAATTTACACATTTTTGAGTCGGCTTATATATTCTGTTAAGTGCATAAAAACAATGGCGTAAATTCATGGTCACACTGTTTAAAAAACTTTCATCTTATTCAGTGCTCTTTTTTAATTGAACCGTTAGGTTTACCGCTATTTAAAATGAAACGTTTTTCAAAATGATTTTTTAATAAATTTTACGCATAAGCAATTTATATCACAATTTTGCTTACAAGCTTCTGAATCCATAACTCCCCATACGATACATAATGATAATAAAATAACTTTGCGCATCTTAACTGAAAAATATATAAATAACACAAAAATATTGATAATAAAGATCAAAATAATAAAAATAAATATAATAAAAAATCAATAAAAATTAATTAATTAATTGAGTATTTCAATAAACTCTTCTTCAAGTACTTTAGTTTTCACATACAAAACATACTCGCAGCAAATATACCGCAGATAGCGCTTGTTCTTAACATCGGCATTGAATAAATTATTATACTCTTCAGTTTAAATGCAAGTCTATTTTAATAACAGTGGTCATTAACCGGCACTAAGTATTCGTTAATATAATTTAAATATTTTTAATTACCTTGAAAATTATTGTACTTTGGAAAATATAATGATTTGACATGTAGGATTCTATCGAAGTCTATCATTAGTTATATGATGACAAGTGTACTTAAGTACTTCATCCACATCAGTATGAATCCGATGCCTTGCTTTCAAGGATAATTTAATGATTTGATAAATTTCCATAAACGTTTTAAATAAAAGAAATTTAATAAATTTTACGCTTAACAATACCAAATAAGCTTACCCGAGTTACAGAAGCAATTGGAAAAACAACAACAACACCAGTAAAGCCACCTGCACTAAAAAGCTACATCAGCTACTTAAAGCTGTTAAGTCAAAAATCAATCAATTGGGAATTATACGGGATGTCATTCAAGTTAAAAAGTGACCTTATAAGCAGATAAATAGAACAACAACATCCATGATTGTTAAGCAACTATTTAAAAAACTGAACAAAAATCGGTTTTAGTTACATACATACATACACACACACACACACATATATATATATAATTGATAATTTCTGATACGAGTTGTTAAAGATGGGATTTCATCCGACGAGTTCGTTTTATTCAGGGGTACCGCAATGCTCTGTTCAATCTCCTACTCTATTTCTTATTTCAACCCTATTTTCTCTTTCGCAGAAGACAAGACCATTTGTTATTCGTATTCATTTAGTAATAGACCGAAACAATTGGAGGTGAGTTCCAAAAGGCGGAACATGAATGATACGCTCAATCACGATCTCGCAATAATCTCCGAATGGGGTCGTGCGAATAGAGTCGATTTTAATGCTTGCTTACGCACAGATCTGTGTTCGAAAACGGTGCTGTACCTATTACTACGTGTAATATGGGTATTACAGAATTCAAAGCTCTTGATGTTCTTGGCATGAAAATTTAGTGTGATGTTCGATGGACTAAACAAATTTAAGAGATATTTTACTCCGTCCGATTTTTGTACTACTACATCGAAAGGTGGAATAAATATAAGAGCCGGCGCCCCAAAGTCTATTTTGAAATTGCTTGACCGCGTACAGGAGGGGGTCCAGAGGCTCATTGAGGACGGTAAGGTATCCAACTCTATTAATTCTCTAGAGCATCGACGTAGTATAGCTTGCATTTCACTGTTTTGTCGTTACTGCAATGGTAAGTGCTCTAACGAAATTTCAGGAACTTGTTCCAGATACTCGCACGTCTTTGCGCTTGACTCGGTTTTCGTTGAGAGCGCATCATGTGTGGTCGATTGGCCAGTGAGTCACACTACGCATTACAGGCAGAATTCGGTTTTTAGCAGAGCAGCTCGTATGTGGAATAAACCCCCTCTAGAGGTCTTTTCTGTCACTTTTCAATATAGGGAAATTCAAATGGAATTACCACAAACTCTGCTCCCTCTTTCATCCTACCCATGACCTAATTTCCTACTTCTGGTACAGTGCGTTGCATGAGTAGGAGTCATAGTTTGAGTGCTGGTCCGAGTGCAAAAATTAAAATGTATTTTAATTAATATGAATAAAAATTACAGTATTAGAAATTGTTGTTAGTATTGAAAATCAAGATGTTTTCTTTATGAAGTATTTGTAGAGAAAGGCGATTTCACAAATTTGTTTGAGCAAAATTTAAAACTCAAAATATTCCTCCAGATGCCAAATAGATTATTTAAAACCTTGCGATGTTTGTTTAGTTAAAATATAAGGTCATGATATAAGTGGATATCTGCTTCTAGATATATTAGGTATCTCTCGACTTTTTCTTTAGTAGAGCTGCAAGTTTAAATGAACACAATGTCATTCTTCCTCGGACTTTTGAAAATTTTTACAGCCGCACCAGAGGCTGCGTTAAGCTTACGTAACTACGTAAACTAACTTACGTTCACGGTAGTTAGTTTGTAAGCAGAATAGACCATTAAGATTTTCATGGATCTGTTGGACCGAAATTACTTAAAAAATCAATCAAATACACCACGACGAAAAGGTTATAAAATTGGTGTGTTAACTTTTCGTAATAACATTTTACAAATTAGTAAGTCCAAACAATATTAATACTACTTGTATTTTCTCGGGTATTAAGATAAAATGGGCTTACTTTTATATGTGATTATTATTTCGACGGGAGGTATACTATTTTGTTTTGCTGCCATTTTGGTAAACATAAGTCGTGACAGTTTATATTTGGCGGTCGTGAAGTAGACACGTGGCAAATTTATTAAGGAAAATAAACTCGATAAACCAACGTGTTTTAATCGTTAAAACATTTTATCAAAATCAATTACCGATTACTGTGACGATGAGAAAGTTACCTGAAATTTCTATGAAAAACAACGTGCCAACAAAACACACCAGCATAGATTACAACGTACTGTAAGATTGGCTGATAATATTACTGCTGCTCAAAAAGTGTAATAACAAATGTTATAAGAATAAAAAATTTAATCTCCTTTTTATTCTATTTATTATTTTTTCATTTGATTGCTCAGCGAGGATCAGATTCTAATAAGCTCAACTGGGAGCTTAGAGGTGTTAATAATGAATCTTTTTATCTTCCCAATTGCAGTCGTTTATATACCGACTGTGAGAAGAATTTCTATAATCTAGTACTTAACTTATTAATGTTAAATATATACAAATGTTATTATAAATATTATTAATATTAGTGTTATTATGAAAAGTGAAATGTGACCTGGTTCTTATTGCATTCATTTTGGGATTTCTTTCCACAAAATAAATGTGTCACCTGAAACGCACCGATCGACACACACACGCTATGTAAATGCCCGTTGAAGGCCATTCATCAGTTGCATGTACGTAAAGTATAACAACAACAACAAACATAAGTGCATTGCTAGTGCATTGCACTTGAGTAATTTGATTTAAACTTTTTAGTTTGTTGTGTTAGATTAAATACCTATACCATTAGGGTGGTTCCACTACACAATCCATCAACCTCAATTCGACGCCACAAGAGCTTCTTCCGAAATCCCTTTAACGTGGCCGTCCATATGCCAACACGGTGTCACATCGCATATAGCCAGAATCACAATCGAATTACTGTGAGACCTTTTTCCACATTAAGTTATTTCAAGAAAAGGAGATGTTTATTTGCCTTCACGGTCGCCTGATTTGACGGCCTCGGAGATCTTTTTGTGGGGATATGTGAAAAGTAGGGTTCATGCAGAACCAGAAACGCTTGAGAAACTCAAACAAAATATTCGCGGTGAAATTAATGAAATATCGCGTAAAATGTGTGAGAATGTAATGAAAAATGTGCTCAAAAGGTCTCGCATCTGTGAGGCTGACAGAAGCCGAGATTAAATAAAACATGTATCAATCTAACTTCCATTCTCTTTCATTTTATCAAAAATTTCAAACAAACAGCCTTTAACACAACAAACAATTAAATAAAAAACTACAACAACATAAAAAAGTTTTAGGAAAATGCTTCTAATTTCACGTAGTTATTAGTCGATTATTTTCACTAAAAAGTCATCCCGAAAGTATGGCTGACAGAGCAATGTACCTAAAATTTCTCCACGTTGTCTGGGGCTGCACAAACCGTATGTTAAAACAGACAATGACACCTCTAAATCTACTTTCCTTTGGGTAAGGATCCAAAATGCATACTAATACTTTATGCCATTGGAAATAAATATTACAAACAGGATAATAAATTTGTCTGTTCAACATGTAGTGAAGGCTTAAGTTTAAGAAGTTTAACTTTGTGAAAATAAAGATTTTACTGTTTTAACTACTTGTTCGTGATAAGGGGATTTAAGAAAAACAAGATTAAAAAAACACACCAAATAAAAGTTTTGACATGATTTTATATCTATCAGAAAGTAGTATACATGTTAATATTTCGTTATTCGTAATACGAATGGATAAGTACAATAATTTACAATAACGATACAATGGAGGGCTACAAGACACATAATGAAAGTCTACAACTTTTAAAATTTGAACAAAATTGTGAGAATGTAAAAAGACTTTCATTCTTCTTTAGTGATGATGCAATAGGTAATGCCGTTTTTCTATGTCCGTGCCCAGAGGGAACCGTGCATGTGTAACTTCTAAACTGATCAACAGATTCATATTCAGCTTTCATAATTTTGTTTAGATGATACACTGTAGGTGTCTCTGTGTTTGAAACCTTAAATTTTAACTTTCCGAAATTACTCTTCTGATTTCAAATATTTTTTCTGATGCATTTTAAGTGAAGAAGAGGATGCACCAAGACTATAAAGCGTTTTAAGATTTTGTTTTTACCCAGGCAAAGGCGGGTGCGATAAGCTAAACAAATGTTGTTAATGACTAGACGAAAATAAAATCTCTTTAGTGCAAAAAGATAACATTTTAAAAATTTGTATGCAGTTTGGCTATTTTAAACTAATTTTTATTTTCTAATCTCTCCATATCTTGTATTGTCTGTTATAAAATTAAAAGTAAAGATTATAATTCTGTAGATTTTTTTTTTGTTTTGAAATTTCTTAAAGTACTTAGTTTAAAACCACTGTTTTGATAAAGAGTTATTTTAAAAAATTTAAGATATTAAGTTGTTTTCAAGGTTAAATTCATAATTCATCTTGTGCATGTCACAAAAGAAATGAAAAAGAGATTTCGTTTTAAAAGGGTTTTAAGCGACCAAAGAGATACACTTCTGTTATTTTGAAATATTGTATTAGATTTGTGTTCCGAAATCCCTTTTAGGTTTTTGCTGCAAAGAGATATTGTTTTATTTTCTTGCAGCATAGACGAAATCTGTCAATTTTAAATTTAAATTAGAAATAATATGTTCAATACCAATTTCACTGCAGTTTTTGATCACATGAATACACACAACAACAATAATAATGCTGACTAAATGACACTCAGTGAAATCAAAGTTTACTGTAAATTACAAAACGGTTTGCCAATAATAATTGAAAACGGAAAGGGGTAGAATAGGGAAATAATCTAAGGGGTGGAATAAGCAAACATTTATTCAATTTACTTCCTATATTATCAAACTAGACGCATGTAACAAAATAAGTTCTTCACCAGCGCTAAATTTAGTTTTTATTTTGGTTCTTTGTATGTTGGTTACCCAATATTTTCTGTTTTATAATTTGTGCGACGAAAACCTCGGATTTGAAAAAAATCATGAACACATGTAATTATACGATAGTATCATATTTTGTTCTAAATCAGAACATATTCTTCCGAAGCGAATACCTTCTGCAGAAATCCGACTTACCGTGATCCTTGCTCTGATGGAGTAGTAGCCAATGTTCGTATTGGTATTTACTCTACTGTTCATACGCAAAAGTAGTTGGCCTCTTGGCATGTTCGAAGTGAGTCAAATAGCGCGAGTTCCAGAAACAACAAGTTACACCAAGAAAGCCCCCTAGATTAAATAGCTACATCAACATTTATTAATTTTATAATAAATATGTATTTATCTTTTTAACGGTCTTTTTAAATCAATTTAACAGTATATTTTTTCAATATTTCGCTTTCCCTTGAAAAGCTTCTTCAGGAAAGTATTTTTAATAAAAACAAAAAATTATTAACAATTCAAAATAATTTTGATGATAATGATTGTGGTGATTACAGATTATTTCTAAATATTATTTGTAACATTTAAACTTTACCTAATTTTAACATGAGTTTCGTTGAAAATTGGACGATTTATAATACAGACATTTTTATAACATTCATTTATTTTAGCAAAATAGTAGGGTATCTTACAGATAAGCAATGCATTTTTATAAGATTCATTTAATATTTAATATTTAATAATAATCATTTTATAATCATTATCATAATAATCATTTTATATTTAATATTTAATATCATTTAATGTTTATGATTCTTTTTTTTTCTTAAATACAAAGGAGCTTATTGTGCATTTAAAATATTTAAAGTGAATTTGCTGGCAAACAGTTACTACGTCTGCTCGACCTTAGTTTAAAATTTTAAAAATAAAATTAAAATACTAATATTGGTAAGTGTTTAAAGGTACAAACTATTTTTAAAATTATAAGTATTATTTAAAGGGTCTATTAAGAATAATCACGAGTATTGTAACCTCCAACAAAATGAATTGTAATAGCAAAATATATTTTTTTAAAAATGGCTTTTAAAAGTCAAATAACGACTTATTTAAATATTTTTATTGTTACGTTATATAAGCAATTATGTAGAGGAAATTCAAAATCAGATCACTACTACCCTGTGACAAAGAGACATTTCATTCGTTAATGATTCACTATATATACATAGCTATTCATCCATTAATTCTTGGGTTTTTTTGAGCAGAAATGTGATGTTATAAATGCAAAATCCTGGCATAAAAGACTTCGTTTATCTTTTTTTAATTTCTCGCTTTCCTGTTTAATTGCTTCTTATGCTAAATTTTACTCTTTATGTGCACTTTACATTTTTAGCTATGCTGAAGAAAAAGCTGGTTAGAGTTTAAAATTTAGTAACCCTTGAACCTTACTTTTGATTCTTTAGCTTATTGTCAGGTAAATAACTGTGAGTACTGTAGTCAAAGGATGGACATTAGGCCGATTTTTATAATGGGTGAGCGATTAGAGGTTCGGAAGAACATTGCTCGTCAAATGATTAAGTGTCGAGAACATTTATTGAGTACAATATTGGGATATTTGAAGCGTTACAGTCTTGATCAAAAAATTGTAATTGTTAAAATTTACTATAAAATGGTAAAAATTGTGTACTTCGTCAAATTTGAGCAGCTTTTCCTCGTATCGGGCTTCTTCCAAGACCGCTGTGCGTAACTTAATCGGTAAAATCAAAGCTCAAGTTATTGTTGCTGACAATAGACCAAAACATAGCCGCTGTACACCAAAGTGAGAATAATCCTAGAACATCAATGGGGCATAACTGGAAGAATTTTGCACAACAATTTGCATACAGATTTTCATCTTCACGCTTATAAAGTTCATCTCATTCAAGAATTAATGACGACCGACCATTGTTTATGTCGAACGTATGTGTATTGCATGTTTTACAAACTAAACGAAAACAATGTTTTTTTCAACAAAATTATCTTTAGGGATGAGGATTATTTTCATTTAGGCGGTTATCTCAACAAAAAAAAATTGTCGCATATATGGCACGCAAAATTCACAAACAAAGAAAGTAACAAGCATTTTTTTTCGCAAATAAGCAATAAAACGCAGTCAGCAAAAACTCTCTGCGCTATCAAACCATAATAACCAATTATATGTAGTCACAATTGCCTAATATTGACATCAGTGATATTTGATTTCGGCAAGAAGGCACTACAAGCAACACCTCTACCTAAACATTTCAGTTATTGCAAAAGAAATTTTTTGATTTGGTGATGTCAATTTTATGAAAAGAGACATGCTAGAGCGACGTGATAGAAATAGACATATTACTCCATTATTAATGCCCATATTTCTACTTTATATTGCTATCAATACAACTGAAGTTGTTAAAAAGGTGCATGTTTCAAGGTAATTTAATTCCTAACCTCAAATACAACATTATGCCCTTTTTTCTGCTCGGGTTTTTGTTTTTTATTTTCTACAATGTTCTTAATAACATTTTCTTATGATGAATTTGAACACAAATAATCTCAATATTTTTATCTCTTTCTATCATCCTTATGAGATATGTCATTCCGACTATTTCAGTTTACTGCAGTTTATGGTAAAGAGGTAATGCATCCGTTCCACACAATTTTTAACAGGCTGCTCTCTGCATTTGACAGAGTCCCATTTTTTTTTAGCAATTCCACTTAGTAACGCAAGATTAGAGCATTCAATTTAATTTAACATATTTCATTCCAATTCTGTTTTTTTCGCTTAAATTTAAAAAGGAAGTGCTTGCAATGCTGTCATTGTCTTAGAGAAAAGTGAGAAATAGCTGAAACAATAGAAAGTAACGTCGTGTATTCTCATGAATAAATATTCTCTGAATGAATTGAGTGAATAAAAAAATAATATATTAAGCCTTATTAACTTTTATATTTGATTTGGTAGATCAACTTGAAATTGTGAACCGCTTAGCAAAACTAATTCTTCATAATTCTTTGTTGATATTAACCGACACCTATCCCGTTATTTTTATTACCAAATTTAGCAAAAGTGGCCTCAGCCGTTGGAAGTTTAAGGTTTATATCGAAATTGTAGTAAATACTTTAGCATTTTTTAAACAGTGTTATCTATTCAGGAAAACGTTATGAATAAACAAGGAAACTTAAAAGATTTACTTCAAATTTGATTATATTTAAATGCTTTTTGTAATTACCGCCTATACTCTGACAAAGGCTTACTGCTTGGAAATGGTTATTCTTCTGTATATTGCAACCTTAAAACCATTCTTTGTATATACTGAGATAAACTGATTGCTGCTTATTGAATTACTTTTAAGGAGAAAATTTTCGATAACATAAGTTAAAAAAGTTTAACATAATGCTGATTGCATTATTATTATTATTATTATTATTATTTATTATTATTCTTATTATGTTTCTAAACTATAAATTATTATTTGTTTATCTTCCAGTTAAAATGTTGAAATTTGCTTTTATGGCCTTTTGCATATTGTGGGCAGTTATGGATCTAGAAGCTGGTAAGCAAACAAAATGGAGAATAAATATATATAAATACATAGATGTTACTGTATATATACAGTACTATTTTCAAAATCCAGGCACTGTAAATCCTTAACGTGTCTGTATAAAACGAGAGTTCAGATTATACAAGTGTGGAAATTTAAAGTTACGAAGTAAATTGGCTTAATACAACCCAATTTTATTGATACTAATATAAAGCAGAAATATGGGAATTTATAACGAAATAGATGTTGGACAAACATCCACCTCTAGTATGTTGGAAAATTTAAAAGCACATTTTTCAACAAAGCTTTGCTTATCTTGTCAATCCAAAACAAAATTTTATATTTCAGAGCGTAAATTGTTTTTGGGTTGTTCCGAAAACCCAGTCTTTCAAATGGCCCGAAAGAAATTAATCAAGCGGCGTTAAATGATAAGAATGAAGTGGCCAATTAACATCGCCAAATCATAAAAAACCGCGAGCGGGTAATTTTTTATTCAATAACTGAATTGTTTGGATGGCTATTTGGCTTGTGGCACTGTCTTGCT
The DNA here is from genome assembly GCA_030448955.1 of Trichopoda pennipes. Lineage (NCBI taxonomy): Eukaryota > Metazoa > Arthropoda > Insecta > Diptera > Tachinidae > Trichopoda > Trichopoda pennipes. The sequence goes on from JASKUP010000042.1 coordinate 10,776,039, forward strand.
GAAACCAAAGGTTAAAAATAGCTAACCGTGGTCTCAAAAAATTGGTTTTATTAGTTTGGTAGCACAGAGAATACATGGTGGCGGGAGTTCCTTGCCCACTTTTGATAAAAAACAGACCGATGGTGCCGCCTTCCCAAAAACTGCACAATACAGTCTCTTTCTTTGGATCTAGAAGTTTTTCTAGGATTGTTTGTGGATTTTGTGAGCCCCATATGCGACAAGCTTGTTTGTTTATATAACCGCCTAATTGAAAATGAATCTCATTAGTAAAACCAACAAATTATGATCTGGTGTAATGCCCCTATATGTTATATATGAGAACAATACCGCTATTTGCGTCGATCGAAGTTACCACCTCAGGGAGAAGCTATAGTGTGGGCACGTGTGTTAATAACTTGTTGCGGTTGTGTAAAAGATGCAATGATGGCAAAGTTTCTGTGAGAGTAGTTATTGTGTCCAATAGCGAAAACGAAAAAAAGTTTTATTTTCGTTAATTTTCAAGCTGTCAAATCCCAAACGGCTTCAATTTTTAAACGAGTTGAACTCTATAAGCGTGAAGATGAAGATCCTTATGCAAAATGTTTCGCAAAGTACCTTTAGTGATGGCCAATCTTGTGAACTTCAACTAGTTAACGTTCCAGGTTCATTCTGGTGACTACGAGCACCAGAAATTTGTCAATTCTTCGACGTTCTCACCAATTGGCGTTATCCAAAACCACCACATGGCAAATTTTCTATAAGGCTTTGACTTTGAGCCTTATAAAGTTTAACTGGCGGGAATTGAAGCAAAGCGGCCATTCACATTGGCCTAGATTTGCTCAATACATTCAGGAACAACCGGCTAGTTTTTCTAAAAAGATAATTTTTTCAGAAAAAGCCCACGGTATGTCAACAAGAAAAATTACCACATTTTGGCTTCTGAAAGTTCTAGACCGATTATTTAGAAGCCTTGACATGCTGAACGTGTCACTGTATGGTGCGTGAGGCTGGAAATGCGTTAACGGTCAATGTATGACGCTATCGCGAGGTGTTAACAATCCAATTTTGGCCTATTTTCGACGACATGGATATCACTGACAGTTAATGAAACGATTCATTTTTTGCAAACCAAATTTTCCGACAATCAGCAATTAAGTGGCCAGCCAAATTGTGTGATTTAACACCACTAGATTATTTTTTTGTGGGGCTATGTTACGGACAGAGTCTATATGGAGCCAATCGAATCGATTTCAACGTTAAAACCCAAAATCCGTGATATGATTAACGAAGACCGCCATTTAGCTAAAAAGTGATGAAAAACTTTGATGAAAGAATCGACATCTGCCATCAGGGTCGTGGCGTGCATATGCCAGATATTATTTTTCTTTCATAATTGCCGAACTTTTCTCTTCGTAATGCAATAAAAATTTTTATCATCTTAATCTAAATTTTTTGTTTTATTTTGTTTTAGAAAACAAATTTCTTGTTGAAAAACCCTTTACATTATTTAATTAAATTTTCTACTGCTATACAGTAGTATATACAAATAAGGCTGTTTAAAAAATGTATTTAAAAAAAATTTATTTATATTGACATTTTTCGGTTTTTGGATAAATATTTATAAATAACAAACAAAAAAGTTATTGCGAGTATCGTTTAAAACAAGTTATAAACAGTTTATTCAAAAAAAGTTCGTTCTAAACGAAGGCACCTATTTAAATACGTTGTAACAAAAAAGTTTAAAAAATTAATAATCATAATTACATAAAGTACTTTCCTTTTTTTAAAACTTGACTGTTTGAAAATCACATTTGAAAATTGATTTAGGGAATTTAAAAAAAATATATGAGCCAGCACCCAATATATAAATAATTATCTTTTCTCTAATTTAGCTCCCTTAGATAATGATGCTGCCTATAACGATGCTCTTACATATAATTTTTATGAAGACAACAATTATGAAACGTAAGTCAATAAATTTCTAAACAATTTGTTTTAATTATGCCTTATCGCTTTCAATTTATGTTGCTTTTCAACTTATGTATTTGTATTATTGTAGTTGTCCAACAGTTAGAAGTCCATTCAAACTGTTTCTGTTTTTAATTATTTAATTAATTTAAATGTTTTAATATTATTTTCTTTTTCATACCACTGCAGAAACGAGTATGAAGACGAATATAGTCCCGAAGACTTGTAAGTTTATTCTCCATATTCCTTTTAGTCATTTTTCTTCAGTTGTTTTTTTTTTGTTTTATTTACAGCCTAGAGCTGTTGGCTGAAGCTTTCAGTCTTCTAAATCCAGCTTTATTGGAAGAAAACCGAGTAAAGGCAAAATAACCGTTTAAGAATTGACCGTAAATTATTTACTATTTCGATTCAATTGCTCGTATCGGAGAATTCATTCTGAAATATTTTGTTTTTTATTGCTTAACAAATTAATAAAAAATTAAATCATTTACGAAGTGTTTGATTTCAAAACATAATTATAATTATTAAATTACAACGTAGTGGGGGATTTGGTAAAAATAAATAGAACTGCGGAACTGCAAGTTCAATTTAAATTAGAACAACTTGTAAGTGAAAAATTTAAATCGTTCCACAATTGTTAATATTCCTGCATACGAGTATTTATAATTCCAGGTATAGCGCTTGTCAAACTCTAAAAAAACCATCGCATTAACTGTTATGTTAATTTTAATTGAGAAAAGAATATTATTTATAAATTATTACGTATTCTTAAGTTTTGCATTGAAGAAAATAGGTATTTTCAATTTGATAATAGGATATATCAACAGAAAGAGGGCCGCCCTATGGGCTCTCCGGCATCTCCAATTATAGCTGATATTGTGATGGAGGAATTACTAAATTCATGTATTAGTAAAATGCATATTAAACCAAGGATTATCACAAAATATGTAGATGATTTATTTTGTATAACATCAGAAGATGCAGTGGATGATATTTTGTCAGAATTGAATAGTTTCCATCCGGATATTAAATTTACGATTGAAAGAGAGTTAGAATCTAAACTTCCATGTTTAGATATATTGATAATAAGAAAGGAAACTACCTTATTTTCCTTTCTTATTATCAATATATTTGATTGGTATAAGAAACCAACATCTTCTGGAAGACTTATTAATTTTTACTCCAAACATCCGAGAAAAATGATAATAAACACGGCGAAAAATATGATAGACAGAATATTGACTATAAGTGATAGAGAATTTTAGTTGAACAATAAGAAATATACTTCATGACAATGATTTTCCAGTAGAATTTACTAACCGATTAATTAGACAATATTATAATCATAGGCATAATTTAGGAAATACTATGGCAGAGCCAAGAATTTATAAATCATTAACTTGTGTTCCTGGAATATCAAAAAGATTTAGAAAGTCTAAAATATATGACACTGATAGATATAGATATTGCACACAAAACATATAACACATTAAATAGATTATTTAGCAATATGAAGGATAAAATAGGAAAAATGGAAATATCTGATGTAGTATACAGGATACCATGTGGAAGAAATGACCAGGTGAACTGTGACAAAGTTTATATTGGGACAACAAAGAATAAACTTAAAACAAGATTAGCTGGTCATAGATGTGACCAAAAATATAGGAATATTTCAACACAGAAGACATCCTTATCTTCACATTGCAAGAAATATAACCATTATCCAAAGTTTGATGAAACATCAGTATTAGATATAGAAAAAAACTACAAGAGACGTTATATGTTGGAAATGTTAGAAATTGTTAATGTACCAAATGTAAGGAGAATAAATTTCAAAACAGACACAGACAATTTAGCGCAGAATTATAGGTACTTAATACAAAAGACACATAATTTGTTATAATTATTTCATAAGAAAGAATTTGTTATTTAGCTTCCGTTTCCTTGTTTTTGTATGTTTAAATATTTAAAATTTTAATTTTTGTATGTTTGTATGTATGAAGAAAATTATTTTATGTTTTGTCAAATGTTTTTCAAAAAATTTCTTTTCAAATTGTTATAATTTTTGTTTTTGAAAAATATAAAAAATAATTTCCTGAAGGGGCTTTCCACAGGAAAGCGAAATATTAAGAAAAAAATAAATCGTTATAATTTAAAGGACCGTTTAAAAGATTAAGATTTAATAGAAATAAAAACAAAAAAGGTCGAATAAAACTGAAAATAATTCAAAAAATATTTAAAATAAAATAATAATAAATAATAAAATAGAACTACAAAATTTAAAATTGACTGTCGGTGGGGCTGCTCAGCGATAAAGGCATAGTCGTTGTGCTGTCTTTATACGGCAGTTAATTTCCGACTATCCTTCTACTTTCACCACCTGTTTCATATCTTCTCTATCCCTTTCCTAAAGAATATAGCACGGTACTTGACTAAATAGGCATTGTTGCCTGAAGTGCTACTTCTCTTTAAAAAAAAAATTAAAAAAATATCCAATATAAAATAAAATGATAAATAAAAATTAAAAATATTTTTTATTCCTGTAAGTAGTAAAATAATTTAATAAGCAAATCTATATATTAAAAAAGGTATTAAGCTATCGCTCTTAGAAAAGTTAATTCAAAATAAAAAAAGGGTCTTATATTAATTGTTAGAGAGCTACGAAAAATATTTCATACTTATGTCATGTCGTAATAATGTTTAACAGCCGTATGCATAAAAACTTAAAGCAGGTTTAACTACCATTGTCAAGCACAATTTCCTAGAGTTGTTTTTACCTTAAAATACCTTTGTTAACTTTAAGGTAGGAAAAACCTACTTTAAACCTACAATAAATTGACAGTTCTATTTTACTTTGAAACTTTAAAAACAAAACAAATTGTGTTTACAATAAATTGAGCCGTTTATTTTAAAAGTGGCATAATTCACTTTGTTTTTGTCGTCTTTTATATCTTAAGTTAGTTTATAAAACATTTTATAGGGAATATCATGGTAAAATTGAATCCATTGAATTTTTAGCCAATTCACTTTGTTTTGGTCTGTATTTACTTTTCTTTCTTGAACGGATTTTTTTAATGATTGTTTTGAAATAAAATCCTTTTTCTCCAAGTTGTGTACTGTGAAGGAATTTATCGACAGGAGGCTATCACTCTATAGTAATCATTTAAACTTTATAAAATATTTGTTTTTTTCAAGGCCTTTTCTATCACACCAAAGTGATTATCATTTGTTAAGTATGAATGACCCGAAGTTAAAAATTTGTGATCAAGAATTTAGTTACTGTTTTTTGAAGACTGAACAAATTTCAATTAAGTTAATGTCAGTTTTATGTTACTATTTTGTCCTTTACATAAGTCACTTTGTGCAATAATATGCTTTTGAGTTGTAACATTCTTAGATATTTTGTACAACATGAAGCAACTTTCTGAGAATAAAAAACTAATAAAATAATGCTAATTATGTGTTCTATATTAGATATCACTATAATATAGTTCAGTAAACTGCATTATTCTTTCGTACTAATAAAAATAAGTCCAATAATCACAGCACTTATTACATGTTTCTATTTCTTTCACACTAAGCTCCGTAATTAATTTCCTGAGTACAGGGACTTACGCCACTTTCAAAATAAACATTTTTGTTATACCGTTAATTATCAACACTGCTCTCAAACAATTCTCAATAGTTCTCAACTTATTAATTTCAAATTTATTAAAAATGAAAAGAAACTGTGACTTATGCCATAGGAAGTTATCGTCAGATTTGGACTTTATCCTTATTTCTTATATTTAGTTAGTATAATAAGCCTACATACAAATTGGCAGTGAGATATCTTGCTTTTGCGAATTACTGCTATAGGTTGAAGGGTGAAATGAAAATTTAAATCAGTGGCCCAACTACATTTTCTGTAAAATTACGTTGTTTTTTTATTTTTAAGGTAAAAATGGCTAGTGACTTTACAGACTTAGATGGCTGCTTGCGATAAAAACTAAACAAATTCAAGTTTTCTAAAGTAAGAAGATAACTGAGTGAAATGTATATATTGGTAATTGAAAGCGAAATGACAAATATAAACTTTAGTGTATACTCCTTCACTAGAGGTAAAAAATATGAAACGTAATAAAAGGTGAAACGAGTATAAGTTGTCATTTATTTTTAAATTCCTATAACACTTATTTATGCAACATTAAAATATATAAATAGTGTTTGCAAGGGCCTAAGATAACCTACAAAAATGTTGAGCCCCAATCTATCGTTTTATTAAGCGACATAAGAAGCTGCCGTGAAATAGAAAATTGGGGGTCTAGGTAAGCGTACGCGTATAAAACGTATAAGAAGTTCCTTAATGCTTTTACCTAAATATAAAAGAATTTACGGAGGAATTTACAAATGTCAAATGAACAAAAGAGTAGAGTCTTTTGATAGAGGAAATATTTGGTTGTCGCATTGCTTCACGTTTTGGATCCATTGGTTTCCAATATCGTGCAATTTAATGCCGTATTCTGTGACCAACATTTTGAGGAAAAATTCTTTCAATATCTAGGAAACATTTCGGAACTGCATGCACGCCATTTGCGGCTATCAAAAATTATACCCAAGAGTTATTCACGTTAGAAATAATCGTGTAGGTCAACTCAACCGTAAGTGCAATGATCAAGTCTCACGCCGCGGAAACCGCCTTAATGATCACGGTAACCCCTACCCCAGGTAAGTATGATTTTCCTTGCTTAAGCTAGAGCTTCTATGTCAAAAATGCTTTCAATAAATTGAGAATTATGAAGTATGCTAAAGGATGTTACTCAAGTAAAACATAATGCTACCTATTGCAGGTAGATAAATAAAACAACAAAATCCACGATTGTTAGAGAACTTTTTAAAAAAAGGGTGAAATTCATTTGTTGTTGTATGAATATGTGTACTCACACATAAACAACAGAAGAGGAAACTCAATTATTACAAAAACACAATACAAAATTGTTACGTTTTATAAACGTTTTGTTGTGAGTTCTTTATTGCAAAATAAATATCACCATTTTTTAGAATTTTTAAATTAATAACAATTTTATTTACTTTAACTACACAAAGTTGACACAGAACAATTTACTTAAAATGCACGTCTTTACTCGATGAGGTTTAATTTTACACTGATTTTAAAGAATCTCCTACACCCTTTGTATATCATTTTGTTGCTGAATGTTGTTTATTCAATGTATAGGCGCCTGTATGCCTGTGTGTATAGTTGTTTTTGTTTTTATATGGATAAGGTTTCTGCTTGGGATTTATTTCAATACATTTGTTGTTGCTTTTGTAAAAAAATGGTTACTTAGAAAACCATGCAGATGGTAAACATGTATGTTTGTTGTTGTAAAATTAGTTTTTGTCTTGCGCGTTTAGATGATAAACAGCATACATGTATTTTTTTTCTTGCATGCCAGGCAGTTAGTAAACAGCATATCAAATTGTAGTTATGTGTGTGTATAAACTTCTACGCAGTTTGTAACCAGTAGTTTGCTTTATTGCTTAATTATTTTATTTTAAATCTTAAGCAAGACACATTCGTAACAATATGAATATGTGTCAAAATATCTGGTTTTATCAGTACAGACAACATCATACAACAATGGAACACCCTTGTGCTTATGTGAAGTAATTTGCTTAAATAAATCGACTGGAAGGTTGGCATCTTTTGTAATCACGCTTCTGTGAGGTCAGGTTGTGGAATGGCCTGAGGCTGGGAGTTCTGTGTGGTGGAATTTCTCATGTTGACGGGGACGTCCACACTAAGCTTGCCGTCAATATGGGTATAATGGAGGAGTCCAAGGTATTCAGGTTGGCTAAGGAAGGGTGCAACGGGCCAGGGGTGAAAATCAGTAGCCAAGAGTCCTCGCGGTAAGCAGTAGTGGGATAGCGTACCGAAGCGTTAAACCATCGACAGCCCGGCTAATATGATTTAGATCACATTCTTTTTTGTTCATTTATTATCATGGTGATTTATTTCTGTGGTTCGATTCCTATATAAATTCGATATTAATAAATGGCAATTAGTTTTTATTTTTTTAACCAGATTAATTAAAACTTTTAACATAATTAAATTTAATATATATAATTCGAGTAAATAGTGTTAAAAAAAATTAAAAATAAACAAAAAAATTAAGTTGGAGTAGGGATCGAACCCGGGAATTAAATTTTTATAGTAATAAAAAACGAGGGTTTAGGTGCAACAATCAATGCCTTATATATTTTTATATTACTTCCGATGTCCCACACACAAAACTTTAAGTCTCATATTGCAGTATGGAACTCAGTACAAGTACAAACAAACAAAAATTGCATTTCAATCAAAAGTTTAGAAAAAAAGAACTAAGAAAAAGAATAAAAACGTAATTATCGCAATAAAAATATATATTAAAAATCACTGAATACTAACTTTAAAATTGATAAAAAATATTTCTTTTGAAATGATGAAGAAGAATAGACACAACAATTTTTCTAATGCAAATTGCGTTAATATAAGTTAGAGGTTCCCTTGTTGAAACCTCAAAAAAAAGAAAACGTTTTTGTTCTTTTTAATTTATTTTATTTATTTATTTGAACACTTAACAATTAAACAAGTAGTTTCAGCTACTGGACCTTATAGTAGACTGCACTAATTACACTATTTAGATTTGGTTAAATACTAATTTTGTCAAAGACTGGTTGTCGTGGCGTAATTTATTTGCTATGAATTTAAAATTGGTTGGTTAACAATTTTTATTAAGAAATAATAAAACTAAATAAACAATTATTTGGATATAACTAAGTTAAAAAAATAATTCGTAGGAATATCGTCTAGAAAATAAAAAATAATGGCGGAAGTCGATTTCCTGTGTTTCTAAGGATTTTTTTTGGTATGTGCCAACTGATTATTTGGCACTTTTGATTTTGTGGGAACGTTTTTAACAACGGGTGAAAACTTTTGTGTTAACTTATGTGTTAACTTATGCAAACGATTTCAACGGAAATTACATCAATTTTAAGACGTACATTTGAATTTGAGCACAATTCATATTTAGATAAAAACGATTAGTTATATTTAGAGTTATAAGGCCCTGAAACTGCTACTAATACGTGCAAGCGTAAGAGATATGTAACTGTGTATGATACAAGTCTAAGTTAAAAGTAAAATTTATGCTTGAATATGTAACTTTAAAAATTCGTAACAATATCCATGAATATGGCAAAATTAAGAAATTAACAGCGATGATTTTAAAATCGATCAAGATAAAATTTCCTTTAAAGTTTTGAGAGGTTTCGAATTTTGAAGTAAAAAACGAATTTAGAATGATTTTGATTTTATTTCAAAAATGATAAATCTTTAATCAGATTTTATTTAGTTAATTAATTTTACCAATTTTATTAACAAATGAAAGTTAGTTTCTAAAAACAGCAAAAATTAATTATAAAATATTTCTTATATTCTTTAAATCGTTGGTTGATTAGTTCATTAAAGATCTGATTTCTATTAGAAATATTTTGTAGATTTTCTGCTTAATCTAGTTATGTTTTAATAAAACGCGTATTTTGTGGGGGTTGGGTAAATACGACTTTTAATGAGGTATCAGAAATATCAAATTAGAAGCTACGCGAATGGAACTACACTACACAAAAATACACCTGCAGACTTAATAATAAAACTAAAATTATTTTGTGATATACAGGAGTTTGCATTTAATATCCAAAACCATTTTAATAAATACTTTACACTTATTAAAAAATTAAATCTGTTTTATTGTTGTTCTCATTTATTGGTTTTTAAAAAGAAAATGTAAAATATGCACTTTTGTATTTTAAAACTTATTTTTACGCGTGCGTGTTAGAAATGTTAGCGAGTTTTTGCAATGAAACTGATCAACAAAAATAAAAAAAAATTGCGATATATCAATATAAACTTTGTCTAGAAATCGAAACGCAGAAATCAATAACTACGATAATAAATGAACATAATATATAACCAAAAAGAATGTGATCTAATCAATCATATTAGCCGGGCTGACGACGGTTTCACACTCCGTTACGCTATCCCACTACTGCTTACCGCGAGTGCTCTTGGCTGCTGGTTTTCACCCCTGGCCCGTTGTACCTTTCCTTAGCCAACCTCCATGGTACCCATATTGACGGCAAGCTTAGTGCGGACGTTCTGTCAGCATGAGAAATTCCACTACACAGAACTCCCGGCCTCAGACCATGCCACAACCTGACCTCGCAGAAGCGTGATGCCAACCTTCCAGTCGATTCAGTTAAATAAAATACTTCACATAAACACATGAGTATTCCACTTTTGTGTGATGATGTTGTCTGTTTCACTCTTTGGCTTACTGATAAAACCAGATATACCACACACATTCATTCATTCACTTGTATGTGTGTAATACAAATCACGAAGGTGCTTTTAACTAAGAACTATTATTTTTTAAAACCCTTTTAATATTGTTATAGCAGCATACTCGCTCTTTTGTAAGGTGATGCTTTGTTATTAAAACCAAAGAGAATGAAATTAATTGAAGTTTAAAATTAAGTTACTTGTGATTTTAGTTTTTACTAAAATTATTTACTAATTTTCAAAGTAACACGGAAGAAATTATCATATTGTAGCATACCCAGATTTATCCCTTAATAAATAGGAATCAAAAAGTTTGATATTTAAATCTTAAAAAATTTTTCAAAAATTATTTTATTGTATTTTTGCGCAATTATTAATGCTTATAGTTCTATACTTACAAGTTATAACAACATTATAGATGTAATCTCGTATATATTGAAGTAGAAAAGGATCTAATCCTTACCTCCTTATGGAATTATCTTATAACAAAAATTTGAATAGTGAAAAATTCAATTTTCAAATTTCAATTTTTGCAACATAATGTAAACCATTTGTACAATCTTGCAGTACCTTTGAGAACAAAAACCTTAGGTAAACACAGTAAGCCCTGGATTTCTCTAGATATTAAGCGGGCAATTAGTCACAGGGACTTATTATATTCACGCTGGAAGCGTTTTAGAACTTCAGAAATGCACGAATCATACCGCATTGCACGGAAGTTGACGAACAGGCTAATTAAGACGGCCGTCTTGAGTTTTATGCCATTGACGCAAATACTCTAAATAAAAAATTGTTGAATATAAGTGGAGTTACACCTACCTCCAATTACTACTGCTTCTCCAATCCTTCTTTAGATAATAACTCTTATTTCACTAATGTTACCCGTAATGATGCGTTTTCTGGTGTGTTGTCCGTAAAGTCTAATGCAATAGGAGCTGATGGAGATTATTCTTCAGAATTTGTTAACATAACTTGTGCTAATTATTATATTCAACAAGATTTTGACCACCAACTGCTACCCAAAAATATGGAAGCTTGCGAGAATCATCCCAATAAAAAAATCAAATTCTGATTACAGGCCGATAGTAATCCTACCGTTCCTCTCGAAACTTTTGAAAGGTTGGTTCATTATCAGGTGACTAAATGCCTTAAAAACATAACATTCTTACAAACTGTAAATCTGGTTTTTAAAAAGAACACAGCTGTATAACGTCGCTAGTGGATGTCTCGTAAGATATTAGACAACAAGTTAATTGCGGCAATGTTACATTTTAAGTACTTTTCGACGCTGTCGATCATTACATTTTACGTAACAAATTAAAATCTTTTCATTAGTTTTCATCAATTTCTGCCAATCTGATATTCTCTTATCTATCTGACAGGCATCAATTTGTTGAAACAAGTACCTCATAATAAACTACTTTGCCTTTGAGTCGAGGGGCTCAATCTTAGGGTCCCCTACTGTTTGCGCTACATGTTAATGATCTACATACGAAACTTGAACATTATAAAGTTAGATTACATGCTGACGACGTACAGCTTTATATAAGCTGTAACATTAAATCAGTTGAGGCTTGTGTTAGATTTTAAATGATGAACTTCATTGTATCTTTGAATGGGCTACTGCTAATGGCCTAAAGACAAATCCAACTAAATCCAAATGTTTGATTATCTAGAAGAATTTATTGAACGATCGAAATTGTAAACGTTGCTAAAAATCTGGAAATTTACTTTAACAGCACCCTCACTTTGTCTAACCATATTAATTTTACTTGTAATCGTATATCTTCTATGCTAAGAAATTTGGCAAAGCCATTGTTGCACTCCCTCAAGTATTCGCATACTTCTCGGTAAAACACACTTGATGTCACTTTTACTATATGGGTGTGAACTTTTTTCTTGTAGCGATAGTGTTAGCAAAATTAAAATAAATGTGACTTTCAATGATGTTGTTATTCGTTTTGTATATGGTTTGTGAAGATATGAACATATTTCTTCTTACGTTAACAATTTTTATGGCATGTGTCTTGATGACTACTTGAAGGTGAGGGTTTTAATCCTAATGCATGAAGTTATATAGACGCATCAACGCGAACATTTATGTCAGCGATTTTTCAACCCTTAATAGAGGTAAAATAATACTTTATTTTAGATACAGCTCTCTGTTATCTCAATTTAAATTCCGGGATTCCGGATAGCTCCCAAATCATTAGTAACTCCCATCATTTCAAAAGATATATAGTTTGTCAATTTTTAAGTTAGTGTTAAGTGATTTTTAATATGTATTTTTATTTTGATAATTATGTTTTTATTTGTTTTTTTTTCTAAACTTTTAATTGAAATGGAGTTTTTGTTTGTACTTGTACTGAGTTCCATACTATAATATGAGACTTAAACTCTTGTGTGTGGGATACCGCAAATAAAATGAAATAAATAAATAAATTAAATTGAGTTTAATTTTTGTAAGGATTAATTTGGAAAGCGAAATGGAAAGTTACAAAAAAAAATTTGTAAATATTGACGAATATTTGAACAAAATATTAAAAACCAAAGCTTTCTAACTTCAAATATAGTTCATTATATTAATACCGGTTTTTCCAAGGTCTTTTAATTGGTGAATAATATTGTTACGTTTATACCTTTTATAAACGTTTTGTTGTGAGTTCTTTATTGCAAAATGATTAATACCAGTTTTTAAATAATAACAATTTTATTTACTTTAAATACACAAAGTTGACACAGAACAATTTACTTAAAGTGCACGTCTTCACTTGATGAGGTTTAATTTACTGATTGATTATCCACTCAGACGCTTCCCCTATTTATACTTGTCCAATTAGAATCTAGAAGATTTAAGAATCTTCTACTCCTTTGTATCGCATTTTGTTGTTGTATGTTGTTTAATTGATGTATAGGCCCCTGTATGTGTGTGTTTACAGTTGTTTTTGTTTTTATGCTGATCAGGTTTCTGCTTGGGATTTATTTCAATACATTTGTTGTTGCTTTTGTAAAAAAGGGTTTCTTAGAAAACTACGCAGATGATAAACTGTATATTTGTTGTTGTAAAATTAGTTTTTGTCTTGCACGTTTAGATGATAAGCAGCATACTTGTATTTTGTTTTCTTGCATGCCAGGCAGTTAGTAAACAGCATATCAAATTGTAGTTTGTAACCAGTAGTTTTCTTTATTGCCTAATTGGTTTTATTTTAAATCTTAAGCAAGACACCTTCGTAACAATATTTTAATCTGAAAAAAAAACCAAAAATTATTCGAACTTCACAATGTCCGAGGTTCTCTATCTTGTTATTATATTGCAATACCCCAAAGTTGTCTGGAACTCAATGCTCGAAGAGTTATCTGTAACCAAAATCTGAATATACAGCTGCTAGTTGCAGTTATCATGGGTACGCAACGTCTTTTGTTTCACTCTTTATTTTAATAGTCAAAACTAAAATAAGAGTCACAACTAACAGTTAGAATCTTAACGTTTTTTATTAAAGTGACAAAAGACATTCAGCTCTGTACGTAATTCTCATTATCAGTGATAAGTAATAGGTGCTTGCTAAACCTAAAACGAATTGTATACTCTCAATACTAGAATTAGCTGTCGATGCTCCAATATATAGTCCGGTGGATTACATGAGACGCATGTAACACACTGATTTAAGCTGCATTATAATCTATTAAAGTATTAAAAATTTTAAGAAAAATAGAAGTGTGTAAGACTTGTCAATAACCTGATTGCTGCATCAGTCTTAACACAAAAAAACATTCAATAATTATAAGAGAGACGCATCCAAAATAAAAAACTATTTTTTTAATTTTTATTTTATTAATATTTATTTAATACTTTTAGTTTATTTAAAATGCTCTTTTAAAATTGTTATATTTAATTTATCTACTTAACTCTGTGAAATTAATACATGTTTTTTAGGTAGTACTTTTATCGGGCTTTTCAACAAGAATTTTGTTTTTCAATTGTGGCAACATCAACAATATTATTGCTTTGACGTTTAGTTTTTTGAAATATTCGTAGTAGATGCACTGACAATTGTTACAATAATTCAATTTAAATAAATAAAATCCACTATGAAAATGCTGGTTCTGTTTAAGTTACATTTCGTAAAATTCGTTGTATTTTCGTGCAAAGTATTCGTCGTTTCGACATCGCTAAGAATTTAGTCGTTAAATTTGATTCGACAGGCTCGATACCAAATGTGTGAACACCAACGCGTATTCGACTGGATTTAACTTTAAAGCCTTACAAGATTTAACTGGTGATAGAATTGAAGCCGACCGACCATTCACATCGCCGTAGATTCGCACAATTCACTCAGAAGCAGGCTGGTTTTTCTGACAAAATAATTTTTTTCGACGAAGCCTATTTTCACTTGCCAGAGTATATCATCAAGCAAAATTGCCGCATTTAGGCTTCTGAAAATCCTAGAGCCATTATTAACAAGCCCTTACATGTTCAACGTGTCACTGTATGAAGCACTATGCCATCTGGAGCCGTAATTGGGCACTTTTCTCAATTTTGGCTTATTATTGACGACGTGGATATTACTGACACTTCATTGCCACACAGGCAATGATGTGACCAATTTATTCCAAACCCAATAATTTCACAACAATCAGCAGTTAAGTGGCCATCCAGATCGTGTGATTTAACACCGCTGGATTATTTTTTGTGGGGCTATGGTAAGGAGCTAATGGATTTAAGCCTTAAAACACAGAATAGGAGCGCCATTTTGCTAAAAAGTGATTAAAAACTTCAATCAAAGAATCACCATCTATCAGCGTGGTTGTGGTGGAAATTTGCCAGATATCATTTTCCATTAATAATTGCCGAACTTTTCTCTTCGTAATATAATAAAAATTTTAATTATTTTAATTTTTTGTTTTATTTAGTTTCAGAAAGCAATCTTTTTGTTGAAAAATCTTTTACAATTTATTTTTTTCGAATAATTCGGTTAAAGTTTTCCAATGTCAATTATTCATGCTATATTTTTCAAATTACATACATATTTACAATAATGTGAATAACAGCTTACAACATCGTTTGAATATCTTCAAAGCCAGATAGAAAATACGTAACTGACATTGACGGAGTAACAACGATTTGCCAAATCCCTTAATAAACAGGTGAAACTAAAAGAATGTAAAATTAAATTTATTTTTGAGTTGCCGAAAGCTAAACTAAAATTTTAACAGAAAGCATAGGGATAACAATAGTTAGCAACTTTGAGTTTGTATTGTTTTGGCAATGCAACGAAGACACATTGCAATAAAGATACGGGAAGCAAAAAAAATCTTGCATCAGTGTACCGGATTTACACCATAGTGATGCGACCCAGAAGAATACAATTATAGTTTGCCGGCCAAACAATTAGCCGTAATTTGGATGGGGTTCAAAGAATTGCTTCTATGGGCATGATGCAATGCGCATGGCGCCAACATAAACAACTCAGAGAATGCTTCGCTTGCTACTGTTGAACTCATTCATAAGTTTGATGACTGCAAAGTCAGGTTTACGTATGAAGAGTGATGCCGTTTAGTATAGCTTTGACCCGAATATCGAGCACAAGAATATTCTGAACCTAGTTCGCAAGAAGGTTAGGGAAACAAATGTCAATTTAACGCATGTGTAGAAGAAAAATAGTCGAAAGATTTTATGCGACACCCATTGTAATTTCACTGATGGCAGTTGTATACTCAACTTAGCTGAACCCGTCGTATTGTCTGGTGCTTGGTGGAAAGGTTCTCATTGCACTAGATAATCAATCGCCTATTAAACGCATGACGGAGGTGAATGTGTAGTCTTAATCAGTGCTGGAATGTATGTAAAAACTTAACAGATGTGTCTCTAAAATAATAGTATTTTTTCAGGGGGGATATTTAGCGACAATATAAACTGGATTTTGGTGATTTTTGAGGTTGAAATCTTTTAATTAGGGATTTTGACTTATAAAAAATCTTGGACCTCTGGGTAAGAATGCATTTTCTTTGCTTCAATTAGACATTTTATGTCCAAATAATTTTATCGATTGGTTATTAAAGAACTTCTGCCCAATTGGAATTCATAGAATGAGGTTTACTAAAAATTCAAATATTTTAACTTTTCTTTTTTTTTGATTTCAGTTTCAATTTTTGGTCAAATTTAAATTTCGTTGTGAAATTATGGTAAAAGTGTGATATTTCGTTGAAATTTTTTTTAATCTATAATTTTATATTTGAACAAAATTAAAACTGACAATATGTAATCCTTTGATTATTGATGAATTTCATCATCATCATGCTTATTATTACGATTTGTTTAGAAGAAAAATATACAGAAGATAAGCACAATTTTTTAGTATAAACTATCCTCCTTTAATGATAAATGCGATTTTTGAAAGATTTAATGATTAAGTCTCATAGTGTATCATGCCTAACATACGACTGCATAACAACGAAGGCAACACTGATGTACTCTAAAAAAAGCGGTATGTTATCGTAGGTTTGGAGCTCATCCTTGTTAAAACTCATATTCATAAACAATAAATAAATTAATGAGCTTTTAATTCTTTCAACCGTATAATACTGGTTTTTGAGTATTTAAAAACACTTAAAAAATTAGATAGTTATTCAATTGATTTTATTAAAATTTTTAAAACAGAAGTCGACATTTCATTAATCGAAATCATAAGTTATCTTACGCCCATTTTTGTAATAAACTAATCTCCTTTTAACGACATTTTTGCCATTTCGGCTGGAGGCGTAAGCATATACTCTTACTCCATCTATGTTGTTGTTGTTTCTTTTAACCTGAAATTAAAGCACAAACTGAAGAAAAATGCCACAGATGAAAAGTGTGAAATAAACTTACATGTTTTCTAGGTATTTTAGGTTTTTTAGTGACTTTTGGTTCATTGTAATAATCATCGTCACTGTAGAGATAAAAAATAATTTGCTTAGCATTCAATTTATTTTAATTAAATAAATAATTAAACATATAAGCAGTTTAAAGGCAGAGATTTATACATAAAATATTGTAATAATATGACAAATATATTTTATTAATCGAGTTTTAAAATGAGTTCGTTTTTGTTATTATAACCTCAAGTTAAAATAGTTAATAATGAGTAAAAAAATCAAAATAAATCAGAATGAGTTTTGTAAAATAAAATGCCTGGAAATCAAATGACTTACTTATCAGTATCGTAATTATCATAATTATCATCATAATTATCATCATAATCGTTGTCATCGTTATAATCATTGTAATCGTAATAATTATCATCATAATTGTTGTAGTGTCGGGGAACGACTACAAATCTCTTTTCCCAGTATCGTGGAAAAACTGAAAAAACATGTAATTTACACATTATTACGCTGACTCATATATTTATAGTCACACTATTCAACAAGACTTCGTTTTCTTCAGTGAATTTTTAAAACAAATAGATTTATCGGTATTTAAAAACAAAATTTTTTAAAATAATTTTTCTATCGATTAAATTAATGAATTGTAAATATTAACACTTACAAGCTTCTGAACTCATAACTCCCCACACGATACATAATGACAATAAAATCAGTTTCCGCATCGCAGCTGAAAAATAAACAAAAACAAAAGAATTAACAATAAAATTCAAAATAATTGCAAAAAATAAAAAATTAATAATGTTAAAATTAATAATTTTTTGTATGTTGATAACACTTTGATCAATTAACACAATTAACAGAAATCGAGTATTTCAATAATCACAATTACTTGGGTTCCGCACGGCAGAACATGAATAATACGATCAATTACGACCTCGTAAGATTTTCCGAATGGGGTCGTGTGAATAGAGTCGATTTTAATGCTCGTAACACAATATTGTATGCTTACGCTTAGATCTTTGTTCGGAAATGGTGCTGCATATTATACTATGGGTGATATAAGTATGATTGATTCAGAAGCTCTTGATGTTCTTGTCATGAATATTCAGTGTGAAGTTCGATGGATTAAGCACATTTTTCAGTTTTCTTAAGAAAGTTTCAAGTGCCTTTTTTACAACGATGTAAGAGATACTACACTCCATCTGATCTTTCTTACTATTTATACCACCTATATCCGTCCAAAAAAAGGATTACAACTCTCGTGTATGGGCCGGCGCTCTAAAGTCTATTTTGGAATTGCCCGTATGGTATCCAACTCAATTAATTTTCTAAAGCATCGATGCAATGTGGATTGTATTTTCGTTACTACAACGGTAAGAAATTAGAGAACTTATGGCATATATACTACAGGTGATTATTAAACTATAACAGTATATCAATGATATCGATCCTTATGTATTCGTTAATATAATTTTTTCATTATTAATTTTCTTGAAAACTATACTTTAATTTTGATAAATGTCATTAAACGTTCTAAACACTAATTTCTAATATTTTCGAGAAGAGAAGAAGTCTCTTTTCAAAGAAAATAATATTAAAGCTAATAAATCATCTCGCTTATGAGTCATGGCGATTAGTATTGCCATCCAAGTTCGCGCGGGGTCACATTCATAATAAAACTAGGGCTACCAAAGTTATTAATATTTTTTTTTTTATTTTGCGATAAAAGTGACGTAAGTGACGTAGTGTATTGCTCATGTATTAGTAAAAAATAAATAAAGGGATAGAGGCATATGAATCTTAGTGATTTTGTTTATTTTTTATTAACTTAAAGACACGGTTTTCTGTTTTCTACTTTTAAAATAACCCAATTGGTTGGTGAAATTTATGATGTTTACAAAGTACACCTTCTAAGATAGATAGAGGGAGGAATAGAATGCTAACAGGAAACGGTGTTACATTCACCTGTTTAGCTTCTTTTGAAGTCTTTTAAAATTAACTCAATTACTTCTAAATAAATATCTTCATCAATTCCAATTTATAGATTGCATTCTAAACAAAAGTTTTATTATATATCGGGTATTTCAATAAAGAAGTTTGCTTTTTAATTGCTGCAACACCAACAACATGGTAGTTTTGACATTTAGTTTTTTGCCGTATTCGTAGTAGATGCACTGGCATCAGTTATAATGAATTCATTTTCGCACGAAAATCACATTTAAATACTTAAAATGCACTACGAAAATGGTGGTTCTGTTGAAATTTGGGATATTTTCGAAAAACATAATCGTCCTTTTGAGACCGCTATTAAGAATTTAGTCGTTAATTTGAGTCTGCGAGCTCGATATAAAATGTGCGAACATCAACGCATGTTCAACCGGATCGTTCAACTGAAAACATCACAGCCGTGAGCCACAGTGTTGAATCATAACCAAATTTGTGAATTTTTTGACGTCTCCAACAATTGGGGTTAGCCAAAACCACCACATGGCGAATTGCGTAAGGATTTGACTTTGAAGCCTTATAATACTCAACATTTATAGGAATTGAAGTCATCCGACCATTCACATCGCCGTATATTTGCTCAATTCATTCAGGAACAACATCGTGGTTATTTTGAAAAAATCATTTTTTCACTTTGCAGTATGTCAGCATGCAAAATTGCCCCAGTTGGGCTTCTGAAAATCCTAGAGCGATTATTTTGAAGCCTTTGCATGCTCATCATGACACTGTATGGTGCGCTATGTGGTTTGAAGGCATGATGAGACTGGAAATGCGCTAATAGTCAGTGGATCGCGCTATCACGAAATGCTAACAGTTCAATTTTGTGCTATAATTGAAGAAGTGAATATCACTGACAGGCGGTTTCAAAAGGACAGTGCTGCATGTCACACAGTTAACGAAACGATCAATGTTTTTTTTTAAACCAAATTTCCCGATCGCATAACTTTACGATAATCAGCAGTAAAGTGGCAAGCCAGATCGTATGATTTAACACCACTGGACTATTGTTTGTGGGGCAATGTTAAGAACAGAGCCAATGCGGAGCCAATCGTATCGCTTTCTGACTTAAAACTCAAAATCCTTGTTATTAACGAAATAGGACCGCAATTTTTCCAAAAAGTGGTTAAAAACTTTGATAAAAGAACCGACACCTGTCGGCGTGCTCGTGGTGGACATTTGCCAGATATAATTTTTCTTTCATAATTGACGAACTTTTCTCTTGGTAAAACAATTAATCTAATCTAATCTAATTTTAATCTAAACTTTTTGTTTTATTTTGTTTTAGAAAACAAAATTTTTGTTCAACAGCCCTTTATTTTTGATATTTTTAAAATATATAAAAATGCTGGGAATACTCATATCTGGTAAACTTTGTAAGTTCAGTATTTGTAAAGATCAACCAAATTAAAACCATAAGATTACGATTTGCAATTTACCTTGTACAAATAAGTGTCGACAGATAAATGAATGACTTTAAAGCAATAAAAGGGTTATTTTATCACTGTATCCGTTGGGAGTCATTAAGAAAATCTGAAATTTCTCAGTGAAGGAACTGTCGAAGCTGTTTTTATTGTGCAGGAAACTATTTCTTGCCCGTAGCAAAGTGCTTTTTTTTTTGTCCATAGACACAAAAAATCTGAAAAATCTATACTCCTTCAGTTTCCTCAAAAATCACACTTTCAGTAAAAAAAACTCAAGTTCAATTCACCTACCGTTTAAGTATGATTTTTAAACTACAAAGAAATAAGCACAGGATTTTAAATCTACTACATTAAAAGGAAGTGAACTATTTAATTATAACTCAAGCGTAAGAGCACTATGTCTACAGAGTTTAAATATTCCAATCACCTGGCTCAATTAGAAGAAAATAAAGTTTTTATGTAAAGCATACAAACGCTTGGTCAAAAGATCGTGGACTCTATTCTTTTCGCTTTTAATACAAGCTTATCTATTTATGTAAATAAATGTCTACCATTAACAGGAGTAAATTGACTCTCTTAAGGATACGAGAGGTTGCTGTAATGAAAATGGGGTCAATGTCAGAGGAGGCGAAGATGTTAGTATAAAATAAGAATACTTATTATGTTCAAAGTTTAAGCAAGAATGGAGATGATCCGAAAAGATGTTGGAGATTCAACAAATCTGATTGATCATCAAGGACTAAGAATAGATTCAAATGTAGCTAAAGCTAATTATTTTATAAAGTCTGTTGAAAATCTTAAAAAACGAATTGAAGTAAGGTAAGATGACATATTTAACTAAACCAAACTAAAACTATAATTAGTATGCCTTGCCCTTTTAAATTGAACATATTAAGTGCAAATGATATAATTTTCTTCATTGCTAATTTAAAAGAACACAAAAGTCCTAGCTACGATAATATATCACCAAAGTTTATTAAGAAATGTGCCTACGAAATTGCGCCAATATTAGCTGAAATAATTAATAAGATGCTAGAAATCTCTATGTAACCTGACATACTTGAAATTTAAAAAACCATTCCAATACCAAAAGATGTTAATACTTTTATAGTAGAGAGATCGGTTGATAAACTTTTTGAAATAATTACATGTGATTCGAATTGTATGGCATTTAGGAGAGCGAACAGAAAAGAATATGTTCAAATTAACGAAAGCAGCGGTTCCTTAGGCCCGGTTTATTTTCAATATATCTTAACTATATAAAAATCTTAATTTAACTACTAAAATGTGATGATGTGTCTATATTTTATCCCTTTAAGGCTGAATTAGTATTGCTAACACATACTGAAAGGGATATTGCTTTAATTTCTAAGTTTGCCCATTTATATTGGCTTGAACTTAATCCTGTCAAAATTATTACGTTTTAGATCTAACTCTTCTCGATATAACAACTGTTTTGTTGGGAAGCCTTTAAAGGAAACAAGTTCAATTAAATATCGCGGAGTCACATTGCGAAGCAATCTTGCATGGGGGTTACACATAACTGATCTTAAAAAGAAAATTGTTCAAGGAATTGAAATGTTATATAAGTTTAAAAATAAATTTAATATACGTTTTAAACTGATGATTTATCAAGCTCTGAAACAATCACATTTAAGTTATATGGCTAATGTGTATGCTTACTATAAAAATAGTAGTGTATTAAAGTCTCTTCAATGCATGTAAAATAAAGCATTAAAAATAATTTATAAATACGGAAGAGATACAATACAATACAAAACAATTTTGCCAATTTATGGGCTGCATGAATATTAGGTTTCGAAATATGTAAATCTTTGCACAATGTTGGCCATCGCACTGTATCTTTTGTTTAAAACCAATCACATTCTAATTTGAGAAACGCAAAAAAATTAAAAACTCCAAGATGTAGAATCAGAAAGACGATTAACAAAATTTTAACATTTAAAACCACTTGTACGGAAAATTTCAAACGCTTCTGTAATTTAAGCTTTCTGTATTATATTTATAACTATAAGTTCAAACGTTAAACATTAAACATTAATGCCTATAGGGTGCTGAGGCAGTTACAAAAATATAAACAAAGGATAACTCCGGCTAGGATCAAATTTGCCCTTTAACGAGTCCGAAGCGGTGAGGCCGGGAAAGTTTTAAAAGATGAAAACTTTGCCTTATTATCTCGAAAGTAAATAATCGCTGAAGGTTGAACAAGTGAAGTCTAGCAAAAGACATAGTTCGATATTATATAAAAAAAGTGAGAGTATTAAAATCTAAGTACGGACAGAGTGCACTATTATACCTTTAGTACACCAATAATCTAAGAGCAGACCTTCGTTAAACGTGCTCTCAAAGTGCCCTTCAGACGGGATTAACCAGGGTATTAAAGAGAGCACAGCTACTGAAAAAACTATAAAAGCTAATTAATAGACAGAAATCACTAAATCCGAAAGTAAACCAGTCGACAATATTACTCAAAATGGAATGATAAGACAGTGTGATCTCATTTAATATTATTACTGCACAGTTAAATTAAAATTTGCTGAAAAAAATAAATGATTAAATAAATGTTTTAAAAAGAAAATAAAAGAATTTATATATTTTTTTGTGGAAGCTGGGAATGATAACGTGTCTAATTTAAAATGGTTTGTTAGGATTAATTATTTTATATTAAATACATTTTTAGAGGGCTAATAGCCCAAAATTATTTTAAATAAAATTGCTAAACTTTGCCGCTACAAATTAATTTAGTAATTTTATTTAAAATAAATTTGGGTAACTGATATACAATCTCCCTAATTGTTCTTATTTCTTTATTTCTTTTATATACAGATCAGATTTTTAACGACTTACCGATGTTGTTATTTAAGTAGCTAAAAATGGAGACTGTTTAAACTTCTTGACTGTTCACCACCAAATGAAATTTTAACTGAGTTTTATGCAGTAAAAATCGTCTTATAAAGATGAGCGGTAATATAGTTTTATACTTTATTCTGCTTAAATTTATTTGGATAAAAAAATAACTTAAATCATATTTTAATTAGATATTTCTTTTTATTTCACTTGTTTTTGAGTCATTGCAGATTTTTAATGTTTTTATTTGAAAAGCGTGTTACTTATCTAAAAATGATCGCTACTTTCTTGTTGAGTTTATTTAGTTGTCAAGAAATTAATATTTCCATCCAAAGTGACTAAATATTGAATAAATTGTTTGAATTTGTTTTTCTGCTGACTTGACGATGCAACATAGCACACAGTCAATGAAACGATAATATATTGCAAAACAAACTTCCCAATCACATAATATCACGACAATCAGCAGTTAAGTGGGCAGCCAAATCGTGTGATTTATCACCACTGGATAATTTTTTTGGGGTTATGTTAAGGACAGAATCTAGACGAAGCCAATCGAATATATTTCAGCTTTAAAACTCAAAGTCCGTGATGTGATCAACAAAATGAGGCCGCAATTTTACCAAAAAGTGATTAAAAACTTTGATGAAAGAATCGACATCTGCCATCATGGTCGTGGTGAGCATTTGCCAGATATCATTGTTCATTCATAATTGTCGAGTTTTCCTCTTCGTAATACAATAAAAATTTGAATCATCTAAATCTAAATTTTTTGGTTTATGTTGGTTTATGTTTTGAAAAACCCTTTAAATTGAAAGTTCATACCACAAATAGGGCTGTTAAAAAAATGTATTTAAAAAAATTTATTTATATTAAAATTAATAATAAACAACAAATATTGCTGAACTTTTCTCTTCTTAATACAATACAAATTTTAATCATCTAAATTTTTTGCTTTATTTTGTTTTAGAAAACAAATTTCTTGTTGAAAAATCCTTTACAACAAAAGTTAACCCAGACTGTTAATAAAAATGCTCGAAGAGGATGGAAACCGCATAACATGAGTACATAATATAGATCTCGACACGATTTCACAGCTATATATTTAAAGAAACAATTAAAACATTCCACATATAATCTTCCAAAATAAATTTCGGTTCGATATGGGAAAAAAATTACACTTAGAAGACCAATTTTTTGTTTGCTCTTTGAAAAATGTTTTTGTGTTTCCCGCAATTTCCGGTATAACGATATGAATTATTATTTTGCATATAGAAGAGGCCTAAGTGTAGCAGCAACTAAAAATAGTTCTTATTTAATTTTGCAAATATTCTAGGTCACCACAATTACGAAGTCTGTTGATTAGCGTACAAAATATATAAAATGTTTTATGTATTTAACATTTAAAACAAATAAACAATTTTAGAGTAATTAATATTTTGCAAAATGGTTATTTTGGTCGCATAAAACTTAAGTGCAAAAAAATTATATATTTGTTTTTCTGTTTCTATCATATAAACAACCATTATCTGTAGATAAGCAAATTGGCAACTTATTAAATGAAAATAAAATATAAATTAAATTAAAAAAACAACGTTAACACTTGTCTTCACATCTTTGGATGGAACAAACAATTTAATCGAGATACAAATAAATTTTTCTTGTGGGCAGAAAATAATTGAAAAAAGTAAATCACAAATTTCCTATCCAAAAGCTTATAGAGTTTACTTTTGGCTTATTAAAAAAAACCAAAGTCCCTGAAAAATGTCTTATATTTTATTTATTTCCCATTCAGAACAAATCTTAGTCTTATAATTATAATGCCGGGCTTTCTTTATCTATAAATAGTTAACCAAGCTAAAAAAACATAATTTAGCTAATTTATAACTTTATTTCAAAAATATGAATATGACATGAAAGATAAAACACAAATAAGAAGCAAAATGATTAAATGGATGAACAGTAAAGCAAATATATAATCAAAAGTTTAATCGAAATAATTAAAAAGAAAGACGAGCATCATGCAAAATAAACTGCCGCTCAGAAATAAGTGATTTATATATTTTTTTTCTTCTGGACCAGTACTCAGGGGATGACCCCTACACATGGAATGCATTGTGCCACAGCTTCAAATTAGATTATGGGGAGGAGGAACGAGGGAGTAGTGTTTGTGGACGTTCGATTTAAACTTTCCTACGTTAGGAAAGGCCTTTGAACAGAGTTTATTCCACATACGAACTGTTCTTCTAAAAAACGAACTCGCAACATAAATCGAATTAAACGCAAAAACGTGCGTGTAACGGGAACAAGTTTCCAAATTTCTATAGAGCACTTGCCATTGTAGTAACCGTAAAATAGTGAAATATATCCCACATTGCGTCGATGCTGTAGAAAATCAAAAGAGATACTGTCCCCAACGAGACTGTTGGCCTGCTTTTGTATGCTGTATAGCAACTCCAAAATAGACTTTGGTGCGCCGACCCACACATCAGAGTTGTATTCAATATTTGGATGGACATTGGTGATATAAATAGTACGAACATCGGATGGAGTGAAGTATTCTTTACATCGTTTTAGAAATCCGAGATACTTGAAAGCTCTTTAAAAACCTGAAAATGTGCTTAGTCCATCGAAATTTCACTGAACTTTCAGGCCAAGAACATCAAAGTCTTCCGATTCTGTAATACTCATATCACCCATAATAATAGATGCAGCACTATTTCCGAACACAGATCTATGCGGAAGTATGCAACATTAAGTCTTACGGGCATTAAAATCGACTCTATTCACACGACCCTATTTTGAGATTGTTGTTAGTTTGTGCTTGAGCGTATTATTTAGGAATACACCTCCAACTGGTTCGGTCTATAACTAAATGAATACGAATGATGCTGTCATCTGTGAAAGAGAATATAGGGTTGAAAGTTTGACAAATAAGTTCATTTAGTAAAATAATAAATATGGTAGGAGAAAGCACGGAGTCTTGCGACACTTCTGAAGTAATATCAAACTCGTCTGATGAAACCCTATCTATAGCAATTCGTATAGTGCGATTCTTGAGTAAACACGATATAATTCTGAAGAAATTAGCACCGACACCAAATGCAACTAGTTTTGACAGAAGTGCATTATGTCATGCTCTATCAAACATCTTAAAAAATCTAGAGCCACCACCTACCTCACTCTCTCCGAAGTGATATATGGAGTTTTACCATTGTTCGGACAGCAATGGTGGCTGCACGCGGCAAATATCTCAACATACTGGCCTGCTGCAGTTGAATAGCTCGAATGGAGAACCCAAGAACAGTTGTGGACTTTGAAATCACCAGCAACAACAATTTTGATGTTTGAGTAACTATCGAGAATCTTCGATATGGAGTCGGAAAAAGAATCAAAGCTAGTTATTGCTTCCCGCATTTGGACTTCTGTATAGAAATCCGAAATGCAAGAGGTGATCCTGAATTTTATTCAGAGATATATATATTATATAAGGCCCCGATGGAAATTGAAAAGCGATAGTAGGTAAGTCAAAAACCCAGGGGAAAAATTCCGGAAAACCACGGATACAGGAAGCGCCTGGTAGATATCATCAGGGGACGGGTTGGAGCGGACAGGGATCAGGGGAATGGAAGGGGAAAATGGGCTACATTAACATAAATGGGAAAATCAACGTACGAACTGGCAGAATTCTTTGGAGAACACAACATCAATACGGCATTCGGAAGAGGAAACAACCTAGGCGGAATACTACAGGATAAAACAACCGGGACTGGACGGACGGGGAGTGTACAAATTAACTTGTACATGCCATTATGGTTGTATCAGGCGAACAGGACGAGAGATTAGGACCAGATTTAGGGAACACATTAGGACTATAAAGAAAACTACGGGAACCAGAATCAACTCCAGAATCAAACTTTGCGAACCATATATTCAACAACAAATGTACACCAGAACATATAAAAACAACGGTTAAACTGCTTCATAGACAAGACAAAGGAAGGAGACTAAATGTATTAGAAAACATGGAAATATACAAACAGAAAACATTCGACGGACGAATAATAAATGAACAAATAAACACTGCTTCAGACACAATATTTGAACCATTGCAGCATTTTTACAAGAAAACAAACATTGCACTAACACGAACACGTTACGCAGGTGCACAAGGCCAAAGCAATAAGGAACCTCATAAACGTACAATAACAGATTATTATGTCATAGAAAAAACCCAATAGGTTCAAACATAAACACAAACGGATAACAAGCATGATCGTAAAAGGATTTAGTTAGGAAGAGAGACGAATGAAAAGGGAGAGAAAAATTAGGAAACGAAAAAGGAGAGAGAGATACAGACAAAACAGAGAGAAAGTGACGAATGCAATAACACGAAGAGAAACACGAACAAAACGAACTATATAAACACAGCTGACAATAGAAGGGAACTAGTACAAAGAGAACACTGAAGATGGCAAATAGCCGAATCCGGTTTGTTCACAAACCAAATTAGACGAAGTTCGACGGAAAACCGTACCCAAAAATAAAAATAAATTAAACCCCGTCGGAAAATTTACGCACATAGCAAAAAATTCGCCTTTAACCCGCGTATATTGCAGATGTCAATTTTGAATCGTCCTGCCATAACAAGCAAGAGATTCAAATCTGATCGTCTATTTGCTACACTGCAATCAGTGCAATAACTTTCGCCTTCTTCACAAGTAGTTCAACAAAGGTTAAAACAGTAAAGCGAAATTTAAATTTCAATAAAAAAGGTACAAATTATATACATAGAAAAGAGCCATAAAAGACCTGATCTGGTCATTTTCTTGTTGAAGCGGCCCGTTGTGTCATCACTGTCAAAACGATACCGCAACTTCAGTTTAGTTGTTTCTTTTTTCTTCTTCTTCCTCTTTCTCTTTTCTCTTGTTCTCTCACTGAATTCTTGTCGTTCAGAAAAAATTTGATCATTTATTCTATTTGTTTTCATCCACTTTAGTTTTAAAACTTTCGTTATGTTGTTTCCGCAATTTATTTTAAATTTTTAAACACCAGAAACATTCAAAAACATCAAATTATTAAAACATCGACTAAAAAGAAAACAGAGGCACAAAACAATGCTCTACTTTCTTTGAAATTATTCATGCACCATTTTTGCACCATTTTTCCGAAAGGAAAGTCACTCGTAGAGTGCTCCCTACGGCAACCATATTGTCGATCGCTAAGTAAGCTGTTGGACTCCAAGTACCTCACAAGTATTTGGGAGTTCTAACATTCTTTTCTCGTTGCGATCTAGCAAACCTAGTTATACGAAATAAATATTCGTATACACCTTAGCCAGTAATATTCTCACTTCTAATGGCGTGCAATATTGAACAGGCCATAATGTCCTCAAGTTAGCATCATTCAGATCAACCAGCGCATTGATATGTCTAAACCATGTCAGAATATTATTAATTACAAAAGAATCTACCAGCTCTAATTGCTATTGATTAATTGTAATATCATTCTCAAGTAGATGTATACCTTTCCAGACTTAAAGGAAGGCGATTATTAGATGCTCTTCATAAATCTCTGTGATGCCATTTTCTGGGTTGCTAATCTAAAATTTTTAATTATTATGTTTAAATTATCAGGGAAGTCATAAGCATAAAGTAAGAAAAGTAGTGATCCCAAAATTGTCCCCAAAGGCGCACCTCTTTTACGTCCAGCCAGATTAGAAAGCACCACAGTCACAGATACAGATTGTGTACGCTCCGTCAGATAAGAGAATATAAAGTGTATTGTGGTCGAAGAAAAATTAAAAAGGGACCTTAGTTTGTAATAAACTATCACATGGTCAACCGTATGAAATGCTTTTCATCAAAAGCGCTAAGAAGCTAATTTTTCCCTTAACAATTGCTTTCTGCGGCATCTACCAAGGCAGTTACACATCTATGATGGCGCCGGAAAATGTATTGTTTTTCACACATGAAATTATTTCCAGAAATATGCTCACTTATCTATTGAAGCAAAATGTTTTCCAATTTCGAAAAGAAGTTTAGTATAGCTATGGGGCAAAAGAAAAGGCAATAAAATCCAGATTAACTTGGGGTAGATATTATCTTGTTAATCTTTAATCGTTAAAAAATGTTCTAAAATGTTCAGATTCATCGACCATAAATTCATTTCTAAAATATCTATTACATAGCCACAATGAAAGTAATGTCCTAATAAAAATAACATCATTTCCATATTGCTGTATCTGTATGCTCTAATTTGTCGAAAATATGACGATCTGTCGAGCTAAAATCTAAATATAGCCTTACCTATATAATTAGAGCCTTACGCTAGTGGACAGGCAGGTTCAGAGTTAAGCAAAAACAACGCATCTTCTGATACTAAGAGCAACGTCTTAGTAACCTTAGTATTCACAGCGTGAACGAAAATATCAGAGTCTAGCACGAAAAAAATCCTAGAACGACTAATAGATGAATAAGCGTTGCTACTACTAAAGTGAACGAACGGGCTGATTATGGTCTACATTTTGAGAAGGCGGCCAAAAATCATTTTTTGTTTGGGCACCGATTTCAAATTTATACTGCTCATTTGAAGATAAATACACTGCACCTCGAAAGCCAAAAAGTTGTTACTATATTTCAACTATATCACAGGAAGCAGGGTGATTCATATACGATTTTCGCGATACTTTACTAAAATTAAAAAATTCTTTGAAAATTTTATTTTTTGAATTACCTGAGATTTTTTGCTTTA
Organism: Trichopoda pennipes; assembly: GCA_030448955.1. Classification (NCBI taxonomy): domain Eukaryota; kingdom Metazoa; phylum Arthropoda; class Insecta; order Diptera; family Tachinidae; genus Trichopoda; species Trichopoda pennipes. Next base: position 10,806,261 of record JASKUP010000042.1, read on the forward strand.
AAAGAATTTGGTACAAAATAAATGTGGTATAACTTAACGGCTATTAGTGCTAAAAAACTAAAGTCTTTGTGCCTTTCTGAAGTTTTTAAGCTTTTTTAAAAAAGCTCCATATTACCCCAAAATCTACTACTTACTACAGGATAACTCCTTGCTGTCTAACTATGTCAAACAAATCTTGCATTACTTTACAGTACATTTTACCTTACATTCATATACCCATACATCTGGTCGCAGTGGATCAGAACAATTTTGTGCAAAATTTATGAATACAAAATTTTTAAAATTTGTACAACAACATTTTCTTTTCTACAACCTTGCAAAGTTGCTTTTTGAAGTATTTTCACTTTTTTTAATAAAAATTTAAATCAGAAAACTCAAAAAGTATTCTTTTGTGTTGGGTCCTAATACTTTAGTGGACTCTGTCCATAAAAGCAACAATCTGAAATAATGTAATTTAAAAGAACTAATGGAACTACGTGGAAATTTTTAGGAATTTTATTGGTTTGATTATAAACGAAATTGGTCGTGAGTGAAACTCAACCAGTTGTATTTAAATTTGACGGGGAAGACATCGAACTAAATTTTTAAATATGTCTCACAATTATTGTTAAAAAAGTGGTGGGTTTAACTCAAAGTCATCGTCATCATACGCTGCATCGGTATATCTAAAAACATCAAGTAAATTAGACCAGCCCCCGCCACAAGATTATAATTTTAAGGAAGCACATAAAATTGTCCCCTCTTCATACTAAAATACGTATTACGAAGTGTATTCTTAAATTAGACTACAGCAGCCAGCTGTATTTCCACAGCCCACTTGGGTCCATTTGCTGATGCCGCTGTGCTATCTGCAAAGTAGAAAAAAAGAATGGAAAGATAAAAACAAAATCAGGATATAAAAATGGAGAAAAGGAAAAGAATCTTGTGTTAGAAGATGAGACTAAAAAGAAAAGGGAGTAGGATGCGAGCACGATAAATGCAGAGGAGTAAGCTGCTTAATATGGCCCGATAGCCAGGGTAATCAATTTATCAAAGGATAGAGTTGCGGCGTGTGGCTGTATCAAAAAAACCAACCATTGTACCCTGAAAAGGAATTTATCCTGCCCGGTCCCAATTAGGATACATCAGACAAGTCTATTATACCGTTAACCGAAGTGTCTCAGTCGTAGGCATTCCAGTGCGAGCCACAAGCAGAGAAAATAATGAAAAAAAAAGCAAAAAAAAAAACAAATTCATGAAAATAACCATCAATTAACCTTTCACAACACAAAAGTTGTGGCGTCTACCGCACGTGTAGATCAGAATTAATAAGACAATTTAAATCATTTTACAAGTTCTAGCATACAACAGAAAAATAAATGAACAAAAGTTTAGAAAGTACGCAAATGGATATATGGGCCATTCACAATTCATGAAATGCTCTAACATGGAAACTAGTACTTCAACACATGCAAAACCGTAGAAATCGGTTCGTTCTGAAGCTATAGCGTCAGGAAGGAAAACTCGACTTATTTTTATATTATAGATTATAATAAAAACTAAATTGTACCTTAAAATAGCCATAACCTTTTCGGTTTTATACCAAAAGTTAACCATGGCGTGCTAAAATTCCAATCAAACGTTATCGATGATTGAGCGCCTTCTCGTGAAATGGTCCACTGTGCAGCTGACAGTGTATTCGTACGATTGTGTCTGTGTCTAAAATACTAAAGTCAAGTATGTTAAAAATTTTAATTAATTATTAAATTTTTAATTAATGACCGTTTTTTAAATTCATTTTTGATGATAAATCTCGAACCTATAACAATTTCTTTTGCTATTTATACCAACTAATCAGAGAATCTTTAAACACATGTTTGAGAATTTAATTGACTAAATGAGAATCACTGACACTGAATTAAAGGAGTTTTCACATCAAGGATTTTGAGTTTTAAGGCTGAAAGCCATTCGATTGGCTCCGTATAGACCTTGTCCTTATCATAGCCCCACAAACAATAACGGGCTTCGTTTGAAAAAATTATTTTTTTCAAAAAAATCAGCCGGTTGTTCCTAAAAGCATTCAGCGAATATACGGCCATGTGAAAGGTCGGTCGGCTTCAACTCCTGCACCAGTTAAACCTTAAAAGGCTTCAAAGTCAAATCCCTACGCAAAATACGAATCTACTACGAATACCTTAAAAAACTAATTGTCAAAACTATCATGTTGTTGATGTTGCCCCAATTGATAAACAAACTTCTTGTTAAAAACCCGGATATTTGTGTTATGTTAAGCACAAATTACCATAAATCAACTTAAAAATTATTCCAAATAATAAAATTATTTATTTAAATATACAAATTTTATCATTGAAATAGATGTTCGATCCAAAATTTGAATTTTAGCGGATTCTCTTAATTGGTAGAGACAACTTAAATGATGAATTATTTGAATTACGTTATTTAAATAAATACACACCCATTTTATACTTTTGTTTGCTGGTGTGTTCCTACTTGTGTTAATGTTTCATCAGCATTTAACAAAAAACGTTCTATTTTGGTATTTGAAAATTCAAAAGAAATTTATTAATTTGTTTTATTTATTTATTTTATTATTTGTTATAATTAAAATATGATAAATTTTGTGGACTAAATTCGAATTTGCTAATCCTACTACTTGACCTCTTTTACCATTTTATTTATTTTCTAGCTCAATTAATAAATATAATATTGTTATGAAGATACTTGGCTTAAGTTCTAAAAGAAAATTATTATCAGAAACCTTTAGTATAACTTGTTCGTCCTATTTTTAACTCTTACTTAGTGGTTTGTCCAAATAAGATTGATTATTATTCCGAGGTTTTTGGCAGCATTTACAATTTATTAAAATATCAACATCGGTAGTATTCTTAAGAAAACTATTATTCAGTTTTCTTAAGAATTATAATACATTCTGAGGGTTTAAATAAAATCGATTTGCAGTTACCTAGCAATAAATTTTATTCAGTTTCGAAACATTTTCACCAACTGAGATGGCTGGACAATTCAAATACAGCTGCAGAAACTGTTTAGGTAAATCATTCGCATAAATGGACCAAGGATTTGTCCTTAAAATTGAAAAAAACTATATGTCGCACAAGTTCTAAATTTTGGAATAAAGGGGTAAACAATTTAAAATTTAATTAATTATGTCACATAACGTAAGTATTACAAGAGAACTTAAAACACTATCGCATTATTTTAATGTAAAAATTATTAATATTTTTAAAGTTAAAATTTGCGCATGTTTGAGAATAAATAGAAGAGCCAACATATTAAGCATAGTTTCAGGCGTTGTTAGTATAATTATTTCACATTTCTTGTAAATATTTTCAAGGTATTCTTAACATTTGAGTAATAAATGAACGTTTTACGACATTTCCAACGAATTTTAACACCGATTTACCCAGTGAGCCGATTTTTCCTATTTCTCTAAAATAATCTTAGGATAATTTTTAATTCTGTTGATTATCTGAAAAGCAACACAAAATCAAAAATTTTTTTTTGGGATACATTTGTCTTTTTAAGATTTGAAAACCGTATAGAAAAAAAATATTGCTATTTTCTTGCTTAGAAAACTAAACCATAAATCAGTTATTTAAATGTAACCATCGATTTGGAATTTTATACACATTTTTGGAAAATGTAGGGTAATAGAACTGAAATTGTTCAGCGTACTCTTACCTTATGAGAATTAAGGTAATAAATTATTATCTAAAACTATTATTTTATTTGTTATTAAATATGATGCTGAGATAATTTAAAACATTAGTTAGTAAACTTATGTCTATTACGCCAGCCTATCCACAAGAGTGTACAAAGAAAAAAATGTTAATTTCGTCGAAAATATAATAATTAAAGTTTTTGAAATTATATACAATTTTTTAATTTATGGGATTTTTTTAGTCAGGTGACTTAATTACTTTTGATCATTATCATATTAAAGACTCTCCTCTTTAGTCCTATTAATTTTAGCTACGTCCCCTGTAGATGAAGAAGTAACTACTTCATTTGCAGTTATAGCCTTTTTACTTGTTACAATACGCACGATTATTCGATATTGAGTAAATAAAAAAATTAAAATTTATAGACTATTAAAAATAGCAGTTTTTAAATAAAAAAACTTTGCATTTTTAGGTTTTGCAATACAAAAATTTATTTTTATTTCAATTTAAGCTTAAATAATTGTTTTCATTGCGTTTCCAATAACAGTGAAATGTGATGGAGTATTCTGTTTGTGAGTGATAATGATACAATTATTTTTCGTCTATTTTTTTAATAACTTAAATTTTACTTTGGAATGGAACTCTCGTATTTGTTTTTGTAATATAAATTCGAGTTTCTTTAGGATTTTTGTAAATTGTCATTATAGAAATTTTTGTAGCTTAATTTTTTTGTGAAAGCCGAATTTATTAATTTTGTTACTCAATTATTTTTAAAAGAGTTAAATTAAACAGACTTTTTTTTATTTAAATGCAAGTTTGAAGAAAATAGATTGCTATTTGTATCGTTCTTTAAAATAGTAATAAAATTTAACTTATAAAACCTAAGATGTAAACACAAATTCGCAAAGCAAATTTAAGCATAAGGAAACTTTGTTTTTTATATTATAATAAATTTGGATGTTATTTAAAAATCTAAAAATTGATTTTTCATATTATAATATGGAAAAATGACTGATTAAAAAATATATAGAGTGGAGTTGCGTGTGAAAATAACAGTAGTTACCGCATATTAAAACGGAAGTTACTTGCTACGGAAGAAACTATTCAGACGGAGTGAGATCACGTTCCTGTTCATTTTCATTAAGTATTTGTGATAGTAAGTCGTGTACGGGTTCAAAAACCTTTTTGCCTCCTGTATTTATTAAGTTTTTATAATCAAACATATCGTGATGACTAATTGAATTGTCCATCTGTACTAAAAAATTAACATACGGTATGTAGGCGCAAGATCACGACTCACTAATTTTTAATTTAAGCGATTTAAATATTCATTTACAAATTAATGTTTAACAAAATACATGGATATTAGGCCAGTTATATGATTTTTTTAGCAAAAAAATTGTATTTATTATTTTAGGTAATGCAGGATATCCCCTCCGTTCCTACAAAATGACACCATTTCGTATGACGGATGCCGGTTCTCCGCAAGCACGATATAATACTGTGTACGCCAAGACTTGCAATATCGTCAAACACACGATTGGAGTTTTAAAAAGCAGATTTCGATGTCTCCTTTTCGCTAGAGGTCATTATTCACCTGAAAAATCAGCACCAATTATAAACGTTTGCTATACTTTGTACAATATTAGCCTTCATTTTCAGGGTGAAATTCCAGAACTAGAAATAATATTATGCAATCATTTTAAAAGTTATAAAATAGTTTATTTACTGTGAAACAATTTGTTAATACAGTCTTGCAAGGTTAAAAAAAGTATTCTGTACACATACTTAAAAACTTGTAATTCTTAAAAAAATTAATACCACTTCTTGTGAATTTTAATATATAAAAAAATAAAATGAAATTGATTTATATACATAGTTATAAACTATTTATTTGTTCATTTATTCTTAAGTTTTTCTATTTTTAAACTTTCGCACTCGACCTTAAGATTGCGGAGATCAGTAGTAGCCTTCAGTAGCCAAACTTTGGTTTTCAGCGAGCAATTTCCAGATTCCTCTCCATAATCTGCACAAGCCGCTAAAATGACGCTTCCGTTGTTATTTTCAAACTAATAAAAGTGTTTAAAAATTGCGAAAAATTTATTACAAAATTGATACTTACGGACTCTCCATTTGGATTTCAATTTTCACCGCTTTTAAAAAAATTTCACTCTAACTGATAATGACACAACTACAATTAAGCAATTGGTGTATTCAACTTTTTTTACGACCAAACTTTTACAATGTTGAGAACGGCAATTCGATGAAAAAACAGATACACAACTGAATAGCCAACTGACAGTTTAGTTGAGAACGATAATGCGAAATCACCAAAGACGACCAAACGGACACAAAAGTGGAGCACCGCAATAGGGGCATTAATCAATTCAAGATGAGAGTTAAAAGACAACAAAGTGTTTATTTTGTGTGTATTGAACGTAAATAAATCGTTTAACTTAATTTAATTCTAAACGTTTATTAGAAGGAATAAACTTAACAATATTATATCAGAGTTCCGTTATGCCATTATATATGAAATGCACATATTAAACTTGGATTGCCAATCTGATTATATGGATCCGGAAAGTCTGCATAACGAAGTTTAAAAACAACAATTTTCAAGTCCTATATTATGATTATTAATTTTAAAATCGATAACATTTAATGTTGGTTTCTGTATTAAAATAAAGTTACTAAATCAAATGCTTAAAGTCTTGGTCGGTTTTCAGATAAGCTTGTTATCAATTTGAAAATGCTGTAACTTTGTATCTTTTAAGCAAACTTTATGCAGTTCAAAAAGTTTTAAAAATATTCAGAAGCCCTAATGACTCAGTTAGTATATGTGTAACACAGTTGGGTACACTTCCTTTCTTAGGTTAGGTTTATTTCTATGGCCGTTCTTGTTACTTATTTCGTTTCTCAATTCTTTACTGGTAATAATAATCAGGTAAATAGGTACCCGAGTAAGAAGGGAAAAGCAATAGTAACATCGAAGTTGGTGAGTATAAAATTTTTAATTTAATAACTGTTTTCTGTTTATTATACAGGATGTTCGCCGGGAACATACACTACTTTGTTTTGCCGCCATTTTGGTAAACATTAGTCTTGACAGTTCATATTTGGAAGTCGTGAAGTAGACACATGGAAAATTTATTACGGAAAAATATTGGATAAACCATCGTGTTTGAATCGTTAAAACATTTTATCATGATCGATTACTGTGACGGTGAGAAAATTACGTGAAATTTTTGGGAGAAACAACGCTTAGTGGGATTTTTTTATACCAGGTTTGGAAAAAATATAAAGAGTGCTCGTAGAATGTTAAAATTTTGAACTGAGCCTTGGGTAGCTCAGTGAAGAAAAATATAAAGTTTCATCAAAATTGGCCACGCCCACTACCCACCGCCCATAGAAACCAAAATTTATTTTTGGCCCAAAGTTTTTGATATTTGCCATAGAGCCCTGTTTACCCCAATTAACGCCCACCACTCAGCGCTCATATAATCCATATTATTTTTGTTTGTTTACCAAAATTAATTATTTTATAAATAAATTTCAGTACTTGCATTTAAATCTAGACTTTTGTTCATCATCTATAATTTCTGTAACTATATCATCAACTTCCAGAACCTGTTTACGGGGTTGACATCTAATGTTACTTATAAAAGGATCTGAAGATACTAGAAGTCGATGAAAAACATCTGTATTTGTTGCAGCTCTATCACACTTTCTGGAGAACCTTAATCTATATTTTCTATAATCTTTATTTTTGGCTTCTTCGGCTTCTTCAGAAAGCATGCCTATAGGAAGTATTGCCGCATCCATGATATCCTTTCCGTGTATCAGTATTTTTGCTGTATCTTGAGCAAAATTCTTGAACTTCAAGGAATAAACTTTTTTGCCACAAGTTATTTGTAGAATAATGCGAAATCGATCAATTAGTTGCTCCTCCAAAACAGTCAAATCGGCCACTAAATTTCATAATAACGCACGACCCTAAAAATATGCCATATCTTTTTGTAATTTTTTAAAATTAAAAATTTCATGAATTTGAAACCAAATTTTACGATTTTATAAAAGATTATTAATTATTAAATTTTTTTTTAATTGATAGATAGATAGTATAGCGGGAGCACATAGAACAACCGAGCAAGCTTTTTTTTCCAAGGAAGTTTTTAAACCATATGAGCGAACTTTATAATTTTTTTTAAATACGCAGAAAAGGCTATATTTAAATAAGAGCAATAAAATTATCTTACGTACAAACACTAAAGAAGTGCGTAAACAATTTTAAATATTTTCGGCCAAAATTTACATGTGGGTTTACTTTATTTCTTTAAAGGCAAATAAACGTTTTTGTTTTTTTTTATACAAATTATGGACTCTTCATATACTGAATCAATTTTCTACAAAACTGCATCATTACATTTTTAAATTTTGTGTGTCGAAAAAATTACTTATTACACAAAAAATCCTACTGTGCGACGTCCCAACAAAACGCACTATTTATCGTGTAGTGAATGATTTGGAAGAAAGAAGGTCTGAAGGTGATAGATCCAAGTATGGACCACAACGTACTGCAAGATCGGCTGAAAATATTACTGCTGCTCAGAAAAGCGTGCAAAACAACCTAAAACCTCAATTCGACACTGTGCTCCTGAGCAACAACAACTTTGGCGGCAATTTTGCTTAAGGATTTACATATTCCAATATGATGTTACAGCTTGACCATGACAACCCCGATTTTCATGAAAAAATCATTTCATTTGATATGATATGTGATATGTGAATAAACCGAATAGTCGGTTCTGGGGAATGGGAAACCCTGAAACTATTCAACAGTCACCATTAAAAGTAACAGTCTGGTGTGTAATTTGGTTAGGAGAAATCATTGGACATTACTTCTTTGAAAAATGAAAACGGCGTAACGGTAACTGTGAATGGGGAGCGATATCGTGATATGATTGAAAACTTTTTAACGCAACAACTGCATGCTTTGGGCTTGATTAACATGTGGTATCAACAAGACGGTGCATACAGGATATAAAGTAAGGATATGAAAATAATATTAGGCGTTGCCATTGTATATTGTAGTGTTTTTACACTCGTATAAGTAAATAAATCGTGTAATTTAATTTATAACACTAAAGTGTTGTGTATAATTATTTTGCAATAAAACAAGTCATTAAACGTTTATGAAAGGAATAAACGTAACAATATATTTTTCAGTTTTGACAATATTTAACAATTAATTCGGCAAGAAATTGGCTCTGCTCCATAACCTTAAGTTAAAGTTCCATAACCTTAAGTTAAGTTAAAATGTAATTTGCTAGGGAATTTTAAAGAATAATATAGCTAGCAGTGATTACTAACAGTGTATTTGCTGCAAGGCCATCAAACGTACAGAGTGTTATATTTAAAGTGTGGATGTGAAAAGGCAAACATACTTATGTAAATTTAGGCAGGTATGCTAACAAGCATTTAAACCTGGACAATGCACAACGATTTAGTTGTGAGTAGCAGTAAGCTTTTGCAACTATGATACACACAACCACATTAATAATACTCGCTTCGTATTCTATCTGGGAAAATAATTTATGAAATTATTTTCCAACACTTTAGCATAAGAATAACCATTTTTTGTAAACAAATTAGAAGAATTAAGAATTAGTATGCTTATAAGGAGGAATATTTTCCTTAACAATAATCATAATTATACAAAGAAGCAAGGTGAACTGCTAGTTCGCTAAACAATAAAGTTTTACAGCGGGATACTGACGAAATAAAAACTATTGTTTAATTATCTAACAGCACAACAAGCCAGCTGAAATTGTCATCAAAATAATACAGTTGGTAATAGCCTAATTTTAACTATGATACAGTTACGTTTATTTCTTTAATAAACTTTTTATTGTATTTACTTCTTTTATTGGAAATTGTTGTGTTGTACACAACACAGAGTTTATGCACACAAAAACACATGATGGTACTTTTACCACTTTAACGCCTAAAAGCTATATTGCAGGATTCTTGCATATTATTATTATCCTTATTTAGTGCAAGCGTCTATTTGGCTGTGTGCTTTTTTTGGTAGTTGTTTTTGTTTTCTGTTTGTCTTAGTTATTGCGTGGAGTTTTAAACTTTGTAATTCGTAAAAAAACAAAATGATTAAAATTTTTATTGTATTACGAAGAGAAAAGTTCGGCAATTATGAATGAAAAATGATATCTGGCTAATGTTCACCACGACCACGCTGATAGATGTCGATTCTTTTATCAAAGTTTTTAATCACTTTTTGGCAAAATGGCCAAAAGTTTTAAGTTTTAAGGCTGAAATCCATTCGGTTGGCTCCGTATAGCCGCTGTCCTTAACATAGCCCCACATAAAATAATCCAGTGGTGTTAAATCACACGATCTAGCTGGCCACTTAATTGTGGATTGTCGTGAAATTATGGGATCGGAAAACTTAGTTTGCCAAAAATTTATCGTTTCATTGTCAGTGATATCCACGTCGTCAATAATAGGCCAATATTGAGTTGTTAGCATCTCGCGATAGCGTCCCAGTCACGCTTCCAAACCACATAACGTACCATACAGTTACACGTTGAGCATGCCAAGGCTTCTCAATAATCGCTTTAGGATTTTCAGTGCGCTTCTTGACATACTCTGACAAGTGAAAATGGGCTTCATCTGAAAAAATGATTTTTTCAGCAAATCCAGCCGATTGTTCCGGAATGATTTGAGCGAAATGAATTGAGCTTCAAAGTCAAATCCCTGCGCAAAATTACCCATGTGGTGGTTTTGGATAACCCCAATTGTTGAGAACGTCGACGTATTGACAAATTTGGATCTGCTTCAACACTGTGGCTTACGCCTGCGATGTTTTCAATTGAACAACCTGGTCGAACACTCGTTGGTGTTCGCACATTTTGTATCGAGCCTGTAAATTTAACTATTAAATTCTTAATAGCCGTCTCAGAAGGATGATTATGTTGCCCGAATATATCACGAATTTTACGAAATGTAACTTTAAAAGAACTACCGTTTTCATAGTGAATTTTAATTATTTAAATCCGATTTTCCTGCGAAATTGAAGTCATTGTAACAGTTACAAAGACATCTAATACGTCATAAAACTAAATGTCAAAACTATCAACTTATTGGTGTTGTCACAATTGTAAAACAAACTGCTTGTTGGAAAACCCGGTATATGTTTTAACTTTAAATTGTAGAAAATGATAAAATAAAACACACAACTTTATTCGAACTATTAAAGTATGACAATAACACTTAAAATATTATGTCCAACCTAAAATAACGCATCCTGGGCGGCCCACTTCTGTTAGGCCACTTCTTGAAACAACTGTTATCTGCAAGTGTTCATGGCGTGTAGCTCCATAGGAAATGAAAAAAAGCTGTCACACCGCAACACATTGCAGTTTGGTCTAGCTCTCGAAAGCATTTTATTGCCAAATTCTGATTTCATTAAATCTATAGTTGCGATTGCCGTAGTGATGATGTGATGTCACCAGCATTTTTCAATTATAGATTTTCTAAGGTCTGTTGTGCATTGGTTTCACTCAAAATTTTCACGTTCAAATTTTTCTTACTAACAATAATTCTTTAAACCAGTGCTGAAGAAGTGGTTGATAGCCTATTTTCAAGATAAATCGAAATAGTTTGGTAGCGTTGTTTAAGCGTCAATCTAATCATGATGATTTTGTTAAAATTGCACTGAAGATTCTTTTTAATGAACAAGATTACAACAAAAAGCTAAACAGGTTCGAATATTTATAGCAACTATTTTTGGCTATTTTAATGTTAATGGTAATTTTTATGGAATTGGAAATGTAATCGGAATGAAATTCCAAATGTGAGGACAAAACTCAATACCTTCTTTGATCTTCACAAATAGGTTAAGCTGGCAAATGTATTATGTATTGTTTTTGTAATTTGTATTTGTTATTGTTTTTTAATTTTTTTTTCGTTGCCAAATATTTAAGAAGTTTATGATTAGTAACATTTTTTGAGTCGTCCTTTCTCTTGAGTTACATGGCTGAGCATATCTTTTTAATAATAAGAAGCATTTCGGGTTATTCGATTCATGTTACGAGAAAAGTTGAAACCTTAAAAGAAAATACCTGAGAAAGTCTTTAATGATACGGAAATATCTTACCTCTGAAGCCACTAATCAAAGAAATCAATTTAAAGTAAAATACTTTCGTAGCATTAAGATTTAATTACTTTAGATACTTTTTTAGTGTTTTTTTTTTAACTCTCTTTATTCATCAAAATTATTAAATATTACAAAAAATTTGTGCCTCAGCGTCCTTATGACATTATTGAGGCGAGTTGGCAATAAAATATTCATAGATAAGCTTACAAGCATATTCATATATATAAAAAAAGAGTGAATTAATTTTATTTTATTTAAGTTTGAGTAAATAAGAAATGTATGTTAATAACATACATATGTCTATGTGTTATAAACACTTAAGTATAAATTTTCAAAAAAGCATTTCTAAATTTTGCAATAAATATTCCTTTAAATTCTTTTTAAAAACTGAAATTCTTTCGATAGTTCTTATATGTTGAGGAAGGTTGTTATACTCTAAACTACCCATGTGCTCCACTCGCTGCTTTGTAGTTTCTAATCTGCATACAGCCACTCGGAGATTCATATTATTTCTTGTATTGAATGTAGTTTGATTTCTAGAGAATGTTACTGTGTGGTGTCCAATGTTATGTAACGATTTGAAAACATGTATTAAAAGTTGCATTTTATAAAGGCCATGAACCGGCAGTAAGGTAACAGCAATATCTTTATATAAGCTCATTGTTGAATACCCCAATGGCAAATTATAAACAGTTTTCAAAGCTTTATTTTGAATCCTCTGAAGTGCTTTAATCTCATTACTCTTTTTGTAACCATAGATGATAGGCAAGTAATTTAAATGGCTATGTATCAAAGCTTGGTAAATAATCAGTTTTGTTTTTTGTGTCAAATTTGTTTTTAAATTTATACATTAATCCAATAACTGAGTTGATTTTGGATTTCAGATGTTGTATATGAGTATCACATGATAAATTATTCTGTATGTGTACTCCAAGGTATTTCGTTGAATTGCTTTCATAAACTTCCTTTCCATCTATATATATGCTAAATTCATTAGTATTAGGTGAATAAGGTTTTAATCTTAGTATTTTTGTTTTTTCAGCATTTAGAATTAACTTGTTTATCCTCAAGAACTCTGTAATTAATAATGCATCACGTTCCATACTTGTCTTAAGAGCTATTTCATGTTTATATGGGTAAAGCAAACATATATCATCGGCATACAAAAATAAATTACTAAAAAAACCAAGATTCATTATGTCGTTAATATAAATATTAAATAAAAGTGGACCTAGCACACTTTCTTGAGGAACCCCATATTCTACTAATCCAATGTGAGTTTGCAGCTATTCAATTCAACAAATTGTTTTTGACCAGTTAAATAACTTTTTAGTAAAAGTACTGCTTCTGAGCTCACACCATAAAATTGCAATTTCTGCACAAGTATGTTATGATCCACGAGATCGAATGCCTTGGAGAAATCATAAAATATTCCAGCTACTCCTCTAAAACCTGTATCCAATCCTTGGCAAATATTATTCACAACATTCACCACAGGCTCTTCAGTTCCACAACCCTTTTTAAAGCCGTACTGACATCTGCATAATAAACTATTTTGATCCAAATACAAGGAAAACTGTTTATGCATAATTTTTTCGAAAATTTTATCTATAACAGGTAGTAATGCAATTGGTCGAAACTTATCTATCTGATTGGCGTGAGCCTCCTTTGATATAGGAACTACCTCCGCAATTTTTAAACTCGTTGGATATACGGAATTATCAATCATGCTGTTAAATATACTAGAAAGATATGAAGAAATTAAATATGTGCTTGGATTTTCCGACGGGGTTAAAATTACTTTTATTTGGGTACGGTTTTCCGTCGACTCTCGCCAAATTTGGTTTGTGAACAAACCGGTTTCGGCTGTTTGCCATCTTCAGTGTTCTTTTCGTACGAATCAACATTTACATTGAATCAACATTTTTGGCGAGATTCCATCGTAACCACAGCTTTTAGTTGAGTCAAGATGTAAAATAACTTCCATAATTTCTTGCGCAGAAGTATGATTAAATTTAAATTTTTGTCGGCATTGATTTAAAGTTCTTAGTCCATTACAGGAATCGCCAGACTCACAATAAATTTTTTGTTTTAAGATTTTTGGTATTTGCAAAAAATGTAGATTAAACATATTACTTTTTATTTTGTCATCTACAATAAGCTCCCCATCAAAATTCTTAACATATATTTTATTTTTTACGTTTCTACCAACCGTTTCGTTTAAAAATTTCCAACATTTTTTTGGTTCTTGTTGAATATTACTTAACTTGTTGAACAAATAATCGTTCATTGACCTTCTATAAGCTTTTTTGATGCCACTACTTATTCTTTTAAGTCTTCTCTCTAAATCTTCACATTCTCGCTTTTTCCTTTGTTTTAAAATATTTTTTTTGTTCATAAATAAAGATTGTAGGTTTGCATTTATCCATGGCGTTATTTTGTTTTTGATTAAAATTTTGCTGGGCTTTTCTGAAGTAGAGCTCAGTATTGCATTTGAGATATGACCAATAATTTCCGATGTATCTGTATTTACATTTCCAGTTATCTCAAATGTTTGCAGAGAATTAATTAGCCTTTCCTTTGCAAGTGCATAGTTACAAATTTTCCTAAGTGATTGTATATAATCAGAATTTTCAGCGTCGCTTTTAAGCTTACAGAAAACAAAATTGTGATCTGTTATAGAACACTTTATAGTATCAACAAGTATATTTTCCATTACATTACTATAAATATTATCCAGAGATGTACCTGATGCTGGGCGTGTAACTTGGTAATTGAAACTCGATAAAACGCTTATGAAATTTGTAGAAATTGTTTTTTGTAAAAAATCGACATTTGAGTCACCAACCATAATATTAGGAGACCGGCCATATTTAATAAGAAAATCTTCAATAAAACTCAAAAATTTTGTTAAGTCACACTTTTGTGATCTATAAAAAGATGTATGCTTAAGACACTTTCCATTAATCTTGTAATTCTCTATTGATAATGTTATTCTCTCCAAATATTCTCTACTTTCGCAAGCTTCAACGATGTATTGTTAATCGCTGTGAATAAAAACAGAAGTTCCATCATAATTATCCACCCTACAACAGAGAACTACATTGTATCCAGGTATATTATAAATCAGAACCAGGCTATCGCAAAACCACGTCTCTTGTACTGTTATAACGCTGGGTAGTTTAGAGAATTTTGCAATTATTATTTTGAATTTATTAAATTTTTCCATAGATGAAATACTTCTAGTGTTTACACTGATAATATAAAAAAGTGGCAAATTTAAGGAATTTACATAATCATTAAAAGATTCAATATTGAGAAAATGTTGTTTTTTATTCATAAAAAAAAGAAAGATATCTTTTGAAGCTTAAACTAAGCATGTTCGTAAAAATATAATAAGTATATTTTCTCCTTCTCTGATGACATTTATATATTTATATATTTCGTATATTGAACCGCATTTGCAGTTACTAAATTTGGACCACGACTTGTTTAATTTATAGATCAATCAATGAGAGAACCACACAAGTTCATTTCCATCATATGGCCAGTTGCAGAAGAAATAGCAAAATGTGTTGGCGTTAAAATAACAAGCTATGGTTTTTCGACAGCGAAAAATGTTGAACATGTATTATCCAAAATAATTTACATTGTATGGGATAATTCAACACAAATACCAATAAGAAATATGCACTTATGGCAAAGAAAATATGCTCAGAAGACTTTATTTCTTATTGGACAAAGAAATCGGTGCGTGAGAAAACTTCAGAAGTCTAATAATCCCACAGAGAAAACTATACAATCTGTATATTTAAACAGCTGATCACCCTAATAAAAAACAAATTGAGAATGAAAAAATAACAGATGGTATCAATTTGCTTGAGGGTTGCCAACTGAAAGGGAAAATTTCTTGCAGCAGACAAAAAGCAATGAGATAAAAATAGTTTT
Organism: Trichopoda pennipes; assembly: GCA_030448955.1. Classification (NCBI taxonomy): domain Eukaryota; kingdom Metazoa; phylum Arthropoda; class Insecta; order Diptera; family Tachinidae; genus Trichopoda; species Trichopoda pennipes. The sequence goes on from JASKUP010000042.1 coordinate 10,822,065, forward strand.
GGTGTTCAACAAAAGATGGCGGTGAAATATATAACAATAAAGAAAAGTGAAATGGTATTGCCAAAGTATTTGAAAATAATCATAAAAATACATCAGTTTGACTTTAAAGTTAAAAAATATACCGAATGGCTAAAAGTGAACACAATGTTATAATATTTTACCGTAATTGACGAAGTAAACTATTTTATACAGCTTTTGAAAAACTCTCAAACACGGCGAATTGATGGCATCAACTCAATCATGATTAAAAAAATGAGCGTCATAACAAGCGTATATAGTTGGTGCTTAAAAAATGGATATTTTTCAAAGTTTATTAACCCTACAAAGGTTATATCAATACTTAAGACTGATAAAGATGTCAAAAAAGCTGGCAGCTATTGTCCTATTATTGTCTCGATAAGATATTTGATAATAATATACTCCGGAGGCTAAATGAGTTTATTGAGAGTAACAACAGTCTCCTAAAATAATAGTTTAAATTTCGGAAGGAACACTCTGCAGTCCATCAAGTAAAAGAATGAGTTTCATACCTTATGATTGGAAAGATAGAAAGACCACTGAAATTATGTCTAGACAAATAATAGCCTTTTGACTCGTTTTGGCACGATTGTCTAATTTACAAGCTCAAAGAGTTCTGCTTTCCTATCCACCTGCAGGAAGTCATTTCCCATTTATAGTAAATATTGGAAATCATTTTTCCAGCCCACAAAATGTTCCTGCTGACGTACCACAAAGGTCAGTGTTATCAGTTACGTTGTATTTAATATATATTTCAGATTTTAAAATTCCTTGGGAAATTTCTATATCATTGTATGCGTATGATACCGCAATAATTACAATCACAATAATTTTAATTCATTAAATTCTTAACCAAACGGAAAAAAAGCCAAGCCAAGCCATAATTTGTCCATACAAAAAATCACTTAAAGGAATTCCATCTAGCAGGTTTGTTGTTCATGGATATGAAATTCCAATTCGGACCAGCACTCAGGGGATGAACTATACACATGCAATGCATTGTGCCAGAACTAGGAAATCAGGTTATGGGGAAAAAGAAAGAGGGAGTGTTTGTGGACATTCAATTTAAACTTTCCTACATATTCCACATACGGGCTGTTCTGCTAATAAAAACAATTTTTCCTGTAATGCGTGGTGCAATTCACTGGCCAATCAACTACAAGTGGATGCGCTCTCAACGTAAATCGAGTTAAAGGCAAAAAGTCCGAGTTTCGGGAACAAGTTCCCTAATTTCGTTAGAGTGGTAACGATAAAACAGTGAAATACAACCCACATTGCGTCGATGCTCCAGAGAATTAATAGAGTTGGATACCCTACTGTCGCCAATGAGCTTCTTGAACCTCTCCTGTACGCGGTCGAGCAAGTTCAAAATAGACTGTAATTAGTAACTAGATTTATAATAAATAACGATTAATGACAAATGTGTGTTTAAACATAAACAACTTTAAATAAACATATTAAATAATTTAATTTATTTTTAAGGAGTAAGATAAAAAAGGTTGTAAGGATCATAAAATATTGTAAAGAACCTAATATTGTAAACACAACCATAAAAGATAAATATTTTACAACAATAGAATAAGGAAATTATGATATGTTATAATGTTAGTATTTAAGAGAGACATTATGTATGTACGTCGTTGTATTTCTTAAACCAAAAAGTGAAGAAAACATTATTAATAAAGAAAGGCACAATAAAATATTATTGTTTTACCTTAATTACAAAATAAAAAATTAATTTGCGTAAAGTTTAATTTAATTGTTGATTTTTTGAACCGAATTAAGTATTAGTATTTTTATAAATATTTTTTATATATTTTATTTAAACATAAATTTGGACTATCAAGTAACGGCTTAATAGATTAAGATAACAAAAAAGAAAAACTCTGAATTCGCCTGATTTTAAAAATTTTCGTAGTGTTGTTTTTGTTTTAGTTTTCCTTTTATTTTGCTTTGCATCATAGCTACCGGTAACTTTTTCGCCTTGTTGTTGCTTGCATTGCCTTGTTTCAAAACCATAAAACACTCTTTCAGAAACATTGTGTGTAATTAAGACACAGAGAGAGAGAGAGAGAGAGTAATTGTTATTTTTAAGCAAAATGATATCTGCTTTAACTTTTGTTTTATAAATCGACTTTTTTTAGTATGTTATAAAATCATAAGTGAAACAAGCTGAGAAAGGTACATAATAAATAACTTCTTTTTTGTTTTTCTTTTTGAAAATATATGTATCTTATATACCCATGCCGGTTAGTATATGTGTGTGTGTGTTTTGTGTTTTTATGTACAATTTTAAATGCAGGGAAGATTTGTTGGCAATGAAACATTCTTTCATTGGAATGCTTCTTTATATTATTTTCCGGCTAAAGAAGGCGTTTCACTGTTTAACCGTTCTTTAAGTTGTTGTTCTAGTTTTCGTCGTGTTTTATCTACATTGTTGGCTGTTATTTCCAAACTAAAGTCAATTAATTCAGTAGTAACAGATACATTACAGATGTTAAAGTCAATATTTTTCGCAGCGCTAAAAAATAAACACACAAGTAAAATCTAAAAAATTTAATATCGTTCGCCTAATTAAGTGTATTTTCAATTTATTCATATTTTGTTTAAAATTCTGTGTGCGCGTGTTTTGCATACATTTCGGGAAAATATAAATAGTTTTTGTTTAACATCCGCTAAAAAAGAGAATAAAAGCGAAAAAAACGCCCAGTGCTGTTATTTAATACAAAAGGTGTTTAAGTTTTCTATTTATATAAAAAAATTAAAAGTAAAAATTTTATTAAGTTAGATTGTTCAGTAAAATTTTAAATATTCTTGGAAAGTCTTTAGCCTATGAGTTACACACTGCTGACATACAGATATACTTTTTATTTTTTCTTTTTAGTGCCTTTTTAATTTTGCCAGTGACGTATACAAAAGTTAATTTGTGAAAAGTTTTCATGATCCATGTTGCTGTTGTTGTCAATACTTTATCTTTGCGTGTCAAGTGTATTAAATATATTATTATTATTTAAGTTCCATGCGTGTAGCTTTCTCGTTAAAATAAATGTTTGAAAAATATTAATACGTATAAAATAAAAATGTAGGAGTTGAGTGATTTTTGTACAACAATTACGAGTACTTCTTCCAACGAAAAGAACAATTAAAAAGTTATTTTGTATTAAAGCAGCACGTTACTAGCACTAGCAACATGAATCCGTAATAGCTGTTATAGTAAATACTCAAATAAATTTAATCATGTTTATATACAATGTTGAGCTGACAAAGAATTATATCATTGAAATGAAACGTCGTTTTATGAAATGATAAAAGTTTTTTTAAATGTTGTTAATATTGGCAAACGCAGTTGCCACGTCTGACTGAGTGCTCACGATTTTAATTTTCAGAAATTTATATTCAGGTCTAAATAACGAGGGCACAGCTGTTGATGCAAGTAAAATTGTTACAACGTTTATATTACTCGTTTCAGAAATTGTTTTACTACCTTAATGAAGAAAACATGTTTTTAGTACTTTATTTGAGAATTTATGTTTATTTATTGGGCAGCTATTATTTAGCTTTATTTATGGAATTTGGAGAGTATAATAATGTAATAGCGATAAGAGATTTTTTGCGCCATTGATAACGAAGGTGGGGGTTTTATATATTTTTCAATATACAAGATTCGATACACTATTTCTATGATTAAGATCAAGAGATTGTAAAAGTGAAACATGCACCTCAATATCGTTGGAGCAACCTAATGAAACTAGATAACGATAACCTACAAAAAAATATATATAACTTGAAGTGGACTTATTAATCATAATAAATTGATAAATATGTTTTAAACAACACTTTTTGGTAGTGATGTGCGTTTTTCATATAGAACATTCCAATTTGTTTGGAATATGATTTGGATTTAAGAGAGGAAGAATCTTATAACCAGGGGAGGTTTTTTTTTATCCACAGTCTTATTAATCTCTATCTTTGAAGCGCTTATATGGAGATGTCTTTATTTGCGTGTTCTACTTCCAAAAATTATTCGTTATACTTGGAACTACTAATGCTGTTTGTTACTCCAAGACGTTTTCTTTTTCAATTATAGTAGTAAAATATTTGACAGAATGATTGGAAACTTAATTGGTGAATGTTGGAATCTTCAACTTAATTGTTTACTTACTCGTGTTGAAAAGACAGCGATTTACTGGAGAAGTGTAATAAATTCGTTGTTGCAGTTTGTTTTGTTATATTCATTTGGAAAATTCACATCATCCAAAAAAAAAAACATGTTTTCATTCCTTGTTAACTCTGACATTTGATCAAAAATCACATGTTTATTTAGTATTGTGTTGTGGTGGTTGTTTGTTGTTTTGTTGCCTGATTTTGTATATCTATTGGTTTAAGAACAGACACGTAAATGGAACATCTGTTTTGGAAATACTCAAATGTAGGCAAACAAACAAGTGGATGAGCGAAAGAGAGAAGACAAAAATTGTAGAAAGACTTGTTGCAATTTTTTTTGTATCTTCTTTAGTGAATATATGGTTGGTTGATTGCTAGTTAGTGGCAGATATTTCTTTGATACGTAAAATAATAAGAAAGTAAATTTATTTATCTATTAACAAAATAGATGTCATAAGCGTAACAAGAGAATTTGGAGGTCAGATCAGATGCACTCTAACAAGGATGAAATTTATCAAAGTGGATGGGATTTTAATTCGTTTAGAGGACTAATCTACTCCTAGATACACTAAGGCGAGAAAAGAGTTCATAGAGTATTGTATCTTAAAGATTTAATTATTCCTCTACTGTACGACACTATAGGATTAATATTTTAATCATAATTATGGGTAGCAACTAGTGGAAATATTGCCACCAAATTTAAATACAGAATGTTGATAAATGTGTGCATAGAAGATTAAATAACTTACATGGCTGTGCTGTTATTTGTCATTTTTTTTAAAACAAGTACCGAAAGGCTAAAACCGCACCCTCTGTACTTTGAAACCCTGATATTCACGCTTTTAAAGTTTTTTTACATAATAGTTCAATGTAACCGCTACAACACATTACCAAAATGAAGATTAAAGTTAAAGTGCGTCCATGTAGAGTTATTTAAACTTGTAATCCCTTTAAATTTAAAACATCGAAATTTACTCAGAGCATAAAGGACTATGTCCGCTATACCGACAACTATAAAGCAAAAATATATTTCATAAACGCTTGCCCCGGCCTTTGAAATTTATACTGAGTATGCAGGCGCTATAAAAAGATGTGCTCACAAAAAAAAATATAAAACTTATAGGGAGCCACAACTTTGAGAAGATCTTATTTCGGTCTGTATTGTCTTTTCCACTGTAAAACGCAAATTATTTACAATATATTTTCAACAATAATAAGTAAAAAAAGTAAAACTTAAAATTAGAGGAACCGTTTTAAAGAAATTTTGAGGAAGGTTAACACGTAATATATTCTGAAGATAACTCGACTGTTCGCAATATATTTGTTTTTTAAATAAGATGGTAAGCAGGTTAAGTCAATAGTTTTGTAAATAGATGATATTTCCTCGTTTAGGAATCAGAGTAGCTAATTTTTATTTTTATAAGTGTAATACACATAGGTAAAGAAGAGGGACAAAATCTCCAAAATTTAATTGCTCATATTAAAATTGAAACATTTTCTAAGCTTTAAACCAATTAACTACATTTGTTATCCAAGGGTAGTTGCTACAACTCTGAAGATAGTTTAACTGACCGGTTTGTGTTATCATGTATTACGTCAGATATAAGAAAACTAATTCAACAATAAGAACTGAAATTCAGATAGTTGTATTAAGCTTCGCTTATATCGTCAACGCAGTGCCAAATTTCATCTTTTACAGAGTTGGTTTTAGATGGCTCCAAAAAAAATCCAGTAGCGTTAAATCATAAGAAAGAAACAGCTAATTGACAATGCCGAAAAATTTCGTAACTTCGCAATTTCTCATGCAATAACTATATTGCCTGGGTGGTTGAGTGGTGCTGTCTTGCTGAAAGCAAAGCTCACTGGTGTCAACATTAGCCAACTGTGGCCACAAAAGATTGGCTATCTTGATTTGGTAGCGCAGATAATTCACGATGACGGCTTTATCTTGCTAAACCGCACCAGGCGGTTACTTTCTTTGGATGGTTTTTCGAGAACTGTTTGTGATCCATATATTAAAAATGAGTCTGAAAACTGTGCTGTTTTCATTCAGTTTTTTCAAACAGAAAATTCACAAACGTTCCACGCAAACAATGATCGGTCAAAACACTTTGCAGTACAGCGGCCACTACGAGTATACTATTTTAGTCTACTGTCAACAACAATACCGTGAGCCTCGAATTCAGCGATTACCAAGAAAATGTGTTCGAATTTAACAAGGTGATAAATGAAATTTTCACCTTTTTGATAGTTAAATTTCTTTGCTCAATATTGTAACGTTCCATGCTTAATATTTTCGAACATTTTACTCAAAAGGTACAGATCAATTCTTGACATTTAGTTGTTTGCCAGACAATTTACTTCCTAACCTCAAATTTGTTATATTTGATTCTTATGAAAGATAAACTTCTTTGGTAAAAAAGTAACGAATAACAAAAAGTTATAAAGGTATTAAAAAGCAACAATTATTGATTCTGTTTTACTTCAAAATTGTTTAAAAAACGCATGCGGATAAACAGATCAAAGTAAGAAATCGGAAAAAAGAAGAAAGATATAATGCTTAGACTGAAATGGTGATTAACATTATGTTATTATAACTACAGGGTGTCCGCCGGGAAGGCATACTACTTTGTTTCTATATAATTTTTGATTAAGTGATTAAGAGAATGGATCATATATTGATAAATATTATTTTTTTAAATGTCGACAATTATGTATGGAATACAATATCAGATGCAATGTACGCAATGTGGCACCATCTTTTTGATACCACACGTTGATGAAGCCCAAAGCATGAAGTTGTTGAGTTAAAAAGTTTTTAATCATATCACGATATCGCTTCCTATTCACAGTTACCGTTACTCCGTTTTCCTTTTCAAAGAAGTAAGGTCCAATGATTTCTACTGATCAAATTGCACACCAGACTGTGACTGTTGAATAATTTGAGGATTTACCATTCCCTAGAATCTTATATGGAAACAAATGCATACTCTTGTGCTAAATTGTGGCCAAGGTTGTTCTTTAAAGACCAAGCTCCTGAGCGCGGCGTCAAATTGAGCTTGATGGATTGTTTTGAACACTTTCTTCAGCAGCACTAATTTTTTCAGCCGATCTTGCAGTACGTTGTGGTTCATGCTTGGGCCAATCACCTGCAGACCCTCTTTCTTCGAAATCATTCACTACACTTGCTGGCACGTTGTTTCTCCCAAAAATTTCACGTAATTTTCTCATCGTCACAGTAATCGATGATCGTTTAACGATTAAAACACGGTGTCTATTTCACGACTGCCAAATATGAACTGTCAAGACTAATGTTTACAAAAATTGCGGCAGGTTGCCCGGCGAAAAAGCGTAAAAATATTGCATTGATTTAAATAATTTGTAATAATATTTTATATTGACTCTCAAATCATCTTTTACAAGTACTATTTGTAACATCATGCATGGTGCTATGTTGAACTGATAATAATGCTAATGTTAGCTAGAAACAATTTGTTGTATTACATTATTATCCACATTCAATAACCGTTTGTATCCAAGATATAATTGAACATATAATTTGCACAAAGAGTTTTAAAATAAAACACTAGTCATTATAATTATTGAGGCTACAATGAAAATATAACTCTAGAAATGAACGCTAGCGCATCTGGAAAAAGCAATTTAAAAATTAATTACACACAATTATTGGAAAGGATTGTTAAACTAAGCTTTTTTGTTAAAAGAAAAAAAAAACACTGAAATAAAAATTACAATAAATAACGATTTTAAAAATAATTTTTTCACAAATGTTGTTGTGGTTTGTAGTTTCTAAAAATAACTGATTAATGGAATAAAGAGAGAAAAAAATAAGCGATGATGTAATATGAGAGAAAGAAAATCTTTACGACCAGTGATGACTTAACATTTTTAAGTTAGTTAGGTTTAGGCCCTCGAAATAGTTTCTGCCTTTAACTGAGTTATTTCGTTCAATAGGGAATTAGGAAAAACTGAAGAGTGCGATTGAAACTCATGCCATCTCTTTATCGGTACAGTAAGTGTGTTCGTGTGAGGAGATTATTTTTTTTTTACTAAATAGGTAGGTAAACTTTTTCTCGAATTCTGATTTAACAAATTGTTGCAAATAAATTTTTCACTATCATTCTTGTGTCTATTTTGACTATTTAGTATTCTTACCTAATCATGCGTAAAAACCTGCAAGTTATAAATCAGCTATAATCTATATTAGAATCGAAATTTTCTAAAACCTGTAATGGGCTCTTCATTTCAATTACTTTACGCATTTTTTGCTTTTAACCCGCAAAATAAAATAATATAATTGATTTTATTTAGAGCTTACGACCGGTGGCACTTTTGTGAAAATGTCATTGTACTTAAAATGTACATAGATAATAGAAATTTAGTATGAGAGCCGGATATGTTGTGTGGATGTATTATTTAGAATATAGTTGCTGTGAGTGAATGACTATAGTTTATTATTATAAATTATTATTCTGATTATGAAAAAAATAATTAGATGTTTTCATATTTACATTTATTAAAAATGTAAACAAAAATATCGAGGTTATATTTTATACTTTCAAACAATCTAAATAACCATTACTTCTACTTCTTCCTTCTTCGATTTCTTGCTTTCCTCCCAAACGCTTTGCCTATGCCAAGTGTATAAAACCTTTTCAAATAATTTTTTACACTTTTCGCCACTTTCAATAAATCTTTGTATTTTTCAAGCTCAAATTTTGTTTAATTTATATTTTTATGCCAAAAGATAGTTTGATAGTTCACATGAAGTAACGAAACCTATTTTTATTATCCTAACTATCAATATTTGTATTTCAGTACTTATATGCTTAATAAGTTTTCTGGTCGTGCATTTTTCTGTCATTTATTTCAAAACTTATTTAATTCATTTAATCACGCATATTTAATACAGTTTGTATAAAAACAAAAATTGATTTTGTTGTTTAAGTAAGTTAATTAGTCAATAAATGGACCGTAAAATTTTAAATATGATTTTTTGATATCAACTACTAAGTCTAGATAGAAAATTAAAAAAAAATGTTTATAACAAATGAGTAATTTTAATATGGCTTAAGTTCACTATAAGAAAAAATTTTCGGTAAGTTAAAATTACAGGAAAAATCGCAGAATCTACTGAAACATTTTCTAGATTTTCTAGTATTCCTCGCATTTATTTGCTTCAAGTTGTGTGCGTTGTAAACACCACCTGTTTAACCAACTAATTTGGTCAATTAATAACACAAGAAATATTCACAACCAACATTAATTTGACAAAGCCAACATAGAATCCAACGCTTTTTTTTTATTAGCACAGGGATGTCAGATTATGAAATTTGTCCCCAAAATACTGTTTAGCGATAGGGAAATTCTTTAGGAAAAATTTAAAGGTTTTTTGATTTGTGTTTTTGTAATTCTATTACTTTTTATATTTATTTCCCTTGGTTTGATTCCAATGTATTAACTGTTGTAGCATGCGAGGTAAGATGTCCAGTTTTCAATATAGCCAGTTTTTTGTTCGACCATCCATACTGTTGAGTGCGTTGCTTGTTTAGAATTTCACCCTGTATCCTTTATATTTCTTTAGGTACAAATAAAACTTGTTTACTTTTAATGGGAGGTACAACGCTTACTCTTACCATTTAGCTAATTTTTTGCTAGGCTATACAAATTAATAAGAGGACCACGTGCCTCCAATTGAAAGACTGTTTAAGTTCTATTAATTTTCGTAAGGTGCACGGTAATGATTTTTTAATTTCATTTGGCAATGGTAATACAACGTAAAAGTTGCTGGAAAAATTGGAAATTCTGCATTATTCGTTTTGTCAAATTGGCTGTAATACGAGTTTTTTGCACAAGGTGGATTTTGATAAATTTTTCTATATTTTTACACGGTTATATCTCGGTTAACCGCACGAAGTATTAGTAAAGTTGTGATGATAAATAGGAGAAGAAAAACCGGAAGAAACCTACACGATTTTATTCCAACACAGAAAATACGAGATTTTTATTTGTTTTACAATGTTTTCAATTATTGTCAATAACATTTTGTCATTCTTGTTCTGTCGGCATCATAATCCGAATTACGCATAATATTCACGGAGCATGTTGTCTTTAGCGTGCCCACTAATTTAAGTGTCATCTTCATTTTCGGTAGTTTTATTTTCAAACTCTATAATTTTGGAGCCCCAGCAACAGACCTCCGGAATTAATGCATCTATTTTTTGCCTTTGAATCGCTTTTTCATTGGCATGGTCAGATGGTGAAACCTCCTACGTTTGCCTGCCTGTAACCAGGTAAACGTATTTGCCTCGTCAATGAAATAAAATTTTAGAAAATCAGCTTGGCGTTTTCGGTGTGATGTTGCGCTGATTTTTTTTGTGAGTTTTTTGTGCTTCATAAATTATGTCGAAAATTCTGAATTTTATTCTTGTAGTCCCATCTTAGTCATTTCGAATTGTGTTATCGGGTGAGGCATTATTTTCAGTATTGGCTGCCCGACCTGTATCATTTACATTGGTTAGATTGCTGAAAATGATTTCGGTTTGCAGGCATAGAGTATTTAGACTCGAAGATTTAGAGAGATCGATAACAGCAGCCCGTTATACAGGAAGTGTCGCAGTAACAGTGGGAGTGTACACTTTTGTTTTTAATTTTTTTCTGTATAATCCATAACCGAAATTTATGTATGCGTAGCACCTGGATTCATAACATCCAGTTAGGTGTTACAGCCAAACCAAAGTACACCCCTTTCCATGTATCCATATTATAAGATCATAAGATTATATATTTTGTATGGTAGGTGGCACCCCAAGCGGAAGGTTGGTCTACCGGATTAAGCATCTATAATAATTATATTAATTTTTTTAGAAATCTTAGATTTGTAGTTTTTTTAGTTTTTTCAAATCTATTAATGACGCAAAAGTGGCTAGAGGCTTGCAATCAAGATGGAAGTATTATTAAGCAAATACATTGCATTGAACTTTAACTTCTTAAAACAAATATTAATTTCTTAATCGTTATAGAAAATCTAAGTTCAATACTTTTAGAAACTAAAAAAAAATTCGTTAAATTTAGATTCGTTAAATTTAGTCTTTTAGAAAATTGCAGAAAACAATTTCAAACAGTTTCTTTTTGGGGTATAGCATTTTTAAAAAGTAGATTAAAGATAATAAATCTTGAAAACTCCTTAAGAAGTTAAATAAAGAACCTATATTACATTAAACATTTATAACCAGTAAATATCAAATCAGAAACAATCTAATTTACTTTGCTTGTACAAAAAAATTACAGCAGCGTGGGTTAAAATAGAATTCTAATATAATTTAATAAAAAATTGTATATCGACCATTAAGTGCTGCTTTTCTGTTTACTATTATACTTTAATTTCAACAAGACGAATAAAATCACAATAAAACTAAGTGTAAACAAATATTGCTCTTGTCGCTGGAGTCTAAAAAATTTCAAAAATTCTGTTGTTGTTCAAGAAGGCATAAACTGATCGCCCAAATGACAAGTTTTTAGCCGATTGGTTTGTAACAAAAACAATACTTTTTTTATAAATAATGTCATAGTCGTTTCCATAATTCATATATAGATATAGCATATACTGAGAATATCACATATACATTTTCAATTAACCGAAGCTCTCGAATGCTTCGCGTAAACGCCAATTTTTTGTTTTTTTTTACAAGAGGAGTAGTCAAGTACCGTGCTACATTCTTTAGGAAAGGGATAGAGAAGAGATGAGACAGGTGGTGAAAGTAGAAGGATAGTTACGGAAATTAACTGTCGTATAAGACAGCACAGCGACCAGTGACCATGCCTTCATCACTGAGCAGCCCCACCGACAGTCAATTTTTATTATCGTAGTAAAAAAAACCAAAATCTTCTCGTTGGGAATCGAACCCACAACCCCCAGTCACATAAGCTAGCACACTACCGACTAACCTACAGGGGCACCTAATCATGATTATGATTGAATTATTTTCCAAATTTATACATATTTGTAATATGCCAATAAAGAAAATCAGCTGAAAGTTTGTCGTTGTTTCTTCTTATTAGTTAGCATTATTATTATCGTTGTTTCTTCTTATTAGTTAGCATTATTATATTAGCACAATTGACGTTTCTTCAAAAATATTAATTTAAATAAATCTTACAGCAAATTCAAAACGAAAACTTTCTAGATCGAAAGAACTGTTCTATTATCATCTGAAAACTACAAGAGTCCAAGTTAATAATTTAACAAATAGATAGTTTTAACTTATTTCTTTTACATATCTTCAATGCCTTTAAGCTAACGATATTGTTGCGTTTGTATTTATTTAAAAAGCTTTATATTTTCTGTTATTATATTTCTCAGAATTAATTTTTATTAAAATTTCTATCACAAATTCGATGCAAATTATCACCTATGTGAAGGTGAATTTTGACATTATGCGAAATATTTGTATGCAGACACAGCAGTGTTATTACAAGTTAAAGTTTATATTTTTTTAGGTTTTTCATATAAACGTAGTGGATAAAAAGACTTTCAATTCGGCAATTTTTGTTCCTGTAATTCGATTGAGTGCTTACAAATAAATTATTTTATAACAGACATAGGTAGTGAGCAGTAAATGAATTTGCATTTTTTAAATAATTTTTTGAGCCATAAAATGTAGAAATTAAAGATAACTGCTGTTATGACATTCGCTATAATTTTTTATGCACCAAAGCATTATTTTTAATTACAAATAACAACAATAAAAATCCATTAAAATATTTATTGTTATTTGTAATTAGAGATAATGGGTTTAAGGTAAATATTTTTTGTAAAATGAAATGCAAATGGGTTTAGGCCAAATAGCTATTTTAAAATAAAATGCAATCAACAATATCTTTGATTAATGCTTTAGAATTCCTTTGACACTTTTACGTAAGTTAAAAACCAAAATGCTGTTAATATCTGTGCGTTTAACTATGCGTTTATTAAAATCCAGACATTCTATTTAATACTTCAGCATGACTATACGATGCAGGAGCCTACACCTGATTTAATATTAACAAACCAAATGGGACACTTATTTAAATTTAACTGACTAACTTGAATCCATAAATCGCATTAACTATCTACATCAATTTATAAGTGCCATTAAATTTACATAAACCATTAAATTAAGCTTGACTTGAGTTTAACAAAAAAAAATATTTTATTAGAAAAAAATTAACTGACCAAGGACCAGCTGCAAAGTTGCAAGAATACAGTTGTAATCATAACTTCTTAGTCATCCTTATTTAAAAAAATATTCACTTTTTCATAAAAATTGGAGTGACCTTTGTCAAATCTAAAATTGTATTTGCTTTTTTGGTGAAATGAAATAGCATTACAAAATACAGTAAAACGGATGGATTGATTTTTAGAAGTAAGATTTCAGACTAATATGTATGTTAAATCAGCTTTCCTACCATAAGTAAGGACATACAGTTCATAATGTAACGAGTAAATTTTTTAAAAACAATCAAAGCCATTTATCTGTAGTGACTAAAGCCAGCATGCCTCGATATAATATCAACCCCTGCTTATCAGACTTTATAGTATAGTGTTAAAAAAGAAAAAAAAACCGAACTCTGGAATACAAATTTCAGTTATTTTATGGAAACTGCAAAAAATTCTTAGATTGAATTCTGGTATCGTTAGCAAAGATTTCAAATTTCAAAAAATGTGGTGCAACAAAAACTGTTGTCAATAAATTTTTGTTTCCTGGTAAAAATCTTAAAACTAAATAACTTTTATTATAAAACAATGTGTATTAAGAATTTTATTTTTAAAACACTTACGTCTTTAACTGAGCTTATGACTCAAAACTAAATAAATATAGTAATTTATTATAAAACAATATCTGCTCAGTTCACTACCAGCGTTGTAATATTGTATGGAATACATCATTAAGTTATGGCGCACTACTGTTAAGTTGTTGGTAATCACATAAGTTAAGTGCGATCGCAATCACACGCGAAGGCGTCAGAGCTAGGCTTGGTCCCCATTTTTATTCAAAAATTTTTAGTTTTTGATTAGTTGTTGAAAAACTTTAAAGTATTATACGAATTACACAAAAATCGGGAAATCCATAGTAACACTCTTTCCTGTTTATTGCGTTTTTTATACTTGTTAATGTAATGTAAGCCCATTGTATAAGTTTAAACGGTTGACTTAATAGATTTAAAAATCTGAACATAGGTATGTGTGAAAATCACGTCACTTGTTTTTACATGTTATAACACTCATATATGTAAAAACAATAACTTTATGGAGACACTCTTAATTTTACATTCTGTGTTTTTTAACATTAAATTTATCAAAAACGTACTGCAATTTAAGACACATGATTCTGAATGTTTCTTTAAGACGAACAAGACAGTTAAGAAAACTTTTGAAGTATCTTTTCTAATCCGTTAAACAGCTTCTTTAAGACTCTTAATATTTGCTTAAAATTGTAAAGTTGTTTAATTTTTAGTCAATGGCCTCGATATAGTAACAAAATCAAAAAAATTCGTCGTTTAGCATAATTTTTTTCTACTATTGAAAATTACTCCGTTATGTTCTAGGAATTATTTCGTCCAGTGTATTTTTTGCTTCTACATTTAAGGCATTTGTGAGGTATATTGTTGTGGTAAAGAATTTTATGACATTTTTTATGCTACTGGTTTTGCTTTTAATATTCTTCACCCTCACTTTTTATAAACGGATGAAGTCATTTAAAAGAATAATAAAATGGCATATTAATTTTTCATGTACTCAATTTTTTGTTTGAAACCACATAATTTAATATTGCGTGATCAATTGACATTTACTCGTTTTCATATACGCCACTACATACTTATACAGTCATGTTTATATATGTAGATGCAAATGTTGTTTATTCAACACTATAAAGTATTTTAATTCATGTAAAAGTAGCCGAAGCCATTCGTTTAGAATTTTATTCATTTTTCTGATTTTCATTTTTGTCTGCTAAGTTTGTTATCGTTGATGTTGTGTCTGTGGCGTAAATAAAAAACACAAGGCAGGATTTCTTGTTTTGCTCAACCTTGACCGTCATCTCAATGCAGCAGCTGTTTGGTGTGTATGCAACAGTTGTTTTAATGTACTTTTTATTTTAAAATAAATATCGGTTGTTTGTTAGAGAGGTATAGAACTTCAAGTTAAAGATTGGCTTTAATCTCAACAATTGTAAGAAAATTTTGTTTACCAATGAAGCTCATTTTTGTTTGAATGAATATGTTAATGAAAAAATCTGCTGATTTTGGAATAATCATAATCCTAAAATACACTGTTATATCTAAAAAAAACTTACTGTTTGGTTTGACTGGTGGAATCATTGGTCTGCTATTCTTTAAAAACGATGCTGGTCAGAAAGTTACAATCAATGATAACCACTATAAAGCTATGATTATTAACGTTTTCGTTCATCAGTTAAGTACTCATGATGTGCAGGAGCTGTGGCTTGAAGCAGACGGTACGACATGCGTGATAAGATTTACGTCGGTAACTAGCTATAACCATAACTCGACGGTGGATTGAACCACTTGGGTGATATGATGCCTGCTCTTACTCCCTAGGAAGCGGAAGACATAATTCTAGCAACAGGGGATTCCTCGTTGCAATGTTGGACGTTTCGGGCAGAGCCACTCACGCCCACTTCTTGTTGAAGAGCTGGAGGCTATCCAACTTCTGGTCCAGAACACATGACAAGCATGCTCACTGGATCCGGATCATTCACCCTTTTTTGTAAGTAGATATGATCCTGGTCCCTTAATTCAAATTCACAACCATCATGCTGCTCCCGATGGGTCAATCTCAATAATCAGTCAAAGAACAGCTAAAAGACCAAAAAGCTAAGCTTTGGGGCTTACTAAATAAAACCCGCGAAAATAACGTGGAATTGTCCAGTTGGCTCCCTGATAGCCTTAAGGGCTATTACCCCCGATGACATTCCACAAAGACATAGCAATGTGCCCCCTGGGGGGAACGGTTCGACATATCACACAGCTCTTGCCACAACTGGTTCATTGAAAAAAACGTTGACAACCGCATAGTTTCATGTCTTGTATCCGAACAACATTCGCCACGTTATATTAGACACAAATTTTACCCCCGATGACATTCCACAAAGACATAGCAATGTGCCCCCTGGGGGAAACGGTTCAACATATCACACAGCTCTTGCCACAACTGGTTCATTGAAAAAAAACGTTGACAACCGCATAGTTTCATGTCTTGTATCCGAACAACATTCGCCACGTTATATTTAGACACAAATGTAGAAAAAGGTCACTGAAAATTGGATCTCCAGATTATTCTACATTCGAACCAATCGTTGCTTATATGCCAGAAGTCATACTAAAATAATGTCAAAAGATTATCTTTGGAATAAGTAAATTTTATATCAATTTCATAAACTGATCTTTGTTTTATTTCATTTGAAATTCCATACCTCTGTAAAAAACACAGTGTACTTTGCAAGAAAATTTGAAAGTGTTTTTTGTTTACTATATTTAAAAACTTTTCAGTTCGCTTATTGCGTAACTTAATATTATCTAACCAAAAATTTCTGTTAGGCTTTAATATTTCTCACCGAGTTGAAAAATTTGAAAATGCCAGACATTTTTAGTTTTAATTACTTGCGTATTAATCTATCTGCTTTTTTATTATTGTTATTTTTGTTTTGTTTGGATGGGGGGGACTAAGCCATTATCAAAATAAACATTATCGCCATGCTAACAATTTCGAAAGGAAAGGAATGATTAAATAAATGGATTTGTTTTCCCCGCAGTTATTTATTTTTAAATAATAGTTATTTATTGAGAAATGCTTATTGATAATTGCCTTTCCAGCAATCAAGGATACATAGAAATTTCTAATTGTATACTCGTAACAGTATTTTATTATCGTTTTTGTATCAGCTTTAATCTGAAAATCTCGGATTTTCTTTTCTAATTAATTAATGTTTTGAAAAGATCTGAATATCTTTTCAGATCTAATATCCATATCGCAAAGTCTTGAAATCAGAATGCTGGCAATTCAATTTTTGAAAGTTATAAAATTAGAAAGGGGATAAAATTAATAAAACAAAAGAGTTTTAACCGTTTAAGAAATAAAATTAAGCATTTAGTAATTTTAAATTTATGTGCACATCTTTGATAACAACAGTAATTAATTTTTCATTCTTTTTTAAATCTCCACAACTGTATTAGTTGGGTGGGTGTCCTGTGGCTATAGCAGATAACTAGACATCAATGACATTATTTGTCGCTGCGAAAAAGTGCAGCTGCCTGTGACTCAATATGATTATTAAAGTGTCAATACACTTGCTTAATACTATACATAGAAATAACAGTGTGCTATTGATATGATGTGTGCTGTTGCCGCTTGAAATCTAGAATTGATATAGATATAAGTCAAGCAGTTAGTTTAAATTGAGGAATATTTCATTTTATTTTGATACCAAAATTGATTTTAACTGATTTAGTTAGAATGTTTTTAGAGCATTTCGACAAGAAGAAATATTGCTTAGGCGAGGAAATTTTGATGGCCAATCTATAATGTTCGAAACTTGGCAACAAAACGACTCGAGTACTTGGAATCATGGAGTTGCTGGAATGAAAAATCATGTACTATTCAAGCACAAACCCTACTATATGTTTTTGCGATTAAAATTTTTATTGCATTACGAAGAGAAAAGTTCAGCAATTATGAAAGAAAAATGATATATGGCAAATGTTCACCACGACCACGCTGATAGATGTCGATTCTTCCATCAAAGTTTTTAATAATTTTTTTTTGGCAAAAACGCAGTCTTATTTCGGTAATCACATCATGGATTTTGAGTTTTAAGGCTGAAATCGATTCGATTGGCTCCGTTTAGACTCTGTCCTTAATAAAGCTCCGCAAATAATAATCCAGTGGTGTTAAATCACGCAATCTGGTTGGCCACTTAACTGCTGATTGTCGTGAAATTATGGCTTGCAATGAACTGATCGTTTCATTGGCTGTGTAATATGTGGCACCGCCCTGTTGAAACCACATGCCAGTAATATCCAGATTGTCAGTAATAGGCTCAAATTAAGTTGTTGGCATATAGCGATAGCGTGACCCATTGATCGTTATCGTATTTCCAGCCTCATCATCTCGGCAATTTCGCTTGTTAACATGCCGTGATAAGTGAAAATGGGCTTCGCCTGTAAATATAAATTTATTAGTAAAACCAGCCGGTTGTTCCTGCACCAGTTGAACCTTGTTAGGCTTGAAAGTCAAATCCTTACGCAAAATTCGTTATGTGGTGGTTTTCGTAACCCCAATTGTTGAGAACGTCAAAGAATTGACAAATTTGGATTGGCTTCATCACTGTCGCTTTCGGCTCCGATGTTTTCAGTTATTAGCGGTCCCAGAAGGACGATTATGTTGTCAGAAAATTTCATGAATTTTACGAAACGCAACTTTAACAGAACCACCATTTTCAAAGTGGATTTTAATTATTTAATGCGACTGTATTCATTGTAACAATAACCAACACATTTAATACGAATACTTAAAAACAAAAAAAACTGTTGTTGGTATTGAGACAATTGTAAAACAAATTTCTTGTTGCAAAACCTGATAAATACTTTCCATTTGCTTATGTTGTTCACGAAGCATCTTGGAACAAAATTTGCTTAGTTTAATCGTTTTCTTTTCAATACGGCAATAGTAAATAGTTCGAAATTACCCATGAGTTTCCTTAAAATAAAAATATAATTCTACTTTATTTTTGATACTAAATTTTGTTTTTATGCTCTTATTCATATATATTTGGAACATAATCTTTATACTCCATTTATGATCTGGTTAATGCGTGAGATTTAATTAGCTCAAACATGACTTTAGATAATTTCTTTACGTGTATAAAATGTATGATAATAGAAATATGCTGACATCATTAAACAACAACTAATGCGATAAAAACAAATTATTCTACTTATCAAACTTTTTCAAATTGAGAGAAGGCGTTTATAAATTTTTGTGTATCTTCCCTCAAACGACTTTTTAGTAAAGCCTGTGAAATATTCAGTATTATGTGGCGGAAAATAAAACAGAGGTAAAAATCATTTAAAAGTCTGATGACATATAAATGGTTTTATGATATTAAAATTTAGTAAAATAATAAAAAATTGATGTACAGTCACTCTCACATTATAAGTCGGGCAGAAACCTGAAAAGGAAATTAGCCGATGATGAAAGAAAACACGTTTTACTCTTTTCTCTCTTTTATCACAAAAATTCGTTGATCTCAAAATAACAAAAACAACAAAATTTAAAATCTTTTGTGACATATATATATATATATATATATATATATATATATATATATATATATATATATATATATATATATATATATATAACATATATTAACTTAAACAAAGTCGGGCACAATATAGAAAATCAACTATATTCGTATTTTCCATGCCACATTTTTCATTTTTGAATCGGCTGGGTATGAGTTCAAATTTTTGCAACCGTCAGGGCTTATGTTATTTCAATCTTCCTGTGGCGCAATTTTCAAGAGTTGTATTGATGTACACTGCCTGCCTTGCACCTGACGACTAATTCGTCCACTGTTCAATGATTTTGAGGTTAAATAATTTTAAAGGGGTTTTAAACATCTTGGGACATTTATACAAGAATCAATTCTGTACATCATGTGCTGAATGCTTCGGATAATTGTTCTAGTAAAATGGGAAATTGCCTTCAATGTCTAGTTTTCTAAAGCTTTTTATTTAAAATTTTGTTTTAAAGTTGCTAAAATAATTTATTATTTGCTCTATCAATAAAACGCAAATTCTCTTGAACCCACCATGCATTCAAAATCCATAACCGCTCTACCATCGCATTTAACTGCTTTTTTTAAATTTTTGCCTTCCAGTTCTTTATTTCCTTTGCGCCACATTTATATTTTTTTTTAACTCTCAATAATTATTTATTGTATCTTCACGAAAAGAACTAACAATAAGTATTAAAATCTTAAATTCTAAAAAAAAGTTACATTAGTCCTGACCATGTCAGGCCTAACCTTTTGGGTAAAAAAGAAAATTGTCATAAAAGGAAAAACAAAGCAAATATTTCTAAGATGTATCGTCTGTAGCATTGAGGATTAAAGCTGCGGTATCCCTATTTTTTAATCGGCTATGTCCACTATAATTCAAGATATTGCGAGCAAGGGGGTTAGGATGGTCTTCAAGCTTCATAAAGTATTTGCCTGCGTATTTGATGATTTCTGTGGTCACCAGCGGTATGTCTAAATCACAATGTATGTTTGAATTTCTGATGTACCATGGGGCGGAAGTTATCAACCGTAAAATTTTATTCTGCATACGTTGGATTCTATCCACGTTTGAAGTTGAGGCAGTGCCTCAAAGTTGGATTCCGTAAACCATATCGGTTTTAAAATAGTCATGTAAATTACACATTTATATACATAAATTAAATTTACAATTGAAAAAATAAAAAATTGATTATTTGCAATTATTTTTAAGTTAATCGACGTTGATTGTGCTATAAATTCTTATAAAATGTTTATTATTCAAATATTGTATTGATGTATTACTGTGGAGAAAGCATATGGCCATGTGGCAATTTCACTGCTGCTCTTATATAATGTTACTTGAATATAATTCCTTTTTAATCAATTTGTTTTGAGAATTTTGAATTTGAATTTTCTGTTCAAAATTTGGTGTAAAATCCGCTGATTATCTGTTTGTGGAGTTGTGAAATGTCCATATAGATATGCTTTCCCCACTGTGATGCATTTAAATTTTTAATGATAAATATTTTACAAGAATAGCATAAAATATTAAGGTTTAAAGAAATCTAGCAAAATTAACGTAGATTAACAATTGAGAAAACTAAAAAATAACATTTTTATTATACATCCATGATGGCATCAGAAATTTAACAAGCCTCCAAAATGAAGGAGTCAAAAAGAATCCCAATACATTTGGGTATCCTTAAAATAAAAGCAAGAAATTTGGTAAATGTTTTTAAAGCTGGGTTACAGCTTTCCACTTCGTGGCAAAGATATTAAGAAGTTGTTATAAATTTTGAAAATAAACAAGATATTGCCAAAAGTTGGGTGATATATCTATTGTTGAAAACAATTGTAATATGGACATTGTGACATTGGCATTATCTATCGTTCGATTTAAATTAATTTAAATTTTTAATTATTTAATTCATAATACCCACGTTCGGCATACAAAAATAAATAAAGTATTACTCATTCTGTATTTACTTTATGCACTTGTTGTTAAGTTTGCAGTAAATTTATAAAAGATATTTTATCGAAAAACCTGTTATGCTTTTGTTTGTTAACGATAAAAACGTTATGCCACTTTTTTTTTATTAATTATCAATATATCAGATATATCAAATATATCAGTCTGGTGAAAATGTAAACACACTTTCTTGCTTATCTTCGATTTCTTACTGGATACTTGATACAATTGATTACTAAATTTGAGAAATGTGTTTTAAGATTTCGAATATATTTAATTTCCCTCCTCGATAAAAAGCAACTTTAAAATATAAACAATTTCGTGTGCTGGATGAGAACATACATGCATACGTTTGTAAATAGTTCAGTTCTTATTTCCCAAATTAGTTACAAATGTTTGCAGCAAATAATAGATTACTGGAGTCGCTCAAGTTTTTAAAAGTTTTAATTTACAGTCAATGGTTTGTTAGATCATAGAACTCGCTGTTAGATTTCTTAGCCATCTATGTAACTGTTATATTAACAGTTTTTATAAATATTTTCTCACACGGATTGTGTGTGTTTCGCAGTGAGATATTTGGCTATTCATATGTAAAAAGCATCTCGTCTAAAAATAGCTTTTGTAACCAACCATTGCTTGAATTTAAACAGTGCTACAAAAACCAAGCAGCCCTCCTGCTACTTCGTAGAGAAATGGATTCTCAGATTTCTAACAAATTTAAATATGCAAAATATTACTTTTCCGAAAAAGAGGAAATTGTTTTTTACGAGTATAATAAACTAATGCTTGAAGACGTATAATATAAATATAATTAGTGACTCTGGCAAACTTTAGCTCCAATTATGCATTAGACTTTTAAAAAATTACGCTTACAGTAAGTGTTGTCATAGTTTTTACCAATAAAAATCCTTTTTTCTATAAAACATTAAAAATTATAATAGTTTTGTATTTTTAGTTCAATTGAAATTCCATATAATAAAACAATAAATAAAATAAAATAAATATTTATATATCAAAGGGACAGAAAATTTATTATAAGCTTAATCGATAAATATATTATCCTATACTCAATATGCAAGCGGAAAGACTAATTGAGATTTGTTGAAAGAAACGTTTGGTAACCGCATAATTTCATATTTCGGATCCGTCTCCAAGATCGCTAGTCTATGCCGGTAAGTTCAAAATGATTTACCACTTGGAAGACAACATTCGCCTATATACAGACACAAATAAGTCAGCGTAAATTAGATAATCAGGTTAGATTACGTCCAAGCCAGTCATGGCGATCATGTGCAAGATGCCATATTGATATTATAATACCAAAAGATTATCTTTAAAATTGAGTACATTTTATGTCAATTTAAAAAAATCATGTTTGTTTTATTTCATTTAAATTAATTTAATTTATCTAAATTTTTCAAGCAACTTTAAAATGTTTCAGTATGTCGAAATACAAAAAAACTAATAATAGGCCAAAGTTGAGTTTTTAGCATGTCACGATAGCGTCATTTATTGACGGTTACCGCATTTCCAGCCTCAGCTTCGAAAAAAAAACGGTCTAATCACGCACCCAAACCGTTGAGCATGCAAAGACTTCTCAATAATCGCTCTAAGATTCTCAGAAGCCCAAATGCGACAATCTTCCTTTTTGACACACCCTGGCAAGCGAAAATGGGCTTCGTTTGAAAAAATGATTTTTTGAGAAAAACCAGCCGGGTATTCCTTAATGAATAAAGCAAATGTGAATGGTCGATCGCCTTCAATTCCTGCAACAATTGATTCTTGTAAGACTTTAAAGTCGAAGACTTACGGAAAATTCGCCATGTGGTGGTTTCGGATAACCCCAATTGTCGAGGAATTGACAAATTTGGATCTGCTTTAACACTGAGGCTGACGGTTTAAATTTAACGACCAAATTCTTAATAGCGGTTTCAGAGGAACGTTTATGTTATTCAAAATTATCACGAATTTTACAATATATAACTTTAGCAGAACCACCATTTTCATAGTGAATTTTAATTACTTTAATGTGATTTTCATGCGAGATTGAATTCATTATAACAAATGCCAATGCATCTACTACGAACGCGTTAAAAAACTAAATTTTAAAACTATCATGTTATTGGTGTTACCACTATTGAAAAAGAAACTTCTTGTTGAAAACCCCGATACATCAGCTTTGAGGCAGGTGGATTAAACTTTGGCCTGTATTAGTTTAGAGTAGCATAGAAAATATATTTGGAAACGTTCAACTGAGAAAATAATTTACATTCGCAAATATAAATAATAAAAACTGGATGTCGATCATCTTTTTTCGTCTTTTGCTTTTTTGCAATTAGAGAGTTAAAAAAATAAATTTTTCGAAGTGTTTAAAACTGAAACAGGACAATTTGATTTTTTCGTGATAAACTAGGTGCTTTTGGAAAAGCATGAAATTAAATACGATATTAAATTTAGTAAAATAACAGATCATTGGTAATGGTACTAAATATGTATTAATTATTAATTATTTGACATCTAGTCATTCTATTTATTTCTTTGGCATAATAATTGAACTCTGGGATTTGCTTAAGTATGACTAATATTTATTTGAATTTTATTAATAAAAATTTACAAATTGCCATAATGACGTGGTTGCACTCAACAAAATAATTAAAACGTAAGTAATAATAATACCTGCAGCTAGAAGTTTGAAACTATGTTGTCAGTTAAGGCTATTTATTCCCACAGCTGACTTTTTTAAAACAACACGGGAAGAAAAATTTTGAGGATTTTACTGGCAAAAATGTTTTAGTGTGCTAAAGATTTTTAATATTAATTCAAGTGCGCTTAATTTCAATCTTTTATTTATTTTATCTATAAAACTTTCAGTGGCAAGATAAGATAAGATAAGAATGCAAAACATAACTGAAACAATACAATTTTAATGATTGTACTTGATTTTGAAACCAGAAGATTTGGATTATTATTGTAGTTTCGGCATTGTGGTTAGCAGTGACTAAGTTATGATTTTTAGGTTAAAAAATCTTATTACAATAAGTGGTAAAACGACACCCAAAAAATCTAATTTTTGTCAAGATATTTGCACAGTGTGCTTCAAATAAATGTTTGGATCCAAACAAGAAAATTGCTGTTTCCACATATCAAACTGCCCTTAATTACTAATTCATTTGCAGACCATTTTTCGACAACGAATGCAAATAAGCAACGAAATGGACTTTTAAAATTTCAAAATATTAATATTATTTTTGGGGAGACGTTTTTGGATAAAATAAACTAGCTTCTGGAGATTTCTGGAGACAAATATTTTAATTACTTGAAAAAATCTGCAAGCCCTGGTTTGAAGGTTGATTTGATTTTTTACTAAAAACTTTTTTAATTTATCTTTTATGCTTATAATTATGGCACAGGGTGTAAATAAATTTACTTGATAAGATAAACTTTTTTATTGTATTCGTGTTATTAAATGAAACTGTTGTTACGTTTTATGCCAAAAATTTACGTGATTTTAATCTCTGCAATTAAAACAAAATTAAAGAGTAGCAAAGGAGCGTAAAAGAAAGAATCGTTGTATGTAACTAGTAAAATTTGGGCGATTAAGCAATTATTTTTTATTTTTTATTACAACAAAAATTTTATTGCTGATTTTCTTTTATTTATTACTTTATGAGTTCACGACTCTTACATACGAGAACTTTTATTAAAAGGCACTTTAGCAATATTAATTGAAAAATGTTAAACTTTGGTTTATTATTAAAGTTTATAATTTGTATATTTTGCAACTACTTCAAATACCAAATTCTGAGTCAACGATCAGAATCTGTTAAAATTTTTTGTTATTTTTAATTTTTGTATAAAAGACCGTAAGATATGGTGAGAATCGGACTACTTTATGGTAACAGATAACAAAACTATTAATTTCTCGTTAGTTTATATAATAAAATAATTCAACTAATATTTTTTATCAACCTTAATTTGTGCTGGAGTCCTTTAAACATAAATTTAAACATAAAATTTTATGATATTCTCATAACACAAATTTAAGTGCTGCTCATATAGATTGTAAGTGGATTTTTTATAATTTTCTAATTCCAAATAACATTTTTTATTATTATTTAAATGTAATTTCTCATAAAATCTTTTTTTTTCGCTAGAATTAAGTTCTGAGAGTTTTTATTCAAGTGGTTCTCTAATAACGTCCGTAGTTATTAGATAATAATTATTTATTAATTTTACTTATCTCTTTTCTATATTTGAAGAGAAACTTTTTATACAAAAATATTGCTATTCATACTCTAGCTAACTTTTTGTAAAACAAAATGACTATAATATATATAAATGTGAGATTTTTTCACTCAAGATACAGGAACGAGGCCCTAATTTTACTTTTTACATTTTGGTCAGACGAAAAATTTGTTCAAGTTATTTAATTAATTTTAAAAGAGAGCAATAAGAATATGAGAATTTTAACTTGTTTAATTTTTTCACCGAAAAGTCCGCAGCTGTATAAACTTTAAAGATCTTTTGTTTATATTTTTTATATTTTTAGACATGCAGGGTAATTGCCTTAAGTTTTCAACAGTGAGTATATCAGGAACGGTAAAGTAAATTTTCAATTGTACTAATTGGCTTCTTAGATTCTGGCTCCGAATTGAATTGTGCCAAAGTTCCTTTTTTGTGAATTCTTGTTTTTATTAATATTGAGTGAATAGTAGCAGAATAATAAGATAACATATTTTAGTTGATATTAACCAAGATTGATATAAAGTTTTTTAAGTTTTGCTATTATTACTAAGATAATAAACCTCCTTATCAACTTATTATTGCTTTTAAAGCACAATTTTTAATAAGTTTTGTACAAATTAAGAATAGAAAGAACTTTAAAATAATATATAATATGAAAGGTTATTTTACGGAATCTAAAGAAACTTTTCCAAGCAAGTCATCGACAACAGTTCTGACTATTTCAATATCTTTTCTATACTACAAACTCGGGTAGTAAAATATGACATCTCTAACATAGCTATATGTAATGTTTTAGTTAAAATTGAATATTGAAATTATTCGATTAAAAAATATATAAGAAGAAACTTTAAAAATAAAAGTATTGAATATTTAGAAATTAAAAAATAAAAGAAATTTTTATTTATTTTAAATGAATTGTTGCTTCACCATGTTACCTTCCTGATTTCTTTCCAGTACCACAAAATACAATCGTATTAACTTTGCCATCCCTGGTGTAAGTTTTTACTGTTTATTTTTCTACTAGTGAATACCATTTTTACTATTACGGCGCACAAAGGTGAAGTAAAGATGCCAATAAAATATCTTAATTTAATTATTTATTATATAAATTAAATTAAATAATACAAATTAGCTTAAAGTACGCATTTTAAATTCTTCTTAACAATAAAAACTTTTGTAATTTAATAATATTGTTACTTTTTTCTTTTATTTCCAAATACCGAATAATCTCTTTAGTTCTTCTTTAGTGGAGTTTTTACTAATTCTTCATTACATACACTGTTCGCGTACGTTTGTTAACACAATCTCTTTAATCCTAAACATGCTCTTTAACAAACTCCATCAAAATGCACTGTTTGGTATTTAGCTTCGCAAACATGCGCTCTTATACTGCACTGCGAGATATGTAAAAAGGTGTCAGCTCTTTTTTCTAAATACTCCTCTATGCGTAAAATTGACACTACCTGTACACTATATGCTTCATAAGGGCATACACAATTAGAAAATGCATTTCTTTCTATTATTGTCTTAGTTCAATTCTTAAATAGAATTTTTGTTTTCAACAATCTTTTTAAATGAATTATCTACCAGATTTTAGTTCCTTTTTCAAAGGATGGGTTTAGTTTTCGTTTTAGACACTTAACTAAATATAAAAAAATATTATTTATTCTCTTTTAAAAAATATCTCTTATAAAAATATTTATATTTTTAATATATATGTTTATTTTAAACATCTAATTGCGACCAAAAAAGTAATTTTGGTTACTATTCACTATGCAGGCTTCATTTCATTGTGTATTTTAGTTTAAAAGATAGACTCTAAAATGCCAAAGTTAAATTTACTATGGGAACCCTTAATTATTTTTATTAGAGCTAAGATGTAAATACACATTCTGTAAAAGTTGTAAGTTTATGCCTGTTTATGCATAAAATATTATATTTTAAAATCTCATTTTTCATGAGGCTTTGAGCCTCAACATCAATATTGTATATAAGTTTGAATATTTTTTCTGTACTGTCCCGGTGGACATATACCAATATAAATGATATGATAAATGTTTTATTTAATGTCGGCAATTATGAATGAAATACAATATCAGATAAATGTCCGCCTCTGTTAGCCTAGCAAATTCGAGCCCTTTTCATTACATTCTCACACATTTTACGCGGTATTTCATTAATTTCATAACGAATGTTTTGTCTGCGTTGCTTAACCGTTTCTAGTTTGTTGCATTTCAGATATCTCCACAAAAAGAAGCCCGGAGCGACCGTGACCAATGTTAATCAAGCCCAAAGCGTTCAGGTGTGGCGTTTAAAAGTTCTCAATCGTAGGTTCCCCTGTTAGGGGTTGTGGGTTCGATTCCCAACGAAGACCTTGGTTTTTCCACTACAAAAATATAAATTGACTCGCGGTGGGGCTACTCAGTGATGAAGGCATGGTCACTGGTCGCTGTGCTGTCTTATACGGCAGTTAAATTCCGACTATCCTTCTACTTTCACCACCTGTTTCATCTCTTCTCTTCCCTTTCCTAAAGAATGTATCACGGTACTTGACTAAATAAGCATTGTTGCCTGAAGTGCTACTTCCCTTAAAAAAAAAAATCATACGACGATATTGTTCTCCATTCACAGTAACCGTTACGCCGTTTTCATTTTCAAAGAAGTAAGGTCCAATGATTTCTCCTGACAAAATTGCACACCAGACTGCCATTTTAAAGGGATGAAAAGGTGACTGTTGAATGATTTAAAGGCTTCCCATTCCCCAGCACCGACTATTCTGTTTATTTAAATATCCATTCAAATGAAAATGTTCCTCGTCGCTTTTATGATTTTTTCATGAAAATCGGGGTTGTCACAGGTGATCCTATTGGCATATGTATGGCGGCGTAAATGGTCTTGTGGAAGAAGCTTTTGTGTCAACTGAATTTTATATAGAAACATATTTAAATCCTTGTGCAAAATTGTGGCCAAAGTTGTTCTTTGAAAGCCAAGTTCCTGAACAGGACGTCGAATTAAGATTGATGGATTGTTTTGAATCTAATCTTGAGCCGCACTAATGTTTTCAGCTGATCTTGCCGTATGTTGTGCTCAATGCTTAGGCCTATCACCTACAGGCCTTCTTTCTTCGAAATCATTCACTACACGATAAATAAAGCGTTTCGTTGGCACGTTGTTTCTCCAAAAAATTTCACGTAACTTTCTTATCGTCACAGTAATCGATTTTAATAAAATGTTTTAACAATTATCGAATATTTTTTCATAATAAATTTGCCACGTATCTACTTCACGACTGTCAAATATGAACTGTCAGACTAATGTTTACCAAAATTAAAGTAGTATACCCGGCGGACACCCTATCTATAGGCATCTTAGCAATCTTATCTGATGTTCTTATATGTTTGCCTTGACTAGGTTACCTACCGTAGCTAACTAAGACTCCAGGACTGCTGTTTTCGATTTAATTTCGTTTAAACAAATCACCACTGCGGGCTCTTCCACGACCTCAGTCAAGGTGGATACTTAAGAAGTGTTATCTTCATTTCTTTTTATATTATTTGCATACTCCACGCTTTGTTAGTGGTGAAAATAATAACTTCTTCAGTGATGTTTATCATACACACTTACAGATAATGTAAAGAGCTGCCAGTTCTTGTAATACTCCCCTGCGAGTAAAGTTGATACTACCTATGTAAAATATTTTAAAAATAGTCCGGATCGGTTTACAAAAACAGAAAATGCATTTTATTCTATTATTGCCTTGTTTTAATTTTCAAATTGAATTTTTTATTTAAATTATCTAGCTAATTTTAGTTCGTTTTTCAAAGCAAATACTTATGAAACAAAAAAAGGTTAATAATCTTTTTTAAAAAAGATGTCATCAAAGGTAAAATAAATATTCAATCGCGATTAGTAAATGAATTAGAAAAAGAAAATTAAATATTGTAGCAGCATTGCTAATACACGATTTGTTTATTTTACAAAAGCGTGCATCTTACGGTCCCAAAGAAAGGAACACTTCAAATTTGATATATTATTACCACTGTAGTTGATTTTGGTTACTATTCACTACGCAAGCTTCATTTGTATTTTTGTTCAAGACCTAGAGTCTGATATGCGAAAGTTAAATTTACTATTATTTTTATTAAAGCTAAGTTATAACTATACATTATGTAAAAGTTGTAAGGTTATGCTTGTGATACTTTAAAGCACTGATGCTTTTTACTAACTGCGCAATTTTCTAAGAAAACTCATACACGCAAGACAACAACAATTTTCTAGTTACCAACTGCATGGAAATCGTATACATGCAACTGAATAGTTTTCTAAGAATACTTATGCACACACGACAACAACAACTATCTTAAAATAAATTCCAGGAGAAAACTTTAACAGCATTAAAACAAAAATACAAACAGACAAACAGGCGCCTATACATTGAATGAACAAAATAACAGCAACAAAATATGATACAAAGGAAGTAGAAAATTCTTTGTTTTTATAGACCTCTAGCGGGTAAATATAAAAGACAGCGTCGGAGTGGTTAGTTGCTTAGTTAAAACATCAACTTCGTGAAGTGAAGACTTGCAACTTTAGTAAAATGTTCTGTAGTGCCAACGTACAAATTTTAAATTGTGTGTGGTTAAAGTAAATAAACTAATAAATAATTTGAAAACTCTAAAATCTGGTGTTATTTATTTTGCAATAAAGAACTCAATAACAATAAAACGCTTATAAAAGTTATAAATGTAACAATATTTCAAAATTGTATTTTTCATGAGACTTCGAAATTCAACATCTGTATTGTTTCTATATATAGGTTTGAATATATTTCTGTACTTTTCATTATAGTTTTATATATAAATTTCATATGTCTACTATGATTCAAAAAATAAAGTAATATAAAGCGTATTTTTTTAAGCCCGATAGAACTTGAAATTGTAAAAAATAACACAAAAAATTAAATTGTAATCAAAATTTCTTTTTTATTCGAAGGATCAATACGTGACATTAACATTTGAAAATGATTTCGGGCATATGGGCACCGCGGCTTGACGAAGCGCATTCTGGACGTCCAATTTTGGGCCACTTTTTCGAGCACTGCTGGGCGTATGTCACGAATAACACGAACAATGCTGTCCTCCAAGGCGTCAATTGTTGCTGGTTTATCAGCATAAACCAGTGACTTCACGTAGCCCCACAGGAAATAGTCGAGTGGTGTCAAATCGCACGACCTTGGAGGCCAATTGACAGGTCCATTTCTCGAAATCAACTTATCGTCAAATTTTGATTTCAATAAGTCGATGGTTGCGTTCGCTGTATGGCACGTAGCGCCATCCTGTTGAAACCACATCTCGTCCGGATCAATGTCATCCATATTTTTAAACAAAAAATCATTGATCATGGTGCGGTAACGATCTCCATTGACCGTAACGCGAGCTCCGGCCTCATTTTTGAAGAAATAAGGTCCGATGATGCCACCAGCGTAAAAACCGCACCAAACGGTGCATTTTTCTGGATGTAATGGAGTCTGTAGGGTCTGTTGTGGATTGGTCTCACTCCATATGCGGCAATTTTGCTTATTAACAAACCCGTTAAGCCAAAAATGCGCCTCATCGCTGAACACAATTTTGCGATAAAAAACGGGTCAGTTGCCAACTGGTCTAGAGCCCAATCGGCGAAACAACGACGCATATAATGGTCTCGTGGCTTCAATTCCTGCACCAGCTGGATCTTATACGGGTGTAGGCCGAGATCTTTGCGCAAAATTTTCCACGTAGTGGACGGACAGAGCCCCAATTCCTACGACCGACGACGAATTGATAAATTTGGATCTTCTTCCACACTTTCGTTTACAGCGGCGATATTCTCTTCAGTACGCACATTCCTTCCACGTGTTGGTGTTATTGCATCCTCTAGAGAGTATGTGGTACGAAATCTATCGACAGTTCGACGAATGGCTTGTTCAGATGCACGATTATGTACGCCATAAAAATGACGAAGTCGTCTATAAGTTGCGCGAATCGACGACTGATTTACAAAGTAAATTTGGATAATTTCGTAGCGTTGTTCAAGCGAGAGTCTATTCATGATGATTTGTCAGAGTATACTGAAACAAATAAAAAAAATGTTTCATCAAAATTTCATTTTTTGTGTTACTTTTTACAATTTAAAGTTCTTTCTAGCTTAAAAAACACCTTTTAGATCACATAAACGTCTAATTATTTTGCTCTAAGAAAATTTAAAGTTTCTTTCGATAACGCCTTAAGAGGTGCATAAAAATAACTATTGTTGTAAGGAGAACCTCTTTATTATTGCAATTTGTAAGCAATACCTTTTAAGATCATTTATTCGCATTACAATGACCGCCACGATTGTACATGTTACTGTTGTAGACGCCTAACGACAATACATGTCAATGCAGTGTTGCAGATTAACTGACTTTAATTTTGGTTTTCAATGATGTAAAGAAGTCAGACTGCAGAATTAATGCCATGGGTGCACAACTTCATACCTCATAATCATATTATCTGACCACCCTGCATTGCAATGCTGCTTAATAAAAAGACCAAGGACGTCTTTTTATCGCCTACTTTTCAATAGGCATTATTTTTTTGTATAATCACTTCTTGTGATCAAAAAACTAAAATTAAAATCAGTTAATCTGCAAGATTATGCTGATTGACTGTTTTAACCTCTTAAATGACAATGGTTGACAAGAGGAGTGTACTGTGTAATATTGAAAACAAATTAAATGTTTTATTTTCCAGATTAAATTTTATTTTCTTGATTTTATACAATACGAATATGTAATTTGAAATTATCAGAAAATTATAAAAATCAAATATTTTATTGTAAATAATAAAAATCACAAACGTAAAGAAGCCAAGACAAAATGAATTAGAGCTTATTGAAAAGTAAACGAATTAAGACGTTTTTTGTCTTTTTATTATTCATCTTTGCAGTCAAACTTCTTTATAACATTGTTGTGATATTGCACTAAATATTTATTAGCTTTTCGGAAATATTAATCAATAATCAATAAATTTACAAATTGATATTAAATATCTTTTTCTTTCTTAAACTTCTTTTATCGTGAATGCCCCTAATTAAATATTAATTAGACATAATTATATATTCACCACATTACTAAAATCATAAACAAAGTGCAAACGTGATGTTATCATGTGTCTAAAACATGTTTCAATAATGAGTAGTAAGTAGTAGTAGGGTTTCCTATGCTCAAGCAATGTAAATATGTACTTCCATTAACACATGTTATGTTTAAGCTAAAGTCATTAACCGCTAACTATGTCAATCGATAATAATAGTTAGAGTTTTGTTTTATTTTGTTTTAGATTGTAGTAAACACAGGAATGGCAGAAAGTGCTGATACATCATTCATACCAGAGCTGCCTAAAGGACCACTGTGCACTTATCGTAAACGAGTTAAGTTTGATTGGAAACGCTTAAGGCTCATATTTGAAAAGGAACAAGCTTTACGTATTAAGGTTTGTCTTTCTTAGAGTTTAAAAATAGAAAAACGAATGAAGACTTTTATTAAATTTTTATTTTACTCAGTACAAGGTGTGGAAAATTTTAGAAAATGATCCGCTTTTTTCTCAACCTATTGCACTCCTATCCAGCGATGAGCAAAAACGTATTTGCGCCATGCAAATGAATCGTATGGCTCATTTGGACTTGGTTCCGCAGGAAATCGAACAGTGTTCATTTGGTGAAAAAACCAAATATTTAATGAGCATTAATGAGGCCTTGCACACTTACTGCCCCAGTTTATCGGTAAAAATTGCCTTAGGCGTTGGTCTTTTTAATAATGCTATACGTGCCATGGGTACAGAAAAACATAAGAAATATTATGAGGCTGCTTGGAATCGTGAGATGGTTACCTGTTTGGCCATAACGGAGGTTTCCCATGGCAGTAATACAAAAAGTATTCGCACCACCGCCACTTATGATCCCGTGACTCAGGAGTTTATTATTAATACGCCAGATTTTGAGGCAGCTAAATGTTGGGTTGGCAACTTAGGGAAAACCGCCACTGTGGCCATGACATTTGCCAACTTATATACACCCGACGGAGTTAATCAGGGTCTGCATGGTTTTCTTATACCAATTAGAGATCCGAAAACATTACAGCCCTATCCGGGTGTATTGGTGGGTGATATTGGAGAAAAGATCGGTCTAAACGGCATTGACAATGGCTTCGTTCTTTTCACCAACTATCGCATACCTCGTGAAAATTTACTTAATCGTACGGGTGATGTCACACCCGAAGGACTGTATGAGAGTGTTTTTACCGAACCGGGTAAAGTATTGGGCGCCGCTTTAGAATCGTTTTCTGCTGGTCGTATTGGCATTATGCAGGAATCAGTGAATACATTATCAAGTGCTGCTATTATAGCGGTACGTTATGCTGCCTTAAGAAAACAATTCGGTCCTGAAAAAAATGGTCCTGAAATGCCTATTATCGAGTATCAATTACATGTAACTATTAATTCATATAGTTTTGTTTAAAATTATTACAAAAATTTAATTTAATAAATTTATTTTTGATTTTTTGCTAGCAATGGAGAATATTTCCTTATTTAGCTGCCGCATGTGTTTTGAAAATTTCAGTTGTTGAATTGACAGAACAATACTTAAAGATTATTGAAAAATCTCAGGCTGATTCGAATGGTTTTGAGTTGTTGGTAAGAATGAATAAAATTACATTTCGCTTTTTCAAGTTACCAAAGTAGCTAGTTATTAAATCGAGTAATTAAAGTAAAGTAATAGTATTGCAAACATACAAATCCTTAATCATAAATCAGATTTTTTGCAGGACTATTTCTAATTATTGTATTTTTCGTTTA
Organism: Trichopoda pennipes; assembly: GCA_030448955.1. Taxonomy (NCBI): domain Eukaryota; kingdom Metazoa; phylum Arthropoda; class Insecta; order Diptera; family Tachinidae; genus Trichopoda; species Trichopoda pennipes. Next base: position 10,856,675 of record JASKUP010000042.1, read on the forward strand.
TTTATTTTTTTTATTTTAACTTATTTAAGTTTAAGGCAAAGCAAGTTGTTTTAAGGCTATTGGAACCATAGTTATTTCCTTTGTAATTTTAATAACTTTAATCTATATATAATTTAAGGGCTAGGTAAGAGACTCCAATTAGTATTCTATCTATGCATTTAGTAGTTTAAATGAATTACTTGTGTTAAGGAAACACATTACGAATCATGAGGTTATTTTTGCTGACAAAGAGTTTCGTATTTTTCTTTTTTGGCTTAATTCAATAAATCGAAATTTGTTAATAATAAAGCAAGTGCATTTAATTTGAAACAAGTAAAAGTGTAATATTCGGTTTGTCTCGGATTAGGATTAAATCACTGATGTTTTTCAATACTAATTTTACGATTTAATAGAGAAAGTCCTCTATATAAAAAAATGAAACGGTGCTCGTTGCCAAGCGCATAAATTGAGAACGGCTGGATCGATTTGGCTTTTTTTGTAGATTCCGCTCAAACTTAGTACGAATGACTTTTTAAGCTCGGAAAATATGCATATATATGTTTAACTGACCACACCCGTTTTTAGGTCCAATTTTTCGGCATACCTGATATAGTGCTTAGGTCCACTTTTTCGGCATACCTAATATACTTTATTTTTGTCGTTATGGCCAAAATAATAAATTCAGGACAACGTGCGTCGGGACAGCTAGTGGCTAATAAAATTAAATATTATTTTATTAGAAAACACGTACATTTTTTATTCTTAGCAATGTAAAATTTCGGTTATTGGTAAAACTTTATTTTATTTAGTGAAATTAAGATTTTAATATTTTTTTTATATAATAGTTATAATTTTTTGACCTTTTTTTATTTTTTAGTAATTAATTTTAAGCACTAAGTCTTATTTAATAAAAAAGTTTTTTAAAAACTTTATGTTTTATTATTTTTTTCGATATTTCGCCACACCGTTGGTTGGCATCATCAGGACGAAATATCGAAAAAAATAATAAAAACTAAAGTTTCTTAAAATTTTTTTATTAATTAAGACCTAGTGCTTAAAATTAATTACTAAAAAATATTTTTTTTATAAATTTTGATTTTCCATAAAGGACTTTTTCCTATAATTTTGTGATTGTAATTTCTGAAAAGTTGTATAGGTATTTTGGTCTTTTAACAAACTTTTTGTTGTTTTATTTTATTTTTTCGATATGTTTTTTGTAAGTGTTCGACTTTTAGTACAAAATTTTTTTCCGATATTTTCAATTTTTGTTTGTTTTTAAGTTTTGTAAGTATATGTATATATTTGATTTGCTGGAATTCTTCGGTTACTACGTCGTATTTGATGAAAATTGAATTTTCAGTAAAATAATGAATACGACCGACATGTCACTCAGTGAAATTAAGCATTTGACTACACACCCTTGTACAATTTAGGAGAATTTTAGGAGAAGTTTACGACTAATGAGCTTACACTAATGGCTTCTAAAATAACAATAAAGTTAGCTATGGGGTTGTTAATAATCAAGAAAAATCTATATTAAATTAAGGCTAAACGTTTCGTCTGAGATTATAGCCATACATGAAATAATATGTTGTATATTTGATATACTATAAAAGATAAAACAGACAGATTTCATAGACTGTACGCAACACAAAATTTAAACACGGACATACGGATTATAACGAAACAATTAATTCAAAGACAGCTTGATATTTAAGTTTTATGGTTTCCAGGCCACTGGAATAATAGGCAATATAGCTTATAGTTTGCTAATATTAAAAATTTTCTTACAGCATTCTCTTTTATGATAAAAAGAGAATAACTAAAATTTGATTGCTTAGTGGTATAGAAACAACAAAAGGAATATAACTATTGTCCTTCCTTTCGATGGAAACCGTCGTTACTAGCTATTTATTTGGTACGATCGGCGAGGATTTCAATGTGAGGACATTATTTTTAAGCCGCATCGAAAGCTCTCGTCGATCGTACCAAATAAACAGCCAGTAATAACGGTTTTTACCAAAAGGAACAGACAACAGTATTTCATTTAGTGGCGGAACAAACCAAAACAAGAAAATAATTATTTCAACTTTTTCAATTGTTGTGAAAATAACACTCTTTCAAAGAAAGAGATCATTATTCGTTTGACTTTGTTACATATGTCTTATACACTCGTTAATACTGGATAATATTCTACCGCTTTGCGGATTTTGCCCCATCAGTTTTAAGTATTTTGATTTGTATTCTTTAAAAACTGAAAGTAGTTGTCAATTTATTTACCTTCCACCTACAAAATTAACAGTATTATTAGTATCACAACAAATAAAGCTCGAATAATTAAAAACCATACTCAACCACCGAACTATTGAATTCGGTATTCTTAAGCAGGTTTCTGATGAAAATTCATTCCATTCATCACCAGGAAAATTTATTAAAATATTTTTAAAATGAAAGTTATAATAGTTAGGTGCCCCTGTAGGCTAGTAGTGCTAGCTTACATATCTGGGGGTTCTGGGTTCGATTCCCAACAAAAACCTTGTTTTTTTTTTTAATACAAATAAAAATTGACTGTCGGTGGGGCTGCTCAGTGAAGGCATAGTCACTGATCACTGAGCTGTCTTATACGACAGTTAATTTCCGTAACTATCCTTGTACTTTCACCACCTGTTGCATCTCTTCTCACTCTCTTTTAGGCAATGTTGTTTCTTAAAACCTTGTATAATTCTATTACAAAATGTTTCATCTATTTTTCTTGGTCATTATGATAATAATTTATTATAACAATAATTTGTTCATAACCAAATAAAAAATCAAATAAATATTGAAATACTAAAAAAATCTAAACTTCTACAAAACATCAATTTTCACAAGAAATTTAAATTATATTTAAAAATTGAGACTGCCGAAAATTTGAAACGAATTTTTTCTGAGAAGGATTTGCGTTCTCAAAATTCTTTCGACCCTTTTGTTAATAAAATAAAAAATAATCATTTTTTTCATGATTAATTTTGAATTTTATTTCTTATTACTTGAGATTTTTGCTTATCTCTTTGGGAAACAAATAGCAGCTGAAATATGTAGATATAAACAAATGATAATTTTTTCAGGTGACAAAATTTTAAATTTCACAGCTGAAAATTTTCCTAATAATTTACAATTATTTGTAATTGTCAGAGACATAGCACTAAAAATATAATAGTTATGGATTGATAAGCTTTGCCGCAGGAAATTTATAATTAAAAAATATAAATAACAACACTCGAACTGAGAAAACTCCTTTTAAGATTTTTAATTGATATTTTGTTTTATTATTTCTACATGCCCAACTTAGATACTTAAAATTTAAAGCTCGGAAGGACGCTCTTTTAGTCAAGGTCCTGTGTTGTGGCTTCATCTGTACCTCATAAATCTTATAAATTTTTAAATTTATTTAATTACCAATTATTGCATTGTATTTTAATGATGAAACTTCTTCATAGAATCGATTATAGAGATGAAAATAACATTTTCCATCACTTTTGATTTGCTTGTACTCCATAAATCTTTATTATGATTCTAATTATTAGTTTTTCCACAGACGCAAATTGTTTCTGAAATACATGCAGTTATTTCATCATCAAAACCCATGATTACATGGACGGCACGAGATGCCATACAGGAAGCTAGAGAAGCTTGCGGTGGTCACGGTTATCTCAAAGCTTCTAAGCTGGGAGATCTGCGCAATGATCATGATCCAAGTTGTACATATGAAGGTGATAATAATGTGTTGGGGCAACAGGCTTCTAATTGGCTACTGCGACAGTGGAATGGCTCGATTGAGAGCCCAGTGGGGACGGCAAATTTTTTAAACAATCGGGAAACTATATTAAAACAAAATTGTGAAGATGTGTTAAGGAAATACGATATTGAGTCGATGGAATGTAAGTTAAATTAAGGGAAATAATTTTGGTTGAGTTTAATAAATAGAAAATCTTTGTTTATTGTTTTTGTTACAGTTGTTTTAAGTAGTTATGAATGGATGTTGTGCCATTTACTGCAGACAACATCAACAAGAATTTCTTCAGATATTGCAAAAGGTTGCCATAGTTTTGAAGCCCGCAATAACTCCCAGGTGTATGGCGCCCGTGAAATGTCTAAAGTTTATGCTGAGTACTACTGCCTGAGTCGTTTTATTGAACGTTTCCGACGGCCTGATGTTTGCGGTGAATATGCCAATATTTTGAAATTGGTTTTTGACGTCTACTCCATGTGGTGTTTAGACCGACATATGACAACTTTATATGTGGGTGGCTTTGCTAATAGTTCCAGATTTGCTGATTTAATAAGAGGCCGTCTACTACAAAAGTGTGCTGAACTGAAAGATTCTGCAGTGTCTGTGGCAGATGCCCTAGCTCCACCCGATTTTGCCTTAAATTCAATAATAGCGAAATCTGATGGTTTATTGTATGAGAACTTGCAAAGTGAATTCATGACAAATATTGGAGCGTTTGAAAGGCCGCCTTGGTGGCGGGACATAATCATACCAAAAATCAAATCGAAACTATAGAAGAGACTTCTAGAATTTTTATTTAATTCTTTTTTATAACTTCCTTTTCTTGTATTTTGCCCACTAAATTTCCAGCTCACCTAAAGGAATAGCAAGTAATTGTTGAATATACAGACATAACATTATGCAGCGTGCCAATCGTAGCATTATCTAGCGCCTACCTTTATCATTGAATCAGTAATAATAACTTATCTAGTTTAATAAAAACTACTAAATAGAAATAACAAAGAGACAAGATCACTAGATTAACAGCAAAATAACAAAATTATTTCATTAGCCGCCATTTAAAAATTATTGACGTCGCCCCAGTTTTTGCTGCTTACTATAGTTTTTATGATCATGAGATTTTTTGATAGATAGTCAACGGTTGTTGCGCTAATTTAGTTGGGTTCTTAGTTACATTCATGTGGATAAATTCATGTTTTCTTTGTATTTTTATATTTATAAGCCATTTGTTCTTTTTGTTGTATATTGCATTTTGTATCAAATGTATTGTATTGTAAAAATTATAAACTAATTATATCCTTTATATACTTATACACATTTATTTTATATTAAGAAAGAAAAAAATATATTATATTTCTTAAATATTACAAAAATTTAAATTTACATAAAACAGAAATAATTATATTTGTTGAATTGTTATTATTACCGTTTTTGAGCATTTTAAAAATAAAATAAAAATATTATTTTTTCTATGTATCAGTCTCTTTGTTTAATTAAATGATTGTTCTCTACTAAAGTATTAACAAGTTATAAAAAATAAATCGCAATACACAAACTATTGTAGGTATACTGAGTCATTAAATTCCACATGCGCTTACTGAATATCTTTCTATAAATATTTGGAAGTGGAAATTTATCTGAATGATGTGGGGTAAGCATAGCTGAAAGGCCATTTCAATACAATACAATATACGATAGGATGCGTATTGAACAAATATTTTGCGCAATTAATTTTAGTTAAATAAAAAAGCATAATTTACAATTAAAATAAATAAGACCATACAAAGCCACGTACGTCAGGAAGGTAATAGAAGGAAAAAAATACTTTAAAAAAAGTCAGAAAATTATTTCAAATATTGAAGCACCTAAGTTTTATTTTTGGAAACGATTCTTTTTGTAGCCTCTCAACATAGTGACCGACAGTACACATTTTGAAAAAAAAAAATGATATCAATCTATTTTTCATTATGGAAAAGCAAGATGATGGCTGAAGCTATTCTTCGGCGCTAATAGATTGTGAAATGATGTACTCGTGCTAAATCTTTTTGCTTTTATTCGAGCTCTCAAATAAATACAATATAAATTTAGCAATAGTACAACGTTCCGGTGTTTCGACTTCCCGATTTCTTATTTGTCTTACTGAATTTCTTTGTAAAACTTACAACCCTTGCTATTCTTTCCCAGAGAACAGTGGCATATTTCATTCGCATTTTTTCGGAACAGTCTAATTCTTTTGCACCAATACGACCACACATGGTGCATACCTTCAGTTATTAAATTTTTCAATTCGTGGAGTGGGTTCGTTCAAACTATGTTCAATTTACCGTTCAGAAAAACCAGTTCTGTGTGCCTTCGAGAAGGTTTTCGGCTGAATTTTCTACCTCATCGGTAGTTGTGTCAAATCTCATGTAAAATATTTTTGATTAAAAGTCATTCCTGGACACAAAATCGTTAAAATTATATTTTCAATGAAACCTTGTTGGAAAAATGTTTGTAATGCTTTCTAATTAAAAAAATATATAAATTAATCGTTTTCAACTTTTTTAATTTATAAATATTTTCTCTTAAATTATATTTAATTTTACCTTCTAATAAAGTTTCAACGTAAGATATTCCAATACTCTGAAATTTACTTAATCAGATCTACAATAATCTTCATCAAAGCTTTAATCTTTCCTTTTTTATGATATAGCGTTCTATGTTGCATTTTATGCCTTAAATTCCAATTGACTATTGTGTTTTGTGTGAGTCATATAAATCATAAAATTTCCATTCATCTTTTCGTTATGAGTTTGAAATAGAACCAGCTGATATAAAGGGCTCTTCAACAAGAAGTTTGTTTTCTAAAACAATATAAAACAAAAAATTTAGTTTAAGATGATTCAAAAAATGATATCTGGCAAATGTCCACCACGACCACGTTGATAGATGTCGATTCTATCATCAAGGTTTTTTGTCACTTTTCGGCAAAATGGCAGTCCTATTTCTCCTTAATATTGCCCCACAAAAAATAAGCTAGTGGTGGTAAATCACAGGATCTGTTTCATTGGCTGTGTGACATGAGGCACCGTTTTTTTAAACCATATGTCAGTGATATCCACGTCAACGATAGGCAAACATTGAGTTGTTAGCATATCTCCCCCCTTCCCACGGGGGCACATTGATATTTTTTGATGAGTAAAAGAGAGTCCAGTCCCCCAAAGGCTAGCAGTAGCCAACTGGGCAACTTCACGTTATTTCCACGGGAATCAGTAAGCCCCAGAGCTCAGCTTTTTAACTGACTATTGAGGTTGGCCCTTCGGGAGCATCGTGGTGGTTGTGGTTTCGTGGCCCTCATGAAATAATTAACGGGCCAGGATAATCTCACTTTTGACCAAGAATACTGGTCCATTGCCATGTGTTCTAGACCAGGAGTTCGATAGTCTCCAACTCTTCAGCAAGGTGTGGGGGTGGTGGCCTTCTCCAAGCTCTTGAAGTTGCAACTAGGAGTGACTAGAGGATAGAGACATCCGACGGCTTCCTAGGGCGAGGGAACGTTTTTCAAAACAATTGTTAGATATTGGGAATGCCGCAAATCCAATTGACCCTACCACAAAAATGATTACGCTTCCAGATAATTTTTGCCACTTTGCATAATCAAAACAAGAATTGGTCACCAACGTATTTCCCGGTATTGCACAAAATTTTGGAAACCATGATTGGTCGGGAGAAAGAGCTATCTTAGCTGCGAAAAATGCATATGTTTCGGATATCAATGTGACAATTTTGAGTAACATTCCCGGGGAAATTTTTACCTACAAATCGGTTGACTCTGTTACCAATCAAGACGATGTAAATTATCCAGTCGAATTTTAAAATTCGCTTGAGTTATCTGGACTGCCGTCCACACCGCCTACAAGTGAAAATTGGTGCACCAATTATTTTGCTTAGAAATATCTGCCAGCCAAGACTTTGCTATAGGACACGTTTTGTAGTCAAAAAAGTCATGAAAAATGTGATTGATGCAAAAATTTTAAAAGGAAAATATAAGGATTCCTTCAGATTTGCCATTTGTTTTAAACGGCTTCAGTTCCCCATACGTGTTGCTTTTGCAATTATCCCTGTTTTTCGCACGGTCAATTAAATTGTTACGATAGTGTCTTACTTAAGTTTTAAAATAAAATAATTAAGCAATAAAGCAAACTACTGGTTACAAACTGCGTAGAAGTTTATACACACACAACTACAATTTGATATGCTGTTTACTAACTGCCTGGCATGCAAGAAAAAAAATTCATGTATGCTGTTTATCATCTAAACGCGCAAGACAAAAACTAATTTTACAACAACAAACATACATGTTGTTTACCATCTGCGTACTTTTCTAAGAAACCCTTTTTTACAAAAGACAACAACAAATATATTGAAATAAATCCCAAGCAGAAACCTTATCAGCAAAAAACAAAAACAACTATACACACAGACATACAGGCGCCTATACATCGAATAAACAACATACAACAACAAAATGTGATACAAAGGGAGTAGAAGATACTTAAATCTTCTAGACTTTAAATGGAAAAATATAAATAGGGAAGCGTCTGAGTAATCACTGTAAAATTAAACCTCATCAAGTAAAGACGTGCATTTTAAGTAAATTGTTCTAAAGTGTCAAATTTGTGTAGTTAAAGTAAATAAAATTGGTATAAATTTAAAAATTCTAAAAACTGGTGTTATTTATTTTGCAATAAAGAACTCACAACAAAACGTTTATAAAAGGTATAAACGTAATAATATGTATCATGTTCACGTGTTAATAAATCAACTGCTTTGTTTTTCTATACCGCGAACCAAAATCGATCGAAGAATGACGAATCGAAGAAGCATTGCAATAGAATAAGATGTATTATATAAGCACACAAAAATATTGAATTGTGAAAAAAAAATTATTAAAAAAACATAAAATCGGAAAAAAAGAAATTGTGTGCTTTCTGGATAATTTTCTTGAATGATTGAATTTTTTGGCGCACACAAAAAAGAACGCTGTAAAATAAAAACAAACCACAAATAACATGCAAAGTAGTCACTTGCACGCTAGTTGAAAAATAAATAACACCAGATTTTAGAGTTTTCAAATTAATTACAAGTTTATTTACTTTAACTTCACAAAATTGACACTACAGAACAATTTACTAAAGATGCTTTAGTCTTTATTCACTTCATGAGGTTTATGTTTCAACTAAATAATTATTCAGTCAGACACTGCCTTTTATATTTGTCCACTAGAGGTCTAGAAAAGTTTAAAATCTTCTACTTCTTCTTCTACTCCCATTTTGTTGTGTTATGTTAATCATTCAATGTATAGGCGCGTGTGTATTTTTATTTTTATGCTGATAAAGTTTCTTCCTGAAATTTATTTTCAGTTGTTGTTGTTTTGTGTACATACGTTTTCTTACAAAACTACGCAGTTTTTGTTGTTTGTTGTTTTGCGTGTATAAAAATAGAAAAAAATTCAGGCTCATTCTTTTTTTAACGGTAACGGCATTTGAAATAATTAACTTTTGGCGGTGTAGTTTGTTCAAATATTTGAACATATTTGACTGAAGACCTTATTCTTCAACGTAAATTCTACATTACGTTATCTCAACACTTGTTTAGTCTTTCTTTCATTATAATAACTAGATGTTATTATAACTAAATAATAAGTGTAAAACAAAAATGTTCTTACATGAAAATGGACAATTTTAATAAATTGTCTGATCCTATTGCATAGTCCTGGTACGTTTTCGGGCAAGAACAGGATCACTTTTAATGATGCATGTGAAGTCAAATCATTATTTAAGAAATACATTAAAAAATAAGGTAAATGAGGTCAAAAGAAGATTTAGAATTCTATAATTAGAAGAGTTTTTCGTTTATGTTTTCATTATTTTTCCACATCTCTTGATTGCCAGAAATGTTAAACTTACTCGTAGTTTCCTAAAATTTGGATTTACCTAACTGTACATTTTTAAAATTCTTTTGGCCTTATGAATTATTTATATATTAATTATTAATAAAAAGTGTTTTTGTTTTTGAAATCTTGTTTCAATGAAAACTCTCATTTAATCAATTGATTTGAGATTTAAGGCTCCTAAATTTTCTATACGAAATTTGGGGTAAAATCTACTGATGAGCAGTAGTAAAATGGCCATATTGATATGTGGTACCCCGCAGTAATAAATTTTAAACACATTTTTTGAATAATAAATATTTGATGGGAATATTATGATATTCTCATAAAATATTTATTAAAGGAATCTAGCACAAATTAACGTAGATTATATTAATTATTTATTAATATAACATTTAGAAACTATAAAACCTAATAATATTTTTGGCGGAAACTCATTTAAATACCAATAAAATGTGCTAATTTTTACATGTATTTTTTTGAATTTTATATCCTTATAAAAACTGAACTCGCGTGTCTGAGTTTAAATTTCATTTAATTTTCAGGTAAAATATTTGAAATTCATCTTATGCAAAAAATAATTATTTTACTAAAACAATTATAAGATAAAAAATATGTTTATACTAATACAGAATATAAGATACATCTACGTATTCTATCTTTTGCACACATTTCTTACTTCTTGATACAAAGATTCATACAAAATATTTTATTTAGTTAAAAAAAATTTTCCTTCAAAAAAAACAAAAAAAAAAAATTATTTTGGAAGCTTAGATAAGGCAAATTGTGCTCTGCCATGGAAACACAAATTTTTTGATATTAAAACTGACGCATAACAGAAAGTTTAGAAAATAAAGAACACTGAAAATGGCATATAGCCGAAACCGATTTGTTCACAAACCAAATTTGAGGCGGGTTGACGTAAAATCATACCCATGTAAATCAAACCCCATCGGACATAATACACACATCTCAATAAGTTCAAGATTAATATTGTATGACCTAAGCAAAGCAATCCTCGGGGTCTTTATAGAACTTCGACTATCTAGACACAGTGCAACTAGGGGAAAAAGGGAGCCCAGTCCCCTGAAGTCAACAGGGATAGAACTGGAAACTCCACTTTATTTCCACGGGAATCAGTGACCCGCAGAGTTCCGTTATTTGTCTCTTTAGACACTTAACTGTTCTCTGGCTGATTATTGAGGTTGGCCCTTTATGAGAGTATCGTGGTGGTTGTGGTTTCGCGGCCCCAGTTTAATGGTTCTATGTTGGCCAGGATGATTTCGCCGTTAATGACACGCTAGGTGAATGATCCAGTCCAGTGAGCATGCTAGACATGTTTTCTGGACAGGAGTTGGAAAGTCTCCAACTCTTAAGCAAGTAGTGGAATCATTGAAGTTGCAACTAGAAAGTTCTGTTGCATAGAATTATAGCTTCGGCTTCCTAGGACGAGCATGATGTTCTAAATTATGCAGTGGTTTGGTCCACCATCTGATTAGGGCTTCATGGCCAGGCGCGGATGTAAATCGAATCACACAGTTGACTTAAGCAAAGCATTTGATACCATACATTATACAGTTCTGATAAATAAACCTTCTTTCGAATTTCAGTTTTCCGCGTTTGAATCGTAACGTATTTGAATCGTAAAAACATTTTATCAAAATTAATCATCGATTACTGTAACGATTAGAAAATTACTTAAAACTTTTCGGAAAAAAACGTGCCAACAAAACGCATTCTTTATTGTGTAGTGAATGATATCTTTAGGTGGTAGGCCCAAGCATGGGTTACAGCGTACTGCAAAATCGGCTGAAAACATTATTGCACCTCAAGCAAGTATTCAGGACCTTCGTCTACGAAGAACAATTTTGGCAACAATTTTGCACAAAAATTTGCATTTGTTTCCATATGGTATTCAGTTGACGCAATAGCTTTTTCCACAAGACCATTTACGCCATCGTACATATGCTAATAGCATATTACAGTGAATTTTAAATAAAGTAAGATTTTTTCCCCAAAATTGTGACGGTATTATCTCTAAAAGATCTGGCAGCTATGTATAGTAATAAATTAAAAAAAAAATCCTTAAACATAAAAAAAATTTTTGACTGTTGACATGTTAGAACAATGTTTAGTTTCACCGAAGTTGCCTCTCTGAATTTGGTCTTTTATTTTGTTTTGTTTTTTTTTTAATTTGATCTACGGGGTTTTTTAGCGTATACTAAGAATGTGTGTTTGCACGTATGCAAACTTATTAGCATACAAACAACCATAAGCTTCATCAAACTTATTTGTGTTTACAACAACAACAGAAGAATATTAATAAATGAATTTTCTCAGTTTTCCGGAAAATTTTATAATTTTTTTTTCATACAAACTATCTCCTGAAAATTTCAAATCGAATAAAACAATAATCAGCCAAATCGCTCCAGCCGTTCTCACGCCAACTCATTACATACGTGGACCATTTAAAAAAGTAAGGCTTGCTTGTTTTGTCCGTCTTTAGAACTGTCAGTCTTTTAAAGTTATTTGCTTTTTTTATAAGTTAAATAAAATAAGATCTGGACTAAAATTGAAGTCCCTCATAATTGAAAGGGAAATTGTTGCAAAATGAATTTGAACCAGGTATGAGTGAGACTTTAGGCCTTTTGAATTTTGAATTATTTAAATGATGCCATCAAAAAATGTTTAAAAATAGGAATTGGAATAGAATATGAGTAAAAAATAATAATTATAGTTATTTGACCTTTTTAATATTTTATAAATATTTTTTTGTTTATAAAATATTGTGTGACATCTTAAGGAAAAGAAAAATGTATAATTGGTTTGTTAAAATGTTTATACACTTTTCTGTTCCTGAGGATGCCACATAACGTTGTGGCGGAATATTGAAAGCAAAAATTAACTTAATATTTTATATAAAGACCTTGTGCTCAAAGAAAAAAAAAATTATTTATAGAATATGGGTTTTATCTTCGATTTAAAGAGAAAAATGCCCAAAACAAAAAGTTCACATATATAACCAAAAGGCAATATATTTTATTTCCACAAAACTTCATAGGGATAACTTAACTTAATACCGGTATGTTTTTCTAATTGCGTGAGATACCACATTTGCAAATAAAATGATAGAGAAAGACGTTTACTTTAATAACTAGTATACTTTAAATTTATTATTAATGGGCCCAACCAATAGATCGAGCCTCGGCAAAAATTACTTTTAGACTCATTAGAGTGCTCCTCTCCACGGAAATCTTTAGTAAAAGGCGAAAGATTTATTCGACAACTGAAGAGAAGCCAGAGTATAATAAACAATCTCAACTTTAACATCTTATAAGTAAAATGTTTTAATCCAATTGAGAATTGTTAAACATATAATTTTAAAAAAACTGAAAACATACAAAACAATCTTTTTTACACACACAAATACATGCAAAGCACACAAAAGAAAAGAAAGAATTGAAGAAAACATTTATAATAACAAAACGATAAGCACACACACCCTTAGTCATCAGGTAATAGACGTTTAGTGTACAGAGTTGGGAAGTGTGTAATAACTGTATAAATAAGAAAATTTTAATCTATCTGTATTTATTTTAAAGTGTTCTATTATTTTCTAAGCAAATTGTGATTTTAAAAGTAAAGAAGGAAGAAATTCTTATTGTTAAAAGGAAATTAATTCTGTAATTAATTATTCATCTATTTGCGTGAATTTTATGTTGATTTCTTAAAATACTGCTAAACTTGGCGCTATACTTAAAATTTTTGAGAAAATTGTTACTGAACAACTTTCCCATCAAGTGTCATCTATATCGGATCCTGCTCAATATGGTTTTAAAAGCGTTTGTTCAACTGTTAAGGCCGGGTTAGCCGAACGTTCACGTTACCTAATGTAATGTAATGTAAGAAACGTTTGTTTATAGCATATGAAAACAATGCAAATGCTTATGCAAATGAAATGTCACGTTGACGGAACGGCTGAACCTGTATAAAATATAATTTGCTAACGTTTTTACGTGACATTTGTATAGCAGTGATGGGACTACTATTTTGTTGAGTTGTATTCTGTCCGAAATTCTCTTTCCGGTACTTTTATTGATAATGTATATTATTAAAGAATTTTCGAATTTTCAAAGTCTAAAAACGAAATGTTTTGATAGTAATGACTTTTTCAAAAACAATCATATACCATTGAATGCAAATAAAATCTCAAATTGAACTATATATATCCAATTAAATGTAGCAGTTAATTATTTTAAACATACAAATTTGTTATTTTGGCACTAACAATGTACATATTTTTAAAAATATTGCAAATTTATATTCGCATAATATATATATGGACATACGTACGTATGTTTATTTCAAACTTCAATTTTTACACGAAAGTTTGAAAATATAAAATTTTTGGTTTTAAAAAGTTTTTAGTATGAGTTTGGTACGTTTTGTGTATAAGCATAAATTACGCGAAAATTTGTAAATACCATCTCTTTTTTAAAATCAAAATGTACCTATGTAATTTTAACTATAAAATATTAAATAAAAATGAATCTATTTCAAAATGAAAAAAACATTTAGTGGAAAAAATTTATTTTTTACTATGTTTATTTATTTAATTTATTAATTTATTTTTTACACTTCATACAAATCAATAAATATCATATTTCAAATAAATATCAGGTTTCTTTATATTTGAGCGATGAGACAAACCAATTTTCGGATTAAACCATTAGGTGTTGGTATGAAATTGCTCCCTCATTTAAGAAATATTGCGCCAATTTATCTCTTAAATGTAGCGCTGTTTGAGTAGATCTGCGACTATGTGTTGCAAAAGAACGCATAGGCCTATCACCATTATTTCTGAGCTCCTGTCGCCAGCCTCCTTCTTGGATAGTACCGTCTTCAGCTTCTTGATCAACGTAATTTGAAGGGCAATACCATCGTTTTTGATCGTTTAGCATAACAAAGTTGTGCAACACGGTACATGCCAGCACAATGATGTCGACATTGTCCGGCGACATTTCAATTGTTGTTAACAGTATTCGCCAACGAGCGCATAGAATACCAAAACAGTTTTCTATAACCCTCCGAGCACGAGAGAGTCTGTAATTAAATATTCTTTTCGTTGCATCCAAATTAGACCCTGGATAAGGGCGCATTAGATTGCTTCTCAATGGAAACGCTGCATCGCCTATGAAGTAGTGAGGGAAGGCATCACCATATGGTGGGCATAGTGGCTTCTCTGGTGGTACAGGTACATTGCCTGACATTACTGAGTGCCCAAAAGATGTTAAACGAAATATTCCTATAACAAATAGGGTTAAAATTTTTTAACATATGAACCACATTAGGATCACTACCTGCATCAGTTTGGCTACCGTAGCTGCCCACACTCACAGATGTAAAAGTGTACTTCGCATCACATGCACCCATCAATACCAAGCTAAAATATTTCTTGTAGTTGTAATACATAGAGCCGGAATTGGGGGGACACTTTATAGCAACGTGTTTCCCATCTATCGCACCAACACAATTCGGAGTATTCCACATCGAAGAAAAATCTTGTTCAATATCTTGGTATTGACTTGTTGTTGGCTCACTCAGGTAGATTGGAGATAAAACGCGCCAAATTATTTCGCAGGTTTCCAGCACAATACCTCGCACTGTAGATTTTCCAATCTTGTGGCTCCAAGCTATTGACTGCAGTGAGCATCCATGTCCCAAATATCTACAAGAAAGCATACTTAATTATTTCCATTCCCGATTTCAATTTTAATTACTTACAGCAGGGTGACTTCTAATCTCTCTTCTGCACCAATTCTTTGCCCTGGTCTTACCAGATCACCACGTACTAGATTCAGCAACAAATCAAACATTTTACGATTCATTCGCGTATGTTTAAAAAATTGTTCTTCATCGAACTTTTTCATTTTTAAAAACACTTTCTTATTGTAGCCCGCAACAATATAGTCTTTATTTATGGGCCGAACACCGCATCTTCTGCGGCGGCATACACGTTTCGCTTTATTTTTCTTCCACATATATATTAAATTTAATAAGCTTAGGTCAATAAATAAATCCTCACACTCCATTGCAAAATAAAATAAAATTTCACCAACAAAACACGAATCACAATATCGTTGTACAATATTTTATTTACATTTATTTTATTGACGTTTGACACGTTTTTAACGTTTCTATAACTACACTAACGTCCGTACGTTACAGTACGGTACGTTTTTCACGTACAAACGTTCGGCTAACCAGGCCTTTACTAGTTTTTTGGAATTAACAATAGTGGCCAATCAAGGATTGGTTTAACGAAAACAAACTGATGTTATTTACACTGACTTTAGTAAGGCGTTTGATAAGATTAACCAACTATTTCTAATAAGGAAACTTGACCTTATGGAATTTATAAACAATTGCCTTATGAGAATTAATTCATATCTGAAAACATAATTGAAAAGTTTTGTTTTAATGCGCTTACTTCCAAAGTAAATTTTGTTTTATATTCGGTGTGCCGCAGAGTAGCCATCTGGGTCCTTTATTATTTTCCTTGTTTTTTAAATATTTACCCAAAGCCATGAAACACTCAAACGTTCTATTAAATGCAGACGACGTAAAGATTTTTCGAACACACAATGATTATATTCTCCTGCAAACGGACAGTTTTCTTTTTCTGAAGATGCCATCCATTGCTGTGCTGAAATATTGACAATAAAAATAAATTTCCTTTGATCTTTATATAAAAACCTTGTGCTTGAAATAACAATTTTTAAAATATTAAAAAGGTTATTAACCTATAATTATTATTTTAAAAGTAATTTATTAATTAAGCACTAGGTTTTTATATAAAAAATTAAATTCATCTTTATTTTTTTTTTTTAGTTCTCGGTATTTCGCCAAACCTTTGGTTAGCATCTTCAGGAAAAGAAAAAAGTGTATAAACAATTTATTGAAGTAATCAATTAATTAGTTTATTAATTATAATAACAAAATAATAATAATACCGGAAATTCTTCACAAGATGTAATTTGTAATACACAGTATAAATTTTACGTCCCATTTAATTTTTAAACCTTTGAAGAAAGGACATTCATATTACGATATTTTGTAAAATTTTTGGTGAGTACGAAATAAGCAAAAGGACAGGCAGTAAATAATACAACATTGCCTGCACCTCTAGCAAATAGAAGTAAACACAAGAACCCTAATATAAGGGATAATGATAAACACATTTATAACCGAACTTGTATTATTGTTGTTAGTGTCTGGCTAAATGAGGGTTGGTTAGCATTGAAGTTTTAATATTCTTGTCGTCACATGTAGAGATAATAAAATATTATTATTATTATATTATTTCTTACTTTAAAATTCTTATTTAGTTAATGTTGTATTGTACTGATATACTTAAGAGTTGTATTTGATAGTTTATCGCTTCTCGGCCTTATGGCTAAGATCAAAGTGTAGTATCTGTTCTTATCAGCTTAACATCTGATAGATCCTCCATCGGAGGACAACAAATGTTAAACTGATTTTTGGAAATAGACGGAATGTTTAGGGGCTTGCTCCACTTCTGTCACGGGTTGGCCCGGTATTGCAGTACACCCGGGATTTTGGCCCAATTTAAAAATAAATATCAAATAAAAAGGGAACAAAAGTCATCATGCTCTAATTAAACATAAATATCGATACCGGCAGAGATATTTTTTTAAACGTTATATTGAAACATGTTACCACAACAGTTACAGTGACAACGCACATTTCCATGTGAATCGATATGTGAATAAACAGAATAGTCGGTTCTGCGGAATGGAAATCCCTCAACCTATTCAACACTTACCTTTGCATCCATTAAAAGTGACAGTCTGGTAGCATTTTGGTCAGGAGGAATAATTGAACGTTACTTCTTTGAAAATGAAAACGACGAAACGGTAACTGTGAATGGGGAGCGATATCGTGATATAATTGAGCACTTTTAATGCCACAACTGCATGCTTTGGGCTTGATTAACATGTGGTATAAACAAGACGGTGCCACATCGCATACAGCCAGGATTACAATGGAATTACAAGTTATTTCAAGAAATTGGCCTCTACGGTCGCCTGATTTGACTGCTTCGGACTTCTTTTTGTGGGAATATCTGAAAAGCAAAATACTCGTGAGTGATGAAACTAATGAAATATCGCGTGAAATGTGTGAGAACGTAATGAAATGTGCTTATAAGGGCTCGCAGTTATAAGGCTAATAGAGGTGGAATTTATCTGATATTTTATTCCATAATTGCTGACATTAAATATCACATTTATCATCCATCGAAAGCTCTTAATGTTCTTGGCAAGAAAATACAGTATGATGTTCGATGAACTAAAAACATTTTTCAGGTTTCTAAAGAAGCTTTCAAGTGCCTCGGTTTTCTAAAACGTTGTAAGAGATGTTCACTCCATGCGATCTTCGAACTATTTATACCATCTTTATCTGGCGAAAGAGAAAGATGGAATATAACTCTCAAATTTGGGCCGGCGCCCTAAAGTGTATTTTGGTGTTGCTCGACCACGTACAGGAGAGGGCCAAGAGGTTCATTGGGGACGGTAGCGTATCCAACTCTGTTGATTTTCTAGAGCATTGACGCAATGTAGGTTGTATTTCACTGTTTGATCGTTCCTACAATGGTAAGTACACTAAAGAAATCAAGGAACTTGTTCCCGAAACTGGCATGTTTTTGCGTTTGACTCGAGAATTAGTTAGAGAATTCGTTTTTTAGCAGAACAGTTCGCATATGGAATAAACTCCCTCCAGAGGTCTTTCCTCTCACTTTCAATGTAGGGAAATTTAAATCGAATGTCCACAAACACTACTCCGTCTTTCCTCCTCCCCATACAATGGATTCTGGTACAATACATTGTATGAGTAGGGGAAATCCCCTAAATGCTGGTCTAAACGAAAAAAATATAAGTTCGAAATCGAGGCGTTCTGTCTCCTGTGGGGTTATTTGTATAAGCTGTGGCTGGTTTTAGGTATATTAATATTGATTTCCGGATTTCCACCATGTAATCGTTACTGGTTTTAGAGGCAGTTGGAAATATTTCATTTAAAATACGAAAAATTTGTAGATTTGGATCAAAGTAAACAATTTAAATGTGGTATTTTTAAGAAACCGTATAAACTACTTGACTTTAAGCATTTAGTAACTACTTCTTACTCCTTCACATGTAAATTTAAGTCTTTAAAACTATGAAACTCTAAAAATACTTTAATAAAAATCTGTTTTTTTTAGTAATATTTGAACAAATTATGAAAGGAAATCGTAAAATAATGTTGAATTATAAGTTTAAGGAATATTTTTTAAATTGAACTTTATATTTTTGTAAACAAAAAACTTAATTAGTAATTCACTGATTAACTGCACATTATACACATCCGTGAGATTATTTTAAAATTTGAATTATTGATTATTTCTCCTTTACAAAAATAAATTAAATCACCTTTTATTAAAGTTCATCATTTTCTTTCTTAAATCAACTTTCTTGATGACTTAATCAATAATTTTTAAATTATTGTTAATAAATTTAAGAACATGCTAAAAGCCCTTAATATGGATAATACAACTTTTATTTTAAGACTTCATCATTTTAAGGTTCATCGAATTTAAGTAATTTCGTGTCAACAGTTTTTATTAGCACTAAGTGTTAACAAGGAAATTTTGCAAATTTGTTATTAAGATAAACACTATATCACCCAAATAGATTTACATGCATTTTGATCACTTTTGCGGAATTTTTAAACTTTCTACTTTAATTATTTTTCTTTACGAGCTTTGGCTGGACCGTTTTTCAAAAGTTCACAAGCATAAAAATTCTATGAACTTTTATAGCGAGTCGAACTATCATGCACAGTTACTAAAATTGCTATTAAAAATCAGAAAAATCAATGAACCTCAAATCTTCAAAAAACTATGAGGATCACTTGTTTTACGCTGAAACATGCGCTGTTCAAGTATTAGATATTATTAATTGTGTTTTCTTTCAAAACTTCTTTTATGGACCAATGGATTACAGATCTTTTTGCAACTGCTGGTATTCGATTAACTGACTCTTCCTCATGCTTTTTTTCGGCCTACCATTCAGGGGATGACCTCTACTTATGCAATACATTGTGTGTATTTGTATTTGTGGACATTCGATATCAAATTTTCTATGTTAAAAGTGATTTCGTGATAAGATTTACATCTGCACCTGGCCGTAAGCCTTAATCAGATGGTGGTCAAAATACTGGAAATTAAAAGCAACGTCATTCATGCCCTAGGAAGCCGAGGACTAATTCTAGCAACAGGACTTTCCTAGTTGCAACTTCAGCGGTTCTAAAGAAGGGGTGCAAACCACTACTCCTTGCTGAAAAGCTGGAGACTATCCAACTCCTGGTCCAGAACACATGACTAGCACGCTCACTGGATCCGGATCATTCACCCGTTGGTGTTATCAAAGGCGAGATGATCCTGGCCCCCATAATCAAATTCATGCGAGAGCCGCAAAACCACAACCACCGCGATTCGTGGCCTATCAACCACAAATGTATAGCCCCCTAACGAAAAGCGTATTAAACGCATAACCGTGCAAGTGACGGAAATAAGTTCCCTAATTTCATTTGACTACTTACCATTGTAGTTACGATAAAACAGTGAATTACTACCCACATTGCGTCGATGCTCTAGATAATAATAGAGTTGGATACCCTACTGTTCGCAATGTGCGTCTTTGCCCTCTCTTGTACGCGGTCGAGTAACTCCAAAAGAAACTTTGAGGTGCCGGCCCATACATGAAAGTTGCATTTCATTTTTATTCGAATATAGGTGATATAAATAGTACAACGATCGGATGGAGTAAAGTAACTTTTACAGAGTTTTAGAAAACCGAAGCAGTTGAAAGCTTCTTTAGAAAGCTGAAACTGAAACTGTATTTCATGACAAGAAAATCAAAAGCTTCCGATTCTTTAATACCTATATCCATCATAGTAACAGATGCAGCATCTTTTCCGAAAACTCATTTACGCGTAGGCATGCAACATTGGGTTTTGCGGGCATTAATATCATGATAGAGCGAATCATTCATATTTTGCCTTTTGGAGCTCACATCCACCTGGTTCGGTATATTATTGAATGAATACGAATGACAAATGATGCTGCCATCTGTGACAGGATATACAGTGTGTAAAATTTGACAAAGAAGGCCATTTAGAAAAATAAGAAATAGGTTAGAGAAGAGAACGGAGCGTTACGGTTGCCCCAAAATAATTTTGAACTTGTTTGATAAAATTCCATCTATGACAACTTCTATAGTGCCATTTCTTAGAAAACTCGATATAAATCCAGAGAAATAATCACTGATACCAAAAGCAAAAAGTTTTAGCAGAAGTGCCAAATATCTAAAGCCACCCCCTTACTTTCACCGAGACGATGTATGAAGTTGTACCATTGATCTGACATCAAAGCTAGCAAGTCACCCGTAGTTTTTGCACTGCAGTTACCTCACAAGATTAAATTAATCATACTTTCCATCCTTTTAGAAAGTGCACACATTGCAATTGGGCGGTAATTCTCAGGGTTGTTAGCCTCACCTTTTTTGTGCATCGGCGTTGCATTAGTACCCTTCACCGTCACAATACAAAGTTCTGAAAAGGGCTGCTAATGGACGTGCTGTGTTGAATAATTATAAATGATATCTATCATCGCTATATATAGCTGGTCTTTGTAAAAAATTTATTGTATCGAAATCACATGATCTCGAAAAAATATTTTATACCTCAAGAAAAATATATCCTCTCCTTTTGTTGACCCTACTAGTGAATAGATCTTTGCAAATTTGTTCTACTTATTGACGGCACACACCGAGGAGTTTGCTCGTGCATAAGTTCTTCGTAAACGGTTACTATCTGATATACCTTTAAAATTTTCCACAATCTATTGAGCTGTCCTCTACTATATATAGCTGTTTTATTTTTCAAATGAAACCGTTGACTAGTTTTAATTGGCTATCGATAACTGTTTTGAATTAGTTTTGTTTATTCGATTCATTTAGCATCATGTTTAAATATTTGTCGTCTTAAATAAGTTTTTGCTCAGCCACAAAGTCTCTACAAAAATTAAGTGAATTTTTATTTTTGCTTTCAATATTTCGCTACACCATTGGGTGACATCTTCTTGAAAATAAAAGTGTATAAACAATTTTAATTGTTAAAGGAAAGTATGTAAACCATTAAATTTGTTATATTGTTTATATATATATATATATATATATATATATATATATATATATATATATATATATATAACGAAATATTGAAAACAAAAATAAAAATTAACTAAATTTTTATATAAAGGCCTTGTGCTTGAACAAAAGGTTATTGATATAATATTTATCGTCTTTTTAAAAAACAATATGCTGTTCATGTTTACACTCTTTAATAAAATATAAACATCTGAAAACAAAAATTATAAAGTTAAAATCTAAACATAAATAAATCATATGGCCCAGCGTTTTGTGTTATTCTTAGCTTTCTACTGTCTTGTTTGTAGCACCGATATTGAGAAATTCACTTTATAAGTTTCGTATCTACCGCCTGAGTTGTGTCATATGAAAGGAATGAAACACAAGGAGAATTGTTGCTAACCTTTATTAGATTCTGTTTAAACTATGTATTTAAGCTCCCAAACTGTTTAAGTCACAAAAGAATAATTTACCGAATAAAGATGTCAAATGTTACTCTAAGATTAATGTACAAAAAAATACAAATTATATTACGTCATGGCCATTAAATATGACGTAACATTTAAATATACCAAATTCTTCAGAAATTATCTTACCAAATCCCGCTATGGCCACCGATACGTCTGCCTTTCCATCGACTTCTTTGAATGCTACATCTTCTCAAGTTATTTCTTCTCCATCACTTCCAGCAGTTAATGATTTTTCTAACAACAACCACTTCTTCAAATTCCGCTATGGTGAACAATACCTCTGTTCATCCGTCAACTTCTTTAAATCTTACATCTCAGGATAGTTCTCACCCATCAATTCTAACAACTAAAGATTCTTCTAACACCAATACAGCTACTTTATTATTGTCTCCGAATATGCAAACTTTGAATACTGCTACATCTGATCATCAACCAGTTATCAGACCACTTAAAGCTGTTCCGCCAAGAAAAACTATTTTTATTTCTCGTTTGGCTTCTGATACATCCTTGGTAGACATGCAATATTACTTAAAATCCAAAATTGGTTTTAATGCTGATATCTCAGTTCATAAATTTAAATTTTCACAACCAAGATCTATTTCTTCTTTTAAATAGACTATACCTAGTGAACTTTTTACTCAAATTATGGATCCAAACTTTTGGCCTATAAACAGTCTTGTTCGTGAATACCGTTTTGGAGAAAGTCGTAAACCTAATAATATTAGTATTCTTCCGGGAAGAGAGGGATATGTGTCAAAAAACTGATCAACTGTATTCCAAATTTCTCTTCGTATCAACCTTCTTATGAAAACTTCTCAAATTATGTTATTACTAATAACAATTTACGTTCTCATTATTCAGTTTGCTATCAAAATGTTAGTGGAATGAGAACCAAAGCCAGAGACTTTGTTTTATTTATGTCTGCGCGCGAATATGACATTATTGTTATTACTGAAACTTGGCTTAATGACAAAATTAATAGCGGAGAGTTTTTTGATAATTATTACACAGTCTATCGTCATGATCGTTGTCTTACATTATCTGAGAAGGAAAAAGGTGGTGGAGTTTTATTAGCTGTGAGAGCGAATTTCACTTCGGAATTTGTTTCTCTTAATTTTACTAATATAATTGAACAATTATGTGTTAAACTAACTTTTGTAAATAATAACACCATTTTCATTATAAGTTCATATATTCCACCAAATAGTAGTTTTAATACCTACCTATATTATTTAAAAAATATTCAAAATCTTTTAGATGGTTTGGATTCAAACCAATATGTCCTAGTGTTTGGGGACTTTAATTTACCTAATATTCATTGGAAGTTTGAAGATAATATTTTGTTTCCTTATAATGTGATTAGTGAAATAGATGAATATGTTACTAGTTTTTTTCTGCTAAATGATTTGTATCAACATAATAGTTTCAAAAATGATATAGGTAGGATTCTTGATTTAATTTTTGGAAATAATTTTTTAAAAGTTTCTTGCAATTTGGCCGGTTCTCCTGTTACCATAAATTCAGTTCATCATAAAGCCTTGGACTTCAAATTCGAGTTTTTTTCTTTTGATAACAATAAATTTGATCACGTGTTGGAATACAACTTTAATAAAGCCAATATTGAAGGTTTAAATAGTTACTTTAAAGCAGTTGATTCAACTGTATTAGAGGAAATAATTGATTCGTGTGTAATTTATTCATTTATCTCTAACCACTTTGATATGGCCATAAGACTCAATGTACCAGTGTTCGAACCTAGGATTAATAATAAACCGCCTTGGTATAATGCCAGATTATGCCATCTAAAAATATTAGAAACAAAGCATATTCTAAGTTCAGAATTTCGAATAGTGACGTTGACCACAAAAAATTTTCTTTAGCGCGTAATGAATACAATTTCTTAAGAAACTTTCTTTACAGCCAGTATACGTTTGAAATTGAAAACAAAATTAAGTCCAATTCTTCTGCTTTCTGGCATTTTTTAAGCGGTAAAAGAGAGAATAATATTACCCCAAAACGTATGTGTTATGATAACATGCAATCGTATGATGTATTAAGTACGTGTGATCTTTTTTCAAAGTATTTTCAAAGCACATTTGTTAAACCTGCTTGTATGACTCCAGCTACCATCTCGTAGATAACGAAAGTGGTGGAATCAATTTTAATATAACCATTACTGATGTGTATTATGCTATAAATGATTTAGGGAATGATACCAAATGTTCAGTTGGAGATTATCCTTCTATATTTTTTAAAAAGTGTTCAGCTAATATTGCGGCTATAATTACTAAGCTTTTCAATTCGTGCCTTGAACTTGGTGAATTTTTGGACTGCTGGAAGCTTTGTTGCATTATTCCAATTTTTAAATCTGGAGATCGTAGCTTAGTTACCAATTATAGGCCCATAATTAAACAAAGCCCATTTGCAAAAATATTTGATAATATTTTAAAGGGTAAACTATTTGAGCATGTTAAGAGCTTTATTTCCGACCGGCAACACGGTTTTATGCCGAATAGGTCTACAACGACTAAATTACTCTTATTAAGCCGTGATATTGTGTCTGCTATGGTGAGTAAGCGCCAATGCGATGTTATATACACTGACTTTGCTAAGGCATTTGATACAGTTAGCCATCATCTGTTACTGCTCAAGCTTTGTACATTTGGATTTTCGAAAAATATTTTGGCATTCTTTCATAGTTTCTTGACCAATAGAAAACTTAAGGTTAAAATTGGTAATTCATTCTCTTCTGATATAATTGATGCCTATTCAGGTATTCCTCAGGGATTTACCATTGAATTTTAAGTTTTCCAGCTGTCTTTTATTTGCTGATAATTTGAAATTGTATTCTACTATTGGCGATATTGGTGACTGCGAAAAGATACAGATTGATCTTAACAAACTGTCTGACTGGTGTTTTGAAAATGGCATACGTATTAATGTTTCAAAATGTTGTGTTGTCACATATGCTTATATTTCGGGTTCAATAAATTTTGATTATACTCTTGGTGGTTTCCTGCTTAAACGTGTAGCTGAAGTTAAGGACTTAGGAGTCATTTTTGACACTAAATTAGCATTCTCTAAGCATATCGACTATGTTATTTCTAGAGCTTATAGTATGCTTGGTTTCATTAGAAAAAATTCTAGAGATTTTAAATATGCATACACCCTCAAGTCTTTATACATTTCCTTGGTTCGAAGTATCTTGGAATATTGTTCCATTGTTTGGAATCCTAGTCATTTAGGCCCATCAAATCGTATTGAACGAATTCAGAGGATATTCACTAAGACTGCTTTAAAATTGATTTGGCCACATGAACTATCTTCTTATGATGTTAGGAGGAAAATGTTAGGCTTACAATTCTTAGAGGATCGTAGATCTTGCTCCTCATTATTATTTGTTTATAATATACTATTTGACAATATTGATAGCCCGGAAATTAAAAATTATTTTACGTTATACAGTCCTCCTACGGACTTGAAAAACAATCGCATGTTTGAAGAATGTCTTTTCAGAACGAATTATGCAATTAATGAAACGATTGCAAGATGCTTGCATTTATGTAATAGTTTTAACCCACATTTTAATGTTAATATCAGTTATAATATGTTCAAGCTTCTTTTATTCAAACATTATAATTAATATTGTAAAGTAATCTGTAGGAATTTAATTCTGTAGATGAAATAAGTAAATAAATAAATAAATAAGTAAAAAGACGTACATTTTAATGACTTAAAAATGAAAAGCTCGTTATTTACCCACATCACTGGTCAAGATAAAAATTTAGATTGAAGATACCGAATTTTTTAAGAATTTATATATTGGAAGAAACCCAAAATAATTAACCTAGATCGACTTAAAAATTAATTACAAATAATAATATTATATTGAATTTTAGGAATTTGAATACTGAAGACTCAAACTTGGTCACGTGGGGCTAAAATAAAATGTTTCAAATTAACCAAACAGTACCATCGACTTTAATAACTTTGTTGTTTTCATTCTCCGCATAAATACACGACACAAATTTAACAAACTTTCAATGTTCAAAATGCCTAAAAATATGTAAAACGTAAAACCAAATGCCCAAATGCTCTAAGTTTAGGAGAAAAATACTTTGAAAAATCCACTGAAATTTACTGTTTTCTGCTAAATGTAGTCTTTCGCATTTTATTTTAACTTTTGCATATTTTCAGGCTTGCAGTTGAGTGACTATTAAATCTCAAAGGACATTTTGTTGGACTTTATTTACGAAAGGAATAAAAATAACAAAAGCAACTGCAAGCTTTTCAAGCTGAGCACAAACTAAAGCAGTTTTCAACACAAAGTTTCTCTTCTAAAACAATATAAAATAAAAATATTTAGATTAAGACTAGCTGACCCGGCAAACGTTGTTTGCAATAGTAATAACGAAAAAATTGGATTTACTTAATTTTAATTAATCTATCGAGTAGAGAATACCTTAAAAGTGCTATGTTATGTTATAGTTCGACTTGTAATAGAAGTTAAATGTTCCCAGATTGAAATATGCCATAAATGTTGTTAAATTGATTTGTGGAAAAATCGTAATTTCAATGCAATTCTGCCGAATCACGTTTTTCAGGAATTTTCCGAGTTTTCCACTAAGAGTTTTCTATTTTGCAATTCGAAAAGCTACAACGGAACAATTGCACACAAAATTCCATACTAAAAATTAATTTTCGATTTTTCCAATTTACCGGCTTTTCCGTACGGTTTTCCCAAACTTTTCTTTCGTACTAACATTGTCCTGGCAATTACGAACAACTGAAAAAAAATTTGAGCCAAATCGGCCCAGCCGTTCTATCAGCAGCTCTAAATGAAGATGTACTGTCACGCATTTGCTGAAGCCGTGATTCGCGTTGTCTCTCCGTTTCTGCGGCTCTAGACGTAGATGCCCTTTCACGATTTTCCTGAAGACGTGATTCGTGTTCCTCAGCTGATTCAGCGGCTCTTCTTGTCCTCAGCTGCCGCGTTGCGATGGTTTTTTTAGCAAGAGCTGTTTTTTAGGTGGCATTTTAGTAAACTGGAATAGTGCAAAAGGAACAATGATGTGTTTTGTTGTTTTACTTTTATAACATTTTATTATTGGTTGTTGGAACGACAGTAATCATATTACCTATTTGATGAATTGGCATTAAAAATAATTTGTGAAGTTATTTCACTATTGTAAATTTAAAAACACTTGTTATTTACTAAATTGATTTCACTTATAGGTTTCTCACTTATGAACACAAAACAGTAAAGTTTGTTGGATTGTACCGTAATTTTTACCAGCGTAGCGGGAAATATGTTGTATTATATAGTAATGTAAATATTTTGTAAATATAAATAAACCGAAAACTCGGATTTTTAAATGCGACATTTCGGAGGTTTTAAAATTTTGATATTTTATTATATATTAGTGAGTTTTTTTTTTTGTATTGTATTTGTATTTTTGATTGATATCTCGTTTTGAAAAGCATAACAATGGCTTTAAAAAAAAATAAAAAAGAAAAAAAAATTATAAATATGTATATGTCATTGGTGGGTTTTGTCACGCCCCTCCGCCCACGGACCGAAAATCAAAAATCGGACTTAACAATGTCACCCGCCTGAATATTCTGAAGATTCTCTGAAAATTTCATCAAAATCGGCCCAGCCGTTTTCGAGTCCATTTCTTACATACATACACACATCCTCTTTTATATATATAGATGATTTAAACTTTTATTGTATTACGAAGAGAAAACCACGACCACACTGACAGATGCCAATTATTTTTAATCACTTTTCGGCTTAATATCGGTCTTTTTTCGTTAATCACATCATAGATTATAAGTTTTAAGGCTGAAATCGATTCGATTGGCTCCGTATAAACTCTCTCCTTAGCATAGCCCCACAACAAGTAATCCAGTGGTGTCTAATTATACGATCTGGCTGGCCACTTAACTACTGATTGCCGTGAAGTTATGCAATCGGCAAATTTGGTTTGCAATAAATTGATCGTTTCCTTGGCTGTGTAACATGTGGCACCGTCCTATTTAAGTCACATATAATATCCACGTCGTCACTAATAGACCAAAACTGAGTTAGCATCTCGTGACAACATGATCCATTGGCATTACCAATCTAATCAATGGCCAAATCACGCCTCCAGAATACATAGCACACCATACAGTGACACATTGAGCATGCAAAGGCTTCTAAATATTCGCTGTAGAATTTTCAGAAGCTTGCTGATATACCCTGACAAGTTAAAATGGGCTTAGTATGAAAAAATTAGTTTTTCAAAAAAAAACAGCAACCATTATTCCTAAATGAATTTACAAGGAATTGACATATTTGAATTTGGCTGATGGCTGCGATGTTTTCAGTTGAACGACCCGGACGAACATATGTTGGTGTTTGCACATTTTATATCGAGCCTATTGACCTCTTTCCATAGCAAGTTATTTCAAGAAATGATGATGTTGATTGGCCTCTATGGTCGCCTGATTTGACTGCTCCAAACGCTGCATAATTTTTTTCTATAGAAAAAAATTATGCAGCATAAATATCTTACCTTAAGATCGATTACTGCTTTTCGCATGGATCAAAAATGGTTAGTGCAAAAGTTTGATTGATGCCATTGACCTACAAAACATTTCCACAAAATCTAGTTTAAATCTAAACAATTTACTGATTTGTTCATTCCACATGGAATAACTTTTATTAGAAGTTAAGTCGGTTCTCAGTTAATTTTTAAGATTTTAAATAAAATTTAAAATTTTAAATATACGCCACCATACATAACGATCGACTTTGCCATTATAATTATACACTAAAAACTATAAATTAAAATAGTTGTAATTTAAGAGGCAATTTCGGGTAATTTTTGGAAATAAAAATTTTTCATTTAGGATGGTCCAGGCTTGGTCGTTTGCAATTAATGCATTAGGACTGCAGCAGGCCCATGGGGAAGGCTACTGATGCACGTCACCACCTGACTATGTGTCCCTAATCTGACAAGACGCATACACATTATTGGAAATATTTATAACACGGTAGCCGTGCTCCACTCCTTGCCCTAGAGCTGGAAACTATCGAATTTCTTGTCCTGTTGCATGCGCAAGCATTGGACATTGGATGTTAAGGTATGTTAGCTTCTCTTCGGAGGCTTGTTAAAAGCAAACAATTAAAACGACAGTCACCACGTTGCTCTTCGTGGGGTTGCTCACCAAAAACCAGAAAAGGACCAGATCGCTGCTGGTAACTGGTTCCCGTGGTACCAGTGTGTGCTTTAAAAGTCACTTGACGAACTTCGAAAGTTCTGTCTCTTTCAGTTTGGGATTTCTGCTACACCCCAGGCGACTGGTGCCACTTCTTACCCATAAAAGCACGTCATGATGGGGAAGAGATTTATCTTGACTGCTTGCCGCCAGGAGGAGGCTACTGGCTACAATCAGTCATAAATCAAATACGCACGCGACATGAACAACGTTGTGGCTGCCGCTCGCATAGATTTATTTCTATTTCTGTTGGCGTCACAAAATAGGTTAGTGCTGTCAATACTTCAAGACTGTTAAATAAATAAGTGCTTTGCGTCTTACATATATTTCAAAAATTAATTCAAATTTCTTAACTCTGAAATTTTAAATTGCTTCTATAAATTTCCCATTGCTGAATAGAAAATGTTGTTTTTGTTAAAACAACAGGTGGAAAGTTTTTTTCACTGAGTTCTAAGAATTACTTGACCAATGAGTTTCTTTCCTTTGGCTTTTTTCTTTTTATACTTAGACTTAACAAATTTTGAATTTCATTTTAACTATGAAATAATTAAAATACACATGACGTACACGATTTTTACGGAATTTCAGATTTCAAATTTTGCATTTATTTCTAGATGAAAAAATAATTGTGTAAATTTGTGTAGCGACACAATATGTTTAAAAGAAACTTAAGTTATTTAACCATAGAGTAATATAGGTATAATTTTAAGACTTGTCTGTCTTAAAAGCCAAGTCTTTTGTCAAAAACTTATGTATAGGAATGTGTTGGTAAAAAATTGTATAAAAAGTACTAGTGTTTGTATAAAAAAGTATTTAACATATTACGTTTATTCCTTTTAATAAACGTTTTGTTATTTTGAGTTGTTTTGTGCAAAATATTAGAGTTTTAAATTAACTTAAACGATTTATTTACTTTCAATAGACTCAAAATAAACACTATGGTAACTTTATTGTCTTTACTAAGTGATGACTCAATTTAAATTAAATTATTTGCCCAGCAAGTGGTGCTTATATAGTTGTTTTAAGTGGTTCCCGCATATACAAGAATGTTCTATTTTAACATCACCCCATATTGCTGTTGTTATTATAATGTAGTGTAGGCGCCTGTTTGATTTGTCTGTTCTGTGTTTGTTTTTTTCTGTTGTTTATCTTATTTGGTAGACTTTCTTATAAACATGTTGTTGTTGTTTATAAAATACACAGTTGGTCGTTTCGTTTACTTTTGTTACTGATAATTATTTTCTTCAATAAATCATCTTCGTAACAATATATTTTTGGAATATTTTGCCCTAATTAACGGAAAGTGCCAAAGTTTTTGGAAATTTTTGATTAAATTTTTAAATAGAAAAAGTAACTTCTGTTCGTTGGCTTATAAATGACGAAACTTTTTTAAAGTTAGCTTTTTGGATGCACAAATTAACCGCCCAATAGTTTGCTAGCATGAAGATACTGTTGATTGTTTTAAAATTTGCTGGAAAAAATGTTGAAAGTGTCACCACTGAAATACAAAAAGCAGCTGTTCATATTTTCAAGTTTTCATGTTAATTATGGATTTGCTTTTTTGTTATTTGTAAGTATTTGATTTTTATTGTTATTATATTTTTACATTATTGCGAAATTTCAGTGGAAAGATATGAATATGAATTTTTAATATTTATAATGAAACAGAAAATAAATATTTCAGATTTTTATGATGCTGCTGCTGCTCTCAATATAATGAAGCTGCTGACTATACGGCGGCAAACGCATCTGGCGGAATTTGTAATTGTGATAGCTACTGTGTCGGATATGTTTAAAGCATAAATCAGCAAATGACAAAACAAAAGAGAACTGCAAGTGTAAGAAAGTAGGAAAATGTGCCGCTTTTAATTATTCTGATCTCTGTTTCTCTCTCTCTACAAGGTAAAAAATTATGCAGCGAAAATTAATAGTGTAGCTAGCGAGTTACTTTAGTTTTTTTTAAATTAATTTTCATAAAAAAGTGGTCTACAGCGAAAAATTATAGTATATAAGTTAACAACACAAAAGTTTTCACCCGTTGGTAAAACGTTCCCATAAAATCAAAAGTGCCAAGCAATAATTTCGAAGATGATTGGGTTACACAGTTGGCACATACCAAAAAATGCATCAATCGACTTCCGCCACATGCAGTATTTTCCACACGATATTCCTAAGAATTACCTTTTTAACTTAGTTATTTCCATATAATTGTTTATTAAATTTTATTATTTCCAAATAATTGCTTACCAACCTATTTTAAATTCATTGGAAATAAATCACGCCACCACCAGTCTTTGTATTGACGAAATTAGTATTTAAGCCAAATCTCAATATTGTAATTAGTGCAGTTTTTATGGATCTACTGTAAGATCCAAGTGTTTTAATAAATAAATAAAATAAAGAATAAAAAAAGGAATAATTTTTTTTGAGGTAACAACAACTAAACCTCTAACTTATATAAGTAAGTTAATTTAAGTTATTTTTTGGTACTTTTAGACATGTTGCAAATATGATCTTAGCGAAGTTAGTTATTGCAGGCTACTTTAACATTAGTGCTCGTTCCAGGAGCTAACACTCGATCCCTTTGTTAGAAATTATATTATTATCAAAAGATCACAGATTTATTTTTAAATAAGTAAATTTTTGGATCTAAATAATTTATGCTTAAAGACAACCTTCGTCCATAATTGGCCTGCTTTAAAATAGAAAACGTGACCAGCGAAAATACAACATATTATTTTGACAGGTCACGATTCATATACTGACACGCCTATTTTCACGTTTTAGGAGAGTACGTTTAAATCAATTATGATAAATTTTCTTATTTTGAATTTATAATCACAGATTTATTGCAAAAAGTAGCGTGAGATCCATGAAATGTATACAAATCAAAAGCCTGAAACTGTATTAAAAATAATTACATGCAGTTCCAGTTGTGGACTTTTTTCACGAAGCTATTAATCAAATATGTCGATAGCTTTTTTTTTATTTTCATGTTTTTATTATTAAATTTTAATTTTAATGTGATATTGATGGTAATTCGAACGAAGTATTCGTTTTGACTACATGTATAAAAATTTAATTTGAGTTATTTAAAACATATTAAAATGTAATTTTCTATATATAAAAGTAGAGATCTTCTTCTATAAGTCCGGTTTATATGACTATAAATTTATTTTGATTTTTTCGTTTATTTGTATTTGGCTGAGTTACCAGAAGTCCCACCTCGCCTCCTAAAGTATATATTCAACATGGCCAATAGTTAATAATTGTCTATACTTAAAAAAGTTTTAGGACAAAATTGTTTCAAATCAA
This sequence comes from Trichopoda pennipes, assembly GCA_030448955.1. Classification (NCBI taxonomy): domain Eukaryota; kingdom Metazoa; phylum Arthropoda; class Insecta; order Diptera; family Tachinidae; genus Trichopoda; species Trichopoda pennipes. The sequence continues at coordinate 10,889,678 of JASKUP010000042.1, forward strand.
AACGTAAATGGTTTATTTAAGATACCGAGTGATAGTAATATTTTAAAAAGAATTACGTTTATTACAAGTACACGTCAGGGCCAACACTCCAAAACTCTTCTTTGTTCGTCTTTCTTACGCTCTTCTTCTTACTTATTTAAGTCTCCTCTGTAGATGACTTTTAGATATTTCCTATCGACTTTAGCCTACCTGTAAGACATCTTACAACGATGACAGTGCAATAGCCTCCAAGTATTTGATAATTTTATATCGACATTACTTGTAAATTTTTATCTAAAAATAAATTTATTTCTTGGAATATAGAAAAAATTTCGTTTTTTGATAAAAAGAACTTTTTTGTTAAGATTTAGACTTTATTAGATAATTCTTAATTTTCAGGAGAACAGACAGATATGAGCACAAGTGGATTGTCAAATCGACTTATAGTGTATTTTCCTTTTAGTTGCATAATTATGCCATCTGAGCAATTTAATAGTACCAACTTATCATCAATTGTACCAAAACTTGCAATTGGTTTGAGAAGACTATCTTTTTAATGCAGATTTTTGTAATATTTCTTTCTGTCTTAAATTTTGTGTTATTGGCATAAAGCTTTAGGTTACATTAAAGCTGATCAAGTTGCATGTAAATAGTCCTATATAGTTTTTTTTTTGTTTTTTTTTTTGACCATCTCTGCATTGTGCAGAACTAGGAAATTCGGTTATGGGGAAGAGCAAAGAGGAAGTAGTGTTTATGGGCATTCGATTTGAACTTTCCTACATTGAAAGTGGCAGAAAAGACTACTGGAGAAAGATTATTCCACATATGGACATACGGAAAATCGAATTAAACGCAAAAACGTTCGATTAACGGCAACAAGTTCCCTAATTTCACATTGCGTTGATGCTCTAGACAATCAATAGAGTTGGATACCGTACTGACCCCAATGACCTCTTCGCCCTCTCCTGTATGCTTTCGAGAAACTCCAAAATAGACTTTGGGGCGCCGTATGCTGGGGATTTCGCGGAAAAAAGTCAAGTTGTCAACATACTCTTCATGCAAAATGCAATGATATTTTGAAATTTTAGACTAAATGGTACAATCAAATCAAAAAGAATTACTCCGATTGACTACTGACTGCTAGTTTTTTTTATAGCGGTCTCAAGCTCAGTACTTGTATGTACTTAATTGAAACCTAAGAATTTCAAAACGAATATTATTTTATTATGTGAGCTAACGTTTTTCTTTTTATTTTTTATTTAAAGTAGGATATTTCAGTATACTAAAATTGAAAAAATAAACTCTGCAGAGACCCTTTTTTTGTTTGTTTATTTTTATGAACATATAAAAAAATCCTGTTTTTCTCCAAACATTTGGACCTGCAATTTTAGCCATACTTTCCCACAGTTGGAAATCACTATTAATAAATTGTCTCATATCTGTTTTTACATTTTTAATCAATTTCAAGTGCCACCAGGTGCCACCTCTCAATTTGTTGCATTACACAGTACAACATTTTTCAGCTGAATGATTCGCGACTCAATTCTGATAAGGCCTTTTTGTTCAACATAACTCAAGAACCACTAGTCGGAGTTTACTGAAACAAATTTAGAAAAATCAAGAATTACAAGTACTTTCATCTGTTTATATAACGTTTCGCTACATAAGTAACAGTTTTGAAGTTATAAATAAATGTATATAGAAAAAAAAATATTTTTTGCCTAAAAAGTTAATTTTATTTTTTTAATTCATAAAAAATCCAAAACGGTAAAAAAGTTGTCAATTCCTATTATTTTCACGTAAAGTCGTATAACCTGTTAACAAAATGAGACATAATTCATGAAAATCGATGAACGCGTTTCGCTTTTATGCACAATGAAGTAAAGGTATGAATTTAAAAAATTTTCTCGAGATATGCACAAAACAACATTGATTATTTTTTTTATGATTTTCAGAATTAAAAAAAAAAATAATAAACAAAAGGTTTTTTTAATTTTAAATTTCTGACTCTCATTTATATATGACATCAGTTTTACCACTTAAATTATCCTTAAGTGATGACATAAATAAATTAGTATGGAACAACAATAAACCTTCTTCTACACAGTGTTGTAGAACCCTACAGTTTGCATACGTTAAAGAGACACCTCAGGTTATACGAGAAGAAAAGAGATGAGTCGGTGAGAAGATATCTAAACTAAAAGAATTTGAATCAACAGTAAATAATCGTAACTTTAAAGTAAAACATGAATTTTATTTTACAATGATTGACGGCAAGATAGCACAATCAGTAACAGAAATAGCAGCAGCATCTTCTTGTTTTATTTGTGGGGTCACAACATCCAAGATGAATAAAATCAAAGAAGTTCAAGCTATGCACATAAATGAACAAGCACTGCAATTTGGTATGTCACTACTTCATGCGCGGATGGAGTTTCTTTTGCATGTAGCTTATAATATTGAATTTAAACATGGGAGAGTCGACTCAAATACTCGTCCAATAAAAGAAGCCCGAAAATGTTTGATAAAGCGTGAACATAAAGAGAAAATAGGAATACAGGTTGATACTGTTAAGCAAGGCTCTGGTACCACAAATTCAGGAAATACGTCACGAAGATTCTTTGCTACTCCTGTTTTGATTTCCGAAATAACGGGTCTAGATGAAAACATAATCAAGAAGTTTTCAATGATTTTTGAAGCTATAACAATCACCGAGGTAATAGATCCAAAAAAATGTGGTGATTTGTGTTTGGAGAATGCAAAAGAGTTTGTTGCACTGTACGAGTGGTACAATATGTCACCTACACTTCACAAAATTCTGATTAATGGAAAAGCTATAATTGAAAAGTGTTTACTATCCGAAGAGGCTCAGGAAAGTCTTAACAAAGACTATAAAAAATATCGCCTTAGGCACTCCAGAAAATGCAGTCGAATTGCCACGAACGAAGATATTGTGCACCGAATGATGGCTACATCAGATTTCACATTTGACGCCTTCATTTAGCCAGAAAAAGCATAAGCAAAAGCGATGAAGTTAAGGCTCTTTTAGAATAATAAATTAAAAATAGATTTAAAATAAACAATAAATTAAAGAAATCATTAAAATTTTGTTGTTAGTTATGGCTTTTTACATTGCAGGTAACGATGGACATTTCTCTAATTTTCTTTATTTTGATTACGTTTGTGTATTACTATATGAATAAAACTAAATTTGTGATGAAATCACTATATTCTTTGACAAATATATTATTTTCCTCACCTCCATATAAAAATCACCAGTGTGCGCCGACCCATACGTGAGAGTTGTATTCCTTTTTTTTATGAATGGAATGCAGTATTTCTTACACCGTTTTAGAAAACCGAGGCATCTAGAAGTTTCTTTAGAATTCTGAAAAATATGCCTACTCCATCAAACATCACACTAAATTTTTATGCCAAGAATATCAAAAGCTTCTGAGTACTTTTACCATCCAACGTTAAGTAACAAAATTCGCTCAAATATTTATGTTTATTTAGTAAAGCCAAAAATTGTTTTCATTACTAAAAAGGTGATTTTGCAAATTTGTTCTTTAAAGAATTTTCTTCTAAAATTCTAAAAATAAATTTTTTATATTTTCTTATTAAGATATTTTAATACATGTTTGGGAAAAGATTTTTAGGCCAGTTTTTAATTTATTCTAAAAAAGTTCTTCACATGATTTTGAAACTTTTAACTTAAATAATTCAGCGTCTGCTCCACATTAAGTTTCTGTAAATGAAAATTGGTGCCTTTAGAGAATTATAGCAAAAATATAAAAAATATCTTCATTTATTTTTTCTTATTGACTTTTTGACTCTTTATTCAATATTGAATTTTTTAGTATTTCTACCTTGTGTTAAAAAAAGAGATTAGAAATGTTATTTTTATAGACAATAGTAAAAAGATTTATATTATAATTTCGAAGGTACTAAATTGTACCACAAATCCCCAAACAGTGCTGGTATTAAGGGACTGCATATAAGGACTGCAGATATTTAAAAGTTATAACACATAAACTTCCCATCTTTGAATTTGATATTAAAGCGAATAAAATTTAAATCATACAGAATCAACAACGCAAAAGGAAGGTAGAAACAACAAAAAATTAAATATAAACAAATTGGCCTCCCAACGCTTAAACGGCATCTTAATATATAAGCGTTCATTGATATGTGAATGATTTGCTATGATTGTCTGTTATACCTAGAAAAACACGTTAATAAGAAATAGTAATTTAAATTTTATATTGTGGGTGATTCCCAATTGTTAACTAAAGAAACTTGTTCGGTTCAAGATAGTTTTAGTCCACTATTCGTTTGGTATTGTTGTTTATTGTTCTCTCGGATTTTTTGATTTAAACTTTATTTTAATAAGGTATTTATTTTTTTATATGTTTTTTTAATCTTTTAACAAAAGAAAAACAAAAACTAAATAAAAGCTAACGAATCCAACATTAATATTTTCTTGTGACAGAAATAGTTAGCAGAAGGCTTCTAATTAAATTTAGCATCATCGGTTCGCAAATAGTAAAGAATATTGAAAAAAAGGCAAGAGTCTTGATTTTTCCACTTCGAAATTTCACTAAAGTTTCGAAATTTTAATTTGTGTTAGATTCCCTTACGTACAAGGATTGAAAGCAAAAGTCCTTTTGTTTTTAAAATTTTGGGGTAAAATCCACTGTAGGAGCAGTAGTGAAATGGCCTTAAATAATAAATATTTTAAGAGAATATCCAAAAATATTTACTTTTTAAGGAACCAAGCCCAAATAATAATTAAATAAAAATATTAGATGTTATTTAAAGCTGAATAATCAGAAAATAAACTATTACCAAAAATTTATAAAACGAAATTTTGTCATTCACATCTGCACAAAATTTCATGAAAAATGTTTAATTTTGCTAAACATTGGAATTTTAACAAACTGCATTAAGTTTATTTAAAAATCAAAAATTTCCAAAAAAACTGAATAATATAAATTTTAAGTAAAATTCAATCAAGCGAAAACTATTTAAAAAATTATAAACAAAGGAAACAAAAAAAGGTCCTAGTTATTGAAAAAAACTTTTACCGATAACATCTGACATAATAATATCTGACATATCCTTGGTGAAGGGTATATAATATTCGGCACGGTGGAATAAAGTATTTGTATTTATTTTGCTTTAAATTTGTTTATTGTTAAGGGCAAGGTTGCCATTTAGTTTATTTCCGTTAAATTTTTTATATAATCAATAAATTAATTGGTTCGGCGTATGTTTATTTTTCTTTTAGTTTAAAAATTTTTATTACCGAAGGACAATTATATGCTGGTGTGTTTTAAAGAAAACAAGGATAATTAGGTACCAACAGATTTTATGGCATTTAAATTTTCTAATAGGCGTACAAAGTTGTATATAATTTTTAAAGTAATGAAAATATATTGTTACGTTTATTCCTTTTAATAAATGTTTTATTGTTTTGAGTTTTTTTTATTGCACAGTACTTTACAGTTTTAAATTAAGCTAAACGATTTATTTACTTTCAATACACACAAAACAAACACGATGGCAACTTTGTTGCCTTTACTCGCTGATGACTTATTTTAAGCGGTTCTCACATACACAAGAATACTCTGCTTTAACATCTTAGAAACTACGCAGTTTGTAAAATACACAGTGGGTCTTTTGCTCTTTTTACTGTTAATTATTTTCTTTTAAAACTGAATAAATCAGCTTGGAAACTATATTGACAATTTGAATTATTTATTTTTTTAATTAGATGACAAAACAATAACGCGAGAAGTTTTGTGAAGTTAAGGAAATATAACTATAATGATAACAACGCACGAAATTGCTAATATCGACAATTTCAATATTTCTTAATGAAGGTAATTTTTATTTATAAAAATATATGTACATTTTGGTAAGTACGAACAAATTTTCTTCTTTATTAGTAACTAGCTGTACGACCCGGCTTCGCTCGGAAGCTCTTTGCTAATGATTAATATTTCAAATGGAGTTAGAAAAAAATTTTCACTACAAAGAAGAAACGACACACAATTTTTTAATTTATTGTTTTAATAGTTCTTAAGGTAATTCATAAAAAAATAAACAAACAAAAAAGGTAAGCATATAGTTTATTTTAAAGCTTGATAGTTTTGTTTTTCTGTTGGGAGAGAAATTAAACAGTGCTGACGGTGTCCCAACTCTTGAGCATGCAACATACAATTGCCCGTGGGGAAAACATTGGGATTCTAGGTTTGACCCACACACTTTTAGCGATTGTCCTTGGGATATATTAATCATCATTACGAATGCAAGGCGAACGGAAATTGGATACGTTTAAACTTAAATGGTAAATCACATGGTATGATTGGAGTAAGCAGCTCTTCACCTACAAACTTTCCTATAATTATAATTTCTAAGTTTTTGCCATCAGCGTTTTAATAACAAATCTAGCGCCATCGCATAGTATTGGCTGATTCAGGTTACGTAACATGACTATTACCGCTCCAACTGGAAGTTATGTGGTGCCATTCCCGGTAAGTTTAATGAATTCAGGAACTCTGCGGGGTAGTAAACAATATTTTCGGGATCGGTAATGGAACCAATCGAGTTATACGAATACCGTTCGCCATTAATTAAGCTTTGGATTTTTAAATTTATTTAATCAACGTATTTGTGTTTTGCAGCTTAAATGGATCTTTCACTTAACCAAAGTTAATCGCTATAATTTTGAGCAATGTATGTGAAAAGTTTTGCAATTAGTTCGTCTTTAGATGTTGTGAATTGGCAAGAGCCCATTGGAAAGGAAATCTGGCCTGTTGTAGATTTAGTCGGCTTTTCCACTGCCAATGTCTAATATATAAGAATAGATATATAAACCTAGACGTAGATAATCATTCAAATTTTAAGAATTGTTGACTGCTAACAAAATCGTTCGAAGTTAAGCTTTTATTTTTTACTTTAGCAATAAAATTTTAAAACAAAAGAATTTTGATATCGGATTTTTCATCATATAAGCGATATACATATGTATGTATCGTTAAAATTGCATCGAGTAGAAAATTATTTTTTAACTTCAAAGTGAAGTGTAATTGTTGGTGACACTATCCAATATATCAAGGTTTTTCTTCTATTATAAAAACTATCAATTTTAAAATTATGTGAATCAAATCGCAAGAAAAATTTTAAAGCACGGATAATGTGCATACATACACATGTACATACGTATGTAGAATGTATATTCAAATTTTCACTTTTAGTATTATCCAACACGTCTAAATTAAATCATTGAGTACTGTTTAGGAATTTTATAAAGTTTAAACGTAGGCTAAGTAAAAAAATTGAGAAGTGAAAACGATTTATTTATGTTTTCACTAACATGATTTAATACATAGTATATTGAAAAGTGAAAATAAAAACATGTATAAAAAAATTAATACCTTTTCTTAAAATGTGTTAAAAACTTTAGTTCTTCGAGTTGCTCTTTAAATTTTCTCATGCGAAGAAAAATTACTTCAAAATAAAGTCTAGGCTCTCCTGGCAAATTCTGTAACATAAGCAAAGCTTGCTGATGTTTATTAAAACGTATGTATGTATATGTACATATGTAAGTCAATTTTTTATAAATGTAACTATATTTTTTTGGTATAAATTTATACACTTTAAGGAAAAAAAATTTTAAAAATTAAACTCAAAATGCATGTTTTACTTAATTGAAAACAAATTCACCAAGGAATTTGAACTTTATTGAAAAACATGCAATCTATTTACATACATTTGTACATGTGATTTTATTGCGAATTTTAATTGAAGTAAGATTTTTTCCCCAAAATTGTGACGGTATTATCTCTAAAAGATCTGGCAGCTATGTATAGTAATGAATTAAATAAAATCTTCAAACATAAAAATACATTTTTGACTGTAGACATGTTGGAACAATGTTTGGTTTCGCCGAAGTTGAAGATGTTGCCTCTCTTTATTCGGTATTTTATTTTGTTTTGGTTTTTTTTTTAATTTGATCTACGAGTTTTTTTTTTGCGTATGCTAAGAATGCATACGTGTGTTTGCAGCAACCACATAGCTTCATCAAACCAGTTCGAACGAACATGTCGATTCGTGAATAACTTATTTGTCTTTACAACATCAACTGAAGAAAATTAATAAATGAATATTCTAACTTTTCCGGAAAATTTTATAATTTTCTTTTTCATACAACCATCTCCTGAAAATTTCGAATCGAATAAAACAAAAATCAGCCAAATCGCTCCATCCGTTCTCACGCCAACTCATTACATACGTGGACCATTTCATTTTTATATACATATATAAAGAAGATAGATTACTTTCTTTATCATGGTTAATCATAGTATTGATTTAATTAAATTTTATACTTTGAATAAGTGATCTAATATTTTTTTCGACGAGCTTTTATATACTCACACAATTGAATAAACTCTTCTAAATAATAGCTCTATATGTTCTAATTCTAATGAAAGCCTGCACTTAAGGCATTACACGCTAGAGTATTTGTAGTTTCTTAAACAAACCTGTTTTATTTGTCTGGAAACTTGAAATGTGCCACATCTACAAAATCTTTGCGAGATTTATCGGCTCATGGAATCGTTATTTTGAATTTCCTCCATGAGTTACAAAACATATCACAGCAGTGACATCAATATAAGGAGTAAAAAAGATATTTTTGTGCTGAGAAAATACATGCAAAACAAATAAAATATTTCAATATTTATTCTTCAGTTTAACAAATTTATGTATCTTAATCAATAAAATTTAAGTACAAATGTCTTAAAATTTTCACATGGGTACTATCTAAAATGTGGCGTGATAATGATGTCATCGCATGGGAAGCGCTCGCCGGTCATACCAAATAAACAGTCAGTAACGACGGTTTTCATCGAAAGAAATGGCAACAGTATTAATATTTTCTGGCGGAACAAATCAAAACAACTTAACACCTTCCATCAATTAGATAAGCAACTATTATAATAATAATTATAAATTATTTTATCAATTTGAACAATTATATTATTTATATGAGTAATTGAAGTAAGCTCTAAATTTTATCATTAATTAAATTACTTTTATAGGAATTTTGTTTGATTTTCTATTTCATTTTTTTAACTACCAAAAAATATTTTATTCATTAAATGCTGTTGCATTAAATTTTATTTATTTGCGATAGTGTCTATATATCGTAATTAGATATGAAATATTTTGTGTAGGTAAGGAAAAGGTAGTAACGAAATTTCTCACACAGTTTCCAAATCTGCATCTAAACATAAATTTAAAGACTATTCCATACCTCAGATCCTCAATGCAAAATGCGATATTAAGAAGGGATCCTAAAACAAAAATCTTGAATAAAGTCATTAATGCTGTGACAACAAGGGAACGGTTCGCAATGATTTAGTGGCGAAAAGCAAAGCTTCTCATATATCAGCGATTAGGCAAAATTTTGTCGCTATTTCAAGTGGTCTTTCTTCTATCAGGTTATTCAACAAGAAGTTTTTTTTTCAATTATGGCAACACCAACAACATGATAGTTTTGATATTTAGTTTTTTGACATATTTGTATTGTTACAATGAATTAAATTTCGAACGAAAATCGCATTAAAATAATTAAAATCCACTATGAAAATGGTTGTTCTGTTAAAGTTACTTTCAGACTTCTGCGATCGCTACTAATAATTTGGTAGTTAAATGTGATTCGAGCTTGAAGCAAAACCAAATTTGTCAATTCCTCAACGTTCTCACCACTTTGGATTATCCAAAACTACCACATGGCGAATTTTGCATAAGAATTTGATTTTGAAGTCTACAAGGTTCAACTAGTGCAAGAATTGAAGCCAACCGATCATTCACATCGCCGTAGATTAAGTCAGTCCATTCAGGAACAACCGCTGGTTTTTCTGAAAAAAATCTTGTTTTCAGACGAAGCTCATTTTCATTTGTCAGGATATGTCAACAAGCACAATTGCCGCGATTTTGGTGCGCTATATTATCTGGAGGCGTGACGGCCTGACGCAACGGTCAATGGATTACGCTATCGCGAGATGCTAGCAACTCAATTTTGTCCTTGTTGTATGGTTTAACACCACTGTATTATTTTTTGTGGGGCTATGTTAAGGACAGAGTTTATACGGAGCCAATCGAATCGATTTCAGCCGTGACACACAAAATCCGTGATGTAATTAACGAAATATGACGGTCATTTTGTCAAATAGTGATTGAAAACTTTGATAAACGAATCGACATCTGTCGGGGTGGTCGTGGTGCACATTTGGCAGATATCATTTTTCACTCATAATTGCTGAACTTTTCTCTTCGTAATACACTAAAAATTTTAATCATCTAAATTTTTTGTTTTATTTTGTTTCAGAAAGCAAACTTCTTGTTGAGAAACCCTTTACAACAAAAGTTAACCCAGACTGAATCATTTTAATTTAAATTTTTTGTTCTATTTTGTTTTACAAAACAAACTTCTTGTTGAAAACCCCTTTTACATTCGGAAGTAAAATAACATTAAAAACTTTGGCTATAACTTTCAAGTGTGTGACATAATGTAAGGGTTAACATAATATTTCTCTATAACTAAGTTCATTATAGCGAGTAACACTATTATTATTTTATTACACTCAACATTTATTATAATCGAGCTTTACTGTGTACAGAAGAGGATAGAGTCAAGCTGGCAGAAGACTTTGAGTCAAATAAAGAAGAAATTGAAAAAAAAGTTGTTTTATTTTCATTAACAGGTGAGTTATGAATTAAGAAATAAAACAAAACCCGACAACATTTTTTTCGCTATAAATATTTATAAGAAGACGTTGTGTTACCAGTTTCGTTCAAATCACCATCTGATTGCTAACAAGTAAGACGTCCTTAGAGCCAGAATTTAAATTAAACTAAACAAATAAACCGGTAAATCATCATAAAAAAAAAACTTTTACGTTTGTATTGAAATTGCAAAAAATCACTTTCTGTGGTGTTTTTTGTTTTTTTTATTTTGATTGTGATCATCGGCAGTATAAAAAATCAATTAAAATAAAAAAAAGTTAAAACGCAGCGAAATAATTTTTAAATAATAATCTTTTTAAACTGGGTATTCGATCAAATGACGCATTTAAGTTGTTAGAGTGTTACCGTTTGTTATTTATGTGATAATAATGATGCCTATTTTTAATTACGATTTAAAACATTAGAAATATAAAAAAAACTCATTTGGTTTCAATGATCTTGAATGTTATCGCGATTAAACTTTGAACAAAAATGAATATATTACTGAAAAGCAAAAAAAAAAATTATATATTGAAATGTTAATATCAAGAGCAAATTGTGCATCGCTGTTTAGTTTTGCAAGTTTGCACAAAGTGTTTTATACATTTTAATTTAAAAAATCGCTGTGACTGTCAGCCTTATATTTTGCCATCTATTGATTTTTAGTTTTCATAGAATTTCAGTTGGGCAGAAAATAAAAACAAAAAGACAACGAAAACATAATTAACCTTCAAAACCGTAATTATTTCCTGTTGAGATTTAAGAAGAATTCTTTATTTTCATAATACAATACTAAAAATAAAAACTTAACAAAAATGTTTTTTTTTTTTTTTTTTGAAAAACACCCTCCTCAAAAAAACGTTTGTAAATAATTGATAAAGATACACGACTTATAAATCTGTGCATGACAAACTAATTAATTAAAAACACACAGTAACAACAACAAAATAAAAATAAAAAAACGAAAATAATTATTAAGATTTCAGTGAAATAAATTAAGCTTCAAAAAAAAAACAAAACAAAAACAACAAAAGAACAAATTTTCATATTTAATTAAGTTGAATATTTATAATGCAGAAAATAACCAGTTACTTTCACTAATTTGAATATTGGCAATTATTGCCAAAAAAACAGGGAATTTCCAATTTTGTAAGCTGTATATGACACTTCACTGTAAAATAATAATTAGAATTAAAATAACACCATTCTCATTCACATGGCCTTGCTTCGTGAGCAATGAAATTTTAGTTCTCAACATTGCAAGTGGAGCTAAGCTACAACACTTTCAATTAGGACACTTTGAGCGTTTTTAATTTGTTTGTTTTAAGTCGTCTTATTTAAAAGCCGTAAATTATTAAAAAATATTTAGCGGCCTGGAGATTGTTAAAAAATTAGGCTTTTTGGCGTGTATAATCATTGCGTGTAATAAAACTGTATTGTTGTTTTCTTAAAAAATAGATTCTTTCATATAATGATCACAAGAACACAATATTTGACCCTCATATTTGACATAATGCAACGAATGTTATCTTTAGGCGGAGTATCCTCAAATTGTAGTCTGTTAATGACAGTAATCCAGCAGGCTCCCACATACGGCTTGGTATATGTAGGCTCTCCCTGAGATCAATAAAAATGAACCGTAAAATCTAATCTTAACATTGGTCTGCATGGAGACCATTGTTGCTTGGAGTCTTTTGGGTAACTTTTAATCATTGAATCATGATTGTTTTTCTTAAATTTTCCTTCTTTGTGATGTTTAAAATTACATTATTTCAAGAAAAAAAGTTTTGGTAAAGTATACTTTAGTGAAATTCGATCATTTATTGAAATTCCGATTACATCGAATGCTACGGTGAAATTTCGAGTTTTATACAACAAAGAAAAAATAAATTATCATATAAAGAAAAGGAAATACAAAAACCTGCAAAACGTAAGGAATATAGAGATCATTTGTGGATCGATGTAGCAAAGTCAATAGCATCTCTTTCGAAACTAAGCCTGATGGATTATTGGGCTTTAATTATCCGTAGCTCTTCTGGGGCCATGGCGGGCCGATCATGGTCATAGTTTGATTGAGTGTATTATTTTTCTTTATTACATTAATAGATTTCTATAGCAGGCATAGCATAAAATTGTTAGCGTAATTGGCAGTACAACGCTAAAATAATTATTAATATTTAAATACACGAATTAAATCTATATGTGCAACGAAAATCGATTAAATTTCATTGAAAATTAGCTTTCAAAATTTGAATGAAATAGCCTACTATTTGAGTGGCGTATCGTAACTTCACTCATTGTCATTTAGCATAACTGATAACAGATATAATATTTATATTAAGGAATGCAGTATAGCATGATTTAGTATGAATGATGAATGCTTAAAAAGCATAAAATACCCGATAATTGTGCTCGTAACATGAGATGAATAGAAAATGGGAGCGACGAGAATAGGACAAACAATTTAGTTTTCTTTTGCTTCAAAAACCAACTTGTTGTTATAATTAAAATTAATTATATATTATAAAAGTTATATTTTCAACTATTTTATGCTACCCAATTTATAGGCAGCTAAAAGCAAAAATTTTGTTTTGAAATATCTGGAGATTGAAAATTGAAATTAGCTGTCTAATAACGCATTTTGTTGCGAATCATTTAGTTAAGAAGTAAAATAGTTTTTATAAGAAATATAAAAACTTTTTTGTTTTATTTTTTGCTTTTTATTGGTGATCTAGAATCGTCTATTAACTTCTCAAATATTCTGATGTGTGCTGACGATGTAAAAATTTTTCTAAGCTGTAGTAACAATGACAAAATTCATCTTCTACAACTTGATATTGATTGTTTTTTTGAATGGTGCGATGTAAATCGAATGAAGTTAAATTTCAAAAAATGCAAACAGATGCATTATTCTAGTAAAATGGTTGATTATAATCCGTTATACTTAAATGGTCATACGTTAGAACCTGTTGACAAAATTTTGGATTTAGGTGTTCTACTGGACTCGAAATTGAGCTTTTCTCAACACATAAAAATGGCAACTAATAAAGCCCGTAGATTAATTGAACTTATGAATCTTCCCCCATATAATACCAGACTTGCCATGATCGGTTTGCCAACCCTGCGGAGTCGTAGAGCTATGCTAAGTGTTGCGTTTCTGATAAATTTAATAAATGGTGATATTTGTTCTGGCTTTCTTTCTCCTGGAGAATATACAATTTAACTTTCCTCGACGGCGAATAAAAAATTATAGTCTTTTACATCTTAAATTTTAACGTCAAAATTTTATTAATGATGATCCTTTCCGCAGAATGTGTTCTGATTTTAATGATCTTTATAACTTCATCGACTTCTCTACCAGTGTTCGTAGAATTAAACGTGATATAATTGTGTTCTTGAACACATAACCTTTGAAGTTGATTGCTTCTGCTTTGTTATAATTGCTATTTTTAGACTCAATCTTATAATGTAATGCATTTATTGTTTTTATTGTTTTTGTAATTAAGCTTAAAGTCTGAAAGGAAGACAAGTTCCATAGGCTATATATTCATAAATAAAACAAATAAAAAAATAAAACTTTTAAAAATTCGCAAATCAAGGCACCAAAGAATAGATTAATATATTTGGACCAAGTGGAGGCAGTTTTAAATTTTTTAGTAATTAATTTATAAGCAATTTTATTTTTCGTGCTTGATTCCTTTAAATAAATATTTCATGATATTCTCCCGAAATATTTATTACAAAAATTTTTATTAAAAAATAAACATTTTATGATATTCTCATAAAACATTTATTCCAATAAAAATAAAAAACATTTGAAATGTATTACTGTGGGGGAGAGTCTATGATGTCTATGCTATGTTGATTTTATGAAAAATTCTCATAGAATCAGTTTGGCTTTGGATATAAGACTTTTAGGTTTTTCTATACAATATTGGGGTAAAATTCACTGATGAGCTACTTGAGCAATAGTGAAATTGCAATATGGATGTGCTCTCCCCCGCAGTAATACATTTCAAATGTTTTTTTATTTTTATTGGAATAAATGTTTTATTAGAATATCATAAAATGTTTATTTTTTAATAAAAATTCTTGTAATAAATATTTCGGGAGAATATCATGAAATATTTATTTAAAGGAATCAAGCACGAAAAATAAAATTGCTTATATTGAAAATGATTCCGAATAACTATTAATAACGTAATTAATTTATGTTTTAAGTACTTCTTAAACGATAAATTGTTAGCAAGTTACAGTCGCAAGTATTTGTAGCAATTTTTATGCTTTCAGCTCCAATATTCCAAAGTTCCAGATAATAATTTTAGATGCCAGAAAGGGCGTTATATAAATTCTTTAGGTGTAGAGCAAACAGAATTAGTTTTGATTCACACTAATATCAGCGGAGTAATTGTGTGAAATAATAATTAGATTCAAGTACAAAGAAAAAAACAGAAATCAACAAAAAATGCAATCCCAACTCTTCCAATCATCTTGTTCAAACGAACTTTATTTATGTTAACAAGTTTACAAATGTTTTTTAATGCAGATTTCTTTTTTCGGAACCCAGCACGATACTTGTTCAAAATACCATTTTACGAAATGTTATCATTGGGGAAGGTCCACAATAATGTGAGAGTTAATTGGAGTTTCCTTTTTTAAATCGGTTCAGTGATTTGATACTACTCAATTCGGGAGTCCAGAAAAGTATAGAAAAGTATAAGGCATTGGTCATAGTTATGCGTTTGCGCCCTCTATAATTTGTAAAATTCCCTTTACAATTTAATTGCTCGATTTCATCTAGTTCTCCAATTTCCACCAATCTTGGCTGCAGCTAAGGAATTTTGCCAAATTTATATTCCCTCTAGCGTTAGCCGAGATAGCCTTGTTTGTGATTTTATGACGTTTTCTATTTTTCCTGGGAGCTTTTAACATAATGTTTGCTGGTTTTATTTAAACTCCTACAAATAGTATGACATCATGAATTAGCAAATTTACGTATTTGATAGCAGTTTTCGTTTTGGTAAAATAGCAAGTTGTGGTAGAAGTAAGAAAAAGAAATAAAAATATTCCTTGTGAATGGAAATTTTATTTAAAAATATTTGTCTGCAAGTTTTGGGTTAAAATGTGTTATTATTATACAATGCGTATCGAAATTTTGAATTCTTAATATTTCTCGGTTTTTTTATTTCCCTGCTTCATTAAATTTATTGGTAAAGCCTAATTTTTCAATTTGTGAAATTTTTGTGAAAATGTGATTTTGTAATGAAATTTTGATTGTTTAGGGATATTTTATTTTTTTTTTTGCAAAAAACAAAAACAACCTACAAAAAACTACAAACAGGGAAACGTGAGAAAAATAGGTTGTGGTACGTTGTTGCTGAATTTCAACAACAGTTATCCTGAAAATTTCTACAAGTTGACGATTTTTAAATTAATTTCCAAATAACAACTTGACAGAAAGCTTCTATGGCTCTCGCTTAATCATTTTGATTTTATTTTAGATTTCGTTTGTCTATTTTTAAGTCAGCGTGTTGTACAAAAACTGTCTGTGCCCTCATTCACTCTTTTATTATGTACTTTGTTATCTTGATTTTGAAAATAGTCATAGTAATACGCAAACATTTCTTTAAACTGAGCTGTGTTAACACTTGGATATTCGTAAAAATATAAATATTTGTCTTTAAGGCCTAATAAGTCACTAAAAGTTTAAACGTTGATTTTGTAAAACTAATTTAGTGTTATCTCAATTTAAAAAAAATGCAGATGTTAACACTACGATAAGATAAAAACTCCGAAGAAAAACCTTGAAGAAACTTATTAATTCTTTAAATAAAACATATAGAAGAAGGTCTTAAAGTTCTGTGGCCAAAAGTGATTAAAAATGAAAATTTTAAAGCAGTTATAGAGAAGAAATGATTTAAGTTTCGCTATAACGAAAATCTTTTTCATGCAATAAAAATGCGTTTTTAATATTTTGAGGCAAAAACTTTGTAAAACTCTTCAAAAATATATTTTTTTATAAAAAAAAAATTGGAGTAACCGTAATCAGTTTAAATGACCCATCTCAAGGTTCAAATAATTACAGATTCCCTGGTGCAAATATACCTTAATCAAAAAAGAGACATTAACTTTAATTGGACTTTCTGGGCGTAAGCAAACAATTGTTTAAAGCGTGAAAAATAGTGATTACTTTGTTAATTTTCTATTTAAGCTAAAATAACTAGAAGTTTTGCAGTTTTAATCGTAATATTTTGCGATTTCCTAGTGTACTAAAAAAATGTTAATTTCACTCAACAAGTCAGTTTTATTTATTTATATTTTAGTTAGGCTTATGTAGTTAACATGCTACTAAAATAACTGGAGAAACGGATTCGAGAGGGATACGGCAGTTTTTTAATAATATTATGATCATTATTGTAATTTGTGTTTATATAAAATTGAATATTTCGAATCTTTTTAAAATTTTTACCTTCGCCTAAAAACTATTTAAGTTTTTTAAATTCTCTGCTTCGAATTACTACTTTTACCATTTTTTATTGTTATAACTGTATATATTAATATCGAGATATTAATAGCATAATGTATTACCTTTAACAACTTTGGTAAAAGGTTTATAAAAAACACGTGAACGAGGAGATCACTGTAAATTTATCTTTCGATTCATCATCGAAAAAATTTAAGTAGTTTAAGTAATTAAACTGCCTTAGGAGTTTTTGCCTTCCTCAAAAAAACAAAACAAATATACATTTGTACCTTTTATCTCTCACTAACTTTTTAGGTTTTTATGAAATTGAAAGCAACCAAAATTTAATGTCTGAAAGTCACTCTTCTCAAATTGGTTCCCACAATAGTGTAAAAAAAGCAAAGATACAAAAACAAAAAGTAACAACAATAATGATAAGTAATAAAACATTATTAGCCATATAACGTTTTACTATTAATCTTTTAAAATATAATGCTTCTAGAAACTTGATTATAAAATATACTCAAAAATACAAAATAATATATAAAAGGAGGTTAAAGATATTCTGTATATATATAATTTTGTTACATTAGTTACATGTAGCGTTATTAAGTTATGGGAAGAAAAACCAGGTTAATAGCGGTACATGAGCAATATGATGGAAAATTATTTTTCTTATAACTTAATTTTTAGTGTATGGGCCCTTCTTCTCTTGTAGTACCATTTTTTTTAAAAAACTTTTTTAGAGTAAATTTCTTAAAAACTCCCCAATTCTTCAAGATAGTCTTTAATTGATTTGATCAAATGTAAATATTAATTTGCGCCAATTCATATGCTGCATTTAAAAAGAAATTCTCTATTTCCCAACCTAATAGACCTACCGCCAGAGAAATGTGTCTGTTTTCTTAAATATATAAAATTTTTGCGAAATTTTTTTGATATTATGAAGATGTTTTTGAAGTTCTTGCGTTATTTGCCGCCCGAATATCAACCACAGGATATATCCATACGTTCATTGCTACTTTCTGTTATTCATTAGCCTCTCAAAAGTTCTGCTGACATCTCCTACCCAACTGTCAAAATTTCTTTTGGCTTTTCAGAAGATCTACTGACCAGCTGAATGTGCCATTAGCTCCTTAAAGGACGATTGGATGATTTAAAAGGCTTTTAAAAGTTCGTTGTCCCTGTTAACAATGTTGTAAAAAGCTGTTTAAACAAACTGGAATCAAAGAATATAATTCTCGGGAAGTTTTATTTTGCATGTAAACAATAATAAAACTAAAATATAAAATTTGTCTTTATAACTGAAATTTTGAAACTTCTACAAGCTTGTTATCTGTAGAATCACAGCACGTTAAAATGTTTTTTAAACATTTTTGTGTTGAATTAATTTATGTATCCACTGGAGGGGTACTGATGCAAAACGGCTCTGCCGTTTGTTTGCTTATTTTTATTATAATTTGCAATGATCATATTCAAATTTATTTATTTTTCATTTATGAGTTGTTTAATTTTAATGTTAATGATTTTTTTTTAATTTATTTTCCAGTCACGTCAATATGTGGAGATATTTTTTAATAACGTCTTGTGTTTTGTTGGGAGTTTTGGTTTCCGAAGCTGGTAAGTACTTGTTTAAAAACAAAAAAAAACAACCCATTAAGTATTTGCAGTTGCTTACAGACAGAAATATTTAAAGTTTTAATGTTTGATTAAAGAAAAATGGTTTCTCGGTTTCGGTAAAAGGTGTATTTTGACGGAACTGAAAAAAACATCATGTTTGAGCAACGCTTAATTAGGGGCATTACCTACTAAAATTGTATTTCAGAATTAATTATATATTTGAAGTTCTTTTCAATATGGTAACCTAAGAATGAATTTTGATGCAGTACGGGCATCGAGGTGTTTAAATAATCGTGTGATAGTAATGGCAAATGGAACGAAGAAAAAGAAACTCCATTACCTGATATTTGGGGCAATGAAGTTTTTTTTTTGTATAAAAAATGACATTTAGGAAAACAACGAAAAATGCAAAATTCTCCTTTGCTGCTATATGATGAACGTATGCACAATTTTCAACAAGAAGTTTGTTTTTCAATTGAGGCAACACAAACAACATGACAGTTTGACATTTAGTTTTTTGACATATTAGTAGTAGATACACTGGCAATTGTTACAAGGAATTCAATTTCCCACAAAAATGGCATTAAAATAATTTAAACAACATAATTACCTTCTGAGACCGCTATTAAGTATTTGGTCATTAAATTTTAGTCGACAAGCTCGATACAAATTGTGCAAAAGCCAACGCGTGTTCGATCGGATCATTCGACTGAAAACATCGCAGCCGTGATCCGCATTGCTGAAGCAGATCTAAATTTGCCAATTCCTCGACGTTGTCAACAGTTGGGGTTATCCAAAACCACCACAAGGCGAGTTTTGCGTAAGGATTTGACTTTGGAGCCTTACAAGTTTCAACTGGTGCAGAAATTAAAGCCGACCGACCATTCAGATCGTCGTAGATTCGTTCAATTTGTTCAAGAACAACCAGCGGGTTTTTCTGAAAAATCATTTTTTCAGACGAAGCCCATTTTCAGTTGTCAGGGTATGTCAACGAGAAAATTGCCAAGTTTGGGTTTCTGAAAATCCTAGAGCGATTGTTGCGAAGCTTTTACATGCTCAACGTGTCTCTGTATGCTGCGCTATGTGGTCTGGCGGCGTAATTGGGCCGTTTATTTTCGAAAATGAGATTCGAAATGCGGTAACAGTCAATAGATCACGCTATCGCTAAATGCTAACAACTCAATTTTGGCTTGTAATTGACGACGTGGATATTACTGACATGTGGTTTCAATATAACAGTCAATGAAATGATCAATCAAATTTCACGACAATCAGCAGATAAGTGGGATTTAACACCACTGGATTATTTTTTGTGGGACTACGTTAAGGACAGAGTCTATATGCATTCAATCGAATCGACTTTAGCCTTAAAACTTAAAATCCGTGACGTGATTAACGAAAAAGGACCGCAATTTTCCCATCATCATATCACATCATATCATTTTTTATTCATAATTGCCGAATTATTCTCTTCGAAATACAATAAAAATTTAAATCATCTTAATCTAAATTTTTTGTTTTATTCTGTTTTAAAAAACAAATTTCTTGTCGAAAAACCCTTTATAAGCAAAAAACAAAAAATATTGTAAATAAACTTAAGGTTTACTTAAGTTACACATCCGATTTATATTACGCCTATCTATAAATTCAGTACCATATCCAGGTGGCAAAAATTAAACCGTTGTAAGATCTCATTTAGATGGCAGCAAAGACAAATCGTCTCTTGGTCTATACATATATTAATATATAAAAATATGTGTGTGAGATGAGAGGGATTTTTAGTAATATACTGCGTACTGTACTTTCATTACAAAGTTAAGTTTTTTTTTATTACGAAAAGTTTTAATAAATTTTTTTTGGTTAAGTTTGCTGCTTTCCAAAAAAAAATATGTTAAATATGTTGTTGTAAACATTCTTATTGCTTCAAAATGACAGTTTAAACAGCTGACAAAATATGAAAGTAAAACACCATAATTGGGGTGTTGTAATTATTAAGCAACTCGCTTAATCTTAATAAAGGCGTTAAGAGCAAGGCCCTTAGCTATTACGCTAAAATTTCATACCCAAAGAAAGGGCGACAATGTTGTGTATTGAACAGTAACCTAACTAAATTATTTTAAAAAACCTAGTGTGTAGAAATAAAAAAGAGGTAAAACCGCTAGATTGCCATGAAAATAATTAAATTGTCAATAGTTTTTGACAATCCCAAAGGAAATTAGAAAAAAAAACGTAAACAAGCAGCCACCTTAACTAACTAACTCACTATCAAAATCGGATTTTCCAATTGCTTAGCGTAGATGAGAAAAGAAAATTATACGACCCACTGTACATTTTACAAACTGCGTAGTTTTCTAATAAATCATATACGCACAAGACAATAACGACCTGCTTATGAGAAATTCTACCAAACGAACAAGATTCAAAACAATATTTCCGATCTTCATAAGATCACTTTTGTTTGAATGCATACGCCAATAAACAAAACTGTTATATTTGGAGCGATGAGATTCCTCAAGTGTATATTGAGACATCGTTACATCCAGAAAAGCCATGTGTTTGGTGCGCTTAATGGGCTAGGGAAATCATTGAACCGTACTTAGTTAAAAACGATGCTGGTCAAAACGTTGCAGTTAATAATGACCGCTACAGACTGCTGACTGTGCAGAAGCTATTGTTCCAATAAGATGGCGCATCCTGTAACACAGCTCGAGCCTTAATTGATTTATTGAAGGAAACGTTTATCAACCGCATAGTTTAACTTTTCATTTTCTGTGGTAATGTGAATTTGCTAGTCTACGTCGAAATGTTCGAAAGGTTTGACCACTTGAAGGACTACATTTGCCGCATTATTGCGTATATACGGCTACAAAAGTTGAAAAAAAACCATCATAAATTGAAAGTCGCAGCCAACCGTGGGGGTCATATGCGAAAGGATTTTTTCTCGAATAAAGTATATTTCGTCTCAATTAAAAAACTCTATTCTTGCTTTATTGCATTCCAAAGTTCTATACCTCTTTGAAAATGCTCTTTATTTAAAGTAATTAGAATTATTTAAAAAAAATAATAAAATAAAAAATATATTTAAGGTAATTTTAAAAATACACTTTCAAAAATATATTGGAATACAAAAGGGGGACAATATATTTTTGAAAGTGTATTTTTAAAATTACCTTAAATATATTTTTAATTTTATTATTTTCCACTTTATCCAACCTTCTTTAAAATGCTTTAATAATATATTTTCTTTTGTGTTCAGCCACTGGAAATATTAAAAAACGAGGAACTGGTTCCTATTCAGGTAGCTACTCGAATTCGCACGGTGGAAATGACGACAGCTATAATGATTATGATGACTTCAATTATGCTCCTGATTTTGGATTTGGTTTAGTCGATCCATTTACATTTCATCAACAGTTAACCTCACAAATTTTAGCTCAACAAGCAGCTCATCAAAAGTAAGAATAATTTAAAAAAAACTGTCTCCCATTATTTTTAATATCCTGCTTATTTTGAAAATGGAGCTTTTATGCAATTTCTAATGCTTGTAGCTTATTTCACATATATTAACACTTATCTAAAAATATCTTTTCTAAGTGCTATTGCTTCGACATTTACCATGGGTGATGCCACGGTAACAGCTGATGCTTCTAACTTTCCTAATGAAATACATGATAATAATGAGTAAATATTTTTCCATCTCTATAAAATTTTTTAATTATTTGATATGAATTGAAAATGTGTCGAAACTTTACTAATTTTGTAATTTAAATTCGTTTGTTATCTTTTATTAAGATTATTTAGTCGTGAGCATGCTGCCATATT
Source organism: Trichopoda pennipes (assembly GCA_030448955.1). NCBI lineage: Eukaryota > Metazoa > Arthropoda > Insecta > Diptera > Tachinidae > Trichopoda > Trichopoda pennipes. Next base: position 10,912,359 of record JASKUP010000042.1, read on the forward strand.
TAATAACATTAGAAGACAAAACCATAACGTTTACAAAGATGGCAAGGATAATCGCTATGCTCCAAATTATTCCGCGGCTGCAGCTTCTGTTGGTTCTGATGGCAGCTATCAAACTGCTTTCATAAGTCCAGAAAATCCTGTAAGCTTAAGCTCGTCTGTATCCTTTTCACATTTTCTTTAAAAACCTATTTTATTTCAGGCTATTCCCAACGTTAGCAATCGCTTCTCCTCCTCCTCAAGCCCATCTGGCTTTAAGAGTGTATCCGTTAGCTCTTTTAGCTCTAGCTCAGATGTTAATGGCAAAAAGACCAGCAATCGTGGAGCCCAAACCACTATTAACGACAACGGTCGTATAACTACCTATAAGGTCCATTCGTAAAATGTTGTTTAAATTTTTTTTTGATTTTTATATTTTATATTTTGTTAAATATTTAAAAATTTTCTACTTTATTTAAATTTTATAACTATGACACACACTGCAACAAAAACTTAAAGTTATTCATAATAAATTATAGAAAACTCATATCAGTTAAAAATTTTATAATTTTGAAGAGAATTCGGAATTGCTAATAATTTATTCTGATGTCGGTTTGACAAAAATAGATATTGGCAAAAAATATTGTCATTATAATTTTTGAAATAGTGAAATAGGAAAATGGCATCCGAGTCGTTGACAAGTTTTTCTTAATGAAATGCAGAAACTCTTATATCAATGCAAATATGGTTGTGGGCTTATTGCCATAAACCTTTAACCCTATAAACAAATATAATCTGGCAGACCGGCTTTAAACAACGAAATGAAAGAATATTCGATTTAACAATGATATTGTGAAGAAAATTGGGTTTTTAACTTTAAGAATTTTACACTTTACTCTATTTAACATTAAAATACAAATCTTACGGTTTGCATTATAATTTGTAAGAAATGAAATACTTAAAGATATGAGAAAACCTAAAACACGCAACTCGTTTCCTTTGACACCAAGGATCTATATATTTCAATACCAAAACAATACACAGTTTATGCGTCAACCAATACATCACCGATGTTATAGATATTACAAAGACGATAATAAAATATAACTACTTTAGATTTAATAACCACTTTTACAAATTACCTGACGGACTCGGTATGGAAAACTCAATTTCATGCAACATCTCGAATTAATACATGTAAAAACACTAATGGAAAAACACGTAATAACTCATTACCATTGATACTTAGATGATGAACACTAAACACAGGGTTTAGGGATTTATACGCTCATACAAAGGAATAAGAGAAGACTCCAACTTTGCATTACACCTTAACACTCACAGACACACACCAAGGAAAATATATGAATGTATGACATTACTACATCCTAGAAAAAAGGGACAAAGAAAAAAACTTTTAACAGTGACACTATAAACGAAAAGGTAAACACGACCTCAGACACAATTCTTACACCACTAAAACTCGAACAAACGGAAAACACCCTCAGATACACGTACCTCGATAATAATAAAAGACGGATATATTGAAAGTTAGCCTTGCATTAAATGCCGGGTGGCGGTCATTCTATCTACATGAGTGGATACGACCTTAACAACAGAACTACCTAAATCTGAACACAGACTCAGCAGTACAAATTAGAACACGGCTTGAAAATGATTTCTTTAAATCTAAAGCACTCGCCGGTAATATCGAACACACAGCCAGAAAAGAATGACAGAAAATGAGAATTGCTGTGACAGTCAAAAAAATATTCTGTTTCAGAACATTTTATTTCTACACTATCATACTTCGAGTAAAATTATGAATAACAAAAAAGAAACAACACTGCTAAAATGGCAATTCTAGGAGCCTAGAAAATTTTTTAAAAATAATGTTGTATTATCGCGTGCGTGCCAAATTTGTTTCCATGTTATATCATATTTGCATAAAATTTGCCCTCGTACTATCACACTTTTTAATAATGTTTAAGTATATGACAAATTCTCAGCGTTATAGTGTAAAATAGGCTTCAAAGGTATTCAGTCGCTAATACGTGGCGTCACATTAAACGGTCTCAAAAGTAATTATTTATTCGTAAAATAAAAATTGTATTAAATTTAATATCATCACTGCTAAATCGTAATAGCAATTAACTTTGTGAAATGCTTAACTAAAGCATTCGAATAACATTCTTTTGCTTTAATTTCAATAGCTACAGATAGATTCTTAAATGCTGCCATATAAATGTTAAATATTTTCTAAAAGAGTAGACATTTCGAACGATTCCTCCCTCTACAGCTAGACACTTAATGTTTATTTTCACTTTTAAACAACGGAGTTATGAACGATAGTTTTTAATTCAAAAGAATCACTTAATAAAGCAGGACCACAGTATTCTTTTTTTATCACAACCTGGATTAAGATAACTTTGGACTGTTTCTGTAGAGATTAACTAAAACTTGTACTTGATGATTGAGATCTGCTGGAGTAATAAGGAATTTTTGTTTTATAAAACTTTATTTTTCGAGCAATTTTAGTTGCTGATAACTTTTTATACTAATTGCATACCAATTCACAAGCTCTTTTTAGTATGTACTGTTCTATTTATTCCGGACACAATATAAGCTTAAGTCATGTGGTGGCTTTGATTAACAAAATTTAATGATCAAGAAATATATGGAAACTTTAAAGTATTCTTTGCTCATAAATAATTAACACAAGTTAATCAAGTTAAGTTCAACGCATTCCATTAAGGGAAGTTTAAATAAAAATTATTTTCGTCAACTGGAAAAACAAATTTGAAAAGACATTTTGGTGGCCACAATGTACTTATTTAATTTCAAAACTATTCAATTGCAGTGTAAGTTATTACAATGTGCGTACTTTTGATACAATTTTATTTTTCTTATGAGTCCTATTTAGATGAGCAAAGTTTATATACTCGAAGCCAAAGATATAAATCTGTTTCTGAAACTGTATAATTAAAAAAAAATTAATATCAAAATAAACAATTTGAAAAATGTGTCTGCATAAAAATGGAAATGAAAGAGTTTTAAATGCAGTGAAGTTGTAAATTCAAAATTTTTAGTATATTTGTTGTAAAAAAAATTATTTTAAACTACTTTCGTTAATGAAGCTCACACGGGTCTGTGCAGACCCATATGCGCTTATCATATGAGTTGTTTAACCGTTACATCTATACAAAAAATCAACTGACGCAAACAGCGGCATACATCAGTTATTTCAGCTGATATTTAGAAATAGAAGTGAACGCGTGTTTTTAATTAATTAGTTGGAAGAATTTTGTAAGCTACTTAGCTTACAAGGCAAATGTGAGTCCGGAATAACGGACAGGATTCCGATCCATTCGAAACAAGTGGGGACGATAAAGATGACGACTATTTTCCAGATGCCGAAGATTTTAATCAGACATAGAACATGAAATCAAATTAGAAGCTATTTCGGATGACAATCATGATGATGTGGAAGATTACTAGTGGTTCGTCTATGAAATCAAAATCATACCACACAAATTAACAGCCAGAAAAACTATTATGGGGGAATTATAATATGCCAATTTATAAGGTTACTATATGCTTGAATCGGTTCAAGAACTTAACTACTTTTATTCGTTTCGATAACAGCGATACTTATGATAGGAGGTTAAAGCATAGCATATCTATATCCTGGCTCATGCTGATGGCCAATTTAAGGAAGGCGTACATTTCGGATTGAATTAGAACCACCGATGAACAGTTATTTCTATATCGCCTGCAAAATATGGCATAAAAGTGTGGTGGATTTGTGATTCTATTTAAAATTTTTCTTTGATAGGTATAATTCATACGGGAAAACCAGCTGGTTGTCATGAAACTGATACAAAAATATATGGACAGTTGTAGAACTGTTTATGCTGACAACTTTTTTTCAACGTATAATTTTGATGGATCGTAGAATGGCATTCGTGGGAACTGCAAGAAAGAATAAGGCCTTCGTTCCGCCTAAATTGCTTGACCCAAAACGGGATGTTAAAAGCACTATATTTTGTTACTACAATAGGGGGTTTTTCAACGAAAAGTTTGTTTTCTAAAACAAAATAAAACAAAAAATTTAGATTTAGACGATTAAATTTTTTATTGTATTACGAAGAGAAAAGTTCGGTAATTGTGAATGAAAAATGATATCTGGCAATTGTTCACCATGACCACGCTGAGAGATGTCGATTCTTTTATCAAAATTTTTAATCACTTTTTGTCAAATAGGCGGTCCTATTTCGTTAACCCATTACGGATTTTGAGTTTTAAGGCTGAAATCGATGCGATCGGCTCCATATAGACTCTGTCCTTAACATAACCACACAAAAAATAAATCACGCGATTTGGCTGGCCACTTAGCGGCTGATTGTCGGAAAATTATGCGATCGGGAAATTTGGTTTGCAATAAATTGATCGTTTCATTGGCTGTCTGACATGTGGCACCGTTTTGTTGAAAGTACATGTCAGTGATATCTACAACTTCAATAATCGGTAAAATTGAGTAGTTAGCATCACGCGATAGCGTCATCCATTAAGCGTTGTCGTATTTCGAGCCTCATCTTCGGAAAAGTCACGCCTTCAGACCACATAGCGCATTATATAGTGAGACGTTGAGTAGGCACAGGCCTTTCAATAATCCCTCTAGGATTTTCAGAAGCCCTGACAAGTGAAAATGGGCTTTGTTTGAAAAATTGATTTCTTCCGAAAAACTAGGCGGTTTTTCCTGAATGAAGTGAGAGAAACTGCGATGCACAGGGGCTCGTTTTGACTTTTTCCGTTGCAAAATCATAACTGTTGAAATAATGAAGATATTTTAAAAATTCAAGATGGTGGTGAAAGAAAACATCTTATGCTTTAAAACCGTTTATCATATGTGTTTCAATAAATACAGGGTGCTGCAAAGATCGCCGTCAAATCTAAAAAAAAAATATTTTTGGTGCAAATTTTATATTTTTAATGTTTTAATAAATATGTTATTGGCGTCAAAGATTCATATTAGTGAAATATTTTTAATATTATTTACTTAGCTATAATTATTTTTTGTAGCTTTTTTATATAAAACTGTCTCTTTGAACTTTTAATCATGGAAGAATATTTTAATTATATACATTTTTACTGGTTAGTTCTTTACAAAGTATTCAACTACATTGGGAGCAATATCTAAAAACTTAGCATTTCTGAATTAAAAATTATTTTTAATCAAATCCTTTCGGGATCTAAATGAGTGGATCTGATGAAGAAAGCAACATTTTGAAGACATCTTTATTTTTTCTAATGCGTGAAATTTTGCAAGTGTTCGTGTATCCAAATTTTTTATAGTCCTTATTTATGCACTCCTGGGCTTTTTCTGAAAGTTCCCCAATTGGTAAGCACTGATATTGAATTAAATTTTTCCCATTAGCAAAAATTTTGTGTACCGTGGGGGTAAGCTTTTTATGGGGATACATTTGGGTTTAAAGTTGGGCAGTTTCTAATGCGTATTTTTAAAATTTTGATCCATTGATCTTTTCTTTACAGTTTAGTACATTAAGCGTAACGGCAAACCTTTTTGTAATATTCATATCCACACCAGTAATTTGAGCAGTCCTTTTATTATTATTAAAAAATTATCTCACCGAATTGCCATCATTTGTATTTCCATATCTATACTTTGGATAGTCTACTTTTAGTCCAAGTTTTTTAAAAAATTCTTCTTGTGTATTTTCGTTAAAAGTTTCTTCCACCCGTGGAATTATATATGCTAGCTTCAAAATGAACTCCATACACCTAAATCTACGCTGGTTTACAAATACGACCTTTCAAAGTTGACGAGGTGTTTGTAATTTCATTCAAGACTTTACCATTAATCATTGTAAGTAAAATGTATGACTGACAGTAACAACTTTCCCATTCCTTAATTCAAAAACAGAAGGGTTAAGTTTATCAATTTGATCTTTAATATTACTCAGGGTAGACTTGATTACTTCTAAAGACTACTTTGAATATTGGAACAGTATTGGACAGCAAGAATGAACTGATGACGGGCGAAGATTTTTCCAGTACTCTGGAGTTTCACTTCTAAGTCTTAAAGGAAATCATAAACATATTTGCATCTTACGAGAACGGGAAGGATCGGGCAGCCAAATTTTTTTAATATAGTTATTGTACAAGAAAGACAAAGTGTACGTATCAATACTTCCCGAAAGCTCGTGTGACTTTATTACTACTATTTAATTTAATTCCCAAAACTTACCCAAATATAGGGCTTTTGAAAAACTCCGCCTACTAATGTAAAAAAAACCTAACAAATATTTTAGTTGAGTTTAAATAAAAAACAAGTAGCATTTTCTAACAAAATAAAACTTTATGTAAAAAATTAATTTGAAACCTAAAGATTTTGTCCAAAATTTACTTCATTTTCGCAGTCCAAAAAATAACGAACTTTAAGCGGCCACAACACCCATAATTTTCATACTTTTTAAGAACGGCTTTGACCAGTAAAATATGGCTCAGTTTATTTCTCAAAATTTTATAGTCGAATATTTTATTTTTGCCACGGATTTCAGAAAAATTAGCCACTGTGAACCTCGGATAATCCCAATTGTTGAGAACGTCGAGGAATTGACAAATTTGGATCTGTTTCAACACTAGGGCTCACGACTGGGATTTTTATTACAACAATTGCCAATGCATCTACTACGAATACGTCAAAAAACTATATATCAAAACTATCATGCCTTAACACAGTTTCTCTTCACTATAGTCAAAGTCCATTCTAAATTATCTATGAAGACATTTAGAAAAAGAAGTATAAGTATGCTAAACAATTAAAAATGAATTATGTCTATTATTTTAGTCACGATAATAATAGAACCTGTGCATTCTTTGATGCGAATTAAAGTTAGATTTTCTTTTTGAAAATGAAATGAAATTTAAATAAATTTATTATGTGTACATATGAATATTTGTATGTTTTTACGTACGTATGTACGTATGTTGTTATACGTATGTGTATATATATATATATATATATATATATATATATATATATATATATATATATACATATATATATATATATAGATGTGTGTGTGTTTGTGTATGTGTGCATATATTTTCTATATTTTCTATAAAAAGTACAACCTTGATATTGTTATTGACAAAAAAATTACGATTTTTTGTGTTTAACTAAATTATCACAATCACAAACAATAATACGTAAAGCAGAATAATGGAACTTTGCTTGCGTTTCATTATGAATTAGTAATGATTCTAATTGCGATAGCAACAAAATCATTTGGATTTTGGAAAAATAAATTTAAAAAATATAATTGAAGATGACTTATTAATAAATTTATTCACTTGTATTGAAATATGCATTAAGATGTACATATATCCATTATTTAAAAATATTTCATTTTAACCATAAATCATATTTCATGTTACTTACTGCATCTTTAACACAAAAAAATAAAGTCAAACCTGTGCTAACAAAAAAATATTATTTGTTTGTTTGTTTGCTGTTAAGAAAATACATATATGCAACCTTGTTCAAATGTAACCAGGATAATTTTAAGTTTTAGCCTTAAATCCATTTCTATCATTATCACCGAACAACTACATAGACTATACCGTACCGTTTATTGTTGAAATTTCTTATCCTTTTCTCGTGATCTCAACACATTAATACACTTGACCTTTTTCTAACTTCACAGCCCCAAAAGTATGAAACTAGTATTTCTGCACTTCTCGGCAATTCCGATCACTGCACCATCTACGCCTCCTTATCATATTTAGAACCTCAATGAAGCTTAAAGCAGCAATTACCTAGAGAATGGTCATGGAGACCGCGACAGAAAGCTAACAAATTTTAACAATAAATGGTACGGGATCGTCTATGTGGTTATTTGGTGATAATTTGGAATTAAGTTTAATATTCAAGCCTTCAAAATGGATGTGTTTAGTTCTTTTACTATTTGCAGTAACTGAATTAAAGCTATATTCTCGATTAATTAATTTTATTTTCATAATAATCTATGTTAATTGTGCTATTTTCGTTTAAACATAAATATTTTATAATCTCATTAAATATTTATTATTTAAACCAAATGCCCACTGAACCACCGCTCATGTAAATCATCAGGGGATTTTACCCCGAATTTTTTATAGAAAACTCAAGAGTTTTATATCTTAAGTTAAATTGATTAAATGGGAATTATATGCAACCAACACAGTAAAGCTAAAAAACAAATTTTTACAAAAAGACAATAACCATTAAGAAACTAATTTTTTCATTTTCTCACTTTTGTACATATGAATGAAAATATTCATTCTTAAAATTCCTAATCGATTTGGACGACTTTGTAGCTTTCCATGCTTCATTTAAATGCTCAAATTTTTAAAGTCAGATGCATCTTGACTGATGTTTATTTTAGAATTGCTATATACACGTGAGCGCATTTATAGGCAGTTTAAGTAAACTCGTTTCTTGCCAGAAACTATTTTCCTCTTTTTAATAATTTGATTTTGGTTTTAAAATTCATAATCTCAATTGTGTTAAAGGTAACAAAGACTCTAAGATTAAATATAGTTTCAAAATAATAAAATAAAATGGGTAAAATATGTAATGACTGAAATAAAGTCAAGGCTAATATTGGTTATATTTGCCTAAGAAGGTTGGATATTTTTTCTTAGCAGCAGCAAAAATGACTTTAAATTAGCATCCAAGTACTTTACGACGCCATTTTAAAATGTTACCGTACCCCAGTTTAAAAATCGGAATAACCAAAAACAATACATTACTATTCAAAATCTTTAGTACTTACTGCAGCTTGAAACCACAGATGATGTTATTGCAGGCAGTTTATCTCATAAACTGTGTCAATTTACGTTTCTGCAACCCTAATGGAATCAAACGTTAGCTTTCGTGACTACTTAGTAGACTTGAGTGGCTCATAAGCGAACTAGTTCAACTGTCTAATTACATTGATGGCACAAAATGAAGTAGTTAAACTTTTTATGACTACTAGCTCAGTTTTAAGCCATTCTTTGTGTTTGAACTATTAGACAAGATAAACTAATATTCATGTATGTGTTTCATTGTTTCATATATGCTATGCACGGCAGTTTATCAACAGATTTATGTTTTTGTATAAATTAACCGTCATTTACATTACCCCCTCCCAAATAACAATTGAACTAAAAGGAGATTTTGAATTAAAAAAGCGATTGAAGTAGTCCAATCCTGGACTATCACTAAAGCAGTAAGTAAGCTATATAAGATGATTTCTAGTTATCATCTCTAGTCTGCAAGATACAAGAAATGTACAACAAAATACTTGGGAAGAACTTAAGTAAGCTCCGTCGCACAGTGAACCATTTTACGAGAAGGCGGCCAAAAGTCCTTTTTGCATGGTCCCCAATTGTAAAATTTTAAAGTTCATTCAAAAGTGTAGACTAGTATACCTTGGAAGCCAAAAAGTTAAAACTTTATTTTAACTATATCATACTGAACAGGGTGATTCAAAATGAGCATTTACAGTATTTTGCTAAAATAAGAAATTTCTCAGTAAATTTTTGATTTTCAAATATCTATCACTTTTTTGTTATACAAGTTTTTTAAACGCGACAAACTTTGTATAATAGCGTAATTTGTCAGCTATTGGTATAAGAAAACTGAATTGTTGTTGATTGATTTTTGATTTCTAAAAATTATTTTTTTAGAGGTCTACTTTTTTTCTAAATTCTCTTACTTAATAGAGCATAACTTCTAAAGTTCGTTAGCGAATATAAAAGCATTAGCACTGTGTCATAGCCCTAAATATTCCCTACATGCCTATATGCCATTATATAACCGGTACCAACCGACCGTGACCACCAGAACAACTTTTCTGACACAAGGTCGAAAATTTTTACAAAATGGATTAGAAAATGGAATTACTTTTTTTCTGTTTTGCTATTTGTAAGAATTTTATTTATTTTTTAAATCGCCTGTATGAGAGACGTTGTTTAGATGAATAGGCGTATTTTTAAAAAGAAAACAAAAATTTTTAGTCAACTTCAAAGTAATGCACAGTTGGTCACAAAAACGTAAATTGATATGATTTAGATCACAAAAGTTCTTTGCTTTTTCAATTGATTTGCACTGATTGTAAAATAGTTGTTTTTTTTTCCAAATTGTTACATTGCTTGGAGCATATTCTTAAATTGGGTTATGATTTGAATTAGACGAAACAGTGAGAAAAAATAAGGAAAATGACGAAAATAGAAACCAAAACAAAATTCAAGAAAAATATTTGGCCGTTGTGGGTCAAAGCTTGGCCGCATCTAAGTTCTTAATAAGTACAAGTTCTAAACGTGAATCAAAATAAAAGACTTTATGTAAAAGAAACTCTTTGAACAAGTTTTAATACTTTACTTTCGTACCAAAAATCAGCTAAAATTTAAAACGCATTTTAAACTTATCACAATTATTTTTCTAACCGGTCGATTTTAAATTTTTATACCTTGTCACCTAGTAGACAAAAAAAAACCGCGTATCAAAATTCAAAAGTTATATATTTTTGACCGCCTTCTCGTAAAATGGTCTACTGTGCGTCATTCAACTTGTGGCCAGTTACTTAATAAAAACGAAATCATTATGAATTTATACAACGTTATTAGAGTTGTCATTGGAACAACAAATTAAAATCTTAAAATTTATTCTAACGGTTTTCGTCGAATAGTTTAAAAAAAAAAGTTTTTTAATATTTTAATAATATTGTGTGTTAAATCAAATAATGCAAATATAACACAAATTAACTCGACAGCGACCATTCGACAAGCAAAACAGAGTGTGATTTGTTTTACATCCGCGCCTGGCTATGTAGCCTTAATCAGATGGTGGACAAACCACTATACATAATTTGGAACATCATGCTCGTCCTAGATAGCCGAAGACATACAAGCAACAGAACCACCTAGTTGCAACTTGAATGATTCCAGGACAGGTCTGCAAACCATCACACCTTGCTAAAGAGTTGGAGACTTTCTAACTCCTGTCCAGAACACATGTCAAGCATGCTCGCTGGACTGGATCATTAACTTTGCGTGTCATTATCAGTGAGATGATTCTGGCCACCATAATAACCATTATACTGTTATGGGGCCGCAAAACAAGCAGAGCAATAATTTTTTTATTTTTTGCTTAACTGATTCGTGATGTCAAGAAATTGTGGAAATGCGATAATAAGAAGTTTTTGACATATTGAGCCGCTGAAACAAAATAATATGAGTCAGGATGTTTTGAATCCGACATTAACTTTTAAACAAAAATTCCAAACAGGGAGAAGCAAAAGAACAGATTTAAAACAGTCTATGAAAAAAATATGTAAATTATTTGTAAAACTAAAAAGAGAACAGAAAATTTAACGCGGTCTTATCGACAAATTGTTAATATTTGTGCTATGGAATATTAACAATGTGTACTTCCATCGTTTAAAAACTAAAATGCTCAATTATATATTTGTTTTTAAATAATGTTTTAAAACAAATATAAGCAATTTTAATTTATGCTTGATTCCTTTAAATAAATATTTCATGATATTCTCACAAAATATTTATTAAAAAAAAAACATTTTATGATATTCTCATAAAACATTTATTTAAATATAAATATTTTAAATGCATTACTGCGGGGGAGAGCATATTTATATTGCAATTTCACTACTGTTCAAGTAGCTCATCAGTGAATTTTACCCCTTCCATTGTATAGAATACCTAAGAGTCTTATATCCAAAGCCAAACTGATTCAATGAGAATTTTCATAAAATCAACAAAGCATAGACAGCAAGACTCAAAAACACGTCTACACAAACACAGCAAAACATTTCAAAACAACAAAAAACATCGTTTTAATGTACATAATTAAAAATAAATTTGATTATATAACATTTGTACAAATAAAGTACAGTTTAACTACTAAAAGAAAAAGTTGAAAAGATTTCAAAATTTCAAATGAATGAAACTTTGATTGATTTTCTGTGACAAAAATATTTTTATCTTTTAATATCATGATGCTATGACATTCCATATGCCTACTATGAGTTAGGTAAAACATCACCTATAAAGTAAATGGGAGAGGGTGTTGGCAACAGGGCTTTGTTCCTTAAACATTTCATTTTAATAGTGCAGTAGCAGGTTCCAAGTCATTTTATGGTTGGACTGCTAAAGCTTCGCCATAGCTAATATTAGGCGATTTTCATTGTTCTCTTTAAATAGATAGATCCTTTTTCTCAAATCAGTCTGACCAGTTCACAGAGTTATGTAGAACATCCTCCTAATTCCATCAAAAGTAGATTGCTAAAGCTTGTCTTACAAAAAATGTTAATTTGCGTTTCAGACTATCGTTACAATTTTACTTTTATAGCGTAAAACTGTTATACGTTTGAGAATGCAAAAATTATTATTTTTTCAACGCTTAGAAATAGTATTTTTGTTTTAGCTGCTCGACTTAAATTTGTATGGAAATAAATTATTGTCAGGTTTAAGCCGAATCTTTAATTTCCAATATTAAAATCACCATTCCGTCAATTCAACCAGTTTCTAGAACCGTATAACTATTATAACTTGCACATGGGTTAACTTTGATAAAAATAAAGTATTTGCTTTTGGTTAAAATATTATGAGAACGCAAAAATATTTTTTTTAATTTAAATATTTTTACTTGAAATTAACGTTTACAAAATTTATTATTAGAATTTAAAATGAAACAACATTTTATTTGTACACTATTTTTTCGTCCCAGCCCAGTGTATGCTGTAACCTTGGATTGTAATATATTCGGTTTTTAGAACTCTTAATACTTGCTCAATGACCTTCTTTTGTTCTTAAATAGACCGTTGAAAAAATGAATATTTGTTTTAAAAATACGAGGGTAAGTCAAAATGTGCTAGACTTACATAAGATGTAATCGCAATAGAAAAACTATTTCAAAAAATCTCGACATCCATAAGACTATATTCACATAACGTTAACCATAAGTTATATTAGCATTAGATGTAAATGTATTTCAATCTCTTTAACAATAGTAAATTGACGTCGACAGATTGGTTCATATTTTGGGCCAGAAAGAGATCAAAATAGTTTAGAATTAAGCAATATCAATAAAACGGAAATAGTTTTGTATAATAAGTTGATAACTGCTGATACAACAAGGGGAGCTTTGTAGCTAATAACACAAAATACACGCCTGATCGCAATAAGTTTAAAACACAATAAACATTTTGCATCGTTGTTCCTGTTTATACTATCAAAACAACATTACCGCCATGCAAGATTGCCATTAAACGTCTTTTGCCATATGGCACTCAATAGAGTTTCTGGTTTATTTTCACATCGCAAAGTCTATAATGTTTCACCTTTAAGCTTATGTAACCTTTTACAATATTAATTGAGATAAAGAATATCACCTCGATAGCATCGAATTAAATCTCGTTATGAAGCTTCCATGTAATGCCAGAAACATTGCTCAATTCGTTATAATGCACAAAAACAAAACGCATGCCAAAGGCTTTTGTAAATGATTTAAAGTTTATAACTTAGGGCTTTTCATAATTCGGTTAACGAATTTTAATAACTTTTTATATGGTTAAGCTTACGAAATAATATTGATTATAGGTTTAAATATAGGGAAAATTTTATTTTTACGATCCGAATTAAGCATGGATTTAAAATATATCATATTTTTCAACAAGAAGTTTTTTTTTTTCAATTGTGGCAACACCAACAATATGATGGTTTTGACATTTAGTTTTTTGACGTATTTATGCATTGGCATGAATATTGCACGAAAATCGCGTTAAAATAATTAAAATCCACTATGAAAATGCTGGTTGTGTTAAAGATAATTTCGTAAAATTCATGATATGTTCAGACAACATAATCGTCCTTCTGAGATCGCTAAATATGAGTCGACGTTAAATATGTGTTGATAGCCTCGATACAAAAAGTGCGAAGAACAATGTGTACTCGACCGAGTCGTTCAACTGAAAACATCACAGCTGTGAACCACAGTGTTGAAGCAGATCCTAATTTGTCAATTCCTCGACGTTCTTAGTAATTGGCGTTATCCAAAACCACCACATGGCGAATTTTGCGTAAGTATTTGACTTTGAAGCTTTAAATAGTTAAACTGGTGCAGGAATTGAAACTAACTTATCGCCATATATTCGCTCAATTCATTCAGGCATAACAGGCTGGTTTTTCTGAAAAAATAATTTTTTTACTTGTCAGGGTATGTCAACAAGAAAATTGCCGCATTTGGGATTCTGAAAATTTCAGAGCGATTATTGAGAAACTCCTGCATGCTCAACGTGTCATTGTCGAAGATAAGGCTGAAAATGTTCAATTTTGACCCATCACTGACGTGGATATCACTGACATGTGGTTTCAGCAGGACAGTTCCGCATGTCACACAGCCAATGAAGCGATCAATTTATTGCAAACCAAATTTCCCAATCGCACAATTTCACGACAATTAGCATTTAAGTGTCCAGCCAGTCCGTGTAATTTATCATCACTGGATCATTTTTTGTAGGCTATGCTAAGGACAGAGTTTATTCGGAGCCAATGGAATTGCTTTCAGCCTTAAAAGGCCAAATCCGTAATATGGTTAACGAAGTAAGACCGCAATTTTGCCCAAAAGCGATTAAAAACTTTGATTAAAGAATCGACTTCTGTCAGCGTAGCCCTGGTGTACATTTGCTAGATATCGTTTTTCATTTATAATTGGCGAATTTTTCTCTTCGTAATACAATACAAATTTGAATGATCTTAGTTGCAATTTTGGGTTATTTTTGTTTAGAAAACAAACTTCTTTACTAAAACAAACTTAAATCTGAAATTTTATTAAAAAAATATCCCCGACAACAAACCAGCACAGTTTCAGAATCCAAAATACACGAACTGTATTTAGAATTGCTAGAAAATTCTAGAGTTGGTGGTCAGAGAGTAGAAACTAAGCAGCTGCACAATTTTGAATTTTTTGTTGACCAAACCCTATTTTAAAATCTTTCCGAAATTAAATTGGCTGAAATGTTTTACACTAGCAGCGACCATGTGGAGAATTAAAAGATAATCAACTGAAAATAATGTTCACTTCATTATGTTTTTATAAAGTCTTACACTGGCCTACTCTCGTATGTGTGTTTTTTTTATTGAATTTCTCAGTAAAATAATTTCTTGCACTTCAAAAAATATCAATGAAATAAATTATTTTCTGTTATTATTTATTTTTATTAATTTTTTCCTACAAACTTTTTATTATCAATACAAAGAAAAGTAAATTAAATTAAAAATAAATTCTCTAGGTCAACATAATCGCCAATGGGTTCAAGTCTTTCGAAATCTTATCGGTTCAAATTTCTCATGTATTTTATAAAACTGAGACTTAGATTCAGTCTTCATATAAGTGTTTGAATTCGAAATTAAATTCATAAACGAAAAGTTTGTAGTGGAAGCAACACGAACGAAAGTGAAAAAGTGAAAATATTTTCAAGTGATTGTTTTATTTAAAAATACTTTTTTTTTTATATAATTAAAAATAAATAAGTTAAAATGAAGTGTTTTATAATATTGGCCTTGTGCTTAAGTGCAGTTGTGACAGGTAATGTGTCAATTTTTGTATGAATAAAAATAATTAAATTTTTTTTTATAACCGTGACTGAAAATTTGAAATCAATAGACGGGGAAATTAATTTTTATAGTTAATATCTTAAATTAATTTAAAAAATAAAGTCAAGCTTTTTTTTAATTAAGCTTTAAAAATGAATGCATTTACAAATTAAAATATTCTAAATATATTGAAATTAAAAATGAGCGATCAAACATTACATTTTGAAATTTGTCGTCATATTTACTTCCTTAAAATTAAAATTGTTTTATGACGACGCACAACTCTTCACTCTAAATCAATTCGTTTTCATCACTATCCTTTACAGCTTAAGACTCTTTCAAACTATACTCATCGTTAGATTTTCCTTAGATTCAGTTGGAATCAAAAATCAGCAACATTTCCAAAAATTTCTTTCTTTTATACCTGGTAGCGATATAAAGTGGGCTTAAAACATAATGTGCAGTAAAATAGTACGAAGTTTAATAGGGATGAACATTTTACTATCGCATCAAAAACGCCACAACTCATTGGATTAGGAAATTCTTTTAATTAGTGGGGTCAACTTTCCAGAGTCTAAATGCATTTAAATTAATAAAAAACAGTCATCATTATTAGTTTCCATCACTGATTTTTCTGTTCAAATTTTAATGGTCTAAAAGAAACTTGCATAGCATAACACTCTGGACCGAACAGTTTATAAAATAAGGAGTGCTCACACAGAACACTGAATAGGGTTACATAAGAATAAAAACATCGGGCAAGTGGCGCTTTTGTATTTCTGATTTTAATTTATGCAGTCTTAAATTTCCTTTCTATGACTTCCAAAATCCCCCATCTAAACAAATCCACCACGTCAGATATGGGACCAAGAGATTGCGCGACCAGAAAATAACTTACGTGGTAACTGAAATGTGTTATATGTTGCATGGTTTATGACACCGCCTTAGCGAAATTATTATTCATTTGCATAGTTATTATCCAATAAAAGTACAAGTAACTGTATTATCTTATTGAGATATCAAGTGCGTGCATTATTTTCGAATAGATATGATACAAGATTTATATAATATCTGTAAATTTTCTTAAGTGTAGCCATACTGTCAACATTTGTAGAATACTAGTTTTAAAATTAAAAAGCATTAGTTGCTGTTCCATTGTTACTACCGTCAAGAAAGCTGCCATTAGTGTAGTGCAACTAAGCCAAAACTGCACAGACGACGGCAAATTCAAATATTCTGTAAAATCCAATATATTTCAATTTTATTTAGAATACAAATAAGTTTCCGTTTGTGATCATCCAAAAATATATCAAACACAAACACTTTTTGATAACCTTTTGACTGTGCAATAGAATGACTTAATTCTTTTAAACAAATAATATGAAATGGTTGATAAGTGCCTTTTCGAATTAAAGAACGTGCATTAGATTACATACTTTTAACCAAGAACATCCTATTTTTCAATTTATTAATTTATTTTTCGTTTTTTATCACTTACAGAAGAGTTACACGAAAGGTAAATATTGCCATGGATATTCTCTAATAATTTCAAATTAGTCTGTAATATTTATTAAAATTTTTGCTCCCTTTTTTCATCTATTTCATGTATGTTTCTAGGGGAGTTGATTTTCACACATTGTAAGTACCGGAACAATTAGAGGAATGAAAGATATTATTTAATTTGATTCAGTTATTCCTGATTGGCTTGGTACAAAATCATTTAACATTTCTTTTTGAAATTCGTTATAACTAACACATATGAAATTTATAAAATTCCGTTAAGAGAGTTTTAATTGTTTGCAGAGATTCGGGTGCTCCTTTTGGTAGAGATAATTCAAAAACATCAAATGTTTGAAAACACTCGATTTCTGCAAGCAATTTAACTTTTTTATGTAGACTTTGAACATTTTAAAATTCTGAATTGCAGGCATTATGGACAACATCACCAAACAATAGAAGAGGCAAAGAGAAAGGTCTCCGATATTTTAGATGGACAAAATGTAGAATTTGAAGAAGTTGGAAGTTATGGTGGCCTGGGAGGAGTAGGTGTAGGAACCGTAGGCCTGTCTTCATCTGCTTTATCTGGGTCTGAATATGGTTTAAGTTCCGGAAGCAATGCTGAGATTAGTTCCTCGGCTGCCTCTAACTTTGGTGCGAGTCATTCTGCTAACTTTGCCGCGTCATCATCTTATGGTAGCAATGGTAACTACGTAAGTAGTGCATATGGTTCAGGAGGCCTTCACTCCGGTTCTCTAGGTGGTTCGTCGGTTGTTATTCCCGTATTAGGAGGTTCTGGATCAAGTTCATACCTAGAAAGCTCTGCTGCTGAAAATGTGCAGCAGATTGTTCCCGAACTTGTTGTTGGTAGTGGTGGTGTAGGTGGTCATGAAAGTTTTGTTCGTCATGAAGAACATCGCAGCGATAACCAAGTTGCCACTCCCTTACTATATACCTCACCATCGAGTGGAGTAGAAAAATACTATCGCCATGAAGAACGTCGTATTTCTAATGCCGCTACCCCGGTGTATACTGTTCCCTCTACAAGTGGTTCCGAGACCTATAGCCATCATGAAGCACTTCGAGCTCAAGCTCAAACATCTGCACCCGTTATCCAATTTGCTCCATCATCTGGCGGTTCAGAAAATTATGTTCATCATGAAGAGCGACGTGTACAAAACCAAGCTGTTCCTCTCGTACAGTACAGTGCTCCCTCAGGTGGTTCTGAAAAGTACTACCGTCATGAAGAACGTCGCGTTCAAAATCAAGCCGTTCCTATTGTTCAATATACTGCTCCATCTGGCGGTTCTGAAAAATATCTCCACATTAAAGAGGAACATGTTCAACAAGCTCCCGTTCAAATGATTGTCACATCGCCAGCTGCTGGACAAGAATCTTACATGAAGTACCGTAAAGTTACTACTACTGCTTCTCAACCTAATGGGTTTTTACATACTTCCCCTTCCACCAGCTCTTCCTATCTGCATCAAAGTACCTCCGATTCAACTAGTGGCTCTCAATTGGGCTCTTTAGTTAGTGGAGGTCTAAGTGGCGCAAACTCTAACTACAGGGCAGGTTACTATGGTAACTCTGCCTACACTGTTCCTTCCCCAACTTTTGGTAAGTTTTCTACTAAGAAATTTAATTTATAAAATGAAGTTAAGATTATGCTTCGTCTTCGCCAAGCAGGCTCTGCTGCTTTGACTTCTAGCAACACGAACTCCTTATACAAGACTGGTTATGGTACATCTAACCAAGCTGCTTCTACATTTGGTACTGGCCATCAAGCTGGCTATGGTGCCAATAGCGCTTATGCTGATAGTTCCTCTTTCGGATCAAAATTCGGTTCGCAATCTAAATTTGGTTCTTCTTTTGGTACTGAATCCAAATTTGGATCACATCTTGGTGCTGAATCTACATTTGGTTCTGGTTCTTCATTCGGAGTTGGTGGCACTTCTTCTGGTTTACACAATTATATGCAAGAGGCAGAACGTTTAGCCAAGGTACAAGCACAGGGTATGTCAGTTGGTGGCTCTCGGGCTGGAGGCAGCCAATTAAGTGCCAACTTGGAAAGTGGAAATACTGCTGGTCTTGCAGGCTTTGGTAGTCTTTCGGGAGTTGGTGCCGGTACTGCTGGTTACAAAACTAAATCATGGGAAAAGTCCTCTAAATGGTCAAGCCAATCTGAGGTGAGTTAAAAAATAAATGTTTGTGACAAAGGATCGATTTTTTTTTCAATTAAATGTAGATTTCATACGAAGCTTTTTAAGGGTTTGATCTATATGCAATTTTTTGATCTATATGTAATTTGTAACTGCATATTAAGAGTTTGCAATTCAATTTATTAGTTGGTAGCTCAGATTAATAAATTATAATAATTCAAGTTGTAACGTCCTCAAAGATTTTAAGACAGCTGAGAATAAGAAATTTCGGATGTCAGATCATCTAAAGCGTTTTGCAGTTTAGGCGAAATACTATTTGATTTAAACATCAGCTTGCTTAGTCTTTATATAAGGCATAAATCTGACTTATAAATGGTTCACTTTTTAAGATCAGTTCATAACTTTATGAATGACGATATTAAGATCCGTTTATATTAAAAGTTGCTAACATTTCTGAACGTGTGTAAATTAAGTCGCTTATATTGTGTGTTTTGTTTATGTAACTATTTGTACTTTAAGTTGCTTAAAATTAAGTAAAAAAAATTAATAAATTTAAATTTTT
This sequence comes from Trichopoda pennipes, assembly GCA_030448955.1. Taxonomy (NCBI): domain Eukaryota; kingdom Metazoa; phylum Arthropoda; class Insecta; order Diptera; family Tachinidae; genus Trichopoda; species Trichopoda pennipes. The sequence goes on from JASKUP010000042.1 coordinate 10,932,222, forward strand.
TCCTTACAGTTCGGTCCAGATGGTCAAGTGAATAACTACAAGGAATTGTCTACTGGTGAAAGTGAAAACTATGATATAAATGGTCGTCGTGCTGGCTACAAAGCCGCTACAACTACTCTTGACGACAACGGCAAAGTTAGCAGCTACAGCCTTCACACATAATTATAGCATCTCTAACATATAAAAAGTAATTTTGTAATATTTGTTAAGGGCATTAAATTTTTAAGAACAAAAGTCAATAAATTAAAACCGAAAGGAACTAAAAGTTCATTATTTGACACATTTTATATGTTTTATATTTTGTAATCAACAGAATTTATTGATTGTTCGTTCTTGTCAGCGTAAGGCAAGCCTAAGGTGCCCCTGTCTAGTAGGTAGTATACTAGCTTGCCAGTCCAGGGGTTGTGGGTTCGATTCCCAACAAAAACTTTGGCTGTTTTCCACTTCCTTTCCATCGAAAGGAACTAAAAGTTCATTATTTGACACATTTTATATATTTTATATTTTGTAATCAACAGAATTTATTGATTGTTCGTTTTTGTCAGCGTAAGACAAGCCTAAGGTGCCCCTGTAGGCTAGTAGGTAGTGTACAAGCTTGCCAGTCCAGGGGTTGTGGGTTCGATTCCCAACAAAAACTTTGGCTGTTTTCCACTTCAAAATAAAAATTGACTGTCGGTGGGGCTTCTCAGTGATGAAGGCATGGTCACTGGTCGCTATGCTGTCTTATACGACAGTTAACTTCCGTAACTATTCTTCTACTTTCACCACCTGTCTCATCTCGTCTCTATGCCTTTCCTAAAGAATGTAGCACGTTACTTGACTAATTAGGCATTGTTGCCTGAAGTGCTACTTTTCTTAAAAAAAATAATAAAACAAACCCACTTTTCACTCCCCAAACGATGTTCGAATTAATTTTAAGACCGTTTAGATATTCTAATATCTTCTCTTACTCAAAAGAGTCAGGAAGATCCCCGATAAGCATGGAGTATAGGTATAATAATGCACCTTCAAGTCCTCAAACAACAGCCTTACGCATTGATAATCCTCGAGAATGAAGTCGCTTATATTCGCTAAAGTCTTTCCTGGCATCCCAACTTTAAAATTCTTATGCCTTAGCAACCTATCAATACCGCCACACTCTTAATATTAGCATTGTATGTGGTAATAACTGCAAACAACTTTCCATCCTACCCACCCTCCTTCTAAAATTTTGGACCCGTTGGTCTTGAAGGACCACTTGAATTTTCTCCTTTCCTTGATGTACTTTTAGCAGCAGCTACTTCTGCTTTCTCTGCACTGAATCTTTCTTTCGTGCCACTGAGTTGACAGCAAACGTTCATCATCATGGAGAAAAATATTCGAATTCCACCCATGCCAATTTTCCGGCCAGCATCATCCAGTTTTGACATCAATATAAAATTGAGTCTTACAATTTCTTCTAATAGTCCCTCCTTTTCTTAACTGAAATAACGGGCAGTATCTTCCTCTTATTTACCGAGGAAGAATTGGTCATCATTAATCTTCGATGAATTACTCATCGGTATAAGCCCTCCGCGCCAACAAACTTAAAAATTTTCCAAAAAATGTTCCCTGTTTGTCAGAAGTTAAGCAAAATGAGGAGAGCGCTTAAAGACGTATTCCATTCCGAAATTTAATTTTTCCAGGTAAGCCCTGGTCAAGAGTACGTGCTGATCCTTTCAACGCGAGGGTTCGAGCTGTCTACTTTGCTTAGGATGACACATTTGACAATTTTTGGAAAAACTTTTACAGCTGACGGACGAATTATTGTCTCTAGTAGACATACTACCAGACTTGGCTTAACCGATGAAGTAGCCAATTCTCTAAAGAGCAGAGAAAATAAGAGGTTTAGTGGTATTGATGGTATATATGTGAATGTGTACTTTGTGATATTCTACCTGTACTAATTACAAAATATACTAAGTGGGTTTTGTTTCTGTTTTGAAGTTTTGAAAATAAAAATAGAAATAGTCTTCGTAAAACCTTTGATAACAAACGTAGTTTTATTATTAGCAACTTTACATTTGGGGGCTCAACCTAAAGACGGATAAGACGCTATAAAGACGGAGCCAATAAACGTTTAATTATGGAGAATGGGAATCTTCTGCTTTCTGTAGTTGACAAGATGTCGATAAGTCAACTTAGGGAAGAACTAGAGAGACGTGAGGCTTCAGTAATTGGGTCGAAAGCTGTTCTTAAATTTCGGCTAATGAATATTGTGGCGAAAGAAACAGAGAATGTTGAAGATGAAGTCGAAGCAACGGAGGATGAAGAGAATGAACCTTCTGCAAATAATCAGGGTTCAGAAGAAATTGGTGAGCAGAATATACGTGAGAATCAGTCAATGTCAGCAATGTTTCCGGGAAGGGGATCGAATTGTTTTTTAAGTTTTAAGGATGTTGAAGGCTTGGTGGAAACGTTCAATGGGGAAGATTTTGGGGTACCTGTTGAGAGCTTGTTGGCTGCAGTAGATGATATGGTAAAGATGTGTAAATGGTCTGATCAAGAAGCAATATTTTTTGCACGTAGGCAATTACGTGGAGCGGCGAAGACTTACTTATTGAAACAAGCCAATATTCATTCATGGTTAATGTTTAAGGAAAAGTTAATTAATGAGTTTCGTTTACAGGTCAACAGTAAGAGTGTGCATGAAAAGCTTCGAGGTAAGAGGAAACTGTCCACTGAATTTGTTACCAGTCTAGAGCTGGTAACAAATTGCAAGGAAAATGCAATAATGCAAATAAGTGTCCAAATGCAAATCGAGGTATAAAATGTTTCATATGTAATGTTTTTGGACATATTTCAAAGAATTGTCCGGTGGTTAAATCGGATGGTTTTAAAGATGGTAGTGTTTCTAATGTGAATATGGGTTCTAGAGACGACCCTGTTGTTATAGCACAGATACACCGTTGTCAGTTTAAGGCATTGGTGGATACTGGTAGTTGCGTTAATTTATTGAAAAAGAAAGTATACTGTAATATTGGAGAACCAAGATGTGTTGAAACTTCTCGAACTTTTGTTGGAATTGGTCAGAAGGAAGTTTCTCCGGTGGGGCGGTTTGATACTGAAATGAAAGTTGGTGAAGGAAAGTACAAAGTTGCGTTTTACGTTATGCCTGACAACAATATGTGCTACGATGCTATTCTGGGAAGAGAATTTTTAAAACAGTGCGAATTGCATATGGTTAATGGAGAATTATTCTTGAAGCAAACGCCACAAGTAAAGCCTCAAGGTTGTGGTAGATTATTTCTTGATGGAATTAATGTTGTAGAAGACGGGGTTGAATTGGATGTGGATAGTCGGTTCAAGAGTGTAGTTTGTGACATGTACAGTAATTACATTCCAAAGAAATGTATGAGTTGTCCAATAAAAACTCAGTTTATTTTAAATGATGAGACGCCAATATATCAACGAGCAAGAAGATTATCACCTTTAGAAGCAAAGGTTGTCTCAGACCAAATTGAGGAATGGTTAGAAAATGATATCATAAGTCCGTGCGAAACAGAATTTTCGAGTCCAGTTGTAGTGGTGAGGAAAAAAGATGGTGGCTATCGTTTATGCGTGGACTATCGTAAACTTAACAAGGTAGTACAAAAGGATAGATTTCCTATTGACGATCAGATTGATAAATTGGTTAATGCAAAAGTTTTTTCTACAATTGATATGAAAAATAGGTTTTTTCACGTTCCGATGCATGAAGATAGTATGAAATATACTGCTTTTTCAACTACTGATGGGTAATACATGTTCAAGAAAACTCCATTTGGTTTGTGTAATTCTCCATCAAGTTTTAATAGATTTGTATCCCATGTTTTTTCGGATCTTATAAAGCAAGGAGTTGTTATTCAATATGTAGATGACATAATTATACCGTCGAAAGATTACGAAGAGGGGATTTTGCGGCTAAGGAAAGTTTTGGGAGTTGCAGCTAACAGTGGCTTGGAAATAAATTGGAAAAAATGTCAGTTTTTAAAAACGACGGTACAGTACCTTGGGTATACCATATCGGACTCCCACATTTATCCTTCAGTGGTAAAAATTGAAGCTGTGAGAAATTTCCCAAACCTACAGTCGGAAAACAACTGCAAAGTTTTCTTGGATTAACTGGGTACTTTAGAAAGTTTGTAAAGGATTATGGCATGATTGTTGCTCCACTAACTAAGCTGTTAAAGAAGGGCGCAGTCAATATAATGTTTGACAGCGCACAGCTGAATTCATTTGAATTAATAAAAGAGAAACTGTTAAGTAAACCTGTTTTGCAAGTTTATGATCCTTTGGCTATAACAGAACTACATACCGATGGAAGTAAGGTAGGGTTAGGTGCCATTTTGTTACAACGGCAGTATGAAGGTGAATTTCATCCGGTATATTTTTGTAGTAAGTGCACAACAGATGCCGAGAAGAACTATCATTCCTATGAGTTAGAGGTTTTGGCAATTGTGGAAGCGGTGAAAAAACTAAGACCTTATCTGCTGGGTGTTAAATTTAAAATAGTAACAGATTGTGCAGCATTTCAAAGAACTATTAATAAAAAAGATATTCCGCCGAGGGTGAGGAGGTGGACGTTATATCTGGAGGAATACGATTACATAATGGAACACAGAAAGGGAGAAAGAATGAAGCATGTTGATGCTCTCAGTCGAAATCCAATTATTGTAATAGAATCAACACTAAGAGCATTTATAAAGAGAAAACAGAATGAAGACGAAAAAATAATTGCTTTAAAAAAAGTTTTGGAAAGAGAGCCTTATAATAATTATTTCGTGTGTGATGGAATTTTAATGAAAGGTGAAAAGAGTGGAGATGTTTGTGTTGTTCCTGAGTTGCTACAAAGAGATATTATCAAAAGATCACACGAGAAGGGACATTTTGGTGTCCAAAAGACTATTGATGTAATAGAAAGAGAGTATTTTATAGATGATTTGAAGTCAAAGGTGGAGAAAGTAATTCAGAGTTGCATTCAGTGTATAATCATGAATCGTAAACGTGGTAAACAAGAAGGTTTTTTGTATCCGATACCCAAAGATGACTTACCATTGGTAACATTACATATGGATCATCTGGGTCCAATGACTTCGACTGCTAAGGGATATAAATATTTGGTGGTGATTGTTGATGGGTTTTCGAAATTCACTTGGATTTATCCTGTTAAAACAACGTCAGCAAAAGAGGTTATAGAGCGTTTTGAACAACTAGCTAAAACTTTTGGTTATCCGCGAAGAATTGTGACTGATAGAGGGGCAGCGTTTACATCCCAAGACTTTCAAGAATTCTGTAATTCAAGGAATGTACAACATTTGCAGACAACCACGGGAGTGCCCAGAGGAAATGGTCAGGTTGAACGTGTTAATGCTGTTATAATTTCAGTTTTATCGAAACTTTCTACAGATGATTCAAGCAAATGGTACAAGTATGTTGATAAGGTTCAAAGATGCATAAACTCTACGTATCATCAAGTAGTCAGGAAATCACCACATGAGGTTCTTACGGGGGTTCCAATGAAAACAGAATATGACATAGGAATAAACGATATTATTAATGAAGAACTTGTAGAGGCATTTTGCGATAAACGTGAAGAGGAACGAGTAGTTATACGAGATGAAATAGGCAAGGCCCAAAGAATGCAGAAGAGACAATACGACAAAAACAAGAAAGGGGCATATAAGTATAGTGTTGGCGATATAGTGGCAATAAAAAGAACTCAATTTGGAAACAATTTGAAATTGAAGAACAAATTTTTGGGGCCATATTCAGTTACTATGGTAAGATGTAACGACAGGTATGATGTTCAGAAAATCGGTGTCTCTGAAGGGCCCAACATAACATCGACTTCTGCTGATTTGATGAAGTTGTGGAGTATCTAATCGGAGACCGATAGAAGTCAGGATTGGCCGTGTGAATGTGTACTTTGTGATATTCTACCTGTACTAATTACAAAATATACTAAGTGGGTTTTGTTTCTGTTTTGAAGTTTTGAAAATAAAAATAGAAATAGTCTTCGTAAAACCTTTGATAACAAACGTAGTTTTATTATTAGCAACTTTACATATATGACTTTGTTTTGAACAAGACGGACAGTGTGGCGTGGCGATTTTTGGCCATTATATTCAATCCTTGCTTAAATATTAGATATTTTCTGGGAGCTTAGAAGGCTGTACTTGTGATTACAATACTTACGCCGAAATCTGATCCTCATGATAGTGGAAGCTATAAACATGTATTATAATTTTTTCTCTTAGCAACAATAAACACAATGAATGACAAGGTTATTACTGAGAATGACATATTAAAAGATTTTCAATTTGTATTATTGTTATTGTTGTACTTACGCACATTGTTGCCAGGGGGCTGAATAAGAGAAGCCCTACTCTGGCAGTAAGTTTAGATATCTTCTTTGCTTGGAATTGATAGAAATTATTCAAAGCAGAAGTATCGCAAATAAAACAAAATAATAATTTCTTTTATCATTTCAGCTGATATCCAAAAATGAGTTCATAACATTTACCAGGGTAAGAGGGAACAGTTCTCATTGTCTAGCAATTTTAACATCGAAGTCTTGCGTTGTACAAACCGTGAGTTATGTATGCAAATGCATGTTTGGAAGGCCAACCTATGAAAAATTCGAACAAATCGAAAGTTCTTAGAAAAGTCGTCAACCGTTTGTTAAGCCAAAAACTTTTTCCGGTTTGGGTTTTGAATTCTAGAATACATACATTCTATAAATATTTTTGCGACATGCAATTACGAGAAAAGTATCCACAGTTAAAGCCAAAATATTTGCCAGTTGAATCCAAGATATCTGACAGGGCAATTTTGAAAGCAAAACTGCACAACTTTAATTTCGAATGATTGCCAAAGATATTTTCATAAAGCTCAATTCAAAACCACAAAACAACTAGAAAGAAAAGTAGTTGTGTCGGATATGAATGCAATATTTTCAAAATTTTATCAGGACGAAGGGAAACTATTTAAAAAATGGTAGAATAAAATATTGAAAGTAAATTTGGTTGTCCATGCATTTTTAGAACCTTTTTTCATTTTCTTAACTTTCCACGGATTCTGTTAATCGAAAAATCAGTTACGTCAACTGATAAGAAGAATTCTAGGAAATTTCGATTGCAAAGTCATTGCAACGTAAATGAAAAAATATTAATTAATTAATACTGCTGGACTAATTTAAAAAGCAAATATATTTCATCTAATTAATTGCGATCTACACTAACATATCGATGTATATACAAACAATTTGATTTAAATTTAAACTTAAATCGATTTTAAATAATCACAAATTTTTTTATTTCCTCGAAAATGGAGTATCTATTTTGCTATCCACAATTTCAATTATTGAGCTTGTGGGCTTGAAAATATCCACAACATCCAAAGGCCGAAAATGGTAGTGTGGAGTATTATCTCGGCGTTTTCTATACTCATTGCTATTCATTAGACAATAGCATGGCTTCCAAGCGTTATTTCTATAAGCCGTTACATCGCTGGGCTTATTGTAGACATTTGCATATAGAGCGCGTTCAGTTGTCCAACGTGGTATATAACTATTCCAACCATCCGATTGACGATAAATGGGACTTCCAGCTCCTCTTGTATCAGCCGAACCAGTATAGACTGGCACATTATTGGGATAGTACTCAGGATAATCAGGATACAAACCCCTACCAGAATGATCACTTCTTCTTTCACTAGAAAAATTGGGGTTCCAATGAGATTTAGGATCATGAGGTTTGCGACTTTTATGATTTGAACCTCCACTACCTTTGTAAATTGGAACGCTGGCATCCTCTGTGAACACAAGTGAACTTAATTCGCAATATCTTAAATATTTCCTTCACATTATTCACTCACCTTTATCCACATCTTGTTCTCTACTGGTTTTATTATTATGTTCATCACCATTCGCTGTGATTTCGAATGTTATGTCAGTATGAATACCCACTCTCTTTTTATTCTTGCCCAAATCTGTAATTTCTACACTTTCCTTAGATTCTTGAAAATTAATCAAACGATAACACCATTATTATTCATAATAAAATTTATTTCATAAAAACTGTACCTTTAGATTTGTTTGTATCTCCTGTATCGACCGTTACTCTCACGCCATGTATCTTAGGCCCAGCTCTTCCCTTTTTTTCTCCATCGCTTTCTTTTTCTCTTTCATTGTCATGTTCGTCGTTTCTACCGGGCTTTCTGCCCGGTACTATGGGTATAGTGTTGTTATTATTGTCGTCAGCTCCATCGAAATCTAATTTAGGTGCAACGGCATTTTGTTGTCCTAAGAGTTATAAACCAAAAAGAAAGCAGTTGTATTTCATGAAATTATTTAAAAAAATTAAAATGAGCACGTTAATGAAGTTTTCCTACAAAACGTTACAAAAATAGAATTGATCAAGCAACTTCTGACTGTGTGGATAATATTTTGAAAAATGTTTTACATTCTAAGCTTTTCGGCTAGTGTGTCGCACTCGTTACGGAAACATTAACAGTGGTAGAAACGACAATTTAGGACAATTGTCATTGTTTCAATTATAAAATATGAATCATAATTTGCTGTAAATGCCATTTGTTCCAGAAGAACTAATCTAGTAGCAATCTATAATTTGAAGGGGATAACGAATATACTTCTAGATTGCTACTCCAGTCTAAAACCCTAACCGAAAGTTACAAGGATGTATTCGAATCGAGAGAAGGAGCAGCTAACCTTTTCTCTATCATTATGCAGTCCATTATATTTGATACTTGGCACACTTTTCATTAATCTGTTTAAACAATGTTTTGTTGGTCTCCTTAACTAGCGTTTTTGAAAGAAACTCTATGTACTCGTATATGGTCAAGGTATGTTCACCTTTTAGAAATGTTCATACTATGCCATTTTTTATTCACCAGATCATGTGAAAACAAATAAAAAGTTTCTTTAGAACTAATCGGCATCAGTTTAGGTTCCCAAAATTATGGCCGATATCCTGGTAATATTGCTACAATATATGTATGTCTATCCCAAGGCTCTATCTCTGGAACAGTAATAGCGAACTACTTAAAAATTATTTGCTATTACAGACGCTACTACAATAAGTAATAATATGAAGTTAGAAAAAGGCTGTCCCCAAAGAACCCCGATCGACTCTTTTTTTAAAACAGTTAAAAGAGTATACAGTACTATGACCGCTAACTACATGAGCATTATGAATCAAAAACTGGACAATCACATCATCAGTCATGAAAATCTTAACACTTTCTTCGAAGTATATAAATTTGTTAAGCACGTAGTCATTGGCGACTATCTAAATTCCAATTTCGGTTTATTATTTAATACTATTTGAAGTCAGTAGGAAAAAATATTTGAGTTTTTATTTAATTGTGAGCTGTTATATAATAGATTTTTATACCATTATACTACGGCTGAGTTTACGGTTATGTTATTTTTTTTAATAACCCATAGTGATTCACCATATCATAACAAACAAAACTTTTTCTATATATATAATTCTTCTTCTTATTCTTCAAAATAATTTCTACTCAATATCCAAGAGTAAGAAGCTTTGAGTAAGAAAAAGCTTTGAAAAGCTGTATGGCTTTAAAAGAAGGCACTAGGGTTACATGAAGCTAGGCTATTCAAAACTTAAGTTAATCCGTGTTAAGGATTTGTTCCTTGACTTACCTTATGATACAGTTACGAATTTATCTTGAAGATAATTGTGCTTCAGAAGAATTTCAAAATTTGTTAATTATTACAAAATATATCTGTAATTATTTCGATAAAATTTCCTATTATATGGTGACCTTGAGACTGAAGTCACGTACAGTGAATGTAATAAGACTGTTGCAATCAAAATCAACACCGTCTACCACTTTTTTGCCGGTCAACCCGCATTCGATTTATCCTCGGAATAGTGGGCATTACAAAGGGAGAAATAAAGCATATCGACGAAGATCTAAAAGTGATCTGCTGATGACCGAAAAAATTAAAAGGAAATTAAAATTGTCATTTTCGTACGACATGGTTTGCTACCATCCGTGGTCGATGGAATGGATTGCAACCTGTACTTTTTCTATTGTAAGATAGACACAGACATCTACTAAAAATTATCAGAAGATAAGGAACCAGAAAAAACAACAAAATCAAAAACAATAAAGAGAAAAGACGATAAATGTAGGTTTCGGTAATGCAAATTCTGTCAAAACGTTGAGATAATTCTTCACCGATCCTGAGTTAACCTCTAAAATCAGAGGCATGCATAAATACGTCAACCAATTAATTCAGAGAAATTTCAGAAATTTTTGCAAGATTGCTTGAGAGTATTAAAATCTGCAATCTTGTCTATAGGCCAGCTATTGGATGGGATTGCAGACACTCAAAATAAGAGCTAGTGTGCAAAGTAACTGAATTGTGTGAGTGAAGTATCTAGATTGCATTGTACTCCAGGCTTCTTCTCACTTCAGAATCATTTATTAGTTCTGTAAGTAAATACAAAGTTAGCTTTAGACCACTTTTTATAAGTGAAACTGTTGAACTGGTCTAGCTGGAAAATTAGAAGAAAAATTCCAGAATCAATCTGAATCAATTTATATTTTTTTCGATATTAAATAAAATGCTGTCCGCATTCACTCATGTATTTTTTATTCATTTTTAATGGGAAAATGTGATAAAATAATTATGTCCGTCATTTGATGCAAAATCCCCGTTTGAGCGTTGTAACAACAGGTATACAACATAAAACTAAAAATAAAATAAAACCAAATTACATAATTGGTTTTTGTAACAAGTTAATAAGTTTTAAAACTATAATTATATCTTAAATGGTGCCTGCTATTAAGGCTCGTTCACACATGCTATGAAAGGTTTCTTCTTCAAGTCTAACTTCTTAATTATACGATTGCTAGAGAGAAAATTATGCTGTTTTTGAAAAATGGAAAAGTAATTCCAAGAGCCTCTTAATCGATAATATGCAAACGCTAGACATAAGTAAATTTTGTGTAACTGGACACTGACCTGCAAGAGGGAGCATTAAATTTTTAGAGTAATTTTATTTTAATGAAAGTTGGAAAGTTATGGCGTAATGTTGAGAAAATCTTAAAAGTATTTAAGTCTTCAACGAGAAGAAATGTGTCCATACACTTAACGCATAACGAGGCAAATGGCGTTATATATCCAGGATTATGCAGATTTAGTAAAAACAGTTGTTAAGGTGAATAGTGGTTTAGAGGTAATTTACGAAAGACGGGAGCTAAAAAGCACAAAATGTGTATAGTGCCCTAAGTAGCCAAGTACCTCCGCTCCCTCAGGATTATCGAAAAAGTCGCAAGCATTTCTCCACCGATTGCCGCATCTATCGAAAACTGCAATTTTAATAAAAGTTAATGTAGGAATTGTTAAGTGCAAGCAATAACTTTCATTCGCTTGATTTATTATTTTGTTTTTAACGATGCTATTATTTTTATAATTTTGAGACAATTTTGAATGCTTCAATCAGTTTTATTCTGTTGCTATATTAACTCAGGCCAGATATTTCAATCCAGATATTCGAGTAACATGAGTTCGTAAAGTAATTTTTATAATAATGTAGAAATACATTTTTAAAATTATTTTATTTTGGTTAATTGAAGCAGGTTATGTTTACGCCTTGTTTTAACAAGTTACCTATTTTAATGAATTTTATTTTAATAATTTATTGCAACAAACCTTGGCTGTAATGACACAAAATCACAATCAAAATGCTTAGCCGCAATAAATAAAACAAATATTTTGTTTGCATTGAGATAAATTTTAAATAAAATAAGAGTTAAGACGAAATAGCGTGTTTCAAACAGACAGATCACGATAAAATACTTGAAATAAATCAGTGTTTTTGTGTATTTTATTCTAAATTGTAAATTTAAAAAATAATATTTTTTTTGTATTTTTTAAATTATTAAATACTTAACACTTCAAATGCTTAAAAACAACTAAAACAAGTTGTAAAGAACAATTCATCTTAGAACTGATGGATTCGGGGAAAATTAAAATAGCAACTACAACAACAAATTTAAACTTAAAAAAATCTTTTTGCGTATGCGTTTTTATAATGTTTTCATTTGTTGTTGTTTCTTTATATGGGTGAATTACCTGCAGTTAAATTCAAATTAAATGGTTAACGTCGATTGTCGTTATGTGTGTGTGTGTATTTTCGATAACATCTTTATGCCACTTGCTAAAGCTTAGACGCTTTTATTATTCTTTCTTCTGGGCTTTATTGTTATATTTTTTAGGGTTTTAGAGAAGGTAACACCGCAAAAATTATCGCAAACCTTTTTCAATAGTATAAAAAATCACGACTGTTTTCAATTCAAATTTTGGTTGAAATTTTAAAATTTGAAACAGTTTTTAAGTTGAGATTGGATAGATCAAAGACCAGTGAAGGTTATACTCACGGAAACCTTTAATAATTTTTTTTTTTATTTTTGACGATGAAAATGATATACTTTTCTAAAATAGACTTTATGAATTATATATCTAAATTTGTTTTACTGATAAAGACAATAATAAAAATAGCACACTAAATAAAAGTTCGTGTTAACTGAAGACTTCTAGCAATATAATCGAAAGAAATATTATAACAAAATTTTTATTAAAAACTTAAAACAGTCAACTAAGCAAATCTTTGTAAGTACGAAACACAGAAGGACTAAAGTCACTCTAAGCGTATCACCTTACAATATTAACTTCACTTAAAAATAGAAGCAGAAGCACATATCTTTCCACGTATGAATTTATAAGGGGCATTTTTTTATATTTATTGCGAATTTGGAAGGATTAAGAGTGTCCACATATATTTGTCGAAGTACTTTTTCAAAGCAGTCACTATTTGTGGTGATCGATATAGCAATATGATAGCATAGTTTATACTGCCTTATCTGGGATACTAATCTGTCCCGGCATATGGAAACCAACCAGTTCATTAAAAGGTAAACATTTTACTGCATTATCGAAAATCAGTTGAATTTTTACCATCAAAAAACAAAATCCTTTGAATTTATAGGCTTTAAACACAATTTTGGTTTTTTCAAACTTCTGTTCTACTTTAACAACCATAAATGTCTGATTTCTCTTCTGGTTGGTTGAAAATTAGTACAGCCTATTGAAGTAGGAACACTATTATTTTGAAATCTCGCCTGGAACAAAAATGCATTCTCTTGGCGTTTCTTGTGACACTTCCGAATAACAGCTTTTGAAACTTTTATTTTACTGAAAATATTTATCTAATTCTAAAATTTAGGCTATTTTGATCTAGCCTAGTCTTTAATTTTTTACTATATTTTACTCTTTCCATTATGCAAGAAGCAAAAACTTGAAAACTCAATAATCTGTGCACTTTTTAAAACTAAAGAAATTAAAAAAAAAATATTATAAAACAACATTGTCTTAAAAAAATATTAATATTCATTAAAATGGATTTTTTAATCGTCGTGATCGATTTAAGGACAAGTGGTACAAACGTATGGAATACAGAAATAATTTTTATTTTATACCTTTTATTAAACTTTTCTTAATTTACTAGAGAATACAACAAAACAAAAAACATTTATTCTTTTCCCATATTTCTGCAGCAGTTGGACAGTTTGCAGCATAAGTAAGTATTGTTACTGTGGATACCTCTGGTCATTACGTACTTCCGCGGTTTGCTCTCTTCAATCTCAGGTATAAACCTGTCCATTTTCGCAAATCTTCTTTGATCGGCTCGCTCAAATGGCGTAAGTCCGTGGAAAAGGAAAGAAAGTCCACACGTACTGCTTTATTAGTCTAAAATAATTCCAACATGGACTATTATGATTTTTTTTAAATTTTACTAGGCTTAGTCGCACTAATGTGGTTAGTACACTTAATAGAAGATATATACTTAACGTCTGTTTTAGGTCCAAACATTACAGTTTTAGATCGAAACTTTTAAGTCGAAAGTTTATAGTTACGCTCATTACAGTTTTTGCAAACAAATTGACAAAATACAACTAACAGTGTAGGTTATATCATATTGCCAATTTCTGGATTACGGACGCGGCAATTCCATGCTTTAAGATGAACCAAAAAGAAGACACAAATGATAGAACTTTAATAATAAAAAAAAATTATAGTTAAACAGGTAAAGGAAAACTCTTATGTTGTCAAGGTAGTCGTCACCTGCTGTAATATGCCTACCGATTCAAGTATCCTATGCATCTTCTTAAGTCTTAGAACCCATTATTTATTGAGACCCTGATTTCTTTTTATATTTTGCGATTTTATAATAAATTGTTTGTAAACTTTTTTCTTTTCCTGAAGATGCCAACCAATGGTTTGAAGAAATATCGAGAACTAAAATAAAGATTAACTGATTTTTTTATAAAAAGGCCTAGTGCATAATTAATAAATTACTTATAAAATATTAGAAAGGTCAAATAATTATTATATATATTTTATTATAATTTTTTTTTATTCTGTAATTTTATTTTTGTTTTCTTCTACTTTTACTACACGCAATTTTTCGCTTGTTCCTTTAAAAAATATTTCCAGTTTCATTAATATTAAGTGCTGATAATGACAGACGCTAAAAATTTTATATGTCCCCTTTTCTAAAGAATCAGCTTTTCATATGCGTATTAAAAATTAAAAGCAACTGAAATTGATTTTTGGCGACAGACTTTTAAAACTTCTTTTATTAGAATACCACGCCTATTTTCTTGTGTTGTGTAATGTAATTGTAGGTATAAAATTAGTTTATTACACAAAAAAATGTATTACTTCGAACACTTTTTAAACATTTAAAAAGTAATTTAATTTAAATCACAAAATGGTTAAAAAAAGTAAAAATTTTCAAGTTTTCGATATCGGCCAGGAAGTAAGAAAAATAAAAAATTCCTTTATTGTAAGGTAAATGTATTATAAGGTAAATTATAGAACTTTCTATTTCTCAGTCTTGCTTGACTTTTTTCAGAAATTGGCTTTGTGTATTACTAAAATAATGCGTAAAAAGACATTTTTTTAATTTTATAAATTTTTCATTTTTTTATTTTTTAATGTTTTGCGAACCCTCTTTATGAAACCGAAACAAAACAACGTTTTAATTATTTATTTTATTTTAAAGAAAAATAAAGTAACAAACAAAAACATTTACATAAAAGTTTATTTAATTTTATGTTTAAGTAAGTCTTATGATGAAGTTTGTTTTAGAAGATTCTGTTTTTGTATAACTTTATGATCACCTTCTTTGATACCTTCTCTCAGTTGTTACCTGACATAATGAATTTATTGTTGTTTTTGTGTCCGGACATAGTAATTGTCTTTAATCAGACATGATAATCTACGCTGTTTCTATTTTATTGTTTCTTTCTTAATTTGTGATTTTTTTCCCCAACTTACAAAAGTGTGCATGTTTGTATGCTACAGTCAGCAATAGAGATATAAATCCTCTTGTTTTTTAATGACCCAAGATGGATGTTTCTATTCTTTTATATGGCAATACGCACAATCAGTTAAAAATTCAAGAGGTTTACAAAGATGATGGTGATGGCAGCTTAATTTAAAAAAACCGTTGGAATTTAATAAATATAGTGACCGTCCTCGCTTAACTTCTTCTTACTTTTTTTGTTAAGATGTATGAAACTAGTATTTTTATTAGTTAAGTTAAAATATAAATAATCAAATATAATATTGATTTTTCCAACAAGAAGTTTGTTTCTCAATTTTTAACAACATGCTACTTTGGACATTTAGTTTTTTTAGCGTATTCGCCAATGAATTCAATTTCGCAAGAAAATCGCATTAAAATAATTAAAATTCACTACGAGAATGGTGGTTCTGTTTAAATTTCATTTCATAGAATTCTTCATATTTTCCGACAACATAATCGTCCTTCTGAAACCGCTATTAGAAATTTGGTCGTTAAATTTGAGTTGACAGGCTCGATACAAAAAGTGCGAACACCAACGCGTGTTCGACCGGGTCGTTTAACTGAAAACATCGCAGCCATAAGCCACAGTGTTGAGGCAGACTTGTCAATTCCTTGACGTTCTCAACAATTGGCGTCATCCATTTGAAACCTCACAAGGTTCAACTGGTGCAGAAATTGAAGCCGACCGAGCATCCACGTCGTCGTATGTTTGCTCTATTCATTCAGGAACAACCGGCTGGTTTTTCCGAAAAAATCATTTTGTCAGACGATTATTGAGAAGCCTTTGCATGCTCAACGAGTCAGTGTATGGTGAACTATGTGGTCTGGAGGTGTGATTGAACAGCTTTTCTTCGAAGATGAGGCTGGAAATTCGGAAACGGTCAATGGATCATACTATCGCGAGATGCTAACAACTCAATCTTGGCCTATTATTAACGTCATGTTGTTTCGACAGGACTGTGCCAGAAGTCACACAGCCAATGAAACGATCAATTTATTGTAAATCAAATTTTCCGATCGCATAATTTCACGGCAAGCACCAGTTAAGTGGCTAGTCCGATCGTGTGATTTAACATCCCTGGATTTATTTTTTGTTGGACTCTGTTAAGGATAGAGTCTAGACGCCTTTTTGCTAAAAAATGGTTAAAAACTTTGATAAACGAATCGACATCTGTCAGGATGGTCGTGGTGGACCATATCCATATTCATTCAATTACCTTACAAATATTTCTAACAAATTTGCAATTTTCACATTTTCGCATTATACAGCTTCTCTTAGCATCTTCAATATCAGCGCTACTAGATTCACCTTGTAGCCGCGAAGTATGTCAGAGGTTGTAAGCCTCAGTGCAAGAATCTGCGTTAGACTTTTTTGGTACGAACCGTTTAAACTTCCTGAATAACAATTAACAATGTGGTTTGGTTCATTATAGTGCAAATTTTATTTAATTTATTAAAAGTGTATGCTTCATTATACTTTTGAGAAAGCTTCACTATTTAGAATTGTTTCGAACGCTGTCAACTGCGCGCTTTTGTATGCAATATTTTAAGCCCTCAAGTGTTTAAAACCACTGCAAAAATCGTTAATAATTAAACTGTTTAAGAATTCTATGTTGTAAAAGTCCTAATTATCAGGCAGGTGATGAATTTCGATTCATGTGAAAAAGTTCAATTATAAAGTTTGGCTGAATTTTTATAGATTTTTAATGCGAATCAAAATATACGAAACTAAATTCAAAACGATTGTTTTTAAATTGATCGGTTTTCGTCACATACCTTTACCTATAAATACGTATATATTTTTCATATGCAAAAGCCAGAGACCCAGCATTTAACGTGATTGTAATGAACGTTGATCACGCTCTCTGTAAAACTATACTTTTTAAATCGGATGCAACGTAAACATTATATCTGCCATAATAATAACAAACATATATAAATTATAATATTTTCCTATACTCGTATGGTTCTAAAATAGGTTTGATTTTACTTTCTTAGATCGTGATTGTTATTAATCAAGGATAAGTATTCAGGTGATAAAGTTCTTAATTTCTTTTTAAAAAGAATTTGTTTAATTCTTTATATTATTTTGTTTTACGAATATTAAAAATTGGAATAAAATCTGTTGGCAAAATTTGATAAAATTGATATTTTATAGCAAAAAGTTCGTTTGTTGCAAACTTGTAATTATTTGTAAACAAAACTTGTTGTGTTAAACAACAAAAATAGCGATAGTCAAGTTGGATTTCGCTTCTATTTTTGTTGTTTGCTATTTTGTTGTTCTTTTATAATTTGTTTTTTGTTTTTAATGTTAGAAAATTTTACTTTTATTCTCTCATTGTAAATCACTGATGTTGTTTTTTGTCGCTATTGTTATTCGATAATGTATTTATTTTACATTTTTAATTTTTGACAACAAACGGAATTTTAATTACACAAACACTTATTTACAAAAGAAAAAACAACTAAATTATCAAATAAAGTTAAGATTTTTTTTTACAATTCTTTTAAAAAAATTAATAAATAAATTGTTAAGAAGTGAAAGGAGTAGTCCAGCTAATTTTTGTATCCTGTTAGAGTTTAAATTTGTTTTCTCACAATTGTTACAGTAGAGATTCATGTGTAGTTTTACATTCGCTATATAAATTTCAAGTGCCTGGCTAAGACGGTTTTAAGGATAAGTCCATGTATACGAAAATTACGTCTCTGTAAGACCACCCCATAATTTTAAATTTAATTTTAGTCTTTGATCCTTTCAAGTTAATATTTCAAGTGTGTAATTATTATAATTCTGCCTTTGGCAGACGAGCAGAAGCCGTAGGTGAAACAATAAGATTGCGTTTTTTCCCTTTGGATACGAAATAATACACATGACTTTTAAGATTTCGGCGTTTTTTAAATCAAAATGTTGACAACACTTCAGGGCATACTCACCTCATAAGCTAATTATGATTTAATGTTTATTCTAGTAAATTCTGTGATATTTTGTATCTTCACTGATAGTCTTTTATTTTTATAACATATTATTATGAAGATGATTTATTAAGTTTTAAAAGAAAATAATTATCAGTAAAAAAGTAAACGAAATGACCCACCGTGGATTTTACAAACTGCATAGTTTTCTAAGAAATCATGTACACACAAGACAACACCAACATGCTTACAAGAAATTCTACAAAGTAAGATAAACAACAGAAAACAAAAACAACTAATGCAGAACAAAAAAAATAGACGGCCTAGCAGGCGCTTAAACTAAATGATAATTACAACAATAATATGTGGGGATGTTAAAGTAGAATAGTTTTATATATGCGAAAACCGTTTAAAACAGCTACATAAGCATCACTTGCTAGGCAAATGAATAAATTCGAGTTGAATCATCAGTGAGTAAAGACAACAAAGTTACCACCATGTTTAGTTTGTGTGTATTGAAAGTAAATAAATCGTTTAACTTAATTTATAACTCTAAAGCACTGAGCTGTTACTTTGCAATAATAGAACTAAAAATTACAAAACTTTTAACAGAATTAATAAACGTAACAGTTTATTTTATGATGAGTTGAGCATTATTATGAGTTTGAAAACTAAATAGTGTACTTTAAACAAGCAAATCATCCCACATATTTGTGGGGTCCAAAGATTTCTAACAATATAAAACAAACGAATAGGTGAATCATCGACGTTTCACATTCTACCTAACTGTTAGTAAGTAATTGTAAGTTTTTACAACAACTGATAATTTTATATATTTAATAAGCGCTTGACTTTCATGAATTTACTCTCAAGTCCCCATAATATTTACTTTACGCGGTATCATTTTTCTTCTAAAATAAAATCAGGCAAAATAAATTTGCTCATTGACAGAAATTCTGCTTTTCTATATTTTAGTGCGATTCTAAATTAAATATAAGGTTGCTGAATTTAGTTTGATGCCCATTTTTGACACTCAAATGGGCAAGAGTAATATTCTACAATCGATTATTCAGCACCTACAAAATTCGGAGCTGAGACTTATGAAAATGCATTTAAATTAATTCTAAAAAAATCCAAAAACACAAGTCCCTTTTATTTTTAGTCACATTTGTAGATAATAATGCTATCGCCTCTGGTAATAGGCGGCACTAATGACTTTTCACTTTTTTAACTGGAGGCACACCATAACAATTGGTTGTGGACTGTGTTCATAAACTTGTTTTCTAACTGATCTACGAAAGAGGTCCCCCCAGGGGCATATAAATATGGTCTTTATAGAATATTCCACTATCTAGACTCAGTGCAACTGGGGTATAAAGGGAGCCCAGTCCCCTGAAGACAGGCAGGTGGTCAACTGGAAACTCCACTTTATTTCCACGGGGATCAGCGAGCTCGCAGAGTTCATTATTTGTCTCTTTAGACTTATAATAGTTCTTTGGCTGATCATTGGTGTTGGCCCCTATATGGGAGCATCGTGGTGGTTGTGGTTTTGCGGCCCCATATCCTATGGTTTTCTATGGTGGCCAGGATCATCTCGCTGATAATGACACGCTAAGTGAATGATCCAGTCCAGTGAGCCTGCTTGACATGTGTTCTGGACAAGGAGTTAGAAAGTCTCCAACTCTTTAGCAAGGTGTGATAGTTTGCAGACCTGCCCTGGAATTATTCAAGTTGCAACTAGGTGGTACCTGTTGCTTAGAATTATGTCTTCGGCTATCTAGGACGTTTGTATAACGTTCCAAATTATACAAAGTGGTTTGTCCACCAACTGATTAAGACTATATAGTGAGGCGCGGATGTAAAACAAATCACACTCTGATCTACGAAAGAGGTAAAAGGGAGCCCAGGCCCCTCAAAGGCTAGTAGGAGTCACCTGGACAATCCACATATTTCCACGGGAAATCAGTTGCCCCAGAGTACACTATTTGTTCTCTTTAGACAATGATGTGCTCTGACTGGTTATTGAGGTTGGCCCCTATATGGGAGTTTCGTGGTGGCTGTGGTTCAGGTGAATGTGAATGGTTCAGGTCCAGTGAGTATGAACGCTGGCGTGTTCTTGATAAATAAGAGCTTCATGCGTTCTGGACTAGGAGTCGGAAAGTCTCCAGCTCTTTAGCAAGGAGTGAAGGCTGCGGCCTACTTCGGGCTTTCGAAATTGCTACTAGAAGTGACCGGAGGATATACGTATCGATGGCCTTCTAGGGCGTGGTTGATGTCCAATCAACCAAGTGGTTTGACCACCATCTGATTATGACTATATAGTCGGTGCAGATGTAAATCAAATCACGCTTTGATCTACGAAAGAGTTTTTTAACAAAAAAGTTTGTTTTTTAAAGCAAAATAAAAAAAATTAGAATAAGATCATTCAAATTTTTATTGTATTACGAAGACAAAAATTTGGCCATTATGATTGAGAAATGATACCTGGCAAATGTCCACCATCACCGCGCTGACAGATGTCGATTCTTTCATCAACGTTTTTAATCACTTTTTGGCAAAATGGCTGAAATGGATGAAATCGAGTCGACTGGCTCCTTATAGACTCTGTCCTTAACATAGCTTCAGAAAAAATAACCCAGTAGTGTTAAATCATACGATCTGGCTGGCCACTTAAATGCTTATTGTCTTGAAATTTGGTTTGCGATAAATTAATCGTTTCATTGGCTGTGTGACATGTAGCATCGTCCTATTAAAACCACACGTCAGCGTTATTGATAATAGGCCAAAATTGGGTTGTTAGCATCTCGCGATAGCGTTTTCCACTGCACGTTGCCGCAGAAAACTAAATGTGAAACTATCATGTTGTTGGTTTTGTCACAATTGAAAAATCAATCTTCTTGTTGAAAAACCTGATATATCGAAAGAAAATACTGTTCCAATTTATATGGTCGGACAGACAGCTAATAAAACTATTACTATAAACAATACTCTTCATATATGTATTTATTAAATTAAAAACAATTTTGTGTCCATTTCTTTTCTTAATTATTACACTGTTTTCCATATAAAAGTCTAATAAATAATACGACAATCAATTTTATCTTAAGGATAGGAAAGGAAAAACCTTTAATGCAAAATGCATAGTGTGTGGCGTGCTATTATATTTTTAATAATAAAATTTGTTGGAAATAATAAATTTTACAAAATGTGAAGACATAAAGTGCTTCTTGCGCAATCAATTAACGATTGCATTGGAACTGTTAGTAAATAAAGCAGAGTATTGGAGAGGGTGTGTTATTCAGGGCTATAATTAAGCAGAAATTTGAAGGCCAAATTATATTAAAAGATACAAAATATAGTTTGGGATTAGAATTGAATTGAATTAATGTCGACTCATAAATCTCATTAGGTTTTTCTTATTATGCTGTTGCTGTATTATTCTAAGAATAAAATTCTTATTTTAAGCCATACTATCTCAAAATACAAAATGAAAAATTGCTCCAAGAGTGGGAGTAATCTGCAAGTCAAGAAAATTTCAAGCAAAAAAAATAATAAATTTAAGAATCGTATGCACAAGTGTTAACGCTGTACGGCGAATGGGGGAAAACACAACAAGGGGTGGTTATAATAACAAGAGATTTGGATAACAGCAACAACTTAGGTTTGTTGTTTAATATTGTTTTTGCCCTTAAGGAAATGCAGTTTAATCTTTAAATTTAATGAGTTTGAGATGAGAACAAAATCACAAAATCATTTACAATAATTTTGCCCCTTATGAAATGACTCATGAGATGTTTGTAGATGGTTGGTTAGTTTCTTATTGCATAAGGATTCTCGCTATTGAAATGCTACTTTTGCGTTTTATTTTCCTCTTTCAAAAAATATTTGGCAGTACCCTCTTCCAAAACATTTATTGTACAAGCAAACTGAGTAGACCAACACTAATCTAATCTTATATTTGGGGTAGAATAATGTTTTTGGCATGTGCTTGTAACATAACATATTTAAGATTTTAGTTATTGTGGTACGGTTTGGGGTTATTACCTTGTAAATTCGTCATATTAGTGTCCACTAAATTTGTCATACTCAGTCTTTAAAAAAGTTGCTTTGTTGCTTATATCAGTGATACAAAACATAAAAATTGTCTTTTGAAATCAAGACTCTGTTGGTGCGAAAACTAAAATAAATCATCCAGTCATCCAAATATCTGCCTATAAATAAAGAAGTAAAAGACAAGCCCATATATGTAAAAACGTGTTCACCCTGCTGCATCGGCAGTAATAATACAACTTTCAAGTGCTTACTTGTTAGGGTTCTAGAGATAAAGGACTACAACCAGCGTTGCCATATATTTTTTAAGCTTTTTCTATTTTTTAAAAAAATTTATTTAACGACAGTGCTGAATGTGTTTTGCGAAGTAAAACAATTTTTTATTGTTTCAATTTCAATATAGAATGCTGCCAACTCTTTATGAGGAGATGTGTAAAATTTATAAAATTTTAAAACAACCCAAAATTTTAAACGTTTGTTTGTTTTAAATTTTGAATTCGGAAAATTTGCTTTACAATTAATTGATCGTTTCATTGGCTGTGTGACCTGTTGAAACTACATGTCAGTCATATCACCGTCATCAAAAACAGGCCAAAATTAAATAGCTAGCATCTCGCAATAGCGTGATCCATTGACCTTTACCGCATATCCTGCCTCATATTAAAAAAAACGGCCCAATCACGCCTCCATACCACATAGCGTACCATACGTTGAGCATGAAAATGCTTCTCAATAATAATTTTAGGATTTTCAGAAACGCAAATGCGGTAATTTTGCTTGTTGATACACCCAGCAAAAGGAGGATATACTTATTCGATGGCCTGCTAGGGCGTGAATGGCGTTGCTTTTCATTCACAGTGGTAATGCCCACCATCTGATTATGGCTCACTGCCGGTGCAGATGTAAACCTTATCACGTAATACCCAACAAAAAATTAGCTAAAAAATGTGCCTGCTTATTACTAAGATGTCGCTGGTTACCAGGAACCAAAATTCATGTTAGTTGATTGTGAAAAGCGAGTTTGTGTATAAATGTTCTACAATCCATAGCCTAACGAATAAAATGCCTTTAACGTAGCTTGGCAGTTCGACGCTCGGATAGATTTTTATATCGCTTGCCTATGGGAGAGGCCCAGTTTGAGCCAAAAACACCAAAACACCTGCCGAATTTTTCGCGTTTGGAAAGTAAACCAAACCTGTTTTGCATCAAGTCTGCCAGATGCAAAGATATTCCTAAGAATATGGCATATGCAACTCGATGGTTGGATGAATATAATCAAATATCGTCGAATAAGAATCATCCATAAGAGGAGAAATTATGCGAGAAATCCTGCTACATTGGAGATAATGCTTGGTAGTCGAAAATCACTGTTATATGCAGTGATGGTGCAAGCAGCATAGCAAATAGTACAGTTATATATCGTTGATCACTTCGACTATATAATTGTGTCTGCGCTGAAAAGTGGCTAGGAGCTTTTCTTTCAATTTCGAGTTCTTTTCCGTGTAAAAGACTCTAAAAGAGTAGTTTCTCTATCTAGTTTTAATATGTCATGATGCTATTTCAATATCGTTAAAATTTCCATTTACTGTCTTTATTTCCAATAATTATGTGATATGAGATGGATATGGCGTGTGATGTAAAGGAAGAGCGATGAGTTTTTTTGAAATACAATTTTAATGCTGCTTAAGATTTGACTATTAATTTCCTACACGTACAAAACATCAATAACAAAACTGTCAAAAACAAATTGTTAAACGAATACAATCTTTTACATTTCTAAACATAAGTTAAGACTTAATATTTAAATTTTCGATTAAAGTCGTCAATGTTACAGTGGCAAATGTGTAATGAGGGCAGTGCGATTCATATTTATCAGATGGAATGTCATGAAATTTATCGACTCAATACATTTTGTTACGTCTACCATCTACACGTTTAATTGTACATTAATACAATAGAAAACAAAGCATTTATGTAAACTTCCTTTTACTATCTACGGTATGACAGGATTACGCAGACCAATGAATTATAACCTAAAGTCAGTAAAAATTATTATTAATGCCAAATTATAGCACTTTCGTAAAGAAAATCAACTCTGATGGTCATCATCATTAACTTCAATCTAATTGACGAATTATAAAATGGCGATGACAACAATGAAACTCTGATGGGTGCTGTAGAAGTAATACTGACAAGATAAACTAAACAAAACTTTCGTTTATGGTTAAACCAACATTTGGTAGTACAAGGTGATATAATTAAAGGAGATGTGATATACTTATTTAGGGTTTTGTTTTAAATCACGAAAAGTAAAAATGTCTTGCATCATTTAAAAGCCCTATTGTGGAGTTAAAAGCTTTTGTCGTTATTATTTTTCAAAATTTTAAGTCATCGACAAAGAGCGATTTCGTTTAAAATTTTCGTTTATTTTTTCCAATTTATTTTTATTTTATTTTTTATTTTTTTGTGTCGTTTTCACAAGAAGTAACGTAATAAAATTTTATTTGGGTTTCGAACTTATGTGCTTAATAAATAATACTTACTACCATGTCCCAATAAACAGATCTTTATAGTAAAAAATCAAATTGCTAATGTAATAAAAATCATCTCTTACTTTTTAGTATAAGTTAATCAGTATGATATTTAATTATTCTCTGGATAAAGAATATTGAAAACAACTTTTAGAAAAAAAAATTCGCCAAGTCCTCGTGATAGTTTTTAAGCTCATGTATAATTGAGAATGGCTGTCAAAATTATTAAGAAAAAAGGTGATTTAAAATATTTACGCTTAAACCTACAAGTATTATTACTTAGAACATAACTTGTGCTTAAAACAGGTGATCTTTTCGTACCATCTGACTTTTGCAAGAGCAACATTTCAAAATGTTGACTTGGCATGTATAAGTTTTGTAGTGAAAAATGTGCAAGCAACTTTAGCAATAGAAATAGCACTGAATTTTAAAAGGTTAATAGTTTTAGATTTTAGAATTATAGAATCTAATTTGCATGAGCTACTGAAAGAGAAAATTGTCGATAAAGACCAAAAAACAATCGCCGGCAGTAAGACACATTCAGAACTACAAAGATTAATATGAGATGTTTCAGTAAACACGTTAACCTACAGAATTTAATAGACTTTGAGCACGGAAGAATATTGCAATAACTTAATTAACAATCAATTGAAAATAATAAGTGGAATCAGTGTTACCATATTAGGGCATTTATCTTCCCAACTAGAATTTTTTTGTATTTGCGGATGAAAAATTTAAAGATTTAAATGTCTTTTAGATTTTTTCGGAAAAATTACTTTTAATAATATTTATTTGCAGTTTGATTGATTTTCTATTTACTTAACTCTTTTATTTTGTAGTACGAGTATAGAAAACACATGTTTTTTATATAAAATGTTTGATAATCATACTTCAGCGGATTTAAGTTCCAATTTTGAGGGAGAAATTAAATCTGTAGCAAAAAAAGATGAACTTTTTTTTGAAGTGTTAAGCGAAACAAGTCCAAACTGTTTTCCTTCAAATCTCAGTTTTATTTGTTCCAGATTAATGATTTAATGAACACAAAAAATAATTTAATAATTTGAATTCATTTTAAACAAAACTGTACGTAGCAGCTAGAGTAAGACCGTTTGCAGAAATGGAAAAATTACATACTTAAAATTGTACTTGATTTTTTCTACCAATAAACGTAAATAGACCAAAGTAAGGAACACAATAAGAACTACTAATAGGCACTTTTAGACTAATTCTATATGTTTTGAAAGGTTTGATCAACCGCCGTAAATAGTAATGCAGGTTTCTGGAAATTTTATAGGATATAAACTTTGAAATACGGTTTCTGGTCGAAAAATCTGGGAATCCTAGTAGAATCAAGGAGATGAAACGAATGCTCACTACCCTCAAAAACAATAATTCGTACAATACAAAATAAACAATTTGAACTAATCAGCAAATATAGAAACAATTTAATTTAACAATAACAATACAAATTTTGCCCTTCTTCCTGAGACCTGAATTAAGGATAAAATGGCAAATATCGATTAGGAAGTGTTGATTTATATTAAATTATTATTATATTATTATTTGATATTAATATCATACTAAATTTCCATTTTTCGAAATGAGTTCAAGCTGGGATATAATTTCTGTAACTGGGCTAATTCTTGCAAGATAATAATGCCGATTTTATAGTAACAGATATATCATTCTTTAAACTCTAGTTGAGATTCTAATGGCAAAACACCTTTTTGCGCCAAAAAATGTTTTAGAAAGCAAATCCATTGTGGTATATATATATTGTTTCGGATGTGTCTTGCTTAAGTTTTAAAAGAAAATAATTAAGTAATAAAGTGAACTACTGCGTATGTTGCTTACTAACTGCGTGGCTTGCTAAGAAAATTTATTCACAACAACAAAATTTCTAGTTACAAACTGCGTAGAAATTTTATACACGCAAACAACAATAAATCTGTATGCTGTTTACCGTCTGTGTAGTTTTATAAGAAAACTTATCTACACGAGACAACAACAAATTGCTTCAAATAAATTCCGAGAAGAAACTTTATCAGTGTAAAAACAAAAACAAAAATACACGCAGACATACAGGCGCCTATACATTGAATTACCAACATACAACAACAAAATGTGATACAAAAGGAGTATACGAATCTTAAATTTTCTAGAATTTTAATGGACATGTATAAAAGGGCAGCGTCTGAGTGGATAGTTAGTCAGTGTAAAAATAAACATAGTGAAGTAAAGACGTTCATCTAACGTAAATTTTTTTGTAGCGCAAACTTAATTAATTTAAAAACCCTAAAAACTGGTGTTATTTACTTTGCAATAAAGAACTCACAACAAAACGTTTATAAAAGGTATAAACGTAACAATATATATATAAAGAGTTAGCTGAAGACGTTAAGACAATGAGTAAGAATATTCATTATATAATATAGGACCACACTTAATATTACGAATTGAGGACATTTGCTTAATTGAGGCTTATTTTTAGTTTATAATAATACCAAGTTATGCAAGCCTGATTTTAATTTAAGCCTCAAATATTTTAAAATATTCTTATTTTAATAGTTATGTTTTTTTGCTGAAAAATACGTTGTATTAGTGAAATTTACAAATAAAATAATTAACTGATTACAAGTTATGCGTAAAAATTTTTACCACACGAAATAAAATAAGTTTTAAATAAATAGGACATCTTCTAGGTTGTAATACACAAGATAAAATAAACATAACTTAAAATTCGTATGGCCGTGCTTAAAATACCTAAAAGATAGCAGGAGATATCACCTGCTTAGAAATTAAAAATAATTATGTGTTTAGCCAACTTCGAACCAGGAAATGTTCGTTATTTATTGTAAGATATTGCAGATACTGTAAGTTTTCATTAGTCTGCAACATGACGGTTCCTAATTACAAAAATTAACAGCAGGTGTAACAGTAGTGATGTGATTTTGACATTAACAGACTCATCTAAAGAACTGTAGCAATCAGAGATTTGAAATTTAGAGAGAGTGAAATAATTGGTATAGAAAACATAATTAAAAACCGGAGTCGCTACTACACACACAGGACTTTGCAATATATATGGCATTGTTTTCTAAATCGTGTTTGGTAGGCATTTTAAATTTAGACAAACTTTATATTCCTACAAGAGCTAAGGTGTTGTAATACATAAAATTTAAGATTAAAATATGGCCTTCACTAAATTCAGCTTCGTTGCATTTATGTATAGTGAAATACAGGTAAAGAAATTCCTATGGGACCGACGCAGTATAGTCTTTTAGACAGCAGCAGAATATAAAAAAGTCTAGTTTTGCAACTAAATCAACAGTTTCTGGGTAGCGGAATTCATATTCATATATTCATAAATAAATATGATTTTAAAAAGATAAAGCATGCAATTTTTCTCATAATTTAAGTACAAATATTACATTTCATTTCCGGCTCCTCCCGGGGGCACATTTATCGGTCTTTATAGAATGCTTGACTATCAAGAATGTGTGCTGCTGGAGGTATAAGGGAACCCAGTTCCCTAAAGGCAGCAGGGGTTAACTGAAAGCTCCACGTTATTTCCACGGGAATCAGTGGCCCGCAGAGATTCCGCTTTTTGTCTTTTTAGGCATTTAGCTGTTTCTTTGACTGATTATTGAGTTTGGCCCTTCTGGAGTATCTTGGTGGCTGTGATTTTGCGGCCCCTTACATGTCTGTTTTTTTGGTGGTCAGGATCATCTCACCTTTAATAACACGTACCTAGTGAATGATCCTAGATCCAGTGAGCATGTCAGTCATGTGTTCTGGACAGGAGTTAGATAGTCTCCAGCTCTTCAGCAAGGAGCAGTGGTTTGCAGCCCTGATCTGGAACCGCTGAAATTGCAACTAGGAAAAACCTGTTGCTAGAATTAGTCCTCGGCTTCCTAGGACGTGAATGACGTTGCTTTTCATTCACAGTGGTTTGACCACCATCTGATTAAGGCCCACGGCCAGGTGCAGATGTAAATCTTATCACCGAATTTTATTTATGGCTTCTTTTTAGAGATACGATCACCGACACCAAATTCTATGATCTCGTTGAATTAAACATGTCGAAAAAGTAATGAAACGAATTATATTATCAAGCCAACACAGTTTAATCAAACAGAATTTGAGAAAATTACTATAAAAGGCGGAATATTTATTTAGTGTAAATTTGCCATATATCATGGGGTTATATATAAAAATTCATGTCTAAACATAAACATAATCTAGATCGTATAAATATACTTATCTTTATGCTTTGTAGTTGTGGTAGTAGCTATTCATGATCGAAATGAATAAAACTGACAATTAAAATGTTACCAGATAGTCGGCCGTGCTGGCATGCTGGCGTTTAGCACCGGCTAGGGCTCGCCGTCTTGGGTGGTATCCTTTGCCAACTCATCCGGCTATTACACAGCTACACACAAAAAAAATAATCATGCCAGCAAAAAAACTGTAAAAAGAAAATTAATGAGGCCCGAAGCAAGTCCGACTAGTTTTTCCCTCGCACATCATACGTCGCATCATCCTGTCAGATGGTCCGCCAGATGGTTTCCCTCCCTCTTGAGGCTAACGGATAACCTGACCATGGCATCGTAATCAAAGCTTCGTCCTTAGATGCCCATATCTCTGCCTTGCAACCCTTTACCCTACTTACCGTCCGCTAAATCAAGCCTTCATTTCAAAAAAAGGAACAACATAAAAATTCATTTAAAAAAATCATACATAGCTTTAATTAAACAAAATCCTCGTGACAATTCACTCTAGCCGGTATATGATTACAAGATAAAAAAGCAAACATATCAATTCATCCCTTATCTTTTCGTAAGAGTTTATATAAATCTTAAACTTTCTTGTTTTACCTTAAGTAAACTTTGATACTTAGTCACCATTATTTATGCATATTAAATATTTAAAATACAAAAAAAAGGCGAGTCAAAGGTTAATATTGTTCCGCCTGTTACTGCTATTAACATTTACATTCTCTTTTCTTCTATCAACTTTTCAATTCTAATCGTATTAAGTTAAGCTTCAACAAATATACAAAACCCATGAGTAAACCTTTTGTTCCTTTGGTCTTCAATTAAAGGTGGACGTTTTCCGCAAGGTAGGTTATTGTTGACCGGTCGGTCCATTTATGAAGAAGGTAAATATAAGCGTACGCAATATACGTCTGTTGGCTATAAGCAGGCAATTTATCCTCTCCCTTCAAAACAGTGCAGCATTTCAACGATCGAATCTTCCTTCGCTTCGGACATTTCTGGGCCGTAAATAACTTTGAGGATAAGGGAACGACGGGGACTGACCGCCACTTCGGGAGCCCTACAGCTTTGCCCGTCCGTACGTCTACAAATCGGAACAGGTTTTTTTTCCACTGGTCACAGTAACACAAACAGAGATTCTATGTTTATATATATATTTTCCTTTTCATCAATTGCAAAATCTATTTTTTTTTCTTTCAGGGAAGACGCTTTCAGGATTGGGTAACTAGAACCACCGCGATGACTCGAACCTTAGACCTGAGCTCAGTTCTTGGGGACGCGCACTCGAGAGCAAATCCTCCCTAGGAATGGACAAATATCGACCAATACTGTTTTCCCTAAAGACTACAGATGAATATACATAACACATATAACACAGTCCGTCAATTTCCTGTCCACCGGGTAGTGCGTAATTGTCCGTGTCGTCCGTGGCAAAATACCTGGCACCGCCGGATTTCGATGCTAAACTTGGATGAACCACGAGTCCCTGGTTGACAAAATCTTCCCTCCTCCACTCGTTCTCACGGATGTTTCTTGTAGGCGTTTGTAACCACCAAATTAGTCAATTTAATTTTCTTTTATCTAATTTCTTTGCACATTTAATGTTCTTTTATTTAATTTCTTTCTGTATACATTCTCTTCTTATTTAATTTTCCTTTATGCAATTTCTTTTCTTATTTAGTTTCTCTTTTTTCCATCTACATCAGTCCAAAGCTCAAACGGAAGAGGAAAGAGTTTTTGTCTTTCCCTGGCTTGCCACCTGTCATTTCCTCTCCTGCCAGTACTACAGCTGATCGTGCTGCCCTATCACAGCAGTGTTGTCCATGTACAAGGTGTACACGAAATTGTCGATAACAAATCGGAGGCAGATTTTCAGCCGAATAGGGTCAATTCTTTTCGGCGGCACCAACTTTTAAAAATTATCGTTGATTGAACCTTAACAGCTGCTTATCGGTCTCTATGAAGAAAATTATTTGGACCGAGTTTGCATATAATTTAAAATCGTCATGGTTATAGAACATGTCACTCGTTCCATCATTTTGGTAACATAAGAAGCAACCTTATGTATATAGAACGTTTTAAAGCAAGTTGTTTAAAAAACAAAACAAAAGTATTAATACTGCAGTTATAGCTATTCAGCAATTTTTTTAAAATTCCAGGGAGTGTAATATATGCATATCTTTTTATAAAAATAGCAAACTTGTTAAAAAAATAATTTATTTAAAATTTTTCATAATTTAAATCGTGTTATAAATATATTTTGTAAATAAAAATACAATATATGTTTAAAATCTCAAAACACCTCATTAAAAGTTATGTTCAGTAGAATGCAAAATCTAAAAGAGAACTGAACATACTGCAGGAATACGTCCGACACCTGATTTTTTCTTGTTTAACGAAGTGTTCAAAGCTAAAATGCATAAAGTTTTACTGTTTAACAAAACCAAAAATGTATAGGAAAACAACGTTTTGCTTTAAACCAAACATATAAACGACACATAAGACGTATGCAGAGTTTATATAACTATATCCGTTACAACAACAAAAAAGCTATACGTGTATACGTCTATATAACTATGCCCCTATTACCTTTTTTTCCAAACCAATATCAACTGATTTATTCGATTTAAGTCTTTTCTTCATAAAAATTTCTGTTTACAATAGATGGTTTCTTAAGTTTAATTTAATCAGAGGAAATTCCACTCCTTCTCCTGTCTTATATACCTGGTTACCTGTAAAACTCATGTATAAGATAATTGTACAGGCGCATTTACAAATGGCAGTCGTCTTCTACCCAAAAACATTCTCTTTTGTGATTTAAATTCTTTTAAGATAAAATTACGTTTTTTATATTTACCAGCAATTGTGAGCATAACTTCAAATGGACTCCTTATCATTGACTATGACACCTTGGAGAATGGAAAATGAAAAACACCAATTGCGAAAGAATAAAACAATGTCAATAAAATTCCAACGGATGCATGAGACAATATTTCAATTGATGCAGTTTTTCTTATCGACACCTTCGACACATGCATTTATTAAGACATAAAAAAGTCTACTTCACTCCCCAATGAGCATTCAAGATTTTGTAATAATAATCAAGAAGCAGAAAAAAGGAAAAACCAGGTTCATAAAAACAATAACAATTTTAATCATAAAAAATCTACACTTTATTAATTCCCAATGGGTTATTGTTATTTATTTAAGACTATAAAATGGTTGAAGTTGAATTTTATTTGAGCTGTTTTTGTTGTTGTTGCTAAATAAAGGAGGGTTGGTTGTACCACTATACCAGTCCTAGATTCTGAGAGCAACTGCATTTATTGTCAGATTAAAGACTTTGAACAAAACAATTCTTTTGCAAAACGGACGCAGAAAAGAAATACCAAAGGATCCTTATCCTGTCGATGGCTTGTAAAATTATTATTATTAAGTTAAGTTATCGTCGTTATTGTATGTTTTCTTTTTTGTAAAATATTGTATTAGGATGTTTTTTAAACAATTGAGGGTGAACAAAATCATTTTATTCTCATTCCAAATGAACATATGAATGTGATTGTTGGTAATAAATAAAACTGCGTCAGAATGTAACAAGCAAACCCAGCGAAACAAGAGAACTAAATTGTATTTCAACTACCCCTTGGAGCTGCACACTCAAGTAAAGATTTGGTTATTATTTATTTTCTTTTTTTTTTAATCTTTCTCTACATTTCTACTGGGGGAGGGGTGTTGATTGTTTATATTTCCTCATTGTTCGCTCATTGACTATTCACACTCTGCAATTTGGCTGCATTTAACATTTCCCTGCCGCTCTTTAGGCTTTAGTTCTAGTAAATTTGTTAACAGTTTTGTATTTTTGGTTTTGGGATATTTAATAGCCGTTTTTTATATAGAGTGACCAGATAACGTTTCGAGATAAATAAAATCTGCGTTCACCCTTCGAAAGGACTTAAAGTGCTATATTTTTCATAAAAATCGATTTAGATTTAAGTTTCTGTTGTTTGGCTTTTGTTATTTTATCGCTAGCGGAAACTACCGCTGTTCTCGCTATTACTTAACAAAAAATAATGAAAGTAATAAATGCAGTCAACAAAAGAAAAGCAATCCCTCATATAATTTAAGTTATTTAAACGACTGTAACACTGCGTTTGATAATGACGACTTTCGTACTTATTGCTAAGGACAAGGCAGTAAAAGGAGCTAGCGAACATCGTTGAACTAGATTTTTTCACAGTGCGGTGATATTTTGGTCTATTTTCCGTATCCAGCTCAGGCGCCAGCTTGGCATATTTATTTTGTGTTCATTTTTTGTTTAAACATTATTGTACGCCATTAATTTTTGCCCACAAGAAAATGCCGCCTTTTTAATATTTCCATGTCTAACAATTGAGGGAACTTCTGCACCTTTACCTAATTATTACCCAAATTACATTTCTACTTCCTCGCTTTTTTATGTCGAGACAAGGTCAAATTCCTATTCTGATTCTTAGAGCCTATCATTCATTTCGATCAAATGAAGCTTAAATGAAGACTTGCAACCTCCGTAAGAATGGCGATTGGGTAGAATAGCAAAGAAATACCTCGGCGCGGATTGCAATATGCCCGTTATTGCTGATGTCTGCATAGCATCAGGGACAATAACTCGGCCCATTGTCTAACTTTACTATCTGCCATTTTATGTCTAACCCATTGTTGGACGTTGCTGCATAGTATTTCTCGTCGCTGTGCAAAGTTTTCATTTAAACCCCACTCGTGCATTTATTTCTAAAATTACCTCTACTGGCATATTTCTCTATTTACTAAAATTTAAAGCAGGGCGCTATAGATCAACCTCTACCTTCTTCAAATTTCAATTATTAATGATTTATTTTTTTTCAATAGAAACAACAGAAGATTGGCCACAACGCGACAAAGCGCAAGTCGTACGACACAACGACGTTTACAGCGCCGTGATCCGGATATCTACAAATGTTTGCTATGCAACCGATATCATCCCCTGCGATTTTGTGTAAAATTTCTCGGCATGACTACTCACGGCTACTGTGTGATTCGATTTACATCCGCGCCTGGCCATGAAGCCTTAATCAGATGGTGGACCAAACTACTGCATAATTTGGAACGTCATGCTCGTCCTAGGAAGCCGAAGCCATAATTCTATGCAACAGAACTTTCTTCGATGGTTCCAGAGCAGGGCTGCAAATCATCACTCCTTGCTTAAGAGTTGGAGACTTTCCAACTCCTGTCCAGAACACATGTCTAGCATGCTTACTGGACTGGATCATTCACCTAGCGTGTCATTAACGGCAAAATGATCCTGGCCACCATAATAACTATTATACTGTTATGGGGCCGCGAAACCACAACCACCACGTTACTCCCATATAGGGGCCAACCTCAATAATCAGCCAGAGAACTATTAAATGTCTAAAGAGACAAATAATGATTCCCGCGAGCATTACTGATTCCCGTGGAATTAAAGTGAAGTCTCCAGTTGTACCCCTGCTGACTTCAGGGGACTGGGCTACCTTTTTCCCCCAGTTACACTGTGTCTAGATAGTCGAAGTTCTATAAAGACCATATATATTTGCCCCCGGGGGGAACTCACGGATACTGTGTGGACTGCCTCGCCAAAAGCCACGACCTACGAAGCTGCACATCACTGGATACGTGCAGAAAGTGCGACAAATTCCAACACACGCTGCTCCACCAACAAAATTTGCCTCCCAAGAAGACGAAGGTTCTTACACCCGAGATAAGACAGAAACGAAAGAGAGCAAAATCGTCAACTGTACAGCGGGAAAAACAAGGGTCTTCGGAGTCGGTCACCCCAGACACCAGAATATTGGCGGAAGCAATTAAGTCATAGGCGAATGTTCTTTGTGCTTCTGAAAAGGCGGCATCTGTTGCCTGACGGCATGGCGGCGCGATGTCCAACCTAATGTTTGGACACATAATTTTCGATAGAGTTACTAAATACATTTCCTTTACTTATTTACCTTTGAATTATTAACGATAAAGGTAAGTATACGAATCTTTATTATTATTGTGAATTAATTTTGCCTTAGTACTTAACGTTAGAAAGTGGAGAGAAGTCCACATGTTTTGAATGATAAAAAAAAAGTTTTCCGTTTTTAAAATAAAGTTCGTATCATCGCTCGAGAAAATTGGTTGTATAATTTTATTAAATATTTTATGCCATTTAATTGTTTACATCAAGAGCATATAAATACAGCGTACAGGTTCCACTTTACATAATTAAACAATAGCCCTAAATTGCTCAATTGTGAATAATTTTCGCATATGCTTGGGGTTTTTAGAGTTTGCCACACATTACTTCAGTTTTTCCCAGTAATACTACTTCCGGAATAGTCCACTATGCCATTTCTGTTGGAGGTGACTCTAATCTTTACATAATATTTATTATCACCTCTAGTTATAGAGAAATCTTCCTTACATATCTTTTAGCTAAATTGGCATTCAATGTTTTTGTCTCTGAATTTTTGTACGATCTTTAAATTGCTAGGAGGTTAAAAGGACTAAATTTATTTCAAAATTGTTTTGTTTCTTTTATTGAGCTTCTACCAATAGTAAAGGTAAGGCAAGTGGTTTATGCCATTTTACAATAGACTGGTGCTTTAAGGAATCTCCGCTTTTAATTTCTAGTCACTCTTAAACTAGCTGAATAGCTATTGACATTGCATTTTTTCGTACAGAAATGGAAAAAGTGAGTCTAAAATTCCTAAAAGTTTTCACGCAATTATCTCTGGTCACCCCAACAATTAAAATAATTCATATATGATTTGTTTGCAAGTTTCTACTATTCGAAGATATGATTGCTGTAGTTTGATTGCTCTTCAGTCAATAATAACTTAATACAGTGGTGAATTCATTTAGACATCTGTTAAAGGCCTGTTTAGAAATTTACAATTTTTTGTTTGAATAGATTTGTAAAATACCGAAACTAAACAGGGTGTTAAAAAGGGAAAACATTATAACATCATTAACTCAATTGGAAATTTGATCAGTTTAAAGATGATTGGTTTTCACTTTCGTTATTTGACATGGAAAAGGAATTTCTTATTTAAATTGTTAATGATGGTAGAAATTATTGTCAGTTGTTAGTGTCGCTTTAGAATTTTGCCACCACCACCAATGACACTTTTACTCAATTTTAAACACATTGACACTTTTGCAATTTGACCTGCCGCTGTTTGTTGTTTGTGTGAATTTATTTAATAAAAATTTTTAGTAGAACA
Source organism: Trichopoda pennipes (assembly GCA_030448955.1). Taxonomy (NCBI): domain Eukaryota; kingdom Metazoa; phylum Arthropoda; class Insecta; order Diptera; family Tachinidae; genus Trichopoda; species Trichopoda pennipes. The sequence continues at coordinate 10,968,680 of JASKUP010000042.1, forward strand.
ATAAATTTTTATGAATAAATGACAAATTGAATGGAGGCAAAATTAAGAAACAATTTTTTGCGGCATGTGAGGAACATTGACGTTTATTTCTCTCACATTTTCTTTCAGCAACTCAAACATTTGATTGAGATTTTCTTTGTTAGATTACTGGTTGCTTTTGTTCCTTCGATAATCCGATTACTATTTCAGTAATGAACACATTTGAATAGAATGCAAAAATATATATAGGAAAACCAAATGCGAATTTTGGTAAAATCTGTATAATTTTGGCTCCTAATTTGTTGTTTCTTTCAGACAAATGCAATATGATCCCTTCACAACATAAATGAAGACCGTACGTACGCACTGTTCCAAGCACACATGTCATTACGAATTTCTTTGTGCACGTATGATTATTGTCAGCATGCATTCGTGTTTCCTGTATAGAATTAGTGCATTTTATTCTTCTTCTTTAATTCCTACGTTTTTAATTCTGCTGGATTAAAGCTACTCACTCGCTGACTGGTTGAAAGGCACACAAAGTATGTGACGCACTATAATCAGTAGCAAAATTTCTAGCCATGACTTATAATTGGATTTCAATGACTGCAATTTGTTGATAATTTTTAACAAAAATCGCTTGTATGTGATTCGAATATTTTGCAGGGTTGTTTGACAGACATATTGAAAGATAAAAAGACAGACATTAAGTATACTGTATGAATAAGTTTGTGTGTCAAAATCGTTTAATGAATCGCAACAAGGAGAAAAGAAATATAATTTTGAATGATTTTTATCAAAATTTGATATTTTAGACAAACCATTGCTTGCAGTTTTACCATGAAAAAAATTCCTTATAAAACTGCCAAAATTAAACATAAGCTTTGATAAATTTTCTTAAAATGAGCTCACGAGGAAAGTAATAAAACATATTTAATGTAAAAAATAGATACAAGGAACAAGGAATTATAACTAATAGTAAATATTTCATTAATCGATGAGATCATATGAACCCATTTGAAAACATATTATTTGCCACCACATACAAGTTAAATACCGCATGGAAAAACTGCATGAAATTCAATTTAACATTTGGCTTTTCTTTTTTAATTGTAGAGAATATTTTTTGCAAAAACCCTTTGAAAATTTGGCATAGAAAAACAATCATCTCAAGATGCAGTTTCTGAATTATTTGCCGCCAAAAAGGACCGCTTATTATAAATTGTGTATTGTTACTCGTATTAAACGGAAAAATTTTTAAATGTATAAATTTGAGAAAGATGTGCAAGATCAAACTTGTGACACACAGAAACTATCAAGTTCCTTCATGACATACTATTGAAAATTGTTCTTAAAAAAAGAATTAAGATTTTATCAAAAAAAACTCAATTTGTATTAATTTTATTTAATAACATTAATTGCATACTTAAATCACGATCGCAAGGATTTATAATTTTCTAATATTGTTTGTGATCGGACATAAATAGACTTACATACATAAATAATTTTTAGTTACGATGATAGCTCTACATTTTAAAGGGTCCGCCATCTAACGTTTTTTTTTCAACCAGTGCTTATTTCGTGAATGGTAACACTTAGCTAATGTCTGATTTGACAGATATTAATTAGTTTTATCCTTCCGCTGAACGAATATGGTTGTGTATACGCTTGAACAGCGCTGGGAAATATTGCGACGTTACTTAAAAATCATGGTAATGTTCCAGAATGTATGCGGAAATTTTGTACGGATTTTGGAAGAAGACAAGCACCGTCAGCTCTGTATGTTCGTTATCTTGTGAAAAAAGTGAAAGAGACTTGCATCCTCATCGATAAACCAAAGCGTGAGAAGCCAAAAACAGTGCGTACACCCGAGAATATTGCTGCTGTGGCAGAAAGTGGGCGTGAAGCGCCATCATCATCAATTCATCGTCGTTCTCAACAATTGAATATTTCAGAGACATCATTGAGACGAATTTTGCATAAGGACCTTGGTATGACGCCATATAAATTCCAATTGGTTCAGGAGTTGAAGCCAAGTGACCATCCAATGCGTTTTCGCTTCGCAAAGTGGGCTTGCGATCGACTTACAGATGCCGATTTTGCAAAAAAAAGCATATTTTCAGATGAAGCTCATTCTGATCTTGGCGGGTATGTAAACAAGCAAAATTGTCACATTTGGGGCACAGAAAACCCGCAAGCATACATTGATAAGCCGGCGCTCCCAAAACGAGTCACTGTTTGGTGAGGATTTTGGTCCAGAGGCATAATTCGGCCATTTTTCTTCGAAAAAGAGCAAGGAATGGCTGTTACACTCAATGGCGATCATTATCGGGCCATGTTGAACGAATTTTTGTTCACAAAAATTGAAGAGGAGGATGTTGGCAACATTTGGTTTTAACAGGACGGCGCTACGTGTCACACACCCAAAGCTACACTCGATGTTTTGCGCCCTGTTTTTGAACATCGCATTATCAGCCGCAGAGCTGATGTCGTTTGGCCCCCTCAGAACTGCGATTTTACTCCGTTGAACTGTTATTTGCAGGGTGCCGTTAAAGATAAGTATTACGCCAACAAGACAATGGACGTTTTAAATGACAATATTCCTGAAGTCATTAGCGAAATACAGCACAATCGATGTGCTTAAAAATTGGAGCGATCGTGTAGGCTACTCCACGGCCAGACGAGCCATTTGAATGACATTATTTTCCATTATTAACCGGAAGTATTGTACTTTCAAATAAAAAAAGAAATTTGAGAAAATATTCAGTAGCTTTGTTTAGAGCATTTTAAGTTAGTTGGCAAGAGCCTTTATTATTAACAGCTGTGTGATATAACTTAAAAAATTAGAATTTATTAAAAATATCTTCAGAGATTATTCGGTAATACCAAACGAATCACTATGTTTTTATTTATTGGAAGAATTTTTTTTTCAATATTTGACCGGGAAAACTTTTGTAAATTTTTCAGTATTTTTAAATGTAGAATAAAATACACTTTAAGGAATAATAACCCTTTCGATTAAAGTACTTCTTCACGGCTTTGTTAACATATGAATTTTTAAACTGCTAAATAGCAATAGCTACCTAATCAAAAAAAAATTTTTTGATTAAAAAATAATCCTTTGCGTGACCTGCTTCAACCTGGGCTGTAATTAAAAGTTAAAACTTGATAATAGGAAAATAATAGGAACACCAAAACTAGTCTCACACTCAATACTTAATTGGTTTAATTTCCAAGTTTTAAGCGTTAAGAGAACGATACCTTAAATACCTTAATGCTCTAAGTCTTATATGGCATTGACATTTCTTCTCTTTATTCTTTGGACTATTTTGCAGTCCATTTAAATTTATTCAGCCCTGATTTCTGAGAAAAATATTATTGGACTTTAGGATTTACAATCACAAAAGTAAAAAATTGCATCGCATAATCAAGGATATCAGGTTTGGTTTTAAAAGACAGTAGAATAAATAATTTTTTAACAAACAAAGTTATTTAGTAATAAATTATTCATATGCCTTCATCCATTATTTTATGTTCGGCCTGGATAAATATTTCCTTTACCAATGGTACCAAAATACCAGCAGTTGTTGGTTACATTTTGAGATTTTAACTCTGCACAAGAGTATAAAACTAACATCTCACTGCTAGAAAATCATTTTTAATTTGAATCAACCAAATCATGCTTGAAAATAATATTCAATCATTAACATGCTTAAAAATAAATAAAAAAAAGTCAATTTGTGCATTTCACATAAATGTCATAAACATTTGGCCAGACTATACGGTTGATTAAAAAGGTTATAAACGTATTGGTCTGCATCGAACTCACCATTATCATCGTTATGCGAATTGAAGCATTTCAAATTGATGTGTAAAATGATTTAGATTGATACAAAAAAGGAACAATTTTTTTTAGTAAAAGACACGTACGCCCAGGGGCACAATTTAATAACAACCGCACATCCTGATCAAATACATACTCATGCCCAACAGAAAAATGGCATCCTTCTAGTATCAAAGGTAACTAAAGACAAAATCGACAGTAATAGTGATATTTAAGGGGAAGATTTAGTAGTGACTATAAAACTCACTAGTAAACATCATCTAAGGAAATGTAAGTATTTAAAAAAAAAAAAAAAAAAAACTGCAGGTCTATTAAAAAATCTAATAAAGAAATACAGATACATAAAAGATTTAAATAACTGTAAATTTCACATTTCAAATTCTTTCAAGAACATTTTTTTTTATTATTTTAAGACACAACTACATCTAAGAGGAAATTGTTTTTTACTATTGAGTTTATTATTTTCCACGGCTTTAATAAAATCATATATTTAAATACCTCTTCTTTGCGCATTGTTGAGCACAGTATAAATAACATTTCGTAAGTACTTATGAATCAACCACTCACTTATTTACACATCTTTTAATATAAAAAACACATTGTTGCAGACATCCGTATTTAATACTCCATATTTGCTTTTCGACTATTTTCCCTTTTTTTGTAGTAGAAAGTGCACGACCCTTGACATTGACTTTGCAATAAAAGTGAAAACGAAATCGTACATCTGGGAATAAAATTACTTTAGTGCTTAATTCTTTAAAATTAAATCCATAAAATTACAAACTCATACACTAAAGTTAAATTTAACAAAACAATTTAATTATAAGAAGGAGAAAATCAAATGAAGAGATGTAAAGTTAAGAATTTAAAAATATTATAGAACTTTTTGGAAGAGTTATGTTTTCTATAAAAATTTAATAAAAAAGATCAAAAATTTAGGGAGGTTAAAGACGTGTTCTCTTAATTAAATTTATAAATAATTTTATTTTTTGAAATCATTTATCAATTTAATTTACGTTAATTTGAGCTAGATTTCTTTAAAAATAAATATTTTTAGATATTCCACAAAATATTTATTATTCAAAAAATATGTTTGAAATGTATTAGTATGGGGGAAAGCATATCCATATGGCCATTTCACTATTGCTCATAAAGATCACCAGGGCTTTTTATCCCAAATTTATGTAGAAAACATAGAAAATAAAAAGTGTTTTTCTTTTCGAAATGTTTGTTGTATTTTTGTACCGAACTGTTTTTGAGTTTTGTTGTTTGCTGTGCTGTTTAAATTACAACTCTCATTTAATCAATTTGGCTTAAAATATAAAGTCTTGAATTTTCTATACAAAACTAGCGAACCTCCTGCACACTTCGTAGTGCAGAAAAGAAAATAAAAAATCAATTCGAATTCATTAAAATTAGTGATAAATTGTTTTTATTGTAATGCTCTGTGGTAAACAACATTTGTTGTTTTTTCATTTTCGGTGTAAATATACAAAACCGATGGTTTTCCAATGCGCGAACAGGCTACATACAACTGTCCATGTGAGAAAACTGGATACTTTAAATATACTCCACAAATTCCTAAGGATTGACCTTGCGCCTTATTATGGTAACCGCAAACGCAAGGCGAACAGGAAGCTGAAGTCGTTTCAATTCAAATGGAATATCAGACGGAATCATTCGAATTCAAAAATTCTGTTCTTCATTGGTAACAGTATCCACAGATTTGTATGACACCAATTCGCCAGGAATCTTTGATTGTGTAGCCATGTTTAATTCCGTAACAAATTTGTTCTTTGCCGATAAAATTGCTCTGTCACTCAACCATGCGTGCCATGTATATTTATGTGCAGTTAGGGAAAACACATTCAATCAATTCCTTTTTTTGACTGTGCGAAACGGCAAAAATCATTTGGCAATGTTATCAATCCAGTGTCATCAACAGGCAGTGCACCATTCCCAATTTTCAGCAATTGCTTAGAGAACTTTTTAGCAGATGGATCATTCTTCAACTGAACACGGACGTTGGCAATGAGTTGCAATGTTTTAACAAATCTCCATTGTTTTAACAAATCTCTATAAATATGCAGCTGTCGATCTAGGAATGACGGGCAATGTTTGCCTAAAATCGCCTGACAATAAAATTAACGCACCACCAAACAATTCTGAATTATCTCGGAGATCTTTTGTTCTTTCCAAAGCTTCAAAAGATTTCTTATTCGCCATAGTGCATTCATCACAAATAATGATACTGCAACGTTTCAATAATCTTGCCGTTTTTGAAACGTTACATATGGAAGTTTTATTAACCTGGTAATTCTGTGGCAATTTCAAAGCATAATGTGCTGTCCGACCACCATCTAACAAAGTGGCTGCAATGCCAGAAGACGGCAATGCAAATTTATTCTGGGACCGTATCGTTGCCAACAACAATGAAATTAAAAACGTTTTTCCGGTGCCTCCTGGTGCATCTAGGAAATAAAATTCACCGGCTTCACTATTGACAGCTTGCATAATAATATCGTACGCATTTTTTTTGCTTCGCATTCAATGTCAAAAGATATGCATTTAATTCGTTGCGATCGTATTGTTGTTCACGTTGCAGTTCTAACTCAAAAATGTCATGCATTGCACGATTAGCTGATGGCATTTCCAATTGTGATAATGTCTTGTTAGCAATCGACAAACAGAAATCTTAAATACAAATCAATGCTTCATTGTAAGTTGCCGGCGTGAAACCCATTGAAGGATTACGATTTTCTTGACGCACTCGAAACAGAATATCTCCCGACAGACAGTCTAGAAAATTTGTCCACAATTCAGATGACTTCGATGGAAAACAGGCAGACAAAATAATTGCAAACAAAGTACGAATTTGATAATGATGAGCGATAACTGCTGCATCTGCAAGTGTTTGTTCCCAATGAATATCATTTTCCAACAAATTAAGCTGTTGACGCCCTTGTCAATATGTCGTACACAAAACTCCATTGGCTGCCCTTAACTGTTGAAATGATATTGGCCCACGAACGTTTATTAACAGCAAACGTAAATAAAAACACTCAGAGTTATTTGGGTGAACAGTATAAAAATGTCCCAAAGTATCACTTGAATATAAATTTTGATGGCCATCAACACGATTTCCTTGCTTGTGCCGTAGGAACTCCACGTAAAATATGTTGGCACTTCTGCATACAATAACATTCCGGCAAAAGCATCAACTTCACACAATTTAAAAAATGCAGTAAGAGTTGTCACTAAAATGGCTACAACTCATGAACCAATACACAAACAGAGATCGTTTATAAATAAAAACCTTGGTATTGAAGTCACCTATCATATGAACTTTGCAGAAACAAAATCGGTTCACGCATTCCGGAGAACATTAATTACTAACACAATGCAACTTATTTTTATATATGTAGATAGATTTGGGGATTATGAGAATATCAGAAAATATTTATTAAAGGAATCTAGCACAAACTAACGTAGATTAAATTAATGAAATATATTATATAGTGAGTAAACATTACTTCGTTGAATAGATTTAATTTTTTACACAGGAGATCCTTCCATACCATGCATCATCGAATAGAGGATAACTAGCATGGACACTTTCGGATGTGTACAAAAACTAAGATTTTATTTTGTACTTTAATGCTTTCAGATACATATCAAGCCTGTGCTCTTTTTGTCCTGGCGAAAAAACTTAAAATATCGCGACAGACCCAATTTTTCTAATATTTATCCAGATTAGAGAGAACTTAGAGATTATGAAAATTAATTCAGTTTTTCCTACCCGAACGATTCTAAAGTATTCTGCCTACAAGTAGCTGGATTCAATAACATGTTTGACATATCCAATCGTTGAAATCTCCTAATGTAAGTTCAGCTTCAAGGCTCCTTATACCCAATTATATAAAATTCATTTTCATTTCATTGCTTTACTACGTCGGAGTTTTCACAGCTCTCACTCTAAAAAGTCATCTCATTTATTATTCTAACGTCATCTCAGATTTAAATTTCATTGCAAATTAGACACCAAATACACTAGAAGTCTGTTTCCGATCACTCATATAAGAAAATATAAATTGAGCTTTTAACAGAACTGGAAAATCATCACCGTTCTTTCTTCGTCTTCCTTATTTCTTGTCTTCTTAAATGACCTTCTTTGTTAATCCTTACACTCTGTTTACTGTTTAAAATATGTATGATATAATGTTTATATTGTTGCTATAAGAATAAAGGAATCGGGAGTTCTTGATATTTTTGGCATGCAAATACAGTGTGATATTCGATGGACTAAGCACATTTTTCAGGTTTCTAAAGAAACTTTCTGAAAAGTTTTTAAAACATATTTTACTACAACCGATATTCGTGCTATTTATACCACCTATATCCGTCCAAAAATGGAATACAACTGTGAAGTATAGGTCGGCGTCCCAAGTTTATTTTAGAGTTGCGCGAGAGCCTACAAGGGTGGTTGTATTTCACTGTTTTATCGTTATTCAATGTTCTAATGAAATTAAGGAAACTAATACCCGTTACTCGCACGTTTTGGCACTTAAGACGCTTTTCGTTGAGGTCCATCCTTTTGTGGTTGATTACCCGGAGAATCGCACTACACATTACAGGGAAAATTCGTTTTTTAGCAGGACAGTTCACATGTGGAATAAACTTGCTCCAAAGATCTTTCCTGGCACTTTCAATGTAGTAGGGGCTTGCGACCCTGCTTCGGAACCGCTGAAATTGCAACTAGGAAAGACTTGTTGCTAGAACTAGTCTTCGGCTTCCTAGGGCAAGCATGACGTTGCTTTTGATTCCTAGTAGTTTGGCCACCATCTGATTAAGGTTTACGACCCCCCGGGGGTGGGGGCGCATTTATATGTTTTGACGGAATCTTACCGTCATTAAATGTGTCAGCTGGAAGCAGCCGAGTGGACAACTCCACGTTATTTCCACGGGAACCAGTAAGCCCCAGAGTTCAGCTTTTTGGCTTTTTAGCCTTTAAGCTGTTGTCTGACTGATTATTGAAGTTGGCCCTTCGGGAGCATCGTGGTGGTTGCAGTTTCGCGGCCCTCGTTTGAGATGTGTGGGTCAGATCATTTACTATGAACACAATGAATGATCCTCGTTCAGTGAGCATGCCTGCAGTTGTGTTCTGAAATTTTATTAAGCTTGGATGTGTTCTGGCGTCCTAGGGCGTGGTTGACGCTACACATCATCTACAGTGGTTGGATCCATCGTCAGGTTATGGCTTACACAGGTAGGTAAATTTTATCACGCATGTATATCTCTGCCAAATAACTGTGGCATCGTCTAAATTTGCCGATGGTTTTTTTACAGCAAGTGAAAAGAGAACGCCAATGGAACAATTCTCAAATCCGTTCAAATTTATGGTAAGTGATCATCAGTTTTTACAAATTTCAAGGTAGAGATGTGACTTTCTAGTACCTTAACTGGCCACTTAACTGCTGATTGTCGTGAAATTATGAAGTCGGGAAATTTTGTGTGGAATAAATTCAATGGTTGTGTGACATGTGGCACTGTCCTGTTTGAACCATATATGAGTGGCATCTACGTCGTCAATAACTGAGTTGTTAGCATCTCGTGATAACGTGATCCATTGATCGCTACCGCATTTCCGGACGCATCGAAAAAAATGCGATCCAATCCCGCCTCCAGACCACATAGTACACCATAAAGTGGCACTTTGAGCATAAAAAGGCTTCTAAATAATCACTCTAGCATTTTTAGAAGCCGAAATGTGGCAAATTTCCTATTTGACATACACTACGAGTAAAAAAGGGCTTCGTCTAAAAAATGATATTTTCAGGAAATTGTGCGAATGTACGGCGATGTAAGTGGTCGGTCGGGTTCAATTCCTATACCAGTTGAAACTTGTAAGACTTCAAGTTAAGATCTTACGCAAAATTCGCCATGTGGTCGTTTTTTCGAGAGCGTCAAGGAACTGATAAATTTGGATCTGCTTCAATACTTTGGCTCACGGCTGTGATGTTTCAGTTTGCACATTTGGCATCGATCCTATGGGCTCAACTTTAACGACGAAATTCTTAATAGCGGTCTTAGAAGGACGATTATGTTGTCCGAAAACATCACGAGTTTTACGAAATGCAACTTTAAAAGAACCACCGTTTCCATAGTGAATTTTAATTATTTTAATGCGATTTTCGGGCGAAATTTAATTCATTGTAACAATTGCAAATGCATCTACTACGAATACGTTAAAAAGCTGCTATTGCTGCTACAATTGAAAAACAAACTTCTCGTTGAGAAACTTGATATTATTATTACTTCTTTCCAGTATTTTGCCCTTATCTAAAGTAATCAAATTAAATTTGCAGTACGTAATTTCAGAAAGATAATTTCAGAAAGACCACTTTCTAATCAACCAGTAAAATAGACAAGCTTAAAAAAATGCAGGTTAACTTTTGAACTAGATCAAGTGATAGTTTTAAAAACTATATGGCGGTGATTTATTTTCATACAACACAACTACAGTTGGGTAAAATTAATGCTAAACTGAGAAACGTAAATCGTAATTAAACAAAATTTAAAGGACTCTTTCTCCGTTTTTGTGTTTTCTTTTTGTTTTTGTTTTAAAGAAAATATTAGTTTAAATTGTAATGTTAAGAAATGTTACCACTGATAAAGAAAGATCACTAAATAACAGATTTCTTAACTGCCCTTTTTTAATCCCTTTTTGTTTAATAAAAAGTTAAACAATTTGAAGCCATTAATTAAATTTAAGCTCGTGGTGAATTTCACTTTATCCCCTTGTTAAAATCAGAAAAAGGATCTATTTGAAATTTACACAAACAAAAGCAAAAAGCGCATAAATAAAAAATAAGACCCAAATTTATGAAAACAAGAAACTGTCAAAACGTTGTTAAAAAAATTAAATTGCAATAATAACAAAATTAAAGAATAGAAAATAAACACGCCACCCAAAAAAAGAGCTCAATTGTATTTAAGTTCTGGGTCTGCTTAACGATAAAGCAAGCAGCGAGTGAATTCTTTCCAATGCGGACCATTATTATGGAAGGCAACATGCTGAGCAATTGTACCCCAGAGAGATGTTTCTTTATTGTTTAAATATTTTTCATTTATAACTCGTTCTCTTTCTCTCTACCTATCCATCTCTTTCTATTTTAATCTTTGATGGTACTTTGTTCGTTTCAATTTATAGTCAAACAAAGATTACAATTTGTTATGAAAATGATAAAAGGAATGTACGAGTTTAAACAAAAATACAAATTAAAAAAACTTATTAAAATCTACAAGTTTTAAGATAAAGCCTGTTTAAACAACAGTAACAACAACCCCAGGCTGTACATTTGAAGAGTAGAAAAATAGCAGGGTTTTTAAAAATGTTAATAAAAATCATTTCTGTTTTGGTACAAAATTTGACTCCCGCATTTAAAAGTTCTTGCAACAAGCCGGCAATAAAAAACTCAGCAGGCAGTAACCGCATTGATCCATTTCTCTATGTCTGCTTTGTCAACACTCTCAAATTCAATTGCAGACGATTAAGTTTGTGAACAGTTCAGAAACTGCAATGATTAAAAACTTAACATCAGATCTTAATTAAACCATGTTTTCGTTTTGCTTTTTTATTTTTAATTTTTATTGCTGCCTCATAAACAATGTCATCTATACTTTCAACCCTTGAGCATAAAATTATTTACAATTTTTATGGATTTTTCTTTTGTTACAAATTATATTTAATTTCAGAAGTAGAATTTTTTCTTACTTTTTTAAACGGACGACAAAAATATTTTATTGATTCGATGTTTGATTTTATTTCAATTGAAATGTCACGAGCCAAGAAATAGGTTATTTTAATTAAACATTAATAGATTTCTATAACAGTGTCGAGAAATAACCAGTGTCAAGCACTTTTTTAAGAATAATTAGAAATAAGTAATCTATAAAATTTTAAAGAAATTAAAATTAAAATTTTTTAGTCCAGTAACAACGGCTAATTTCAATACCAGTCTTACCGTATTTAAGCCATCTTAATTCACTTTTAAGAATAAGATAAAAAGTTATTTATATGTGGGATGACCTCTGCTTACGCAAAATCGAATTATGTGAAAGTACTTTTAACATCAAAAGCCTTTAAATTAAAAGCTACGAGCCCCTTGGCAATAAGGGGCTTCTCGCATTTCTACGCTATCTGTCTAGTTTTATCCAGCAAAAAGGATTCATTTTTCATGACAGTTGAATCGCCGTCTGTTCTCCTGCCGTGTTGATTCTAGGAAAGAAATTGTAAAACAAAATATCCTTCGGAAATTTTGCAGCCGTCGCACCATTTCGACTGCTTTCTAAAGAAGTTGCAGCGTGCTTGATTATTGTTATTGTTATATTTATACAAGTTTTGTATTCTCTGAAGACGAATACTTAAAGTCTGGCACTAGTCTACAATTATATTGAGTTTATCAACAAAAAGTTTATTTTTAAATTGTGGCAACACCACAACATTTAGTTTAACATTTATTTGTTTCGTGGTATTCGCGGTAGATGGATTGACAATTGTTACAATGAATTCAATTTCGTACGAAAATCGCATTAAAATAATTAAAATCCACAATGAAAATGGTGGTTCTGCTAAAGTTACATTTCGTAAAATTCGTATATATTCGGAAAAGATAAACGTCCTTCTGAGACCACGATTACGAATTTGGTCGTTACAAAATATGCGAACACCAATGCGTGTTTGAAAAAATCGCAACTGAAAACATCGCACTCGTGAGCCCCGACGCATTCAACAACTGGGGTTTTCCAAAATCACCACATGGTAAAAGGATTTAACTATGAAGCCTTAAAGGCACAAGTGGTGCAGGGATTAAAGTCGACCGACCATTAACATCGCCGTAGATTCTCTCAATTCACTTAGGAATAATCGGCTGATTTTTCTCAAAAAATCTTTTTTTCAGACGAAGTCTATTTTCACTTATCAAGGTATGTGCACCAGCAATATTGCCGCATTTGGGCTTCTGAAAATCCAAGAGCAGTTATTGAGAAGCCTTTGCATGCTCAACGTGTCACTGTATGGTGCGCTACGTGGTCTGGAGGCGTGATTGGCCTGTTTTAATTTCGAGGATCAGGCTGAAATTGCGATAACGCTCAATGGATCAGCCTGTCGCGCCGAAGGATCAATTTATTGCAAACCAAATTTTCCGATCGCATAATATCATGACAATCAGCAGTTAAGTGGCCGTGGTCAAGGTGGTCATTTTTCATTTATAATTGCCGATAAATTTTTTGTTTTATTTTGTTTTAGAAAACAAACTGCTTGTAGAAAATCCCGCCATATATTTATGAGGGGTACGTAATGCGCATGCAGCACATTGAAAGAAAAGGATACTCTGTTGATGTAAGATGCAACAAAATAGTTATTTTTGCTAATGAACATTTTGGACTCTGTTTTCTGATAACAATCTAGAAGAGGAAAAAAACTTTTAGGTTTAGACGCACGGAATCCCAAAACATCTAGATCTTGTATGAAATTCTAAAATTAAAATTGTTTAGGCTTTTCTTATAAATTTCTCATTTAATTGCCGTGGGTCAGAACTATGAAATATTTTTAAGACTAATGCTAATTACATAGAACTTTCCTTTAAGTAGCGTTTTCAGTTCCAGATTAAGAAGGACCTTCATTATGGCTGGTGCTTTTCAAAACTTTGACCCCTTCGATTTAATCCCACTCTACACTTTCGATCACGATTTCTTATGCATTATCGAGCCTTAAAATTTATGTGCCATTCAATAAGGAATATTTTAAATTTAAGGCGATGTTATTAAAATAAATTGTGTTCGAGTCGAATATGCCAATTAAAGTAATTTTTAATATCGAATTTTATGTTTTTTAGTTTGAAATTATAAATATTTGATTTAAAATATCAAGAAATATTTTTTAATTAAAATTCCACGGAATCCCAAGACATCCAGATCTTGTATGAAATTCTAAAATTTAAATTGTTTAGGCTTTTCCTTTAAATTTCTCATTTAATTGCCGTGGGTCAGAACTATGTAATATTTTTAAGACTAATGCTAATTACATAGAACTTTCCTTTAAGTAGCGTTTTCAGTTCCAGATTAAGAAGGACCTTCATTATGGCTGGTGCTTTTCAAAACTTTGACCCCTTCGATTTAATCCCACTCTACACTTTCGATCACGCTTTCTTATGTATTATCGGGCCTTAAAATTTATGTGCCTATTCAATAAGGAATATTTTAATTTTTAGGCGATGTTATTAAAATAAATTGTGTTCGAGTCGAAAATGCCAATAAAAGTAATTTTTAATATCGAATTTTATGTTTTTTAGTTTGAAATCATAAATATTTAATTCAAAATATTATGAAATATTTTTTAATTAAAATTCCTAAAATTAATTATTCTTAAAAATAATTATTTTTCTACGTACTTATGCAATCATTTTCTTCAATTTGATTTTACAATGAAAGATAAAAGATAAAACATTAATTTATTGTTTTGGTTCGTTGGACTTTTAACGTCTCAAATAATGTCTACAAGTAGAATAATTAGCGGCATAAATATCAATTGAATATTTTTTTTTAGATTTCCATTAATATTAATTCATGATAATGTCAAGTATAAATGACTATTTATAGTTTGTTGTTTTTTTTTATCTTAAAAATACTTTATATGTCTCGTTTAGAAGTTTGATAATTTTTGCAGAATGCCACCACACTAATGACAGCAAAACTGCCACCATCATTAAGTACATATGCGTATTTAATAGATACTTGCACACATACTAACTACTAAATATCTATAACCAAGTATTATGGACATTTATATAATGTTTTTATGTTTGGTTGTTCGTTGAAAAGTCATTTCTTAGTATCAAACGATATTCGTACATACCAACATAATGAGTCCTACACAATAACGCTCCTTCCAAATAAACGGTTTTATTTCCAACTTCATATTCCTACAATTTATACACACGACTCTTAAAATAAAATGTTGACTTTTTGGCAACAGAAAAATTAACGACGACAGCAACAGCATCAACGACTAAAAAAAATATAAGAAGAAGCAGCAATTTTAAAATGGTGAAAAACACAAACAGGAAGTTCATTATTGTCAATGATTAATGACTGAAAGTATGTTTGTAGTTTGCTTGTCTGTTTATTCGCCTGTTTGTATACGTACACACACATCCATACAAATGCTTTCGAAAAACATTAAAGCTTTGCAAATTTGGTAATAAGAATTGGTTTCTCGGCAGCATTTAGTAGCATAAGAACATTTTGCTGTTCAAGCCGCCATCGTTATTTTCCAACCAGCCAACCAGTCATGCCACTATTGTGCAAAAACCATTAAACGGTTCAATTTAGTACTTCCGCAAGCCATGTGTCAATGTCGCTGTTATTGTCGTCCCGCTGTTGCTGTTCTGCTTCTACATTTTAATATTGTACACTCGAAATAAACAAGAGAAATTATCAATCTTTCATATCGAATTTTCGAATTCTGCTAATATTGTTGTTTTTGAAGAAGTTAGACAGGAGAGAGAGAGAGAGAGAGAGAGAGAGAGATAGAAGGAGCATAAAAACGGTACTCTAAGAGCATTGGATAAGAAATAATTAACACTTTAGAACTC
Organism: Trichopoda pennipes; assembly: GCA_030448955.1. NCBI lineage: Eukaryota > Metazoa > Arthropoda > Insecta > Diptera > Tachinidae > Trichopoda > Trichopoda pennipes. The sequence goes on from JASKUP010000042.1 coordinate 10,984,157, forward strand.
GTCCAGCGAAAAACGAAAACGATTTTTCAGAAAGATTTTTGCTATGAGCGATGAAACTTATATAAAGATTTTTTTTCAATAAGAAGGTGGTTTTGTAAAAATGAAATAAAACAACAAAATTTAATTAAGATGATTAAAAGTTTTACTATACTTGGAAGAGAAAGTTCGACAGTTATGAATGGAAAATGTATTTGTCAAATATCCACCATGACCAAGCTGACAGATGTCGATTCTTTCATCAAAGTTTTTAATCACTTTTTGGCAAAGTGGCAGATTTTGAGTTTTAAGGCTAAAATCAATTCGGTTGGCTGCACATAGCCCCTGTCCTTTACATAGCGCCATAAAAATAATCCAGTAATGTTAAATCGCACAGTCTGGTTGACCAGTTAACAGATGATTGTTGTGAAATTATGCGATCAGGAATAAATTGATCGTTTCACCACCACATATCAGTGATATCCCCATCGTCAATAATAGGTTAAAATTGAGTTAACTACTCGCGGTAGCGTGATTCATTGACTGTTACCGCATTTCCAGCCACAACTTCGAAAGAAACAACCCAATCACGCCTCCAGACCACGTAGCGCACCATACAGTGAGCATGATTTTGCTTGTTGACATACCCTGACAAGTTCCCCCCGGGGGCACATTATAAGTCTTTATGGATCCCACAACCATCTAGGCTTGTGTCTTGCGGGGTAAAAGGGAGCCCAGTCCCCTTCAAGGCTAGTAGGAGTCAACTAGACAATCCACTGTATTTCCACGGGAATCAGTAAAGCCCCAGAGTTCCGCTATTTGTCTCTTTAGGCAATTAGCTGTTCTCTGACTGATTATTGAGGTAGACCCTCAATAGGCTGCGGCCTACTCCGGGCTTTTGAAATTGCAACTAGGAGTGACCGGAGGATAAACGTATCCGAAGGCCTTCTAGGGCGAGGATGTAGCTACATTTCATCCACAGTGGTAGTGATCCACCATCTGATTAAGGCCCACGGCCAGGTGCAGATGTAAATCTTATTACGTCATACCCTGACAAGTCAAAATGGGCTTCGTCTGAAAAAACAATTTGTTCAGAAAAACCGGCCGGTTGTTCCTGAATAATTTGAGCGATTCAACGGCGATGTGAATGGTCGGCTGGCCTTAATTCCTGCACTAGTTGAACCTTGAAAGGCTTCGAAGTCAAATCCTTGCGCAAAATTCGCCATGTGGTGGGTTTGGATAACCTCAATTTTTGAGAACGTCCAGGAATTAACAAATTTGAATCTACTTCAATGCTGTAGCTCAAAGCTGCGATATTTTCAGTTAAACGATCTGGTCAGACACACGTTGGTGTTCGCATATTTTGCATCAACCCTGTGGACTCAAATTTAACGACGATTACGTTTTTAATAGAACCGCCATCGTCATAGTGGATTTAAATTATTTTAATGCAATATTCGTACGAAATTGAATTTATCGTAACAATTACCAATGCACGTACTATGAATACGTCAAGAACCTAAATATCAAAACTGTCATGTTGTTGCTCCATTGAAAAGCGAACTTCTCCATATTTGCAATTTTAGAGTAAATAATTCGTGTTTTGATTAAATTCGTTTTATCACACCGGTATCGGAATTACGCAGACTCAAGTAAATTGCTCTTTACACGTGCGTGAATACAAGAGAAAACCTAAATATCCTATTGGTTGATAATTAATATCTTGAAATCGTATCGTTCTGGTTAGAATCAATATTATTACGAATACGTCTTGTTTAGGTTTCAAAAGAAAATAATTAAATAATAAAGTAAACAACTGCGTATGCTGTTTACTAACTGCGTGGCTTGCTAAGAAAACTTATGCACGCAAGACAACAATAACTTTCCAGTTTCAAACTGCGTAAAAATTTTATATACGCAAAACAACAACAATCGGATATGCTGTGTACTAATTGCGTAGTTTTTTTAAGAAAACTTATGTACACAAGACAACAACAACTATATTAAAATAAATTCCAGGAAGATACTTTATCAGCATAAAAGCAAAAATACACACAGACACACAGGTGCCTAAACATTGAATAAATTACATAACACCAACAAAATGTGATAACTTTTCCAGACCTCTAGTGGACAAATATAAAAAGGCAGCGTCTGAGTGGATAGTTAGTTAGTTAGTTGAAAAATAAACCTCGTAAAGTAAAGACGTGCATCTTAAGTAAATTGTTCTGTAGTGTCAATATTGTGCCTAATTAAAGTAAATAAACTTGTAGTTAATTTAAAAAGTCTAAAATCTCGTGCTATTTATTTTGCAATAAAGAACTCATAAAGAACTGATAACAACTCCAATATCAAAAACAGTTCAATTCTACAAAGATGATGTATATCACTTACATGATAAACTTACATGATAAAATAAAAATAAAAAATGCAATCGTTTTACTTTTAAGTGTGCTATTTATCAAAATTATTTTAAAAAAAATTCACTTGTTTGTGGTAGCCAATCCTAGTTCCTGTTGCCATTTCATTAGGAAACTTTCATCCGTTACACGTTGTTTTTACATTTTTAGATGAGTCTCCTAAATAAGATAAGTAATATAATGAAGATTCTAAAAAGTGAAGTGTTCATCCAATGTTAAGTTTTAAATATTTTTTTTTAAATTTTACTCAGTGTTCCATTATAAAATGCTACTTACGGTGTAAAATGTAATAAGTAAAAACTATTTATATATTTTTTATTTAAATATTACTTATATTTACTTATATTTTTTTAAAAGCACACTTTGGGGTAGGAGCAAGGTAGTTTTTAATGTATAGTTTAGGTTTTTAACTTTTTTTGTAGCTAGTCGCACATATTCTGTTTGTTTTTGATAGATAGGATAGGCATATGTTTGAAGTTCATGCCTTTGTGGCTCTGTGCAATAAAAAAATGTTTAATGATAGTTTAATGTAATTTTCTTTACCAGCAAATTTTAACTGATTACTGAAGAATTTTAATAGAAATATAATGATTAAAAAGTGAATTAGTAAAAATTACATTAAATATAATGCAGTGCGCCTGTATATGTTGGCGATACACTTTAATATTTAATTTTACTTTTCATCTTCTCCTTATAGCGGTAACGATTTATAAGATAAGGTCATATATTTTTTTTTTTTTTTTTTTTTTTTTTCATTTTATTTATTTACAATCTATTTTTACAATAATGAGTAAATTTGGTCAAATATAATAATATGAAAAAAAAGAGAAACATAACATATGCTATAAGCTTCAGCAAGCTTAATAGCTTAAACAAATATTAAGTTCTAATATTGATTTGGATTAATTAAAAAAAATATATATAAGTTTATTTTCTATAAGGTAAATCTAGTACATGAAATCTATTCAGTCTTCTTACTTCTTCTGTTTCATCTAAAAGAGCAATTGCTAAAATGTTGCTATGATTACTTAATCGATTCAAGTACGCATGACTAAATCTATTTATTTCATCTCTAATTAAAGGGATTTTGAGGTCTTTGTGAATTTGTTTATTCGTTACAAACCAGGAAGCATTGACTAACGTTCTTAGTGTCTTAGATTGGTATTTTTGTAAAATCTCCACATTTGAGTTACTTGCAGTACCCCAGAGTTGGATACCATATGTCCATACCGGCTTTAGTATTGCCTTGTAAACTCTTATCTTATTTTCTAGACTTAGCTCAGACTTAGCTCCAAGTAGCCAGTACAGTTTTTTCGTTTTTATGTTTAGTTGTTGTCTTTTACATTTAATATGTTCTTTCCATGTTAACCTTTTGTCAAGGTGCATTCCTAAGTATTTTACTTTATCAGTTTTTGGTATTGCAGACCCATTCAAAAACACCGCTGGGCATTCTTTCCTTCTTAAGGTGAATGTTACATGAGAAGATTTATGTGAATTAATGGTTATTTTCCATTTTTGCAACCAATTTTCCAAGGCATCAAGTTGTGTTTGAATTAATAATGTAGCCTCGTACGGTGACTGATTCGAAGATAAAATAGCGGTGTCATCTGCATAAGTAGCCATAGTTATATTTTCATTTACAGGTATGTCTGAGGTATAAACTGTGTATAAAAGAGGCCCAAGAACACTACCTTGCGGCACACCTGCACTGATGCTACATATGTTGGACCTTTCATCATTAATTTTTACATAGAAGGTTCTATCTTCTAAGTATGATCTCAAAAATAAATAAAACGGAGTTGGTAAAATGTTTTTAAGTTTAAACAGAAGTCCTTTATGCCATACTTTATCAAATGCCTGTTTGACATCTAAAAATACTGCAGAACAGAAATATTTTCTCTCTAAGGAGTCTGAGATAGCTTTCACTATGCGGTGGCACTGCTCAGGAGTTCCATGGTGATTGCGAAAGCCAAATTGGTGATCTGGTATAATATTTTGACTTTCCAGAATAGGTGTTAACCTAATTTTAAACAATCGTTCGAATATTTTGGAAAAAACTGGCAGAAGGCTAATAGGTCTGTAAGAAGTTAACTCACTTTCTGGCTTACTGTGTTTTTGAACCATTATTATTTCAGCACATTTCCACTGAATCGGAAAATGTGATAGTCTGATTACCGCATTAAATAATAAGGTTAGGAACATAACACATTTTTTAGGCAGAGACCTTGCAACGTTTGGTCCAATTTTATCATAACCTGGTGACTTTAAATTGTTGAGTTTACAAATTTCTCTCTCAACTTCAGCTGTCGAGAAACTCTTGATGGGAAAGTCCATTGGACATGGTATATCCAAGAAGTTTAGAATTTGGTCTTCCTCTACTGTAGATGTTGATGAGCATGTTTGAAATGTATGCTCTAAATACTTTGAAAACGCTTCAGCTTTAGTTTTACTGGTCCTGCACCAGCTACCATTTTGATCTCTTATGGGGACATTTCTGGATACTGGTTTTTTCAGATATTTTGTTGCTTTCCATAAACTATATTCACTATTAGTTGTAACCCCTAGACTTCTTAAGTAGTTCGACAGCTGTTCATTTTGAGTTTGCGCAATACGTCTTCTCAGGTGATTTGTAGCGTAATTGTAATTAGTTTTATCTAATGGGTGTCTGCTTTGCTGCCAAATTCTTCGAAGTCTTCTCTTGTTCCTTATTAGCTCTCTTATTTCCGCAGACATAGAAAATGCATTTCTTTGAGAATGTGTTTGAGGAGTAGACAAAAGTGCTGCTTCATGAATCAGGCTGTTAAAGTATTCCACACAATTTTCAAGCTCATCTGCTGATTTTATACGAGCGTTAAGCAGAATTCTCTCACCGAGCCAGCTTTTAAAGAAATGTATGTCAGTTTTGGGCGAAAGTATTTGTATGTTTTGCGAAACAGTCTGCAAAGTGGTATTGTAACAAGCAATTATAGGAGTATGGTCAGAGCTTAGGTCATCGTTGTCCTGAATATTTAAAAGTTGGCTCGGCAAGCCTGAGTATATAAAAAAGTCCAGCAGGTCAGGAATCTTATTTGGGTCACTGGGCCAGTATGTGGGTCTTCCAGTAGATAACGTATTATAATTGTTCTTTCGAATACTTTTATATAATTCCCTTCCTTTCGGATTTACAAGTCTTGAACCCCACCACGGATGCTTAGCATTAAAATCTCCGCCCACAATGAATCTTGGTCCTAACTGTTTGAAGAAGTCGTCATAATCAGTATACGATAAACTATGCCTGGGTGGGAAGTACACTGAATAAATGCATATGCATATGTTATTACATTTTATTTTAATACCGCAAGCTTGAACTGATGGTTTTATAACTGAAGCTAGAATTTCATACTTTATATTTGATCGTACTAAAATTGCAGAACCAGCATGTGCTTTGCCATCAGGATGATTCGCTTGCACTAGATCATAGTTCTTTATTCTAAAAAAGGTTTTAGTTGTAAAATGTGTTTCTGATATTAATAAAATGTCTATATAATTGGATTTAAGAAAAATTTCTATTTCCTTTGTATGATTGGAAGCACCGTTGGCGTTCCATGCTGCAAACCTTAGATTTATTTGCATAATTTAAGCAAAATTTGTGTCATCATTTCAAACATTTTTTCCATCATTCTTTCTAAGCGATCCATGAATCGATTTTCCATATTAGGTGCGGTACCTTTAACTGCATCGGAATATGACATTCCACTATTGCAAAAGTTATAGTTTTTATTTCCTTGAGCGCTACTCGCTTGTGGATCTATAAATGAATGTCGATGATTTGATGTGGTTTCCTTTAGCGACTCTTTTCTAGGACTAGGGGTTCTTCTTAGTTGGAGTTGTTGATAGATTTGGCATCCCTTATAATTAGCAGTATGATCTTTCAAACAATTTGCACATTTTGGGGGAACGTTACTATCCTTGGTACAATTTACTGTTTGATGATTTAGTCCACATTTAACACACCGAAAAGGCATCTGACAATATGATTTTGTGTGGCCGAACTGTTGACAGCGGTGGCATTGTACTAAGTCTACAGTCTTTTTTGGAGGTTCAACTGAAATAATTGCATTATTTATGCTCTTCATATTGAAAATTTCCTTGTTGTTTTGATTTGGATCTAAATCAACAAAAAACATAGGAAGAGGCAGTTTTGTTACTCGACTTTTCACATTAACTATAGATCTGACCATATGCCCAGCAATTAACAACTCAGCTTTTATGTCAGGAATTGGTGTAGAATGATGAAGACCTTTAATAACTACACGATAGGAGCGTTCTTGTTTTAATTGGTAAGTATGAAAGCTAATAGCTTTCGTTTCCAAATACTTGATAATTTTCCTGTAAGAATCGACTGTTTTTATCATTAGTCTTATTTGACTATCCCTCATAGATTTATAATTAAAATCACTATTAGATATTATACTACTTATATCTTTGACCATTTTAGTAATATTTGATACATTTGGTATATAAATTGGTGGTGGTTTTGGGGAATTGTCTATTTCTTCATTCTCATCATCATCTACAGTTTTATGTTCAAGTAATTGAAATCTATTTTGATTTTGTTTTGATGTACTTGGATCATCACAAGCATTGAATTTTTTATGTTGATGCATTTTCGGTGAGTTCAACAACCTTCGTTTACTGCTTATTGTTGGTACTTTCTGCCAGATATTTTCACTTTCGTCGCTATCGTCTTCACTTAATGCAGGCATGTTGTTATTATTTGTTTATTTTTAAGCAAAACCAGTATTATTATAGCTCTTCAAATAATTAAATTGTTTTTATTTTTATTCATTTTTTTTTTTTAAATAAGTCTAATTTTCTGATTAGCTCGTGGCTGATCAGAACCAAGGATTAGTTGCTTTTTTTTTTTTTGTTTTTTATTTTGTTTTATTTTCTTTATAAGTATATATATTTTTATTGTTTTAAGTAAACAAAGGGATTAACACTTAATCCCTTTACACAATATATTCAATTCTTATTTTGTCTCCACTATTTATTTTTAAGAAATATACACAATAACGTCTGTTAATGACCGCGATTGTTCAAAGACTCATATATGCAGTAATTATTACACTTCATGGTAACATTCTTTAATTTTTCTATTTAGTTTAGGGGCCGTCGTAAAACAATTATTGCGAAAATTTCAAGTGTCTAGCGATTACAGGTGTAGGTATAAAGCTTGTGGCAGACGGGCCTAGAAGACAGATAGAGTTCACCTTTATCCGTTCGTTACGAATCCCTGAAAGAACGAAAAATGCGAAAAAGCATGGCAACGTAATCGGTGGCAAAAACCTCTAAAGGGCATTGACCATCAACTAAATCAAAAGAAGAACTAAATAAAGAAAAAAGTAATAATTTTTAGTATATTTTTGGCCAATTGGATATAAAAAATAAATAAATTAAAAATGAATATATGAAAGCAATAGCAAGGAAAAAAGTGATCCTATAAAGTAAGTGTAAAGTGGAGTATGTATAGAAGATTGGAAATTGTTTGTCGCTTTGAGTCATCTAAATGTTCACCAAAAATCATTAACAAACAAAAACAAAATATAAAAATGTCTGAATGAAAAACGGCCTTTTCACTTGTTTTACTTTCAATTTTCGCTAATAGAAATTTGGCGCTTTTGAGCTTTAAAAAGTACACAAGAAATTGTTGGAAAACAAAGATGTTCACGTTTTAAATCACTCCTTCTTTAACACTGAAAATGACTGGTATTGTTGTGACTATTTATTTGCGTAAAAATCTTGGATAATCTTGATGAAGATGCCTGTTTATAAACGTATTAAGTTCACTAATGACTCCTTGAATAAGCAAAAAGCTGTTCAGAATTTCCATAATTTAAGGGCACTAAAGCTTCCATCATAATGATTTAGAACAATATTTAAGTTAAAATGCTTTTTTTATAGAAGTTTTAAATGAACAAAATGTTATCAAACGCCTTTTTTTGAGTGTACGAAAAATAAACAATCATGGATAATTGCTATTGGTATGACATTTATAAGTACTAATGGTTGCTGCTTTTTGGACAATAGCGATAAGGAATGATTTGGTAGGAGACAATTGGTTTGTTAGATTATAAAGAAACAAGACAGAACAGCAAAAAAAAACAAGAAATCAAAAATAATGCAAAATGTAAACTGTAAATTAACCAAAAACCAATTTACTGAACAACGTTTCAAATGTGTTAAAGTCGGCAAAATATTACAGCTCAACGGCAGAAGCATTATCATCATCCTCCTATAAAAAGATGAAGAATGGGAAGATGATTATTGTTGCATATGGCAGCATATTCAACAAAAAATTAAGAAGAAGGGCATTCTCATTGAAATATCATAAAATTGTAACCTTTAACCCCAACAATGGAAAAAATACAAAGGATGCTCTTTAAAAATCAAAGGTGTTTTTATTTGTTTTTCCAAACATACATTCACACACTCGACTAAACAACCCTTCACACATCCTCGTCCATGACGACGATCATCACTGTCATAGAAACAAAAACTCTATTAAGTGTCAGACAAAGTTTATGTTCACAGATATATGTGTTTGTAAATTTTGTATTATGCGTCGTTCTGTATGTTATCCTCCTTGTTTATCTGTCTGTTGTGTCGGTGTTGAGTTGTATTCATAATGACAACAATGACAGTGATGATGGTCTTATAATGGTCATGTCAGTTTCACTAGTTTTTATCATTTTCTGCCTGTACTTTGTCTGTGTGTACAATTTAAAATCCTATGCAAGGATATAAGAGTCCTTTTATGATTTTGGCTGTTTTGTTTATTTTCCAATAAATTATGATGAAGCTGATTTTAAACCTTTCAGAAGTGATTATTATACGATTTTTTCATTATGTTCGTTGTTTTTTTTTTAAATTTAAGTGCAATTTAAACTGATAAATTTCTGTTAAAGCAGGTGCTTGTCATTTTTTTAAATTTACGTAATTATGTTTTGATAAATAAACTATTATCTAATTTTTAAAGATGTAAAAATATTTGCGATGTTTCCATACCAAATACTTCAAATTAGTCCTTAACTGCCATTTTTTATAAACTTTGGGAAATATTTTAACCGTAAGGAATTAGGACCCATTTTTACAAATTAAAGGGCATAACAATGACATTGACAGAATACTTCAAAATCAAAACTACTTCATGGAGCATTAATCTTAGTATGAGAACATTAATAAATAAATATTTATTTACTTATGATAAGTCCTTTTTAGTTTTGTTAGTCGTTACATATATAATCATTATTACTTTCTGCTAGCCGACCTTTTAGGAACAAATGCATTTTTATATTTCATAATGTTTTCATCTCAGAACATGCTGTCCAATTGTCATACTGATTGCTTTGAAGAAAGTAGGAATGCGCCGTGCTATACTATTAATTTAAAATAATTTGCTTCATCACAAACGAAAGTAACAAAGTAGCAGTTAAGACTGAGTTAAATAAAATTGTCTGATTTGTAAATATGCAGTCTTGGATAGTGCGCAAGATAAATTAAATGGTTCAATTCTTGCTTGTTATAGGACAGTGCAGTGTGGATCATGGAAACAAATCTAACCAGAGCCACAAAGTAAAAGAATATTTGCAATCAAAAGAACTTTATAGTTTGAAAAGGAAAAAATAAAACAAAAAAAAATACTTTACATTTAATGGCTGCATTTAGCTGGTATCTGCCTTTTATTTTTTTCAATTAACCATCTCTTACAGCAAACTTTTATATTGCGAAAACAACAATTCTTGTAGAATGCAGGTTGTCCTAAAATTAGCTAAAGATTTGAAGGCAGCTTGAAGGCTTAGACCTAAACATTTTAGGATGAATAATTTATTTTACGTTTGCATCTTTAACTCTTAAATCGTTCAGTTGGAGTTACGAGATCCCTCACATCAAAAGCCAAACGTATTTTGTAAAATACAAAAATTTCATATAATTAAACCGAGATATTCCTAAACTTATTAAAGATTTATTCGAACAATTACCAGTTAATCAAATAGATAAAATTTTTTTTTAACTATTGAATTATTAAACTTTTTTAGTTTTTTAAAAGTTACAAGATTGTTTACCTTTGAAATTTAATAATGGAACATATATTTTTTTATTTCTAAACTACAATGCGATTTCGCAAAAGTTTTATATATTGTTACGAATATGATTTGTTTAAATTTTCAAAAAAAAAAATTTATGAATAAAAAAGTAAACGAAATGACCTAGCGTGTGCTGTAGAAACTACCTACTTTTCTAAGAAATCTTATACATACAAGAAATGAGCTAAACAACAGAAAACCAACTTAACTAACACCGAACAAAAATAAAACACGCAGGCCAGCAGGCGCCTACTTTGAATGATAATAACATCAACAATATGGCGGAATGTTAAAGTAGAATATTTTTGTGCATGCAAGAACCACCTAAAACAATTAAGGCGATGTCAGATAAAACTTTGTTGCTTTGCGTGACATATGAAACTTTAAAGCAAAAGCGTAAATTAAGTGGTGTATGTCACAATAAACTTTGAAAACACTCATGAATTTTTTGTTTACGCCCACACACAAATACACAAACACAAATAATAAAAGCCAGATCTTTGTCAAAGCGCGCAAAAAGTTGAATGTTGGTTAACTTTTCGCTTTGCGCTGCGTCAAAAGTGCTTTATGTGGCAACTTTCATACATTTACGTACATTTTAACTCAAATGTCAAAGCAAAACTCTGACGCAACGCAAAGCAAAAGTTTTATCTGACACGGCCTTTATAGAAGCACCACTTGCTGGACAAATTAATTAATTCAAGTTGAGCCATCAGAGAGTAAAGACAACCAAGCTACCATCGTGTTTATTTTGTTTGAACGTAAATAAATCGTTTAATTAAATTTAAAACTTTAAAGTGCTATTTTGCATAAAAGAAATCACTTGGTCGGTTTCCAACAAAACATTTATTAAAAGGAATAAACGTATCAATATCATTTTCAAAAAGTAATGTTATTATACAAGATAAGTTAATTTCAGGTTTTTAACAATAATATTTTGTGAAAATTGAAAGTCTGACAGCAATGCAGTTTTTTTACAATAATTTATAAGCAAAAGATACAAACGGAATTTTCGGAAGATGTTCATCAAGTTGATTGCAAGCTTTTATCAATCATTTAAAGTCTTGACCGGTTTTTTAAAAAGTATTATATACGTTTTTGCAGAAACGCATTTATTTGGGACAGTTGTAATATACAACTTACAGCAATCACTCGATGTTAATAGCTATTGTGGTTAAAATAATTTTTATGAATTTGAAAACGGAGTAATAATAAAGTTCTTATTTTTTTCTGTATCGTGGTATATTCTTACGACGTCTTTAAATTAAGTAATGTTTTTGACAACGTTACATTCGATCTGGCAACACTGAAGGAGCTGATTAAAAATTATCTTAATTTTTTGAACGTCTTATTACTGGTGACGTGTTTTGTGTCCTTGAAGCCTAGCGCAAGAGCATGGAGTGGTACAATTCAACCTTTTTAAGGAAAAAAAGCCCAAGAATGGCAAAGTTAAAGATCAATAGCATTCTGATTTGTTTTTTCGATATCCATGAAATCGTTCAGTATTTACATCAAGGCCAAACAGTCAATTAACACTTTTACTGGGAGGTTCTTGAAATACTTTGAAAAACGATCTTTTGTGTGAGACCAAACATCAAAAACAACTGGGTGTGGCATTATGATAATGCTCCTTGTTACACAGATATTTCAATAAACGAGTTTTTGGCTTAAGTCCATGTGATTTTTTCCTCTTCCCGAAGTTGAAAAATCATCTCAAGAGAACTCATTTTGGGACAAGAGAAAACATTCCAATGGCTGTAACCGACCAATTGAAGGCTATTCCAGCAACGGAGTTCGAGCACTACTCTGAGGAGCGAAAGAACCATTTTCAGCGTTGTGTGGCTTCAGAAGGAAGTTAATTTGAGGGTGGCAATATAAATAAGTGTTTGAATAAAAAGAATTTAATTAATCAGTCTCATTGCTTAATTTACAGACCTCGAATAGTCAAAAAATTAGTTAAAGCGTGTAAAAAATGAGAGTAAGCCTACAAGACATTTCAACACCCCTCTTTAAACATAAATAACAAATTGCTGAATACCCATATAGAAGAAGCTGAATTAATTTTTTCTTATTTAAGAGGGCCTTTAAACATTTTATTTTCTTCTCCATTTTTTAACACACAATTTGCAATAAAATTTAATTTTGTATTGCTTATAAATTCAATGATGCACACAGTTACATTGGCCCAGATAATCCATACAGCGATATATGTGTAATTTTTCTTTCGTAGTTTTCTTAAAAGTATTAACAAAATATTATAAATTTGTATAAGGATAATATTAAGTATATAAAATTTGATTATTAAACGCCTCTTTGCTAATAAATCTTATTTATTTAGAACGAAATTATTTTTTTGCAAAAGTACGACTAAGATAAATGCGCAACTGTGCCTGATTTCTATACTCATGTAAGTACATTATAGTCACCTAAAAGTCTCCTATGATTCGCTTAAACATTTGACAGACTTTTCGTCCAACTTTTGACATTAGCTTAAGCCAGATTATGCATATTATAGTTGGGCCTTAACCATAAATCACGTGCTGTTTTTATAATTATAGCAATGTCAAGATATTTTCGTCGTAAATTTCAAAACGTACATGAATTCATTGGGAACGACTAAGCGAATAAACTGGTTAGATCTATATTACATTTCAGTGGCATTAGTTACTCAATAGTTAGGATACTAGAAAAACTTGGACGTGTTTAATGTTGAATAGCTTCGAGCAAAAAAACAAATTATTCTAATTATCGCTAAAATTAATTAAGTATTTATTTAAGAAAAAATTTACTTCAAGGGAAGAAATAAAATAAAAAAGAAACATACAGTGCACTCGCGATAATATGAACTAATTAAAACCAAGCCAGTTCACTTTTGCAAGATTGTTCATATTTACGAATGACATTTAATTTTCCCTTTTCTCCAAGAAATACACTTTTTATTATGTATGTAAAAATTTTTATGTGTTGTCATATAAACATATTATGTACATTCGAAAAAAAAAAACAAAGTGATGTGAAAAATCTGTTATTTTTCTTTGCTGTTTCTTTTGTGCAACCACCTTTAAAACGGCTTGCTCTCTTAACTGTCTCAAAACGTTCAAATCTCATTGATCAACCATTTCACTTTCGGCCCGTTCCAATGCCTTATTAAAAATTACTCTTCACTCTCGTTACGCTCTGCAGTGACCTCCTTCCATTCTTGAATGTGCAAAGCCGTAAATTCAACCTATAGTGAAGTCAAAACTTTACTTTGTTTTAAAAACACATTTTCCGAAATACAAACCTCAGGTATCAAAGAATTTAAAACATTAGCTGCGCTTTCTTCTAAATCAACCAAGTTCATCATCAGGGTGTTTCTAACAACACTTAAAGGTATTTCATCTTCAGGATCGTCTCGATTTCGGATCATATTTAAAACGTTTATCCAACATTTTTTAATACATTGCTATCCATGAAGAATACATGCGGATTCTAAAATTGTTATGGCTTCCTTAAGTATGGTCTACTTCATAGAATCCAGAAAACATCCCGCTTTTGCAGTATCTGAAGCTAGCAGACTGTTTCTATAATAGGGTTTTGTAATCTTGATGCCGTTTTGATCAATAGGCTGTATGAGCGAGGTCAGATTTGATGGTATAAACATTGCAAAAATACAGCCATCCCCAGTTTTAAGTTCATCCTCCGATGGATGAGATGGAGCGTTGTGTATTAGGAGAATAGCTTTCAGCGGCAACTTTGTTTTTTTGGTAAAATTTTTTTAACCTAAATTATACAAAATAAGTTGTGAGATGGTAATTAGCTCGAGTTTATAAATTTTACTTCCGGAACAAATAAAAGATGAAACCAATCTTTAAAAATGGCTCCTGTCATCCAAGCTGATTTAGAATGTCTATAATGAACAAGACAATTAAAATTCTAAAAACAGCGAGGCTGTTTAAGTTGGTGAGTTTCTGCGGCGTTTGCGCAGCACAAGAAAGTTACCCGCTGCTTTTCAGTTCTTGCACCAGGAGCTGTTTTTTCCGATGATGACATGTAGCTCTTTTGTGGCAGCAATTTTCAAAACAATCTGGATTCATCAGAGTTATAAAGCTGGTCATAGACCAATCCCAACTCTCCAATTTTACTTTTTAGCTTCATTATGAAAGGATCAACTAAGTGGGGCTGTGAAGAGAGTTTTTCTCCAGATATTTGAAGCAAGCGAACGCCGTATCTCTTTTTGAAGTTTTGAAGCCATCCATCGCTGACATTGAACTTCAAAGCATTTTCTTTAATATTATTATTAAGATATTTGGCCTTTTCTTTTAACATAAGTAAACTTTTTGTCTCTCATATCCAGAAACCACCGGTATACAGCGTATTTCATTTTTGGGTACTCACACAGTCTTTCTTTTTCCAGGTCGAGGGAAGGTATTGTTGATACATTTAATAATAGAATTTCTGTTTGTTTTATTCCACAAATTGTAGATTTTTTCACCCCAATTTTATTCGCTAAGCGAGTAACACTTGCTCCTTTTGTAAATGCTCCAAAACTTCGGTTTTTTCTTTTAAAACTTATGTTTTTTTTAAATGTATGTATATATACAAAAATTAATACTGCTTACTATGCAATGGAACCAGAATTTATTTACAAACCTGTTTGCAAAGATTTTATCACTGTCTAGATAAAAGTCCGTTAAGAACTTCAAAAATAAGTTGTTCATATTTAAAAGCTTTCACACTAAGTACATATTTTAGAGTAATCAATGGAAGAAAAAATGTGTTCATATTTTGGGGTGTTCATATAATAGGGTATTTATATTATCGCGAGTGTACTGTACATACTTTACAACGTGCTGTGTTTGTAATTTTTAAATAATATGATGATTATTTTATATTATAAAAACAACAATAATTCCTAAAAACACAAAGTAGAAGTTATATAAACTGAATTAATTCGGTATTTTGCTTAGTTAGTTGGCAAAATTAAATACTTGTCAAATAATATTTCACATCAATATGTATAGTACGTGGATTAATTGATTCAGCACCTGGAAGTTTCAAGCTATTTTTGGCTATCTCTAAAGGCAGAAACTTTTCTGCTAAGAGTAAAACCAGCTACAACAATATCAGGTCTTGTGTTTGCTGCTAAGTATAAAAGTGATCCGAAAACTTATCAATAAAACTCGATGTTAACTAATTATCGTGCACCTGCTGACGAGTCTTTTATATTTTCACATTGAATCAAAAAGTGGTCAATGTAGATCAGTTAGTATACCTTTTAATCCTTGAAGTTAATATTAATGACAGCCACCCTCGACTATGATAGATTAAATGTTTCTTTTTAATTTTGGATGTATAATTTTTAGTCCATATGCAAAGCAATTAAATTATGGATATTCGAAGTGAATGCAGTTTTATTTATGGCAAAAAAACATATATATATATAGTCAGAAATGTTAATCAGGACAGTGCAGAAGTGACCCGAACCTTTTAAAATTTAGGCCGAGGGCTATTAACTTCTTTCATTAATTTTAATTTTCAGAAGAAGTAATTTTACATATTAAACAAATGGAATCATCATTTTTGTAAAACTATTATTTATTTGGTGTTAAAATAGGAAAATATTTGTACTTCGTATTCAAAAAATAAATGTTTTCTCTATTTCTCTTTTTTATATTATTGTATTAAATAAATTGTTTTTTTTTTAATTAAAAATGAACATAAATTTTTACAAATTGCATGTGTAAATGCTTTTTATTTGCATGCAAATGTATTTCAAAATTTAAAGACAATATTAAATGATGTTGGCGTATATTTATACTTTTATTGCAATATAATTTGCATTTACGTATGTGTAAAGTAAATTTTTATAAGCAAAAATGAAAAAAAAATATATATTTGTATAAGATTTGTATGTATGAGTTAAAAAATGTTTATAAATTTACATTCAATAACAATTTATTACTTAAATACAACCAAAATGAACAAAACATAGCTAAAAGTCGTTAAATAAGTTTTTTAAAATAAATTCCATACAGTTCTGCAGTATTCGTGCAATGTGCCATGAATGGGTCAAAAAAGGGGACTTAAACTCGAATTTAAGTTTTGTTTATGAACTGACAAATGTATTTTATATCAACATATAGTGGAGTCAGATTATTAAAAATAAGTTTAAAGGTTCTAAATGGTAGTTATTTTTTTTTACAAGCCACGCTTGTCGATGTCAGCTCGGTAATAAAAAGCCTGTTTGGACTATTGAGATTCTTCACAAAATTATTTTTAATTTTTTTTAAA
The DNA here is from genome assembly GCA_030448955.1 of Trichopoda pennipes. NCBI lineage: Eukaryota > Metazoa > Arthropoda > Insecta > Diptera > Tachinidae > Trichopoda > Trichopoda pennipes. The sequence goes on from JASKUP010000042.1 coordinate 11,000,952, forward strand.
CTTTAATTATTATAATCTACATTAGTTTGGGTATTCTTATTAAATATTTCCTATTAAAAAAAACGTTTGATATGCTTTACTACGGGGAAAAGCATATACATATGGATTTTATTCCAAATTTCGTATATCGTCTTATATCTTAAGCCAAATTGATTAAATGACAGTTTTTATTGAACCACCACAACAAACAGACAACAAAACTTACAAAACACTTCTATGCGAAAACACAGCAAACATTTCCAAGACAAAACACTTTTTATTTTCAATAAAACATTATAAATAAGAGTTCCGTTTGAAGCCATTCATTTGTAATTTGCAAAATAAGGAAAACAAAAAATATTCTTAAAAAGTTTTACAAAAATGCCACGTGGACATATAACAGAAATAAACAATTTAGTTTTTTATAATTGTCCTTAATTTAAATTTTAAATAATTATTTTTCACTGCCCCACAAACTAAACACTTTGCTAAAGAATTAGCAAAATTAAAGTAGCTGTTTTCAATTGTTTGGTGATCACCGATAATTGTTTTTCTTAAAAAACGATTTTGTTTCTTAACAATGACAAATTAAATAATTTTCCACTTCATATTTATTTCAAATTTATAGCTTCACTTATTGGACCTTTTAAAAAGAGTCAAATTTTAAATAAGGTTTATTAATAAATGGGATTTTGCTACTTTTATTTGTTTGCAAGAGTAGTAGAGTTTTATTTAACAGCTAAGTTTCGCTGATGTTTATCTAGCAGGATAAACTATTCATACTGTTGTCGTTTCTTTTCGTCTGTTTGCTGGCTGTTTGTTGCGTATGAACAAAGACGGAAAGAAATGACCACAGGATTTCATTTACTAGCGGAACAAATCGAAACAACTATTCATATGAATAGCTGTTTGGATTTGTTCTTTTTACATTGATTAGTTATTTGGATAGCCTTTTTTTAATGCCCAAGAAAATCATTTTAGTTATTGGCATTTTTTTTCTTAAGCTACCCCACTGTGCATACGTATACTGCTGTATTTTTTGTATTAAATAGCTTGAGTTTTTCTAAATTATTTTGTATGCATTTTGAAAGTTTTAGTGTATGAATCTGTTCATTTCAAGTTTTTTTGCGCAAATTTGTCACAATATTTATGTTTTGTAAGTGCAATAGTCGTAAATCCTGCAAAGCCAGCCAGCCTTTTCTATTTATATATAAATAGTTTCATACAAGCTGTTGCTCGGAAATAGCCCATATTTTTTACATTTTTTCATGAAACTCTTTAACTATTTGGCAGACAATTACCACTACCATCAATTGCTTATGCAGTTGTACAGAAATTTAATTTGTTTAATTCTTTATTTATATTTGTCAGTAGTGTTCCGGCATTCTATTTTTTTTTCAATAGTACTATGTGAGCTCTTTAATTTAACACTGATCATTATAGTTGGGGGAGGTGCTTAGACTTTCCTTAAAATTAAAATGGTGGAATTTTTTTTTTAATATTTACATTTATTTGCGATCTATTTACAATAAAATAATAAGCAAATCCTATAAGTATTTAAGATATTACAGAAACGTTAAATTCCAGTGAACTTAACTAAGACATATTTATTTGCATCTACAAACTTCTTAATTTATTGTTGTAAGTCAGTCGAATTGCAAGTGCATAAATCAAGTTGTATTTCTATGTTTCAGACATAATTTCTTAAAATGTTTTTAGTTTAAATTAGAAAAGGAAGATCAAAACATGCAGTCTTTTTTGGGCGTCTTATTTCTTCACTGTCATCTAAAAGTGCTATAGCTAAAATGTTTTCACGGCTGCTCAGTCTATTTAAGTACTTCATACTATAACTTTTTATTTCTTCCCTAATGTTAGAAATGTCAAGATCATTATGAATACTGTTGTTTCTAACAAACCAAGGTGCTTGTGTTATAAGTCTTAAAGTTTTAGACTGATATTTTTGAATAATATCAATGTTAGAGTACGATGATGTTCCACATAACTGAATTCCATAAGTCCAGATAGGCTTTAAAATTGTTTTATAGAGTATTTCTTTGTTGCTTAGACTCAATTCTAAATGTGGACCGAGTAGCCGGTACATTTTCCTTGTTTTTATATCAAGCTGCTTTCTCTTCAGCTGTAAATGATTTTTCCATGTTAGTCGTCTGTCAATATTCATACCCAGATATTTAAAACAATTGGATTTGGGTATCAAAATACCATTAAGATGAACTGGCGGGCAGTCACCCTCTTTAAGAATATAAGTAACATGAGTTGACTTAGCAGTATTGACTTTTATATTCCAATTTTTTAACCATACGTTTATTAAGTCGAGCTGTAATTGAACAAATGCTGAAGCTTCAGATGCTGATTCTTTGACTGCTAATTTAGTAGTATCATCTGCATATGTGGCAATCATAACATCCGAACTCGTTGGTATGTCTGCAGTAAATAATGTGTACAGAATTGGACCTTATACGCTTCCCTGCGGTATACCGGACTTTATTACGCCTATTTCTGAATTATCACCATTGATGTTGACATAAAATCTGCGTTCAATGGTGGAAATCGCGCATTTAACCTCATCTGTAACACGTAAAAGACCATCAGCTTTCCTTTAGATTTAAGAAACGTGTGCTATATTTTTCAGCAGTCCGACTTTTGCCATAATTTACTCACTGATATTTTACATGCACAACGCACAACAATATCCATATTTATTAATGTGGTGCCTAAATTCTGTAACTAGTTTTTATCGGACGATATTAATTAGGTTTTTTTGACAAGTTACTTTTCTTGTATTTGAGTTATGGCGGTTATTTTATGGCCTCCCGGTTAAGTTACTGAATACGGGTTCTGAAGGTTTTGTGAATTATGAGGTTGCCATTATAAAAACACGTACACACAGATATTAATGCAGGTCGATTAGACCAATGTATGCATGTATGCTTGTGTATTGCCATACCACATCTCATTATGTGCATTATGAACCTGCTACTTGCTTTCATTTCAGAGTGCTAGTAAAATTTTCCCATAGTTAATCATAATCAATTCATTCTTTTATTATCTGCATATAATAAAAACTGTTAAATTCTAACTCACAAAAAAGTCACATAAAAATAAGGATTTTAAAAAAATGTATATGTATGTGTGCGTATTTATTTTTATTTTTTTGGTGGCTAAATAAAAACAACACAGCTAAAATGCTATAAATTGTGTTTGTTGTATGCATCGTATTGATACCAGAAATACAACAATAATTTAAGGTTTTTCAGCATTGTTCCTTTCATCGGCATCATTATGTTTATGTTTTCGGGAGCATTGGTTAGCTTTGGGATTTGGTTTATTTTTGTAAATATGACTTTTTTGGTCATCAATTGTGGTACGGAAATATTTGGGATTTTCTGTTACAACGATTGCAGTAGGTTGTTCTTTCTGTTATACATGAACGTGTGTAAAATATTCCAGTAGTTCTGCGATTAATTCCTCGAACGTAATAATATTACTATTTAATTAATATTTACAAGGTCCTTTAAATCTTGTCACTATTGCCCCTTTTAGTCAAATTGAATATGAAAGTGCAGAAATTTGAATTGATAACCTCCGTTCGAAGCGAACAAAAAGATTCGGCTTAAAAATAGCTGAAGAAAGAATGCTAAATGTAGAAGTTTTGATCCAGAAAACGAACTCTATTTGGAAAATCATTTTTTTTCCTGTATTGACTACGTAACTTTTAACCTGCTACTATTTGTTCTTCTGAACAGTTCTCTTAATAAAGTATTAAAAGAAGTTTACTTGTTACTATCGTTAAAGAAAATAAATTTCTCTCATAAATGAAGGAAATAACAAAACTCATAGGAATTAAGTTGTTTCGAATTGCTCCGTCATCCAAGGATATACTATTGTCATTTCTTTCGGTGTAAGACGTCATTACTGGCTGTTGGTTGGGTATGACCGGCGAGCGCTTTCGATATGATGACATTATGGCGGGCAATCTACCTACATGAGTAGATACGACCCTAACGAAAGTACTACCTAAAACCGAACACTGACTCACCTATACAGTCTAGAACATGGCTCGAAAGCGCTCGCCGATCGTACCGAACAAACAGCCAGCAATGACGTTTTACACGAAAGAAAATGACAACAGTTATGGGAAAGTTTTTTGATAGTGCAATTATTTGTCACTTTGCCTTTTTAAAACTGCAGGGGTGTAAATGTTCAAGCATCGCAATATTACAATGAGTAAGTATATGGATTTAACTTTATGGTTAAATGTCAACATTTGTTGTTCGTTTTTGAAATTCATTGATTTGGTCATTGTTTAATTTTTATTTATTTTATTTTCATTTGCCACATTTTAATTTTTAAAGGATAAAATGGAGTTTCAACAGAAATACATAAAATGAAAACTATTCATATAAATAAAATTATTAATTTTATTAAATATTCCCGCCAGCATGGATATTGGTTTAACTGTTTCCTGTTTGTTATTTTTCTTTTAAATTGTCAATACTCAATTTAATTTGCCGTAAAAATGGCAGTTAATAATTTATGTTAAAAAATATATGTTAAAAAATTTATGTAATTTACATTTCTACCCTTTTTGTCGGTTAGATATTTATTGTATAATAAACTTTTTTGTTGTTCAAGTTCTTGATTAATATAAAATATAATAATACACTAATCTCAAGTTAGCCTATTTTAAAAGTATAATTTTTTGGTAGAAGTATAATTAATTATAACTTGGCTGGGTTTGTATAAAAATTTAACACTAAAAATTAAAGGGTGTGCCATATAAGGAATTCAGTTTAAATAATGACGGGAATAATAAATAAAATTACAACTTAAAGGGTGTCGCAAATAATAAAAATATATTACAATAATTATATAACAAATTAATTTCTCTGTGTATACATGTTCACAAAAATATTTTCCATATAATACAGGATTAAAATAAATATGAATTTCATAGGAAGAGAGAATAATAAGCTCTTCAGAGCAAAAGCCACAAATTTTAACTGTTATCTGCTTGTATATTTACTTTTGTATTTTAACTATATTTGAGAAGGGCGATGCCGAAAAAGCGAACTTTTGCTAGGTTTTCAATTTTACTTTTATTTTATTGAGTTTTTTATTGCTCTTTCAAATTATCACGAATAGTTTGATTTTACGCCCATACATATTGGACGAAAGCTTTCATCAGCCATCTCAACTTTAACAGCGATTAAATGATATTAAAGAAACTATAATATTGTAGATATAGCCCAATTATTGGAAGCTTTTATCTCCTAGATCTTTAGTAAATCTGTTGAAGAAAATCATGAGAACAATAGCCATCATACATTTATTTTATTCTGGCTAGGTTTCACAGTTCGGCTTGTTAAGTTTTCTTAATCCTATAGAAGATATGACGGGAATTGATTACGCAGAGCTAAAAATTTCATAGAAAGGTCTTTACAAAGAACTATTGATAGCTAGTTCGTATTGCAACTACTAAGCTCCTCTCAATAATGCATCCACTCGCGCTATATTTGTTAAGCTGCCCTAATGTAGTATCTACAACTGTTATAATTTTTATAATATAAGTATAAAAATGCAGAATAACGAACTTAGTTTACTGAAAATTATAACAAACATAAACTCATGAATTTTCATAGTTGTCTGGCAATTGCCTTAAAAAAGTAAGCACGCCAGCTTTCTTTTAGCATGCTAAATGGAATAAAACACGAAAGGCACCACTTCTATTTTCAGAATTCTTGATGTTATATTGGCACATATTAGTGAAGAGAATTTTCGCATTCAGTTTAGAAAAAATTGACATCTGAAATGCATAGGAATCATTGGCATTTTTTGTTCCAGGCTGCTCCTTTTACTGTAAGAAATGCGTGATCAAATTACAAAAAACGTTTCTACATTCTGAGTAAATGCCAGTTAGTCTTTTGATATGCTGCAACGTATTACGGATATTTGTTGGATTTCGAAATTCTTAATGCAGTAAGTATAATTCGTGCTTATGCAGGATGGTGAACCTTTTTTAGGAACCTATTCTGAATTTGTTCCTACCTACAGGGAGAAAGAAAACAACAAGCCTATTTCGGGTCATTTACCTATAAAAATATGCCTGTGCTGCATAGCAGAAAAATTTGTGGTTGTGGTAAAATAAATAAAAAGGCATTAAGAATTATGAATAAGAATTAAGTTAAATATGAATGAAGAAGTTATTTCTGTGCTAACACGCTTAATTTTACTTACTTTCATATTAAGTTACGGAAAGTGGTATTCCAAGGCAAAAAAAAAATAAACAAGAAGAAAGAAAAGGAGCTGAGTTGCTGGGTAACATTGAAGAAGGATAGGATAAAATAAATAATTTTTTAAACAATGTTTTTAAGAGTTAAAATTAGAGTGAATCAATAATTAAAACAAATAATAAAATAGTAAGTAAAATTAAATATGGTGCAAACTTTATTTAAATAACTTCGGAGACAAACCACAGCATAAATAAGATATCAATGTTGTATTTTAAATATTCTTTCTGGCAATTTGTTTGTCTTTTTCAGCAAAGACAAAGTTCTTTCCTGTGAACTTTGTTGTTAACACCTTTTTGGAGCAGGAGCTACATCGACTGGTTCTGTTGGACGAGCGGAAAGATCCATTAGAGAAATTCATGTGTCTTCTAACACAGTTCGAAATATAGTGTACTGCTGATGCCAGTTGTATTGGTTACCAAGTCAATTATTTTAAAACTTTTACCGTTGGGTGCTTTTATGACTTTATTGCAGAACGTCTGCAGTAGATTTTTGGATCATGTATTAAATCCACATGCAATGTGGACAGCACTTCGCATTGCACAGGAGTTGTTGCCTTTGACCCTATGTACAATAAAAAAATAAAAGTAACATTTATTTTAAAAATAATTCAGGAAACCTGCTAATGCATTTTATATTTACATTTTTCCGAATAAAATAATTATTGAACCTGCAAAATTAAAATCGAAAGCCCGAAAGACAGAATCGAAGCACAGCATAATAATATTGGCAAAGGGAAATAAATTCGATAAATTCGATTCAGTTAGTACCACTACGGTTTTATGTCTTCTAAAAGCTACTACAACTTTAAAAAAAGTGATCCTTGAGAATATATATTTAACTGCAGACAGTAATGCGATTCAGGAGTCATCTAAAAAAAGAGGTTCTCATAGTAAATTATTCATGAATTCGAAATTCATAACAATAAAGCCAAAAGAAATTTATAATATAATTTTTTTATAATGTTATGGACTTCCATAGCGGGTCAATAAGTCAGTGGCTTTGTGAATGTAACTCCGGTTTTTATATAAAAAGTTATTTTATTTTTTATCATAATTGCTTTTGGATTGTATACATTTAGTCCAGAGTTTCTCCAATTTATTTACCTCTTCAGAAAAAACATTTGTTTGTGAGATAATGTAATCGTTGGAATCAAATCTCTTTACGCTGAGCTATTATTTAATGTTTAGGCACTAGGATTCACGGATTTTTGCAATGGAAGCAGCACATGTGCAATTACATTGCATTGCATTTTTCTGTAATGTCTACTCAAAACACGCAGCAATCTGCCAATTAAAAATTGAAATAGGCAGCTTGTTAGGATTTAGACAGAAGTCAACTGGCAGTTACCTGTTGACAGGAGCAGTGATGCCAGTTCTAAAGGACATTGATCCGCCCTCGTAAATGCCAATTTAAATATACAGCGACTGACTGCATTAAATTACAAATTTTATAATTTTGTGTGAATCAAATTACGAACTTAAATTAAACAAACAATGAAAGTTTTTTTTAATTTATTCATTTTGCACTCATAAGCAAACTTGGCTACCATGAACAGCCTATAAAATATTCTTAATCCACATAACCTCCTGATGCATGCTATTATAGAAATTTACACAAATACCTCATTGCAAACAATTTGAATCGGTGGATTTAACGAGTTTTATTATTTTTAAATGACAGCCAAATGGCCTATCAGCATCATCGTCAGTGTTAACGTATAATTATCTCCATTATCATTATCTGGATTTTTTATCAACAGCAAATATTTTCCTCATCATCAACAGCAAATATTTTCAACCGTTACTTTACCTCAAAGCCAAATATAAATAATATTAAAATACGAAATATCCTTCAATCATAGTTTTTTTACATTTCGATATCGACAGTAAAATTAAACAACCCGCCATTTATTTATGCCGCATTTTAAATAAATGAACATAAAGAAGAAAAGTTTAGTAGTTTTACTGAGCTGGGGCAAATATATAATAAAACTCACTTTCATTTAAAACAAATACATTTATCAGTTATCAGTCAGTTATGGCGATTTCTCGTCAAATATGCCGGGAAGGATTATGTGAACTAAAAATAACTCCTATATTTGTACATGTTTTTTGTATATTTTAGTCTGCTTTGGGTATGTAAATTAATATTAATTGAATGTCAAAAGCTACTATAGCTTCATCGACCACGGTCAGTATGAAACCCAGGCATCAATACAGCTTCAGTCGCAGTATCGACCTTCTAGTAAAACAAAAAAGATAATTAAGGCGGAAATGGCAGCAATGTCGTTCACCTGACCTCAAGGCACAACTGAGGGAGTGCCAAAAAAATTTGCGTAATGCACTGAAGGAGGATAAGGAACGCAATCTGGAAAAGTACTTGCAAAGCTTAGACTCCACTGAGCAGTCTGACTACAGTTTATGGAAGGCTGTTAGAAAAATGAAACATCCTACTGCATACGAGTCTCCTATGCGACTACACAACGGTAAATGGGCAAAGACCGCTGAGGAAAAAGTTGAAGCATTTGCCAACTATTTAGAGAAGGTATTTGTTTCAAATATTACTAACTCCCATGTTGACCCTATCATTATTAACGATATAGTAGAGAGTCCAATGAAGTTCAGATTTTCTCAGATTCAAACTGCTGTTAAATCGCTGAAAGCTAGAAAAGCACCAGGCGCAGACAAAATCGCTGTATCTATGATTACTAATCTGCCTATTTGTGCTTTACGGAGTATTCTATTTATTTTTAACCCCATGTTACGTGTTGGTGCTTTTCCGAAGCTATGGAAACATTCTGAAATTGTAATGATACCAAAGCCTGGTAAAGATAAAGTAACGTCGTACCGCCCAATAAGCTTGTTGCCGATCTTTTCAAAGCTTTTTGAAAAATTGCTGCTTGAGAGTCTAAAGTCTCATATTGATACAAATTTCATTATCCCAGACCATCAGTTTGGATTCAGGAAGATCCACGGTACTATAGAACAGGTACACAGGATAACAAATCTCATCCGAAGTGCTTTCGAAAGTAAACAATATTGTTCAACGCTTTTTATAGACATATCACAGGCATTTGACAAGGTCTGGCACAGTGGTCTATTATCGAAAATTGTAAAGTTGCTACCGGTAAATGTGCACAAATTATTCAAGAATTACTTAAGCAATAGATCTTTTCATATAAGGTCAAAATCTATTTTATCCTTCACGAAACAAATTTCTGCTGGTGTACCACAGGGTAGCATTGTTGGGCCGTTCCTTTACATTTTGTTTACCGCTGATATGCCCACTAGTCCACTAACTCACACATCTACATTTGCTGATGATACTGCTTTTGTAAGCATTCACAAAGATCCAAAAGTTGCATCTGAACAACTTCAAGCACACATAAAAGTGTTGGAGATATGGCTCAAAAAATGGAAGATAAAAGTAAATGCTTCAAATTGCGTCCACATTACTTTTACCATGAGAAGAGAAAATTGTCCTCCGGTTTCAATTGATGGCATAAGAATTCTTGAGCAAAATAATGTGAGGTATCTCGGAATTCATCTTGATAGACTTTGACTTACCACATAGCGGCAAAAATAACACAAATAAAGCTGAAATCTGCTCAACTTTACTGGCTTATCGGACCAAGATCCTCATTAAAATTTGACCTCAAGGTCCTTCTATATAAGGCTGTTGTAAAGCCCATATGGTTATACGGTATACAACTATGGGGAACTACTTCGTCATCAAACATCGAAAATCTACAAAGACGGCAGTCAAAACGCCTGCGAATAATAACGTGTGCCCCGTGGTACATCAGGAATAATAATACTCACAGAGATCTCAGCATTCCCACTATTCGTGAGGAAACTAGGAAAGTTATCACAAACTATAAATCAAAAGTTACAACTCATCCAAATCAGTTTGCAAGAGACTTGCTCATATTTGAGGGCCATAAATGTCTTAAAAGAAGGGGAACTTTTGAACTCATCAGATGAAGACAACACCCGTGGGAACTTAATGTTGTAGCTGCAGTGGCAACGAAGACTTTTTATTCTTAGGCTAAGATTTGAATACTCATTGTAAATTTCGTAATAATGTGAAAGATTCAATGATTAAGGAAGATTAAAAAAAAGAAAAAAAAGCAAAAGGTGTGTGTGTTGAAAAAATATAGTAACGGGTGCTCAAAGTTGAGATTAGGAAGTAATTTGGCTTAAAACAAAGACTTTTTTGACAACTTCAGTTTTATTGATACCAATGCAAATCAAAAATACGGTATTAAGAAGTATGTCGTTGGATAAATGTCGCGTGCTAGAAGACCAGTAGATGTCCCCTCTTCTCACAAAATTTTGAAGCATTTATCGCAACAAAGTTTCACTTATATTGTCAATGCAACGCAGAATTTCATCTTTTAGAGCGTCAGTTTTTATCAGTTGTTCGCGTAAACCTTGCCTTTCAAATGGTCCAAAAAAAATAATTCAGCGGCATTTAATCACAATAACAAGGCGCCCAAGAAATTTCTCATGCTATTAATAAATGTTTGAGTGACTGTAGTCCCATCTTGCTGAAACCAAAGGTCCCTGATGTCAACATTAGCGAGAGAATACACGATAACGGCGTTTCTTTGCTCCCTTTCGATGCTGCCGTGCAACCACAAACCAAATCATACGGCCACTTTATTTGGATGTAGTGGTTCTTCAAACACTGTTTGTAGATTTTGTGAGCCTTAGATGTAACATTTTTTTGTTTAAATAACCGCCTATTTGAAAATAAGCCAAATCATTAAAGACAATTTTGTTGAAAAAGGTGTTGTTTGCGTACAATTTTTTAAACAGCTAATTAACAAACTTTCGAAGCAAAAAATGGTTGGTCGGCTTTATATCTTGAACGAATTCAGCTTTAAAAGCGTCAAAATTAAGTTCTTTATGGAAATTGTTCCACAGGGGGTTCTACTGATGCCCAAGTGTTGCGAACCTAGATGAGTTGATGTTTTAAACTTATTTTCAACACGTTGTTGTACAACCGCTATGTGTACATCACTACCGATACTACGAGCTTATTGTTTTGTGCTGTTGTCAGCAACAGTACTGAGAGTCTTGAATTCAGCGATTAAACTACGCACAGCGTTGTTAGAGAGACCGCCTAGAGCTTCGTAAATTTTACGAAGTGATGCATTAATATTTGTTACGTTTATATCTTTTATAAACGTTTTACTGTTGCTGAGTTCTTTATTGCAACATAAATAACATCAGATTTTAAAGTTTTCAAATTAATTACAAGTTTATTTACTTTAACTACACACAAAGTTGGCACTACAGAACAATTACCTACAGATGCAAGTCTTTACTTTACTTATATGTTTCCACTAGAAGTCTATAAAAATTAAGAATCTTCTACTACCTTTGTATCACATTTTGTTGTTGTTATGTTATTCATTCAATATATAGGCGCCTGTTGGTCTGTGTTTTTTTATGTTGATAAAGTTTTTTCCTGGAATTTATTTTAAGATAGTTGTTGTTGTCTTGTGTGCATACGTTTTCTTAGAAAACGACGCAGTTAGTAAACAGCATACCCAGCTGTTTACTTTATTACTTAATTATTTTTTTTTTTTTAATTAAGCAAAACGCATCAGTAAAGATATTTATTTTTAAAACTAAAAATTTAATGAATACATATATTGACTTTTTGAAGAAGAAGTTCGTTTTATAATTGTGGCAACACCAATTGCGTGATAGTTTTAATTTTAACATTTAAGTTTTTGACGTATTCGTAAAAGATGCATTGTCAATTGTTGCAGTGAATTTAATTTCGCGCGAAAATCGCATTAAAATAATTAAAATCCACTATACAAATGGTAGTCCTGTTAAAGTCACATTTCGTAAAATTCGTGATATTTTCGGACAACACAATCGTCCTTCTGCGACTGCTATTAAAAATTTGATCGTTAAATTTGAGTCGACAGGCTCGACATAAAATATGCGAACAGCAGCACATGTTCGACTAGGTCGTTGAACTGAAAACATCGCAGCCGTGAGCCACAGTGTTGAGGCACATCCATATTTGTCAATTCTTTGAGGTTTTCAATAACTGGTACAGGAATTGAAGCCCACCGACCATTCACATTGCCGTAGATGCGATCAATTCATTTAGGAACAGGCGGGTGATTTTTCCGAAAAAATATTTTTTTTTAGACGAAGCCCATTTTCACTTGCCAGGGTATTTCGTGATAAGATTTACATCTGCGCCTGGCCGAAAGCCTCAGCCTCAGTGGTGGTCAAACCACTGGAAATGAAAAGCAACAACCATCATGCCCTAGGAAGCCGAGGACTAATTCTACCAACAGGTCATTCCTAGTTAAAATTTCAGCGGTTCCGAAGCAGGGTCGCAAACCACTGCTCCTTGCTGAAGAGTTGGAGATTATCCAACTCCTGGTCCAGAACACATGACTAGCATGGTCACTGGATCCGGACCATTCACCCGTTGGTGTTACTAAAGGTGAGATGAACCTGGCCCCCTAATCAAATTCATGAGGCGCCGCGAAACACACAGCCACCAAAATACTTCCGAAGGGCCAACTTCACTTAGCAGTCAGAGAAACAGCTAAAAGGCTAAGGAGACAATTAGCGGAAGTCTGGGGCTTTCTGATTCCCCTGGAGCTTCCAGTTGACACCCTGCTTGCCAGAGGACTGGGTTCCCTTATACCCCCGAAAAGCACAAGTCTAGATGGTTGAGTAATCCATAAATACTGATAAATGCGCCCCCGTGGGAGGGGGGGGCTTGCCAGGGTTTGTCAACCAGCAAAATTTCCGCATTTGGGCTTCTAAAAACCCTAGAGCGATTATTGAAAAGCCCTTGCGTGACATTGTATGGCACGCTATGTGGTCTAGATAGATGATTGGGCTTTTTTTCGAAGATGAGGCTGGAAATGCGGTAACGGTCAATGGATCACACTATCGCGAAATGCTAACAACTCAATTTTGATCTATTATTGACGACATGTGGTTTCAACACATGTCTCACAGCCAATGAAGCGATCAATTTATTGGAAATTAAATATCTCTAACGCATAGTTTCACGACAATCAGCAGTTAAGTGCCCAGCCAGGTAGTGTGATTTAGTACCACTGTATTATTTTTTGTGGGGCTATGTTAAGGACAGAGTCTTTAGAAGCCAATCGGATCGATTTGAGCTTTATAAGTCAAAATCCGCAATGTGATTAATGAAAAAGTATCGCCATTTTGGCAAAAAGTGATTAGAAACTATGATAAAAGAATTGAGATCTGTTGCCAGATATCCCTTTTCATTCATAATTGCCAAACTTTTCTCTTCGTAATACAATAAAAATTTAAATCATCTTATTCCAAATTTTTTGCTTTATTTTGCTTTAGAAAACGAACTTCTTGTTGAAAGAAGCCATTTGGTAAAAAAAGCTAGGAAAATAATTGACAGCACTGGCTTTAATAAAAATATGTTCAAAGTTAAGAGAAAAATAGAATATTGAATATTGAATTAAGAAATTTAAATATTTTACAGCAGTTAAAAAAAATTTTTCATTGCAGTAAAAAAAAATGTGGGCAAAGAACGCAGAATGAATACAAAATGAAGGAAAAGAGCTCTGTTTCAAGTATCTCTCAAAGTGTAAGTGATTCGTTAAATAAATAATGATGTTGTAAGTAGTGAATTGTTTTCATATTTGAGATGCCATAACCAGTATAACCACAAATAGAAGTTTTACATCTTAAATTTTTTAAAAATGCATCCAGACATTGCAAATGCGACCAAAATTAAAATGAGTCCATTTTTTAAAAAATCGAAACATAGATCGATCCTACCTAGGGGTAAGGATGGATAAAGGTAGAGCTGCCATTATTGTACGAATCAACTGATTTAAATGAAACTTTAAATATATTTATCTAGATAGCTAATCTAATCTAATCTAATCTAATTTTAGATAGCTAATCTAGACATATGCAAAATTCACTTGTTTAATATAATATTTAAAAAACTTTTAACTGATTTGTATAAAAATGTTTACGTTCGGCTTCTTGAACTTAATACACAGAATTGTTATTATTATTTTGTTCGGTATTTTATTGATTTTTGTATTATAATTACGTCTTTTATGCAAAATATGAATGAAAATTTTTAAAAGCATTTTTTCTTCTATCAATGTTCTTTAATTTTTGTTAGTTTCAGTTGGCACTAATAATAATTTATTTTTAATATGAGAATTTGAATATTTCATAAACTGGTCTGATGTTTAGAACAGAAGCAAATCATGCCTGTAATTTAAAGACATTATGTTATTTCTAATCCCTCAATTTTTAGAGCAGACTTGATTTCTGTTATTTAAAATTAATTTTCTATTTTCTTTGATTTTAATCACATAATGACACAGCAAATGAAGAAAGGAAATATGGAAACAATTTTAATGGACGAGAGTTTGAATTTATAAACCAAAATCCCAGAGTACGAAAGTAAATACGTGGATGTTCAAGCTTAATTTTATTGAGCCTCTGTATTTATTAATAATAATAAAGAAAAGCAATTAATTCATTCAATCGTAGCTTGTATCATGGTCAAAGTTTACATTTTTCTGTTAAATTTTTTTAAGACTTGTATAAAAATTATATAATTCAGTACTTAAATTATCAATTGGAGTCTTATTATGGCGTATAAAGTTATTTGACACCGGGACATTATTTCGTCACAACCCCAGGTATCACCGAAACTATTATAGGAATTTACTGCATTTGGTTCAGCTAATATTTCTCTTTCAGGATTCATAAGCACTCTTTAGAAACAATTTACAGTTTTCAAGCAAAGTTCACTTTTTAATTTGGACATGATATGACTTTGAGATTGTAATTATTATTTATATCTACAGACAGAGCAAATGCCTAGGACACTACACAAATATTTACTATTCAAGCTATTCATTATGAAACGACAGCAATTGTATCGGCAAAATAATTATGTAAAAAAGAAGTTTAATTTTTAATAATTTAGGTTTAGTTTTTAATGATTTCAATTTTCTTTGAATTTGTTTATGATAATTGTATTTATGGATTTGTTCTATATGACCAGTACCAAAATGGCCAAATGGATATGACTTCTTGGCAGCAACACATTTCCTTTTTAATACTATTAAGTGATAAGAGAATGTCATGAAATGTTTATTTAAAAAAAAATCAAGCATAAGTGGTGAAAGTTAATTTAAAGAATTATAAATTTTAAATTTCTATTACTTAAATATAGTTTCCAAATTATTAAATATTACCATAACTACTGTAATAATTTGTAATTAAAACTTCATTATTTTTTGTTTTTGCATTTCTGGAAAAAGTAAAAACTAATTTATTTTTAACTCACTGATTGCAAGGAATATTTTAAGCACATTCTTAAGTCTTAAATATGAATGAGAATATTATAAAATTTTTCAAAAAACTATACCAACTCAGAGGTAAAAGTTATTTGTACAAATTAACCTAAAAATCATATCCTTTGCATCGACGATTAACTGCCATCGTATTAAATTTGTAACTCAACCAAATTGACAATAATGAACCTTCAAGGTAGACAAATAATAAAACGCTTGATGTCGCAATAGCTAAAAACGTTTTGATAATAATGAGGATGCCGTGATTGGATTCAGCATTTAAAATGGAAGTTGTCCTTAAAATTTATTTTAATAAGATGTGTTAAAATTTACATTCCTTAGTACCCTTCCAGTTTTGTTTTACAATTTTTTGGTTCAAAACCTTCATCGTTGTTTTCTGGATGATAATTAAAACTAAAAACATTTTACAACATCATAAAACACTTAGGGTTCATTTTGATTTTAATGTAATTGTTTTGCTGTTACTAATCTATTACTGTTGTTGTTGTTGCTTTATTGTTATTAAGTGGAGTTGAATACGCTGCACAGTGATTCAAAAATGAAACAATGTTTTCTGTTCCACCTTTTGACAAAACAACAATAAATTCATTGATTAATTGATAAATTGATTCATTTAATTTTAAGATTCTACTCGATAGGTACAATTTAAGCACAAGAGGACACGTTGTCTTCAGTAGATTTATATTATTGAATACTTTTTTTTTCGGACCAGCCCTCAGGGGATGATCCCTACACAAGCAATGCATTGTGCCAGAACTAGGAAATTAGGTTACGGAAAGGAGGAACGAGGGAGTAGTGTCTTTGGACATTCGATTTGAACTTTTCCATATTGGAAGTGACAGGAAAGATCTCCGGAGGGTTTTTATTCCACATACGGGCTGTTCTGCTGAAAAACGAATTTTCCCTTTAGTGCGATTCACTCGCCAATCAATCACAAATGGATGCCCTCTCAACGAAAATCGAGGTTAACGCAAAAACGTGCGGATATCGGGAACAAGTTCCCTAATTTCATTAGAGCACTTACCATTATGGTAAAGGTAGAATAGTGAAATGCAACCCAAATTTCGTCGATGCTCTAGAAAATCAATAAACTTTAGAGCGCCGGGCTATACATGAGAGTTGCATTCCATTTTCGGACAGATGTAGGTGGTAAAGATATTACGGAGATCGGATGGATTGGAGTATCTTTTAGACCGTTTTAGAAGGCCGAGGCACTTGAAAGCTTCTTTAGAAACCTGAAAAATGTGTTTAGTCCATCGAACAACAAATTGAATTTTCATGCCAAGAACATCAAGAACATTCATGGCTATATCACCCATAGTAACAGTTGCAGCACCATTACCGAATGAAGATCTATGCGTAAGCATGCAACCGTAAGACGCAATTACGGCATTTAAATCGACTCTATTCACACGATCCCATTCCAAGATTGTCGCGAGATCGTGATTAAGCGTATCATTAATGTTTTGCCTTTTGGAACTAACCTCCAACTGGCCTGGTATTCATTATCAAATGAATACGTATGACAAATGTTGCTGTCATCTGAAGAAGAATATATAGGGTTAAAATTCGACAAAGAAGGTAATTTTTGAAAAATAAGAAATAGGACAGGAGAAAGAATTGAATACTGTGATCAAAGATCTACTGCATCCTCTGTTGGCCCCAATAAATCTTTAGACTTTGTTCTGTAGACTAGTCATAATATTCATAAAACCTACTGGGGCATAGACGTAATGTCGAAAATATTTAGTTAAGATCCAATCCATATACGGATTAATGTATCGTGCACCATGTCTAAGAGGGAATTTGGTATTTAATGGAATAGTTCGTTTGTAACATGAACTTCCATTAAACTGAACCTCAACTACCAGCGCTCCTTCTACTCTTCTATTCGAAACGTAGTTTCTTCTGGCGCAATTAATTAACTAGATAAAAAATACGATTTTTATTTAATTAAGCAATTTTAGGTTTTGGTGCCTTGACTCTCTCTCTCTTATTTCATTCGGAAAACTAAGGCCGATACTGGGTGAACTTTTTTGAATACCGTGAATACTACATCTTTTTATTGCCAACTAATACAAACGCTACCTGCGGACCTTGGCGCAATTATTAGTAAAGTCTACATTTCATTTGTCTGTATTTAATGTTTTAGTCCTGTATTTAGGTGGAAAATTTAAAGAGACAAAGACACTGTGCAATGATTTTTAATGTTTTGCATATAAAATGTAAGAATGTGTGCGTGCTATGTAGTCAGTGGAGGAGAGAATCTAGTATTTGTAAAATTTTGATTGTAAATGATGTTGTCGTAGTTGTTGGCAGAATGTGAACAGATAACTAAGTGGTTGTTGTTGTTGTTATAAAGTATTTTTATTTGTTAATCCGCCATTGTTTGTATTATTTGTTTTACTATAGAAACACAAATGCAAAAACACTGAATAAACTAACGTTCAAGCATCAATTGTGTCTCTGTGTTAAAAAATCAACATAAGTTGTTGTAAATTTTTCCTACAGTTTTTGTCTACATACTTCGTTTTTTCGTCCTTGTGCAATAGGTTTTATCAGAGTACATCAACAAAAACAAAAATAACAACATCAACCACAGTAGCATGCAACATCCTTTTTGCTGCCATACATTTATAGTCCTCCACACATATACTAACACATAATAATGTGTATCGAACAAAGGTAGGAATTATTCTAACTGCAGCACAAAAATACACTTTGGAATGTTTAGTGCAAATTTTATTTATTTTTAGTTTAAATTAATTGTGAGTGTCATTGTATTTGACTTAACAACAACAGCATAAACAACATCAGCCAACAACTACAGAAATTTTATGTTGTTGGTACATCAACACGACAAAGTCATAGAATCAGGAATTTAATTTAATTTGTACTCAAGTTGAGTTAAAATTCACTTTTGTTTTATTTCATGTTTTATTAACGATTCCTAAACACATTTGCTAACACAACAAATACACACATACATAAATTTACTGCCGCACACGTATTGAGGCAAATACTTACATAAATCGTCATGAATTTTGTTGGCGGTAAACTTCTGAAGAAATATTTGCTGCAACAGAAGTTTCAACGACTTACAGTAAATGTTTCTTTACCGGGACAATATCTCGCATTTGACCAAAATAAGATTATGTTGAATATAAGAAGAGAATTTCGTTCATTACTACACAATTTTTTTGTTGAATCAAAGGAATTTAATTTATGTTTTATCCTATAACCATATTCTCTACGATCCTGCAGGTTTCTTTATGATAAAAAGGCAAATATTTTCGCATTTTGAGGCAGTAAGAAAACAAAAGTAAACTTTACATCCCCATAATGTTACTATAATTTTGACGTATTAATAATGTTTACCTTCGTTTCTAATCCCTAAGGAGAATCGATCATCCATTTTTGGCTGAAATGCTTGAGAGATTTATGTTATTAGTGACGTGACATTGGGGTACCTATGAAAAGTGCTCTGTATTCCATAAAAAATAAGTAGATGAAAAAAGAAACCACAAGATGTCTATGGTTGTCTTTCTATTATCGTAATAATGTCACACCATTAGAGTCTTCAGTCTATACGACTGAGTAATTTCGGAAATGGTAACGTAACTTTAGCTTCCAGAGCCTTGGCATATAACAACTAGACGTTGTTCACATTGCATGCTTTATACCATTATACCATTCGTGGTGACAACAGAACTAGGAAAAGAAAACTTTTTAAACATTACTCATAAGTTGCAACATAATTTATTAAAAAATGCTTTCTTAAAAGGAGGCAGTGTTATGGTCAAACTTAAATGATAATTAGAAGAGCTTGGAAGGAAAGCGCTATATGTAGAGTACCTAAAAGTTAGTATCATGAGCCTTACAAGCATGAAAAGTAAGAATAATCAATTCAAAACATCGGGTACGAGCTATACAAATAGAAGTAATATAGTTTATCAGCTTTAAGACGATTATGCATATCCAGTTCTACTCCTGCATTGTTTTTATTATACTACGACATTCTTCGATCGATTTTGGTTCGCGGTATAGACAAACAAAGCACGTGAACGTGATACATATAATTGACCGTGCGAAAAACAGGGATCATTGCAAAAGCAACACGTATGGGGAACTAAAGCCGTTTAAAATCAAACGGCAAATTTGGAGGAATCATAGGAATATGTGGCATCAGCACACCCTCGCCCTTATATTTTCCTTTTAAAATTTTTGCTTCAATCACATTTTTCATGACTTTTTTGACTATTAAATGTGTCCCATTGCAAAGTCGTGGCTGAGAGATATTTCTAAGCAAAATAATTGGTACACCAAGTTTTACTTGTAGGCGGTGGGGCGGCAGTCCAAAATTTTAAAATTCAACTGGATAATTTACAACATCGTCTTGATTGCTAACAGAGTCAACCGATTTGTAGGTAAAAATTTAGCTCTTCCTCAAGCAATCATGGTTTCTAAAATTTTTACAATACTGGGGAATACGTTTGTGACCAATTCTTGTTTGATTGTGCAAAGTGGCGAAAATTATCTGGAAGCGTAATCATTTTTATGGTGGGGTCAATTGAAGTTGCGCCATTCCCAATATCTAACAATTGCTTTGAATAACGTTCGGCTGATGGATAATTTTGCAATTGAACACGCAAATTACACACACACACATACACACAAAAAATGCAACAGAATATTGGAAGAAAAATTCTCTATTTGTTTGCACATACACTTGCTATGAACATGGGCATATTTCTGCTTGTATTGCCGTCGCATTTTGTGCAAGCAACCACACACACATAAAATTTGATACAAAACATTGAGTCGAAGTATGCAATGGAAAAAAAATTTGATTTTTCGGAAAAATTTGTCTTGTTTCAAGCACAGTGCGTAGAGGCACTATTGCGCATCTCGTCAAACACTGGCAATCAACAGACATCTATTTTGGGCTTAATTTTTATATACATAGATGACATCCATTAAATATATCGACCGCATATCTTTAATTCTTAAAAATAATTTCTCGTTGGCAGAAGCAAACAGCTAACTTTGCGAGCCTTTTTTTAACCAGCGACGAGTCCAAAATACTACTACGGGAAACAATTTCTCCGGCTTATCACTAAATACAACGCCGCACACTGGGGATTTGGCGGTAAGAAGTCAAATTGTCAACATACTATTCATGCAATATGCAATGACTTTTTGATATTTTAGACTAAATGGTGCAATCAAATCAAAAAAAATTACTCCCATCTGACTGTTAGTTTTTTTATAGCGGTCTCAAGCTCAGTACTTGTATGTACTTAATTGAAACCTAAGAATTTCAAAACGAGTATTATTTTATTATGTGAGCTAACGTTTTTCTTTTTATTTTCTATTTAAAGTAGAATATTTCAGTATACTAAAATTGAAAAAAATAAACTCTGCAGAGACTTAAGTTTTTTTGTTTGCTTATTTTTATGAACATATAAAAAAAAAACCCCTTTTTTCTCCAAACATTTGGACCTCCAATTTTAGCTTTACTTTCCTGCAGTTGGAAATCATCGCTAATATATTGCCTGATATCTCTTTTTACATTTTTAATCAATTTCAAGTGCCACCAGGTGCCACCTATTAATTTGTTGCATTACACAGTACAACATTTTTCAGCTGATTGGTTCGCAACTCAATTCTGATAAGGCCTTTTGTTTAACATAACTCAAGAACGACTAGTCGGATTTTACTTAAACAAATTTAGAAAAATCAAGAATTATAAGTACTTTCATCTGTTTATATAACGTTTTGCTTTATAAGCAACAGTTTCGAAGTTATAAATAAATGTATGAAGAAAAAAACATATTTTTTGCCTAAAAAGTTAAGTTTTTTTTTAATTCATAAAAAATCTAAAACGGTAAAAAAAGTGTCAATTCCTATTACTTTCATGTAAAGTCGTATAACCTATGAAAAAAATGAGATACATCTCATGAAAATCGATGAACGCGTTTCGCTTTTATGAACAAATAATTAAAGGTATGAATTTAAAAAATTTGCTCGAGATATGCACAAATTTCTGACTCTCGTTTATATACGACATCAGTTGTACCACTTAAATTATCATTAAGTGATGACATAAATATATTAGTATGGAACAACAATTAACCTTCTTCCATACAGCATTGTAGAACACTACAGTTTGCATACGTTAAAGAGACACCTCAAGTTATACGAGAAGAAAAGAGAAGAGTCGATGACGAGATATCTCAACTAAAAGAATTTGTGTTAACAGTAAATAATCGTAACTTTGAAATAAAACAAGACAGCACAATCACTGACAGAAACACCAGCTGCATCTTCTTGTCTCATTTGTGGAGCCACAACATCCAAGATGAATAAAATCGAAATAGTTCAAGCTATTCCCATAAATGAACAAGCAATGTGGTATGTTGCCTCTTCGTGCGCGTATTAAGCTGATGGAGTGTCTTTTGCATGTGGCTTATAATATTGAATTTAAACATGGGACAGTCCACTCAAAAGAAGCCCAAAAATGTTTGAAAAAGCGTAAACTTATAGAGAAAATTGAAATACAGGTTATCAACCTGTCAAGTAAGGCTCTGGTACAACAAATTCAGGAAATACGTCATGAAGATTCTTTACGAATCTTGCGTTGATTTCCGAAATCAGGGGTCTAGATGAAAACATAATCAAGAGGTTTTCAATAATTCTCGAAGCTATAACAATTGCCGAGGTAGTAGATCCAAAACAATTCGATGATTTTTGTTTGGAGACGGCAAAAGAGTTTGTTGCACTGTTCGAGTGGTACAATATCCCCCACCTACACTTCACAAAATGCTGACTAATGGCAAGGATATAATTGAAAAGTGTATTTTTCCTGTAGGCCTACTATCCGAAGAGGCTCAGGAATGTCGTAACAAAGCCTATAAAAAATATCGCTTTAGACACTCCAGAAAATGCAGTCGAACAAAGAAGATATTACGCACCGAATGATGGCAACATCAGATCCCATGGTTTTACATTTGACGCCTTCATTTAGCCAGAAAAAGCATAGTGGTATACGCAACGAAGTTAAGGATCTTTTAGAATAATAAATTAAAAATAGATTTAAAATAAATAATAAATTAAAAAAAATCATTTAAATTTTTTGTTAGTTATAGCTTTTTACATTGCAGGTAACGATCGACATTTCTCTAACTTTCTTTATTTTGATTACTTTTGTGTATTACTATATAAGTAAAACTAAATTGGTGATAAAATCGCTACATTTTTGGACAAATATATTTTTTTCCTCACCTCCATACAAAAATCTCCAGTATGCGCCGCTTCAATTGATCATTTTCACGTTACTTCTTGTTTGTCTTCGGTTGATATTTATGGCCTCTAATTCTCATTATAAAATTCCGGTTTATTCTTATAATTTTCTTAAAATAAAGACCTTATGGGTTAGATTACATGCAAATCTACTGCCCTTGATTCGTAGTGTAATGTGATTCAGTATCGAATACAAGCGCGTGTCTTGTGATATTTCTTAAGAATACTTCAAACCATTGCCTTCAAATTAATTGATCCATTATGTATTTAGTTATCAAACTCCCATTTTCTAGTGTTGCGGAATTCAACCATTTTATGGATCTAGAACAGTGGTTGTAGCTACTATTTTCTAATCAACTGCATGTGCTATATTTCTATTACACTAAATGACAGTTGAAAGATAGCATTTCCCTTTTTATTAATTTATTCAATTTCTCACTTCGAGAATTATTTACCTTGAACTTCTTTACGGATAGTTCCCTTCCAAAGCTATGTCGCCGCTTTTACATCAACTCCTACTTTTAGGTTTCCATCCTTTATAACAGCTTTTCGCGAACTACACTCAGTTTTACTTAAAAGTCAACACTAACTCTTGGGCACCGTATGATGGTTTTCCTATTCGATTTTCTACTCTTACTGAAACCCGTCTTTGTGGTGAATTCAATAATTTACTCCATCCTACCTCGACGAGAAAACAATATATAGCTACGCAGTGCTTAAACTACGCAATTAAGTTTTCCTTTAAATTGGAGATCAACAGGTGTCCAGAGCCCACATACTAGTGATGATTTTGCCTCACTGGATATAACCTTTTTTTTGTAAAGAGTCTACCTTTTCGGCTGGCAACAAATCAATCTAATTATATTATATCGCAAATGGCCTTTTTGGATTTTGAACACGAGAGAATATGCGGTCAGCAAGTGTTCATTCAAGTTAAGTTCAAATTCACTCAAATTAAGCAGAAATGTATCATAAGTAAAAATTTTTTATACGAAGCTCAGAAATAAACTCTTTCGCGAGTTTCGATATATATAAGACGACTTCAAACAGCTTCTAGCTATTTTATAAACTAGCAAAGCATACTTCTCTTTCCAATGATTCTCTAGGTCGTTTGCAAGCTTATGTGGGATAGAATCTAATTTTGAATAATTCAAGAGCAATTTTCAAAACAACGCGGCTTAGACTGCATACTCTAGACAACTTCAGCAACAACTTTTTCAAGTCATTTTTAGCAATTTTCTAGAATAGCCAGTTATTGGAACACACACTTTTTTTAGCAAACGTTGTTTTTATGTTCTCCACATGTAAACGACAAGTCGAACATAAATGTAAAAAAAAAACAAATATTTACTTCAATTTGTGTTAAATAAAATCGTACAAGAGTAATAATGTACATACAACATAAAGATGATGAAAGTTGTGAAAAAGTTCAAAAACAAATTCCAGCATGGTTTATAATTTCAGGGGAGCCCTTTGGGTGTTGAGAAGTAAATTTATTAACAGGTGCATTCAATACAAATACGCATTAAAATTCCAATGTTGTATGAATTTTATTCTTTTCTTTCGATAAATTATATTTTATATTAGAACAATAATAATAAAAATCATTTGACAACTATAAATTTGGATTGTCTACCTATAACCACACCAGTACTCATCATTAAGTCTATAAAGTTATTCTAATAACAAACAGTCTAGTGTGATAAAATGTTTTCAACCATGAAATATGGATGGCAGAAGTTTGAATAATTATTTGGTTGCTTGGGCTGAAAGACTGAAAATTAACTCACAGCTTCATCTACAAGTTAAATTTTATTATTAAGTTTAATTATTGTTTTGCTTGTTGGTTTTTGGAAGATTAACTGAAGTCCTACAATAAAAATTTATTAAATGAAAGTTATAACAACAAAAATAAAACTATAACAATACTTGATAAGCACGGCGCTCTCCCAACAATTGTTATTTATGTCGATTAGACTAGGCTGGGCTTTTGGAAATGAATACTTGCTTGCTAATGCCGCAAGTATAAATTAATGTATAGTAGAGTTTTTCGAAAAATTACTTTTTTCGCTTGTACAGCAATAGCAACTAAACCGACTTTAATAAAATAAAGACAGATAAAGACTCGACAATATCCTCAATACAGGTAAAGGTGAAAAAAATAAATAAAATCGGTTGCATAAATACAAACGAAAAAGTTTTGCTTATTATTGTGGAAGACATAGAATCAATTGATACTCTGAGTATGTAAATATATGTATTTTTAGAATACGATGTATATAGAATACAAGTATAAAGCTTTAACAGGCTTTATACGTGTTTTTTTCTTTAAAAAGCTAAAGGGTCCGCCAAAAACTTTTTTTTTTGTTTTAAATGTTATAAACAAAACTACTGAATATTTTCCCAAATTTCTTATTTATTTGAAAGTACAATCTTTCTGGATAAAAATGGAAAATATTTTCATTCAAATGGCTGCCTTGTCTGGCCATGCAGTAGCCTACATGATCTGTTCAATTTTTAAGCACAATATAGATTGTGTGCAGCTGTATTTCACTAATGGCTTTACGAATATTGTCCTCTAAAGCGTCAATTGTCTCTGGTCTGTCCGCGTAACACTTATCTTTGACGGCACCCCACAAATAATAGTTCAACGGTGTCAAATCGCAGCTCTGAGGTGGCCAAACGACATCAGCTATGCGGCTGATAACGCAAAACATCGCAAAACATCGAGTGTAGCTTCGGCTGTGTGGCACGTAGCGCCGTCCTGTTGAAACCAAATGTTGTCAATATCCTCCTCTTCAATTTTTGTAAATAAAACCTCATTCAACATGGCCCGACATCGATCGCCATTGACTGTAACGGCCACTCCTTGCTCATTTTCCAAGAAAAATGGCCCAATTATGCCTCAGGACCAAAATCCGCACCAAACAGTGACTCGTTTTGGGTGCGTCAGCTTTTCAATATATGCGTGCGGGTTTTCTGTGCCTCAAATAATACAATTTTGTTTGTTTACATACCCGCCAAAATCAAAATGAGCTTCATCTGAAAAGATGATTTTTTTGCAAAGTCGATCGCAGGCTGACTTAGCGAAGCGAAAATGCATTGGATGGTCACTTGGCTTCAACCCCTGAACCAGTTGGTCTTTGTGCGGCGTCATACTAAGGTCTTTATGCAAAATTCGTCTCAATTATGTCTCTGAAATGTTCAATTATTGAGAACAACGGTGAATTGATATTGGTGGCGCTTCACGCACACTTTCTGCACCAGCAGCAATATTCTTGGGTGTACACAATGTTTTTGGCTTTTCACGCTTTGATTTATCGATGAGGATGCCAGTTTCTTTCACTTTTTTCACAAGATAACGAACATACATAGCTGACGGTGCTTGTCTTCTTCCAAAATCCAAACGCAATTTTCGCACACATTCTGCAACATTACCATGAAATTCAAAGTAATGTTGCAATATTTTCCAGCGTTACTCAAGCATATACCCAACCATATTCGTTCAGGATAAAACTAGTTATCTGTCAAATCAAACATAAGCTATGTGATCATTCACGAAATTAGCACTAGCTGAAAAAAAACGTTAGATGGCGGACCCTTTACGAGCTCAGCAACTTGGGCCTCTTGCATTGTTGCGTTATGATGTACTATCAGGGTCCACTTTGCAATTTGTTTTAATTTTTCATATTGCTTTTTTCATAATCTACAGTACCCGTTGAAACGGAATAAATGGCAGATAAAACTGATAACCAACTACTGCTGTGCTTGTGTATTGCAGTATGACATCAGTTTAATATTCGTTTGGTCAACTTAATTAATAATTACGGTATAATATTTTAAAGAGTTATTGAATATTTTATACTATTCGAGCATTACATCAATAATAAACAATATCGTTACTTTAACTAAGATCATATGAGAACAATTAGCTTATTATATACATAGAAATGCCATTTTATTTTATTTATTTATATTTATTTATTTATTTACCTTAGTCTATAATTCAATATCCATACGGACTATAATATTTAAGCCATTTTTACAACATTAATTATTCAAAAAGAGAGCAATATTTTTCTTAACAGTATATATGTTATGATAATAGTTAATAAATCTATAATATTTATTAAATTCAGAAAAAATCTTTAATAACGGATAGCGGGATAAAATTACGAGCAGGACGTGATGGCACATTGAACCAGATATTACTTTTTAAAAATTGACAATACACATTTCCTTTAATAAGATTAAGGACGAAACTAACATTTATCATTGTTCTACAATCTTTAAGTCGGAAGTTTGATTAAAGCAAGTCTATTATTATAAAATGGTAGATTTTGCATATTCTAATGCGTAGTATTAATATGGATATTTTGGTCTGAGTCCCAAACTATAGAGTTATAATCCAAAATAGGTCTAACTAAAAATGTATACAATTGCTTCGTTAGTTAAGGATAAATAAACTCTTCAGCCCAGTGTTTTACAAGTCTAAGGATAGATCGGACTTTATTTACTCTAAATGAAATGTTGATTCAGTTTAGGATCAAGTAAGATACCTAGATCAGAAATTGTTTCAACTTTGTTCAATATTCCACAATCAAATGTGTTCTTCGAAAGAAACACATACTGCTGCACTTTTTATAATTCAGCTGCGTAAGATTAATTTTGCACCAAGCACTAATCGTATCTAAATCATATCTTCTAGGCATCATCGGATAATTGAAAACTTTATCACTGTTGGTAGATCATTGATGAACAAAGAAAATGACAATGGTCCGAGATAGCTGTATTGTGGTACACCGGATTTAACATATATCGGCTTAGATATCAGATTCTTTAAGGAAACTTTCTGTATTTTGTTCAAAAAATAAGAGAAAATCCATCTTAAAGAGTCAAGTGTGAATCCCATGCGATTAAGCTTGTGTAATAGAAGCTTATAATTGACCTTGTCATAACATCATATCTTTTTAACAAATCTACGAGTACTGACAGTTGTAAAATTTAAGAGATTTGTAATTGTTGAGCAACCTTTTCGAAAACCATGTTAAGCAGGCAATACAATTAATGACACTTGATGACAAATTTGATCTGTAATAATTTTTTCAAAGAATTTAGGCAGAGTACTAAGCATAGCAATACCCCCATAATTTGCGATATTACTTTTACATCCAAATTTGAACAATGGAATTATAAACGAATCTTTCCAAAATGTGGGAAAATAACCATATTTGATAGATATATTAAAAATTTATGTTATAGGAGAAGT
The DNA here is from genome assembly GCA_030448955.1 of Trichopoda pennipes. Classification (NCBI taxonomy): domain Eukaryota; kingdom Metazoa; phylum Arthropoda; class Insecta; order Diptera; family Tachinidae; genus Trichopoda; species Trichopoda pennipes. The sequence continues at coordinate 11,029,198 of JASKUP010000042.1, forward strand.
TAAAGTAGCAGCACAATTTATGAGAAGAAAACTCGGGATGCCATCAGCACCGGATTTATATGACAATTTTAGTTTAGTTAAATAATTAAGTACAGATACTACATCCACAGGTGTAATAGATATATCCAAAATTGATGACTCAAAAAAAGGGAATAGAAAAGTTTCATCGTATTGTTTATCAGAATATGTCGTTGAAAAAAAATTAGGTTAAAGATTGTTTATAGCAAAATAGCAAAATTTAATAAATTAAATGGTGCTCGTGCAGAAGAGTATTTAGCAAAGTCAATAAAGGATCCAAATTTTTTTATAAATTTTTGTATCCCACGGTGATTCAAAACGTTTAAAATTAAGGATTTTAGAAATGCAATGATCCACATATGCATACATTTTCTTATAAAATATATCATTAATTTAACCAAGAAAATTCATATCATTTTGAAAAAATATATTATTCTAGTTAGTATTGAATAAGGACTATATTCATTTTCATTATAAGTAATAAAATAAATCAATAATGGACAGATCGGTTAGAGCATCTTAATAAAAAGGTTCACTGTTTCATTTTTGGGCACAACTTCATAGTGTTCTAAATGTTAATGTCTATAAAATATTGATTAGAATATGATCTTGCTTTGGCTGTAATCAGAAAAAAATTTTTAAAATTTGTTATATGAAATCAACAATAGTCTCTCTAATTATCTTATATGCATAGATATTAAAAGTCTTTTATTGAAATTTTTAACGTAGATAAATCTTTATATAGTGATATAAAGAGTCTACATATATATCTCCAAAAGTAGCACGAACGGAAAATTGAGAATTTCATACGGATGAGATAAGGGAAAAACCGCATAATTTTCAGGTCCCAGAAAAAGTATTCAACTGTCTTGGCTTTCTTAAACAGTGTAAGCGATCTTCAATCTATATGATTTCTTTACTATCTACGTCAATTTTATTAGAGCCAAACTCTATGTATGGATCGGTGCTTCAAAGGGTACGTTGGAGTTATTTGACTGCGTTCAGCAGAGAACAAATAAACTCATCGAAGGCAGTAGGGTATGCAGCTCTATAGATGCACTAAAGCAGTAATGAGCGAATTTTTTGGGTGGCGGGCCAATAAATTAAAAAAATTCTTGCGGCGGGCCATTAAATTACAAAAGTAAACATAGAGGGTCATTCATCAAAAAATTATGGGGTTGCTGTTCAATTAAAAGTTCGATTTAAGCTATATATTTACTAGTTATATTACTTAATATTTTAAAACACCATAAAAATTTCATAAGATACGGTTTAATATGATTTTAAGATTTTCCAGATGTATGGGAAGCATGGATCTGTTTCTGACTTGACATAACTTCCTCAAAATCTGGTTCCAGCTGGGAGGATGCGACTTTTAATAAATTAAATAGACTCTCGTCTGACAATCGGTTTCTTATTGGTTTTTTTCTGCATTTCATTACTGAAAACACCTGTTTACATAAATATGAGGAAGCAAACATTGCCATAATTTTCTGCGCATGATTAATTAGCTTTGGAAATTCATCTTTTGGTAAGGATTTATAGAAATTCAGCTTATCTGTATTTAAAAATAGCTGTTTTAAATTATTATTACATTGCAATTCTATAATATCCAATTGTAGATCAGATGGAACATTTTCAGGATTAACATTAAAAGGCATTGAAAAAATATGTAAACATGGTTGGATTTTTTTTAAGTCAGCAAATCTGGCCTCAAATTCTGAATACGGTTTTAATAAAGATTGTGAAAAGACTTTTAACTTCTCTTCACTCATAGGCATCAAAGAATTAAGTCTTGGAAAATGAGTCAAATCATTTTTTCCTAAACATTTAGAAAATATAAACAATTGAGTTTTAAAAGACCTCAAACTGCCCCAAGTTTCATCTATAAATTGATTTCTTCCCTGTAACTTCTTGTTCAGTTTATTATAGTGCTCGAGTAAATCCGTGAAAGAAGCAAACTCGATGCACCAATTCTTATCCTCAAATATTTCCCACTCATCCCAAATTTCAGTTTTGGTTTTTAGAAAAACTTTAATTTCTTCGAGAAGACTCCAAACTCTCGAGAAGGCATGCCGACAACTCAGCCACCTTTGTGTAATAAAGTACATCTGAAAATTTTGCATCAACTTCCGATAAAAACTCTTGAAATTGTCGATGTAACAAACTACGGGCTCGAATGGTATTAATTAATTTCTAATCAATATTAAGTACGTGCTTAATATCCAAGGCAGCCTTGCAAAAAATATCTTGGTGGATTATACAATGTAAAAAAATTGTGTCGCTTTCAGGATTCTGTCTTTTATAAACTCCTGCAAGCCCCGTATTTTTACCCACCATGTTAGGTGCTCCATCAGTTGTTAAATTAATTAATTTGGAAAAATTCATAAATTCATCATAAAGAATTTTTCCTGTCGTCTTTCTTTTCAAAGATCTCAAACAAGCAAGTTTTTCGGTTATTACAAAGTTTTCATCGACTCCTCTGATAAAAATCAGAAGTTGGGCTGTATCACTCCTGTCAACACTCTCGTCCATAGTGACTGAAAAATACTTAAACTTTTTAAGACGTCCATCGAGTTGATTGGTTAAATTAGAAGAAATCGCTTCAATTCTTTTTGTGACCGTTCCACGTGACAGCCCTATAGATTCGAAATCTTTTACCTTTTCTGGGGATAATACTTTTCCAATGCTAATTAACACATCCATTAACACATCTTCTTCAGAAAACGGTTTGTTTTTTTTGCTATTTTATAGGCAACAATGTGACCAGCTGTTTTGAATTAAAGTGCCTAGCGAGATTATAATCTTTTAGTTCAGCTACCGGTTCTTGGCAGATAAGACAAATAGGTTTTTGGTTATATTCCATAAAGAAGTACTTCCATGTCCACTCTTCTTGAAATACTCGACATTCCGAATCAATTTTTCTCTTTCTATTTTCGATTGACATATATGGTGGTAAAAAACTTAGACTATTTTACTATTGCACTTATAGTTACAATATACTTTATTATTTTAATTACACAAATAAAACTGTACGTTGGCAACATTATATTTTTACTTCACAGTTTATTCTTTACGTCACGAAATTTACACTTTTACTGATTGCTGATTAATCCATCGCTGGCCCTTTTATATTTAATGCGCATGTTGTCTCGAATATTCAAGAATCTTCTAGATCTCACATATCTCAACAGTTGTTGTTATGTTATACGTTTAGTTTTCTATATTAGTTGTTAGTGTTTTATGATGTTTATGTTTCTTCTTGGAATATTGCATCAAAAAGTTGTTGTTCTCTTGTGTGTACAATATTTCCTAGAAAACTACGCAGTTTGGACACAATACAATAGGTCTATATTAGTTGTTTTTGTTTCATGCTTTTTAAGTTTCTTCTTGAAATATTGTATAAGAAAGTTGTTGTTGTCTTGTGTGTACAATATTTCCCAGAAAACTACGCAGTTTGTACACAATATAATATGAAAACGCCGCAGATTTTTGCTAAAATTGTCTATGTATTTTTTTTTAAACATAATTTTTTAATAGGTGATTAATTTCTTTTTGAAAAACGCTCGGCAGGCCGGATTGAAACATCTCGCGGGCCGGATGTGGCCCACGGGCCGTAGTTCGCCCATCACTGCACTAAAGCCTTCATGCAATGTGGAATGTGTTTAAACGCTTTATCATTACTACAACACAATATGTTCTAATAAAATCAAGGAATTATTTACCGAAAACATTTAAGGTGCGCGCAACAAATTCTTCATCAAGAGTACTACCCATTACATATCGAATTTTTTGCTTAATAACTTAATAATTTGTAGAGGAAAAAACTACCTCCAGGGGTAGTGTTAATTTCTTTGCATCATTTATATGTGAGCAGCAAGCATGCCCGCCAAAATTTTATTTATCTAAAACGACTCCTGCTATTTTGTGTAATCGCTATTTATATTTAATGCTTTCTCATTTCGAAAAATTACTGCATAGCGTAATCAGACTTCAAGTAACTAAATAAATTCAAAACGTACTATTTCTATGAATAACACAGCCTCTTTCTGTAAATATGTATTAAATCTCAAATGGAGCTACAAATTTAATTTATCATTATTTCATCAAATTTTTATGATAAAATAAAAGAAAGTTTTAAATTTTCTTCTTCTTCTTTTCGATGTGGTAAACTTTTGCCAAAACTAAATACGAATTATTAAACACTATATTTAAAACCAATTAAAACAAATGATAAAACTCATTAGTAGTAATCCCAACTTTTGAAAAGAAACACTGGTAAATGAATGTGGGATTTTTGTTAACCTCAATTAAAATGACTTCCAGAGGCACGTGCTGTGATAGTTTCCGTAGATGGGTTGGCTGGTTGCTAAGAACAGAGTTAGTATACATGCTGTAGGGGTTGTTACACAGATTGGCATTGCTATTCGTTATAGCGGTATTGGAAGAAAAGAATGACAGATGCAAAGCCGAAGGTTATTGCAATATAACCCACCCATTAAAGAACGATAGATAAAATACATACACTTTTAACAGTTAGTAGCAAAACAAACAACAACAAAATTATAATAATGGCAGCAAGAAGTTACAACACTTATAAATTTACAATATTGACAACAAGTACCAAACAATAGAACTGACTTTTATATTTAGTTATATCCCAGCAAACAGTTTTAAGAAAAGTAAAGACTTGATAGGCTAAAATATATGCTATAAGAAATTTGCAGTCTTTTTTGAAAGGAAAATCTAATTTTGTTGGGTTATTTCATTACAAAAGTGATATTAAACATAAGAAAAATGTCATTCCAATAAATATAAAAGTCATACTGACACGTGACCAGAACTTTGGTTCCGGAAATGAAGTTGTGTTTAAGTGCAAAAAAGTGCGTGTCAATTTATGGTGTTGTAATGAATATTAAAGGAATATAACTAAATCTTAATGTTTAACTTTCACTGCTTCATCTGCTTCATCCAGCACCATAAGGATAATGAGTAGATTATGAATATTGAAAATATTACAAAAAGAATGACAAAAGTTGTGTTTAATTTGGGCGACAAACGTTGCACATAAAATATTGAGTGTCTCTACAACATCCGTTGACATTTAACGACATCCTTGAACAGGAACAGGGAGTCAACTTCATTAACTTCTTGCGCATTATAAAATTTCTAAATCTATGGGCTATTGACTATTCGTATGTACGTTCAAATGGTTCTTCAATATTTTGCGTTACAACTGTTGTTTCTCATAAAACAGGCGATGAAAAATATAAAGAGGAGCACCCTGGAAGGAAAAGAACAAATTTTTTTTAAAAACGACAGTAGCTAAGAGCACATTTGTGTCATTTAAGTGCCCCAGTAATCCTTTAAGTGGAGAGAAACTACGCATGAAAAGCGTGTTGCTGCATATAAATTATGAACATTTTACAACCAACATACATTTACAACGATAGACGCCATCCACACACAACAATCAAAAACTTCATTCAGATTGTGATGTATAATCGGAAGGATTTTTCTTTTACTCAAAATTATGACAACGAGTTGTGCATCAATTATTTTTTGTTAGTTGTTTGTTTTTGTTAAATACTTCGTTTAGTCTATTTCAACTGTTTGTTTGTGTTTAAATCCTTGAGTCCTTATAGCATTAGTGTGTGATTACATTTGTTCGTTTGTTTACGAAGATTTCTATTCCATTAAGGGATAAATATTGATTCATTATATTTAAAGCATTTTATTTTAATTGTTTCTTCAATTACAATCTAAATAGTTAACAATTTATCTATCACTTTGCCAAAAATAACGACAAGTTCAACAAAATATTCATATAAAGATTAGGAGAGAAGATGAAAGGACAGTAATTAAATGTTCTTATTTTCATCGCATGGCAATTTAAATAAGATTTACAATTGATTAAGGAATATTTTCCATTTATATGAAAATACAATACATTTTCGACTGCTGATTAAACATTTTGTGAAAGCATTTGCATGGAATACTTACGCATATTGAATGCATGCGAGGGTGGTATGTCAAGTTTAGCTAGTTGAAAATTTTGGGGAAGAAACTCGTGTGATTCTATAATTTAGCCCAGTATACATTATAATTTATTTTTAAATATTTAAATATTTTAAGTTGTTCTGTGTGTCGCTATCAATCACAACTATGCATGAAATGATAACGAATAAAACGTTCCACAAACGCATAATTTTTAAACATTTTGAATATTTTTATACGTCAGAAAAAACCAGTAACTTTTTGAATGACAAAAACGCAAGGGAAACAATTGACTATGTTATACTAAAAAGTAAGTGTTTTAATCAGCAAAAGCTTGCGACATTTTTATTTCAAAACGTTGAAATATTCTAATCTTTTTATTATAGCTTCCGATCTGTATATTTAATACATTTTGTGCTCATGAGTAAATTAATGCAAAACCTAATTATACAATCCTTCTGATTTTTTCTGTTTGCTTTTTGTTTTAACCACTACAAACAATTTAATAAAGTGCAACAAACGTTTTGTTTTGTTTTATCTTCATGCTCTACATCATATTTTCCAATTGTTGTTAAAAATTAATTAACACCGCGTAAGTGATCATTTAGCTGAAGCATTTATTTTGTTTCTAACCTTCAGTTCAGACTTGTTGTTAAGGGATTACGATTAGTTGCAAGATGTAGTCGTAACCATAGCAATTTTAAAATTGTAGACCGACAATTCACGTAGTAAAGGATAACAACGGTCAAAAACTCCTCCTGTGCACAGTGGGAAGAAATGATATATTTTGGAAACAAATTAATAATTTCTTACTGGCTGAACAAACTGAAACAAATTTGACATGTTAAAATTTTTCCCAGATTTTAGAGAGAATTTTTAAAACAATTTTTTATTCTAGTCAGACCGAAAGTTTTCGTTAAATAATATAAATTTGCATGAAATATTGGGTAAGCAAATATGAGGTTAATAAGTAGGTTAGGAAGTTTTATTAATACCAATTTAAAATAGAAATATGATAAATAACAATGGAATATAACATTGTGGAAATGGCCATCTCTTTCACGTCGCCAAATATGCTCTCTTTTCACAAAATTTTTTGGGCAATTGTAAAATTGCTTCGCGAAGCTCGTCAACACAGCGCCGAATTTCATATTTCAGAACGTCAGTTGTTTGTGGACTGTGATAAGATTTACGTCAATACCTAGCATGTGTATGCCATAACTCGACGGTGGTCAAACTACTGGGCTGACATGATGCGTGCACCCACGCCCTGGGAACACATAATTATAACAATAGATTATTCCTAGTTGCAATTTCGGAAGTTACGGCACGGGGCCGCCAACCTCCACTCACTGAAAATTTTTGGACTATCCAACTCTTGGTCCAGAACACATGACAAGCATGCTTACTGGATCCGGATCATTAAACCTTTGTTCTGAATAGAGGTGAGATGATCCTGGCCCCTTAATCAAATTTATGAGGGCCGCGAAACCACAACCACCACAATGCTCCCGAATGGCCAACCGCAATAATCAGTCAGAGAACAGCTAAAAGACTAAAAAGCTAAAAAGCTGAACTCTGGGGCTTACTGATTCCCGTGGAAATAACGTGGAATTGTCCAGTTGGCGCCCTGCTAGCTTTTACGGAACTGGGCCCCCGGTGACACATGTAATAACGGTGGGATTCCCTTGAAATATAAATGTGGGAGTGTTTATGGGTAGTGCACGTTATCCCGGTAATTCTGCCCCCAGAGAAAATAATCCAGCGGCATTAAATCCCAAAAGAAAGGCGGCCAATTTATATCGCCAAATTGAGTAAATAGGCGACCGAAAAATTTCTTATACAATACTTTGATTATTTGGATGGCTGCGTGGCCTGTGGCGAATTCTTGCTGAAACCAAATACCACAGACGTTAGCATTACAAAAACAGTTTTGTAGTTTTATAGCGCAGATAAATCACGGTGACGGTTTCCTAGCTTATTGTCCACATACAGAGTTATATAGAGTTCTGCTAGGACTGTTTGTGGACCGCCTAATTGAAAATGAACCTCATTCCTAAACATAATTTTGTTAAAAATTGACTTACCTTCGTTCAGTTTTTCAAAGAACCAATTCCCAAAAGTTCGACGCAAATAATAGTGGGTCTGCTTTAGTTCTTGAACGAGTTGAACTCTACTAACGTGAATTTTTCCGAACAAGGACAAGTCGAAGTTTCAGACTCCTTCTCAACACTGGTGTACAGCGGCTGTGTTTACATCACTAAGGCCGCCACGACCATTCGATACCGTGTGCTTCGAAATTAGCGATAAGATTGTGTACAGCGATTAGTTTGTTACTTTGATGACTTTGTCCACTCCTGTATACATTAATTTGTTAAAAGTTTTTAAAGATTTTTTTATTATTTAAATTTCTTATTGTTTAGGAATTCTGAAAACATTTCAAAAGTTGTTTTCATTATTAAAGCCAAAGTCAACAAAATTTTACTTTAACGATGCATAACTGGTTAAACTCATGTGCAAATATATTTATATTCAAGTTTAATAAAATTTAAAAGGATATTTAGAAAACAAACAAACAACAGTTTTTTTCGAAAATAAAGGTCGTAAAAATAATTACTTTTTGTGCTTTTAATACAATTGTTGTCAGATAAAGTTTATTGTTGATATTGGGAAAAATGGCAAAAGGGGTGACAATGTAAGAATTAATGAATTTTTTTAACTGTGAGGGCTGCTATAGAATATCGTAGTACTAAAAAGAAAATATATCAAAACTTCGCTCCAGACATACATTAAATAACAACTTACTTGTCGTCCTATAATATAATATATATCCTACTTCCTTTCTCAGCTCATTAAGTTCATTCCTTTGTCTTTTACTTAACATATAATTATTTGTTATCGAAGTTAAATGCTAAAAAAGCATTGTGTGATTTGAAGCTAAATAAGGAAACGAAATAAAAAGTATTCACATTCCTAAACAGCTGTCCTGCTTTGTTTACAATTGCATCATTTTATTCTTTTGTATGAAACTTTTGTACAAAACAAAAATTATTAAAAGTAATTTCTTTAAATTAAATCGAAAATTTCAATAATATAATTTAAAAAAAACAAAATATTGCTGCAGCGGTAAAATTAAATAAAGACATCATAATAAAGATATTCAGCTGTTTGTATTGTATTTTTCTATTATTTATATTATTTTTCATACTTTTTTTTTCTTAGGAAACGAACATTTAGGGTTGCAACTATTGTTATAAGAATAAGATATGGAAAATCTTTACATTTGGTGATTTTACTTAAATACCATCATAACTCAAATTTTTATTTCCGAAATGTGATAAACTACTGTCTCAATACATATTATGTCTTTCAATTCTGTTTCTACAGAATTCTACAGATAATAATGTCTATGGCTTTCCAAGAGTTGAAATAAGTTTTTAAAACTTTATTTGCTTTTCGACCATTTTAGAAAAATTTCCCTTTTGCAGCAAAGGCTTGATACTTGTATCAATAACAGCTAATGGATTTTATCCTAGCTAAGAAAGATCATACGTAAGTAAAAAATTACTTCTATATCTATCAAGAACGGTGTGTGGGAACAGAATCAAGTTCCAACATCGTTTTGAGTATAAGCAAAATTATTAGTTGTTGTTTTTGATTAATTATTTAAAGGACGACGAATAAATGGAAAACTGCAGGAAAAACCTTCAGAAATCTTAACAAAAACAGGCAATTTAAGACGTTTGAATATTAGATAGATAATAGATAGAATTATTTACAATATACCAATAGAGATTGCGTTGTAATCGGATATCACGGAGTAAAACGTGACTTCCAATTATATGTTCGTAATAGCCACTCACTTGAAATTTGCAAATAATAAGCAGCTTTAACAGCAACTACGATGACAAATAAAACTAATACATGTCCCTATGGAGACGCGATATTCATCACTTAAACTGTTACAGACTTTTAATTGAAATTTGCACACAAGGTATTCCCTTTAAAAAGACAAATAAGAATAATAAAAAAGTATTTTAATCGCTGACCTGATTTTTAGGAATAAAACTTTATCTTCTCAAGCGTGACGGACACATGCTTTAAATTTTTAACAAAACAAAGCTAAAAAAAATTAAAAATTTAAGACTGACTCATACCTGCTATAAAACTTTTCTTGTGGTTTATTTTAACAAATTATGTTGGTTTTATCAAAATTTAACTTACTGGAATTTGGAAGAAATTATTTAATTGCTGTAAAGCCTAAATGGCCTTTAAATAAAAAGCTATAAAACTACACAAGTATGTGGCTACAACTTATTGCAGCCATTGAAAGCAAATAATATTTGAAGGACTTTATACAGCGAAATATAAATTGACAGTAACTGGCTGATTGAAAATTTCAAAATGTTATGTTAAGTAAAAGCATAATTAATAAAAGGAAGAATAAGCTAATTATTTAATTAAAAATTGCCTGATAGAGAAGACGACGCAACGTCACGTAGATCGGACACTTTTAATATGAAAACTGATACAAGTGTAATGCGGCTATAAACCCTGTTAGCGCTACGAATTTTTCCTAAAATTTGGTTTAAAAATAGGTGCGCGCGATAAAACTCAATTAATTAAATGAGAATTGTAATTCTCAACTCAGAAATCACAAAACCCAAATCCTTTACCCGAAAGCCCTATTTCGCTTATTGTTTGATTTTTAACATTCAAGCTGCCATTAGAAATCAAGATTTAAGTTTCAAAAAAATTGTTTTATGAAGGCTGCAATGTAACTTTTTACATCTTATTTTGCAAGTTCTTTTAAAGGTGTTGATGACTATAATTTAATTTTTTTAAAAAGAAAGAAAATGATTTTAATATATAACGTTCTGACACTTGTTGCAAATAAATATTCAGGCACGGAAAGCATCTTTCCACTAATTTATATAACAAAACTTAAAATATGGATTAAATTTGTTTCCTAAAATGATAACCAAATTTTATCAAATATAAAGGCAATTATTATGAAATTAGATATTAAGTTGTTCGGATTTGTTCCGCCAGTGAACGAAATACTGTTGTCATTCCTTTCCGTCTTTGCTGGCTGTGTGTTCGTTACGAACAGCGAACGCTTTCGATGTGATGACATAATTTTCAAGCCGTCTTCTAAACTGTACAGGTAAGTCAGTGTTGTCAGTCAGTGTTGTCAAACACTATGAAATTAACTTTATTGCTATAATTATGTTTGCAATACTCATTATTCATATAGTTTTACCTTAAACAGGTATTAAGTTAATAGGACGATAATCAAGTTGGAGGAATTTCTAAAATAAAGGCTAAAACTCGTTAAAACTCTTAAAACAAAAATCGCATAATAATAAAAAGTGGAAACATGGAAACAAAATAACAAAACTAAAATCAAAATTTCGAAAAATATCAAAAATTATCTGGGTTTCCGAGAGTATTAAAAATTTTACCAAAAAAAATATATAAATTGTAATTTTTAAAAAATTTTCGACTGTTAATTGGTGAAGCGTCAAAAGATCACTGTGTTATCGCAAAAATATAATTCATTACAAATTACGCAAAGCAAAGAGGAATAATTCTTCAAATTTTAATTTCACTTAAAACAGAAAGTAAAACTATGGGATTTCTCTTTTACTTAGCTTTTTAAAAAATATATTGTTTTTTTTTAATTTCATAAATAAAACTGGAAAAAATTAAACATATGGAGGGTTATAAATTTGGCCTTGACCACATAAATAATAAGATAACAAAATTTTAAATTTAAAAATAATTTGTATAAATGAAATTAAATTTAGATTAAAATATAAAGAAATGTTACAGTCAGGATCAAATTTGTGCGAAATGCAGTGAATCTGGTCATACGTACAAGGAATGTAAAAACAATTTTTCTAAGTGCATAAACTGTGTCAAGGCAAAAGAACGGTTAAATTTAAACGATATTAGCACAAATCATGATTCGAGGAGTGGAGATTGCTGTGTCTTGAAACGTAAGAATAGGCTTGAAGCCGAAAGAATAGCGTATTAGCAACTAACATATATAAAAGCTATGTATCTTAATGTAGGAGGATTGACAACAAACTTTAAGCAACTAGAGATAATTTGTGGTGAAGAAATGTTAGATTTTATATGCTTAACAGAGACCCATTTAACAAATACTATAGATAATCATGAAATTTCCTTAGAAAATTATAACTTGTTTAGATGTGACAGTTTGTCCAGACATACTGGTGGTGTATGTTTCTACATTAAAGATAATTGGCAAACAAAAATAATAAATAGTGGGTCGGAAGACAAAAAGTATTGGTGGCTTAAACTACAAATTAAAAATAGAGAGCATAAATATACCCTGATGGGAATCTATAAATCGCCAGATAGACAAAAGTCACCTGAAAATGTTTTCTTGGATTTTTTTGAAGCCGAAATAGAAAAATTTAAAGATAATAAAAAATATCTCATAATGGGTGATTTTAATATAGACTGGCTGGAAACCAGCAATTATCAAATCAGACTACAGGAAATATTAAATGATAACTACGTACAACAAATTGTAATGAAACCAACAAGAAATACATGTTTAAGATCATCGTTAATCGATTACGTCTGCACAAACATTACAAATGCCAATGTTAAAATTAACTTAAACATGAAAATTAGCGATCACGAATCCTTGGAGATTATTATACCTAATAGAAATGAGATAGAAGCCACAAGTTTAAAGAAGATAAAAAAATTAAAATTTAATAACAACAAATTTCGTAGCAACCTTATTCGAGAAGGATTGATGCACAACTACAGCACTTATAATGAAATGTGTTCCGCAGTGGTAACCGGTATAAACAACTCACTTGCTCAAATGGTTGAAGCTAAAACTATAAATACTTTTCAAACAAACGTATGGTTTTCAAGTAACTTGAGGCGTATGAAACAAGTAAAAAAGCAATTGTATCAGAGGGCTTTATGGTTAAACAATGAATTAAATTGGAGTAATTACAGACAAATTAGGAATCAATATAAAAGCCAAATTTCAATTGCCAAGAATATGTATATAAGCAACAAAATCAGTAGTTGTACGGAACAAAAATCTATGTGGAAAGCCCTAAAATTGCTTGTACTAAAAAAAGACAACTCTAAAATAAAAGAATTAAATATTAACGGCAAAGTCATATCAAATGAGCAGGAAATCGCTAATAAGCTAAATTCATTTTTTATATTAAGTGTGGAAGAAATAATAAAGAGCATACAATACGTTAAATATGAAAATCTTATAGAAAACACAACCAAAAATTTTAAATTCCTAAACGTTGGTACAGACGCATTAAAAAACGCCATGAAAGCAATGAACAGTAAAAAAGACCAAAATTTTCTCACAGTGAAGATGTTACTAAATAATTTTGATATTGTTGGCACACAATTGCAGCAGATCGTAGTATTGTCTCTTCAAACAGGAACATATCCCGAATGCCTCAAAGAGTCTTGCATAGTCCCAATACAGAAAGTTAAAAACACTATGGAGCCGCACGAAATGCGCCCAATAAATATGCTTCCAATTATTAGTAAAATATTGGAACAAGTTGTTCGATCCCAACTCAATAAATATTTCGAAGAAAATAACTTTTTACATAATGTCCAGTCTGGCTTTAGAAATCAACATAGTTGTGAATCTCTTCTGAACTTGGTAACAACGCAGTGGAAGACTGAAGTATACAACAAAAGGCATATAACAGCAGTTTTTTTGGACATGAAACGCGCTTTCGAAACTGTCAATAGAGAAATCTTGCTTGATAAACTAAGTGAGTATGGCGTAAAAGGAGTAGAACTAAGATGGTTTGAAAGTTATTTAAGCAACAGAAAGCAGAGAACAAAATGTGGCGATTTTATTTCCGATAGTGAAGCTATTAATAACGGAGTTCCTCAGGGAGCGGTATTAGGAACACTACTTTTCTTAATATACATTAATGATTTGGGAAAAATATTAAACAAAACAAAAATATGTATGTTTGCGGATGATGCCCTAATTTATATTAGCGGTACAAATATGGTAGAAAGCATAAGGACAATGAACAATGAGCTGCTTAATGTTGAAAAATATTTAAAAATGAACAAGATGAAACATAATACGAGGAAGACTAAAGTAATGGTAATAAATGGTGATACTGATGAGAATATCGTGATTGAAGAAGAAATAATAGAAAAAGTACAGAGCATTAAATACCTGGGTGTCTTTTTCGATAAAAAGTTAAAGTTCGATTTGCACTTCAATTACATTTGTAAAAAGATTTAAAAAAATTAGCATTTTTCAAACGAATTCGTAACAAAGTTTCTATTCTAACCTCGATAAAAATATATAATACTATTATAAAGCCTCATTTTGAGTATTGTTCTACTTTATTGTATCTTGGGACACAACAGATGAAAGAGCGTCTTCAAAAATTGCAGAATAAAGGAATGAGAATTATATTGAGATGTCATAGATTGACACATATATATGTTATGTTAGACAAGTTAAAGTGGCTCTCAATCAACCAAAGGCTAGTAATGAATGTGCTAGTGTTTATATTTAAAATGAAGAATGGAATGCTGCCTGAATATTTACGTAACCAGTTACTGAACGTAGCGGACGTTCAACCATATTATTTGCGAAATGCAAATGACTTCAGACTTCACTTTAGTACAACGAATTTTTATCAGAACCTTTTATTTTATAATGGTCTTAAATTATTTAATTCCTTACCTCCAGATATAAAAACGGAGAAAAATTTTTATATATTCAAGCGTAGAATTATATCTTATGTTAAGCAAACTTTTTAAAGTCAAGCAATATAAAACTCTTTTGTGAAAACTCGTAAATTGTAAAACTTCTCAAATGTAAAACATATTGCAATTAATAGCAAATCAGCTAAATAAATAAAACAAACAAACAAAATCAAATCAAAAAATAAATTGCTACCAAAGTGTGTGAAATTTGGTATCAAATATTAAAAGCCGACATATTTGAAACCTCTGCCCTCATGTATTTCGGGGGCTCTATTTTTAGCAGTAGCTACAACTAGATTAACTAAGCTCTCTGCATACTCCCCCATTTGGCGAGCATATTAAAATACTTATTGCCTTTTTTTGTTTACTGGCTAATAGTTTTATCATTTTCTGAACACGTTTTTAAACTAAATATCAACAAAGTTTTAATTGAATTTTCTATAAATTTATTTTGCCAAATGAAATTCAGTATGAGCAGCAAAAACTTTTAATCACCAGTAATAGCTCTGAAAATAATAGAAAAATTTGAATTTGTTTATATCAATTAAATTAAAAAATAAATTCACATGACACTTTTGTAAACAAAATACTTTCTGACTGTAGTAAAATGATTTTAAATTTTTTTGTTACGTTTCTATCCATTCAACACATTAATTTAATCATGTCATTTATTTCATGAATTGTGTTATGAAGTGCAATATAAAACGTCATTCAATTATATTGCTGCAAATATAATTGAATGACTGAAAAAATCAGTGTTTTAAGCCAATTGCAAAATGTTTTAAAACTTTGCTCTACAAAGTGGGTTTTTTCCGACAAAAATGTGTTTTTAAAGCTGAGAAATTGCTCTAGGGAGGTAATACAGGGAGTTAAACCTTAGAGTGCTAGATCTCTATATCACTCGAAATCCCATTTTTTACCAACTTTCCTAGAGCTCTATCTAGAATGATTGCAAAAGAGCAAGTTTTTATAAGAGAAATATTTGCTTACATCATATTACAGAGAAAAAAACTCAGGAAAAAGATCAATCTTGTAAATTTACTGGACACTTTAACCTTTCTACCAAACCAGAAATAATTATATTTACTTGGTGATGCTCACAACTATTCTTTAAGATTTTACCACCACAATGCTAATCATGTTTTAGTGCATACATTTTTTAAACTCCCAGATAAATTTCAAATTGTAAATGTAATTAAAAAAATTGCAAAAATAAAGAGAATATTTCATTTTGTATTACGGCAATTCAAAGTTAATCCTTAAGCTCAAAATATATTTATTATTTTTCATAGCAAACGTAGCTTTATTTCCGCATTAATTAAAAAGTTTACTAAGCAAAATACAAATTTCTTTGCAAGCATTATAGCGGGTAAGCTAATTTGAGTTTAGGAAGTAAATTGTCTGTCAAATGATAAATTGTTAAAAACTGAGGTCTTATCTTTTGACATTTATTTAGCAAAAAGTTGGGAAGTTTTAAGCATGAACGTAACATTTTTGAACAAAGAATTATAGTTTTAAAAACACAATCAAAATGGTGAAAACTTCAATGTATCACTTTGTAAAACTTAAAAAAATTTTCCTCTTAATCAGGCTCTTTCGGAGACCGCTGGTCGCAGTGCAATAGCTTAATTCAAAGCTCACGAGATTTCTGCTGACAGTAGACCAAACAATAGGCTCGTTGTGGCCGAATTGATGCAAACATAGCCGGTGTACAGAAAAGTGTTGAGAATGAGTTTGCAACATCAACTCATCGACGTTCGCAACAATTGGCATTACTAGATGCTGTTTGCGCAATATTATGTATAAGGTTCAATTCACGAGCGACATTGTCTACATCGAAGGTTTGTGAACTCATTCTTTGAAAAACAGAACGAAAACAACGCATTTGTCATCTAAATCATTTTTAATGATGCAGCTTATTTTTAATTTGGCGGTTATCCAAACAAACAAAATTAACACATATGGGGTTTACAAAGCCTACAACTAGTCCTCGAGAAAGCATTGCATCGAATCAGGTGGCACATTTTGACGGAATTTCACCGTCATTACATGTGTCAACGGGGGTAAAAGGAAGCCCAGTCCCCTTAAAGGCTAACAGGAGCCAACTGGAAAATTTCACTTTATTTTCACAGTAAAGCCCTAGATTTCAGCTTTTTGGCTCTTTTAGCTGTTCTCTGACTGATTATTAGAGTTGGCTCTTCGGGAGTATCGTGGTGGTTGTGGTTTGTGGTTTCGAGGCCCTCGTTTGAGTTGTGTGGGTCGAATCATTCACAATGAACACAATAAATGGTCCAGGTTCAGTGAGTATGATTGCGGTTGTGTTCTTAAATTTTATTAAGCTTCATGCGTTCTGGAGTGACTGAAGGATATAGTATCTGAAGGCTTCCTATGATCAGGATGACGCTACATTTCATCCACAGTGGTATGATCCACCATCAGGTTCTGGCTTACACAGCTAGTTACTGAAGTTAATCTTATCACGCATCATTGGCTCGTAATTTTTCGTAAATGAACTAGGAAGTAAAGTCTCCATGATAAGCAATTTTTTCTCGACACAATTGACTAATGTTGACATCAGTGACCGTTGGTTTTAGCAAGGCGGAAAAAGCAGAAACGGGGCTTTAAAAAAAGTACAATCTCTCCATAATAATGTAATGTATTGTCATGTAAAGTACGTAATGCATTCCAATTGTCAATTTAATTACCTAAAAACTAAGAACAGAGTAAAGTGGGCGCTTTGAGAATAATGAATATACATATTTACGTAAATATAAATGGTAAAATTATGCTACGTTTAAAACCGGCGCTGTGACGCTTTACGATAGCACACCTTGGATGCATGAAAAACTAGAATCGTTGCCATAATTTTAGTTTTTTAACGTTCTGCATATTATGTGATTTTTCGAAAGTTTTTCGTAATTTTTACGAAAATTTAAAAAATTCTTTTTTTGTAAAACGTGAAAAACATTTTAATTAATTTTTTTAAATGGGGTTTTGGTTTGTAATGGGATTTTGTACTTTTATAGAAAGTTTTATAGCAAACAGATAAATTGAGAAAGAGAAAAACAATTTCGAGAAGAGTTTTAAAATTTTAAAAAAGTGTTTTGCTGTATTTATCTCAAAACAAGCCGGGGACGATATGCGGATTGCATCTTAAAAAAGGTTTGAACTATTTTGACTCTAGTCCGTGATAAATAGCCTGCCTTAAAGACAGCTTACGTTTATACATTTTTTAAACGTTTTGTTGTGAGTTCTTTATTGCAAAATAAATAACACCAGCTTTTACAGTTTTTAAATTAATAACAAGTTTATTTACTTTAACTACAAAGAAAATTAGCACTGTAGAACAATTTACTTAAGATGCACGTCTTTAGTACACGAGGTTTATTTTTACACTGAGTAACTATCCGAAGAAGCTGTCCTTTTATATTTGCCCACTAGGAAAATTAAGAATCTTGTACTCCATTTGTATCACATTTTGTTGTTGTATATTGTCCATTCAATGTATTGGCGCCTGTATATCTGAGTGTATTTTTGTTTTTGTTTTTATGCTTAGGATTTATTTTAAAATATTTGTTGTTGTCTTGTGTAGATAAGTTTTCTCAGAAAACCACGCAGCTAAAAAACAGCACATCAAATTGTTGTTGTTTGCGTGCATAAAATTTCTACGCAGTTTGCAACTAGATATTTTGTTGTTGTGCATAAATTTTCTTAGCTGGCCATGCAGTTAGTAAACAAAATACGCAGTAGTTTTCTTTACTGCTTAATTATTTTCTTTTAAAACTTAAGCAAGACACATCCGTAACAATATATATATATATATAAGCATAAAATCAAATATATATATCCGGAACTAATAAAATTTTGAATTTATTTCTTTTGCACAGTACTCCGCATAAAATCAGCTCTGAAAAGGGTATCGACTTTATAGTATTTATTATAAATTTTTAAAAAATTAAAATAAATCGGCTTTTTTAAATTTATTTTCCTGTAACTTTTGACCTAAAATAGATTTTTTAGGTTTGTTTTGAAAAATTATAAAACTTAATGTCAATCCGAAAACATAAATTTGAAAAAAAGGATTTTAGCAACGCCATAAACAAAAAGCAAAAGGACGAAAATAGGATAAAAATGTAAATTTTGTAATTTTAACAACCGCATTGCACCGCATAGAAAAAATAATAAGCAGCTTGACAAGAATTATCGACAGAGCTTTTAAATCCCAACATCCGAGGAGAAATAAGAATTTGGCAATGGTTTCGGTTTTCGAAATAACTGAAGGTTCAAATATGCTTAATGGGGTTTTGATGCAGAATGCATGACGCCTCTTAAACTCACACGAACTCTAATTTGTTACAATAGCTCTTTTTCTTATTAACGTTAGTACCATTCTTTGACCAACAAAAACTGAATATATTCCTCATTGGTGAGGAGTAGCAGGACCTGCTCTTGTAGTTGGAGGCAACTGCCAGCCAGATCGTATGATTTAACACCACTGGATTATTTTTCATACACAATTACCGAACTCTTCTCTTCGTAACACGATATAAATTTAAATCATCTTAATCTAAATTTTTTGTTTTAGAACACAAATTTCTTGTTGAAAAATCCTTAGTAACCGTGTTTGACTGCAAATCATTTCCTAAATTATTATTGATTCTTTTATATTTGTCAATATTTTGATATTTGTGTACATTTAATTGCGCTAAATCCGTAGTTGGACATTGTAATAAGACGTTATACAGAAAGCTTTTGTTATTATTTGCGCTATATATTTTGGTAAAGTTGCTGGTTTTTCTGTTTTGCAACCAGGGCCCTATTTCACTAAGCTACAAGTTCATAATTACAAGCGATTTTTTCTGTAAAATTGTGAACTTCTGAATAATTTTGTTTTATAAAAATACAATTACAAGTTTGTGGCTACAAATGATTTAGACAATTCACAAGTCTACAAGTCATACTTTTACAAGTGATTTTGTTTGATTAAACTAAATTTGCCCTTGTACACTTGTAGAATTGTAGAAAAAAAGCTTAGGGTCGGCGGAGACTCCTAAAAAAGATTTTACAAGTTACAAGTGAATGATAAATTGAATTCAAATTCAAAAAATTCAAATTGAATTCAAAATTGTTTGCTTATTACAAATTATCGAAAAGCGGCAAATTGTTCATATTTTGTTTGTCTTTGAGTGCAAAATAAACCTTTTATATGAATCCAGTTATGAAAGCGATAATGAAATCGGATTTAAAAGAAAAAGAATATTTAGACCACGTCTGGAATACGAATTCCTGGAATCCACGTTGAAGTACAATAAGCCTTTCAAACTTAAACGGGACAAATTTCTTTTGCTGATTAATTTGTTGCCTCCAATACTGGAGAGATACAAATAGAAGCAGCTGCTGATAACGTTACGTTGGCTAGGAACAGGAACCACATATCATACAATAGGTGACTTGGTGTAAACAAAGCAACTTTGTCCAGAGTAGTAAAAAGCGTAGTAAATGCAATTAATTTCGCTTTGTTTGCAACGTGTGTACGCTGGCCAGAAAACATGGATCAAGTGGTGTCTAAATTCTTTGCCGTGAAAGGCATGCCGTATGCGGCTGTTTGGACGGCACTTTAATAAAATTTGATGCACCGAAAGAGCATGAAGAAACTTATGTTATGGTGGTGTGTGGACTTGATCTCCAATTTTATTACTCCTATGCAAGTTGGCCTGGGATTACTCACGACTCCCGCGTCTTGCATAAAAGTTGTTTGTTTCGCAGAATGGATAACGGCTGGCGTCCAATTAAGAACTGAATCATTTTAGGTGATTCAGCATAAACGATTAGCTAATTCCTGCGTTATAAAATAACAGAAGATTTCTCAATGCACACAAATCAACAAGAAGGGTTATGGAATATGCAATTGGAATTTTAAAGGAAAAATTTTCAGTTTTAAATTATATGCGGGTTTGCCCCGAAATGGCCAGCGATGTTTTGAATTGTGCGATCACTTTTTGTAATTCTTCATGCAGTGAAGAAAATGAAAACTTCAGAAATAGCGAATGAAACCCTAGCAGACAGCAGAGGCCATAATAAGCGGTAAACATCTTTAAACACAAACTGCATACGTTTTGATTGGTTAGTGGTGTGATAACAATGAAAACAAATTATCGATATACATTAGAGTACCCATAACTGCAAAAGTATTCAAAATAACTTTTAAAATTTTTAAATCATAAGTACTTTAATATACATATATTCACACATATGTTTAATTTATCAAAATATTTTATTTTACTGTAGAAATTGTAATTGTAAAAATTGTAGTTTACAAGCTACAAGTGTTGTGAAAATTTAATGAAACACAATTCATCAGCACTTGTAAGAATTAGACTTGTGATTGTAACTTGTAAACTTGTAGTTTAGTGAAATAGAACTCAAATTCAAAGAATATTTAAATTATGAGTTTTAAATTATTCTGTCTATTTAACAGAAACATATATCTGTGGTAATAAATAATAATGGCTTAAGTCGAAATTTCGTGTTTTGAGATATTAAGGTTTTTGTCCAAAATAAATTGTTTTGTTTTTATATAAAATTTTTAGCCACAAAGAAAAATGCACATATATTTAGATTAAAATTGTTAATTGCATAAAAAAATTGTTTTTTTAGTTAATATTCGTTGTTTTTTAATTAAGATATTCTTAAAAAATCCATTGGCAGAAAAATAAAAACTAAATTGAACCTAAGCCGAGATAAGTGCTTTACGTAAAATTAAAAATGCGGAAAACCTGAAATAAGATAATTTATTAAGTTTTATTAGACATAAGAAATAAACAAAATTCATTAAAAACAAAAAACTTTTATAAAATAATAAGTCAAATTAAAATTATTCCACATTTCGGCACATTAAAATATATAATATATATGTAAGTAATTACTCATAACTATCATCATATTCAGTTAAATCTGGCTGAAAATCTAGTGCATTTACTGTATTTAAATTTTTATAGAAGTCTATATATATTTCGTCAACAAGAGATATCACATCTAATAAATCCTTTTTCTTATTGGCGTTTATTTCTATTGGTCTCTCATAGCATATCCCCGCTTTTGTATATTGATGAATTTGAATGGATCTTCTTCATTGAAGGATTTTTTAAAATATACTTTCCCAAATTTTTTGGTAAATCCAAACCATTTGATCTTATTCCAATTATATTTTTCTCCAGCATTGATTGATGGATATTTATCATTGTCTTTTTTTCATTGTCTTTTTCACTATCGCATTCTATGTGAGTGTGACCAGGCACTAAGAATTTGTGATCTACAGTAGTTAAATTGTTGTAAATTTGCGCAAAAAATGAAATCTATTTTTATTTTGACCTAGAAAGCTGTCACTGCTTGTTTTGTATTGGAGTCCATATTTAAAAGATGATTGAAAAGGCAAGAAGCTATTTTGTTACCACCTCTTTTTGCTAAAGCTTCAAACCACATGTAGCATATTGGTTGGTTAACTGCAAGGTCAAGTATAGTTAAATTAATGTCCATAATGGTCGTTTGTAAAACGATAACAAAGTCCTCAACATTAGTGTTGGCAGGAATTGCTGAAGATCTAAATAAAAAAACCTTAAGTGAAACATCATTCATAGCTTTTGCCTTATCAGCCTTTTTCGAGTCATACGCTTGCTGTGCTTCTTTGTGATGATTTGATTGTACTGCCTTAAGAGAATAAATCTTCTCAGTTGAGGCAATACTTATCTTTTGTTCAAAAAAGTCGCATTTATGGTAAGTATCCAACTTCGGTTTTTTAAATTTCAATCCCATTTTACTAAAAAGCGTCGAAAAAGTGGATAGCGACACAGAATGATCGTATTTATCGCAATATAAGCGATGCAATGCTGCCACAGATAGATCACTTGGAAGATAACGTAATGATGTATCACGACGACTATAGTGTGATTAATATAATAGAAAACTCTTTATAAATTCATAAATTTCGTTTTCTTTATCGGGTGATCATTTTCTGGCAATTCGATGCTTCCCACGTTTATCCATAAATCCAGTTCCATTAATTTTTGCTTTAGCAACTGATTTAATAAATTGTTCTGACTCGCACAAAGTAAATCTAAAACATTTTTGGCATACCGATATTTTTTCACCATTAATTTCTAAAAAAATAATTGTAAGAATGATCTCTTTTTCTTGAATTGACATCGGTCTTAAGCTTCTTAATAGTTTTCGTCTGCTGCATTTCCATAAATCCAGCAACAGCAGCTCTGCGCAACCGATATGAGCCGTGCGACCAATAATTCATATGTATTTCCTTTTACTGGACGTAAGATATTTTATTAGCACAATTTTTGCGCAATACACGCTTAGAAATTATTTTTCCGGACTTTGAAATATAGGATTTTCTCTTGTTTCTCAATTTTTTTGCAAGGAAACATGCTTAATTCAAATTATTCTGCTTAATTCAAATTATTAATAACTTCTAACAGTAAATGTGTAAAATCACATGAATACTTACAGTATCATCAACAAAATGCAACTTCTATACTGGATTTATTATCAGCACATGTATTATCATTTAATACAGCATTAATTAACTCTGAAGTAGGATACACAGTCTCAATAATATTATTATTATCCATTTCTCTATGATGTTATTCGCGCCAGCACTGTCTGCAAAGTGAACACAACAGCTTATGGTCGAAAAAATTCCAAAAGTACACACACTAAAATAAATCTAACAGTATTTAAGAACCGTTAAGATGTTTTGTAATAATAATAATCATTTCAAATATCGGAAAAATGCAAGTCTGTTACCAGAACTCATGTTCACATAAGTAGGCAAAATTAAAAGAGGTTTTCGCATTATAAACGCTTAGTTAAATGTAAAGGCCCAACTTTAATATGCATAATCTGGCTTAAGTTAATCTCAAAAGTTGGACGAAAAGTCTGTAAAATGTTTAAGCGAATCATTGAAGACTTTTACGTAGCTATATTGTACTTACACGAATATAGAAATTATTATGCACAGTTGCGCATTTATCTTATTCGTACTTTTGCAAAAAAATAATTTCATTCTAAATAAATGAAATTTATTAGCAAAAAGGCGTTTAATAATCATATTTTGTATACTTAACGCTATCCTTATACAAATTTATAATTTTTTGTTAATAGTTTTAAGAAAATTACGAAAGAAAAATTATACATATGTATTTCGCTGTATGTATTATTTGGGCCAAAAGTACTAAAAAATGCAACTGTGTGCATCATTGAATTTATAAACCATAAAAACTTAAATTTTATTGCAAATTGTGTGTTAAAAAAATGAAAAAGAAAATAAAATGTTTAAATGCCCTCGTTCCTTTGAATTGCCATTATAATAAAACGCGTCTCTTTGTCATATAAACTATTTTTTCTTTGTACATTTTCAATTAAATTCAGATAAAATATTTTTTGCCTTCCATGGCAATTTGTTTACTAATGCATCTATAACACAATGCAAAATCAGCTGTTTCCGTACGGAATGTGCGATCAGTTTCGTACTTTGCTTGTGCAATTGACATTTGACGAAACTTGACGAAAAGTTTTGTTAAGTACATTTTAGTTCGCCAGATATGATTATTAGGTATTTTTACAGTTGTTTAAGTTGGCTTAAGCCACCATGTGCATATTATAGTTCGGCCTTAAGTCTTTTTCTTTAGTGAGGAATAATTTCAATGGGCTGTTAGTTTTTTATCTTAAGTGTACACAAGTTTAGATGCTCAATTATATCAGTATTGTTGTAGCTACTTTTAAAAAATTTAAGTTGAGTTAAGATGTTATGGCTTATGTATTATTTTCCAAAAAGACATAAGCTAAAATTCAATTGCTTATAGTTTTATTAATAACGACATTTTATACTTGAACTTTAGTAGAGTGATAGATCTTGAAGAAGGCAATAACAATATGTAATAAAATGAAAAAACACCTAAGCCATTATTATTTATTGCCACAGATATTACCCGTCATAGATCAATGTAATTATTTCTAATTTTTATTCAAAACTAATTATGAAACTCCTTAAAATTGTTAAAGGTTTTTAAAATAAATTAAATTTTAGAAAAAAACTTGTTCAAGGTAATAAAATGCGGTTGTGTTATGCATGTTTACCCATGCTCTCAGTGTGAATGTCTCCTTGTAAAAAATCACTGAGTTGAAACTGTTATACGATATTTTTATATTTCTCCTTCTTATTCCCCTGTTTGCAAAAGAACAAGATTTGTGTGATTCTCCAAACAATTTATAATAGATGGCACTAAATACAAAAATTGTATTAAATGTGGATTGTAAGAGAGAGAAATGATGAAACGTTTTAGGGGTTAAATTTTCAAACGTAACAAGTGGCTTACTGAAGCCATTGAGGATAATAGAACAATTACAAAAGCAATTTTAAAATCCAATATGTACATTGTTTTTCCATTTAATTTAAAAATTATTTTTTCAATCGAACTTAATCGGGGAGTTCCATAATTATTAATAAATCGTTGAATAATTGTTAAACATTTGCTCGAACTTTCATATCGGGAATATATAAATTTTTTTGTGTGTAAGTGGGAGAATCTACGAATTATCTGGTAATATAGGAACTATGAAATGATTTTTGGTAACAGCGGATTTCAATTTTATTATTTTCATACAAATTCTTTAGTTTTTATATTATTATGCTGTGGTCCACTTTTTGTTGTTTTCGTTTACGTTAAACTTCTTTAATTTTTGGAATTATTTGCCCAGAATTCCTTTTTGTGGCAAATTTTTTACTTTATGATAAAAATGTTTTGTGTACATTTATATTTCCTTTTAAAGAGACGAATGTCTGAAGTCCTTATTTTATCCCTTAAAATGAAATCGGTGAAAGAGTTTTTGTTTTCGAAATGTTTGCTGTGTTTTGTATTTTTGAATTTTGTTGTTTTTTTGTGTTATTTAAATAAAAATGTTCATTTACTTAATTTGGCTTACGATATAAGACACTTTAGTTTTCTATACAAAATTTGGGGTAAAATCCATTGATGATCTATATTAGCAGTAGTGAAATGGCCATATGGAAATACTTTCCCCCGCAGTAATACATTTCAAATATATATTTTTTTGTTTAAGTAATTTATAATTATTCGGAATCATTTTCAATAAAAGCAATTTTATTTCGTGCTTGATTCCTTTAAACAAATATTTCATGATATTCTCACAAAATATTTATTACAAAACTTTTTACTAAAAATTAAACATCTTATTCTGTTTTATTCTCATAAAACATTTATTCATATAAAAATAAAAATGTGTGAAATGTATTGTAACGGGGGAGAGCACATCCATATTGCAATTTCATTATTGCTCAAATAGCTCATCAGTGAATTTTACCCCAATATTGTATAGAAAAACCTAAGAGTCTTATATCCAAAGCCAAACTGATTCTATGAGAATTTTTCATAAAATCATAGACAGCAAGTCAAAAAAAAATTTTTTTTTCTTTTCAAATTGTTATAATTTTTTTGTTTTTGTAAAATATAAAAAATAATTTTCTGAAGTAGCTTTCCACAGGAAAGAGAAATATCGGAAAAAATAAATTGTTAAAATTTAATTTAAATAAAAGACCATTTAAAAGATTTGTACATATTTAATAAAAATTTTTATAATAAATATTTTGTGAGAATATCATGAAATATTTATTTAAAGGATTCAAGCACGAAATAAAATTGTTTAAATTTTTTTGTTTTGAATATCATAAAATATTTATTAAAGGAATCTAGCACATATTAACGCAGATTAATATGTGCTAGATTCTACTGAATTCTATAGAAATCAGTAAAATTAGATATTAGCAAAATGAAATGCTAAGTTCTTCGTAAAATACGCGATGAGTTGCATATTTCTTGGCAAATTTAAATATTCATAACTCTTTTCGATCTACTTTTCAAAAGTTACAGAAATCAATATTGTTACGAAGATGAGTTATTAGGTTTCAAAAGAAAATAATTATCAGTAAAAAGGTAAACGAAACAAATCTTGTACACACAAGACAACAATATGCTTATATGAAATTTTATCAAATAAGATAAACAACAGAAATCAAAAACAACTAACACAGAGTAAAACAGAGCCAAGCAGCTGTCTAAATTGAATAATAATAACAACAAAAATACGATGCGATGATAAAGTAGAATATTTTCTTATGTACGAGAACCGCTTAAAACAATTATATATGCACCACTTGCTAGATAAATGAATTAATTCATGTTGAGTCATCAGTTAGTAAAGACAACAAAGTTACCATCGTATTTAGTTTATTTCTCTAGAAAGGTTAGAAAACGGTTTCTTTACTAATACTGCCAAGAATTGTCCTGTAAGTAAGTAACAACATTTAGCAGTATCTGTTATCACATTCATCGCCGATATATTTTCACAGCTTTATAACGTCGAGCCAGATACAAAAAAATTAACCACCACAGCGACTTGAAAGCATTATTGGAACAAGTTGACAATCTTGTAAACTAGTTTGTATAAAATTTAATTTGTTAACAATACTGTGTAATATAATATATAATAAAATTAACTTATAACTTATAAGATTTTAAATATTTTATTAAACTTACAAGCGTTTTTTTAATTTTATTTAGCAAGTATTCCTTACAAAACGATTTAAATATGGATATTTTATTAATTCATTTTAAGTTGGCGGGTAAGTGACTAAATTTTATACTTCCAATTTTATATTTTCGTACATTCGTAAATTATTCGAATTTCCCGTATTGACATAAGAATAATTATCTGCAAAGCTTATGGTATATTATATAAGGACTTGAAAATATATATCCCAGCCTGGTGTTCGCGAAACCCATATATGAGCATAATGGTCACTGAAATACAAATGCCTCTATACAAACAACGTTGGTAAATTGTAAACTATTTTTAGAAATTTATTTTGCATACGGTGAAAAGATTTCAATATAACCCAATATTTCAATATTTTTGATATATACATATAATGCTGTCATGTTACTCATATGCGAAGGTATTAGATACAGATATATACTTTGTACCAGAGGCGCTGTAACAGTATTTCAAACTAAAACATGAGGTGTTGTCTGCTTCAGAAAATTTAAGGGTTCTATTTATTGCTCTTTTAAACACCGTTTATCCTCAGTGTTACCATTCTTTGGCTGTTGCGGTAAGTGGCATGTTGGTTATCGCCAAGTCTAGTTAGTAAATTGCTTTTAATAACAAAACTCGAAATGTGTTGTTTAAATGAGAACTCTCATTTAATCAATTTGGCTTACAATATAAGACTCTGGAATTCTATACAAAATTTAGAGTAAAATTCACTGCTGATCTATATGAGCAGTAGTGAAATGGCCATATAGATATGCTTTCCCCCGCAGTAATACATTTCCAATATATATTCTTTTGAATATGGGAATATCATAAAACATTTATTAAAGGAATCTAGCATAAATTAACGTTGATTAATAAATGTTAAAGAAATAAATTTTCATATCGCCTATTTTCAACGTAACTCTTGTTTCGTGTTTCCTTACTCGCGTATCTTTCTTTTGTGTTAATAGTATTTCACATTTCTTCTGGAGAAATAAAAGAATTATGAAATTCGTACTGCATTTTCTTTCTCATTTTAGCTTTAATAGAATTAATTACAGAATTATACATCCTTTTTTGGTATTATATCGGGTTTTTCAACAAAAAGTTTTTTTTACAATTACTTTTTTGACCTATTCGTAGTAGATGCATTGGCAATTGTTACAATGAATTCAATTTCGCACGAAAACTGCATTTAAATAATTAAAATCTACTATGAAAATGGTGGTCCTGTTAAAGTTACATTTCGTAAAATTCGATAAATTTAAGTCAACAGGCTCGATACAAAACGTGCGAATACCAACGAGCGTTCGACCGGATCGTTCAACTGAAGACATTGCAGCCGTGAGCAACTCCGTTGAAGTGGACCCAAATTTGTCAATTCCTCAACATTGGGGTTATTCAAAACCACCAAATGGCGAAAGGATTTTACTTTGAAGCCTTAAACGGCCCAACTATCCGTTTTTTTCGAAGATGATCCTGGAAATGCGACAACGGTCACTTGGTCAATGGAGTACGCTATCGCGAGATCCTAAGTCAATTTTGGCTAGTTATTGATGACGTGGATATCACTAACATATGATTTTAACAGCATGGTGCCACATATCACACAGCCAATGAAACTGGATTAATTTTTTTGGGGCTATATTAAGGACAGAGTAAATATGGAGCCTATTAAATCGATTTAAGCCTTAAAACTTAAAAACCGTGATGTGATTAGCGAAATGGGATCGCCAATTTTCCAAAAATTAACTAACTTTGATGAAAGCATGACATCTGTCAACGTGGTCATGTTGGACGTACGCCAGATATCATTTTTCATTCACAACTTTTCTCTTTGTAATACAATAAAAATTTGAATCGTCTTATGCCTCTATTGTCGTTCTCAACTCAACTCAGTTTGGTTGTCTACGAATCGACCCAACTTTGACACCACCAAACTGTTTTGTGGTATTGTGAAACACAACTGTTTTCAGTTGAAATTGTTATCGCATTACCAACTTCAAATATTCAGTTTGACAGAAAAGCAGGCAAATGCATGTCAAAATTAAAAAAATATATTGCAAGTGAAAGTGTTTAAATAAAAGTGTTTAAATCGAAAGGAAATAATTTCAAATGTATATATGTGTCGATTTATTTTATGAAGATGGAAACAGAGATGCTAATGTAGATGTACTACGCATAACGAGGAAAATTCGCGACAAATCCAACCCTCTTGAACTACCAACTGAAAGTAAATACATTCAACATATAACTTACAATTACTGTAAGAAATTTTTTTTACAGATTTATTAGCTATTTCCGACTGAGCAAAGAAGCCTTTTGCTATTTGCTGGATGACATCACGAATCAATTAAAGAAACCTGTACGTACGTCAGCTATACCACCGATTTTTTGCTGACGGCAGCTACCAGAAGTGCAGTGGCAACGACTTCAACATCGGAGTAGCTTAATCTACCATGTCACTTATTTTAAAAGAAGTATTGGAGGTGATGGAGCAGCGCATATGCAGCAAATGGATTAAAACGCAATTGAGTGAAGAGGAAAAAAGTGCGTCAAAAGTTTGGTTCTTTGAAAAAAGTGGTTTTCCCGGTGTGTTGGACTGTATCGATGGTACACATCTACGAATTATTTCTCCGCCTAAAAATGTACAGCATCTTTACTTAAACCGGAAGGGACACTACAGCTTAAATGTTATGATTGTAAGATATACTACGTATGTAGTAAACATTTATTTTGGGTATAAATTTTGTTAATTTGTTATTTAGTTGTGTGATTACAGAATGAACATACGATATGTTGATGCGAGACACCCGGCGGCTAATCATGATTCGTTTGTTTTTAATTCCAGTAACTTAAAAATTCATTTGCAAAGGAACTTTCAAGAAAATTCATGGATTTTAGGTAAAATAATTTGTAGTTTATATTTTTGAAACCTAATTGATTAATTTTTATATTTAAGGTGATGCCGGGTATCCCCTCCGACCATACTTAATGACAACATTTCGAATGACAGAAGTGGGTTCTTCACAAGCTCGTTATAAGAGTTTACACGCCAAAGGTCGAAATATCGTTGAGCGTACGATTGGTGTTCTTAAAAGTAGATTTCGCTGCCTTCTTTCTGCTAGAGGCTTGCATTACTCACCTAAAAAAGCAACACAAATTGTAAATGTTTGTTCTACTCTGCATAATATTAGTCAGCACTTCCAAGTAGAATTTTAAGAAGACGAAATATTTATTGAGAGCGAAGATACGAGCGCACAATCCATAAACTTAAATGTTAAGGACACAGAACTTGGAATAGATATAAGAAATAATATAATGCGTTCCTTTCAATCTTAATGCAAGTATTTCTTTTATTCTTATATAATTCGGTCTCAGCTTAACATTAAGAAAAAATTTAACTATAAATAAATAATAAAACATGGTTTTATGAATATAAATTAAATTCAGTCTGTGTTGTGGATTTATATATATGTACATTTAAATTAAAAAAAATAAGAAATGGTAATTAAAAAATAAATAACAACAGTTCTTGTGGCCAAACTTAAATATTAAACATTTCCCTACATACAAGGTGTAAAAAATCAATGCATTACTTCCTTTTTCAATTTTTCAATCTTCATTTTTTCACACTCTATCCTAAGATTTTGCAGCTCATTATCTTTATTCATTTGCCTTACATATAAGGCAATTTTCTTTTGCTTTATTTTTAGAAGCTTTTTGTTAACTTCGTAGTTCTTGTAAGCTGTTTTTTCTAAGCTCTTTAAAATTTTTAGAATTGCACCCTGTGTTTCAGCTTGCTTTTGCAACAGTTCTAGACGCTCCTGTTCTGGCGAATTGACCCTTCTTCTCCTAGTCGGAACGTTTAATAATACCTCAGCTGCCTGCTTTGTGGATTCGTTCAAATCCACGGAATCATTATTCAATGCTGGAGCAGTATTTTCCAAACAAAAAGTTTCTCCAACTAGTGCCACTTGTTCGCTTAAAGACAGTAGCTGCGACACACAATCTTAAAAAAAAGTGTTTAAAAATTGCGAAAAATTTATTACAAAAATTGATACTTACGATCTCTCCATTTGAATTTTCACCGCTTTCAAAAAAAAAAATTTTTACTCTAACTGATATTGGCACAACTACAATTAAGCAGTTGTGTGTCTTCAAAGTTTTTTACGACCAAACTTTAACAAAGTTGAGAACGGCAATACTATGAAAAACACAACTGAATAGCCAACTACCAGTTTAGTTGAGAACGACAATGCGAAATTGTCAATGACGACCAAACTGCTACAAAAGTGGTGAACCGCAATAGGAGCATTAATCTAAATTTTTTGTTTTATTTTGTTTTAGAATACAAATATTGAATTCAATTTATGAAAGGACACTGAGGGATTCCAATTGATTGATTGATTGATTCACTGGTATGTATTTTTAGTAGATTTTAGTTATACAGTTATAATTATTTTTTTTAGTCATATAAAATGTAGCCAACAATAGCATTAAGATATTTCCAAGTATTTCGCCAATTGTGATTCCTAAATTTTGTAGTTTAGAACCAAATCATTCACAACTGTTCGTTTTACTACTTAGTTAAGCCAAAATAAAAACAAAACTAAAACTTAAATTAATCGTGAATTTAAAAAAAGATATAGTGGACTATTAAGGCCAGCGGTTAAATGATATCTGAAGCTTCTAGAAAATCTCCTGTAAGAGTGCTTATACCCTCAACGCTTTTTTTCGTTTATGATTGAATGTTTACGTCAGCAAATTATTGTTAGAAGCAAAGAAAATATATTTGGAAAGTTAAGTGCAATAAGGACAGGAAAATTAAGCTTAATTTTAAACTTTACATATGAAATGAATAAATATAAAAATTTTCTAAATTAAAAGCCTCTAAGCAAAATATGTAATTTTATTATAGTTGTACCATACGCTCTGTGAGCGTATAACAAAATAAAATTTTCCTCAA
The DNA here is from genome assembly GCA_030448955.1 of Trichopoda pennipes. Taxonomy (NCBI): domain Eukaryota; kingdom Metazoa; phylum Arthropoda; class Insecta; order Diptera; family Tachinidae; genus Trichopoda; species Trichopoda pennipes. The sequence goes on from JASKUP010000042.1 coordinate 11,061,572, forward strand.
CGCATTGTACAATCTCTAAGAAGCGCTTAGGTTTTTTAAGTGTTTAATCAATTAATAAGAAAAATATAACAAAGGAAAAAATAGAAAAATTCTGAAAAATTAATATTTCTGTGGTAACTTCCTCAGTTTTATTTTGCTTAAAGTTTTCAAATTGCAAATTAATTTCTATAACAGAAAATTCCAAAAAATACGCTATAGCTCTAATAACAGAATTTGGAAGCGATATTCCTTTAATTTCCTTTTTCTAATTTTCTTTAAATTTGTGTCACCTGGTAAATAAAATAAATGACTTTAATTCCTGTTCAAATTATAAAAAAATACCAACAGCTACAAAATCTAGGTCAATCCATTTAAATTAAATACATAAATTTGTTTTTATCAAAAAATAAAAGGAAACCCAACACGGAAATAACCACATTAGTTACAAGAGTACCACCCAACCAAATATAAAAAATAAAACGTTGTTCAAATATCTCTTACAATGACATCAAAACCAAATGGAAACAAAAGAAAATAAATACAATTTAAAATAAAAAAAGTTATTAATCAAGCTTACGAAATAGCAAAATATAACGCTCACAGTGATGACGATACACTGGCAAAGGACATACATACTACATCTCCATCAAACATAATTTTCAGTTGGTTCGTATTTTGTTTTCATTCTTTAGTTTAAGGACACCGGAATATGAATAACTCCAACAGCCATGTAGAGATAAATGACTGCATTGCTGTATTTGGTGTCAAAACATCTGTCTTCGGTATGCCTTACTTTTAGGGTTGGAGTTTATATTTAACAAACGTTTCGATACGCATTACAATTGTGGAGATACGGATGGCTTATTGAATAGTCATATATTAGCAGGGATTTCGTTGGGTTAACTTTCGACAGGATGTCTTCAATGAAAAGTTTCCTTTAAACATTGAATATCTACCTATCTATTCTAACTATATATAAAGCTGGTTGCTAGCAACTTGATGGTTAAAATGGGCTATATATATCCACCTCAAATCTAAATAAGAGCTCCGTAAGGGCCTTTTGCTATTGCATTTTCTAAACAAAATCACGTCGGGACATTTTTCTCTTTTCTCCTACTCTAATTGGAAAATCTTCTTTAAGAAGAAGAAATGTAGATATTGCGAATGACAAAGAAAAAACAATATATTAACAGGATTTGAAAATAAATCTAAAAGAAGTGAACAACACGAAGCGAAGCAAAATTAAAAATCTTCCAAAAAGTTAACTGGTGGTGACTGTCTTCATTCGAAGAAGCTATATAATTATATTATAATTATGTTGACATGAGGAAATCGTTAGAAATCTTCGTTTGATTCGGAAAATCTGCAGGCAGAGAACTAACTTCAAAGAGCCATTGCAACACAATACACAAGATACTGACAAGAAAACGCCAAAAAAGACGCGCAAAAGGACTTTCACATACACGTCTATTTTAGCGGCGTCCTTGCTAAGCAGATCCCTATTTATTCCATCACCAAATTATGTCGCTTTTGCTCTCCTAACTCTGATTTAGATAAATCATACAGATGGTCAATTGACCGATAATTTTTTTAGTGTTTACCTGCTGTTTCTTAATCTCTTCTAGCATGTTCTTTTAAGTAGATATCTCTTTAATAAATAAGAGCTTCTGAATTATTCGTTTTATCTAGTCGGCTGTATTAAACATTTAATAGCTCTAGAACAAATAACTCTTTGAATTACATTAAAAAGGAGAAAACGTTGAGTATTTCAAAATGGATGATTTTGGTTCCGTTTGTGGTCATATCGTTCCGAAAATGGACAACACAATCGAAAAAATATGTTTTCTGATTTTAAACCGATTTAAGTGCTTTTGCACACGCGTGCAAAAGTTGTTACAAAACTCTTATAATATGTATACATGGAAAAGGTGTACACTTGTCTTTTATGAAGCCATGCGTAGATAAAAATTAAAAATCTTATATTTTGTATATTACAATAGCTGTAATATGAACTGGATTTTTTATTTTCATGCAAAATAAAGTCTATAAAGAAAAAAACAAAGCAACATATTTGTTGATTTGATGCTGCGTAGTTACTGGGGAAAAATAGTTAATTTTGCGATTTTTAGGCATTGGTGCACTTTTTTCGGGCAAGTTTGTCCCGCTTTTTTTCTCCTATTCAATATCTATAATTTTGCTTTAGCCTCAAATAGATATTTCGCACAGTATACTGAGATATAACCACGTTAGAATATAGAGAAAGTAATAAAAATTCACCACAAACGAAAAACTTTGTAGCACGATTTAATTATTAATTAATTAATGCAGCCATTTTAACAAAACGAATGATGTAGAAGTACTTATTTGTGGGGATATTTTCACGTGCAATTCTTAGAATTGAGTTCCAAAACCGTCTGTTGTACTGTGTAATACCTTTCAAATTAAAAAAAGTCTCCATTTTATTACTTTTCATACTTTACTGCAAGCTGTTAAAAAGACAGCACTTTTCTAACATATCTGCTGTAGGGTAGGACAAATTGTGGTTTGACTTTTAACATCAGCAATTACAGAAAAACTTTGTCTTATTTTTTTTTTTTTGGTTAATGTAATTCTTACTTATCAGATATTCGAAATAAAACACAACTTCTAATCTCACGGATATTAAAATAAAAATATTTCGATATGAGCGACTAATTAACCAGTGACAAGGTTATAGGTGCCAGGTGTAAGTGATGCCAGAAATAAGCATAACTGATAACTACCCACTCTTAAATAAAACCCCATTGCGATAAATAGTTAAAAAGCAGGCAACAATGAATTTGCGAGGTATGGAGGATAACCAGGCATACAAAACACAAAACTTCATTTTGATAAATTGTCCTGTTCACATGTCATTTTGATGGGAATGTTGCATAATTTTGATTTTATTGTATTTTTTTTATGCTTAGCATTCCAATCACTTTGCGTGTTAAAGTTGATAACACATACACTATAAATTCATGAGGATAGGCACTACACTTTCGTGTTGAACAGCATGAAAATTTCCTTTTTATTTTTCAAAATCAGCAAAACCATTATTGAATGATAAATATCGATTGCTTAGCTGTTGTAGGTGAAATAAAAACTTCATTTTGGTGCACAGACAGGCAAAAAATTTAATGAAATTATAAATGGTCTTATTTACGTAAACGACTATGTTTATGTTTAAGGGTAAATCAAAGAAGTCACACTAACTTTATCGTTTATTTTGCGACATTTTTAAAATACGAAACTGTTAAATACGAAAAAAAGTTTAAAAACTTAATTTAAAGTTGGAAATAAATTTTTTGCGCGGAGATACAATCAATGGGGTTCGACTTCACTCAGCTCCATTTATATCTTAGCTCCATATATATACCGGTAACAGGACTATATTTACCTCATATCATGCCGAGCGAATTCAGGGTAATTGTTTTCTTTTAAATTTAATTTTAATTTAAGGATCCTAGTTATAGTTTGACAAGAAGAAGTGAAAGTTTAGTCTCTGAAAGTACAATGACTTTAATTTGTATTTTTTTATTTGTATATACATCGAGTATGCGGAAGGAATGGACAAGAATATATCGAAAGAGGTTAGACCCTTCTGAGGCTAAAAGCTTCTGTTTAAGGAGTTCAGAAAGTTGCTTGGCTTTTGTTGAATAACTGTTCAAGTGATAGTGATAGATATTACATTGTGTGTCTCGAACAAAGTTTAGGATAAGAGACAAACGCATACGGTATATGAAAGCAAACCTTAACCAAATATCAGCAATTAAGAGATGGCGATATGAGGAAGAAGAAAAGTTCTAAAGGAATAGCTAGTGATGGCTTCAAAAAAGGGTGACTGTTATGTCTTTCTTTCTTTCTTTCTTTCTTTAGTGAAAAACATACTGCAGAAAGTTTCTGTAGGATGTTGACTCACAACTGAAAATTCAGATTTTTTTATAGTCTTAAAGTCTGTCGTTTCATTTTTTGATTAACTTTATTGATTTTGTCTGTTTCAAGGAAAGAAAAAGAAGAAAAAAATTGCAAAACAAAATGCTTATAAGCATTCACATCTGGATTTTGCTCAATTTGTTATTTGCTTTTACTTATCTTCTTTTTAGTTTTATTAATCATTTAATTATTCACTCGTTTATTGTTTTCGGTGTCTTATATTTATTCCTCTGCAGACTGTTATTTACGATGTGGTTGTTGCTTTTTGTGTTATAAAAAAAAAAACTGTATTGACAGAAACATAAATAAAATAAATGATCTTAAAGATTGTTTTCCTTTGAAATTCGCAGAACCACACATCGAAACCTGAGTTCGAATGTTCATTCTTTAACTTTGCTTGACTTTTGTTTTTGTATTTTTTTTTTAGGAGACTGTAAATATTCAAATTGAATTTATGTTGAATATTTAACTTGTCGCAAAATGTCAATAAATTAAGTTTGTTATCATAAAAATACGAGGGTGAGTCAATAAATATGTTTCAAAGTAATACTAAAATATATATGACTTTAAGAAATATAAATAAAGTAAATTTTCAAAGATTACCTGTCATTTTTAAGGGTATTTTTCTGTTTTCGTACCAGTCTGTTGATTGAGTGATCTTGTGTTATTTAAAAGAAAATACACTTGGAGCCTGTATTCAACATTTGCAAAACAAATGAATTTCAATGATCAAACTCAGCTAGAAAATCAATGTGAGGCAGTTACTTCGGCTGTCATCACTTTATTCCACCATACAATTTAGAGTGACTGAGTAATAAAAATGAGCGAATTCATTTGGGATGCAATGATGATTTTTTCGTTTTAATTTTGCATGAAAAATTAAATAATAAAAAATTATCGGAATTGTGGGTAACACATTTGCTCATTGTCGCTTCGCTGTTTTAGCAGATTAAAATATGAATTTGAAAGATCATAACTTAAATAGCCAGTATGACCTGATATCGAATGAATCTGCTTTAGTTTTTTGCACTACACTATTGAAAAACTTTTTAATGCTGACATCAAGATACTACTAAGCCAATGCGATTATATGGACCAGTATGTCAAAGACAATAGCGCGAAAATATTATTACCTGCAGCAATACGAACTAAAAAATCCAAGTCTACTAAAAGCCTTATCTTCCTTTAATAGAGTGGGACTAAATGCTTTCTGTCATACAAGTATTATTTTATTATTATTATTATTATTATTTTCCTACTATCAATATATTATGCTGTTTTATTTTAAGTCAACTTTAATCAGTTTCGTATGATTAGGCTGTATTTTATGTTCAAGTTAGTAGCGTCCGAAAGTACTTCCATTTCCAATTTTGAAGTTATTAATAGAAGTTAGTAATAAAGAAAACAATAAAAATTTTAAAGATTAGTAATATTTTAAGACTCATATATCACGTATCAATTAACTTTGTAACTTTAGGGACTATAACTACTCACTAAGTAGCTTTTCTCATAATTCGTTTCCGCCGGCAATAACTTTGTATTTAACGTAGCTGCAATCTAGCAAAATTGATGTTACTTCAATTTCTGAAAACTCCACTTTATTTCCACGGGGATCAGTGAGCTCGCAGAGTTCATTATTTGTCTCTTTAGACTTATAATAGTTCTCTGGCTGATCATTGAGGTTGGCCCCTATATGGGAGCATCGTGGTGGTTGTGGTTTTGCGGCCCCATATCCAATGGTTTTCTATGGTGGCCAGGATTATCTCACTGATAATGACACGCAAAGTGAATGATCCAGTCCAGTGAGCATGCTTGACATGTGTTCTGGACAAGGAGTTAGAAAGTCTCCAACTCTTTAGCAAGGTGTGATAGTTTGCAGACCTGCCCTGGAATTATTCAAGTTGCAACTAGGTGGTATCTGTTGCTTAGAATTATGTCTTCGGCTATCTAGGACGTTTGTATAACGTTCCAAATTATACAAAGTGGTTTGTCCACCATCTGATTAAGACTAATAGTCAGGCGCGGATGTAAAACAAATTACACTCTGTATTACGAAGAAATTATGAAAGTAAAATGATATCTGTACACCACGACCACGCTGACAGACGTCAATTCTTTCATCAAAGTTTTTTATAATTTTTTTTGTAAGGCTTCAAAGCCAAATTAGCCATGTGGTGGTTTTGGATAACCCCAATTGTTGAGAACGTGGAGGAATTGACAAATTTGGATCTGCTGTGGCTTATGGCTGTGGTGTTTTCAGTTGAACGGCACGGTCTAACAGTCGTTAGCCAACTACCAGCCTAATTACATTCTTTTTTAAGTAAGTTAAATGAATTGATATGCAAGCGACATTTTACTTCACTTTAGCAGAGCCACATTGCTTCACGTAAAAGTTTTTTACATCGTTAACTGTTGACGGCAACATTTAAAATTATTATTAAAGCGCAGTTCCACAATTATAAAATATTTTATTAGGTCCCTACTCATTATACGGTTTTCGGTCTTGTCCCTCTTACGATTCGCTTAAGCGAATAACCAATTTGCGTTTTGAAAACCCCGTCATTCCAGAATGATTTGATTAAAGATTTCCGTTTAGAGGACTTCACATGCTATTGAAACTGTTGCATAAAATAGTGTCATTTAAGCATTATTATAAGTGCGTTAGTCAAAAGAGGGGATTCTCACTGTGATGTCGATGATGATAAATGATCTTGCATTTCTTTGAGATATTTGTGATAAATTTACATTTTGGCATTTTTGTTTTGTCGCACACCAGGAGTTGTCAGAATTTTTTATTAAATTTTTATTTCCACTGAAATTTGTATTTTGTTCTTCATTTATATAACAATCACAATCCTTATGGTTGGTGCCGTAATGCAAGTTTTGTTTGTGTTCGTGTTATGCGACGTGCATAACAATTTGTTTGTAGAATTTAAGTCAAAATTGTTTTTATTTTCTTTTGGGATCATAATCATATTTGAGTATTTTCTTTTCATTTTCAAATGTTGTTAATTGTTGTCTATTTTAATGATCCGTTTACAAAAGCATAAAATTTAAAGTTGATTATTTTGGTATGTTTTTTGAAGTTCTTTTAAAAATAGTTTTTTAAAAATAAAAAGTTTTTAAGTCGTTGACATGCTGTGAATTTAATTTTGAAACTCATTTTTTATTAGATATAAAATTTTGTTGGTTTATGAGAATTAATAATTTTTATAGCATTTTATCTGTTTGATTATGACATAAAACTAAGTTCTCGTTAATGAAGTTACTTTGAAATGTTTTACGATTTTAAAATTATTTTTTATAGTATGGAATATGTTGTGTTTAATGTGGAGTTTTTATTACGACAATTTTGAAGATACGAGTATGTCGTTCCACTTAAATGTAATTGTGCCGCTAAAAGTTCTGTTTTATAGAGTCTTAGAAAATATTAAAAGTATACTAAAGAGAATTGAAAGAGAAATGAGATTCATGAGATTTTAATTGAAAGTGAAGAGAATAGTAGCGAAGAGAGTAAAAAGTCTTAATTTTGAGTAACACCCAAATTATTTTAAATATGTATGCAATGCCCAAGATAAAACATGGGGGTAGAGGCAGAAAAGTAGTTCACTGGTAGAATGCCGAATTCGGAAACGCGCTGCAGGTTAGTATTCACCACAGACGGTAGTACACAGAGCAAGCTGCCAAGGTGCACAGTATAAGGAAGCAAAACAAGGACTCTAATTTGCAATCTTTGACAGCAGCAGCAAGCTGTGGAAAGAACTACCGGAGGAAGTAAATGAGAATCCATAGAGCACAGGGTATACACAGGTCGTATGGAAACTCAACAGCAAAAACGGAACACCAATAGTGGACAAAAATGTGGACATAGTAACGTCACTGTTTCCAATAAACCCGATGCCGGAAAACAGATAAAGCGTGGGTGAAATGGCACAGGTCCCATTATTCACTATAGAGGAGCTAACTGATGCAGCTGAAAAACAACAAAGCTCTTGGCCTTGACGGAATACCGGCAGAGGTTCTGAAGGGGATACCAACTAGAAAGACAGAAGTGTTACTTAACATATATAACAGCTGCTGAGAGACTGCAGAAAAGCTGCTGAAAGGCTCATAAAATCGCGTCTAATTGGAGCCCTAAGTGCTAGAGGCGGGCTTTCAGAAGAAGATCTGACTAGGCAGATCCGCTTTTGGCACCCTTAAAAATGTAGTGAACGTAGTGAGGCTGGACGGGAGCAAAACTCTTCTTACTGGTCCTAATTGCAAAATTAGATGTAAAAAACGCCAGACGTTCTAAGATCATTGGGGAAAAATTTTCATGTTCCGAAATATTTGCTCAGAATGTTCAGTGTCACCTTAAAGACAGGGTGCGCATACATAGCACAACAGAGAAATATATGAGTGACATCGAAGAGGACGAAAGTATCCATTTTGGAACCTGATTTGTGGAACATAAGCTACGATGACATGCTGAGAGTCGAAATGCCAGAGGACACATTCCTTGTGGACTAAGTAAATGACAAAACCAGAACCACACAGCTTATGATACGAACCAAAATGTGGCTAAGTCAACGTTGTATACAACTAGTGCATAAATTGAAACTTATACTTCTCACCAGAAAACACATACCAGTAGAGATAAGAATGCAAATTGATAGTGGGCGGTAGTTAACTATTTGGGAATTAGACACGACTCGAAATTAACATTCTTTAGAAAACTTTAGTATGTTGCAACAAAACCTGGCGGAGTTACAAGGCAGCTGAGCCGTCTAATGGAAAACATAGGTGGACCACTACCAAGCAAACGAAAGTTGATAATGGAAGTGACCAGCAGCATCCTTCTCTATGGTTACGAAATCAGGGGGATAAGGTAAAGGTGAAGGCTATGGCATATGATCTACTGTTCACTGTACTGCGTATAAAATCGGCATATCGCAAGGTGTCAGGTGTCAGCAGCAGCGGTGTTCGTAACAGCGGAGATTATACAGATAGACCTCTGTACACTTGGCCGGAGGCAAATATGGGTGGCAAAACGGCAAAACGCTAAACCTTTAGAGTTAGATAGAATAAGATAGAAGATTATCCAAAAGTCGACACCTGGATATCCAGAGGACATGGCGATGTAAAATATTACTTGACTCAGATGCTATCGGCTCATGGCTACTTCCGAAAATACCTGTACAGAACCGGGAAATCCAATCCTAATCCAATACACAATATTGCCTATACGAGTCTGAGGAGACATTAGATGACGCCGAGCACACATTCTTCGAATGTTTTCGCTCGAATGAAAGCCATCTGCAGCTAGAGAATGTAGCTGGGCGAATAGCCATTGAAAGTCTTATAAGCGTTATGACGTTGAGCGAGGACAGTTGGCGCGCGATATTCAAATACTGAAAATGATGAAAGTTGATCTAGACTTGGCATACTAGGAATGAGCGTATAAAGCGTATAGCGTATGAAAAGCGGTGGCACGCACGAGGCTAATGCGAACCCACCGCGAAATAATACAACGGCGGTCCCGGAGTTGAGGAGAAAATTAGAAAATTAGTTTGTTTTCTCTAAACAAGGAACAAAGAGGGCTTTAGTCGGAATGCCAATACGGAGAGCACGACATATCACATTCGGGGGCGAACTTCCGTGAATGAAGTAATGCACTTTTTCCTCCTTTTCCTGGAAAAAAAATGTATAGTACAGAGAAAGAGCTTAGAAGACAGAAATGAAAGTCTTATTTTTACGTCTACGTTCACCATATACTATTGCAGTGAGTGAATGCAAAATTGTAAAGAACAATGGAAACCATGTCATGATTTTGTAGTGAAGTATAGCAGCTGGATTGTTATATTTCCCTCTTTTTAAAACTAATATGAATAAGATATAGTTCTCGAGTATGTGAAATTTTAAAAAGAATATCGATCCAAAATTCAAATCACTTTTTGCAAAGTAGCGGATACTTAAAAATGTTGCATAACCACTTTATCCTCCTTCCTAAAGATCAAATAAAAATTTAAAATATTAGCAAAGATGATTGGAACAGAGCTCTATTAGAAAAAATGGAATATAGTTAATGCAGTTGTGTGATATTTACTAAATTATAATAAATTTAAAAGGTGGACCAAAACCTATGAAGAAAAAATTTGATGCAATTTCCAGTGATGAAAGTTGTTTAAAAGAAACCATAAATTTGGTTGGACTACTGTACCAGCGTATTAATAAGTTTTAAAACCAATTCGAAGAGGAAATAGTTTATTTAATAATTTATTTTTAATAATTTTTTTTGTGTTTTCCTTTTGGATTGTTCAAATTTTATTTAACTAATACGGCTTTGCTTTGATATGCTTCTTGAAAACAGACCCAAATGCAATATTGCCGATTTTTATTAACTTTGATTTAAATTCGCTGTTCTCATTGTGCAATTTTCACTTTTACATTTCCCTGAAGAATTCCTTATGACTTCACTTTTGACTTTGAAATTTTTTAATGCCAACTTGAAAATTCATATTACTTTCCACTTGTTAGTAAAACGATGCTAAGAACTTTTAAAATTAAAATCTTTTATTCTTCTTTCTTGACAAAATTGAGTTTTGAAGTGGGAAGTAAAAAGCAAGACGCCATGCAATAATAATACAGCAGCAATTTCGTTTCACATGGTTTTAATTTGTTAAATTAATGTGGATAAATTTAGCAAAGAATTCATCTCGTTTTGTTTTCCATTCGTTTTTATGTGCATCTTTCTTAATGTGTTTTAATTAAATTTTAAGAAATCTTTTACAAGCCATTTAGCTTTAAGGACAGCAGGACTTAAATAAAAAGCACAAATTGAAACAAAAGAAAATAAAAAGAAGTTGTGATGAGCATTAAAAAAAATTACATAAAAAAGAGGAAATAGAAACTATTAAAAGAGAAATTATACTCCGAAATGGACATGAAGTTTTATTTTGCAAAAAGACGAAACAAAGAAATTTATGGAAAAAAAATAAAAAGGAAATAAAAAACCAAGTGACAAAGTATGCCAAATTAACGCTTCTCACATTATTCTGTATTTTTTAAAACAATTTTTTTTGCTCTTCTAAATACTGCAGTATCAGACATTTAGATAGTTACTAAAATTCCGCTTCGAAGGACTATGGCGGCATGTGGGAGTATTAAATTGAAGAACTTTGACGACAGATACAAACCATCAGTAACAGATGCACAAAGTTAAAAGTTAAATAGCTGCAGTAAGTTATATCGTCTTTTATTTCGTATTTTATTTTAATTTTTCATTCCTCTTTCATTATTAGTTTTAAATTCCCCAACAACTATTGTAATGCGCGTTTCTGGGATATTTTATTATAATCCTAATGATGATGAAGGTGGCAAAAAATGATTCATAGAATCTAAAAAAGTAGTAAAAGAATAAAAACAATAGCGGTCTCTCTGAATTGTGTTGTAAGAAACATTAAAATGGCCACAACGTAAATAAAAAATAGAGGAGTTGAAAGGAAATTAATTACGAATGGATTGTTACGACACTTTAAATTTTCTGTCTCTTTAAATACGTGCTTAACTAACGTCCCGTTGATGACATCAACGTATAATTAAGATATTAATTTTGTTAATATACAATAAACTGAAATTAAAATTTAAGGAAATCATTTTATTTGAGGACAGCAGTGTTTTTAAAGGTTTGTAAGGCGATGTAGTTTTAAGTTAAGCAATAGCTTAAGCTATGAAATTGAGAAGAGTGATTTTTAGTTTTCGGCTATTATAAAAAAATGATGAATAAAAGTGATTTTTAAGCTGTTAGGCGAATAACTTAGTGCGTACTTTTATTTTTCATGAAATTATAACGTACACTGGGGGCGGATGGAAAAGCATCTACGGAATTCTATGCCCATAAGAACGTATTAATCATAATTTTGCAGAAATTTATTTCAATTTAATAGTGCAACGTTATCTTAGTTGCATTCTATGCCTCTTTGAGGCATTAGCAAAGATAACTGAAAAACTGTCTACTACTTTTTACAGTCCTTGTAACTGCACCAATAACCTTTCTACAGTAGTCCTGCAAGACAAGCCTGTTGTCTAAACTTTAAATGATTCGTTAGTATTACTGCGTTGTCAAAAAATTGGCAACTCTAGCTGTGTCAAGATAACGCCACCTGTCCTAAATTGTTTAAATAAATTATTCTCAGGAAATTTGCACTGCCTATCATTGTAGATATATAAAGTAGTTTCGATTCTGGTGAAATTCATCTGCTCACAATCGTCATACTACTAATGAAAGAAAGGCGACTAAAAGATGGCAATACTAAAAAAAAACAATTTTGTAAGAAGTGTGGTATTCATGCTTCTCGGATTGGAAATATACACTTTATTCTTCTAAAGCATGATATAGATAGACACTTACGCCAAATTCATGTGATCCGTTATTAGAGCTCATTTAGCCGGTGTCTGTTTATCATCTTGCCATAGTTATCTGCAACGTTTCTCTTGCACCATTATCTCCTGGGCACAAATAAAATTATAACGCTCTATCAAAATCTGTGCTGTGCTGCACATCTATCACTATTATGTATCACTATTATCTAAAGGTCAATTAGAATGAGGTGAAGCAAAGTATGAAGTGATTCTGTAATTACAAGTTTAACAAATATGTCCTTATTTTGCGTTATGTAATATTGGATTTCGCATTTCCCTAATCGTAAGAGTTTGAAGCATGGAATCACTGTCATTAAATTACTTTTTGTGTTACAGCTAATGAGTAACCTCAAAGCACTGTATACAGCAGTCCGCCCAAGCAACAAAGATATCATGCAAGAGAAGATATCATGCTTTTCTGTAGTCTGCCAACGCCGTTGATTCTCATAACAGCCAGTTTGTTATGAACTCGTTAACATCTAGTTTAGTAAGAGCAAAGATTGCAAATACCTCACCGGCAACAGTTAGGTGTAAAATTAATTGCTTTAAACTCAACTTCATTAGTGCTGCCCTAAGATAGTCTTAAATCAATACTCAATAGTTTATTGATGATGGCTAAAACATTGTATTCCCAGCTAAAAAATTGCAGCTTTAATGTTTTGCTTTATTATAAATTATTTTTTTTTGCTTAATCTGAGGACGTTGCTTCGATATTATTTACTGACACAATTTCGTGGGATCTACTTAACTTGTTTTACTTACCGATAAACCTTAGAAAAATGCTATTGAATTTGGAAACGACCGATACGCCAGGATATTGGTTTCTATATGTATTTGGGAAAGAGGATGACATATTTGCATCTAGAAAATAGTCACAGAAAATTATGTATCATCAGCCTCATCGATCTTTTTAATTTCTCCATTTAACACCTGTTGAATAAAGTGAACTTTACTTTCTTATGAGTTCAATTTTGGTGTTTTCATCAAATATTACTTTTACATATTTGAGGTGAAGCAAGCTTATTTTAAGGCAAAATAGTGATAAACTAAAATCTACATCCGATTAGAATTTTTCCAGTGTAGATAATTCAAAATCAAATAAAGTTTTTTTATAAAACGCGTGTACGAAAAATGTGAATCAGAAATAATTTGGAAACTAAAACCTTAAGATGCTTTATCACCAGGATGAAGTTTCATTATTAACAAATAACAACAAGCGATGTAACTTTAAAAAAATGAAGAGATAATTTATGCAATCTGGGCTTGTATAACATCTTTACTCTGCATCTCTCAGAGATAATTTTTATAATCAAAATCAGTTAAAGATGTGAATAGAGAAAAATAATAAGACTGTAGATCTTCCAGCCTATAGCTTTGGAAAGACTCGACGATGCATACATAAAGCAATGACCACAAGGTATTGCTTAGGTTTTTAGTAGTAAGCACGTCCACCCGACTCGCTTTGTTGATGCAGCTCCCTAGAAATTGACCACAAAACCAGCAGGGTTGTTTTTTTGCCAGCTTCCATTGAGAGTTTGCAAGTATTTAAAAATTGGATGTTAAGTTCTTCCCTAGAACTAACCATTGTTAATGTGTTTATCTCTTGGTCTAGGAGATTAAAGAATGATTGTCTGTTAACCCTGTTGTATTGCTTTCAGATGAGAAATAATTGCATGAAAATTGTGCTACAAAATGTTAGACTTTATAAAAATTTAATTTTGGGTTATATAAATATGTGGCTTTGCAAAGTAAACACTTTTGTTTAATAGTATACCAGATTATTTTTAGATGTTAAGAAAGTCGATAGCAAATTAAATGTACATTTAAATTCGAATACCATAATTTCGGTGTTGATTTTGCAAAAAATATCTTACTTTAAAACATTCATTTAAATTTTAATGACTGTTACATTAATTATATGTATTTAGCTGAAGTGTGAAGTGAAAAGATACTGACGTCATTATTGACATAAAAATTTAGAAAATAATTCGATTAATTTCAATTTTTTTCCAATTTTATGTGAAGCATTTAAGTGCCTCCATTTTTTCTAAAGCACCTAAATTAAATATGTGAGAGATTGTGTTCGATACCCGTACATTTTTTATATTTACCCATCAAGAACTCATCCATTTGTGATGATTTGGCCATTTAGTTTTAGTCAAAATTGCTATTAAACGAGTTTCCTACGAAAAAAAAAAAAAAAAAATATTGAATTTTTTCAAGTGAAACTGACCAGCATATGAACGCTTGATAGATTGTTTGCGTATTCAGCATCCATTTCGTGAAAATAAATCAACTAAACAGCACTATGCAAATTGAAATTTCATCTCTTTGTAACATCTCGTTTGATGTTTTTCTCCCATCATCGCCTAAATAAAAGACAAAAACTTTAGCTTTACAAAAAATACATCAGACTTTTGAACTTGTCTGGCGTGCTTTAGACATGTTGCAAAAAAAGAACACGTAGAGTTGAATAAAGAATATATTGTAACAACTTAAAGCTAATTACACAGCAGGAAGAAAGTACTTCAGATTCTTTTATTTTAAACCCACGATTTTGTGCCGGCAAAGAAAATAACGTTAAACACAACAAAGAACTCTTTAACTTGTTTGTTAAGTCATTTTTGTGTTTAAAGTAAACTTAACGAAATCAAGAAAATAATTTGAATTGTGGACGAATATTATAGTCCCCACAATTAACATTGATATTTTGGTGAATGAGATCAAGAGACATGTATTTGCGAGTATATTAATTTTAAAAACTAAAAAAAAAACAAATAGATTTTTAATGAACTCGAAAAAATTTGTTTTACATTTTCATTGTGTTAAACCCGGCAATCTCCAAGTTCCACTTAATATATTTAATAGAAATTGTATCGTATTTAGTATATGTTATATTTATTAATTAATTTTTTTTTATTAGCTATAGTAGTGCTGATCAATATTTAAGAATTAATATATATAGCTGAGCCGTCATAGATTCATAATTTAGTGAAGCCTAAGATTAATGCCGTACAGACACTGTATTTTTAATTGAAAATGAAATAAATTGATTTTAAGAATATTATAAAATATTCGAACTTTCATTCGCATTTCGTTTCAGTTTGGTAATTTACTTTTTATATTACCAATTTTTGTTGAAACCAAAAAAACACGAATTGTATTAGTTTTTTGTTTTTATTTTAATTAAAGTGTTTGTTTGTTTGGTTGTCTAAGATTATTTGGTAAAATGAAATAATGATGAAAATTGGATGTTATATTTTATTATTTCTTCGCGCTGACTTGCAGTTGTTTTCGCTAGAAGCTCACAAATCGAAAGAGAAAAATTAAACGTAATAATTGATAATCGCGTCGATGCCATAGTTGGTTTTTTTGTACTTTTTTGTGCCAAACACTGGGCGCCACATCATTCCCCCGGCTAGAGCGGAGTCATCTGAACCTGACGGGGAGCCTAATTTTTCGACCCTTCGACGTGCAGTCGGGTGCAACTTCTGATGGTGCTGGTGGTTGTGTGTCTGTAACTGCTCTTCTACTTTTTAATGGTCTAACCTCTTAACCTGAGTGGAAAGTTCCTTACGTTTGGATGTTAAACAAAAATTATTTTTAACATCATTTATGTTGATCGTGCTTCAGACCTTAAAATAAAATTATTTTTCTTACAGCTGCCTTCACTGCCTTCATATAATAATATAAACTTTCGAAAAATTAATTAAAAATAATGTCAATCCGTCCTCTTCAAATTAATTAATTTAAAAGCATTTTTAACGTTTTATTACTTTGCATAAGTAAATAATAGTTGTTAATAATCTTTTAGAATAATTCGTGTTGCCAACATATATTTATTTCATTGCAAGCATAATGTTGTAAGTATTCCCTGGAGTCGATGTTGTAGAGTGTAGAAAATGACACAGTGTCTTTTTCAACACTCAACTTGTATGCACCTTTAACAAAAGACCAAGCAACAATGGAAGGGAACTCAACTGAAAATACGAGTACTTAAGAAAACAACACAAAATTTTGCATATATTACAAAAACAAACAACAACAACGAGCATTAAGCAGATCCACTTAAAAAAGAAAATATGCGCGTGTCATCTCACAAGTCATGACACAGCAATAGAAAAAAGAAGTTGCAGCAGCAGTTACTGGCACCCAAAAACACTTTAAACACAATCGACTGAATAACCAACGAGTAAACCACAACAATCTTGTTAAAGTTTCTTTTAAGCAGAAAAATTAAAAGACACACAGAAGCTTTAATAAAATTTAAAACATGACGTCTTTTATCCCAGTAAAATCATTGTCGTCATCATCATCATCATCGTAATGCATGTTTGGTTGCAACAATGTGTTTATTTCTCTCAATGAATATGGTTTAGTGTGTGCGCTAATATACATATGTATGTATGTATATATGCAGATCGTTTAAAGTTCAAATAATGACACTAAACATGCAACATAAAATCCACTTAAGCCGTATAATGTGGGTGTGTGCCCAACTACTTCCATGTTGCACGATTGGGAGGCAACTGAAAGTGATTTGTTTTCATCTATATTTCCCCCTATTAGAAAAATATTTTGGTTCCCATGGAATTTGTACGTGTATCCCAAATGTCTTTTATTTCAAGGTGACAAGAAAAAATGTATTCAAGTCTATTTTTATTACGGTGTTTTAACTCATGTTGTAGACAATTCTTAAAGTTGAAAGAAAATCCAAACAAATATACGTCACTAACAAAACACATTATGTTGCATAAAAATGTAGATGTTGAAATTTTTTTCTTATATTACGAAAAAAAAGTTCGGCAATTATGAATGAAAAACGATATCTGGCAAATATCCACCACGACCACCCTAACAGACGTCGATCCTTTCATCAAAGTTTTTAATCAGGTTTTGGCAAAATGCCGGTCCTATTTTATTATTTACATCATGGATTTTGAGTTTTAAGACTGCAGTCGATTGAATTGGCTCCATGTAGAATCTGTCCTTAACAAAGCCCCACAAAAAATAATCCTGTGCCGTTAAATCACACGATCTGGCTGGCCGCTTATCTGTCGATTGTCGTTAAATTATGCGATCGGAGAATTTGGTTTGCAATAAATTGATCGTTTCATTGACCGTGTGACATATGGTCGGGTCCTGTTAAAACCACATTTCAGTGATATCCACGTCATCATGAATAGACCAAAAATGATAATTGGTCTAGGATTTCAGAAGCCCAAATGCGGCAATTTTGCTTGTTGACATGCCCTGATAAGTGAAAATGGGCTTTGTCTAAGAAAACGATTTTTTCAGGAAAATTATTCGTTGTTCCTGAATGAATTGAGCGAATAAACCGCGTTGTGAAGGGTCGGTTCCTGCACCAGTTGAACCTTGTAAAACTTAAAAGTCAAAGCTAACGCAAAATTCGTCATGTGGTGGGTTTGAATAACCCCTATTGTTGAGAACGTCAAGGAATTGAGAAATTTGGATCTGCTTCAACACAGTAGCTCACGGCTGCAATGTTTTCTATTGAACGACCCTGTTGAAAACCCGCTGGTGTTCGCACATTTTGTATTGAGCCTGCCGAAATTGTCAAATTTGCCGACCGAATTTAAATAGTGGTCTCAAAATAATGATTATGTTGTTCGAAAATATCAAGAATTTTAGGAAATGTAGCTTCAACAGAACCACCATTTTCATAGTGAATTTTAATTAGTTTAATGCAATTTTCGTGCGAAATTGAAATCATTGTAACAATTGCCAATGCATCTGATACGAATACGTCAAAAAACTAAATGGCAAAACTATCATGTTGTTGGTGTTGCCACAATTGAAAAACAAACTTCTTACTGAAAAAGCCGATATAAAAAATAACCATTTACTGACTTAGTAGTGCCAGTAAGTAAAATCATTTCTATTAAGAAGACAAAAATAGTTTAAAAAATTTCGTCAAACCCATAAAATTTTCTGATATTTTGAATTTAGTGTATTGTCTGCAAACTTATTTAAATAACGCGTATATAATAATATACTTACATTTAGAAAGGTGTACTCGTTTTTGTTTTAGATTCAACTAAAAATATACGTTGCTTTAGACCATAGTGCGATGTGATGCGTTAAAAAATAATTCAAATGACAAATTCGAGTTTTATTATTTTTGTGATGATTTTTTTTATGGATTTATGATGTCAAAGACCGCTTCTGAACCGTCATGTTACACACTAAACTGTTGTAGTTTTTCTGAATATAAAACTTACCACACATATTTATTTACTTTGTTAGAGTATGATTTTGTGTGTGGTTGTTAAATTCCACAGTGGGTAAGTGTTCGTTGTAGATGTTAATGTTTCTTGTAAATCACAAATGCGAAAATTTTGCTTATTGACTTCATTGGTGAAAATGGACATTCGATTCACTTTATTTCGTTGCAATATAGGTTACCTTCCTTTGGGTGGCCTTCAGTTTGCAATAATCAGAACAATCTTAGCTTTCAGCTTTTAAGTTTTAGAATCGCCACTTGCAGTAAAGACTACTTCAGTAATTCCAAACTGTTGTATAAACTGTTATAAACTAAGATATTGCTAAATACATGAAAAGCCCTAAACTGAATAGTTTTTATTTCAAATAGATTTGAAAAATTATGCTCCAGTTACCAACTGCATTAATTCGTTTTATTATTTTTAAAAATTAATATTAATGCGGGATATTATCGTTTACCTACATTTAGAGAAATTTGTTTTGAGAACATGGCTTGGGAATGATGTCTTCACAGCGAAAGCGCTTGCTGTTTATACCGCAGAAACAGCCATTAAAGACGGAAAGAAATAAGAACAGAATCATTTATGGCCTTAAAAATCGTATTAAAACAATAAAACAAATCCGTCAATTGCGAGTTGGATTTATACACAAAGGGTTCGCTGCCATGTACGATCCACCCTTTAATTTTTAATTTTACTTTTTAAACTTGTTATAACTGACAGTAAAATACTATTTGGACAAAATTTTAAGAAAGAACTAGTGAAAATGGCTTTACCATTGCGACACCTATTAGTCCAATCATTTTCTTTTTTCATGCTTTGTTGCGAACCAGTGATAACTGGGTTTCGCAAATAAGGCCATATATGTGAAAATCACGTTAATATTTGAATACCGTCCTTATATTTTAGTTAAATTTTTTGTACTCGTCCTTATAGCAGTACATAGTAGCATTTTTGTCAAAATCAAGGTATTTATGAAACACCCTCTAATTTTTAAATTTATTGCTCACACTTATTTTTATAGCAGACATATTTCTACTTGGTGTGTTTAAATTTCAAATGTCTGTCTTGTACGACTAAATAACTATAAGAACATACCTTACAATTTTTAATTTTGTTTTTTACTTTTTGTACTTGTTTTTATAGACACTGTACAAGTTTTATTAGTCTGCTTTTCATAGTTAGTTAAACAAATAAATACATTATGATTATCATATCAGGCTTTACTTTAGTTGTTACTGTGGTAAGCAATATCCTATCTGTGAAATCTTTAAGACTCTATCTAAGGTTCAACAAAAAGAGTGCTGTTAACGACGGACAGTTATGTGGCGAAAAAAATATTGATAAATTGTTACACTTTTTGTACGGAACCCTTTAGAGTGTCAGTGGAAGTATTTATCATTAAAATCGTTGATCCTTTGAAAACCTTGAAAACCTATAGTGTCTAAAGAATGTTTTAATATGAATTGAGGAGGTGTGGACCACACCTTGTTAGGAGCTACCAAATTTGCCTCTGATATACTTATTTCTAAAAGATTGTCCCTGAAGAACAATAAGGAAATGTGATAGTTGTTGAATAATTTATTTTCTACAAAAGTAAAAATTTCGTTCCACAGAGACATAAAAATGACTGTTAAAAAGCAGCGGAACTTTCACTATTCTGACATTTCTGTTTTATTATTAATTATGGTTAAATAAAATAAACTGCTCATCACTGCGGTGTTAAATAAATCATTAACATGCATTGATGAAGTACTTCATTATTTTGCCGGAATGCATAAGAGGATAACGAAAAGAACTCCTATCAAAATAAACACTCCATGAAAGTTGACATAACTAAGAGAAAAGTATTCATATTTTCATTATTTATAATTTTATTCATGTTTTCGCAAACAAGAAAAGAAAAACACAATTTTAACAGGAAAAGCTGGGGGAAATTTTATTCCTTTTCTTCAGCATTGGTAGACTTAAGAGTAAAATATACTAGCGTATGTATTCAATTGACATATGATGGCTTCTAACATTGAAAATCATGCTTCCCTATAGAAAATTTTAAATTCACTCATATGTGCATACTGTATGCAAGTAGACACATGCAACAAAGAAACACCCAGACATTCCATAGTTGTTTTGCTTCCTTTATTCTATGGCATAAAGCTGCAAAGGTTATCATTAAATTTCCAAGAAAATCCCACAACAAATGTCAACATCATATTATAAACTAGAGAAAGTAAAAAGAAAAATATGAAAAACACTTTGAGGAAGAGAAAGTTAAATGTTGTTGTTTGTAAATATTTTATGTACATTTTGATCTTAATCGTATTTTATTTTATGAAATTATGCAAGAAACCATTTTTCTTAAATCGGATAAATTTCTAAGCTGTTGCCTTGTATCTATTCATTCGATATAATTTATAAGAAGATAATACTTTGAATGTGATTTGAAATAAAAGTTGTTGAATGCGTATGTTCTTATGTTCTTTAACACAATTATTTCATTTGTACGCTACTTGTATTATTATGCGACATATATTTTTTGCCTTATTTTTTTAATTGTTCTGGAATTTGTATTACTCGTCTAAAAATCTTTTTGCAAATATAAAACTAATTATTAGCAAAATTATGTATATGAAATTAACAAAACTAATAACATATGTTCCGGTTCTTTCAAAGATAATGCTTTGGATATTATCTCATTTTAAAATTTTTGACAAGTCCACCAGCTCAGCCTCGTCTGCCACGAACTATTATGTTTTTAATAAATTTTCTAATGCTCTATTGAGATCTGAATCTTATGATCATTGCTTTTCTTCATTGCTTCTTCAAAACTCCAGTGAGATTACAATATACTTAATGTACAACCATTTCGAATAATACAAGAACTTCTCTTTTTAAACTACTGTTTACTGAAATAATAGGCAGGAGTTTAGAAAAAGTTATTTGCCGCGGTCATTAAAAAAAAAATATTTAGTTATTTTTATTCGAATCAAGGCCCCGTTTGGATATGAACTCTTAACGACTTCCGTATAATGGCTAGACTGATACTATTATCTCTTAAGCGCTATCGAGATTTGATGCATACGACCTATTGTTTATTAAACAATAATTTTGTGTAAGGTTTAGTAAGATGTGTTTTTTTAAAGAGAAGTAGCACTTCAGGCAACAACGCATGCCTAATTAGTCAAATACCGTGCTACATTCTTTAGGAAAGGGATAGAGAATAGATGAAACAGGTGGTGAAAGTAGAAGAATAGTCGGAAATTAACTGGCGTATATAAGACAGCGCACCAACCAGTGACTATGCTGAGCAGCCGCACCGACAGTCAATTTTTATTTTTGTAGTGAAAAAAAACCAAGGTCCTCGTTGGGAATCGAACCCACAACCCCCATACTGACAAGCTAGTACACTACCTACTAGCCTACAGGGGCACCTAACTTTCTAAGCGTTTTCCTAAACAACACGGCTTATAGAAGTATTGTTTGCTTTTGCACTTAAAATTCTGATGAGCTTGCAAGTGCCATTAGCTAATTTCTCAAGTTTTAACTTACGTTATTTTTGTTACAAAACCGTTTTTGTCCTTGATAATATTTGGCAGGTATGTATGGATATTTTTGTTCAATATATCATACGTAAATAATGAATTCCACTTCTAAGATTTACAAAGGTTGAAGAAAATTACAAAAAATTTTGATTATTTTTCGAATAGTTAGTTGAAGGCCATTTGGATTGATTGTTTCGAGTAGATTTTAACGAAGAGGTTTTTGAAGAATGAAAACAAATCAATTGCCGGTTTAAAATTAAAGATGTATTCGTAGATTAAATAAAGAAAATTTTTACATTAAAGAACTTATGTAAATTTAAAAGACACGCTACAAACCACTCATATGATTGAGCTGTATTATTAAAAATTAATAAAAGAAATGGTTAAATCCATGAACCCACAATTATTTTGCATTATTTTAGCTTGGGGCTATGTCGCTCATGTACCTTTCATTGTTACGTCCCTTTACTTATTATTTTTTTCATCTATAGAATTAAATTCTCAGATTAGATTTAGATTTCTTTACAATTTTAATTATAATGTTTGAATAAAAGAAGCTTGAACATAATATAAGTGACATTAAAATTTAAGTGAGGATTAAAACTGTTATATAAATGTAGGCATCTTGCAATCGGCTCATTTATTAAATAATTCGTTCTGAAAAGGCTTTCTTCAAACATGCGATTGTTTCTCAAGTCCCTAGGAGGACTATATAACGTAAAATAATTTTGAATTTCTGGGCTATCAATATTGTCAGATAGTATATTAAAGACAAATAATAATGGGGAGCAAGATCTACAATTCTCTAAGGACTGTAAGCTTAAAACTTTCCTTTTAACATCATAAGAAGATAGTATATGTGGGCAAATCAACTTTAAAGCAGTCTTAGTAAATATCTTCTGAATTCGTTCGGTATGACTTGGATTCGAAACAATGGAACAATATTTCAAGATACTTCGAACCAAAGAAATGTATAAAGACTTGAGGGTGTATGCATATTTCAACTACACGTTTAAGCAGGAAACCGCCAAGAGTATAACTAAAATTTATTGGACTCGTAATATAAGCATACGCTAAAATACAACATTTAAGAACATTAATATGTAGGTCGTTTTCAAAGCACCAGTCAGACAATTTATTAAGATCAATCTGTACCTTTTCGCAGTCACCAATATCGCAAATAGTAGAATACAATTTTAAATCATCAGCAAATAAAAGACAGCTAGAAACCTTAAAATTCAATGGTAAATCATTAATGGAAATTATAAAAAGTAATGGATCAATATGCGTTCCTTCAGGAATACCTGAATAGGCATTAATTATATTAGAAGATAATAAATTACTAATTTTAACTTTAAGTTTTCTAGTAGTAGTGTAGTGACAGCATGCAAATGGACACCCATTTTTAAACTGTTTTATCATCATTACAATATAATCACAAATTAGTTATTTGGTTCAGCCAACAAAGGAAGATAAGATTTCGGATTTTGATCGTTTTAAATATTATTTTTCACATAAATGTATTTCTACGTTTTTATAATTGTTTTTGTTCAGTTGCGGCAAATTCGTTCAGATTTTAATTTAATTTCACTCAAGCACACTATTCCGTATTAAATTCCAACACAAAACCATAGACAATTGCAAATTAAATCTTAAACATTGCAAACGAATTCGAAAAAACTTAACACGAGTAAAAATTGAAATTCATTTTAAGTTTTATTTTGCCACAGTAAAACTATTTATTTTTTCTCCTGTTTGTGTTGAATGAATAAAAATGTAAAAAAAAGTTTAAGGAAAAAATCCGTTTGTACTATTTGTATTCTTGTTTCTGTTTGGCTCTTTTCTAACTAAAACCTATTGAATGCAAATTTTTTTTAAATATATATTTTTTTGGAGAATATATATTTGGATGTGTATATGTAAATATGTATGTATTTTGGTTGTGTTTACAAAGCTTCGTTAGTTGTTAAGCACATAGATACATACACGCATACGTTTCTTTACACATCCTTTATGTTGCTGCAACAGTAGACAGACATTAAATTCGATGCACGATTCTTGAACATAAAATATGCAAAAATGACAACAGCCAAAAAAAGGTAGAACATCTCGTTTTTAAGAGTAAAGTAAATAAATCCAATGAAATTGAGAAAAAATATTGAATAGTACAGCTGTTGGCCAAATAAAAAGGGGGAAGGCCATAATATCGGTTTTTTCAATTGTGGCAACACCAACAACATGATATTGTTGACATTTAGTTTTTTGACGTATTCGTGATAGATGCATTGGCATTTTCACACGAAAATTGGATTAAAATAATTAAAATCCACTACGAAAATAGTGCTTCTGTTAAAGTTCCATTTCCGAGCGACATTTTGTTAAAAAGTGATTAAAAACTTTGATTAAAAGAAGCGACATCTGTTAGCGTGGTCGTGGTGGATATCTGCCAGATATCATTTTTCATTCACAATTGCCGCACGTTTCTCTTCGTAATACAATACAAATTTGAATCATCTTAATCTAATTTTTTTTGTTTTATTTTGTTTTAGAAAGCAAACTTCTTGTTGAAGAACCTTTTGCTTGCCTAACTGTTTTTTAATAACCTGTCTTTTTATGAGACCTTGCTAATCGATGTGCTTGTTTAAATTTGATAATATAAAAACAAATACTTAAAAAATTAACATCCAAAAAAACATATACAACCAATAACCAGATATCTACAAAAACAAAATTTTGCATAAATATTGAAATTTTAGCTAAAATATAAAATTCTCTAATAAATGGACAATAATTTGACAGTCGAAAACTGCCACTACAATGTTAATACATATTGAGCATTGTAGAAATAATAAAAGGATAGGAGGAGGGGATATAATATACACAAAATTTGGCATGGTCGAATAACGCGCTGAAAAAATGCAGACTTTTGTTATTGGTTAATGATGTTAGTTATTCAATTAAATTGTTTAATTAATTGAAGAAATACAAGTGAGCACCAAATTGTGCAATACTAATAATATAACTTAAACTTCCTATCATAAGTAATTTTGAAATGTCTTTGCGATATGCTGTAACCATATTTATGTTTACACCACCTGTTTCACACATTTAACATTTAAGTTAAACAACGAGAGCTTTGCCTGCTAGCAGCATTTTGAAATTTGTCGTTTGCATACAAATACATTGCAATTGCTTAACGCGAACAAGGCGTCCTACACAGTGTTACAGCATAAAATATGTATACTCGCATATGAAAAATGCATTGTTGCTTTTAGTTGAGGCAGGCTGACAATGTTTTATATTTTGGGTGTTGCTGCTGTCGCTACAACTCCAAATAATGATGCTGTTACATTTTTTGCTTTTATCACTTTTTATCTTACAAAATGTCGTCAAATTTACAAAGATCAAAATCAGTGAATGAAATGTGCAGTTATTCTTAAGAAGCTGAATACAAATTTTAAATCAGTTTTCTAAACATTTCTTTCTTCTGATTTAAATACAGTATTTATTTTTAAAATGAGTACCGAATTTTTATTTTATTTTATTTTAAAATTTAAAGTTTATTGCTAAGACTGAAATATTTTTGTGAATATCGATAAGCAAATAGTAATTTCAAGTGAGATAAGTATTAGTCTTGTCAAGAAGGAATTTTTGGAATTTTGTTACGGATGCGTCTTGCTTAATTTTTTACAGAAAATAATTAATTAATAAAGTAAACGAAATAACTGGGTATGCTGTTTACTAACTGCGTAGTTTGCTAAGAAAACTTATACACGCAAAGACCACAACAACTATCTTAAAATAATTTGCATGAAGAAACTTTAACAGCATAAAAACAAAAATACACACAGACCAACAGGCACCTATGCATTAAATGAATAACATACAGCTTCAAAATGTGATACAAAGGAAGTAGAAAATTCTTCATTTTTCTACATCTCTAGCGGAAAAATCTAAAAGACAGTATCTGAGTGATAAGTAAGTTAGTTAAACCTCGTGAAGTAAAGACTTGCATCTTTAGTAAATTAAACTGTAGTGCAAACCTACAAATCATAACTTGTGTGTAGTTAAAGTAAATAAACTTCTAATTAATTTGAAAACTTTAAAATCTGGTGTTATTTATTTTGCAATAAAGAACTTCAGTAACAACAAAACATTTATAAAAGTTTTAAACGTAACAATATATATGCATGTGCTCAATGAAATTGGACTGAACTTGAATTTTAGACAATTCTTTAGTAGAGATATAAGAAATCGAACTCAGGATAAATATTTTTATATCGATATACATGTTCAGAGTTCAAATAGGCTGGGCAAAATCGTAACTATAGAGTGGACTACAGATTAATGTTAGTTAATATTCGCATTGGATCCAACTTAATGATGCCCTTACTACTGAAAATTAAATTATCCTTAGTCGCAACCTTTACTACACGATTTGTAGGACCATGTTCTTAATTCTTGCTTTTCAGGTGGAGACTATTTAAACACCCACATCTTCATTAGCGGCGCTCTGCTACAATACAAAATCATATATTTTGAAGTTTAAAAAGAGCCTTATCAACAACTGATGCAGGTGTCGTAATTTCTGCAAGCTATCTCTTTCCTTGGCAATAGTTTTTTATATATATACCGATTGCAATTTCTACAATAGTCATTTCGGATGACATTCGTCACAAGCAACCAGCATGCACAAAAAAGTATTTAGTTCCCGGCTGTGTTAAATTTGTTGTTTAAAATTTTTACATTTTTCTTTGCTTTAAAATATATGAAAGAAAAAGAGTGGCAGTGGATCTATTTTTCAATAAAGAGATTATAAAGCCGAAAATGAACCACAGTTGGAGAATAGAATATTAAAATAAAAACATAAGGAATCTTTTGTTAAAAAATTTTGTGTTCGATTACCAAAAAACGTTCATAACGTCACAGATATATTTCGAAATAATCCTTATATTTTAAGAATATAATAACAGAACTACTGTGGTGAAGTGTATATAAGATTTGGTACACCCGAACGCATCGCTCTTGTTAAATATTAATTTTAAGACGAATTTTTAAAATCGTATAACTCTAATCGGAATCTTGACTTGCTCCAATCATAAATGCTATATCAAAATTTAATTAGACACATGGACAGAGTATAGAATAGTATACACACTTTTTTTCTTTATTTCTTTATTTTCTTATTTAATACTTCGTGTTTTATAGTCTATGGAGCAAAAAATACTCTTAAAATTTCAACAAATTTAATTTCTACCAATAATGAATAAAGAAATACATTCTGTGAAAGCTTTAAGTGTCTGTGTATAACTGTTAAAAATATAAGGCCATGTTTTTCAAATACCTCGATCTCCACCCTTTAATTTCCAATTTTAAATTTTTTATAATGATTTTACAGCGGACATAATAATAGAAGTTCTGTAAAATTACAAAATGTAATGTTGCGTAAATGAAATTACATCACCTAAAGGGACACCCAATAATTTTTTATTTTAAATATCTATAGTTGTCGTTATGGCGGATATGACGGAACACATTTTGCACATTGTGTTTGGTTGACCGTTAAGGGCGAACTCATTAATATTACTATTTAATTAAAATCGTTATAAAAATGACTGATTTCTGCGGCCACAAATTTAAAGAAAAATTTTGACGTAATGACAACCCTCTCTTTTAGGGAGACGGTTAAAAATACGTGCACTCATTGCTGCGAAAACATAGTGAATGCTAAAAGGGCCAGAGCTATCTTTTGTTGTGCTTTAATAGAAATAATCTATCTAACTCAAACCCGAAGATACATCAGGTGTGATATTTCACTAGCACCAAAGGTGGAAGGTAACTCAGAGACGATACAGAAAACACAGAAAAAGAAAAATTGCATACACTGCTTGCAGACGTAAAAACAGAAGTGTGTGAGAAATGATAAAGAAAACAAGAAATACACTATTTTTCTTGCCTCGTTTAATGAAAAATACATTAAAGACGGAAATAGTAAATTCCAGATGGCAGGCATACCACCTGCAGGAGTAGAAAGAACAACCTAAACTCGAACAGTGACTCACCTTTACAGTTATGAACACGGCTTGAGTATGTTGTAGCCACATCGAAAGCGCTCGCCATTCAAACCGAACAAACAGCCACCAAAGACGGAAAGGAATGACAACAAATAATTTGGTGTTTATACGTCTTTCTTCGTAATTGGAGTTTCTCCTCGAATCCACGACCAAAAATATGAATTAATTCTTTCTCAAAGTACTTCAATATATCACACAATTTCAGAACAAGGTATACGTCGATGCTGGAATATGAAAAAATTTTTACAAGGTTGCTTGCCATCACAATTTAAAAAAATTCAAAAGTGGAGTTTTCCGACTACTGCCACTATTCGTCAATTTATGAAAAAAATTGGGAATTTTCACTTTAGTTCAAGTGATGCCGGGAAATGATAAAGCTTATGAAAAAACAAGTTGAGAACTACAATGAATTAGATAAATAAAAATTATAGAATCAACTAACAAATGCAGAAAAATTAATAATAACTTTTTGTTGGCCTGACAATATTTTAGACACACTTTTATTTGAAAAATACCATCTAAAGTATGATATTTGACATTTGGAAGGAAATAAAAAATGCTTAAAGATGCCTCTTTTTTTGCTGCCATACGAGTCAACATATGCATGAACATTGTCAAACTGTTACGCAAAATTCACCAAGTGGTGGTTTTGGATAACCCCAATTTTTGAGAAGTTCGAGGAATTGAAAAATTTGGATCTGCTTCAACATTGTGGCTCACGGCTGCGATATTTTCAGTTGAACGGCACAGTCGAACACGTGCTGGTGTTGCATCGAGCCTGATGACTCAAATTTTACGCTCCTTCTAAGACCGCTATTAAGAATTATGTTTTCCGAAATATAACGAAATTTACGAAATGTGACTTTAACAGAACCACCATTTTCGTAGTGGGTTTTAAGTGGATTATGCGTGGATTTTAAGTGGATTGTAACAATAGCCAATGATATACTAGGAATACGTCAAAAAATTACATGTCAAAACGATCATGTTTTTGGTGTCGCCACAATTGAAAAACAAACTTCTTGTTGAAAAATCCGATATATAAAGAATGATAAAATTTTAGCAAATATTTATGTTATTGAATTTACTGATCATTTGTTCAAATTTGTCTGCTATAAAAAATAAATTTAAAAATTAAAGGGTGTTTTTATGGAGCCCGTTTCTTTCACAAATATGGCCTTTGTTTTTAAATTTGGTTTGACTCCAATAAGTAGAAGTAAAAAACAAATTTAAATAAATTTAAAAAAAAGATTTTTCGACAGTAATGTTATCTTAACATACTTACTGTAATTGACTGATGCTATGAATTTGCGTAGAGCGTGTGTCTCTAAATCCTTATGAAAGCAAGTATAAACAATTTAAATTAAAGGGTGCCCCTATAGTTTCGTTATTTTCCACCGTATTTGAAATTAACTCAAAGTATGAGTTACTGTACTGGATGTAACAACTTAAAACAACAAGGAGGGTGGCCCATATATGTTATTGGAAGTCTTGCTATGTGATTATAACTCGCACTTGGCAGATTCTTATTTTGTTTATGGCACTGAGCACATAAACTTTATTTAAATAAAAAATAACAAAATTTATTCATCAGTTATGTATTTGAAAGTAAATAAGTGACTTGATTATTATTATTTTTATTCTTTGTTTGTTTTATTTTAATGCTTGATATTGTTTTCTTTATCTATTTTTGTTTTTCTTTTTCCCTTCTTTTTAAGACTTAATCATGTGCGAAATTGTCAAATAATATTTACAAAGAATGTGTGCTTATTTAATGATATTTACTAAATAACATTTCTTAAGGCAATCAATTTCAAATAAAATCCTTGAAAAGTACACAATCATCAACATCATCGTCATTCTTAAAATTAAAAGGACACTCGTTCCCTACGATAAATGAACATGTGTGAGTAAGTATGTGTTTAAGCAAATAAAACATTACTCATACACTTTGAGATTAGAGTAATAAGGATAAGCTGCAAGAAAATCATTTTAAGACACAGCTACCTAAGGACTAAGTCGTTGTTAATAGTAAATAAAACCAAATATACCCAACGGCTACGAAATGCCATAAAGTTGGAAAATATTAAATAAAATCCTTAGCTTTCAGGCTATACTTCTTTTATTTTATTATGAGTATCCGTATTTTTCCCTTTGCTTTGTTTTGTTCTCTTTATTTCATAATTTCCTCTGACCACTTAAGTGTGTTTGCGGTTAAATATTTGTGTAAGTGTATGTGTGCGTGTGCTAATAATGTTGGTCCTGCATATTTGTTTGTATTTGTGCGGCGTACTAAATGCAATTTAAATTGTTGAAGTGAAGAAAAAACTGGCAAAATGAAAGGCTCACTTCGGACTGGCATTTAATTCTGCATGTAAAGATCCTTGACTAATACGTTAAACTGTGTAAGTCCTTTCATGTTCAAGCAACGCAAAATAATATTTTTTAAAGAAAATATAATTTATTTTTTCATTTATTTAATTAAAGTGAAAAAAATATTTTCAAGGTTTTTGCTTTAAATGTGCTAAATGTAACAAGTTTATGCAATTCTGATTTTAAATAAATATCACTTCCACTTAATGTAAGTAAAAGAAATTTTTCTATGTTAATTTAATTGATTTATTAAAGTTAATACATCTAGAGCCACATAGTGCATCCAATCACGAAAGCAAGAGACATATTTATACACCTTCTACTACTTACGGGAATTATTCGAAACATACTTAGAAATTTATTGACAACGCAGGACTGTATGGAAGGATAAGGAGCAACACTAGGAACAATTAATGTAATTTGCTACCATTAACCATGTAACTTAGCATCGACTCGTTCACACTCCAAAAATCTGTTACTGAAATATTAATTAAGTGTATTTCTAATATTCTTTAAGAGGAAGAGGGATAAAGCCCAGTCCAATTGTATTGTCCACGTTTTCAGATTATTAAGGTGTATTTGGCTTTGTTATATATACAAAGTCGTTAGAAAAGGTAATGATCCTTCATGCAGATATGCAGAGGACTGTGGTTCACCCAATATAAAAAAAGGTAAACGATCAGTGCCACTGAGCGTCCATGGTTGATTTATTTCTTTCAGGTTGTTTTGATTGCTTTGATATAACAAACTGTTAATGGATTCTGGGCGTACGTCGTTTGAAACCAATAACCAAACAGATAGCTGCAGCATTCGGTTAACAGTGGTACTAATAGTAACAATAAGAAGCTGTAGGATGATTCACAAAATTTCGAAAATGGTAAATAACTGAACCTATTATTCAACTTCAATTCACAAAAAAAATGGAAAGAAAATAAAAACTCAGAGATTCAAAATAATTTAATACACAAAATAATGAAATATAAAAATCATCCTGAAATGCAATATTCAAGCCCACATTTTGGACAACCGAGCTATTACATAGATATATTTTTATATGCAAAATCAGGTGATTAAGGAAGTGAGAATATGAAAAATGTGAATGTGGAATTTAAAAACAAAAATCACATTTAAAAAGGTTACGCTTTTGCAACTGTAGGTTGGTAACAGTTTCCTCTTGCTATTAACGCTGTTAATAAATTACGATCGCTGTTGCGTAAACGTAATGAAACACACACAAATCCCAGGTTTTCCTTTCACGTTAATGCTACTTGAATCAAAAAACAAAAAAAAAAAGAAAATAGTTATGACTTACTTAAACATGAAAGTGCTTGTAACACAACAATATAATATTTGGCATTTCACTAGGTCATAATTTATTCGACTGCATTCTTTAAGTTAATTTAATTATTTTTAATTAATTTTTTCTTAAGTCCTTATCCTTAAGTCCTTGCACAAAGTTGGTTAACATTTAAAAGGGGCACCAACTAAAAGGAAAACTTGTGAAAAGAAAGGGCATGCTTCAAATAAAAACGCGACTTTTATTTAGTTACTGCATACTTCCACTTATTTATTTCTGTTTCCTTGAGGTAATTAAACTTGTACCTTTTTATAATGAAATTTTCATTGAAAGTAAAAGGAAATTGTTCTACTTATTCCATATGAAAATATTAATTGTTATCAAAAGTACAGGCAATAAAACAGAAAAATAACATGAAGGCAAAACATTTCAAAAAGATTAAAGTTTAATTTATGCTCCCTTTTTTCTTTCAAAAACAAAGAAGAAAAAGAAAATATTTTTGGAAATCAACTTTTTGAATTGTTTGACTTTGTTTATTGGTTCAAACATCTTAAGGTTGCTAATTACATAAAACAAAGTCATAATTAAGTTAACACATTGTTTTTTGATTCGTTTTTGTTGTTTGTCTTCTGGTTGTTTTGACGCCGCTATTTTTGTTTGTTGGCTTTTCTATGACTTCAACATTAACAAGAGCAATATTGTGAACCCTTAAAGGAAATTTTTGAATGAAATGAAGATGAGAAAAAAGAAATAAATTAAAGCAAACGTTTACTTAGTTGCACCCTACCACGTTAGCTAATGTATGGGTGAGTATATATCCGGCACACAGAACACACGTTAAGAACACAGAAATTTGCCTTTTACAGTCTTAATGAAATGAATGAAAAAATTCAAACTGATAACAAAACAAGTTCTTTAATGTGATATGATGTACTTAACTAGGTATAGTTTTGTTGATAGCTCCGTTAAACTTTTCTACTACTCGAATAGTAATAACGTCTAGATTATTCTACTATGAAAAGATCTGGCCGCTTTATCTTTTTGTTTCTTTTCCAGTTTAATTTTTGAATGTGGACATGTGAATCAGTCAAAAGAATTCCAAAATATTGTTTGCGTTTAGACATTTGAAAAGAGTCAGTTTGGGTGCATATTAAGGTTGAAGAAAAGAGCATCGTGTTCGGAACTTTGCAATTCACTTTATTGATATTTAGTATGCAAACATTTAAAAACAGTTATTAGCAATAATAATGGATTACAGTCGAACCCATGTTCTTTTTTGTGAATACTAAAAAAAAACACAGAAGTGATTTCAGCAAACGTGATGATTTTCCAAATATTCGTCAGCCTAAGCTCGTATAATTCAAATCGAACTTAAAGAGCTGTTTGTTTAATGTTTCATAAAAGTGTGATAATTCAGACTTTGAAAAAAATTTCGCTCATATAAAACTTTATATCTTGCTGCTCGATTTATATAAATTGACGACATTTGATTCCTTGAAAATAGTTCGTGATCATATAAAATTTACAAGTTGTCCCAGGAACTTATAGCTATAAAAGAAAAGCTTTTGTATTTATTGGACTTATATTAAAAATGAATTTGTAGCTACAATACTAGAATACATTCCGACTAAATGGAGAAAATATCCAGTTAAACTGGTGTGCTTTCATAATCTAAAAATGTTGAAATTCATATCTTAAAAAAGATTTGTAGAAGGTTCTCTTACATGTGAACTCAAAATCCCTGCCCGTTTTATCCAATTCGCCGACTTAAAATTCGTTTGAGTTAAGTATTACGAAAAACTGCGAAAGATTAGATATGGCTTTGCTACAAAACCGGCCAAGATATGATTATTAACACTGTAGTAAGAAATTTCTGTATTTTCGCAAAATTAAGATCGATTTGTGGACCATAGAATTTTTCACCAGAAGCTTGTATGGCGAATACATCACTCTCTACTAAGGCGTTTTTACTTTTTTTAAGTGTCTCTTCAACTGTTCTGTAATAAAGATACCTTAACTTAGTTAGATACCACGTCTACGCAATAGTGGTGCTTATTTTTGGAGTTACTTATTACATTAAATAATCATCATAATCATCTCTGCTATTATTTTAATACTTACACCTTTACAATTTAACATATATAATGCGGCTTTAGAGAAATGATTTTCCTTTTCTAACGTAAACACCTTTTTTTTAGTTTGTGTAAAACTGAAAACCAGAATATTATATGAAAAAAATGTGTTCATACAAATTTTTGCTTTTTACATAGAAAAAAAGGAAAACCGCATTAGAAAGCGAGGTTTGCAAAGCTCCTACAAATTAGTATATACTTAATTTGTAGGAGCTTTGCTTTATAAAAATAGATGGCATCACCCGAAAATTTTATGCCGGAGGTACCCAAATTTGGTGTCACAGATTAAAGCCCCTTATCATCCGAGGAGATCGATTTTTTTCACAAGAAGCTTGTATGGCGAATACATTAATCGTCTGCGTTTTCACTCAGAACTGCCTCTGTGAAATTTCATAAGGTAGATTAAGTCGTTCACGAGCTTCATAAGTTTGTCCGCAATCGCATTAAAAAGTCCATTGACAAAATGAAAGCCAGTTATGGTCGAGCAGCAAATACGGAAGGATTTACAGAAGGACAACTGGTTCTACTATATAACCCACAACGAAAAAAAGGACAGTCTCACAAACTGCAAACCCTCTGGGAAGGACCATACAAGGTGATCAAAAAATTAAATGACGTGGTTTACCGGATACAGAAATTTCAGTCCGAGGTCTAAGATGAAAGTGGTCCACTTGAAACGGCTGGCTAAGTATGGCCGAAGGAAAATTGAGCCTGTTCGGAACGAAAAGGCTTAAGTGGGCGGCAGTGTTACGAATGTATCTTGCTTTAGTTTTAAAATAAAATAATTAAGTAAACTACTGTGTATGTTGTTTACTAACTGCGTGGCTTGCTAAGAAAACTTATGCATGCAAGACAACAACAAAGTTTCTAGTTACAAACTGCGTAGAAATTTTATACACCCAAACAACTACAATTTGATATTCTATTTACTAACCGCGTGCCTTGCAAGAAAACAAATTTCTGTTTACTAACTGCATAGAAATTTTATACGCGCAACACAACAACAAACATGTATACTGTTTACCATCTGCGTAGTTTTCTAAAAAAACGTATCTATACAAAAGAACAACAACCGTCTTAAAATAAATTCCAAGAAGAAACTTTATCAGCATAAAAACAAAAACAACAATACACATAGACATACAGGTGCCTTTACGTTGAATAAACAACATACAACAACAAAATGTGATACAAAGGGGATAGAAGAATCTGGTATGATTTTACCTCGACCCTTGTCAAATTTAGTAGAAGACTCTAAAATTTTCTAGACTTTAAATGGACAAATATAAATAGGGAAGCGTCTGATGGATATCAATCAGTGTAAAATTAAACCTCATAAAGTAAAGACGTGCATTTTAAGTAAATTGTTCTGAAGTGTTAACTTTATGTAGTTAAAGTAAATAAAATTGTTATTAATTTAAAAACTCTAAAAACTAGTGTTATTTATTTTGCAATAAAGAACTAACAACAAAACGTTTATAAAAGGTAACAATATATATTTTATTATTTTTTAATTTGGCAGTGCGAAGTAATTCTGGGTGGGGCACTTAATCAACTAAATATATTTTATATGCTTTTGCTACGCCTTCCCAAAACAAAAAAAAATACACAAAGAATGAAAAAATATTAACACAGTTAAATGCTCTGAAGAAAACCGAAAAGCTTTGAACCCACTTTAGAAGTAATTTAAATAAAATTTAAAATAATTTTGTATACCACATAAATAGTTATGGTTTTTCAGAATATAGTTCTCGTTTAGATTTCAAGTACAGTCGCATCCATCTTATTCTTCTTTGATTTCAATTTGCGGTAATTTTATCCTGTTTTCGCAAATAAAAAGCCTTAATAAAATAGATATCAGTAAGCAAAGAATTGATCTCTGCAACGAACACCTGATTCAAGAATCTTTTAAAATCATCGTGAGCGAGCCTAAAGGAGTTTATGTTGCTAAAAATATTTTAATGAGAGATGACTCAACTAAAAGACAATTAAATTGATATACTTCAGAAATATTTTGGCAACGTAACATTTATTGATTAATGTTAAACTTAGTCACAACCCAGTCATGATTTATTGAAAAGGAAAATATGCTATTTATATTTAAGTATTAAGCACACCTTAATTAAAACAGTATTCTTAATTTTTATATTAATCGCAAAACAAAAAAATCTAGCATTTGTTTATGTTAAGCGAGAGTTGGGTGTTTACAGATTAAAAAAGTTTGCTTTAGAACTGCGATAAATCAAAATACAACTTTTTACGCCTTTCGTATTTGCTTTACTTTTTGTCGTATGTAAATACACACGTACGAAACAAATTAATGATAAAAAATATGTTTGATAGACAAGAAACCACTTTTTCCTTTTGCTAAAAAATTTTAAAAATATCGCTATAAACTCAACCCTTCAAAACTTTAAACATTTTTCATCCCCCGCAACCGATAAACATAACTGGTTTGTGAATTTTAACACATCACTATGTGAATTAAAATATATAGGAATAATTTCAAGAGCAAAGCATTCTCCTCATTTATTTTCATGACTTCATCATCAGCAAGTTATTGTGGACTTAAGTAATTTTTCGAAGCTTGTATGATCTTTTATTCTTTTTAGCTCTGTTGACGTCGAAGTTACAACGTCTTAAGGAGGTTTGTTTCAAAGGGAAAATTAATTCATTCATATCCTCTCTCCCCTACATATATTTAGACTTTGTATGTACTTTTGATTCCTTTTTCTCCTTTGTGATTTTTGTTTTTATCTTGTCTTCGATGTTTGTAAAAGTGTTTACAGTCCTAGATTTTTGTTCCATATGGGTTGCTTAAACCCTTGTAGATAAACGTGCGTTTGTTAATTTTATGTCGACAAGGGTACAAATAATTTATTCATTCATTGTAATCACCCTTAAATGTGTGTGTGTGTTTTGTGTGTGCTTTTTTCTGCTGCTCTTGTGTTTTTAATTTTCGTTGATCCCAACTATGTAAATTTTATAGAAAGCAAACAGTCTGTATCAGAATTTCTGTGTTTCCGTAGAAGCTTCATATGAAATAACATGACTGCTTTATGGGAAACCTCAGTCTAATTTTATATCTCTAAAAATTTTTTAAATAACATCGATTCAAGTAGTAATAATTTCATAGTAGGGAAACTGCAGGAGACCGATAATGTTTTGGGTCGCATAAAACCAACCATGATTTCTTGATGGAGACTACTGATTTTTGAATGACGATGGTTTGTTGCTTAATTCATTTTAATCAATATTTTCATGAAAAAGTAGCTCAATCATAATGTGCAATGGCATTCATATGCAGTTTTAGTATTAGAGCGGGTACACTAGAGCAGGAGAACTAGGGCTTTAAATCAACACTTACATTTTTCTGATTTATTTCCTAAAGTCTTATCTCCGATCACCACTCGATTATAAGTGGCCTCTATTGCCTTTATACAGGTTTGTAGAATAAGAAGATGGCAGGACATTTTTTTGACTTATCTATATGAAACATTATTCTATTTCTTGAATGGAATGATTTTTACCTTAAAAATGTTTGCGGCCTTAGTACTCTCTCCTTGTCGAGTTTATGCGTGGTTGATTAGATCTCTTAGCATATTCTAGCTTTGCTATTTGCAGTGCCTTCCATCGTATCATTTTAGCTCCAATACCGATGCGATTAGCTAAAGCCCCTGCAAAGTCAGCACTATGCATTACGGTTGTGTGGCTAGTATCACTTTTGTAAGTAAAAATTTCTCCTATTTATATTATTGAAATGATCTTAAAAAAAGAGTGATTTATTCAAATTACTGCAAGTAGTTTATAGTGTCCAGCATTTCCGAGTTCACTTTTAATGTCTTTTTACATGACGGTGCTATAGTTTTTCGATTACATTTTATACCAAAAATATATGTCATATTAGTAACAACGAAGCTTAAGGCCAATATTGTCGGTTAAAAAGTTAGATTACGTGTAAGTATAACAAACTAAGTTGTTACTTTCTGATTTTAAAAAGAATTTATGCGATAATCAATATTTGAGCCAAGTATTCTAACAACTTTTAAGATGCCACGTTGGTTGACATGCTTTAATTACCATCTGGCTCCCGAGCAATTTGATTATACCCTTTAATCGAGATATTTATAATGTAAATGAGACTTGTTGGGTTGTGTTTTCATGTATCACCTGGAAACGCAAAAAATTCGTTATTAGTAAAACGGCTTTAAAAGCTTCAAAAGCATAGCTTGTTTTTGTTATTTGGAAAGCTGCGAAACTTTTTTTTGATAAGAAGAGAAAGCAAATTTTGAAAAGTCGCGGTGGGTATACTTTATTATTATATTTAATTGTGAGTTCAAAAGACACTTAATTCTTGAGTATAAGAGCAACCAATTGTGAATTTTATTCAGCCCAATCACGAATATTCCCTAGGAATTTCTTTCCCACGGAAAATACTTTTCTCGAGAAAATATTCCTCCAATCACAAATTCCGCGTGAACAAAATATATTAAAAAGTGGCATCATTGAATTTTATAAACAGCTGTTCTCTTTATTTACATCTATTTTTCCTTTTTTATAATTAAATAATTAATTTTTAAAAAAAGTTTTTTCTAAAGATGTATTAAAAACAAACAAACTTATACATAAGTTAAAAATTCTTTTGTTAAAAATGACTAAAATATAAAAATAATTCATAAAAGAAAACAAATTAGTTCACATTGTTATTTAACAAAACACTAATAATTAAACCACTTTACATATCAGGTCGGTATTCTTGTATTTCCAATCTAGTTTTTTCTAACTTGTACTCTATTTCTCTCACTCGTAACTTTTCCATAAACGCATTGTGCCACTGTGTTTCTTCTATTTCCTTCCGTTTTAGTCTTTCCATTTCCTTAAAATGTTTTTGTTGTTGATCACTTAATTTATCTAGCGATCGATAAATCTTTTTGGTAGTTTGGTCTTGGTCCTTTTGGTTCACCACTACTAGTTTCATTGTTTCTACAAGTTCTTTTTGTATACTAATTTCAACTTGCACCGCGTCGTAGGAAATTTTAAGAGGGTCTTTTTGAATAAGCCCGTTTTTTTTCGGCTACATTCAGCTGCATTCGCAGTAGCTGGCCGTATATTTTGAATAAATCCTTCTTTCTCCTCCGTTATGTTCATCGACACGTCCATAGAGGAAATATTTTGCGGGTAGTCTATCGTATTTTGCGGGCAGTCTATCATTTCATCTGTCATAAATGTGTCATTAAGGCCAACGGGCTTCACCGAGACACCCTCGACAGAAGACTTCATTCCTATGAGGGTATAGCTTGCCTCTTCGGTGGAAGAAAACGTTTGCTCCTTGTTTGGACCACCGCCTGTACACTTTTTATTTATTAAATTGTGAGCTGCCTTTTCCCGAACATACTTCTTTTGATCTGCCCAAACCTAGGTACATAATTATGGATATGTTAGTGTTATTATCGAATTTTTATAATATAGTAAACAAACTTTTTTCCACTCAGCAACACACTTCATTGGACGCCCCATGGCGTTGAGCTCAGCTTCAGCGTTCCTCCAAAACCGCGCAAACGCCTCTTTGCTACCTCTATGAAAACCACAAGCAATGTCTGCATTGGTCTCCATTAAAGCTACCAAATATTGCAATTGTACTTGATTTGTGCTCTTCGACCTAAATTAACAATAAAATATTTTCTTATAAATTTAAATTTTGTTTCATCAAAATATTACTTACATTTTTAATGTAACTCCCTTCCGTTTTGTAAGTGAAATATTTTTAGGGAAAAACTAAATTCAAAGTTATTGAGAATAACTACTTTTTTCCCCATTTAATTTTATTCCCCTTCACACGGTTGATAAAAATGGGAAAAAACTAAGAAAACGAAAAAGTGAGAAATTTCATGAGGAATTTTTATTTATTATAGGAGGAATGGGAAAAGGGAAAAAACTCCCACGGAATTTTCATTCGTGATTGGGCTGATTGTGAACAGCAGTCCGCAGATACAAATCTCACGTTGGAGTCTTAAGCCCACGCATTGACTATTTGGTAAACAGAAAGATTTGAGCACAAATCTCACAGTATTGTGATCAGGGGTATTAATTATGGCTGTATGTAGCTGAAATGTAGAAACCTAAAATAAGAAAATTGGTTGAATAAAAACCTGAATTTTTTTACACTAAATTATAAAATTCTATGTCTAAAAGGTATCACCATGTTTCATCAGGGAAATCCTTCGACATTACGACAATTTAATTTATTTCAATGATTTTTAATAAAATAAAATAAAAATAACTAAATTTTGTAGTGCTGCTATTTTAAAGCCCAGGACAAAGTTTCACATTTAATTTGATTAAACACACACACACACACACATCCGCTTGTGCAAAAAAAGAAATTATATCAAAAACCATTCTGATTTAACAAAATGACGCATGCTCTCTTTCATTTCCGTAAAGTTAAAGTTCTTACTGTACAACGTATCCCGTAATCGTAGTCGCATGATTTTTTATGACTGAAATTATTATATGTTAAATTTCTGTTGATTATAGAGTCCTTGGTTGATATTTAAAATTATCTACATTTTATTTCAAATGAGTAGTACGAGAGTCCTTGCAGGCTAAAAACATTTAATAAGAAAGTAAATAAATAAAGTAAAACTAAAATTACGTTAAAAATAATATAAATGAAGAAGGAGAATACGAATAAGATAATAATGAGGGGCTTTAATTAAATTGTAAGATTGTTAAATGTGGCTTTATTTTCTTCTTTCTTGAAATACGGATAATAATACAAAATTTGCTTTATATTTGTGTCCTTAAGGAAATGGTTAATTATATGTGATGGTATTTTTCCTATGTCTTAAACAAAAGATAATAGAAAGAAAATGGATATTGTCTTTTCTTTAATTTAACGTTTGTAGTCACTTTAAAGAAATTGTCTTTAATAAATTTGTGAAGCAATTTTGTGTCATAAAACTTCAGGCTTAATATAAACATTTAAAGAGATAATTAATTAATATAATTTTAAATTTGAAACACAATAAAAATTAGCTTCCTATATAATCATTTCATAATTAATTGTGTTTTGTATAAAATTTCCTAAATTAACTATTAGATGTGAATAAATATTTTAGTTAGATTAGGGTTTACAAATTCGTTCATTTTGATGGTGATTGACTCATTTGCCTTTTACCTTTAAATAAATAATTAAAAATAATTAAACATTTAATGCCAATTAAGTTGTGACTTAGCAATAGATACAAAAAAAGTGAGCGTCCTTTAGGATCAGAGCAGCGAATATTTCATTTTTTAGCTGCTTCTTCTCATACATGTGTGAGAGACTACAAAATATTTTGTTTTTTTCATTTTATTTTCATTTGCGAATGCGATGATTTATTTGTGTCTTTCTGTTCTTAAGTCAATAAATGAGAAAATCTTTTGTTGTTCACACAAGTGTTCATATTTGAGTATTTACAATTTTTATAACTTTTCATTAATTAAAAGATCGTAGAAAAATGTGTGCAATGCATTCGCGTACATAAATGCAGTAACAATCCGCTTTTTTATTTATATTATGAATATATTGTAAAATTGTATTTGGAGGTAATATGTACCTATTGTTTTACTACATTTTTCGGTAACCTTTAAAAAATTTATATTAGTTATATTTAAAGTAAAAATTTTTATATTGGTTTTACAATATTTATTTATTTGGTATAGAAAAGGCTCTTATGTGTCTATAATAAAAAATATACATATACAGGTTACATATGCCTGAAAAAATTTTAGAAACAATGTCACGTAGAATTCTCTTAACAGTGTTTTTAATCGGTGGAATGATTT
This sequence comes from Trichopoda pennipes, assembly GCA_030448955.1. Lineage (NCBI taxonomy): Eukaryota > Metazoa > Arthropoda > Insecta > Diptera > Tachinidae > Trichopoda > Trichopoda pennipes. The sequence goes on from JASKUP010000042.1 coordinate 11,103,395, forward strand.
TTGTACATGCATATGTAGCTCATTAAATGTCATAAACATCCTAAAATATAATTACAGTATTCATTGGTTACTTTAAAAGTAATAAATTAAATGGTTAGCTAAAATTTTTAATGTACATATAATAAATGTATACCTACATACGCTAAAGTAAAATGTTGACGATCATAAAAAGTTTCTTTTCTTTCTTATAAATCAGTTTCTTTTAAAAATGAAAAAAAACACAAAAATAAAATAAATACTTTTTTTAAATTTGCAACTTTATCTTAAAAGTAAAAGAAAAAATTAAAATTGTATTCTAGAGCTTAATTTCCACCTACTCTGGTTAACACAAGTTCTTTTATTAATTTCTTGAAAAGAGGTTAATGTTTACCCTAAAATGCAAAGCGGGTGATTTGAAAAGTTTACCAATAGTATTAATACATATTTTCTAATCCTTAATGTATTAAATGTTTACACCGAGAACACTTCTTTCCATTCGGGTAGCAATATAAATTTTTAGGCAAATCATTTTGTGTTTGACTAAATCAGTTATTTTTGATATTATGTGGGTACTCGCTTTTTCCAAAATTATTCCAATATTACTCGAGTTCCAATTTATATTAAATTTGCAATAACTGGCTTAAAACTCTCTTCGTACTCAAATATTCTAAATGGAATATTTTTCTTCGTCACCAATCCAATGCAGCATTTCAAGAAGTCGTTTTTGTTCATGTTACTGCTTAACTTTATTGTTTTTTTTAATTTTTTGGTTAACATTAACATCATCACTATCACTTTCTTCATCACTTTTGATATCTAGCGTATGAACTAGCTTATAATGTCTTTTAATATTCGCTTTTAACTTCCCACAGAGTTTCTTTTTGCTCGTTTCTATTAAACAAGTACTTTTTTTGATGAAGCAAATTTTTCTATATTAAATTGTTTTTTGGGCATTTTTAAAGTACACTTCATGGCAATTGAAAACACGGTTTACTTTGTTTTTTAACCCGTGCTTATTTATAGTTATATAAATAAGTAGCTAACCCTTTTTAATATAACACGAAAAATAACATTCAGAATACACTTACATATCTAGAAGAACATTACGGATTTTCTTTGTTTTACCCTTTTACATGTATCTAAATATGTTAATGAAATCGTAGGCAGAAAATTCTTTCACGTTCATTTATATGAAATTTTATAAAATTTCAACGTTCACAAATGATTATTTACATTTATGAAATAGAACACTAATGAGAAGAAGCTAACTTATCACTTATCACACATGTGCAGTCTTCATGTATGTATGCTACAGAAAACAAACAGGTACACACGCATTCATGTATGAACATAAGCAGAACATTTTTTGTTGTTCGTTTATGAGCGTGAAAAATAAATATGAAATTTTAGATTTCTCATTGGTGAAAAATATCATGAATGTTGATTTTTGAATGTTCATAAATGAAAAATTCTGAATCCTAAATTAGGATAAATTATTGTTGACTATGTTATGTATGTTAAGTAGAACTATATCGTTTGTGACTTTTAAAATAATAATTCCTAATAATTTTACTAGTTTATGCGCTATAAAAACTCCTTTTCTCGTTAATAAACGCAAATCTTCACGACCACGAAGAAAGTTTTATTGAAATAGAAGGGTTGAGCTCGAACTAAAATAAAAACAAATCATATTATATACTAAAAGGTCGAATAAAACAATACCTCAAAGGAATATTTTTTAGTTATCTGGAGTTTAAAAAGTTTCTAAATTTATTTTGTTTTAGCTAAGCGAACTTTTTTAATTTGTTCTAAATTCTGCCGTTTTATTAAAGTATCAACGCTAATTTTTATAATGAAATCATGGACGAAAATGTTGTGTTTTGTTAAATTTTCTACTCTAAACTTTTTATCAAATTTCGGTTATCAGTATAAAAACCCAAGAACATGACATACAAAAACACACAACATAATTTTAATAGAGATCCTCATATTTTTTCTCGTAACTTCACTGTTAATGAATGTCGTGACCAGTTGTTTCCAAACAGAGAAATTAGTATAATTTTTGAGTTTCATTTTGTTTACTTTTCTGAGGCCTTAGAAATACTGATATCAACCCTATAACGTATTAATGCTAATGAAATGTATTTAACTAGAATTGCGAAAGTTTGTTAACCGAACAAAATTGATTTAGAAGTGTCTATTGATACGTGATAAGGTTAACATCAGCACCTGGCCGGGAGTCTCTATTCTGACGGTGGCCTTACCACTGGGTATATGCAAAGCGTCTACCTAAGACGCAAACACAACGTAGTCCTTGCTGAAGAGTTGGAGACTACCAATACCTACTCCTGTTGCAAGCATAGGCTAGGACATAGAATGTTAACCACTTTGCTCCCCGAGGGACCTGATCAATAATCAGAACAGGGCCATTGCCCTGCCGACAACTAATACTCGTGGTAATAGTGCGTATGTATGAAGTGACTAGTCGGACTTCGAGAGTCCTAAGTCTCTTCCAGTTTGCGGCTCCTTCTACATCAGGAACTGGTGTAATTTTTTACCCCCGAAAGTACATGTCACCGTAGAAAAGAATACATTAAGTCTACGTGCTCCCGCGGAGAGTGGCGGAGGATATGAACTTAATGTCTGCTCTTTCAAGCATTCAGAGGTCGTTAGTCTATAAATTTGTCTCTTCGTTATCTCATATACTATTTTAAAATCATTCGGAGCCACATTGACTTTTGCTGTAAGTTCAGCTTTTGTCTTTTTTCAAGCATCTTGTATATTTACATTTAATATTGTGTAAAGATTATGCAGCTCAAAATTTCTTGTTGATTTTTTTATTGCAGGTGGTTAAATTCATAAGCTTTTTCCTTCATTTTAGGCATCCACTTTATATTTTTATGCAATATTGTTTAGTTTTGTTCAATTCCCTCAATTCCTTTACGTATATTTAATTTAAATTTACATGGCTTCTTTTCTATTCCCTGCCAAAAAAAACCGATTATTTTATAGTTATCGAACATGCTTGTGGAGTACAATGGACAAACACTTTTTATACTTGCAGCAACAACTATTTATTCAATTACTTATACTTGCAACACAACGAGAATCAAATGCTGTCGGATCCAAGCTTAGCGCTAAATTTTCAACATACATAGCATTGGTTATGTCTCCACTTACGACATGCAAAAATGGTCTATCTTATTTTCAGTTCTACTCGTGAATATCTATATCATTTTATGACAAATTTTATTTTACATTTTTCCAATGAAATCAGGGAGTTTCTAAGTCTTAAAACTTTTACATAAAAATCATACAGGCAAATTAACTTTCTCCCTTCGGTTCATCTAGTAATTTTCAGCTAAGATTGCTGTAAAATTCCAGCATATTTGCTTTTGTCAAAGTTTCGTTGGGTGCATAAACTTGGACAATGGCGACGTTTCAAATTTGGTCTTCATGTCAACTGACAAATATCGCCTGAAACTGTTTTTGCGATAAAAGTAAAAAAAATGTCTGTTGATGTTTAGTTTAAATTATCTTATATTAAAATTGAAGAAAACAAACTTTACAGGAAGTCAGATGAAAATGACACTTTACTTACTAAAAAATAAATGGTTGTATGCTAAAAAGTGCATAATTTGCAGTCCAGTTCCCAGATTTCGTTCGTGTATACTTTATTGAAATAAAACAATCAAGCAGCGAAACATATCTAATATTTTGACCATGCCGCCGATGAGCATATTTTGCGCTTCTACTTTATATGACCAAGTAGTTGCATATTGGGGTTTTAATCATATTTGCTAAAACGATATTACTTGATAAGAGGTTACGGTAATCTAACCTGCAAATTGGAATATAGTCCAACAGGTGCCTACAACAACATGTACTGTTCAAGCCAACAGGTAGTTTGTATCGTTGAGTTGTCAGGGTGAAAACAAGAAAAGTAAATTACGTTCTTCGGGAGGAAACAAATATGAAATCAAATTGAACTGGCTTTATATGTTTAAGGGAATTGGACAACTGTATACAGGTACTTTAAGAAAGTTATCAACATTAATGGTTGCATTAGTACATATAAAAGGAAATGTTAGCATTATAAGAAGTGAATCAGCAGTTATATTTTCTCTGTGAGGTTCTTTTAAAGAATTAAATTAATCGCAGATGATGGTGATAGATAAGTTATTCTGATAGCCTTAATATTCACAAGTGCCAAATACTATCCGTTGTGAAACAGCCCAAGTTAAAAATAATTTATTAGATAGCGATCGAAAATTTACCTAAGATTGGCTAAAAATTACCTCAAATAGAGAAGATGGAGTGAAAAATTTTATGTTTCTATTTTAGTTATAATTATTATTAATTATAGTTAATTGACTTTTTTAATATTTTATAATTAATTTTTTCCGGCACTAAATTTTTATATAAAATTTTTGAATTTTTTTAAAAAGACTTTGTGCTTTAAATAATTATTTTTAAATTAATCATTTTCTATGTAAATATTTCCATTTCGATTATTGCTGTAAATTTATAAAATAAATATTAATTAATTAACTGAAACTTAAGAAGATTTTGATAAAACGTTTTGTATCAAAAGATTTGTGTCAAAAAGGCTAAAATACTTCAAAAGGGACGTTGCAAAGGTGTAGAGAAAAAAATTATAGTTACTTAAAATTTACTAAGATTTTTTTTAATTTTAGAAGAAATGCACAAATGTCTATTTTGGGTCACTCTGCTTACGGTGATATAGTTGGCTCTTATTTGAAAATGTGCGATATAACTTTAAAACCGGCAACAACAACAAAAAAATATTTTTGGCCGCCTTCTCAATATATGTGACCGTCTGTGTGAACTACATATCGTTTCCATCGCTACCTACACGCTGGGCACGTCAATTACTTCTGTGACCACACACCTAGAACAGCTGTGTTTTTAATTTACTTCAAAACTTTTTTAAATGCATTCATATTTTAAAGCATTTAAATGTTTTAAATTCTTCTTTCGAATGACACATACGTCGATAATTCTGATTACTCTGCTTATATTTTTCGATATCAATATGGCAGCAACATTATAGTTTTTCCAGCTGAAATCTGGAAAAAAGTTTAAATGAATTTAAGCGATATTTAAACATTTAAAAAAATAATATAAAAATTCACAAAACAGGAATTAAAATGGAAAATACTTGTCAAACACATGCAGACAACCAAAAATCAAATTGAAATGAGCTTAAAAACAATCAACCACTAGGAAGCCCTGAAATAAATCATCGTTAATACTGAGCAATTGAAAAATTGAAATCAATATGAACAACAACAGTAAAATGCAAACGTTAAAAATTGAATTGATTTCACCAATACAACCAATTCAATCTCATCCGATTCAACGACTAATTTAACCAAAAAGCAGGCATTTTGCTAAAAGTTGTCATCGATTTCTTCGTTCAATTTTTATTTGTTAAATGCGGCTGAAAAAATGTTTTAAGGGGTTTGAAAAAAAATATCGAAAATAACAGAAGGTTGGGTGTGAGTTTTTCATTCAATTCACATTTTTTATAATTTTCTTTGCGGGTTTTGTGAACAGTTGCACGTACGTATTTAAGGCAAACGAAGGGATCTACATAAATTTAAAGTTCCTTTAATTTGTCAGCATTAAATTTTTAAAGTTCAATTGCAGTTTTTTGTTATTAAGAGGTTTTATTCATTTAACAACCCCGTTAAATGATCTAAATATTAATTTTTATTTTTTTATAATTTTTTATATTTTTGGAAAACCATAAGAATTTTTAGAATGACTGAAAATAGAAATAATCATTAAAGAAAATCATTTCCAATTATCAACATTTTATTAATTTAAAATTAGTGATTCAAAGAGCTACAATTAAAAAAAATAAAACTCTCCTTATTAAAAAAAAAAAACAACTGTTAATGTCCTTGATAGAGCTATCTACAGCTCTCAACTACTAATATTGCCATTTTCCGTCCTAACTGGCGGGTTTGTATTCGATGGCGAGCGCTTTCGATGCGAATGCATCATTCTCAAGCCGCGGTTTAGTTTGTACTGGTGAGTCAGTGTTGGCGTTCAGGTAGTTCTGTCATTAGGTCCGTATATACCCAGGTAAGCAGAATACCAGCCACAGTATATACCTGGGTATATACGGACCTAATGACAGAACTACCTGAACGCCAACACTGACTCACCAGTACAGGACGGAAAATGGCAATATTATTTGATTTACTGGCGGAGGACAACCACTTAACTACTTTTTCTTATCTTAAGACAGAATATGAATTTCGCATCGAAATATTTTGTCATAAATAACAATGAATAACGATAATGGGACCGAACTTTCTAGTTCATTAGAGTATTTACAATAAAAAATAACGTACGACCATTGCATTTGGTTGGATGACGAAAGATGACGATAAGTTAAGACGATAATTTGTAATAATTTTTTTATGTTTTTAAAATAAATACCGTTTTTGCTAACAAGAAATAAAAAAATTATATTAGAATTTTACTTTTAAACAACTCTTTTCTTACACGGATCATGCGATGAAACAGGGTAAAATTTGCTACTCACAATAGTAACACATCAATCGAAACTGTGCAAACGTTTTGAGAAATACCAATTCAATTGCCAAACAGAAGAGTGGGGTCCATATTACACTGACATTCTTGAAATTATTAAAGTTTACGTTTTGGAGGAAGTCCAGCCAGCCTAGTTTCAGTCGAACAGGCTTTTAGTGCTCTCGAGTTAACTTTATTAAAATCAATAAACAAATTGAAAGTGTGCATTTTACAAACTGCGTAGTTTTCTAAGAAATCTTATACAAAAGGAAGACAACAACAACGTGCTTATAAGAACTTCTACCAAATAAGTGGAACAATATGGGATGATGTTACAGTAGAATGTTCTCGTAAATACGAGAACCGCTTAAAACAACTATATATGTATATAAGCACCACTTGCTAGGCAAATGAATTAATTCAAATTGGGTCATCAGTGAGTAAAGACAACGAAGTTACCATCGTGTTTATTTTTAGTGTATTGAAAGTAAATAAATCGTTTAACTTAGTTTAAAGCTCTTAAGTACTTTGTTATTATTTTGCAATAAAAGAACTTAAAATTACAAAATGTTTATTTAAAAGAAAGGAATAAATGTGAAAATATTATTTAAGAAAATGTTTTCATTAACTAAAATATTTCACTTTCTTGGCAATAACCATGTTATTCTAATATGGTAGTGTACTGTCTTTCGTTATGTTAACACGTGTTGTATTTTTGTCGTTGTGCTTTAATGTTTCGAATGTTAAAATATCTTGAAAATTTTACTAAAAAAAGAGGAAAACAAGAACTAATTCTTAGTGCCGAAATTAAAATACAAATAAAATTAGAAAAATAAAAAAATAAAATAAAACTAAATAAAACAAAGTAGAACTGAACAGGAATTTGCGACCTGCAGTCGGAAAGTCAATTTAAATTAATGCATAAACAATAAAAACATACCAAAACAATAGTGATACAATAAAACGTGAATATGTTAAAAAAAAGGAAAAAAAACATCGGCAGAACAGCAACAATACAATATTAAAAGAGCATCGACATCACGAGAGTGTGATAGGTGAAAAATGAAATAAAATGGGCCGCTTTGGGTCCCTATTCTATTTAGAAATATTTTTGCTTCCCTGTTAACATTGCATTGACTTTTGCTGAACTATTTGTGATGAAGGCCTAGCACTGGTCACAAAGTTCAAAAAGCTAAAGTTAGTGCATTGGTCACAGTAAGCATGTTGGATGGTCAGTTTTAAATTTCCTTCATTGTCATGACGGCAAAATTCAAAATCGACTTCTGCAACATACGCGGGCTAAGGACGAATTTTTTCTCTGTATAAGCTCACATTTGTCTCCATCGTCCGGACATTTTAGCCTTATGTGAGTTTCAGGTGTCTGAGGATTCTGATCAACAGGGTTTTCAGCTACGTGGGTATCACCTCCTGTCGCTATTCAATTTTCACCGGGATCTTGCAATTTATATTCGCAATGAAGTTGTGTACCAGTGCCAGCAATCATTGGGCACAAGTGATCCTGAATTTAGCTGTCTCTGGGTTAAATTCTGGATCAGGTCACACCTCTTGCATTTCGGGTTTCTCTACAGAACCTTAGCTAGCTTCGATTTGCTTTCCGACTCCATATCGAAGATTCTCGACAGTTGCCCGAGGAGTGAAATTGTTGTTGCTGGTAATTTTAATGTTCACAACTGTTCTTGGCTTTGCCATTCAGGCCATACGACTACAGAGGGCCTGTATGTTGAGCTATTTGCCGCGCACAATCACCTTACGCAATTAGTGAATGAACCAACACATATTCCTTGTGTTGATGGGCACCATAGTAACGCACTCGATATTTTTCTAACTTCACACCCCCAAAAGTATGAAGTTAATGTTTGTGCACCTCTCGGCAACTCCGATCATTGTACCATCTCCGCCTCCTTATCATATTCGAAGCTTCACGACGTTATGAAATCAGCTACCAAACGTCTAAAATATATTTATGAGAAGGCTCGTTGGGCTGAGCTTAACGAATTTTTTAGGCAATTTAATTGGAAACTATGTTTCTTGGACAATAATGTCAATGCCATGGCGGAAATGGTTGTAGACATAATTTTGTTTGGAATGAAAATCTTTATTCCATCCAAAACAATTTCGATTAAAACCAGATCAAAATCTTGGTTTAATCAGACGTGCAAAAATGCAGTCAGATCACGTGAGGGAGCATTCAATATCTGGCGTAGAAACAAAAACGCAGATACTGACTCGCTACGCAAAAGGGCCAAAGTACTAAGGCGTGAAAAGCATCTATACGAAGAGCGTCTTCGTACTAAGCTTTTTGGTACTTCTAGGGGTAGTAAAAACTTTTGGTCATTTGTTAAAAGAATACGGGATAATTCTATGACTTCAATTCCGACTCTTTTAAAGAATAATCAACTAATCACTGACCCGGTTGACAAAGCTAACCTTTAAGCTGGTATATTTGCAAATAATTCTTATTTGCCGGAAAGCAGTCAACCACCGCCAGAGCTCGACAGAGTATTCGTTACTATGCCAAAGATTTGTTTTCGATCTCGAGCGGTTAAAAAGGTTTTAGCTGATCTCAACATCAACAAGTCCCCTGGGCCGGATAGGATACCAGCACTGGTCTTGAAACAGTGCTCATCGACGCTAGCGCATCCGTTAGCGGCCCTTTTCAGCACATTGTACCAAGTCGGGCAATTTCCCAAGTGCTGGAAAGTTTCCAATGTAACGCCGATCCCCAAAAAGGGGGAGGCTACCAACCCTGAAAATGACCAGTTGCAATTTGCTCTGCACTTTCTAAAGTGTTTGAGAGTATGATCAATATTCATCTTGTGAGGTACTTAGAGTCCAACAACTTACTTAGCGATCGACAGTATGGTTTGCGTAAAGGGCGCTCTACAGCGATTTGCTGGCCTTTCTATCTGAGCAATGGTGTAATTCCATTCATCACTTCGGAGAAAGTAAGGTGGTGGCTCTAGATATTTCCAAAGCATTCGATAGAGTGCGGCATAACGCACTTCTATCGAAACTTGCTGCTCTTGGTGTCGGTGATAATTTCTCCAGATTTATATCTAGTTTTCTCAGAAACCGCACTATACGAGTTGTTGTAGACGGGATTTTATCAGACGAGTTCATGATTACTTCAGGGGTACCGCAGGGCTCCGTTCTTTCTCCTACTCTATTTCTTATGTTTCTAAACGACCTTCTTTGTCGAACTTCAATCCTATATATTCTTTTGCCGATGACAGCGCCATTTGTTACTCGTATTCATTTCGTAAAAGACCAGGCCATTTGGAGGTTAGTTCAAAAAGGCAGAGCATAAATGATACCCTTAATCACAATCTCGCGACGATCTTTGAATGGGGTCGTGTGAATAGAGTAGATTTTAATGCTCGTAAGACGCAATGTTGCATGCTAACGCATAGATCTGCGTTCGGTAGTGGTGCTGCATCTGTCACTATGGGTGATATAGATAATACGGAGTCGGAAGCTCTTGATGTTCTTGGCATGAAAATTCAGTGTGATGTTCGATGGATTAAACACATTTTCCAGGTTTCTAAAGAAGCTTTCAAGTGCCTCGGTTTCCTAAAACGGTGTAAAAGATACTTCACTCCGTCCGATCTCCGTACTATCTATACGACCTATATCCGTCCGAAATTGGAATACAACTCTCATGTATGGGCCGGCGCTCTAAATTCTATTTCGGAGTTACTCGACCACGTACAGGAGAGGGCCAAGACTCTATTGATTCTCTAGAGCATCAACGCAATGTGGGGTGTATTTCACTGTTCTATCATTACTACAATGGAAAGTGCTCTAATGAAATTAGGGAACTTGTTCCCGATACTCACACGTTTTCACATTTATCACGATTTTCGTTGAGAGCGCATCCATTTGTGGTTGATTGGCCAGTAAATCGCACTACGCATTACAGGGAAAATTTGTTTTTTAGCAGAACAGTCTGTATGTGGATAAGTTCCCTGCAGAGGTCTTTCTTGTCACTTTCCATCCTTGGAACGTTAAAACTGAATATCCACAGACACTACTCCCTCTTTCCCCCTTCCAGTAGCCTAATTTCCTAGTTCTGGCACAATGCTTTGCATATGTAGGGGTCATCCCCTGAGTGCTGGTCCGAAAGAAAAAAAAAATTAAATTTATTTCATTAACTCTCTTGAATATATTTTCACACATAAGGCATTAACATTTTTTGCATTTTTACAGAATGAAAATAATTGAAATGTTCACATTTCACTTTGAACGTGAGCAAAATTTATTATTCACATTTCTTGCTCGTGAGCAAATCTATGTACACATTTCTTACATATGTGCGGTGACATAAAACATACAACATTTTGTTTCACTCATGTTAAATGGTGTATGTGCAAACCCAGAAAATATCATTGAATGAAAAATACAAAAATGACACACGCGCACATTGAATAAAAAAGGAAACAAATCAGATAATCTCTCATGTGATAATGATATAAGAATGAGCAAAAATTATGAGCAAATATATACTCTGTGATGAGCTGTATGTATATGGCGTGATAATGCTTCCACTGCTTTTAATTAGTTTTATTTATTTTATTTCGTAAAATAAATACTTTGACTAAAGCAACAAATATATATTACATAACAGCCCTAATTCTGAATTTCACTTCTAATTACAAAGTGTGAACTGTCCAAGACATTTATGGTTTATAAAAAATGTTAATTCAGAACAGATACGAGCAAGGTGTGACAGGTAGGGGCAGCATGTGGAAAAGAATACAGCCCTATCCAAAATCCGCCGCCATTTCTTCTATCAAACTAAACTGTAATCTGTCAAATACCTTAAACTTAAAATAAACAAGACACTTTAAAGAATTTGATAGATTTTAGGCTCGAATAATGGTGGTCATAATTATTCTCTTATTGGTATGGTTTTGTATTACAGGTTTGCTTTTAAATGTAACTATTTTAAGTGCAATTCCGTAGCTTGATCTCGATTCATTTTATAGTGGTGGAGCATTTAAAGACACAGATAAAAATGCCCATCATTATGAGCTTCTCGTTTCATGCTACCAGTATAAATTTCGCAGATAAAGCAAAAACGAGTTTTACATTCGTTATACCATTCAGAGCTATCAGTTGATCTATACTAACTTTTCCATTATTACCCGGAATCAATAAGTTATTCTAGTTGAAGTTTCCAGAAAATTTATACTCCTTAAGCGACTGTAATGTTTCCTCTACTGTCTTAGCGATTTGATTTTTGAATATTTCAGATGTAAGCAGTTTACTAAAATAGAATTTTCTCCACTTACTCCGACAACGAAACCGTATTTCCATCTACAAATGTGTCTTCTTTTTTAGTAAGCTTCTCAACAGTTTGAATCTCTTCGTCTTGTAACAATTAACAGCTCCTATTGTATACTTTTTATGAATTCAATTTTCCCCATCCACCAGGATATCAGATTTTCTACATTAAATTATATTTATTCTTCTAAATGGTTTGATATATATTCTACGACTTCTAACACGAATAAAATATCTTTGTGCACTAACTCATCTCTAGGTGCCCCTGTAGGCTAGGAGGTAGTGTACTAGCTTGTAAATATGGGGGTTGTGGGTTTGATTCCCAACGAAGATCTTGTTTTTTAACTACAAAAGATAAAAATTGACTGTCGGGGAGCTGCTCAGCGATGAAGCCATAGTCAATGGTCGCTGTTGCTGTCTTTATACAGCAGTTAATTTCCGACTATCCTTCTGCTTTCACCACCTGTTTCATCTCTTCTCTATCCCTTTCCTAAAGAAGGTAGCACGGTACTTGACTAAATAGGCATTGTTGCCTGAAGTGCTACTTCTCTTTTTAAAAAAAAAAAAGACTGCCCCTGTCATTCAGTCAGTGATCAAATCAATTGATCACTGAGTGATATCTTTCACTTTTATCCTTCCTGATCAAATTTGCTTTATGATACCGCCTCTTTGTGCCACAAATCCCAACAATTATTTTACTTTATAGTTCTTGTATGTGCAGCCCATTTTTGTAGGAGTTGGCATCGCAGCTTATAACCAATCCCCTCTTTCTCTGTTTGCAGAAACTAACTAGATCTTTCAACTTCAGTGACAGATGTGATCTTATGCAAAATTCCATTGCCTGTCATATTAATGCATTTACAAAATGCTACCAATCTTATGTCATAACACATCAATATAGATGACATTAATTAGTTACTCGTGAAACTCATTGGCGGTTTATTGCGGCAGACCTCAGATATTATTTTGAATAACTCAGGTGTAAAATATGCAACACAATCTATGGCTGGCTTATCTTTCTTAAACCATATGATTTTAAATAAATGTTAATTGTCACTCTATTTCAAGGCAACAAAAGTCTTTTAAATTAAAGAAATTAAAGTAGGTCAGTTGAATCATATCAATTACGTAACAAAGCACTCATAACTTTCTTAAAGAAAACTTCCAGCCATTATGCATAAGCCTCAATATTGTATTATCAAATTAGGCGTTTTTAAGTGTTCTTGGTGATTTTTTCTTAGTCGATGAAAGAACAAAATATTTCGTTCTTAATCCAATAACAGGAAGAGAACAGGAATGCAGTCTCTTGCTATTAAGTTGTAATCATAAATAACTACTTGACACGCAATTTAATAAAATGTTTTTTAGCAGCAGCAATAAAAAGCAAAAGTAAAATCCTTAAGGGAGTTTTGTTAAAACCCAACAAAACTACCCCCTGATCCTTTCAAAATACCTCACAATAATGAATATATTTATTTACTGTATGAGTGTGTGTGTGAACATGCAAAAAATAGTTTTTTTTTCTTTATGGTTGATATGTGTGGCTGAGCCGGCATGACTGTGTGTTCAAGTATTTTGACTAATAAAGACTTGGTTGTTTAATCTTGTTATGATTTTTCGTTGTTTCGGTGTTAAATATGGAACCAGAGAAAATGAAATGAATGAAATAAAAAAGGTAAAAAAATTATACTTCGTGTTAAATTTTCTTTAAATAATTGTTCCCCTATTGACTATTTACACTTAGACGACTCCAGGAAAAAATTGTTTCAGCAATTCACCACCAAATAATAATGGCTTTTGCTCGCAATACAGGGTAGTAACATTTCATTCTTCTTTAAAAATCAACAAAAAAGATTTACGATTTGAAATTCTCTCGTTTGTTAGAGATTATGTTGGAATGTATATCGTCTTTGTCGTTATCGACACAGACCACACTTAAAGTTGAACGCCTGTTTAATTTTTGAATTGCTAAAATGTGACAACCACACAAATCTCTATTTTTAGGAAATTTTAAAAGTTTCTTGTTATAAAATAATTCGTGTTAAATTAATTATCCCTCATTTTTAATTTTTAATATCGAAATCAGTTAAATTAATTAAACGTTATGCAGCTATCGCAGAAATAAAATTTACTTAAAAAAAAGCATAAAACCGTGGTCACCACGTACAGTCATCGTTATGAATAAATAAATTAATGAATCAATGCATAGAAAAATAAATTTAATTTTGTTAACAGCAAAACATAAAAAACAAAAATATTTTAAACTTTTATTTGAAATATATTTTTTATTTTTGGCCTCTTATTTGTCTGTATTTCGCAATAAAAATTGAGTAAAACCAGTAGAATTTATAGTTGAGTCACAAACTAATGACTCCAGCTAAGTTTATGTGTCTGGAAAAATGTTTCGATAAATTTTGTTTCTTTTCATACAAAAATACAGAAACAAAATTTTTGTATATTTGCACAAACTCTTGCATGAACATTAAGAGAAAATTCCAAATAATAACGTTCTTTTAGAGAGCAACAAACTTGTAAGTCAGCGTATGAACATATTTACGTATGTAGTCAGCTGTTTAAAGCAATTATATCTTAAAATAAGTTGCTAGTTCTTTAATTTACCTCATTTGTATTACGGGCTAGGAAAATGGAATGCTAATGTAACTACTATAGCGAAATAGCAAATGTTTTTCATTTAGTTTTTTGTTTTATTGGTAGTAAACGCATTGGCAATTGTTACAATGAATTCAATTTCACACACACAATTTCACACGAAAATTGCATTAAAATAATAAAAATCCACTATGGAAATGGTGGTTCTGTTGAGTTAGATTCGTATAATTCAACATAATCACTCTTCTGAGACCGCTATTAAGAATTTTGCCGTTAAATTTTTTGGCGACAGGCTGATACAAAATGTGCAAATACCAACGCATGTTCGACCGGGTCGTTCAACTGAAAACATCACAGCCGTAAGGCACAGTATTGAAGCAGATCCAGATTTATCAATTCTTCGACGTACTCAACTTGGGGTTATTTAAAACTACCACATGGCGAATTTGCGTAAGGATTCGACGTTGAAGGCTTAGAAGGTTCAGCTGGTGCAGGAATTGATGTCGACCGACCATTCACAATCTAATTTTAACTATAAGGTTGGAAATCTTCCTAGAGTATATTTTAGATCAGTTTGGTCGTTCTAAATATTTGTAGACATGCTGGTAATTGAACCATTGTCCTTCCGGATTGTATGGGAGTTTGAAATTAAATTAAAAATATCATGATTTTCAAAAGTCTGAACACATTGTAAAGGAAAATGTTTTGCTTGCGCAGATGCAAAAATGTGCCACGTTTTATTTTTTATTTTCTTAAATTATCCAACAACACGGCGTTTTTGTTTCCCGGGAATATACTAATGGCTTGAGATATCTGCTCCCATTTTAAAATATTTGACCACGAATACTGCTTGTTTGTTTGGGTTAGAGTAGACATTAGAAGCTCCTGCATTTTGGTTTTGGATCATTAACCAATTACTAGTTCAATTTTAAATTTGTTTTTACATTTCTATGCTGATTTTTTTTAAATTATTTGAAAGTTCTTAAGTGAAGGGAAAGTGGCCGCTACTTTGAAGATGTCAGTTTTTAAAACCATCAGTTCTTCGTTGATTATTAAATTTGAAAATTATTTTTCCGCGAGCGTTGGTTTGTGTTGAACCATAGAGAACTTAAAAATTAATTTAAATGTTTATAAAAAAATAAAAAGTTTAAAAACAACATGTAGTATAATACTTCTTGTAGTTTTACATTTTGCTTAATATTGGAAAGACCAAAAACTCAATCGTAATCGAAAAATTTATGTACTGGCTCAAGTTTATGAATTTATTTGCATTTAATTTTAAAATACCATGATCTAAAAACAAGTATATTTTTAAATCATATGACATAGATTTTTTTGCTGAATCTAGTGTATCTCCGCACATTAAAATTAGTCGCTTGAACAAGGCTGGGTAATAATTGAAACTTAATTCCGAAAGTGGGTGCCGAATTGATAAGGGACGTTTGTATGCTTGCTAAAAGCATGTTTTTGCATAAATTCTCTCAGTGACAGTTAATTGAGAATTTTATGGTAGTGGCATCATTTTATAATTTTTTCGAAAATACTGCTTCAAACGATTTTTTAGGGCTACAAGCCATTAATATGGAATTCTATTCACTTAAAATAGAAAAATGAATTTATATAATCCTTGGTGACAATAGTGTGGCGACCATATCGCCCAAGTCCATCAAACAAAATCACTAATTTCAGTCATTTTAGGCAGGCATATTTGTGTCTTTGGAACTACTACTTGACCTTTTTGTGTGGTGCGATTACAGAACGATGATAAATTCTAAACCGATGCTTACAGGCTTACATCGTCCATGGCATTATTGGCATGCAACAAAAAATTATATTAAGACAAAAGTTGTTTAATGCCTTAAACTAGAGAGAAGCCAACTGCCACAATAATACCCATAAAATGAAGATTATAATTTGAAACAACTACTTTTAGATAATGCGAATCTTATATTTATTCCTTTAAAACTTTAAAATTATTAATTGCATGATATTCTTATGAAATATTTATTTAAAACTAAAAAAAAATGATCATGTCACTACTGCTCATATAAATATATTATCATTATTCTTCAATATTTTTGCAATTAATCGAAGCGACAGTGGAACTGATAGAAAATCATTTGACCACAATTAAAATATTTTTAAAACCAAACTGAGCAGATTATGCTTATTAAAAACAAACTATAGTTATAAATGCTATAATATTTTCATAGAGCTATATAGTTTAGAAAATCCTTTTAGTTCAAAGAAGTTATGTTATGCTTATGGATCTCTTACTGCTTAACAATGGCTTTAAATAATCATAACTTTTTCACTGCGTTCATATATTATGACAGAAAACAATATATGTTTCCCTTAACTAGAACGCAATAATATTATTGATCGTGTTACTCTTTACGTATTTGTAACAGCAAAGTTAAGAATATTTTGTTATACAAAGTTGTATACGTTTTTCCTTCAAATACCAACTAATGTGGATTGTGTTCGAGATAACAGAGCTTTAGTAACAACATGGTCGATAACAACACGGTGTGTGGCAGCGCGGCCGTCTGTATAAAAGGATTTGGTTGATAAATGTAAAATATTCTTTCGACACATCTCCCTTTACACAAATAGTATTGAGATCTGTACAGGTGCACTGGAAATAAACATATTGTTACAAAGATGATTTATTAGGTTTTAAAAGAAAAGAATTAACAGCAAAAAAGTAAACGACCTATTGTGCATTTTACAAACTGTGCAGTTTTTTCAAAAATCGTACACCCATAGGACAACAACAAAATTCTTATAAGAAATATACAAAATACGTAAACAACAACAATAACAATATGTGAGAACCGATTAAAATATCTATATAAGCACGACTTGCTTATATTTAAGTTGAGCCATCAGTGAGTATAGACAACAAAGTTACCATCGTGTTTATATCATATGTATATAAAGTAGAAAACCCGTTTAACTTAATTAAAAACTCTAAAGTACTGTGTTAATATTTTGCAATAAAATAACAAAACGTTTATTAAAAGGAATAAACGTGACGATATGTTTGCTAAAGAAGACAACAAGTAGTTCAAGTTTAGAAGCCTTTGCAAAGTTTAGTGGTGTAACAATATTAATTAAAATTGGAAATATTGTTTGTATTCGGAATTTGCGTTTACCCTCTTTGTTTTAATTCTTGAGAAAATCCAATTTTTGGGAAAAATTTAGATTTTGTAGTTTTTTGTTATTCTCTTCCGAGCTTACTGCAAAAGTCTCGAGGAACCCTTAAAAGTATTTTGGTCATTGCAAGCTCACAGCGAACTTAAATGATTATTCAGAAAGTTTATAATAGTTAGATATCTTAGTTAGTTCTTCCAATTTTCTGCTTTTGGAATTTCCCGCCATTATTATTCTTGCTTTAAACGTTATGCTACAAATGCTCAATAAATATAATGCTACACATTATTAATGCCCCCATTCTATTTAAAAACGTTTTATTGCATTTATCAGATATTGTTGTACAGGGTTTTTCTCTCGACTGGCTAAATGTCCTTTTTATATTTATCAAGTTTTTATCATATTTCTTAATTTCTGTTAGGAAAATATATTTTGAATACATCCTTTAAAAGATCTGCTTGCACAAAATAGTTAGTTTATGGTTATATCTTGATTTAAAGTAATCGGAGCTGTAAAAGCGGAAGTTCATTATTGTTGGTGATTAATGATGACAACATTCAACTGACTTAATGGTATTTTCTATTGAAAAGTAACTGCAAACTACAAGAATGCAACATGATTTTCTTTTATTTGTTTAGCGTGGTCGGTCCCATGTGATGCAGCACTAAAATAATCGCAAAGAATCATACCACTAACAAAGTTTGACTTGATGATGTTGCCATAGCCATTGCGGAAAAAGCGCCATTTAATGGTTCATTAAATTGTTGTAATGTTTATTTTTATGAATTTTTGTTGCTTTTCTTACTTTTATTATAGTCTTCTTCCCGATTTAATAGCACCAAGATGAAGGAAGCCAATGAAGTGAATATGCAAAGAAACTATAAAATGTATTTTATTTTTTTGTAACCAATAAAATTTCCACTTGTTATACAACAACAAATATATGTAAAAAATGTAACAATCTAAACAAATCTAAACCTTCCAACTATTTACTTGCTTTAACGAGTTGAATAATATATTTTTTTATTATCGTTCGTAATTTTAAAGTGGTGAGAAAATAACAATAAAGTTTATCTGGAATGTCATCACATAAAATGTCATAATTAGTTCCAATGGTTAAAAAGCATGACCTCTTCAAAACACAAAAATCTAGTGGAGGGGAATAGTCAACGAGATTTTCTTAAGAAATTTAAGATCTCTACCGGTAATATGCTGTAATGTGCTGGTATGCTGATGTTGGCTGGCTGTATGTCTTTAATCAATAAATTGTATTTTATTGCTACCTAAAATGAAATAAATTCTTCTGAGCCTTAAATATTTCCTTATAGAAGTTGTCTAAATATTCACACTTAAAAGCTTTTACTTTAATGTCAATAAGTTGCTAACATTGTCTTCTTACATTCTAAAGAAAGAGAGCTTAACACCAAAGCACAACATGTAGTAAACAATTTAAAACAATTATAAAATTAATAAAAATAAACGAAATAAATAAAAATAAAACAAAATATTTCTTAAAAATAATCCATGCTGCAAATCTGCAAATTTTTTAAGTTTTTCTTTCACTTTTTCTTCACTGCGCGGTACTAAAATCAGAATACTCAAATAAGATTTCAAGAAAATTAGCAAAATAAATATCAATGAATTAAAAAAAATCCAAATTAACGAATTCCTCTTCAAATAATTTTATATAAATATAATGAAAAGTTAAACTTTAAAAAGAATTTAAGCAAAACGAATATCGAACTGTCTACGTTTTTTGTTGATAGTTTTAAGTTTAGCCATCAGATTATCATCGCTATCGAAGCTTGACTGTACGAAATTCTGGAATTTTGGGCAAAAAATTCAAAATATTTATTTATTTTATTGCTATTTCAAACACCTTGCCTACTGAACCACTAAATTATGACTCATCTCGAAGCTGATAAACAAGAATTGGAGATGAGCGACATTTCAGTAGTTCTAATTTAATCACTATGATTGGAAAATCACTGTACATTATAGCGATTGAGTTTATTAGGAAACAGGTATTCAATATTGACATACTTCGTAAATCAGATATTGGATGCACCATTAGGGTGGTTACAAGGTGTATAAGATTAAAAAAGTGATCCTATATTTTGGCTCATCCCCCTAAAATGTGCCAACTGACTAGAAAATGAGATTGGCAAAGTTTCAGTTTAATTTGATAATATTAACACGTGCCACATTGAGGTTAAAGGTAAGAAAAACAGAGGTTTAAAAAAAAATCCTAGTTCTTCATGCTTAAAATCGAAACTATTTTTTAGGAAATATATCTCTAGTCTTATTTAATAGGAAATTTTATTCTTATTAATTTGGAATTTAATAATATTTTTGCTAAAATTTATAGTTTTAGGGGCGTTTAGCGTTTACCAGTTCAGGTCGTTATGAATTTCCTCATGTAAGAACTTCCGTGCAAAGGTTAAAGAACATTGTAAGAATCAACTGTATCTGTTTCAAATGTGTTTTATTAATTAAATTGTTAAAATAAATTCTATGAATTATAAATTTACATTGCATATCATAATTTTTAAAAATAAAATTTTATGTTGGTAATTGCTTCCATACGGCAGCTTTTGTAGAATCCGGAAAAAGGTGCCTACATCAGATACCAATTGTGATAAAAACTGTTCTTTTTCTTCGTCTTTTGTTTAGGATAAGATGAACTCTTGAATTAAATTTACTCGTGTCTCAGCTGTGTCGCTAACTAATCTTAACCCGTCACAGGGGGGTGAACCGGTGGAAAATCCAAAATTTATTTTTTGTAACCACCCTACTGAGCCATTAATACTCATCATCAAAAAGTCCATCAACTGGTGGTTTTTCTCTAAAATTTGGAATAACACTTTTATTTCCGATACAAATATCTGAATAAAAGTCTGACATTGTTAATTATGGAGGAATTGCTTAATTAAGTACTGTCCCGAAGCTTCTAAAAAGTTAGTAACTGGTTACTTATTTTACTGTGTTTAACATGATTCTCAAAACTGCAACAAATTGCTGCAAAATCGTGGATAAGTGTTCATGGGGTTATTTAGGGTCGTTTTATGGCAATGATGCAAAAGTTTTCTTAAGTCTTCAGATCACAGTTTACTCCAAAAGTTAACGTTTCAGACATGATATGGGGCCTGTTCGGAAACGAATCACTGCGCTGCATCTTTTGCGCAGTACGTTCGAAAATGCAAAAGTTAGCAACACTGCAAATATCAAATGTTCCAAAATGCAACAGTGAAGCATTTTGTGGCGCAAAAAAATATCAAACAAGCATCATAAAAATGACTGATGCAACAGAAGAGTAAGTAGGTATAGTTTTTCAGTTTAGTTTATTTTATTTTGTTAATTAATCTATTTTTATAATATTGTAAAGTCAAAAGTGATGTAAAACTATCAAAATTATTAGTAAGGGTCCGTTTAGACATGGAAGAAGTGTTATCCTCGGGAAAGAAGAAGAAATCGGTACTCTTGGGTAAGGAAAAAATGAAAGAGCAAGTCTTGTTAAATAAAAATATTTTTTGGGTTTCTTTTTAGTTACTGGTAAAAATAAATGAAGTTTACAAAATATGCTATCTTAGCGTAAAATCATATGAAGATCAAACTGAATTCTTATGATAACTAATTATTCAACTAGTATTACATGTTATTCTTTGAAGATAGTCAAATAAATGATATAGTCCGAGGTGTTATTTTGGGAAAACATTCCGACATTATTCGCAATAATATCACAACTTTAAATAAAGCAGTACAACCATGCTGTGAGTTGAGAAATTTTATTTTTTACGAAATAAACAATTATGTTAACTTAATAAAGATCATAAGATCACAGAGCTATTAAATAAATATATATATATATATATATAAAAATGAACAAATATTTATCACTAATTTTATGTTTAAATTTTTATTAAAGAGAATATTATAAAAGAAGCCAAAAAAAAAAAAGACTATTGACTTTGTGACAGACCGAATTCGTAAATCGAAACATTGAATTTAAACTTTTTTTAGAAACTGCTTAAATAAAACTTAAATCAATAAAAAAGCTATAAAAGAATGCATAATTTATCTTTAATTGCATTCAGACATGGTTTTAAAAATTATTTATTTTAGGTGTAATTAATTTGGATTGAAGGCAAAATTTTTATTGTGATTCTACACGTATTCTCACCACCAAATATATTTTTCTTACAAAAGGAAAGAAAACGAAAACTTTTCAGTTGCAACACATTTGTTGTTGATAAAAGAAGTCATTCCATAAATAGTTGATTTTGCTCCAACATCAAAGGCAGCATGGAGAAAATCCCACTAATAAGCTTCACTTTCCAAATAGTACGCTCATGTTGTTTGTATATTTTAATGCTTATTGACATCTCTAAAAGAGCGCGTCATGTCAGTTCTATTTTAATTACCAGTACTTAAAAATATCATTCTGTTGACAGATTAGACAAGAAGACAGCCAATAGTGTCAACACACTTTGACTATTTCAGTAAAATAAATGAGTGAAAAAAAAATCAATTTAGAAAAGTAATTAGTTTTTGAGCAAAATTATATTTTTATTCGACAATAAATTTTTGAAGTAAAATATTTAGGTGTATTACGAAGCCATTGCACTTAAAAACCAAATTGGAAATCTTGTTTAAACAAAATTGTATTGCTTAAACTTGTCGTGGCAATATGTCACTTGTAAGCGAAGATGTACAACCGCAGCCAATTCTAAACTCTGAATTTCGTTCACATCATATGGCAACAGATATTTTAGTTTTTAATGATACTTCGTAGGTTAAATTTATAGGTTTGTAAGTTTGTAACGACTGAAGAACGAGAATTTTTGTTTGATGTTGGAAAATAAGCAGCCATTTCTAAACACTCAATTATACGGCCCATTATTCAATTAGCAACAGCACTTCTTATTCAGGCTACTGGTGATGTCTGTATTAGGAAGTGAAGAAGAACAGGATCACCAATGTTATAGAGAGTTGCCAATACTATTGAGCAACATATTTGCCTACTCTAGATAAAGCTGCAAATATCACCTGCAGGGATAGAACATTATAAATTACACTTCTGCATGGAATACAAAATATTAGATGTACGTTTTAATCAGTGACAGACATATTAAAATGTTTAAGTCATCTAGAAATAAGCCGATATTGTATAATGGAAAAGGGACCTTTAGCATAAATGTAGTCAAGCAGTCATCAGTTTGAAATACTGTTCAGCGGACAACTCCAATCTTCTAAAGCCATTTTAGATGTTTATAGAAAACATTATAGTACACAATGGTAAACGTGACATAATATTTGTAAAAAATATGAGCTTCTTTCTGCTTAGCAGCTTTTCAACAAGTTTTAGGCGTTTTTTTTTCTTTTGACTTCTGATTTCTAGTCAAAAATTTACAGAGTTATATCTTAAGTGTATTTTCTTATGATATGATGGCATATTATACTTGCGGTATAGATTTTTATTACTTATAATGCAAAACATGGCCCCAAAACTTTAAAACATATCGAAAGCAGTCGTTTGTAATTAAAAAAATTAAATATAGACATGTTTTGCTACTGTAAAGCGAGATGGATGTCTTCGATTTAAAAATATTATTTCTTTGTTTCGATTGATATTCGCTAAATTCCCCAGTTAAAAATATCCGCTTAATGATGTGGACTTAATGCCTGCTCTTCCAAACGTTCGGAGGTCATTAGTCTATCAGTTTGTCTCTTTGTTATCTCAAAGACAGTTTCAAAATCATTCTACAGTGATTTTTGCTATAAGCTCATATATATAACCTTTTGCCATCGCTTCAAGCATCTCATATATTGTGAGGTACCTGGAGTCCAACAGCTCACTTAGCGACCGACAGTATGGTTTCCGTAGGGGGCGCTCTACGGGCGACTTGCAGGCTATCCTATATAAACAATGGTGCAACTCCATAGATCATTTCAGGGAGAGTACCCCCCCCCCCGGGGGCACATTTATCGGTCTTTATAGAATACTTGACCATCTAAACCTGTGCTGCTGGGGGGTAAAAGGGAGCCCTGAAGGCAGCAGGGGTCAACTGGAAGCTCCACGTTATTTCCACGGGAATCAGTGAGCTCGCAAAGTTCCGCTATTTGTCTCTTTAGGCATTAAGCTGTTCTCTGGCTGATTATTGAGGTTGGCCCTTTTCATTTCACCTTTGATCACACCTACCTGGTGAATGAACCTAAATTCAGTGAGCATGCTGGTCATGTGTTCTGGAAAGGTGTTGGATAGTCTCCAGCTCTTCAGCAAGGAGTAGTGGTTTGCAGCCCTGCTCTGGAACCGCTAAAATTGCAACTGGGAAAGACCTGTTACTAGAATTAGTCAACGCTTCCTATGACGTTGCTTTTCATTCACAGTAGTTTGACCACCATCTGATTAAGGCCCACGGCCAGGTGCAGATGTAAATCTTATCACGAAATTTCGGAGAGAGTAAGGTGGTAGCTCTAGATATTTTCAAAGCATTTGATAGAGTGTGACATGATGCACTTCAGTCAAAACTTGTTAATTTTGGTGTCGGTGATAATTTTTACAGATATATATCGAGTTTTCTAAGGAATCACACTATACGAGTTGTAATAAATGGGATTTCATCAGACGAGTTCAAGATTAAATCAGGGGTACCGCAAGCCTCCGTTGTTTCTCCTACCCTATTTCTCGTTTTTGTAAACAACCTTCTTTGTCAAACTTTCAACCTTATATACTCTTTCGCAGATGACAGCACCATTTATCATTCGTATTCATTCAGTAATAGACCGAACCATTTGGAGGTGAGTTCGAAAACGCGGAACATTAATGATACGCTCAATCACATTCTCGCGATAATCTTGGAATGGGGTTATGTAAGTAGAGTCGCATGGCATTGAAAGATGTTCGATGGACTAAACACATTTTTCAAGTTTCTAAAAAAGCTTTCAAGTGCCTCGGTTTTCTAAAACGGTGTAAGAGATATTTCACTCCATTCGCTCTTCGTAATATTTATACCACCTATCCGTCTAAAGATGGAATACAACTCTCATGTATGGGCCGAGCCCCCAAAGTCTATTTTGCAGTTGCTCGACCGCATACAGAAGATAGCCTAGAGCATCGACGCAAGCTAGGTTGAATTTCACTATTTTATCGTTACTACAATGGTAAGTGCTCTAACGAAATTACGGAACTTGTTTCTGTTACTCGCGCGTTTTTGTTCTTGGCCCGATTTTCTTTGAGAGCGCATCCATTGGCCAGTGTATCGCACTACGTATTACAGGGAGAATTCGTTTTTTAGCGGAACAGTTCGTATGTGGAATAAACTCCCTCTAGAGGTTTTTCCTGTCGCTTTCAATTCAGAAAAATTAAAATCGAATGCCCACAAACACTTTTCCCTCTTTCCTCCTCCCCATAACCAAATTTCCTAGTTCTTTTACAATGGATTGCATGAGTAGAGATCATCCCCTCAGTACTGCTCTGTAATAAATAATCGTATATTGCGTAAAGTCTTTCCAGCTCAAAACTTCTTGTTGATATTTTTATCATTCCAGCCTTAATTTAGCGTATTCTCTTTATATTTTCATGCAATATATTATTCTTTATATATTTTCTAGCATTGTTTTATTTCCTTTATTCCTTTATTATCATTTATTATAAATTTATATGCCTTCTATAGTTCTATTTCCTGCCTATAATCAATTATTTTATTTATTTTATATTATAGTTATAGTATCGAACTTGTTTGGAACATAATGAATAAACATTAGAGATGGCAACACAGCGAGAATCAAATGTTAATCGTATCCAATCTTAGCGCTAATTTTTACATTTACATCACAGAGGTTATGTCTTCATCTGATTTTCAGTTCTTGTCGTGGATATCTATGTCATTTCATGACATAATTAATTTTTCATTCTTTCAATAGTAATTCACTGGTTTCATTTCTTGTTCCTACTTCGAATTTCTACGCAGCATGTTGGCACAACATATTATTGTGAAAAATTTTACATGAAAATCATCCATACAAATTAACTTTTTCCGCTTCGGTTCATATAATAATATTCTGTCAAAACTACTGTAAAATTACGCTGTACTTTCTGGTGTTAAAGTTTCGTTGAGTGCATACACTTAGATAATGGCAACGTTTCAAATTCGGCATATGAATGCAATTCTCTTCTCAACCTGAGATGTTTTTTCTGCTGACTGTACTCTGCTGAGCCCTGTTCCGTTCCATCTACCTTTACCTATACCAATGCTTTCTAATCTTAGCTTTTCTGGTTCTCTAGTTATTTGTTTACATTTTTAATTTTTTTCATTTTGGTATATTTTTTGTTAAAGTCATTCAAATAGTTTCATACCTCAATTCCATAATAATATATTCTACAGACCTTTATGGAGTGTACACTGAAAGAGTGTGGGAAACTCTAAAAGTTCGAACTTATCGTAAAAACAATTTAAAATTTATTTGTTACTACAAAAGTAGGCAGAAGTAGCAAAATAAAATGTTAAACTTCTGAACGAAATACATTATAGTTGTAGGTTAATTAATCTATATACTTATAAGATATTAACAAGGTTTTTTTATTTGCTGAACACTTTTTAGTGCGATCTACAAAAAGATTATGATAGCGTTACTAAAGTTAGCATAAAACACTTAACAATCTTCGTAGTGTAGGGTACATCAGGGTTAAGAAATCATACTTAGGAAGCTAAAAGAATTAATTAATTACCTGTTAAAGAAACATATTAAAGGAATATTTGCAATACAAATTCCTGAAGGTTTTATGAAAGCCTATCTAAAAGTGATACAACGTAAATCACCCCAATTACAAAAACAAAAAGGTAAATTAGAAATAGATGGCAGAAACAACATGTATTTTCTTCGCATTTTGTACTTAAAAGAGACTTGTAATAAATTAACAAGTACATTTATGATTAATACACACACAAACTCATAAAATTGTTATAAAATTTATGTGTTACAAAAAGGATCCGCTGGTGCCCTTTTTGTTATTAAAAAAAAAACAAACTTCTCGTATTTTAATGAGTAATTTATTATGTGAATAATTTATTACTTTTATGATTTTTAGTTCTTTTTTATGTTGCACATGTATTCGTATTTCGAATGCTAACAATTTTATGATTCTGTTGATAATTTTTCATTTCCTACTGCTCCCTTTTAAATTTTATAAATTTATCACAGATACTTAGAGAGAAGTTATATTTTGAATTCCAGTTACATGTGGACTTTATGGTCGTATAAAACTGTTATAAATCATTTGGGTTGTCAAATTGCTCACATAGAAAAATATAAAAGAAACAGATGTTTTGTAGAATTATAAAAAAGGACAATGAACACTTTTAGCGAAAAAAACACATAATGCGCATAAAAACTTTGTGATGAGACTTGATTTAAAATTTAAATTAATATGAATTTATAAATTTAAATTAATTTCCAATTAAATTTTAATGATAGAATTTCAAAGAACGTTATTAAAATTACCGATCCCAAATTTGTAAATTTTTATATTAAAATTTATTGATACATCCTTTTCAATTGTTAATTTTTACTTCTACAACATATTTCTTTAGTTTATTCAAATAAATTTAGGATGCTATTGAAAAATCAAAAGAGAGAAGCAGAAAGCTATTTTCTATAATTTCTGCTATCATTTATTATTTTTCGCTGTGTTCTGGAAGAGATAGCAAGTTCCGCAGTGGCGTATCATTTGAACGTATTTGAAGTTTCTTTATATGCTTTTTCACATATTTCACGATTTTTGTATCCAATAGTCGCGTTTGCTTTTGTGAATATTTAAATGTACCATGCGTCTGCTGCATTCGATCGGAAAATTTTAACTTTGGCGCTTTTTCTAAGTTTAAGACGAGATCGTAAAGGCTTCAGTATGAATGTTGTGTTTGACAGGCAGAGTAATTAACGATTCTGAAACGACTGTATAGCATTAGCGCGAGTAATAGAAAGCAAAGAGGGCACTCTATACGTCGAAAGTCAAGCGGCGCTTACAGCTTTGAAAGGCTTGTATATCAAAACAAGACTGATATGCGAGTACAAAAAGGCCATCGATATGCTCATGGACAACAATAAAGAATTTTTTTTTGTAGGTTACGGGTTACTGCAATGGTTAGGTTACTCGGAGTTTATTGGAAGCATCAGTACCGGTAAAGGCACTACTATAGGCTTCTATCCAGTTGGAAAGTAGGACAAGTAATCACTCATTGGAGGCTAGGGAGACTTTTTTAATCGATTTCATCACTGGTCATTGCGACATTAGCGCAAAATGGCAATAGATTTCATAATAAAGAACAAATTCGGTTGTATGTTTTCTGAGAGAAAGAAGACAGTTGTTGCTAGTTATTTTGATTTTTTATGTATTCAAAATAGTGTTCTTATGCTTAAAATACATTCGTATACTGTAATATTTTTGTTACGAAAAGTGAAATGTGATCTAGTTCCTATTGCATTTATTTTGGGATTTCTTTCCACAAAATAAATGTGTCACTTGAAACTCACCGATCGACACACACAAGATAGGTAAAGGGTGTTTTTTAAGCCCGATAGAACTTGAAATTGTAAAAAATAACACAAAAAATTAAATTGTAATCAAAATTTCTTTTTTATTTGAAGGAACAATACGTGACGTTAACATTTGAAAATGATTTCGGGCATATGGGCACCGCGGCTGTTCTTGACGAAGCGCATTCTGGACGTCCAATTTTGGGCCACTTTTTCGAGCACTGCTGGGCGTATGTCACGAATAACACGAACAATGCTGTCCTCCAAGGCGTCAATTGTTGCTGGCTTATCAGCATAAACCAGTGACTTCACGTAGCCCCACAGGAAATAGTCGAGTGGTGTCAAATCGCACGA
This sequence comes from Trichopoda pennipes, assembly GCA_030448955.1. Taxonomy (NCBI): domain Eukaryota; kingdom Metazoa; phylum Arthropoda; class Insecta; order Diptera; family Tachinidae; genus Trichopoda; species Trichopoda pennipes. Next base: position 11,131,898 of record JASKUP010000042.1, read on the forward strand.
CCTTGGAGGCCAATTGACAGGTCCATTTCTCGAAATCAACTTATTGCCAAGTTTTGTTTTCAATAAGTCGATGGTGGCGTTCGCTGTATGGCACGTAGCGCCATCCTGTTGAAACCACATCTCGTCCGGATCAATGTCATCCATATTTTCAAACAAAAAATCACTGATCATGGTGCGGTAACGATCTCCATTGACCGTAACGCGAGCTCCGGCCTCATTTTTGAAGAAATAAGGTCCGATGATGCCACCAGCGTGAAAACCGCACCAAACGGTGCATTTTTCTGGATGTAATGGAGTCTGTAGGGTCTGTTGTGGATTGGTCTCACTCCATATGCGGCAATTTTGCTTATTAACAAACCCGTTAAGCCAAAAATGCGCCTCATCGCTGAACATAATTTTGCGATAAAACAACGGGTCAGTTGCCAACTGCTCTAGAGCCCAATCGGCGAAAGAACGACGCATATAATGGTCTCGTGGCTTCAATTCCTGCACCAGCTGGATCTTATACGGGTGTAGGCCGAGATCTTTGCGCAAAATTGTCCACGTAGTGGACGGACAGAGCCCCAATTCCTGCGACCGACGACGAATTGATCTTCTTCCACACTTTCGTTTACAGCGGCGATATTCTCTTCAGTACGCACATTCCTTCGACGTGTTGGTGTTATTGCATCCTCTAGAGAGTATGTGGTACGAAATCTATCGACAGTTCGACGAATGGCTTGTTCAGATACACGATTATGTACGCCATAAAAATGACGATGTCGTCTATAAGTTGCGCGAATCGACGACTGATTTTCAAAGTAAATTTGGATAATTTCGTAGCGTTGCTCAAGCGAGAGTCTATTCATGATGATTTGTCAGAGTATACTGAAACAAATAAAAAAAAATGTTTCATCAAAATTTCATTTTTTGTGTTACTTTTTACAATTTAAAGTTCTATCTAGCTTAAAAAAACACCTTTTATATGCCTGTTGAAGGCCATTCAGTCATTGCTTGTAAAACAACAACAAACATAAGTGCATTGCTAGTGCATCGCACTTAAGTAAACTTTTAATATTTTGTGTTAATTACTGCGTGTGTGAATATTTGATATTACATTAGGGTCATTCCACTACATCTCAACTTTTCGCAAGAATGTTCATATAACCATAGTTTTATGGACATTCTTTTACAAATATTGTATTATGTATTTATTTTAATTAATCTTAATTTTATTTCTGTAATTATAGTTAAAATATATTTTTATGTATAATAAAATGTATTAGTAATTATAATTCTAATTGTATATTCTCCCGGGGAATTAGATTAAAATTATATATCGTATAACTTAAGTTTATTTTTATGTACTACTTGTGTTTTGTTTGTTCTATAGTTACATTATTTCTTAAGTCTATTTTCTTAATTTTATATGGACCCTTATATTGAATTTCCAATTTATGTCGGGTTCATTTCTAAGTAAGACTAAATCTCCTACATTAAAGTTATAGTCTAATAAGGTTTTATCATAATAATGTTTCTGTCTAAGTTTATTTCTATCTAATAATATTCTAGCTCTACTGGCGTTCTGATATATATCTTTTCTTTATAGCCCTTTTTAGCTCTTTAACTACAAATGCCAATCTGGGAGTTGTTCGATATGTCTTTTCTCTGGGTAACGCTAAAAGGGCGTATTTATTTCTAAAGTACTATAAAAAGTAGCTTTTGCGGTTATCATTTTCTGCGACTAATCGCAATTAATGGAGTTCTTGTAAACTCTATTTGAAGTTTAAAGCACACAGAGTTAAAACTATTTAAATGACATTTAAGCGCTGCTCTTTGCGTAGAAAATTGTTTTTCAAACGAACAATCAAATTATACGAAATAAGCGATTAAGAAAGCATTCCATAATGTAGTTTTTTCAAGAGGGAAATCTGTCATGTTATCTCCTAACTGGAACGGTAATGCTGTTTTTTTATTGTAGTAGATAACACATAATAGTCCTAAATATTTTAATGATATAATGACAATAAATGAGAACATGTTTCGTTAAGCTATTATTTTCTAAAGAATTTATTATTAAGCAAAAATTCTAAAGAATTAACCGTATTTTGCAACAAACATGGACGTACAAAAAAATTAATTTGGTAATACAGAGATAATTCCTTGGTTAAAAGGGTTTTCATTAAATTTGCGGTATTTGAAAGAAAAATATCGCAAAATTTTTTTTCAACTGAACTGATTATCGCCTAAGAAGACACTGCTAATAAAAAACTTTTTGATTAATATTTATTGCCCTTTGCATGAAAAAAATTAAAATATTTTATTAGTTACGTAGAAAAATAGGTGTCCATGCGGAAGTTTTAGCTATGAACTTTACCAAAACAATTCCGTTCCACATAGGTTTTTTTTGCATCATTCGCATCTCCACGAAATAACAAAGATCACATCAAAATTGGTTTGCTATTCTTTTAGGAGTGTGGGCGTTATTTTTTCGATCAGCCCCAACTTCGGTAGAAGAAGTTGGAGGGCATTAAATATACACTGGCAATGTTTCTTCTGTACGATAATTAGTCCATTAAAGTTGTATTCTTAGTATTACTTATCGCTAAATTTAGAATATATGTAAAAATACATCACCATCACTTCTTTTTCCAAAGGATACTTTGTAGAGGATAATAGGCTGGTTCTTTTGGTCAACGCCTCCCATTCCCTGATTGTAATTTGCGAACAATCTCGGCATACTGTAGACATCTTTTTTTTTGAGCTGTACGTCATCTTAATTATTATCCTACTGAAAGAGCAAAACCAAAATTTATTGCCACGAAGACGATCTAAACGTCTTGCCAACTTACCATTGTGATTTTGTTATTTTTATTAAAAAACGAAAATCATATTCTGCTTTAGCATTTTATTTCATGTGTATTATATTACATTTTTCTGATTCTGTTCTCATGAATTGCACTAGTTCCTTTCAATTCTAAACGAAGAAATGTGGATTGATTTTATATAGCAAACGTCAAAATCATAGTGATATCCATTGGAACTTGTTGCTATTATCGACTGTTAAATCAATTGTGTCGACATCGAACATTTTTTTCGGGGAGTATGATTCTTAAAAACGTTTGTGAGGTTTATAACTCTACTTGGAACTGAATCACTTGCTTTAAAGATTGCAGTGTAAGATGGTAAAATATTTCTTCATTCATTATCTCCGAAGTTACACTAATCCTAGTACCGTTTCTTTGAAAAAACTAGAAAGTCATTCCAACCTTAATTAGAATCATTTTGATTTCCAAAATTTTCTGCCACATCGTTCAGCAGATTAAGTATTTTTCATTTCCTTGGTGTTCATCAATTATGACAGCGATATCAGGTGGCATGCCAAGAATGTTATGCTCAGCATCAGTGTCATCGTTCTGCTCAACAGCCTCCTGAAGTCGAAAAAGTTATTTTGCCCTCTAAAGTTATTGCGATGGGTGGTAATGGTATAAACCAAAACAGAACTATTTATTCTTAAGTGAGACTAGAGTTCGTTATTAAATGTGATTAAGAAAACGGTAAAAAGTGGGTTACAATAAAGCAAAGCTTTGCATTCTTCTTATTAATTTAAAATGTAGTTATCAATTGTAAACTTTCCCATTTAAAGGACTCTTTGATAGAATTAGAATATGAAAAATGGAAGATTTCTCTAAAAGTCATTATTTATAGAAGTAACTGTTCTATAACAACTTGCTGTAGCTAACAAGATACATTCTCTGTTTAAATATCACAAGAAATATTCTCCCTGCTGATCTTCTATCTAAATTTTTCTGCTCAGTTAATTGTGTCTAATAACAAACTTAAGCCTAACTGAAAAATATACAAATAAAAAAGATTATCAAAAAATTTGTTAAACAAATAATTGTGAAAAGAAATAATACAAATAGCGTTTTTTGGTTAAACCAATACTAATTATATAATAAATACAGTTAAGGATAGCTTTTAAGTATGAGTGAGTTTTATTCTCACTAACCCTAGATTAGTTACAACCTTCTCATAGTCGGTATATAACCGACTAATATGTAAAACAATATTTCATTCTTATTTCCTTCAAGCTACCAGCTGAGCTTTTATAACATTTAACTGCTCCAAGCTGAACAGAGTAAATAAACAAATAAAAAATTTGAAAATAAAGGAGATCAATTTTATTTAATTAAATTGAATATTTAAATAATACTTCACTAGTCGTCTGACCAACCGTCAGAGGTGTTGGCGGGTCTCTTCACTTTTTTGTAACTATGTGAAAAATCACTAAATTGGGTTCCACCCGTATTAAAACTGCACATTTATTCTGTCTTTTTCTTTACTTCTAATTGAATAAAAATTATTGAGAAACAAAAAAATAAATTTTCCTAGTAATTTAAGCCGCTTTTTCCACGGCAAGTTTTATATTTTAACAATAGAGACGATGCAACAAACGCGCAATGCATGTTAATATTTTAAGAACTATTCTATCATCTAAGTGTTAACTCATTATAACTGTCAGCTTTGTTGCTCTCTTTCTCTATTTATATATAATTCTCTCCGACTCTGTTGTACAAATGCATGAAACTACAACTACGTTACGTTAACATGTATTTTGTAAGCGAATTAATGAAATTATTGAAAATCGATTGCAGTCTCGTATTCAAAGGCATTTTATCATACATCAATGATTTTCAACAGTTCAATTATTCGAATACATGGGCATCGTTTTGTGCCAAATATAATATGGAACTTATTGTCAATAAGAAATATTGCTACAACTTCCATACAGGACCATGGAAAATGTTTCCTTAAATTTGTTTCTTCTGCATTTTATTGTTTTTCTGCTGCTGAAAAGAATTGTGTTCGCATTTAATACATTCGATGCGAAAAATAATTGTTGAATATGAACAATTTAATATGCAGCAAGCGTTGCCGCAACTATTGCTTCACTAGCTACAACTCCTTTTTTCAGACTGATTATACACACATCCATAAGCATTTTTTTGTAGTTGGCTTTTCATTGTATTGTAAAGTCGTTAATATAAATCAAGGATAATTCCATTGGTTTAAAATACAATTTTGTGTTATAAATAAAATGTGCGTATGTGTTTGGCTGAAAGGATTCATTTTTTTCTTTTTGGCAAATTTAAAAAAAAAAACACCACATGATTTTTTTTCTTCGTTTTTTGGGAAATCATAAAGCTTATATTGATTTTTATTTAATGTTTATTTGCTTGAATACAAATTCAAGGATTTTAAACAGCTTTTATATTCTGTTTGTTTCCCATTTTATTTATTATCACACAATGGGTGTAAATTGTATGGCATTATTTTCCATTCTTTTCGATTCTTTATTTTCAAGCAGTTGTGCGTACAATAAAAAAGGAAGGATTTAATTTTTAAGATCTTTTCAATAGTTCTCTATTAATAATTTAAACTTTAAATGTGCTGTCATTAGTAAATCAAACAAGTAGACAATTCTGTTTGTATTGAACTAGTAAAATAAAATATAGATTTACAACTTATGCTGATGACACAATAAAATTTCTCATGCATGAAATCATTTACACCTTTAATCCTTTTTCAATAATCCTTTGCAATATTAAAACAGAGATCGCGTCTAAAATTAATTTTAATGTTAACGAGGAAAAAGTAAAACTTTCATCCAAACACCATTGGAACAATAATATTTCTTGATAAGCGTATTCTTTCGCATATCTTTGAAGCATTAGTTCTGTTCCAATTACCACTCTTTTAAATCATTTCTTATCTTAATTTTGTTACACATTGAAATAAACAAATAAAGCATGACCGTAGTGTAAGAATAAAATTGTAATGTTAATTGGGTTAAGATAACAGAAAACGAGTTTTTCTTTAAATTTCATTTCATAAATATATTTTAAAACAACAAGAAGTTTGTTGTTCAATTGTGGCAACAGCAACAACATGATAAATTTGACATTTAGTTTTTTAACGTATTCCAAGTAGATGCGTTGGCCATTGTCGCAAAGAATTCAATTTCGCACGAAAATCGCATTAAAACAATTAAAATCCACTATGAAAATGGTGATTCCGTCAAAGTTACACTTTGTAAAAGTCGTGATATTTTCGGACAACATAATCGTCCTTCTCATACCGCTATTAAGAATTTGGTCGTTCAATTTTAGGCTCGATAAAAATTGCCCAAACACCAACGCATGTTCGACGGGATCGTTCTACTGAAAAAATCACAGTCTTAAGCTACAGTGTTGAATCTGATCAAAATTTGTCAATTTCTCGACCTTCTCCACCATAGGGGTTATCTAAAACCACCACATGGCGAACTTTGTATAAGAATTTAAAGTTGAAGCCTTACAAGTTCGGAATTGAAGCCCACCGACTATTCAAATTGCAGTAGATTAGCTCAATTCATTCATTTTTCAGAGGAAGCCCATTTTCATTTCTCGGGGCATCTCAAGAAGCATAATTGAATAATCTCTGTAGGATTTTTAGAAGCCTTTGCATGCTCAACGTGTCACTGAATGGTGCACTATGTGGCCAATGAAACGGTCAATTTATTGCAAATCAAAACTCTAGATCGCATAAATTAACGACAATTAGCAGTTAAGTGGCCTGCCTGATCGTGTGATTTAACACCATCGGATTATTTTTTGTGGGGTTATATTAAGGACAGAGTCTATACGGAGCCATTTTGCCAGAAAGTGATTAAAAACTTTGATGAAAGAATCAACGTCTGTCTGTTGTGATGACATTTGCCAAATATCATTTTTTATTCATAATAGCCGAACGTTTCTCTTCGTAATACAATAAAACTTTCAATCATCATAATCTAAATTTTTTGTTTTATTTTATATTAGAGAACAAAATTCTTGTTAAAAAACCTTTTATTTTTTCGGCCAATTTTTGTTTTTGTCGGACAACTCCTATCATCATTTAATGTGCAGTTATTTTTAAAACCAATTATCATTTAACCCGAAAACGGAACGTGGGTACCTGTTTATGTTTGTGCAGTATGATTTACCGCTTTGTTAGGCCAGTAACTGAAGCAAGTCACGTGGGTCAAACAACCAATCTATTAATACTTACTACCATATCGTAGATTCCAATGAAGATTTATGAAACATTTGTTTTATATTATTTGTGTGGTGGAGGTTTAAGATTTTTCATTTGATGAGTTATTTGAAGTTTTAAATGGTACCGCTAATAATTCACGAAAAACGTCTAACTGATCTAGAATGTATTTGGCTGTACATCGTATACAACAATCGTACAATCTTAAGATAATTCGCCAGGGAAATCTGCTAGAATTCTGTCATTTTCAGAAAAAATTTCAAGTAAATGTAGAGTTAGGTGTCATACATGAACTATACTTCCATCAAACTATTTGTTTTAATGTGCTGTGATTTTTTACAGAATTAATTTCTTCAATTTTGAGGACGATGTTAAATACTTCTTTTGAATTTTAATATTCTTCAGAAATACATATTTTTTAATTTCTTCAAATGATCCTATAAAAACAAGATAACTTTTCCCTTTCATACAGGTACATTCAAGCATAAAACACTATGATGGACCAACTTTAATTAAGTTGTCAAAATTAAAATGGTGCCTTAAAACTATTTTAAATAAATTTTCTTCATTAATAGAATACTCATTTAATATTTACATTTAATTTTACACTAATAATGAAAATTTAATCTTGTGATGACAATTTCTCGTTATCTAACTCTCAACATTTAAATAAATCCTTTTGAAAACCCAAACAAAGTGACAGAAAAAAATATGTTCTTAATGAAGACTTATAAACTCTGATAAATTCTACTCAATTTCTTAGTTTTTCTTTTAATATCGTGTAAATTTATTCCGTTTAACACTTTTAGCTTTTCAATTTGATGATGAGTTCTATTTACGTTTTCTTTTGCATCTTCTTTAAGTGTGAGAAGTGTTTTCGTTTGGCAGGATAAAGTACTATTATTTTATTATTATCATTCATTGAACGTAAATCTTAAAATCTATTTGAGAACGTGAGTCCTTTGCGGTTTTATGGCATTTCGTTTATTTTTTGTGTATCACCTTAATTGAAATGCAAATCTTTGCTTAAACTTTGTTGTTATTGCTGTAAGTCATTTATTATTTTTTGGCTTTTTTTTTTAAAACTTCATTTAGATTATTGCGATGGTTATTTTAGATTTTACCTTGTTGGCTGCATGGATGACAGCTTGGGTGGTTAGAATCTTAAGAAAAGTTTTTGTCTCCTTGGTCAAACATTTTAATCAAATTAAATGGATGTTAGTTAAAAAAATGAAACACAAATCACGCAATCCTTGAGATGTCCTTTTGTTTGCTTTATTTTTTTCGAATGTCTAAAACCATTTGGGAAAGTGATTACATTTTACCATTGAAATTAAATATTTTGCTGAATGTTGTAAAAAAATTTACTCATACAGTTTAATGAATATTTTTTGGTGTTTATTTACGTGAATAGTATTTTTGATCACAAAAGCGGTTTTTCATGAGTTTTTACTATTTTCTATTAGTGCGCCTTTCAATCTTTTTTACTTCACTTATATTAGGAATAATTGTACTAATGTTTATTGCAATATAAAATACTTTAGCACATTATTCATCACTTGTTTTAGTTTTGCAACGTGATAACATGAATGTGATTCAATAGTGATACGAGACAACCTCAGCACTGCAAAGGGTTATAAAACTGGGTAAAACTTCCAATTTCGTCCTTCAATACTTTTATTGCTTTTGAAAATCAGTTAAAATTCTCATTACAGGAGATGGTTCAGCTCTGCAAAACTACAAGATTATCTTATAAGCCAATATGATTAAAAATTGTTGGCAAAAAGATCAGCATAGGCGAATATGGAATTAGGCTTGTAAAGGGTTTACCAACAAAAGGTTTGTTTTCTAAAACAAAAAGTTTTGATTAAGATGATTCAAATTGTTATTGTATTACGAAGAGAATAATGATATCCACCTCGTCATAGTAGGCCAAAATTGAGTTGCTAGCTTCTCGCGATAGCTTGATCCATTGACCGTTACTGCATTTCCCGCCTCATCTTCGAAAAAGACGGCCTAATCATGCCTCTAGATCACATGTAGTATCATACAGTGATACATTAAGCATGCAAAGGATTCTCAATAATCGCTCTAGGATTTAAAAAAGCCGAAATGCGGCCATTTTGTTATTGACATATCTTGACAAGTGAAAATGAGCTTCGTCTTAGAAAATGTTTTTTTTTCAGAAAAAATAACCGCTTGATCCTAAATAAACTGAGCGAACCTACGGCGATGTCAATGGTAGGTCGGCTTCAATTCCTGCACCAGTTGAAACTTTTAAAGCTTCGAAGTAAAATCCTTAGGCGAAATTCGCCATATGGTGGTTTTGGATAACGACAAATTTGGTAATTCAAATAGATTTTATCTCCGTATAATAGAACAACATTCATTATAAGGTTGATGCTTAATTCCTTTGTCTATTGCCATTTTACTTCGTTGCCTTTTACTAAATTTTCCAGATTTCAGTATTTTTTATACATAATTTTTATTTTATTCGTGATGTGTTAGTGTAGACAAAAATGTAAATAAACTATGATATATTTAATATTTAATTACTATAATTTTGCTTTAACCAAATATGACAAATTGCTATCGGTGTGTATACAAATGTAAAAAGTCTTGAGCAAACTCTCCTTGGCAGCAACCACTTTAGTTAGAATGAAATTCAAAAATTTAGTGACTTTTGTTTGGACAATCAAATTAAAAATCAAAATTATTTATTTATTAAGTGATCAAAATCTCAGTTGGTTAAAACAATTTTTAAATATAGTTTATCGAAAGTATAGTTGAATGTAAATGTTCCATCACTAGTTGAGTTAAGTAACCAAGAAAATAATTTTAATGTTTTTATTTAAAAACGGCATTTGGGTTAGTACCAATCTAAAGAGTGAAGTAATGAAATTACTTTCAGTTAACAAAAAAGCTGGTGCAGAAATCAAACAATTTCAAAAAACTAAAACACAATGACAATAATTTATGAAGAATTTTCCTGTATCCATACAGGTAATTTATCAAAAAATTTAAAATTTCAGTATTCATGAAATTTTATATAAATAAAGCTTTCTACAGAGGAGAAAACATCGGTCACTTCAACAAAACTTTCGCCAATTTGAAGAGTTTTACTGGAAGAAAAATTTCCGCAAATTATAATTTTGAAAACAAAATAATAATAATAATAATAATAATAATAATAATAATAATAATAATTAATTTGAATGAATTACAATTAAAACAAAACTCAAAAAATTGATTTATGCACCTTTTGATTTTTTGCTTTTAGATGTTATTAGGCGACACAACGTATCTGGATTATTTATGTTATCCGTTCCAATCTACTATTTAGTAAGTCAAATTCAGACAAATTAAATTGAAGATGTCGTCGCTCTTTATTAAACTATAGAACAGATCCCCAAGACGCTAACTCTAAGTATGCACTAGCATTTGGCGGTTCACACAAAGTAAAACATCGAGAACTGAAATGTTATTTGTTTAATATTTGTCTCAATGCTACTACTACAATCTATATTTAAAATACATGCCTTGCCCGCCCCCGGGGGGTACTTTTATATGTCTTGACGGAATCTCACCGTCATTACATGTGTCACCGGGGGTGAAGGGAGTCCCAGTCCCCTAAGGCTAGCAGGAGCCAACTGGACGACTCCACGTTATATCCATGGGAATCATTAAGCCCCAGAGTTCAGATTTTTGGCTTTGTATCATTTTAACTGTTCTCTGATTAAATATTGAGCATCGTGGTGGTTGTGGTTTCATAGCCCTAGTTTGAGTTATGTGGGTCGGATCATTTATTAAGCGTGCATGTGTTCTGGACCGGGAGTTGGATAGTCTCCAATTCTTCAGCAAGGAATGAGGGCTTTGGCCTGCTCCGAGCTCTCGGAGTTGCCACTAGGATTGACTGGAGGATAGTGGTATCCGAAGGCTTCAGTTACATTTCCCGTTATAGTGGTAATACTGATTCATACTATTGACTGTAGGTTTTAAAATTCTTTAAGTTTCGTTTTTGTTCTTGTTGCCGTAGCAGTCACAGGAATATACTCTTTATGTAAGTGTTAATAAAGGAGCAGCCTTTAATTTTTTTTATAACAAACTGTCATTATTCTTTAGAAAACCAATTTAATTATGGAAGAAGGAAATGATTATCATTTTATACTATCCATTCCGATAGATTTTGTTTTACATCCGCAAATTCCTATCGAATTTATTTATTCCTGCACTCAAATGTATCACACAAAACTTATCTGAATAAAAACAAAACTTTTAAGGAAAATAAATTTCGCTCTGAAATTTGTAACGACACGCTTTCCTGGTAGCGATTTTCCTTGTGTCGATTAAAAAAACAAAACTTTGGTTACAAACTTGTTCTTTATTAAGGAAAGGATTTCCATATTCTCGGTTTTCTGCTTGACTGCAGCTCGGGCATCGTATCTTGTGCACTAGTGTGTGTGCAGGTGGCTTAGGTAACTCTCTTCTACGTCACACGGTCAGTATTCGAAGAACGTCACTGTCGGTGGCGACTGCGGGCACAAACTCGACTGGGTATAACCACGGCTCTGTATGTGATCGCTACGTCGAAATTTGTCCATCTATACCCTGACTACCAGTCCAAAAGTAATAAATTAGAATTAGATAATTACCTGTGATCCTGATTTATTCTCACTGATGTTCGCCCTTTTATAAATACTTAATTTTCCCCCACACACTAATGCACAAACACACCTACGTTATTTCGGCAATAGATACACCACAGTCGACGGCTGTTTTCACCATCGAGCTGCAGCCAGTCTTACAATGTAAATATTAGTAACTAAATGATCGTATACCCTGGTGGCTAAATATTACAATAAAAACGATGCAATACTATTTACAGAACTCAATCTTACTTCATTTTACTTAAACATAAATTCTTATTTCAGATTTCTTAGTAAATAACTCATAAGTAAATATGTGCGTATATAAGTAAATTATATGTAAACAAAAGAAAAATGGAAATTGGAACGTGACTGCTGATTTACAATTAATTGTGTGGCCAAAAACGACCTTGGACTTTTGGTCGTTACAAATTTAACAGTGATTTCATTAAAAAATTATTTGTTTTTCATTTTACGAAGAACCAAATCGCGGGATTAAAAACCACTTTTGATCGGAGTTGGGTTCTGCTGCATACATAAAAAGTTTAATTCTTATTACTTCTAGATTTTGTGGGTCTACTAATACTCAGCGACTTAAAATATTTAGTGCACATCAAATCACGTCTACTTAATTTTTAATCTAATTTATTTCATCCGCTTACGACCATTTACGAGATAAATATTTCATTTTTGCCATTTGCCAAAGGGTTTGGAAAATTACATAACTGTGACAACACTCTTTAATTTGTAACTTTATTTCTTGCACTTGTGCACGTCTTGACAGTATATTTTAAATTCGCACTTTATCGAAATGCCATGTGTCTTCTATCTATTTTACTTTAAATCAAATCATGTATGTTATACAGGAATTAATTTTATTTTTTAATTATTTTTTTACAGCGGGATTAATCTGTTAGCATGATTTACCAAACAAAAAAATTTTAAAAATCGAATAAAAAATGTTTCTAAATTCTGCACAAAAAAACGTTGAAAAATCGTGTAAAGGATAACATTTTAAAGTATTTAAAGTAGTACACTTCGGGTGTAAGAAAGAAAATTAAAAGCACTTCCAAATACTTATTTTTTATCGAGTATACAAAATATTTAAATTTGGTAGCTGTTGCTAAGCGCTGAAAATTACTTTGCTAAACGTTATATATTTAATAGTTTAGGAAATAGACTTTTAAAATTGAAATTTTAATTTTCTGTCCTCAGTTTGATTAGCTTTTTCTTCTGTCAGAGCCAAACCTCCTTAACAAAATAATTATTTCCATTTTCTTTAAAGGATAGTGTTATTCGGAGCAGAGGTCAAGGAAATAGATTACATCCATTGAAGAATATTAAAGAATATCGTAAATATCTTATATATAGCTCAAAGACCTGAATATTTGACATTTAGAAAATCGTGTGGTTTATCGTGAATCTTTATTCTGTAGAAACATAGGAAGTTGCAGATTGCATCATCGAGAAGTATGCAAAAAGTTTCAAATAAGTATTTACAAAGGCGATGAAATATTTTATTAATTCGACAAATTGATCAAGACAAATTTGGACTCTAATCTTTACTCAAAACCGACTCCGAGGGGTTGTTTTTTGCAAGAGTACTCACTAAAAAGTTTTGAAAATGAACGAAAATAAATCTCTGATATCAATAAAGTAAATTTATTGGAATTGTGGTAAAACAATAAGTTGTATCTTATATTGTGTTAATGAGTACTCGGAGCTGGATATCCCGCTAACCTAGATGAAATAAAGAAGCACGGTTTATTTGATAAAGTTTTATTCCGTGCTCGATCGGTTAACAGAAGTTAAAACAATAAGAAGATCGAAGGCTTTATTCATAACTGTAAAACTTATTTTGATAAACGTTTATTAATTTCACGAACTATTAATTATCAAAATTTATTTTCAATAAAAACTACATTAAAATGACGCAAATGTTTAAACTTTAAACTCATTATGTATTTATTTGATTTCAATTTACTATACAATAAAATTTATTCAATTAATTTTATTTCAATAAATTGTTTCGAATATAAACCATATGGGAAATTCGGCTTATTTACATCCTATTAAAAAGTAATTTTTTTTTCTTTTAAGACACATTAAGACTCATTGCCAATTACATTAATTTTGGAGACTGTAATTAAAACCCGATTTTTATTCAGGATAACTAATACATTACTTTTGACATAATAGTATTTATTGTAATCAAACTATATTATTCGCGTGAAACCTTTGCTTAAACCTTCATCTTGGTGCTAAATTTCAGGCATGCAAAGTCCTAAATTTGATTGAAATTTAAAATAATTTTTTACGATTTTAATACATGAACATTAGAAGATACGCCTTCTTATGCTTCATCTGTAATTATATAGTTTAACAACAACTAAATTTTAGCATTATCGGTGATGTTGTTGACAAATAACAGTTAACTAACAAAATTAATAAGCAACATATAACTTTAAAGGAAACACAAGAACTTAAGAATTTAAATCTAAAATTTGTAAACGATGCTAAATAAGGGAAAAGTAAATTACACAAAGAAAACATAAAATTATTGCAGTGAAAAGAAATAATAGTAATAAGAAATAAATAACTTATGACAACAACAACAGCTTGTTAATGTAAATTTATTTTTTTAGTTGATCAGAAATATTAACGAACTACTACATTTTTCTGTTCTCTTTTAAAGTCATTTGACAATAAAACTTCTTAACAGCAACTTACTGCTACGCAAAAAAAAAACGGTAAGAGATGACCTAAATCAGCATTCAAAGAGAACATTCAAAGATAATAATCGTCCCTCAAAAAACTATAAATAAGAGTAGTATTAAAGCTGCTGTCATCAAGTATATTAACTCAATGAAATAAATGCTGCTAAATTTTCGGAACATTTAATCGGGCTGAAGAGTGGCGTTTTATCGGTCGTTATTAGCACAAATTCACTGTCGAACTTACTAACGGTAACTGTAGCTTTATATCATGGGGATACAGAGCATGCATTTTATGTACAGAATTTCTTAAAATATTAGTCACTATTAATTATTTTAAAGAAGAATGTAGAACGAACTTTCATTTCTATAGATGACTACGTTATTCTCAATAATGTGCTTTTTTTATTACCACCACTTCGTTATGTATGTATATATGAATACATAACGTCTTAGAACTGGATTGAGCAATACGAAGCAGAAGAACCATAAGAGAATATAAAAATTTTTAATATTACTGTCTGTTGCAAGCCCTTAGGAAATTATGGGATTTATTTACCACATTTGAAGTATTAAATTGGCTAGCAGCGAGAACTTCTAGTTCCCTGGACTAAATTTCAAATCAAAATATTTTGATATATAACCGGTTTGCATATATATAAAGACATATGGAGCAGTGATTAAGATGCAACATTTAGGCATGCATGTGGAATGTAAATAAAAAACCATATAAGTTTATCATAATAACGTTAAAACCGTGATTATAGCATTTTTAGGTTAATTTATTATTCCTTTTGGGACGTTGTTATTTTAGTTACTAAGGCTAATTAATCGTTATTCATAATAGGACAACGCGGCTCCCATCAATTCAACATTTTCTAACTCTAACCAATAATTAAGAGACGAAAACAGACTCTAATCTCTTGGAAGATTATTTTGAAGCGCGGTGTAAAATAATTTGATTTGAATTTGATTAAATAACACTTTTGTATTTTTATTAACAATATTAATAAGATTTCTTGCCTATTGTCTTTGAAGGTACTGTCGAAATTTTCAGTATCCTTAATTTCACAGCAGAGATTGTTGTTAATTGGCCTCTTATGTTCAACAATTTTGGAAGATGTCTACAATCGTCGTTTTTGTAATTTTGACTTAAGGAATGTAAATTATTATTTCTGTTATACAGTTTTTTACACTTCACAATTTGTACGCCCTATATTACAGAAGCGATCGTAGTTAGACTCGAACTTAATCTGAAGTGATGGTGAGAAGATTTGTTGTTACCTGTGTATATCGAGTTTTACTAATAAACACTAACAGCCTAAAGTTTAAACAAAGGAAATGGTATAAAAACCTTCTTGGCTTATTCATTTAAAAGTTTATTTCTTTATATGCCGATGTGAACGTTAAATATTTAAGTATGCGAAGTTGGTGATACCTACAGGATCAAAATTTTTCGATTTGCCTTTGTTTTATGTTTTTTTAACTTCAAATACTTTTCTATTTTTATTGGTGAACTTGTAATATTTTAGTCTACTACAGAATAAATTATATTTCTCAGTTTTTTTCATTTGTTCCTGAATTTATTTTGATAATTTAATATTTTTGCTGTTTTTATTTTTTGTTAAAATAAAAATTTTTTTCATTTTGGAAAAACATATTATTCAGACACAATGTTAAAATCTAACAAAATGCATATTTATGAATGTCACAAACTGCTGGACACTAACATGTGACCCTTATCATAAACATATACGAACTTATCCTTAATTTAAACGAGATAAATACAGATAAAGAAAATAAACAAATAAAAAACTGTAATTAAAAATGACTTACAAATTGTTTAAGCAATAAAATCAACATACAACGATAGAAGAAAATAAAGAAAAATAATCCTTAAATAGTTAATCGCAACGCTTTATGGACATAAAATACACAACAGCATAAATAACAATCTACTCTTATCTACCCTTTATCGTTTTCTTTTATTATCACTAAATCTGAGACTTTAAGTGACAGTACGTGTGCGAAACGATAATACTTTAATACACATATTTCTTATAACTTTTGAGGTTAATATAAACGACAGTCTGAAAATGTTTTTAAAACAGCTAAGATCTTTTTTTCCGAAGCTGGTGTCGATAAGGATAACTTCTTTCAATTTCAAAGTATTTTGTTTTCTCATATGCATGAACATCATAAGAAATTTGCTCGTTGTTTAACAAGTCTTTAGCAATTTTAAGGTTAATTGTGATAAAGTTATTTAGATCTCCTGAAAGAGAGATGCCTTATTTTCTTGCGCAAAATCATAATATAATAAATAATAAACGTCGTATTTATATGATATAGAATAGTTTTTGCATGATCTCAACGTGGCAGAAATTTAATGTCGAGGAAAGATTAATTATATAAATTTTTCATTTATACAATCAGTCTTTGGAACTCTTTGCCATACTATATTCAGAAACTTGGCAACGCTAATTTGTTTAAAAGGAGCCATCTGCAATGCTATTTTTATAATGCTACCATCATAACTACTTTGCAAATTATGCTGAATTAAGTGGTAACTTGTACATTTTACGTTATTTTGCATTATTATTCCGCCCCTACTTATTGTTAGTTACTTGTCATATACATAATAATCTAATTTACAATATCACTAGCCCTGTTATTTAAAGGATATCTTTATCTTATTGTGCTAGTTAACTATTAAATAAATCAAATCTGATTAGATAATTAAGTATTAGAAAATTAAGTTGATAGCATGCCAATTAGGTGTGTTGGCCTACTACGTCGTATGTTTTAAAATCGTAGAATTTCCTTTCATAAGGATTTATTAACTAAAGATTCTATGCCAACAAACCCATAAGCGCTTGTACATTTAAGAATGAAAACCCACGCTAACTCAATGAATTAAGTTATATTTATAATAAATCATAATCTAACAATACACACAAAATTGTAACAATTGTAAGAAAACATTATTTTGTCAGCCATTTCTGGAGATTTATGCACTAAGTGTTCTGCAATTTTAGCCCTTTCAAGGCATAAACTAAAAATGCTACATTTTTCGATTTTTAGCAGGGGTTCAGCTCAGTCTGCTTCAACTGTTGTAATGTACTATCTTTGCTCTTCTGCCTAAGAACTTTTTAAAACCATTAGAACGTAACTGAAAAAAGTTCACACTCGCCATTCTTTTATGTTTTCGAAATCCAACAGCAATACTTTCACTTCAGAAGGATTGTCCATGCAATGAAAACACCTCACGTTTAAGCCTGGTAAACACATCGTACTAAGCATGCAGCAGACAGTTAAATGTCAAATACTCGTTCCAATGTTAAAACAAGATTAAATCTGTCGATTATATTTTACATCTACATTTACCAGATCTTGAAGGACTAAATTAAATAGATTACCACGCTATTTTTTTCGTAACTGGTACAGGTTTAAGAGGTAAATAATACTTTTATTACAAAAATTAAACATAATTAGGATCGATAAGCTGCGAAAAGTAATTTTATATTCTTATAATTTATAATATCAGTCAAATTATAACAATCCGGATCATTACCAAAAATACAGTATAAATTAGATTTTCCAGAGTTTTAAAAATCAGCAAAAGTTAATGGAAAATATTCTTTCTTCTATTCTATGACCATAGGGTACTCCTAAGTTTTTTTTCTTAAAATCCAGCTATACCGTCTATAAGCTGGCTTAAGTTAATTTTGGCAACTGTGCACATACTTATGTAAAGTGTGAAACTGATCATGTTCATGCAAATAAACAAAAATATATATAAATTTCAAATGAAAAATGAAATAGCGAGAACATATTCAAAATTAACAGAAATATTAAAAATTAATCAAATAAAAAGTTTGTTATTTTTTAAACATTTTGTGGTTTTTTAATACACACTGTTGCATTTTTTTCCCATGAATTACATGAAGAAAGAATGTGGTTTAGATTTACTACTTTTGTTTAAGTTAGAATATTGTGTTAATAATGGATTTCTATATTTGTGGCTGGGAGTAAATAAACTTTGCTTATGCAATTGTATTTTGTGAATAAATTTTATATGCTTAAAAATAATAATTATTGAAAATTCTGAATATTAAAAAATTTCCAACTGTGGCTTAATAACTTGTAATTTCACGTAAGTATATATGGTCAATAAAAATTGTTTTTACCAGGATATATTCTGGGGTGTGTTTGGTGCTTTTTCAGATATTATATCGATTCTTAAATTGAGTAAATTAAGCTACATGCACAAAAACCACCCCTTAATAGGAAAAAATGTACTTGAATTCTTTAGGAACTTTTTGGTCCTACTGTACATAAAAAATAAATATTTATGTGCAAAAGAGATATTGTTTATTGCCAACGATATATTCTTAAACGACGTATAGTTTTTCAATGAAATATGTTTTTATGAGTATGCGTCAATTTGTCGGCATACAAGTCTGCATAAATGTATATGTGTGAATGTATTAATAATCATATTTATAAATAATATATAAATATAAATTATTAACATCAGACAATTTTTTCTATTCATTTTTTCGTTTTTGGAACTCCTATTTTATTCAACACATGTAGATCAAATAATAATTTTCGCCTGCAACCAAACATAGCTATTTGAGACCTTTATGGATATGGAAAGATATGAAGGATATATTATATATATATATATATATATATATATATATATATATATATATATATATATATATATATATATATATATATATATATATATATATATGTGTGTGTGTGTGTATGTGTTTTTTAAGTCATCGTTCACTACGATAATATTTTTGTAATTCGGTAAGCCAAGCATCAGCATTCATGACGACATTCTGTTTAACATGAGTAACTTCTTTGCAGATATTTAACTAAAAAATACGCCTGTACTTGAATTTGCATAGAAGTCTTTTGCAGTTTTGCATCAGCATATGTCACACAAAAGATTTCCAATAATTATTCTATTTTAAATTATATCTTTTAAAGCCACAAGTCACTTACTTTTTGTTTGGTTTATTTCTTTACCAAAATTTACTTCACAAATACATAAATGACATTTCATTGTTGTGCGGCTTTAGGAACATATGAGAAAATGCAAAAAAAATGTGGTAATTATGGAAGGTAACAGCTTCCATATATATGCTTTCTTTTTTAGTTAAAATAAAATAAATTACTTCCATTTATGTGATTTTACAAAATCTAGAGACTTTCTTTGTTAAACTTGGTCCACTTAGACTAACTCGAGGCAACCAACTCAGTCTAGAAATCATATATCTCTGCAGCAGCCTACTTTTTAAGAAGCCATTAAGATAGCATACTCGATGGATTGCCTGTTCGAATCAATGATATATCGTTGACTTTTACATCTTTAGCCATTATTATCAACTCAAACTGTTGCAGTTTACATCCAGCGAGACTGAATTAAGTTTATAAAAATTCAGACCCGTCACTGCAATCTAAAGCTAAGTCTAGACGATATGTTGAATCAGCATATATATGCTGACATCCATTTGCTTAAAAATAGCAGCAAATTACTGTGTCAGCATATTTTATATGCTAAGTGTTTACACGATATGCTGAAATTACCAAATTTTTTGATGTCAACATATGTCAGCAAATGAAATGTCAGCATACGAGTCAGCATACGATTTTTGTGTTTACACGATATGTTGAATTTTATATGGTGATATACATATAGGTATGCTGAGTCGTATCAACGTATGTTTGTCAAGTGACACTTAATATTATCATTTTGAAGTTTAAAAATTATCAAAAATTAAAAAAATTATAATGTTGTCAGAGGAAATACCATTGGCTATTGCTTTGACCATGGTAGTTTTTGATGAGGACGAAACAGATTTCAAACCAAAAAGACGCAGAATTTGGCGGAAGATATGGATATCCATCAGTTCAACCATTTACTTTCTTTAATAGCCCCAATAGTTACTAAACAGAACACGATTATGCGCAAAAGCATTACTTCAAAGGAAAGACTCATTTTGACGCTACGTTTTCTTAGCACTGGTAATTCGTTCTCGTCGTTGCAATATCTTTTCAGAATTCCAAAGTCTACTATTAGCACAATTATCCCAAATGTGCTGGATGCAATTTATACAGTGCTTGTAGACAAATATATGAAAGTAGGAGAGGTATATCATAGTTTTTGTATTTGTATCTTAAAATTTTTTCCCTGCTATAGATGCCAACAAGTGCAGAAGATTGGAAAGCTATAGCAGATTCATTTCATGAGCGTTGGCAATTCCCAAATTGTATTGGTGCTGTAGATGGTAAGCATGTGGTTATGGTAGCGCCACCGAATTCAGGAAGCATTTACTATAACTATAAAGGTTCGCACAGCATTTTACTAATGGGAGTTGCCGATGCTGAATACAAGTTTATATACGTTGACGTCGGTCGTAATGGACGTTTTTCTGACGGTGGTGTATTCAATCGCTGTAGCTTTGCAAACGCTCTGGACGGCAACAAACTGAACTTACCAGAACCAACTCAATTGCCAGGCCGAGAATTACGTGTTCTCTATGTACTTGTTGCAGAAGGATGCATTTCCTATGCGACCTAATTTATTGAAACCATATGCTCAACGTGGTTTGACAATGACACAAAGAGTTTACAATTATCGGTTGAGTAGCGCACGTCGCGTTATTGAAAATGCGTTTGGTATACTCTCAGGACCTTTCCGAGTTTTGCGATCCCCAATACATTTGAACCCAGATAAAACTAAAAAAGTAGTTCCAGCAACCTGTATGCTACACAATTATTTGATCGACACAAATAAAAAACTTTACACGCCATTTGGATTCACAGATCAATACGATGAAAATGGGCACTTAATTGAAGGTACTTGGCGTCACGAATGCCATATAAATTCTACACTTTTTCCATTACAAACAGCAACAAATGTTGACGTTCAATTAACCACCTCTGCTAAAGAAATGCAAAAGGAATTTACAATGTATTTTGTAGAAGAAGGTGAACTAGATTGGCAGAATAAAAATATATATAAACATAAATATAAAACATAAAAATTAAAAACCTTTTCTAATTTCAATTTTATGTTATTTTGTTATTTATTATTTTATTTTAAAAAGTTCAGTTCAAATATGTTTAAAAAGTAACAAAGAAAAAAAAAACAAACAAATTTAGCATATGCTGAAAAGCTTGCATACACTTTTCAACAAATAACATATCTGTTAGCAAACGCAGGAAATTTGTCAAACACTAACAATATGCTGTTTAGACGATATGTTAACATTGCCAACATACGTTTGTTGAAATTGTTAACAAACTGTTAGCAAATGGTTGTAAGCATACGTATGCTAAAAAAAATTTTGCGTCTACACGTTATGCTGCTCCTCTATCGAATTTTTCAGCATAAATATGTTGATTCAACATATCGTCTAGACTTAGCTTAAGTTTGAAAATGTGAGTACTACCACTCGCAAATTGTAAGCAATTCGAGAAAGCTATAATAATAACGCGTAATTGCATTATTAGCATGCTTAGACTAGCAAATAACTGAATAGAAATCGCGATGTTACTGTTATGCACCTAGAGAACTACAATAATAAGAGTGTTGAAACTCTTATTAATGGAAAAGTGGATGTGATAGAAATTTTTGGTTTTGTTGGTGTAGCAAAAGGGACAATGATATTACTATTAGAACTGTTAAATTTTATAAACGAATCACAAAATATTATAAAATATTGTTCTTTGCAGATTGCTAACCGCTGACCATATTGGGCTGATTTTCCGCTAGATGTTTCATGTTTCAGCAGCTACAATAAAATTCATACCAGTTAACTAAAATTAATTAAAAGGATTGAAATAAAAAAGTAGTTTTAGAAAATTGGACCCCGAAGCAAACCTCATGGCTGATGTTATGGCACGTAACGTCCCTTCCGCAAGAATTCGTTGGACTTCAGAGTGATATCGTTAAGATAAACCATTGGATATCCCAAATATACTCTTTACTTTTCCTGCCTTCTTCTTCTTCTCCTACTTACCGCTTATCTATTACTTAGACTATCATAATTATATGTTATGTAACAAAAATTGTCATGTAAACCTCAGGAGGTGCACTTTTTATTAAAGAAAGAATATTTAATTATGCATAATAAAAGGGAAAACAAAATAAAGTAATGAAATAGTAAAAATTTAACAATTAATCTAAGCAATTTTATTTCGTGCTTGATTCCTTAAAAAAATATTCATTAAAAAATAAACATTTTATGATATTGTAATAAATATTTTGTGAGAATATCACGAAACATTTTTTTAAGGAATCAAGCACGAAATAAAATTGCTTAGATTAATTGTTAAATTTTTACTATTTCATTATAGATTAAAAATGATTCCGATGAATTATAAATTACTTATTTAAAAATTAATTTAATAAGTTTAAAACAGCAAAAACTATAAATATGCGGCTTTCCTTTTTTTCTTCGAGATCTCTGCAGGAAACTTCTGACACGCCTATGATGCAACAATTATTGTCCCTCTGTCCTGCGTCTTACGTCCGAGTTTTTTTATATATTTATAAAAATAGTTACAGTTTATAGTCAAAGGCTGTTATCTGACACCCCATGCGTGGTGCTGTCTTAATGCTGGTGTTGGTGGCCCCGGAAACAAATAATTTATTTATATTTATTTATTTATTTTTTCATCTATTATAATTAAAATTATAATAAATCTTAATAACTAAAGCACTAGTAGCTAAGACTATCGGCTACATTATATTGTTTTATTTAAATAAATGTTATATATATTTTTAATACAAATTCCTTCTCAGTTTTTAAGCCATTTTCGCTTTTATATTTCAGATACTAAGCTTTATATTTTAATTCACAGCCTTTTGTTAACGTTTCAATTTATTTTTATGTTTCCGTTTTAACTTTTTTTATTTTATATATTTTTACATTTTTTCCTATTATAGCTTTCTCTTCCCTACAGCCTTATCCTCCTAAAGGGTGCGCAAAAAATCTTTCACTACTCTTTTCAATGAAACTGCGAAGTAACTAATCAATGCTGAAACATGATCACTACTCGATTATGTCAGAATAAAAGAAAAAACAAGAAAATTGTAGTCATGCTTAGCGAGAACTAGAGAACTAGTGTTCCTTAAACATTTTTTTTTGCTTTTAGAATTGCTTAAATGTACTAAATTTGACCATAAAAGCTGCAGCATCGGCTAACTGTTTTCTACAAATGCTGCATATAGGTATTTGCCTAAAAAACTTCATCAAAATCTGTCCTTAATCTATTCGATTTGATTATGCTTCGCAGTTTTTTCGGCCAGCTGCTTTTTACAGCGGGTTATACTAAAAGTGTTCCACAATAACCATAACCACAGAAGCTTTCAATAATGTTATTTCATCCTTTGCCTAATCGTATCCGCCATGAAATCACTAACAAAACATTCGTTTTGTGTCAGCTGATTTTCATTCTTATAATGCTAAACAAGTAAAGTTTTCCCCTAAAGTTTCTGGGTCTAAAGCTTAAAATTTCACATAGCACCGCGTGGAAATATTACTTCTTTTTAATGTCTCGCACCATCCATCTTTCTTTATGAACTTTACATCTGACCACCGAAGAAGAATTTCATTAAAAAACATTATTTGCTGTCGTCTTTTATATGCGTCAAGTTACTAATATACATATATTAATACATATACATAAATTAATACTAATGTACATATATTTATATATATACATATATATACTGATATGTATATAAGTAGTTATGCCTATTTATTTTACTTGCCCAACTGATATTTAATCTTTTTGTGCGTATGGACATGAAAAATACACATCCCCATGCATAAAATAATATATGAGATAACTATTTATTTGTTAAGAAAATGAAGATGGTTATCTGTGCAAAATAGCAAATGTATACACATACATACATTCATATGTATGTAAATGAAATGTTATTTATATTTTCTTGCAGATAATAAGAAATTTTCTTGTTTGGGGAAAACGGGTTCTTTAAAAAAAGGCAACGAAAAATTGTTGATTGTTGTCATCTCCGCTTTCGACTACAGTTTCTTTACAATATGAATTTTTATTGGTGTCCTTTTAAAGTCTTTGGTGTCGGCCAATGATGACAATCTATAAAACCCATTACAATTTGTCATTTAAAAGAAACTACATCTGCTTTTATGTGATAGTCTTTTAATTAATTAACTTTACTTTCTGGAAAATTAAATGCCATTTTCTTTTCGTTCATCCCCATACCACGTCAAGAGTTTAAAATGTCTTTTCTGTTGCATAATGATGGCTGTTTTTATAATTTCCAACAAAATTAAAACATTAACTAAAGATTGGGTGAAAAATACCCATTGCAATATAATATTCTAGGTGAAATTAATTAAGCTCAACAAATTTATTTGTCGTATTAAAACTACGATATAAAAATAAATAATTTAATTAAAATTTCCTGCCCAAAATGAAATAACTGCTCAAGAACAATTTGTATTTATTGCGGGGAGTACGGCCCATAAGGATACGTACACAAAATACAAACAAATTTCTCTTTAATAGTTGCTGTCATGGCACGCACATATGTGAGTATATACAGTGTCGCCAAAACTAATAGCACAGTTTTTTTAGTATGTGAACACCATTTTGTAGGCGGGTGAGATGTGAAAAATGTTCGTGTTTGACGATCCTCAAACGCTGAATATGTTCCAAGACCATAAAGCATAGAAGTTTAAGCATAATATTGTGGGCAAACCTAATATATTTCTGCGTTGTCAAATTAAAAAAATGTGATGTATTGAGTCTTCAAATAAGACAAAAACCCATAACATACAAGTAGGAAATAGCTCGTCCGTAATTTTTAGACTCTAACAGTAAGGTCACTGAATAGTCTACTAGGTTTGAATTAAGTCCGATAGAGAATGTTTAGACTAATGTTAATAAAAAAGGTCTGTGCATCAAGCCCTCATAATAGCAAGCAACTTTGGACTGTAGTTAAAGATTCTTAGAAGAAAAGAAAAGTGTGAACACTAAGTTGATTGAATGCCACGAAGCTCCTTCTGCTGTATTGCCAGCAACATTTTTATTTGGTTACTTCTTTTTCTTTAGTGTTTATTTTATTTATTCTTTTTGATTTACTTTTTCTGAATAGTTATATTATTTTTGCCGTTAGAATGACCGAATTGCAATAAAAGAATAAATATATTAGAGATCTTGCTGATATCATATTAGTGTTTCTCTTATTACAATAAAGTTTTCGGGAATTTACGAGTATGTTAGTAAGATGAAGTAAAATTAATACATGGAGATAAGCGTTGTTTTGTGTAATATTTTTGATGCCGCCACTGTATGTATATATTAATGACTCCTTTTCCTCACTGCACTCATTCACTCAGTTTGAACTGACAGGTTGACGGTGCAGAACATTGTTTATATTGTGTTGCCATACAAGTCAGTTGGACATTTGTTTTGGTATTTTTATTGCTTCAATGAAAAACGTTAATAGTATTCTTTTCCCTCTAACAAACGCCCTTTTAGCGGTGCAACTTACCTACAAAGACTGTTAAAATACATAACACTGTACAGAATATGACTAAGGTACATCGAAACTGTAAAAAAATTTTAACAGACCTATGTAAGGGAACGGAAAATGTTTACAGTTAAGGACTAAGATAATGCTTTCTAGTCAGCAATTAAATTTTAGTCGATGGAACAATGTGCATATAGTTCTGGCCAGCAAAATATCTCATGATATTCAATTCTTTTAGTTAAAAACTAGTCTAAAATTATTATTATTATTACTGTTGGTAGTCGCTATTAAAATCGTTACATAAAGGTGAAATTTCGATATCTTGAATACTTTATTTTTCATTTATTAATGTATTATTGTGCTGCAACTATTCTCGTTTTTAATGTTATATGTTCACAATCTTATATTAACATTCGTATTTATCGCGAAGTTGAGCTAAAAATTCAGCGAAAATTTAATGGTTAATACACTGGCTATCTAATAGTCGGCAAAAATATTGGTGTGCTAACAAAAAGTGATAATTTAAAGAACTTCTATTTTTGGGCATAGTA
The DNA here is from genome assembly GCA_030448955.1 of Trichopoda pennipes. NCBI lineage: Eukaryota > Metazoa > Arthropoda > Insecta > Diptera > Tachinidae > Trichopoda > Trichopoda pennipes. The sequence continues at coordinate 11,158,416 of JASKUP010000042.1, forward strand.
AGTAATCTCGATGTATCTAAAGTTAAATTGCCACACGCTATTTATTTATTAATAAGTGATCATCTCAAGTATGCGATTAGGTTTAAGATGGTAATTAAAATTTCTTTTAAACAAGTTCAACAAAATAGTAAAACTTGACTCATGGTTCTAAATTGTTCTGAATTCCACACCAATTTTGTAGTAAATATTCACTCCCTAATCGGGATATAATCAATGTTTGCTGCAAAATTAAAGAAAAGAATTTGTTCATCTGTTTTGTTCATCTAACAAGTATCTTTCTGAAAACATATCGAGAACTGTCTAGGATTGGCTTAATAGCCACTTTATATATAAATTTAACAATGGATTATTTACTATACGAGCACTTTCTTAATATCCTTCACCTTTTGTTCACATTCTATACATCTTCGAATGCAACTTTTACTCTATCTGATTTTTACAGAGTGTGTGACGATTCAAGTAGAGCAGCCATTCTCTAAGTGTGTTCCGCGGAACCCTAGGGTTCCGCGACATCCCTGTAGGGGTTCCGCAAGAATTTAGAAAAAATTCCAAACACCTCTCTCTGGTCGACCGTTCTGACGCGGCGTATCACGATTCACGAGGCGCAGCTGAACACATACATACACACATACATATATACAATTCATACACATACATACAATTCATACACATACATACACACATACATATATACACATACATATGTGAACCCCCTGAATTTATTTTTTAATATTTATACTCCGGGGAATCCCCAGATTTTACTTTTAATATTCGTATTTTAATACAACAACTGAATTACTTTTCTTTCTATTAATTTCTTAATATGTATTTTTGTGTTTTGAATAAAGTCAGTTGCGTTTGAGCTGTCAGTCAATAAAGTTTGTTTAAAATAAAATCGCTTTCGTGTGTTTAAGTATTTTATGGGTTTTTCACATATATACAATTCGCCTCGTACAATTTTACTATGCCGCCAATATGGAACGTTGGCTTAAAGGCGTTAAACGTGTTGCAACAACATCTTCTAACGAAGCCGAATGTTCAAAAGTAGTTCGCGCGGAGTATACAGCAATTACCGATCCAGACGATTATGCAACGACGTCAAGTTCCACGGTTTCAAAGGCGAAAAAAAAGGAAGTATGATGAATCATATATCAGTTTCGGATTTGTTGATTCCAACGGCTCACCTCTCTGCATGTTATGTAGTAAACTGCTTCCTAATAGTTCCATGGCACCTGCCAAGTTGCGCCGACATTTAGAAACTGTACACCCTGAGTCTAAAGACAAGAATAAAGAATTTTTTGTACGTAAAAAAGAACAGTTATTGGAAAGTCAAAAAACTATGATGCATGTAACCCAAACTATCAATGAAAAGGCCACAGAGGCATCATATTTAGTTAGCTATCGCATTGCACAAGCAGGTGAAGCGCACACTATCGCTGAGAATTTAATAAAACCATGTGTGTTAGACATAACAAAATGTATGTTCGATGAAAAATCTGCAAAGCATCTTTCTACTGTGCCGCTATCAAACGATACTGTTTCACGGCGAATTCATGATCTGGGAAGCTACGTCAAACAAGAACTAGTTACACGTCTACAAGAAACGTTTCGTCTTGCAAATAGATGAGTCTACTGATGTCGCTGGTCTGGCTATCTTGCTGATTATCGTGAGATATCCATATGAAAGTTCTTTGGAAGAAGATATGCTTATGTGTTCACCGCTGCCCACAAAAACAAATAGATTTTTTGAGGAAAATAATCTCAGTTGGAACAATTGCATTGACATTTGTACAGATGGGGCCAAGGCAATGACGGGTAATACAGCAGGACTAGTGTCACGAATAAAAAATAAAGCGCCTAATTGTAGTTCCAGCCATTGCATCCTGCATAGACAAGCACTTGCGATGAAGCAAATGCCGTCAAATCTAAAATTAGTTATGGATGAAGCGGTAAAAATAATTAATTTTATCAAAACACGACCACTACAATCCCGATTGTTCTCATCATTGTGTGAAGATTATGGCAGCAAACATAAAACACTGCTGCTCCATACAGAAGTGCGATGGCTGTCTTGGGGTAAAACTTTAACAAGGCTATTTGAACTTAGAGCCGAGTTACAAATGTTTCTTTCAGATACTGCTTTTAATTTGAAAGACCGTTTGTATGATAAAACTTGGTTGTTCCGACTGTCTTTTATGGCGGATATCTCTCAAAAACTGAACGAATTAAATGTATCATTGCAAGGTAAACAGACAACAGTGTTCCAGGCCTGTAACAAAATAACTGCCTTCAAAAGAAAATTAGATTTTTGGATTATTTGCGTTGGAAAGAGAGAAATAGAAAGCTTTACCTCACTCAGTGAGTTTGTTAGTGATAACGATTCAGAAATGTTTCAAGATGATGTATTTGAGGAATTGGTCAAATATCTCACTTCGATGCGCGCATCTTTTGAGAAGTATTTTCCCGAAGAACAAAATACAAAAATGAAACTGAATTCATGGTTTCATAATCCTTTTTTACCCAACTTACAAAAGCCCGAAAGTATGCCAAACGAAATATATGAATCTCTTTAAGAAATGTCATTAGACCCAAGTTTGGAGGCACTGTTCAAAACGACGCCTCTCAACGATTTTTGGTGCAGAATTCGTGATGAATATCCAATGCTTGCCAAAATGGCACTGAATATTTTTCTCCCGTTCCCAACAACATATTTGTGCGAAACAGGATTCTCAACCTATGCAGCTACGAAAACAAAACACCGCAATAGACTGGACGCCGAACCTGATATGAGACTTCAACTGTCCTCTATCAAACCTGATATCAACCAATTGATGAATGAGGTTTCATACCTCCCATTAGTTAGATTTTTTTTCTTTTTTAATAATTTCTATTATTATACTTGTTATGTAAGTAAGTAATAACTAACTGTTACATTGTACTTTTATTATGCTTTTTAATAAATAATACACTTTTAAAAACTATTGTTTTATTATAGGGTTCCGTCAAGTATTTCGCTTTCCAAAAGGGTTCCGTCACCAAAAAAGATTGAGAACCGCAGAAGTAGAGCATTATAACACACGCAGGGTGTTGCATTGTGTGTTGACCTAGTGTAGGATAAACAATTTATGATTAAGGCTATAATACTTATAGCAGTTGCTGTGCTAATTACAACAACTAAAACCATACAGACACAAGTAGAAAGATGCGAAAATATAAAGAATTTTAAGGTGAATCCTGTGCAGTTTAATTTTAATGAATTTCCCGCTATAAAATTTTTTTTGTTTATGCTTCTGCCACTTAACGTTTATGCAACAACATCAATGCTCATAGGGACTCATGTGGCGTGCTTTCAATTTTTTCTGTTTTAATTAATTACTAGCTGCAACACCATATTGCATTGCTTATCGGTATCTATCTATCCATATGTTGTGGTTGTAGTATCTCGACTTCAGAATACTTTTGCTTCTAAATGCTGCTGCAATGACGACATAAAAAATAAAACTTCGCTGCATTCATTTGAATTATAAAATAGTTTTTTACAAGTTTTTTGTTTATTTTATTATGTTTTCTATTAAATTTTTTATATTTTCCCTTTTTCGTCCTTATCTTAATCTAAAAGGAATAATAAAATAAAAACAAATTCCAGAAAGGTTCTTTAAAAAGTTTGATTAATAGTTAATTGGACTATAAAAATTAAATATTTAATTGATGTGAGGACAATATTTGCCAACTGTTATTGCATTTATATAGGAAAAGAATGTTTAAAGTGAAATAGTTAATTGAAAAATGTAAAATGACCGCTGCTTGACTTTGTTACTGTGTATTAAGCAAGTTGAAGGAATTTTTCCTGAGGCAAATGAAACGTAAAGAATTTGTTAGAAATGTTGCATGGTTTTAAAAAGCGAAATCAAAAATTGAAAATAACTTTTATATTTTGCTTCTACTATTTTTATTGCCACAATTTGGGCAAATTGACGTGGAATATTGGTTTTTCTGAGAGTTGCTCGCGGACTGTACATTTCTGATGAGACTTCTATTATTTTGTTTAAATTTATAATTTTTATCAATCTAAATATAATTAAAAAAGTGAAATACTCTTTTTGCCGTTATAACGAACATATTTAATTGGTGCTTAAAAGTGAATATTTTCCAAAATTTTTTAAAATTCCAGTGGTTATACCAATATTTTAGCCTGATAAAGATGCTAAACTAGCTAGCAGTTATCGCCCTGTTAGTACAATAATTTGTTAGATTGTCTGGATATGGTACTTGAAATAATTATACTGCGGCGGCTAAACGAGTTTACACATAGTAACAGCATCCTGTCAAAAGAACAGTTTTCGAAAAGAACATTCTACCACCAAGTGAAAGAATTGTCAACTTCATATCTGGTAACAGAAACGATTGGAAGAGCAATGAAATTATACGTCTGGACATAGAAAGGCCTTATTGTTTTATTTAAAAGATCAAGAGTGATGCTATTCTACGACACATTAGTTGCGGTAAATAATGACAATCAATTTTCTAACCCTGCAAACGTTTCTGCCAGACTGTTATAACCCATATTTCAGATTTCAAATAGGGACCATTCTGCAACATTGTATCCAGATGATATTGCAATAATGACAAAAGAAAAAACAAAGTCTGGCCTTTTGCATGCGCTTATAATCAACACCAAATCGGAAATAAAAGTAAGCTAAGGAAAAGCCTGAGCCATGATTTTTCCACCTAAAAAAATGGGCTTGTTGCTCATGAAAGTATAATTAAAATTCTAAATGCAATTGAATTTAGACATAATGTTGTACAAACCATTACATGTTTGTTTGCTCTAAAATGTGGTAGAGAATTATTTCTACTGATTAACTGTAAGCCGACCCGTAAAAATAAGATTCTATTCTACTGAATCAATAATGACTAAAGGGTGTCAAATATGGTCAACAAAAGCAGCTAAAACACATCGCTATAAGCTACATGTTATTGAAAATAAAAACCTAATAAAATTTTTACATAGAAAGGTTTAACAATATATTCTCTCAACAGTAATTAAGGGGGAATGACCCCTACACATGCAATGCATTATGCCACAAGTAGGAATTTAGGTTATTAGGAGGAGGAAAGAGGGAAAGTTTGGGGACATTCAGTTTGATCTTTCCTATACTGATAGCGACAGGAAAGACCTCTGCAGGGAGTTACCATTGTAGTAACTATAAAACGGTGAAATACATACCACATTGCATCAATGCACTAGAGAATCAATAGAGTTGGGTACCCTACCGTCCCCAATGAGCCTTTTCACCCTCTCCTGTACGCGTTCGAGCACCTCTAAAATTGACTTTGGGGCGGCGGCCTATACGTGAGAGTTATATTCCATCTTTAGACGGATATAGGTCGTATAAATTGTACGAAGATCGGATGGAGTGAAGTATCTCTTACACCGGCTCAGAAAACTTCTGAAAGCTTCTTTAGGAACTTGAAAAATGTGTTTAGTCCATCGAACATCACACTGAGCTTTAATGCCAAGCACATCAAGAGCTTCCGATTCCGTAATACCTATATCACCCATAGTGACAGATGCAGCACTATTTCCAAACACAGATTTATGCGTAAGCATGCAAATTGCATCCTACGGGCATTAAAATTGACTCTATTCGCACGACCCCATTCGGACATAGCCGCGAGATCGTGATTGAAAGTATCGTTCATGTTCCGCTTTTGGAACTCACCTCCAACTGGTTCGGTCTATTACCAAATAAATACGAATGACAAGTGCTGTCATCTCCGAATGACTATGTAGAGTTTAAAGTTTCACAAAGCAGGTCGTTCAGATAAATAAGATATAAGGTAGAAGAAAGAACGAAGCCTTGCAGTAGCCCTGAATTAATCTTCAACTCGTTTGATAAAATCCCATCTATAACAACTCGTATAGTGTGATTCCTGAAAAAACTCGATATAAATCTAGAGAAATTATCACCGACACCAAAAGCAGCAAGTGTGTTATTAAATATAATTTTTTCAGTAGAAGTTAAATTATGTCAATTAAATCTATGCAAAATATTAAAACTAAGTGAAACTTAACTCTGCCCAAAAAAATATTATTAAAATTTTAAAAACATTTTATTTTTAAAAAAATTGTATTGATTGCATTGATTTATTTTAAAAGGAATTTTGTATGTAAAAAAAATGTATGTATATTAAAATACATATAAAAATTATAGAGGCTTTTCTTCTAAACACGGCCGTTTATATTTACTATTGCAGTCGTTTTGCATATGAAAAATTTGGAAAAGTTTGGTGAGTGAGGATGTGGGGCGGTGGGATATAATGAGTCTTGTTTATTTAAATCAAATATTGTTCTTATCTTTCTCTTTTATTTCTTTGGTCAACCCCTATTTGCACTTAACACAAATAACAAAATGTGCAAACGTTGATTTTTATCAAGGAAATAATTTATCTAATTTCACTCTTCGTGAATGCATCAGAATGCGTTTCTCTGTACATGCAAATATTAACACTGACTACAAAGCAGAATGTTCAACATGATAAACTACTTTTCTGCTTAATAATGCCTAAAAATAAAAAAGTAAATAAAAACAAATATTCAAAGAAGAGATGTTGGTTCATTTATTTATTTATTTGTTTGACCCAGATTTTAGGTAAAATGGTCACAAGCAAGATATACTCGTACATGCATACGTATGTATGAGTGTTAGGCGTTTAATGCCGAAGGACCACAAATGTAAATACAAATAGAAGAAATTTTATATTGAAAAAGACAAAATAAAAATATATATATTTATATCAAATATACAGAAACATTTAGTATGAAGAGCCTTTAAAAAAAATGAAAAAAGAATTTAAAGCAGCAACAACAACAAGTGCAACAAAGCAAGAGATTAACATTAAAAAAAAATATAGCAAAAAACTAAATCATATAAATAAGTGATGTGACAGCAACAGAACAAGAACAACTGGCAGCAGGCAACAAATATAAATTTATATAAGCAAACATATACACTCACTTGTAGTTGTACTAAATGTTTCCATTGCAAGCTGCTAGCTTTATATGTATATTTAGTTGCATGATTAGTGTTGCTGCTTCTTGTGAAGTTGTTGTAATTGCCTCTAACTCTGCTGAATACATTGACTGCTTTCCCATTTTCGGTTCAATTGCTGCTGACATAGATTAATGGACCAAAATTAAACTGTAACTTAAGTTTCACTTACCACAACCAAACAAATTGCTTCATCTCAATTTCAGAACAGCAAAGACTTAAATCATTTAATAATACAAGTTAAGGTACTTACTGAAGTGTTTTAAGGTTTTTATTTATTTATTTTTATTTAATTTTTATCTCTATTTAGTCTATGGGTTGAAGATCCCTAAAGACCTTAAAACAGTAAACAACAATAGCACATTAAACTTAAATTTAGTTATTATTTAGTTATTCAAATAGACAGATAGAAAACATATAACAGACAGCGTTAACATTTAACGAAAAATCAATATGCTTATAAAATTTATTAAACTCTGTACACATTTTTAAAAACGGGTCTGAATACTTTAACCACCAGTGGATTAAAATAGCGTTTAGAAATGCTAATCAAAAAATCTGAACAGATAATTCCTGTTATTAATATTAAATTCCTGTTATTTATGTTAAAGTATTTAACATTATTATTTGGTTTTTTAAAGTTGACAGCCTTATTAGAACATGTCTACTAATGTACGATGATATAATTAAGGGATTCCATTGTAAGCCTCGAAGACATAAGAAGTATAAAGCTGTTTTGTGACTCTTTCGGCCAGCGTTTTATAAATTCAAGCACTGCACTTGCATTGTTAGTGGCTAACGAAATGTGCCAAAATACCCAGATCTGAAACTACATTCAGTTTCTCAAGTTCGTAGCCATTTAAAATGTATTGTACGTTTGTATGACATATTTGGAAGAAACACATGTATTTGCACTTTTTAAGGTTCAACTCCACAAGATAACATTACACCAGGAATTAAATATATTTAAGTCCTTTTGCAGGAGAATATGATCAGCATTACGATTATATGTTCGAAATATCTTTACGTAGTCTGCATATAATAGAACGTTTGAGTATTTAATGGCATTGGGTAGATTATTAATGAACAAGGGAAATAATAAAGAACCCCGATGGCCATCCTGCACATCAGATGAAGTAATAATTTCTTTGGAAGTAAGCTTACTAAAACGAACTTTTTGAGTTATGTTTGAAAGATATGAATCAATCCACATAACTAAATTTTTTTTGGATCCCATAAGGTCAAGTGTCCTTATCAGAAGTTTGTGGTTAACCTTATCAAATGCCTTACTAAAGTCTAACCCAAGTTTGTTTACGTTGAACGTATCCTCGATTGACCGTTGAACAACCCCTTCTAAAATCATACTGAGCAGGAACCAATATAGACGATACTTGATGGAAAATGTGATCAGTTAAAACTTTCTCAAAAAGTTTAGGTATAGGGCTAAATTCAGCAATACCTCTATAGTTGGCAACATTATTCCTGCAATCATAAGTAAATAAAGGAATAAAAAAAGAATCCTTCCACATTTTATGAAAACGAAATTATTGTAAGAGCTTTTGCCAGTGCAATGGCACATTTATTAAGAATGCAACGCGGAATACCATCCGGACCATATTTATATAAAAATTTAAGCTTAAAAAAATTGTTCCTTGGAAGTAAATTAATTAACAATGGAAATATATAATAAAAAGAACATTAGGAAAGCTCTGGCTTAGATAGTAAGCAAGCTGACCATGTTATTGATATTAATATTTACATTAAGGTTTATCTTTCTTACATGCACAACATAGCCCTTTTCTTTGCCGATAACACTTTGCGTCAGAGAAGTAAAAAATAAATAGAATTGCAGAACCAACTTCAAAAAAATTAATGCGCCTACTAAGATAAAAGGAGCCTTAGAAATATTATGACATTGAAGTAATGTTAGAAATGGAACATATTATATATCGCTGTCCTTCAAAAAAATACTATTTTCTATGTAACTCATATCTGCTTTTTTGGTAAGCGCAAGGGATATCCAGAAACTGGGTTGGAAGGCAAAGTACATAGATGGAGCGATTTATTAAGCAATAATTTATAATGATCTTTTTCTTCCAATACCTGAAATAAAGTTGTGGAAGTTAAATTTGAACAACGATTCTTCATTATGTCAGTTTCCAGGTTCTACTACCTAAAGAAAAAATACGTTGCTCCATGACTATTGCTACAATGTATCTTTCTCTGTCACAAGTTTCTGTCTTTGTTATCATAAAAGCTAGACATTTAACATTTTGCAAAAAAGTTATAATTTTGTAGCCGCTAAATAAAAATTTAATAAAAAACTTAAAAGTCAAAGTGTATCGCCTAAGAGGCGCCAATATTGATTGTTATCTTCTTCTTCTACACACCTTGGCCTAGTCTGGGATATTTAGGGAAATTAGCTTTAGAAATGTGAAACAAGTCCAATAACTAATGGTATGAAATACTCCGGTGTTCAAGAGAATGCTGAACGAAATGAAAAATTGAGCTTACAAGGGACAACGATGCTAATTCGTCAAATACACCATAGTTAAAATTGCATGATTAATAATTCATAAATGCTAGTATTGGGAAACATTTTTAGGCATGATGCCTTCAGAGATGCAGCTTCTTTAGAATTACCAAGTAGTTGCTTCTTGAACTTATCTTGGGTCAACCTAAATTGTGATCAAGTTCATTAGGCTGAGAGCCGATAGTTCTTGCCTGATGATCTTACCTTAACACTTTAAGTTGCGAGATGGCGATGATAACCACTACTTAAAATAACTATGGAAATGAATATTGTGTGTCGTAAGTAGGCAGTGTGCCGTAGTAGGTAGTACTTCTCATGAAGTAAAAGTAAAACATTTATGTATTATTCTTAAAAACGAAAATGATATTATTTTATTAAAGCGAATGTTTACTTAACGAATTCGTTAGCTAATTTCTATTCTGGTTTTGGAATCTTACTAAAAATCTGCAATAATAAATATTTTGAGGACAAACGAAACTGATACGTAATCAATATAAATTAAATTTAAAATATTAATTTAAATCAGATTGAGGTGCGTTACTTCCTTAACATTAACAATAAAATATTTGTTGCTGAAAACCGAAAAATCATTAGACTCTTCTCTGATATCTTACAGCAGATCAAATTCTTTATTGACTCTGGCAAGAAAAGAGCATAGAAAAAAAGTTAAATATCTTCAACTTTACATTTACATTAAAATTATTTAAATTTACATAGACTTTTAGCCACATCGTATCGTATCTTGTTAAGCTTTATCTAACGCAATCTGTACATTAATGTTGTACAACTGTTTGCTAAACGAACATACTCGTAAATACATTTAAATGCAAACAAACCTGCACTCACTAAGAAGGCATTAAAAATGTGGAAGAGTATTACAAGTACTAAGTTTGTGGTACGAGAGGTGTAGGCTGTTCTGAATCATGCAACACTTTCAAAAAACACTAAGCAACCAGTCAGCCAGCCAACACTAAAAACAATCATGGTACAACTTAATTACTTGAATCAGGCAGAGAAACTGGCATAAGACATTTTTTTTGGCAGCTAATTTTTTTGTTTTTGGCTACGTAAGTAGAAAGAGGTTTGTACGTTGACCCTCCTCTAACATTTTTAAGAGTTCCATTTCTCTTTTCTTCTAAGTGTCTCAATTGAAGTTTTTTGAAAAAAATTAAAAGCATTTTTGTTCTTTAATCAAATTTCCATAATTTATTTAGTCAATTACGTCCTACAAGTATATTGAGGGTTTAACGGCTAAACTCAATATATAATTTAGTATACGAGTAAGTAAGTTTCTTGGCATTTACACACATACTTTTATGCATACTTTACAGTTCATTTGGAAAAGCAGCTCTAGTGATTGAATAAATTGTGTTGCATAAATTTAAATTTGCAAAATGAGACTAGTGGACTCCAAAAGTTCATAGAATTTGTTTGCATAATCAAAGATAGAAATGAAAAGAAATTGTTAAAAAAATGCACATACGAAAAATGTCTTTTATTCCTTTTACCATTCGAAATGAAATCGAATGAGGTTTCCATTTCATATGACATTAATTTAATGAAACTCATTTGTGGATCAGTTATGAAAAATTGGAGCATGATTTGAACTTTTCATTGAGGTTGGAAAAAAAACTTTGTCATGGATTATTTTTATTTTATGAAATAGAAAGTTATCAAATGAAAAGTAGAATATTTTATTCTTTATTATAAGATTTAAATAGTAAAGGTTTCTTTTTATACATAATTTAATATCAGAAAACTACACGTTAAAAGAGTCATCCCCATACAAGCCCTTCTAATGAGATGGGTAAACGTTTGGTGTAATAAGTAGCCTTAACTTATATTTAACACCATAAAATCTACGATCCGAAAAGATAGCGTCTATCACAGCATGCGTACTAATTACATTGTGATGGTAATACCTGTAATTGTGCAGAGCTGATATGAATCGTTTCACCAATTGGTGCCCAATTAAATATAAATAAACCGAAGTGTATTTTAATTAAATTCCTTATAATGCTAGAAGTCACTTAATTAGCATAGTAGGTCATCTTTTACGACCAACGTATCAGCGGACTATCAACTCCACTACATTTATTTTTATTTTCTTTCACTTAGTTTTATTAATTTAATTTATATTTCCAAATTTCTTCTGGTCAGAGATGTAAATGCGTTTATTCGCACTTTTGTGTAATTTACAAAATACCTAAAAAACTTTTACGTAAAGTCCCTAATACAGTGCTATGCTGGACTGTATAATTAAACTAGCCTTCCCCTTAACTATATGGTAAATGCGATATTTTTGCTACTTTTGAGTATAACATATTCTATCTTCAAACGTAGCTGCACTTTTTTAATATCGATGTAAAGGAATTGACCGCTGTTGCAATCTTATTAGAAGTCTATACATCTTCAAAGAAGACCGTAATTTTTGTACCACGGTATATCTTTCTATCTGGTTAAAACCTTTTAAAAACAAAATATGATATAGCTAACGGTAGTGCAATCTTTCTTGTAGCTTTAAGCATCTTCCAGTTTCCCGATTTTGCTTAGAATTTAGATAAAAAGTCAGCCGAAATGAAATCAATTAATTATATTTGGCAGCATCTTAAAAATTAAAGTAAAGGAATTGATTTCGTCAAGAATTATTTTACTCTTAGTTTCTATAAAATTACGTTTTAAAGATGATTTTAGTTAAGTAACCTATCATATACGCACTTATCGTGTGTGATATTTACATAGCATTTTCAAATCAACCTTTGACTCCGTTAAGTCCCATAGAGAGACATATCCTAATCCTTTTTAATCCTTTCACATAATGTCGCACAAAAAACACAACTTAGCACGTTATGGTTGAAGTTTTAGGTCATTTTTGTCTTTAGATGTGTTATAATTGGCAGAAAAATTAGATCAAAGCCTTACATGGTAAACTTTATCTCTTGTCACTTCTTGTTCAGTAGCTAAACTACAATCTATTAAACAGTTAGCATGGGATGAACAAATATAAAATATGGAACAATTCCCGTAGTGGCTTTTTCAAAAACAATTATTCAACTGGTTGTGAAAATAAACAAAACGTTTCGCAGACGTTTCATACAAACTTATAAAGACCTTTTAAGTTATTAATTATTATTTGCATAAAAACCAAATAAAAATTTTTGAGAACGAAAACATCGCAAATGAAACAATTGGCTCTTCACTTATCTGCTGTCTTAATATAAGAATACAATCGTATATTTCCGCTGTGTAGTTCGCTACACATGCACTAATGTATTCACTACTGTAAAGAGCACATTATTCTGCAAACATTCCCGAAACGTTTCAAGACAATATGCATTAGCTGGCTTAAGCTAATGTCAAAAATTGAACAAAAAGTCTACCAATACTTAAGCAAATCATAGAAGTCTTTTAGGTGGCTATAATGTACTTACACGAATATAGAAATTACTACTACGCACAGTTGCACATTTGTTTTATTCGTACTTTTGCAAAAAAAATAATTTATTTCTAAATAAATGAAATTTATTAACAAAAAGGTGTTTAATAATCATATTTTTTATACTTAATACTATCCTTATACACATTTATATATTTTTATTGGCTTTAAGAAAATTACGAGAGAAAAATTTCACATATTTCACTATTTTTGTAATTTAGGCCAAAAGTACTAAAAAATGTAGCTATGTGCATCATTGAATTTATAAACAATAAAAAATTAAATTATGTTCCAAATTGTGGGCTAAAAAAATGGAAAAGACATTAAAATTTTTAAACGCCCTTAATTATTAAACTCCAAGCTAGAGGCTAGTTCTTCAACGTTATCACGAGCACTACAAAATAAAGATTTACATTGTAAAAAGTAAAAAATATTCAATATAAATGCTTATACCGGCGAGTGAGAGAACTTTTTAAAAACATCATAGGCTGCAGTAGTGCCCATTCCTTAATATAGCCTATTCCACTGCCTGATGGCGCTTCCATCCTCTTCATTTCCTTGCAGAAACGTTCCCGATGTAACTTCCATCTGCGCTTGCACTCCGTGACTTTATATAATTAATGCCAGTATGAAAATGAAAAACACAAACAAAATTCTTCAAGGTATTACTTATCACTTTTATTGCATTTTTCTGATACTTCTTCACATGCTTGTTCCTTTGAATTGCCGTTATAATTAAACGCGATCCTTTTGTCATATAAGCAATTTACAAACGTTTTCTATTAAATTCAGATAAAATAATTTTTCGCTTTTGTCCTCCATTGGAAGTTGTTTACTAATGTATCTATAACCCTATGTAAAATCAGCTGTTTCCTTACGGAATGTGTACGATACTGTACTTTGCTTAAGCCAATGACATTTGACGAAACTTGACGAAAAATTTTGTTGAATACATTATAGTATACCACATATGATTATTAGGTATTTGCAAACTTGACTTAAGCCAGCATATGCATATTATTGTTGGGCCTTTAGTTTCGTTCTCGGTTATTTCTCTTTTGATTATGTAAGTTTAACTTATCATTACATTTTGTGCTCACGAGCAAAGTGAAAACAAAACTAAATAACACAATCCTCCTCATTATTTTTGCTTTGTTTATATTTTGCTCATAATAAAGAACAACACAAAGTGAAAGCAAACGTTTCATTTATTTTTGTACCCTAAATTGAATTAGAAATAACTCCTCGAATAATTCTTTAATTCAAACATTTTCTAAATTCAACTTTCTAATGTTCCACCTAGAAAACATATATCCTGCTTAAAGGGAAATATAATTATAGTCAACTCAGATTTTGCGAACTAATCGGTTAACATGTTTGCATTTCTGCTTTGATAAAGAGCACATTCACATACCAGTATGTGTGCATCTTGTTATATCAGGGCCCCGCAATGCTCATTAATAAAACTTTATTTTTGTACCCTTACGTTTTTTCTGAATTCCAAGAGGAGGCTACGCTGTGTAACTAAGTCTCATACTGCTATACAGATTTTAGCAACCATATACAAGTAAGTTTGCAGTGTAGAGCTTCTCTTTATTATAGATTTGTTTTAGTTTACCTTTTTATATATTGTCTTTATCAAGTTAAGAACCTTTCAAGATGTATACCAAAGTCTTGAACTTTCTATTATCGGGATATCATTTAATTATTTATCTGTATGTGAGGGTAATTCTCAGTCGTCTATATTACTGAGGAGGGAGTATCCTGTAGGTATTCTCACAAATTCTAACGACATTCTATTATTATGTATGGATTGATGTGAGTCTCTAGTATAATTCTTTCATTTTATTTCTGCAGTCAATGTTTTTGAAAAGAATATAGTTTTTTGTACATTTCAGCACATTTCAATCTGTCTTTGGGACCATATAGAGTATAACTATTTTTTAAATATCTTTGTTAAAATCGGTCAAGATGAAAAATTGTTTTGCTCCCTCCTAATAGTTTTTTCCCAAAAAAAACTTTGAATATTGAGATTTCTACAACAACATTTGTTAAATTCGCTAAAGTCAGTGAAAACATAGTTGACCATTTTTTCTCTTCTTTACCAGACAAATATTTGCTTCTATTCTAAGTTTCATTGAATTTTGTTTAACAGACTGACACACCAACGAATTTACTTACAATGAGATTTATTAGATGATCGGTAATTTTTTTGTCGATCGATATAATTTATATTTTCTTATAAGAAAAATTTTTTTTTTTTTTTAACTCTCAAAATTATTTATTGTATCTTCTATAAAAAAAACTAACAATAAGTTTTAAAATCTTAAATTCTAAAAAAAGTTACATTAGTCCCGACCATGTCAAAACTAACCTTTTGGGTAAAAAAAAAAAAAATTGACATTAAAAAAAAACAAAACAAATGTTTCTAAGATGTGTCATCTGTAGCATTAAGGATTAAAGCTGCGGTATCCCTCTTCTTTAATCGGCTATGTCCACTATAATCCAAGATATTGCGAGCAAGGGGATTAGGATGGTCTTCGAGCTTCATCAAGTATTTGCCTGCGTATTTGATGATTTCTGTAGTCACCAGCGGTATGTCTAAGTCACAATGTATGTTTGAATTTCTGATGTACCATGGGGCGGAAGTTATCAACCGTAAAATTTTATTTTGCATACGTTGGATTCTATCCACGTTTGAAGCTGAGGCAGTGCCCCAAAGTTGGATTCCATAAGACCATATTGGTTTCAGAATACTCTTGTAAATTAGAAGTTTGCAATCTAGGCCAAGTCTCGAGTTCCTGCCAATGAGCCAGTGTAATTGTGTTAGCTTAAGTTTCATTTGTGTTAGCTTTGAGTCAATATGATGTTTCCATGTAAGGCGACGATCAAGATATATACCAAGATATCTCACATAATTATGGTGAGGAACAATGTGATTATTGATTCGAACGGGTGAACAATTATCTCTTCGCAGGGTGAAAGTCACATGAATGCACTTTTGAACGTTCACTTTAATTCTCCATAATTTTAACCACAACTCCAACTGAGTTATATGTTGCTGAAGATTTATTGAGGCTTGATAGGAGTTTTCGTGCGAACTTAGACACGCTGTATCATCAGCAAACGTAGAAGTGTGGACAGTTTCACTTACAGGCATATCGCAGGTATATATCAAATATAAAACTGGTCCAAGAATGCTACCTTGTGGTACACCTGAGGAAATTGGTTTGGATACACTTACGAAGTCTCCTTCAACAACAGCAAATTTTCGTCCAATTATGTAGCTTTTCAGTAGGTTGCTCATGTTACAAGGCAAGTGAGCGGTCAGTTTTAGAAATAGACCTTCATGCCAAACTTTGTCAAAAGCCTGTGAAACATCAATAAAAATAGCTGAACACTACTTCTTCGCTTCAAAAGTCCTTCTTATCACCTGAACCAATCTATGGGTTTGCTCAATTGTGCTATGTCTACTTCTAAAACCAAATTGATGGTTTGGGATACACCCACTATCCCTTAGCATTGGAGACAATTTATCCATAAGCAACTTTTCGAAAACCTTTGAAATAGTTGGTAATAGACTTATGGGCCTATATGACTCGGTTTTGGTTAGGTCTTTACCCGGTTTTGGAATCATTTTAACTTTAGAAATCTTCCAGTGGTCAGGATAGTATTCAAGCCGTAAAATGGCATTACAAATGATTAGCATGATTCTGACTGCAATATTGGGGAGCTCGTTCAACATTTTGTTACTTATGCCGTCCATACCAGGAGCTTTTTTCGGATTTACTTCAGAAATTAGCTTTTGTACCTCACGCAACTTAAGCTTTAAGGGTCGAGGGGGTAATCCAACTACGCTTGGCAAACTAACATCATCAGTACATATGTGTGGGGTGAATACATCTTTCAAGTAATCGGCAAATAAGTCACCTTTTTCAGCGTCCCTTCTTGCCCAATCTCTACTGATATTACGTAGGGGTGGCTTGTACTCAACGGGCCTTTTAAGGTTTTTTGTAGCACGCCATAAAGAATAGTTGGAGTTTGGTGTAGCATCGAGGCCCTCCAGATATTTCTCGAAAGATGCAGTTTTTTCATATGCTAGTAAGTCTCTAAGCCGCTTTGTGCATTCTCTAAGTCTCTGCCTCTGCAGGGGCGATCTGTGTTGTTGCCAATCTCTTCTAGCTCTTCGTTTTTCCGCTACGAGACGTTCAATGTCTGCAGAATAGATGTGACCTAAAGTAGTCTGCGGATGTTTAGTTGTTGCAAGCTGTGCTGCTTGTTTAATATTTTCACTAAAAGTTGCAAGGCTACACTCCACATCCTCCTTTGTTTCTAGCAAAATATTCTCCGAGCAATGGGTGCTGAGATATTTTTTAAAACTCAACCAGTTGATGCGACTGATCATATTTGTATCAGGAAAAAACAAATGTCTTCTAAGCGGGCTGCAAATAGTTACAATGGTTGGAGAATGATCCGATGATAAATCCATGGAAGATTCTACAGTGACTAAATTTCTTGAAATATTTTTTGTGACAGCAAAATCTATTACATCCGGAATTTTTTGTCTGTCGGTAGGCCAGTATGTAGGCTGACCACTCGAAGCAACATCTAAATCATTACTGCTAATAGCGTTGTACAATGCTCGGCCCCTAGGTGTAATTAAGCGCGAACCCCAGTAATTGTGTTTCGCATTATAATCGCCAGCTGCCAGAAAACATGGTCCAAGACCTTTAAAAAATTTTTTATACTGCTCTTCGGTTATTAAAAACCTGGGAGGAGAGTAGACTGATGATATTACTATATCATTTAAAAGATTTTCAACACAAATAGTTATGGCTTGCAAATAGTCTTCTTGCTTGCTGTCTAAAAAATGGTGTTTCAGTCTAGACTTTATTAAAATTGCTGAGCCGCCGCATGCTCTACCTCTCGGATCCTTTGTATCATAAAATGTGAATCCATTAATTTTAAAAATTAAAATTTAAAATTATAAGAAAATAGCAAAATAAAATAACTTCAAAAAGGCAACCAAATAACGTCGAATATCAAAATCCAAATTTATAAATTTTGTCACAACTTTTTGAAAGGCACAACAGTAGCAAGGGCAAGATTTTTAATTGTTCATTACGAAAAACAAACAACTCTATATTTGCAAAATGGCCACTCCGCCATAGATTTCCTTAGCTGTGACGAACAGAATTAATTATATTTGCAACATAATGTGAGTATGAAATGACAAAATATATAAGAAAAGAATTGCCCTGCATTAATATTCTACACAATTACAACGAGCGTTATGTGACAGATACTGTGTGTCCAACAAATGCAAAATAACTTTCCTAAAGCATACATGACATTATGCTACGAGTTCATTAAGAATCTAGTTGCATATAATGGGCACAACTATATTTTATTTCAATCGCGTTACATGATGCTTGTCAAGGTTACAGAAATGGACTTTATTATGCGACATTCACAATTTTACATGGTGTATATTTGTGTGATGAGAGTATACAGTTACTAAATGTTTTAGAGGCTAGTCACAGCTTGTAGTGAAAATAAATTAATGATTGCAGTGTTTGAAATAACACAGTCTTCTAACTGAAATTAATATTTTTACAATGTTTTCATCTTCTCAATAAAATTGCATTGTGTTCTAATAATGTTCTGTGAACAAATTTGAGATTCGGAAGTAAAATGTCTTATAGAACACACTTTTTTGATAACTTCAATTTTATTAATACCAATGTAAAGTAGAAATTTGGGAAATAATAAGTAAATACGATGTCAGAAAAATACCCACCTCTAGCATGTCCGCCGACGTCAGCCTTATCAACAAAATTTTGAAGCGCAGTTTACAACAAAACTTCTTTTCTCTCATTTTTCAAACCGTCAGTTTTTTGCTCTTTCAACTAGCTCCTTTTAACACGTTAAATGCAAAAACAGGTCAGTCGGTTTTAATCCTTGCACGAGTTAAAGCTTATAAGCTTGAAGATCAACATTATTATGTAAATTATCAGGCAAAGTGCCTCTTTAATGCTCAGTTGTGGACAACTTCGACGGCTGATGTTCCTAGCCCATTTTCAATACTTCGCTGTATAGGCTTCTTTCAGAATATTGTTTTGGTCTATTGTTAACAACAATACTCTATACCTCGTATTTAGCAATTAAATTACGCACAGCGGTCTTAGAAGAAGCCTGATTATAAGAAACTCTGCTTGAATTTTGCAAAGTAATACAATGAAGTTTTCAACATTTTGATAGTAAATTTTTATAAAATAAATTCTTTGCTAAAGAGTTCCATCTTTAAGATTTCCAAATTTTTTACTAAATAAATGTTGAAAAATTAGGACTCAGTTCTTAACATTTGCTAATTTCACAGACAATTTACTTGCTAACCTTAAAATTGCCCCGCCGGTAGATAATTAAACTTTTTAATTTTTTAAGTGCGTTTTAAACGCGAATGGCAATTATTTTTGTCATCTGTTAAAAACAATAATATTTAGGAAAATAAATGAACTCCAGTTGACTTTTAAAAATAAGAAACAGCATTATTTTCTAGAACTATAATTGCGGCTGAGTTATTTGACCAGAGTAGTCGTTATTTTCTAAGATTTGCTTCTTAAAAAGGTAACTGAAAAAAGTTTGTTTTTATTTTTTATTTTTCAATTGTCATCCCCCCGGGGGCACATTATAGTCTTTTTGGAACCTACTATTCCATTTAGATTTGTGTCTTGCGGGGTAAAAGGGAGCCCAGGCCCCTCAAAGGCTAGTAGGAGTCACCTGGACAATCCACATATTTCCACGGGAAATCAGTTGCCCCAGAGTACAATATTTGCTCTCTTTAGACAAAAAATGTGCTCTGACTGGTTATTGAGGTTGGCCCCTATATGGGAGTATCGTGGTGGTTATGGTTTCGGACCCTCGTGAGAGTTTGTGGGTCGGACCATTCAAATTAACACAATGAATGGTTCAGGTCCAGTGAGTATGAATGCTGGCGTGTTCTTGATAAATAAGAGCTTCATGCGTTCTGGACCAGGAGTTGGAAAGTCTCCAACTCCTCAGCAAGGAGTGAGGGCACGGCCTACTCCGGACTTTCTAAATTGCTACTAGAAGTGACTGGAGGATATACGTATCTGAAGGCCTTCTAGGGCGTAGTTGGTGTCCAATCAACTAAGTGGTTTAACTACCATCTGATTATGACCTCGCGGTCGGTGCAGATGTAAAACAAATCACACATTTTCAATTGTCATTAAAACGTAAATAAAAATATATAATATATTTACTTGTAATTTTCTTATATAATGAAGTAAGACAACTTTTTAAAAAATTTCGCGGACAACATAAAAAAAACTAAAGAAATACAGACAAAAAGATTCATTTCTCATTTTAATATCTCAAAGGTAAAGAAATGCACTTGCATGCCACACTGTGATGAGCCTAAATGTACGTTGGTTTGGCCCAAGAAACTTGTCAAATTGTATTTGAACAAAAGCAAGGTATATTGTGGCTTTTATTTTGAATGTCATTGTGTATTTTACTGTGTATGCATGCATGTTCATACTCGTACATACATAATGACCTAAAAATTGAAAAACACTGTAATGCAGCTGTTACAATTTTCTTGTTATACTTATTTTTATTTGTTTTAGTATATTTTCACTTTCTAATATGAAAACAACCACCTCCACAACATTTGCCTTGTTCTTTGCAACCCACAAGTTAGACGTAGTAGAAATGAATGGTAACAAAAGAATTTCTTTATACAATTTAAAATACAGAAAAAATTAATGACAAAAATTGTTACAAACAACATACACTCACACACAAGTACTTATAAATTACAGATACGTGAGTGTGTTTCTTAATTACAAATGATATTAAAGTAATAGTATTCTATATGATTATTGAAAATCATATAACATTTGTTTTCGCTTAACACTCAGACTCACTGCATACAACCGGTGATTCCGACAAATGTTTATTTTTGTAAAGATGTGAAAAACTCAATTAGTGTTCAATCCCAAATGTCCCATTTTATGAGATGTATAAAAATATCTAAATTGAGGTGTGTGCTTGCGTTTTAACTAACTTTAGCTCTACTAACTATCATAGGTGGGTGCATGTGCTATGAAGCATTTACAAAATTGGAGGGATTTATTCCCGAATTAATTACTAGGCAACTAGTAATTAAAAACTGTTTATTTTTTTAGAATTGTAAGTATGCATGTGTGCATTTATGAATATGTTTACTTTTGCATCATTTTTATAATGCAGAATATGTTGGCACACTATCAGCTAGCCAGCCGTCGCTTAGACAAAACCGAACTTACATCACTTTCTCCTTAATCCTTTTAATCGCTGGGATGGCCAATGGGCATGCAATGCCTTGTGCCAGAACAAGGAAATCAAGCTATGGGCAGAAGGAAATAGGAAATAGTGTTTGTGGACATTCGATTTGAACTTTCCTACATTGAAAGTGACAAGTGAAATACCTCTGGAGTGAGTTTATTCCACATACGGACTGTTCTGTTAAAAATTGAATTTTCGCTGTAATGCGTAATGCGATTCACTGCCTAATGAACCACAAATGGATGTGCTCTCAACGAAAATCGAGTTAAATGCAAAAACGTGCGAGTAATGGAAACAAGTTTCCGAATTTCGTTAGAGCAGTTACCATTGTAGTAACGATTAGACAGTGAAATACAGCCCACATTGCGTCGATGCTCCAGAGATTCAATAGAATTAGATACCCTACTGTCCCCAATGATCCTTTTGGCCCCCTCCTGTACACGGTCGAGCAACTCCAAAACAGACTTTGGGGCGCCAACCCATACATGAGAGTTGTATTCCACCTTTGGATGGATACAGGTGGTATAAATAGTACAAAGATCGGATGGAGTGAAGTATGTCTTACACCGTTTTAGAAAACAGAGACACTTGGAAGCGTTTTTAGCAACATGAAAAATCGAACATCACACTGAATTTTTATGCCAACAAGCTTCCGATTCTTTAGTACTTATATCACCCATAATAACAGATGCAACACCATTTGCGTGCACAGATTTATGCGTGATTATTTATTTTGTGTCTTACAGGCATTACAATCTACTCTATTCACACGACCCCATTGTGATATCGTTGCGAGATCGTGATTGAGCGTATCGTTCACGTTTTGCTTTTTGGAACCCACCTCCAATTGGCTCGGTAAATGAATACGAACCACAAATGGTGCTGTCATCTGCGTAATAGGGTTCAAAGTTTGACACAGAAGGTCAGTTAGAAAAATAAGAAGTAGGATAGGAGAAAGAACGGGGCGTTGTGGTACCTCTGAATTAATCTTGAAAGCTTCTGATGAAATCCCATCTATAACAACTCGTTTAATGCGATTCCTGAGAAATCTCTATATAGAGCTGGATAAATTATAACCGACACTAAAAGCAACAAGTTTTGACTGGAGTGCATCATGTCACACTCTTCCAAAAGCCTTGGAGATATCTAGAGTCACCTGCTTACTCTCTCTTAAATGATGTATGAAGTCGCACCATTGTTCCGACAGGAAAGTCTTGACTACTAAGTTAAAATATCTTGAGGTCTTGAACATTTGTATTCAATTGTTACGTTGATTAACTGGAAAATTACTTTAAACAATTTTAAAACTGACAAACGGAGAACAGTGAGTTGAGCGGATAGCAAGAATTAACGTACAATTTCAGGTTTGCAAAAATTAAATATTCTAAAAAATGTTTATCCTTTTGTAATAAACGACGGAAAACAATGACGCCAAATCTTTGAATCAAAAAAATAATTGTGAACTTTAATAACATGAAGGAAGTGGTGTGTCTGTCCGTAAGAGGATAGGATGGCAGATATCACTGTTTGTTGTATATATTTAAAGTTACAGAAATTGGTAGAAGAAAAAGCGAAGTCGCTTTTATGATAAAACAGGAAGGAGCTTCAGTTAGGTACAAATGTAATTGGATAACAACAGTGAATGCCAGTTATAGCTGAGTAAGTTGGTGCAGTCGCACCATGTTGTGGCCTGAGATTGCGTAGGCTAAAGCATCACTTTTTCTGGACATTGTATTTTATTAGTCTTTTCAAGGTAACACCATACTTTAGGTTGGGTTTAGGGTTCTGCTTATAGTAGCGAGTGACTAGTAAATGGTTTTCAACAATAAATTTGTTTTCTAAAAAGAAATAAAATAAAATTAAAAATTTAGATTAAGATAATTCAAATTTTTATTGTATTACAAGAGAAAAGTACGACCACGCTGACAGATGTCAAAATTTTTAATCACTCACGGACTTTGAAGTTTAAGGCTGATATCGCTTCGATTAGAATTATCCAGTGGTGTTAAACTACACGATCTGGCTGACCACTTAACTGCTGATTGTCGTGAAATTATACGACCGCATTTCCAGCCTCATCTTTGAAAAACAACGGCCTCCGAACCACCCATTTAGCGTACCATACATGCAAACGCTTCTTAATATAATTTTCAGAAGCCCTGACATGTGAAAACGGGCTTCGTTTGAAAAAATTATTTTTTCCGAAAAACCAGCCGGTTGTTCCTGAATGAATTGAGCGAATCTACGGCAATGTGAACGGTCGTTTGGCTTCAATTCCTGCACCAGTTGGAGGTTGTAAGTCTTCAAAATGAAATCCTCATGCAAAATTCGCCATGTGGTGGTTTTGAACAATTCCAATTTTTGAAAACGTCGAGGAATTGACAAATTTAGATTTACTTCAACGCTGTGGTTCACGGCTGGGATGTTTTCTATTGAACGATCCGGTCGAACGCGAGTTGGTATTCGCATATTTTGCATCTAGCCAGTCGACTCAATTATAAAGAAAAAATTTTGAATAGCGGTCTCAGAAAAACGATTATGTTTTCCAAAATTATCATGAATTTTACAAAATGTAACTTTAACAGAACCACCACAATTGCCAATGCATCCACTACGAATACGTCAAAAAGCCATATGTCAAATCGAATATGCTGTTGGTAATGCCACAATTAAAAAACAAACGTTTTGTTGAAAAACTCGATATTTATCTACCAAAATCGAAGCTTTAAAGGAAGTGAACAATCATCACATATGATTAAAGTTTAGTAAAAATCTTAATCTCAATTTACTAAAAACATTAATAATTTAGCTAATATTTCAAATAAACTAAGGTGATAATCATTCACTAAAAATTAAAAAATTCCACAGGTTTTTAAGGCAGACTTCACACTAAAACTTGTGTTCATCTCTCTTAAAATAGGTCTCAAACAGCACACTCTTTTATTAACCAATTCGTCCAACTACTGGAAAAATGTAAAACTTTTTTTAAACAAAATATTTTTTTTGTGTACTTCCTTAACACAGAAATAAAATTCCAAACGAAATAAAACTCATATCCAAGGAAGACAGGAATGACACATATTATCTAAATGAAATTGGTAGTTATCGCCAAAAAACAAAACTCACAAAACACTTCTTTGACCAAAAATTCTATTTCGTTCACTTAAAAGCTGTTTTTCAAACCAATTATTTCAAAGATAATCATCATGTCAAATTTCAATTTCCAACTGGGCAACCCATTTTCACTTTATTTTTAATTGAATTTCTGCCTTCACGTCTCACTTGAAAGGAAGAAGGAACCAACGCATTATTTGAAATATTTTTATGGTGGTTTTTATTAAAAATTTTTATTGTTCATGTGATAAAATATAAAAAAGTGTGTATAACTTATTTCAACACCTTATAAATATGTCTGAATCAGATTTTATACGGTTGTATTTTCCTATTTTAATCTCTTTAAACAGGCCTGAAAAGTGAACATTTCTTCTCCACCTTCTAATGGTGTCTCGCCAGCTCTTCGCTGCATAAAAAGCCGGTCTATTTTGGAAGTGTGAATGTGTGTTTTGTAAATTGTCATAAATTATATTCTTAACTAACAAAAAAAGCAAAATACTGAAGGGGAAAAACAACAAAGTTATGAATTTATTTAACCAAAATCCTACCTAAAGGCAATGAAATTTACTCATCGTTTAAATAAGGGGATGAGAAGAAGAACTAACATTAATAGACGCAGCTTCTGATTTTGGTGATACGTGTACAACAAATTCCATTTGCTGCCTTGTGAGAGGGCAAAAGCTTTTGCTGCTCTTTCTATTTGAATTTTGTAAATCTTCATTGTCACAACATCCTCCATAAAACTACGTTATTTACAATATTTTAAAATAATTTTCCTTTTTTTTACGTAAGTATTTACAAAATAAGTATCCATCCAGTTAAAGCAGCAACCCCATTGGAAGAAGGCATTTTTCTTTTCCTGCTGTTATTTTTTTTTAATATTTAAATTTTCTAGCAAATCCTTTTATCAAAATAAACACCATGTCTGGTATATTCAACGGTCAAAATCGGTTATGCAACCTGTGTGGATGGTGATTTTTTATTATTGTTGTCTACTGTTACACACAACAGCCAGTCGGTAACCAGAAATTAATTTACAATTTAATTTTTGCTGATTGTGCTTGTTCGTGTTTGTGTATTTAGTACATCAAATTGTGGTTTGAATATCAAATTTATTTTCAAAAAAATTCAATTTAAATGTTAATTGATGATTATTAGGCAACGCTGATGGGAGTTAAAAAAACTCTAGCAATAATAAAAAGCTATTTTTCACATCGTACACCGTCAATTAAATGCAAATTATGTTAAACTTAAACGACATCAATTTTAAGTTGAAAAATATTGTGTTATAGCCAAGCTGAAGCTCTTTGATGAGCTCTTTCTGAATTAGTTGAATTAAAATTAGAAATTATATAAGAATTATTAAATGAATTAGGAGCAGTTCACCTTGTCAAGAATTTCATGATGAATTTTCATCTTTAATTAAGACTAATAGTCAACACAAGAACATTAGTTACAACAATTTAACAACAGTGTATGGCAAAAATTGTTATTAGACCAATATGTTAAACCCCACATCGCTTTTTGAATTGTAAGTTGCAGCTCTCGTTAAACCTTGGTAGACTTGGTTTAATTTAATATGGTTTTAAAAGAAAATTATCATTAACAGAGTACAGCAGGATCCTTTTAAATGTTCGAAAAACAGGAATCAAAATTATCCTTTTAATATTTCGTAAAAGGTTTCGTATGGAGATATATTTATTATTTAAATTCAGCAGCTTATTTGCTGATTAAAAATTCATATTTTGAAAAGAAATTTCTTAGCTTCGCCTCGATCAATTAAAGCTTAAATTCCTTAAGAATATGTTTTGTACATTATGTTTGCAATACATAATCGTCATGTTTTGACTTTTATTGTCGAAACTAAAGATTTCAAGTGGAATTCTAAAATATGCCAGAATGATGGTTGTTTATCCCGAATTATTAAAGAAATAATAAATGGTCCGCTAAATAACTTTTTTTTGTTTTTAATGCTAAAAACAAATTGTTTTAAATGCTATAAACGAAACTACTGAATATTTTCTCAAATTTCTTTTTTTGTTGAAAGTACAATCCTTGCGGTTAAAAATGGAAAATAATTTCACTTAATTGGCTGCCTCGGCTAGCCATGTAGTAGCCTACACGATCGGTCCAATTTTTAAGTACATTATCGATTGTGTGCAGCTGTATTTCATCAATGGCTTCACGAATATTGTCATTTAAAGCGTCAATTGTCCCTGGCTTGTCGACGTAACACTTGTCTTTGACGGCACTTCACAAATAATTGTCCAACGGTGTCAAATTCCAGCTCCGAGGTGGCCAAACGACATCAGCTCTGCGGCTGACAACGCGTTCTTCAAAAATAGGGTGCAAAACATCAAGTGTAGCTCTAGCTGTGTGGCACGTAGCGCCGTCCTGTTGTAACCAAATGTTGCCAATATCCACTTCTTAAATTTTTGTGAACAAAAATTCGTTCAACACGGCCCGATAACAATCGCCATTGACTGTAACGGACACACCGTGCTCATTTTCGAAGAAAAATGGCCCAATTTTGCGTCTGGACCAAAATCCACACGAACAGTGACTTTTTTTGGGTGCTGTTAAGTAATGATTACTAATCGTAATAATTAGTAATAAGATTATTTTTTTTTAAGGTTGAAGTAATGATTACATTACGATTATTTTCAGATTCGCGCGATTATTAATTGATTACATTACAGATTATCCAAAAATAATCAAGATTAATAAAAATTACGAGAAAGCAATCAAAAATAATAAAAAGCAATCAAAAAATAATTCGACTACTTTCAAGAACTATTTTCGATTATTTTTGATTATTTATTTTTTATTTGAAAATTATGGCAAAACTGTCGCAAATGCATGTGTTTACCATTCTTTAATTATTTGTTTTTTTCCTCTTTTTTTGTTTTTATTATTGTTGTTCATCGATTTGATAATTAATAACCTGTTTGCATTCTTCATAATTCTGCATTCTGCTTGCGGTATTTATTGTTTTTATTATTAACATTTTCTTTTGTTTGTTACACATTCCACTTGTAGAAGAGGACATATGTTTGTCATTCCGTTTGTAAACAAGTTTGAAATTATTACTTGAATTGTTTTTTCTTTAATTGTGCTCTATTTGTGTAAATATATATTTTATACTATAAAGTATATTCCTTTTACGTATATTTTTTTGGTGCGTATTAAACATAATTTTTGTAAACTCTTAATAATAAATTTAATTCTTAGGTCAAAATGTCTAAATATGTTTCCGAAACCGATTTTTCCGCAGACGATAGTATTGACGATCCGGACTTTAATCCTAATACTAGTAAACGAAAAAACTTGTGCCCCTGTAGGCTAGGAGGTAGTGTACTAGCTTGTAAATATGGGGGTTGTGGGTTCGATTCCCAACGAAGACCTTGGTTTTTTCACTACAAAAGATAAAAATTGACTGTCGGTGGAGCTGCTCAGCGATGAAGGCATAGTCACTGGTCGCTGTTGCTGTCTTTATACGGCAGTTAATTTCCGACTATCCTTCTGCTTTCACCACCTGTTTCATCTCTTCTCTATCCCTTTCCTAAAGAAAGTAGCACGGTACTTGACTAAATAGGCATTGTTCCCTGAAGTGCTACTTCTCTTTAAAAAAAAAAAAAAAAAAAAAAAAAAAAAAAAAAAAAAAAAAAAAAAAACTTGTTAAGTAAGGAATCAGGACCGGCCCTAAAAGAAGTCTGTGTGAACTCACTAAAATTAATTTTCAAAGAAGAATTTTACACAGAAGTAGAAAAAGTAAGTTTTAAAGTTTTTTAAATCAATGTATTTATAATTTTTATTGTTAGATTTCGGATAAGACAACTTGTGCAAAGTGTGTTGCATGTCATCGAGTGATCAGAGGAAGCGGTGAAGTGACTTCAAATTTCATCAAACACTTGCGAGTCAAGCACAGTGAACTTTTTAAAATATACAAAAATTATAAAGCGGGTAGCCCTTTTGGCCGTAACACACGATCTAAGCTCGATGGTCAACTGTTACATGCAATAATTGATTGTTCATTGTCTCTTTCTATTCTGGAAAAGAAATCCTTTATAGATCTTTTTCAAACAACAGGTATGAAGGTGATGTGTAGGCAAACAGTGGCTAAGAAATTGGAAACAAAATATACCATAATGATAAAAAATGTAAAAGGAAACATGGTTGGTTTGTTCTAAATATTTTTGTACCACAGCAGATGTTTGGTCTGGAAATCACAAAAGCTTCCTTGGATATACATGTCATTGGCTTACAGACAATTTCGAACGCAAATCGGCAGCTTTGGCATGTCGAATTATTTGTGGAGCACACACCGCAGAAAATATTGCAGAGATGATTACTGAAATCAACACTGCCTTTGGTTTGAACAGCTCAAACATTGTTTTGACCATTACGGGCAACGGTTCAAATTTTGTAAAAGCATTTAGAGATTACGGTATGGGAAATTAATTTTTCGAAGATGAACTTAATGATGAAATGCCAGTCTTTGAAAATGAAAGATGGCAAGTCGCAGAACAAAACGTATTCTTTTGCATTAAAAAAATAATTGGTCGAAAAAAGTCGAAATTAAAAAAAAATCTTCAAAATTGAATAGAAACGTAAAATTGAATCGTATAGTACATTCCAACTCGAATAATAAAATTGTAATACGTTTTGTACTTGTGAAAATGAGTTCAATGTTAATTTTTTCAGACACTCGATAAATGCTTCAACTTCTGGAAGCAGTGCAAGTGGCCAAAGTCTTCGCAAATAATTGAAGAACACCTGGGATCATCGCTGCTTTTGCCCGTAGTTACGCGTTGGAACTCATTGCATGACGCAGTTCAAAAACTACTTTGCTTTAAGGAAAAGTTAAATAATCTGTACGATAAGCTGACTTTACCACATTTTTCTGCAATAGACATACAGTACCTCGAAATGTACAAGGAGAAAGCAACATTAATTATGGTATTTTCATATTTTGCTTCTTTAAAATAAAAATTTATATAAATATTATTACAGGATTTTTAATATCAACTCTTATGACAGTAAACAATAGGCTGCAGAAACTAAACAGATCCCAGGCGCTGCAACAATTTTCATCTGTTATTATAAAAATGGAACAGAAGTTAAGAGAAAGGTTCCAACCATATTTCATGTTGAAGCCTGAAGCAAATATTGCAATTGCAGCAACAGTACTAACTCAAAGCATCAAAATGAAATGGCGCAAGGTGTTGCAGAGATTAAGTCCAGAATTGCCGGAATTAACTGTCGAGAATATAACCAGCAGAGTTTTAGAAACACTTTACAGTTTTTACGTTAAAAATTGTAAAACATTTAATTTTGAAACGAAAATTAATAATGTATCGACTATGCCCGATTTTTTTGATTTCACTGAATATGGTAAACTTATGCGTACATTTATTTTGTTTTTTACATTAGAGATTTGACTGAAATTTGATTTGATGAAATTGAAGTAAGCCCTTCTCCACAAGTGTCACAAGAACAGATTAAAGTTGGCCAACGATCCGCAATAAAATATTAGTTCCTCAGCTATTTAAATGATAATTCAAGTACTGACGAGATTTGGCAAAAATATGATTTACTAAGGGATGCATTTATTTTTTTAAAACGCCCTTAACGTCATAAGCTCCAGTCGAACGACTGTTTTCTTTTGCCGGGATCGTTAATAGTCCAAGGCGGCAATCATTGTCTGATTTTTCTTTTGAAAAATTAGTTGTAATGAAGGCCAATTGTAAATTAAAAATTTTTTTTTTTGAAAATTGAATGTATTCTGAATGTATTTGTGTCGTGTTATAATTTTTTTCACGTATTTTTCCTTTTTTTTTGTTGATTTAGGAAGTAGTAAAATTGTCATTGATTGTTTTGTTATTGAAGTGAATATATCTACATTTTGTAAGCAAAAACTGTCTAATTATTTTTTTACTTCTTCAGAATTTTTTTATATTGTAAATGCAAATTTTTCAAAATAAAATGTATATATAACATGATCTAAGTTCAAAATTTTTAAAAAATAATCAAAAATAGTCCATGAAAGTAATCAATTATTTTCTGATTACTTTTGATTATTTTTGATTATTTTCTCGCAATCCTAAATAATCTTGATTGCTTTTGGATTATTTGTAATCATAATTAATTAACAATCAGGAATTGTTTAAAAGAAAATTATGTAATCAATACCATTCCCTTTAAAATGTAATCTAATTTATTTCTAATCGCAATCCAAATTTAACAGCTCTGGTTTTCATACTCGCCAAGATTAAAATGAGCTTCATCTGAAAATATGATTTTTTTTTTGCAAAATCTGAAAATGCATTAGATGGGTTACTTGGCTTCAACTCCTGAAACAATTGGACTTTGTATGGCATCATATCAAGGTCTTTATGCAAAATTCGTCTCAATGATGTCTCTGAAATGTTCAATTGTTGAGTGAATTGATGTTGATGGGGCTTCGCGCACACTTTCTGCCACAGCAGCAATTTTCTCGGATGTACGCACTCTTTGTTTTATCGATGAAGATGCCAGTTTCTTTCACTTTTTTTACAAGATAACGAACATACGGAGCTGCCAGTGCTTCTGTTCTTCCAAAATCCGTACGCAATTTTCGCACACATTCTGCAATATTGTCATGATTTTCGAAGTAATGTCGCAATATATCCCAGCGTTGTTCAAGCGTATACACAACCATATTCGTTCAGCGGAAGGATAAAACTAATTATCTGTCAAATCAAACATGAGCTAAGTGTTACCATTCACGAAAATAAAAGAAAACGTTAGATGATGGACTCTTTAAAATAATAAATAAAAATAATAACACAACGCATGGAAATTAAAGACAACGGATTATATCTTACAACTTGGAGTTGAAATAGCGAATGATTTGAAAGAAACTGACTTAATAGCGAAAACTTAAATTGTAAGCGAATACTTGATATCTTAATACTAAATCAATCATTCAAATTTTTATGGAGTTTTAAAGTCACCAAACTAAAACCCTACGAGCAATGAGAACAGTGTCCTGCAATAACAACAATTCAAGCATTCACAACGAAAAGAACGTGCCGTTGGATAAATTATCAATTTCGGAAAGCAAGTGGTAATAAATCTTGAAATTCTAACCCATTAATTTGATTTATGTAACAGGAGATAACTTTAGAAGAAGACTCAGGTTTAATAAGGCATATTTCGCTGCCTTTGCGGTATAAGTACGAACGCAGCTATTGTTCGCCAAAATTTACCACCGAGTTCAAAACATTTCAATAGGCTTATAATTTCCAGAATTTTTGACTTGAAGTTTGCTAGGAAAAATAATATACAAAAATATTGTTCTCACATTCGACACTGTCTCACCCACCCTTTAGAAAATATGTGGTATCGAGAACTAGCAGACGCACAACAATAGCAAGCTGAGTGTGAAATTAAATAAGAATATTTACATAACTCCAGAGAACAATAGTAATCAAACCTAGCAGCAATCAACACTACCTGCCAAACCTAAGTTAGCGGGCTAAGCGCAAAATAACTGACAAAAATTCTCAAACATTAATTGAGCGGCGCGCCGCGGCGTCACCTTAGCAAGTGGAAAATCCAATATTGACAGCGTGTAAGGTAATTTTGCTTGTTATTTTTTATGGCCTTTAATAAACTGTCATTGTCAAATGGAGGTAAATTATTTTTATTATAAAAATTTTATTTTTCACTGAGTTTTGTTTAACTAATTATTTATTTTACTTTTAGAATTTAAATGATCATTTGATTTAGCTGGTATGTATACATCCATGCATTTATAATAAAATGGATGAAAAAAGGAAAATAAGGATTTTAAACATAAAGAACAGATTTAGGAAAATATAGGGAAGCAAGTAAATTTGTTAGATAAATTAAATAAAACTTTTTCTAAATAAAAGATCAAAGTAATTATATTGTTCTAAAAATTATTATTAAAAAAGTAAAACAATGCAAGTCAAGTGGAAGTATTTGAGACTGGTATAAAAGCGAAAAAAAGCCAATAATCTTCCCTCTGGTTCCGCACAAAAAATTGATGTTCGTTGGAAATATTTTACTAGACTCGACTTTTTATCGGAGTCTATGCAATCTGCAGGATAAGATTTGTGATGAAATTAAAGTGTTTATGCATTCATAAAATAAAATATTTTCTTGTACTTAAAACAAAAAGTACGAGATAAGAATATCGAATAACTCAATAATCACAGCGAATCAACTCTAATGAAATTTGCTATAAAAAAGCGAAAAAACGATCACCTTTTCTTGGATGTCTTGATGGCAATAAAAAAGAAATATGAGCAGCCTCAGACCAATGCCGTAGTGAGCTAAACAAAAACAAACTTAAACTGATTTTAGGTATTCGCACAGTTCGTTTCTTAAATTAAGACCTGACTGTGAAGATGTGTTTGCTGTATGCAAATCATTCCTAGTCACGCTGTTTATATTTAAATTTTCAGTTTCGTTTGGATCTGTGGAAATTATTTCGTTCAGCCAAAGAAAATTATGGAGGACTACCGCAATTGTTGATATAAAAGTGTAAATTGTAAACTTTCACATTGTTACGGATTCGTTTTGCTTAAGTTTTAAACAAAAATAATTAAGTAATAAAGTCAACTGCGTAATTTTCTGAGAAAACTTATGTACACAAGACAACAACAACAACTATCTTAAATTAAATTAAAAACTTTTATAAAAGGTATAAATGTAACAATATAAATACCCTTTTTGCATTTTTCGGCGCAAAAGATATACATGTTCTTAAAACTCTCCAATGAGAAGATAAATATTTAATAAATATTTAAAAAAAAAAATTTTAAATTAAAATTTCTCTTTACGATAAGCATTATTTTACCAGAAGAAATTTAAATGCCTAACCTAGCGTGTCTTATTTTTTTTTATTAAATTCCTCTTTTATCAGGTCGATCATTAACGAATAAGGCTTAATTAGATTTTCTTTTCAGGGGAATGTTGCACCAGCAATGAAAAAATGTGGAAATGCAATATTCGTTCGAGGCCAATTTTTCGCTGGAGGCATATGAAAGTAATATGTGTTATAGATTTTAGCATATATTTTATGATATTTTTTTTTTAATTAAGATACTTTGATACTGATTTCGGCGGGCAAGTTATTCTTATATGATTGCCATTTACTGCTCCTAAGCAGTGTTGCAGTCGAGTGACAGTTAAAAATTCTGCGGAAATCGTATTCGATTCTTCAATAGTAGCTTACGGAATTACATAAATTTTTCCAAGTGCACCCCACAAGATATCACATGTGTTCAAAGTAATGAACCTTGCAATTTTCAGGCCTGTTCTGAAATTTATTGAAATAATATAGAGAGATCATTCATAAACCAAAAAGCTAAAATTATTCGTCTGAATTTACGTATTCACTTTAAGATAATATATAGACGCTGTTCAGGTTTAATAGGCTTCCTGCGGGGATATTTTCTAAGCTACGGCTTAGGGGAATTGAGTAATATTTTAAATTGAACATGATTCAGCCAGGTAGATTTCATAAATAAATCCAGGTATTTTACTATTAAACTGTTTACTATCGTAAAATAAAACCCGAATTAGTCAAGACTTTTAAATATTTTTATTATTACATTCCCGCCGCCCACTTTTCATATCTTTCATATCGTCTAATTATATCGTTTTTTAATTAATTTATTTCTTTACTTCATATGTGCAGCTAACATTTTAGAACAGTGGTTACTGTTTATAACGGAATATTGTGCTCTAATTTGGGTTTGTCATTGCGCTAGGTCGTTATTATAAATATGTCATTAAAGGCCCCACTATAATATGTATAAGCTGGCTTGAGCTAATGTCAAAAATTGAACGAAAAGTCTGTCAAATGCTAAAGCGAATCATTGTAGGCTTTTACGTGGCTATATTGTACTTACATGAATATAGAAATTATTATAGAGATGATAATATGTTTTATTCGTACTTTTGCAAAAAAATAATTTTTTTCTAAATAAATGAAATTTATTAACAAAAAGGCCTTTAATAATCATATTTTGTATACTTAATACTATGTAGTCTATGTAGTTTTATTAATTCTACTTGAAAAATATACAACGTTTTTCATATTTAATTATTTTTTTTATTTTTAAATTCAATAATTGCTCTTCCATCTTTCTAAATTTCTATGCTCACACTTTCTTATTGCTTTTAGTTTAAACCCTTTTTTGTTATATTTTCTGTTTTAATCTCATAACGTAAATGGAAAGAATAAAATAATTTCACAAAAATTCATTTCTTTTATTATTAATTTGGTATTTACATATATATATATTCATTGACTTAAGATATCACATATTATTCTAGCTGATTGCTTACTTAAAGCTTATTATTAAAAATTAAATAAAAATTTTTCTTTATTGACTACGAATAAAATCTCATTTTGTTCCAAATTTATCTATCAACTTTAATTCTGGTGTTAAAAGTTTAACCAAGAATTGTCTGAATGACTATAAAAAAATAAATAAAATGATGCCTACGTTGGCTCTTAAAAAAATAATTTTGCACATTTTGCTTGTCAGATAACGCAAAGCTAAAATTTTTATTAGAAATATATAAATTTTAGCTTTGCGTTTTAGAAACAATATGAAATATTAGAAAACAAATTAAAAACAAAGCAGGATCACTACTACAAACTACGATCAGTTCTATAATTTCTGCGTAGTTTATAAAGCTCCTGTAACATGTTTGCTTGAAAATCGTCTTTTACTGCCACTCGCAAGTCCTTCATCACACTAACGGTTGTCTTCATGAAGCTCTCATCAGTAGAGTTTTCTTCGGTCGTTGATGCTAAGCTCCTCTCAATGCTTTCTATAGTCTCACCAAATTTTTGGTAAAGGCTATCGAACGTTATTTTTACCTTCTTTGGAGGGGTTGAAGTTGCCAAAAACTGTTTCTACTGAACATAGCTTGCTCCAAGATTGAGTCCATTTCTTTAACGTTATCACGAGTACTACAAAATAAACATTGACATTATAAAAAAGTAAAAAATACTTAATGTAAATGCTTATACCGGCGAGGCGCAAGAGAGTTTTTTAAAAACATTATAGGCTGCAGTAGTGCCCATTCCTAAATGTAGCCCATTTCACTGCCTGAAGGAGCTTCCATCCTCTTCATTTCCTTGCAGAAACGTTCGCGAAGTAATTTCCACTTGTGTTTGCATTCCATGACTTTATATAATTCATATGAAAATGAAAACCGCAAACAAAATTCTTCACGGTTTTACTTACCACTTTTACTGGATTTTTTTGCTACTTCATTCCATGATCGTTCTTTTAAATTGAGGTTATAATAAAACGCGTCTCTTTTGCCATATAAACACTTTTTTGTTTGCACGCTTTCTATTAAATTAAAATAAAATAGTTTTTCACTTGCGTCCTCCATTGCAATTTGTTAAATAATGTATCTATAAAACAATGCACATTGCAAAATCAGCTGTTTCCGTACTGAATGTGCGATCAGTTTGGTACTTTGCATAAGCAATTGACATTTGACGAAACCTGACGAAAAGTTTTGTAAAGTAAATTATAGTTCGCCAGATATGATTATTAGGTGTTTGCACAGTTATTTAAGTTGCCTTAAGTCTGCATATGCATATTAGAGTTGGGTCTTAAGTTTTGCATCAACAAGTCGAGCACAAGGGTTTAAATAGTGTACAGCTGAAGGAAACGAAGTTTAAGTAAATGGGTGGATCATTACATACGTTATTGTGATTTATTTTTTAATATACATAATTATGCTATTATACTTATTTGATATTTTTTGATAGTAGAGATATCAGAATATAATCAAATTGGAATAAATCCGTCTTTGTACAAAATAGTTCAATTATAATAATAAAAGCATTGAATTTAATGTGAGATTTTTGTATTTAAATTTTGTTTTTTATGTCAATCTTAATTTTACAAATACTTATTTTTTATCTTTATTGAATTTTGAAAATTGTCTTGTGTGTGTTTGGTTAATTTAAATTTATAATTATGGTTTATTTGTATTACATAAAACTCATTTCTTTTCTCTTAAATTTCTTAATTCTGTTATCTTTTTTTAATAATTAAAATTTTCATTAAAAGTTTAATATCGATATTGTAAATGACCAATTTTATTATTGATATAATCTCAGCACTAAAGAAGGAAGTTGAAAAAGTGTTACCGAAAAATTTGGATTGCATATAAAATGGACAAAAAGTTAATTCTTTTTGGAAAAAAGGTA
Organism: Trichopoda pennipes; assembly: GCA_030448955.1. Taxonomy (NCBI): domain Eukaryota; kingdom Metazoa; phylum Arthropoda; class Insecta; order Diptera; family Tachinidae; genus Trichopoda; species Trichopoda pennipes. The sequence goes on from JASKUP010000042.1 coordinate 11,195,159, forward strand.
ATCTCCTAGCATACATAATGGAAAATTCTACAAGCAAACCATCATCAGAACAGTCAGCTAAAGTTACAAATTATCCAATTCCAAACGACAAAAAGTGCCCTCATTGATACTTAACCTTACCTCACACATATTTCAGAAGAGTTAACAGCTTTTCAAAAGAAAGATATAGTTTTTAAAATTTGTGACTTAAAATTGACTACTTTCAATAAACTTAAATTCCGGTTAATGAATGCTCCAGTTTTGAATCTTTATAATCCCAGGGATAAAACTGAAGTAAACACGGATGCGATATGGAGGTATGGATATGGAGGCGCATTGCTTCTAAATGATTCTGAAGACCAATAACTACTTCCACTGTTCGAATAGTCGTAAAACAAAGGAGCTCGGTAGGAGTACCATTTTTATGGACTAAAAGTTCTTTCTATAATAGAAACCTTGAAAAAATGGACGGTGAACTAAATAAATAAGCGCAAAAATATAGTACGGGATTGCAATGCTTTTGCAAGAAAGACCGCTTAGGGTCTCCAGGTAGGCTATGTTCCTACAGAAGTTTCATTATTAGATAAAGCATAAATCAGGAACTAAAATGAGACACGTGGACGCGCTAAGCAGAGGAGGAGTTATTTTAAATAGCACTTTGATTGTAAGAAGGCCAGAGAATTAGTGCAAAACGAATTTTATATAGCTCAGATAATAAAAAAAGACAGATAAATTTGAAATACCATAAAGAATATACCATAATAACCATGTTGGTCCAATGGATCAAGCGCTAAAGCAGTTTCATTGGCTGTACCTCATAAAACGTACTATAAAAGAGGAAGTTATTGAAAAGCTGAAATAAAAGTCAGCTGTTTTCGGAAACTAAGAGAGATAAATTTTAGATAGGGACGCTGCATTCACCTCTAATGCGCATGAAGAATATTGTTTGCAGCAAACTATACAAAATCTTTTAATGTTGAAAGAGTACAAGAACTAAAAACACTCCATCCCAAAACACCATTGTTTCTCCGTGCAGAATACTCACAGGCTTGAAAAGCATGACTGAAACTCATAACGACTTGGAAGACTAATTGAAGAATTTACTTAAAAAGAAGTGAACGAAAAACTAGATACGATAAGAGAAGTTGCGACAGAAAATATATTAAAAGAGCAGGCTGAACACCGGAAGACATCAATAGAGCAAAGCCAGCTGATTATAGCGGTTGTGAAAAAATTAAATCACGACTGACGTCCAAAAGAACGATGATGAAGAAATAGAATTTATCTTTCGGGCCGAAAGTTAATGCAGGAGGACCGAATGTGTCATTGGGAACAAACAGGCGCGCGACTAGAAGTGGCAGCATCTAATAAATGTAACTCTGTAGCATATTGTATGTGGACAACGAGTGACAAGACGCACGTACGACTGGAATTTAAATGGTTTATGCAAAAGAAAACCTATTACAGTTTCTAAACTGTTACTGGAACCTTATTTTACTACTACTATATGTCTATAAGACAGTTCAAGAAAAATTTCATATTCATTATCCTTACACTGAACCGTAGTTATATTTAAAGGAGCTGTCTTCTTGCTATAAAATTTTTAATTTTGTAGTGAAAAAACCAAGAACTTCGTTGGGAATCGAACCCACAACCCCCATACTGACAAGCTAGTACACTACCTACTAGCCTACAGGGGCACCTAAATGTTTTTTAAATATCACATTTTTTATTTCTATCGGATTTCGGCCTAAAAGTGCTTAAAATATTTTAACCGAATGGCAACTTCCAATAAGTATAAAACTATTGATTTTTAAAGTACTTTTCTATCCTTGATCGTGGGTACAATTGGTAAATACGGTAACAATCTTTAAAGATTTGAAATTTTGTTTAAACAAAGGGAGCTGAGAGAAATCTTTTGGCTTTTAAAACAGCATCTCTGAACAACGGTTTACACAACAACATTATACACAGAAGAACAGCTATTACAAGACTATACACTGTCGGAGCATTATGCTATATCTTTTAGCAGCATTTGACAGCGTACGATTTAAGCATTATCAGTGTTTTTAATCTGCTGCAAAAATCTAACTCGAACATTCTGAATACAAAACAGTAATGCAGAAGTAATTGCGTCGCTTGAAAAGTTAGCTTTAATACTATTATTGAAGCCTATGAATTATTTGTCGTTTAATGTAATTGTTTGTGTCTTATTTTATTCAGGAGTTGCTTAGTAATGAGACATCTATCGTCGATAAATTTGAAATAGTATCTAAAGCATTTGGATGAGAGTACTCATCTCATTTAAGTAATATTTGAATTCGAAGTTGTTGTTTCATTATTAAAAATGGCTTTAGATATGAGTGAATGAACCGAACATTCGCTTAGTCATCTAGAAAGATGATTTATATTTATTTCCTTAGATAATTTATAAGACAGTAAAAAACACTTGGTTAAATAATAACTTATTACATGCGGTACTAAATGCGTTTTAAAATTTGTCCACTAAATATGTTTGTTGCCACACAGCTAACAGGATGTTATAAGACACTTGGGTTTCATCGCCTTCAATCACTCGCCAACTGAGTCACTACTTTATGCAAATACAGTTTTTTTTTTTTGTTTAAATAAATTATGAAAAACAAAAATCAACAATTTGTTGTTGCCAATGTTAGCAAAGAGATTGTCCTCTGTCTGTAAAAGTGACATTGATACTTTTACATGGGATATACTTCTGAAGCAGATATTTTATGATGGTTCAACAGACTTGATTGCCAGTCTGACTGCCTGCCTACTTCGAAGTTAGAGGTCTCCACAAACTTAACAGACTGAGAGTTTGCATAAAATTAGCATCTTGTCATTTTTATAGTCGTTGTATTTCGATGTTCTTGTCATTTTGGTTTATCTGTGTGGCTGTTTGATTGTCATTTAACTTACTCCTAAACATGAAAATGAAAAGAAGAAAAAATAGTATTCGGAAAATTGTATACCCACAATTTTAGTTTTCTTTAATAAATTCATATTCGTTCTTGTAGATTTTTTTTTTTTTTTGCAACATTAGAGACACGTGGGATGCTGTGTGATGGCTTTTTTATTGTTACTTTTGGTTTTGTTGTCGTTCAATTCTGAATTCATTTCGATGACATTAAGTTGTATTTTACTTTTTTGGTTTTTTGTAAAATATTAACGTCATCATGCGTATGCTGAGGTATTGCCTAACAAATATTGCCCTTTTTATTTGGTTTTGTTTTAAACATTATTTTCGATGATCTTGTCATTTCATTTGAATTATTCGCTGTAATAAATTTTCTCCTCAAATTAACCCATTTTCGACAAAACTGTTAAGAGGTTATTTAAAGAAATTTAACAACGGATTGACTAGCTGATCGCAATTTTGAGTACCTTCTTCTCCAGTGGAGGAAAACATAGTCTTCTATAGAAAAGCATGACCCTAATTTTTTGCTTGACAAATAAATAATTTTCGCTAAAATGTTGGAATTTTTCATGCAAAAGGATATCAACAACTGTTTTCCTGGTTGAGGTCCTTTTTAAAATTAATTTTGGCTGCTAGTTTAGACTTACAATCGTCCATTACTAATTTGGACAGCTACGTTTACCCCAGCAATTTGATTGACTAATAAAACGTAGGGCATATGTATTTCATATAAGGTTGCCAAACTGACATTTTTCAAATGCTTAGTAAGTGAGTTCGCGCATGTTGGCAGCACTGCACAGCTGTTTTCGCCGCTAGAAACATTCTTTAATTATTTAATTTTGAATCCAAAACGTATAAAAATGTAAAGACAGAACTGTGAGGTGTTTTTGTTATCTTTGCGGATGTTATATGATCAGAAAAACTGGCGAAGTTATTATTAATATAAACAGAACTACGTATTTTTATGATTTTGATTTTTCTGTATCAAACACTCACATTCCTGGGTATCGAAATTGTTTTGTAACGCGTCTAGTACAATATTATAGAAACAGTCACGCGGTAAAAAAGTATGTTTGTTCATTTTCATTGCCAATGTTATGCAAAGTACCGAAAAATCATGTAGATGATTGTTACTTTTGCTTTATGAATGTCGTCGATCTAAATGCAGAAAAGTGAATTGAAGTATCGCCCGTGTCTAAGCCAGTTTCCCTAGCGAGCAATGGAACTCAATGAAATGGTTCGGGATTTGAATTTATCAAAATAAAAATCATGATGACTCCCATTACGGATGCTGGAGCGGAAATATCTTGATACCTAAAAAAGTCACTGTATAAAGAGCAAAAAATGAGGCGCTTTTTTTTGTTTTTCTAAAAAGAGGAGAATATATGATTCTACTATGACTAATGATTTGTTTGATGTGATGAATAAATGGCGTTTGTTCATAGATGGTTCAAAATACAGTCTAAAAGCTGCTCTGATACAAATAGAAATATAAAACCATAAATTCCGATTGCTCATGCAGTACAAACGAAGGAATACTACGATACAAAATTTACACCAAGACAAAACATAAAAAGCTTCAACTTGGAAAACTTAAGGCGATTTGAAGGTTTCAAATCAATTTTAAAGAATAAATGATTTATATACAATTCCAACAGGTTATCGTTTTCTTGATAGGGATGCATTCTGATTTTACCAAATTTGTTGTCTGTGTCTGTGGCCGTATAACTGGCCAGCATTATGTAAAAAAAAGATTGCGCAAGGCGTACCAATTATGAACCAGAAGAACGAAACGTATAGAAGCCCACTTCTGAATCAATAGAACATTTTCTTGCCACCTCTCCACATAAAGCTTGGCATTTTCAAAAACTTTGTAAAAGCGTTCGACCGTGAAGGACCAGCTTTTGAGTACTTGACCAAGTTATTTCCCAAATTGTCGTACGTCAAAATCAAAGAGGGAAAATATTAACACCGAATGAAGCAGGAGCATGGGTATCATTTCAACATATTCTTTACAACTTTGTAGGTAACCGCAAATCTTCGTATTTAAAGTAGATAATCGACAGTTTGTTGCAAAATTATTGCAAGGTTGAAGCTCGAATATCTCTCAAAATATATTTTCTGCATTCCCATCACGAATTTTTTCCTGAAAACTTAGATAATACAAGCGACGAGGAAGAAGAGATTTGGTGAAAATCAAATAACGATACCAAGAATTTTGGGATGAGGGCATGATGCGCGACTACTGCTAAAATTTAATGCATGAAAGAGATTCTTAATTGTACACGCATCTTAGTTCCTAATTTAACACTTCATTCTAATTAACATTTCTAATTTAACACTTTTTAATGAATAAAATGGAGATTAATTGTCAAAACTTTTAAAATATATGTTTAATATCTCGAAAACTATAACCAATTAAAAAAAAACAGATTTGGATTCAGCAACTCAAAATAACAGCAACCCAAAATCGTATATCCATGCGTTATTAGAGTTAATAATTTTTAAAAAAGTATAGTGAAAAATAACGTTTCGGTATTTTTTCATTTTAAGGACATCCTTTAAAATAAATTTTTAAATTGTTTCGAAAACCAAAAATAATGTCTGTCTTATCTTTTCAGTTTCATGTTTAAAAAATCGTGACGATTTTTATAAATAGAGCAAACTCAAGATCGTCTGGCAACCCGAGATAAATACATGTATTAAACGGCATATACTATTAAATTACTTGATCAAACTCATGGATAGTCACATCTCGCTCGACCCAGCGAGAATTCATTCTTATTTTGATTTTGTGCTGCCAACATGCTTTCATTATCACAAAAATATCTCTACAATTCTTTTCTCGATACCGCTTTTTAGAAAATTGTAGTGATACACCATATTGTTCCTATTTCAAGTTACAGTTACTATACTCAGCTTGGGTAGTGGCCAATAAATTCTTAGATGTCCTCAGTTTTTCGTTCGACATTTTAAACAACCACACAACATCCTTTCGCTCAAAATAAAAGATGTTTAAAGAACAAACACAATCAACACATCAAAATGTGTCATCCAGCATGACAAAAATTCGTCTCTATAACAAATCATATGTTTTCACAAATACTACAATTTTGGATAAGTATTTTAACCGTGTCCTTGGCATGTAGACCCAGAAAGTAATTTATGATCAAGATTCTCCGCAAAGTAACTAAATTAAAGTGAAGACTAATCAAAAAATATTTACCATTAAAGTATTGCTCTATTTTGTATAGAAAGCTTTAAGCAATAATCTGCCAAATGTTCGAGAAACACTGATAAATAAAAAGGAATAAATCAGCCACTGCCTGCTCGATATGTCAAAATAAGAAGTTGAATAAGTAAGTTTCGCGTTCAGTGTCATTTGCAGGCCAGTATTTTGATACTCTTCTTGTTTCAAATTCGATATCTGAAAATAATTTCTGTTTTTATATAACACTTGTTTAACTTTGGTCTTCATGTTGGCTAGCAATTTGAAGATCATTATTAGGGATATCTTTTTTGAGCAATTAGTAAATGTCTTTCTTTGCTCAAAGCCCAGTTGGCGATCTATATTCTTGGGGTACCGTAAAATAACAACACTGTGTAAACTCTGCTGCTATCATATCTAATGCAAAATCAATAACAGCAGGTATGTTAACTTATTTTACAGCAAATCTGATATGGTGTGAAGCTTTTGTACATTTGATTCATCACGTGATTTTTAATGCAACTAACTGTGTCTTGATATAAAATTTTATGTTTTTGACTATGAATTTTTTGTTGATAAAATAAAATTCTCATTTGATCAAATTAGTTTTAAACAAAAAGTTTTGAATTTCAATATTAAATATACTTAAAGTTTACTAATTCCAGCTGGTTATTAACCCAATGACTTACACTATTTTAAAATCAGGCTTGGAACCTTTAATCAAGGCAGTCTTCATGATGGGTTAAGATTAAATTTAAAATTTTCAGTTCATGTTAAATACTAGGGAGGTGGAATACAAATAAACCAATGGATTATGGAGGCCGCAGGCAGTTTAATATGAGAATAAGAAAATGAATAAATAAAAATGTAGTCATAAATTGTGTCGACATTAAAATAAATTTGTATGCCTGATGTCAATGTGTGAACAATGTACAAATGATGGAAACGCTGATAGAAATTTCCTTGTTTTGTGCTGTTTCTGTTCCCCACACAGATACACGCTATTACATCCACTCAAAATAATTTACTACATTAGTAGTTGTTGTGGCTTGTGTTGGTGTATTCTTGTTGCCATAGTGCAACTTATAGTTCAGTCGAAAAGTTTAGGGTGTAGACGATTATGTCAATATGACATTTTAATTTTCAACAATTAAAAATTGCTCTTTTTCCGATTGATTGAATAGTGAACATAGATCACAGAAAAACGTAAGATGACAACGGCGTCAATATGCCACACATATTTTATATTTATTCTGTTGACTTCTTTTTTAATTTTTATTTGTAATCCTACATAAATACGTACATATGTACATACATCTGACAAATAAACATTTATTATGTGAAAATTAATGAAGTTTTATGAATATATGTATATGCATATGTTAGAAGTTTAAAAAGGCAGAGCTCTTATTTGAAAGAAAATATTGTTTTTCTTTCGACTGACAAAGAATTCCAAAGCGAAACTTCGATTAGGATATCCAAGAGAATACTACGTTTGTTATTGCTGCGCTACAAATATAACCATTTAAATTTTTTATAACTATAGTTTTATTTATTCAAATTCTATTTAACATGAGAATGCCTTTATTTACTTTATGTTTCAAGAGGTAAATAAAAAGTTAAACACATTGTTCTTAGTAAATTAAATTAATTTTATAAAATATGGATATTTTTGTTTTGTTTTCGAAACTTATCAATATTTTTGTCGATAAAAACTAGGCAACCGAATGTATTTTGGAATGTTGAATTCTGGGTGTTAAGAAAATTGTGCAGTTTTACTGGGACCCAGTAAAACTAACTATGTCATCGACGTTAACAAAATCATCAAACCGTTCTGTAATATTTAAATAATATTTTAGAATATGCCATTCTTCGCTGGCCTGGAGAAAACCTTTATCTGCAACTAAAATATTTGGTCACACGATAAAGCCGTAAGTCGCAAAATAGTTTAAAATATTTGATTTTTGAACATTTCCCATGTTTTGTGGGTCATTCTTATTCCTTACAGAATGTTAATAGAAGCCTAGAGGTCCTCTTCCATATCAATGATTAAAGTTTTGCCTCCTTCGTAAAGAATCGGTTATTCCCATATTTAGAGGTTGTAGTCTCGATGTTGCATTTAAGGGGAAAACGTGTAATTTGATGTATTTAAATGATGGAACATTTTTATGTGTTGTGCAGTTACCGTCAAACAATATAACTTTATGATTGACTTTGATTAATCGAATTTGCGATAATCAGCGATTTCCTTTTTTCAGAGCCTGTACTGTTAACACTAATTGAAATAGATAACATTTTTTTAGTTTTTTTTCCACCGAACCATTTCTTTGGCTTAAATGCTGTTATTCGAGAGCTCTTAAAAATAATTCAGTTTCATCAGGATTAAAAACATTACAAGGATGATATTTGGGTAACAATGTTTTCCAATCAGAGCAAATTAGATCATTTATCAGTTTTCTTTAAACTTTGATGTTCGGTGTATTGAGGCTTTTGTACAATCACTTCGCTGTGTAGCGGTTTTACAAAAATGTTATAACGGGCTCATTTATGATTTCGTTACATTGAGTTATTTGAATGAATGTTTCGCTAAATAAAGCCATTTTTAATCAGAAATAGTTTCTTATATCTATAATATATTTTTATATGAAAAACTTTGCAATAAAAAGTTGGTTTTTTATATAAAACTCAATAGAACGTTATTTTAAAATTCCCTTCAGTTATCGCGCCCGCAAAAATTTTAAATTTAAAAATCATTTTTCTCTCATTAAAATGGCTGGTAAGAACTTAACAATCTCTCTATTTCGGAGTAATCGGCTGAAAAACGACATGCCTTGGTTATACCATATCTGGTTCACCTTTTCCGCTTCAAGATCGATGATGGTGCTGTAGTCTGTATCTGGAGAAGTATGTCTCACATAGTTTAAAAAGCCCACGGGACGTGATAGCTGCTTTTGACACCTTAAAATTTTGTTGCTACGAACAGCGTCCGATTCATCGGTATTAATTTCATTGGCAACAAAGTATGAATACAGCCGCTATTTACTGAAGTAAATATTTTTTTAATTTGACTTTATTTTTATCTTTTTTGATTGTATATTACCGAAAGTCTTATGTTTCCTCTTCAACATTCTCTATTATGAAGTACGATTTTACACTATCTCTATAAAAGATTAATCGTAGCATTCTCGAAGAGCAGTTAGTTTAAAAATTAAGCTTATTGGATTATAATGGGATCTGATAGATGTGCAAAGCAGTTAGCAGGTGAACACATTATACGCTTTTTCCACTTCATGAAAAGCAGGGGTCTCTATTACATTGGGTAGATTTTGTTTTCGAACACGAATACAGAAATGATGGCCACGTTGATAGAAGTTTCCTTGTTTTGTGCTGTTTTTTGCTCTACTAGTAGATAATCTAAAAATAATTTAATGTAATAATAGTTGTAGTTGTTGTGGTTTGTGTTGGTATTTTCTTGTTGTTTAACTCACAGTGAAACTTACAGTTTAATCGGAAAAGTAAGGGCATTGATCCTTGATGAATATATTGGTTATTCTCATCACCATAATCATATTTATAAAGGACTACACGACTAATGATTATCATTATTTCCTACTGCGGAATCTTTAGGTTCTATTATCTTCGTAGAAACACAAAGTTAAAATTAACTGTAAAAGTCTCAAAAACAAAGTCACAGCATATAAAGTTTTAGGTTACGATTTCCTAAAACCCATATCAAACTCATTAGTCAGTAGTCGCTTTTAGACATACGGGTCGATAAGACTAACGGTCCTGCTGCTGTCCAGTCGCCTCGCAACAGAACTTGTTCATATAGTTTCCATGTTAATGCAGAAGGTATTGAAAATTATCAATTATTGACTCTTTGATGCCTAAAATTTACATTTTCCTTGACATTAAGTTTATCTTCTCCTCAAGGTGTTGCAGGGGTTATCACACAAATGAAGCATTTTACAAGGTTGCTATTAATGAATGTCAGCAGTCATTAATGCATGTATCTACAGACAAACGTATAACATAGACTCACTAGAATGTGATTCTATTTTATATTATTATTTTTATCTCCTTTTAATTTAATTCTAAATATTTACTATTGTGTTCTTTGAATTGTTTGCAAAAAAATAAACTTTCGCTAGAAGTTGTTGATTTATTTGAATTTCAATTTTCCTTTTAGTTGTCGTTTTATTTGTCTTTCGTCTTTTAGTCATCTGTTTCTTAATGATCGTGTGTATGTATGAGAGTGTTGTTGTTTATTTTTGTACTTGCACTTACCAAACTCATTAGTTTAACAAGGACATTTTCCTTTTCATGTCATTCTATTCTTTTAACTTTGCAATATTTTTGCAGTTATTTTTGTTTTTTACTATTCTCTCGTTTCCTTTCAACTCTTTGACTGTCATTTGACAACAAACAAAACAAGTACAGTAGTGCTCTTGTTTTATTGTACTTCTTTATTTTTACATTTTATGAGTTTTCTTTATTTTATTTTCATGTGGCACAGCAAAATAAAAGAAAAACAACTGAGCTTTCTTGTTACAACCAGCTCATAAGCAAATATCTTGTCATCATAAATATGCATCCACATCAAAAACGCCATCGTCATCATCATCTTCTGCCTTCTCCTGTTCATCAGCTGGCATGACAAGTAGAATTTCTGCCGGGAAACACTTAATGCCTTTTGTTAAGATGACAAAAGCAAAAGCGCTGAGAAAAAATCCCTGCACCACGATGACAAAAACATCCCATCTGTAAGTTTGTCAACCAAGTCAATATAAAAAGAAGTTCGAGTACATTTGTAATCTTACAAAGGTGTTTACTTTCTATTAACTTGTCTTTTGGAATGTTCTTGCAGATTGACGAGTGCTTTTGCCAGCCATATTATTAATTTTTTTATTGTGTTCTTATTTCAATACTAAAAACGTTATTTTATAAATACTGTAGTAACGAAAAAATTCATTCGGCATGGTCTAAGGTTGATGCCGTAAAGCTTTCCGAAACTTATAATTTCACGCCATTTAACATTGCCGGTTGATCAACTGAAATCAGAATTATTACCTTTGTGACTTTCTAGTGAAATCTTTATTTTTCTCGACTCTATAGCAAGGAGTTTTAAGATTAAGTTTAGATTTTTTATATAATTTCAATTATTTTGAACTCACATATATTTGTATTTGCTTCGTTAGAATATTTTTTATATGCTTTCGATAAGCTTAGTATAGTAAATTAAAAATATCTTAAATATTTTCCCAAGGCGCAACAAACGCCCGTTCTTCAAATTAGCAAATGTAAAACTTAACTGAGTTAACGTTTTCACCTTAACGCTCAACTTGTGATTTGAAGCCGAATACTATTTAAAAAACTCCAATTCTATTGTTTAACCGTAGCAAGTTTTAAGCAACATTCAATGTTAGATATCCGTATAAACACTGGAGAAGAAAAGGGTTTTATTTACATTAATTTCTGATTTGTCCTCTGAGCTTTTTCATCTTTCGCGAGCGGTTTTGCTTTCGAATGCTTCTATTGACAATCCAATTTTTAATTAATTTTTTATTTTTAGTTTTAATAATTGTTATCAGATTTTATCCAATCAAAAGTTCTTTTTTTATGAAATTTTTATTTTTATTGAAATTTACAATTTTGGGTAAAAAACAACCTTTTCAGGCTCGCGTTTGTATTTCTTGTTAAAGACTTAATTTTTCTGAACATTTTTTTAAATGAAAATAACATAATAGCGTTGTCTACTTTTAATGTTATTATAAAAAGTATAAATATTGTATCATTTGTGACTCGTTAATTACCTTCTTAATTACCTCCATTAATTTTATTTATAACACTGTGACATCAGTCTCACGAGAATTCGGTATAATAATCTTAAATTACATACTAATTTCATGTAATCACAACAAATTTATTTAAAGATTATCTCGATTAAGAAAACTTTCACTTCCAAGATAAATATGGAAAATAGTCCTCATTCAAAAATTGAAATTTATTTATTTTTTCTTTTATTCAAATATTTAAATTGGATGGCTGGCTGATTGTTAACTGTATCTCATGCATGTTTATGAGGGTCTAAGTTATTTATTTTTTAAGACAAAAAATCTTATGTATTCTTCAGCAATCTAGAGATTGCCTGTAATCAATTTATTGATTTGGGATTTGGAGCATTAAACGAATGTTTTTATTTTGGTTGTTCTAGAATTTATTACTGTCACGCCAATAACAAAAATGACTGCGTCAATCGCTAAATTGTTTTAATACCAAATATCAATAAAAAGTATAAAACTATTAAATTGTTTAACTTTTCACTATCAGTTTTTTAACATTGAAAATTTAATAAAATTTAATTTCTAGTTTATATTTCAAATAACTGATAACAGATTAAGCTATTCGAAATGTTTTACTTCAAGAAAATATTCCGCGAACTTAGCCAGTTTTAATATAAAATTGGCTTAAAACACACATTTTTTAACTTCGGCTTTATTGATGGCAATGTAAAGTAAAATTATGGGAGTTAATAATTGATCTAGTAGTTCCTCTTACAACCAGGACAATAACAGGTCGTTTTAAACCATGGTTTTCGACTGAGATAAAGGAGAGTATGCGTCAGAGGGATTTTGCATATAGTGGATGGAAAAGGTTTAGGACAGATGAATTGAAAGATAATTACCGCAATGCCAGGAAGGGGGTTAATAGATTAATTAGGAAAGCAAAGGCGGATTTTTATGCCGGCCCTTGACTCCAGAAGAAGATGGCAGAGAATTCGAGAAATGGGTATTGGTAAACCGGGAACATGTGTAACCAGCGCAATTAATGTTGATGTTCTTAACCATAAGTTTTTGGATATTCCATTGGCGAATGTTGTTCTGCAATATTATGGCAATCTTCTATTTCCTTTGAGGTTATTGACGAGTGCGATGTACTTGCCAGCCTATTGTCGATTAAGTCTAATTCTGTAGGTGCTGATGGCATGAATCCAAAGTTTCTTAAGATTCTTCTACCACTGCTCTTGCCCTTAATTACTTTCATTTTCAATGGAATACTGGCTCACAGCTACTTTTCCTCTAATTGGAAAGTTGCTAGGATTATTTCAATACTAAAATCAGGTCATTTCTTTCTAAAGTCTTTGAGAGAATTATGCATAACCAAATTACTCGGTTTCTCGATGGGAATAATTTGATAACTGACAGGCAGTGTGGTTTTAGAAGGAATCACGGATGTGTTTTTGGGTTATTGGATATCTCCGAGTTGATAAGGGTAATATGGCGTTTTTGGTACTTTTAGATCATTCTTAAGCTTTTGACACCGTCGAGCATAACCTTCTCTGCTACAAACTCTATAACTTCTTCCATTTTCCATCCTTCGCTATTAGGTTAATATCAACTTATCTATCCAACAGATTCCAATATACGCAAATACTTGATAAAAAATCAAGCCCTAAGCCTTTGTCCAGAGATGTTTCGCGGCGGTCAATTGTTATTCCCAGCATATTTACGAATTGTAAAATCAGAATGTACGCTAACGATATCCAACTATATACATGTTGTTATATTGATATGGTAGAGCAGTGCATAACTTCGCTGAATCGACAATTACATGGTATTAACACATGGGCTTTTGCAAATGGCTTGACTATAAATCCCTTCGAGTCTAAATGTATCGTTATGAAAAAGAGACTTTCACGATTCATAATTAGACCTGACATTTATATAGACAATCAGAGAATTGAGATAGTTCCATACGATAAGAATCTGGGTGTTTTCTTTAATAGTACTCCCACTTGGTCTGATCATATTAATTACGTATGTAGTCGTTCAATGTCCATGCTAAGGACAATATGGTCAAAACGAAATTACACTCCGTTGAGAATTAGAATACTGATTGCAACAACGTATTTGATCCCTGTATTGCTATACGGATGTGAACTTTTTGCCAGTTGCGACTCAGTCAGTAAAAGGAAGCTAATAGTCACCTTTAACAACGTTGTTCGACATGTGTATTGTTTGGACAGACGTTCTAGAGTTTGAATGTTTTCGAAAGAATTGTATGGCGTCTCCTTTGCATATTAGTCTTTTTACATAAAATAATATACACACACCAGCCGAATTATCTTTATGGAAGATTAACTTTTGCAGAAGGTTGTAGAGGTAAAAGAATAAGGGCATTTGGGTACAGGAGCTTAGTGTCAAAATGGCATTTCTACAGATTTGCATTATCACTCTGGAATTCGATCCCTCATAGGTTACAAATATTAGGTAACTCACAAAAATTTAAAAACGATATTTTCAATTTCTTTTCTCGGCTTTGATAGTATTTATTGTTTTGTTTATGTATAATTATTTAGTGTTATTCGTATTGAATTATTATATTTTATTTTATACTCCAATTATCTTAATTCGTTTCATCATTATACTTATTTTGAATATATTTGGGAGCTTTCGGCTTACATACTTTTCTATTTAATTAATTAAATTCCTTATTACATGGATAATTATTTATTTTGTGCATAATAGTTCTCTATTTTATTGTAATAGTATTTCAAGGATGTATTGAATAATTGATTTATATGTTCCATTTTAATATATTTTATTTTAACCAATGTGTAATTTTGTAATTAATTCAGTTCCACACTGAAAAACTAGATTAAAGGTCTTGTGTGTGGGATGGTACTTATAAATAAATAAATAAATAATCACAACTTCGAGAAATTGTGGCTTGTAGCTCCATGTGACTGACAACAATGTACTTAGGCGTACGTGATCTTACCTAAACTCGATACTATAGTGTTTCCTTAACTATTGTATTTACCGAAGTCGCGCCTGCTGAGAAATTTTCGCGTTCCTTAAACTATAAAGACCAGTGCAAGGACAAAGTCCCGGGATGATTGGATTATGCAGACAAAGAAAATGTAAGAAACAAAATTCTTTGTAACGTACAGTGTGGGATTTAATTAAACATTGGAAATAATTCTGTAATTTCTAAACGGCGATTTGGTCGAGCATAAAGAGACCTGTCAGCAAAATTGAGAACCTTTAAAGAAAAATACAAACCAATGTCTAGGCCGTATTAGAAAATAAACAAATATTACAATTAAATGTTAAACAAAATTACACATTTTTATAAATTTGTGATCGAAAAAGTATCTTCCTTCCTTCAAATTCATTAATCAACCTAAGTTTTTTAATTTTTTCATTTAATGCCGTCATAAGGCATAAAAAATCAAGGCAATTTTATGAAATTTTAAATTTGGTCATATATGTATGTTTGATAAGGTATGGCATGAGGGCCTCATATATAAAATAAAACTGAACTTAGCTGAAAACTTATATGGGTTATTAAAAAACTATCTAGCTGATCGAAGGTTTGTGCTGAAAGAAGGAGATTTTATAAGCTCACCCCAGCTTATTCAGGCAGGAGTACCTCAGGGTAGCATTTTGGGTCCTATTTTATACTTGATGTACACATCAGATATGCCAACTAGCAACCGAATGCACACATCGACGTTTGCTGATGACACAGCTTTTTTAAGTACTCATGAAACTGCACAAGCAGCATCACGCCATCTACAGGATCACATACTCAACATGGATAAATGGCTGAAAAAGTGGAGAATAAAGGTGAATGAGCAAAAATGTACTCATATAATCTTCACACTGCGTAGGGACTAATGCCACGCTATTAGCATGAATAACCAGATGATACCTCAACTTTCAGATGTCAAATACTTTGGTATACATCTTGATCATCGCCTTACATGGAAAAAACACATAGAGTTCAAACTGACACAAATGAAGTTAAAGGCGGTTTAATTGAACTGGCTTATTGGCAGGAACTCAACCCTCAGCTTAGACTGCAAGCTTCTACTGTACAAGTCGATCCTCAAACCAATTTGGTCCTACGGAGTACAATGCAAGCAATGTTGAGAAAATTCAGATGCGCCAAAATAAGATTCTTCGCTTGATCAGAGTTGCTCCCTGGTCTAAATATCTAAATATACCATCAGTCCGGGCGGAAATAGCGAAACACGCAGTAACTTATTTGAGGAAGCTGGAAACTCATCCGAATCCTTTGGCGCGTAATATACTTAATAAACCTGGTTACATCCGTCTAAAGAGAAGGGATATTGCCGTACTAGGCCGATCATATGAGAGATAGTAAAAAACATGAAAAATATTAACTTTTTCTAGCACTGGCTGGACTAAATTATTGTTTTTTTTTAATATTTTAGATTTAAGATATGAGTATTTATTGTTAGTTCTTTTTGAAGATTCAATAAATAATATGAATAAATAAAAATATATGTATGTAAGATATGTAATAATTGTCAAAAGTATTTTTTACTGTAAAATCTTTTGTCCAATACATGAGCAAAAAGTTTGGGATGCTTACTTTAGGCAATATACTAATTGGTCAAATACACAAACTTTTATATTATTATTTTTACATCATTTTGAGGCACGTGATTAAAAAATATCGCTATATGGGTTATCTATGGAAAATGGTTGAATATAGGGAGGACAAATCATTCAATATTGTGCAAGATATGAACTATGGTTCAGTTTTAGAGGCCTCATCAAAGGCTTTTAAACTGTAAAAATATTTAATATGATAGTAAATAACAAAATTTAAAGCTTTGGTATCCTATTATGCCGCTCGAGCATGGTCTCTTAACTTTAGCTGGAATATTCCTCTGTAAAAACTTGTTTCAATACTGCCATTCTCTGAGAAATTACTTCGTTTTTTTAAAGTATTTTTTTTTCTAACCCAGTGTGCAAAAGAGAATAATGACTTTTATGAAAATTGAAAGATTGTAAAATTTATTTTTTTAATAAAATACCATATCATTGCTAACTACATACATACATATACGATATACAAGAAAAAACCTATAAGGTACTCGATATTAAAATGAAACAAAACATTTGTTTGCACTAAAAATTTACATGTGATTGTAAAATAATTTCTTTTTTGTGGGAGCATTTAAACAAGACGTGTTTAAATATATTTTGAGTTTTCGACCAACAATTCACACAATTGGATACTAAAGCCCAGACCACATATTAATGTGTTCACCAGCCACATGTGTATGTAAGTATTTCCGTTGCACAATTGTGGCTTCTATAAGAAAAGCGGCAGATCAATATTTGGAATATGTTAATCGTATTTTTTGTCTTCTAACCACCTCTACTCAAGCATAGCACAACTATAGACAAAGATGATTAAGTGTTTACAGAAACTGGAAACAAAAAACAAAAATAGACAAACGAAACCAAGAAGAGAAGAAATATAGCTAACGAACCAAAAAAAGCAATAAATAAACAACTTAAGAAATGAAACATTAATACCGCACCTCTGCTCGATTATTTGTTGGTTACAGTAAAATGATCGATTGTTTTTCGTAAGTTAAATGTGTTAAATTTACCACCGACTGTGTAAAGTGAATTAGCCGAATTGTAAATTTTATGTCTACTGTTTATTACTGAAGCATTTGAAAACTTTTATAGAAAAACCAAAATCTTTATGCAAACACGCAAACCACTTTAAGGTTGCCAACCCACATTTGCTATCTTGAACAATTTAAAATTCTCTTTTCCATGTCTTTTCAAACAATTTTAATTTATAAGTTATAAAGTGTTTGTTAGACAGTATTTTTATGGCTCATTAATTTGTAATTTTAGTTCGATTTACAGATCACTATCCACACGTAATTTGTTATTTTTCATTGTTTCGTTTAAGTTACATAAAACGATTTAGGTATGGTTGATCTTAGAGATGAATTCCTGGTTTTTCAATTAGAATTTTATTGGTGAATGCTGATTAAAGCTTAAAAAATTTAGGACAGTTCAAAACTTGTATTGAAAGACACAAATAATTTTTACCTGTTTGGTTTTCATGGAATCCTAATATGTACTTTTCATCTGCTAATATGATGTGATATTGTCACATAGATCTATGTTCGGAAATGATGTTGCATTTGTTATTATGTGTGATATAAATGTTAAGTAATCGGAAGCTTTTTATGTTCTTGGAATGGGCTAAACCCATTTTTCAGGTTTTTAAAGAAGCTTTCAAGTGCCTCGGTTCGACCTTCGTACTTTTTATACCACCTATATCCATCCAAAAGTGAAATTCAACTCTCATTAATGGGCCGGTGCCCCAAAGTCTATTATTGAGGACAATAGGGTCTCTAACTCTATTGGTTCGTCGACGGTTTATGGGTTGTATTTCAGTGTTTTATCGTTACTGCAATAGTGTGTTCTAATGAAATTAGGGAACTTGCTCCTGTTACTCGCACATTTTGGTGTTTAACACGCTTTTCATTGTGAGCCCACCTATTTGTTATTGATTGGCCAGTGCGCTTTACAGGGAAAATTCGTTTTTAAGCAGTACAGTTTGTATGTGGAACAAACTGCCTGCAGAGATCTTTCCTGTTACTTACAATGTCGAAAAGTTTAAATCGAATGTCCGCAAATCTACTACCACTTTCCTCCTCCCCCTAAATCTAATTTCCTAGTTCTGGCACAATGCTGGTCTGAAAAAAATGTACAGATGATTTTTATTCTACCCGAATAAAAAATACCCTGCAATTTCATTTGGTTTTCTATTATTTGGACGTGGATAATTCTTTACCCTGAAAACTTTTTTCGAGCTCCTGTTTGGTGCAGAACAGCGAGTATATGCCCTCTATAATAACAAATATAAAATAAAAAATTAAAAAATATTTTTCCTTAAAAAATCTAATTTTGACACATCTTTCAACGGCAACCAGCAGAAATAAGTATTTTTAAGCAACAAATATTAAAAATCAAAAATTTTAAATTATTAGTTGTTGACACCGCGCGAGTTAAACTTATCATTAGTAAAGACATTTTAAACAGATTTTCTAGTAATTTAAAGAAAACTATGGATACTTTCTTTTAAATATTGAAATATTTAAAACAAATTTTAATCAATACGTTGAAAGTAATAAAAATCAGATCAGCTTTAGGAGTACCTTTTTCATTATTTATTTTATTTACAGCGGCCACACATTCTTTCTAAATTTTAGATGTCCGCGTATAATTAACTAACAGATAAGGATACCTGTGAAAATAGGGAGGCCCTTGACTCGGTAACATTTTAATATTCGTTGGTTTAGCAACAAAAACTGAAATAAATAGCTCTAACGGTTCTAAAGATAGTGACTGAGGGACACACATCTTAGCGATTTTTATCGGGTAAAGTTTTTAGCTTCTGCATATGGAACTTTAAAAATAAAACAATTGATGCATTTGTTTTTTTTTTCTCCCATAAAAATATAAAGAGAATTAGGATCTTAGCTAAATAATAAAACTTTCGAAAGGTTCCCATTTAATGTTTTAGAATATTTAGATCTTAAATTTCTTAACAATGTTAAATATCAAATGGGTATAGGGAAATATTTGAAAACTTGCTATTAAAAATATTAAATTTAATTTAGATGTTTATGTTTGTAAAATAGTTGGTCACCCTCGACCACAGGTTAATTTTTCTTTTACTAATATCAACTTTGTTTTAAGAAGAAAAATAAAAGAGAATTAAAAGAATAACAAAAAAAAGGAAAGCAACTTGTTTGTAACAAAATTAATATTTCACTCATTAATAAAACGAAAAAAACATCTTCTGAAGATACCGACCATTTATTAATGGTCGTTAGACTTGCACGATATAGGGAGTTATTGTTAATGAACTAAAGAAAATAATACAATCAGGCCCTTATTATCATTATTATCACTTAGACAACATCAGTTGATTGGCCACCTTGTTACTGGCATATGACATAACAGTGGCATGATGTCTAACTTTCTCGCAACATAACAGCAGAACATTGTTTAAGACAAAAGTCTCTAAAAGTATGTAACACACAGTTTATTATCAAGACAATCGAATTAACAAACAACCATGTACTCGTATCTATTTAATTCTATTTTAAAGCCATCCAACCATTTAATAAGCGTAGGTTCCACTTAAAATATGTATCTGCTTATCTGAATTGCTTAGATAATGACAATTAACTGTTAAATGACAACGATTGTTTAGTTGATGGTTATCTGAAGATTTACAGACGTTTAGAAACAGGTGGTTGGTTTATTTTAAATTAACATACAATTTATGGTAAATTTTTGGTTACTGTGGGTTATTTAAATTAACATATTTTTGAAATAAATTTTTTATCTGTCACAGAGTTTAAACACATTTCAATTTATATTCTTATAAATATACTTTTTTGTTTTGTTTTCTTTTTCAAATGCCTGTTATTGGCTATTTTGTTATGTGTCTAACTTTTTATGACAATTAAAGTTGAAATGTCTCCATCAATTACTAATTTTGGAAAATTTTATCATTTTTCCTTTCCAACACTCTGTCATTAGTTTTCAAACTTTTAGATTTTTCTATTAACTCACACAAGCTGTTCTATTTTTGTATGTGAGTAAGTTTAGTCATGAAAAGTCCTTCATCTCCATTTACGTTTGCAGTAGTAAAGTTAATGTCGTCAGCCTTCAAAAAGAGTGACATTCTTCACATAAGTTCACATATGCTAACTTTGATTTTGCATTTTCAAAATTTACATTTTTTGTTCTCTTTATTTGCGAATATTTCTTACTGTTTTAATTCAACACACACATACTACATATTTTAAAACATTGAATACACGTTAAAAAATATGGCATCACGAAACTGCCAAGTGCCACTAGAGAAGTTAATACCAAACTTTCTGCTTTTAAGTCTGCTAGTAATTTAACCATTAACATTTGAGACCAGATAACGGGCAATATTGCTTAAAGTAGAGTTCCCACCAAGATGCAAGATAAAAATGCCTGTAATTTTCATTCAATTGTTAAATAAGGAAGAAATAAGACAAAGTGTGAATTTTTCCTATATGAGCAATAGTGAAATAATCACATGGGTATGCTTTTCCCCACAGTATTACATTTAATATATTTTTTGAATAATAAATATATTATGAGAATGTCGTAATATATTTATTTTTAAAGCAATCTAGTACAAATTAAGGTAAATAAAATTAAAAATGATTCCAAAAAATAAAATTGTTTATAAATAAATAAACAAAATACATGCTGTCAGTCCTTTTACAAATACGTGGATAATAATAAAAGGTGAAAATATTAAAAATTAGCGCCGCATAAAAAGACAAGTGGCGGGCATTCTTTCTACATGAGTAGAAACGACTTTAATGAAAGAACTACCTAAACCCGAACACTGAATCATTAGTACAGTTCAAACTGAATAAACAGCCAGCTACGAAGAAATGACAACAGTATTTTATTTACTGGTGGAACTAATCCAAACAACTTAATACATGTTTCCCGGTTCTAATTATAAGCTTTTCCAGGCACTGTATATCCTGTTATAGCCTTGCTTAACGTGGAGCTTTTCTACAAATACATGATAAACAATTGTTTTTAGTTGAAAGAGTAGTTTCGGGGATAATACACAACAATCTCAAAAGCGGTGCGATCTATCAGGTCAAATCTGCTCAAAGGTACGGAAATACAAAGTTTGGTTGCCATCGGATTTGCTTTTTCAAAAGTAATAGAAAGCTTTTTTCTTAATAAAAATGTATTTTTTCTGTATCAAACATAATTTTAAAGGATTTTTATTGTGGAGCAGCATATAAAAAATAGGTTTATTATAGAAGTCCTACACTTAATTACCACCCACTTAAATAATATTTAATGACAAGTAACGTAGAACGTTTTTAATCAAGGTAGCTTTAGAATGAGATTGTATACTTCAACCAATTGTATTTATAACTGCAGGTAATAAGGTAATAAAAGGGTAATATAAAATTTTAATTTTTCTTTTTTTAACACATAAATTCCTTAAACGGGTAAAACGGGTTTTCTAAAAAAGTTTTTTTTTAGAAAACCGATCACACTGGCTTTGTTAACTACGGGGCTATCAAATTCTTTTTGGAACATGTAGCCCAGATATAGAGCCTTAATAATCTGTTTACTTTTTTTAAGCGGTGACTTGCACTCCGAGCAATTTTGCTGTAATTCATAAATTTTGTGTCAAAATTGGCTAGGTTTGGATAGGGCTGGAGGGTGAACCATTACAACTTTTGATGCAATTTTTCTATTATTTGTATTTGCTATGCAAACAGTTCACCGAATTAAACTTCAATTGTATCAAGTTTTACAAAAAGAGGTTTATTTTTTAATAATGGCAATACCAACAACATG
The DNA here is from genome assembly GCA_030448955.1 of Trichopoda pennipes. Taxonomy (NCBI): domain Eukaryota; kingdom Metazoa; phylum Arthropoda; class Insecta; order Diptera; family Tachinidae; genus Trichopoda; species Trichopoda pennipes. The sequence continues at coordinate 11,217,522 of JASKUP010000042.1, forward strand.
ATAGTTTGACGTATTCGTAGTAAAAGTTACAATGAATTTAATTTCGCATTAAAATCGCATTTAAATAATTAAAATCCTCTATTAAGAGCGTGGCTTTATAAAAGTTAATTTCGTAAAGTTCGCGATATTTTCGGAAAACATAATCGTTCTTCTGAGACCGCTGTTAAGAATTTGGTGGTTAAATTTGAGTCGAAGCAAAATATATAAACATCAACGCGTGTTTGACCGGGTTGTTCAATTGAAAATATCCCAGGCGCAAGCCACAGTGTTGAAACAGATATAAACTTGTTAATTCCTCGACGTTCTTAACAATTTCGGTTATCAAAAACCACCACATTGTGAATTTTGCATAAAGATTTGACTTTGTAGCCTTACAAGGTTCAACTGGTGCAGGAATTAAGGCCGACCGACCATTCACATCGCCGTAGAATCGCACAATTTATTCAGAAACAACCGGCTGGTTTTTCTGAAAAAATCGTTTTGTCAGATGAAGCCCATTTTCACTTGTCAAGAAGCAAAATTGCCGCATTTGGGGTCCTTTTTCATACTCAACGTACCACTATATGGTACGCTATGTGGTCTAGAAGCGCGAGGCCTATTACTGACGACGTGGATATAACTGACATGTAGTTTTACAAGCACCGTGCCACATGTCATACAGCCAACGAAACGATCAATTTATTGCAAACTAAATTCCCCGATCGCATAATTTCACGACAATATGCAGTTAAGTGGTCAGCCGGATCGTGTCATTTAAAACCACTGGATTATTATTTGTTAAGGAAATAGTCTATACGAAGCCAATGAAATCGATTTCATCCTTAAAACTCAAAATGTGTGATTTGATTAACGATATAGAACAACCATTTTGCCAAAACGTTATTAAAAACTTTGAGGAAAGAATCGGCGTCTGTCAGTTTGGTCGTGGTAGATATTTACCAGATATCAATTTTCATTCATAATTGCCAAACTTTTCTCTTCGTAATACAATAAATGTTTGAATCATCTTAATCTAAATGATTTATTTATTTATTAATTAACAGTAAATAAATTTTTAAATTAGTAATAATAATTATAAGAACTGGCTACAGTGGCCTTAATAATCTTAAATAATCTAAATTTTTTATATTTTACTTTAGAAAACAAACTTCTTGTTGAAAAACTTTTTATTAGCAAAAAAAACAGTTTTTACATTTTCCAATTCAGAGGATTGTAGATTTTTGGTGAAGTATGCTATCAAATTGTAAATTTTGTCAAGAATACAGCCAAGAACTCAGAATAATAATGCGAACATTAAGAAGTGCATCACGTCAAAAATACGAAGTTAAGGTAGTCAAAAATTAAAAAAAAAATTTCTAGCTCGAAACTAAAGCACATAACTTAGACATGTACGCAAAATTTTTATAGATATTTTCAAGGTCTTCTTAAGTTCAAAAACTCTTAATAAATAAACTTTTTGGGTCTTCCAAAAAATTCCCTACTTTGTGGGGGAATACACAGAAGTCCCCCTTTATCCTAGTCTGTTATTCTTGCATATTTCTGACTTTTTGCTGTGCATTGGATATAAGCTTATAAGCCTATTAGCCTTTATAAATTATTAATTTAAATTTAACAATTATTGTATATACAATACATACAATTTTTCATAGATTGAACAAATGTGGCTTATAGATCAAGAACTAACTATATTTCAAATAAAATTTTATTAAAATCGATGCACAGTCAACTAAAGGGCGTGAGGCTCTTTTGTGTGAACGCTTAAAAATTAAATATCAAGCACCAAAGTTTAGAGAATTATTATTTTTATATGACATTATATCAGACTGAGATAAATAGCTAAAAAATAGGTTCGTATTTCTGAACTAATGGAGATGACAATATATGGAAAATATCGATGCTTTAATAGGCATTTTATAACTTAGCTTTTTATACTTTCATACGTACAATGAAATTAATAGAAGCACGCATTGTAAATCTGTATTAGTCTATAGTGTATTAATTAGTTTGACTAAAACTGTCTTCTCTCTGGTGCTTCAAATTATTAAATATAAATATGCAAAACATGTTTATTCTGTTTTGAGAGACACACATACACTGCTTCAATTTCGAATTTAAAATATAAGCCGTCACACATACCTAAACTTTGTTGCAAAATTTTCTTCAAGTGTTTTCCAACGGTTTTTCTATTTCTTTCCACATTCAATTCTTATATTTCAGGACTCCAATACAACATACCTAATGACTGATTGCTGGCTAAGGGCTTGTTCAGTTGTGTTTCTCTCTCATGCTGAAACCACAAAATTCTACATGAAACGAAGATTATTGCAGTTTTCATTTTTGTGGTTTAAATAAATAAATGACATGAGTAAGTTGAAAGATTTTATCTATTAAATCGCATTCAATTTATTGTAAAAATATAGTAAAAGTATAATATTTTAAGATTTCTTCAAAATTAGACTTCATCGAAATAGACTGGAAATGAAAATATAATGAGGGTACGATTTACACAGAGTTTTGGGCTCATTTATCGCTCTAAGGGCATATAATACACCTAAACTGATTATTTGGGTAATCGTTGAATTATATTGTGAAAATTTGGCCCAGTTGCTTTCACGGTACTTGGCACATATGACATATGGCAGTAGCTGTTATCTAGACCCATGGTTAAGTTACTGGAAGCACAGGATTAATATCCTGCAGGGATTGCATTTTCTGCACCAGTTATTGGCAATTCCCTTCAGCTAATTGCTTCCTGTGTTACATGCAGCAATAGAGCGGTGAAGCTCTTAAACAAGAAGTACTGAAATGGCCCTGAAAACCGTGTACTTGAAATGCTTTCTTTAAATATTATTGTTAAGTATGCAATTCTGCATTGTTTACACTATGGTGAGACCACAATGTGTATCATATTCTATCACCTGACATCTGAACATGGCAATGGTATACAAATCAAAAACTTTTTTTCAATATATAACACGCTATTATATTAAAAAAGTAGACAGATTATTGAAAATGTTTTGAAAATATATGCATGTAATAGTGCATACACATTATAGCTGGCCTATTTGTTAGACTTTGAGGTGTTATAGTTTTTAACATTACAACAGTCCTAACAGGCGTTATTTAAAACTTGTACGGGGTGTTTCGTACTATATTCGCTATATCAACATATACGGAAAACAAAGTTTATAATGTGAATTAGTTGATAATTTTTATAGTTTTTTTAAACGATCTTTTTTATCTTTAATAAATATCTTTTTTCTTTTTTAAGATCTTTTTTATATATTTTTTCTTCTCAATATTTCGCTTTTCTTTGGAATGTGAATTATTTTTATATGCCGTAATAGATAGATACTTGAACAGAGAAACGTGAATTTCTACAGCCGCTACAGTAACAAGTATAAAAATATAAGATTCTATTATAAAGGGTCCCCTATGCAAAAAAATATTTTAACATTTAAGTGCACTTTTGACCCGTAACAGATAGAATATAAACATTTTCTTAGAGAGTTAGTTATAGAATATCTTTAAAATGTCTAAAAATATAACTTACACCTAAAAAGTTCCCATAGAGATATTATCCTGTCGTATATGGCTCGTAAAATACGGTCACTTTGAATAGAATTTAGAGCGATATTGCGATCGTACAGGTTTTAAGCCTTAAAGCCTGTATTAAAAACTGCAAAAACTTAAAATCAGTTTAGAAAGGGTGGTCCAAACAAGATGTAAGAGTGAAATATCTGATTATATCTTTTACATCGTAATAGAAAAGTGATGGAAAAATTAACAAAGAAATCCTCTATATACAAAATATCTTCTATACACAAAATATAAATTTTAGTGTTACTCACACAAGAAAACTTTGGGTTTAGAAATTTCGTTTTTAACAGGAGTGGCCCGATATTTGAAAAATATAGTACACTTGTTTCTTTTATTTTGTCTTGTTTTAGATTTTATTACCGCCTATGTGTGCCCCTGTTTAAATTCTAAATTGAAGGTTTTTTTTAAATTGTTTAAATAACATTTTATTTGGATTTGTATAATTTTTGGGTGTACATTTCAATGGCATATGCAAAGGAAAACCACAAATGATGCACTCATACTATGTTTAAAAAATATGATTCCAGTTAAACCATACTATTGTTGTATTATAAATTGTAACTTTATTGCTAGAGGAAGCATATTTTTATCTAACGTAATAATGGCAGCATTTTTAGATTTTATGATAACATAAGAAATTATTAAATTTACATGCCTTTTTTTATAAACTTAAAACTTTCATTTATGTTTTTACTTATTTTATTTATAACAAGAAAATTCGTTGCCACGTTTTTTTACTTTCCCGTTTCAAATGAACGTAAAGCCTGGAAAACAGCAGTCAGCCAAGTGATCCAAAATATTTTTAAAATCAATCTTTATTTGTTCATTTTAAGTTATTATCATGCCAGTGAACAAAAACTTCAATTAGCAAAAATAACTTCTTCAAAACATGTTTCGCATGAGCAACAAAGCTTTGCAAGAATAAGAAAGTCAGTTAGCTATTTTGAAATTTACCAGCAATGATGCTTTCACAGAAAATTCCGATCAGCGTTTGCCATTAAAACTTGTTACATCAAATTTTTTTGTAAGACAAATCGTAAATTTAAGCCAATTTGTAAAATTATAAATTAAGATTTTTCTAATTTTTAATATTAGAAATTAAAATTATATTTCCTTGTGAATTTTAGTCAATAAAGTTATTAAACTTTAGGCGCAAACTAACGCGTTAGTATTTGGTTAGTATTATTGTATAATATAATAATAATATAATATAAAATAATATAATATAATATAATTTTGATTAACAAACTCAAAATAATCAAAAAATTTTTTCAAAAAACAAAACAAACAAAAACAATAAAAAACGACAAATTGAAAAAATTTTTTGTTTTACATACATCCATACAAACAAATTTTCAATATTAAAAATTTTTTAAATGAAAAACAATTTTAAAAATACATAACACATTTACAAAACAATAGCATTTTACACATATATTTTAAAACATAAATTTAATGACCAAATGTTACAAAAATTAATGTATTAATTATTAATATTATGCAGATACAGAGTTTTGTTTTATAATTTTATGCACTAAATGTCTATAATTTTGTGCAACATTCTCCGTATCTGCTTTAAAATTTATTCTTTTGGTTAATGGTACTTTAATTATTTGTAACATTTCTAACATATAACGACGTTTATAATTATTTTCTAAATTTAAAATTGAAACATTTTCAAAATTAGGATAGTGATTAACTTTAGAACAATGCGAAGATAATGCTGTTTTTTGTAAACTAATATTATTTCTGTATTTCTGGTCTGACCTATGTCCTGCGATTCTAGTTTTCAATTTATTTTTTGTTGTGCCTACATAAACCTTATTACAATCCTCCTTATCATTACCGTTACAAGGAATTTTGTACACTACATTGGACATATTTAATTTTTGAATTTTATCCTTAGTTTTACTAAACAACCTATTTAATGTGTTTGTATTCTTATATGCCATTTTGTATTTATTTGTATCATAAATTTTTGAATTCTCTATTCTTTCAGACAAGACTGGTATATAAGTTATCGATTTATATATTTTCGGTTCCGTTCCACTACTTATAACTCTTTTCCTCCTATTATTAAATTGATTAATTAACCTATTAGTTAATCGTATTGGAAAATTGTTTTCAGTTAAAATATTTCTAATCTTTTCTTTGTTCTTTCTATGGAATTCTTTGTCACTAATTTGGTACCAATCTATAACTAATTCTTAATTTCTTCTTATTACTAAAGTGTCTTAATATGGAAGTTTAGCATCACATTCCTTTTCAGTTGTAAATTTTATTGAAGGGTCAAATTCATTTAATGTTTCTAACATTTCGTTAATGGCAGATTCAGATATAATACGAAACAAATCATCTACATATTTTGTCATAATTTTTGGTTTTACATTTAATTTTTCAATAACATTATCTAACAATTTTTCCATAACAATATCTGCCACAATTGGAGAAGCTGGATAGCCCATCGGAAGTCCTTTTTGCTGGATATATATCTTTTCATTATACTGAAAATATCTATTATCTTCTCTACAAAACTTGAGAATACGAAAAAATAAACCTTTTTCTATCTTTGTAAAATTTTCCAAAACATCCCATTTCTGTTCTATTGTGTTGATCGCCAAATCAACAGGTATACTTGGAAATAATGATACTACATCAAAAGAAATTAGCTTTTCATGATCCTGTACATGAAGGTTTTTAATTTTTCCTTTCAATTCAATTGAATCTTTTATATTATACTTAGAACCCTCAGTGATCTTCTTCAATATGTTAGTAACATATTTACACAATTCGTAAGATGGTGAATTAACAAATGAACAAATTGGCCTTAAAGGAAATTCCTCTTTGTGAATTTTTGGCAGTCCGTATAACCTAGGTGCTATAGCAATATTAGTTTTAAGCTTATTCTTTCAATTTTTTCAATTTGTTTGTTCATTATTATTTTTGTTTTTCCTGGTGATGCCATCCAACGGTGTGGCGAAATATCGAAAAAATAATAAAAAATAAAAGTTTTTTAAAGATTTTTTATTAAAATTGACCTAGTGTTTTCTAATTAACTACTAAAAAATATTAAAAAGGTCAAAAAACTATAACTATTAGACCAAAACATTTTTTATAATAACAATAATGTGTTACCCGCAGCCGTACTATGTTACGGAAAATATTAAATATTGTTAGGTTTATTCCTTTAATAAACATTTAGTTTATTAAGTTCTTTTATTGCAAAATTACACCCAACTTTTTGGAATTTTAATTAAATTACACGATTTATACCAATGAGTTATTTACTTTGAAATAGTCAAAAACACACGATGCTATATATTCAGCTTTGAGCGGTTCTAGCATTTAATACAAAACTCTAATTCATCACATTTAACATAGATGACGTTTTTATCGTTATTCCGTGTAGGTGTTTGTTTGATAGTGTTCTTGTTCTTCTTGTTCTGTCTTAGTTGGTGTTATTTTCTAATTGTAATCCTTTCTGTGTTATCAAGATTTCTTGCAAACAGACACAATACGCAATTTACTTTTTTAGCAATAATATAAATAATTATAATAAGCTTTTTATAATTTAAACTCAGCATCTTCGTAACAATATTTTTATAGTTCTCTCAACGAATTAGGTTAAAGCCAGCATCTTATTTATCTATTAAGTGCATTTTCATTGTTTTGAAATTCAAAAATAATTTGTAAACTTGGAGTTTTCTTTAGACATTGATATCTGAAAGATAAAATTATCAATCCCAACTATTAGGATATGTAATGAGCGAATATAAGGAACATTATCTAGCTAACAACCTTTTTTCTCCTAGTGGTGCTACTGACGTTGTTCTCTTTTTCTTTAAATTTTGTTCCTTGTTACTTATTTTTTTGGATGTTTTCTCTTAGTGGCATAAATGGTGGAAATATTTATCTCTCAACAAATGCGATTTATAACTATTAAAGTTTCTAGTAGTTCAATTCATCTATATAGTTGCTTCAGTAGAAGAATTTTTAATTAACCAATCCAGTGTTACTAGGCCTGAACCATGCTAAGAAAACTGTGTTTTAACTATAATCACACTCTATAACAAACTTAATTAAATATTATCAATAATGTGTTTATAGTTGTTAATGTTGTTTCAAATATAAAAATAAATTTTTGTTATTAAGCCTTAATTCCTTATTAATAAGAAAGTAGCACACTATAATTATATTCGTTTCTCTGTGCGTATATTTTATTTTTCAATCGCAAATCCTTAACAAATAAAACTTTTTAGCCTGCGGCCTTCTTTTAAGGGCCGCTACAATAAGATGTGCTAAGGCCAACCCTTACAAGTGCATTAAAATTAACGTTTGATAGATTTGGCATCCATTGACAATTATTTGACAGTGGTTAAAGTTCAAAATGTGAGATAATTGCAAAAACATAAATTACTCTCTAATCTTTCTATTCAAACAAATCTCACCCATCCCTTCGCCTTTTGAAGCAAACAAATTCTGTGTTTGTACTTTTACTTCTTTATTATTTGAGGGGGCAAAAAGAAACCCCTTACTTCTCTGACAATACATGCATGTTTTTTATGAACGTGAATTACAGCATCACACCCACTCCCACATGGATACGCCAATCCAAGAGAAAGACAACAATGAATAAACAAATCATACGAAAATTACAAATATTCTTTAATTTTTTTTTGCGAAATGCTTCCAACAAAAAATATTACTCCCGCAGCAAAAATTAAGACAGATAACAGAAGGAATACAAGGGAACGCAATTACTGGGGCATGTTCCTCGTTTTTTTTTTTTCTTTTTTGCTTTTTGTCTGATTGAATGTGGTGACATTCAGCGAAAATATGAGTTGTTAAGGAGTCTGAATTGGGGTACATTATTGTCTTTGTCGTGGTGATACAATCAAGTCAAGCGTATTAACACGTTGCTTCTGTATTTTTTGCCTGTGTCTGCTTATTTCTTATTTTATATCTTTATACAAACAAATTTAAAATCAAACGAGGGAATAAAAATTTTGAAAAGCAAATAATTCTTTATTTTTATTTCTTATTGCTTGCATACGATTTTTTATTTTCTCGTCATTGCGGAAAGAAATATGAACAGAAAAGATGAAAGTAGTAAAAGTACAAGCACAAGTACGCGTACATTATTCTGATAATGTTGCCAGATTTAAATATCCTTTGTAAAACAAAATAACCCAAAAAATTTTGTTTAAGATGATTCAAAAACTTATTGTATTACGTGTTAGTTGTCCACCACGATCTCGCTTATAGATGCCGGTTCTTTCATAAAAGTTTTTAGTTACTTTTCGGCAAAAAAATTGAGTTGGTAGCATATCGCGATAGCATGATCCACTAAACGTTACTGCATTTACAGCCTTATCTTCCAAAAAAAAAAAAAGCTCAATGCCGCCTTTACATCACATTGCGCTCCACACAGTAACGCGTTGAGCATTCTCAATAATCGATCCAGGATTTTCAGAAGCCCAAATGTGTCAATTTTGTTTGAAAAAATTATGTTTTCAGGAGGAATTAAGACCTGAGATGTTTTCAGATGAACGACCCGGTCGAACAGACGTTGGTGTTCGCTCATTTTGTATAGAGGCTTTTGAATAAAATTTAACGACCAAATTCTTAATAGCGGTTTCAAAAGGACAAGAGTGTTGTCTGAAAATATCACGAATTTTTTTTTTTAACGGAACCACCATTTTCATAGTGGAATTTAATTATTTTAATGCGATTTTCTTGCAAATTAAATTCATTGTAATAGTTGCCAATGCATTCGTCAAAAAACTATATGTCAAAAATATCATGTCGTTGGTGTATCTGTAATTGAAAAACAAACTCCTTTTAAATAATCCGATATATGTGTATTACAGAACAAGCGAATAAAATTTAACTAAAATTTGTTGAGCCATTCAAGCAGCTATATTCTGTAGTTGTAGTAGCTGGAGTCTAATTTCGGCCTAAAAATATTTATGGGCAAACATTTTAGCGATGCGACTTAATCGCTATTCGTGTATCACTATATGTGTTTTTTTGATATTTTCGCCGCAGCTCGAATATCCCTCACCTTCAGCTTTGAGGAACTTTTGCTCAAAAGAGACAAAAATATTGTCCTGTAACTTTATATACTCTTTAAACTTTTGTTTTATCTTGCTTTTGATCAATGGAAAACCAAAATAATTAAATTATATGTCTCCGGGAATGCATTAAAATTACTTTTCAAAGCCCTTTCCCAATTTTCCCATTTTTTAAGCTCCTCCCACAGCATTAAGCTGAACTGCTAAGGTGTATCATTGATTAGCAAGACTTTTTGACCCGGCGGGGTTCACAAATCTACAAAAGAAAATTTTTCTATTTTATAAAAAAGAATGCAATACTTTTTAAACCTGGTATGGGGAAATTCTCTGTTCCCCTAACCCCCCACCCCCGGGGGCACATATATGGTCTTTATGTGCAACTGTGGGAAAAAGGGAACCCAGTCCCCTGAAGTCAGCAGGGGTACAACTGGAAACTCCACTTTATTTCCACGGGAATCAGTAAGCCCCAGAGTTCCGTTATTTGTCTCTTTAGACGTTTAACTGTTCTCTGGCTGATTATTGAGGATGGCGCCTATATGGGAGTATCGTGGTGGTTGTGGTTTCGCGGCCCCATAACAGACAGGTCAGTTTTATATGGCGGCCGGGTTCATTTCACCTTTAATAACACTTACCTGGTGAAATGTTCCCAGATCCAATGAGCATGCTACACATGTGTTCTGGACAGGAGTTGGATAGTCTCCAACTCTTCAGCAAGGAGTGATGATTTGCAGCCCTACTTTGGAATCATTAAAGTTGCAACTAGGAAAGACCTGTTGCTAGAATTAGTCTTCGGCTTCCTGGGACGAGCATGACCACCATCTGATTGAGGCTACATAGTCAGGCGCAGATGTAAATCTAATCACACACACAGTGAGCATGCTAGTCATGTGTTCTGTACAGGAGTTGGATAGTCTCCAGCTCTTCAGCAAGGAGTAGTAGTTTGCAGCCCTGCTCTGGAATCATTGAAATTGCTGCTAGGAAGGACCTATTGCTAGAATTAGACTTCCTCCTAGGGTGTGAGTGGCACTGCTTTTCACTCACAGTGCTATGACCACCATCTGACTAGGGCTCACTGCTAGGTGCAGATGTAAATCTTATCACGTAATGTTCCCCAAACCCCTGCCCCCGGGGGGCACATTGACATGTTTTGACGGAATCTGACCGTCATAGCGTGTGTCACCGGGGGTAAAAGAGTCTCAGTCCCCTAAAAGACTAGCAGGAGCCAACTGGACAACACCACTTTATGTCCACGGGAATCAGTAAGCCCCAGAGTTCAGCTTTTTGGCTTTTTAGCCTTTAAGCTTTTCTCTAACTGATTCTTGAGGTTAGCTCTTCGGGAGCATCGTGGTGATTGTGGTTTCGCGCCCCTAATAAAACGATTAAGGGGCCAGGATCATTTCACCTCTACTGAGAACAAAGCGTAAATAATCCGGATCCAGTGAGCATATTTGTTGGATAGTCTTTAGCTCTTCAGAAATTGCAACTAGGAATAAACAGTTGCTAGAAATTAGTCTTTGGCTTCCTAGGGCGCCGCACACGCATTATATCGCCCAAGTGGTTAGACTACCGTCGAGTTATAGCATACACGCGCTAAGTACCGACGTAAATTGCAGTACGCATGTTCCCCTCAATATTAGATAAGTATGTATATGTTTTTGTATTGAGTTCTTTAGATTTTTTCCGCCAGTAAATTAAATACTGTGTCTATCTTTGCTGACTGTTTTTTTCTGGTATGAACGGCGACCGCTTTCGATGTGAAACCATCATTCTCAAGCCGTGTTCTAATCTACATTGGCGACTTAGTCTTCGGGTATAAGTAGTTCTGCTGTTAAGGTCGTAGTTGCAATATTTCCGTCTTTTATTAGAGTCTAGATACGTGTGTTCGTCTGAGGGTGTTTTCCGTTTGTTCGAGTGTGTGAGCTTTACTGATGTAAAAGTTGTGTCTGTGGTCGTGTACCTATTCGTTTATAATGTCACTGTTAAAAGTTTTGTTTTGTAGATTTCCGTGTTTTTAAAAATGTCTTCGCCTTTTTTGCTAGGATAAAGTAATGTCCTATATTCATCTGTTTCCCTTAGTGTGTGTCCGTGAGTGTCAACGTGTAATTCCCTATTTCGTTTGTATGAGCTTGTGTTCTGTAAATTTTGTTTTTAGCGTTCGTTTAGTTTGTCCTAGACAAGTATGTTTGCAGATACAAGTAAGTCCGTGTACTCCGCTGGAACTGAATTTGCAGTTGTCTCTTTCGATGTCCTGAGATTATATCTCAGAGTGTTGCCGGTTTTTTCTTTGTGAGAAAGGTTAGTTAATCTATATTTCTGGTCCTATGTAAAAGTATGCCGTTGTGTTGTATCGGTTGTCTCTGTGTCTTCTTTATTTCTGTTTTTAGTGTTGTACTGTCTGAGAAGTTTGTTGATAATATATTTGGCTGTGGTGTAGGTTGTGTGGAATTCCTTCGTTGTTCTTAATTGCAGTAAGTGAGGCATTACCATTTTTATAAAAATAACAGCTACATGCTTTAAAGGAATTCAAAGTTTAATCATTTCAGCGAAGACATTTAACTCTAAAATTACGGCGAATTCATTTTTTTTATATTGTCAAATGTGGTAATATGCGTTAGAGAATTTCTTTCTTAGCCAAAAATCGCTAAACAGAATTTTCACTATTTAACTAAATATGGCTGGAGTATTGTGTAGATTTGCTTGGTAAATAGAAAAAGTGATCTTGAACCTGCAGTAAAAAACCAGCAGTTCAAACCTCACCGTCGCCTTGATTTAAAAAGGGGCAACAATATATTATTTTTGAAATATTTACAGAAAATAAATGTTATTAAATTACGAATAAGCTCCTCTCAAAATTAAAGATATGGCAACCTGCAGAGCAAGATTTCCAGACAATCTGTAGGCATCCGGGGCAATTCCTGTAGTAAAAAAAACATATAAAAAGAAATTGAAAAATAAGCAAATTTTCTAATTGAAAAGGAGAAAAAAATGAAACGGAAACAATTTGATTTACAACTTGTTTGTTGTACAATTTAAGTGGAGTCTGGTGGTGCAGGATTCGAAAACAAAAAATAAAGCAAATCGGCTGATTAGCTAAAAGAAATTTTCAACTGTTTTTTAACTTTGTTGGCATTTCTTTCTGTTTTTAAATTCATTTGTTGACAACAAGAAGACTTCAGTTAATAAAGTTTTTTGTTGTTTTTTATTCATTCTTGTTTGCACTTTCTATTTCTATTTTTTCGTTAATAAAAGACGATAAAACATTTGCGAAAGTTAAAAGTTTGAGTTTCTATTGTTGTTGATGTTGGTATTTCTCCTTTGAAATTCCCAATCAAATTATCATTTATAAAACGTAGAAAAGTTTTTACATAATTGCCATTTTCAATTAGTCCTTAATTTCTTCTTTATAATTTTTTAATGTTAACTAACACACATGCTATTCGTTTATTTATTTTCACACATGTGTAAAGTTTTGATTAAATTGTGTGGGACTGGAGTGCAAAATGAAATCCTTTTTATATCAAATGAAGTGACACCAAAACGCATAGCGGTTTACACTCTGTCGGTTGAGAAGTTGTATTTGCTGTTTTAAATTTTCATATTCATTGTTTTCTTTTTTATTTAAAAGTTCAACCTGACATTGACATCCTAGACAAACATCTCACAATCTGTTGTGATTTTTTTTGCACCGCACAGTGGAGCAGAAACAAATTTTTTTTTTAATTTATATTTTTAATTTTCTGCACCGATCTTTTATTCAGAACATGGGGACAATGATCAAACATGAATTTTTGGCTATAGCCATTAAGCATTAATCTAATGTTTAAAGTAGTTTACAAATTCATTGCAAACAATGCCACAAACCCAAGCTTAAATTAAAAAATTTTCTATTTTTTGCTTTTAAATATTTTATAAACCTTTCAAAAATGTAATACAAATAGCTTATGTACCGCTTACCTCTCTTGAATACTCATTTTGCGAAGTTGCTAATAAATTATAGCTGTATTTTCAAAATGTTTATAGTTTGCTCCCCTTGCGAAGGGTTTGCTGTACTAAAGCAAACATTTATTTAAAAGTGTACGGTGAATAAAAGTTAAGCTATTACAAGGGTTATTAAAGCATTAAATTCTAAATGTTTTAAACATATTCGGAAAGAATTATTAAAAATATATTAATTCTAAAGCGTTATTTGAAACGACTAAAAGGTGTTACATTACGTTTTGTGAAAAGGTCCTTAGAATTTATCGATTCATTTTCTCACAAAAAGAATTGACTTGGGCCTACATGCGAAAAAGAGCATATGACTTGAGGCGATCATATCATTTGGAAACCATATTCATGTAATTTGATATTGCTCGAGTACAATTTTATATCTTTTGCTTTCTTATTAAAAAAAATGGTTGATAAATTCTGTTTGGGCAGGATGCATGTGTGATTGTCGATATAGTCGGTTAAAAGATAAATCTTAAACATAGGTGAAATAATGTAAGAAACGGAAATATGACATATTTAATGGATTTTGTTGTGTGATGTATAGTGATACCGATTGTTGTCAAAATGGTTATAGGATTCATTTAAAAAACTTTAAGTGTCCTGCATTGTTTAACATGACAGAATGGGGCCATATGTTGTCACTGGTCGGACTTCAAGGATCCTATTTCTCTTCCAGTTTGGGGTTCCTACTAGCCCAGGCGACTGGTGCCGCCTTTTACAACCGAAAGCATAGAATGAGGAGGAGATCCATTTAGACTGCGTGGCCCCGGGAGGGGTTGCGGGAGGTGAATATACGTGATGATCTGATAAGATCTACATCTGCACCTGGCCGTGGGCTTTAATCAGATGGTGGATCATTACCAGTGTGGATGGTATATAACGCCATCCTCGCCCTCCTCCGGTCACTCATGGTTGCAACTTTAAAATCCCGGAGTAGGCCGCAGCCTTCACTCCTTGCTGAAGAGTCGTAGACTATCCTGGTTCAGAACGCATGAAGCTTAATATAATTAAGAACACGACGGCATTCATACTCACTGGACCTGGACCATTCAATGTGTTCATTGAAAATGATCCGACCCACAAACTCAAACGAAGGCCTCTAAACACACAGCCATCACGATACTCCCGAAGGGCCTCCCTCAATAATCAGACAGAGAACAGCTAAATGCCTAAAGAGACAAATAGCGGAACTCTGGGGCTCACTGATTCCCGTGGAAATATAGTGGATTATCCAGTTGACTCCTACTAAGTTCATAGTTCATTTTATAAATTAACAGCGTAAGAAACAAGTCGACAGTAAAGTAATTGAAATCTTCATCAGTAAAACTTAATCCCTATATGAGGAAAAAGGTTACAGCGTATCATATCAATAGCGGGTTTTTTATATACATATACTACCGCAGAAAACCATGATACATATTAAATAAGTCTATGTTGCTATATTAGTAGCTGTTGGGATACGAACTCAAGTCATTAAATTTATCATACTTTTAGTACGGAATGAGCAAACTATCCAAGCAACACCCTTTGCCTTTAATATGATTTAATGATTTCAATGTAGCTGCTATTAATTACAAGTTGTCCTTTTTCTTAGGCACAAATTTAGAGTACTTAATTAACTACTCAAATCTCAAGTGTCTAATTACTTAGTCCAAACTTGATGTTTGAATATTATAGGTGCTTCTGTAGGCTAGTAGGTAGTGCACTAGCTTATAAGACTGGGGGTTGTGGGTTCGATTCCCAACAAAAACCTTGTTTTTTTTTTCATTACAAAAAATAAAGCTTGACTGTCGGTGGGGCTGCTCAGCGGTGAAGGCATGGTCAGTGGTAACTCTGCTGTCTTAAACAACAGTTCATTTCCGTAACTATCCTTCTACTTTCACCACCTGTCTCATCTCTTCTCCATCCCTTTCCTAAGGAATGTAGCACGGTACTTGACTAATTAGGCATTATTGCCAGAAGTACTACTTGTCGTTAAAAAAATATTATTAATTACAATAATTTTTTTCTACAATACTACCCAATGCCAGTCGTTAGACTATAAATCCTGTCCTTAATCTTTAGTAATAATTATTATTATTTCCAGAAACACCATCAACCATGGCCTACTGTAGACCTTACATACATATGCTTGCAATTACAATGGCAACACTGGTACCAGAGTGGGTTAATGTCAGCATTAAACGAATGTCTTCACTCTCAGACATTTTGCTGACATTGAAAAAAAGGTTGTGACGCCAGGAACGAAAATTTTAGCGCTTGTAGTTCTATGCAATTTGACATTGCAACAAACAATTATTGTAAAAGCAAAAACTTTACAACTGAAAGAACAAACTGAATTGAAGGAAAAAAGAGAAAACGAGAAAAGAATCATTGTTCATTAATTTTTACTTCATGGTCAGTTTGTTAAGATTTTTGTCATTTTATAAATACGAAGATAAGAAAATTTCTCTTGAACACATTTGAATGTAAATAAGTCTGTGTGCGTACTTGGATTTGTGTGCATGTTTAGTTTAGTGTGAGAAATAGTTTTTTCTATACACTTAAATAAAATGTTCATAAATAAAAAACATAATAAAATTTTTTTGTCTCCGCTTAGTCTTTTATTATCTGCATATTGTTGCAAATGCGGTATGATTTTTATCATAATTTGTTTTTTATATTCAAATAAAACTACGTACGTACTTCTATATAGTAGCTAGAGGGGGAAAAAATAATAATATAATATAAATTTAATGGTCTACTGCAGTATGTTGGTAAATTATAAGACAATAATTCATAACATGGTTGGTTAAACCGCAGATTTGGTACATTTTGTGGCAAATAGAATGAAGTTTTTTAAGGATCCTAAAGTTTTGTTTGTGTAACTGTATTTCTGTGGGCCAATTGCAAGCTGTTATCTTTTATGGGTGATTTTCGAAAGTAAGGATTTAAGGTTTCTACTTTAATCAGTTCTTATATATTAGGAAATTCGTGAAGAACATTTGAGAAGTCTTGCTGTTAGTTAAAAATTACTTTAAATGCTTTTTTTTATATCTTTGAAAATGTCCAGGCAAAATAATCTTAAAGACATATCAGACTGATGGTTTCAGAAACTTATTAATGTGCAAGAATACTTACGCAAAATTATAGTTAAATAAAGAACGAACTTTCTTTCTATAAGATATACAGGGTGGCTGATGAAGTCTACTACCAAAAAAAACATATTTTCTGTGTAACTAAAAAGTTGGGATAATGAAATATGAATTTGGATATTGTAACGCTTTAGAGTCCGTAGTCTCCGTCCAAAGAGACACTCCTCCTAGCAGATGGACTATAATGAAGCTGGGGAAGAATTTTGCGAGCGTGGAACAATCACAAGAAGGCCTAAACATTGAGATCCCTCAGTTCGAACGCAGGAAACTATTGCCTCTGTAACTGCTGCCATACAATCCAATCCTCGAGTTTTGACTAGGAACTCAAATGTGTGTCTGCAGACAGTAGCTGCGCCCAGATTGCACCAAGATTTAAACTTATTTCCATATAAGATTCAATTAAAAAACTGAACACCAGAGACTTCCCGATTCGCTTGGAATTTTGTAATAAAATCATTCAAATGGCGTCAGAGAATGAAAACCTTTTGAACTGCTTTTTTATGTCTGACGAGGCACATTTTGATTTAAACGGCCATGTTAACAAACAAAATTGTCGAATATGGAGTAATTCTAACACACAGATACTCCATCAGATGCAATTATATTCACTTCGCGTCACAGTGTGGTGTGCAGTTTCTTCAAAGTTCATTGTCGGGCAGACCGTTACTTAGGGATGTTGAAAGAATTTTTCTTTTCAGAGTTAAGCCGAAAGAGAATCCCTTTTACTCTGTTTGGTTTCAATAAGGAGGAGCAACTTGTCACATAGCCATGCCTGTTATGACTGAATTGCGGCAAAAATTCCCCAAAAAAATGATTTTTTGTGAGGTTATGGCAAAGAAGAAGTTTACAAAAGAAAACCCACAAATTTGGATGATTTAAAGCAATCCATTCGAACGGTAATTGCGGCAGTTCTCGCTGCAACACTCCAGGCAGTAATTAATAACTTTTTGATAAGATGTCACACATGTTTCACCCAGGGTGGAGACCATTTGAATTCAATTATTTTCAAAACTTCATGAATTACTATAAAAATTATTTATTATTTTTCAAATGAATTACTAAAAAATAAATTACATAAACTTTACAAAAAGTTTTTTGAGTTTCTTAATGTAGCAAAATTGATCAGCCATCCGATATTTTGTCGAATCCAAATATACACAGAAAATGGTACTACTTCTATCAATATTTTCATTGAAATTAATTTCTACAATTTCCTTATAAAAGGTTTTTCGACAGGAAGTTTGTTTTCCAAAACAAAATAAAACAAAAAATTTAGATTAGATGATACAAGTTTTTCTTGTATTACGAAGAGAAAAGTCCGGCAATTAGGAATGAAAAATGATATCAGGAAAATGTTACCACGGCCACACTGACGGATGTCGACTCTTTCATTAAAGTTGTTAATCACTTTTTGGCAAAATCGCAGCCCTATTTCGCTAATCACATCACGGATTTTGAGTTTTAAGACAGACATCGATTCGATTAGCTCCCTATAGACTCTGTCCTTAACACAACTATAAAAAAATAATCCAGCGGTGTTAAATCTCACGATCTGGCAGGCCACTTAAAATTTGGGAAATTTGTTTACAATAAAACGATCGTTTCATTTGCTGTATGACACGTGGCATATTGAAAACACATGGTAGTGATATCCACGTCGTCAGTAATAGGCAAAAATTGAGTAAGGATCTCGCGATAGCGCAGTCTTCGAAAAAAATGGCCCAATAATGCCTCCAGACTACATAGTATAACGCTAAGCATGCAGAGATATCTCAATAATTGCTCTAGGATTTTCATAAGCCCAAATGTGGCAATTTTGCTTGTTGATATTCACAATTCAGATCCTTACGAAAAATTCGCCATGTGGTGGTTTTGGATAACCGCAATCGTTGAGAACGCCGCGGAATTGACAAATTTGGATCTGCTTCAACACTGTGGCTCGCGGCTGTTATTTTTTCAGTTGAACGACCGGCCAAACACGCGTTCTGTTCGTACATTTTGTATCGAACCTGGCGACTCAAATTTAACAACCAAATTCTTAATTGTTGAAAAGCCCGATATATTTTGATTTTGATTAATCAATTCATAGGCGGGTATGAACTTGTTTGCATAAAATCTTAAAAATTCGATAACCAAAATGAGAGAGAAGAATTTCAAATGCAGTGTACAACCACTCCTCCTTAAGTTGTTTTTAACATTACAATACAACTTGTACAAAGGGAAAATATTTCACGACATTTTGCAGCAAAGACAACACCAGTCTCATTTATGAGGAAGTTCTGTGTAATAAAGCCTTCAATAAGAGAACCTTGATGTATCAGGTTACCATTTTACCGATTTCCATGTTAGATTTGGCATTTTTTCATTCTGGAATGCTTAACACAAAAAGACAAAAGGGTCTAGTGCTCCAAATAATAAGCTGAAGCCTAACGGAAAAACTGAGTTTAACTTTAAAATTTTAAGTTGATTTTTAACTAAAAATTTTAAAGCCATCTTAAGCCAGTATTAAACCTAAATATAGCCATTTTGTTATGGGTGGAACAATTTGGAGTTTGACTATTAAATCGCAACATTTTTTTTAATGTTATCAAAATAAAGTTTGTTGTCTGTGACCAAGTTAAAATGACATACAATCTTTAATATCATTTTCTAATAAACATAAGAATTGTGTTATAGCAAATCTGAAGTATGTTATTTTTAGTTTTGTAGCCAAATAATAGAAAATAAATCTGTTTTTTCTTTGACTCGTAACGTTTCGACTTTTATTATTGACTGTTTTTGAATTTTTAAATTTTCTAAAACGTTTGAAACGTGTGTCCTTTATGAAGTGCAAGATTGCAATTAATAGAAAATCCATATTTTAGTCTATCCATTGCTATGTTTTTATTGTGTCATACATTACATTGAAAAACGTTACAAATTTAATAACACATCAGGCATATATCTACTGCTTTGCTGATCTTTAATTCATGTCCTGTCTGGGTAAGAAACTTTTTATTTTCTCTTGAAATAATGCAAGAGTGCTGGGTATATATGAACACTGTCATCATGTCGAGGTATCGAACAGGTTCAAACAACAGGTTTTTTAGCATAAAATGTAATATTTTTTAATAATGAACCCAAATTGCTATATACTATAACGCTCCATGTACAGTAACCCTAAATTTTTCTTTTTTCAGGATCACCAGGCGCACCCTTTATTTAAAATTGTTTTTACATGATACCAAAACACCTACAATGGAAGAGCGTTGTCGAAGTTGAGTTGATCTCTAGCAATCAAATTAAGAATTTTAATATGAAGTTGAAAAGTTACCAAAATTTAACTCAAAAATTAAGAAAAGTTGTAAAATTTTAATTTAAATAAAAAGCAATAAGTTTCGAAGTAGTTTAAATTTATGGTTTATGTGCAAAATCAAAGTGAAATTTAGAATTTAAGTATAATAACTATAGTCAAATATTTCTTAACTATATTCAAAAATTGTTATATGAAAATCATACAATTGATTTTTGTTGCGCTTTTCATAGGCCTTGTGGTTTTATGTTAAAGCAATACCCATTTGTCTCATAGTTCTCCTGAATCGTTGATACTTAACACATGTATTCCTTAAGAATAACTAGATAACATGTATTCTATTTGGTAACGTTATAAAGGACTCTAATTCATTATGAATACATAATCCTTGAAATATAGTAATACAAACTTAATTTTACATTAATGTAGACATCAGACAGGACATTAAAATAAACAATTTAATTTAATGACGATATATTTTAAGAAAATGATCATTTTCCTGCTAATAGTTTGCCATTTTTCTGTAAAATTCAAATTAAGTTACAAAAGTAATAGAAAATTTAAAAATTCTTAATCTTTCATTTCTACGAATCATAAGTAGTTGACTAAGAGATCGTAAAAATACACCACCGCAAATTTTAAGACAACAATAAGGATGTTAAATAGAAAACTGAAAAACCTTTTGAAAATGACCAAATATTTATAATTTAGTTGTGATGTTGTATCATTGTAACAACGAAAAAAACAAAAACAATTACAAGGGCAACAAGTAATAAAAATCTAAGAAATAACCATAAAAAATAAACAAAAGTCACAAACATTAAAGGATAAAGATGTTTTAAGACCAAATACAACAACTACAACACCGAAAACAAAAACAAAAAGCAATAGATTGCAAGAAAACAAACTGTTTATGAGTGTAAACTAAGACAGCAGGAACATTATTTAATTTAAAGGACTGGAAGGATAAGACATGCGAGTCCACATGCGGTCGTTACGCCTTTTAAACAAAAACTCACAAATACAAAACAAGGAAATCCAAAGAAAAAAGGAAGACATTTTTTATGTTAACTGCCATTCAAATACGTTCAGCTGAACACAATAATGGGAAAATGCTAACAGTTTTCAGAAACCAATAACAATTTGTATGAAATGTCTTTCATGTAGGTAAATATTTATATGGATTTATGTTATGCTTTGTTAGGTTCTTAATGATATTTAAATGTTGTGTTTTTGTTTTTTTCGCACACAAGAAGGTCCTTTTTCTCGTTCTGTATTTTCTAGTTTTGTTGTTGCTGCAACATTTTTATTTTATTGCCCCTTTCCTTGAAATAGTACAACAAATACTCACCATTTAAATTAATTTCTAACATTTTTCAACTGAGTTAAGGCGAATAGCAAAATTTTTATCTTCTCAAAGAACACTTAAGCCTTGATTAACACTTTTGAAATTAAAGTTATAAATATATAAAAAATTATGTCATCACATCGAAAGCGCTCGCGGTTCATACCAAACAAACAGCCAGTAAAGACGGAAAGGAATGACAACACTATATTCTTTTATACTAAAAATTATTTTAGTTGCAAAATCTATTAGACATTTTGCAGTTTTTGTAACCACCGTTCCTTCATCGATCGTATTCGAAGCGATGCAGTATTCAAGAAAATTGTTATAATTCTGTATTAGTACTTGACTGAATTATCTGAACATAATCTGGAAATTAAAAATTACTATATATGTATACCAACGCTTATTCAAGATATAAGCAGAATAATCATTATTGCAGGGTAAAAAAACCCTGAACTAAATGTACAGTGAATAAAGGGAAAGAAAAATGAAAATAAATCTGCAGCTTCGGGCTGTCAATGTCGATTCAGAGAAAAATCCACGGTACGCAGTCGATCTTTAGTTTAGTATTTAGAGGGACCGCAGCTAATTGATTTAGTACAGGAGAGCTTTGCTGTATGAAAAACACAAAACTTGCAGAGTTTATTTTGCCTACTGTTACTTCTATAAAACACTCCTTAGTTTAAGTCTATAACAACTCATACGTTGCTTAACATGTAGATTAACGTTTGTAGTTAGGGAGGTATTTAGTTAGAGTGAATTCTTGTATCTTGTTTACAGACTTTTGATTACCGTCTCGCTAAATGTTTTGTGGTTTCTTTCTTCAACTCAAAAGGTATAAATTTTTTTTATTGTTTTATTTGCAATCTATTTTACAATTAAAATAATTAGCAAATTTCATTACTTTTAAATAACATACATTGAGTTTTCCTTAAAACTCAGAAAAATAAAGAAAAGAAAATTTTCTTTTGTAATTTAAATAGGATTTGACAAATTAGAATTTTTTTATTTTCGGAAGGGAAGGTCAAGAACATGAAGCCTTTTAAGTCTCTGGATTTCATTGCTATCATCTAACGGGTTTATTGCTAACACATTGGGTTGATTACTTAGTCTGTTAAGGTATCTTTCACTGAAGTTATTGATCTCATCTTTTTCCATTAAAATTCGAAGATCTCGGTGTATGTTTTTGTTGCTGATAAGCCGTGGCGCATTTGTTAAAAGTCTAAGTGTTGTTGACTGGTATCTCTGTAATATCTCAACGTTCGAATTACTTGCAGTCCCCCAAAGTTGGATGCCGTATGATAATATAGGTTTTGGTATTGTGTGGTATAAGAGAACCTTATTTTCCAAGCTTAAGCTTGATCTAGGTCGCAATAACCAGAACATTTTTCTTGTTTTTAATTTAAGTTGCTCACGTTTCTTTTTTCATGCTCCTTCCAAGTAAGTCTTCGATCGAGATGAAGGCCTGAATATTTTACAGTATTGCAACTCGGTTAAGCTCTGCCATTTTAATACACAGGAGAGCAATCATTTTTTCTTAGCTAAATATAACATGAACGGACTTTGTGCTACTAACTTTAATATTCCATTTTTGAAGCCAATCTTGAAGAAGATTCAATTGACTTTGTAGCATGTCGGAAGCTACTAACGGTGATTCGTTTGAGATTAATAAAGCAGTATCGCCTGCATATGTAGCAGTAGTTATATTTTCGACTGTTGGCTTATTTGCTGTAAAAAATTGTGTTTACTACTGGACCCAGGACACTACCCTTTAGAATACCCGCATTAATACAACCAAAATTGGAATAATTATCATTTATGCTCACAAAGAAGGATCTGCCTTGAATATATGTTTTTAGTATCAAATAAAATGGGGCTGGGATGAGGTTTTTCAATTTATACAGAAGGCCACCGTGCCAGACTCTGTCAAAAGTCTGTTGAACATCTCAAAATACAGCAGAACAATGCAATTTTCTTTCTAAGGAGTATGAAATGTTGTTGACATTCCTATGACACTGTTCTGGTGTTCCATGTTTATGCCTAAGCCCGAACTGATAATCAGGTATAATATTATGTTTTTCGAACATTGGCATTAATCTCTTTAAAAAGAGCCTTTTAAAAATTTTTGAAAAATTTGACAACAAACTGATTTTTCGGGTTTGCCAGGTTTTACTACCATTATCATTTTCGCATATTTCCATTGCGATGGAAAATGGTTTAGCCTTCAATATAGACTTGTAAATTGTTGTAAGAAAAACAATTCCTTTTTTTGGCAAAGATTTTAAAGCCTTGGAATCGATATTATCGTAACCAGGAGTTTTGTTATTATTCAACTTATCAATTGCTTGTCCTACTTCGGCTGGGGATATTGTTTTAATAGGACGATCCATTTGATAATGAACATCTAAACAGCCCGTAAATTGGATTGTTTAAAATAAATGGATTAAATCTTATTTGTAAGTGTTCTTTAAAAGCATTGGCCTTGCTGATGTCTGATCTACACCACTCAACGCTTAAATTTTTTATTGGGATGTTTCTTTTTATTGGACGTTTTAAATATTTAGTTGCATTCCACAGTTTAAACTCGTTATCATTAGTTACCGCATCCAAATTTTTTAAATAATTGTTTAATAATTCGTTTTTATAATCTTTTACGCGCTTTTTTATTTGTTGAGATGCTCTGTTAAAATTTCTTTTATCCAATATATTTCTAGTGCTTTGATATATTTTCCTTTATCGTCTCCTATTTGCAATTATAAAAAAATAATTAAAAAAACTTGATTTGTGTTATCGCTGACAAAAAAGAACAAAAACGTTTTGTAGATTTTCATGTTCCATGACAACTTTCTTCGTCCGTTTTTGCTAGGATGTAGTAATGTTACACATTCATCTATTTCCCTTGATATGTGTCCGCGAGCGTCAAGGTGGAATGCAAAGTTGGAGTCATCTTTTTTTTTTGTATGAGCGTATGCGTTCTGTAAATCTTGTTTTTAGTGTTTAAGCAGTTTGTCTTATCTAAATATGTTTGCAGGTACAAGTAAGTATGTATAATCCGCGGTAACTAAATTTGTTTCTGTCGATGTCCTGATATTATGTCTCAGCTGTTGCAGGATTTTAATGCTCTGAGTAAACCTTATTTGTGAAAAAGGTTACTTAATCATATATTTCTGGTCCTGTGTAAGTAAAAGTGTGCCATTGTGTTGTATCGGCTGTCTCTTTGCCTTCTTTATTTCTGCTTTTAGTGTTGTATTGTCTATGATGTTTGTCGATAGTAGTGGGATTGTAGCCATTATTTTTAGCTATGGTGTAAATTGTGTCGAGTTATTTTTTGTTATCTCGAGTAAGTGGGATTGTCTTAAGTCTGTGTATCATGCATCTAAATGCTTGAATTCTAAAAATATACCATCGCTTCTAAAAGTTTTAGAATTTTGGTTTGACATTCTTAATCTTCATTAATGAATGAAAATTGACACAATTAAATTCTTTACAAAGAGAAAAGATGAAATAATGGATGCAATTATATTTGACGTTAAAAATAGAATGTTCAAATTATAATTTGTTTAAATTAAAGAAAAATTAATTAAGAATTTATTAAGTTTTATTTAAATCAATCTTTTTGATTAACTTCAAATATTATAAATTGCAACTTATATTTGTAAAATTAAAAGGAAATATTAATGAGGAAAACTTAATAGCTTTTTGCTTAAGTGCTACATTTTTTAAAGTTATTATTAATATACACAAAAATTAATACAATTCAAGCTGTTTTTAGTTTCTTATCTTAAATCTGTAAACATAGACTTACTTTACAGTCTCTTCATTTAAATAGCAGCTTAACAAAATAGAGAGAAAAGACAAATGCGCTCTTAACCACTGTAATCCTCTTAAGACCTAATTCCAGGTAAACAAATATTTTAGCCGAAAAAATACTTAGCAATTGAACATGAAATTCAAGAAGGCGTGTGAAGAAAAAGCCAAGAAAATTTTCCGAAAAAATAAAAATACATAAAAATTCTGGTTTGAAGCCATAAATAGAGCTGTTACAATACTTTGGTTTAAAACACACAATAGAAAATAAAATTGTAGAAATCAAACAATGACTGGCTTAAAATTTATTTTTATTTATGCTTAACCTTGACCACACACATACGGACACAGCAGGCTAAAGGATGATATATTAATACCAAGGCAGCTACACAAACCCATTAAATAAAAATAATACAAAATCAAATTCTAATCGATAATCAATGGAAAATATTTGCAATAATCCTGAAATGACCAGATATAAGGGCCACAGTTTCCATATAAATATTTATGCTAACATGCTACAGACATACATAATTAAGTCTGTATTTATTATTAGAGGAAAATTTGGTTTTCGTTGTATATATATGAAATAGTGGCGTTTTTCAAAATCAATTTTAAATTTGCATGAACCCAGTTTTATGTATTTGCCGTGCTCGAAGAGAAAATTCATTATACTTATAAGTCCCTGGATTAATCGTCGATTAGTAAAAAAATAAACTATTTAAATTCGTATCATAAAACAAAATAAATTTATATATTCAAAAGCAAATATTATTCGATCGTTTTGTTGCTGGGTAAGCAATTTATTTATTTGCGATAAACAAAGAAACAAATTTTGTTGGCTTTTAATTTTTTTTTTTTAATTTTTTTAATTCCTTTAAAAAGATTTCTCATATTGAGGAAACGATCAAGATGTTAAACTACAGAGTTAGTAACTAAAATTAATTTAATCAATTAATTAAAAATATTGCAATACTTCGAACAATAGTATTACAAAACAAATTTTAAGAAGAACTGAAAGTCTATTTGAATAATTAATCGATTACTCGTTTCTATTATTAATAAATCTCAAAATTATAACAAGTCCGTAAACTTAAACCAAATTAAATTTATTCACTTGGGACAAAATTATATGGAGATAAACGTAGCAAATGATTCCGGTTTTACAGAGGTGGATAGATAAGGGAGAACGAAGAAGGAAATTTCTACTTAACGCAAATGTATCCAGATACGGCTACTTTCGTAAGTACGTAAAATGCAGTACTTGCTTTTGCTTTTACGATGAGCAAGATATATATTGAACGACGCTGGTAACAGCTTTTTTGAAGTGTCACCATTGGTATGAATACCGCACGGAGATGGAGGCGCAAATTGGCTGAATGACAGCAGTGAATAAAGTCGCCAAAATGGTTAACAAACGATAAAAATAGATTGCTGTGGCGAATTTTGTGGAGCGTTTACTCGACAGGAAGAAACGTAACCTGATTTGGTGTTCAAAATGGATAGCTGGATGCAGGCTTAGTGAAACAGGGCCACACTGTCTAAATAAGGACCAAAAATAGAGAGGGCAAAACATCTTGGTCTTAAGGTGGTTTTTAGCCAGTATTCGCAACGGCATATGGCGGAATAATAATTTTCGGTAGATACGTAACGTATTTACCCATCTTAAACCCCAAAAAAATTAAGCAGCTATCTCTTTACACTTCTGTAACACTTACAGCACTACGAAGAATTGAGAGTGAAAAGCTATTGGAAGAAGACTTCATCCACACATATAGTTTTGAATTCAGGAAAGAAAACTTTGACAACCCTGTGCTAAACTGTTAATAAAAATGAAATTAAGATTTTATTTGCTTTACTCTTACTAAACTATTCGTGCGATTATATTGAAACTTTAGTAAATTATATCTAATGAGTAATCACAACAAAAAAAAAATCTTTAAACATAAGGATATATTTCCTTATTATTGGCATTTAATATTTTGAAAGTTGCGTCCTTCCGTAATTCACTATTCGTGTCCATAATTATTGCAATAATTCCTTAATTTACATATGAATAAATTTTTATAAAGTTCTTTATCCGTCATCATTAAATAATTTATCAGATTCTTATTTTTTGAACATTATTTGCTGCAAAACCTTTATGATTTTACATTTTATAAACATAAACAACCTGAATTTAAATTAAATAATTTCAAGTTGGTCGTATAAGAAATTAAAGTGTCTTTAAACGTATGGAGTCAAAAATGTTCAGTGAGTAAGATAATAATTTATTATGCGTGACAATCAATAAAACATGTCAAATTTAGTATCTGTGAGTACGTCTAGTATTTAAGCATTAAATTTCATAGGAAAAAACTTTCCTTAAATTTTGTCTGCATTTTTTATTATTGGCAATTAAAAGCAATACAAAGCACTAACTTCGAAATGTATGCAATAAATAAGGTTTTTTGTATTGGAAAGTTGTTTGAAATTTTAAATTAATACCACCTGGATAACGCCCAAAACATGTTGTTTCTTTCAATTAATTCCAAAAGATATACAAAATTAGGATTTTATTGATATTTAGAGAAAGAAGAACACACCCTTTTTGGTTTAAAAAACATGACAAGTAAAAATGAGCAATAAACATTTAAACACAAAAAATTGGTTTCCTTTCAAAGCTGAAAACCACAAAATAAATGGAGGTATTAAAAAAAATAATAAAAAAGTTTATGTCCTCATAATCTATTAATGAAAATTTGGAAGTTGAGGTTTATTCTTTAAAAAGCAGTTATACAAAATTACAAACACAAAAACTTTGGAATAATTTATTTTAGTTTTACCTACGAACAAAAATGATTCATAATGTTCACGAATAGTACTGTTAAAGGATGAATAAATTTAAATCTTGTATTGATAATCCAAAAATATATCAGCTATTTATAAAAGTTGTAACGCAGATATATAGCGTTAGATTGTGATCACACATAATGCTAAAAATATTTTACAATTTTGCATTGCTTCTGTCGTTTTATTTTAAAAAGCGATATAATTTTCATACCGGGATGGTTTGATATTGGGGTCTATAATTGGGCCTCTGTACTTTATTTGTTAAGTTGCGTATGTGAAAAGTGTAATTCTTCTCTGTTATTGTCGCATTGTGCTTTTTCTAAATTTTTATTTTTTTTTGTGGATATTCGAATTTCATATGTTTAAAGCTCCTCCCGAGAGTTTGTTTTCATATATTTTTTTTGACAATGATAATAACCATTTGATATCTTTCCCGATTCCATAATTATTTCCGATCTTTCAAGAGAATTGAAGTAGAGTGAGAAGCCAGTATTTGTTTGTATGCATTTCTCTACTTTTTGCATAGTCGGGCGATCATTGGCCACTTTCTTTTTAATTTTATTATATTCCTTATACTTCCGCTTACAAAATAATACTGTATGATCACGCCAAAAAATATCTGTATTCAGATGTAAAGAGTAGCAAAAAAAGGACAAAAATTAAGTCAGATAAAAGCCAG
The DNA here is from genome assembly GCA_030448955.1 of Trichopoda pennipes. Classification (NCBI taxonomy): domain Eukaryota; kingdom Metazoa; phylum Arthropoda; class Insecta; order Diptera; family Tachinidae; genus Trichopoda; species Trichopoda pennipes. Next base: position 11,246,278 of record JASKUP010000042.1, read on the forward strand.
ATTATGTAAATTCCAAATAGAGCAACAAAACCGTTTTTAAAAAAAAGATGGCACCTTTTAGATTGTTCACTCAAGCAATATTTAAAAGGATATAGGGGAAAGCAGAAGTAAGAAGGGTTACTTAAGATGTTAGGAAGCTCTGTTTCAAACCTTTGGCAGGTGATTACCTCCGTCTTATGCATAACTAATACAGCAATCACAATTGTAAACCACGGCAATAATTTTTCACCTGTTGTCATTTTCCTCTTTGCTGGCTGTTTGTTCGGTACGAACAACGAGCGCTTTCAATGTGATGACATCATTCTCAAGCCGTGTTTTAAATTGTACAGGAAAACACCACTATTACGTGATAAGATTTACATCTGCGCCTGGCTATGGAGCCTTATTCAGATGGTGGTCAAACCACTTTGCATAAATAGGAACGTCATGTTCACTCTAGGAAGTCGAAGACTGATTTTAGCAACAGGTTTTTCCTAGTTGCAACTTTAATGATTCCAGAGCAGGGCTGCAAATCATCACTCCTTGCTGACTATCCAACTCCTGTCCAGAACACATGTCTAGCATGGTCACTGGACTGGATCATTCACCTAGGGTGTCATTAACGGCGAAATGATCCTGGCCATTATATTAAACAACAAACCTGATATGGGGCCGCGAAACCACAACCACCACGATACTCCCATATAGTGGCCAACCTCAATAATCAGCTAGAGAACAGTTAAATGTGTAAAGAGAAAAATAACGGAACTCTGGGGCTTACTGATTTCCGTGGAAATAAAGTGAAGTTCCCAGTTGACCCCTGCTGCCTTCAGGGGACTGGACTCCCTTTTTCCCCCCAGGTGCACAGGTCTAGATAGTCTAAGTTCTATAAAGACGATATAAATGTGCCCCTGGGGGGTAAAACACCACTATTACTCGTACACTCGAAAAAATCAAAAACACCCTCAGACGTGTACAGTTTAGAACACGGCTTGAGAATGATGTCATCGAAAGCACTCGCCGTGCAAATCGAACAAACGGCCAACAAAACCGGAAAATATTTTATTTACTAGCGGAACAAATCCAAACAACTTAATACCGATTTTCAATTTATCAGATTTAAAAAACTTTATTTATGGCCTTGCAGGTGGTATAAAAACATTTTAAATCATTAAATAAATTTATTTTTTAAGTTTTTTTTCTGCAGAAGCATTTCTGATTGCGTGAACATTTCTCAATTTTTATGTTTTTCTAAATAAAATTTACTTTTTGCAGTAATTAGTTACCTCTGATACTCGCTTATGGTCTTAAGGTCTCTCACATATCTCTACCTCCAGACTTACAGTTTTAGGTAGACACTTTTTACAGGCATGTTAATATGGCCGCAACAACAACAAAAAAAAACTGATGATAAAATTAAAAGATGTTTCATATACACGTCGGTGTATTTTAAAAAATGCTTGAAACTTATACAACACTTTGTCCGCTGTAACAACAAGCATTATAAATTAGTGTTACTCTAGAGATGTAATTTTGGGATAATGAAGTGGGCCATACTTCCCATTAAGAAATTGATATTTTACGTACTGAGTTCGATGAACATGCTATCGGCTGAATTGGCTAATAATACAGGATCCAACCACAGCATTTAGGCTAATGTAGTCTGAGCCATTCCCCAGTTAGGACTAGAACAGTTATTGTGCTTTTTTACTGTAGTGAAGTGTAATGAGACAGCCACTCGAATGAAATCTTTTTCCATAAATAATAGATATATTTGTTATTTCTAATACTTAACTTGAATATATTGCAAATGAACTATCCGTACTATCGTACTTCTTCCATCATAATTACACTTTTTGTCACTGTATGTAGAAACTATACGCACAGATAATGTATTAATACGTCCGATATAAGAACGATTAATTAATAAAGAATTAAAAATAAATGCTTAATTGTTCGCAAATACGATTGCTATAGTCTCCTTTCGGTTAAAAAATTTTTCACATAAGCAGTAACTATTACTCCATGTTTTTTAGTTGTGTAGATCCATTGCTAATTGTCAACTTAACATAATGAAAGGTCATGGTTTATGGTATGTGAAATCTGATTCAAAGTTGCGTACTAAAAACATTCATTCTTAAAATAGCAATTTTGCCATTTACGAGTGTACATCCGGAAAAGTTGTCACGTTTGCATTTGACGCAAGAATATACCAAAACATTCGATAGTCGAAAGTAAAACTTCGAGGAAAACCTTTCCCATATACCTTATCCAATAAGGACCCTTACACGTTTGGCTTAAGCGTCTTTACTCATCACACCTAATGTATTAATATGTTCGCTATAAGAATAATTAATTAGTCAAAAACTTAAAGATAAAGGGTAAATGAATTTAGTTAAAGACGTTAGTGATGCAAGGGAAAGGTCTAGCCGTTGTTGATATAATAGAAAGCTAAATGCGTTACATCATTTTTAATTATAATAGTTTCTAGGCGAAATAGAGCGCAATGAAAGGAATTTTTTAGAATAGTGGAAAATATTATAACCGAGCAATGGTTTTGACGTAAATAATTTAAACCTTAGTATCATACAAGGCTAATTCCTATCATGCAGTAAAAACAGTAATTTTTACATGATGAAATGTCTCGTTCTAAACACAATTGTTCAAATAGAAAAAGAACGGAGGAGTTATATTTTGTGTTGGTACTTATCCAAATTCACCTTCAGATACTCCAAGAGTAAAACTGATTATCGCATTTGTTTTACAAATACCACCCGCAGAATGCAGCATGAAACGCCAATCTAGACTTTGCCTATTGTTTTACTAAACCAGTTGTTTACCCGGATTCCCATATTTTTAATATTGTGTTTTTGGCTTAAGACTCGCAATTGGCTATTAACGTTTTATAAATACGTTCAACTAAATTTGTTGCTGCACATCAAAACCATATAAAAATCGTTCCATAAAAACAATACCCCGCCCTTTTATCTTTTTTTTGTATAGTTTAGCTTTAAAGAAGCTTAAACCGTTTGAAAGAGATAAGTTATTCATTTAACACACAAAGTTGTGGAAACAACAGCATGTCTAGAATTAATGTACATCATATTAAACAACGACAACAACCAAAAAACCGCAAAGAAAATGAGTCAACAGTTGGAATGGAAATATTGTAAAAACGATTGCATTTCATTCTTGTTTATTTAATTTAATTACAAGCACGAATAATCGTATGTATATGGCACTATATAGATTGTTTGTCGTGTTGGCTGCCAGAATTAAAAAAAAATCAATTTTCAATGAAACGTTTTTGAACATTTTAAATACTTTCTTATTTTCTTAGTTTTTATTTGACACTTCTTTCGATCTGAATGCTATATTCAAAGTAGTTAACTAGAAACTCGTCGCATTAATGAGTTATAGACAGTGCGATAGAAATTAAATAACTATTTTTAACTGAACAATGCCACTAATACTGACGATCGTTATTGCAAATGTGTGTTTAAACAAATATATATTTGGTGCAAAATTGTAATAATTTAATAGGTTTCTTAAAACAGGTTTAATATTTGCAGAATTATTTCTAAAGTAACTTTATAAATAAATGAAAATGTGAAGTACCAAGTTTAAAGAAAAGAAAATATACTTTTATTCGTTAAAACTTTTGCGATAAAAATCCTGTAGCTCAAACCAATCGACCATACTACAACTGTCTATAAACTATTTGTTTGTAGTTAAGTGCAACAACAATAGTGTTAAGGACCATGTCGGTGTTAGCAATTTTATTTAGTTAATTTTGCAACATGAATAAATATAGAAAATTGACTTTTTTACAATTTTCGTTTTTCTTTTTTGCTTTTTTTTGTTGGCCTTTTACACATTGTAAAGTTTATGTAAAATACGAATACGTTTTATTAACAAGTAACGCAGAACCACAGTATAGCAATCATTTGTATCCTGCATACAACTTTTTCCATGAACATAGTGCTAATTGAAACACAATAGAAAAATAAAATAAAAAATAAAATAAAAACGAAATATAGTTGTCACCATCTGTTTCGCAATTTCTGTTCATACTTCGCATGACATTCGATTAAGTTTTATGCCAATTATTAAGTGGAAGACAGAAAAAAAAATCTGAATTAAACAAAACAAAAAAAAAACTAAATGTAGGAAACTAGAAACCAAAAATACTGTTGTTAAGCATATGTAAAATATAACAACAACAACAACATTAGAGAATACTAAAATACAGTTAAAGTAACTGAGATTTTTTTACGTTGTTAATTTAGCCACTTTATGTGTGCGACTACATTGTTCTATTGTTCTGGCCAAGAATTTTTTTAATTATATTTTGTTTGTCGGCATTTATTGTGTTGGCGGTCACAAGTTTTTACAGCAAAAATGTAAAAATAACCAAAGTCTAGTTTTTTCCATTTAATAAGGTTTGGCTTCAATATTTTTCAACCACCCCATCTTATTCATTGATTCATTCATTTATTCTTCAATTTACATTAAAAAAAAGAAATTTGGTATTGGTTTAATAATGGTTTTTTTAACCAAATTAAAATGTCAAATTTGTTTTCCTTTATGTGATCCAAAATATTAAAACTTGACCGCAAAATTTGTACGGCAATGGAAACCTTGTAGTGCGGTTTTTGTACCCCAAAAGCAATAAGCTTTAGAAAAGCAAAGAAAAAGAGTATAACTGATTAAATTTTAAAGAACTGTTAAGGAGAAAAAACACTTCTTTTTTAAGCATATAAATTAAAAACACAAATTGGTTAAACAAATTCAATTGATTGAATTTAATTTCAAAATATATCAATTTGATTTATGAGAAATAAATGGATATTAATACCGTCATTGCTTTTGTGGCGATTACGTGCGTATTTATTGGTTGCAATTGTAGAGTTACAAAGCCGTCTCGCCAGAAAACATGAGTTTCGGTACAATTTCGTCTTCGATTGAAACCTCAGTAGCGCCTAAACTGAGATTCAGAAACAAGTGAACAACCAGTAACGCCCAGTTAAGCCGACAAAGCACTCAGTTTTCGAAAAAGTTTGATTTTATTTAAATTTAAAAAATTGATACTCAAAATTTCAGATAATATTAAAATGATACTGAAATTTGTATTTCAATCATCTGTTATAATCTGAAAAATTTGCTCGCCTGTTTACTAAATGCGCGATTCAGCAAACTTAATCGACCAAGAAAATAACAATACAGTTTGGCTCAAAGGGAATTTGAACTGTCGATGTCATATTAATAAACACGTATTTCCCTTAAAGGCGTTTATTTGTCTTTAATGAATTAAATTTTACACGAAAATCGCATTAAAATAATTAAAACCCACTACGAAAAAGGTGGTTCTCTTAAAGTTACATTGCGTAGAATTCGTGATATTTTTGGACAACATAACCGTCCTTCTAAAACCGCTATTAAGAATTTTGTTTTTTAATTTGAGATGACAGGCTCGATAGAAAATATGCGAACACCAACGCGTATTCGACCGGATCGTTCAACTGAAAACATCGCAGCCGTAAGCCATAGTGTTGAAGCAGATCCAAATTGGTCAATTCCTCGACGTTCCAAAACAAGCACATTTCGTGATAAGATTTACATCTGCAGCTGGCCGTGGGCCTTAATCAGATGGTGGTCAAACCACTGTGAGTGAAAAACAGCGCCACTCACGCCCCTCCTAGGGCGTGACTAATTCTAGCAACAGGTCCTTCCTAGTTGCAATTTAAGCGGTTCCAGAGCAGGGCTGCATATTACTACCCCTTGCTGAAGAGCTGGAGACTATCCACCTCCTGTCCAGAACACATGACTAGCATGCTCACTGGATCTGAATCATTCACCAGTGGGTGTTGTTAAAGACGAGATGATCCTGGCCAGCATAAAACAATACCTGTATGGTGCCGAAAAACCACAACCACCCCTATACTCCATAAAGGGCCAACCTCAGCCAGAGAACAGCAAAATGCCTAAAGAGACAAATACCGGTACTCTGCGAGCTCACTGATTCCCGTGGAAATAACGTGGAGTTCCCAGTTGACCCCTGCTGACTTCAGGAGACTGGGCTCCCTTATATCCCCAGCAGCACAGGTCTGAATAGTCAAGTATTCCACAAAGACCGAAAAATGTGCCCCCGGGGGCTATCCAAAACCACCATATGCCGAATTTTGCCTTACAAGGTTCAACTGTTTAGGAAATGAAGCCGACCGACCATTCACAGCGCCGTAGATTCGGTGAATTCATGAAGGAACAACTGGCTGGGATTTTCTGAAAAAATTATTTTTTCAAACGAAGACCATTTTTACTTGTCAGGGTATGACAGCAAGCAAGTTATTGCATTTGGGGTTCTGTGAGGGTTTGTAGAGTGATTATTGAAAAGTCTTTGCTTGCTCAAAGTGCCACTGTATGATACGCTATGTGGTATGGAGGCGTGATTGGACCGTTTTATTTCGAAGATAAGGCTGGAAATGCGTAACTGTAAATAGATTATGCCATCGCGGGATAACGTGATAAGATTTACATCGTTACCATAACACGATGGTGGATCAAACCCCTTGGCTGATATGTAGCGTGCACCCACGTCCTAGAAAGCCACGTCCTCTAGTCCAAGTTTCAATTTCGGGAGTTTGGAGCAGCACAGCCACTTACGCTCCGTGCTGAAGAGTTGGAGAGATGATCCTGGCCTCTAAATCATTTATTGAGGGCCTGCGAAACCACAATCACCACGTTACTCCCGAAGGAGCGAACCTCAATAATCAGACAGAGAACAGCAAAAGCTGAACTCTGGGGCTTACTGATTCCCGTGGAAATTAAGTGGAAGTTGTCCAGTTGGCTCCTGCTGGCCTTTAGGGGATTGGACTCCCTTTCACCCCAGGAAGACACATGGCTTAGTGGTGAGATTCCACTGAAACATATAAATGTACTCCCGGTCTGCTATAGCGATATGCTAACAACTCATGTTTGGACTGTTATTGATGACGTGGATTTCACTGGCATGTGGTTTCAACAGGACGGTGCCAATAAAACGATTCATTAATTGTGAACCAAATTTCCCGATCGCATAATTTCACGACCATTAGCAGTTAAGTGGCCAGTCAGATCGTGTTATTTAACACATTAAGTAAATTATTTAGCAGTATGAAGGATAAAATAGGGAAAATGGAAATATCTGATGTAGTATACAGGATACCATGTGGAGGAAATGACCAGGTGAACTGTGACAAAGTTTATATTGGGACAACAAAGAATAAACTTAAAACAAGATTAGCTGGTCATAGATGTGACCAAAAATATAGGAATATTTCAACACAGAAGACATCCTTATCTTCACATTGCAAGAAATATAATCATTATCCAAAGTTTGATGAAACATCAGTATTAGATATAGAAAAAAAACTACAAGAGACGTTATATGTTAGAAATGTTAGAAATTGTTAATGTACCAAATGTAAGGAGAATAAATTTCAAAACAGACACGGACAATTTAGCACAGAATTATAGGTACTTAATACAAAAGACACATAATTTGTTATAATTATTTCATAGGAAAAATTTGTTATTTAATTTCCGTTTGTTTGTTTTTGTATGTTTAAATATTTGAAATTTTAATTTTTGTATGTTTGTATGTATGAAGAAAATTATTTTATATGTTTTGTCAAATGTTTTCAAAAATTTTTTATTTTCAAATTGTTATAATTTTTTGTTTTTGTTAAATATAAAAAATAATTTCCTGAAGAAGCTTTCCACAGGAAAGCGAAATATCGAGAAAAGAAAAAAATAAAATCGTTAAATTATTTAAAAAGACCGTTAAAAGATTATTTCATATTTAATGATATTTATTAAAGATAAAAAGATCGTTTAAAAAACTATAAAAATTTAAATCATCTTAAAATACATTGTTATTATATTTTGTTTCAAAAAACAAATTTCATGTTGAAAAAAACTTGAACTTCAATCACCTGTTATAATATGAATATGTTGAACAGCCTTCCAAATGAATTAAAGGCATTAATCTGCTTTTAAACCACTATTTATTGTTACTTGTGGTTAAGTTCTCTGATGATCGCCTCTTTCAGAAACCAGCAGATACCTGGAGGGTCCATCTTTTCTCGAGTTGCAAGCTAACCTTGTTACTTAATTATGGTGAAAAGATCATAACATTTCGGTTTATTTAATACTAAATTGAATTGTGCTCATATGTAAAGATTTAAAATCTTCGAGGCTCATTGTTTACAATAAACAAAAAGAATATTCTTGTAGGGTGTACAGTAAAGTGTTAAGAATGAATCTGAAATATAAACTAGTCGCCATTCTTAACAGTTGGCCAATATTTTGCATAAAGTTCTTCATATTCATGCTTAAAAATTCCAACTTGTTCAAGAATTAATGTCAAGCGAACATTGTTTTCCACAAACGTCTGTGAGTTGTTTGCTTAACAGATTGAACGAATACATTTTATATTTCAACAAAGTCATCTGTAGTGATGATCTCATTTTTAATTAGGCCAAGGCTCGCAAAATTCATAAACAGTTCTCGAAAATCCATTACGTTTAAGTGGCCTGTACTTTTTACAAAACGAGCAAGAAAATGTCACCACCGTGAGTTCTCTGCATTACCAAACCAATTTTACCAATTTTTTGTGGCCACATTTGACTAATGTTGAGATTAGTGACTTTTGATTTCAGCAAGATGGCGCTGCACAACCACCGAAAAAATTCAGTTATTTCATGAGAAATTTCCCAGTTGCGTAGTATTTCAATTTGATGATGTCGATTGGCCGCCTCGTTCTGGATTAAACACCGCAGGACTACTTTCTCTTGGGCCATTTGAAAGACCGGGTTTACGTGAAGAATCCACAGGCACTTTAAGCGCTCTTAAAGATAAAAATCAACAGCTTTGTTTCACAATGCGCTTCTAAATTTTGTGAAAAGAGTTATTAGTTCTTATTTACATTAGTATTAATAAACTTAAATTGGCAAAAACAGCGTGTGTTTAAAGTGAATTTGCTTCCTAGCCTCAAATTTGCCCTTCCTTTAAAATAATCAATCGTTAATATTTGTTTTTTATATTAAATAAATTTACACAAATTAAGAGATAAAATGACAAACTGATATTAAAGCAGATCACAAACTGTATCAACATCCTGAAACACTATAAGTTTGAGTTTCATGCATGAATTCTTAAAACACCGTGTGAGGTCGTTGGTTTGTATTTATTCAACAGATAATAACTCAGCACACTCCATTACAAGGAAATAAAGCGATTGAGTAAAGGATCTCAAATTTCCCTTTTTTTGCTTTTCTGTTTATTTAGCCATTGAAACGCAACGGGTGACCTTCACATTTTTAATACAAGTCTTCAGTAAACATTAATGAAAACAAGAATGTAAATAAAACTCTTTGTTTCTTTTAATTTTCTAAAGCAGATTTAAAGGAACAACAAAAGAAATTTTTTGAAATGAGCACGAAAAATAAAAATCATTCAGTCACTCGAGGTGACACAAAAATGATAAAACAAAAATAAAACATACACAGTACAAACAAAGCAAACAAAGGGTAAATTCCAGTTACAAAAATGTTTCCAATTTAAATAAATATTAAAAAACAATTATTAATGCTCGTACTTATATACTTACTTAATAGGGTATCTCGAAATTAACGCAAGCTTTTGATTTAATTTCATTTACCCTGTACAAGCAATCTTTATAAGAACAAAAAGTGGATCGTTGTGTAGTAACCAACACGATTTCACTGTTGAAAAATATTTCATAAAGCAAGAAGGAGAAAAGTTCAGTCGACTAACAAACTAAAGTTTAGCGATCATGTGCTGCAAAAAAAGAACTTCATTGAAACTAAAAGGTCGGCTAGTCGTAAAAACTGACTTTCATTAAACTCAATAATTGTTGCTAAAAGGCAACCACTTCTGCAGCAGTTAACTTTTCGTTACCAGGTCCTAATCCCATTAGCCATGTGCGCCTATCGAGGAGAGTTAATATCAGGGCAGTATTCTGTATTTTATAGCGCAAGTATGATAGATATTAACAGATATATTCAATTGGCTTAAAAAAGAACACAATAAATAAATAATTTACATATATTTTTAGTAGTTAATTATTAAGCACTAGGTCATTATTTAATAACAAATTTTTAAAAACTTTATTTTTTATTATTTTTTCAATATTTCGCGAAGCCATTGGTTGGCATCATCAGGATAAACAACCAATGGTTCTATTCCCCAGCATTACAAAATTTTTTTCTTCATTTATGGGCCAGTTTCCCATAGGGTTCCTACAAAAAGATTCCTCACTGGCGCTTTGTTTAATTCGTTTGCTTTTTGACAAGAATAAAGCATGCGATTCGAGATTTTCAAATATGCATTAGCTTCTTACGTCCTGACTGAACTTAAAAGTGAATTTTTAATATAACGTTGGTTTTGTTATTGTTGCCATTTTCTAAGAGATCAACTTTTTTGAATAGTATATTTTATTATTTATTTAAGAAAATTTCTATTCTCAAATTAAAAGTATTGCTGGATTAAAGATGGAGTCTTTTCTACTGGCTGCAAAATACTAACCGACGTGGTACATAAACAACATTTATTTCTGAACTTAGAAGGACAAATATATATAGTTTTCGTTCTATTTTCTTAAAACTTTTGTTAAGATTCGTTTAAATTATAATTATTATAAATTAGTTTTGCCTTAAATTAATTGGCATATTAATCATTTTCGGTTTGATTTGGTTTACAATTAGGAGCTAGCTTCTGCACCGCTTAATATTTTTAAAACTTCCAATTATTTCTTCCGGTCACAAGCTGTAGAGAATCTTTACAAATGAAATGAAAAAGTTTTCCAAAATTAACAAAAGTAGTCCTTGGTAAATAATTTAAAAATTGTAGTTACGCGATAGTTTAAATATTAACGGTGACATCATCTTACGTATTTCTATATACAATCCTTCATAAATATCCATTCTATGAGAGCACCTTTTATTTATGTTAAACACAGCTCTGCTTATGTATCCTTGATTTGTTTACACAATTTTATGCATGAATTGCGTTTCATAAATTAGTTTTTCCTCCATGATGTTCAAAGAAATGTATTTTTATTATTTGTTTTTGTTGAAGTTTGTTTTTGTAACGCTTTTTATTTAAAATTGACTAAAGGAGAATATATATGTGACAAACTCCTTAGGGATTCTTGATGTCATATTGTGAAAGATCAAGTTGCTGCACACACGAACATTTTTTCGAATAACACATGTGCACGCATTTGTTATCTATTTTATTTATATTTTAAGAAATATTGTCCTTTTGTAAAGGAATTGACTTGTTTGTAACGATTTGCTTAGGCACTCAGAATTTTTATCACATTTATCGTTTTTAACATTTTGCAGGCTGTTAAAAGTATTTAAGAACAATGATATTGGAAAGAAATTATAATTTATTTCACATCGTGTTGTTGACCAATTGTTTGCACAACATGCATCCACTACATAAAAAGCAACTTTACCAGAGTAATTGTGGAATTTGGTATGGGTTGCTTTCATTAACAGGACGGTTTAGTTTTAAATGGCATGAGTTTTAATGTATGACTCTTAGAAAAATAAAAACCATTTGAATTTATCATTAAAAAATATGATCATATGGACCCCACGCACGCTATTCAGTTCAACAAATGTATTAAAATTTGATTATAGTATTTTTGAAGATATTATAATTTTTGTTAGAAAAATGCAATGTTCTTAGTACTGTACACAGTTGTCCTATTAGATTTTCAAGTAGTTTTAAAGTAATAAATTAAAGCGTTGTCTGCTATTGTTAATAATAATGAAATACAGATTGCAGGTAAATCTTTATAAGAATTAATTTGTTGGACCCATTTTTCAGGCATACAAACTAGAAAAGGAAGAGACTGGGTACAAATTACATAAATCCCAATATGAGACAAAATAAATATAATTATTTCATATCCAGAAATTAATTTCAATTTGGTGAGAAAATTCAGTGTTTTCGAACTGTTTGTAAGTCTGAGTATTTCCCATAAATTTTTAAATTTCCTTCTGTTGAGTTTCGAGGTATTGCTTGATTTAGGTAATAGCATTTTTAAGATTTTATTGAACTAGCAAATGTATTTTCATCAAACGAGATCAACATAAATTTTGACTTTTTTCTTATTGCTAAACACGTCTTTGGAAGCCCATGAAGTCCAGCATTTCGTCAGAAGCAAATCTGTTGAAATTATAGCCAAGAATTTTGTACTGTTACGAAGTCACTTGCCTAAAGTCAACTATGATATGCAGTGATATTTTTAAAGTATTCAAGTCAGTCCGAAAACGAATATAACTACGATTTATGAGTCGCCACTGCAAAGTATTTTATTATTTAACAACTCAACTGGTAGCAAGGGGCGAATTCATTCATCAATGTAATATAGATAATATATCGTTTATTTTTAGTAACTGGTATAATATGTGCTCTATTGAAATCATGAAACTTAATTCCAAGACATAAACTTTAAAGCGTGTGCAAAGCCCGCCCATACACTTTTGGTGCACAAGGCGCTCTTATTATAGGAAAATTATTTTGTGCTGGTTTATTTAATAGGACGCTAACCTTAAAATAAATATGAATTTAAAAGAGGAATACAAAGCAGTAGCATATAAATTCATACAAATGTGCACAAAATGCTCAAACAGAATTACGACAAAACCGTAGCAAAGGTCATATCGCACCCTAAATACAAAAAGGTCACAACTTAAAATTTTCCAAAACTAATTTTTTCCATAAATTAATTCATTTTGAATTAATATTTCTAACTACTGCAAAAATTTTTTACGTATCACTATCTTCTTTAACTGGAAAAATATGCCTATTTTTGTGTTGTGTGCACAATGAACTCACGAGAATTATTTTGAGTTGCGAAAATTTTAATACTTTGAGTTGTGACCCTTTTGTATTTAGGGTGCGATATGTTAATAATTGTTAATTTAATAATTAATAAATTTTGAAACCTGTAATAGGAAAGCTTATGGGTTAATTTTGTTAAAAAAAAGCCTAAATAAGTACTTCAATAAATAGATTAAAAGGATAGGTAAAGTTCTGTTTATTAAACAGTAGGTTAAGAACTCAAGTCTCAACAAGGGGCTTTAATTTAACGGAAAATTATTGCTATCGAGTACCAACAGTACATCAGTTTTTTTAGATCAACAAATGGTAGCGCAATTCTATTGTTGTATCGATTAAAAAAGGAACCACTTGTTGTTAACTGCAGTAAATATAATGATATAGACGCCAGTAATGATAAAAACAAGGCAGTCTAGTTCAAATTTCGACGGAGTCTTATTTAGGCAAGTAACATTATAACAAAGGCCTAGTTCATAAATATAAGAGATCATAACTACATAATAGTATCACAAGTTCTAACCTCACTGCAGTCATGGAGTATTTTTGTTTGTTTTTTTTTATAAAGAGAAGTAGCACTTCAGACAACTATGGCTATTTAGTCAAGTATCGTGCTACATTCTTTAGGAAAGGGATAGAGAAGAGATGCGACAGGTGGTGAAGGTAGAAGGATAGTTACGGAAATTAACTGTCGTATAAGACAGCTCAGTGACCAGTGACTATCCTTCATCACTGAGCAGCCCCACCGACAGTCAATTTTTATTTGTAGTGAAAAAAAAACAAGGTCTTTGTTGGGAATCGAACCCACAACCCCTAGTCATGTAAGCTGGCACACTACCTACTAGCCTACAGGGGCACCTAAACAGTGGTTTAAACAGTTGTGTTATTTGAGGTGTCACTTACCCTAAAACACGACTGCCAGAGTCATAAAATACTGCGGATAAGTGAATTAATTTAAAACTTAGCAAAAGAAAACTAAAACTAACTAAACTAAAACACAAATTTGATGACCACATTGTATAGAGAAATGTTCATCAAAGCTTTTCATAAGCCGTACAAAAGAAATAATTTATTATTTTTATTTAATAAAGTAGAAAAAAATTCAACTTTAACAAACTTTATTTAAGAAATTATTTTTCTTAAATTTGATTATTTATTTAAAAGGAAACAAATTTTCTTTATTGCCAGATTTAACATATTTGTGTCCTACTGTTAATTTTTTTTTCTTTTTAGCTGTAGTTCTCCCAACTACAAACTTCGTTTTAAAATTCACACGCAGAGTTAAGTAGAAGGAAAAATGTTGTCCCTCAACAAAACCAAATATATTTTTAATAATTTAAAAAATTTCAATTTGCGTTAATGCATTTTAAGTAATAAAAATATTTTTATAGAATTAACACAATAAACAATTTATTCAAGTGATCTGGTTCTGGTTCCAAGCGGCATTAAAATAAAAAGAACTTTTGTTACAACCCGAAAAATAATAATTAGAAAATCCCCAAAGGAAGAATGCGTGTGTGTGTGTGTGTTTTTTTTTCTTAGGATGTGATTAATATTTTCACATCTTTATAATTATATAAAAAGACAAAAAAACAATAACGAAAATTCCCAACATTTCATTGCTCTGCATTGTAATTCACCCCCAGTCATCTGCTGAGCGATTCTCTAGTGTACGGTTGCAATTAAATACAATTATGAATCTTATTAAAATATATTTTCAAGCTCGTAAAGAACATACACACATACTTACAGGAATATAAATATTTGAGCGTAAACATGAAATACAAATACAATATGAAATTATTATTACAAAAATATTAAATGTATGAAAAAATATGAATATAGTGACGTGCACTCCCCCACACACAATAATTTCGATAGCATTAAATATGTACATCCATGCTTACTTATACTTATAAATAATATTAAATATGATATTAAATATTATCATTATGTATTAGCAGTCGTGGCTATAAAAGTAGCACCTATATGACCACATGTTCTATATACAAGTTAACAATTGACATGTAAATGGCCAGCCAGCGTTCTAACGCTTTCGATGATTTTAAATCTGCATTTTAGCCGATTTTTTATTGTGCTTGTTTCAGTGCTAAAAGTTATCCTAGGAGATTGCTGGTTGTGAAGACTAATACAGCAGCACTGCTGCAGTTGTGTATATAAAAATCGCAAAGATTAGGAAGGACTTTAAAAGGGTAGTTTCTTAGATTTATTCTGAGATGTTCCGTCGTAAAATACTTATTTGATACTAATTGAATATTTAACTGAAATTAATCGCCTAAATAAACGATTAATTATATAACCAAATAAAGTAAAAATTTAGTATAGATAAAACAAATTCGTTACTACCTAATTTCGTATAAAAAATTCGAATTATTATTGTGCACTCTTTGACATTAGAGGCACGAAATTCTTTTGAAAACAACTACAGGAATATATGTATATCCTTTCAAAAATAGATTTAGTTTGATATTTTAGAACATCTGTGCTAGATTTAGAAGTTCGTAGAAATATGGGTCTTGTTCGAAAGGGCCCAGGCTTAACACTGAAAAAGTTTGCGCAATAATTATAATGGTGATTTTCAAAGAAACAGTAAACATTAAAGGCCCCTTAAATAATATTGTTTATCTCAGGTGGGTAACATTTTTTAAAATTTCAATTTTAAACATTTTTGAAACTACAATATTTTGAAAAAAAAGGGAAATGGAATATTTTTATATTCGACTTTGAAGGCAGTCTTACTGAGGTTGGCTCAATTCTAAATAATTCTTTACTAAACACTTTTTTGAGCTCTTTTTTTTTAAATCATTGAACTGTGCTAGTTATAGACTCAACTATTTTATTTGTATTCATCGATTTTACATTCAGTATGAAGTGAGTAATTAAATTATATGAAATTTTACTAAATTTCATTCAAGCCCTCCTCTCAATTTCATGTACTAATTATTTTCAGTACTAGTCAAGGAGATTTCTCTTTTCTTAATATTCTTCCCGAAAATAAATAAAGTTTTATTTTTTTTGTTTTTCCCACAAAAGCCGTTATAAAACTGTATATATTGGCATGAAACCTAAAACAGCTTAAATGGAAACTGGACCTTAGTTTGTTTTTCAATTGTGGCAACACCAACAACATGACATAGTTTTGACATTAAATTTTTTTACGTATTCAATGAATTCAATTTCGCACGAAAATCGCATTAAAATAATTTCCACTGTGAAAATGGTGGTTCTGTTAATGTTACATATCGTAAAATTCGTAATTTTTTTGGACAACATAATAATCCTTCTGCGATCGCTATTAAGAATTTGATCGTTAAATTTGAGCCGACAGGCTCGACACAAAATGTGCGAACATCGACGAGTGTTCGACCAGGTCGTTCAACTAAAAACATTCCTCGACATGCTTAACAATTGGGGTTATCCAAAACCACCACATGCCGAATTTTACCTCAGGATTTGACTTCGAAGCCTTACAAAGTTCAAACGACCACTCACTTCGCTGCAGATTCACTCAATTCATCTAGGAACAACCAGCCCATTTTCACTTGTCAGGGTATGTCAGCAAGCAAATTTGCCGCATTTGGGCTTCTGAAAATCCTTGAGCGATTATTGAGAAGCCTTTGCACGCTCAACGTATTTTGCGCTATGTGGTTACGAGACGCGATTGATCCATTTTTTTTCTTACTATCGAGATGCTCACAACTCAATTTTGGTCTATTATTGACGATGTGGATATCACTGAGATGCGGTTTCAATAGCACGGTTCTACATGTCACACAGCCAATGAAATTTTTTTTGGTTAACTCTCAATAATTATTTATTGTATCTTCAAGAAAATGAACTAACAATAATTATTGAAATCTTAAATTCTAAAAAAAAGTTACATTAGTCCCGACCTAATCTTTTGGGTAAAAAAAAAATGTCATAAAAAAGAAATACTCCTAAGATGTTTCGTCTGTAGCATTGAGGATTAAAGCTGCGGTATCCCTTTTTTTAATCGGCTATGTCCACTATAATTCAAGATATTGCGAGCAAGGGGGTTAGGATGGTCTTCAAGCTTCATCAAGTATTTGCCTGCGTATTTGATGATTTCTGTAGTCACCAGAGGTATGTCTAAATCACAATGTATGTTTGAATTTTCGATGTACCATGGAGCGGATGTTATCAACCGTAAAATTTTATTTTGCATACGTTGGATTCTATCCACATTTGAAGCTGAGGCAGTGCCCCAAAGTTGGATTCCGTAAGACTATATTGGTTTTAAAATAGTCTTGTAAATTAGAAGCTTACAATCTAGGCTAAGTTTGGAGTTCCTGCCAATAAGCCAATGTAGTTGTGTTAGCTTAAGTTTCATTTCTGTTAGCTTTGAGTCAATATGATGTTTCCATGTAAGACGACGGTCAAGATGTATACCAAGTTGTCTCACATAAGAATGGTGTGGAACAATGTGATTATTGATTCGAACGGCTGAACAATTATCTCTTCGCAGGGTGAAGGTCACATGAATGCACTTTTGAACGTTCACTTTAATTCTCCATAATTTTAACAACAACTCTAACTGAGTTATATGTTGCTGTAGATTTATGGATGCTTGATTGGAGTTTTCATGCGAACTTAGACACGATGTATCATCAGCAAACGTAGAAGTGTGGACAGTTTCACTTACAGGCATATCGCAGGTATATATCTAGTATAAAACTGGTCCAAGAATGCTACCTTGTGGTACGCCTGAGGAAATTGGTTTGGATACACTAACGAAATCTCCTTCAACAACAGAAAATTTTAATCCAATTATGTAGCCTTTTAATAGGTTGCTTATATTACAAGGCAAGTGAGCGGTCCGTTTTAAAAATAGACCTTCATGCCAAACTTTGTCAAAAGCCTGAGAAACATTAATAAAAATAGCTGAACAATACTTCTTCTCTTCAAAAGTCCTTCTTATCTTATTATGTCTACTTCTAAAACCAAATTGATGGTTTGGGATACACCCACTATCCCTTAGCATCGGAGACAATTTATACATAAGCAACTTTTCGAAAACCTTTGAAATAGTTGGTAATAGACTTATGGACCTATATGACTCGGTTTTGGTCAGGTCCTTACCCGGTTTTGGAATCATTCTAACTTTAGAAATCTTCCAGTGATCAGGATAGTATTCAAGCCGTAAAATGGCATTAAAATGAATAGCATGATTCTGACTGCAATACTGGGAAGCTCCTGCAACATTTTGTTACTTATGCCGTCCATACCAGGAGCTTTTTTCGGGTTTACTTCAGAAATTAACTTTTGTACCTCACGCAACCTAAAATTCAAGGGTCAAGGGGGTAATCCAACTACGCTCGGCAAATTAACATCATCAGTACATATGTGTGGGGTGAATACATCTTTCAAGTAATCGGCAAATAAGTTGCCTTTTTCAGCGTCCCTTCTTGCCCAATCTCCACTGATATTACGTAGAGGTGGCTTGTACTCAACGGGCCTTTTGAGGTTTTTTGTAGCACGCCATAAAGAATAATTGTAGTTTGGTGTAGCATCGAGGCCCTCCAGATATTTCTCAAAAGATGCAGTTTTTTCAAGTGCTAGTAAGTCTCTAAGCCGCTTTGTGCATTCTCTAAGGCTCTGCCTCTGCAGGGGCGATCTGTGTTGTTGCCAATCTCTCCTAGCTCTTCGAGACGTTCTATGTCTGAAGAAAAGATGTGACCTAAAGTAGTCTGCGGATGTTTAGTTGTTGCAAGATGTGCTGCTTGTTTAATATTTTCACTAAAAGTTGCAAGGCTACACTCCACATCCTCCTTTGTTTCTAGCAAAATATTCTCCGAACAATGGGTGCTGAGATATTTTTTAAAACTCAACCAGTTGACACGACTGATCATATTTGTATCAGGAAAAAACAAATGTCTTTTAAGCGGGCTGCAAATAGTTACAATGGTTGGAGAATGATCCGATGATAAATCCATGGAAGATTCTACAGTGACTAAATTTCTTGAAATATTTTTTGTGACAGCAAAATCTATTACATCCGGAATTTTTTGTCTGTCGGTAGGCCAGTATGTAGGCTGACCACTCGAAGCAACATCTAAATCATTACCGCTAATAGCGTTGTACAATGCTCGGCCCCTAGGTGTAATTAAGCGCGAACCCCACTAATTGTGTTTCGCATTATAATCGCCAGCTGCCAGAAAACATGGTCCAAGACCTTTAAAAAATTTTCCATACTGCTCTTCGGTTATTAAAAACCTGGGAGGAGAGTAGACTGATGATATTACTATATCATTAAAAAGATTTTCAACACAAATGGTTGTGGCTTGCAAATAGTCTTCTTGCTTGCTGTCTAAAAAATGGTTTTTCAGTCTAGACTTTATTAAAATTGCTGAGCCGCCGCATGCTCTTCTTCTCGGATCCTTTGTATCATAAAATGTGAATCCATTAATTTTAAAAATACCCCTTGTGGTCAAATGCGTTTCAGAGACCAGCATGATGTCAATGTTATTTTCCGTGAGGAAGTATTCGAGTTCGTTTTTATGTTGGCGAATGCCATTTGCATTCCAGAAACATATTTTCAACGAATTCATTTTCTATTTACGATTGCCTGAAGCAAAGTAGTCTGCATTTGCAGCATTTGTTGCATCATGCTAGTCATACTAGTTGTGAAATTGTTTATTGTCTGCACAAGGTTGTCAATAGTAGCTTCAAGACGAGTAAAATTGAAGCTTGAGTTAGCGTCTGCATTGGTATTTGGTGATGGAAAATTTTTTGGTGGAACAGCGTTGATTTTTACGGCGTCGGTATACGATAGATGAGTATTGATTGGTCGGACCATTTGGGGATACGAAGTAGATAAAATATGCTGATTTTGGGCTGATGTAATTTTAGATGCCGGGGTTGCACCCTGTCTTACGAAAGAATAAACGGGGCAACCTCTGTAGTTTGCAGTGTGATTACCGCCACAATTGCTGCATTTTTTAAGATTTGTTTCCTCTTTAGGTTTATTGCAACTAGCAGTAGCATGCAATTCTCCGCATATAACGCAAACAGATGGCAGTTTGCAGTATGATTTTGTGTGCCCAAGCTCTTGACAGTTGTGACACTGTACGGGCCCTGAACGTTTGCGTGGTTCTTCTACCGTGATTTTTCTATGTAGAAGATATTGCAAATTGTAAATAGGGTGCGTTTCGTTTTTCTTCAGCTTCACGTCGTAAGGCTCCAATTCTACTCGGAACAGAGGTTGCGGTATTTTCTCCCTATTAATTATGTTTACGACATTTTTAATTTTGAAGCCTTGATCAATGACGGCAATTTTTATTTCGTCTGGTTTAACACTTGGATCTAGACCTTTTACTACAACTAGCAAACCTGTTGCACTTTTAAGCTGATATGTGTAAAAGCTTAATTTACTCTTTCCGAGTTCGTTAACCACTTTACGGAAATTCGCCTCTTCGCGAACCTGTATTTTGGTTTCATCAATTTTGCCACGTTTTATTGGCATGACATAAAACGCTTTATCACCAATAATCGAAATTAATTTCTTAACAAGGGCGTTTGAATTTTTTTCCCTCAAATAGATCGGTGGAGGTTTAAAGGATTTGGTCGTGCAGACAGATTTCTCGTTGTCTTCTTGTAAGAAAGAAAATCGACTTTGAGAAATTACTGAGGCGGCATCACTATTTCTCGATAACTTTCGAACTGATGCGACCTGGGACGATTTGGGACTTCGCCCACGCTTGGTAACCGTTACGTATCTGTCCATTCCCAATTGGATCTTAGGTCGATAGCAGTTGTAGCAGCTTCGTTAAGTGAAGAGTAGGAACCCGACGCCAATGAAATGATCAATTTATTGCAAACCAAATTTCCCGATCGCATAATTTCGCGAGAAACAAGCAGTTAAGCGGCCAGCCAGATCGTGTGATATAACATCACTGGACTATTTTTTGTGGGACTATTATAAGGACAGAGTCTATACGGAGCCAGTATAATAGATATCAGCCTTAAAACTCAAAATTCATGATGCAATTAAGGAAATAGGACCTCCATTTTGCCAAAAAATTATTAAAAACATTGATTAAAGAATCGACACCTAACAGCATTGTCGCAATGGACATTTGCCAGATATCATTTTTCTTTCATAATTGATGCACTTTTATCTTTGTAATACAATGAATATTTAAATCATTTCAATCCAATTTTTTTTTATTTTCTTTTCTTTTCAAGTTAATATTTATATTCAAAATTTAATTCTAAGAAATATAATTCTTTTATAAAATGTGGGCCATAGCCTGGCAGCCAAATTTTTAGGGCCGAAAAAAAGTAGCCTTTAGAAATATCGAGGATTGATTGCTATTTATTTATGTTTTCTGCAATAAGGACTTTAAATTATTGTGATGCAAAAGACAAGACTGCACAATTATCCAACTCTTGTATTTTATAGAAAACTTAATAGCAGGTTTGAAGGACAATACAATAATAATTACAGTTTTCGTTAACTCGACTCTCAAAGTGCCTGATTAAATTTGGCTCGACATAACAAAAACTATTTATGGTTAAATCCCCATCACACCTTGATATAACGAGTAAGAAATTTAAAATAAGAACAACTATGTTCTTCGTCAACTATGTTCATCTGTTTGTCTTACATAATCGCTCTCAACGTGCAAAGTTAGTTCGCCTTGGGGTCGATGGACTGTATTTGCATAAAAAACAAAGTTCCATTTGGTGTCTTTAAAAAACGCAGTAAAACATTTATCATTTCATTGATTTGGGACTCAATTTTGAGAAATGCATGTTTAAGTAGCCCTCAAAATAAGATCTTCTAGATCATTCATTTTTCAAGTTTGCTGCATTAACAATTTAGTGGCTGTAGAATAAATAACCCTTTTGTTCAGAGTGAATTCCATATTAAAACATTTTAAAAAATATTTTAATATGGAATATAACAAGTACCTTAAATTGAATGATTTTTATTACGTTTGTGGTCATATCGCCCTAAAAATATTCAAACAGGATCGAAAAAAACAGATTTTGGTTGAGGAATTTTACACCGAGCACTATGTACAAAAATTATTGTAATACCCTTATGATGTGGATAACATAAGACATAACTGTATATGATAAATACAAGTGCTATGCTTGCATATATTCGAGGTGACGTACAGGCATGAGTGGACAAGTTGCTGTTTTATTGTGAAAAAATCAGTGCATCCATGACATTAAAATTACATTTCATGCATTTCCACTTTGATAACTTTTCGGCACAATTATGTCAGGATTAAGACGAACATATAGAGGAGTTCCACCAAGTCACCATGCCAATGGTGATGCGATGCAAAGGCAAAAGTTAGAGGTATTGCTTGTGGAGGTTTGTTAGTGGAGTTCTAAAATTATGCTGTTGGAAGATGAAAGCACCGAGAATGACGATGAAACTGGGGATCCACTGAAGAAAGCATGCGCTTGAATATTATGTCTAACTCTGGTGACGATGCAGACTCCAATAATGGATATGAACAACATATGAAGATTACAAGATCAACAAGGATGGATATTGACAATAATTTAAAATATTCTAAATTTCTTTTCCATGCAGATATAACAAAACAAATAAAATTCTCATATTTTCTCTGTAAGAATAAAGTTTATAAAGAAAAAAAAAACAACATATTCGTGGATTCTAATTTTTGAGTAAAAAAGGTAAAAGTGGGTAAGTGGGCATTTTTGCGATTTTTAAATCGCTGGATATACTTTTTCCCAACAAATTTGTTTCAAATTATTCAAAATTCACTACTTTTCTTCAGCCAAAAATAAATATTTCGTACGGTATACCGAGATATAATAATGGTTAAATATAGTAAAAGTAATAAAAATCCACCATTAGCAAAAATTCGTATGACCATTAAATTATTATTACAGTCTCTTGAGGCTCCTTTCACGTGCAATTCTCAGGTTTGAGTTATAAAATCATATTAAAAATAAAAATATTTATTAAATAATATATAAAAATATTAGACAAATATCGGCTGAAAAAATTTAAACAAAAAATTTATTTTTGTTCGAATGACAGCTCTAGTATCAGTGTTAAGTAGAAACTGAATGTAGGGGCAGACGACATCCAGAATTATTAATTTTACCTGTGTGGTATGTCTAAAGCCAAAAAATGTCTATCTACTTGCTTAAGTTTCAAACCAAGATTTCCGTACATATAGTCCACTGAGACAACTTTATCTTCACTGTGGTAGGTTGGAAGATTTGTTCCTAGACTGTCGAAATGGTTTCGTAGGGAGTAGTTTACCCAATCTCGAGAATGGTAACGCAGAGATTGCAAAAAAGGAAAATTTCGGAGATTAAAATTACTCATCGGCAATCGGCTGTCTCTCAGAAATCAAATCTGAATATGTCAAAAGAAAGTGTCAAATACTTTGTTTTGGAGGCCTATAAAAAGTCTCCGCGTCAAATACTAATTTATGTTGTCTAAAAAGCTGTACTAGAGAAATATGACCTGATTTGACACTTGCCAAACATTTGTAAAATTCATAACCCATTTCTTCTTATATAAATTTAACAAAAAGTGTGAGACAACTTGCTATTTGCATTTCATAACCTAAAGACATGTGGTATTTAACGAATCACACTATAAGTGTCCAGCTGAATTTTAGGTAGAAGGAGAACTAGTAAGATATTAATTTTACCCTGATAAGCGCTATGACAATAATGTTCAAATTTACAAGCTCTGAGAAGCATTTTTTTTTATTCCATTAAATGTTAAAAGAAAGAACTATCACTTTATTGTTAATAATTTAAAAAGGAATATAATAATCTCGACAACAGCAGCACTTAAATTTACATTTTGATGATAAAGAAATTTTTATAATAAATTTTCTTATTTTGCTCTTAATAAACGAAAACACTTGATAAGATGATTTTCAAAGCTTTATTTTCACGCCGAAAAAAGTAAGTTGATAAAAAGAAACTTTAAAAGTCTTAAAAGCAACATGCAACACATTAAAATATTCAATCAATTTGGGTTAATGCGTTTCCAACAATTAAGTTCATTCTATTTAGTTGCACTTAGTGGCGCTTCTTTTATTTCTTGACTTTCGAAACGTTAATGATGTTTATGGATGTGTTTTGAAGTTTGTTAGTTTTGAAATGGATAGAA
This sequence comes from Trichopoda pennipes, assembly GCA_030448955.1. NCBI lineage: Eukaryota > Metazoa > Arthropoda > Insecta > Diptera > Tachinidae > Trichopoda > Trichopoda pennipes. The sequence goes on from JASKUP010000042.1 coordinate 11,270,336, forward strand.
GTAGGTTGTCTACATAGAATGTTCTAAATCAAGAATGCCTTTGTTCGTTTAAATGTTCTTAAGTATTTTTGTTATGTGTCATACAAGCTGAAATAAGTAAAAGTGTTAACTATTGAAATTTGAATCTTAGGAAGTTCAGCAATGGGAATCGTTAGGCATTTGAAACAACTTAATACAGTTCTGCTATATAAAAGATTGTTTATTGGATTATCGCGTTTTTATTGTCATTAAAGTCGTGATGTTCTCTTTCAAATACAAAAACCCTGCAAAATTCGTATGTGCCACAGTTAACTTGCAGTAAATGAATCTAGCGAAAAGCTAAACAACTGATGTGGCTTTAGAAAGGCGGCTGGTAATATTTGTAATAGCAACGTACAATATGTGTTTCCTGTATGTCTCGTAAATCAAAACAACGAAACTTTATACGCTAAACATGCTCCGAGCAAATACAGTAATCCCTTTTTATATAATTTCCTTTTTGTTGAATTTTAATTTTACGGAAGTGCGTTTTTCTTAAACATTTTGTGCTTGTTTAAGATTGAAAGCAGATAAAAGTAGGACTGCATTATAAATTTAAAAGTGTTCATTTAAAACGAATAGATATACACGAATCTCTTCGTCCAAGAAAACCTATTTCTCACCCTAAACGTAATTGTAAATAAGTAGTTAAAATAATATATGATATTTTTATTGGAAGAAAGATTTTGTCACATTCCCCTAAATTTTTTTGAATTTTAAAATTTAATCATTTTTTGTAAACTTAAAGTTATTTTTGTAAACAATTTTTTTTATTTCAGGCTTCGGCGAATCAGGTAAGTTGTCGATAGTTAAACAAATGAAAATTATACAAGAAACTGGTTACTCACAGGAAGAATATAAAGAAAATCGTCGCTGATGGCAATAATACCCGTGATGGTGCATTTAAGAATATTCTTTGCAGCTCCATCAAAAACACAATTAGCGTGACAGTTTTTTCCATTCGCCTCAGCGGCTGAAGAAGGCATACTTTTACCCGAATTAGTATTATTAATGAAGTTATGGTCAGACACCGGGGACCAACAATTATTTGCACGTTTCCGAGAATATCAATTAAACGGTTCAGCTGCCTATTTTTTAAATTTATTACATCGTATATTACAGCCAAATTATATACCAACACAACAGGATGTGTTACGCCCAGCCGTCGAAAAACCCGGCATTGTTGAGACCCATTTGAAATGCAAGAATTAATATTTTAAGTGAGTGAGATACGAATGAATGTTTTAAAACTCCGGTTATTTGTTTTAAATTTTTGTAGGATGTTTGATGTTAGTGACAAACAATCCTAAAAATGGATACTATGTTTTCAATGCATTACGGCGACCATCATTTGTATAGCATTGTCTGGTAAGTATCTCGTATGTTAAATTATTCCAAATGATTTAATTGTTAGAATTTTTCCCTTCTAACAAAAAACCAAAAGTCGTTTAAGTCGCTTAAAAAATATCGAAATTAAAGAATATTAAAAAAAATTTAGATACATAAAGTTTATCTACTTTTTATTAAATTTTTTCTAATTATTTATAATGGATTTTGTAAAACTAGAGGTTCTGGTTATCTGAAACAAAGAATTTGGTGTCTAGTTGTAAATTCTCTACTGAAGATGCTGGAGAGTTGTGAACAATATTTTTTTAAATTTTAATTTTCATTATTTAAATTTAGTGTTATATATCTCAAAAAATAGACATCGCCAGAAATGCAAAAAAAGGTATAAAAAGTAAAAATAATTAATAAACCAATCCAGTTCAAATTCTGCTAATATGGGCTAATGTGAAACACAAAAATCACAATCATGAATGCGAAGTCCATCTCTTACCCAAATGCGGCATTTTGCTTATCAAATATTTTATATAATACTGGCATAACACAGTGGGTAAAATTCTAGTATATTTTAAAACCAATATGTGAATACTGAATATCGCTTAGACTTTAGCTGGATCCTATAAAAGCAGGGAGTAAAACTTCAAGAAAATGTTTGCATTAGATGAATGATTATAACTGACATTTTTGCACTTTGATGACGAATCTATTAATTTGGCTTCAAATCAAAACTACCAATAAAAATAGGCACAGTAATAAACTAAGTTAGGCATTTTATGAACGACCTATTTCAATTATATGTTTTTTTTTATTTAGTAAGTATAACGGAGAAGAAGTACATTATGCTCGAAGTTGAAACAGAGTTTTTTCACTAAGACTATACTGAACTACTCAGCAATGAACTAATGAAGTAAAAGATCGACCTGGTAAAAGTAATTTTAACTGAAAAGAACGCTCACTTAAATATTGAATATAAGTGAATATTGACTATAAGTGATAGAGAATTTCATTTTAAGAATAAGGACACAATAAGAGATATGTTATATGACAATGATTTTTCAGTAGAATTAACTAACCGATTGATTAGACAGTATGATAATCATAGGCATAATTTAGAAAATACTATGGCAGAACCAAGAGCTTACAAACCATTAACTTATGTTCCTGGAATATCAGAAAGATTAAGAAAGTCTAAAATATATGACGCTGATAGATATATAATTGCACACAAAACATATAACACATTAAATAAATTATTTAGCAGTATGAAGGATAAAATAGGAAAAATGGAAACATCTGATGTAGTATACAGGATACCATGTGGAAGAAATGACCAAGAATAAACTTAAAGCAAGATTAGCTGGTCATAGATGTAACCAAAAATGTAGGAATATTTCAACACAGAAGAATTTTTATAATTATTTTATAAGAAAGAATTTGTTATTTAATTTCCGTTTCCTTGTTTTTGTATGTTTAAATATTTGAAACTTTAATTTTTGTATGTTTGTATGTATGAAGAAAATTATTTTATATGTTTTGTAAAATGTTTTCAAAAAATTTTTCTTTTCAAATTGTTATAATTTTTTGTTTTTGTAAAATATAAAAAATAATTTCCTGAAGAAGCTTTCCACAGGAAAGCGAAATATCGAAAAAATAAATCGTTAAAATTAAATTTAAAAATACCATTTAAAAGATTAATACATATTTAATAAAAAAAATATGTAAAAATACTCCTGTCTTTATTCTATTCTATTATTCTATTGCATTTGATAATATTTTGAGTGAAAATTAATAAAAAGGAAAACTGCCAAGGTTCAATTATTGTCACAATCAAAATATCAGATTGAAAATAATGTTTTAGGCTTTAATTAAAGTTAAGTATGTTGAAGCGTTTTATAAAATGAATATTTCTTATTAAATATCGATATACATTAACGGTGTTCATTTATCTTAAACACATGTGTATAAATACTTGTATTTCCTAATTAAATATCCAAAAGTTCGTTAAAATTACGAAATACTCAAATGTGATGGATTAAATACGAACTAAAAACACAAGGTCATTTACAAAACTGTCATGCCTTTTCTATCGCAAAGTGTCAACGATAAGCTAGCAATAAGAAACAAGCAACCATCATCAGATGCGTATAAATTTTATTTATTAAGAGTGAAGCAGAAAACTTGCGTGTTATATCAAGTTAAATTCTAAAATAAAATAAATTTTTTTATATCAGTTTCTAAATAGACAAAAACCTTACTTATTTTTCAAATCAAAAATTGTTACAGGCAAAGGCAGTGATATTTTTGTTTGAATTCACATGGCGACATACCTATTGTAGGCATAACATATTATATTCCATTTTTTTAAAATCATATATAAAAAAAATTCTTCGACCAAAAATATTTCATCAGAATAATCAAATGTGTATCAGGGTTTTTGTTAAATTATCAGCAAAAACTTTATTCTTAAATTAAAAATATTTAAACTTAATTTAAAATTTTAACGATTAAGTGACATTGACTTCAATGAGTATTTTTATGAGTCCAATAATTAATTACATTTCAACAAAAACAAAAGCGTACATGTACATACCTACATACAGGCTTCTGATTTAAATTTATTTAAACGCCGTTTACACTTAATAAATAATTTCAAATTATGTACAGAGGTCGTTATGCATAATTTTTAATAACAACAGAGCTGATGTATTGTATTTGAAAATTCTTCATTGTGAAGTTTGTTATTCGGAATCATTTTTAAACTTAATTTACATTAATTGTGCCTAATTCTTCAAAATAATTAAAGAAAAAATAAAAAGCTTTCTCAAATATCACTTGTTTGTGATATTTTTGAAATTTATTTTCTGTTTCCGTTATGTGCTGTGTATTTATTCAATTTTGATTTTATATTTGGTTAATTTTATTTGAAATAAAAGAATTGTGAATTTTTAACACAAATTTTGATTGGAATCCACTGGTCAACTATATAAGCAATAGGGAAATTATCAACCATGGTTTCAGCGACGTTCAACAGCGTCAAAGTTTAAACTGTATATCAACTTGCACAGTGTGTTATTTAGTGTTTTGTGATGTCTATTTGTACCCCTAATAATCTAGTGGCTGAACATACACATCACATATAACGAAAACACGCTAATCTAAAAATCATGAAAATAATTTTGATTCGGACGAGAATACATCATTCCCTTGGGGTCTACTGATACACCACTAATACAGTGTGGCATCTGAAATTCGCTGCATTAGCTTCCCCATTACAATTCATGGGTCACTACGTAGTTACGTTTGTCCACATCCCTTGACCCACTCGACGCTAAGTGGAGTCCATTACCTCTTTTTTAGTGATCTGTTACAAGTATTACGCTGTCTTTGCAGAAGTATATTCTCGACGAAAGCCATGTGGTCCATTTTATATATACCAACCAAGAGAGCTTTTTGATCCTATTTCGTTTACGGTGACGACTAGTAACAGTAACTAGTAAAAAAATACAAATAAATTTTTTTGGTAAAATATAGCCCTCTTTTGTTGACCTATTTATTAGATAAAATGTTTGTTGGGACAATTTTTTTTATTATTCAGGTTGGCAACTCTAAATTTAAATTGTTTAACTTTCAGAATAATAGCAGACGCCAAAACTTAATAATTTTTACACTAAAAAGAAATGTATTAATAAATTTACAATTAATACAATTTACAAAACAATTTAACAATGTAATATTAAGGTGTTGAAACAAGTGCCTATTTAAAACTCTAAAGTAAGAAAAGACATAAAAATTCTTTATCGTTAGCAGGATTTGCGTCAAATTTGCCAGCAATGTCAACATAGCGATTCTTTTCGCAAATGAAGTTTTTACGCTCGTCTTATACTTTTCAATTCCTATATAGTAAATAGAACATTTTTTTATCATACGTAAAGATTTCTTCAGTATTTCAGTATTTTATTTGGCACGACTTATGCATGAACTCTCTTCCTTGATGTCCTTCCTACACAAGTATGAGTAATTCGCAAAATATAACAAATTTTCCAGTTCGGATGTTTTAGTAAATTTGAAAGGCATTTTGTAATTTAATTTGCAATGCAAAAATGATGTCGACTTCTCTTTAATTATGGTATTAATTTGTTTACAAATTAACCCTACAGTTCGGAAGTATATAGTTCACTAGTAATAATATCGTTGGCTACTGTAAGAGTTGCAAAATTAAAATTTTAACTTTATAGTCATAACATTGCACGCAAAAAACAATCTTATCCAGGCAGAAATATTTAGAATGTCAGCTTTGATGTTAGTTGTTTAGCGCCTTTCAATTGTGTGCATATATCCGGTTGTATCGATATTGTCAACTTCAGAATGACTAAAAGGCGGGAGTTTCTTTCTCTAAACTTTAAGGAAACCTCGGTGACCTTTGTTAGAGACTGCTGTGGTTTCTTCAGTCAGCTTTAGCTTTTAATTAATATGCCAAATATTTATTGAACACAAGCCTGTGTAGGTATAAAAAAAACTGATATTGTCTTATTGTTCCTTTTTTCATTTCATACCGAGTTACTTAATTGCTTTTTAATTTTTTTGGTATTTCATTTATTTTTTTATGCTGCAATTATTTACAAACAACAATTTAAAATTTTAAACACCATTTTTTATTGCGCTGTAGAATTTTAAAATGGCAACACTTTTTTAATTGGCGACGTTGCCAGCTGTTAAGTGATTTATTTTCAATAAAGTTTGGTATTTCAAGATGACTAAACTGACGCCTAAACAACGCTTCCAAATTATTCAAATTTATCTTGAAAATGGTTCTGTACGAAACACAATATCCCGATTCCACAAGGAAATTTTGTTTAGCAACGAGGCTCAATCTTGTTTGAATGGATAAGTCAATAAACAAAATTGCCGTAATTGGAATGATGGTAATCCCTACATGATTGGAGCCACCGTTACATCCAGAAAAGCTGACTGTTTGATATCCTTTAACAGGTAGTGGGATCATTGTTCCCTACTTCATTAAAAAAGATGATGCTCAAAACGTGACCACTAGAGAGCAGTTCAGTATTAACTACGTCCGAGCTAAACGTGGCGGTCATATGCCAGAAATCATATTTAAACTATAATGGCGGAAGTTTATTTTTGAATTAAAATAAATTTCATGTTAATTTAAAAAATTTATTTTATTTTATTCCGTTTCAAAGTTCGATATGTTTATAAAAAACATCCTAAAATTTTTAACAGTAATGTGAGTTTTGTAATGCAATGTGAACTGTGAAATTTGATTGAATAGAATCAAATTTATTTATTATTTCCAAGAGTGATAACTTAAATCAATATCCGGGTTTCTTTAGTTGACACAAAAAATACAATTTAATAATTTTCAATATAATGATCACGCAAAAAGTAAGCAAAACCTTTAAAACAAAGAACCAAAGAAAGACATATAGCATTTCTCTTCCCTAACTTTACGATAATAATCTAACCTATCTCTTCTCAGAGAAGATGGAGAGCGAAATCACAATATTGAGTACAAATTAATCGAAAACAATGTTTCATAATTAAATTTAAGTGACCAAAAGCTAAAGTTTATGCTGAATTCATCTTTCGATTCTGCATGTTGCGTGCAAAAAAAAGATACCATTAGTAGTGGTTTCTGCATGTATAAAATAGTAGATTACGTGTGATGAGTTCAACTCCCATCACATACAAACAGAAAAAGCGAAAAAAACTTAAACAGACTTTAAGCGCCAAAATTGACCTTATCGCATTACAGAGAGTAAAATTTGATTTCAGCACTATTCGGTGGAGCTCGTGTTTTGTAAAATCTATCTCCGGATTTGCATGCCACTTAATGAACTAGCGGGTTCATTTTAAACGCTATCACACAACTCCATGCTGTCATCTATATCAGAAAATTAAGATCATAATTCACAGTTATTTTCCAATTAACACATTTGACACTTGGTTGTTTATTAAAATGTCATGCTTACGGGGAAGCATACATCTACAGACATGTTTTAAATTATTTGTATTCATACATCCATATCTGATTAAGGGGATGATAAAGTTTAAATTTAAGGGGAAATAAGTTATTTTGCAAATACCAATGAGAAATGGTACTTTTTTTGGTATTTCTCCCGCCTGAATTTTGCAAAGTATTTCAGATCAAAACTGAATTTTACAAAAACAACATGCATTATCATCTAATTAAGCGCTCGTAATAAACATTGTTTGTCCTCTACTAAAATTTAATTAGAAAATTAAAGACAGTACTCTCAAAACTTTTTAGTATGAAAGTGACTTTTTTTCTCAGTTACTAGATTTTTATTAGTTGGTACTTTGAAAGTTTACAAAAGCAGATTGTAAAGGGTTTTTCTAAAAGAAGTTTGTTTTATATAACAAAAAAATTAGATTAAGATGATTCAAATTTTTATTGTATTAGAAACAGAAAAGTTCGCCAACTATCAATGAGAGATATCTGACAAATGTTTACCACGACCACGTTGACAGACGTCGAGTCTTTCATCATAGTTTTTAATCACTTCTTGGCAAAATGACTTACTTCTCTCGTTAATAATATCAAAGGTTTTGAGTTTTAAGGCTAAAATCGATTCAATTGGCTCCGTATAGACTCTGTCCTTAACATAGCCCCACAAAAAAAATTCAAGGGTGTTAAATCACACGATCTGGCTGGCAACTTAACTGCTAATCGTCGTGAAATTATACGATCGGGAAATTTGGTTTGTGTGCGACATATGGCACCGTCCTGATGAAACCACATGCCAGACGTATCCACGTCATCAATATCAGGTCAAAATTGATTTGTTAGCATCTCGCAATATTGAGGGTTAAAAAACTCCTTCCTAATACCTAAGGAGCAACCGATATCAGTAAAGAAACTTATAGATGCGTGTTAAGCATTGATATGGATGCGGGGAAAGTTTGTTTGTTGAAATATGTTGGAAAATCTACATAAAGAGCCTTTGTTGCAAAAGAGACATATCTCCAAACAACTTCTTTTTGAGATAAATGCGTTTAGAGTTTAATATTTTATCTCAATCGTTCGGTTTTAGTGAACCCCATGTGTAGAAATCATGAATTGGTGCTTTTCTCTTGCGATGGAAATTTATAACTTTGTAATTTAAGATCTTGCGTTATGGCTCGTTTTTAGTAAAGGCTCTATAACTGCCTGGTTCCTACGCTAAAATAGGGGCATTTGGTACAGAAATTCTATGGTATTTAAAGAATTTAGAGAAATTTGCTAAGCAAGGAAAGAAAACACAACCAAATTTGGAAAGATTTTGTGAGGTCCCAGATAGTAACAGAATGCTATTCTTTTAAAAAAATTACGACATTTTAAAAAGATAAAAATCTTGAAGTCGCCCACAAACAGTATACCAAATCTAAAAAGGAATTCGTTTCTCAGTTCCTTTTCGCCCATCGGGTATTATTCAGCTTATTAGACTCTCAACAAAATTCAACTTAAATAAATATGCTTTGAAAGAGGCATTTGTTATTAAGATAAATTCCTCATTCGGGGCCAAAATTAAATTGTACCATAAACAAAATTGTACCAAAGCTTATGTACTTCCCATCATTCCTCGATACAAACTGGATATTTTTACATTAGTGTCTAGAATTTTTGAATGTATATCTGTCTATCGATATTTCTTTTCTATACTAAAATATTGCTATCAATAACGATTCTATTTTGCTTTTTTTAATACATTTTTATTTAACGCTGCTTGCTACCATATACATATATGTATATATATGTGTGCTTGAATACGACAACGAGTTTTTGTTTAAAATGAGGAAATTTATGTTGCACATGCACAAAATCCCAAACATAGGCCCAGATTTATACAGATATTAGCTTTTTTAACCCGGTGTTGTGTGGTTATTTGAAAGAATTAAAAATACTTTGGAAATTCTTTTAGAATTTTCAATTAAAATTAATTAATTGAACATTAATTTAACACAATACGTTTGTTAGCTTTAATAATATGAAAAGAGAGTTTGAAATAATATTAAAAATAACGAGTTCTATTTAAATAATTTTGTTGATAAGATATACCTTCATTAACTTCTTAGTGAGACTGCGATCTCTAAATGAATTTGTATCTTCTACAATTGATTTTACTTTCGAAACATATAGACAGTCAGTTTTATACGTCCGAGTTTCGTTTGCGTTCGCAGTATATTAGCAGTGAAGTTAAACATATAAGAAAAAATTTTATAATTTTTGAATAACTACTGAGAATGGGCTTAAGCGCTCAGAAATATATGGCATTGCGATTATAATTTTTTTATTTCGGCTATTTTAAAATCCTCGATCGTAAGTCGATTTATAAAGATTCAGCGACAAAAGTTTCATGATCTTAGCAAATTTGTTGTTCCGGAGCGGGTTTGAGTCGTAAACTATAATGCTTCGACGTTTATTTTAATTTAAACAGTTGTAACGACCAAAAGTCCGGAGTCGTTTTTGGTCACACCGCGACCTGTCGTTCGACAAAAATTTATCACTATTTACATTTTTTTATGTTATTATATTTTTATAATTGAATTGCTTACCTACATATAAAGTCTAGGATAAGAAGTTTTTGTAATAAAATAAGATTTAGTTCTAGTTATTATTGTAATTAGCCACGAGGGCATACGAGTATTTTAATTAGTAACATTCATATTGTAAAACTAGCTGCAGCTAGGTGGTGAAAACAGCCGTCGGCTATGGTGTACTTACTGCCGAAGTAATGTAGGTGTGTTTGAGCATTGGTGTGTGGAAAGAAAAAGAGTATAAAAGCGCAAACATCAATCAGAAGAATTTAATTGGTGTACGACCGGCAACAGTAGCAAAGGTAAATATCTTCTTCTACTTTTTATTTATTTTTTTGGACTGGTAGTCAGGGTATAGATAGGGCCGTGGTAATACCCAGCCGAATCTATACCCTGAGACAGTACAGAACTGCGACGTAGCGATCACAAACAGAGCCGTGGTAATACCCAGCCGAGTTTGTGTCCGCAGTCGCCACCGACAGTGACCAGGCAGTGAACGGTTGCGCCGTGGTAATACCCAGCCCAGCCTACAGTGCCTTGGCGCTTGCGGCTACAGACCTATTTTGACGGAGCGATCACAAACAGAGCCGTGGTAATACCCAGCCGAGTTTGTGCCCGCAGTCGACCTGGACAGTAACGTTCGCCGAATACAGACAGCATGACGTAGAAGATATTTACTGAAGCCGCCTGCATACACACCAGTGCACAAGATTCAAGCCTGAGCTGCAGTCAGGTTGCGAACTAGGAATAGGGCAATCCCTTTCCTGAATAAAGAACCAGATTGTGAGCAAGGCTTCGTATTTTTTTTTGGAATCGACACAACACGACCCTGGACGCCGCTGAGCATACCTCAGCTACCAGGAAAACGTGTCGTTACACAGTTATCTGTGAAGTTATTAAACACAATTGAAGTTATTGCAGATTGCAAGGAAATACAAAATACATGATACATACATAGTTACTAATCCTAAAATAGAGTCTGAACGTATTTACTTAAAACACTATCTAGTCCTCTTCCTAAATTGACCATTTTTTTTAGCAAATTTCTGTTTGTATTTTAAATGCTTTTTACATGATTTTGTACTATTGAATTGCTGTTCCTTGTTTGTTCACCTCTTACATGTTGTTAGAAGTTTAATCTACTACAGTCCTTTTGGACAATAGATAGTGCTTACTAAGGGCATGAAATCAAAATTATTATTGTTCGGAAAAAAGGATTTTCAATGTTTCACAACATGTGCAAATTTTACCACTAATAAAACTTTAGGAATATGCAAACTTGGATTTTTGATTAAGGGAACTGAATTTTAACAAAATTCGTTTAACTATTTAAATTTGTTGTCAGGGCAATAGTCAAACAAACAAACAAACTAATTAACGTGGCAATTTCTCTTTTATACATATGCATGCATGCATATATAAGTTTATATATATGTATATATATATATACATATATATATATATTATATATATATATATATATATATATATATATATATATATATATATATATATATATATATATATATATATATATATATGCATATATGTAGAACAAACGTTGATACACAGGCACTTATGTATGTGTATGTTTTAAAAATCTGCATCGTTTGTTGCGTATCCTTATTAAAACTATGATCTATTGTTAAAATATCCATAGACAGCCAGACAAATGAATTTTCCAAAATATGAATGGCTTTCTGTTATCATATGAATGCGGACAATTCAACGCATGTGTAGTATACTGTCGACACGAGGAGTCAAATTTTGTCTAAACTCAACCACAAAATAAATTGTTGTGAATTACCGGCAAACAAGGTAAAACATTTTTTACACTCAGAAAATGTTCTTTAAATTTTCATACTGCTAGTTGACTTAGAGTCATAAACCGATCCGTAAAGCCCAAACCTCTAGTCGATGCAAAGTGCGTTTTGGGGCGTCCTTTTGTAATACTTTATTTGCATTTTATTACATCTGAAAATATACAAATTCAACCCTGAAGCGGCTAGACCGGTCTTCTCCTCTTTTTATAAGCCGAGTATACTGATCTTACATATTATTGAGCTAGGAAACAAAATATATAACCCCGAAACAAAATCTATTTCCTTAAATTTCGTTAATTGATTGCGAACGACAAACAGTTAATGTACTAGAATTTTTAGGATTGTCAATGAACACTTCAGCCATTAAGTTTAAAATTTTAAATTGTTAAATATATAATTAAATTATTATGTGGTATGAATGTTTGAACTTCACATTAAGTTTTCTGATAACTTAGTTCAATACTTTTACTTTCCCACAGTGTATTTGACAATTAACTAAATGAATACTACACTCATTCTTATATTGCAGGCTTCTAAATTCCCCCACACCTTAAGCTAAAAAAAAACAAAAACAAGTTGCCTGTCATCGAACACAATTGAACAACAAAAACAGATTATGTCACCTTCGATTCATTATCAAAGTCATCCATATATGTATTAAGCACTGGCTTCTACTGTTGTTTGCACCACAACGCAGTCAGACATATTTTTGTTTTAATGGAAGCGTCTGGTCATTTGACGTCGAAGGCAACAATAATAAATAAAAAGAAAATAAATCTGGAAAGGTAAAGTAATTTTCATCCCGTGTTCAAACATTTTGTTTAGATTTTTACCCTTTTCATTCGTACGCTAGCTTAATGATTTCACAGTCAAGGTTATCGATAACGTACAATTAATTATTATCCAATAATGACTTTTATATTCTTCTTAGATGATGTTGTATTCCTTATTTAAAGAAGTCAAAACAATAGTCTGTTACATACAGCAGTTCTCTAACGTTTGTGCTCCTAATCCAGTCGTGTACGGAACCCTCTCCACATGAAGATAAATATCATGGGGTGGTGAAATTTTAGAAGACGTTAAATTTGTTCAGCACTTTCGTATTGAGTTTCATTTTTGCACGAAGAGTATTTGTAGTTAAATTACGAGGGATGATCAGAATGTATTTAAAATTGATATTAAGTGTAATACGTATTAAAAGTGGGACTTTGTAAAACCCAAAAGGAAATAATCCTTGAAATATCATGAAAACTAATCAAGATAGAGACATTCAAATTTATAACCGTATTATCACAGTTGCTTAAACTAATTGAAAGAACAATAGACAAACGATGTTGACTAAGAAGAAAACACACAGACAAAGAAATTATTATTTTGCTATTCGGTTTCAATGTGATCCGCAAAACTTAGTTAAAATATTCCATTTGCTATTAGAAAGCTACATAATTAATCCAAAGTGGATGCTTAGCTAGTAAAACTCTATAAAAATTAATTTAGTACATGTAAAGTCAAAAGCTGTAGATAAATTCCAAAACAAAAATATTTTTTATACCTACAAGAAATTAAAAGAAGAACTACTAGAATTTTATGAATAATCGTAGCAGTCCCGTGGTAAGTTCTACTTTGTTACATTTTCACATGCCTTGGCGTTGTATTGCCTGATGACCAATTTGAGAACAATTTGAATGAATGACTTAAGCTAGAGCAATGCTTAACAATTGTTCATATTTCGAATAGATATTGATTTTTCATAAAATTTCAAGAAAACATTTGCTAAGCTTTACTGTGCCCCCTTTATTGACTACCTAGATCGTACCATATGGGTTAGGTTTTTTCTGGAGGCATATGTTAAATCTCTTATCTGTATCGATATCCTGTCTGATATTTAGTTTAGCAAACATCGGCCGTGCATTTATACATACCACAATGCGGTATGACTCGCAGGGATATGAATCAACCAGCCAAGATTGCGACTTTCCACTATATCTGCTTTTAGATCACGGTGTTTTTGTTAATAAGCAAATTTTAAACACTTCGTCTCCTATTTTTATATTAGATGCTTTTATCATCACATCTAGTGTTTCTACGCAATAAATGTTTCCTCTTCCTTAACTGTTGTTTTCCAAGCAGTTTAAGTGAAAGGAATATGAGAGAGATCTCATTTCCAACCAAGTAAGAATTAATTTTAAGTGAAATATTTTATATTTTGGAACTGTTACTTCGCGAGTGGTGCAAAAAAGTTAACTCTCCAACTCCATCTCCAAAAATAGTGTGTGATACTAAAAAGAGATTAGGGAGAAAACAGCTTCTACTCATCATATGACAATTCCTCGTACTAGTTTAACGGAACGTTTTCTGTTTCTTCCCATCCACTTTTAAATATTTTTGTAACACGAGTATTTAAAATGGAGAGTGTTTATATTTTAGCTGTTGTTGGTGCAAGAAAATTATACCAACAGCGCAACATGCAACAGACCACATGCTGTTTAGTTCAATTTGTCCTTTTTTTCTTCATTTATTTTTTTATGTTGTACAGCAATGACTTGCATACAATGATGGTGCAAAAATTACGTACGGTTCCTGCTGCATTTTTTATTTTACTTTTCCTGTTTTTGGTGACTTTCTATGGTGAGTTTTTGCACAAATTCTTCTATGCTTTGTGTGGATTTGTGTTCAAACATACTAAACAGTTTATATTAGAACAAAGGTTGTCAATGTTCAAAAAATATGCCGTCCAAAATTATAGCACAATTTTAAAGGTTATACTTACTGAATTTTATTCTGTTTCTTTTTCCAATTGTTAGAAAAGCTGCCTTGCTTTTCAATATCGGCACGTTTTTGTGCTATTTTGTTAAACTAAAAATAAAAGGCAGTGGTGTAAAGAAATTCCTTAAATACGAGATCATCCGCATATTCCCTTGTAATTATATTCTTACAAATATTGTGATTATTTGCCTAGAAATACAGGGAACAATTATGTATGGAATACAATACCAAATAAATGTCCGCCTCAGAAATGTGTGCCCTTTTCAGTGATCAAATTACATTCTCACACATTTCATTTCATTAATTTCATCACGAATATCAGATATCCCCACAGAAAGTAGTCCGGGGCAGTTAAATAAAGCGATCGTGGAGGCCAATAAATATCACCATTTCTTAAAATAACTTGTTGTGTAAAGAGGTTTCGCAGTAATTGTAATCCTGGGTATATGCGATACCACATATTAATCAAGCCCAAAGCATGCAGTTGTGGCGTTAAAAAGTTTTGAATCATCGCTCCCCATTTACAGTTACCGTTACGCCGTTTTCATTTTCAAAGAAGTAAGGTCCAATGATTTCTCCTGACCAAATTGCACACCAGACTGCCACTTTTAATGGATGTAAATGTTTAATAATTTGTGGTTTTCTCATTGACCAAAACCGAATATCCTATTTATTCACATATCCATTCAAATGAAACTGTACACCGCTACTCATTATGATTTTTTCATGAAAATCGGGGTTGACATGAACGAGCTTTAACACTATATTGACATATGTACGGTATCATTAATGGTCTTGTGGAAGAAGCTATTGTGTCAACTGAATCTTATATGGAAATAAAAGCAAATCCTTGTGCAAAATTATGGCGTCAAATTAAGGTGAATGGATTCTTCTGAACACTTCCTGGAGCAGCAGTTTGTTGTGGTCCATGCTAGGGCCTATCAACTTTTTCTTCGAAATCATTCAATACACGATAAATAGTGCGTTTTATTGGCACGTCGTTTCTCACAAAAATTTCACGTTCCTTTCTCCTCGTCACAGTAAGCGATGATTGATTTTTATAAAATGTTTTAACGATTAAAACACGTTGGATTGTCGAATATTTTTCATAGTATATTTGCCACGTGTCCACTTCACGAGTGCCAAATATTAACTGTCGGAACTAATACGCACCAAAATAGTAGCATACCTTTCTGGCAGACACCCTGTTTAATTTGCGAGAAAAATATATAAAGGCTCATGAAGAAATGTTGCTCTTGTGGTGAAACTCTTGAGGTTTGTTGTTTTGTTTGGGATATATATCATACTTGTTGGAAGTTATTCAACTATACTTTATACAATATTTTAAGAGATAAAGAATCTTAGTAAAGATATCCATCATAAAGAGGTTTTCCGCCCTACGGCATTTCTGTCTAATGGTTTCCTGACGATTTAAGATGATTTTATTGAAAATAAATTTGAGTTATCAGCACACTGAACAGTTAGCTAATAAATATAAAATAATTTGCCCCAAAAAGCGATTTTGAAGAAATTTTTCATTTTCATCATATGCGCTGTTTTGGACCAAGACTTATTGTCTTGGTGATTTATAAAATAATAATAATTTTTATTTACATAAAGTTTTATTTGGTTTGAAATTTAAGGAAAATACAATTGTATCTGACGATTAATATAAACATTTTAGTAGATAGGAGTACATATAAAGAATTTGATAAAGGCTTGTAAAACAGTTAAAAAAGAGAGATTATTAAACTAAGTATTAAACAAAATGTGAATTTTACGTAAAGAAAAGCGAAATTTCTGATAAAATCGATAGAAAAGTGGGTTGAAAAGAAGCACACTTTTCAGGTTTCTAAAGATGCTTTCAAGTGCCTCAGTTTCCAAAACGGCGTAAAAGGTAATTCACTCCATCCGATCTTCGTACTATTTATACGACCTATATACATCCAAAGATGGAATACAACTCTCATGTATGCCCCGGTGCCCCAAAGTCTATTTTCGAGTTGCTCGATCACGTACACGAGAAGGCCAAGAGACTCATTGAGGACGGTAGGGTATCCAACTCTACTGATCCCCTAGAGCATCTACACAATATAGATTGTATTTCACTGTTTTATAATTACTACAATAGTACATAAGTGTTCTAACGAAATTAGCGAACTTGTTCCCGAAACTCGTACATATTTGCATTTGACTCGATTATCGTTAAAAGCGCATCCGTTTTTGGCCGATTGGCCAGTGAATCATACTACGCATTACAGGGAAAATTCGATTTTTATCAGAACTGTTCGTATGTGGAACAAACTCCCTCCAGAGGTCTTTCCTCTCACTTTCAACGTAGGAAAGTTCAAGTTGAATGTCCGCAAACACCACTCTAATTTTCCTCCTCTCCATACCCTAATTTTCTAGTTCTGGTACAACTCATTGCATGAGTAGGAGTCATCACCTGAGTACTGGTCCAAACGGAAAAAAGACAAACAATTCGATAAAATTAAGATATGAAAAAAGGATTATTTCCTTAAAAAAAGTATATTTGAAAGAAAGCGTGAGATAACCGAATTTACGGAATAAAAACGGGAAAGGGAAATGCAGAGTGAGAGTTAATAAAATATTCTGAAATTAAAACATAAAATAAACCAATTATATTTTAAATACATTATAATTAAATAAATTAAACACTTTTTATCAATTAATAAAAGTGGTTTCATTTAATCCTACAAATTTATTAACCACATTAGAGTCTCCGGACTGAATTATAAAACATTCAAAGATTTTGTTATGTTATCTTTCCGGTTAATGTTTTGTTAAATTCTGCAATACTGCTCATAATTCCATTATCGGTTTAGAAACATTTTAAAATGTCTAGATTTATATAAATGGAAAAAATATGGCAGCTTGTCCTAGTTGCTTCTTTTGTATTTTAGTTGTATTAAAAAAAACTAATTTTGCTGTTTTTTAAATATTTTGTATATGTGTGACAGCATAGAGATGTTAAGCAAAATTGTTGATTTGTTGTATAACGTTATATTGAGTATTTTTGTTTCAGTTGCGTAAAGGTATTGAATCAATTTTCGTTGTATTTTTTAGAATATTACGTTTTTACATGGAAAACAATTAATATTATCGAGTTTTTTGACAATAACCTTTTACCTTCTGGAGTACCAGAAAGTACTTTGAAATCTATTGCTGTTTTATTTTAGAAATATTACTGTGCACTACAACTATGCTGTTCTTGCTAACAGAACATCTTAGACTTGGATTGAGGATCATTGAATGACTGACATAAAATACAACCTGCGTTTGTGAAATAGAAGCAACTGAATTATATTTCTCTAGATAGCACGGTTATGGTGTGTTATAAAACTAATAAATATATTTAAATATATTTAGAAGTTTTCGGTATTTTGTTATAATTAATAAAAAAAATAATAGTGGCCAAAGAATTTGTAAGTCAGATAATGAGAGTTTCCTAAAACAGCTAGTATCAATTTGAAAGGCGTCTTCGTATAAAACGCAATGAGAAAAGTGTTGAATTGTACGTGATCTTTATCTGATATTGATGATGAATATTCCTTGTATTATTATTAACCAAATGTAAGGTAAATAGAGACATGAATGCTAATTACAGATATAGTGATCCAGAAATTATCACTTTGTACCAGTGTCTAATATTTCCTATTTCTATAAAATTAATACAAAAATTTGTAAATGCAATTCAAATATTTATATTTAAGAAAACATTTTTTGAGAAAATCATAAAATGTTTATTTTTGAATAAATATTTTGTGAGAATATTTATTTGGAGGAATCAAGTACAAATTAAAATTGTTTAAATTTGAAATTCATAGTTAAAGTGTTTGATAAAATAATAAATTTATTAAAGAGACATTTATTTTACAGAAATAAACGTCATCTATTTAAACAACAAGTTTGATAAATTTGAGTTGAAGGAATTAAAATATTTTTATTTAATCAGTATCAATTTGTTCAGACGAAGTCCACACACAACCGAAATTTTTGCTTCGCTGTTTTCTTTATAAATCGCTATATATAGCCACGAGCGAAATTTTTATTTTAGGGCTTTTATAGCTTTTTCTTCATAATATTGTTAATACAGTTCCAGTATTACACCCATTATTAGGAAGTAATCACGAATGATGTCTCTTAAATGTAGTTTACTTTTAAAATTAACAAAGTCGATTTAATTTATTTCTTGATTAAAAATATTATAATTTGAAAATTACTTGAAAAGTGCTCAAAAAAGGCTTTAGGTAAGAATTCGTGATTGTCAGTTTGAGCAAATTTTTTGAAAGAATAAACAACGAAACTCACTGACCGAAAAACATCACACTGTCAATATGCCAGCTAAGGCTCCCTCGTTTATACTCCATGTTTTATTTTTCAGAAAAAGGAGAAATAAATTCTTTTTTTATGGGAAATTCTCAGCCAACGAAAACACTTTCTCCTTTATAACCTGGCTGCATCAAATCTCTAAATGATTTAATAACGTGTTCAACTTCTTACGTATCATAATTTACAAATTACATTTGCAAATTGCTTGGAATTTAATCCTCACTGTAAATTTACAGGTTATTATACTTAAATAACCGCTTAATGTGAGAGGTAACAATATTTTAAAATTTCCCTGTCATAAAATTATGAAACAAACGGCCAGAGTTGTAGATGAATACAGTAGTACAGAGTATTTGCATGCATTTGTATAGATTTTATCATTATTCATGGTTTATAATGTTTTTCCGATTTGCAAGAAATAAGTAAAAAATTATTTTTTGAAACGAGCACTATGTAGCAAATGGTCATCACAGGAAACTAATGTTGTACGAATTTACAATGTTTAATAGGATTCTGAAAATACAATAGATTTCATATGCTGAAATATGAAATGTATTTATGAGTTTATAGAATTTGTGTTTTTAAATTTTCGAATGTTCATTAGCGTTATTGCATTAAAATATGTCTAAATGGAAATTCATTTACAAAATACATTTATATAATTTCTCGTTTTGCAAAATCATGATTTATATGCCTGTTAAAATTGTATTTGCCAAAGTGAACATTTAAATTAAATTAAGCCAGTGTGTGGCTTTCTGTGTGCCAAGACATTTAGATTTGCATAATTGTTAGCAACAATTTCATTCAATAAATGTTCACAAGAGCAACAACGAAAACTTTCGTGAAGATATTTAAGATATTTATAGTTACCTTTTTTATTAAAACAATCGGCTACAAAGAAAATTCCAAAATTCTCGCAAAACTTATAAAAACTTTTTAAAATTAATTTAGTTTTGCTAAAAAGGATAGCAAAGCAAGTAGGGAGTGGTTTCAACATGTTTTTTACAGCTTGCCGTGACTCCTTGGGACTCTTGCCGTAATAGCATTTCAAGATTCGCATTTGATTATTGAAAGGAAAGATTTTTCAAAATATTTTCCTATTTAATTGAAATTCAACTTTTTGGAATCCTTCTTTTGTAGTTCGTTTTAAAGTTTTAAATATGCTTCAAGTATTAAAGTGTAATTATGACTTTGTTTATCTTAAGTAGCAATTTTAAGCAGACAATTTGCTGCACAATATCCTGACTCCTTGCTTGGGAGCTGGAGACAATCCAAAGTAGTCGTGACAACTCGAAGAACACAAACGACGTCGCTGTAATTTGCGATTAAATTATTGCCGCAATAATGCCTAAATAAAGTTAACAAAACCTTTCAAAATGGTTTTTATCCCACAGTTTCAGTTGCCTGTAAGTCCACGTGATTAATGCCCCCCAAAGTAGTTGCGCCAAATTGCCGGATTAATTTTAGAAGTATAAAATGATTTCGAAAGTAATTATTCTAGAAATATTTCAGTTGCTTCTGAGAGCTTAGAATAAAAATTAATAAAATTCCACATCGATGCCGAGGTTCGCTTTTTTTATAAGAACCATAAACATAAGATATGATTATGTGCGTATACTACTAAAATGTGTTTTTTAAGTAAAGAACTAAATTTCTTGCCAGTTTACAGTTCAGGCATAAAATTCGGGTCAGTTTGAGCATCTCCATGCAAAAACCTTTCGTTCCTTAATATTTATATGGATTCAAGATCCCTACAGATATTAAAACAGTAAGTAATAATTGTACATAAAACTTAAATTTAGTTATTTAAATACAAAATTAGATATTTAACTGCATTAACATTTAAAGAAAAATTAATATGCTGATCTGAATACTTCAATTGAAAATAGACAAAATGGAACGTTAAATGCAATATTGCTAATCAAAAAATCTAACCAGACATTTGCTTTTATCAACTTTAAAACAAAGATAACATTTAACATTATTCTTCGGCTTTTTAGATTTGGCAGCTTTGATAGTGCTAGGCTACTAGCGTAGGATGGCAGAATTAAAGCGATTCCATTGTAAGCCGCGAACACAACATAACAATGACTGCTTTTGCGCCCATTTCATGCTATTACCATGGACTTTATAAAATGGATCCCAAATTATTGATCCATATTCCAGAATAGATCTGACAAGAAAAGTATTAAGATGTTTTTCGATATATGGGCTACTAAACTCCTTCGCCCAGCGCACAGTAGTTTGCAGACGTTTTTTTTTTTTTTGAGAAATAATTCGATAGCTCATGAACCACATAAGGTATCCCAATGAAATTGTATAGAGGCCAGACAGAGGTACATCTGAGTCAACTTACAAAAGATAAGCCCTGTAGAGTAAAGTAGGGCTTCTGGGTATGCCCCCAAAGTTGGGTACCTCGGGCATAAAAATGTTTGGAAATATCATACGAAGTTTATTTATTACTCATATGTTACCAGTTTTTGGACTTAAGTAGACCTTGAATATATCTGCAAAATATTCGTGTACATGTCTAGGTTACCTCTTTTAGTTTGGGAGAAAATCGGGCTAAACAAATTTTTTTTTAATTTTTGGCCGACCTTAACTTAGTATTTTTAACGTGGTGTAACGTTGTAAGTTTTGAGTCGATAGCAGGTTCCGCTAAAGAGTTACATCGCTCTGAATTGGGAAAATGTAAAAACAACTAGAAAATTTTTTTAAACTGTTTTGCGTCATTCAAAATTGCCCTATTAAGACATAGCCAATATTACAAAAAAATTTGTGATTTACTTCATAATTCCTCGGGATGCAAATCACCGATAGATAAATTATAAACATAATATTACAGCTCCATCTCTTGGCTACAAGCTCCAAAAAGGATTTGACAGCACTGCAGTCAAAAAAGTCAGAGTAACCGGTTTTATAAAATAAACAATTTTTTGGAACATTTTTTCCCGTTTAAGGAATTTATGTGTTAAAATAATAAATTGTTAATTTAGAACTCATAAACTTTCCTTTGATAACAATCACTTGTACGAAGAGCATATACTTAAGTTATAGGAGCCTGGCAAACCTCCCCTTCTAATGAACTTTTTATATTTTTATATGAAAAAATGAAAATTGTACTTTTTACCTTTGCACCCGAAAAAATTCTTTTTTTGCACTTTTTACCTGAGCATCTTTGGTCCATTGCAAAGGCAAAGGATGGCAATGGATGGGTAACATTTTTAATTTGATATATCTATTTTATATATCTGTTTTCCTATGTTTTAAAGAGTAGTTATCTATTTTATAATAGTAAAAAATTATTTTTATCATGTTTTGTCTTCTTTTATTTCTTAAAAAAATGCATCTGTAGTTAATAACTCTAGAATTTCTGTGAGTTCTTCTCTTTCATATGGAATAAAACTATTATTCCACTTTTTTCTTATAATAATGAAATGACGGGATCAGAAGATAGGATAAGGTAATTCATAAGATCCTGGTTTTAAGCCATCCTCCAAAATTTTCTTGTGTTAAATAGCTAAACGTGTCTAAACTCTGAAATTCTAGCTTCTTGGGCCGCTTCTGTAAGTTCACCTATCGGGAGAGGATTTGAATCTCACGGCCATGGCAATGTATTTTATGCACTGTTGGCATTAGTTCTCGCCATTCATACAAAGAACTTAGAAGCTTTAAAGTATCCATAGCATACAATTCGAATTTAATATTATTTATGTTATATTTACTATTTACTGCATTAAGTTTCTCAAGTTCGTATCCCTTTAAAATATATTGCACGTTAGTATCTTCGGAAGAAATACATGTATTATCATTTTCTAAGGTTAAACTTCATAAGATTAATATTACACTGGGAACTTAATGCATTTAAGTCCTTTTGCTGGAGAATATGATCGTGAAATATTTTCACGTTGTCTGCATATAATAGAACTTTTAAATATTAAATGACATTGGGTAGATCATTAACAAACAGGGTAAATAAAAAACGACCCCGATGGCTACCCTGCGGCACTCCAAATAAAACAATAATTTCTTTCAAAAGTAAGCTAGTTAAAACGAACTTTTTGAGTTCTGTTTAACAGATATGATTCAATCCATATAAGGAAATTGTTTGTGAATCGCATAAGGTCAAGTTTACTTACCAGAAGTTTGTTGTTAACATTATCAAATGCTTTACTTAAGTCGATGTAAATTCCCGATTGACAAGCGTTGTTAATTCCAAAAGATTAGTAACGGTTGAACAACTCTTTTTGAAACAATGCTGAGGAGGAACCCATATAGACGATACTTGATGGGAGATGTAATCAAAAAGTTTAGGTATAGCGCTAAGTTTAGCAATACCTCTGTAGTTGGCAACATTATTCCTACAACCAGATTTAAATAACAGAATAATAAAAGTCTGCTTCATCTTTTAGGAAAGTAATCAAATTTCAATGATATGTTGAAGATTATTGTAAGGAGTATTGACAGTGCCAAACCACAAATGTTAGGTATGCAATTCGGGATACTATCCGAAGCATATGATATGAAAATGAAAATTATTTTAAACAGTTCAAAACTGTTGATTTATCAAGAAATGGATATGGCATATCTAATAGTTAAGAAGAGTTGGATTCATCAAAAAGTTTTATAAGAATAGCTGGAAGAAAAGAAATCTGCAAACAATTTATTTACTAATATGGCCATTTTCCATCCTAACTGGCTGGTTTGTATTCCATGGCGAGCGCTTTCGATGCGAATGCATCATTCAGTTTTGGCGATCAGGTAGTTCTCTTATTAGGTCCGTATATATTCAGGTAAGCAGAATACCAGTCACCTGGCATTTGTATGCAAAGTCAGTTCATCATCAGATTCAAAATTTGTATATTTTATAACAGAGAGAAATGCCACTGATCTGTTTTTGAAGTTGACAAGCTTATAAAAAGCTCTTGGATTGAGCACGAATAAATACTTTTAAGACTTTTTGCATCCCAAGACTTTCTCAATTTCAGCGAACTATTTTTTAACAATTTTGATCAGATGTAAAAATGCCATCTAAAAGAGTTTTGAATGTCGTAATTCCATTGAAGTGCTTATTCTACAGCATATAATTTAAATAGAATTCATTCTTAATCCTATGGCCACAAATGTGATTAAATTTTAGCCATTTCGCAAGACTCACTCATATACTAATAATTTTTCATTAATATTCTGGCATTTCTAAAAATAGCATAAATGTCTATATATTCACTAAATCATTAAATCATTGACAGGTATAAAAATAACGGATTATCTCAGGTTTTAGTCTGGCATACAGACCATTACGATTCGCAACAGGTAAATTCAGACATTAATGCATTTTGACAAGACCTGTCACATAAAACGGAAAAATCCCATTATTTATGTTTTATATGACAGGTATTTACTTTGCCAAAGTATTACTTCACAAAACGCACAACACAAACACGTTTAGTGACAAACAGATAGATAGCCACACAAGCAACACAGCTACAGGGATTAGTAACTGATCTCAACTTCAAATTCTTGAAAAATAAAACACGATCTGCTACGATAAATCTTATGTATTCTGTGAGTGCAAATACGCAGTTGAATACGAAGAATGACAGGTAGAAAAGTTGTATGTGTTTTGGATTTAAGATTGGCATATGACTTATTTCACACTTTTGTATGACTCCATTACCATTAAGCAAATAGACAACGTTAAGAAAAAGTAATAATTTCTTTAAAATTATTTTTCTTTAACTCAGAAGATAAATGGGTAAAAAATGCACAGCATTTTAATACTTTTGAAATGCAAAAAAAAAAAACAAAAAAAAAATTGTTTAAAAAATGATTTATTTAACCTTTTTAAATTTGTTATTCTATATTTTAATCTATAACAGTTTTTCAACAAGAAGTTTGTTTTCTGAAACAAAAAAGCAACATATTTAAATTAAGATGATTCAAATTTTTATTGTTTTACGAAGAGAAGTGTTCGGCAATTATAAATGAGAAATGATATCTGGCAAATGTCCACCACGAACACGCTGACAGACGTCGATTCTTTCATCAAAGTTTTTAAACACTTTTTGGCAAAATGGCGGTTTTAAGGCTTAAATCGATTCAATTGGCTCCGTATGGACTCTGCTCTTAACATAGCCTCATACAAAAAACAATGCAGTGGTGTTAAATAACATGATCTGGCTGGGCACTTTGGTGCTGATTGTAGTGAAATTATGCGATCGGAAAATTTGGTTTGCATTAAATTTATCATTTCATTGGCTGTGTAGCATGTGACATCGTCGTGTTAAAATCAAATGTTAGTCAGTTGGTAGCCAACATTGAGTTGTTAGCACATCGCGATGGCGTCATTCATTGATCGTTACCGCATTTCCAGCCTCATCTTCGAAAAAAAAACAGCCAAATCCAGACCACATAGCGTGCCGTGCAGTGACAAGATAAGCTTGCAAAGGCATCTCAATAATCCCTTGAAGATTTTTAGAAGTCCAAATGCAGCATTTTTGCTTGTTGTCATACCCTGACAAGCGAAAATGTGCTTCGTCTGAAAAAATGATTTTTTCAGAATAACCAACTGGATGTTTCAGATTGAATTGCACGTATCTATGGCGATGCGTTTGGTCGGTCGGTTTCGATTCCTGCATCAATTGAACCTTGTAAGGCTTCAGAGTCAAATCCGTTCGCAAAATTGGTCATTTGGTGGTTTTGATAACTCCAATTGTTGAGAATGTCGAGAAATTGACAAATTTGGATCTGCTTCTACGCTATAGCTCGCAACTGCGATGTTTTCCTTTACACGACCCGTTCGAACATGCGTTGGTATTCGCACATTTTGTATCGATCCTGTTGGTTCAAACTTAACGACCAAATTCTTAATAACGTTCAACAATATGATAGTTTTGACATTTAGTTTTTTGAGGTAGTGGATGCAATTGTTACAATGAATTGAAAGTCACTATGAAAATGGTGGTTCTGTTAAAGGTACATATTTCGGACAACATAATCGTCCTGCTTTTAAAAATTTGGTCGCTGAATTTCAGTCGACAGGCTTGATACGAAATGTGCGAACACCAACGCATACTCGACAGGGCCGTTCAGCTTAAAACATGCTAGCCGTGAGCTACAGTGTTGAAGCAGATCCAAATTTATCAATTCCTCGACGTTCTTAACAGTTAGAGTTATCTATTAGCATATGTTTAAACTTAAAGAGCAATCCAACTGTTCAAAGGTTCAACTAGTGCAGGAGTCGAAGCTGACCGACTATTCACATTGCAGTAGATTCGTTCAATACATTCAGGAACAACCGTCTGTTTTTTTTTTGTCAAACAGCAAATGAAATGATTAATTTATTGCAGAACAAATTTCCCGATCGCATGATTTCACTACAATCAGCAGTTAAGTGGCCAGCCTGATGGTTTGATTTAACACTACTGTTTTATTTTTTGTGGGACTATATTAAGGACAGAATTTACACAGAGCGAGTCAAATCGACTTCACATCTAGAACTCAGTCCAAAACTCTCAGGCTTATAATTGGTGCTCCATGGTACATAAGAAATAACACAATTCATAATGATCTCAATATCCCGGGTATAAGGGATGAAATCAGAAAGTATAGCAGTAATTACTTGGAACGACTTAGTAATCACGAGAACATTCTTGCCATAACTCTTTTGGATGACGGTGACGAAGTAAGACGATTAAAAAGACTTCATATACTTGATCTCCCGTTTAGTTTTTAAGTTGTATATATTTTGTTGAAAACGCTATTGTTATACTATTGAAAAATTGTTTTTAAATTTTGGATTGTTAAATTTAATGGAATTTAACGCTACTGTTACATTATTCTAAGTGTAGTTAATATATTTGTTTATTGTTTGATTGTAAACAGATTGCAAATAAAATATATAAAAAAAAAAAAAAAAAAAAAAAAAAAACATCTAGAACTCAAAATCCGTGATGTGATTAACGAAATAGGACCGCCACTTTGCCAAAAAGTGATTAAAAGTTTTGGACATTTGTGTTGATGTGGTGGACATTTGCCAGATGTCATTTTTCATTCATAATTGCCAAACTCTTCTCTTTTTAATACAATAAACATTTGTATCATCTTAATCTTAATTTTTTTGTTTTATCTTGTTGTAGAAAACAAACGTCTTGTTAAAAAACCCTTTATTATGGTTGCGTTTCTTTACCTACAGTAAGTTTTTAGGAATCACAGAGTTTTTGCGTAAAGCGCGATGTGCTTTAACAGGGTTTAAAGTGAAACAAATATGACGGACGGTTGTTTGAATTTAAAATCAAATGCAACCAAATTTCGAAGGAAAGAGCATACGAGTATGAGGTTGTTTACAACAAATTGGAATAAATAAGAAATTAAAGCCATAAAAATTTTAAAATGATGGCTCACCTACAATTTTTGCATAATTTGTTCAAAATCTTAAAATGAGTTTAAAAAGCTTAGTTTGTAAGAAAATATTAAATGATTTTCAACTAAACGGTTCAAGATATTCCGCTGTTTAACAAATTAATGAACAGATTATTAGAAGCATTTCAACGAAAATCTGATTTAAGAAATTGTCAAGTATGTTGAAGCAAAACAAAATATGATACACGATGGTGTACTTCCGTAAATGCATATTATAACACTAATCGTTCCCTAACATCTAAAGACTACTCACGTGACATATTTTCTTTTAGATTTCTTCCCCTAAGACCATAACCAAGGTCAATATTTCAAATAAAATATTTAATGTGATATGATGTGTATGTAAGTAAATTTAAATAAAAGATCTCTCCTAAAATAACACAAGTGGAAAGAGAAAAATAAAATCCACATGTTGGAATTTCCCCTACTAATAACTCTGCCTCCATACAATACCACTGTGTGTGTATAAACCCATATTTACACAGATACCATTTTATCATTAAGTTAAAACACATGCTAATGAAATTGCCCCTACTACCAGCTACAAAAAGTATCTCCAAGGTAAACACTCTCATTTAGTAACATGCTCTCTTTAGATTACGGCTTATTGTTTGTTTTTATTTTAACTCCTAATAACATCTTGTGAGGGCGCTGCACAAAATACACACAAGTATACAAATTTTAATATTAAAAACTTGGCATCACAGGCGAGCGCTATTAGATGTCAGAATTGTTAAACAAGTTTGTCAGTTTTTAGTTGACAGCTAAATTTCAAGAGCGCAGGGTGTTTAGTACTGCGCTTGTTCATTGCAATAATAATAATTTTGCATATAAATTGTCATTACAAATTTTTGACTCTTTTTTCGGCAATAAATTACGGAAATAAACACAATTTTAAGAAAATATTTATTAAAGTATAAAGTGAATTATTATGCAATCAGTTTAATTTAAGAAAACGTGCTATTTTAATACAACAATTTTCGATTTTTCATACACTTCTTATAGATATTTTGTTTATATTTTTGTTTGTTCACATTTTGCCTGCTTTTTCGTATAGATATTGAAAGAAATATTTAAAATATAAGAAGAAGAAGAAGAAGTTTCATATGCAAAGAGCATAAGTGACAAAATGAGAGTGAGAGTGGCATAATAAAATAACAAGTTATCAAAATTTTTAAAGCAAATATAATCAAATCAAAGTAATTTTATGAATAAAACTGTGATTGTTGTTTACTTTTGATAGTAAATAAATTGAACAAATTATCAAGTGCCAATTATTTTATAAATAAAAACTATTTTCAAAAAATTACAAGTTGCCAATTTTATTAAGCAAATAAAAAACGAAAAATTTTACAAAAGAAATAACACAAAATGGCGTGTTTACACTTACGGCCGAAAAGAAGAGGGAATAACAAAACACAGCTGCATTGGCGACTGTCATTAACATTGTTAGTAGTGCTCTCTATATTGGGCGGCTGCTGGGGCCATCTGAATTTATATCTAAATTCTCAGGAAGTAATGCGCTTATTAGGTGAGTTGTTAGAATTTACTCATAAAACAAAAGTACTGTTTTTCTCTTTATTTGAAACTATTATGAATTTTGTTTGTTGTTTGTCATTATATTTGTTGTCTTTAAGTTTTTCTGTTTGATTCAATAATCTATTACCGGTATTAAAGTAATTTTTTCTTTTGTTGTTGTTATTATTCTCATTAAAATGTTGGTTTTGCTATTTTAGTTGGCCTTTATTTTAAATGCGTTCATTTAAGTGTTACCAGAGCAATAATTAATTAAGAAATAAAACTAATAACAACTCAACTACAAATCAAAAAAAGGGCTAGGTAAAATGTTATTTTCAATAAACACTAAAGTTTCCATAGTTTGCTGTGCATTTTGCGCTTCATTTGTGTAAATAATTTAAAAATGAAAATCAACATTTCACGAAAGTTAAGCAAAATATAAAAATATAAAATAAATGATTTATTTTAAAAACATTTTCAAAAAAGCATTTTATTTTTTAAGTATTTCCCATCATTATAATGGCATCACGTAACAATTATATTAAGAACATCGTTTACAGATCTTTAGCAAAATATTTAAAATATATTATTTATTGGCTTTTCAGTGTGCTAATAACCCAAATTTATCACTAAATTAATTATTGTTGGCTATTACATGGATTGCTTAACTCAAATTGTCAGGGAACCTTTAACCACATTTTAGGAAAACTAAAGCTGCTTTTTATATTAAAAATTTTTAAAATTTTACTAACTAACAAGTGGACAAAAAATCAATAAATACAAGGATCAAGGCTTAAACAAAATACCAATATTCAATGGTGACTTTATTTATGTTTAGATTTCTTCATACTTTTAATCTAATTCTGAGTGTGGAATTAAAGATAATATTGCTGTTGTTCCTGAAAAAACGTTGAATTGTGTATGGAAAATAGGGCTGCATAGGTTGTTTCTCTTCACCACTAACATGTGTGGTGTGATGTAGTCAAAAAGAATAAAGAGAAAAGTTTGTTAGCATGTGCTGAGTAGCGACGGTTTTTACTTTTGTATTTAATAAAGAATTATGGATTCAATAGTTGCTGTTTAGTTGCTGAGGTATATAGATGGATAAGGCACTTGTATAATAAAATCCTAGCCTTTGTTAAAGGGCGACTTAACAACAACACCAAACCTGGTTGGCCGTAGCCACAAAATATTGTAATCTGATTAAAAGCGCATCTTTGCTAAACGAGCCCTCTGTGAAGGGCTCCGTTAATTTTAATTAATTTTAATCAGACTACTAAATAAATATCGGGTGTACACCTCTATCTAGAGACACAAGAAATGACTTTAAAAATTAAAAAAAAAATGACGTGCTGGTATTATAGTTTAAAATCCTGTTTAAAATAAAAATACTTTTCTGTAACGCTTTGGCTTAGTTGAAGTCCAAATTCTTTAGTCCCTTTATAACCTTAACTCCGCTCTTTACCAAATTTTTATTACTACATCTTTTAACAAAGAAATGCCTTCGATTTGCTTTTGCCAATACAGGATGTACACCGGGAAAGTCTACTAATTTGTCTATAATTTTTGATTAAGTAAAAGAGAATGGATCTTATATTGATAAATGTTTTATTTATTGTCGGAGTACAATACCAGATAAATGTCCGCCTCTGTTATCCTCACAAATGCGAGCCCTTTTGAGCACATTTTTCATTACATTTTCATACAGTATTTCATTAATTTCATCACGAATATTTTGTTTGAGTTGCTCAAGCGTTTCTGGTTTGTTAACATAAACCTTGCTTTTCAGATGTTCCCACAAAAAGAATTCCGGAGAAGTCAAGTCAGGCAACCGTGGAGGCCAATAAAATAAACATTTCTTGAAATAACTTGTTGTGGAAAGAGGTCATGCAGTTATTCTATTGTAATCCTGGCTGTATGCGATGTGGCACCGTCTTTTTGATACCACATGTTAATCAAGCCCAAAGCATGCAGTTGTGGCGTTAAAACAGTTTTCAATCATATCACGATATAGCTTCCAATATCGGCAATTATGTATGGAATACAATACCAAATAAATGTCCGCCTCACAAATGTGTGCCCTTTTCAGTAATCAAATTACATTCTCACACATTTCATTTCATTAATTTCATCACGAATATTTTGTTAAAGTTGCTCAAGCGTTTCTGGTTTGTTTGCATAAACCTTGCTTTTCAGATATCCCCACAAAAAGTTGTCCGGGGCAGTCAAACGCTTGGAGGCCAATAAATATCGCCATTTCTTGAAATAACTTGTTGTGTAAAGAGGTTTCGCAGTAATGTATATGCGATACCACATATTAATCAAGCCCAAAGTTGTGGCGATAAAAAGTTTTGAATCATCGCTTCCCGTTCACAGTTACCGTTACGCTGTTTTCATTTTCAAAGAAGTAAGATCAAATGATTTCTCCTGACCAAGTTACATACCAGACTGTCACTTTTAATGGATGCAAAGGTGACTGTTGAATAATTTGAGGGTTCCGCATTCTCTAAAACCAACTATTCTGTTTATTCACATATCCATTCTAATAAAAATGTCCCGCGTCACTCATTTTGATTTATCAAAGGGGTTGTTATGGGCGAGCTGTAACATGCTATTTCCCCGCGGGGGCGCATGATAGTCTTTTTGGAACCTACAATTCCATTTAGACTGTTGTCTTGGGGGGTAAAAGGGAGCCCAGGCCCCTTAAAGGCTAGTAGGAGCCATCTGGACAATCTACATATTTCCACGGGAATTAGTACGCTCGCAGAGTTCACTATTTGTCTCTTTCGACAATTAGCTGTTCTCTGACTGATTATTGAGGTTGGCCCCTATATGGGAGTATCAAGTTGGCTGTGTGTTTCGAGCCCTCGTGATAGTTTGTGGGTCGGATCATTCATAATGAACACAATGAATGGTTCAGGTTCAGTGAGTATGAATGCCGTCGTGTTCTTAATTATATTAAGCTTCATACGTTCTGGACCAGGAGTTGGAAAGTCTCCAACTCTTAAGCAAGGAGTGAAGGCTGCGACCTACTTCGGGCTTTTGAAATTGCAACTAGGAGTGACCGGAGGATATACGTATCCGAAGGCCTTCTAGGGCAATGATGGCGCTACATACCATACATAGTGGTTTGACCACCATCTAATTATCGGTAACTGCCGGTGCAGATGTAAATCAAATCACGCTCTGTAACATGCTATTGACATATGTACGGGCGCGTAAATGGTTTTGTGGAAGAAGCTCCTGTGTCAACTGAATCTTATAGCGAAACAAATGCAAATCCTTGTGCAAAATTGTAGCCAAAGTTGTTCTTTGAAGACCTTGCTCCTGAGCACGGCGTCGAGGTTAATGGATTGTTTTGAACATTTTCTTGAGCAGCAGTAATGTTTTCAGCCGATCTTGCAGTACGTTGTATCCCTGCTTGGGCCTATCATCAAGACCTTTTATCTTCGAAATTTTTCACTACACGATAAATAGGGCGTTTTGTTGGCACGTTGCTTCTCCCAAAAGTTTCACGCATCTTTCTCATCATCACAGTGAAAGGTTTTAACGATTAAAACACGTTGGTTCATCGAATGTTTTTTCATAATAAATTTGCTACGTGTCTACTTTACGACTGCCAAATATCAACTGTCAATACTAATATTTACCTAAATGGTGGCAAAACAAAGTAGTATGCCTTCCCGGCGGACACCCTGTATAAAAAATTTGTTTTGAAAGGCACGTCAAATATAACCGACCCTCAAAATCAATTTAGTTAAAAAATCCCTCAATTTTATTCAGACATGAACTCCTGAAAAAATTATATTATGCGAAATTTTCTGGCAACACTGTTGCTTAACTGCTTTTTCTTCTTATCCTCCGCTGTAACAATACGTTACTATTTAGAGTCAAGACAATAATTCAAAATAATTTACTTTTTACCTTTTAATTTAAAAGCCTGTTTATAAGTTAATATTTACAAATATTTCTTTTCAACGTAACTTTCGTTGTTGTTATTTTATTTATAATGGTTTTGTGGATTTCTTTCGAATTGTTACAAGTAATAACAATGACAAACATAAACGACAAATTTAAAAAATTGAAATGTAAATTAGTCTCTGTAGAATAAATGAAATTATCATAAAATATAAATCAAACACAATAGATAGCACATAAGAATATTTTAAATTAGACATGAATTGCTTAATTTTCCATTACAAGTCATCTACGTAACCTTAATGTTATAATTACACTATTTTAGTTTGTAAAGGGAAAATGGAGAGACATTTTCCTAGAAATTAATTTTTGTATAAATTTAAAATAATTAACATATTTTTGTGTTAGAACATAAAATCGATTTAGGCTACTGAGAACTTATATACTTTATTTAACTTCTTTAATTGGTGGCCACCATGTAAAAGTTTTACTTCGCTACTTATACCCAGTCGTTTGATGAAGAAACTTGTTGTTTTTTAAGCCTTTCAG
Organism: Trichopoda pennipes; assembly: GCA_030448955.1. Taxonomy (NCBI): domain Eukaryota; kingdom Metazoa; phylum Arthropoda; class Insecta; order Diptera; family Tachinidae; genus Trichopoda; species Trichopoda pennipes. The sequence goes on from JASKUP010000042.1 coordinate 11,303,602, forward strand.
GCAGTAAATGATACTTATTTGATCGTTTTCAATCTAAATAGTTTAAAGGTATGTAGAGTCAATACTCGTGCTACATACGTATTCGAATCGTAACAAACAGATATTTAGCGACCTAAAGAAGCGGATGTTCTCAATAGGGAAATTTAACAAATACATGTTTTAACCGCAAAAGACGATTCTTGCAGTTATAGTACTTCGATCAATTTGATTTCCTTGCTTAAGGTTTACGCTTTAGATGGCGTTTATGTCGTAATCTAATAAATCTAATCTGATTTACATTCGCAGACAACTGACCTTACACCTCCTAAAATAATATAATTTAATGAGATTACATTGAGTAATTTTGGTGCCTTATTTAAAAGATTATGACATAAATTAATCCTTCATCAAATGTTTCACATTTTTCTGTCTTAAGGGCGTCATGCAAGCTAATTGCGGTATGAAAAAATCACATGTCTGAAAGTTATCAGACAGTAACTTGCTCTTGATGTGAGCATTTTCCTAAATTGGCTACCAAATTAGCCGTGATTCCGCGATAACAAAAGTAGACTTGCGTGGAAAATCGAGAGCAAGCAAGCCAGTGGTTGTTAAATATCTTAAAGATTTAAACGTATGAATACAAAACTCATTCAGAACCTGTCTTTAAGTCTATTGAAAGGCAAGAAGCACCTGCAGTAAACCTTAACGATATGTATCATCACTATTTTTTTACTATGTTGTATGGTCACTACAATGAAATTGGATTTAGATGATTCTAAAAGGTCTCGTATTTTTGCCCAATCCATTTTTATATCAAGAGCTTTTTTGCAACTGGTTAATATGACAATAGTTGCTATTGTCGTTCTATTCAAACGTGGGTTTGAATAGATGAAGGGTTTTCCATCTTTATTTTATTCCACCCTTTCATTACTGTTTTTATTATCACTATATCAAAGTGTTACTTAAAAGAGCCATATTCCGAATGTTGTTCTGGTTATATCTTTTTCAAGTTTCTTGCACCTACTTATTCTCACTCTTTTATTGTAAAAAATGCATTTGTATGAATTCTTTATGCTTCAAAGGGGTTATCTTTATAAAGAGTGTTTGGCAGGGTTCGGATACGAAACAAATCCAGCTTTTATTTGCGTGCTCGAAAATTTTCTAAATTAAGCACTTTGTTAAATATTAAAGTAAGCATGGCGAAACTGAAAATTATCTGATTATCACAGAAAAATTATGTACAATCTAATCTAATCTGATTTATACAACACTTGTCAATATTAGTGTTCACCCTCCTCCTCGGGGGCGCATTTAAATGTTTTGACGGGTATCCACCGTCATTACATTTGTCTTCGGAAGTAAAAGGGGGCCCAGTCCCCTAATAGGCTTAGCAGGAGCCAACAATCCACTATATTTCCACGGGAATCAGTAAAGCCCCAGAGTTCAGCTATTTGTCTCTTTAGCTTTTTAGCTGTTCTCTCACTGATTACTGAGGTTGGCCCTTCGGGAGTATCGTGGTGGTTGTGGTTTTGAGGCCCTCGTTTGAGTTGTGTATCTAGGTACAGTGAGCATGATTGCCTTGTGTTCCCCTTCTAGGGCGAGGATGACGCTACATTTCGTCCACAGTGGTATGATCCACCATCTGGTTATGGCTTATACAGCTAGGTGCATATGTAGATCTTATCACGCATTAGTGTCCACCAAAGCATTTTCACCAACTAAAAATAAATATTAATAGCAACCATGTTTCCATCAGTTGCATTTTCCCCCCGTTCTACTAATAATATGCCGTTTTATATGCTTTCAGTATGAATGCATTACTTAAAATGCATTATGTTCTTCTAAAGAAACATAATGACATACTTACAACCAAACAAATTTTCTAATAACTTGTTCTTCTATAACTAAGCCACTAAATAGACAGACAGACAGTCACTCTCTCACTCAGCCAGTTTTCATCATCAGCGCAACACTCCCCATATGAACGTAACCCTAGCTCCCATTCACAAACATATTCAAGCTCTTGAGACATGTTATTATTGGAAAAGAAAAATAAAAAATGAATCTTAAATCTGAAAAACAATTTGAATTAAAAGTTTTAACATGAAATACGTACTTACAAGTCTGCTATAGAAAGCACGAGATTGTATCTCCTTTACCATGACTGTAATGTTCAAGAATATGTATGCGAGTATTTTATTTTATTTTACCTGCCTTAAGTAATTTATGACTTGTAATAATTAAATAAATATTGTTTGTTTATTTTTTATTATGCAGATTTACATAAATATAAAGTATAACAATTTTTAATTAAAAAAATCGACAAGCCATAAGAAGCATAAAAGAATTAATGGCTATTAAGACAACAAGTACGAGTGTTGTAACTTAAAACCGCTTTGTAGTATAAGATAATGTTCGTACCATACACTTTAAGATACCGAAATGCTGAGAAAAAGAAACTCATTAATTTTTAACATGTTTTTTTGAAAAACTGTAAAATTATTATTTTGTTTTCAATTTCTGAGTCTGCCGTTCTTTTTGATTTTTTTAGAGGCTGTTAATGATGTTTTGATGTATTGTTATTTATTTTTTAAATACATACAAACATTTGTATAAATATAATAATTGTTTATCTGTTTGCATAGGGTGAATGTTTAAGAGACCGGCTTTTAAAATAACGGACAGAAAAAGTGGCATTTGTAATTAAATCGATGCTTGTTACAAACTTTTTGACAGCTATTTTCTATGCAGGTTAAATTGAAGCTTCACTACTGGCGGCTCCGGTTCTCTTTAAGCCTTCTTTGTTAGCAAGAGATAAAAATATATTGATCTTCATAATCATCAGAAACTTACTGTTACTTGCGTGTCGGAACTTTCTTAACATTTGAGAGTAACAATCGGCTACCTTTGCCACCATCAAGTTTACAAATTACTATCACATATCCTAAGTACTAACACTGAGCAGCCCTGTGCAAGTGGTCCTCGACAAGCTTTGATTCTAGATTGTGTCACGGTAAACCGATATTTAAAGTCGTGTATATTACATTGGCGGCCGATTCTTTCCACTTCATGGAAGATAGAAAACCATTTTTAGAAAAAGAACATGTACTAATTTCTGCTTCCAACTAACCCTATTAGCATGCATAAGTCAGAATTTTGATAAAATCCAGAAAACAGTTACTTGTTTTCTATTTCTACTTCATAAGTGATTCGTGTAACATTTCTTATTTCAATTTGATATAAATTCTAAACAACAGAAAAAACTGTTGCTAGCAACGGCATTAGTGTCTGCAGGAAAAATCATTTGGCATTCCAAGATAGTCATATTTTGATAGGATTTAAAAAATCTTAGTAGATTATTTCAATAGTCGTTATTTTTCATTGTTTCCCATAAAATACTGATTTGACTAAAGTAAAGAAACTCCTTGAACTCCCCCAGTAGATTAATTCTCAATGATGTCATCTCTAGAATGACAGTTCGCTTGTGGAATACTAACACACGGCTAATAATGATAAAAATGAGATAGTAATGAACGTTAGTGGTTATAACATAGGTATTTATCCCTATTCGCAGTAATACAAAAATTAATTGTCACTTCCTTAAATGCTTGTTTACTTAAACCAACGGAAAAATATTTTACCGATGTAGAAATTGGATTCAGTTTTTACAGAGCCAGAGATTTGATAATTTAAATTCAACAATTCTTAAAGCATTTTTGAATGCAAAGTTTTACCAGTTTAACGACCACAAACAGTAAAAAACTACATATTTAAAAGCCACACCTTTAAAAAAGCATCATCCTTTTGTTTTGCTATTAATATAAGTATCAAAATACCTTCGGCTAATTGCAGCCTGTTAGTAAATTTAACCATTATGAAATTATGGTTGGCGTAGTTTCTATTTTTTTGGTTTTCACATTAAAAAAAATATAAATTGATTTTTTATGGATTTCCTTTAATGGTCACACTTTTTAAAAATTTAATTGGTTTAAGCATTTAATTTGTTTGATGTTAGGTTAATCGTAACTGCAAAATCATTAATCATTTTATAAGCAGAATTTCATCAATTTATTTTCACATTTTTTTAGTATAAAAATATTTTTGTTCATAATTTATTCTAACTAAATTTCCTTCGAATTCATATTCATTTTGAGAGCATTTATCGCACAGAGTTTATTTAACTATTAATGGTTTGTTTTTAAATTTTCAATAGATCTTTGCATGGTAAAATTTTTATCTATAAAGATTACTTATCACACACTTAATTATTAATACTTTAATTTCAAATTTAATTACCTACATAATCATTACTAATCACGAAAACTTATTAATTGAAAACTTAGTTTAGGTTTTGGCTTTCTTATTTTGAAAGTGACAAATATAAGAGTTGTATTTAATTGTCATAACAATTATTACTATTTGTAAATGTATCGGCAAAAAATTGTTTTAAGTATAATTAAAATATCAGTTTCCTAGAAAGACTGGAAATGTTAAGAATATTTATCCTTTTAACTGTGGAATAACCTGTAGATTACAAATATAGACATTATTCGATTTTAATGCTGTAATGCTATCCTAAGTTTGAGCTTAAGGCTTAAGTGTGTAACAGGATCGTGTAGTGGGGATTAAAGTCTCCTCGTTGAGCTTAAAACATCAATTATTTTTTTTTTACTAAAGAGAAGTAGCACTTCAGGCAACAAAGCCTATTTAGTCACAACCGTGCTACATTCTTTAGGAAAGAGATAGAGAAGCGATAAGACAGGTGGTGAAAGTAGAAGGATAGTTACATAGCCTTCAAGCTCTTATTTTTTTAGTGAAAATAACAACCCCTAGATTGGTAGGCTAAGTACACTACCTACTAGCCTACCAAGGCAGCTTTAATTTCTAGAAGTTTCATGTTATCGGAAATTAACAGTAACCAGTGACTATGCCTTCATCACTGAGCCCCACCGAAAGTCAATTTTTATTTTTTTTAGTGAAAACAGCCAAGGTCTTTGCTGGGAATTATTTTGTGCGATTCAAAATAAAACTGATTTGAAGAAAAATCGCATAGATGGGGTTAGATTTAATGAAGAGATAAAACGCCACAACAAGGCACACAACTGCCCAGAATTGGCCCCTAGAATTAAAATAATATAAATAATATAAATAATGTGTAAACTATTTTCGTTTAAAACAATGCTAAAGGGTGACACTCCATTCGCTTTCAAAACAGAAACCGATAAAATTAAGTTTTAAGTATTTAAGTATTAGCTCTATTTTGATAGCTCAGTAGCGATAATTTACATATCAAACAGAATCATTTTCTGAGCCACTTAAAAATTTGTTAAATTAATTTCAAAAACAAACTAAGCTTTCTAAGCTGCTTTCCGTTTTAATCGAATTCCGTTCAAGTAATTGTAACGGCACGTTCTCGCGTTATGCTGGGATAGAGTTCGAAACGTCTAGGGTTCGTTACCAAAAATTTTTGTTTTACTAATAACACAAGTGACACTTTTGTTTTACTAATAATTTTTATTATAATCCACTCTTAAATTAAGTTAAAATTACACTGAGCACGCCAACGACGATTCACCGTTTCGTGGCGCTCAAGAGTTCCCGTCTCTACTCTCCGCCGGCTAGCCTACTGCTTCTCACACTGGAGCGAATAAGATTCTGATCCAGTCTGAGCAGAACAGTTTGCCTGTCCACCAATTTTTGACTTGTTGCGGTTGTCACGAATAATACAAGCTTTCTACGTCTAAATTGGTGTTAGTTTTTTTTACGATCTTGTCCGTCCTGTTCAGCTAGGACGAATAAAATTCTGGCCTATCTGAACAAAGCCTGGTCTTGCTCTGGCCACCGTCACCTGGGCGAATAAAGTTCTAGCCAGGTGAAGCAGCGACAGAACTTGCTTGTTAAAGTCGAATAAAATTCTGACTTTGATTAGCTGAACACATTCGCAAGACTATTTTAATTAATTTGAATTAAATTCTAACTCACTTAAAAGAAGTATTGCCCGGTTGCTTGCCATGGCTAACTCCCTTAAAATACTCAAGTATATCGCTTTTATATGGCTCTGCCAGGCACACATACACACCCATACCACTAAACGATAGCTGCTTGCGACTGTTTAGGTTTGTGTTTAATGGTATGTTTTTCTTATGGATGTATCTTCATGTCAATAGATGGCGCTTCTTAACGGCTATTCTTTGTCTTAAAGTTAATAACATTATAATTTAAAATATTTCATTTAACAAATAATAAATGTAATTATAAAATATAAAAAGTGTATACTGGAATTAATTTAATAATAATGTTCTCTTTTTAAAAAATTATGAAATTCATTAAACAATAAAAATTAAGAAATGTGAAGAATGTATTCAGTTTAATTATTATATTGTGTGGGCCAAAAACAAGCCTGCCAACTTTTGGTCGTCACATTATGTTTTTACATTCCAGCAGTTTAACTTTATAATATTTTAATATCTTTTCTTAATCTCGTCGTTAGTGGCCTGACGTGGCTGTTTTCCATGGAAATGTTTGGGTTGTTACTTAGGGATTGAATTTTCTATATTAAAGTTTTTCTCTTTTGTTCTAAACATTGTTTTTCTAATTCTATTTTTTATTTGAGCTTGATTAAGATAAGAAAGCTCAGGACTATATTTATCATTATTATTATTCAAAATATCTCGAATTCGTTTTAACTTCTTTTTTTTGGCTAAAAACATGATCAAGTGATCAATTTATTTTTACGAGCATGTTCGTAATTACGTGTATTTATGTGTATGAAATAGCGAAATGTTTTAAAAAATATTAAAAAAAGTTAAGTAGCTAAGTGGAGCTTAGGACAAAATATTTATTAACTTCTAGTTTCTATTCCCAACCTCGTCTGCGTTGTCCATTATATTGTAGTAAACCCGAAAATCTAGTTCCTTTCAAACGCTTAAATTTTATGCAAAAGTGCAAACAAGTCGGATGATTTAAAACTAATTAAGTATAAAAAGTATAAAATCTTTTAATATTTTTAACCGCCAATAATCGTAAAATGCTAAAGTTTACAAGGGAGAATAGATATGCTGACAGCTTATTTCTTTTGTATCGCGTGCCTCATACTACTTTAGATTTTTTTTTAGCTTTGAGTCTCAGATATCTGCTAAACTTTAGTCATCTAATAAAAATCTAATCGAGCTATAAGGGAAAACACAATTTGCGGGTTTAAACTTAAAGTACTTCAAAATAATTTTGAGAAAGCAGCAGCCCTATACTTTAAACTGTTAAAATCACAACATTGGTTAGTATTGGGTACATTCGACTTTAAGCGCATAACTTACGGATCATTCTTGTCATCCAAAAGAGTTTGCGATTCTGATAGCATGGTGGTATAATTTCCAATATTTTAGAAGTAAAACTTAGTCTTTAGAGAAGTATATGGTTCTTGTAATCATTGTAGTTTTATAAACGAGAATGCTGTGGATAACGCGAAGCAAAGATTAAAGTCAGTTCAAATAACTTAAATCGCAGATACTCTAATAAATTGCTGTTCTCAGACTCCAACTTCAGCCGTAAATAGTGCTGAATAGTATTTTCCATTGCCAATTAACTGTTTATGTCTTTTTACGTACAAACAAGTCATTATTATTGTATAAAAGTCTATATAATTCCTCACAACATAAATTTCAATAAAATGATTTAATTCAACTTGTAACATTTTTCTTTTTTGTTTTAAATTCTTGTTTTTATCAAACTCGTAACGGTTCTCTAATTAAAACATTGACAATAAAATTTTATGCTGGTTGTTAACGCATAATAAGAACGTGCTCTTTGATATTGAAAGTTAAAAAACAAAAATAGATCTTACAAATGCAGATTTTATAGCTCAGCAAACAAATTGAAATAATTATCTTGGTATTCTGTTAATAACGTTTTATCTGTATTTTTGTTTTTTTTCCCAAAAACACTGAAAATGTCATTAAATAATGTAAATTTCTTTATTTGTGCATCAATGTTTATTTAATTGGAATTTAAAATTAAATAAATTCCATTTTTTCTGCTTTTTATTTAGTTATTTTAATGTTTGTATTTGGAAAAACACAGCAACTAACACATACACATCGCGTAGATATAACAATATCATACATAAACACACGTTATTTGTCATTAAATCAATGTTTAATTAAAAACACATTCTGTATGTTTTTCCAGCTTTTTAAACGTTTTATTGAATTACCAAATTAGAAATTAAATAATTTTTGTGCATTATCTAAAGAAAGAATGGAAAAAATACTAAAACTATAAAAATGTTAAAATTACAAAAAAAAAAAACAAAAAACAACAAAAATAGTAAACTCTTTTTTTTTGTTAACAACTCGTACATGAGTTTCACGTTCAAATTGCATACGGACACGTTGAAAATATTAAAAATCGTAATAAAAAAGCAACAACCAACAAATTTCAAATTAACAAAAGCCATCAAAAGCATAAACAATAATAATTAAATAATGATATGTGCTTGGCTTTTCCGACGGGGTTAATTTCAATTTTATTTGGGTACGGTTTTCCGTCGACCCTCGTCAAATTTGGTTTGTGAACAAACCGGTTTCGGCTGTTTGCCATCTTCAGTGTTCTTTTCGTACTAGTTGCGTTCTATTGTTAGTTGTGTTTATATAGTTCGTGTCTCCCTTCGTGTTATTGCGTTCGTCACTTACTGTCTTTTTTGCCTGCATCTCTCTCTCTCCTTTTTCATTTGTCTCTTTTTACCTAATTTGTCGTCCTTTTTCATTCGTCTTCTTTCCTAACTAAATCCTTTTACGATCATGCTTGTTGTCCGTTTTTGTTCATGTGTGAACCTATTGGGTTTTTTCTTTTTTCTTCATGTGACATAATAATCTGTAATTGTACGTTTATGATGTTCTTTATTGCTTTGGTCTTCTTTCCTAACTAAATTCTTTTACGATCATGCTTGTTGTCCGTTTCTGTCTATGTGTGAACCTATTGGGTTTTTTTCTTTCTTCCCCTTTTTATGTGACATAATAATCTGTAATTGTACGTTTATGATGTTCCTTATTGCCCTGGTCTTGCGCACCTGCGTAACGTTTTTGTGCTGGTGTAGTGTTTGTTTTCCTGTAAAAATGTTTCAACGGTTCAAATATTGTGTCCGAAGCAGTGTTTATTTGTTCATTTATTATTCGTCCGTCAAATGTTTTTTGTTTGTATATTTCCATGTTTTCTAATACATTTAGTCTCCTTCCTTTGTGCTGTGTGTGGAGCAGTTTAACCGTTGTCTTAATATGTCCTGGTGTACATTTGTTGTTAAATATATGGTTCGCGAAGTTTGATTCTGGAGTCGATTTTGGTTCTCGTAGTTTCTTGTTATAGTCTCTGATGTGTTCCCTAAATCTGGTCTTAATTTTTCGTCCTGTTTGCCCGATGTAGCTATAATGGCATGTACAAGTTAATTTGTACACTCCTTGTTTGTCAAGTATATTCGCCTCGCTACGAGAACCAAAATCGACTCCAGAATCAAACTTCGCGAACCATATATTTAACAACAAATGTACACCAGGACATATTAAGACAACGGTTAAACTGCTCCACACACAGCACAAAGGAAGGAGACTAAATGTATTAGAAAACATGGAAATATACAAACAAAAAACATTTGACGGACGAATAATAAATGAACAAATAAACACTGCTTCGGACACAATATTTGAACCGTTGAAACATTTTTACAGGAAAACAAACACTACACCAGCACAAAAACGTTACGCAGGTGCGCAAGACCAGGGCAATAAGGAACATCATAAACGTACAATTACAGATTATTATGTCACATAAAAAGGGGAAGAAAGAAAAAAACCCAATAGGTTCACACATAGACAGAAACGGACAACAAGCATGATCGTAAAAGAATTTAGTTAGGAAAGAAGACCAAAGCAATAAAGAACATCATAAACGTACAATTACAGATTATTATGTCACATGAAGAAAAAAGAAAAAACCCAATAGGTTCACACATGAACAAAAACGGACAACAAGCATGATCGTAAAAGGATTTAGTTAGGAAAGAAGACGAATGAAAAAGGACGACAAATTAGGTAAAAAGAGACAAATGAAAAAGGAGAGAGAGAGATGCAGGCAAAAAAGACAGTAAGTGACGAACGCAATAACACGAAGGGAGACACGAACTATATAAACACAACTAACAATAGAACGCAACTAGTACGAAAAGAACACTGAAGATGGCAAACAGCCGAAACCGGTTTGTTCACAAACCAAATTTGACGAGGGTCGACGGAAAACCGTACCCAAATAAAATTAAATAATGTTTGAAGCGTTAAGTAATAATTAGATTTTTGTAAATTTTTTACGGCCAATAACAAGAATAACGTTTAAAAATTGTTGATTTTTTAAGTTGAATAATGATATTTTTGTGGCACTTGCCATCTTTTGCTTGAAATTTTAGCAAATTGTTCATTTATTTTAACAGATATTTTTTAAATACTATTTAGTGTAAAAATCTAAATTAAATTTAAGTTTTTAAAACCACTTAAAGCATATATAACTGCATATATTAAACTATAGATTATTTGGTTGTTTTACTCAGTCGCCTGACAACAGCATACGACTTTAATGTTTTTCTTATGATGGGTTTTATTTTTTGTTCTGTCTCGTCTAAGAAATTTTTAATTACACAAAAAGTTTCTCCCATTTTTCTTTATCCCTGGTTACACAGTTCCATCACCAAGATTGTAAATTTATCGTCTTCTAGCACCAATATGAGTCTAGTTATGCATGAGTAGTTTCATTTAGGGATGTCTTCCCTTTGTAAATAGAAACTTCCACGTTGGATATATCATCTGACCTGCAACTTGGAGTATGACGTTTTCTGTATTTTTATATATAAAAAATCATTTTTATCCTCTTCATAAGTCTTTGAACTGTCTTGTCAGTAAGCGATCTGACAATGCTTTATTACAATTTCTCGTTTTGAAATGTTAAAAATACTTTCGCAGCAATAATATAAAAAAATGTGCATTCGGATTCTTAGGCTGTTAATAACTGAGTTAACAAAAAGTTCTTTGAACTTAACTTGTTTTATTACAAATGATTTTTACTACTTTTCTAATGATTTTTTATAGCTGTTTAAGATTTTCATTTCATTTTGTGTTCACAATGAAAAAAATTTTTCTCTAGTAAAATATTAATGCATTTGTGTGTTTTATTTTACTAATGGCTACTTAAGTTTATGAATACGAATTTAATTTTTTTCCGTGTAGAAATAACCACAAAATATTTGTCTAACTATTGCACAGTCCCATGACAGAACATAGACACGATTGGCTAAGAGGCCCCAGTTTAAGTAAAATAAAGAACGACCGGCCTATTTGCCTATTAAGCTTGGCTTCTTCTTTCTGTTGAAGAAAAATTCGTTAAACAAAGTTATTTTAAATTTTGATTCCTCTGTTTGTATGTGAAGAAATCCAGCTTTCAAGAGATTTAATACAGCAAACTCTGAAATAAGTTTGGACAAGAACAAAATGCCAGTAGCAACTTAAGCAATTTTTGCTAGGATCACTGAAACAATAGCATTAAATATTTAAAATATTCGTAATGGCAGGGTGTGAGTGAGTAACGACAATGACTGAACACATTTTGGTTGTTGTGGGAAAATTGCTTAAATGACAAAAAAGGCCAAACTGAAGTGACTTTGAACAGTGTACCTTGCTGGTCAAGACATACAATAAAACATGAACTATACTTATTGTTTTTCTAGATAATGGTTACAAAATGTGCTAAATACATCAAGTCGTACAGAATAAGTGTTTGGTTTTTTAAAAACCCTAATTAATTTGGGAAATTTCAACAAGAATTTCTTTTTTTTTCAATTGTGGCAATATCAACAACATGATAGTCTTGACGTATTCGTAGTAGCTGCATTGGAAGTTGTTACAACGAATTCAATTTCGTACGAAAATCGAATTAAAATAATTAAACTCCACTGTGAAAATTGTGGTTCTCTTAAAGTTACATTTCGCAAAATTCGTGATATTTTCGTCCCCCTGAGACAACTGTTACGAATTTAGTTGTTGAAATTGAGTCGACAGGCTCGATACAAAATGTGCGACCAAATCGTTCAACTGAAAATATCGCAGTCGTTAGCCATAGTGTTAAAGCAGATCCAAATTTGTCAGTTCCTCTACGTTCCCAATAATCGGAGTTATCCAAAACCACCACATGGCGAATTTTGCATAGGCCTTTGACTTTGAAGCCCTAAAAGGTTCAACTGATGCAAGAGTTGAAGCCGAGCGACCATTTACATCGCCGTAGGTTCATTTTGGAACAATCGGCTGGTTTTTCAGAAAAAAATTATGCTAGAGAGATGCTAACAATTCAATTTTTGGCATATTATTGACGACGTGGATATCACTGACATGTGGGTTAACATAATTTCATACTACTGGAATAATTTTTGTGGCGCTATGTTAAAGACAGAGTGTATACGGTGCAAATCAAATCGATTTCAGCCTTAAAACTCAAAATTCGTGATGTGATTTTGCTAAAAAGCGTGTAAAAATTGTGATGAAAAAAACAGCATCTGTCAGCATGGTCGTGGTGGATATTTGCCAGATATCATTTTTCATTCATAATTGGTGAACTTTTCTCTTCGAAGTACAACAAAAATTTGAATCATCTTAATTTAAATTTTTTTGCGCTATTTTGTTTTAGGAAGCAAACTTGTTGTTGAAAAACCCTTTAATATTTCAACTAACAAAATCTTTATTGCTTTTAATTCACAAGCTATTGAAATTAAAGACCTTCTAGATGAGAGACATTTTTTATGTTTTAAGTCCCATCTTCCAACAAAATTTCCAATGTTTATGAATTCTTATTTCATTATACTTTTCAATTCATTAACATGAAGTCATATATTTCTAAGAAAAGGAAAATGAAACTAAAAAAAATCTCCAAAAAATTAAATTTATAAACAAACATAATGAGGACATCAAATATTCCAACGTTTAAAATTACAACTAAAGATCATTAAATGATGTGAAAAATAATCTAAAAATGTACGATATCTGGACCACAGAAAGTTATAAAAAACAAATTTTAAACACCTAATTAGTTGCTGCATACTTAATGCGATGCTTAATGTGTTGTGTGGTATGCAATGAAAAGTACTGCCTATTTGGAGTGCCTGGAAGTCTGAATAAAAAGAATTAATAAATAAACAACTGCGAGGGAAAAAATGCAATATTTTCCCCCATTTTTGCCTTAAATGAACACAGAGATTGTTGCATTATTCAGTAGTTGGGCGAGATGTCACCAATTTAATTACAAGTTCATCATTATTGTAGACATTTTCGTCATCGTTATTCAAGTTGGTGTTTGCTGCTGGCTGACGCTTAACAAAAACACCAAAAAAAAGGTATCAATATCCAGCTAATGAAAAAAATGAAGGCAACTAAACTGAAATGTTTATGAACAAAAAAATAAATAACAATTTTTTGTGTACAGTAAAGAATAAATTTAATGCATTTTAGTTTTTGCTTTTTGTTGTTGGCTGAACTCCTGTTAACGTTAACATCTCGTGTGTGTCGTATGTCTCTGTTTGGAACACACACACAACTTTTTTTTCCTTCTTTTTTTAAATATAGTGGAATCATAAAGTCATAAAATGTGAAAAAGTGTCATATCACAGATTTTTAAATTGTTTGTTTTTTGCTTTTGACTTGGGTTTTAGATAGACATCTAGCAAAAAAAGAGGAATTTTTAACATATGAGAAGTATCTATCCACAAGCATAAAAACTATAAAGTATCGCATAACTTTAAGCTTAAAAAATTTTGTATATTTAAAATTAAATTCTTGATTATATATGTGTACCCTACGCTATGGTGCACGAACACAATATTGACAGTTAAAAGATTTATGTGTCACACATCTTTCAAATATCTAAATTTAAAAAAAGCGTGAAAAAAGTTTTTAAGTAGCGGGCTTTTGACTCAATTATATATATATTTATGGTGATGCAAATAAAAACAAAGGTACAAAGTTTTTTAAATTAATCAAACGCTTTAAAGTTTAAAAATTAACGAAAACTAAATCCTAAATAATTTACGAAATTAATGTAGGTCTGTAAAATGAGGCTCAAATTAAATTGGAATCTTTTTGATTTGATAATATCATCAAAACTCCTTATACGTTTATATTTGATAGTTCCATTTTTGATATTGATTTTATTTTAATGAATATGATAACATATACATATGATATCTCACATATTACGCCAATTTTAAGATTTATACAATTCTGTTTAGATGATTGCGACTCAATTACAAATTTCTGATTATGTTATAATACTAATTTCAATCTTCGAGTTGAGTTTTAAAGATCATCATAGTTCAAATACTTTATTCGCAGGTGGAATATACAAAAATTTCATCATTTGGTCCTTTTTCCGTGGGACCAAATTTCAAGGTTGTAACTTTTAGGCCATTTAGCGCAATCTGCTGCTCTTTGTACGGCTTATTATGACGGCATACAATATAATTTTAAAGCTATCCCATGATTTAAATATTGTGTTTTTATGGTTTTAGAAAATAGAGTTTAAAGTTTTTGGCTTAAGAAAAGGGCATTAATATCTCGTTTTCTTTTCCAATTAATCTGCCTTCCCATTAGATAAATCTATTTTGAATAGATAAGATAGATATTCAGCTCAAAGAATAATCAGTTATTTGCGATACCCACTACACAGGATAGCTCTTAAATGGACTATGCAATTCCGCTTCATAACTGAACATTGAACTATACTCAATTTGCTTATTATTCCAAATATTAAACGACAAATTCGTACGATTCGGTCGATTGATATCTCCAGAATTGGAAATTTGTACGTGTTTAAAATAAAAACTAAAAGTCATTTGATTCTCCAGCATACATTTTGTTTGGTATAAAAACGTGGTCAGATTGAAGGCCAACTTAAATAAGGACACACGAAAAATAAAATTATTGTGTGAGCATATCTGTTGTAATATACTGAACACAGCCGACAATTTATGATTTCCTAATTTAAATGTTTGTTTTCAGGGTTTACGTTCGTCTTATCTGTTACTCCGCAAGTGGTATAACAGACATAATCAAATATTAATTGACATATGATAATAAAAAGTTTATTCGCAGACGTAGGACTTTAGAGTAGCTCGAAACAAAGCTAATGTAGACTTGACTACTAAAAAAAGTAATGTTATTAGGTAGAGGGAAGTGTCTTTTATACCTTTTCACAAAACCCAAAATAAGAATTTAGTACTCAGAGACTCGTTTAAAGGAATACCAAAAATTGTCGTGTTAAAAAATGTGAAACTTCAGCAATACTTATCTAATCGTGCTGTGAAGAATTTTGACGAGGCTTACATTTTTTCGATGTATATTCTTGCAATGTTTTTACATTTTGGTGGCCAGGATATATCTCGTATCATGTTAGGCACCACATCGCTAATGCGGTTAAACGCACTCTCGAGTGGAAAATCAAATAACGTCCAAAAATAAAAATGACGTTTACGAGGGTTGAATAGAGAAACAATTAAAATTGGAGTCTAATTTTCAGACGAATCATCGACAATTGTAACCTCTTTGAATCCATAAATAAACAAGGTAACAGCCAAAGGCGCTTACATATGTTGATTAAAATACTAAAATATGTTAAAATAAAAACTAGCTTCCAAATACGTAACTACTAAAATTAGGTATAGTAAGATATGCTGCTGATGTCGAAAGTCTATTGGCTAAAAAAGAAAAGATAGTGTCAAATAAACTGATCTACTCAACTTAAGTCATCTAGGAAGCTATTTGAATCTATAAGAAATGCATCTTTAAAAAATATCTAGAAGAGCTTGATGTAATTCCCAATAGTAATACTTACTGTGATGTGCAGCTGAAGTCTAAAACGACCGGGGTTGTACCTGCTTCCTATAAGACCTTCAACACTGAGATAGATAATTTATTTGTCAAATATTTAAAATTAGCTTTTATTGCCAGGCTACAGTAGCGTAGCTGATTCAAATGAAGTTAAAAGCAATATAAATGAATTGGCTCAAGAAGAAGACATTGTTTCCTTAATCGAAAATCAGACAGATGAATCCTATCAGTTGCAGCTATTACGATTACAAATTTTTTGTCTAACATTGACTGGACTTTAATATAACTATTAGAGTTCAAGTTTGATAACTTTATTGATAGTATATTAACTTTAAAATTAAAATGAATTATTAAAAAAAATCGAAATCCTTTTTAAAATCATTTGACTGCTTTTTTTTTTTATATATTTCTCTTACTAAAAGTGTTGATAAATTTTCAAAGATACATGCTAAAAAGCTGTGTTTATCATATTATTTGCTTTTTTATGATCTTTTTTTTTGTTGCTTTAATATTCGTTTGCTGGGCTGCTTCAATTTTGCAAAACAAAAAGTAACAATTTGAATTTACACATTTTTTTAACGTTTATTTGTTAAATGGCTTTTTGTTTAAACACTATCGCTTTGATATCCTTGATGTTCTTATTGCTGCATGTGGCATAAATTTTTATTTTCATTGTTAAAAAATCATCATCACGAGTATATTTCTTATTGTTTAACATGACTTTGTTGGTGGGTGTTTTAATTTCTTATTCACATGCTGTTTCTTTAAATATCATTAATGATTTTTAATTTTTTCGTGTTTTATTTTTATTTTATAATTTATATCACTGAATGCTCAAAAGCAAATATGTGTCTTCTTTTTCTTTTCCAGACAGTTATCAAAGTCGTTAATTTATGATATTCAGTGCATTTTTGTTGTTTTTCGCTGTTTTTATGTTCCACCAAATATTTTTCTTCTCAATATTTGTTCTGCAAGACATGGAGTCTGGCATAGCATGCATGTTAAAGTTTCAAAGAAACAAAATTTCTTTTTCATGTGCCTTTTTATCTTTCTGTGTATGGCCGTTCCAATTTGGTTGTAAATATTCATTTTGATTTGTGTTTTATTGTGGTTTTATGATATGCATGAAATTCATACTATGATTGTCATATTTTGGATTAAATTTCCATTTTCAATAACTTTTCATTTATATGAAACTTTACAATTAATTACAAGTCATTCTCTTCCCATATCTCTTTTTGTCATCATAAATGTAACAGAATTGAAATTGTTTGCTTTATAAATTGCCTTTTATTTTGCATGACTAATAAATAAAATTGTTCGCCCAATAATTGGTCAATTGACAATAGAAATTTGTTCATTTTTACGAAGTTATATTAAATTGAAATTAATGGTTATTTGATATTATGCAAACAATTTTTTAATAAAATAAAAGAAAGCGACAGAGATAAAAAGACTTATTATTTTGAGTTAATAATTTTATGGCTTCAATTTTATAAACTGTTACATTATTAAAATGTTTGCTTTGATTTTTAAATTCTACTCTGTTAATAGAGTAGAATACATACATCGTCTTAAATTCATTCTCGTAATGTCTTCCCTTTTAAATAAAACACAGATGTCCGTTTACAAAGCATCAAGGGTGTCAGATTCTTGGTAAAGACAACTCTTGATCCCCTTAAGCGAGCTGAAAGTGGAAGTATTTAGGACATATTAACGCTATTTATTTTGTTTCAATATCTATTGTGCAATTAATATATAAATCGATTTAGCACGCTTACAAGAGCTTTTAAATTACATAATAATGTTTCTATACTTTTCGAATCAATCGCATTAATAAACTACAGTTTTATGTGATTGTATATGTGTGTGTGCATGTATATATGTCTATCCTTACAATTAATAAACTTTGCTAACGATACTTTATTGTCTATAAATTGTGATAAAACAATTTTATTGAAAAGTTCATTCATCCTTATAAATAAGTTTTGCTGTAAACTTTTTGTTACAAAGTTTATTTATTCGTAATCTCAATTATTATTGTATTGAATACTGCATTTAAATTTATTGTATATTATTTTTAACAATCGATAATAAACTATAATGAAAAATAATAACAGGTTTAGTGAAGCAAAACGAAATCATATACAAATTATAAATATTAAAGTTTTGCTGCTTATTTTCTTATCACTTATTCCGTGATTGAGATTGTGCGAGTAGCAAACACAATTGATAACCCATAATTTAATTTCTATGAAAACAAATACTAATATTGAAGATAATATGATGAAAAATGCAAAATTAAAATAAGTTTTATTGTTATAAATATTAAAAAAAAAATAGAGTAACCACTTTGGTAAAGCAAAAATACATCTTACATCTAACTTCTGGCCTTCTGTGATCTCTTAAATACCAAAAGAGGAAAGATTTTGCCTTTTAAATACAAAGCTGTATAAGTGAAAGGATATTGCAGGTAGTAACATTTTTGCTTTGCAGACGGACCGATGGAGCACTTTGTAGACATAGTTTAATGGTACTTTCTTTCAACCACAAAGTCAGATATCAAAAGTGTTTCACGAATCGCACTTTAGCTTAGACAGTTAACTTTTTCAGTACCGTATTGATGACACAGATACGTATGCCATTTACTGCCTACAAAAATATAAATTTTTCTGATGTGATTTTCTTTTATCACAGCTTCCTCCTTTCTTGAAACCCCATCACAACATTAAATCGTCCTCAAAATAAAATAGTTTAAAACTTTTTTATTACTCTTTGTCCTTGTTTCTTCTTAACAAGTAAACAACTTAATTTATCGCCATTTTTGCAAAATAAATCACTAGAAAAATTTAAATTGAGTTAAAGTGAATCATAATATAATATAATGATGCAATTTTATTGTTGTACAAGAAATATTAGGTGTATTGGCTATCACCACACGTGGTTTTAATTCGGCCTGAAATCCATTCGATGTGAAAATTCTGGAAGCCAGAAGACCAGACAGAAGAGAAGTGATTTACCTTCATAACAGCAAATTAATTGCTTTTATTAACAATTAATTTTTAAAATTCAACGCTGTATAACAAAATCTTAAACGTTTTTTATTTATATTAAACCAAAGTACTATTAATCTTGATACAATTTGGGCTTTAACATTTCTTACTTAAGGATTTTAATTAGAAAAGCAGTACTTCTTGATCTTGAGAGTTGATGTTATATTTTGCACTTGCAAATATTATGTGAATTTTCCATCTCGTTGCCTGAGTATTTATTTTATTTTAGCTATCAGCACCATTCTAAGAGAGGTGCTCGATGTCATAAGCGTTTAAAACATACAACGGAAGACCTTTGAACTAACAATATCAGAACCTTTGAACTGAAGACATGGCACACGATTATCTCGCAAGAGAATAGGACAATTGGGCCATTTTAACTACTTGTTCTTCGAAATCGGTAGATGCATTTAGTAGGCTGTAATTGCCATTGCCTGCGCGGAATATGATTTAGTCAGAGTTTACGATTGCACGCATTTAATCTTTAGAGTGGATTGGATTAGAACGGATTGAAAAAGTTCAAGGTTCAAGTTCAGGATATTTCGGAATTTATAGAAATGAATTTAGCCATGAGAACATAACTGACAGCCTCGGGCGTTGGAATATATAGTATCCAAATATATATTAAATCATTGTGTAAAATTAAAATTAAGTCCATTAATATGTTTCTTGCATCCTACTTCAACTTAACTACTCAAATCACCAAATTTGCATTTGAACACCCTTTAATGTCATTATTTTTGTCTTTAGTAAGCAAAGTTTTTAGTTTTAATTCTTGAAAGGTTGTCGTCCTTTGTTAAAGGACGTCGTTATATTTTCCATCATGTGTCAGTTTTTTTTTCATTTTATTTATGTTTTTGCCTTGCTTTTCCTAAATGCCTTAATGCTTTTAGTAGTATAATAAATGGCAATCACTGCCATTGGATATCCCTTAAAATATAACAAATTAAACATAATGATGATCGCTGTCATGAAAATAAAATTGTACATCAATTGCCCTAAGACATGCCACACAGAAATGTGAGCCTTACAATCAGGACAGAAATAAATATTCAAAATAAGCGCAACAACAAATAAGAAATAAAAAAATTTTTAAATGAATGCAATTTCCAAATTGAGATTGCAACCAAATATAAAAGATGGATGAATTTATGAATTTATTATTGATTTCTAAAATAAATAACCAAAAAAGAGGTCACAACTACGATTACATTTCTTTTCCTCAAACTGGAACTATCATAAAAAATAGTAAAATTTTTGTTTTGAAAACAAATTATAATTTGCTGTACATTTGTTTGTGTGTCTGTAGCATTCTTGTTTTGGCTTTACAATTTCTTAGAACATTTAGCTCCTTATACTCTTCTAGGTTTTTTAAAGATTTATATTATTTCGTTCCAATTTTTGTTTCTCATACTCTTCTATAGAGTTCCTCCTCAACCAGGCACGTATTATATCAGTATTTACGCAACACTGGATTTGTTATTGAACTGTTTGCTGTTCCTGGTTTTGTTGTTGTTGTTGTTGTTGATACATATTTATTTCTTTGCTTGGCTTGCAACAGTATCTACTATTTTTCTTGTTGTTGTATATTATATATAATGATGTTGTTAGTATTTTGTATTTTCTTTTCTTGTTTTGTTGTTGTTTCATTAATGTTATTGTGTCTTCGACAAAGATTTTTATCAGCTTTATGCTGCTGTTATTTGTTTCTTATGTTAGTTTTGTTTTGTATTTTTTACTTTTTTTTGCCTTTCTTAAGAACTTTTCCTATAAGCCCAAAAAAGTGGTCTTATCTTTAATTTTTTCCTACCAACAAATGAACATGTCATTATTATCCATTTTGCCTTCATATCGAGCGATAAGAAAAAACTTCTTTAAATATTAAGTTACACTTTAAGAAATGTTATGGATAGAAGATAATGGTAATCAAATGGAATCTTAACCATAAATAGAAAAATATTGAATGTATACCCATTCTTCAGAAGATTAGTTGAAATGTTTACACTTTTTTATTTAATTATTGAATATTTGTCCATCAAAAAATTATAACTTTTTTTAACCCACTGCTAGATAAAAATCAATTTTTATTAGGTGTTGCTAACATCTAGTTTTATAAGACTCTTTGACTGCAATAAATCAATTCATACCGAATTGTTTTTCTCACAAATTAATAATTAAAGTTCAGCTTGCATAAAAAATTCAGTGTGATCAGAGCAGATGGTGAATATGACTGATGACAGAAGCTATAGCAAGGATGAAATCATTTCGGAAAAATATATTTTCTACATTTTTCTAATATAAAATGTGAATTTATATGTTTTGCTAATATGAAGAATATATGGAAAATTAAATAACATGATCTGACCAAAACTGGCCAGTGAAACATGCGATATATAACTTCACCCAAAATTTTATATCTCTACTTCTTAGTTGGTTAGAATCAAGGTCGTTTGAAATTCATGGTGCATCGATCATTTAAAGTCTTTACTTTCGTTATAATTTTGGCACGAAAATAGTGCCTCGCAATTCAATTCTATATAATTAGATGTTTTAAAATTTAAGTTTAGAGAAATGGTTTTTATTAATGAGGCGACCATAACGCTTTCCTTTTTAATTCAACTGGACTAACTTTGCTTCTATAAGGCTTAAATTATATAAGCGTATATATATATACTCTATATTGAGGAATTTGAGTTCAGCTAATTTACTCGAATAGAAGGACATAATACTCTGCAAATGTGACCTCCAAGACGCTGCCCTAAGAAACCTCGCTTTCAGCGAGTCGATGACAACTTGGGAGCAGTTAAATTGGTTATATCAGTTTTGGGATAACTTCTAATTCATTTAAAGAATCAACCTAATTTATCAAATGATAGAAAACTATGATCACAATCACTGAACAATAATTTTTTTTCCTAAAGAAACCTAAATCCACGTTGATAGTTTGCAATACATGCTTTTGAGATTAGAATAAGATTCAGCTTGTTTATTATTAAAGTCTGCTATATCTTTATGGTTATTTTATAAAACAGTTCTTCTGCTGAGGCAGCGTTATCAGTTGCTTGTTATTAAGGTTAGAACATATAGCCATTAAAGGGCATTTATTGTTGATTTGAAATGCCAGAAACAACTTCGTTGTCTGTGGTTAAAAATTAGAAAAATTATCTGTATAAAAATTCTGACTGTCTATATAAATCTAATATATTGTCATAAATTTAAGAACAATTACAATTATGGCTTTTTTTGTTTTATAGTTATTATTTTTAATTGGTCATATATTTTTATTTCCTGTTTGTGAAGATGCCAGCCAATGTATGGTGTGGCAAAATATTGAAAATAAAAATAAAAATTATAAAATGTCTATGGAAAGGATTTGTGCTTAAAAAATTAATTTTAAAATTTTAGAACAATTTAAAATAAAATACAAAATTGTTTATTTTTTATTTATTTATTTAAAACTATTTATTTTTTATTTACTACTTTTATTTGGTTTTCTTTTTTTATTTATTTATTATTTATGGTAACAAAGTTAAACTAACACATTTGCTAACCTTTTTTTCGATCCACTGCTTTAGAATGCAATAGTTGTATTTTTAAATGCTCTCAAAAGATTACAATATTAGTTTTCTTCCAGTCCTTGATACTTACTAGCATGGTATTTAGCAAATTGGGATATAAAAGCTGCCCTGATATTATTTTCAGTTTAACATGTTTACAAGCGATTATTATTTGTTTAATGCATTTTACAAAGCTGGAACAATAAATATTGAAATTAACTGCAACAAATATGTTGCGATTTACAACGACTATCACGAACGGCTGTTGTATAACTTGAGTCAACAGACAAATTTTAACAAGGCTTTAGAGAAGGTAAATATTAAATATCAACCACTTAGTACACAGTTTATTTCAACGAGACTTTCAACATTTCATTCAAGCCGGCATCTAAACGAAAAGAATGAAAAAGTACAGATCGAAAATAAAATATGTATTTTTCGTGATGTTTTGCTATTTGGGTGGTTTATTTGTCTATAGATTTTTTCCGACCACTAAAAGTTGCGTTTTTACCATACACGTTTTAAGGTTTTTTTTTGGTCATTTTTATTTATTCCAATAAGTCCACCCTTAGAGCAAGTTTCCGCCCACTACGATCTGTTCACAGTTCACTAAGATTTGTTATATAGTTATCTCGCGTCTAGCTCTCGGAAAAAATAATACATAAATAATTTTAACCGCTTTATTTATAAAAAAAAATAATTTATATTTTAAATCTTTTTTTAACGAAAAATTATTTAATAAGACATTTTAAATTTTAAATACTTTTTTATAAATATGGCGTTAAAAGTATTGTGCAATTTTAATTTTCGTCTTATTTCTTATTCTGAAAATTATTATAAAAGTAAAGCATGAATATGTAACACATTTTTAAATTGTGACATGGTGAAGTCATGTAAAAATTTAAAATTTACTAAAGGGATCGTAAATTCCTTGCCACTATATGCATTCGCTCTGCTGTAAAATTTATAATTTCCAAATACTCTTCTGTTAAAAAGCGTTCAAAAATTTAACAAGCGTTACAAATTTAAAATAAACTCTTTAAATTTACTGGAAGAAAAATTGATTAAATAATTGTTTTTCATTTTAAATTATTTGGTATTTATTTCGAAATATGTGTTAAGTTGTTTTTAGCACTTTTGAAATAAAAAAATACCGAATAATAATAATTTAAACATTCATACTCGAAATTCTTGTAGTCATATAAAAATATATTTTTCACAACACAAATTAACTTCGAGCTTCAAATGAAATTTGTTACAAAAATACAGATTTAAAGAAAAAAAAAAGAAGAAAAATATTTCCTATAGTCAGAGTATGACTGCAAATGTGAAGCAACAAACCCTAGGCTATAATTATAAAGTGACCACAATAGTTATTCTTAATTCAATATCGTTAAAGAATAATTTATTTATTGTGTAGAAAACAGCTTGATAGATTTTTAAAGTTATTTAAAAGCATGAGTTATAAAAAGTAAATTTATCTTTTATTCAAGAAAAAGAAAGCCACAGCTGAAGAATTTAAAATTTAAAAATAAATTTTTTTTACCCCGAACCTATTAGCTCCTCGGTGGTAAAGTTGAAGATAATTCTATTGAACATCCTAAAACACTAAAACCGATTCACCCTGCAGTTTGTTATTGATAGTTGATTTGAAAATCTAAAGAATCGCTTTCTTTTATCTGTCGTTTATTCTTGAAGCAGTATTTAGTTTTCTCGTGTATGTGTCGTCTAATAAATATGTTTCTATTAATTCTTTAAAACCTTTAAATGTTAGATGCATTTTTGATAGTGCATTCTACTAACGAGATTGTATCAAAGCCGTTATGCAGATAGTTGTTATGGATATAATTTAGATTAAATTAGAATTGTCTTATATTTATCATAATAACAGGAGTGTCAATAATTATAACAGGTCTTTAAGGCGATTGTCGTCGTCGTAATTTGGGAATCTATTAAAAGCAAATAAAACTTGTCTTAAATCCTAATATCAACTACGGGAATGAAAGCTATTTAAGTATATTAAATTAGATTAATAAAACTTCATCAACACATTAACGAAATAAACGAAATTTACTTTTTATATGTTCCTATCACTATCGAAGCGACTGTAAATTTTGTTTATTTTTACATTCATAAATAGAGCGAGAAAACGACCGTCCATTCACTCATGCATATTGACTGAA
Organism: Trichopoda pennipes; assembly: GCA_030448955.1. Taxonomy (NCBI): domain Eukaryota; kingdom Metazoa; phylum Arthropoda; class Insecta; order Diptera; family Tachinidae; genus Trichopoda; species Trichopoda pennipes. The sequence continues at coordinate 11,328,276 of JASKUP010000042.1, forward strand.
AACATATTCATTTGCCTTAAAGGCCCACAGATTCTCCTACAAAACGATGTTGCCTCTAACCCTTTCCCATTATTTGCGTGTATGACTGCCATACATATCGTTCTTGCAATAATATTTTGTTATATTTATAATTTATTTCTCTTTAAAAGAAACGAAAAGAAAATAAAAATAAAAGATTATTATTATTATTAAAATAAATATTCTATCGTAATGCTGCAACAATCTGAAACTACTTTTTTGGATGCATAACAAAAAAAAAATTACTTTATGTGTGCTGTGTAAATAAGGAAGAACATCATAATATGCCAAAAGTAGTGAAAGGAAATATAGTAAATAAGAATTTATATAAAAATTTGTAAATATTAAAAAATTATTAGAAGCTATCTAAGTATATATATTCAAATGTTGGCATTACCAACTCTTCTTAATGCCCAATAATACTTCTCTGACGCGATTAGTTTTGTCTAATTCTAGTATTAAACAAAAAATGAATCGCCGATTGTCTGCCCAGTAAATAAGTAAATTGGTGCTGCGAAGAAATCAGCATCTTGCTTGCATAATCTTAAATGGCGAAGAATGAAGAATTAAAATTTCAAAACCCAGATTTACACAAAGATTTATTAAAGTTTACGAATCGAAAATGTGGTCCTTCTTTCATTCCACTCTATAAACCCCCCGGGGGCACATTTATCGGTTCTTATAGAATACTCGACTATCTGGACCTGTGCAACTGGGGGAAAAAAGGGAGCCCAGTCCCCTGAAGGCAGACAGGGAGTCAACTGGAAACTCCACTTTATTTCCACGGGGATCAGACTTTAGACTTATAATAGTTCTCTGGCTGATCGTTGAGGTTGGCCCCTATATGGGAGAATCGTGGTGGTTGTGGTTTCGCAGCCCCATAGCAGGTCTGTTTTTTATGGTGGCCAGGATCATTTCGCTGATAATGACACGCATGGTGAATGATCCAGTCCAGTGAGCATGCCTGACATGTGTTCTGGACAGGAGTTGGATAGTCTCCAACTCTTTAGCAAGGTGTGATGATTTGCTGACCTGTACTGAAATCATTGAAGTTGCAACTAGGTGGTTCTGTTGCATAGAATTATGGCTTCGGCTATCTAGGACGCATGTATGACGTTCCAAATTATACAAAGTGGTTTGTCCACCATCTGATTAAGACTATATAGTCGGTGCAGATGTAAATCAAATCACGCATTCCACTCTATAACCCCCCGGGGGCTCATTATAAGTCTTTATGGATCACACAACCATCTAGAATTGTGTCTTGCGGGGTAAAAGGGTGCGCAGCTCCCTTAGGCTAGTAGGCGCCAACTGAAAAATCCACTATATTTTCACAGGAATCAGTAAAGCCCCAGAGTTCCGCTATTTGTCTCTTTAGGCATTAAGCTTAAATTTTTGGGTCGGATCATTCACAATGAACACAATGAATGGTTCAGGTCCAGTGAGTATGAATGCCGTTGTGTTCTTAATTATATTAAGCTTAATGCGTTCTAGACCAGGAGTTGGATAGTCTCCAACTCTTTAGCAAGGAGTGAAGGCCCGGGCTACTCCGGGCTGTTGAAGTTGCAACTAGGAGTGACCGCAGGATATACGTATCCGATGCCTTTCTAAGGCGAGGATGACGCTACATTTCATCCACAGTGGTAATGATCAACAATCTGATTAAGGCCCACGGCCAGGTGCAGATGTAAATCTTATCACGTCACTTCACCCTATAAAAATGTTAAAATATTTTTAATAGACAACGCCGCAAATTCAGCTGCGGACCTATACCCATACTATCTTTGGGGGAAATGGGATTAATGCCTTAACTGTCAGCTGAATAGTCAAATTGAAAATTTTTCAACTATTTAAATTGCCTACATGGTGTGTCCTCCTTTCAGCAGTCATTAGCTTTTGTTTCATTTTTAATTTGAAAAGTCATAAGACGAGAATGTCCTCCACAATTAATACTGATTTGCGAGGGGACTTAACTATTTAGTTTGAGGTAAGTTATTTTGCTTTCTACATTTTATCAATTTTATTTTTTATCTCAATCGAAATATAAAATTGATATGCTAAAACTTTATAACTCTACGAGAATATCTGTAGGGTACTATAAAACAAATTGATTGTAATTATATATGTATGTAGTACGTTGTTTTCTTCTTATTTTTCCTAATAGTTTGGGGGATAAAAAGATGGAGAAAATTAAATAAATAAATATAATAAAACACTTAAGTACTTGAAAAATGTATTTCACAGATATGAAACAGCAACATACCTACACTCACATAAACCAACATTCTTTACTTAAAGTACGTTGTAATAATAATTATAATTTTCCACAAAATTTGTATACTATTCGTGCACCACTTGAGTTTGTAGTAACTGGCCCCATGTGGCTGTGATTTGTATGAGAAAAACTAAGTACAAAAATAATTTGTTTATTTAATACCACAAACACACATACACAAACTTAAATAAATAATTACCAGTCATAATAGCTACTAATAGATTTAAACAAACTTGAAAAATATAAACATTTTAAATATCCTGTATCCTTACATTTCTTTTGCATCGTAAAAAAAATTGAAAACAACAAAAAATAATTTCTGTTGTTCTGTTGGTGTTCTAAGAAGAATTTTGTCCCTGTCCATGCTTTTAACACTTTAGACCTGTTTCCGCTGTTTTCTGTCACACTTGTTTATGAAGAATATGTGCAATTAATTTCTTATTTACAAGTGTTTTTCGTTCCTCTTGCACTTTTTTCTCGTTAAATTCTGTGTAACCCATAAATTTATTTTGTTAGATTTTTATTTTTAAAACGAAAACGATTAACATCTGAAAACGGAGGACTTAAAGTCTTTTTTTAACTGGAGATTGCACTTTGATAACAACACGCACATACAATCCAACAGACATATGGCACATTCAAAACATTGAATTTATTTTTACAGTTGTGAAGTGTTTGAATAAAAATGACAAATGAACTGTCAAAACATGCGCGCACAATATGTCTTTTAATAAGCGCAACATGCTTAAACATTTTATAAAGACACTAAAAGAAAAATTAAAAAATTGTTTGCATATATGATCAGGATAAGATTAAATTGCCATGCGTATTTGTAGTTTGCGCATGACAGCTCTTTAGCGCTTATGGATGGGTATTAGTATCTTAGCTTAAGCGAGTGAAATTCATTTATATGTTTAGGAAGTAAAATCTTTCAAACATTTATATGTTTAGAAAGCATCGTTTAGTTTCGTAAAGATGGAATTTTCCAAGACAAAATATTTGGGTTTTATATGCAACCGTTCTCCAAACTTTTGGATTAAGTAACCTTTAGGTATACTATTGGAACGCACTAAAATTTGTAAGAAAGTGTTTTTTTTTTGCTTCCTATAAGCTGCAATCTAAGGAAAATTTGATAATTGCTTCTAAATGCGGAATATCGATTACTAGTAATGCACTGATTCCTTTTAAAATCGGTTTTGGTTGCAGAAAATATTAAAGAAAACTACTTTTTTCTTCTCTGCTTGAGCGAGGCTTGGTTTCCTACAGAAAGCGAGTACATATGCAAGATTGCTGTATAAGAGCCTAGAATTTCATTAATATTTTGCGCTCGGTTGCAAACAAACCAAAGGAATGTGTCGACATTAAATATTTCTATTAGGTCTATAACCCGAAACCCTTGATTTACCTTTCGCGATAGAAACATTTCTAAGAAAAAAGCCCATAATTAAAAATTAGTTTTACTTTTCCCTCGAGAAAACTTTCCAAGAACTGCACAAGTGCGTTGATAGGTAAAATATTAAAATGGCTTGCAAAAAATAATGATCTCGAACTTTAATAACAAACAGTATTCAACTGTTTATGCAAAATTGTTGAATAATGATTTCCGTGTTCCAGTTAGTAATGAATTTTGCCAATAACACTGTTAAAATGGTGCTCTTTATTATTCAATTTCAAAACTTTGTTTCTTAAATATCAATTATTTCTTTCACCTTAACATTGCTGTCTGTTTTCTTTTTTGTTTCTTTCCTTAAATGATTTACTTTACTTCTGTTTGGCTTGTGCTTATTTGTTTTTCTAATTGCCATCAATTGTTTTAACAATAGAGCTTTCCTTAAACATTTTAGAATAACGTAATTTATTCCTAGCCTTTAAACGAAAATTTCGCTTGTAGTGTTTTTTTGTGGTCAATTACGTAACTCACTACTTAATAAAGAACACGTTATCAATTATTTTACGAATAGCGGTATCATGGCAAAACATTTTTTTAATAATTTCCAATTTCATGTTACATAATGCCGCGAACAATAATCTACTACTAAAAAAATTGTATGAACTTTGCATAGAAATTCTCATATTTTACTTGTATTCAATAGGTGAAACAAGCCAAGGCAACAATGTTCATATGTTTGAAACACCAGATTTAGATTTAGTCGGTAACGTGCGCAGAAGCTTTTCAGTTTTGAAATATTTAAAGTTATAAAAAGAAACAAAGTCATAAAGCAATGAGTTTTTTTTAAATATTAATGAGTGTAAAATGTTTCATAATTATAATGACATGTTTTTACGCCTGAATGCAGTTGAAATAACTCTTTTGCTATTTGGTATTTTTTTTTTTTTATTAAAATTAAAAATATGAAATAATTTCAGTAACTATATGAAATATTTTTAATCGAAAAACCAATGCTTTTTACATTATGAAATATTTTCATTATAAAAACGCAATAATTTCATTTGAAATTGTTTCATGGATGCATGATTATAGACATTATGGGCTGTATTGACTGAAAAGTAAAAAGTCGAAACAAAAATTATTTTTATTTCATTCTTATAACTTTAAATTTACAAACGCATTTTTACCAATTATTTCACCCCATTCCATAATGCTGCAATGGCTAATATGTAAAAAGCAAAATTTTTATTAAGTTAAAAATGTATAGATAAAATTACTGAAGTTATTTCAGTCCATTTATGCTGTTCAAACTTGGATAAAATCTGAACTAAACTCACTTACTCGCATTACTCGCCAGCTAGCAAAAACAAAAATCCAAAGAATTTAAAAAAGGCTCCAAGAAGTGAGAGGTGGGATGTTACACAAAGATTTAATTCTTTTATTAAGACTTTTTGATTTTACACATGAAATGTTTTCACTTATGATGTCCTTAATTTTATTTTCACCTTAAACACATACATTAGCGTAAGAAATAGCGGTAAACGTCAGCTAAGCTTAATTATGCAAACAATGAAATATGCTTAAATGAAATAGATGTTCGCAGTATTCATTGTATATATAAATACAAGGATAAATATTTACATCCTGCTGTGTACTTAGTTAAAAAAATATTCATGGTTTGTTAAAAAATTAAAATAAACGATTAAACAATAACGTTGTTAATCATAAAATTGTTATTTAGTAAATATTAAAATTTATTCAAAAAGTGAAACATCGTATTGACATTTTCATTAATACAATGAAATACAAATAATAAAAAAATTAAATGAATAAGAAATTTCATATTACAAAAGAAAATATTTCGTTTACGAATCACTTAAAGAAAGATTAATAAGGAAACCCGTTATTTTCCGAAACGAATCTTTTTACACTTAGTACATAAGTATAAGTGCAAAGAATGCAGTTGTTAACTTATATGGTTGATTTATTTTGTTTATATATAGCAGGCTTAAGTTTACCTGATAGATAGAGATCAAAATCGAATTGGTTTGGAGAGCTAAGGCAGCAGGGAATTGATGTGATTTGATTTACATCTGCACCGACTAGGTAGTCATAATCAGATGGTGGTCAAACCACTTTGAATGATTTGCAAACGTCATTTATCATGCGCCCTCGGGGGAAGGCAGCAGGGAATGGAACAAAGCTGCGAATTTCATGAAAAGCTAAAATAAACTAACACACATTGCTAAATTTAGATGGCGCTTTAAAATATTACCCCATAAATGATCAGTAACAACAATATATAGTGCTACTCCGTTTCTTTTATGTTTTCAAGATTAAGAACGTAATAGTGACCTTTCTATGGGATCGATATAACAACGGCTGATCCTTACCTTTAGAAACGCTTTTTTAAACGCTATTTGTTGGTTGTTTTAAAAAGGGCTTAAAAAGAACAAATTGATATTTTAAAATAGGTGAGATTAAAAGCATGAACATTACATGTTTTTTTTTTTTTGTCAAGTACCGTGCTACATCCTTTAGGAAAGCGATAGAGGAGGGATAAAACAGGTGGTGAAAGTAGAAGGATAGTCGGAAATTAACTGCAGTATAAGACAGCACAGCGACCAATGACTATGCCTTCATCATTGAGCAGCCCCACCAACAGTCAATTTTTATTTTTGTAGTGAAAAAAACCAAGGTCTTCGTTGGGAATCGCAACCACAACCCCTATACTGACAAGCTAGTACACTACCTACTGGCCTCCAGGGGCACAATTGCATTGGAAGACAGCAATCACAAATAGTCACTGCATCAAAAAGTATAACGTTTTTGATATTTTGCAGCTTTCTTAAAAGTGGGACAGAAACGAGATTCAGCGTTATTTTCTTAAATATTCTAATGAAAGGAGCCACTGTTTTTGTTTAACACAAAGTATTACTCCAGTGTTTCAATTTGTATGTATTCTTACCTTTTTCTTCACTTATAAAATGTACTTAAAAAGACTTCCATTAAAATATTTGTCTTTAGTAGTCAAGTTCATAAGAAAGCAAAACAGAACTCCCACTTAAATGGTTCCGTATTTTTTCATTGAATCCTGGTGTGTTTTAGAAAATCGTCTAGCCTCCTAGTTCTTACACTCTGAAGTCTTATTTAAGTTTATATATATATAGTTTAAATTTGATTTCATTCCATGTAACTCTTAATCTTAATTGTGTTTGTACTTTGAAAATTGTTGATGGTAACAAAAGTATCTGTCGGTTTCTTGATTTTAGAAACATATGACAAAAATCTTAAACTTAAACATTTTTCATTTTACATTTTTCAAGTGCACAGAATTCAAATAAAACATTGTATTGTATTGTATAATCCCTAGTAGCTTTTCTTTTACAAAAATATATTAAAATAATTTTATGCAAATTTAGTCCTATTGTAATTATTCTTTCAGTGTATTTGCTGGTACTGCTACTGCAATTTGACATTGCAGCAGTTGTAAAGTAATGTTATTGCTGATGTTCTTTGCCTTGTTGCTAACACTTGAAAAAATATGTATGTCAATTAATTAAACAACAGTTCTCATGTTTAATTTATTCGTAGAATTCTTAAATATTTCATTAGAAAACTCTTAATTGTATTAAATGTCTTTTAATATTTTGCTTTTTTTTCATCTCTTCATTTTAGGTAAGAATAATATTTTGCTTGCAACGCCACTTTTAACGACAACTGAGAAATGAAAAAAATGTTGAGTAAGTTGTGCTTGTGTTTGTACCATAACTTTTTGTAAGAAAGAAAAGAAATGAAAGGCATAAAATAATTAAAATAAGTTTAAAAAATTATATGCTCAAAATAAAAAAAAAAAAAACACTGGCAACAAATGAAACCATTTTGATTACAAAATTTTAAATTTGATTTGGTCTTGAAGTAAGAATTTGTTATGCAAATTTTTGGGTTTATTTTATGATTTTATTTTATGTTACAACTTGGTTGGCTGTATTTAGGTTTGTTTTATGTTAAATTTATGGTATATCTATGTATGCATGTATATGTATATTGTTTCTTTCTTTGGCATTAGAATTGCAAAAACATAGAAAACTCAAAACTGTGGGATTGTAAGATTGTAAGTTTAAACACGAAGACCGTACAGTTACTGTAAAAGAGTGATGATGAGAGTGCGAAGGGGTGTGTGTGTGTGTGCAATAGAGCTTTTCGAAAAACCTGAATTGCATTGGCTTTGGAGTTGATTTTTGATATGATTTTATGCTGCTGCCTGCTGCCATTTCTTGCAACTTTATGCATAATGCATTGTATACGAAATTTTTCTAGGTTGATGTATAAAACTTAACTACAGAAATGAATGTTAAATTTATAATATTAATGGAATATTGTTTTTGAAAGATTGTGTGTTTTGTTTTGTTTTTTTTATTTTTTGAAGTCTTAAAAATACTCCTTTATCTTATTTGTACAAAAACTGTAAGTTGGTAGATGAAAATTAAAGAAAAAAGAAACAAAAAAAAAATAAGTAAGGAAATCATAAAAGGGTCATATGAAACCTTATTTAAATAATAGTGCACAAAGTTTATGGAATAATTTTACGTGAACACTGTAATAAAGTTTGGTAGGGAAGCTAATAAATGTTTCAAGATTTAACCAGATGGAGTAAAGAGCCATGAAAACTATATATATTAAAGATAATGGCTTATTTTTGAACATCGTGTGGGGTTTTTTTTTTATTTCTCTTCCACGACGATATAACTAACAATTTTAAAAAAGTTTGTTTACACAAGGAAAAAAATTTATCATTAATTAAAAAACGTATTTATTCCTGATATCCTTAATTCTTATAAGTACTTTTTGAATTAATTCAATCAGGTATGATAAACAAATTTGCTATCGCCTACAACAGGGACGTGGATCTTCCGCCAATACCCAGGTTAATCACACCTATAATGGTAAAAAAACTTTTAGTTCCTGGTGACAATAAAATCCTAGTTGAACTCAAAAATCCTCCTCTACCCCGAAAATGTTTTCAGAACGAAGATTACTCAAAAAGAGGTTACTGTGGTATTTTCGAAAAAAAAAATGGCGAAATCAAACATGAGATAAAAGAAACAACATTACTAGCACTTAAATGAGATATATCTCTCATGAGCTTACTATAGATATGTCTTGTTCTACATCAGTTGATCTATAGTAAATCACAAGCTTTTAAAAATTTCATTATTTATATATTATATGTTAACTCTGGTACACGCTGTATAAAACAAGGTGTCTGGCTCACTAGGATTAGTTGATTTTGCAACTTGATTGCCACGTTATCATTTCTGAGTTCTGTTTTTGCAACAGCTCTGAAAAAAAGTGTTATTGCAGGCGGCCTGGAAAGCTGAAATTTTATATAACTTTTCTTACCAACCAAGATAATGGTCCCACAAGTTGGAAGTTGTAAATAAAATTTGCAATGAAACATCAGTATTAATAATGATACAATTCATAGGATACTGACTTTCTCTTCATTAACATCCCTTTGGCTTTCAAAAATTATAACGGAAAAGCCTTTTAAGTAATTCAAATTATTACAGAATATGTACCGATACAGACCATATTATATGCATGAAAAATTATTAATTTTTACGATTAAAATTACTAATATATTAAAATAAAACAACGAGTCGTTTCGGCGGCCCATGTGTGTAATGCCGCGGAAAAATATGTGCAACAAATTGACTCAATATGAACTTTGATGTATTTTAATTTAGAAGCGGAAACGTCAATCAAGTTCTCTTCAATTATTTAGCTAACCTCAACTAAATTAAGATTTGTTAAGACACAAACTATCAGGCTTATTGAAAATATTAACAAGATTTGAAAAATCAAGAGTTTTTAAGTTTAGGAAACTGTAGGGTTTGGAAGCTTTTTGTTTATATTTTAACGTGCCTTAAATATTAATAGAATATTTCTTGAAACTTTAGCCCTACGACTATCCTTTGAGTTGCTCTTGTTGTATATTTATAAGAATCTACAAAAGCCAAAAGTGAATATATTTCAATAAATTAAAAAAAACTATGAAATGAAAAGAAGAGAATTTATGCTGATCATTGCACTGATTTCGTGATGACAATCTTGTGTTAAAAATTATTAACCATGGTCAAAAGAAAAAAGGAAACAAAACAGTTTTCAGCATAAAGTTGAGAATTTATTTTAGGCAGCCTACACAAAGCAAAACTTTGTACAAAAAATAAATAATTGCATTAACTTACAAACTTCGTAAAGGGTTGGTTGTATGTCTCCAAAATGAAAACCCATCGTCGTCAACTAGATATCATTTTGTTGCAACTTTTAAACACAGCCAGTTGGCCAGTCAAACAATTGCTAGAGCAATGTCAAAATCATGTATGTAAGTAAGTAAATTGCAAGCATACAACCGTGCTTAACTCTGTTAACAACAAACTTTTATTTTTATATGTTAATGTCTCCTAATCAATCTACCAGTTTGTTGTCAGACACCAGCCATGTGCCAGTGTAACTACACATCCTTTTTTTACAATGCACAAGAATTTTGTATATTAAAAGGAATAAAATTAACATTTTATTTGAAATTCATAGATATGTTGGCATAAATTAAGCTGCTTCTTTTTCTTTTTTATTTCTTTTTGTAAAATTAAGTAACAAGAATCATTGTAGCAACCAGGCAATCATCCCTATTCTTTTCTTTTAGTTAATTTTTAAACAATTTATTCTTTGCCTGCTTCTCTTTAAGGCAAAGTTATTTCTACTATTTGCGATTTGCTTAAGGCTATAAGGGCAAGACTACTCTTATGTATTTTTAGAATCTTGTCAAGAATTAATTTTTAGAATTGTTTTCCTTTTTCTGTTGTTGCAAAAACTCTTCTTGTATATTTGGAAGTATAAATGATTTCATATTACAGCAAGATTTTGTGGCAAATATTTTGAATTTTCTAATACGTAAACGGGTGTTTGTGTGTGTATATGTCTATATGTAGAAAAAAAATGCTGTTTGAGATTTTGCTTGTTTATAAGTTTTGGTGTTATAAGCTTGTTAAAGTCTAACAATATATAAGTATATTGAATATTCTAACTAATATTGGGTGCTTTCAACACTTACTATCATCATCATCGTCGTCGTCGTCATCGTCTTTAAAACAACGTCAACAAAAACAGCAAACAATAATCTCGCCAAATGAAAATTGTTGGCCTTAGGGTTTTATTAAACGATACTGGCAACATGCAACATTTATTTAACTAAACATATAAACTAACGAGCTTTTTTGTATGCGTATAAAGAAGTATATGCGAAAGCGGTCTTAGAATAATTCCATCAAAAAGCTATAAAACGAAAAAGATTTTGGATGAAATTACAAAAAATTGACTTTTGTGAAAAATCGTATTACAACTTTCTGCTATGAAGATCACATTTTAAAATCTACTTAGTGGTTACGTTACAAAATGTGTAGTTTTAATTGTAATGAAGCATTGATTAAACAGCGACACTACTGGAAGATAAATCCAGGCTTAAAACACTGAATTGTGACAAGTTCTTCTTTACACAAATTGCTACACATCATTCGTTTGCAATCTAGTGATTTTTAGCTCTAAAAATCGATTTTATTTTTGTCTGAAGGAATACTGAGAGGCTCACGATTTTGTTCACTTTATTTATGTATTTTTTGATTATTCCATAATATTTTAGTTGATACTAATGTATGTATGTGATACTTAATAACTACAGGATCATTTTCCAGCTTAGGTCTAAGAACGTCATGTTTTTCAGATCGGAAAGTATTAGGACTTGCCTCGTAATAATGTTAGTATATGCAATTTAAAATTTTTAACCGGATATGTGTGTGACTTTTTATTTGCTGTTGTTGCTGTTTGTCTATCGAAAGCTGCTAACAAAATATCAAAATTAAAAAACAAAAACATATACAAAATACATGTGTTTTCTTCTTACGTTCATGGCCCTAGTTCAAGAGAATTGTTGAACATTTTTCGTTACTAAAATGTTTTTTTTTTTTCATCAACAACTGTGGGTGCTGATGTTAATGCTGCTGCAGTTGAATATTTTTATTGGGTACATGTCGTCAACAGCAATCTACTGGCAACCAAATATATCGCATTATCATCATCATCATCATTTTCTTTAAATATGTCTGTAACAAAAACAAAAATCATCATGTTAAAAAGTCATGTTCATACACATTTTTTTTTCCTTTAGTTCCTTTTCAATTTCAGTCAAATCTTATTTTAAAAATCTTTAGACATTCATCGTTATTTTTATTTTTATAAGTTTTAAGTTATTTTTTCTTTTCATTTAATGTGTATTTGCCTTGCTGCGTTAGTTGGTTTATGTTGTTATCGGTTTAGAAATTAACCCACCTGGGACCTAAATAAACCTATAAAAGTATTTTCTAAGCTTCTGAATTTCAGTATTTTGAAAACCATGGAATCACTTTCTAGAACAAAAAAAAATGACATTTAATTAGCCTAACTGCCAGTTTGCTAACAAACTATGAAAAACGTAATCATTGATGTATGAAGTTTATTTTTGTAACCTGTAAAAAATATATCTGCATTTTAATTTTAAACTTTACAATAATTTCATTTACCTAGCTCATTTTTTAAGCTGTACTTAATTTTTGGAATTTTATTAGTGTTAAATACGTAACATCTCTTGGAATATATTTACATACGCACATAGAAAATTAAAATAATTATAAAAAAATTCAAATAATTTTTTTCATTTTATAATTTTCTCAACATTTTACAATTTAACCAAATTTGATCCTATATAAATTTTTCAACTTTAATATCCTCTAAATATGTTACAAAAATAGTTATTTTACAAATAACACCAATATAGGGATTTTCAACAAGAAGTTTATTTTTCAACTGTGGCAACACCTACATAGTTCTGACATTAGTTTTTTGGCATATTCGTAGTAGATGCATTGGCAATAGCATTAAAATGGTGGTTCTGTTAAAGTCGTATTTCGTAAAATTTATGATATTTTCAGAAAACATGATCGGCCTTTTGAGACTGCAATTAAGCGTTTGGTTGTTAAATTTGAGTCGACAGCCTCGATACAAAATGTACGACCGGGTCGTTCAACTGAAAACATCGCAGCCGTAACACAGAGTTGGAGCAGATCAAATTTGTCAATTCCTCGACGTTCTCAACTATTGGGGTTATCCAAAACTACCACAGCGTGAATTTTGCGTAAGGATTTGACTTTGAAGCCTTGCAAGATTCACCGAGTGCAGGAATTGAAGCCGACCGACCATTCATATCGCTGTAGGTTCGCTTAATTCATTCAGGAATAACCGGTTGGTTATTCTTAAAAACTCATTTTTTTAGACGAAGCGTATTTTAATGTATAAAAAACCAGCTTATATTTTTCACATTTTGTAATCGATTAATATTTTCCTTTAGTTGGAATACCAAACATATTGAAATACTAAACTTTTTAGTTATACCCCAAAGAAACCAATGAAGGTTAAGAACATTAAAAACAACTAAATACATATTTGTTTTGCTGTGGCTGATTTAGACTTCGTGTGACGGGATTGTGGCTATATGGCTGCCTGTGCTGCTGTTCCTTATTCAATGAATGTCTGCTTCATGACATACTTGCACTACAACAAAAAAAAAAAACAAAATCTAGGGAAAAAAGGCAAAATTAAAATCTTATCAACTCGTGAAAATCTTATAAAGTTCTTAGAGTCATTGTTTACATACATTTTTATACTTTTGTATAAGTTTTGTGTAAATAAATATTGTTAGCTTCTTCTTTTTTTTTTTGTTTGAAATTTTGTCTCCTTTTCCTTTTCATTTCATTTCTGGTATCGCACATAAGAACTGTTGCCTCAAGGTGCAACAGAATACAATTTACCAGCCCTAAACGCTATTTGTACACGAGTATTTATCCATGCAACACTTAAGTATTTATTGATGAAATGAGTGTGTATATTTATGTTTCTCGGATTTTTTTTCTTTTTGTCTTTTTGTCTTTTTTTTTTTTTTGTTGCTAATAAAATAAAAGCCTTTAAGGCTTTATTACTTTTGTTTGCAATATTTTTCTTTTTGTTAAGTCGTGCTTTATTTTTATTTCGATAACCATCTAACTTTAACAAAATCATACATACGGTAACATGTCATGTACTATAGCCAACTAGGCAACATAATATTTTTCTCCTGTTGTTGATGCTTTTTTATGGCTGGGTGGCAATGGTGACCTTTTTATCTTTAAATCTTCTTTACTCTTCATATAAAAGCTTAAGTGAGTCAAATTTCGTTAAGTGTTTGAACTTTCTCTGGGTAAAAGTTCAAAAAACATTAAATAGTTCCTGTGAAATTTTAAGTTAAGTTTATTTCTAATTATTTTGATGTTATGAAAATAGTATTTACAATAACGTGAAACGCTTCCGGTTTAATTTATCAACAAAATTGTAAACTGACAGATTTATCAGCTTTTTAATGGTTACCATGTTTCGCAATAATTTATATAACGAACAATAAAATTTACTTTTTGATAAATCAGGTCACATATTCCCAGTTTTACGAATTCAATATCGCTCCAACTTTAATCAGAGTGCAAGTGTCTAAAGAATGGCGCTTTCAATATTTACAGGGTCTGGTTTGGATAGATATGCTCTTTACTAATCGTTTATATTAAGTGACACAGGCTTGTATTCTTAAAATTGCTCCCACTAACAAACAACGAAATTTCAACAAATAAGAACAATGATTTAGAAATATAATGTAAGAAGAATTATATTGAAAATATTAATCATAAGAATTTTATTTATTGTGATATATTATTATCTCAAATTAGCAATAACTGCTATAATCGATTATGATGAATCTTATAACGTTAACGGTTTCAAATATTACGTTTTAAGCTTAAGTGTTGTGTTGTGTTTAAATATAGGCGAGAGTGCGTTTATTTTTATTATATTTTTTCCTTACTTCTTGTGTGCTTGTTTTGCAAATTTCAACTTGGACAAAACTGAAATTTCACACTCCATCTAAGATAAAATGTAAAAATTTGCAACAATTATAGACGAGTAGAAAACAATTTATTAGAAATATGTTTTAAGTAAATTAAAATGTACCAATTATATTTGAGTTTCACCAAAACTTAAAAAATCATTGAAATACAGTGCACTCGCGATAATATGAACTAATTAAAACCAAGCCAGTTCACTTTTGCAAGATTGTTCATATTTACGAATGACATTTAATTTTCCCTTTTCCCCAAGAAATAACAATTTATTATGTATGTAGAATTTTTTATGTGTTACTTTTTACATATAAACATATTATGTACTTTCGAAAAAAAAACAAACAATTTGATGTGAAAAAATCTGTTATTTTTCTTTGCTGTTTCTTTTGTGCAACCACCTTTAAAACCACTTTCGGCCCATTCCAATGCCTTATTAAAAATTACTCTTCACTCTCGTTACGCTCTTCAGTGACCTCCTTCCATGCTTGAATGTTCAAAGCCGTAAATTCAACCTATAGTAAAGTCAAAACTTTACTTTGTTTTAAAAACACATTTTCCGAAATACAAACCTCAGGTATCAAAGAATTTAAAACATTAGCTGCACTTTCTTCTAAATCAACCAAGTTCATCATCAGGGTGTTTCTAACAACACTTAAAGGTATTTCATCTTCAGGATCGTCTCGATTTCGGATCATATTTAAAACATTTATCCATCATTTTTTAATACATTGCCATCCATGAAGAATACATGGTCTACTTCATAGAATCCAGAAAACATCCCGCTTTTGCAGTACCTGAAGCTAGCAGACTGTTCCTATAATAGGGTTTTGTAATCTTGATGCCGGTTTGATCAATAGGCTGTATGAGCGAGGTCAGATTTGATGGTATAAACATTGCAAAAATACAGCCATCCCCAGTTTTAAGTTCATCCTCCGATGGATGAGATGGAGCGTTGTGTATTAGGAGAATAGCTTTCAGCGGCAACTTTGTTTTTTGGTAAAATTTTTTTAACCTAAATTATACAAAATAAGTTGTAAGATGGTAATTAGCTTGAGTTTATAAATTTTACTTCCGGAACAAATAAAAGATCAAACCATTCTTTAAAAATGGCTCCTGTCATCCAAGCTGATTTAGAATGTCTATAATGAACAAGACAATTAAAATTCTAAAAACACCGAGGCTGTTTAAGTTGGTGAGTTTCTGCGGCGTTTGCTGTTTTTTCCGATGATGACACATAGCTCTTTTGTGGCAGCAATTTTCAAAACAATCCGGATTCATCAGAGTTATAAAGCTGGTCATTGACCAATCCCAACTCTTCAATTTTACTTTTTAGCTTCATTATGAAAGGATCCACTAAGTGGGGCTGTGAAGAGAGTTTTTCTCCAGATATTTGAAGCAAGCGAACGCCGTATCTCTTTTTGAAGTTTTGAAGCCATCCATCGCTGACTTCAAAGCATTTTCTTTAATATTATTATGAAGATATTTGGCCTTTTCTTTTAACATAAGTCCATTTATAGTAAACTTTTTGTCTCTCATATCCAGAAACCACCGGTATACAGCATATTCCATTTTTGGGTACTCACACAGTCTTTCTTTTTCCAGGTCGAGGGAAGGTATTGTTGACACATTTAATAATCGAATTTCTGTTTTTTTTTATTCCACAAATTGTATATTTTTTCACCCCAATTTTATTCGCCAAGCTAGTAACACTTGCTCCTTTTTGTAAATGCTCGAAAACGTCGGATTTTTCTTTTAAAGTTAAAAACTTGTGCTTTTTTAAATGTATGTATGTATATATATATGTATATATATATATATACAAAAATGAATACTGCTTACTATGCAATTGAACCAGAATATATTTACAACCCTGTTTGCAAAGATTTTATCACTGTTTAGATAAAAGTCCGTTAAGAACTTCAAAAATAAGTTGTTCATGTTTTAAAGCTTTCACACTAAGTTCACATTTTAGAGTAATCAATGGAAGAAAAAATGTGTTCATATTTTGGGCTGTTCATATTATCGCGAGTGTACAAAATTTTCACTAAGAAACACATTTCAAATTAAAAATTGCATGTTTATGAAAAAGAAAAACTTGACATACAAACGAAGTTATCAAAACAGTTTTTGTAAGTTAAAACAAAATTTAATTTTATCAAAGTGATGACCAAGATGTTTGTAAATTTTGAGAATAAAGGACCCAGATGAACCCAGATGAAAAAACTAACATAACAAGAAGAAATCAATTTCAGTGGTGATATTATAACATCTTCGTTATAAAAATTTTACAAAGCTTCTGATTCAAAATCAAAGCCCAAATAAAACGAATAACTGAAAACACATAACATAAACTTTTTTCAAAAAAAAAAAAAAAAATCAAAATTTCAGCAGAAAATACTGAATTCTAAAAAAATTTCCTGACACATATTTGAAATATAGTAAATTAATAATCTAACTAGTATGCAGTCATATTTTAAAATAAAGTTGCAAAGTAGATATTGCATTCAGCCCAACTAAATACATCATTCTTCATATTAAAAACTCTGTTAAGGGCTTAATTTTCATAACATAATATCCTTAAACTTGCACTAGATATAGAATGTTTATTTTAAGCATTTTAAATTCAAACAACAGGCACATTGTGCCAAATGCTAATTTAAAAATTTTATTGTCAATAAATTAACTTTATTTACAATCAAATTTATATTTATTTTATATTAAATATTTATTACGATCATTTTTTGCTTTAATTTAATTGTAAATTTGTAAAATATTCAACCAAAGTATAAACTTTACTGTTTGTTAACTTAATTCCATTTTTATTTCAAATTAAATTAGTTATAAATGTAATTAATTATGTGAAAACGACAAGCGGACATACAGAATGACACAGCAAATGGGTGAAAAAAATAATATTATTTTGCATAATTTATTGGCTAAAGATAATTAAAATAAATATTAAATTTATATGGTTTATAGTTCAGTTCAATTCTAACACTGAATAGAAAACAAATAGAACAATTATTATTATCACCAACACATATATAAAAAGAATAAAGTAACTTTGATTACACAAATAAATTTATTAATCCAAGTATTTAATTGTATAACAAGTTAAAATACACCACTAGAAGAATTTATTACAAACACTAATTAACACAACAAAGGAAGTAAAACATTTTTGCAGAGGATAATGCAGGAGCTCTGAAAGAAGATTTTCTTTAATTAACTATTAGCTCTAGTAACTGTTGTAGAATTTATGAATTCTGCAAACTTAATATATAGGTTCCGCCATCTAACGTTTTTTTTTTCCAACTGGTGTTTATTTCGTGAATAGTAACACTTAGCTCATTTGGCAGATGATTAGTTTTATGCTTCCGCTGAGCGAATATGGTTGTGTATACACTTGAACAACGCTTCGCTAAGTGGGCCTGCGATCGACTTACAGAAGATGTCGATTTTGCAAAAAAGTCATCTTTTCAGATGAAGCTCATTGATCTTGGCGGGTATGTGAACAAGCAAAATTGTCGCATTTGGGGCACAGAAAACTCGCACGCATGCATTGAAAAGCTGACGCACCCAAAACGAGTCACTGTTTCGTGAGGATTTTGGTCCAGAGGCATAATTAGGCCATTTTTCAGGAGTGGCCGTTACAATCAATGGCGATCGGGCCATGTTGAACGTATTTCTGTTCACAAAAACTGAAGAGGAGGATATTGGCAACATTTGGTTTCAAAAGGACGGGGCTACGTGCCACACAGCCGAAGCTGTGTAGTTTTGTTTATAGCATTTAAAACGAAAAAAAAAGTTATTTGGCGGACCATATATAAAACAAATGGAGAGCGTTGCCGTACCCTCGTACCGACTTCGACTCATTAAATGCGACTATGAAATTTATTTTATACATATTTAAAATTGAATAAAAATGTATGCACAAGGGCAAATTAAACAAATTCGGCTGGAAGCCCTTGAATGTCTTGGTGTTATAAAACATTATGTAAAAAAATAGATTCAATATTGCCCCTAAATTTGCAAATGATTTATCGCTATACTGCAGGTAGTTGTTTATCAAAGTTTTTAATTTATTGACATTTCTTGCAAGTATTGCTTGAGTCAAAAATGCGTTTATTAATACTAAATTGAAAAATAAAATTCAATTCTCTCCACTCTTGAATTCCTACAGAAGATATGTTCAATGGATGTAAATCAAAATAGAATATTTTTAAGCTTTAAATACAAAAATTACTTAAATCGTATGCACTGAACTTGCAGTAATGAGGAAACAAATATTAAATAGCCGTAATCTTAATTGTTTGTGAATAACAAAATATTATTAGGAAAATAAATTAATATTTATTTTATTTTAAGACAGAAAACAAAAATTAATATTTTTAAATGCTAATGCTATCATAATCTCAAGAATTGCCTTGTTCTACATTGTATGAATTTTCTATACACAGTACTGTAGACGCTTTCTTTTAATATACCAACAACTTATATTATAATTTTCTCTTAAAATGCACACCTTAAATTCAGAATGTACAGCAAAAAACATAATACAAAAAACATAATGCAATATTTTTTTGGTTTTTTCAAATTTCTCTAATATTATGATTTGTTTTTGTTTAGTAACATTTTATTTTCGCATATTCATATATCCGCATTAATTTTCGAATATAATTTGGATTAAAACAAAATGATTAAATTATCCTCAGCGTACAATTTATTGCTGTACTTTTACCAAGTGTAAAAAATTGACTAATTTTTAACTGCACTGAACTGCTGAAATGCATACGCAAACGCATGAAAAATAGCAGCTTCAAAAAATATATTTTGTATTCAAATTCCTTTCATAATATTAAGTTAAAATGTGGGAGTGGTAACTTCCATACCTATTTCTTATTCTGCCCGCTCATATTTGTTATTACGAAACGATACACAATAGTTGTATAAATGAGGTAGCGGAGTGTTATCATATTTTATTATTATGGTCTAATTAATAATTGTAAATTACTATCGTATAATTGTTGCTATTAAACTACTTAAAGATTCCTTAATTTCCACATATTTGTTTGAAGTTAATCCATATTATAAAACAAATAATTTTGAGCAAGTATAATTTCCTCAAAACTAATTTTTTCAAGTCTTTTTTGATTTGTGGCAATTAAAATGTTTTATTTATTTAATGCTGAAAAAATAAAATTTAAAAATTAATAGTTACATTTCTCTGTTTTTGCCATGACTACTACACTGTGCATGGTCTCGTTGATATGGTAGTGTCCCATATATTGATTTCCTTAAGATATATTTTGGCTAGAATGCGTAGTGTAACATTTTCCAATGTGCTACTAATCTTTCGTTTTGCTACAGTCTGTTTATGTAGATTTGCTTCAAGCAGTGAGCATGAGGCGACCAGGAAAATGCCATGTTTAACACGATACTAAAATCTCTTGACACTATTTATAAAAGTTATCCATTACGCCAGTTTTGCGCCAATTTACAACACTACACTAGAGCACTACACAGTAGGATCCGAAAAAAACCATATTATGGTTTCCCTACATGTAATGTTTCTATATATATATAATATATACGGTTTTAATATCAATGAATTTTGCTGAAGAAAATTAGCGAAAAAATATAAATTTCAAATGAAAACTTGCATATAGATTAAAAATTAATTATGTTGTTACTTGCGGCAATTAGCTATTTAACGAAAGGACGGTTGTCTTTTTAAAATTAACACAATTTAAATCAAATCAAAACATAAAGTTTAAGTTGAAGCCAACTTTCAGTAGATTCAATTTCTTCCTTCTGTATGGCAGGAAACTTTTGGAATATGATTGCATTCGGAAAGCGTGGATTGCACTCGAAGTATTCTCGAACAATGCATGCGATACTCTCTAGAATTTTATTTATCTTTCTGTAATTTTCTGTTATACACTTTAATGTTTCTTTCTTATGGTTTAAAAACTAAAAAAATCGGGCCTTCTTGGAACTTCAAAGTAAAATTCCATGCACATAAGACGACAGCCTGGAACATGTATTTTTGTTGTTGTTGTAAAGTTGTTTCTATGCCAAACTGTTTATAAATTAAGGTTTAAAAGGTAAAATCACGCTATAATGACAACCTTAAATTTTTTACTTCATATTACTTTGGTTGTCGTATAAGTCATATATAAAGTAAAATTTGTGTAAAACCTTACAGTACGTAGAATTGCAGTAGATAGATAGAAGTTGTACAATTAATAAAAAGAATAACTTTAAGCCGGGTGAATAGAAACAAATTTATCTTCAAGAAGTGGCAGTCAACCGACCAACAATTTTGCCGTTTTAATGAAATAATAAGTATAACAAACTTTTGTATAAACACTTAAGAATTGACTTATTTTGTGAAGATACAGTTTTGTTTTTATTTATCCTACTTTTACTCTATTATCCTTTTTTTACCACTTTTACCGGCACTCTGTAAAAATACTATTTTAATGTATTTATCTTATCTTTTGAACAGTAATATATACACGGCTAATAAAAATTTAAAAACAAATAACAAAAACAAAATTTAAAATTAAATGTAAATGCGGCGAAAACCTTCAGGCATGCGACACTGCATCTCTTCATTAGTTTGCTAGAAGGAGCCAATATCGAATTTATGTAAAAATGCTAGTCTAAAAAAACAGAAATTGTTTGAACCTACTGTTGAATTCAGGAAAAGCTCATAAATAAGTCAATAAAAGATACAGAATAGAAACTTGCACCAGCCAAAATAAGGCATAACGATTATACATTAAATAACCAATTTAAAGAAAACTATAACTGAATTTAGCATGGAATTTTTATAAAGCGGGATTACTTTAACTTGCTAAATTAATTGTAATTAATCAAATAACTTTATTATGAAAGTAAAAATGTTCTTGTTTCTTTAGAGAATGCAATTGAGTTTCCAATTCTAATTATTGAATTCTAAATATTTTTTACCTTCAACTCGTATACAATTCTTCGTAAGAAATTTTCTTCTTATTTTCTGAGTAAATATAAATTTAAATGTAAAGTGTTTGCAAAGCATCACATGACGTTGTCCACCCTAACAAATTGTAAATACAGAGACAAAATTTATGCGTAAGTTAACAACACTGTTATAGCAACCATTCAACAACAAGGAATATCATTACTTCTTTTCACCAAGTGTAGGTGCAATGACATTTGTAATTTTGTCGACATTCTGGCAGTTGTTGTTGTTGTTGTTTTTGAAGCTGCCATAATATGTTGTGAAAAGGGAAATAAAGTAACAATATTTTTTACTAAAGAAAAAAAATGTTTGCCTTTGAAATGCAAAAGCAAACTCATAAAATATTTTTCTGTAATTGAATAACTTTAGCTGCCGTTTTCAAAATTTAGCTCGTATGTTAAAATCTGTGTATAAATATTAAAACACCACAAACCTTAAAAAACCTGAAGAGATTCTTCACATGCTTCTGCTGTTGCACCTAGAGGCTGTTTTAGGTTGAGACTTAAAGCTTTACATTAAGGCAAGCATGATGTAGCTGGCAGCAACAATATCAACATGCCAATATTTTTTAAAAACACAACAACAGCTACGATGCACTTGGCTGCTTGTAAGAAAATTTGTTTTTCAAGAGGTTGATATTATGATGGCTTCTTCCTTTCTTCATCGTTGCTGCAGCAACACAGTTTCAAGTCAAAAAGCATCAGCATCTGAAGTGTCTCCTGTGTTTTTCTTTTAAAATATTTTTACATTTCCTTTTTATTTTTTTTTTCTTCTGTTTATGCTGCAACAATAAACTGTTCTCTTGTGTGTTTCTTGATAATATGTTTTATTTTATTTAACAAGTCTTGTAATAAATTAACAAGCGTTTGCAAATTTTTGACATATGTATTTGCATCACAAAACTCTATGGGCGCACAGGCAACAGCAACAAGAAACAAAACGAAATTTACATACATAACCGGGACCAACATCACAATTTTTAACAACTTAGCATGCATTGGATGCAGCAAGAATTTCTTCCTAACCAAAAGCAACAATCGTATAACAGTCACATGGTCACAACATTTAGTTACAGCGCCATCTCAAAACGTAAGTGGCAGGCAACATAAGAGCGAAGTTGCCACGCCATGCCACTGAGAGTTTAAATGTATTCGCAACGCCTATTTTCTGCTTATATGCCTCGTCATCATCTTTTAAAATAAATAATAATTTTACTTTAAACTCGCATTGATATCCAAGCAAATTTGTGCAGTGTTTTTCCAAAGCAGCAGCGGGCAGCAACATTAGCCTCCTGAATAATTTAATGCTTCTGCTAAGTTGTATTGTAATTTTCTTAATTTTGCATGTGTTGGCATGAAGTTAACGTTTATTTGCTTGCTTTTTGTACCTTAACTAAGTTTTGTGTAAAGAAGGCTTTTTTCTATTCTTTTTACACATGAAGTAAAAGAAAATTTGTAACATAACAGGTATCTTGTTTTGGTGTGAGTACATTAGAATTTTTTCCATACTGTTTTATGTGTGAGGTGATGATTGGAAGTCCGTTGAGAAATAGTGCAAAAAATCTATTTTCTTGCAAAATCAGATTTTAAGTGTAAAAGGGCCCAAATCATCTGATATAAAATATGATGTTATTGTTGGTTAGTGAAACAATAGGATAAATTTTCTATATTGCTTCCGCATTATGCACGCTGAATTTTTGCAATGTCACAGAAGATATCAAATGTTATTGTATCACACAATGTCACTGTTCATTTAAGAAAGTATCTTTGTCAGATACTATGCTTTTATAAAGGGTGTTTTTTTAAGCCCGATAGAACTTGAAATTGTAAAAAATAACACAAAAAATTAAATTGTAATCAAAATTTCTTTTTTATTCGAAGGATCAATACGTGACATTAACATTTGAAAATGATTTCGGGCATATGGGCACCGCGGCTGTTCTTGACGAAGCGCATTCTGGACGTCCAGCACTGCTGGGCGTATGTCACGAATAACACGAACAATGCTGTCCTCCAAGGCGTCAATTGTTGCTGGTTTATCAGCATAAACCAGTGACTTCACGTAGCCCCACAGGAAATAGTCGAGTGGTGTCAAATCGCACGACCTTGGAGGCCAATTGACAGGTCCATTTCTTGAAATCAACTTATCGCCAAATTTTGATTTCAATAAGTCGATGGTTGCGTTCGCTGTATGGCACGTAGCGCCATCCTGTTGAAACCACATCTCGTCCGGATCAATGTCATCCATATTTTCAAACAAAAAATCATTGATCATGGTGCGGTAACGATCTCCATTGACCGTAACGCGAGCTCCGGCCTCATTTTTGAAGAAAGAAGGTCCGATTATGCCACCAGCGTGAAAACCGCACCAAACGGTGCATTTTTCTGGATGTAATGGAGTCTGTAGGGTCTGTTGTGGATTGGTCTCACTCCATATGCGGCAATTTTGCTTATTAACAAACCCGTTAAGCCAAAAATTCGCCTCATCTCTGAACACAATTTTGCGATAAAACAACGGGTCAGTTGCCAACTGCTCTAGAGCCCAATCGGCGAAAGAACGACGCATATAATGGTCTCGTGGCTTCAATTCCTGGACCAGCTGGATCTTATACGGGTGTAGGCCTAGATCTTTGCGCAAAATTTTCCACGTAGTGGACGGACAGAGTCCCAATTCCTGCGACCGACGACGAATTGATAAATTTGGATCTTCTTCCACACTTTCGTTTACAGCGGCGATATTCTCTTCAGTACGAACATTCCTTCGACGTGTTGGTGTTATTGCATCCTCTAGAGAGTATGTGATACGAAATCTATCGACAGTTCGACGAATGGCTTGTTCAGATGCACGATTATGTACGCCATAAAAATGACGAAGTCGTCTATAAGTTGCGCGAATCGACGACTGATTTTCAAAGTAAATTTGGATTATTTCGTAGCGTTGTTCAAGCGAGAGTCTATTTATGATGATTTGTCAGAGTATACTGAAACAAATAAAAAAAAATGTTTCATCAAAATATCATTTTTTGTGTTACTTTTTACAATTTAAAGTTCTATCTAGCTTAAAGAAACACCCTTTACATCTAATTTATATTGTGTATTGTGACACAAGTCATATCAATACATTTTATATGCTTTTATATCTACAAATGAAGGCAGCATAAAAATCATTATTATTATTAATGCCATTAATTGCTACAGTTTGTTTGCTACATTCTTAAAGCCCAACTATAATATGCATATGCAGGCTTAAGACAACTTAAATAACTATGCAAATACCTAATAATCATATGCGGCAAACTATAATGTACTTAACAAAACTTTTCGTCAAATGTCAATTGCTTAAGCAAAGTACGAAACTGATCGCACTTTCCGTACGGAAACAGCTGATTATGCATTGTGTTATTGATACATTAGTAAAAAAATGCCAATGGAGGACAAAAAATATTTTATCTGAATTTAATAGAAAATGTACAAAGAAAAAAATAGCTTATATGACAAAAGAGACGCGTTTTATAATAACGGCAATAAAAGGAACGAGGGCCTTTAAACATTTTTTCTTTTCCATTTTTTTAACACACAATTTCCAATAAAATTTTGTATTGTTTGCAAATTCAATGATGTACTCAGTTGCGTTTTTAATACTTTTGGCCCAAATAATACATACAGCGAATTATGTGTAATTTTTCTTTCGTAATTTTCTTAAAACTATTAACAAAAAATTATAAATTTGTATAAGGATAATATTAAGTGTACACAATATTATTATTAAACGCCTTGTTGCTAATAAATTTCTTTTATTTAAAACGAAAATATTTTTTTGCAAAAGTACGAATAAAACAAATGTGCAACTGTGCATAATAATTTCTATATTCATGTAAGTACAATATAGCCACGTAAAAGTCTTCAATGATTCGCTTTAGCATTTGACAGACTTTTCGTTAAATTTTTAACTTTAGCTTAAGCCGGCCTATGCATATTATAGTTGGGCCTTTACTGAGAGCAAAACCACTTTTTAAAGATCTTGTATTTTTGCATAGTTGGTTTTGCTTGTTCGACTCAG
Organism: Trichopoda pennipes; assembly: GCA_030448955.1. Lineage (NCBI taxonomy): Eukaryota > Metazoa > Arthropoda > Insecta > Diptera > Tachinidae > Trichopoda > Trichopoda pennipes. The sequence continues at coordinate 11,354,042 of JASKUP010000042.1, forward strand.
ATGATATTGTCAAATTCTAAGTGGTCATTTAGTTTAATCTTGCACGTAATGAATACAGCGAGTAACTGCGAACACCTATTTGATATTTAATGTTAGTAAGTTATAATAGCACTTGTTTGACTCTTTCTAGATATCTACCTAATTTTTTTCCTATTCCGTATAAATTTGCAATTTTGCACTATACTTTAAAAGCTATGCAGTTATTAGCCAACTTTTATTGTATCCTTGAGCTCTTCAGCTTTCGCTTTTATACTTTCTTTAGCACAATTTAAGGTTGATAATAAGCAACTTTCCCTACGATGCTTAAAAATGTTTAGAGCTGTAGCCACACAATATTTGGCTTCTCCTATGCGTTATGTAAAAACTATGGAACTGCAGACTTGTTCTATAAAGCGAAGATTATTACGCATTATAGGTGTAATAGATTTGAAATGGCAAGTTTGTAATCCTAAAATTATTTTACCTGTCCTGTAATTGCAAGCTGGGTTCATTCATTTCAATAATGAAGCAACCCTTTTTTTATACAGAGCTTATAGAGGTGAGTGCGTATGTTGTTCAACCTAAAATTATTTATTTAGCCAGGCAAAATTTTAATGAATTTTGTATGTATAGGGTACTGGAGACTTTGGAAACATCGTTGAAAAGCTATGTCAGTTAATAATTAAAAGTTTTTAGCAGGAGTTGCAAAAATGTAGTAATAATTTTCAGAGTAAATAAAAATGTTTTTAAAACGAATGTGTCGTTTAACAATAGATTTACCAACTAGAACTAAACAAAAAAAATAGTTGTTTTTCTTTAAATATATTCATATTTTCTTTTATGGAAGCAAATAATTTTCATTCGTGACAACTCTTTAATTTTATGTTTGTTGTTTTCGTTTGCGTTGCTAGACTGTCATGTTAAACTCACGCATCAAATGTCAAGTCTTTATGTCATTTTACTTGACACTAATCGCAAACATATCACAAATGTATTTGTAACCTTTAAAATATTTTCGTAAAAAATGTTTACGATGTTAGTAAATTTAATAATTCCCCTTTAAAAGCTTAAAACAAAACAAAAAGTGAAAAGATTTTAAAATGTTCTGCCTAGATTCACATAAATTCTTCAACTTATTTGCTCTTTATATTTATGGGGGCTTTCGTATAGTTTACAATTAATTACAAAATAATCAAGTAACCAATTACAACAATAACTTAATTTTATTTCGTACTAAAATTGCAAACTTAAAGACATAATTTATCTTTAAAATATATTGTAGAAAAATCATATAAAACTTATTTGTCAATTTTAGAAGAAAAATGCATGAATCAAGCCCCCATGCTGGTTTACCAAAAAAATAATAAAAGAAAAAGTCAAGACAAGACTCAGACCAAAAAACAAAAAAAAAAAACAGAATTTCATATGAAATATGTACGAAACGCCACAACGCAAATTCTAAGTAAATAATAAAACAAGATGAACAAAACCAATATTTGTATTTTATTGGTTCTGTTCGAAAAAGAACCAAAAAATACAACAGCAAAAAAATGGGGAGTAAACAAAAAACCACAAGATCACAAAACAAAATATATAAAATGAACATTAAATTATTTTTGTGTGGCATATAATCTATTCAAATTATACAAATACAACTTGTAATAGAAGTACAGAATGCAACGCTGAAAGAATGAATTCGTGGCACAAGGTTGGCCAAGCGAAAGGTTTTGCAAATTTATAATGGCGCTATCCTAACAACTTGATTTTTAAATTCATTATTTAAGGCGATTACTTATTTAGTAATATTAAACATAATTTTGGAAAGGTTAAACGCAAGAAAACACTACATATATTTCATGTACATATTACTGCTTTAATAAAATACGGTATAATAAAATACGGTATGAGGTTATATATAGGCTCTATCAGCCCACCCATATTTATGGCATTACTACTCTTGTAACGTCTCTTATCATGCCTAAAGTTTAATAAAATACTTTAGTTTGAGTCAGTTGCTTATCCCGTAGAAGTTTGCGAACTGGCGTTTCGCTTAAATAAAAAATATATACTACAGCTGTCTATGAAACACACCTAGTACCGAATTTCACCTCAAGGAATGCCTATTTGATCTAAATTACATTTAATGTCTGGTACAAATGTCTTTACAGTGTTACACCTACATCCTATTGAAAACTGAAAATGTCTTTGTTCGTTGGCTTCGCAAGATATATGAAAATATATTCATTAATGTGAAAAGCAAGTTTTAGTCCTACCTACCGCTTGACTCCTATAGTAGCTTTAATCCGTTGCACTCCCCCCCTAATTTACAATGATTCGGTCGTTATCAATAAAATTCCTTCATTTTTCTCTAACGATTTATCCCATGGCAGTTTGTTAAGGTTTGTCTTCGTACGCAAGCAAGACATTTTTTTAGGTATAGAAGATTCTGGATATGTGATATGATTGTCGTAAATTTGAACCATTTAAGATTGTGTAACTTAGATTTTTAACGGCACAAAAACCTGAACTTATCGTCAAAATAGAATAATCAGCACCAATGGCTGCTTAGAAGAATACCTTGTTTTAAAGCTCTTATTTTATTTAACACCAAAAATTATTACACAATAACAACAAAACAAAAAACAACTGTTTAAAATGGAATTTCGCTAAAGCACCAAAGTCTGTGTCGTGCTTATACAAACCAGATGAAGCAGTAATATCTTGTTTGTCTGTCTTACTGTCTGCCAATATGTGAAGTTGCTGGTTATGTCTGCCTGACACTACAAACGAGATGTTTGTTTATTTCTCCGCGATATGTGTCTGTGTTTTGTTTTCTTTTTTTCTTTTTGTTAGGTGAAGCCGTCTTCTCAGTTGGTGGCAGTGGCAACACAACAGAAAAACCTATTCCTAAATGGTTTGAAGCTGAGGCGGCATGTGCACATATATTTATTTCGTTGGTTTCTACTTTTTTCACTCTCATCCAGCTTTGACAAGTTAACAAGACAAAAAGTCAAGTTGTTTGAATTATGTTCTTCGACTACTATCACCACCTCGAAAAGCACTATCAACATCTTAACGAAAGTAGCAGCATCATTATTATCAGGGTTGGATTAAAAGTAATTGTTAAGGGGAATAAACTAAAAATTCTTCTTTGACAAAACGCAAACATAATAAGTTTGTCTTTAGATGATAATTAAAATCATTTTTAGTTTTTATGGGACGTTTATTGTATTACAGCAGGGTAAACTCGTTATTTTTTTTTTTTGTTAAATGTCGACTACAATTTATTCTAGCCAACCGTTTTAATCTATGGTACTCCATATCAGCACTTGGGGAACAACCACCATAACAACTCATAATAACTTTAAAACTATTTTTCCGAAAAGATTTGCATCTGCTATGCTTAAACAATGAATCAGAATTAGAAATTACCCCGTTTTAACAATTCGTCAGCCCATTTGACATTGATCTTTAAATCCTCTTTTGCAGTGTTTTCCTGCGGAATAACTGTAGCTCCAACACTAAATGAAATTAAGGGCTTTTATACACCTTTCAGAACTATGCAGTGGCTTATAGAATTATGAACTTCATGACACTTTTTACAAACTAATTTTCATTAAATTGCTGTAATGATTCGTACGGAAATTCCGTTGTGTTAGAGTTAGAGTTATGATATTTATTCTGTTAAAAATAGAACTGTTTTAGATTTGCTAGAATACCACTACAAACTACAATAGCGCTTTGCGATCGTTGAGTGATGTGTACATTTCTAGATGAACTAAGGAATCTTATCTCTGCAGGAGCCACTCCTCTCTTATGCTAATGACTTTGTACTTTTCCTTTATCATGTTTAGATAAAAACTATTTTCCATATAATATTTTGTTGATTTAAATGCTTAGGTTTTTCAAAAGTTATACGAAAAATCATAGTTACAACAATAGGAAACTGTGAATAAAAAATAAGCTGTCACACCTGGGTGCAAAATAAAAGAATTAATAACAAAAAACGGTAAAGTTTTAAAACTTTATTTTTAAACTGCACATTTAGTTAAAAATGTTATATATATATAATTATTTTGAACATCCCTCCCTATATATATCATCCTCACTGTATTATATGTTTGTTATGCTTACAAGTATAGGTTGGCTTAGTGGTGGCTTAGTATTTAAAAATGTAATAAAACACCACCATTTATAAAAAAACGTTTTTGTTTTTTGTTCACTTTCGACAAAACAAAAAAATAAAGATAAAATTCAGAAATAATACTAGAAGGAAGTTGAAAAAAACCAACAACATGCCAAAAAGTTTAACAAGCTAAAAAATTCACGAAAATATGGTGTTAAATGAAAAATTATAAATGATTTTAAGGATTTTTTTTTCTCTGGCTTTTTTCTTCCGAAGTTTTTGCTGTTGCACCCAACGTGTTGCAAAAGAACGCGCACAGCTTTTTTTAACGGTTCGATGTTTTCCTCTCTTTGGTTTTTTTTTTTGGTGCAAGACTTTGTTTTGCTGGTATCCTTAGATATGTTGTCAGTTTCATTTTTTATTTTGCTACAAATTTTTGCTGTAACATCAGCATAAAATTATGAACCACATATAATTAAGCCAAACACCTGTTGATTTTCTTAATTGTCATTTTGGCACGATAAAAATTGTTTTAAATGCTATTTGCTATATTCAACATATTTATTAAGGGAGGATTAAAACCTCTTTTTGAAATTTTAAAATCATAAATTAAAACGAAAATATCGATTATTAAATCCAATTATATGTGTGTAATTTCGAGAAAAGCTTAAACTCTGGATAGTATAACAAAAGCATGAAATTAATTCATTATTCATATTAAAACCTCAAGGACTTATTTAAATACTTTGGCTTTTAAAACTCATCCTAAAGTTATGCGTTAATTACCTAAGAAAAGAGAAACTATTAAATTATTAAGAAAGAAAATTATTTACAATTTTTTGTGTTAATCTTTAAAGGATCCAGAAAAAATTAGGCACCAGCAGAAAAAAACACAGCTTTTTCTAGATCGATTAATCCATCATCCATTCATACAATCTACATACCTTTATTGCATGAATATAAGCCGAATTTTTATTATCCATTGGTTATATGCAAAAAATTTTGCCTTCTACGGTTCAGCAGAATAACCCATAAATACACAGGAGCACCCTTTGTAATTGATACTATTCAAAAGATATAAAAACATATTTATGTTTTATAAAGGCCATCCATAAAATTAAATTTTATATTTCTTTTGCTTACTGCCTAGTGGCAGCGGTTATACATATTACATTTAAAATACGAATATGTATCCATTACAGTAAATAAATAAATAGGACCATCAGCATTGCTTCTCACCTTTTTTATGTTTACTTTTTTATAGGATGTAATAATACATACGCCTATTGTCGACTTATTTTCCAGGGATTGAAAGTTTTCATGGTCAGCGAAAAATGAGTCACTTTTTTCCTTTAAATTATCATTTGACTTCCGTTTTTTATTTCAATTAACTTTTTATATCCACGTGGGAAGAGAACATCCGACATCAAAAGGATCCATAGAGTACGTTAATTGTGCCATTTAGGAAAAAGATTTATTTTAGTTACATATTTGGTTTCAATGGACAGACATTTAATTCTACTGTAACATGCTTTAAACAATTATATATTTCAAATACTACGATATATTTTATAATAACTACATAAATGCTCGTTTTTGTTATATTTTGTTTTCTAAAGGAGAATTTGGAATGTGAGAGTTAAAGTATTATTTGCTAACTTCATAAAATTAACTGCAGTTCTTTAAATAGATATTAGGACAATAATCTTTCTTTCGTATTAAAATTAAGTTTACAAGAGAACATTAAACATGTTTGGAAAGAACAAAAAAATATTATGTTCAACAATGCTACACGCTTGCTCGTAAGTGAGCTAGTGCCAGTATCTCTTTCTTTAAAACGTTTAAAAACCAAACCCATTTTATATGAAGGAACTTCTCCTTTGGCTCTTAAATGAGCCAAATCCAAAAATTTTTTATCGAAGTCCTATATTTCTTTGCAGACTCATCATTCCAATTTTAAAGAGGCCGTTGACATCTATATAAGGCGTAATCTTTCACATGTTAAATAGCCGTTGTCAGTCTTGCTGCAATGTTGTAACTGACTATGCCTTGTTGACTTAACTAACTTTTGGAGATGTAACACTGCATTAAAAAACTCGGTACATCGCTAAAAATGCGATTCGTTTAATATTGAAACAAAAAATTTAAGTTTTTGAATTTTAAAGCTTAAAATAAATAAATTTTAAACGTCTCACTACCCTGTTTTTTTTTTTGTTGAAAATCTTAAAAATTCGCTGTTCGCTGTTAGCGGTGTTTGTATTTAATTTTGACTTCTATTGACGATGAGCTGCGGGAAGTATTTTCTGTTCTAACGACATTATCCATAAAAATGTCAAAGTGTTTTCGAAATTTAATACGAAACATAGTTACACACTCAACTCGAGTTTTAGTTCTTGTAATCATGTCATGAAAATTCTATAGAATAGACACAAAAAGGGCTAAAGATAAATGGAAACAAATAAAACATATTTTCGATGTTTTCCTTATTTCATTTTTTTAATGTAAATTGTGCTCCCGTTGTTTTTCTAAACAAAAAAAAAAAAACAGAAAACAAAAATGTCACAAAAAGATACGATATACGGAAACAAACACATAAAGAAAAAATAATGATATTGTAAGGCACTAAGGCAGGGCAGGTAAAGTTAAATAGTTAAATCAACACAGCGGGTTATTTTTAATAGCTGAAAATGAATTAAGGTGAAAATCTAGACAACAAATAAAAGAAATGCAAATGCATTTTCCCCTAAACTCTGGTCATGTGTTAATTGCCTGAATGATTTTTAAAAAGAAATAGATGTACCAATTGTCATCTTTTTTATGTGATTTTTTCCAAATAAATATTAAAAAGATTTCAAACCGTTAATCTATACGATAAATTAATCCGTCTGTGAGTTACATTGGTTTTTGTGTCCCTTTAAACCTCCCAAAAAAGAAAGAAAGTAATTTAACCAACCTAAACAGTTCAAGGGAATCATGTCACTTCTTGGAAATTCAGTTGAAGTTAATCTAATAATCTAATTTAAATCATAAAAGGTTTTGTTTTGTTTTGTTGTTTTTTATCTGCAACAAATACGTGATCAATATTTTTTGTCTTATTTATCATTGTGATAAAATAAAGCGTAAATAGCTCAATATTTACTTTATAATTCTTGTGATACAGTTGCTTATTTTTTTTAAATATTTATTCGATTTGTATTGGCTTATGATATCGTAGAATGAGTGGGAAATTTGTAGAAAAACTGACAACAACCCACACAAACACATTTTTTTTATTAACATGTAACAAATTTTATTACTGAAAAGAAAAGAAAAAAACGATAAACACAAAGTTAAAAAGAATCATTATTAACACATTTCATTTAAATCTGGTAAAATAGTTTATGGCTATGTTGCCACATGAAATTTATTTGATTGCCGCTTTTTGTTTTTTGTTGCTGTTTTTAATTTTTAGCCTTTTAATGGAGTTGCCGTCTGCAATGCAGCACATTTTTTTTTTATTTTGTAAACTATATTTATTATTGTTATTGTTTTATTAGCTTATTCCAATGCCCTTTTTCTCACACCTAAAATTGAATAAAATTTTTCATGTGGGTTGGTGTTAACAAACCGCAACAAATTTTGTACATCAACCTCAAATAATAATTATATCTGTGATTTTTTTTACGTGAAGGGTTTCCTTCTTATTTAACAATCTCAAAAAAGATTTCTTCTGTTCAATAATATTACGAGCTTTTTTAAAATAATTTCAACATGTTAGTTATTACAAATACCTGTTTTCAAAATTATTTCAAAAAAGTTAATTGTCTTTTAACAAAAATCAAAATCGCACCTATAAAATCTTTCTTTCATCTATTGCTGCGATGAAAAGGAGTTATTTCTAACCCTTTAAACTGCAGGCCGTTACTGGTAGTGATATCTCGACCCATTGCTGCAGGAGAGTCATAACTCAAAACTTTAGTTTTTTTGTTAAGCATGGCGGATCATAAAAACAAGCATATTATCTTAAAAAGTGTATAAAATCTATAGAAAATAAACATTTTTTAGATATGCCTATTGCAGAAAATACTCGACATATCTCTGTGGAAAAATTTATGCCACAACCATGGTTATTGTTACTTTGTTACATGCAAACACACAGCTAATAACCTTATATACCGATATCATGGGCAAAATAAATCTTAACAGTTAGTAAACATCTCTATTCAATAATTAATACATATGTTTGTCACACATTGATACAGCTAAAGCAGTGGGATTCGTAAAGTTTCTGCGCCTTAGTCTTGTGAGCATTAACACTTTTTGCAAAATCTCATTTCAAGATAAGGTCCTATAAAATTCTATCTCTGTCAGCAAATGCTCTTATATTCTGTAAAAGAAAAGTCAGAGTTAAAAGTTCGCATGACTAAAAATAAAGTTTTTCAAAGAAAAAACGTATACAAGTTAAAACGTAAAATTCGATCTCAATGCACCGATCTGAATGCAGATCAGACAAGCCTTTACTTTAACATTTTCTACTTGTTTACAAATTGTTGGCAAGTCTTATAAATAGTTAATGTTTTTTGCAATAACGACAGCGTGTACAGCAGTTTATTTTAAAAGAAAAGTTTTAAAATTGCCGAGAAAGCGCTTTTATATTCTTATTTCACATAAAATAAGATCAAATGCAGTTATGGAAAATAAGAAATTTTTTGTTATGTGATGCATTGCCCTTGTTTTTTTATACACTGCAATTATCAGAGAAGCAAAAAAAAAATAATTATTATTAATCCTAGTACCTTCTTGACCAGGAGTTTGATAACAATCTCTTACCATGGTATAATAGTAAATATCATTACCCTTACTTCTCATACTTAAAAATATTATCTAACGTAAGAATCCCTCTATTTATGTAGCAGAAGTCCTGGACAATTTTTATTTACATACAGCCCTTATTTATGTAATTTTTATGATTACGAAGACGAAGTGAAGAAGGTGAAATATGAAATTATAAAAAGCCATTTCCCAAAATTATAATATGGTTATCATGTATAGTTAAATATTTTCACAGCATTAAAAAAAATTTCTACAGATCAACAGTAAAGGGTGCATTAATCATTTAAATAAAATTCTGACACCTCTACCAAGGAAACCTAATAAATGTATCAAATTAAGCTAAAGAAAAACGAACAATTTTTTATAATAAAAATTAAACATTCATAAAATTTGTTTTTTGAACACAGCCAGCATGGACAGCCATTTGAACTTGATAAAATCGAAACAGTTCTGTATTTTGAAGTTTAAAAATGCACACGCTATTTTAAAATAAGACGATTTTTCAATTAAAGGGGTACAAAATGTTGTGTTCTCCCTATTTTGTAATGCTTTATGTTTCTGTGTACATTTGCTTTAAAATTTTGTTTCATGTCGCACACATTTACACGATTGACACTATAAATCAAATAGCACGCCCTCTCTTTTTGCTAAAAAGGTACTATTTTTTTTTACTCACAACCTTAACACAGGAAAAACGCATCACTCAGACATGTACCGTTCGTCAACATCAATATATATATATAATTTGATTTCAAAATTCATTATAAAGTACAATGGGATGAAAGCAAAATAAAGTTAGGTTTAGCCACTTTTAAGTGCTTCTTATCGTCTTATATTATATTTTTAGTTCCACTATATAAAGACTAAAACCATTAACAATTTGTGGACTTATTAAAGTAAAACTATAATTTTTTTGTTAAAAAGTTAAAATGGAATGTGGAATGCGCTTACTTTTAGAACTTAAAAAGTAATTTTTACTCATTCAACCATCAATTTCATGAGTCCCTATTTAGCAGTACGATGACTTTCAGATTTTTAAATGCAAATAAAAGTGTAAAAGTGCAACAACATTTACTGCGATCCCTTTCACTGCCATTTGTTGCCTCAAATGCATTTTAAGAGACCTTAAAATTTTCTGAAGGAAACTTGGCTCCAAAAGTTGTTATTTTGAAAGGTTAACAGGTTAATTTAAATTTGACTAGTTCTAAATCAAGCCACCAATTATAAGAATAAAACATAGGTGGACGTCTTAAAATTAAAAATGCTTTAAAAATATGTGTAAAATAATAAACTGTTTTCCAGACACTTTTGGAATTTTTACGGTGCTCCTTTATATGTATGATAACCTTCCTCATTTACAGCTATTTTTATGATCTGACTTAAGTTAGTCTAATCATTCATATTAACTTTGAACCATTTTAGTGTTAAAATTTACAATTTCTTTAACCATTTTTATTTTAAATACAAATCCTTCACTATGTATACGAATAATATAAACATATTTTCTTGTAATCAATGCGAAAATGTTCGAAATATTCTTTTGATAAAAAGATGATCCTGTTTATGCGTTATAAATTTTTCTTTTTTTGCAGGCGAAACCATTTGTTTTTTCATTTTTATTTTGAAAATACAAATTTTCTTCAAAAATTTCAGAATTTGTATATAGGAAAAATTAGCCCACAAACTTTTACTGTTTTAGCGAAACTTCTCAATTGTTCTTCTAAATATATTTTGTTATCTCTCTTGTCCATCTAAGGTATTTTAATGACTGCTATTTCCTAACTGAATTATAATATTAAATAAATATTTTATTAGTAATTTTTAGTTGGAGGAGTTATCAACAAGCTCTCGAATTGATTACACAATTTAATCTGGTCCTAATATTTACAACTCCATTTAGTATCATAACTAGTGAGAAATTGAAAGCGAAGAGTTATAATATACGTGAGTCACCTCAATTATTCACAGCCATAAATTGACATAACAGCCCAGCTCTTTGCTTTAAATATAATTTAAATTTTGTTATAGTACAATTATAATCATAAGTATTTATTGCACTTTTCAATGATATTGAACCTGTAATAAAAGCACAATTACATTTTATTTTTTCTAAATGAAAAATCTTTTCAAGCAAACAAAAAAAATTGTTAATTCATCAGGCTTTATTTTTTTTACAGTCATAACTGCATAGTGACCACTAGCTTCAACTCTTAAAGAACACAAGCAGCCAGTTGTTAACTGAACTGAATGATCATTGCAGACACATTTTTATTCTATCTTTTTTTGGCTGGATGGAAGCGAAATCTGAGACTTATTATATTCATTACGTTTAGGTGGTTAAAAAAAATCAATTGTTTCCCCTAAAAAATATTTCTCTTGTTTAAACATTTCTTTTTTTAGCATGCGGGAAAATTTATAACATGACATAGGCGGGTTAAAGTATAACCATGTGTCTTATATTGCTTTGTTTTTTATTTATTTTATATGCAACCAAATATTTTTACATTTTTCCCATTCTCCTAAAAAAAATATTTATTCAACATCAAATAAGTTTTAAAAAAATCGCCCCTCTTTTGTGTTTATTTATATTTACAAAGATTTAATATTAAAAGTTATTAGGTCATATTTCTAATTGGTTTATAGACAAAAAATTGCCTTAAATTTAACACATGTTTATAATGAAATTTAAAACTGATTTATTGAACACTCTAATTAAGGAAGTTTTTCTTTTTAATATAAAATTTTCGTGAAAGAATATCTATTAAACAACTTTACTTAATGACACAAATAGAGAAAATTACAGTAAAATAATAGAGAAAAACATTTGCCATCATTGTTTTAAAGTCACAAAAAATCTGTTTTAACAATTTTAATCCGTCACTTTATTCAACTCAGCCTTTTAGGTTTAGTAACAACCTAAGATTTCGAATTGTACCGAATACACGAAAAACACTTTCCACTCTGGCTGGAAAATAAATGAAAATAACTTTAAATTGACCCGTGTTCATGTTTGTAGTCATTATCAACTGATTCGTTCATTCGTTAATTAATTTCTCACTTCAGCATTACCTTTTCACTACCTTTTCACAATTTAGAAAGAACAGTTTTTTTAAGACAAGTTCTAGATGTATTTGTTTATTTGAGCAACAACGTGACGATTATGATATGCATGTGGTATAGACAGTAGATTTTGATTCACTGTTTCGAAATATCAATTCAAATTAATTTTGGCAGAAAGTAACGATTTGTCATTGAAAATGACTATTAAGAGTGATGCTATTAAGAATTTAGTCGCAAAATTTGTGTCGACAGTTCCAACACCAAATGTGTGACCGGGTCGTTCAACTGAAAACATCGTAGCCGTGACTCACAGCGTTGTAGCAGATCCAAATACGTCAATTCCTCAACGATCTCAACAATTGTGTTTATCTAAAACCACCAAGCGGCGAATTTTTCGTAAGAACTTGACTTTAAAGGCTTACAAGGTTTAACTGGGGCACGAACTGAAGCCGACCGACCATTCACATTGCCGTAGATTCGCTCAAATCATTCAGGAACAACCGGTTTATCTGAAAATATAATTTTCGCAGACGAAGCCCATTTTCACTTGTCTGGGTATGTTAATAAGCAAAATTGTCACATTTAGGCTTTTAAAAATCTTAGAGCGATTATTGAGAAACCTCTGCATACTCAAAGTGTCACTGCATGGTGCGCTGTGTGGTCTGGAGGCGTGGTTCGGCAGTTTTTTTTTTAAGAATAGGCTGGAAATACGGTAACGGTTGACGCATCACGCTAACGCAACACGCTAACAACTCAATTTTGGCCTATTATTCACGATGAGGTTTTAACAGGATGACGCCATATGTCACACAGCCACTGAAACGATCAATTTATTGCAAACCAAATTTTCCGATCGCATAATTTCACGAACATTAGCAGTTAAGTGGCCAGCCGGATTGTATGACACTGGATTATTTTAACAGCACTGGATTATTTTTTGTGGGGCTATGTTAAGAACATAATCTATACGGCGCCAATTGAATCGATATCAGCCTTAAATCTTAAAGTCCGTGATGTGATTCAAAACTTTTATGAAAGAATCGACATCTGTCAATGTGGTCGTGACAGATGTCGATTTAATCATCTTAATCTAAATTTGTTGTTTTAGAAAATAAACTTCGTGTTGAAAAACCCTTGTATTTACAGCGTATACTATCCAAACTAATTTAGTACTTATACTAAATAATATTTCTTTTTAATAAATTTAGAGTAGAAATTCATTCCTGCTTTTTTGTTATGTGTGTGTTATGTTTTTCAAATTTGTATTGGGAAGAGTTATTATTTTTAGCAAACTTGAATATGGAATCGACTATAAATAAATATAAAATTAAATAATTATTGCACACTTTATATTATGCTTCGTTGCTACAGCCACACAACTTCAAAATATTAATTTACCTAATTAATACTTTAAAACTGCTTAATAATTTTCTATTTACATTTTTCTACGTTAAGTTGTAATTTAATAAAAAAAATTTTGCATGTAATTTGGCTTCTAAGTAACATGAAATCTTCTCAAAACCAAAGAAAATCCCTAGAAAAAAGGAACACATTAAAGATGTTTCTTATTTTTTCAGCAAATAATTCGACTCTTTAAGTCTTACCGTGTTTATCTGACCTAAAAATTAACTGACGAGACAAAAACAGAAAAAAGCACGAAATCCATTCTTTTTAATCGTGCTCTAACCCAAAAAACATTGTCTGAATGAAAAGAACAAATTCTTGAAAATAATCCTTGAAAAAACTTCCACCATAAACATTTTATTTTATATTTAAATACGTTTTTTTAGCTTTTTATTCTTGGCTTTTTTTACAGTTTTTAAGGTTTTTTTCAAAAGGATTTTGTAGTTGTTCATTTTAATGTAATAATAAGCTCAGTTTGAGTTAAATTATTTTACTACAACATTGTGTTTCCATTTCCTTTTTGATTTTATATGATGTTTTGGCAGAAAGTTTTCTCCTTCTTGTTTTTTGTTTCATTATTTTTATTGTAAATTTTTAAGGCGTTAAATGCAGCATAAAACTTAATTAGATACGCTGGTTTATAATGAAAGAATGTAGTATAATGGCATCCAAAAGTCTTTGAAACAGTGGGACTAACGCTGGAGTATTTGGTTTACTGTATTTTATATTTAAAACGGTTAACCAGGTTAGAATTAAGAGGTGCATACAATTATATTCTGAATGAGATATGTCTTTAAAACTAAGTAAAACTACAATGTCGCATGATGTCGTTATAAAGAAGAGCAATTTTAGATTTTTTAAGTAAAAGTTGTTGTAATATTTTGATTTTTTAAAAAAAAGTTACATTTTTTAATAAACCAGTAATTAAAAGTCTTAAAAAACAAATTTTGCATCCCAGGTCTTAAGTGATCTGCTAATGTGAATTCCAAATATTGTTTTGCTGGAAAACAGCTTCTTTCCTCATGTTTTTTTTACATATACATGCAGTTCAAAAGCCCTCGTTCATGTTTTAACTATATCATTCCGTCTAAAGGAACTAAAAAGGGAAGGATTTTTACCTGCAGCTATCATGACCTAACCTGTAGAGGAATGGAAACTAAAAATGTATTAAATCTCCGAAATAATCTCCTTACAGCCTCTATTCAATTCAATATCAACCTTAAAACGAATATCCATTTCTTTCATCTGACAGTGGCAGTGACAGGTTTTTACGTTAATTACAAGCGCTGCTGTGCAAAATGCAATTGCATTTAAAACATAAAAAATATGCAATTAATTTTAACATTCAAGAGTATATGATTATTATAATAAAATCAAAAGTCAATTCATGTCGACGGTAGCGGTTATGGTTTGCCAATAATCGAAAATAGCGCAGCCGTTAAAGTTAGTTTCAACATTTACTTAATTATACCTGTAATAGCTCGTACAAGTGGAACTTATAACACGCACGGGATCAACTTAATTCTCGTGTTTGAAGCATTTGGAAATGTACAAATTCTTAAGAGGGTTCAAGATGGAGATACAAATTCAATTGCATTAATAAAAAGATACACCTTAATTGTGGGTTACTTGAATGTAACAGAATTTACAAAAATTCATCACACTATTGAACAGTAAAAATCAGTAAAATTCTAATTCTGATAACAGAAATATTTAAGAAAAAATGTTAATGAAGACTTGAATATGTTGATAAATAAAAGAAAACAAAATTATTTAAATTAAATTTTAAATTAAAATTTAAATATTAATGTCAGGTTCATAGGCTTTTCGTGTTCTAAAACATAAAAAATTATCCAACAAATGTTGAAATAAATAATAAATAAATAAATAAAAGAAAATTTTAAAACAATTTCAAGTCGAAAAGAATATAAATCTATTAATTAATTTTTTTTTTATTATTATTTATTATTATTATTATTTAGTATTTTATTTTAATTTCCAAAAAGTTAATTAGCTTTTTTTGAATTTGTTAGTTTTTCAATTATAAATGTTTAATATCCTCACATATTATCCTAACGAACCATTTTTCTTTTTCAATCAAAAGAGCTAAAAAGTAACACGAAATTCAATTAAATTTAAATTAAACTATAATTATGAATTAAATTTATGTTTTTCTTCTAGTAGCCCACTGTAGCAACTTAATCTTTATAAGGAGCAGTAATAAAAGCAACAAAAATCATCCGTTAGTGTGGCTTTTTTTGTCTCGATATGAAATTGGGCCAAAAGTATTAAAATTATTTAAATCCTACTGGCAGAACAATACAAAAAAACGGCAATAAATGCCAAAAATAACATGTACGAGCAAAGCAGTTCGTTTTATTTTCTTAAATTAACTAAATACATTTGCATAAGAATATTTACAGATTGCGATAATTTTTAATATAAAATTAACATCAACACGATGACAGTTGAGTAAAAATTTAAAATCAAAACGAAATTGAGCTGGAATTAAAATAGTCAAAGTAAAAAAAAAAACAAAATATTACGACGACCCAAAATATTTTTGGAGAAAAACACACCAAATTGACATATAAGCCAATTAATCGCTAAATTTTGATTATTTGTCAAACATCCAAATGTTAAGAAAATTAATCCTTTAAATGGTGCTAAACAGAGACTCATAAGCTGTTTTAAAAGGCAGTCATTTTTTAAAAAACTATAAGTAGAAGATTAAAATATTTTGTATTTTCTTTTAACATTAAAGCAGATTGACTTTCAAAAGCATCAGCAAAAAATATCTTATCCTTATGTGTCATCTTAATGTCGTTTTATTGTATTATTCAACTGTATTTAACAATAACACACCGAAATATTAAAAAAGAATTTGAAAATGAAATTTCAGCAGAATTTTTTCTGTTTATTGTTATTGTTGTTTAAAAGATTTATTTACTTTTTTTAACAATTGTAAAATTACTCTCTCTTATTTAATGCCGACTTAAGATTTAAAAAAGAAAGAAAAATAAGCAAAAAATAACTTCTTCAGACTTCCGGTTATATTGAAGAAAATACAACCAAACACGACATTTATTGGGTTGATGTTGTTTCTACGACCTTACAGATTAGCATTTTATAGTATGACACATGTGAACTGGAGCTATGCTTCCCTTGAGTTTTATGTACAAAGAGTAGAGAATCCCTCACTCTTTTAAGCTATTTCACCCAACAGATGTTACAGAAATTCGTCTTGCCTAATTCAGTGTTATATCCTACCAATGCTATTTTAAGGTGTTTTTTAAACAATTAATTAATTTAAACGGTGACAAATAACGCAATAGCTAGTCTCTTTCATTATTATTGAGTTGACGTATCAGATAAAGTTCGCATTCTTTCTATAACCGGAATTTTCTTTCTGACTTTCAAACAATAACTACTTACCTCCTTTGCTGTGATAAGGCAAGGACAGAGGTTTATCATGAAATTCATACAAAAGATCATTTTCAGTCTTTAATAAGCCGGTGAGGGGATTTAATTTATAATGTATGCTGTGTAGCAGCCTTTAATAAAATAAGTAACAGAAATCCTTTGGCTTGACATATTTTTAGCTTAGATACTATTCGAAGTCATAATGCCGTATATATTTTTCCAAAAAAACTCTTTAAACTTATCCCCAAGAAGCTGTCGCCCTCCATTTCTTTATGCTTGCAGTGTCCAACGTTTTTAGGGTTTTTAAATTTTACATTAACACTCTCAAGGTAGGTCTAAGCAATTTTAGATTACGCTTCTATTGCATTGCTTTTTAAGCGTTAGGGACTATAAAACCCATTTCATGTTTCAGTTTTTTAGGATTAATTGTTAACGTTAACGTCAAAAAAACTTCGTTTTTAAAAAAGCTTTTATGCACATTGATGGCTTAAAGGCTTTAATTAGGCATACGTTATTCTTCCCGCTTAAACGAATCGTATGCTCTGATACTAATTAACTACAATGAAAAGACTTGAAACGCCTTAGAGAAAAATACGTGCTCCAGTGTGCATCAAAGCAATATTAGCAAAAATGATGTAAATATTCCCACTATGTGGAAAAAAGCAAAAATGTTAGTGTTCTAATTATAAGGCGAGGTCTTGGGCGTCATACACACCTGATAAGGGATAACCTAGCACTACATTAGTTCTTTTAAGTTACAAGACTGAAAAGCATGCGTAAATAACACGATTGAAATGACACTATAACTTTTGTAAATTCCGAAAAGAGATTTTTATAAAAAAACAAATATAACAGAATTTAGTATATTTGAAGACAAATTTAAAAAAGGAATAATTTTCCTTCTAGCAACGCCTATTCCGATCTAGTTAAATAAGGTAAAAGATAGCTTTTTAACATGGAAATGGTAAAGATTCTAAACTGTTATAATTTTTGCTACAATTATTTGCCTCTTCTAAGATTACTTTAAGGGACTTCAAGTAAATTTATAGTTTTATGTGTTTAAAAACATTTTTGAAAAGAGAAAATATGCTTTGCTCATTTTTAGTTCAAATGGTTAGTTTATGTTTTTGTTTCCTGTATAAAAAAGTTTGCATCTTCCTGGCCTTTATTATTTAATAGTTTTCCACTACTAAACTTCCATTGATATTTTTGACTATTGTCCTTTTTGCTGATCCATTTTACTTTATTACATTTCATAATTATTCAATTTAAACTTATTTTATTTCCTTATATTTTGGTTCAGAGTTTCAAGTTTGGTTGCCATTTAATTTGCCATTGAATATTGAAAAAAGAGAAAACAAAAAACAGAAATAATAGGAAAAACAAATATTGAATGATTTCTGTTACTTTATGAAATAAATTTTATTTAAATCTAAATGTCATTTATTGTAGAAAAAATCTTTCATTCAGAAGAAAAAATCTTAAGTTACACACAGTTCAGTTTGTTCAAGACAAACGTTTTAATAGAAATATTTTATTCCCTTTTCCAAGGAAGACATTAACATCATCTTCTTATGTTTAAGTAATCAAATAGTATTATTTATATAAAATAATAATAAAAAAAAAGTTCTAAAAGCTGATCAAAAAAAAAATCTTTTAAAATGCCTTGAAAGCAGAGCGCAAAGTATAAGTGGAAAAAGTTAAAAAATAGAAATGAAATAAAAGGATATTTGACACTTTTTTATGAAGGTCTATTGTAATGTTGACTACAACAAAACGCTTTTTTATGAGATGGAGTTGCTGTACTGATGATGATGATGATGATAAAAATGATGATGTCGGCAACGTTGACAGCAATAACAATAATAACTACGGCTCTTATGATGATGTGCATTGTTTTGCTTATATTCAATTTTGTTACTTAAACAACAAAATATTTTTTTCTGTTAGCAGCAAAAGCGTACTAAACAGTTCGCTTCCTTGTGCATGCGTGGAAGCGGTTTAAATTTTGTTTATTAAACCTTTGAACTGTGAGTTTTTGCTACGAATGCCCTTTAGTTCTCAAAATTTTTCCATCTTACTATATCCTTGCAATCAAAGATTTCCCTCTACCCATTACTCCAAAACACATATAGCAATTCTTAGATTTAGGCGGTTATTAAAAAAAATTTATTAGAGAATATTCGAAAATTACCCGACCAATCACAAAATATTTGAAAAAAGATAGTAAAGTCAATCTAAACGATCCGGAATACAAAGAAAGCTTTGAAAAATTAATAATACGACTTGTCATTTCAACGGTATTAATATACCCTGATTTCAAGAAAACATTTATTTTACAACCTGATGCAAATAATTTCGCAATAGGCGCAGTACTCTCTCAAGACAGACATCCAGTCTGTTACGCGAGTCGAACACTCAATGATCACGAACAGAACTACAGCACTATAAAAAAAATTATTTGCAATAGTATGGGATACAACACACTTACGACAATACCATTTCGGAAGACGATTTAGTATAGAAACTGATCATAGCCCACTTACCTGGCTATTTTCAGTAAAAGAATCTAATTCTATATTAGTAAGGTGGAGATTACGGCTACAGGAATTCGATTACGAAATGAAATTTAGGGAAGGTGTTCGAAATGGCAATGCAGAAGCACTGTGGAAATAAATATAAATGTAGAAGATAACAATGCAATTTTGGAAACTTATAACCCCTTTAATTTTTATAAACGACAAATAATTTTAAATCAGAATAATTCTGGTTCAATGAAAATAAAAAAAGAAAATATGTTTCAAAATAAAAGAAAAACAATGAATTCGATGAATTAACAATTATAACAATATAGCAAAATCATTTTGATCCAGAAAAAAGTAACGCAGTTGCAATTCACGATAACACTTTACTTCATAAATTTAAAAACACTGTAAATAAGTACTTCAATTCCAAAAATGAACCTAAAATCCTTTTATGTCCTAGAAAATTCTGGCTCGGAATGTTTAGGGGGAAAAGCTAATTAAAACTATTAAGCAGTGAAAAACATTTTTGGGCTTCAAGATTAATCTTCAGAACCTTCCAGTGACACCTTTAAAACTACAGGGCACTTTAGAATCTATTTTATCGTTTTTGATTGTAGTCTATGCACTTGTATAAATGTATAAGTGTATGTATATGCCCTACAATTTAAGTGAATTTTGTTCCTTTTTTAACATCTTTTCTTACATTTTATTCTCATTGGCTTTTTAAAACGTTTTAGTTTATTTTTCTTTATTGTTTTTCTACAATTTTATTTCTTTTTGTAAAACATTTACTTTCTTGAGTGCTTCCGCATTCATTGTTATTCGCAAATACTATTGTTTTTAATGTTTTCTTTCGGTTTTTGTTCGCTTTTTTATATTCACTAAACTGGGTAGAAAGTTTTCATTTTGAACTATTGTTAATAGAGGTTTTTTTTCTTAGTTTAAAAACGCACTTTAAGAAATTTCGTTAGTAAAATATTAAACTCAATAAGAACAAAAATTAAATGTTTGAAAAAAGATTAATGATTATAAAAATGTTTTAAGAAGATAATTACTCGTATTGTTAATTCCACCAATGAACTTTTTGTTGAAAACCAGTTAAAAGTTAATTAGTGGAAATTTTACTACCACTCATCGAGCGAAACGAGAAAAAAGGGTTAACACATACAATATTAAGTTTTAATTACAATAGCCAGAGAGACCGTAAAAACCAGCGGTAAATTCTAAAAAAAAAAATAACGCTTGAAACAAAATTTAAAAAACTTCATAAATTTAATATTTCGTTATGAGTCAAAAACAAAAGCATGTACACCACACGTTGTAAATGTACAAATGTAAAATATCTTAATCTGGGTTTAAATTACAAAACACGACATCGAAAAAAATTTCTATGTATATAATTTCGCTAGGTATCGAATATCATTACAAACTTCTGCTTATTTTGCCAGGCAAGGAGAATTATCTGAAGACTTCGTAAAATTTATTTTCGCAGGAAAATACTAATTGAATTGGTCTTTGCACTAAATCTCACACAGCCATCCAAATGAATTATATCGACCAGAGAGTGTTTTAGTATTTTGTTTTCTGCGACTAGCACTCAGGGGATGCCTCTGCTCATGTAATGCAATGCATCAGAATTGGGAAATTAGGTTATGAGCACGACGAAAGGGGAGTAGTTTTCGTGGACGTACGATTTGAATTTTTTACATACAAAGTGATAGAAAAGACCTCTGCAGGGAGTTCATTCCACATACAAACCGTTCTGCTAAAAAACGAATTGCGTAGTGCGATGCACTACCCAATTAATCGTGGTTGCGTTCTTAACGAAAATCAAGTTAAACGCAAAAATGTGCGAGTAACGGGAACAAGTTCCCTATTTTCTCTAAAGTACTTACCATTGTAGTAACAGTAAAACACCATCCACATTGCGTCTATGCTCTAGACAATCAATGTGGTTGGATACCTTACTGTCGCCAATAAGCCTCTTGGCCGTCTTTTTTTACACGGTCGAGCAACTCCAAAAGAGACTTTGGGACGCCGGCCCATACATAATAGTTATATTCCATTTTTGGAAGATTATAGGTGGTATAAATAGTGCAAAGATCGGATGGAGTGAAGCATCTCTTACACCGTTTCAGAAAACTGAGGCACTTGAAAGCTTCTTAAGAAACTTGAAAAATGTGCTTAGTTCTTCAAACATCACTCTGGATTTTCATGGCAAGAACATCAAGAGTTTCCGATTGCTTAATAACAGATACAGAACCACTTCCGAACCAAGATCAATGCGTAAGCGTGCAACATTGAGTCTTACGAGCATTCAAATCGACTCTATTCGCACGACCTATTTCGGAAATCGCTGCAAGATAGTGTTTGAGCCTATCATTCATGTTCCGCCTTTTAGAACTCACCTCCAAATGATTCGGTCTGTTACCAAATGAACACGAATGACAAATCGTGCTATCATCTGTGTAAGAGTATAAAGTGTTGAAAGTTTGGCAAAGAAGGTCATTTAAAACAATAGTAGGAGAAAGAATGGAACCTTGCGGCACTCCTTAATTTATTTTGAACCATCTATAACAATTCGTATAGTGCGATTCCTGAGAAAATTCGATATAAATCTGGAAAAATTGTTGGCTACACTAAAAATAACAAGTTAAAACAGAAGTGCATCATGCCACACTCTACCAAAAGCCTTGAGCCTAGTATGGAGTTACACCATTCTTCTGACAGGAAAGTTAGTAATGCCGCGGAATGTTTATGTGTGAGTAAGATAAAAAGAAAGTCAGTTAAAAATGTGTTGGCTGCAAAGTTCTGACGTTGAAAGAAAAATAAGTCTTGTTGCTGTAGCCGTAGTCGATCAGTTGGTTAAAGAGATGAAAATTTGGCGTAGATAAGACAGTGGAGTGTGTAATAAATCGGTACTGCAGAGACGCTTGTATGGTAACTCAATAAAATTATTTTTTACACAATGAAAATCGTAAGCTTAACTTTTCCAAAGTCTCAACAGAAGGCTGTGCTGTTTAAGGAACAATGTTTTTTAATTCCTGTAGTGAGAGTCTTGCGCGAGACACAGATTGTTATGTGAGTGACTGCGTAAATTTGCAAATAGCACACATTTAGTAAGCGATTTTGGACCCAAAGCTAGCCAGAGGTGAAGATTAAGAGTAGAAAATATAAGAATGAAGAATTAATAAAGTGTCATGGAAGATTGAAATAAAAACCGTCCGTTAACTATTTGAATGATTTTTATTCAGTCAGTATTTTCTGTCGGTGTTTCTCTTAAAGCAACTTATTTTCTTTCTATTTTATTTCTTTCTTTTGTTAGTGTTATAGCTTAATTCCTTTTAAATTTTATGACATTACAATCGTTTTATTATTTATATCCATTTAATATGCCAGTCAGTTGTCATTTTTTCATTTTACTTTTCTTCTTAAGCTTTATTAAGGAGTAGTGAAATGAATTTTAATATATTTTATTACTCATTGTATAAATCATTTTTTAAATAAAAATTTTTTTTTTGTTAATTAAAACAAATGTAGAAAAATAACTGAATTACTATTACAATTTATTCTATTACTCGTACCAACCTTTAACGCAACTCTGCCTCTTTCTTTCTCTCAGTCAGTCCTTACTTTTTTATTTTTAATATTTATTCTATTGTTATTTAAGAAAATCCTCTTAAGTTTTTCTGCCAATGAGTGTTTTCTTTTAATACACTTTTATGCATTTTGTGACTTCATTTATGTCGTCATGTAATCATGTCACTGGTTGTACAAGTGAAGGTGTGCCTGTGTCACCCAAACTGTCATCTTGCTAGACAAAGAGGTGTGAGTAAGAGATTTATTTTTGTAACAAAAAATAGATGTAAAGGTGCAAATTGTCATTTTGTTCACAAGTGTGAAATTGTCTGTCGGCTTTTATGTGTTTTAATTCTTTCATTTTCTAAATGTCATTTATTAGAATAATAACATTTTTCATTACCGTTCTTATTTTGCTACTTGTTTTATACATATGAACATACATATATATGTATGTGTATCTCTTAGGTCTCTTTTATCTGTCATAATGGAAATACAGTCAGTTGAGAATAACTTTTGTTAATTTAGTTATAATCTCTTTATATTTTGCTTTCATATGTGAAATTCGAAAAAGTATTAAAAAAGGACAAAAACTATTAAATGAAATGGGTACTGACAAGAAGATTATTAAATGCTAAAATGCATTTTCTTCTAAATGGCACCTTTGAAACATAATGAGTTTCTTAAAAACTAAATAACTTTGCAACCACATGAAGCAAATTCTTTGTAACTACTTAATTCGTTACAAAATTTGTTGAAACTACAGCATTATATTTATTTAATTAAACAGTTTCCATTTAAGTTTTCAATCTTTAGTAGGTCATGGATAACAGCAACGTTACTTATGTTATCCAAGGTTCCTTTTCACATAAAAAGTACATTTTCTTAACTTCATATAATTGCAACCTCTGTGCATTTTTAAATGAAGCTATTGACAAAACAAAATTATTACTTTATAAAAACGTTCCTTTAAATATAGCGAAATATTCACAAGGATAATACTTTCGAGTCATTGTGATGACGAAATCGATTACTTAAAAATTTTAAGAACAGGGAATATTTTTCAACCATTGAGACTGGAACACGTAATGATGTTGACAATTCTTTCATACTGTTCAGAATATTCTCCCGCTGTAACGAGACACACTGAAAGCTGCGAATACCTTAAAATAGAAAACTTAAAAAAAGAACAAGAAAATATTATATACCAAAATCACATAGGACATCATGTTAATGATTAACGTACTTTAATTTAAATGGCCCAGATGGCTAATATTGCGGCACGTGTAATGAGGAGATGCTATTAAATCATCATTGCAAGAGGTAGGATGGATTTATGATCTGGGTTGCTTTAACATATTAGGACACAATCGTTCTACAATTTTAGAATGCAGATATGATTGAAGAAACTTTGTGTCTCCATTAAAATCATCTTTTCCCAAAGTAAATGGTATTTTTGTACTAATTCTGCCGAATCTGCAGTAAGATGATGTTGCTCATAGATAACGCCATAGTTGTATTATTGACATCTTTAGATTATTTGAAGGCAATTTCATTAAGGTTCCGGTTTGTACCGTTGCTGAAATAAAGAAAGTAATTGACAGTTGATAATCATTTAGATGCTGTTTTTAACGGAATTTCATTCTAAACGATGATGACAATTTTTACCTTGATTACTTTAATAATTCTAAAAATTACACATTGAGATTATAGAGAATAGAGAACTCACATGGGAGTTTAAAAAAAATAAATGCTTCCACAACAGGTCACTGTTGCAAAAGTAGTCGGCTCGATCATTATTTGTTACGAAGCGACTCTTATTGGCGTGCTTAGAAAACAGAGTTCTTTCTGCTTTATAATTTTATTGTAGAGTCATACTATAAAATCACTTAATTAGTGCCTGAGAGATTTTCTGATAATATTCTTATCGCTTTGGGGTACCAGAAACGGATCACTTAATCATGGGTTTTATAAACAATTACACAAAATGGGTGTGCGTGTGCGTGTCAGAGGTTAGCCGTAGATGCCCTAGTCTTTATGCGCTTGCATATCTAACCATATTTTTTATGAGGAAACATTATGTTTTATGCTACTTTCCTATCAATAGCATGGAGCGAAGTTTAATTTTTGAAGAATGAGAAGTAACAAAATAAGAATTGTGTGCTTAAATTTTTTTTGTTCTGCTTACGAATATTCATCTCATTTCAATTTTAAAAACAAAATTTCTTTTATTGTCGATTTTATTGTTATTATTATTATCTATTTTTTCAATCCAATTATCCTCAATAAAGACAGGATATTCATTTTGGTCTCATAACATACAAAACAAATTATAACCAAATCATGTCACTAAAAGCTAAACTAAAATCACATACACATAAGTTAAATTATACTGAGGCTTGTAATTACTTTGCAGTAGTTGGCTAAATACAATCACATCGAAAAATTTTTAAAATGTGGCAAATACATGCCTAAATATTGTACAAAGCCGCAAAAACCAGAAAGGCATTTTTGTAGGCCAAAATAAATTTTTGCCTTTTTTTGGTTTGGAAAATTTAAATGCCCAAGTTATAAATCTTGTGATACTTTACAATCTATAAATTCTCAACTTAATTTTGGGCGAAAGAGAAGGAAATAAACTTAATAAGAAAACAAAATTTATAATATCGACTTTAATCAATGCAATAACCAGTTGCTAGAACATGTGGCAAAACCACATCCTTTCTTCAATTTCTATGAAATTCAGCAGCAAGTAGCTGGAAGAAAGCATACAAAACTTTTGTAAATACACATACACGTTCCATATCTCACAAATATTTTAAAATCACTAAATTCAAAGTTTCTTATTGTTGTTTGAGTTTGTTTGTTGTTTTTGTTTTAGTCGTCTCTTGGAACTTGATTATGTGCAAAATTATTGGCAAAACCACAGAAATCTAACTCCCTCCTTAACTTTCCGCCTTTCAGAAATTTATTAGTTACACGAGTGTTGAAAACAGTAATATAAAGGAATTTCACTCATGTGCCAATGCATAAACACATTTACACATCTTATACGATGATACTAATGAAGTGTGCGTGACTTGATTTAATATGAAGTTTTTTTCCAGGGTACAGACAGGATATTTTTTTTCGCAATTTTTAGTTTATTTTTGATATTATTTGTCTTGACTTCCTTGTGAACTTAAAACTGCCCGTGATTTAGCTAGTAAGTTTTGAATTTTGTTTTTGTTGCGTACACCAAACTCAACAGCTGTTTATTAATGAGCTCTCTTTGTCTGGTTGAAGCAAGATGATATTTTGCAATCGAGGTAGTAAACATGTTTAAGAAAAGTTGCATAAAAGACCATTCATTTTAACGCAATTTATAATATTTTACTTTCGATATGTTGACCGTTTCTTCTAATGATAATTATAGTTTTACTATAATAGCAAGCGCCAGATTTCTGTTTTAGAGATACATCTTGGGTTATCTTTAAAATCTGTATTGTTTAGTTTTTATCTTTATCTCTTTCGTTGTTATTTTTAACAATAAACTAAGTATTTTTCAAAAAAAGACAATTTTACTTTAAATTATTCACAATCCAATGCAGAGTTTGACAATTACGTTACCCTCGATAATAAATAAATCGGTCATTGCTTCCAGCTGGTAATTGATTACTAATAACAATAATTAGGAACTTAAGGTGTGGTGTTTGCTCTTAAAAAGGATGACGCCTTTGTTAGGGACATTTAGTTCCTAGCAAAATAGTTGAAAAGGGTTCGAAAAGTGTTGGAATTATCATATGCATCTTTTAGAATTTTTTTTTCAACCCTGACTTTTAAGAACACCTATAAAGGATTTTTTCGTATTTATCGCGAAGATTAGCTTGTCAGATTAGGCGATTAAAATCATTTTAAACAATATTGGGTTAAAAATTTATGTCTGGGTATTGACGATTTCTCTAAATTTAGGGACTTTCCAGCTATCTGTATTTTACATTATTTCAACAATTTTATTCCAAGGTTTTAATTTTTTTATCTACAAATCTTTCTATCGGGTTTTTCAACAGGAAGTTTGTTTTTCAATTGTGGTAACACCAGCAATATGATAGTTTTGACATTTAGCTTTTTGACGTATTAGTAGTAGATGCGTTGGCAGTTGCTACAATGAATACAATTTCGCAGGAAAATCGCATTGAAATAATTAAAATCTACTATGAAAATAGCGGTTCTGTTAAAGTTACATTTTGCAAAATTCATGATATTTTCGGACAACATAATCGTCCCTCTGAGACTGCTTTTAAATTTAAGTCAACAGGCTCGATGCGAAATGTGTGAACACCAACGCGTGTTCGACCGGGTCGTTCAACTGAAAACATCGTAAGCCACAGTGTTGGAGCAGATCCAAATTTATCAATTCTTCGACGTTCTCTAAAATGGGGAATTTTGCGTAAGGATTTGACTTTGATGCCTTACAAGGTTCAACTGGCACAGGAATTGACGCCGACTGATTATTCACATCGCCGTAGATTCGCTCAATTCAGCCGACTGTTTTTTCTAAAAAAAAAACATTTTTTTTAATCCCTTTTCAAACTTATCAGGTTATGTCAATTGGCAAAAATACCACATTTGGGCTTCTAAAAATGCTAGAGCGATTATTATGAAGCCTTTGCATGCTCATGGTGCGCTATGCGGTCTGGAGGCGTGATTGGCCGTTTTTTTATGTCGAAGATGAAGCTGGAAGTCCGGTTACGGTAAATGGATCACGCTATCGTGGTCTATTATTGACGACGTGGATATTACTGACATGTGATTTCAACGAATGGTGCCACATGTCACACAGCCAATAAAGCGGTCAATTTATTTCAGGCCAAATTTCCCGATCGCATAACTTCACGACAATCAGCAGTTGAGTGGCCAGCGAAATCGCGTAATTTAACATCACTGTATTATTTTTGTGGGGCTATGTTAATGACAGAGTCTGTATGGAACCAATCGAATCGATTTCAGCCTTAAAACTTAAAATTCGTGATGTGGTTAGCGAAACTGGACCGCCAATTAAATTAAATTAAAACAATTACCGACTAGTTATCAAGTTTTTCCAAAGGATATAAACAACCTGCTCCAAATATAGGTTTTACTTCAAACAAAAAAGTATTTGAGCAAAGATTTTAGCTGCTGCTGGTGCTGGTACATAACAAAATGCCGCTAAATTAAGACCATTTGGAGACGAAGCAGAATTTGTACTTGGCTTATTGACGAGAAATGGTTTTCGACAATGAATGAAAATAAGTAACCAAATGAGAATTATTAATGATTCTTTTCTTCGGGATAATAACTTGAAATTAGGATATTACACTTGAAAAAATTATGGAATCCTGCTAAAGATATTTAAGTTCTACACTGAGCTAGATATCCCCACTACCTTTTGATATTTCTTGATCATTCGCGGTGTTCGCATTTTGATGGAAATTACTCTTTCAGCTTGAAATATGTTATTAATTTGTTATGATTAATTTGAATTTAAAAATTTCTTGCTTTAAGAAATTACAAATCTCAAGTCTATTAATCAGACATTAATCAGAAATTGATCTATATTTGACAAAAATTATTAAGTTATGTAAAATTAAATGGAAAGTAAGAGAAGCATTTATTAAAAGCTTATAAATCTATTATCTCTTTCTCTAATAGAGCATTTACAGAGCAGATACTTACAATTTTCCTTATTCTCTTTTTGTTATTTCAGGTGTATCCGCTGAAGTTTATTATGTACGTGACGGCCACATCAACAATTATGCCTTAAATTTTATTGTGCCTGTACCAGCTAACGTACGCGACATAAGTTTTACTTGGCAAAGTCTAGCCGGTCGACCTTTACCCTACAGCATTAATGTTGTAACTTCAGATCAGACGGTGTTACCGCGTCCTACGATGAACATTTCTCAAATAGGCGAAATACCTATTAAGGTGCAGACCTTTTCCATAGGCCTTAAATGTTCGGGCATACGAGCAGCCGAAATAGATGTTACAATTTCCATTGAAGTGATACTGAATCGGGCCTTAAACAATGTAACACATTTGGTATTTAGAAGGAAAAAGATATGTTTGCTAGCCGAGGAGGATGAAGCGGACTTGGATGATCCTTTGCTATTAGAAACTGTAGTGCCACCTCCCACAGGACTCATCACCTTGGTAGTGGGCTGTGTGTTAGCTTTAGCGTTGGTGTTAATACTGCTATTGGCGGCCTATTGCGTGCGTGGTTCAACTAAACGTCCAAATCATGGTGGTCAACCTATGAGAACTTCCAGTTTTCAAAGGCTCAACACTAATCCTCCATGCCAGTCAGCATCGTACATAACACCCTCCATAATAGCTCCCATACACACTACTCTGCCGCGAAAAATCGAGCCCCAACAACCGGAGGAATTACATCGTCGTATTTCCGAATTGACTGTTGAACGTTGTCGTGTTCGTCTTTCAAGTTTGCTGCAAGAAGGCACTTACGGTCGTGTTTATCGGGGCACCTACCACGACAATCAAGATGTTTTAGTTAAAACTGTAGCCCAACATGCCAGTCAAATGCAAGTTTCTCTTTTACTTCAGGAAGGCATGTCTCTATATGGAGCTTCACATCCTGGCATATTGTCGGTGTTGGGCGTTTCGATTGAAGATCATACAACTCCGTTTGTTCTTTATCCAGCCACGAATAATACAAGAAATTTGAAACAGTTTTTATTGGATCCTTCCTGTGCACGTGCCATAACCACCATACAAATTGTTATGATGTCGTCACATTTGTCAACTGCCTTAAGTCATTTGCATAGTCATGGAGTTGTCCACAAGGATATAGCGATAAGAAATTGTGTGTAAGTATTTAAACAGTTCAAAACAGTTCAGAACAATAACATCTAAGAAAACAAGGATACTTTGTATAAAGCAGCAACAATATAATAACCCTAGAAGAGCCTTTGATTACTATTATTATTATAACATTAATAACATGTTTTATTTGTTTATTTTGCTTTTCTAGCATCGACGATCAGCTACGTGTTAAGTTATCTGACAGTTCTCTCTCGCGGGATTTATTCCCGGCTGACTATAATTGTTTGGGTGATAGTGAAAATCGGCCAGTAAAGTGGATGTCCTTGGAAGCACTACAACATAAACAGTTTTCAGAAGCCAGTGATTCCTGGGCTTTTGGTGTCTTAATGTGGGAATTATGCACCTCCGCTAAGCAACCATACGCTGAAGTAGACCCCTTTGAAATGGAACATTATCTTAGAGATGGCTATAGATTGGCCCAGCCCTTCAATTGTCCTGATGAGCTGTAAGTATTTATTAAACTAGAAAATTTTCTGTTTGTTATAATGAACGTCTAAACGAATAAATTAAAATTTTAGGGTGCTTTTATATTCGTATATATCTCTTAATTTTGTTCCCCTCTCTTCCATTTTAGATTTACCATTATGGCTTATTGTTGGGCTCTACTACCATCAGAGCGTCCTACATTTTTACAACTGCATGCCTGCCTTTCTGAATTTTATGCTCAAATAACACGTTATGTGTAGTTTCCTTACTCATCGCTCCCATGCAGCTCTCCCACACAATGGACAAGTCTAATTTCCATTCTCACATTTAGTAATTATTGGTAATTTAAGTAAAAAGAAAACATTCTCCTATAAATATAGAAATCATTGTTGTTGTTTTAATATTAAAAATATATTATATATTGTATAAAATAATTATTACAATTAAAATTAAGTTATAAGCAGTTTTTATACTATTGCCAAAATTATTATTTAAGTTTTAAAATCAAATACTTAAACCAATAAAGAACAACTGTAATATAGTTATAATAAAAACTAAAACAATTAAAAACTATATAAAAATTTGAACACTTATTTGGTTAATTGGGTAATTAATGGTGATGTTATGTAAAAGGTAAGTACAGGGTGCACGCCGGAAGGGTATACCATATTGGTTGTTTATAATTTTTGATTAAATGAAAGAGAATGGATCTTATATTGATAAATGTTTTATTTTATGTTGGCAATTATGTATAGAATACAATATCAGATAAATGGTCGCCTCTGTTAGCCTCATTAATGCGAGCTCTTTTGAGCATATTACATCATTACATTCTCACACATTTCACGCGGTATTTCATTTATTTCATCACGAATATTTTGTTTGAGTTAAGCAAGCGTTTTTGATTTGTTTGCATAAAACTTGCTTCTCAGATATCCCCACAAAAAGAAGTCCGAAGCAGTCAAATCAGGCGACCGTGGAGGCCAATCACCATCACCATTTTTTTAAACAATTTATTGTGGAAAGAGGTATCGCAGTAATTCCATTGTAATCCTGGCTGTATGCGATGTGGCACCGGCTTGTTGATACCGCATGTTAATCAAGCCCAAAGGCAGCAGTTGCAGCGTTAAAAAAGTTTTGTATCATATCACGATATCGCTCCCCATTCACAGTTAACCTCACGCCGTTTTTATTTTCAAAGAAGTAAGGTGTTTACCAAATTGTACACCGGACTGTAACGTCTAATGGATGCAAAGGAGATTGTTGAATAATTTGAGGGTTTCCCATTACCCAGAACTGACTATTTTGTTTATTCACATGAAAATGTGCCTCGTCACTCATTATGATTTTTTCATAAAAATCAGGGTTGTCATGGGCGAGCTGTAGCCGCATATGTACGACGGCGTAAATGGTTTTGTGGAAGAAGATTTTGTATCAACTGAATCTTATATGGAACAAATAAAAATACTTGTGGAAAATTGTGACTTTGAACTCCAAGCTCCTGAACACTTTCTTAAGCATCAGTAATGTTTTCAGTCGATCTTGCAGTACATTGTGGTTCATGCTTGGGGTTATCACCTACAGAATCTCTTTCTTCGAAATCATTCACTACACGATAAGTAGTGCGTTTTGTTGGCACGTTGTTTCTCCCAAAAAATTCACGTCACTTTCTCATCGTCACAGTAATCGATAATTGATTTTGTTGAAAGGTTTTAACGATTAAAACACGTTGGTTTATCGAATATTTTCCCATAAGAAATTTGCCACGTGTCTACTTCACAACTGTTAAATATGAGCTGTCAAGACTAATGCTTACCTAAATGGTGGCAAAACTAATACAGGGTGCAAAAAGTTGAGAAATATGGTGTTGCATCGAGTTTTAATATTACGTTACTTTCCCAAACAAAATGCAGGAACCGAGCTCGAGTTTTTTTGTGCGAGCAGCAAATTTTTCATTAAGAAACCACTGAATTTGGGTAAATTTGTCAGTGGATTTAACAAAACATTGCAGAGAGTAATAAATTGTGTGTTGAACATTTCGCTTGTAGAACAAACTAGTAAACGGTTATTCCCTGAATATTTCAGGGAAGAAAACTTTTAATAGGAAGACCAAATTTCTCTTAATTTTTGGTCTATTCCATAACATATTTTCAAAGCTTTGGCACTATGCATACCATTAGTAGGGCTTACCTGATTCGAAGGAGTCTTTGTCAAAAAATATCATAAAAAATATTTATACTTGTAACTACAAGTCTACATGTCTGTTTTGCGATGGGAGAGGATGACTCGATTTGTAATGCATTTTGTTCCCTTAGTTGCGCAAAAAGGCTTAAAAGGTTCTAATAATAGACTACAATTGCGCAGCAGAATATTAAAATATAATATTGTTACGATGGTGTCTTTCTTAAGTTTTAAAAGAAAATAATTAAGCAATAAAGAGAACTACTGGGTAAGTTGCTTCCGAATTGCGTGGCTTGCAAAGAAAACTTATGGTACAACAACAAAATTTCTAGTTACACCCTGCGTAGAAATTTTATACAAGCAAACAACAAAATTTTGATATGCTGTTTACTAACTGCGTGGCACGCAAGACAACAACAAACATGTATACTGTTTACCATCTGCGTAGTTTTCTAAGAAAACTTATCTAGACAAAACAACAACAACCATTTTAAATTCCAAGAAGAAACTTTATCAGTATAAAAGCAAAAATAAACATAGACATACAGGCGCCTATACATTGAATAAGCAACATACAACAACAAAATGTGATACAAAGGCAGTAGAAGACTCTTAAATATTCTAGACTTTTAACGGACTAATATAAAAGGGCAGCGTCAAATAAAATAAACCTCGTAAACTGAAGACGTGCATATTAAGTAAATTGTTCTGTAGTATCAACTTTGTGTAGTTAAAGTAAATAAAATTGTTATTCATTTAAAAACTTTAATAACTGGTGGTATTTATTTTGCAATAAAGAACTCACAACAAAACGTTTAGAAAAGGTAGAAACGTAACAACATATTGCGCTGCTGTGTTAAAGAAGAAATGAAGTAAAGTTATTTTACTTTAGTAAGCAATCGGTAATTAATGTGAGAGGTTAGGCTAGATTTAGGAGGCAGCCAAAGATATTTATATCGTCCCTGGGTTTAGTATATTGGTTCCTTTATGATACTCCAAAGAAACGGGAAAAATAGAATGAATAGAGATGAGGTTTTAAGAGAAACAAAAATTAAAAGAATAAACGTAAATATATAAAGCTGCTTTTCGGCGGCCAGATCACTAGAGCAGCACTTAAGTCACGATCACCGGGAATGAGGCGGCCACAGTAGCTTGAAGGAAGAAAGTAATCCTAACGTGTTGCAATGGGAAAGCAACAGATAGGTGTCCGATCGCTACCCCATCATTTTGGCATCAATAGGTGAGGCAGATGGAACACATTTTCAAGTTTTTTATTACTTGTTATTGAGAACACTCAATCTACGGAAAATTCACGTGCCTGCTAAATTAAAAGGCGAGGCGGTGTACATAAAAACTGCATCTGTAGGGTCAAATCTTTTAATTTTTAACATCATTTTTGTTGCGTCAATTGTGTAAGAAACAGGCAGCCGATAGAGACGAGATTTTGTTAGGTGAAGTAATGACTACTTTTTACATAATTTGGAGTGGACATAGCCGGGTATAATCTTGAGATCATTATTATTATTAAACAATTAAATAAATTGTTTTAAGTATCAAACGAATCACTTGGTGATTATTATTCTAGTTATAATATTGTGAACAACCATCATTTAAAAAATGTTTAAAAAGCTTGATTTCACATTCCTATTTCAGAAAATTTCATTTTTCACCTTTAATTTTCTAACGAGTTCATCACTTTAGTTTTTCTTTAAATTTTGTAAATTGTGTTATTGTTGTTGCAAATTTAAAGCATTTGATTAAGTCATTTATTTAATAACAAATTTGCAACTGTAGTCGTATATGTAATACAGTTGTTTATGTGTGTTTGTATAAATGATAATTAACATTAACTTCCTGTAAATGGCATTTATATTTTATGGTATAATTATATTAACAATTAAAATTAAAATGAAAATAATTCAAAAATGAAATTTATTCACATACAAACGTTATACGCAACAGTGCTGTAAAAAGCTGCAATCAATTGCCACTGAAACTAATTTTGACTTCAATCGCCTAATTTGATTTTTTTTTTTTGTTGCCTTTCAGATTTCAAAACCAAAACCTGTTATAAGTCAAACCCTTCTAGAAGAACCAGTTTATTTTAAACGAAGATTTTTATTTTGATTCTATTGATTTATGATTTGATTGCAACTAAAGTAATTGATATCAAATCGATTGAACCAGTTCACATTGGATTAGTTGTGCTGGTCTAACATGGCAGGTTGTTGGCATTTGCGGTGAGGGGGGTAGTTTTTGGTTGGCACAATTTTTCTACCAGCTTCTACCCCGCACAACAAGAACAAAACTAATACACATGCATTTATGAAAGCACAGGTCTTGTGTGTTTTTTTTTTTTGCAGAGCGATTCTTAATCTTCAGTTGGCTATCGTCGTGTTAATATGAATATGAATTCAAAAGTAGATAAATAGATTTTATGATATTTATTTTTATCTTTTCTACCTAAATATGTTTTAATCTTTGAAACAGTCTTTTTAATTAAATTCTAACGATATATTTTTTCAATATTTCGCTTTCCTATGGAAAGCTTCTTCAGGAAAAATTAATTTTTAATAACAAATTGGAAAAAAAAAGTTTTATTTAATTAAAATAAAAAAGGTCAAATAAGAATAAAAATAATTTTACAGGAAATAAAATTAGAAAGAAACTTTTCATCATCACTTAATCCAGCCATATTTATTTTGCAATGCGTATACTGTGGTGTATATCGAACGAAAAACTAACGTGAAATGAATAAAAAACACTAACGCACACAAAGCTGTGTATACGTATACAATTTTGTGCTAGAATAATTAGTCTAGTGTGTTTTGGAAAGAACTAAAGTTGTGCCGAACAAATATTAATCCAATGTGAACTGGCTCATTGTAATCAAAGTTGATTACCAACAAAAAATTGTTTCAGTAAAATCTATATACGATTTGAAATGCATTAAAAAAATTTATAATTATTAAAGCGATATCATTTGATCGTAATTAATTTGATTGCATACTTTTACAAATTTGTTATCCAGAAAGTGAAGAGTTTAAATTAAATATATCATTGGGCATGTGAGAGTGCCTGGCTGTGTGTATGTGTGTGTTTGTTTGCGCAAAGTGATCAATTAAGATTTTGAAAGTGCACAGAGTATAATTAAATATGTACATATTTATAAATGAATTTTTACATTATGCTCTCCCATAAACAGAAAAAGAATTTCTAGAGTAAAATTTATATAATGAATGTAAAGGGATTAAAATTTTATATTAAAAAAATTGTTGTTATTTATTGTTGTTTTACATTGTATACATTTTTTAATTAGATTCATACACTGTGATAATTATTAAGTAAATATTGTATGCGTGGGTATATGTGTGTGTGTGTGTGTGCGTAGGTGAGTGTAATATTAAAGTTTGCAATTTTATTTATTACAAAATAATTTGTAAGCAAAAAATCAAAATTCAGTAACAATGCAAGCAAGTTGTTGTTAAATGAAATTAAAACCACAAGTTTTTTAAAGTGTAAAATGTATAGTTTTAAAGAAATATAAATTCCAACAATACAGGCATATCACAGACGTCACTTCGTATAGAAAATGGTTTAATTCCGTAAATTGTTTCTTCAGAAAACGAAAAATTCTTCTTATTTATATTAGCCTTCATGATGCAGCATTCTTAGCAACGCCACATCAGAACGAAAACCGTGGGCAAAATATTACGTTATCTACATAATTGAGAGAAATGATTGCATACAAATGATATTTGCGAAGGATATACAAATAGAACAAGGAGCCCTGTTGATAAGGCAAATTTAAATAGAGCAACTAAACACTTGAAAAGTAGTTTAAGGGAGTATAAAAGCAATGCAATTGGAAAATTTTTGAGTCAGTTGGACATAACAAAGAATGATGAACATAGCCTTTGGAATTTTTTTTCTCTCTCATTTTATTTATTGTATCATCGATGTAATCGAACTAACAATAATTACTCATATCTTAGTTCACATAATAAAAATCAAGCCCAGCCAGTGCCAGACAAAATTCAGTATGCTTCAGGCTGAATGCTATTATTAGCGGGTCATCCTTCTGATGTTTTAGCGAGAGATGCAGTATCCCTCCTTTTCAGTATAATGTAACCACTGTCATTATGTATGTTACGGGCCAGTGGATTTGGATGTATTTCGAGTCTCTTTAAATATGTTATTGCATGTTTCACTATTTCTACCCTAACTGATCGCACGTTTAAATCCTTATGGATATTTGAGTTTTTTATGTACCAGGAAGCATTTGTGATCAATCGTAGTATCTTATTTTGGCGTCTTTGAATTTTTTCTATATTGCAGCTGAGGCAGTGCCCCATAACTGGATTCCATAAAACCAGATTGGCTTCAGGATCGACTTGTAAAGTAGAAGTTTGGAATCCAAGCTAAGAGTAGAGTTTCTGCCAATAAGCCAGTTTAATTGGACGGCTTTCAACTTCATTTGTGCTAACTTGGATTCTATGTGGCCTTTCCATGTTAGGCGCCAATCAAGATGTATACCAAGGTATTTGACCTCTGTAATTTGTGGTATTATTTGGTTATTTATGCGAATGGTGGGGCATTAGTCCCTTCGCAGTGTGAACGTTGTATGTGTACATTTTTGTTCATTCACCTTTATTTTCCATCTTTTCAACCATTTTTCCAAATTAACTATGTGGTCTTGTAAGTATCGTGATGCTGCTTCGGGATTTTCGTGTATGCTTAAGAAAGCCGTGTCGTCAGCAAATGTTGATGTATGTACTCGGTTATCAGTTGGCATGTCTGAAGAATACAGTATATATAGGATAGGTCCCAAAACACTACCTTGGGGAACTGCGGCCTCAATCAGCTGTGGAGAGCTTAAAAAGTCTCCTTCTCTCAAACTTACGATCACTTAGATAACTCTCTAGCAATTTATAGTAATTTCCAGGCAAATTTAGCTTCAACTTATATTTCAGGCCTTTATGCCATAAAAGTGCCGAACAATATTTTCTGTCTTCAAACGTCCTTTTGATCACATTCATTAACCTGTGTGTTTGTTCAACTGTACTGTGCTTTTTTCTAAATCCAAATTGATGGTTCGGAATACATACTATCTCGCCTAGAATTGGGTTCATCTTAGAAATTAAAATCCTTTTGAATAGCATTGACACGTTTGATAAAATGCTTATGGGTCTATATGATTCTACTTTTCTATGATCCTTTTCTGGTTTAGGAATCATAGTAATCAAAGAAATCTTCCAATTTTAAGGAAAATATTCAAGACGTAAAATTGCATTGAATATAAAAAGAATAATCCTCAGTGCTTTAATGGACAGCTCAATCAACATCCTGTTACTAGTTTTATCAAGTCCAGGCGCTTTCGTAGAGTTCAAATCCGTTATTGCCCTTTTAATATCCCGAAGGTCAAACCTTAGCCTTTGGAATGGAACAAAGTATCTGAAAAGACCTACTAAACCAATTACACAAATAAAGAATGGTTATGGAGTCTGGTGTGGAAGTGCTAAAAGTAAAGCGATTTATTTAAATCTTATTTGAAAGAAATGTTTATTCCATATAATTCCATATAATTTAAGCAATCCAAATGATAAACAACGAATTCTCCAATTTCTTGATGTGCCTTGCCAAATGGATGGGCCAATAAAACATAGAACACCATCCGAAGTACAAAACGAAATTAATAAGCTTAATAATAAAAAAGCTCCAGGATACGATAAATTCGATTCCAAAGTGTTGAAATCCATACCTCGAAAAGTTATAATTTTTCTTTAAACAATCTTTAATACAGTACTGAGATTAAACTACTACCCCTCGCAGTGGAAATATGCCAAAATTATAATGATACCCAAACCAAATAAACCTGATCATTTAGTCTCGTCGTATAGGCCCATAAGTCTGCTCCCTACATTCTCAAAAATTTTTGAAAGACTCTTTATTCACAGATTATTAACTTTTTTTGGAAACGCAAAACATTATTCCTGAAGCATGGCACACCAAAGCAATACCACAGGATAGTTGAAGTTATTTCCGATGCTTTAGAGAAGAAACTATTTTGTTCCGCTGTATTTTTAGATACTCAGCAAGCCTTTGATAAAGTGTGGCACGAAAGGCTGCTATATAAACTAAAAATGTTAATACCTGCTCCTTACTACTTATTACTCAAGACGTATCTCCATCAAAGATATTTTTACGTTAGCGTCAATGATGAAAAATCTGATTTTGGTGCAGTAAAATCTGGCATTCCCCAAGGCAGTGTTTTAGGCCCAGTTTTTTACACTATTTATACATCAGATATGCCAACTATTGATGGTTTAATTGTTGCAACATATGCTGATGACACTGCTATATTAGCATCTCACGAATCACCAGTAGAAGCTACAAGAATTATTAAATTTATTACAAAACTAGTTGGTTAATTGGAACATTGAAGTTAATAACGAAAAATCGGTTCATGTGACCTTCACTCTAAGAAGAAGTGATTGTCCTGCCCTAATAATTAATGGGTCCCCTATTCCAAAAAGTGATGAAGTGAAATACTTAGGACTGCATCTTGACAAATGATTAACATGAAAAAAGCACGTACAAACAAAACGTAAGCAATTAAACATGAAAACAAAGAAAATGTATTGGTTATTAAGACCATCATCTCAACTTAATTTAGAAAACAAAGTTATGTTGTATAAAACTATTCTCAAGCCAATTTGGACTTATGGCATATAAATGTGGGGAACCACTAGTCATTCGAATATTGAAATTCTGCAAAGATATCAATCGAAAACTCTTCGTTCAATTGCAAATGCTCCTTGGTTCATTAAAAATAACAACATTCATAAAGATCTTGTTATCGCAACGATCAAGGAAGAAATTAACCGTTTCAGTGACAGATATCTTCACCGTCTTAGCTATCATTCCAACGTGCTAGCCATAAACTTATTAGACGATAGCAATGAAGTACGCAGGTTAAAAAGGTTACATGTACTTGACCTGCCCTTTAGAAAACAGAGTAATATATAATGTAAATATGTAAATAATACAAGCATTGTTATATTTACTGAGCTATTAAGCTCGACACTTTAAGTTATTTCAGTTATGTTTTCTTCTCATAAATATTATATAATTTGCTTATTATTTTAAATTGTGTAAAATAGATTGCAAATAAAGAATGGAAACTGTTAAAAAAAATTATATTAGCCACGTTCATTACTTTCGTGTGTGGAAAATTGTAAAGTTTTTTAAGTAATGGCACTGGTAGTTTTCTTAAATAGAACAGTTCTCTAATTTCAGATATTTTGTGCATTGCACAATGAAAAGTACCTGACTTCTATGCTCTTGTAGCAAATACACTGCATATTCATTCTGAGCCATTTCCTTGCCTATATTTGCCCCTTAAAATTCAGTAAAAAATTATTGCAAAACCAAATAATTTCACTAGCTGAATTGAATTTAGGAGCTGGAATATTTTTACTCCTTTTAAAGCGTTACTTTCTGATTTGTGTAAAATCACACTCAATTATATATATTCAGATGGAAAATAAAAAAAAAATTTAATATTTTTTCGAATGCGTCTTGCTTAAGTTTTAAAAGAAAATAATTAAGTAATAAAGTAAACGAAATAATTGGGTATGCTGTTTACTAACTGCATAGTTTTCTAAAAAAAACTTATATACGCAAGACAACAACAACTTTTTTAAAATAAATTTCATGAAGAAACTCTAATAGCATAAAAACAACTGATATGAATAACATAACAGCAACAAAATGTAATACAAGGGAAGCAGAAAATTCTTCATCCTTCTAGACCTCTAGCGGACAAATATAAAATACAGCATCTGACTGGTTGGTTAGTTAGTTAAAACATAAATCTCGTGAAGTAAATACTTGCATCTTTAGTAAATTGTTTTGTAGTGCCAACGTACAGATCTTACTTTGTGAGTAGTTAAATTAAATAAAATTGTAATTGAATTGAAAACTTTAAATCTGGTGTCATTTATGTTGCAATAAAGAACTCAGTAACAATAAAACGTTTATAAAAGGCGTAAACGTAGTTATATAAAAAAAATTTTTTTTATTTAAAACCAAAATTGAATCAATTAAAAAGTTAATTTAACTTCAATTTGAAAGTAATGAAAATGGTTAGTAGATGCAGGTGTCAATTTCTAAAAATTCTCTTATAGCAAATACTGTACAAATACATGTATTCATTCTGTATGTCATTTTCCTGCATATATTTACTTAGACCTTATAATTCAGTAAAAGTAG
Organism: Trichopoda pennipes; assembly: GCA_030448955.1. Lineage (NCBI taxonomy): Eukaryota > Metazoa > Arthropoda > Insecta > Diptera > Tachinidae > Trichopoda > Trichopoda pennipes. The sequence goes on from JASKUP010000042.1 coordinate 11,394,692, forward strand.
AATATGACTTCAGTTCATAAGACATTTCGAAACATGTGGAAAGAAAAACTCAGCTTACAGATACTTTCTCATGCACAAGAGGAATAACAATATTAGGATTAAGTATTAGTGAAGGCACATGTACTGCAAAACCAGATAATTACTAGTAACTGAATTGAATTTAGATGCTTTGTACTCCTTTTAAAGCTTTAATTTGTTTTCTGATTGGAAAAAATTCAGTTATTGATTGACTCCATAACAAATCTTTAGTTTGAAAATAAATAAAACATTTTCAAATATAATAAATACATTAATTAAAAAGTAAACTAAATTTCAATCTGAAAGCAATACAAAATATTAATGGATGCGTAAAATTTTAATGCGTCCATTTTTAAAAAATGAAATATGTATTCTTTTAAATATACTAAATAAAGCTTTTTTTAGTAAATTAATGCAAATATTTTTTACAAAAAGTGAAAATATTTGACAGCTGAAATTAGATATTTTTGGAAATGATAATTCATTTTTAATTTGCAGGCATGCTGAATGCACTGTGTTTAGCAATTCACATTGATATTGAAAATTACTTTATTAGATTGATATTAAAGCTAACGTGATTTACGATAGTTAATAATCTAGGCTAAATAAAATCATAATAAACAAGTTTTGGATAAGATTTTTTCAATGAATGGCTATTACGCACAAAACATTCTTTTAATTGTAAACAAAATTGTATAGTATTTTATATATATTTTAAAATTTTTATTTAACAAAAGTTTGCTCTTATGTAACCAAAGTATGGTTAAAAAGGATATTTAGAACTTGGCCGCATGCCTTTCTTTAACTGCAGTGTTTTGTTTCTCGGTTAATGTTAAATAGTTAATTATTGACAATAAAGAAAATACAAAATATTAAATAATGAAAAATGAGTAGTTATTTTTTAGTTCGGCATAAGTTCATTGTTATTGAAAACATAATTTACACATTGGAAAAATGTAATGTACACTCTAGTTAGTTATAAATTGTAAATTGTTTCAAATTTTTCCAATTTTTAGATGAAATAGGATATCACACATTTTATTGGTTTCACATTATACTTTGAAATCTCACTAAACAGTCTCACTCAACAGATTTATTTACAGGCACTAGTAATAGCTATTATTCACTATCACATATTTATTATTTTGGTTAGCAATTAAAATATTTTTAAGTATATTTTTAGTTATAATTCCGTTTATTAAATTCTAATTAACAGTATTTATATAATCTAATTAATGTAAAATGTGTTGTTTACTCACCATGCCTATTTGGATTCTGTATGATTTTTTAAAATTTTTTTTATTTAAATTATTAACATAAATACATAATTTTTTAGTTGGGGTTTATTTTGTTACTTACTGGCAGTGAATAATGATTAAAATAATAACACAATTAAAAAAAATATCGGGCGTTCTTTATAGAGGTATTCATTTTGCAATCATTTTGCTAGCTTTTAGTTAAGTTTAGTTTGGCATTTTAACATGAACAGATTGGCACCAGAAGAACGGTTTCAAATTGTCCACATTTATTTTGAAAATCATGGTTCTGTTTAAAAAATATCCGACGCCGATTTCATAAGCGAATTTTGTTTGAATGGATACGTCAGTAAACAAAACTGCTATTTGGAGTGATGATAATCCTGTTGAGACAGCGCTACATCTAGAAAAATTAACTATTTAGTGTACTTTATAGGCTGCTGAAATTATTGATCCGTACCTCTTTAAATTCAGTGCTGGTCAGAACGTTACAATCAATGGCAACAATTATAGAGCTATAATTACTGGATTTTTCGGTTATGAATTGAACAACCTAAATGCAGAAACCGCGGTTTCAATAAAACTTGGCAACATTGCACACAGCTCGTGCCATTGAAGGAAGCATTTGGTAATCACATAGGTTTAAGTTTCGGCCCCGTGTATTAGCCTACAATATCGAGATTAGAGCCGCCAGACTATTGCAGTCGCTAGTCAGCGCCCATATTCCCGAAACGATTGACGACTTAAAGAACAACATTCACGGCATTATTGCTGATATGTAGCCACAACTGATAGAAAAAGTCATCGAAAATTGGATCTCCAGATTAGGCTACTTCCAAGTCAGCTGACTTCTCCTTCTCAGTTACCCCCGGGGGCACATATATATGGTCTTTGTAGAACTTCGACTATCTAGACATAGTGCAACTGGGGGAAAAAAGGACCCCAGTCCCCTGAAGTCAGCAGGGGTACAACTGGAAACTCCACTTTATTTCCACGGGAATCAGTAAGCTCGCAGAGTTCCTTATTTGTCTCTTTAGACATTTAATAGTTCTCTGGCTGATTATTGAGGTTGGCCCCTATATGGGCGTATCATGGTGGTTGTGGTTTCGCGGCCCCATAACAGTATAATGGTTATTATGGTGGCTAGAATCATCTCACTGTTAATGACACGCTAAGTGAATGATCCATTCCAGTGAGCAAGCTAGATATGTGTTCTGGACGGGAGTTGGAAAGTCTTCAACTCTTAAGCAAGGAGTGATGATTTGCAGCCCTGCTCTGGAATCATCGAAGTTGCAACTAGAAAGTTCTGTTGCATAGAATTATAGCTTCGGCTTCCTAGGACGAGCATGACGTTCAAAATTATGCAGTGGTTTGATCCACCATCTGATTAAGGCTTCATGGCCAGGCGCGGATGTAAATCCAATCATACGTTCTCCTTCTCGTTCTCTTATATTATGATACCAGCAAATTACAAATTAAATTATTTATGTCAATTTAAGAAATTTTTTTTTGTTTTAATTCCATTTTTCTACCTCTATAAAAAACACATAAATTCAGTTTTTACCATTAAAATAAAAAGATGGATGTTGAAGTTATAATTAAATAAAAATTCAAAACTTTAAAAAATCTAAGTAAAAACATATCCCACCTACTTAATGTTAAACATTTTAGCAGGTTTCTACTTTGCACAAAACTATGATTATATTTAATAATGCTATTTTTATGCACCATAATATTATATGATTTCGATAGAACAATAATATTTTCGATTGCCTACAACTACAAATATCAATCATAACATGTTGCAAGTAAATTAAAGCTGACTGTCATAAAGTAAAACTTAGTGCAATGATTAATGTCTATCTGGAAATTTCTAGAGCCCCCCAACTCTAAAAAAATTTTATTGTGATATTTTTAATACATAAAAAAGAACTGTGGCCCCCTCCTCAAAAGTATTCTATGTTACGTAGTGAAAGAATGAAATAGGTAAAAACGGAAAATTTAAAAGATAAGGCAACTGTGCCGCGTTCATATCAAGCGAAAAAACTAAATTATGCCAAAAATACAATTTTAATTGTATATGAAACCGATTGTTATCACAACTAATAATACCGAGTTATCATTCGGTTAAAAACTTAGAATTTTCTAACAAAATAGCGCATCGTAAACACTCTCCGTCTGTTAAGAAAAGCAAAATCGTATATCTTTAACCATAATGAATTACTCCTCGGAAGCAGAGAGAGTTAAAATCACAATAACTCACAAAACCCTGAAGCAAAAGCTGTGAAAATAAAAGTGTCATATGGAAAATAATTGACACTAGCGCTAACCAGTGCCTATAGAAAATGTGAAGAATACTTATGACGCTTGTAGATATCCAGCAAATACAACATTACAGCCATTCTCTAACTTTTTAATTTTTATTTTATCAAAACCTTGTAATTGTTTATATACTTAAAAATATTCTATTTGGGTACGGTTTTCCGTCGACCCTCGTCAAATTTGGTTTGTGAACAAACCGGTTTCGGCTGTTTGCCATTTTCAGTGTTCTTTTCGTACTCGTTTGACGAGGGTCGACGGAAAACCGTACCTAAATAGAATTGATTATAACCCCGTCGGAAAAGCCAAGCACATAACTTAAAAATATGTTTGATGGGTGTGCATTTTTTTGCATAAAGTAATTTAATTATAATTTTTAACTTAACTTAAAATAATTGCTATTTTTTAATACAAGAGCTTTTTTTGTTTTTCGTGCGATTTTTGATAAAAACATCATTCCTTTATTATTTTATTAATTTATTCAATTATTAATAATTTTCTATTCAATGTATGATAAATTTAAATATAAAGTACTTTTCTAAATAGCGTGGTTTTATATAAAAGATTTTCTACTCAAGTTTATTTTCCTTTTCGATAATATTTTCCTCCCATTTCAGTTAATTTTATTATATAAGTTTTACATATGTAAATATTGAAAAAATGTGGCGACTTGTAATTAAAGAACTTTTTCTCAACAAACCATTTAAATATTTTAAATATTAAAAAAAATTATAATAATAAATAAAAACTATATAATATTATCGTTTATAAGTATAAATGCAGCTTTTATTGTTTAAGGAGTTTTCATAATTTACATGGAGGAGTTGAAATGGCGCGTCACAAGAAATACTGCAGAAATTGGGTAAGGATAGTACAAGAAGTTTGTGTTGCAATTGAGGTAACGCCAACAACATAATAATTTCGACATTAAGGTTTTTGACGTATTCGCAGTACAATGAATTCAATTTCGCATTAAAATAATTTAAATCCACTATGAAAATGGTGGTTCTGTTAAAGTTACATTTCGTAAACTTCGTGTTATTTTCGGATAACATAATCGTCGTTCTGAGACCGCTATTAAGAATTTGGTCGTTAAGTTTGAGTCGACAGGCTCAACTCAAAATGTGCGAACACCAACGCGTGTTCCAACGGGTCGTTGAACTGAAAGCATCGTAGCCGTGAGCCACACTGTTGAGGCAGATCCAAATTTGTAAATGCCTCGACATCTCCAAAACTCCAAAACTCTCCAAAACTACCACGAGGAAAATTTTATGTAAGTATTTGACTTTGAAGCCTTACAAGGTTCAACTGGTGCAAGAACAAGCAAAATTGCCGCTTTTGGGCTTTGAAAATCCTAAAGTGATTATTGAGAAGCCGTTGTCTTGAGGTTTTTCTCGAAAATGTGGCTGGAAATGCGGTAACGGTCAAAAAATCACGATATCGCGTGATGCTAACAACTTAATTTTCGCCTATTATTGACGAGGTAGATATCAGTGCCATGTGGTTTGAACAAGACGGTGCCACGTGTCACACAGCCAATGAAACCATCAATTTATTACAAACCACATTTCCCCATCGCATAATTTTACGACAATCAGCAGTTAAATGGCCAGATCATATGATCGTGTGACCACTGAATTTGTTTAAGGGGCTCTGTTAAGGCTCTGTCTATACAGAGCCAATCGAATCGATTTCAGCTTTAAAACTAAAAATCCGCGATGTGACAAACGAAATAGGGCCGCCATTTTGCCAAAAAGTGATTAAAAACTTTGATGAAAGAATCGATATCTGTAAGCGTGGTCATGGAGTACATTTGCCAAATATCATTCTACATTCATAAATTCCGAACTCTTCTCTTCGTAATACAATAAAAATTTGAATCCTGTTAATCTAAATTTTATTGTTTGATTTTTTTTTTGGAAAAAAACCCTTCAGTTTATTACTGCGTTTAACAAATGCTCTTATTTAAATCACCATCTTTTGTAGAATGAGGAATAACTAATAGTGTAAAAGTAAATTTTATTTAGTAGAAGAGAACATTTGTGAAAACGGAAAGCGATATGAATAGTAATTTGAAAACCGTGTGACAGCTTTTGGTTTTGCAACCGTCTAAAATAGTGAAGATTTTTCGTGAAAGCAGTGGTAATTTACGTTTTGTTTGAAATGAGTTAAACAGATTTTTAAAAAGCATAAACTCTGTTTTTCATTTAAGAAAATACTTTGTCTTTTTGTTTTTGCAATATTTCTCCATTGTTTGAAAATATTTAAATAAAATCTGGAAAACTTGAGATTTGCGGGGCAAAACAAATTTTAAAAATAAAAATAAAGTTTGATGTTCAAATGAAACCAACTCAATGTTTAACTATTTTTCGCGAATTCTTTTTCTTAATTATCTGCCGTCCAGTAGAAACAGAAAGTTTCTTACAAATTAATTTTACATACTTAAGCAATATAAATTTATTATCGATATATTCTTGAGATAAACACGTATGAATTGTGTAAAAAGAAATTAACTATTAAAGTATTTGTGTACACTCGAGTAAATTTCTTATGAATCTGAAGTCATGAAAATAGCATCAAACAGCCACACGTAAGAATTTCAACCGACATTGTGCAAACAAAAATATAATTTTTGAATATAACTTTTTTGTCGTTTTTATTTGCAACAAATATTTATAAGAAGGCGACAGCCTCAGCTCTTTTGCTGTTGTGGCATCATTTAAATCTTTAATTTATCATGGCAATTACAATAAATTTATTTAATAAAATAATATATAAAAAATACTGATTTTAAAGATCATTAAAAATGTAAAACAAAAAGGAAACTGTGGCTTTAACCTTAAATGCACGTAGAATATTGCAACACTTACACACAAACACACATGCAGGCAATTACTATATATTTATAATATACTAATTGTGTGTACAGTAACTTATGAAAGTTGACGCTAAGTTTCAAAATTGTGTGAAAGAAATATAAACTTTAAATCTAGAGGGCAGATTGTTGTTGGTGACGTGCCAACAATCAAATTATTTAATTTATTATACAAAATTAGAAAAACTCTTACTTAATAATATTTCTAATGCGAAGTTATAAATATATAAAATTTCTTTTATAATTAACTAAATGATATGCATGCCTAGACATTGGAAAAGATAAATGGTTTTAAATAAGCAAACAGTCCGCTATTTACTATAAGGATCCGTATAAACCATTTATTTATTCACTGCAATAAAAACGCATATTGATGACAAAATTTTACAATTAGACACCATAAAATTCTAAATTTATTAAAAAAATTAAAATATTGAAATGACTATGATGTTAAGATGCTAGCTTTAAAAGTTAAGAAATTTTACGGTTTAAAAAAAATTACTGTAAGCAAATGGCAGTAACGCCTTGGACTATCTGGAACACTTAGTATGATGTTACTGTTTAAAAAACCTGACAAAATATTAAAAAATTATAAGCTTATATTCACTATATTCTAATGGGATGAATAATTGGATTCCAATATCTTTATTTATATACTTTCAAAGTATCATTAAACTCTTTATAGTTAAGATTTCATTATATACTATAAAACAACTTTTCCCCTTTTAACCGCAGGATTCAATTTTGCGTACTACATGAACTTGTTCGATGGCTAAAGTTACTGCAATCCCCAAAAGTTTTTAGTATCTAATTTATTATTTAATTTTCTTTTCATTTAATCTTATGCCGAAAATCAGTTTAATTTTAAAACTTTATTGACTCTAATTTGATAAAATTTAGCAGTTCTTTTTTAGTTTATCTGTGTTACGAGTTACTTTCCAGTTTTTTTAATTTTAATTATTTTTTGTTTACCCGATATTTGACGATCTTCGTGTTTTTAAATAACTTGAAATAAATAACCACTATGGATAAATAAAATATTTGTTTGTATCTTACTAAACATTTTAAATATTTTAGTTGTAATAATATTGTTAAGTTTATATAGGGTCCACAATCTAACGTTGTTTTTTTTTCAAATAGTGCTTATTTCGTGAATGGTAACACTTAACTCATGTTTGATTTGACAGATAATTAGTTTTATTATTCCGCTGAACGAATATGGTTGTGTATACGCTTGAACAACGCTGGGAAATACTGCGGCATTACTTTGAAAATCATGGCTATATTGCAGAATGTTCGCGAAAATTGCGTACGGATTTTGGAGAAGAGAAGCACCGCCAGCTCCGTATGTTCGTTATCTTTTAAAAAAAGTGAAAGAAACTGGCATCCTCATCAATAAATCAAAGCGTGAAAATCCAAAAACAGTGCATACACCCGATAATATTGCTGCTGTGGCAGAAAGTGTGCATGAAGCGCCATCCACATCAATTCACCATCGCTTTCAATAATTGAACATTTCAGAGACATCATTGAGACGAATTTTATATAAAGACCTTGGTATGACGCCATACAAAGTCCAATTGGTTCAGGAGTTTATAGCATTTAAAACAAAAAAAAAAAGTTATTTGGCGGGCCCTTTGCCTTTTATAAACCTTTTGTTGTGCATTCTTTATTGCAAAATAAATAACACCAGATTTGAAAGTTTTTAAATTAATTGCAAGTTTATTTAATTTAAGTACACACAAAGTTGCCACTGCAGAACAATTAACTTAAAATGCACGTCTTTACATTACGAGGTTTATTTTTCAACTAACTAAATAATTATCCACTCAGATGCTGCCTTTTATATTTGTCCATTAGAGGTCTAGAAAAATTAAGAATCTTCTACTCCTTTTGTATCACATTATGTTGTTATTATGTTATTCATTCAATGTACAGGCGGCTGTATATCTGTGTGTATTTTTGTTTTTATGCTGACAAATTTTCTTCCTGGAATTTATTTTAAGATAGTTGCTGTTGTCTTGTGTACATAAGTTTTTTTAGAAATTTACGCAGTTAGTACACAGTATACCCGATTGTTGTTGTTATGCGTTTATAAATTTTCCACGCGGTTTGTAACTAGAAAACTGTTGTTGTTAGTAAACAGCATACCCAGTTGTATAATTTATTACTTAATTATTTTCTTTTAAAACTTAAGTAAGACGCATCCGTAACAATATCAATATTAATAATAATATTACTATACGTCAACTAATACGCGCTGCTACAACAATGTGCTTCCTTTTTATTTCTACAGGTGCCCCTGTAGGCTAGCAGGTAGTGTACTAGCTTATCAGTATGGGGGTTGTGGGTTCGATTCCAAACGAAGACCTTCGGTTTTTTCACTACAAAAATAAAAAATTGACTGTCGGTGGAGCTGCTCAGCGATGAAGGCATAGTCACTGGTCGCTGTGCTGTCTTTATACGGCAGTTAATTTCCGACTATCCTTCTACTTTCACCACCTGTTTCATCTCTTCTCTATCCCTTTCCTTGAGAATGTAGCAGGGTACTGGACTAAATAGGCATTGTTACCTGAGGTGCTACTTCTCTTTAATAATAAAAAATCAAACACTATTTTCAAAATTAGTATACTATTGAGGCAGCAACTCACATCTACGCTGTCACAACAACGTAACGCCCATTTATTTAAATTTTACTAACACGCCGAAATTTAAGACTTGTGATGACGTAATGAGTAAAGTTTTATTGATAAATTATACGACGTCTTGGTGTGTTCCCATGATTATTGCACGTCTAAAATCAGCAAAGTAAATAAAGGAAATTTCTGGAGGATCAAATCCTCAGCATTTCCTGTATTTCTCGCAAAACAATTTTAAAGAAAGCAACAACTAAAGAAAGATGATGGATTTTTGGATAACAAAATTATAAATAAGTTTAAAGAAAGTCAAAGTTTTAATCAAGAACGTGCAGCATAAACATTTTGCTAACTTGCCGATAACGAAACTCCAATTTGAGAATAGCAAATATCAATGAAAATGGTTAAAGTTAAAATTAAAAACGTAGTAGTTGCGATGTGTATTAACAAATTGCAAATAAAAATTTTACAGGATAATTTGTCATACGCCCTACTTTGTAACATAGAATCAATAACTAAAAGCCTAGAAAAATCCGATAAAAAACGTAACGTTTCAAACGTAAATGGATACGCGACAGTTTCCACGTATTATTAACGTTTCACAACGATTAACGTTCCATATCAGAAGGAGATATGGAACGGTAATAGAGGGTGGAATAGGCTAAAAAACATACACAAATTCATTTATGTAGATTATTTTGTTGAAATGATTATAAATTATTTAGGACATGAAACTAAAAATGGGAATCCCTCAGGAAATATCCAAAAGCGGAATTTATCATTCATTCAAGAACACAAGGGAAATCAATAAAAGGAATAGGATGCAGCATGGCAGATGAAGTTTCACAAAGGGTTAACGTTCACTTCATAGACTGCATAAGTAAGATTTGTTTAAGATAGACGATGCAAGAAAGTAGATGAAAACCTATCTTGGTCAAGCAATGGATAGACTTGGTGAACCTTTTGTTATTGTAATTGGCAATGCACCTTTCCATGGTCAGTGATAAACAAATGCTAAGACTTTCTTCTATGTTTAATCCCATTGAAAATGTTTGATCTGTAATATAGAGTTACGTCAAAAGAGACTTCTTCAAAAAGTTGTAAAGTATTCTTAACAGCAGAAGCGATTCATTTATAAAGGAACAGAAGGTAAGAGCCTCAAAGAGCCTTATAGAAGAGAAATACTTATTTGCAGACAATTAAAACATTGTGTACCAATTGCCATGGCAAGCATTGAAAATAATTTTTCTGCAATGTATAATTAATATTAATTATTTTAAATTAAATTTAAATATAAATTCTCATATTTAAATTCATTGCTCTCATATTGAAGTTTAGTATTGTCATTTTGAAGTTTACTGTTCTCATTTGAAACTGAAGTGATTTAAATAGAAAATCGATTTCCCATTTCACAAGAAATATCATATTTATTCAGGAGGCAATATGTCTAATATTTATGTCGTTGCACTGTAGGTAAAAGTGTCCACTTCTTTTTTTCGATTTATATAGCCCACACGTTAATATTTATTGTTTCGAAATTACTAAAATGATGGGAGTTATTTAAAATAGTAGGCCTTAATATTTTGTAGGGCATGGCTTAGACAAACTAGTGTTTGTAGTATAAATAATTTATTTATTTTCTTTTCTATTGTAATTAAAATTATAATAAATCTTATAGAATAAAGCACTAGTAAATAAGACTATCAGCTAAAGTATAAATAAATACAGGTTGTTACCTAACTGTAGGTACATTTCATAAACGGTACTGTAGTGTAGTGTAAATCTCAGCATGCTCCAATGAAATTGCCATGATTTTGATGATATAAAAAAAGTACAATAGCACAACAGAAACAGTTAAATACACAAAGCCTATCACACACACACACATATTCACACACACACACAGAAATACATATTACATGCCTCCAATATGTTGTGCAACATTGTGTGTACCTTGAAATATACTCATATTTGTGAATGTACATAAAATACGTAAATGTAAGACACAACACCATTTAAATATGTATTTAAGTTACATAGACTTTTACATACTTATGCCGTATTATGTTCTCAAATATTTTTTATACTCATATCATGAACAAATTGTATGTTTTTACAAGCATTGCTTGCAACAAAAGTGCTCATAAAGTGTTGCATGGTGGATATTGGCCAAAATGTTATTAATTTGGGCAAATTTTATTAAAGCTTTTTTACATTGTGTAAACTACTCCACACCATATTAAAATTTAATATCATTATGTGTAATTACTTGTCCTTTTACCAACTATTACATAATATTGCCAGAGAATACTATGCTGGAGAAAGGAAATTGTGGTTAAAAGCTGAAAGAATAATTGAATCATACTAAATTAATTATAGCATTATGGAAAAATTATAGCAAAATGTAAGACTTAGAGCTTAAAAAATTCATTTGAAACAATTTATGGCATTGTTTTTTTTTTAAATTCGTTACAATTTCACTTAACGCCGACTCTGTAAGAGAAATAAATTTAAGTATTTTATACTTACAACGCTTCGTTTATGGTGTTTTCACATTTTTCATTTTATTTTTTAAAACACATGTGATGACTTTTATTGAAAGTTCTGGTAATTTTTTTTTGCTCTTCTTTCATATTGATTAGATCGACATAACTTTTCCACTTAGCTTGTCATATATTTTGAAATTAATAGATGAAACATTTTGCTACAAACGCACAGTAGTAGAATTGAAAAATGTTTTAGAAAAATTAAATAAATTTCATTTTATATAACTAGCATTTAGATAATTTTTATCTTCCCATTTAAGACATCAACTGTTTAAAATTCGTATCTGTAGTCAAGAGGTAATGTCACAGACATCTAGATCTAAGTTTTTAGGATTGAGATGGTAGCTAATTGAACCCCTCTTTGTAGTAGGAGCCTTGAACACAAAAAATTTACGGCATTTAGATCATTTTTATCTTCCCATTTAAGACATCGACTGTTTAAAATTCAAAAGTAAAAATTATTGTCTGAACCAAAGATTCCTTAGAAAGACGAAGAAAATCACATTACCATGAATTATAGTAATTTATAATATATTTCTTTTTTAGTTTTTATTATAAAATTTAACTGTGTACTATTTCTTATAATTCAGGCTTTAAGATTAATTTGTTAAAATAAATTTAAAACATAAATCAGAATATCTAAAATTCAAAACTGATATTTTTTATCCTTCAGTATACCGATGTTAGATGTCAGATATTGCCTTACGATGCTATGCTTTTTAATTTTCCAGCTATATATATATCTCCGATTTTTTATTTCGTTCACATCTCTACAATTCATAACTAAAGTAACGCGATTATATGTCATTGGAATATTATACGGTTAATAAAGTATATCAGAAATAATTTAATTTTTAACATTAATCTACGGAACTTTTTTTTGCCTGTTAAAGCAAACATTTGATCAAATAAAAATAACTTGCTCACAATACACTTTTATTAAATTTCTCATTTCTTTTCTAATGAATGTTATTGCTAGTTAAGTGATTGTTCTTCATGTATTTACACAAAATAAATATTTCAAATAACGTTTATAGTAAATAATTTTAAAATATACATAATTATACATACATACATAATATGTTTGTATAATACATAATTATACACATATGGATCAGGGATAGAAATTATTATTTTTTACTGTATCAAAATATTTTTCAATAGATCCTTTATAACTTTCAAACATACAGTCTATTTTTTGTATAAACGAAATAAACCCAACAATTTGAAAAAAATACACCTAACATCCGATAATCTTCTTTTAAGAACAATTTAAAACAATTAATATCTGTTATTTGCATAAACATTATGGTGTGCATTGTAAGATTCTTGATGCAAAAGCTGATTTATTTAATGGCTGTATTGCTTGTGGCGCCGTTATGATTTGCAAGGAAACCAAGGCCTGATGTCAACATTTGCCTATTGTGGCTACAAAACATTGATTATTATTGTTTGGTACTGCGGAGAATTCACGTTGATGGCGTTCCCTTGCTCGCTTTCGAAAAAATTGTCGATGATGCCGTCTGAGCACCAATCGCACCATACAGTTGCTTTCTTTGGATGTAATGGTTTTTCGAGGACTGTTTGTGGATTTTTGAGCATCATTTTTGACAGTTATGTTTTTTTACCAAACCGCCTAATTGCAAATGATGATGTTATTGAATAATGCGTGGTTATCGCTAGGTTTTTTAAACTTCTAAATTACAAAAATTTGACGGCCGGCCTTAATTCTTGAATGGTGAAGATGCATATCTTTGTGCAAAATGTTGCGTAAAGTGCCTCTGGAGATACCCAATGTAAACAACTTAAAAGTTCACTCTCAACGCTTTTCAGTACAATGACTATGTTTTCATCACTACGGCATTATTGTTTCAGTCTATTATCAGCAGTAATAACATGAGTCTTGAATTTAGCGATTAAGTTACGCACCCTATTAAAGGAAAAAGCACCTTGAATGTTAGTTAGAATGTTAGATTCAAACTTTCACAATTAAAATTCTTTGCTCAAAAGAGTAGCGGTCCCACTTAGCACTTCAGGCAATAATGCCTAATTAGTCAAGTACCGTGCTACATTCTTTGGTAAAGGGATAGATAAGAGATGAACCAGGTGGTGAAAGTAGAAGGATAGTCGGAAATCAACTGTCGTATAAGACAGCACAGCGGCCAGTGACCGTGCGTTCATCGCTGAGCAGCCCCATGGACAGTCAATTTTTATTTTTGTAGTGAAAAAAGAACAATGTCTTCGTTAGGATTCGAACCCACAACCATCAGACTTACAAGCAAATACACTACCTACTAGCCTATAGGGGCACCCTTTTACTTAATCTCAAACCATGACAAATCAATTTTTGAGATTTAATCATTGGAGAGACAATTTAGTTTCTAAGCTCAAATTCGTCTACCCGTTATGAGATCATATACTTAATTTTTAACTGAAAATATTTTTACCTTAAAATATATTTTATCATTAATTCTTTGCATGTTTCACATCTTTTTTTTAATTCAAAAATATTACAAGAGACAATTTAATGAACCAAATTAAAATATTTTCAAAAATCCCAGATACTACAGTTTTTACAGAGAGAAACAACAAGAAAAAGCATTTTTAAATTTATTTAAAAAACCTGTTTGATCTGTTTTGATATCCTTTTAAACAAAAACACTTCTGTGCTTAAAATTGTTTGCAGAAAGATTTATGTAAGTTTGGAGTGTCAACTATCCTACGCGTATTAAATCATTTTGACAAATGTTATTTTTGCAGTGTTAAAATTATAATCACGATTATAAAAATCGAATCAACTTGTTATCTCCGAGTAATGTAACTTAACGTAGATTCGTGATCCTATTTTTTGTTAAGATTAAGAGCGTCTTACTTACGAGCTCAACTTATAGCATCCAGTAGGTTTTGCTACATACATAGGGAATCCAACTGCCAATGTAAAAAATATATGTTTTAAAATTAAGTAATAAAAGAAATAAAAATGAATTAAATAAATAACCTCTCTGATATCCTACAGACTTTAAGGATTTTGAATGTTTTAAACGGTTGAGAGAAATGAAAATTGTTGACAAAAGTAAATTGTGTTGTTTTCTTTTGATTGAGTTTTTACTTTGCTGACATTAATTTTTACTTCGAAACTTTAGAGTTAAATTTTACCACAACCAGCTTCTGTTTCGAGTTTTATTTTTGCCTGCAAAGTAAGCATACTAAAATTCTTATGGGTTTAATCTTATATCGACTTATTTCTTAACGTTTATTATAGCCTCTACTGCATTGCTTTTATTCGACACGTCTACGTCACTAACCAAACAATTATTGCTTACACGATCACTTTTTAGTAAACGAATTGTTTATTTCAATTCATTGATTTTATTTCTCAAAGCTTTGTTTTATTTTTCTAAGTAATTTATCTTTCTTTTGTTATCGACAACTCTCTTGACAACGTCGTCAAAATGTTTTCACATAAACATCAATGCATCCAGCTGGTTTAATTTTAACAACTGAATATTTATTGCATTCATTCTAGCTTGGTACACAATGCATGGATTACTTTCATCCATCTTGTTGTACAGAATTATTTTCTTCTTACTCAACTTACAATTTGCATTGCCCACACTCAACAATTAGTCTTTTTATATTCCATCGTAAATTCCTTGGTATTCTATAAAATTTACAATTACTGCAAAACTTTTGTTTCATAGAGTATAATGAAACTATTAGACGTTAATTTTAAACAACTTCAAACTTTTTATAACATATTTTATCAGTCCATAGGACCTTTTTATGTGTTGAATATGGAAGGATCATTGGAACATTTTCTTAAAGAAAAAGTATTGCAAACACAAAAGAATAATATGTGCTAAAATATTCTTTAATATTCTTCATCGTGAGCAAAGTGCTAATACTAAATTTTGTTGGAGCAGTAGAGTTAAACAAGAATATTGGATAAAAGTGAATACATGGCACCCATTAAGCTTAATGTAATCTATCAATCGTTAGTACAGAAGCTGTGATATTGCTGTTTTTAAGTTAGATACATAGTTTCCTCAATTTTGATTAGAGATATTTTTTGTCATGGTCATTTCGTTGGGAAATTTTTAATTTCACCATTTAATCATTCAGATTTTTCAGGCTGATAAATTATCGATTTGTTAATTTCTGTTTTTAATATTTAATAATTTTATTTGTTAACTTTATGAAAAAATTCCTTTGTATTTAATTTATTTCTAATCTACTTTACATCTTTCATGAAATACCGGTTATTATTTCCGCTATCAAAATTTGAATTTGTATGCTCAAATAAACGTAAAAATCGAAGCAAGACAACATTAAATACAGAAAGTTCTAATTTTTCGATATATGCGTATATTCTCCGACGGGGTTTAATTTATTTGGGCTGTTTGTTATCTCTCTATATAGAGAGAACACCGGTTTGTTCACAAACCAAAATTGACGGGGATTGACGTAAAATCATTCCCAAATAAAGTTCGAATTTTTGTTGTTGAACAAGAACAAGTCATTTGTAAATACTAGGTTTGTTAAAAATTGCTCAATGTTTTCGTTGATTGTGCTTGATTCCTTCAAAATAATTTTTGAATGTTATGATATTCATGAAATCTCGGGGTTTTCAACACGAAATTTGTTTTTTAATTATGACAACAGATATTTGATGTATTTGTAGTAGATGTATTGGCAATTGTTACACTTAATTCAATTTCGCACGATAATCGTATCAAAATAATAAAAATCCATTATGAAAATGGTGATTCTGTTAAAGTTATATTTAGTAAAATTTGTGATATTTTCGGACAACAGAGAGCGCCATTATGAATTTGGTCGTTAAATTTGAATCGACAGGCTCTATACAAAATATGCGTACATCGGGTCGTTCAACTGAAAACATCGCAGTGAGCAGCAGTGTTGAAGCATGACCAAATTTGTTAATTCTTCGACGTTCTCTACAATTGAGATTATCCAAAATCACCACATGGTGAATTTTGCACAAGGATTTGACTTTGAAGACTGACGAGGTGCAACTGGTGCAAGAACTGAAGCTAAACGAGCATTCAGATCGCCGATTCGCTCAATTCATTCGTGAACAATCGGCTGGTTTTTCTGAGAAGGTATTTTTTTCAGATGAAGCCTATTTTCACTTGCCAGGGTATGTCAATAAGAAAAATTGCCGCATTTGGGCTGCTGAAAGTCCTAGAGTGATTATTGAGAAGCTTTGCATACTCAATGTGTCTGGAGGCCTGATTGGGCATTTTTTTTCGAAGATGAGGCTGAAAATGCGATAACAGTCAATGGATCACGCTACAGCGAGATGCTAACAACTCAATTTTGGTTTATTATTGACTATGTGGATATCACTGATACTTGGTTTCAATAGGACAACAGGTCAAATGTCACACAGCCAACAAAACGATCAATTTATTGCAAACCTAATTTCCGGATAGCATAATGTGACCACAATCAGTACTAAAGTGGTGACCAAGATCGTGTGATTTAACATCACTGGATTAATTTTTGTGGAGCTGTGTTAAGGACAGAGTCTATATGGAGCAAATCGAATCGATTTCTGTCTTAAAACTTAAGTTTGCCATTTTGCCAAAAAGTGATTAATAACTTTGATAAAAGAATCGATATCTATTAGCGTGGTGGTGGACTAGATTTGCCAGTTATAAGTTTTCATTCATAATTGCCGAACTTTACTCTTCGTAATGGAATAGAATTTTTAATTCCTTATCTAAATTTTTTGTTTTATTTTGTTTTAGAAAACAAACTTTTTGTTGAAAAACCCTTTATTTAATTTTTAAATACAAAATCTATTACTTTGGGAAAAACATACATATCTTACTTAGTCTTTCATAGGAATTTTTACAAAATAATTATTATTTTAATAACTTCTTTAATTAAAAATTTTAAATGGCTTTTTAATTAGCCTTTGCTTGAAATTTTGAATTTTCTTGTATTTTTGCTTTGTTTATTAGGGCAATTCTTATTTAATCAATTAAGTCTCGGGCATAGGCATCTTGAATTTCTTTTCTCGCAGGAATAAATTTGTATTTATATTTAATAGTTTTTGGTAATGAATGTTTCATCAGAATATCCTAAAATGATTAATTTCGAATCAGCATAAAGTTTGGCTACATGTTTGGGTTATTTTCAAATTTTCTTAGGGAATTAAAGCTTTTAACTTTAATGGTTTAACAAAAACAACTATTTAATTTACACCTATAGCCCAATAAAATTAGGTTTTTGTTGTTTGAAAGTCTTACTTAATTTTAAACGACAAAAAGGAAAATAAGACATGAAGAAAATTACTTCTTATCAAATATAAACACTATCTAAACTAAGCATATGATTGTTGTTACATACCAAGTAGCACCGAAATATTGAAAATAGCACGTGGTTTTTAAATAAAACAAAATAATATTCAGAATGAAATTTAAATTTTTGTGCATAAAACACATTTGTCACAGCACTGGCAGCATGCAGTCTGGCAAAAGTAGAATACATTTGGGTATATAAAATAATAATTTTTTCGACAGGTAGGTAACAGGGCGGCAGGTTATCGTTCATGCTGATTTTATGGTGTTAATTCAATTAAATAAATTTCTATTATTGTCGGTGACAATTAATAATTATGTGATGCCAATAAAATAAGATGTGTAAAATAAATATTTAAAAATCTTTTAGTTTGATAAAAGAAAAATGCATTTGAGTAAAATAATATGGCGTTTTTTAATATTGTAAGTTTAAGATAATTATTGCCAATAGTATATAAGTTAATATGATTTACTTACTTTTTAATTTTAAGTACTTGCTATTGAAGTATCTATACATCTACAATATGTGTAGATCGTAGAAAGTTTCTTTATGGGAATCAAAACTATTGAGTTTCTGTTACATTTCGTTAAGCATAACATCTTTCATCATTTTGTTGTTTTTAGTATTTGCTGCAATTACATTTTACTGACCTGTCAGACACTGCACTATAAAAATTATTGTTTCCGAGATATCTGCAATATATTTTTATTTGTAAAGTCATGCACAAGCAAAAATTGACACCACTTAAATTTATTTAGTAGCTATTTATTACTGTTTCATAAGTATTTTTGTTTCAGTCAGCTGTTCGTGGGTATTTAACTTCTTTTGTTTATTTCTCGAATCAAATTTATTATTTACTCTTAGACAGAATATTGACTATAAGTGATAGAGAATTTCATTTGAAGAATAAGAGATATACTTAATGACAATGATTTTCCAGTAGAATTAACTAACAGATTAATTAGACAATATGGTAGTTATAGGCATAATTTAGGAAATACTACGGCTGAACCAAGAAATTATAAATCATTAACTTATGTTCCTGGAATATCAGAAAGATTAAGAAAGTCTAAAATATATGACACAGATAGATATATAATTACACACAAAACATATAGCACATTAAATAAATTATTTAGCAGTATGAAGGATAAAATAGAGAAAATGGAAATATCTGATGTAGTATACAGGATACCATGTGGAGGAAATGACCAGGTGAACTGTAACAAAGATTAGCTGGTCATAGATGTGACCAAAAATATAGGAATATTTCAACACAGAAGACATCCTTATCTTCACATTGTAAGAAATATAATCATTATCCAAAGTTTGATGAAACATCAGTATTAGATATAGAAAAAAACTACAAGAGACGTTATATGATGGAAATGTTAAAAATTGTTAATGTACCAAATGTAAGGATAATAAATTTCAAAATAGACAATTCAGCGCAGAATTATAGGTACTTAATACAAAAAACACATAATTTGTTATAATTTTTTCATAGGAAAAATTTGTTATTTAATTTCCGTTTCTTTGCTTTTGTATGTTTGAATATTTGAAATTTTAATTTTTGTATGTTTGTATGTATGATTATTTTATTATGTTTTGTCAAATGTTTTCAAAAATTTTTTCTTTTCAAATTGTTATAATTTTTTGTTTTTGTAAAATATAAAAAATAATTTCCTGAAGAAGCTTTCCACAGGAAAGCGAAATATCGAGTGAAAAAAATAAAATCGTTAAATTATTTAATAGACCGTTAAAAGATTAGTTCATATTTAATTTATTATTTACTTTATACACTAAAGCTATAATCCGTATGGTTTTTGCAATGGATTATATTGAGTTTATTAATTGTTCCTTAGCCATTCATCAACAAACACAGATAATTTTAATGTCTCATGTTGAAGTGAACAGGCAATTTGGTTATTATATCGTTAAAATCTTAAAAATAATTAAATAGTCGGTAAATGCATCTAGCGGCACCACTAGATTTATTTAATGCAGTTCATAAAAAAACAACAACTCTCTTTATGTGTCTCTTGCATAAACTCCGTGATTTCATATTTATTTGAAGGCACTTCTAAACGTACTCGCTTGAGCAACCGTTGAATACAAATTTTAAAAAAATTATCGCAAAACTGACTTTTAATAAGGATTTTTTTGAAATAATCAATTAACAAAGCTAATGATATGGCAAAAACAGTGATATAAAAACTTGTCAATGTGTTACTTTAAAACTCAATAGGGTCTTATAATTTTTTTCTTATAACAACAACAACAACAAATAACTATAAAAAAAAACTTAAAAAATTCGTTCATAAATATTTGTAACAACCAAGGATTAGGGTATTAGTCTTTTGCATCAGGCAATCATTTTTCCACATTCTACTTACAAGTATTAAATGAGCCTATTTGCAATTTGATCTCCATAATAGTCCATAAATAGTCACCACAGTCATACACTGTTTTTTGTTTGTTTTATTTTTGAAATTCTTTATTCATGGTTATATGCGAGCAACACCATAAAAGATGGCCTTGCCAATTGGCAATGATCCATTAATTCATTCATTTATTATTTTCATTCATTCAGTCCTACGTTCGTTGGTTCGTTTACTAATTTGGCTTTTGAAAAAGTATAAAATAAAATGGTGCTCCATTTCCGTTGTTGCCGCCATTATTGTCGCCATTGCAACTGTAATTTTTCTTGTATTGTTTATTTCATGCTTGCACAGTTCCACACACATAAATATTTTTTGTTGTTACTGTGGTAGTTATTGCCTTTTTTTTGTTTGTGTTATTATTATTGTAGGCTGGCATAAGTTATTAACTGTAAATTAAATTTAAAACATAAATGAGTGAGTTTGCCAGCAACACACTTCCGTTTCGTTCGCTTCTTTTTACGTTTTGTTTTATTTGTCTGTTTTGTTTAACATTTATCACGGATGCATTCATTCCCTGCACACATCTCCACACACACACACGTAATCAAATTGCAAATTGATTGTTAAATGTATTTATTATGTGTGAGTTTGTATGTTTGTATAAATGAATTGTTGGTTTAATTATTGCTTTCCTTTTAACAATAAGATAATTAGCTGAATTTTGCCAGCAAAATAATAAAAAACAACACACAGACAAGTTCTGCAATAAGTTTGTTTGAATTTTTATTTTATATAAAATTATTTGCAACAATAATTTTAATTCATTTTTATTTATACTCTTTGCTTGTGTACGTGTATGTATTTAAAGCTGTTAGCCCAGCAAACACATTATTGAACTTAATACACTAAGCTCAATTTCAATAGATGTGTTTATATTAATATTGAACCCAGATTGTTGTTTATTTAAAGTTTTATCATATCGTTTCTTTAAACAAACTTTAACATTATGTTGAGCAGCTTACAACAACTGGACTATTGTTGTTATTGAAAATATTTTGATAAGTTTAACTTAAATATAAGTAAAGGGATTTTCTTATTGAGGCATAAACACACATGATTTTTTTTTTAAATTGACATGATATTTATTATTCGAAAGATAATATTCTAGCATATGACCGCCATGGCTGGCTCGGGCGTAGTCTAATCTTGGAGATCCATACATATATGTACAGAATTGTTGGAAAAAGTCATAAAAATATCGATCTCCAAGATTAGACTACACCCGAGCCAGCCATGGGGGTCATATGCTAGAATATTATCTTTCGAATAATAAATATTATATATAATAGCTATAATTTTTTGATCTTTTTTAATATTTTTTAGTAATTAATTTTAAGCACTAGGTCTTATTTAATAAAAAATTTTTTAAACAACTTTATTTTTAATTTTTTATTATTTTTTCGATATTTCGCCACACCGTTGGTTGGCATCATTTTTTATTAAATAAGACCTAGTGCTTAAAATTAATTACTAAAAAATAAATGTTATATATATTTTTTAGTAATTAATTTTAAGCACTAGGTCAATTTAATAAAAAATTTTTTAAAAAACTTTTATTTTTTATTATTTTCTCGATATTTCGCCACACCGTTGGTTGATGCCAACCAAAAAAATTAATTACTAAAAAATATTAGAAAAGGTCAAAAAATTATTACTATTATATACAATATTATATATATCGTATATCCGCAATACCGCTGCAAATGTTGTCCTTCAAGTGGTCAATCATTTCGAACTTATCAGCGTAGACTAGCGACTATACATATTCCCTACAGAAAATGGTCGATCTGCTTTAAATCGCACGATTTTAGAAGCGAATTCGTAGGTATGGGAAACTGTGCAGTTACCAAAGGTTTCCTTCAGCAAATAAATGGTGGCAGGTATCGTGTGATATGTTGCGTCGGCTTATTGAAACCAGAGCTTGTGCATATCATGGTTTTTGAACTAATGAACGAAACAGTCAGTAATAATCACTCCATAAGGGCCACCATTGACTGTAACGTTCTGACCAGCATTGCCTTTAAAGTGGTACGTACCAATGACTCCACCAGTCCATAAAGCACACCAAACATTCACTTTTTTGCGGATGTAACAGTGTCTCAACATGCTCTTGAGGATATATTCATTTAACAAGTATTATGTTATTATAGAACCTAGAATTAATATACATAACTTCTATAGAATAAGTATAACTCGTTATTATATTCATGACTATTTACAAATAGCAGAATTTAATATAAAATCAAAACGCAAAATATTGTTTTCACTAACGCTGCATGATAAACAAAATCACGTTTAGAAAATCAAAAGTCATATATAATTGATCGCCTTCTGATGAAAAAGCCTGTGAATAGTAAGGTCGAACTTTTATACTTGTATTACACTATATATGGAGTATAACATTTTTTAAATATTTCCAAAGTTAGGCACCTTCAATATGTAAGTTTTTGCATAGTTTGGCAACACATTTTTGTTTTATTAAATTTAAAAATATCTGAAAGTCCTTGCTAGGGCAACTTTTATCGTGTTGTTGTCATCCATCGTTTACGAAATATCTTTTTTAAGCTCCAAGTTTCCTTTTTTATTTTTTTAAATATTTTTAAATATTCAATATTTACTGGCTTCCCAGTAATGCTGTGAAAATGATTAATTATTACAAAGCTGAACCCAAATATTGAGTTCAAAAGTTATGATTTTCAGTGTTTCACATATATTAGATAATCACTGAAAAATCGTTCTCCTATTAAAAAAAATAAATGAAGTAAATTTCTTACTAATTAAATTTTCTTCCTATTTTCTATTTATTCCATCATCTTTACAATTACACTATAATAAAATTACTTAGATTTACATTCTTAAAAATTTCCTCTTAATAAATATGGCGCTAAATATTATCACATTTTTTAGTTAATAATTGCATACCTATAAACATATATATTAGTTTCTGAAGAAACACCCAATTGCGCCTCTTAAATCGACTTAATTTCTCAAGCGAATACAGATTGTAAGATTATTATATATTATATTAATATTTATAATATAAATTTCATAATACAAATAATATCATTTGAAGATCTATTACGACCTTATTTTACCACCGAAAACATATCTTGTTGATAAGTTTCGTCAAGTACTGCCTTAGTAAGTTACCAGTATTTTTAAGGTTTTTATTTTAGATAACTTTTGAGATGTGCTTTAGCTGTTTTCTTGACCATATTTTAAACCCGTGGGTCTTTATTGATTGTGTAGACCTTCTGGAGAGTAGAATCTTATTTTTTTGGTTTTAGAGTCGACCTATACCACATATTATTGCTTTATCACACGTTCGTGGAATATGATGCCTACATGTCAATCTTTGATTTTAGTCCATTTTATTCCATTCTTTCAATGATTGCATTCGGAAGTTTTCGTCTCTCAGAATTTAAAATATATCGGGTTTTTCAATTTTGGCACCACCAACAACATGATAGTTTTGACATTTAGTTTTTTGACACATTCATAGTAGATGCTTTGTAATTGTTACAATGAATTCAATTTTGCATGATAATCATATTAAAACAATTAAAATCCACTATGAAAATGGTGGTTCTGTTAAAGTTACATTTCGTAAAATTCGTGACAACACAATTGTCTTCCTGAAACCACTATTAAGAATGTGGTTAAATTTGGGTCAATAGACTCAATCCAAATTGTGCGAACACCAACACATGTTCAATCGGGTCGGCAAACTGAAAGCATCGCAACCATTAGCCACAGTGTTCAAACAGATCCACATTTGTCGATTCCTCGACATTCTCTACAATTGGTGTTATCCAAAACCACCACATGACGAATTTTGCGTAAAGATTTGACTTTGAAGCCTTGCGAGGTTCAACTGGTGCAGGAATTAAAGCCGATTGATCATTCATACCGCGGTAGACTCGCTCGATTTATTCAAGAACAGCGGGCTGTTTTTTCTAAAAATAATTATTTTTTCAGACGTCAGGCTTTTCAACAATCAATTTTTCGTATTTGGGCTTCTGAAAATCCTGCAGCGATTATTGAGAAGTCTTTACATGCTCAAAAGTCACTCTAAGGTGGGATATGAGGTCTGGAGGCGTGATTGGGCTGTTTTGATTCGAAAATGAGACTGGAAATGATCAATGGATCACGCTATCACGAGATGCTTACTCAATTTAGGCTTGTTATTAACGACGTGGATTTAACTTACATGTGCCTGTTGAACCACCAAACCAAATTTCCTTATCGCATAATTTCAAATCAGCAGTTAAATGGCCAGCCAGATCGTGTGATTTAACACCGCTGGATTATGGTTTGTGAGGCTATGTTAGGGACTGAGTCTGTACGAATCGACTTCAGCCTTAATCCGTGATGTGAGTAAAGAAACAGGACCCATTTTGTCAAAAAGTAATTAAAAACTTTGATGAATGCTAGATATCACTTTTCATTCATAATTGTCGAAATTTTTTCTTCGAAAAACAATAAAAATTTGAATCATCTTAATCAAAATTTTTTTTATTTTAGTTTGTTTTAAAAAACAAACTTCGTGTTGAAAACCCCTTTATATTGAAATAATGTGGGAGATACCACTGGCTCCTGTAGTACCCTAGCCATAACATTTCGTTGGCTTGAAAACTGGGATCTGATATTTACGGTAAATGATCTGTCTTCCAAAAACTGTTAATGATTTTCTGTAGGTGGATGGGATAGCAGAACACTTTGAGCTTGTAAATGAAACTATTGAGTCAAAAGCCTTTTCTATTTGCAGACATATAATTCCAGTACTCTTTCTATCGTTGCTATCATCAAATATGAAATTGACGATTCATTTTACTGTCAGTAAATTCATTTGGCCTCCTCAGTGTAAGATAGACAATTTAGCATACTAAGAGGACGATAACTGCTAGCTAGTTTACCATTTGGTATAACCTATGCAGTTTCAAAAATTTGGGAAAATACCACTTTTCAGACATCTTCCACTTTGTGGAAAGTCACTGTTAAGGAAATTATTGCTGCATGCAAAAGTTGCACAATTTGCTAGATATTTTTCCCTTCGACATCCTTAAACTCGAATTCTTTTTATAAACTTTTGCGATTTTCGTAAAGCATAGGGGCATGGGTTTAGAAACCGGTTTGTACTAAAAATGTTGATATGTCAAAATTCGAAATTCATTTATATTTGATATAATCTTCCAATTCACATTTGAAAAACAGTTAAGAACAATAAATATATATTTTCGTTGTGAAATGTCCTGTTATTGTCTACAGTTAATAATAACTTTCAAATCGCTACAAAAATGTTTTTTAATCTCTCGTCATTAGGAAAAGAATTTTATAGATATCTGTCTCAATTTGAGATGGAACTAAAGTGTTTGCTTGGAGAAAACCAAGGTTGTCAGTGTATATTTTCTTTTATAACGTGAATATTAAAAAACATATACATTTTCCAAAAATAGTTTGCGTTTTGTCATGTCGTTTTAATATTATGACAGATATTATCTATAAAATATTTAAACATGTGTACACGTCGAATAACGTACAACCTGCCACATTGCATTTATTTGCAGTTGCCAGAATTGTAAAAGAATGATTTTTTTTTAAATTTCAACAAACTCTAATTATAAACTTTTAAATAAAATAGGTTCAAAATCCGGTCTTAATTGACAGAGATTCGAATTAATGCAGCGTTATTGCCTTGCTTATTTTTAAGGTGGCTAATAAAACAATAAGAGGAGTATTTGGTTTAACAAATTCTATGAATAACTTTCTTAATATTCTAAAAATTCAAGAATTTTTTAGAATTGTGTCGTCTTAACAATCAAAACAGTAAAGCTAGAAATAAAACGGGATGACTGTCCTTTAAATTAAAATTTGATTTATCTAATTTGTTGGTGATTTTTATCCATGATAATTTCATTCGAATTTTAACTCAATTTATTCTATCTGAGTGAAGTGAATTAATTTTAGAATTTCTTATTTATTATAAATCTCTACATTTGTTTATTATAATAAAATATTAAAAAAAAAGTCCTAAACTAATTATTCATTTACAGCTCTGCTAATTGCGTTCAAAAGTAGAATTTTAAGTTCTTAATGTAAATTTTTAAATCAGTTAATTAACTGCTAGATGCTATAAGCAAAATATTTCGAATGAAGTAGATTTTAATTAGATAATTGCAGAAACGGGTAATTTAGCATTTGATGTCTTATCAGTTTTTATTGTTAAAAAAAAATCATTATGATGACTATATAAAAAACAACATTAAAGAAAAATTTTCTGCACGTAAAAATAAAGACTAAGATTGTTGTTAAATTAAAGTTTCAGCTGATAGATAATCAAATTTCTCAGTTGACTTTACTTTTAGTTGAGTTTGAATTCCCATTTATTTTAAAAGTTATGAAATTTCACGCAAAATAAATATTCTACACATGTGATTGCAAAACTAGTTTATATCCAAATATATAAAATTAAATTATTATGAAATAAGTTTTAAATGAATTTAATTTAATTGCAGCTGTTTTGAAAGACGCGTAATTTAAAACGTTTAAGCATAGTTTTCGTTGTTTACCATAAAAATATTTTTTCACCAAGTATGAAATTTTTTGTGCAAAATAACTTTGCTTTTTTCGCTTTTGATTATCGTATTACAGTGGCACCATTATACAACGCATTTGTTATTTATTTCTTATTATGCTTCCTACCGTTCAATCTTATGCTAGTAGAACCCATTTCAAAGATTACATGAGAATAGGAATACGATTCCTAGTAGCGAAGGCACTTACAAAGGGGTAATGTTCTATAGCCAAAGCTAATAGCCTGTTCATGATGTCTAAAAGATTTTTACAATAATATTGATAAATAAATCGTCTTTAGCTGCCTCAGTTTTTCAGAGGCTATCATTGGCCATAACATAAAAATAGTGAAACATTTTCTATTTCTTGATATAGCAGAAGCCATATAATTACAATGACCACTTAAAATGTATTAGTATGTTTAACTGAAATCTTCTTTACCAATAACAACTTCTCGTTTTTAAATGTACTAAACATTTAAAACATAAATTATTATTTTCGAATGAGGGTGAGCTGAATTTGAGGTTATGAAGTATATTTTCTGTCAAATGATTTAATATCAAGAATTAAGCTTTCGTTCTTTGACGTTTATATATTAGAAAGCTACGAAATTTTGGGTATGAAACGTTTCACTCTTAAGCAAAGAATTTAATTTTATGAAAATTTACTGTCAAAATTGTGAAAATTTGACTGAATCACTTCAAGCAGCTTTTCCTTGTAATCAGGCTTCTTCTCAAACCTCTGTACGTAATACAATCACTAAATTGGAAGCTCATGATATTGTTACTGACAATGTAGCAAAACAATATACTTCTACTGGTCGTAGTGGCCGCTATAGAGTAAAGTGTTGAGAGACCCTGGTTTCTAACAATTAGGCATCTATCGAGGCACATTTTGCATCTTCATCTTCACGCTTATAAAGTTGAAGTCGTTCAGGAGTTAAAGCCAACCAACCGTTGTTTGTGTCGAACGCTGCTTGTGAATAGGCTGTTGGAAAAACTGAACACAATCATTTTTTTGATAATGCGTTTATGTCAACAAACGAAATTGTCGCATGCAGGGCTCCCACTATGCATAAACAGTCATTGAGAAACCATTACATGATAATAAAATTACCATACAGAGCGGTTTTTGGTCACGCAAGGAAACCCTAGAACATTGAATTTTTTACGCTATCAAACCATGACAACCAATTTTTTGTAACCACAATTTGATGACATCAGTGACCCTTGGTTTCAGCAGGACAAGGCCATGGGCGACACAGCCACCGAAAAAATTCAGTTATTGCATAAGAAATATCCCGGTCGCATAGTTTCTCGATCTGGCGATGCCAACTGACCGCCACATTCTTGTGATTTAATGCCGCTGGATTTTTTTTGCCTGGAGCGATTTGGAAGACCAGGCCTAAGTAAACAACTCACAAGTAATTAACGCTCTGAAAATTGAAACTCGGTGCTGCATTGATGAGATAGTGAAGCTCCTTTTTTTAACGAGCAGGAGTCTGCGGACGTGTAGACGTTACATTCCATTACTATTTTCCATGTTCCTACTTTACATCGGTATCAATAAAACTGAAGTTTTCAATAAAAATTAATGTTCTTTAAGCCAATTTACTTCCTAACCTCATATATGCCCACAAGATTAAGTGGCAATTTTATTGGGAAAAAAACATCAGAATAATATTTATTTCAGTTAGAAGATTGTTTTTTAAACACTGCTATCATTACTTTTCACTACAACCAATGACTATCCGCTAAAACAATTAGTAACTCAATATTCACCATAATAAAATTATTTGTCATGTAACGCGATTGGAATAAAATAAATAATAATGTCATGTTTGCTTTTAGCAAGTTATTTTGCATTTGTTTAACGCAGACTTAAGTTAAGAAAATCTAAACGGAAGTGGCAGCCTCATTCTTGTGTAAGTCACAAGCCGCCGGATTTATTTCCTCTATAGACATTTAAAAGGCAGAGTTTACATGAGCAATCAGTAAGCAACTTACGTTGTGAAACATGAATTTCGGCGCTGAATTGATGAGAAAAGCTAAGATTTGTTGCAAGATGTGCTACAAAATTTTATGAAAAGAACGGACGTTTGCCGATATGTTAAGTGTAGACGTTTGCCCCACATAATATTTAGTTATTACATTGTCATATTTCTACTTTAGATTGGTATTAATAAAACTGAAATTGTTAAAAAGGAGTGTGTCTTAAACCATTTTATTTTCTAACCACAAGTTTGCCCACCTATTATATTTATTAAATTCATTTGAAAATAATATTTTACAATTATCAAGTAAATCGAATTTTTGTGTTATTAAATTTAAAAAAAAATCAATAATTATAAAAAATTTAGTAAAAATTGCAATACTCAGTAAAATTGTACTGGCAATGGGATTTTAATTACAATAAAACATTACTGATTACCTTAATTGAATTTTAATATGAATAAAAATTTATCAGTCACTCGATTTTTAGCGATAAAAGAAAAGTTGAAATTTTCTGGTAATACTAAATTTAATTTTCGATTACTGGTTACTGGAAATTTGAATGCAGTTAACGTATCATAAATATATTTTTTAACTTCTTTTGAGTAAAAAAAAGCCAAAAATTAGAAAGCCAATAAACTTCTATAAATTCTAAAAGATAATTTTGCCTCCCACACCAAAATATCTTCAAATTTATCCATAGCATGTAGTAAACATCAGAATTATTTAAATTTTCATGGAAATCACATCAACAAATACTTGAGACGTTAAAACACAACAGACTTTGATTAATAGCCTTGCAGCTGAAGTGTTTATAAAAACTGTATTTTACACCTTTTGATAATATTTATTCATATGCTAAATCTTAATACTCAGTAGTATAGTATGGAAGGTGCTAGACAAATAAAACAGTCATATTTCATGGTCAACAGTTTATAAACTTAATTATTATTTGCAAACAAAATATACTTGATATTTAATATTTCTTTAGCTTCAATTTAGCAATATATTCGACGTATGATCCTCAAGCGTTAGGTGATGCTATTATACAGCAAAAATCCATCGAATGAAAATTAAGTTTTGGTTTTGGTGGGACAGTATTAGATAGAATATTTATGACCCTACTAGTCGCGTTTTTCTGTCATAAAAGCCTTCAAAATGATTATTTTATCAATAGATGTTTAATTTCATAAACAAAAACATATTTCACTTTTCATTTAAAAATGTTGAAGTTAAAAAATCTAATTTCATTTGAAAATAATTATCTTTATAATTTAGTCTTATTATTAACTTCAACATCATTTGTAAATCGAAAATAAAATTATGCTAAGAGCTCTTTAATACAGCAAATAGTAGACTATTCATTTATAATTTTATACAGAATTCTCCTGTAGATTTTTCAAAATTTACATTTTATTGTGCTGTGGAGGAGGTACTAATGAATTTATTTTCTTCCCCTTCAATATACGAATTAATGTTGCAAATTAGACTTACATAAATTATGATTAGATACAGATTCACTTGCTCATTTATTTTTAAAAAACTTGAAGCTTTTTCTTACAAATGTTACAACAGCTGCATACACACACATACACACACGAACACACACATTAACATTTGTATAAAATGGGAACAATAATTCTGGCATTAAAGGAAAATAATAATAAAATATCATTTTACAACACACCCGCGAACACTTAAGTTTTTCCCACGCATCAATTAGAGTCGATTAGTGCGCCATGAAAATGCTAAAAAAGAAGAAAATGAAAATCTAAAACAGTATAAAGAAAGACTTCTACGATGGATGGGATGTTTAAAAGAATTATGGGGGCGGGATTGAAAATTGATTTCATTTCAGCTCAACTGAAATTGAACACTCACTTGTTTACTGATACTGCACATTCAGATTTATCCATAACATCTTTAGGAGTCTACTTGCAAAAAAAAAAGTGGAAAACTTTCGATGATAAAAAATAATTTTTAGGATGTGAACGATGAAGACCATAAATGTGATAGAAATAGTGACTAAAACATGAATTATAATGCGAGCACCAATAAGAAAAATGAAGATTGGAGTGAGTGTTGTTGATGATGTTGATGACAACAAGATGTTTTATTTCCTAAAACGTGGGTAAACAAAATTCAATTTGTTTGCACTTTATTTTACAGAACAAAAAAATCCTTTCGTAATGAAAGTAAAGCCAAAGTATAAAGAAACTTAATCATTCTTCAGCTACTGAATAAATAGATAAAGAGAAACATGGATGGTTGTGTTAAGATAAGTGGATGGATGGATGGTTGGTTGAATGCATGATTCGGCTTGATATTGGCTAATGGCTTTACAGAAGGCTTATTGTGTTTCATAACTGGAACAACAACAAGAAAATTATTATAATGAAACAAAAACCAAAATTAAGTTGCTTAAGACAGAGATTTGCAATCTTTTTTGATTGTAGCTGCATGAGATACTACTGCTTTTTGAAACATTCTTAGAAGTACACTCAAGCACTGCTCTGAATGCTTTGAAATTTCTAAGCAAGTGGGTATGTTGAATTTTTTGAAATGTATTTATAAGATTATTTTCGTTAAATCAATCATCCAAAAGAGATGCTTCTTCTATTACCCTTAAAGTTATAACCTACTCACAATATCATTTGCTTTTAAAGTAATAACGAGTTATTTAATTGCCAGTTTTATGACACATTTTACAATATTTTTCAGGTTTTACTTTTTTCCGGGAACTATTAACGTTGTCTGCTTTTTCCTCTAGTTTCTTGCCTCCACGACAATATTAAGTTAAGGGATTGGATAGAGCTGCCATTTTCTGACATTTATTTAGTAAAAAGGAAATTTTAAAGACGGAACGCTACATTATTAAGAAAGGAATCGTAATTGTGAAAACTATCACTATCACAATGGTGAAATTTTTAATCTATAGTTTCGTGAATTTGAAACCGCTGTGCGATGTGAATGCTAAATTCGGTGCTCACGGAATTGTTGACAATAGATGTAAACATAGTCGCTGTGCAGCACAGATTTGTTGTTGTTCGCAGCAGTATATTGCATACAAATCTTCATCTTCAGGCTTACAAAGTTCAACTCGTTCAAAAATTAAAGTCGACCGACCATTGTTTGCGTCGAATGTTTGTGAAAACAATGCACTTTTCAAGGCAACAGGGGCCTCGAAAAGATACTACATTTAAAGAAAGTGACCGTATAGTGCGGTTTCTGGTCAAGCAGTATCAGCGGCCTATTTGTTTCGAAAATGAGCAAAAAAATGCTGTCACCTAGAATTCTCTGCATTATCAAACCATGATAACCAATTTTTTGTGGGCATAATGTTGACATCAGGGATTTTGGTTTCATCATGCTACCCAGTAATTCAGTTAATTAATTTCAATAGGCCACGTATTTTTTATGGTTTAACACCGGTAGATTATTTACTCTGGAGCTTTATGTGAATAACTGACATTCTGAAAGATGAAATTTGGCGTGAGGATGTAAGCATGGCTTTGTTGCTTTGTGCAAAATGTGCTCTAATATTTTTTAAAAGGAGCTGACCTTTGATGATGTGCTAAAGGTAGAAATGGCCTAACATTATATTCCGCTATTATTTTCTATATTTCTACTTTGCGTTGTTTTGATTAAAGGTGTAGTTGTTGAAAAAAGTGTATGTTTTAAGCCAACTTATTTTTTAACCTCCAAATTACCCACCTGTTAGTAATTTAATAAAATGTCGACCTCGGATAAAAACGAATATATTAAATAGAAACACTTAAATGCCGCAGATGCATTCTTGTTACAATAAATTTTAAAAACTTCAAAGGATTAATCCCTCTACTGTTATGGAGTCATAAAAATAAAAATGATTTGCTGTTAATACCTTGAGCAGATCTAAGTTTAGAAGCTTTTGCAACAATCAGAAAATATCATTCTAAAATTAACGGAATTGGTATTAGTGTATAACGGCATAACTGTAATAAATTTTAAAAGGAACAAATCTTATTTTCCCAATGTAACAACTGAATTATACAATACCAAAGCCTTTACTGGAACACATAGTTAAGCTACAGACAGGCAATATAGAATTATACTTGCAACCTTTAAGATATGCCATTTGTATCAATAACAAAATAAAACAATATGTTTTTATTTCTTATTCATTTGAAATTTTAATTTCCAATTAAGAAACTATTGCTTATACTTTCACGCAAAACTAACTGGGAAACTCTGCTACTATTTATAAGCAGACATGTTAACAATAGTAACTACTGTTGTAGTTAAAGTGTTTCATAATGGCTAACGAGAATAAGATCTAAGCTGGGGAAACAATACAGATGATTTTGTTGGTTTAGTGGCATCTAGAAATTGAGTGCTACTTATGTTACTGTAACCATTTATTTTACGATAGTGACAGTCGGTTTGTTTATTTTATAGCGTTACATACTTTAGTTCTTATTATTACAATTTAATATTGAAAAATAATGTCGTATTATATTGGAAGCGAAATTGCTCACCATTCTTGGCATCGCACAGTGGGGTGAAATACGAAACAAAAATTCCAATATAAGTTTAAAACTTCTAAACTATTTACTCAACTTGCATGAAACAAATTACCCATAACATTTTAGTATAAGCTAGATGCGTAAAAATGATAAATTACAGCGTAAACATTTTAAAGAGCTTATAACCAATATGTAAACCAATTTCAATAATTTATTATACAAAACCATTTCTTTGGTCAGTTCTAGTATTTGTAATACAAATGTATTACGTCAAGGCATTTTTAACCCTAATTTCTCGGAAAGAACTCTAGCTATTAGCAATTAAAAAAACAAAAGAATTAATAATATGTCTTTCAAAGCTCTTCCAAAAAAGGGCCTCAAATTTCTATCAGTTTTACTTAATTCTAGCTTAAAACTTTGCTATTTTCTAGACGACTTTAAAGTCGCAAAAGTATCATTTATATTGTCTGGCACATAAATGGAGTTAATTGTATTATATACCTTCTTCGGACGACCTCTAGTTTCCGTTTTTATTAATCTAGGGCGGCCTCGTCCTATTTTTGGCACTTGATTTGGCACATTGACATCTTGCTGCTCTGAAATATCGGCTGCATTTGAATGTTCTTGCTGATTATGACTATCGATTGTTTCTGAACTAGAAACGATTTCAGTGTCGTGATCTTGTGGTTGTTCAACTTGATTTTTATCATTACCCAATAAAAAATCAAAATATCTTGGCTTTGAATAATCTGTCTGCTTTTCTTTATCGTAGCATTGACCTTCTATTAAAACTACGTCTCGACTAACGTGAACCTTTCTGGAGATGGGGTCATAGAGCCTATATGCTTTCGATTGTTCACTGTAACCAATTAACACCATTTCAGTACCTTTGGGCAAAAATTTTTTATGATGAGTTTTGTCTAAAACAATTGCCTTTGCACCGAACATTTTAAGATGGGCAACTGATGGTTTAAAGCCGTGCCATACTTCAAACGGCGTTTTATTTACCAAAACCTTCGTTGCAGATCTGTTCCGTAAGTACACGGAAGTTAATACAGCTTCAGCCGAATATTCCTCCTCAAGATTGGCTTCTAAAAGCATACTTCGCGACATCTCTACTAATGTTCTATTGGCTCTTTCGGCTATCCCATTTTGCTGTGGGGTATAAGGTACGGTAAGCTGTCTCTTTATATCATTATTGACTAGAAATTTTCCGAAATCATTACTGATGTACTCCCGGCCATTATCAGTCCTTAAACATTTTATTTTGCAGCCAGTTTGTTTCTCAACTAATGACTTATACTCTTTGAAAACACGTAATATTTCATTCCTCGTCTTAAGAAAATACACAAAAGTATATCTTGATTTATCATCGATAAATGTTGCGAAATATCTAGATCCAGCAAAGGACAACTGCTTTGCTCTAAATTGAGAATTTTCAAAAGGTTTTACTGTAATTTTACATTTAGCACACACTTCACACACAGGCTCGTTACAATTTCCTCTTATTTATAAACCTCTTACTGTGTTATTTTTCTCCATATCCTTTAAAGATTGGAAATTAATATGGCCATACCTTTGATGCCAACTAATGAGACTATCTTTTAGTCCTATACTCATGCATTTTTCACGTTTATATTGATATACATACATACCATTTTCGTTGAAGGCTTTAAAAACGAAACTGTTTTTCTGGTCTTTAATTTGAACATAATTGTCTTAAAACAA
Source organism: Trichopoda pennipes (assembly GCA_030448955.1). Taxonomy (NCBI): domain Eukaryota; kingdom Metazoa; phylum Arthropoda; class Insecta; order Diptera; family Tachinidae; genus Trichopoda; species Trichopoda pennipes. The sequence goes on from JASKUP010000042.1 coordinate 11,429,913, forward strand.
AGCAACCATGCCTCTTTCTATCATCTTGCTTATTGAAATGAAATTTTCTTTTAATTCGGGCACATGTAAAACGTTGTTGAGAATAATTTTATTTTTATTGTCATTTATTATTATTTTACCACGGCCTATGACATTTAATTTGTTGTTATTCGGTAAATATACAACCTCGTTGTATTTTTCATATTCATCAAATAATTTGTCATCATAACAAAAATGCGATGAAGCTCCGCTGTCTACATACCACTGCACATTATTGTTGATGCTGTGGACTGTTTGAGAAAATGCCAATGACAAAAAACAATTAAATTCGTTCCTACGCTCCTGATTGGCCTTGTTTTCTTTTTGTCTACAATTTGCGGCGAAATGACCACGACGCCCGCAGTTGTAACATTTTTTACCTTTAGCGTTATTTTTATTGTATTTGTTGTGGTCATATTCTTGCCTCTTCTCAATCTTGTGGTTTTTATTACTTAACCTTGTAGCTTTTAAAACTTCGTTATCGCTGTTACTATTGGCGCAACCTTCCTGTTGTCTTGCACCCTCCTCCAAGAGCTTTATTTTTAAAGATGTTACTTTAGGTAAGGAGTCTCTAGATTCCATTGCCACAACGAATCCCTCGTATTCCTTTAGTAAACTTGATAACAGCAGTATGACTAACATTTGTTCTGGTATCATTACTTCAATTTCAGTTAACTGATCTGTCAAATAATAAAATTCATTAATGTGATCACTTATATTACCATCCCTCATCGACATATATACCAGCTTCTTGAAGAGCATAATTTTTCTTGCAGGTCCTTTCGGCTGATGGGTTTCACGTAGTTTTCGCCAGGCTTCAGGCGCTGACACACAGCTTTTTATTTGGTTCAGCTGGCTAGACTGCAAGCATAATAAGATTGTGGCTAACGCCTTCTCATTTTTTGTTTCATAAGCTAAAGATGCCGGTAATGTTGAGTTCTCGGGTTTTACCTCTCGTCCACAAACAATACCCCAAAGATCGCTGTGGATTAAAATACTTTTCATTTGAATGCTCCATGTTGAATAGTTAGCTTCATTAAGTTTGTCTATCTGGAACAACGATGACATTGTAAAAAATAACTCCCTCTTAATTTCCAAAAAAAATGAATTGACACTTCTTGCGACAAACGCTTTCTTTTTTAAGTATTATTTTAACACTTTTTAATCCAGGGCATCTATTTTTCTTACGAACCTGGGCCCATAACCTTTAGAAATGAAAAAATCTCCAAGTTTTTCTGCTTTAAAAATTACAATTCATTGTTCACAGTTTAAAGAATATAACACAACTGAACTCTAATATAATTTTTCAACAAAGCGAAGAAGAAAAAAGCAAAGCCTACTAATTTGCATATAATACTTAGAAATTATACAAAGTCAGCTTTGTTAAATGTGTTGCCATTTAACATTAACAAACTGCAAAGAGCTCTAGATGAACTAACCCTCTATTTCAACAGATCCAAAATCATGAGAAATATATTTTACTAGAAAATTCAAAGAATGCTATATTCCTCAAAAAAATGTTACAACAAGAAATGTCAATCCAATGGGGCAATAATGCAAAAATTTTGGTGTAATTTTAGATACTTCTTAAAACTTAAAGACTACGTGGCGAAACTGTAAGCTTAATATTGTTAACATAAAACTAATAATAAAATCAATTTTCCATGCAGTAATTTTTTATGCCGCTCCAGCATGAGCTAGCCTCATCGAAAAACTTAAAATTTTACTGAAAAAACTTCTTACGTCACGTCGTCATACACTGGCTGGTATTGAATTAGTGGAATGTAAACCAAAAAAACTACTCCTAAATGTTTTACGCCGTCGTATATTCGGCCTTTTTCATATTAATGAGCTTGCTTCAATTTAATTAGTTTTAAGTAAGTTCAATTTTAGTATACAGACAAACCCAAATTCAAATTGGTTCTGTAAATTTTTTCCTCCCAAATTATCTAAATATATGAATGTACTTATGTAGTGTTATATATTCTAACTTACTAGAAATTTTTATGTTGAATAAGATATATTCTTGAACTCATCATATGTAAATATTGGAAATTTTAGCCTGTAAGTATTACTGTTGAAATAATAATAAATAAATAATTTATTTTTAAAAGTTATATGTAGTTATGTGTGTAGATAGATACATCGATAGATACACTAACAACCTGATAGTTTTGAAATGTAGTTTTTTTGACATATTCGTAGTAGATGCATTGGTAATGAATTCAATTTCGCACGAAAATCGTATTAAAATCCACTATGGAAATGGTGGTTCAGTTAAAGTTACATTTCGTAAAATTCGTGATATTTTCGGACAACATCATCGTCCTTCGCCTTTAAGAATTTGGTCGTTAAATCGGAGGAATTGAAAAGTTTAGATCTGCTTCAACACTGTGGCCTACGGTTACAATGTTTTCAGTTGTTTAAACCGAGCCTGTCGACTCAAATTAAATGACCAAATTCTTAATAGCGATCTTAGGAGGATGATTATGTGTTATGAATTGTTCATTGTAACAATTCCCAATGCAGCTAAAAACTAAATTTCATGTTACTGCTGTTGAAAAACAGAATATATCACATGATAAACGATTGGGAACCTGCTGATCCAACAGTGAGGGTCACTTGACCGAGACATATTTTAATTTTTAACCGGAACCTCTTTGTAAAACTGAAAGAAAAATATTTTTAATATCTGAAAATGATACCTCAATTATGGACATCCATTATAAGCATAGAACTATCTAAATAAAAGCTGAAATGTTTTTATTTTGTATCTTACTTCAAATGTAGCATTTCAAATCCTAATTGTTATTTGTATTTAAAATTACAAGAATCAATATTAAAATGTATGGTTATGTGCTTGTACATGCAGTTTGACTAAATAAATTACATTTGCATTGATGGCAAATATCAAAATTAACAATTTATTGCATAAAATTACTGTGGTAACATTGAAAAAAGAATTTATTAATTAAAAAAAATATATATTAAAAAGGAATAAAAAATCATTGAGTAATGAATAACAAACCATATTTAGATAAAAGTATGCCTTATACATAATTTGAATTTCGAGTTCTGTAGTCCTGATTAATGAAAATTTATATTACTACAGATGGGTTCAATAATAATTAAAGTAACCTTTGGACATTTTTCAATTTGTATTTTTAATTTAAGCATATCCAGTTTTGCAATTTTATAGATACAAATACAGTTGCATTAGATAACCATAACGAATTTGTATTACGCATAAATATTAAATCTAAATAAATCTCTCTAGTAAAATATTACTTTTCGTTCTGCTAATATTTCACTAAAGTTTATTTGCTATTGGTTGCTTTTCTCAATGCTCTTCGGTTTTTGTCTGATGTGGAAGAGAGAATTTCTTAGAAGAAACCGCACAGAAAGTGCAAACTTGCACAAATGAAATATAACTCTTTAGATAGCAGCGATATGCACCTTAATGCTTACATGTGGGGTCTCTGCATTAATTATCAAACTATTCGAACTTGCAACTCCTTTCTTCCATCTTGATTTACTTGTAATTTTTTCTTTCAATTTAGTAACAAACTCTGGCTCTGAAAGGCAAGAAGGCGGCATTTGCGAAAGTCACTAGCTAACATGGACTTTTTTTAAAGTTAGTATCTAACTTACAGTTATTAGATAGTGAATAGTCAAGTAATATAGAGTTTTATGTTACAACATTTAACCAGAACATGGCTTAACTTGCCAAGTTTTAAATTAGATTGATCTATTTTGAAAAGCTATGGGTTTTACAGAATATTTCAAATTTTAAAAAGCTTTGCAAAATTAAAAAGATTAATTTTGTTTTTATTTATTGGACAGTATTTTTAAGCATACAGGTGCTTCAGATATTAAAGATTATGTGAATTCTATGTAAATTTTCTTTGGAAAAGTTTTCTGTCTCTGTCTTTCTTTTCCACGTTAAATGTGTCTGCAGCCGACGCAAGCATAAAAGGTTTAGAATCACAACTAGCTTCTGATGTTAAATCAAGAAATAAATTTGGTTTTTAATCAAAATTTAATTCTAATTTGACAATTTGCCTGAAAATTTAGTAATTAAAATCTCAAAATTTATTTCGAATACAGATGTTAAAAGTGTTTAAACTTACTCCCTTTCTTTAAACCCATTTTTATGGCAACGTACAAATACTTTTTAAACTTTTATTTTCTTTTTCTTTTTGGATTTTTCAATTATTTTGGTTGTTTGTTGTTTTACTAAAAAAAAAAAATTTTATGTTCAACAATTTAAGAAAAATTAATGCAAAAACTGTGTTTAGTTCTAGTTGTAAATGACATTGCGACAAAAGTACCTTCACATACCGACAAACTTTATGGAAATATGTACTCGTATTTTTATGCAAACGCTGAATAGAGCCACACTTAGTCGAAGTACTTTAAAAAAAAGGATGGTATAAAATATACTTAAACACACAATTTGCAAATGGTTTTGAATAGACGCAATTTTTAGAATTCTACTGCACAAACACTTTTTATTACACAGCTTATAATAATAAACTGTCAGTGCATCACACATTCATATTCAATGCTACGACTACAGTTGCATACAGGCAAAGGTACAGGCACACTGTTATTCTCAGAGTTGCCAGTATGCTGAATTTTGAATCAAATTCAAATATAAAATTGTTCTATTGAAACTGTGAACTTACAAATTTTCTCGCAAATTAATTTAATAAATAAATAAATAAATAAATAATAATTTTAAGTTTCCTTTGGTTTCCGATAGAGAAAGAGGATGGAAATGTTTTCTGTGAAATCTGATTTGAGTTGTATAAATGTGGAAAGTCATACCTTTGTCTTCTGCTTTGTAAGTACAAGCATTATATAAAAACAAACATTTCTATTACTTCAAGTAGGATCGGCGTTACTTAGTTCGGTCTAAACATAACGCAAAGATAATCAATCACCTTCAAACTATGTCATACATAGTTTATGCGAGATGTGTAATATGTCAAGAAAGTTTTCTTTCATTATAATTATTTTACAAATTTTGCAATATTTTAATTTGCGTTATTTCCCTCACTACTGTAAAAAACAAAAGTACAACCCTGTTAATTTTGTTATTTCTTACGTAATAATGAAAGGAAAATAATTTTTAGATGTTTTTAATTTTTTTAATTTAGTAATTTGTAGTCCATCTTGTATTCTGTAAGATCACGCATTTTATAGTATCGTTGAAGCTTTTTCACAATGAAATAACTTACTTAGGAATGGTTGATGAAGATAATGAATACTAATTATGTGCACATCATATTTTCCTAATCTTCGAGTTCATTTCTCTTCTCTTGCGCACCTATAAACGTAGTTGGCCTTCGAAAAGTGAAGTGAATTTTAAAGAGTGAAGATTTATTTATAAATCTTCTTTCGCTGAATATATATGAGACTTTCAATAAATATTATCATCCCGAAGAATTGTCTTGTAAATAGCTATATTCACGGCATTTATTCGTTTTCAAAATTAATATTCTTCTTGAGGTTTTGTTTTTGTGTTGTTATCTTTAGCCTGTAAAGATTGTTAATGCTGTAGACGTAAGAAACTAAAAAAAAAAAATAGTAATTGATAAACTAAAAAATTACGATTTTTCGAAAGCCTCTGGTAACCCTTTCTAGTTTTAGAGTCAATTACAGTTATGAAAATAGGGATTTCACTAAGTTAAAAAAATCAAAGAAATCAAAAGACAATATAAAAGAAATTTTTATAATTAATGAAATTAATTAGAAACAGGTTAAAGTAAAAAAATAATTAAGAAAAGTTATAATTTCCATAAAGAACCATTACATTCAAAAAATATTCACGATTTACTCGCTATTTTTTATATTCGGATGTTTTTTGTAATGCTTTTTTAAACCATCACCAAGGATTTCAAACATTTTTTACAGAAGGTATATAATTTAGTAACTTTAGGTATAATATTTGAAAAATATTACAAAATAGCTATTAAATTACGTAACTGATGACCATGTCGGTCCAGCAAAACTATATAAGTTTTAGAAACAACAACATATACGCCATATAAGCCATTACTAAACTAACCCAGGGATATAAATTCTTTAATTCACTTTAATTTTTTTGGATAACTTCTTTTACTTCCGCAATTATGGGGTCATGTTTTAACATTGCTTCATTGGCTTTAGCTTAGCGTTAAATTTCTTAATGGCTTTTTACAGTAAAATTGCTCTATTTACATTTTTTCTTTTTAATTTTTTTGAACGGAGTGACGTGTAGAACCTTTGATGTCTGTATATAAATTTTTGTCGTTATTAACATGTTTGGTAGGTATTCAAACAACTTTTAGTTTATACTAACGAAAGAACAATTGCAGCCAATACTAAACTGTACATGAAAATATATTTAGTTTGTTAAGTGCTAAATAAATAATGTCATTTCACAAACCTACACAAAACCCAATTTTTTTTTATTGGTTTTGCCCATTTTTGCAGTTTTATTGATGTATATTTCCCTGTCTCTTGTACTGTCACTTTTTTTCTTCTACATAGAAACCGTCTTCAAACAGAGATAATTTACGTATTTATATTATATATTTTGTAGTTTACTTATAGTATGTATCTTCCATGCTCACCTATAACTGTACTAAAGTTAGTTTTATGATTCTACGAAATTAACAATTTCTGTCAAGGACTCTTTTGTCCATATCTCATGGTTAGTTTCCTATCCGTCTCCAATGCAAGATTTTATTGAGATTTGATGTTTGATGTAATTTATTTAAATAACTAATAAATACAACGCGATGAAATAGTTTTTGAAGAAAAATATTACGAGTTACCTTCGATTCTAATTAAACTTATTTGCTCAGGCAAGTGCGTTCACTTTATATTCCACTTATCGTAGATTATACTAACTAGAATGGTACTTAAATTATTTTTTAAAATAAACATAGCATGATAACACTTAATGCAGTTGTTTTAGTAGTTACAAGTAAATTTGGACGTGCCAGCCATCCCAGTAGAATTATCATAAAGTATAATTAATTTCAAATTATCAAAATTTTATTTATTTTAAATATTATTACCAACTTTCTTAAACTTCGACTTAACATAAAATACTGCAATAGAAAACCCTAACTCGCATAGGCTCTTATACACTGTCACTTGAATAGTTTGGTTGGCTGAATAGCTCAATGTTTGAATTGGTACTTTTATAAGGTTCCTGCTGTATGATTTTTTAGTGCTGTTACCTGCATTAAAAAATTTTATTTAAATGACATTTTCTATATGCAACAGCTACTATTATTATGAAAAACTGGTGGCTGCAACCTATTTTATTTCGTTATAAAAACGGTTAACAATATTGTTACGTTTTTATTAACTCGTTGAGTTCTTTAATTGCAAAGTAAGACATACTGTTCAAAAAGAATATTTTTCAACTTTTCACAAAGAACTTCTCTGTTCGACGTATTGTTTAGTACAGTGATATATTTTATTTTTCTTCTTTTCATAGCACTTTCTACTTCTCAAGCCTGTTCGCCCCGAAAAGGCGCAGACGTATGATTACTACATTTGGATAATTGTCCCAAGTGATCTTTTATTGTGCTAGTTTTATATTCTGTAAACTTAATCCTTTTTCCTTTTTTTGATACTGTTACGTTAGTCCTTTTAACAAACGTGTTTTTATTTTGAGTTCTTTTATTGCAAAATAATAACACAGTTAGGGGACAGTCCCTTTTCCCGTTAAGTGTTAAAAAGTAAAATCAGTTGTCCTTCGTTAAATCCTCGAGAATCTTCAATTTAGTCGTATTTAGCTTTTATTTAAATTCGGTTTGGCACCAACTTATAATATTTGTTTGTTATCGTTTGTTATTTCAATATAAGCTATTCTTGGTGCGCCTCGCTACCAAATAGAAATAAACAAACCACACCTAATCTTACAGTGTAGTCCAGTAAGTTTTTTTTTTTTTGCTTAGAGTTACGTATACTACATTTTTAAAGCTTTACCTATTTTAGTTCCATTGGGAAACTATAATAAATTTTCACTTTGTCACTCCCGCTATCTGGATCTAGTCAATATTTTGTTGGACTATGCATATAATAAATATTAAATTTTAAATTTTCACTTTGTATGGGAGTTACCATTATTACCGTTCTCGACTTGCTACTTATCGGATCGTGCCAATTTTTTGATTGATGACTTCCACTGACTTCGACTTCATTTACGTCAAGCTAATAAACTTTCACTATGACCATTTCTAAGATATAAAACAAATACAATTTATGTGGTAAAAAGGAAACCATGCTCACTTGACGAAAATCAAAAACTTAAGCCTTTGACGTTCTAAAAATATGCGAACTTAATATGGATTAAGTTTATATGGCCGGTATCACGAACACTTATCAGATTCTGCTCACTTTCATGATATATGTTTACTATAGAGCTTTAAAGGCGCTAAGTCTCTAGTTTGAAAAAACGTCCCAAAGTCAAGTTACAATTTTTAAAATCTGTATAGCAAAGAGTTTTCGTCAGAGTTAATCGAAAAATGTCATGAAAATCGGTTTAGCCGTTTAGTTTCTGTAGATTTCAAGTAGACAAAGAAACAAACAAACACACATTAATTTTCCTATCTATAGACTAGAATATTGGAATATAATAAACATGTGACTGTTGCGCTCAAGTGTATTGGATATAGTCTTTATCAAGTATAAAGATGATAGACGGATTACAATTAATATTTTTGAAATTATCTACAACTGGAAATCTGTCATCTAATCTACATCTAAACCATGTACATACAATACAGTTCAGTGTCTTAGGAAAGGTTAAATCGTTTTGATATCATTTCCGCATTTCTCTAATTCGATGTCCTCTGCAAATCCCATTCAATGAAGACGTGCCTGCAGATTTAAATTCAAAGCAACACGGACTATGATTGGAAAAATGTATTCACATTATTATTTCTCTAGTGCCAAATATCGGTAAAAAACTGAATATGTGTATATTTATAAATGCGTGATAAAATTAACGTCAGTACCTACCTGTGTAAGCCATAACCTGGCGGTAGATGAAACCGCTGTGGATGATTCTAGCGTCACCCACGCGCCAGGAAGCCTACGTATATCTCTTTCCTCTAGTCACTCCTCGTCGCAAATGCGAGAGCTCGGAGCAGGCCAAAGCCCTCACTTGCTAAAGAGTTGGAGACTATCCAGAACACATGCAAGCTTTATAAAATTTCAGAAGCAAGCATGCTCACTGAACTAGGACCATTTATTGTGTTAATTGTGAATGATGCGACCCACTCAACTCAAACGACTTCAACAACTCCAATAATCAGTCAGAGAACAGCTAAAAGAATACGAAGCGGAAAAGCTGAACTCTGGGGCTTACTGATTCCCGTGGAAATAAAGTGAAGTTGCCCAGTTGGCTCCTTCTATCCTGTTAGCAGACTGTGCACCCTTTTACCCCCGGTGACACATGTAATGACGGTGAGATTGCGTCAAGACCTATAAATGTACCCCCGGAGGGACTCTCTCTGCTATGATGTATGGAGTTGCACAATTATTCTGATAGGAAAGCCAGAAAGTCTCCCGCATAGCGCCCCCTTATGTATATCGTAGAGCTTGCAATTTAATTTCAATTTTTAGTTTGGACACCAAGAGATAGTTGACAAATAAAATTTACTCATTGAGGATAAGCCAAGGAAGGTACAATGCACAGAAAATAAAGTTGTTTTAAATTCATTCATATAAAATAACAAACATTTTTATATCTGCACACGTTACCTAAATGAAACACACATACACTGTCACCCATGCTGTAGCATTCATTCATAAATTTGTTTATTCAAGAGCTTTTCAGAAATACAGCCAGCAAAAAGGAAATACAAAACACAAAAATTTATGTGTGTGTAAGTGGGTTTTAACTTTTTAATGAATAGAAAATTTTTATATTTATAATTTAAGTAAATAAATTTTAATGTTTATGAATAAACACATCAATTAATTTGGAGGGGTTATTTTCGTTAACATATTCATTCCTCTATATTATTTTTCTTGCAGTTAAAATTTTTATTTTTCTATTAAATTTTTATATTAAAAGTTCATTATTTTCTGCATGTGTGTCTGAGTGGCGGATATAGAAATTATATTCGTTGATTATAATGATGTCAAATTTAAATGAAATCTCAAGATCAATTCAAACATCACCCTTCGGGTAGTGCTCCCTGCAGCATGTAAAAATGTACTCTTGCTTAAATGAACTTTAAGTAACCGCATAATTAAAAACGCTACGCTTCATTTCACTTTGATAGCATCAACGGAATGTTATTTAAAGTTTTTTTTTTTTTGTATATTTTGACAAAGATAACGGCGTGGAAAGATGTGCCTTTTTGTTTGTTTTTTAGTTTTTGTGGTTGACTCATGTCAGTTGATCTTTCGCCCACATCTGGGAATCAAATCAACTTTAAAAGATTTATTTATTTAATAATTTGTAATTTAAGATGATTTATTTTAGACAGTTGACTGTTGAGTACTTTTTCTTAATATCTGTAATTAAGCTTTCTCAAATTATTTTGTATTTTTTGTAATTATGCCGGATGGAAGTAGAATAATAGTTTGAAAGATATGAAAGTTACCAATAGCGCAGCGCCATCATTAATACTGGCTGTATTTAAATACAATTTTCAAGCTGTGATATTTCTTTTTTAACTTTTAAGATAAACCCAATCAAAAAATGTTCTATTCTGTGCTGGCCACACTCTGCATTGTCTTTAAAATATGTAAAAAATTTTGTATTCTAGATTAGAAGGCATTACAAATTTCTGGTTTCCGATTTTTTAAGTGCTTTATTTTTGGAGCAACTTTATGAGCTATTAAACAAATTTTGAATTACAAAATATTTTTTTTTACTATTTTAGGACTTATATTTCATATAATTGGATGTAATGTTAGACTTAGGAAGATGATTGAATATTTTTTCAAAATTATTTTGTCTGAGTAAGATGATATAAATAAACAAGGTTCAATTTTCCCGATTTCTGATTTTAAGCCAAAATATGTATAACATTTTTCAGAAGATGCATACATTAGTAGAGATGTTTTTTTTATATATTATTTAATTATTGAATATTTATCCACCAAAAAATAAGTCTTTTTGATTAAAATAAATCAATTCATACAGAATTATTTTTCTCAAAAATTAATAATTAAAGTTTAGTTCTTACATTTACATTTATAAAAAATATGTATTTGACATTTTGCAACATAAAATGTGAATTTATATTGACTTAAACATGGTCTGATCAACCCAGTGTCAGTGAAACATGCGATAACATATATAACCGCGGCCAAAATATGATATCTCTACTTCTTGGTCGGTTAGAATAACGTTCGTTTGATGCAGTCTGCATCGATCATTTTAAATCTTTAATATCCTAAATCTGACAAGAAAATAGTGCTTCGCAGTTGAATTCTGTAAAATCAGATGGTTCAAAATACAAGTTTCGAGAAATAATTTTTTTCAATGAGGCGACTACAATGTTCTCCTTTTTAATTCAACTGGATAAGCTTTGCTTCTATCGCTTTCTATAAGCTTTCTAATGTATCTATCAAACATCATAAGCGCATATTTAAAAGTATATTGAAGAATTTAAGTTTGGCTTAAGCTTACTCGAATAGAAGGACATAATACTCGCAAATATGATTTCCAAGACGCTGACCTAAGAACCTCGCTTTCAGTAAGTCGATGAGATTTTAGGAGCAGTTAAATTGCTTTTGGGCGCAAGATTTAACCCATTTAAAGAATAAGCCCAACTTATTATGTGCTTAGAAAACTGTAATAAAAATCAGTGAACGATAGTATTTTTTTCTTAAGAAATCTAAAACCACGTTGATAAAGGGTGTTTTTTAAGCCCGATAGAACTTGAAATTGTAAAAACTAACACAAAAAATTAAATTGTAATCAAAATTTCTTTTTTATTCGAAGGATCAATACGTGACATTAACATTTGAAAATGATTTCGGGCATATGGGCACCGCGGCTGTTCTTGAAGAAGCGCATTCTGGACGTCCAATTTTAGGCCACTTTTTCGAGCACTGCTGGGCGTATGTCACGAATAACACGAACAATGCTGTCCTCCAAGGCGTCAATTGTTGCTGGTTTATCAGCATAAACCAGTGACTTCACGTAGCCCCACAGGAAATAGTCGAGTGGTGTCAAATCGCACGACCTTGGAGGCCAATTGACAGGTCCATTTCTCGAAATCAACTTATCGCCAAATTTTGATTTCAATAAGTCGATGGTTGCGTTCGCTGTATGGCACGTAGCGCCATCCTGTTGAAACCACATCTCGTCCGGATCAATGTCATCCATATTTTCAAACAAAAAATCATTGATCATGGTGCGGTAACGATCCCCATTGACCGTAACGTGAGCTCCGGCCTCATTTTTGAAGAAATAAGGTCCGATGATGCCACCAGCGTGAAAACCGCACCAAACGGTGCATTTTTCTGGATGTAATGGAGTCTGTAGGGTCTGTTGTGGATTGGTCTCACTCCATATGCGGCAATTTTGCTTATTAACAAACCCGTTAAGCCAAAAATGCGCCTCATCGCTGAACACAATTTTGCGATAAAACAACGGGTCAGTTACCAACTGATCTAGAGCCCAATCGGCGAAAGAACGACGCATATAATGGTCTCGTGGCTTCAATTCCTGCACCAGCTGGATCTTATACGGGTGTAGGCCGAGATCTTTGCGCAAAATTTTCCACGTAGTGGACGGACAGAGCCTGGATCTTCTTCCACACTTTCGTTTACAGCGGCGATATTCTCTTCAGTACGCACATTCCTTCGACGTGTTGGTGTTATTGCATCCTCTAGAGAGTATGTGGTACGAAATCTATCGACAGTTCGACGAATGGCTTGTTCAGATGCACGATTATGTACGCCATAAAAATTACGAAGTCGTCTATAAGTCGCGCGAATCGACGACTGATTTTTAAAGTAAATTTGGATAATTTCGTAGCGTTGTTCAAGCTAGAGTCTATTCATGATGATTTGTCAGAGTATACTGAAACAAATAAAAAAAATGTTTCATCAAAATTTCATTTTTTGTGTTACTTTTTACAATTTAAAGTTCTATCTAGCTTAAAAAAACACCTTTTAGTTCGCAATACATATTTTTTAGCAAAGAATAAGATTCAGCTTCTTTATTAGTAATTCGTTTTGGCGAGTTTAGAAAAGTCTGCTATATCTGTATGGTTTCTTTATCTCTAGCTTGTTATTAAGGTTAGACTTATGGCTATTAAAGGACATTTATTGTTGAAAGAACTTATTTGTCTGGAGTTAAAAATACTAAATTATCTGTATAAAAAATCTGGCCGTCTATATAAATTTACTATATCGTCAAAAATTTTGGAATACTTATTCATTTATTGTTGTTTGATAAGAATTATTTTTTAATTCCTGTTCCAGCGGATGCCACCCAATGGTGTCGCGAAATTTTGAAAACAAAAATAAAATTTATAAAATTTCTATGAAAAGTCGTTGCGCTTAACAATTAATTTAAAAATTTTAGATGAAATACAAAAGTATTCTACAATTTTGTAAATTACCACAGATAATCTTATTTACCTTTTTTATTTAGGGCGACGGCCCATACATAAGAGTTGTATTCCATCATTTTGGACCGATATAGGCGGTATAAATAGTACGAAGATTGGATGGACTAAAGTATCTTTTGCACGGTTTCAAAAAACCGAAGCACTTGAATCCATCAACAGTCATACTGGATTTTTATGCCAAGAACATATATATATTATTCCTGTTTTGCTTTTTGGACCCCGTCGAACTGGCTTGGTTTATTACTGAATAAATACGAATGACAAATGGTGCTGTCATATTTGAAAGTGTACATAGGATTGATAGTGTAGTAGAAAGAACTTTCTTAGAACACAATAGCTGTGATATTTTTACATGTTCTTAAAAAGATTGCAAGTTTATTTTACTTCCAGTCTTTGATTCTAGGTAGCATGGTATTTAGCAAATTCGTATATAAAATCTATCCTTTTAAAATTTTCAGTAAAATGTCTATAAACGTTTACTAGTTATTTATTGTATTATATAAAGCTGAAACAATTATATTGAAAACAACTGCAACAAATATGTTGTAACTTGAGCCAACTGACAGATTATAACAAGGCTTTAGAGAAATTAAATATTAAAGTACTTTTAATTAAACTGAATTCAGAATGCCTGAGGTAAATTGGATCTGACTGAAAACAATATCTTCATTTTAGTAGCAAAGCATTCTTGTCATCTTCGGCCGCTGTCTAATTGCTTTTTTTAGGATATTAATTTCTTCAATATTTTGGTCTATGTATGTGGTTGTTGTTAGCGTTTAGTTCACAGTGTATTTCAAGGAGACTTTCAACATTTCATTCATACCATTCTCTAAAGGAAAAGAATGTTATAAGTATAGGTAGTACATTCAGCTGTGGCAAATCTCATATATTTATAAAATACATATTTTTCAAGATGTTTTGATATTGGGATAGTGTATTTGACGGTAGCTTTTTTTCCGACCACTAAAAGCTGATTTTTCGTCATTTTTACTTATTCCAATTAGTCCAACCTTAGAGCAAGTTTTCCCAACTGTGGTCCACCAACTTCACTGTGATTTATTACATCGTTTATAATCCTTTTATTGAAATAAAACTGGAAATAACCAAATTAATTTGGATGCCTTGGTCCTAGGTCACATACAAAAGTGCAGCATGCTTGGTTCGAAATTAATAATTTTGGGCGAACTAAATTTTTTTTACTATCCAGGTTAATGCAGATTTTTATATATAATATATAAACAATAAACATAAGTGTGTTTTAATTTATTCGAAGCCTGCCTAAAAATGTTTGATTTATATATAAGTTTGGATGCTATACAAAAACAAAGAAGAAGTGATAAGACAAAAATATTTTAAAATAACACTAATATTTTGTATTCCATTATAACCATACGATTATCAATGAGAGCTATATGAACAATATCTGCTTCCTCACAGTACTACCATTCATATTTAACTTTCACGAAATTTTAATGTTTAAATTTCTTAAAACAATAACAATTGCGTCAACAAAGATGATGATATATTTGGATATGACTTTATGTCATCCTGCGCCACATTTGGTCCTTTTTTCTCTATACTGAGTATTGAGAAGTATGATAAAAAAAATAAATATTTCATGATATTCTCATAAAATATTTATTATTAAAAAAATAATATATTTGAAATGTATTACTGCGTGGGAAAGCATATCCATATGGCCATTTCAATATGGCTCATATAGATCATCACTGGATTTCACTCCAAATTTTGTACAGAAGAGTCTCATATCTTAAGCCAAATTCATTAAATGAGAATTTTCATTGAAACAACACAGCAAAAAGAAAGCAAAACTCAAAAACCCTTCGATACATAAACTCAGCGAATATAATATATTTTAATATTTAAATATTTAAATATTTTTTAAATATTTAAAAAGTTATTTAATCACTCATCGAGGTTTTAAAAGCCATTCTAATTTTGAAAACTATTTTGAAAAGCGGCATGGGGCAATTCAAATTGTAAACAGAGGAAAACAGGACTAAAGAAAACAGGACGAGCAAATTGATGATGGTTTTCGACTTTCTTAGTGTAATTTACTATTTGTCCTAATGAATGTGATAGTTGAAACAAATAATATCCGTATTACACCGTAATAGTTGTGCATTTGTTTACGAATACCTATTATTTATAGTAATAAAACCCTTTATTTAATAAGAGAATCGAAGTTCTCAAATAACGTGCCATCTTGTGGTGAGTAAGTAATAACCATCCGTTAGGCCACTAAAAATAACACATTTGTGAGATAAAGTACAACTCCTATGTTATTCAACGCTAAAAGAAACGAAAATTAGATATCAAGATCCTGAAGTAGAAACCGATCAACTTTTGTATTGTCTTACTATATTTAAAAACAAAAGCGTGAATTTTCTTTGCGTGGTGGCTGTGTGTTATCACAATTATTTAATGTTTCATACTATCTTTTGAAAATGTTTCTTTCAATTAAATATTAATCCTAAACTAAAGTTAAATAATCTTTCAAATAAGCAGAAGTTCATTTCTTTTCTTAAACAGATGTTGTTGTTTCGATTTTTGAACATTCAAACAAACACGTAACTTTTACACCTTGTCACGTAATTTGGCATTTATGGTAAAATGGGTGAAATGTTGAATACATAGGCGAGCATTCATTGAATTTGTGTAACAAAAGATAATTGAAACATCAACATTGGTGGCCAATAATGGAAGCGTGTGTAACAATGGCTGCCATTTTAGTTCTTTTCATTTTCAATTTAAGCCCTGAACAATGAAAAATAATTTCAAAGAAATTCTACTGGTAAATTGAAATATTGCAATGTATTGAAATGGACGTGAATATGTGATTGAAGAACAATTGTTTCGATCCAATAGGCACATTGTATTAGCTGTATTAAAGAGAACATATTTGTATGTTTTTTGCATGTGGTTTTGTTGGTGCTTAAAAATGTTTAATGCAATTTATTTTTTGTCAATGTCACGACTGATTTTTCATTTATAATTTTCTTCTTTGTTTTACGTGACTTAAAAATAACGCTCAAATATTTTGCTTCTAAACCTTAGTCAAGGCCAGTTATTTTATAAAATTGTAATACGTTTTTCTAATTTAGGCTTATGAAATACATAGATGCCAATATGAACAACATATTCCATTTAAAATCGTTATAAGTTTTTAATCCCACTTTTGAAAATTTGTTCTCATTTTTTATGGAATCGATGCAAATAACTAATTCAAGAGATGCTATACCGAATAATATAAAAAAGCAATCTTATAGTCTGAAAGAATTAATTTTTCATACAAATTTATATTTAATAGACGACATGAAGTTTAATTTATGTAAGGATCACAAGCTGCTATAAAAAAGAGAGTGGCTCACTTGGGTTTAGATCTGATCTTTTGGTAGAACCTGAAAAAATAGTGGAATATTAAGAACGAGAAAAGAGAAAATTTATATGAAAAATAGAAAGAAACTTGTAACGAACAAAAACAATAACATGATAACATGTGTACACCGTTATCTAGAACCAACAAAACTCCCTGACAAACCAGTACAATTCAACCAACACCAAATTTATGATCCTTAATACCTACATACGTCATGGCTCCCGCTTCTCCAACCTAAAGTGTTCAAAGTGTCTTTTTGATTGAAAACCTCATAGATTTTTATTCTGGCCCTGTTCCACCCTGGGAATATCATCTCATATGCAGATTCACCTACATATCTGTACTGATATAGTTTATAATAAGCAAATTGATTACGGTGCTTGTAGGCATGC
Organism: Trichopoda pennipes; assembly: GCA_030448955.1. Lineage (NCBI taxonomy): Eukaryota > Metazoa > Arthropoda > Insecta > Diptera > Tachinidae > Trichopoda > Trichopoda pennipes. The sequence continues at coordinate 11,447,333 of JASKUP010000042.1, forward strand.
ATCAATTGCAGTAGCCTGAATAACCGTATCATGGCAAGACAATCAATGTTGCAGTTGCCGATCCTAATTATTTGCACCCACTAAATAACTACAGCGGAGTGCATGGTAATTCAATTCAAAGATATTTGGAATTCGCGGATAAGATTGGAGTTCATTAGCAACTTTTACAAATGTTTTACCAAACATTGCATAAAGATTTTTTACTCTATAGTATATTATAATCGTTCAAGCCCTGTTTGAATTCACATCCACCCGCCCATCCAATATTGGCTACCATTTTTAAAACTCATTTTTAAAACAACTCACCGACAGACTCTGGGTGTGCCCATCTTAGTAATTCTAGCTAATCCTACAATTGAAAAAAATACCACCTTTGTTGTCGTGTAGAATAAATGAGATTTTTCTTTTATATAAATTAAAGCTTTTTCTATTTAATGGGAAACAATTTTGTAAAGCATTAGGAAACTGCGACAATATCATATTTAGACATTATTTATGATGTTTATATTATTTTCTTGTATATTTATTTCTATAATTTAAATATAAAAAGAAAACGTTTTGAATAAGAAAACTAGATAAGACACAACGAAAAAAAGGGAAGGCTTTACGGTCTTATTCAGTTATTATCAATAAAATATTAAAACATTATAATAAACACTTTTAATATCTTAATATAAGCATTATTGCGATATCATTACAATATTATGACCAAGTATTAATGTAGATACGAGGTGTGTTCAAAATAAGAGGGCTAGAATTTAATGTTTTTTTTTCTATGGAAAAAGAATATTCACAAGTATATCAGTTCATTCTTGGGGTAGATATGGACTGAATCATAATTCAGATTGTGCTTCCAACAATGAAAAGGGCATTTGAAATGAGTTCAAATACTTTTCTGGCAAACTATTTTTAAACACACTACGTATGTTAAGTTAACATCCTCTGAGCACTCTGAATACATGGAGGACCAACTTTTCTTTAAGAAACAAACAGAGACAACAAAATTGTAACACAAACAATGACTACAGCCTTAAATACAAGTTGCAATCAAGACGGAATAATAAATACAACTGTCTGTTTTTGCTACTTGCAGCATTACAATCTGTAAGACCATAAATTTATTTATTTATTGTGTTTGTTTTCCGCACACGATACGGACGAAACGCTTTTTGGAAAACATCTCAACTCGTTTTCCTACACTCAGTATTGTTTACACTAGGCATAGTAAACATGGTCATGGTCATAACAGTGTCACCTCTACCACCACTGCCACCAACACCATTATGTACAAACAAACATATTTATATTCTTAACCACATTCATAGCGGTAGCGTGTGTAATGGCATCGAGCTTACAAATATCGTTGTCAAACTGTGGTAGCGACTTTTAAACGAAGGAGAGTAATGAGAGTAAAGCAGGGTTAACTTTTTTGGTACAATTCGAACGTAAAGTCCTCAAAAAATTTTTTTTTACTTTGCAAATGCTATTATTTCACATTATTTTTTTTTATAAGTGTTCTAATTTCCCTAACAAAAATTTTTATATTAAAAAGAACAACAACAATATTAATAAAATTAAAAAGACTTGAGAGGGAGAATTTTCTTTAACAAAATACAAAAATAAATAATTCTCTCATGCAAAATTTATTAAAATAATAAATTTTAGTAAAAAAACTTAAAAAAAGATATAACTGCTTTATGATAGTATTTTTATATAAAGTGTTAACTAGTTTAGTAAAATAATGTAATTTTCTTAAAACTGACTCTGACGTCTTTGTCTTTACACACAACATGTACTTTGAACTTCATAAAGGAAATGTAACATATTGGTGACTTTGATTTGAGGGCAGTGAGTTTAATACAATTTATCCAGAAAGTACATTTTGTCTACTCGATTGGGACAATTTAAAAACGTTTAATATCCCTTATGTAAAAAATCCGGCCATCATGCTGGTGATCAGTAATAGTAGCATCTTACAATATTATAAATATGAAAGGCGTTTCTAGTTAAATTTAAATGTAGTCGTTTGCAGACAGCTCAAAATTTTTTGCTTCAAGGGGGAAATCATATTGATGATGACTTTGGTAAAATAAAGCACGTTTTGTTATGCGAAATTTGCCACCTATTTAAATATTTACAACCACCGCAGTGACGATACCAAACAGTGTCAGGTTACCTGTTCTTTCAATATCTGTATGTTTTATCTATCTGCCTGTGTATGTTGATTGTTTTGTTTGCAACAAGACCGAATGCTCACACTTACTTGCTTGAATGCCTGCTGGTTATTTCGATGTTGCTCATTTTTATCGCTTATCAAGATGACTAAATTACAAAAGCACACAAATAATAAGACAACGATTGACTATGGCTGTTCATAAGCATTTGGACGTGTGTATCTGTGTAATTTACTTAGAAAACTTCTCAATAGAGCATTTACCGCAATCAACACCGCAGGCCAGAAGTGATTATTAAAGCTTTTTTTTGTTTTGTTATACTGGCATTTTTGTAGGATGTAGTTAAAGAATCTCCTATAAACGATGTCGTAAAGGAGGCACAACCTAACGTGGCTACATTTCAAATTGACTTAGCAAAAGTAATCACCAAAGAATTTTTAAAAAAGGAAATCCGATAATGTGGGCGTTTTTTAAGACTAATAAAACTTAAGTAGGCTTAACTGTCAAATGGTAAGTGGTAATATTATCATACAAACTTATTAGATAATATCACAATTCAAATTTTATCAATTTGCCTTCTATGGCGGAGATGACCATTAGCCCTTGCATGAGCTGAAAAGAGAACACACTATTTAAGAAAATTTTATAGAAATATGGCGAGCTGGCGAATTGAAGGCAATAAAGTCCGTTTCGGCCGCAGAAACTTCAACTGCTGCCGTAAGTGCATGAAGAGAAAACATCATAGATCTGTAGTGGCAGTGCTCTAAAAGAAATAATCAGTCAGTGGTAAGATACGTCGGAAAATAAACGCTACCTCAATAATGAGGCTAAAAGTAGCCTTAATGTTCAACGTATATACTTTATATAAGCTTGCATCCTTATATCTGAAATAATGTTTCTTGGCTATCTTGAAGTGTGATTGCAGTTCACAGCTTTTACAAATGTCTAGTACAGGCTGGCTTTAGAGTAGCAGTAGTATGGTGAATGTAAATTTTATGAATATTCTCAGTGTAAAACAACAAGGGACAATTACCCGTAATAGGTGCCTGACACGTTTCCACTAGTTTCTGGAATATGATAAAATGCGTTCAGAGTCGTTTCATGTCAAAATTAATAACAAATTTATCGTAATAAATGTACCTTGACCGTAGATCACCCTAACGGCACTTTACGCTGTGAAAATAAGCAATGCGATACTCTTAGGCAAAGTACCGATTGTAGGCACACTACATTTGACGTGCTACAAACTCCTTATGACTACGATTACTTCTCTATTTGCTCAGCCAGCACTGTTAGCTCTTAATCTAACCCCGAATTTTGGTGAATCAAGAACTTATTTCAAAACCTTCATATCAGTTTGTTGCTTTACAGCAGTAGCTGAAGATAAGTTTGAAATATTTTAGGGCTAAAAACAAAGATCGTCATAAACGTTACCTGTCGGCCTGAAAATATTAATATTAACAAAGCTATTATTAAGAAGGTTCACGTCAACATTACAATTATGCTGTAACATTTTATTTCGACCTAAGTCTATTTTTCGAATTTCCCTACACTTAGCCCTACTATCAATAGCCGATGGAAATCTACGCCGATAAAAAGCACATTTAGCAGACTGAATCCCTTTTGTTACCTCCCTTCGAGCGGACTTATGTATCGTCCTAAGATCATCTGTTTCAAATCTCCTCCACCGTGAATATGCCTTGTGACGTGTCCTTATTAGTGATTTAATCTCCGCGCTAAACCATGGGGTTGATCATTATTGATCCGTTTCGTTTTAATTGGAATGCACTGTTCAAATAAGAAATCCACATTTCCTTGGATAAATGAGAGTTGGTCGTCGACATTGTCAATTGTGTATATATGTTCCCAATATATACTATCCGGGTATCTGGTCAGTGCGGCGCTGTCAGTATCCTAGAGGTTAGCAATATTCTAACCCCTAATTCGGAATATAAGAGTTAAAAATTTTAGCGGATAGCGGCCCTGTTCAATATTCTAAGCAATTCACCAATTTTCCTTGACAATACGTCAGAAAAGAAAATTATTCTAGTGAACTGCTATTGAATCGTAATCAATATTTCAAGAAATATATTTGTCAAATTTCATTTACTTGCCACGAATTTTCTCAATGAAATAACAGCATCGAAGTCTCTATTTTGTAACACTTCTGTTATTTAAATGTTCTGACTGAAAATTTAATAAGAATTTTAAAGTTTTTCTGCTACTTCTTATACACAATTTTATGACACATTTTGTTGCATCCATATAAAAGCCAATACTACTCCAAACGACAACAATTAAAACAGACAAATCGAATATTTCTTATCACGATTCCTTCCTTGTTCAAGCATTAAAGTTTTAAACATAAAGAAAGAGTTCAAGGTATTTAATCGCATTACTAAAGAGAGGGTCGACTGTGGGAGAAGAACTCATTTTTAAAAGAACGAAGAAAACTTTTATATTATACTGCAATTTAATTATAATGGGTCAATAGGCCATTAATACCAAAGTAAAATTAGGGGTTAAATTCGTTAGAGCGGAAAAAGTTTTGTATTGTTTTTATACTTTAAGAGTTAAAACTTAGTATTATTTTTTTCCTTTCACTAACTTTCAAATTACACTGTGCAACATCTTATTTATAGTATTGTGTATATTGAGTTTTTCTACAAGAAGTTTGTTTTTCAATTGTGGCAACACCAGCCACATGACTGCTTTGATATTAATTGTTTTAAAATATTTGTAGTAGATATCCTGTTTTTAACTTATGGCCTTCCCATGTCACTGGGCCAGACCCATTTTACATATCAGGATCTAGACAATATTGACAGCACCGCACTGACCAGATACCCGGATAGTATATATTGGGGACATATATACACAATTGACAATGTCGACGACCAACTCTCATATATCCAAGGAAATGTGGATTTCTTATTTGAACAATGCGTTCCAATTTAAACGAAACGGATCAATTATGATCAACCCCATGGTTTAGCGCGGAGATTAAATCACTAATAAGGACACGTGACAAGGCATATTCACGGTGGAGGAGATTTGAAACAGATGAACATAAGGCGATACATAAGTCCGCTCGAAGGGAGGTAACAAAAGGGATTCAGTCTGCTAAATGTGCTTTTTATCGGCGTAGATTTCCATCGGCTATTGATAGTAGGGCTAAGTGGAGGAAAATTCGAAAAATAGACTTAGGTCGAAATAAAATGTTACAGCATAATTTTAATGTTGACGTGAACCTTCTTAATGATAGCTTTGTTAATATTAATATTCTCAGGCCGACAGGTAACGTTTATGACGATCTTTGTTATGTCCCGATACGAAAACCTTTTGGCTTCCGATATGTAGATCAGTTTGAGGTCGTTGATAGTTTTTCCGTCGTTAGATTCAACGCGGTTGGTATGGACGAAATGAACTAGAGATCGTCAGAGTTTTGATCTCGAGGCTCTTACCGGTCATTACGCATTTCTTCAACTCTATTCATTTTTCCTAGGGAATGGAAATCCTCTAGGATTATCCCCATCCCTAAGACCAATGGTGAATTCCGACCGATAGCTATTCTACCGTTTTTATCTAAAGTATTTGAGAATATGCTCAGCAATGAAATGAATGACCATCTGACACGGAATAAATTTTTATCCGTGGCTCAATCTGGTTTTGTTAGGGCAAAAGTTGTATACCGGTTTGGTGGATGTCGTCGAGAGCCTCAGATCTGAACTCGACATCAATAAAGTTGGTTTTTGATTCTACTGGATCACAGTAAGGCCTTCGATGCGGTAGAACACTCTATTATGTTAATAAAACTGCGTAAGTTATTTTATCTCTCAAGCTCGGCCAGCAGTCTAATATCCTCCTATCTGATTAACAGATGTTAAATAGTGAGTGTTGATGATAGGAGATCTAATCCGCTTGTAGTTAGAAGAGGAATACCACAGTGCTCTACTTTGGGTCCACTCCTTTTCTGTCTCTACATAAATGACCTACCTGACATTTCTAAAAGCAGTAGGATGCACATGGATGCTGATGACGTGCAAGTTTATAACAATAGCTGGATTAATGACATTCCTCTGTGTGTGAATGGGATAAATGACGATTCGCACATAATCAATCGCTGGGCCATGTCTAATGGATTGTATATCAATGCTTCGAAGTCGAAATGTATTGTCTTTCCAAAGCTAGGAGAACTCTGGTTAAAATTAATGTGAGAATTGACGGGTATGTGATCGATTTGGTAGAATCGGCATCTAATTTGGGCATAAGTTTTAATAATAGAATGACCTGGACTAATCGCATTACCTTTGTCGTTGGCAGAGTTTACAGTGAACCTCGCACCCTATGGTTGGTAAAGGATATGTTTGGACAACAGTCTTCCTTCTGGGACCGCTATTAACAATTTGGTCATTAAATTTGAATTGATAGGCTCGATTCAAAATGCGCGAACACTAACACGCGTTCAGCCGGGTTGTTTAACTGAAAACATCGCTGCCGTGAGCCAGAGTGTTGAAGCAGATTTTCCAAATCCTCGACGTTCTCAACAACTGGGGTTCTACAAAGCCACCACTATGTGGTCTGGAAGCGTGATAGGGCCTTTTTTTTTTGAAGATGAGCCTTCAAATGATGTAACAGTCAATAGATCACGTTATCGCGAAATGCTATTTACTCAATTTTGGCCTATTATTGACGACGTGGATATCACTGACATGTAGTTTCAACAGGAATGCCAATAATTTATTGCAAACCAAATTTCCCGATAACATAATTCCACGACAATCAGCATTGAAAGAATCGACATCTGTCAGCATGGTCGCGATGAATATTATCCAGATATAATTTTTCATTCATAATTGTTGAACTTTTCTCTTCGTAATACAATAAAAATATGAATCATCTTAGTATTAATTTTTTCTTTTATTTTGGTCCAGAAAACTAACTTCTTGTTGAGAAACCCTTTACATGTATAAATTAACACTTAAAAACTATCGGTGTAGTTGCTTTTCACGCCAAAAAAAACGATTCCGTTTGTAGTTGAACGTGTTATGAATCGAATAAGCAAATTATTCGTTTCATTTTTGTGAATTTTCCTCTAGTGAGGCCAAACTATAACTGCTCAGTTTTTAATACCCCTTACATCTGCCGAGTCTTAGGTATGTTACGAACCGAATTTAGATACGACACTTTTAGAAAATAAAAACTTGGTTTGTAGGTAAATTTTCGTGATGAAATTAGTGGATCTTATTTTGAAAACGCCCTAATTCTGTTTAATCTGTGAAATCCTGCAAGTATTCGTGTATCTAAAGTGTTTGTAGTCTTTGATTTTGCATTCCTGGGGTTCTCCTGATAACTCTCCAGTTGGTAAGCATTGATATTCAATTAAATTTTTACCATATCTATCGCGTTTCTGGTACCATGATCAAAGTTTTGGACTATTTTCGAGGTTATATTTTCATAATTTTGCTCAGATATTTCATTGGCATTCTTCGATGTTAAGTTTCTCTAAAATTACAATATGCAAAAATTTTGCCGCTGTCATGAAAATAGAGGTAGTGCCTGTCGTTCATAAACTCATTTCGCAAATTTCTTCTTTAAGAGTCTACTACCCGAATGATTTAAGACCTGCCGATAACAGACGCAGTGTTCTGAAAACCATTAATGAAGTTAAAAAACGTTTTCCTAAAGGTCCTCCTCTTCTGAATCCCATAACAGAAATGCACATTAAAGATCCTGAATTTCAAAACATTGTAGAATCAATTGATAAATTTGAAGAACGTTTATTTGCTCATCCCTTACACAATTCCTCCGATTTAAATAGTCTCTATTCACGTTACACCCAAAAACTAAAAGTTCTTGAACAGCTTAAGGCGGCTAAAGCAAAGCTGAAGGAAGCTCGTTCCTTGCTTCAAATGGATGAATTAAAACACCGGAAACGCGTATTAAGGCGTATGGAATACTGTACTGCACAAGATGTTATCGAGTTCAAGGGACGTGTTGCTTGCGAATTAAGTTCGGCTGATGAACTTTTAATGACTGAAATGATATTTAACGGTGTATTTAATGATTTGAATACAGCTCAATGTGTAGCGATACTGTCCACCTTTGTTTGTGATGAAAAATCTTCGGAAACCCCCAAATCAACTGATGAACTATCTGGTGCCCTACGAGCAATGCAAGATTTGGCACGACGTATTGCTAAAATTTCCAATGAGTGCAAACTAGATTTAGATGAAGAGACATATGTGGAAAAATTTAAACCCTTTCTAATGGATGTTGTTTTAGCCTGGTGTAAAGGCGCCTCCTTCTTGAGTGTCTGCAAAATGACTGATATTTTTGAAGGGTCCATTATACGTTGTATGCGTCGTTTGGAAGAGTTACTGCGTCAAATGTGCCAAGCCGCCAAAACGATTGGTAATACTGAATTAGAAAATAAATTTGCCGAAGGAATACGTTTGCTTAAAAGGGATATTGTTTTTGCTGCTTCTTTGTATTTGTAAACGAATATCCTTTTAAAGGATTTTCATATATTTTTTTGTTTCATTTTTATAGTTTTTATTTAGCTTTACAAAAGTTTTATTCTGGATGTTTTATATTCATAAAAAAATATTAACGGGTTTTCACAACCTTTTCTAATTTTCATGCATACATTTTTTATGTATGATTTCTGTTTATATCATTTGATTAATAAAAACGAAATTACTTTAAAAACTGAACAGAAAACATATTTTGGTTATCAGTGTCATTTAGCTAATTGCCATCTAAAGGCGTCTAATATTGTAAGTTTATTAGTGCTCATCAACATAAAGTAAAATTAAAAAATTAATAAACTTTTGTTTTTTTTATATTTTTTAATAAGCATAGGACATCATCGTCATTTATAGGAAGTTTTTTTAGCGTGGGTACGACACAGAAAAATAAATCAATTAAAAACGAAAAACCATGGGCTAATGATTACGTTCTTTCACCAGAAACATTAGCGATCTAAAAAGTGTGGCCGTTATCTTTACGTAAAGTGTTTAAAGTGGCAAGAGGACTTAACTATTTGGAGGTTAAAAAGATAAAAAGTGGTGATCTATTAATCAAAGTTTCTGATGTCAAGACTACAGAAAAGTGTTTAAAGTCTGTCCATATCGCCTGTAAAAATATGTTTACATAAAACGTTAACAATACTCAATTACAATTTCTAAATAAGAATGGATAATGTAGTGGAGCTTCGTAAACTCAACAAAAAGGAAAAGCATGAAACAACTGTCAATAGCCCGTTTTAGCCGTTTCAACTGCCCTAAATTTGTTAAACTGGGATGGTTATATTCCTCAATAGTAAGAACAATTTAATCCCAGTGCCATGAAGTGTTTACACTGCCAGAGCTGGGCCACAAAATGTTTTACAGTATGAAGAATGTGGTTACACAGAATAACATGCAGTTTCAAATACTGTATTATTTGCAAAAATTCTAGAGATTTTAAATATGCATACACCCTCAAGTCTTTATACATTTCCTTGGTTCGAAGTATCTTGGAATATTGTTCCATTGTTTGGAATCCTAGTCATTTAGGCCCATCAAATCGTATTGAACGAATTCAGAGGATATTCACTAAGACTGCTTTAAAATTGATTTGGCCACATGAACTACCTTCTTATAATGTTAGGAGGAAAATGTTAGGCTTACAATCCTTAGAGGATCGTAGATCTTGCTCCTCATTATTATTTGTTTATAATATACTATCTGACAATATTGATAGCCCGGAAATTAAAAATTATTTTACGTTATACAGTCCTCCTAGGGACTTGAGACATAATCGCATGTTTGAAGAATGTCTGTTCAGAACGAATTATGCAATTAATGAGCCGATTGCAAGATGCTTGCATTTATGTAATAGTTTTAACCCACATTTAAATTTTAATGTCAATTATAATATGTTCAAGCTTCTTTTATTCAAACATTATAATTAATATTGTATTGTATTGTATTGTATTATCTGTAGGAATTTAATTCTGTAGATGAAATAAGTAAATAAATAAAAACATTCCTCGTGTGACCCTGAATGTCAACCTTGAAGCATTAAAAGTTTTCAAAGCAGAGCCAATCAAACAAAAAAAAAACGCAGAAGAAGCGTTTTATAAGAAATTTTGAAAAAAAAAATTTGCAATTCTTTTCTCGAAAGAGAAAAATGTAATCCATAATCGAATGTTGTGAATCGATTCACTTTGAGACATACCATTACAAAATTGGATTGCATAGTAATTAGTGCTTAAATAATTTAAATTGCGTAAGTGCCTATTAAAAAGCTTTCGCGGATTTTATAGGGGAAATGTTCAGCAAATATAATTTAAAGGTCTATACAAAGCTATAACAACAAAGTGGATGTTGTTGTACATTAATAATTTTGAGCTGTGTAACTGGTAACAGACCAAAATAAATTTGTAATTCCACCACATACAAGCGTGGTGTATGTAAACAAGTATTAGGAAAAAACTGTTGGTGAATACGTGTAAAATCTCACCAACAAAGAGATGGTGGTTTCTGCTTCATTGTAGTCATAGAGTATTGTTGTTAATATTGCTGCGCTAGGTAATACCGCATGCTTGCTGGTTAAGACATCGTGTAGTTCGAGTCTCGCTAAAGTTACATAATCTTATAGTATAAATCAAAACATTGGCTTTCATTATTGCTACAAGCTGTGAATTTTTCGCTACACAGTGTAATTAGCATTATTAATGCTTTAATTCATAATTATGTTTGCTGAAAAAGCAACTGCAAAATACTTAAAATAAACGCAATTATGAAAACTAATGATTAAGGAAAGTAGATCAAAATGGTACTTAATATTGGCTTTGTATAATGAAATTATTATTGAGTAATAGAACAAGGTTGTTTAAGATTATTTTGTTAATGCATCACTTGATTAATACCACAGCAATACTAATGATATTATTTGCATTAAAATCAGCTACATTTAATAGTGTTCAACAGTAGATGATGAAAGGATTATATGAAAAACCTTCTGCTTAGAGTGCAAACACTTATTTTTAAAGTAGGACTTAAGCTGTTATAGGAAACACATACGACCAGTTAATTACTTTAAATATATTAATACATTTTGAATAAAAACGCGAAAAAAACATCATGAGATTGATATATGTATTTGCAAAATTAAAGATATTTTGCTGGTTTCATGATGAGTCAATAATTTATAAAAATTGTGGTTATTTTGTTAACAGCACATTTAACTAGACGATAATGTACAGATTTCATCATAAATGTTTCGTATGAATTTTTTTTATTTCGTATTTTTAGGGCTTTATGCCAAAAGTGGAAGAGCGTACTACTATTGTCCGCTGTCCATCTATTTCTATCTGTGGAACAGTAACCTAAAAAGCCCTATTTCTTAAAACACTAATGAAATTTTTACAAAAGCTGTAGTACTACTATGTATGTGTGTATATGTATGTATGCAGGTTTGTTTGCATTTATTTATATTTTTTTAACGCAGTGATAGTAGCCATCATAGTCTGTCTTACACAGAAACCATCATAGTGGGACCGGTTTCTTATTACTTATTATTACTTTACTGGTTGTAAGTAGTAATCCTGGGATAAGCTTTCATAAAGGCACAATTTTCACTAAATGAGATATATCTTTTAGGCCGATCTAGGTAACTATTATTATTACTTGTGTAAAAACATAAGAAATATTGTCGCGAATTGAAAATTCTTCTTTTAATGCAATCTCAATAACTAGTAGCCAACTATCTCTACGCATAGTCTTCATTTCTCAACTCTGCGCTCATGAATTAAAAATATTATGATGTCGTTACTGCTTTAGTTATACTGAGTTTAGCAATATAAAATAAAGAAAAAAAGAAAACCTAAATAGTAATAACTGGGAACTTATTATCTCCTTTGTCATTACATTTCCTTTTATTTTAACATTCTTAAAGGGGAAAATTTGAATTTAATGCTCCAAATATAACTCATTAGCAAAATATGTACTAATGAAATATTGTGGAAATGTATACATCACTTAACTCTCATCCTTCTTCGCACTATAAGGAGACATTTTCGAAGGGTACTACGGGAAGAAATGAACAAAAAATATAATTGTGGCTGCAACATTCACATGTGTTTGTGTTATTTTAAGATTTATCCACTTTCGACTGAATTCTACCACAATTGAGATTAAACGAAATGACAGAGTACAAGTAAAAGTAAAATAGAACTAAAAATAATTAGAGCAGAAAATAATCAGAAAAAAGCATAAATATGTGTTGTCGCTGTGTTATTATTTCTGCTTAAAGTTTCATTAAAAGCAAAAGCTAATTTGTGGGATACGCAAGGAATCACTTTAGGTTGTAAAGGCTTTTTGTAAAAATACTAATTTATATGTGAACGATTTCAAAATGTTTTGAGGGTAATTAATAGTTTAGACCGGCTATAACCCGGTGTTTTTCGATATCCTAATCAGAAAGAAGAAAAGTATCTCTAAAAAATAAGAAAGTGTAATAAAATGTGTAAAAATTACCGTAGGTGATCATAAAGAAGATATAACAGAAAACATCCACTTGTTCACATTTCTTATTAGAATAAGCTTTAATAAATCTTTTTTATTTTTTAAGATCTTTTTTATATATTTTTTCTTCTCGATATTTCGTTTTCCTTTGGAAAGCTTCTTCAGGAAAAAATTTTATATTTTTGAAAACAAAAAATTATTAACAAATTGTAAAAAAAAAATGTTTCAAAACATTTGACAAAAACATATAAAATATTTTTTCATGCATACATACAAAAATTTAAATTTACAAATATTCAAACATACAAAAGCAAGGAAACGGAAATAACAAATAAATAACAAATTCTTTCTTATGAAATGATTATAACAAATTATGTGTCTTTTTAATTAAGTACCTATAATTCTGAGCTAAATTGTCTGTGTCTGTCTTGAAATTTATTCTCCTTACATTTGGTACATTAACAATTTCTAACATTTCCAACATATAACGTCTCTTGTAGTTTTTTTCTATATCTAATACTGAAGTTTCATCAAACTTTGGATAATGATTATATTTCTTGCAATGTGAAGATAAGGATGTCTTCTGCGTTGAAATATTCCTATATTTTTGGTCACACCTGTGACCAGCTAATCCTGTTTTAAGTTTATTTTTTGTTGTCCCAATATAAACTTTGTCACAGTTCACCTGGTCATTTCCTCCACATGGTATCCTGTATACTACATCAGATATTTCCATTTTTCCTATTTTATCCTTCATACTGCTAAATAATTTATTTAATATGTTATGTGTTTTGTGTGCAATAATATATATTTATCTGTGTCATATATTTTACACTTTCTTAATATTTTTGATATTCCAGGAACATAAGTTAGAGATTTATAATTTCTTGGCTCTGCCGTAGAATTTCCTAAATTATGCATATAACTACCATATTGTCTAATTAATCTGTTAGTTAATTCTACTGAAAAATCATTGTCATTAAGTACATCTCTTATTGTATCCCTATTCTTCAAATGAAATTCTCTATCACTTATAGTCAATATTCTGTCTATCATATTTTTCGCTGTGTTTATTATCATTTTCCTTGGATGTTTTGAATAAAAATTAATAATTCTTCCAGAAGATGTTGGTTTCTTATACCAATCAAATACTAACTTATTTTACTTCCTTATTATCAATATATCTTAATATGGAAGTCTAGATTTTTTTTTTCAATTTGTTAATAATTTTTTGTTTTCAAAAATATAAAATTTTTTCCTGAAGAAGCGAAATATCGAGAAGAAAACATATATAAAAAAGATCTTAAAAAAGAAAAAAGATATTTATTAAAGATTAATAAAAAAAGATCGTTTAAAAAAAACTATAAAAATTATTAGAATAAGTTTAAAATAATATCTAAATTATAAACAAAACTTCAGTGAAGACGAAACATATGGCAATAATTCCAGTTGGTAATATAATGTATGTTTGGTTTCCGAAATAAAATGCATTACGAATGTAAATAATACAGGTCGTGCTTCTTTTAAACGATGTCAAGAAATGTTAAATAAATGTTATTCACATTAAATATATTCTTAAGATAAATATATTGTTGAATGCCTGCAGAATAAAGTGTAAATCATAGGAAATATGTATATAATAAAAGTCTAAATCAATATCTCAATTGATAACACCTGTTAATCAGGTATCAATTTTTTTTATTTTTTTCATAAATAAGTTTTTGATAAACAAGATTTTTATATAAAAATTAAAAAAAAATTATTTTTACTTTTATTTCAATAGTTCGCCACACTATTCGGTGGCATCTACAGAGAAAGATAATGATTTTTTAAATCAATCACTAATGAAATATTTTTTTCTTTAAAAAACAAAAAACAAAACATACAAACAATAAATTAAATAAATATTTTAGCAATATAATATTAAAAACAAAATTATTTTATATAAACATTCAAACATATATTTTGTTGATAAAACATTACAAAAAAGCATTATTATAAGTGTTAGAGAGAAGTAGTTTTGCTTTGGGCACTAAATGTCTGTAATTTTGTGAGCATTTTCTTATGTTCAGCTATTCTGGTTTTTAATTTATTTTTTGTTGTACCGACATAACCTTTATTACAATTCTCTTTATCACTACCGTTACAAGGTATTTTTTACACCATATTTAATATGCTCAGTTTTTACTTTTATCTTTAGTTTAACTTAACAAGATATTTAAGGTTTTACTATTTTAGTATTTTTGGTTTGATTTTTTTATTTCTATTCTGATAAAAGACGTACATAAGTTATGGATTTGTGTTTATTATTAAATTGGTTAATCAAGTTATTAGTTAATTGTACGAGAAATTTGTAATTAGTTACTAAATTTCTAATTTTTTGTTTATTTATCCCATGAAATTCTTTGCCACTTATTGATAGTCCTTTATTTGTTTACAGAAATAATAATTCAGCCTGAAGCACTTCGTTTTTGTTGTCAATCTATAACTAATGTTCTGTTTTTCCTTATTATTAAGGCATCTAAATAAGGAGGTTTCGAATTGCATTTCTTTCCAATCGTAAATTTTATTAAAATATCAAATTCTTTTAATGCTCCAACATTTTTTAATTGGAGATTTAGATATCATATAAAAAAAATTCTTAACATTGTTTGTTTTTAATTTTCAACAAGTTATCTAACAATTTCTATATTTGTAATATTCTATTAATTTGCTAAATTAGCATGATCACTAGGAAATAACGATACTGCATCAAAAGAAATAATTTTTTATAATCTTGGACAGCAAAATTTCTAATTTTTCTTTTAATTGAATCCTTTATATAATATTTAAAACCCAATGTTGGTAGCATATTTACATAGTTCTTAAAATGCAGAATTATCAAAGGATATTTCTCTTTGTGATGTTTTCTCAAGATATAAAATAAAATTTGAAAACTATAAAAAATAGCACAACATCATTTTAAGGATTTCTGATTTTGGAAAATATAAACACTTATTATTATACGTGAGCATTCATTCAGTTATATCGGGTTTTTCAACAAAAAAATTTGTTTTTAATTGTAGCACCACCAACAACATGAAAGCTTTGACAATTAGTTTCTTGACGTTTACATTAAATTCAATTTTGCACGAAAATCGTATTAAAATAATTAGAATCCACTAAGAATATTGGGGTTCTGCCAAAGTTAAATTTCGTAAAATTCGTGATATTTCCGGATAACATAATCGTCCTTTAAGTTTGAGTCGACAGGCTCGATACAAAATGTGCGAATATCAATGCGTGTTTGACCGGGTCGTTGAACTGAATACATCGCAGAAGTGAGCCACATTGTTGAAGACATCTAAATTTGCCAACTCCTCGACGTTTTCAACAGTTGGGGTTATTCAAAACCACCACATGGCGAATTTCGCATCAGGATTTAACTTTGAAGCCTTACAAGGTTCAACTGGTGCAGGAATTGAAGCCAACCGACCACTCATAGCGTCGTGGATTCGCTCAATTCATTCAGGAACAACCAGCTGGTTTTTCTAAAAAACTCATTTTTTCAGACGAAGTCCATTTCCACCTGTCAGGGCGTTTGGGCTTCTGAAAATCTTAGAGCGATTATTGAGAATCCTTGCATTCTCAACAAAACTACAAGTTGACTGTCGGTGGGACTGCTCAGTGATGAGGGTATGGTCACTGGTCGCTGTGCTATCTTATACGACACTTAATTTCTGTAACTATCTTTCTACTTTCACCTCCTCTCTCATCTCTTCACCATCCCCCTCCAAAAGAATGTAGCACGGTACTTGACTAAATAGGCATGGTTGCCTGAAGTGCTACTTTTCTTTACAAAAAAAAAAATAACAACAAAAAATATGAAGCTGAAAATGCGGTAACTGTCAATGAATAACGCTATCGTGAGAAGCTAAAAACTTAATTTTGGCCTATTATTGATGACGTAGAAATCACTTGCATGTGGTTTTAACAGGACGGTGCCATATTACACACAGCCAATGAAACGATCAATTTATTGCAAACCAAATTTTCCGATCAAATAATTTCGCTTACAATCAGCAGTTAAATGACTAGGCAGATCGTGTGATTTAACACCACTGTTTTATTGTTTGTGGCGCTATATTAAGGACAGAATCTACACACAGCCAATCAAGTCGATTTTAGCTTTAAAACTCAAAATCTGTGATGTGATTTACGAACTAGGGCCGCCAATTTGCCATAAAGTGATTAAAAACTTTGACGAAAGAATCGACATCTGTCAGCGTCATCGTGGCAGAGTTTTGCCAGATATCATTTTTAATTTATAATTGCCAAACTTTTCTCTTCGTAATACAATAAAATAATTACCAAACTCTTTTTCTTCATAATAAAAATTTTAAACATCTTCATTTAAGTTTTTTATTTTTTTTTGTTTTGTTTTTTTTTTAGAAAACAAGCTTCATTTTGAAAAACTCTTTAGTACTGAGCTACTAGCCATCTATTTCAAAATACCTACTGGTCTCATTCTCCGGCATTATCATGAAAAACATTATTTTGCTGGACATTATTTGTCTGCACACATTAAAAAACTTAAGGTTTTATAGTTAAACGTGTGAAACGCATAGTTTTAAGTTTTAGCTTAAATACGCAGCTTTGCAATAAATTTGATCGCACAAAAATTCAACACCCCAAATATAAATAATATTTTTTAAAGATTATTTAGTTTGATAATAGCCACTGCTCGAATTTAGTGGATTTATGGCATAGTTATACAACCTTGTTATTCACATTATTTATACTGCAGCCACACCAACTGTTCTATTAATGCCAAAGTTTTGATAAATAAAGTTATAACTCGACTAAGAATTTGATAATTTCCCTGAGCAAAAAAAGAAGAATTATGGTCGGTTTGCATACTTTACAATCCCGTTTTTATTAATGAAAGTCTTATTTAATTCTTAAAAATTCTGGTATATAATAATAACATGGTCATTAATAACAAGTCACAACTATTTATTATTGATTGTTTTAATGGTGTTCCACAAAACCGGAGCGATTGGAAAATGTAATTTTCATGTGAAGTACTTGTTAATCATCCATTTATTCTATTTAATTACTAACAGCACAGTTGAAAGTTCTTTAACTCATTATCTTATTTTGTCTGGCTAAAGAAATAAATAATATTGTGAGGCAATAAAACTGGCGTCTTTCTAATGAATTCGAATGCCTCACGTTTATATTTTATGTGCTTTTCTTCTAATGTGCCACGAATATGAATACGAAAAATTATTAAAAATAAATATTTGATATATTGCCAGCCACAGGTATTTACCAAAAACAACAAAAAAAAAACATATTGCAGACAACCTGTGGCTATTGACGTCATGCATTGCAGCCAGTAACTAATCATTCATTCATTAATGGACGTAACTAACGAGCGATCAACAAATAAGAAATGATCATTATTTTTCGAATTTTATATTTTACAATGCTACAAGTCTGATCGTTGATTTTATGAAAAGATATGATATAAAAGTATGTAAATGTAGATAGATATGCTAGTAAAATATACATTTATCACAGTTACCTGTGGCGTTCAAAAGATATCTTAAGGATAAAATTATCAACAAAAAATTTAAGAAACTCAGAAAACACTATGAACATAAATAACTCATAATCAGAAGTTAAGGTAAGCAGAAAGATAGAGTTTGTTTAAATTAATGATAAATATTTAATAATATTTGAAAAATAACAAGATTGCATGTATTTTTCAACACATTTCACAAAATGGTTACTATAGAACAGAAGGAAGAGATAAATTTCCAAATTATGAGTTCATAAGCAGTTTGTAATTAGAAAAAAATTCAAGCTAAATTTCGAAAAAATTAAATAAAATTAACATTCAATTAGAAACATACTAAATCGTATTTGTTTGTAATAATTTTTGCGTTTTGTTTCCTTTTTTGTAGCATTTATCTAAGAATTAATTTTGCACACAAAATAATGCGCACTTTATTTGATGATGTTTAAGATCTGTTAAACAAAATTATCTTTTTTTAATCTATTCACATTCTCTAACAAATATAAGTCGTTTCTTCCTTAAAAGGTGTTTCTTTACTTTTATAATGATTCTTTACAAAGTTATTAGGTAACAACAATTTTCTAAAAAAGTAACAGATAACAAAATTAGAATGTACTCAAACAAATTTGTTCAAGCTCTGGTTCAACTTTTATCTCTCACTAAATAAATGAGTTTATTTGTATCACAACTGTTTTGAATAGCACGAAAGATATTAGGTCATTAAAAGCATAACAATAATTCCTTTCTGAAATTGATATTTCATTTTGCAGAATTTTCTTGATCCTGAAGTAATACAGTCAGCAATTTATATACTTTAATAAGACTTCGAAATACACTTAAACTAGGTTTTTCATATTGATTTGGAATTTCCAATCGAAAAAACAATTTTTGCCAAAAAAAAAGAAGCCGAAGCTGTCATTTACACCCACAAGCAAAAATGTGTAGAAAGTTACACTTAATTTCCATTTACTTTGGAATATGTAAGATCAGGCTTTTAAGGGAAAAGATATAGATTTTACAAATAAGATAGCAAAGGAATCCAAAATATAAACAGAGCCCAAACAATCATATAGGAAACGTAAAGAACACAAACCAAATTTGACGCGGGTTGACGTAAAATCATACCCAAATAACACAAAAGTCACCTTTTTGAAAAATAATATTTTCCTTATGCCTAGGCTAAAGTTTCTAGGAAAGCAAAGCAGTAAGAGCAGAAATATGGAAGCCATCCACATTAAGCAATATTAAAGGCAACACACACCCCTGAGTAGCTAGCTAACTGAGTGCACCTATATAATTTCATATAAATCACAAATACATAAATCATAAAATTTATGATTGTAGATCTATATTTTTATGAATATGTCTTGCTTAAGTCTTAAAATAAAATAATTAAGCAATAAAGCAAACTACTGGTTACAATCTGCGTAAAAGTTTATACATACACAACTACAATTTGATATGCTGTGTACTAACTGCCTGGCATGCAAGAAAAAAAATACATGTATGCTGTTTACCATCTAAACGCGCAAGACAAAAACTTATTTTTACAACAACAAACATACATGTTGTTTACCATCTGCGTAGTTTTCTAAGAAACCCTTTTTTACAAATAACAACAAGAAATGTATTGAAATAAATCCCAAGCAGAAACCTTATCAGCATAAAAACAAAAACAACTGTACACACAGACATACAGGCGCCTATACTTCGAATAAACAACATACAACAACTAAATGCGATACAAAGGGAGTAGAAGATTCTTAAATCTTCTAGACTTTAAATGGACAAGTATAAATAGGGAAACGTCTGAGTGGTTAATCAATCAAAATTAAACCTCATCGAGTAAAGACCTGCATTTTAAGTAAATTGTTCTGTGTCAACTTTGTGTAGTTAAAGTAAATAAAATTGTTATTAATTTAAAAATTCAAAAAACTGGTGTTATTTATTTTGCAATAAAGAACTCACAACAAAACGTTTACGAAAGGTATAAACGTAACAATATATATCAATCAATATATAAAAATTAGATTAACTTTTATATTAATTTCAATAAGTGTTATATTAAAATAACAATTCAATTTACTGACGGCTAATTTTAAACTTGTGCATTCATTTTTTGGTCAGAGAATAATGATTGATCCTATTCACTTAGAAAAACAAAGTATTTTAAAATCCATAAAGACGCAGGAAACAGATTGCATTTGTCAAAACAAAAAGTATGATTAAATAGATGCATTCGTTTGTTTAACAATAAGTAAATATCCCACAAACAAAAAGATACAACGAAGTATTTAGTTGTAAAAAAAAATAAATCAGATATCATTGTCACAACAAATAGCAAGATAGTACACTAAGTCTTACAAGAACCAAACCAAAGATTATAGAATTATAAAGATGTTGCACTGCGAACATTTTACATAAACAAAAATTTTAAGCATCAATAGACGAGGGGGGAAAGTGTAAAGGGTATAAAGAGAATACTGTCTTTGCATTGAGCAAAACTAATAACAGAAAAGAGAGTAGTATTTTTTATGCACAGAAACACACGTTTATTCATGTATGAATACATATGCTTCCCATGAATACTTGAGTTTGGGTGTGCGTGTATTGTTTTAGGTATATTTTTGTTTTTAATTCTGTTTGAAAATTAAAAATGAATTAGGTTTACTAGCAACTTTATTAATGTTCACAGCATACAGCTTGTGTGGATGTTCAACATTAATAGAAAACGAACATGATTCTTTTCGTTATTGTAGGGCAAATATACTTACTTTATTGTTGTATGAATGAAAAAATTTACGTTTACACCGAAGTCATGATGCTGTTATTTACTTATTTTTTAAAGTTAATTCAACCGCGCACAACTTTCGGTATAAGATCTAATAAGATGGAGATAAAATAAAAGACATGTAAACATATGTATGATTTTTAATTTTTATTCAAATTAGTGTTTTAAAATTTTTACTTTTTCAATATGTGCTGGTTTATACTGGTATGTTTCCCAGGCAGAATGCTTTCTTAGTAATATTATTACAAGCAAATTTAAAATTTCCAGCCTATGATTGTAACAAGCACTCTTCTCGTCAAACCAAAAGGAATAAACTGTACTATTAGTACATTCTATGCATTGCTGAACTATGACTTTTTTAATATTTTTCATTGCTTTATTGGTAGAAAAAAGCTTTTCAAAAACTTTTATATGAATCTTACAAATTTCGAAAAACTGGTCGGAGGGTGCACATAAACTTCCAAAATCTGAGTCACTTTCATAGCTTTTTGTGTGGATATACATTTCTGATGGATATGTTAGAATTTGTGCAGGTTTTATTGTATCCATTCTACATTTGCTGCATGATATTCGTTGCGCTATGTATCCAATGAAATATCGGCTTGAAGTAAGTTCTATTGATACATTCGGAGAGTTAAAACAGTCGGCGCTTTCATCAAAATATTCTTCATTATTCTGATATATGTCTACGATATCTATCACTGGACATTGATTATCAGCTGATACAGTTTCACTACATTCGGCGGAGCTTTGAAAATCCACCGGTAAGAATATTGCATCGTCGTTTTCACAATTTTTTGATGAACTAAACTGGCTTATTTTTAAAGATATCAGCTTTGCCATTGCAATGTTAAATTCGTGAACTGAAGGGTTCTTACTGTGTCCGCCTTTGGCGCGAACATATGAAAATACGTTTTCTAATGGATCCTGATTAAACCGGCTAGTTAAAATTGTGAATAAATTAGAACTTTCTTGAAACATTTCTTCACTTAAAGATAATATACCCCTGGTGGTTTGGATAAGACCGCAGATGGAAAATATTTTATTGCCGACATATTCAATTTGTTGCATATATATTATTAGATCCTGCAATACCTGCCAAGTATTATTATTATGCTTTAAACCACGCTTTAGAGGATTAGGATCGCTAAAATATTTACTATTTAAACAGTCAAAGTAACTGTCAAGTTTTTTTATAAATAAGTAAGTAGAAGAGGCTATTTCCGATGAAGTTCTTGTAAATTTACGATTTTCGTTAAGGGTTTGAATCGCAGCTGCAACAGAACGGCTTAAAGTTTGAACAGCCAACCCCACGCGCATTTTCTGAAAATTTGTTGGACTTATATGGGATATTGTCAACTTTGTCATTTTTGTGACTTTACCATGCTCTAGTTCAAAAACTTCTCTAATAACATCAAACCGCGCTATTCCATCAGGTGTTTTAAAGTCACCTTTAATAAAAGCATTTCTTATTGATTTGAAAATATGAGGTACATCATATAGCATATATACTTTATTAGTGTTATAAAGAAAATAAGGCTGTTCTGGTGACACTCCTAATAGGTCGTAACATTTCCTATTGTTTGGACCTTGATCACATGTAACTGCACGAACTTTTAATCCAATTTGGGTAAGGACATCTAAATTTGATATTAGAAGTGTTTTCAATATTTCTCCTTTTATGGAACTAGCAGTTACAAAGTAGTTTAACACAAATTTCCAATTTTCTATAATTCCTCTAATCATAAAAACACAAATTTGAGAACCCATTTCATTTATTCGCTCGTATCCTATATCAACCACTCCATCTATAACATCCGCACAATCATTATAACTTAAATTTCTTCTGATTGATATTTCATCAAATATTAAAATGCACTCTCTTTCAAGAGGTTTCATCTTTATAACCGTTTTCTTAAGAACATTATATATGCAAGCATTGCTTCCTGGCTGCAAATTCTTAATATCGTTCCACCGACTTAAAGATGAAGGGCTTGGAAGGTTCAATTTCAAAATATTACGCAAGAACAAGTACGTAGAGGTTGATCTATAATATATGCTTTGAACGAAATTCTTTTCACAATCCTTCCATCGAGCGTTTGTTCCCCTGCTTCCCTTCATTAGAATTCTGCAGAATGTTTTTTCATTAGGGTTGATACCAAGTTTATCAATTTCACTTTCAAGAGAGGCTTTTACTTTTAACTTTGCTTCTAATGCCTTCAATCTTTTTTTCAAGTTTTCATTTTTCGACTTCATACAGCGGTTTTGTTGAGTTTTACTCTTAAGTCTTTTAAACATGTTGAAAAATTTCTTTCTATAAAATTCTTCATTTTTTAAACTTTTAAGGCAGTTTGTGCATAAAGGTGGCGGTGATTCGGATCTTTTTCGCTTACGTGACGGACTTCTAAAAAAGTAATCGTTGGTATTCTCATTTTCAGAGCAGTTGCCTTTTGCAATACTTTCTGACTCAGCACTATCAATTAAGTATAATGTTGGTACGGCTCCTCGATGTAAATATCTTTTACCAATTAAATCAGGCGAAAAGTGCCTATCACATAAAAAGAGGGAAGTAGTTTTTTCCATAAACTGTTTCTCAAAATTGCACTTTTTTAGCCATTCTTTAAATAATGGTGAATTCGTGTTTGGAAAACGGAAAAGTTTCATTTCAGGAAATTTTCTTTTCGATCTGCTACAATGTGGCAGAGAACATTTATTGCCTGCTTTTATGGAAACTTTATTTTTCACAGCATTATTTAATTCAACTTTTTCTGTCTTATTCATTATTTTATTTATTTTTTTTAACAATGTAAGTTAAGAACCATTTACATATGAACTGCTGAATGAAAGTATTTACATTTCTATTTATACTTTCATTCCTTATACCTTAGACATGGTCATACTTAAAACTAAATAAATGTATTCCTTCTAGAAATACCCAAGCCAATGTCATCAATGGATAGTTTTTCCCATATTTCTGTGCTGATATCATGCTTTGAGTAATGTCTTTCTAATTATCTTTTTTACAACTATATTTTATTATCATGTTTATGATCTACGGGAATTTACATTCATTAAAAAACCATTACAGTTTATTTATTAATGCAGAAAACATGCTCATACATAAGAACGTTGTTAACTCTATGCAAGTTAAGAATCGTTGTATCTACCTGACTCTTCCTAACTTGTACGTGTATAATGTAGATAAATATTTTATTTTTCAAATACCACCGAAGACTATAGCTTTGACACTAAAATATTTTATAAAAATTTTAAGCCTACACTGTGATAATACAGTATAACAAGTGCTACAGTAAAATAACGGTAAATCAAACATAAATTAACCAGAAGAAGGGCTTACCATTTACTTTTTTATCATATTCCTAAAAGAACAAAAAATAACAAATGTAGCAAATACTGCCTTAATGAAAATATTGGTTAATAAGGCTTCCAAAGTTCGTCGACAGTCGATGCTGTTTTATTTTTACAATAAAAAACCTGTATGGTTTTGCTACGGCAAGACAGAAGATCCCATTAGTTTTGTATACAATAATACTAATCGAATTTGTAGAGCCCAACAAACACAATATAACAACGTTGATTTACATTATTTATTACTAATCGTGTTTATAGTATATAATTTTAGCTTAGAATTTAAGGCTAAGTTTAGAATAATTGTTTTGTTTTTCTTGTTTACAAAGTCAAAAGAAATTAATGCTAGTGAACTAAGAAAAGGCTTGATCACATAACATTATTTTTAATTAGTTCATATGCACTTATCTGAAAGCAAACCTTTTTGTTTGTTGGGCATAATATTGACAACGTAAACACACATACACACATAAACAATGTTCATAAGTATAAATTGCTTTTGCTGAGAGTTTATTTCTATTTTGGTAATTTGCTCTCCGTTGATGAGATTTCGCTCATTAGTCGTACACAAGAGGATTTTCAGAAAATCCTATCAATAATTTAGCAGTGGCAAAACAATGTATGGCAGTGCAACATCTTTGTAATTCTATAATCTTTGACCAAACTTACTTTTTACATTGCATGAACTCTTTACCTACCGCTTGAATCCATCAAATCCTATCCTTTCTTTCTTACTCTTTAAGCAATCTCAAACGCAATTAACTTTAAATGGAATTTAATTTTAAAAAAAATATACAAAATATCACTAAATTACCTTGGCACAATTTGAAAAAGATGGCTAAAATTGTTAACTAATAATAAACATATTATAGTTAGCAGAAATTTATTTAAAATGGTTAATAATTCAACGCAGTCAAAATACTACAGCAATAAGTTAATTACTAAATTAAAAATGTTAAACGAAGAATTAATAAACATTGAACAGGATATTCATTGATCGAAACTAGGGATCTTAAACTTATTTGTAATATTATACAATTAAATAAATATATCAAAATTTATAAGATATAAGATAATTAAAAAGTAATTTTTATTGTAAGTTTACCTATAGCAGACAAGGATACTTATGAGTCTAAACTAATAAAATCATATAAGGAAAAAAAATTCCAAGATTAAATACAATTCCTTGCATATTTGCAAAGAAACAATTTATGTACTAAAACATAAGTATGAGATAAGTATATGGTTTCAAAATATATAAGCAGAACAATGTCATAGTTACGAATTAATCGAAAAGTGAAATAGAATGTATAATTCCAGCTAAGTAAAGTTGACAGTACTCTAGGATTCAATAGGTTAAAAATTAACCTGAGTAGAAGATAGTAAATCAGTAATGACACACTTTAAATTCAAATAAAATGTTAAATAAATAGCGTAAAATATACTTTTGCCAGCGATTATTAGCGCAAAGAATAAAACAATTTAATCTCAATAATACAACCTGTATAAAGCTATTGCAATGAAGATAAATAAATGGATTTTTATACAATAGAATTCTTCAATAAAACCATACTACAACCATAACCTGTGAATATTTGTGAAAAAACTGATCACAAAAAACCAATATGTCCCTATAGCAAACCGCAATTAGGGGCGTGGGAATTATTACAACAAAGTAAACTATAAATAACAAAGGTAGCATGCACGTCCGCGCAGAATATTTAATTTGCAGCAAGTTGTGTTTCCGCAACAGCTTCTGCAGACATAGTATCTGCCAGCAACAGGTGTTATCTTCAAAAGGTAGCGAAAATAATGGCAAATTAAACCAAGCTTCGGGTTTTTTTTAACTTAATAATAAAAATAAGTTTAACTCACACAAAATTTTCGTGCGGAAAACAGTTACTGATATCAAACCAAGTTAAAGTCGGACTATTTCTTCAAGAGAAGATGATGCTGACTAAAGAACATTTTAACCTGAGCTGATAGGAAGTATATTTCAATTACTTACATGTCAATAATTATTACAGTAAAATATTGATAAAATAAAATCTTGAGGAAATGATTTTGTAAATAATTAGTACTGTACTGATTGTTATATAGTATTGAAGCAATCTTAACAAGTATTACTTTTTCAGCAAATTAGAAAGAGTTTGTGTTAATATGGCCGGTACAACAAAAATAATAAAATCAAATTTTAAATTATAGGCTGCCCCCTAAGCTGGACACGGAAGGCGCAGCTGTAAGGACAAAATAAAATTAAATATTTAGTGGTATAAGAAGTAATTTTTCTTGATATGTGCTCTTAAACCTTTACAGTTAGGCTTTCGATATTTACACGAAGTAATTAATACTGCTCGCTATGAGCAGCAATTAAAAAAACAAAGTTATTAAAAAATTATATATCTTAAATCGGTAGAATGCGGCCCTCTTTAAAATAAAGAATACAAAAATTCCAATTAAAAGAGTGTTCCTTTAGAAAACTTGATTTTGACATGCGTGATAAGATTTACGTCGGTTCCTAGCGCTGCGTAAGGCATAACTCGATGGTAGATCAAACTACTTGGATGCTATGTAGCGTGCACCTATGCCCTAGGAAGCCGAAGACATTATTCTACAGGTTATTCCTAGTTGCAATTTCGAAAGTTTCGGAGCAGGCCGCCAACTTCCACTCCTTGCTGAAGAGTTGGAGACTATATAACTCCTGGTCCAGAACACATAACAAGCATGCTTACTAAATCCAGATCATTCACTCTTTGTTCTCAGTGGAGGTGAAATGATTCTGGCCAATTAATCATTTTATGAGGCCCGTGAAACCATAACCACCACACTACTCTCGAAGGGCCAACCTCAATAATCAGTCAGAGAACAGCTAAAATTCTAAAAAGCCAAAAAGCTGAACTCATGGGCTTACTGATTCCCGTGGAAATAACGTGGAGTTGTCCAGTTGGCTCCCTCTAGCCTTTAGGGGACTGGGCTCCATTTTACCCTCGGTGACACATGTAATGACGGTGAGACTCCGTCCAGACATATAAATGTCCTCCCGGAGGGGGTCCCAAAGAATGCAAAAATTCCAATTAAAAGGGAGTTCCTCTAGAAAACCTGGTTTTGACATATATACAATTAAGCTTTAAAATTAAAGGGTGATTAATTACGGTACAGACCCTCCGTGATTCAATCTAGCTTGAATTTCGTTATGTTGTTTTTGTTGGTTATCAAACATTAGGTATGAAATCTAGTATTTTTGTCTATATTGACAACGTTGCATATGTCCAAATTAGTGTCTTATGAGTAAAGTTATCGTACCAATATCCAGTGGACGACGTCACAGTTGAAATTTCTTGGGGCCATGACTGAAGCTTTAAGGAATATCGAGTCAATTAAAGTTAATCAAACGAAATAACATTGTAAAAATATCTTAACTTGTTTATGTAACAGCTACAGCAGGAGAAGTGCTGCACAGCGGATATACACCTCAACCATGACTAAAATTACAATTCTATTAATGAGACTTGATTATGTGATAAAGCTGTATGTATATTTATTTTTTTTGTTTAAACTCATTATTAACCCCAATGTGTAGCGTATTCCCTTGCAAATAAATTAACACACAAAAAAATCACTACGGGTTTTATTGATCGTAAAGTATATTCAGATAAATAAACACGTATCTATTCGAATTTATTGCAACATTTTTTCTTTTTATATTCGATTTTAGTGCCTTGACATACTTGATTTAAAATCATTGCAAGTTGATTCTTTGTTTGTTGCATTGTTGTCCTTTTGACAAATAGTGCTATTGATTGCAAAACGCAGGAAACCCTTTTGTTTTTATAATTTTATTTTTTGTAATTAAATTTTTTACGACAAAAGCCCAGCCATTATTTTTGCTGCAGTAATAGTGATTATAGTTTTTGTTTCTCAGGCCAACGTTGCAACATAAAAACATTTTTAGTGGCTGTTTTTCTGCTTTTTATGTGTTGGAATTTAGTAAATATAAACGATTTTAAAGGAGTAATCTGCTTTTTATCGATTCCATGAGATTTTTAAAACTTTACGACTTTAGTAATTTTATAGTTATTGATTTCGTGCTTTAACGTCTAAATCGTTTTGTTACTTTAAGTTCTTAATTTTAGGAGCTCTTATTCAGCAACTTTTATCAATAGGGTGTCATAAAAATATCATTCTATATATATAAAAATCAATATAATTTGTATATACCAACAATCTAAAAAATTTTTTTTCTAAAGAGTTGCAATCTTTTATATTTAAAAAAACTCAAAAGTAAAAATGCAAAAGTAAAAAGCATCAATGACTCAAGCAATTTGGTAATTAAAGTTTAATGTTTTAGAATTGAATGTTACATTGAAACATTTTGGAAAGAAATTCAATTAAAACAATTATTTAAGAACAGATATCAGCTGTTAAGACAGAACTTTCAAATTTATTAGTTTTAATATTACTATTCTTTTTAAATTCTTACTGGGATATACATAGTACTTTTGGGTTGTAAAGGATCCGCCAAATAACTTTTTTTTGTTTTAAATGCTATAAACAAAACTACTGAATATTTTCTCAAATTTCTTTTTTTTTTTGGAAAGTACAATCCTTCCGGTTAATAATGAAAAATAGGTTTATTAAAATGGCTGCTTCGGCCAGCCATGAAGAAGCCTACACGATCGGTCCAATTTTTAAGCACATTATCGATTGTGTGCAGCTGTATTTCACCAATGGCTGCACAAATATTGTCCTTTAAAGCGTCAATTGTCTCTGACTTGTCGGCGTAACACTTATCTTTGACGGCACCCACAAATAATAGTGCAACGGTGTCAAATCGCAGCTCTGAGGTGGTCAAACGACATCAGCTCTGCGGCTGATAATGCGATCTTTAAAAATAGGGTACAAAACATCGAGTTTAGCTTCGGCTGTGTCGCACGTAGCGCAGTCTTGTTAAGCCAACATCCTCCTCTTTAATTTTTGTGAACAAAAATTCATTCAACATGACCCGAACAGCCACTCCTTGCTCATTTTAGAAGAAAAATAGCCTAATTAAGCCTCTAGACCAAAACCGCACCAAACAGTGACTTGTTTTGGGTACGTCGGCTTTTCAATGTGTGCGTGACGATTTTCTGTACCCCAAGTGCGACAATTTTGCTGGTTTACATACCCGCCAAGATCAAAATGGGCATCATCCTCTGTAAGTCGATCACAGGCCCACATAGCGAAGAGAAAACGCATTGGATGGTCATGCCATCATTGGCGTCATGCCAAGGTCTTTATGTAAAATTCGTGTCAATGATGTCTCTGAAATGTTCAATTGTTGAGAGCGACGGTGAATTGATGTTGATGGCGCTTCACGCACACTTTCTGCTATAGCAGCAATATTCTCGGGTGTACGCACTGTTTTTGGCTTTTTACGCTTTGGTTTGTCGATGAGGATGCCAGTTTTTTCCCCTTTTTTCACAAGATAAAGAACATACGGAGCTGACGGTGCTTCTCTTCTTCCACAATCCATACGCAATTTTCGCACACATTCTGCAACACTACCATGATTTTCAAAGTAATGTCGCAATATTTCCCAGCGTTGTTCAAGCGTATACACAGCCATATTCATTCAGCGGAAGGATAAAACTAATTATCTGTCAAATCAAACATGAGCTAAGTGTTAATATTCACGAAATAAGCACTAGTTGAAAAAAAAAACGTGAGATGGCGGACCCTTTATATATTTAATATATTTTTTGTAAAAATTAGCATTTACATTCACAAATCAACACTAAAAAAATTAAGAAGTTCACATTGAATTTTCATCTTAATTTAGTTTAATAGAATCCGTTACGGAAATAGTTCTTTCGGCAAATAACTACATGCAAGAGCTACCAATATAATAATAACAGCTTTCGGGCTCGCATAGGAGTTTAAGAAATTCATAATCAAAATATTGAATATAATTTATGAAAGAAATGCAAAGCTTTTAAAAAATGCTGGAACTACAAAAAATTTAAGATTTAAAATTAAGTTACAGATTTTTAAAGTTAACAATAACCTAAAATATAGATAGTTAATAAAAGCCGATCAAGAATTAGTTTTAGAAACTTTTTAAACAAAACAGCTTTCTTTTAAAACCTTTTCTTTTTAGTAATTTATGACTATTTTCTCTATTGGATAAAATATAAAATATTTGATGCATACCTAACGCGATAACTTAGTCAAATTGCTAATCCAAATATAAATGACCATTCCTATGATTTCCGTAAAACCGTATGTAATCTATTTTTTACACACTATATATACGGTGTAAGCTCTATCTGTTCCTTCTTTTCATGCCATGTTATTTAAGATAAATCATAAAGAAAATAGTCAAAAATATTGCAAAGTTTTTAAATACCGCCATGTGTTTCTATACGCCATATTTGACGAGAATTCTCACAACTAATAATACTAAATAAAAATTTTATTGTATAATGAATTTTGAATCGAACACAATTCTGTATTGTACAATGGAAGTTTTTTTTGTTTCTGTTTTACAAAGACCAGTTTTAAAAAAATAAAACACAGAAGCTTGTTGTAAGGGAACATTCACAAGCGCAACAGTTAGGTGGATTAATGCTAGTAATTGGATATGTATATGATAGCAATAACATTACCAGCATTGGCTTCTGCAGATCTGGTCATACACGAAGATAGAATTAAAAAAAATTTAAGCCAACAAATGTATGATTATGGAGCAATGGAAGGAGGTTAAAATATTTTACAAGTACCCACCAATGCAGTATATCCTAATCAGGAATGAAAAGAAAACACTGAAAGGGATAACAAATATCACAAGTTTGTAAATGCCCTCTTGCATAGTCGAAAAATGAGAATAATTTCGTGAGAAAACATTCTAACTGTTACCCTGGTAAAATCTCGTAGACCTAAAGAAAGTAATCTGTATATTGAAAGTATCGCACACTCTCTTTCGGCTTCCGGCCAATTACAATAAGCATTTATTTTCAGCAGACGATTCAAGGGATCGTAAGTTCCTTGGAAATGTAAATAAATAATTAAGTCAATGTTTTTTTTTTATTATATTGTAAGCAAACAATATTTATTTACAATGTCATTTTGATAATTACAACAACAATACAACATGTTACATACATGTTGTATTGTGAAACAAAGTGCGTTGTAATAACAAAAAAAAATTGGACGATCAGCTCTTTCTACCACAACTGAAGATCGAAAGACCTCCACATGGTGAATTTTACATAAAGATTTGACTTTGAAGACTTCCAAGCTTCAACTGGTGCAGGAATTGAAGCCGACCAACCATGCACATCGCCCTAGATTCGCTCTATTCATTCAGTAACAACCGGCTGGTTTATCTGAAAAAATCACTTTTTGAGATGAAGCCCATTTTCATTTGTCAGGGTATGTCAACAAGCAAAATTGCCGCTTCTGAAATCCTAGAAGCGATTATTGAGAAGCTTTTACATGCTCAATGCCGTAACGGTCAATAGAGCACGCTATCGCAAAATGCTAGCAAATCAATTTTGGCCTATTATTGACGACGTGAATATCACTGACATGTGGTTTCAACACGATGGTACCTCATCTCACACAGCCAATGAAGCGATAAATTTTTTTGCAAACCAAATTTCCCAATCGCATAATTTCACAACAATCAGCAGTTAAGGGGCCAGCCAGTGGTGTTAGCTGTATTAGTTTTTGTGGGGCTATGTTAATCGAATCGATTTCGGCCTTAAAACTCAAAATCTGTGTTGTGACGAAATAAGACTGTCACGTTGCAGTCTTATTTTCAGTCAATAAAAATTTTTTATTCTATTTTGTTTTAGAAAAAAAACTTCTCATTGAAAAATCTTTTACAATTTGATAGTGGCAGCTGCTGGCAAGTCCTGCACATCGAAAGATTCAATTAAAAGAAGCTATAGAAATTATGTGCAGCTCTAGTACACCCGTAAAAACATCTTCAAGTTTCAATTTGTCGCCGAAAGCTTTGAATGCGGTTCTTTCCTAATTTAATTTAACTCTGAAACAAGTAAAACAATATTTGCGAGTGGTTTTTGCTGACAAAAAGGTTGGCGCCAAATACAATGAAGAATTAGATTTTAAAAACTAAGGACATTGTCTATATTCGTACGATTAGACAAATTCTCATAAGAAGCGCCACGTTTTAGAGTAATGAGTTTCTTTTATAGATTCTTGTTATATGTCATTCATTTTAAGGAAGAGCGCTAAGCTTGCAGGGGATTTAGCTTCCTTTAGATGTTTTACCAAGCCTTAAATAAATAAAATATGTTTAGTTACAGCACTTAAAAATGCTTTCTGTCACGTTAAAAAAAATATTATTAATTTTTTAATATGCAAAATATTTTACTCGCATAAATAATTTCTGTTTCGAAATAAAAGTTTGTTAAATGTAAAATAGTTTATTTACTTAATAATTTTGTTCTTGTTTGTTGACATTCATTTGTTGTAATTAGGACTGTTTTGTTTTACCATTTTTTTCTACTTCTTGCATTTACTTTCATTTGAAAATTGTGGTAATGAAGAAAATTTAGGGTGGCTTACGGTAGAGTATTTTGTATGCTACACTGGTTTTTAAATTTATTATAACATGGCTTTTATAATATTAGTTTGAGTAGAATTTTTTGAATTAAATTGCTGTGTAAAAAACAAAAATTTAGTATACGGTTGGTATAAGTAACGTAACTATATTGCGTCTTAAAACCATACAGACAATTTGACACCAAAAAGGCTAAAGGAGATTAGTAAAAATTCACAAAAGGATATTACAATGGTTTATAGTGCTAGGCCGTATGATGAGGCTCTACTAAATTCTTTCACTCACTCAAAGTTTATGTTATACGTATGGCGGTAAGTAAACAAGAGGTCGTGGGTACAAATCTAGATAAAGCCACTAGCACTAATACTCTTTAAGATATTTAACAACAAAATAAGAATTTTAAACTTTTTAAGTTTGAAAATTAACAGTCTAAATGTTTTTACTCTTTAAGAGTAATTAAATTAAAAGTTTTACGTTATATAACATTAACATATGCTATTTAAAAGAATTAATTACATATTTCAAAGACATAAAAGATCGAAGTGCTTGGTGACTATACTTATGTATTAACATCAATGCATTTTGTAGGGGAAAACACTTTAAAAGTTCCACATGCTACAATAAAAAAAAAGTATAAATTAATGCAGAATATAATAAATAAAAAATATGGAAATTCTAATTATGTAATGTATTTTTTATGACTTGAGGAATTTTCGTTTTTTCCATTTGTGTGTGTGTGTTGTGTATGTTAAGTGGCAATAATTTATGTACGGACGCGGTGGAAGCGTGTAATCAAATGTACTTTAAAAGACAAAAAAATTAAAAAAAAAATCTTGTTCTTCGTTTTGTCTTTACTTCAAAAACTTTCAAAGTGAATTGGTCGACAGAGGGGAAACAAATAAATAAAGGGTGTCAAAAAATTTACGCTACTTTTAAATTAATTAAAAATTCTGTTTCTTTTCTTCAGTCCAGTATTAGTTTATTGAATCATTAAACAGGCATGATAAGCTATTGTATATTAAACCACATCTAGCATGAAACCAGCATGCCTTAGAGGCTCTATAATCAGTTTCTGCAGCATTAATATTGCTAAGTTTATTATTATTCGTCAACTAAACTTAAGTTCGTTTAGTATGCTATTTATAAAGAAAACAGTAAGATTCTGATTCCTGCAGAATAAATTGGACATTTTGCTTCGCTACACTCTTCGTCAGCATGCTTCGTATATATCTGCAAAGTTATCAATTCTAAATTTGTCGTTTTAAACAACTATTTAGAAAAAAATGGGAAATTTATTTTTTCATATTATCTGCCGATATCTAATTTTACTTTTTTCTTTGCAAATAATAACGACTGTAACCCAAATTAAACAATGCAATTGCTAAATATTATTTTTGCGGCCTTAAATTTATCTTTAAATATACAAAATTCTACCTTTTTTGGTATATGCCTGCTAATTGAAATAACTAGTCAGGTTTATTCATCATGCAGGAAAGAGTAAGTGATAAAGAAATATCTCATGGATTAAATAAAAATAAAATGATGTACAAGCTGTATAAGCATGGGATCCCGTCCCGTTCGAAAAAAAACAAATATTTCTAATTCATAAAGGAAGTAAATGGCAGTAGTACTTTCAGTCAGAAATCGACACCAATCAGTGACACGTTGTGCATATGGGTTTCGACAATCTTATGTGGGTTTTCAAAGTTCTATATTTGACAATATTGATAACTAAGAATGTGTTTAAGCGCCAGATATGTTATGGCAGCAACTTTTTGCTGTATTAGCAACTTTAAATTAAGCATTGCATTCATTTTGTGACACTCTTTAGATATTTGAAGTAAACAGCAACGATTCGAAACAACACGAAATCGTTGTATAAAACTGTTTTATTTCTGGTACTGTATATTTTGTTTCATTTTAATTTTTTAAGAGGATTCTCAAATTACTCGAATATAAACTTTGTTTTTTTTTCTTAATTTGCATTTTCGCTTTTACTGTGATTTTATTATTTTTAAATATTTGTTTATTTAACATTTAAGTTGAGCTGAAATCTGTAATTGTTTTGGTATGTTTTATTTAAAATGAACGATAATACTGTGAAGCTTTTTATGTTATTTTAATGTAAATTATTTATGTAACAAGTGTCTGATGTTCCACAAATGTGTTTAAAGAAATAATTTCAATTTATTTGAATCGAAATGAAAAAACTAACAAAAAGTTAGGCTAAAATAAATTTTATTTTTTTGCGCCATTATTCTGTTTGTGTGGTCATGTAACAACACCACAAAACGAATTTCGTGTTAATAACTTTTTTCTTTTTAGGCAGAAACAGCCAAAAAGACAAGACAAAATTTTAAAGTATCAAAACCTTAAATTACAATATTAACATTAATATGAACTTGTTGTATGACTACTTAGAATATTAAATAATTACAGTCGAAATTTTTGACACAATTACTTGTTGCTTTGTTGTAGTAATTAAGTTTGATTTCCAAACATATTCGCAACCATTATTCAATCTACTTTATACGTCCTTTCCAATTCTCAAGAAAATGATGCTGCATTCATCGATACGTACATCAGGAGCAGTAGCAATTTTTTACAGGAAAATAGTTATTATATATAAGTTTATTTTATAGCGGGCTATTAACCGAAATATTATTTAAATAAAGTAACTAAATAATTAAAATTGATTATTAATGATTAGGCTACTTCCCCTCTCCATGTCACTGGCTTCTCTACATAACTCGTAAAGAAACCTTTAAAGATAAGCTTAAACTGCGGTTTGTTTATATACACTCCTCGCCACTTGATTAGAAAGCCCCTAATAGTTTTACTAAAAAGAATAAAAGCGTGTAAGTTTTACTAAGTTTTTTTTTGTTCTCTCATTCGATAAATTACACTTGTTCTCCCTGCGAGCCTTTTTCAAATTTTTTTTTTTACAGACGATCGAAATTCTTGCAATTTTTCGTGCCACTTAAATAGAACAGTCTCAATTAATACAAGTTTACTTGTTGTGTTTACAACATTTTTTTTCTTTATACAATTAAGATTTTTAAAGTAAAAAAATTTAAAATGGACAGCGAAAAGTGTCTGACCGAAGCGAACAAAATAAAAATACAAATTTTTAATGATTCTGGGAAATCTGTTAATCAATTGGAAATTGGGTTAACTTGATGGATTTAATTATTATTTTCACTGTTTGCGATAAGAAGAACATAATTTCAATCACCTGCATTGTTGGGATGGGGTGTTATTGTCTGGGGTAGTATCTCTTATTATGGTAGCTTTGAGTTGCAGTTTTTGACCACTAAAACGAACGCGAGTTGCTACAAGGGTGTTCTTCAGCGGGCTTTTTCCATTCTTCAGCGTGTTTTTTGGAAACCTACAGTGGACGTTTCAACACAACAGTAAAGTCATGGATTTGTGCCAAGAATGTAAAAACGCTTGGCCAGTCACGTTATACTCCCCAGACTTGAATATTATACAAAATGATTGGGGTTGGTTCCACCGAAAGGTTGCGCTTCCGGTAAGCAGTACGATACCAAGGAGTAACTTATTGAAGCGAACAAAGCTGCTTGGTGTTTAATTTTCCTCGATTATATGATATCTTTATATGAAGTAATTTATATTTACGAAGTAATCCTTAAAAAAGGTGACTCAGCACATAATTAATATAGCTTTAGAACATTTAGAATTTAATAAAATGTAAATAAAATTATTCAAATTTGTTCAAAATTGTGAAAAAATCTTTTTCTATAGGAAGTGTTCTATTACAGTGGCGCAAATTCTTAAGAACTTTTTCTTCGTATTCAATAACAAAAATAATTTGTGGCTCAGTACGAGGCCAGAAAAAAATAATGATTTTACAGGGTCAGATGTGGATTCAATAGTTAAAAACAATTTAGAAATTATGAACTCATAAATTAAGAGAAAAAGGGATGTCCTATTCATGTGGCGAGGTGTGCAAAAGCTTGTTTGACCAACTGAGACGTGAATGAAAAGATCAGTATACTCAAGCAATATCAGCAGTCGCTATTTGTGCGTACATTATTTTATTAAAAGTAACATTTGTTAATAATAAGAAGGAAATTAAGAATTTATTTTGAAAACATAGCAAAATTGTTTAATATTTATTAATTTTTGATTATTTAAAATCAATATCTTCAATATTTATGCTTATCTTTAGGCAGAGACTTATCGTTCAAATTTACCGGTTATTTAACAAATTTATTTAAAAAACACTATATGTTTAGATGTCACCTATTTGAAAACAAGTAATTATTTTAATACCCCTAAAATGGAGATATTACGTGAAAAGGTTTACATCTGCGTCTGGCCGTAAGCCATAATCAGATGGTGGTCAAACCACTGTGAATGAAAAGCAACGTCATTCACGCCCTAGGAAGCCGAGGACTAATTCTAGCAACGGGACATTCCTAGTTGCAATTTCAGCGGTTCCAAAGCATTGTTGCAAACCACTACTCCTTGCTGAATAGTTAGAGACTATCCAACTCCTGGACAAAAACGCATGAAACTTATTATAATTAAGAACACAACGACATTCATGCTCACTGGACCTGAACCATTCATTGTGTTCATTGTGAATGATCCAAACCACAAGTTCAAACGAAACACATCGAAACACACCGCCACCACAACACTCCCAAAGGGCCAACCACAATAATCAGTCAGAGAACGAATAGCGGAACTCTGGGGCTTTACTGATTCCCGTGGTAATATAGTGGATTTTCCAGTTGGCTCCTTGCTAGCCTAAGGGGATTAAGCACCCTTTTACCCCCGCAAGGCAGAAATCTAGATGGTTGTGTGATCCATAAAGACTAATAAATAAATAAAAGACTAATAAATAAATAAATGAATTTAAAGATAAAAAAGACAATCAAATCATCTACACTAATAAATCATCTCGTGATTTTGTTAGCTTAAGAAATGTCATTAACCGCCCCACCTAGATTGTAAAAAGACAGTCTTATCTCACTTCGAAGTATTTCAAAGCATTTATTAGAAAAGCTTTATTTTAAAAAAAGTGAAAAATTCTTAAATAATATTTAATAAAATATTAATTTTTGAGAATTTTAAATTTTTGAGTGATCAGCATAACGACACTTAAAATTTGACACATACGGCTAAATGAAAAGATAACATTTAAATTTTATATTTTATTCTTTCCTAATTGTATTTATCAGTTTTGACTAAGTCGTTTATTAATTGTAGAAAGAGTAGGCAGGATGAAATATTTATTCTCTCTCCCTACAACTTAAAAAAAAATTAAGACTAATAAAGAAGGCAATAAATATTATTATCACGTTTTCGTTGGAAAACCCTTTAAGTATCACACTCATTCTCACTCACTCGATATAAAACTAAAGTCATATAAATAATTCATATAAATAATCACATAAATAATTCATCAATAAACTAAAGAGTTTGCAAATTTTAACTTTTGCTTGTATTTTGCAACAATATGCCGATAAATAAGCCCGCAAACTTTGGGATCTGTTTTAAAATGTATCATTATGTTGACGCGAGTATTCATTTTGTGTTCCATTTCTATTGTGTACTCGCATCTCTTTTTGTAACTTTTTTCATGCTGTTGTATTATTTTACCAACGAAATTATTAAAGCGACCATTGATTGCCCAGTGAGTTATTAAACCATTTTTTTTCGTAATACATTTGTTGCGGCAGCAACTTATTCCCTAGCTGAGCAATAATAAAACACCTTTTTTTACGGCTTATATATATTTTTTTGTCTCGTTTTATTATCTAAAAAACAGAGGTTTTTTTCTTATAATTTTTTCTTCTAGTATGAAATTACCTACTTACTTCGCTCAACCGTTCGTGTCACGTTCAATTCTCAAAATGAAATGAATTCGTGCACGTTACAGAAACCCAAGCGGTTATCGCTTGCGAAAATCGCAACCGAGTACTCACAGGGTGGTCGTTAAAGGTACAAAAAAATCAACCCTGTGTATACAAATTCAAAAAATGCTAATTTACTTCACAACATCCCGGCCCCCGTGAGGCGACCGAGGAGGCTCACCACCAACGTCTAAGACTGCTAGCTTCGAATCCGGACGCTTTAGTCTTCCGATTGCCGTTTTCACCACTGCCGATCGTACCTGCCCATCTGCTGCCGCAAAAACCTCTTCCACCAATCCTCGTTTCCATTGCCCGCGCGTTTCGTTGTCATCGCATATTATTACCACATCTCCCACTCTGATTGGCTTAACTGGGCTGTGCCACTTAGTTCTGCGAGTTATTTCTGGTAGATACTCCAAGACCCACCTCTTCCAGAAAGTTTGTTTTAACTGTTGTAGTATCTGCCACTGCTTTCTTAGGCACACCCTTTCCGTTACAGCAGGCGTTTGCAGTAGATTCGGACATCCCATCAAAAAATGATTTGGCGTCAAGGGCTCATCATCCTTGCCTTCGATTGGAAGGTGT
Organism: Trichopoda pennipes; assembly: GCA_030448955.1. NCBI lineage: Eukaryota > Metazoa > Arthropoda > Insecta > Diptera > Tachinidae > Trichopoda > Trichopoda pennipes. Next base: position 11,486,780 of record JASKUP010000042.1, read on the forward strand.
GTCAACGGACGCGAATTTACGATATTTTCGGCTTCTATTAGCAGACTATGAAATGTTTCCATCTGTGGGGCCTTTTCCTTCAAGGTAAAACGCAGAACACTCTTAACCGAACGTACCATCCGTTCCCATGCTCCACCAGCGGATGGGTTTGCTGGGGTGTTAAATATCCACTGTATACCACGTTTCGAACATTCATCATTCAGTTTTACATCGTCAAAAACGAAGTCCACGTTACTCGCACCTACAAAGTTTGTGCCCCTATCGCACCTTATCCTTATAGGTAGTCCTCTTCGATTTATAAAATTTCGTATGCACAGTATGGCAGCATCCGTTGAGAGGTCCCTTGAAATTTCAAGGTGAATCGCTCTTGTTGACAAACAGGTAAAAAGTGCTACCCACCTTTTTTCCTGGCGACGCCCCATCGAAACAAGAAATGGTCCCATAAAGTCAACTCTAGTATAAGAAAATGGCCGGACGAAGGGGGTAACCCTGTCTTCTGGATGTTGGCCCATTAATGGTGGTTTTGGCATGGCATATGCGTTCTTACAAATTTGGCAATTTTTCTTTATAGACCTTACTATCTGCCTCAGGCTAGGTATCCAGTATTTTAATCTAATTGCGGCGCATATAGCCTCCTGGTTCTGGTGTCTGAATTGCTCATGATACTGTTTGACGATAAGTCTTGTCAAGGGGTGTAGTTTTGGCAATATTATGGGCTCCTGCGTACAACGATCGATACAGGCGGCATTGTAAATTCGTCCCGATAAGCGTATTAAACCGTCCTTATGCAAAAATGGATTTAATTTAAAAATTTGACTAGATTTAGAGATCGGCTTGTGATTTCTCAGCTTATCATATTCTTCAAAGAACACATCCTGTTGAGCAACCCTGCATAGATATTCAATTGTACCATTGATTTCCTGAACACTTATCTGTAGTTGCTTTGTCCAGTTTATACCGGGGCCCCTTTCAGTAAATGCCTTAAAAGTTTGTACCGCCCTTTGCACCCAGGCCATAACTCTTGTCAGTTTTAAAAAAGTTGAGTATCTATCAAATGGGATTACTGACCTTTCTTCAATGACAAAAACAGATGCCGGCCTTTTTTCCGATTGAACTTCGTGGCCATTAATGTCATTTGGTATTTTGGGCCAATTTTCATGATTATCCTTCAAAAATGATGGGCCATTAAGCCACCTGGAGGTTGAAAACGTGTTTGAAAAGTTCTGTGGTCTTGTCGCAACATCTGCAGGATTGAGCGATCCTGGTACCCAACGCCAATTTCTCTCGTCAGATGATTCTAATATTTCTGCAATACGATGTGCGACAAATTGCTTGTATACTCTACAGTCAGAATGGATCCATTTAATTACGGTTTTTGAATCGGACCAGAATGTGATTTGTTTTGGCTTTATATCGTGCGAAGTTACAATTGACTCTTTCAGTCTCAACCCAAGAACTGCAGCCTGCAGCTCAAGACGTGGAATAGACAGTGGCTTTAAAGGCGCGCATCTAGATTTCCCCGCCACAAAAGCAACACTTACTTTGCCATAACGATGGACTCGCCAATACGCGACTGCTGCAAAGGCCAACTCACTGGCATCCACCAAAATGTGGAGTTCTATTCCTGTATCCGATGAAAAAAGGTCTTCAGCATAACATCTTTTTACTTTAATGTGTCTTATGTCGGTCAAACTTTCATACCATGCACGCCATTTGGTGTATATCTCGTCCGGAATGGCTGTAACCCAGTCAACTTTGCACCTCCAAAGCTCTTGGAGAAGAATTTTCGACTTTATAGTTACGTTTGCCAGAAAGCCAAAGGGATCAAATATTGACATCGTGATACTTAACATTTCGGCTTTTGTTGGTTTGCGACATCCTTTTAAAACGGCCTCCGGGACTCTTGAAAATTTTAAAATATAACAAAAACTATCATCGCTTGGGCGCCATCGCATCCCTTAAATCTTTTCTATACTACTTTCGTTGTCCAAATTCGCCAACCTATCGCTCTCATTCTGAAACCCGTCGGTATTTACTGCTGCCAAAAACTCTTTCGAATTTGAAATAAAGCCTCTAAGTTCAAACCCGGCCTGTCGATGAATGTTAACCACGTCTCTGGTGACGGTGATGGCGTCTAATACATTATCAAAGCAATCAACGTAATCGTCAACATAGTGACTTTCAACTATCGCTTGGTATGCTACAGGATGAGTGTTCAAGTACGTCAGGTTTTTTACATACTGGGCAGAACAAGGCGAGCTGACAGAGCCAAAAATCATGACTTGCATCACATACTCATCAGGCAGCCTGGTAGAGTTCCCGTTGCGCCACAAAAATCGCTGTGCAGTTTGGTCTGGTTCACGAATTTTCACGCGGTGAAACATTTCTTTGATATCAGCACATACACCTATTTTTCTTTGCCGGAATTGAAACAAAATGGCTAGTAATGATTTCGGCTGGTATTTGCTGGGTCCTTTCATTAACCGTGAATTGAAAGATTCACCGTCGGCACATGCAGCAGCATCAAAAACAAGTCGCCTTTTATTTTCTTTATTCAAGTTAGTAACAACAAAATGTGGCAGATACCAAGTACAATTAGTTTTCACGGCAGCCTCCTCCGGAGAAATTTTTCTTGCGTACGATTTCAGAACATAATCCTCTATTTTATCGTTATACCAATCGGATAGCTCATTGTCTCTCTTCATTTTAGCTTCCATACTGCATAAGCGTTTCAATGCCATCGAATAACTATCTTTATAATCAAAATTATCGATTTTCCACAAAAGCCCAGTTTCGTAATGGTTCCCTTTCTTTATTGTTGTATTGAAAAGAATTTCTTCAGCGCGAATATCATCTCGCGACACTACCGGCTTCGATCTTTTCACCCCCATGTTCTCCAGCGTAAAATAATCTAAAACTTGTTTATGAATGTCTTCCAAAATATCTGCGTCTATTCTGCACACTGTGGCTTCTGGAGATTCCTCATTTGATCCAAATAAAATATTACCTAAATTTGTTTTATGTATGGCAAAATATTTATCCAAATTCAACACGTTATACGGACGAACGAGTCCTATGTGTGGCAAACCGATTAATAATTTTGGCCGCGCCTCAGAATAATCGTCCATTTCAACTTCATTTAAAATAGGAAAACGCTTCTTAAATGCTTCGATTTTCAGATCTTGTGATGGTAATTGCAAATTCTTTGTGGTCCATACGTTCCTCATTGGATAGGAAGCATCATTTCCATTCATAGCACGTATTCCCAAGTTAACCCTTTTTGATGTTTCGGTAGTTGTTTTTCCGCCTATCCATCCCAGACATAAATTACTCGGCAACCCTTGAAGTCCAATTTTGTTTGCAACATTGTCCTCGAGAAGAGTAATTTTAGACCCTTCATCAATAAATGCTACAACTTTCATTTTACCCTTAGGACCAATTAATTCAACCGGTAAATACTTAAATAAGGTTTTTTTATCAAACAAACTATCTACGATTGTGTTATTTTCCATGTTATTCAGTTCTATTTCGCCTTCCACCAATTCGCCGCAATTTAACTTAAAAGTTGATACCATGTTATTACATACACACGCAATTGTTTTGTTATTGGGGTTGTTTTCTTCACACTGATTTTTTTTATTAGTATCTTCATGCAGCAGACGATTGTGGAATTTAGCACAACCTGACAAGCCACATTGTCGTTTATTTTTACATTTTAAAGAACTGTGTCCGGGGCGGAGACAACTAAAACACAGATGTTTTCGTTTAACGAAATCCCATCTATCCTTCACTGATGTCTTTTTCATTCGGTCGCAATGAAATAACTGGTGATTCTCGTTGCACATAAAACAGGCAAGTTTGTTCTCATTTGTTGTGATCATGAATGATGAATTTACTCTATCTTTCCTAGTGTGGGTAGCATCAATTTTACTGCTGTCGGCTTCTAGCGACATGGAAATATATGTTGCAACTTCTTGAAGCCACAAGCTAAAGTCTGTAACACTAGGATACTGCCCCAGGTGGTTCATAGAATATCTTGACCATTCCTCGCGTTTATGGAGAGGTAATCTGTTTACCATTTCGTCGAGCAGTGTTGGGTTACACAGGTGAGCGGTTGCGTTGGCATTTGTCAAGAACGCTGATAGATTTGACACCATTGTGCTAAAGCTTATTATTTCATGCATTCGTTTTTCATTTATAGGAGGAAATGCTCGAACCTTTGCTATTTGGCTGCGTATTAGGACCTGGGGGCGACCGTAGTGAAACTCCAATGTGGTAACAACCTGATTCACACTATCGGGATGAATTAATAATGATTCCACCTTGTTCTTTGCGTCACCCTTTAAAGCTTTTTGCAAGCGAATTAAATTTTCCAAACTCGAATAATTATAATTCCTTGTTGTTTCCTTGTAAGCTACTATGAACATTGGCCATTGTTCAGGCTGGCCAGTAAATGTGGGTAATTCATGTAGCTTACGAACTTGGCGGTAATCATTTGGTGATTCCAGTTGATGTAAATTTATAGGGGCACTTGCCGAATTCTCAAATGGGTATGTTAGTGATGTCAGCATTGTTCGTGGCTGTGCTGTAGTATATGTGGACGTCGAACCTTGGCGTGAAACATTTAGTGGTGTTGGCAACGTATTTGAAGGCATTGTTTTTCCTATGTTTTCGATGTTGTATGGCAATGTAGTTGTTGATACGTATGTTTGTGGCACAGTGTTGGCAACGTATTTGAAGGCATTGTTTTTCCTATGTTTTCGATGTTGTATGGCAATGTAGTTGTTGATACGTATGTTTGTGGCACAGTATACTTTAACGCGGCAGGTGCTGACATAAATGTATGCGTGGCAGTGAGGGGCAAAGAGGTTAAGTGGTGGTAGGCTTGCGGGGCGGAAAAGGGCATGTAATTATTTAATGGCAAATGGTACTCACTTGTCTTTCGCATTGTTGTTTGCAAATTGGACTTATCTGGCCTAAAGCAATCCTCATATGTTACGGCGGCTGATTCGACGTCATCTTTTGATGAGCCTTTTGGCATAGTTTCCATGGCTGGCGGTTGACATTCTGTTGTCACTACACTTGTTGGCCTATTTTTGGCAATGTCAAGTAAATCTTTTATAGATTTCTTTAATTCAGCGATTTCGTCTTGCAATTCGGCAATTGTCGGCTCATTTGACCACAAAATGGTTTTCTCGTCATTCTCATTTGAGGCAAAGGATTCCTTGTCATCTTCAGACATGTTCTTCTTCCAAAGTCGTTGGCTACGACGAGGCATTTATCATCGGGCAGCGAAATAATAAAAAATGTTGCGGCAGCAACTTATTCCCTAGCTAAGCAATAATAAAACACCTTTTTTTACGGCTTATATATATTTTTTTGTCTCGTTTTATTATCTAAAAAACAGAGGTTTTTTTCTTATAATTTTTTCTTCTAGTATGAAATTACCTACTTACTTCGCTCAACCTTTCGTGTCACGTTCAATTCTCAAAATGAAATGAATTCGTGCACGTTACAGAAACCCAAGCGGTTATCGCTTGCGAAAATCGCAACCGAGTACTCACAGGGTGGTCGTTAAAGGTACAAAAAAATCAACCCTGTGTATACAAATTCAAAAAATGCTAATTTACTTCACAACAACATTCAACTATTTTATAATCTGTCTTATATGCAGCCAAATTTGTTCTAAAGTTTTTAATTATTTTTGAAATATTTTTAATTCAATATGAAATGTTTGTTTATGTAGCGACCATAATTATACATGCTCTCGCTTGTCTGCCTATTACGGTATACATATGGTAAAATCCACCTTTTAATTTTTAAATTATGTTTTGCTGGCGGGCTTTTTTGATCATCACGATGTACAGTATATTTCCATGGTCTTTTAATTCTTTCTAATTTTTTTTGTAGGATATGCGCAATAAGTAAAAGGTAAAATTAGTTTTATTTTTAAGTGCCGATTTTGAGTAAATTTTGTTTTCGCAAATAATGAGATCTCTTACGAATTCAACTGTTTTGAATATATTCAATGTGATTAGAAGTTTTAGCGTTATGGCCAAGGAACTAACTTCATCACAAGCTATCACATTGAACAAATTTATTTAAAAATTACATAATAAATACCATGCTGAAAACTGTACAAATATAAAATAATAATAAACTTCATTCTCATTATTAAAAATCAAATCAATTATTTAATATAAAATTTATGTACAAAAAGTCCATTAGAAGTTTCGTACATACGCACGTTTATTATTGTGTGCATGATAATGATACAAAATACAAAATGAATGATTACCAAACATGGTGCGACATACGTCAGCGTAAGTTTACCACATATTGTTCATAGTGCAAATATAGTTTATGTTCTTCCATTGGATCTTTCAAATAAACAACACATAAATTATGTTCTTTTCATTCTCTATTGTTGAAAGATGGAAATAATCTACATTTTAATATATTTAACGAAATGAATTGATGTAATTTATTATTTGTTTATAATAGCACATTATAACAATTTATTGTGAAATTTTAATTAAGCTTCAAAACGTTAATAAGTTTACATTTTAGTCGTAAATATGAACTTAATTATTATTACTATCACACAATATAATTACAAGGGAAAACCAAAATGAATAAAAAACATAAATTTCTTTTATTTTTTCTCTTTTTATTTTCTATCTATATTTTAGCTCACATCGGTTTTGTTAATTATCCTAAATTTAACAATTAGACTTACGTGCAGCTAGTGCTAGAAAAAATTTATTTACACTAGTAAATGCAATTACTTTGCACTTTGTGTACTTGCTTTGGTCAAATGTAACCGCAATAATTTAACTATAAAATGTTACAAGTTCAGATAAGTTAACCTACTTTAAAGCTCTTTGTAAACAATTACTTCAGCTGGTGTTTCAAATATGTAGATATATTTTGCAACCTAAATTTTCATGGAATATGAAAATCTAGAAATATAAATTTTATAAATAATAAAATTTATTTGAAGACATAAAGAATTTTGAATAATACTGCTGTTTACTGCTATAGCATGATACAATTTTATTTTGCTCCTTATGAACAAATGACTGTTATAAAAGTCCTGATTGCTATAGTACTTATTTAATGATAATAATGTTATTCTTATTGGTATAATTAAAAAATTGGATCTTAGAATCCAATCTGCATATTTCAAATTCTTACAAATATGTTTCTTAGTCTTGTTTACTTTACAATGGTCCCCTTGCCTTACTATTGTACATTTCAGATTTTTTGTCTAGAGTTATATTGCTTCTTTTAATGCACAGTTTTACAAGTAAATAGCCGGGTAATCTAAAAGAAACGGTCAACATATTCGCCTGCCATGAGGCTCTTACTTCTACAACCTGTTGTCCCTTTTATGGTCATTAAATTCACATAGAGGTCTTAATATAAGCATAAGTACCTACTACCACAAGGTGCTAATAGATCGATAATTAAATTCAGTCACCCCGTTGTAGCTCATTGACTGAGCCTGTGGTCACTTAATATTCAACTTTGTTTCAGTAAGTCGATACATCCTTTTTCTATTAAAATCTTGTCTTTGAATTTATGTACAGAAACAAATGTTGTAGCAGTCAGTTTCACAAGCCTGAATTTGATAACATCCTGAAAAGAAAAGCCTTACTTTTTTGCGTCTGATGATCGCTTGCACGAATTTATTTTTTACTTGAGTGTAATAAAAAATTTCGCTCACGAACTACATTATATTTTATAAAACTGAAAATTCTACTGCAATAAGCCGTATGTAAGAGACTTTAAAATACATTTATTAATAATTTAGGACGAGATTCATAGTGTAGCTAAGGGTATTAGTAAGCATTTTTGCAAGCATCAGCTCTTGAGTAATTCATTAGTAACTTATACAATTTGGAGTGTAAATTAAGGGTCAGGAAAAAAAATCTTTGATAAAATTATAGTAATTATTTAATTGAGAATTGTAAATTTCACTATTAATAAGTATTTGTAAATAAAAGTGTCTAAAACAAGAAAAATAAGCTATTTGAGAATACAAAAGAATTTTTACATTTCATAGCCCATTTCGAAGGATCTGATACGCAGTGAAAACTTGTAATGTAAATGTCGGCAAAACTTGTACTCACGCAGAGACATCTACAAGTTTTTCTCCTACGTGCAAGACGTTCAATGAGTAAATTGCCTAGAAGAATGCATAGTATTCTTCATTTGTAGCGTTTCCCTTAATTATTTAGTCAACATTTAATGCTCTTTACGCATTTAGAGTTTACAAAAAGCATACCAGCAAATAACGACTTTTTAATTTTTATGCACGGTCACATTATTTGACACAACTGCGTGACAAATTTTCAAGTTCAAGTTTATAGAAATTTTTTTCTGACATTAAATAATAAGAATCTACGAGATTTTACTGAATTTTGGACTAACTTTTCTTGACACTCGCGAAAGACCACTTTTTGTCCAGAAGATCAAAAAAGTGTAATTTTTGCGTTCAAACAATTGTGTCAAGTAAAGCGACCAATGTTTTGATACATTATAGGTGCACAGTTCTTTCTATGTGTAGAACGATAGGAAAAGTCGTGCCTTACCAATAAATTTAACATGTTATTAATAAAAGCGAAACATTTTTTGTACAGCTACGTACTTACCCACATTAAAACACGCTGCTCATTCTTGTTGAATCAAATTATTGTAATATCTATTTTTTAATAAAAGAATTTCATTAAAAAATTAACAAACATTTTAAGTTTGAAAGACAAACAGCACTGCAGTGAGATTTAATACTCACGTTAATTTTATAAAATAATAAACAATAACATTTTTAATAACGTCATAAATCTTTAATATTGCTCATGACATTATACCAGTACAAAACAATTCAGATTAAATATTCCATTCCCTTGCCAGTCTATGTACCAAGGATACAAACTCATTTCACGTAAGCACACATACACAAGCAAACTCAAGCACAAGTACATATTCACTGTAAACATAAAGACCGGAGTATTTAGAATAAATCTACCACAGAATGCTCATTAACATATTGCAGGATTCTGTAATGTTTGGTATGGGAATTAATTATAGGCATTAGAGGTATGGCTCACACCTGGACACTCATCAGTAGACTATTAGATGTGTAATGATTAGGATTTTATCCAGTTTTTTTTTCATATTCATTATGTTGCTTCTGCTTGTGTTGTAAAAGCATATCCTCCATCTATACAAGTTTACATTGAATGTTATCTTTTGTGAATGAATAATAATATTAAATAATAATAATAAAGAAAAGAAGGAAATATAACAGCTTCAACACCTCTTTGTTTAATTCAAATTGTATTATAGTATTACAGTTGCTCTGACATGTTACCATGGGAGTGATGTGAATCAAAAAATTTTGAAAGGTATTCGAATAATGAATGAGATTATACGGATCGTAAAAAAGAAATAAAGACTCTAAAATAAATCTTTCATAATAGTCGATATCTATTATGATAATATCTCTTAAAACCATATTTTTAAAATACCGACTGTGGTAGAGATTCGATAGAAAATATGATATGGACACCTATTATCATCAATATATTTCGTGGCCTTTTTGCATCAGTTATTCCCATTCTTCAATGCATTGAGTATATTGCGTGATATGATTTACATCATATCAGTATTTCATTATAATCAGACTGAATTAAATCATTTATTGAAGTTAATTTCCATTTAACTAATTGGCTTCTCTTAAAATTCTTTTAAAACCATAATTAAATAATTATCTAATTAACAGAATTTTTCTACAAAAATCTAACCTTAAATTCATGTGATCTTCAACATTGCAAACGAATAATACCTGCCAATGATTTGGAGAAACATCATCGTCAACGTAAACATCATCATTACTTACTGTTGCGGATGAAATTTGCTTTAACTATATAAAATAATTTTATTTATGCAAATAAACACCAGTCGACACACACACACACACACATATATATATATATATATATATATTTATAGGAGTACATACATATATGTACTACACTATATAGAAGACATATATACAAACAGTTAATATATTTATAAACATAAAACATTTACAATTTGAGTAACAATGTGTTTACAAGGAGCATTTTGTTGTCAACAAATAATTACAAACTGCAGGGGCATTAATGAATGAACAAGTGGACAGACATTTTATATTGTTGTTGCTATTGCCCTAATTATACACCACAAAATACAGAGGGAATGTTGCCAAAAATAAAAATAAAAGAAAAATTAATAATAACACAAATACCGCAACGTATTGAAGCAAAAGACAAAATTAAAATTTATATTCCAAATGCTCATTAGGTAAAATGTGTTAAATTTTTAATTAAATTCATAATAAAAAATTTATTTAAAGAAAGAATGGTGAAATAAAAAGGAAAATTTAATACTCAACTAAAAATATAAACTGTCGTTTTCTCCTTCTCTGCAGGTGACTGACTCTGTTGTCAAAGTATTTTGCTGTAGAATCGTACACAACGAAGATGGTCCTAGAATTATTTAATAAAACAGGTTTAATTTTTATTATTCAGTGTCTTCAAACGTCAAATGATTGGATTGAGAAAATTACCTGCAGCAGTCAAATTGGAATGTTGCACATAGATACTCGCTTTATGTCATGATTAATTGTTTTTAGCTTTCATGATATGCGGTCAATATACGATTTAGAAAAGTCCTAAAGAATTCTTTGAGAAGTGAACCAGGTGTTTTACAGCAAAATGAGCTAAGGCTACTTCTGTGTAAGTTTAATTGAAAACGGAGTTGCTCAGGAAAGTAGTATTCGTGTCGTTAAGTCTAGATTTGCTGACGATATAGCCTATACTAGATTGAACGAAAACGCAAAACTAGGATCATGGGAAAGTTATATAGCAGGGAACACAAATTAAATTAAAAACTATAAATAAACTCGCTTAATAAAATAGTTTCTATGTCAAAACTTAATTCAACCGAAAACAAATTTAAGAAAATTCGCAGGCACTATGAAAAAATTTAGAAATTATCATTGCGGCCTTCTGGTACAAGTACATGTTTTAAAACTCGAAACTTGACAAATTATTTTGCAAAAGCTTGAACCGATCATGGTTACATTTGACTATTACGGAGATGAGTTTGAAGTAATAGCAGCAGCTTTGAGAAAGTGTAAATGTAAAAAGTTATCCCTGATTGGAACAAAACAACGATTACTGTTAGATACAACATTCGAATACTTAATCCTAACTCAAAGCCCTAGAAGAGCTGCAGATAATATATAATCGCACCATTTTTTAAACATAGTTTCGAAAGAAGTTCTAGTAAAATAAAGCATCAACAGTTATGGTCAGAAAAGTCAAGTGCGATAATTTTCCTTACCATTTTTCAGATGCTATTGCTTTCGTAGGGCCTTTTTGGTTTTATCTAGTTGAACTTTACTAGAGCAAAATTTTACTAAAATATTGTTCCGAATATGAATTGTTAAGATTTTCAAAGAAAATAATTATTAGTAAAAAGGTAAACGAAATGATTTTTACCTTTTACTACATTTTACAAACTGCGTAGTTTTCTAACAAATTTTATACACTCAACACAACAACAACATGCTTTTAAAAAATTCCACAATATAAGCTAAACAGCAGAAAACAAAAACAACTAACACAGAAAATAAACTAGATACACAGCCAGGCAGACGCCTACACTGAATGATAATAACCATAACAATATGGGGTGATGTTAAAGTAGAATATTCTTGTATATTCAAGAGCCGAACCATATACGCACCACTTGCTAGGAAAATGAATTAATTCAAGTTGAGACATTGTCGAGAATAGTAACAAAGCATCGTTTAAGGCTTTACAGTGTTGAAGTTATCGTAGTGTTAATTTTTTGTAAATTGAAAGTAAATAAATCGTTTAACTTGATTTAAAACTCTAAAGTGCTGTGTTATTATTTTGCAATACAAATATCAATTAAAAGTAATAAACGTAACATGATAAACGTAATATGTTATTTTCGCTAAAAACTAAAAAATTAAACTTTACTTAAAAATTGTTTCTGAAGTAAAAAATTTGAAACTTCAATTAAAACCGAAAATTCGAAAAGCCTGTAGATTATTAATTTTGGACACAGTAAAAATTTTACATAAATAATTATTTTCAATAAAATTTGACAAATTTTGTTTTTCATTCTTTCAAAAAATGCTACTTGCAATCGAAAGGTTTAAAATTTATTAAAATCTAAAAATGGTTTTCCCAAAATCTGCTAAAAAGAAAGTAACAGCAAGTGATCTCTGCTGCATTTTTTATTATTAATATTTTAAAGTGAAACTTGAAACCATGAAAGAAATGCCTAGAATGGTGGAGGTAAGGTTGATTTGCTTTGTTATACTTTTCTATGCACACAGCAGAAAGTGTTGGCGATCGGTCGTAGGTAAACCTAATTTACACAAATTTTTATTTGCAGATTTTTACATTTTCCCTCCAATTTAACTTAATTATAATCATTTTATTTTCAACAATGATACTGGGTATAAAGGCGCAGGTTAATGGAACAAAAACGGAGGTTAAAGGGGGCTCTTGCTGGCAAACAAGCAGCTTCAAGTGGACGGATGGCAGAACACAAGATGAGTAATAAACAAGTGGTAAATACCAAAATATCACGAAAAACGTCTTCGTTATATCAATGATATATTTCCACAAACAGATTATTATTTAAAGAAAATAATAGCACAGTTCTCCCGGTGATGCATTCTCCTGTTTTTATTCTGAACAGACCGAAACGATCAGTTTTGTGTTTCACAGCGTCAACTTTAAATGAATGACATTTCGATAAGTTTGTTTTTATATTATGTCAAAATATCATTTTTGCTATCGAATGGTTATCTTCTAAGCCAGGATTTAGGCTTAGACAAACAATAGTTCAATCATGAATAACAAAGTTTATTACCATCTATAGCTCAGATTATATAATACGCTGCCCTCGTACTTTTTTCAAAATCAGAAATATTTTCATGGCGGAAGGAAGAAAAACTTAAGCGGAAATTCAATTTTATTCAACTGTCTCTCTAACCATAGACAGCCCTTATGGTCAAACATATTTCCAGTTCAGGCTCTTATTACTCTGACTGGCTTTCGATGCCAGTTTTAGAATTTTTCTGTATGCTTCTGACTTTTTTTATGCCGAGACATGTGCTGTCCGCAGCATTTGTAATGATGTCGACTCTCTATATGATGGTCATTTTATTCATTTAACAAAAACTAAAAATAGGAAGAGAAAGACAATAAACAGAGTGTGGCTATAAAAGTGTTAGGAGCCACAAGCACTTTTGTACCTTTCGTTAAAATTATTTGGTATTTTTGCCAACTGAGGCATAAAACGACCACAGCTGCGTGTCAAGACAATTTATGAAACAAGGAAATGAGTTTTACATTTCTTTCAATATGTTTCAAATTCATATAAAACATGCAACACGATGCATTAGATTTTTGTAATATTTGTGAAAAAGAAAGAAAAGGATCAAAAAGAAACCAAAGGGAAAATTTGTGATTCAATAAAATAAAGTCTTTAACATGTAGGCAGTTAGTTGGTGAATTATATGCCTATTCAAAGATTGGAATATAATTTACTCAGTCACTATGCAAAAAGGTGTATCAATAAGAGCGAACTATTTAGATTTAAATATGAATAAATTGATACCAATAAAATTTAATACCTGGCAACTATTCTATTTGCATCAGCCTTGATATCAGGCCATTGTTTTATTATAAAATTTTCGAATAGTAAAAGGTTTTTCAACCAGGAGTTTGTTTTCTAAAACAAAATAAAAGATGATTCAAATGATGAATGAAAAATGATAGCTCGAAAATGTGCACCACGACCACGCTGGCAGATGTCGCTTCTTTCATCAAAGTTTTTAACCACTTTTTGTCAAAATACCGGTCCTATTTCATTAAGCACATCATGGATTTTATGTTTTAAAGCTGAAATCGATTGGATGGCTTCATATAGATTCTGCCCTTAACATAGTCCCACAAAAGGTAATCCAGTGGTGTTAAATCACACTATCTGGCTGGCCACTTAACTGCTGATTGTCGTGAAATGGTGCGATCGAGAAATTTGGTATACAATAAATTGATCGCTTCATTGGCTATGTGACACGTGGCACCGTTCTAATAAAACCACATGTAAGTGTTTCCACGTCGTCAATAATATGCAAAAATTCAGTTGCTAACATCTCACGATATTGTGATGCATTAACTGTTACAGCACTTTCAGCCTCCATTATCAATCTATCATGCCTCCAGACCACATAGCGCATCATACAGTGACACGTTGAGAATGCAAAGGATTCTCAATAGTCGCTCTAGGATTTTCAGAAGTCAAAATGCCCTGACAATTGAAAAAGGACTTTGTCTGAAAAAAAACGTTTGTTTCGCAAAAACCAGCCGGTTTTTCCTGAATGAAATAAACGAATCTACGGCGATGTGAATGTTTGGTCGAATTAAATTCCTGTACCAGTTGAACCTTGTAAGGCTTCAAAGTCAAATCCTTACGCAAAATTCGCCATGTGGTGGTTTTGGATAAGTCCAATTGTTGAGTACGTCGAGGAATTGAAAAATTTGGATCTGCTTTAACACTGTGGCTCACGACTGCGATGTTTTCAGTTGAACGAGCCGGTCGAAAACGCGTTGGTATTCTCACTTTTTTTATCGAGCCTGTCGGCTCAAATTTAAAAAAAACCCTTAATAGCGGTCTTAGAAGAGCGATTATGTTGCCAGAAAATTTAAAGAATTTTACGAAATGTAACTTTAACAGAACCACCATATTCATAGCGGATTTTAATTATTTTAATGCGATTTTCGTGCGAAATTGAATTCATTGTAACAATTGTCAATGTATACTACGAATACGTCAAAAAATTAAATTTTAAAAGTATCATGTTTTTGATGTTGCCACAATTGAATAGCAAAACTTTTTTGATAGATCCGATATTTTGAAAATGAGCATATAACTCAGTTTGACGATGCTTCTTATTTATACATGCAAATACAAGATTTCAAAAAACCCTGAAGAATTAAAGTCGCACGATTCTATTAGCCGATTTGGTCTAAAATTGTCTGCTGCAGTAAGCCTATTGTATGATATGCCGTGTATCAAATCGGATATGAAATTGACCTGTTAAAACTATTAATGCCATAACATTCTACTAGCATTTTCTTGTAGCAAATCATGTTCAGTCACTTCAATTAGGGTGTTTTGCTGTTGATTTTTCTGGATGCAATTGTTTCTAATGGATGATGAACAGATTTCTTAAGTCATAAATTTAGTAATTTTGCCTTTTTACGAAGCTATGTGGGAAACCGACAGTCACCTTAGTTTATTCCAATGATATTTTTCCTCTCATAGTGAATGAGTTGCTGAAAGGTGATATTTTGGACGGTGTTTTACATTGAATATCACGATGATACGGTATAAGCAATTAGCGTAGTTTTCTAAGAAAACTTATCTACACAAGATAACAACAAAGAAGTTAAAATAAATTCCAAGAAGAAACTTTATCATTATAAAAACAAAAACATACATTCAAAACAAAACATACGTTGAATAAATAACATACAACAACATAATGTGATACAAAGGGAGTAGAAGATTCTTAAATTTTCTAGACTTTTAATGGACAAATATAAAAAGGCAACGTCTGAGTGGATAGTCAGTCAGTGTAAAAATAAAACTCGTGAAGTAAGGACGTACAGACGTAAAGACGTAAACTGTTCTGTAGTGTCAACTTTGTGTAGTTAAAGAAAATAAACTTATTATTAACTTAAAAACTCTAAAAACTGGTGTTATTTACTTTGCAAAAAAAGAACTCACAAAGGTATAAACCTAACAATATGTTTGTAACGAAATTTTTTTGAAAATTAATAGCTATACTAAACTCTTTAATAATCGATTATTTGCGTACAGAAGTAGTGTATTTACTTTGTTTATAAAGTAATCAAATTTTCTGGTGTTACTCTGTCAAAGGACTTTAAAACTTTTAGTGTATAATGTCAACAATAGAATTTAACGTACTTCAAATAAATAAAAAAATTTTAGTTGGAATCAAAAAGTTAAGTAAATACGATTCAGCGAAATTGTTGTATTTATTGTTATTTTTCAATTTAAATCTTTGATCTGAAAATACAATTACATAAATATTGTTATGGTTGTTGTCAACTTTTGCTGAATAAAGCAAAATTACAAATCAAATTTAACAAATTCAATAACATTTTGAAGCAAGACATAATAGAAAGCATTGATTTCAATAGGGGAATAAACTTTTAACATAAAACAACAACTGTAATCCCAGGATTCCCTATATAGTAGCATCAACAACAGCAACAATAGTAATAAAAAATGAAAAGTATCCACACATGTAGGTTGATAATGGTTAATGACAGGTTGCCATTTTATATAGCTGCTTTTATTGTATCGTTGTTGCCTCCTTTTCGTTGTTTGGTTGTTTTATAACAAACTATGAGAAAAAACGTTAAGGATTAGTATATGACAACTGATATAAACTGAATAATAACGTGATAATAAAGTAAAAGTATTTTTCTCTTAACTAATTTATCTTTAGTAACGTAAAATTAACGAATTCAGTTGTTTGGACTTGGGCATCACTTTTTTTTATTATTTTATTTAATGTTTATGTTTTTGCTTCTTTTTCTATATACTTGTACTCTTATCACTTGGGAAAATATAAAATTTAATTATAGAAATGAAATAATAAAATGAAAACAGAGAGAATTTAGAGAAAAAACTTTTCTATTCAATTGTAAAATTTATTTACTTAGCTTCGTCTAACTTAGTTGAATTTGCTTTACTTCTGTTTCTTATTTGTAGAAAAAACCATTTAAAATGAGGGAAACATGTGCAAAGCGGAAGTTTACAAATTTCAAAAGTTCAAAATTTGTCAAGTGATTCACATACGAAGAAAAAATTAAATTTTTATTCTTTTTTTATTTCTTTACAAACTTATTTATAAAAGAGAAGAACAAAAAAATTGAAAGAAAATAAATTTATATTTAAATTTAAGGACATAAACTTATGCATAAATAATCTAATAATTATTTTTCGCATTTCTGAGTAGAGATAAAAATAACTGCTGACTATATTCAACTAAGCTAAGTCTTGCAGATTGTCATGTCATTGGCCGCAACTTTACAATCAATGTCATGACTCTTGACAGCAAGCCTGTCCAAGCAATTGACCTTTTTCGATTTATCATCAATATTAAACAAAGTAAAGATTTGGAATTATTTTAGACGAGTTTGTTAGAGTACTTTTTTTCATCAACGTTTATTGGAAGACCAAGAGACTTGGATTCAGCACTTTGAAAAATATTATCCATTCCATTTGACCCGTTAACTTACATTGCATAGGTAAACCCCTTAATATACGAAAGTAAAAAATCAGTAATAAGATGAAAAGTCCGAGCAGAACATATTTGTTTTGTTCGAATCGGTTATGGTGGCCCATATTACACGACTAGATAAGATGTATAAGACTTGCGCATACTAAGTGTGTTACTTTATTATATATTTTTTGTAAAATTTTAGCCTCATTATGCACTTAATAGAAATAAACTAAAATTCAGCACTAGCTTTATGGCTACAAACTCCTGCTTTCCTGCCTGAAATAATTTTACTATTATCGTTATTATCATAAAATGGCTTTAAATACATTTACATATTGTAGTTGATTTGATTTATGGTTTCTATAATTTTCAATATCACGTATTAGTTAAATTGTCATTTGGATTTTTATTTTAAATGAGACAATCAGGTAATTTGGGACCTATGTCTATCAAATCTAAATTTTGACTCATATTTAATATGCGCTTGTTGGCAAGCATTTAGAACATAATGCTGCTTCGAAAAAACTACTTTAGTGGCATCCTGCAGAAATGCAATGCCAGTGAAACCGTTGAGATCAAAGGCAACTGAAAGAGAAAGGAAGACTAAACCATTTAGCTATTGAGTATGTCCTTTAATGTTTTATTTATACCATTTCTGTACTTTGTAATTATTAATTAACATAAGAAAAAAAAAATAATATTTGCAATTATAAGAATTGTAATGGCAAAATTATGTGTAGCTATGATGTTCGCAGTTTTTGTTTAATATACTTTCATACATGTCTATAAATAGCATTTTCGTTCAGTATTATCAGTTTTTTAAATCTGTTTTGTTTATTTTCATACAGGACAACACTATTTAAGCTCTGCAAATGAACAAGGCATCCAATTGCCTCCAGTAAGCAACCAGAATTAGAGTACTGTCAGAGCGAATTTATATACATTTTTCCAAAGCTTCATAACCAAAACACACAGAAAGAAAAATAGTTCAGGAATAATATTCGGGAAGTATCCAAGCTAGAGGGGAAGAAAAGCACCACCAATTATTATCACGGCGCACAGTGGATCATTTTACGAGAAGGCGGCCAAAAGTCCTTTTTTTCATGGTCCCCAATTATAAAATTTTAAAGCTCGTTCGAAAGTAGATACTAGTGTACCTCGGGAGCCAAAAAATTAAAACTTTATTTTAACTATATCACACTGAACAGGGTGATTCAAAATGAGCATTTTCAGTATTTTGCTAAAATGAGAAATTTCTTAGTAAATTTTTGATTTTTAAACTCTCTTGTTTTTAAACGAAACAAACTTTGTATAATAGCGTAATTTGCTATTAGCTATTGGTATAGGAAAACCGAAATGTTTTTGATTGATTTTTGATTTTTAGAAATTAATTTTTTAGAGGTCCAATTTTTTTCTAAATTCTCTTACTAAATAGAGCATAACTTCTAAAGTTCGTTAGAGAATGTAAAAGCATTAGCACTGTGTCATAGCCCAAAATGTCCCATATATATACCCGGCACGATCCGACCGTGAGCACCAGAACAATTTTTCTGACACAAGGTCGAAAATTTTTTGCAAAATGGAATTAAAAAAAATTTTTTCTGTTTTGCTATTTCGTAAGGATTTTATTTATTTTTTAAATCGCCTTTATGAGAGACGTTGTTTAGGTGAATATGCGTATTTTTAGAAAGAAAACAAAAATTTTTAGTTATTTTCAAAGTCATGAACAGTTGGTCAAAAAAATATTTTGCCTACTTAAAATAACTTTAATTGATATGATTTAGGTCACAAAAGTACTTTGCTTTTTAAATTCATTTGCACTAATTGTAAAATGTTTTTTTTTAAATTGTTAAATTGCTTGGCTTTGGGTATAAAACCAAACCATTGATATTTATCCAACGCTCTTACAAGTGGAAATACAAAATCAAAAATGATCGGAAAAATAAAAGATGAAATTAAAAATCTTCAACTTGTAATATTTACTGTTGATGAACAGGAAATCGAAGTAAATTTTAAAATTTATCTCACAATGATTGATGTAAAAGTTGTACACGCTTTAACTGATACAAAAGCATAATCAAGCTGCATTATATGCAAAAAGACATCAACTCAGTTAAGCGATGTAGTTCCAGAAGATGACACTTTTAAATCAGCCTACGAATTTGGATTGCCCGCTCTTCATACTAGAATACGTTGATTTGGATTTTGGTCCGTTAGGCGAAACTGCAAAAAATTAAGAAGATAAAGAAAAGGAAACCCAAAAAAAACAAATTCAAGAAAAATATTTAGAACAAGGCCTAATCATCGATCAGACAAAGCAAGGGGAAGGGAACAAAAATGATGGAAACACTGCAAGAAGATTTTTTTCAGATCCAGAAACTGCAGCATCTATCACAGAAGTAGATTTGGAACTAATAAGGAGATTCAATTTTATTTTACAAGTTCTAGCATGCAGCAGAAAGATATATGCAAACAAATTTGAGGAGTACGCCAAAAAACAGCTATAGTTTACAACGAAAAATATTCTTGGAGAATATGGAGGTACCATGGGGAACAAATAACTCAACACAATATTCTACCAATAGAAGATCTATCTGAAGAGGCGCAAGAAAGACGAAACAAAGACCATAGATTCTTTTGTGAGCATAAGACAAGAAAAATTTCTAGAGTCTTCTAATGAAGACTTGATTGTTATTTTATTTTGCACATCAGATCCCTATATGTCCAATATCTGGCAAAAATGGAAAACTACTTCTATTGAACTAGACGTAGAAGCTAAACTGCTTCAAGAAGAAGAAAATTAAGGCTATTTAGAGGAAATATTTACTTAAATTGTTTAATTAATAGTAATTTTTCCAAACAGAAGAATTATCTGTATGTATTTCATCCTTTTAAAATTTTTTGTACATTAATAAAGTGTTAATCTATTTACAATAAAAGTTTACATATACAGGTAGTATTTATGTTTATTTTGGACTTAAATACTTCCTTATCTAAAATAAATTTGAACCAATGAATATATTTTTTATGTTTTTGCTACTTAATCAGCTAATTTTTAACTCAAATTGTTTCAAAAAACCAACCTTTGGCCTTCGTACTAAAAATTTCACGGGGCCCAAAGCTTGGCCCTACCTGACTAAATTTACATTTTTTAATAAGTATGAGTTCTAAACGTGACTCAAAATATAAGACTTTATGTAAAACAAACTCTTTCAACAAGTTGTTTTACTTTACGTTCGTACCAAAAATCAGCTAAAACTTAGAATGTATTAACCTATCACAACTATTTTTCTAACCGGTCGATTTTAAATTTTTAAACCTTAAACGAAAGTCTATGATCTCATCTAGTAGATAAAAAAACCGCGTATCAAAATTTCGATCCGTTCAAAAGTTATATATTTTTGACCGCCTTCTCGTAAAATGTCCCCACAGTGCGGCGTCCTAAACGTAACGATTTTAGTTCATTTTAACTTTTTTCATAGTTGACGAATATAATTTGAAAACCCTTTACTTCGACACGTGTACGCTGGTTGCTGGGATAGCGACAGCGGAGGCGAGGGTCGTTGCAATTTTTATTTTTCTTTCATTACCTACCTTCTTGGTCTGTGGAAGGAATGACACTCAATGCTTTATAAACGTTATAAAGTTTATTTACTCAACTCTTACAAGGTAGGTAGTTGATAGTGGACGGTCGGGAATCGTAGCCGAACAACGTGGAGTCAACTCGCTGAGGCGATGGGCAGCGGTAGGAACATCAGCAGTAGTACAGCAATAAAAGCGGAAGCGGTAAAGACGGCTGTGGCACAGGCGGCAGCGGCAGTGGCATAGGCGGCAGCGATAAAGATGGCTGCGGTACAGGCGGCAGCGGTAAAGACTGATGTATCTGGTATTGGTACAGGCGGCAGTAGCACTGGCGGCAGCGGAACAGACGGCAATGGTAGAGGCGGCAACTGCACTGGCGGCAGGACCTGGTCGTGGTACTGGCGGCAGGACCTAGTAGTGGTACTGGCGGCAGTGGTACAGGCGGCAACGGCACTGGCGGCAGGACCTGGTAGTGATACTGGCGGCAGTAGTACATGCGGCAGCGGTAGAGGCGGCAGGACCTGGTAGTGGTACAGGCGGCAGCGGTACAGGCGGCAGTGGTAGAGGCGGCAACGGCCTGGCGGCAGTACCTGGTAGTAGTACTGGCGACAGTAGTACATGCCGCAGCGGTAGCGGCGGAAACGGCACTGACGGCAGGAACTGGTAGTGGTACTGTTGCGTGGGTACACACATTCATTCACACAGACACATTATCGGTCATAGTTGAATGATAACTATCAGCGGTGAGTTTTAATCTGCATAACAGCTGACTGCGTTTATTATCTCCATGTTCTTGACTCACAGGTATCGCTCCGACGTTCCCGACCGTTAATTAAATCTTATAAATATAAGGCAATATAATAATAATAATTTTCAGTTTTATTCGACCTTTTTTTAATTTCTATTAAATTTTTATCTTTTTACACGGTCCTTTAAATTATAACGATTTATTTTTCTTTTTTTCTCTCAATATTTCGCTTTCCTTTGGAAAGCTTCTTCAGGAATTTTTTTTTTATATTTTTATATTTTCAAAAAAATAAAAAATAATTTCCTGAAGAAGCTTTCCAAAGGAAAGCGAAATATTGAGAGAAAAAAAGAAAAATAAATCGTTATAATTTAAAGGACCGTGTAAAAAGATAAAACTTTAATAGTAATAATAATAATATAATATAACATAATTCATGAATCAGATAACACTAGAAATTTGTCGTAAATTAAAGAGTGAATTCAACATCATGTAATAATAATAATATAAATAATAACAATAAGTATAGTAATAATAGTAATTCATTTTCAATTAAAAAAAAATAATAAAGTAATACTAAGTAATGAAGTAGTAATATGGTGTAGGTAAAAACGAGGTACGACTTTCACCGTTACAGTATTGACAACATTGGTGGTGCTACATACATTGAAAAGTTTGAAAATAGTAATAAAAATTCTTCTGTTTTTTTTTTATTGAAACGTTTTGAAATTGAACTTTGAGATTAAAGTACTTTTGCCAAATGAATTTATTTTTACTTACCGGTCAAAATTTTATGCTAAAAAAATTCGAGTTTTCTAATAAAATCTAAAAATAAATTATTCTATGGCTTTTTACATATAGACGTAAGACTTTTAAAATTTTTTAACACATTTTAAGCTTTATTAAAGTATTTAATACCACTTTCCACGGTTAAAAGAGGTAATCATGAATGGTTTAATTTTGTATTATTTTTTGTATCATTTAGGCATTCAATTAGATAAATTTGTATACTAGTATAATAAGAAAACCGCAGAATTCCTTTTTTACATACAAATCATATATTATTGTGGATACGTAAAACCAAGAGTCAAGAAAACCATGTATCAATATCTTATGAGGCCAATTCTAATATATAGTTGTCCGGTATGGACTACATGGAAAAATGCATGAGCTTGCATACATTGAGATCAGTTCATATCAACTGTGAAAAAAAAACTAAAATTGAACCGTAAGTTTAATATTATTAGAATCGGGTACTTTATCAGAAGCCCAATAAGAAACTACATATTGAGGTACAAATTTTGCAATGATATTTAACACAAGTATACATTGTTTCGGATCTAAGCAACCAAATGCTGTTTCTAATTTATTTGAGGCGCTGAATCCGAATCTGCACTCTGTTTTTTTTTTCTAGTTTTAAATTTTTGACAATTAATCTTCATTTTGTTCACTAAAAAGTATTAAATTAGAAATGAAGAACAGTCGAACAAAATCGCTTGTTTGGAATCATCATGCTCTCGTCACTAAATCCTTGGTATCGTTTTTCGATTTTCGCCAAATCTTCGTGTATTCGCTCCCGTTGCTTGTATCACCCAAGTATTCACGAAAAAATACGAGATGGGAATGTAGAAAATGTATATTGAGAGACATTCTAACTCCAATGTTGCAACAAACTGTTGACTATCTACACCTTTTGTTCGAGTATCAAGATATTTCCACTCCTGCATCCGCAATGCAAGCGATTTTGATTTTTATTTCTATAAATTCAAATCACGAACCAAATAATTAAGTTCACTTTGCGAAACTTAATGTTTTCCCTCCATGTTAAAATTGCTGCCACTGTTTGTTTCCATGAAATTTGCACTGGTACGTGTAGAAATTGGCAAGGATTCATTGTTCGCACAGGGAACTGACTTAGACGCTGATGGTACTTCAGAATATTTGTATTTTGCTAGTTTTTCTTCATTTAGACCGACGAGATTCATCAAGCAAAAGTAACAATATGCACATGATTTTTGGGTTCTCTCCATAACATTGGCAATGAAAACATACTTTTTTACCGCATGACCACTTGTATAATATTATGCTTCACGCGTTACAAAACAATTTCGATACCTACAGCTTGTGAGTGTTTGTTGCAGAGAAACCAAAATAAAAAACTATTCATTTTTGATTACATTAGGAATAACTTTGCCACTTTTTCTGATCATATAACATCCGAAAATATAACAAAAGCATTTTCAAACGTTTTGGATTAAAAAAAATTTAATTATTATTTTTACTCGACCTTTTATTTCTTAAATAAATAATTAAATTTAACAGTATATTTTTTTTGAATTTTCAATAATTTTTGTGTTTATTAAAAACAATTCCCTGCAGAAGCTTTCCAAGGGAAAGCGAAATATTAAAAAAAAATTAAAAAAAATTTTTTTAAATACAAATTAAATAACATTTGTAGCGACACAGCTGACTTGTGTAATTTATGGCAATATTTTATTCGAATTTTAATTACATTTGTAATGTACTGGAAAAGTCAAAAGCTCCACCAGAATCATTCCTGTTCTTGTTTATAGCTAGTGTAATTCAGGGCTAAAATAGTATCCCTATATTTTACTATAATTTTAGACGGGCAAATGTAAAAGCAGTCGAAATAAATTTAACAGATAAGGAATAAGAAATTGCGAAGGGGAAAATCTAGAAAATACTGGAGGTTAAATTAATAATTTAATATTATATAAAAATTTTTGTTTTGTTTTTTTATACTCAAGACACAAACAGCCGACCGAGTATATGCTTAGCTTTGTGGCAAGGTGCAAAAGTAACTATTTTGATTCGATTTAATAACGATTTTCCCATCCCAGTTTATTGCGATAACTAAAGCCCAAAATTAATGGTGAAAATTCCTATAGTGCAGAAGAAAATTAATCCGCTATCACTATTTAAGGGAAAAATACGTCAACAGTGAGATAGATGTGAAATATCCAACAGTAACTGATAATACAGCAGATATCTAAAATAATAAATAAATTAAAGTTTTGCCCATGCAAAAATATGTATACTGCTATAGTTTACTTTAGTCGGCTAGGTAAAACCTTCTTGATATTTCCCTTATTACATTTTAAATTCAACATTTGGTTTGACGAGGAGTTTGTTAGAAACTGCAATTATTTTTTATAAACCAAATGCAAACAACTACGAATTGGATTATAAACAGTTATAAATCTAACCTTAAAATCTTCTCTTTTACATACATGTTTTCATACCGAATCGAATTAAATTAAATTTTAAACAAAAGTTTTTAATTACTTGTAAATAGAATCACATAAAATTCCACTACGTAAGCAATTGGAAAAATTTGTATACAACAAATTCCAACAAGTCTCTACCGAACGATTTAGCACTGAGAACTTAAAAAAAAAATTAACAAAAATGGAAGCGTTATCCTTCAGAATCTCTATCTCTACTGGCTCCTGTTCATTAATTGTTATTCCGATTTATATTACGTACTCATTGTAGTAAATAACGACAATGTAATTTTGTCATGCATTAAAACAAAATATAGAGATTATAAACCTTCGTGCTTTGCAAATTAGAAAAATCCTTACAGCTCTATTACTTTACTTAATCCATTTCATGGTAAATAATTTCAATGAATTTCCAGCTAAACCAAAAATATTTCTCAAAATTTCGCAATAAATGTTTCTAAAATAATACAAGTCTTAACGAACAGCTTAATATGTGCATGTATCTGTGTGTTTGTATGTGTGTGTGTGTGTGTGTGCATGTGTTTGTTTGTTTGTGGCCCCTATTAGCTTTTAACTGTTTGGCAATATTCAAATTTGTTTGGCAGTTAAATGCAAACATTAACAAGTAGTTATTACATGTATTATAGATTTAATGTTATGCCAACACTTTGCCAAAACTAATACATGTTCACGGAAATATATTATGGAGAATTGGCATAAATTGTTACAAGACTTGTGTTAGTTTATGGTAAAATGTGAATTGTAAAGGTTAATGAATAAACATTAATTGCTATGAATGAACGACACGGTTCTGAACGAGAAAACATTAGCATTTAATAAACATAAACATTTAAATACCTACAGAATTAAATATGCATATGTATGCATGTTTAACATAAGTACACACAAATGATTTGCATTTAAATTGTTAATTGAATCAGAATTTTAAATAAATAACGGAAAGTAAGAAATTTTAATAAAGAAAATATTTTACACTTTTAGTGAATACGAATGAAAATGAAGTGAAAGGATTCGATTGTTTCGTTTAATAAAATTTAAAATGTTCATATACCGACACTTAATATATTTCTCATTTAATTTTGCATTTTGTATTAAACAATTTTTTTGATTTAATAATATTTTGTTATATAAAAAATATAAACATTAATTAAATTGTTCTTGTACATGTAGCTATAAATTAAAATTTTTATCAAAGTTTGATGAATTTCTAGGATTAATTTGGAATACAAAAATTTGTAAATCTTCCAGGAGAAAAACCACCATTCACGAAATCTACGTCTTGCTAGATAATCCTATGACCTGAACTGCATGAGTAAGATTTTGTAAGTACGCAAAACAATTTCTATTTCTGTTTGTAAAATCTTCAATAAAGTGAATCCAAATACCATGCAAGATGGCCAATAGATTGATTCGGGGTTTCCTCTACGTTACGCTCTATAGCATCAATGTCTTCTTTTGTACGCACTGTTCGACGTCTCTATTGATGCGTACTATTATTTAGAGTAATCATGCTGCCAAAACGGTCCAAAGTTTAACAAGTTAATTGCTCTGATGGTAGATTATATTGTCCATAAATTGACTTAGTACGCAATACATATTTCGATCAACACCATGATTTTCAAAATCAATTTTGCAAGCATTCTTCAGGTGTCAATCTATTCAAATGTCAATTGTCAAACCAAACTAAACGTAGATTACTTGAAAGCCACCCTTAATTTTCCAAATATTAATATGATTTCGGAGCATTTTTTATTTTAATAAAATTTTGTATTAGAGGTAGGGATATTTTAAGTTATTAAAACATGGTTTTGAGTGAGTATAATTTTTGGTAAGAGAGGACGGACCCTTTCTGCAGTATTTTCTAGTAAATCCACTTCTTTAAGGTAACTGTGGTCATATTGCAGTAACTATTTGAGAACTCTTGTACGGAATTTACAAAGGCTCATTTGACACCTCTTCTCTCTCCGAGAGTGTTTCATATTATTAGGCCTTTTTTCTTTTCAAAAGTGGGTTCTCTTTTAATTTTAAATATCAGCTCTTCATGAATTTCTTCTTGGGCTGGCCTTGTTTTCATGTTCTTTAAACAGTTGGTTTGAAAAACATAATTACTTAAGAGACTTAAACTTAGGACGTCTTGTTGTAACAACTAACTCCCCTCAGGGGTACATTTATATGTCTTGACGGAAATACACCGTCATTACATGTGTTATTTGGGGTAAAAGCGGGCCCCCTAGTCTCGTAAAGGCAAGCAGGGAGCCTTTTAGCTGTTCTTTGACTGATTATTAAGGTTGGCCCTTCAGGAGCATTGTGGTGGTTGTGGTTTCGCGGCCCTCATGAACTTAATTCTAAGAGTGAATAATCCGGATCCAGTGAGCATGCTTGAATGTGTTATGGACCAGGAGTTGGATAGTCTCCAACTCTTCAACAAGGAGTGGGGGTTGGCGGCCCTGCTCCGAAACTTCCGAAATCGCAACTAGGAATGACTTTTTGCCAGAATTATGTCTTCAGCTTCCTAGGGCGCGGGTGCACGTAGTTTTATCCACCGTCGAGTTGTGGCCTACACAGCTTGTACCAAAATCTCTTCCCTTTTGTTTTTGTGTGGCACACCAGTCACCTAGGCTAGCAGGAGCCTGAAACTGGAAGAGAAATAAAAATGGCCTCTCAAGGTCCTAGCAGTTGAATTGCACACGCTGGTACCTCGGAAACCAGTTGCCCGCAGGACTACAGCACTGTAGTCGTATATACCTGGGTGTGTATGCGTCCAAAGGCTATAAATATATAAAGATGTTGCACTTAGTACATTTGAAATTTTCAAAAATTTTTTGCGCTTATTGATGCGGGGGGGAAGTGACAAAGGATGCAAAAATTTGTGAGCGTAAAAGCAAAGTCTATATGTAAATGCATACATTGTACTGCCAGAGCATAATTTGTTGATGGATTTTTTGATTCATCCCCTGTGAGAGTTAAATTGCGGAGAGAGATTATTGTTCTCAGCAAACTTGTAATTTTTAGCTTAGACCGCTTTCACACAGGCAAATTTTACTTTGACAAAGTTTTTTTAATTTTCTTTTAAACTTTCTTTGGTGTTCAAACACAAAAAGTTTTCTTTTACAAATTTTGTTTTAGTCAATGTAATCTGTAATGTAATCTGTGTATAAGTACAACTGTGTATAAGCGACGAAAAAAAAACAAAGCAACTTTGCGAGTATATCAAAGTCTGTACTCTCAATCATGCTTTCTCCCTCGCTCTCACATAAAATCAAAACTTTGCAAAGTAAAATTTGCCTGTCTGAAAGGGGTCTTACAGAGGCACATTCGTTTATGCGTACGTATGTGTGTGTATGAATTTGTCAATGCAAAGCCATAAATCTTGTTCGAAGAGATCAAAAGCAACACACATTAATACATACAAACATATATACATGTTCGTAGACATGTGTACGTACATTTTTTTTCTAAAATTTCTTTGCTATTTTTACCAGTTGAAAACAAATTCTAGATTAAAAAACTAAAAGAAGTTTTGTTTTAATATTTATCAATTCAATTTATGTGCATAAAACGTACGTAAGAGCAAATGTTATCGACTGTGTTATTGTAGGGTAACAAGGTGTATTTTGTTGTTGTGCAATTAATGAAACTATATCGGCTCGCACCGAATTATAATATAACTTTTTTATACAAATCAGTAACATATGTATGTACTGACAATATTTACGAGTTATAATAAAACGAATATTTTTTTTACTTTTTTTATTTTATTTTACTTTTCAAGTTTAATGCTTTAAAATTTTAATCTTTACACTGTTCGAAGATTTATACCTATGTGTTTCCCATGAAGAATATTTGCGCAATAGTATAACGACCAGCAAATTTAACATGTCCATCCTGTGTTTATAACATACGTTATTCTCATCAAACCAAGAGGAATAAATTGTATTTTTAGTACAGTTGACGCATTGCTTAACAACAAATTTTTTAATGTTTTTGATTGATTTGTCTTTTAAAAATATTTCTTCGAAGACTTTTGTATGAATTTTGCAAATTTCAAAAAATAAGTCTGATGGAGCATACAAACTTCCAAAGTCTGTTTCTTTATCATAATTTTTTGCATGAATAAATATTTCCGAAGGATATGACAAAATTTGGGCCGGTTTAACTATTTCTAATCGACATTTAACACAAGATATTCGTTGTGCTATGTAACCAACAAAATATCGATTTGATGTCAATTCTATTGGCAAATCGTTACAGTCAAACCAATCGGCATCTTCATTAAAATATTCTTCATTTTCATTGTAAATATCTGCGACATTTATTTCAGCATTGTGAGGGTTTTGTGTTATGCTGGCACTCCTTTGAATATCTTCTAAAGTTGTTTGAAAATCAATTGTTAAAAACATCGCATCGTCTTTTGTACAATTTGCTGAGGTGCTGAACTGAGTTATTTTTAAAGAGAATAGCTTAGCCACTGCTATATTGATTTCATGCACTGAAGGGTTTTTGCAGTGACCACCTTTGGCACGTATATATGAAAACAAATTTTCTAGCGGATCTTGATTGAAATGGTTCCTTAAAATGCACAGTAAACTCGAATTTTCTTCAAAGAGTTCGGCTGATAGAGATAAGACAGCCCTTGTTGTTTAAACTAGCCCATTAATTGAAAATATATTATTACCTACATAATCAACCTGTTCCATGTAGGTTATCAACTCTTGAAGAGGATTGGACTCATTGAAATGCATGCTGTTTAAGCAATCAAAGTAGTTGAAGTAGTTGAAGTCGCTACTGCTGATGAAATTCGTGTAAACTGATGGTTTTCATTAACAGATTGGATTGCAGCAGCAACAGAATTGCTCAAAGTTTGGACAGCTAAGCCAACACGCATCTTTTGAAAATTTTTGGGATTTATACGCATTGTTGTTAATTTTGTCATTTTTGTTGCTTTTCCATACTCTAGCTCGAAAATTTCTCTTACAACATCGAACTTTACTATTCCATGGGGTGTTTTAAAATCTCCCTTTTTGAAAGCATTCCTGATCGATTTAAAAATATGGGGTACATCGTACATCAAGTAAACTTTATCATTTTTATGAAAAAATAAGGTTTTTCACTGGATCCGCCCATTATCTCGTAACATTTTCTGTTATTAGGACCTTGGTCGCACGTTAGTCCACATACTTTCAGTCCCATTTCCATTAAAATATCCAAATTTGATAGTACGAGCTTTTTCAGGATATCTCCTTTTCTAGAAGTAGCATTAACAAAATAATTTAAAACGAACTTCCAGTTTTTTATAACACCTCTTATCATAAAAACGCATACTTGGGAACCCATTTCATTCACTCGCTCATATCCAAGATCAACAGTTCCATCTATAACATCCGCACAATTATTATATGTCAAATTTCTTCGGATAGATATTTCATCAAAAATTAAAATGCATTCTCTCTCAAAAGGTTGCATTTCTCGAACTGTTACAGTAAGCGCATTATATATGCATATATTGTTCCCTGGCTGCAAATACTTAATAGTGCTCCATCTACTTAGGGACGAAGGGCTCGGAAGGTTTAACTTCAATATATTTCTTAAAAACAAGTATGTAGAAGCAGATCTATAATAAATGCTTTAAGCGAAACTTATCTCATGATCTTTCCAACGAGCATTTGTTCGTCTACTTTGTTTTTTGAGCATTTTACAAAAAGTTTTTTCATTTAAATTAATAATTTAATTATCAATTTTGGCCTCTATAGATTCTGTGTTTTTTACTATCTTTTCTAATTTTTTGATCTTTTTGTTTAAAATTTTGTTTTCTGTCTTTAAATTACGTTTTTCTTTTGTCACAGCTTTAAGTTTTTCAAGCATATTACACCACTTCTTTTGATAAAACTCTTCATTTTCACAACTTTTATGACAATTTGTGCGCAATGGTCATTCCGTTCTCTTACGATAACGTGGCGGAGTTGCTAATAGCGATAAGTTGACATCCTCGCTTTCATTTGTGTACCTGTGATCTCGTTTTTATCGGTTAAGTTTAAGGTTGGCAGAACACCTCGCTTTAAATTTTTCTTTCCAATACAGTCTGGTGAAAAGTGCTTTTCGCATATATATAATGTTCGTGATCTTTCCAAAAAATATTCGTCAAAGTTGCGCTTTTCTACCAAAGCTTTAAGCAACAGTGTATCAGAATATGGAAAACAAAAGATTTTTAAATTTAGATCACTTCATTTAAGATCTGCCACAATACGGTAAAGAACACTTATTGCCTGTTATACACGATAATTTCTTTTTGTTCTCATTATTAGGTTGGGCTCTTGTTTCACTTATATCACTTAGTATGAATTTATTATATTTATTAAGGTGTTTTAGAGTGTTGCAATACAATTGTTCACAATTCACTATTTGCTATTTTTGATTATTCTTAAACACTGTAAAAGTTTCACTATAACTGGGACACTAATGAATATTCTTCTTTGAAGACTTTTATATGTAAAGCGGCTATGAGACGACCAAGCCCGGCTTGTGAGAATTGAAAAAAGGCCTGATCCTATAAACATTTTTTAGAATGGAATATACCTGAAATTTTTTAACTTGAATTTTGGCAACTAATTTTTTCATAAGTAAATTAAATAATTTGTAATAACCTCTAATAAAAACACAATACATTACCACTCGTAAAACCCTTTACAGGAAATACCGTTCACCTACAAAACATTAATGGGTCTTTTTTATATTCCCAAGTTTTTAAAACATTTTTTACACCACCTAAAGCAGGTATATTATTTGTTGTTGTGTTTCTCGTATTTTAAAAATTTAGGCGTATTGTTTCCACAAACAAACAAACGGCTGTCAAACACGATTTTTTACCTATCACTCGAGTTTGAAGGCAGCGTTTGATCGTATAAAAGCCGCTTAAACGTAAAATTTGATGAAAAATATCAATAGGTATAAATCTCGGTATATTTCTTTTACTCTACATAGGAAACATATAAACACAAATTATTAAATACTGAAAAAGTAAAGTTTTGAACCATTGAGCTTGAAAATTAAATGAATAAATAGTAAACAAAAAAGAAAACATTTATTTTATTACGATTTCCTAACAATAATAACTGAATTGTCTAAAAAAGTTATATTATAATTCGGTGCGAGCCGATATAGTTTCATTCATTGCACAACAATAAAATACATATTGTTACCCTACAATAACACAGTCGATAATATTTGCTCTTACGTACGTTTTATGCACATAAATTGAATAGATATATATTTAAACAAAACTTCTTTTAGTTTTTGAATCTAGAATTTGTTTTCAACTGGTAAAAGTAGCAAAGAAATTTTAGAAAAAAATGTACGTACACATGCCTACGAACATGTATATATGTTTGTATGTATTAATGTGTGTTGCTTTTGATCTCTTCAAACAAGATTTATGGCTTTGCATTGACAAATTCATACACACACGTACGTACTCATAAACGATTGTGCCTCTGTAAGCTGAGAATTACAAGTTTGCTGAGAATAATAACCTCTCTCTGTAATTTTACTCTCACAGTGGATTTATCAATAAATCCATCCACAAATTTTGCTGGGGCAGTTCAATGTATGGAAGTGCAACATCTTTATATATTTATAGTCTTTGATGCGTCTTAGAGCGTAGGTCAACACATTGTGTTCACACAGTGGTAAGACCACCGTCCGATTATGGCGAAAAGGCCAGATACTGACTTTAATCTGTATGACATCTGTACCGACTAGCCTTTTCACGCTTGCTAATGATCCATTCAAGTTGACTACAACTACATTGTTTATCTATACAACTGTATAAAGCTATTTTGCTTTACTATTCCAGAAGGTTTAAACAGCTGCAGTATGCCATTTCTATTTACTCTTCTTTGAACGATAACTCATCCACCGCCTCATCTGCTGAAAGTTAACTTATGATTTTTGTTTAACATATAATAAACGCACCCGCCGCAGACTCGGAATGTGTTGAGTAACTTTTTTAATTCTATTTATTTATAAACATTGGAAGCGTTAGTAACCAGCCAACAGATGATCCGATTGATTCAAACTTTACAGTGGCCAAGTGATGTTATCAAACTTTTAAGGTTACTGTGACAAATGCTAGAAAAAAATAAAAATAAATATTAGTGAATAATGTATAATAAAGCGACCTGTTTTTAGTATCAGGTAGCTCGCAGTCAATTAAAACCTTCATATTTTGTGAATTCTTCTTCAATAAGAAATTATCTTCCAGATGAAGGTTGATATAAAGAACCAAAAACAGAAGAACCTTAACCGAAAGTTTTACGTATTTAATTTCTTTGTAGAAGGCTGTGATTATTTACTCTAAAACATGTCCAGTCCAACAAATTACGACGCTGTGAGAAAATTAAAAGACTTTTTACGAAATGTGCAGTCATGCTAAATTTGTTTCCAAACGTCATTGCTGTACAATTACATTTTTATATTTTTTAATTTTTGTTTAATTAAACTGGCGTTAAATCAAAAACTTAAATACAATGAATAAAGTTATTATGAATAAGTAAAACTGTCTGTTGTTATAATTTTCTTACTTTTCAATAGTTTGAAAAAAAATCTTTTGTAATAATTGTAAATTGCTGTGGCTTAATGTAAAACTTCTTTTTTAATTTTCTTTTCCATTTTCTAGCTTCTCTAAACTTGGTTTATGAAAAAAAAAAACTTTATAGTTGTTGTTTGTTTCATGAAACTTCATTTATTTTATGGTTTCATTAGTGGCTAAAAGTAACTGAAAATTTGCATGTTCGGAAAACTCCCACAAATCTTTTTGCTCTTTTTACATTTTGTTTATTTTTTACTTTTGGTTTTTTTTTTTTGTTTTTCTTTCTCTACTCCATTAGTGTTGTATTGTATCTCAACGACCATTTGTTTATTAAGGTTTAATAGTCCTAAAATTATATAGAGATATTGAACATTTTCAAAACGTTTACACAATTTTACATTCATACAATCACCACTTTACCATTGGCGGATTAGAACCTTTTTCAATGTGGGCTTAATAGTACAGAAATCAATATTTAAAAAAGAATCTTTCTTTAAAATTTGTGTCCGAGAAGTGGCCATTCAAATTGAAAGGGGCCGAAGTGAAAACAGTGTTTCTGCTTGGTTCACATGTATGTGGCTTTGAGAAGGAAAAAACATTAGTTGCTATTGGTAATGGGTAAGCAGAAGTGTTCTGGACAGAGGTAAATGAGCTTAGCAGGGCTACCAATATATTTCAAAAAGGAAGATATAAATAATTGCAGTAGATCTAAATGGGAGGATTTGGGGTTTAAATACATCCTTTAAGGTCATAATGAACCTTTTGAAGTCCCAATGCATTCTGTAGTATTCATTAAAGCTTATAATAACCTTATACACCAGAACAATCAACGAACCATTTTAGAAGTCAATAGACCTCGGAAGTGTTTCTGGTCCGGTTATGGGCCAATGAAATTGGAAGAGCTCAATGGTGCTTTTTATAGGCCAATGTAACCCAAAATGGTCAGTTTCTCGTGCTTCAAAGACTTCCTTTTGAGAGGCACAAGGATCGCTTAAGGGAGCAATCGTATTTATAGGGAAGGGTAAGTCAGTGAAGCCCAGTCAGTGCCCAAGAGACCCGTTTTTTTTCTTTGATAAGTTAAAGACATGTAGAGACGGCAATTGAATGTATTAGGCACAAAAAAATCACAAGGGGGCTTGGCTCTATGAGCCCGTTTATTGTAGAGATAAAAGTAGCCATAGAAAAAGCCTGTTTTATGGATGAAAAGTTTTAAAGTTCTGTGGGTAGCTAGTTGGTTGACGGTGGGACTAGTGTTAAATTCTTTTGCTTAAAAATTCATTTGTAGCAGGCTGTTGATCTTAATAAGCATTAAGTAGACCAATATATTATAAAAGATAGAATATTGGGTTCAAGGTAAACAGTGACAAAAATCAAAGGAAATTTCAAAAGAAAAGAAAATTTAGAGTATGCCCTAAATAGCTAAAGGTTCCCCTGGCTGGTAAATTTGAGGTTAGTTCAGATTGTTTTGGGTTTGATACTTTTACATGTATAAAGAACCATTTGAAGGAGGAACGCATGCGGTGTCTAGTGTTTGGGATATATAATATAACTTCAAGGTAGCAAAAGAAAAAAATCCAAATACATTAAACCACTTTCATAAGATCAATGAAATACTATGCTTAAGAATTAATATGTTTGCAGAAAATTCAATAGCTTATTGTTGGTTAGAGTTGTAATAATGTATAATGCCATATTCATATAATTCTAGAAGTGTTTTTAAAACTGGCCTTGTGTTTTTCGTATTCCATCGAACAAAAGTTTAAAATATGGTGCCCATACAGTTTTTACATAAATATTTGAAAAATATTTTACCTTTCGTCAGAATTAATTTCTTTCAAATTAATGTTTCTCATTGAATTCTTCCGCAAGCAACTTTCCCCATTTAAATATCCGGCTCTGTGCAACATGTTGATAGCTTTTACTAATATTTTTTATTCTATAATTTATCAAGTGAATATTAGTTTCTAAATGTACAAAGAGCAACTTATGGAAGTTATCTAACTTTACACTTTTCGCAAGTTTTTATTGCTTGCCACATTCATCACTTCTGTTGACCGCATAATTTCAAAAGGAACTTAAAGTTTCAACTTCAACTCCATTAAGCACACCAAACTTTTTGCTCCAAAAAATGCAAAAAAACCGTATAGTACTGCTTAAATAAAAAAGGTTTGGCGACACAACATGCTTAATATGATTAGTATATTGCCAGCAATTTATAACCCTTTCCTGCACATGCCACATACCACTGTCGACATACACTTGCTACTTTCGAGCATTGCAAAAACTTTTGCTGTAGATCGTTAGTCTAAACATGGAAGGGGGGAGGTTACTAGGGAAATAACACACCCATATTACATGACTTCTTACCA
This sequence comes from Trichopoda pennipes, assembly GCA_030448955.1. Taxonomy (NCBI): domain Eukaryota; kingdom Metazoa; phylum Arthropoda; class Insecta; order Diptera; family Tachinidae; genus Trichopoda; species Trichopoda pennipes. Next base: position 11,522,742 of record JASKUP010000042.1, read on the forward strand.
GCCCACAATACATGTTAAGTGAATTGTTAAAATGAAAACTATTTTGAACTAAATAACTAAAGAAGCAACAGAAGCAAATGCAGCAGTAGTTGGAACAACAATACGAAAACAATAACAGCAGCGCCAAGGAACAAGAAGTTATTGCAAGTTTAATAAAAAAAAATATTAACTTCAATATTTAAGAAATATATTTCACTTACGACTTCGAGGGTTGTTTTTGCAATTGCCGTTAAAACCAGGAAATTCGAATTACAAATCGTACTATATATTGTATTTTATATGAAGCAAATTTAAGAACTCAGCATAGTAACAAAGGTTTAACGTTGTATGATTTAAAAACTTGATCTATTCATTTTAATATATCTTAATGTACTCGTATAATGCATCTAGTTAGAACATGATAATAGTGCTAAGCTATCTATATATCCAAGACAATTCCTAATCGTTATGTTGCTACCATCAAAAAAATTGTTCTTTAAAATATTTTAAAAGCATTTGCCGAGAAGTTATTTTAAAATATTAATCAGTCTTAAAAAATTATCTTCCTCTAGTCGTTTTAGAATAGTGGTTCCTCAAAATTGGATCCCAGGAAAAAGCTGCCAAAATAGGAGAACGAATTAGATATGAACTAAAAATTTTTCCAAAATTCGTTTTTTTTTATTTAAATATACTAATCAAGATTATATCGTTTTAAAGAAGAAGAAAATTAACAGCGGACAGAAAGCTTTTCTCGAGTTTATGTACTCTAACGTAAATTCATTGCAGAAAGCCATGGAAAAGGGATAATCTTGTCTTTTTTTTTTCATAAATTATTTATTGTATCTTCATATATATGAATTATCAACAATTTTTCAAATCTTAAATCTAAATGTATAGTCATTAGGCCCGACCAGTGTCAGACATAATCCTAGTGACAGCAAAAAGATAATATTAACAAATTCTCATAATCAAAAATAAATATAAAAAAAAAATAAATAACTATTTGCAAGAGATTCCATTTCCATTAGGAGGGTTATTGACCAATGCCCCTGTGTCTCTCCTTTTTAATCGGATATGACCTCTAAAATTCAAAATGTTCCGCGCAAGGGGATTCGGGTGGCACTCGAGCTTAGTTAAATATTTGCCTGCGTATTGAGCAATTCCAGTAGTCACGAGTGGAATATCCAAATCACGATGTATAATTAAATTTCGCATGTACCATGGAGCTAATGTAATTAATCGTAGTATTTTGTTCTGTCGGCGTTGAATTTTTTCCACATTTGAAGCTGAAGCAGTGCCCCATAATTGAATTCCATAGCACCATATTGGTTTCAGAATCGACTTATAAAATAGAAGTTAACAGTCCAGACTAAGAGTTGAGTTCCTGCCAATTAGCCAGTATATTTGAGATAACTTGATTTTCATTTGGATTAGCTTTGTGTCGATGTGGTGTTTCCATGTAAGCCTACGATCAAGGATTATGCCAAGATATTTAGCGTGCAAGTGGTGAGGAATAATCTGGCCGTTCATACGAATAGGGGAGCAATTTTCCCTTTTTAAAGTAAAAGTTAAGTGGACACACTTTTGCTCGTTTACTTTTATTCTCCATAAATTCAACCACAATTCAAGATGCGTAATATGTTCCTGAAGAACCTGAGATGCTATACGGGGGTCTTCGTGAGAACTAAGGCAGGCCGTATCATCGGCAAATGTTGAAGTATGGATGCTACTGCTCACAGGCATATCACAAGTATAAAGCAGATATAAAACTGGACCCAGTATACTCCCCTGCGGCACACCGGAAGCTGTCGATGCGGGTTCACTGATGAAGTCTCCTTCGGCTACTGTAAACCTTCTCCCCACAATGTAACTTTCCAGAAACTTTACCATATTGATTGGGAGATATGTCATCAACTTATGTAATAGTCCCTTATGCCATACTTTGTCAAATGCTTGCGAAACATCTAGAAACAGTGCAGAACAATATTTCCATTCCTCAAATGCCTTTCTCACTACTTGAACCAATCTATGAGTCTGCTCAATGGTGCCATGCTGACTCCTGAAACCAAATTGATGGTCTGGAATGCACCCCCTAACACTTAAAATTGGCGACAGCTTAGTCATAAGCAACTTCTCGAAAAGCTTTGATGAGGTTGATAATAAGCTTATGGGCCTATAGGATTCGGCCTTGGTAAGATCCTTGCCCGGCTTCGGAATCATTCTAACTTTGGCTATTTTCCAGACGCTTGGATAATACTTTAATCTTAAAATGGCAATAAATATAAATAGAAAAATTCGAATACAAATACGTGGCAACTCCATTAACATTCTGTTGCTAATACCATCTATGCCTGGGGCTTTCTTCGGATTGAGTCTATCAATTTGTCCTTGAACGTCCCGCAACTTGAATTTTATGGGTAGAGGGGGTAAAGCCACTAAATCTGGCAATTCAGTCTCCCCAGTAAACGCGTTCAGGGTGAAAACGGATTTCAACAAATATATCACCCTTTTCAGAATCACTTCGTGCCCAGTCTCCAGTTGAAGTACGCAGAGGTGGTTTAAATTCAACTGGTCTTTTAAGATTTTTAGCAGCTTGCCACAAAGAGTAATTATAGGTTGGTAAAACATCGAGTCTCTCCAGATATTTTTCAAAAGATGCGGTTTTCTCATAATTTAGTAAATCTTTTAGTCGTTTTGTGCATTCCTTGAGACGAAGTTTATGATGAGGTGATCTGTGCTGTTGCCAATCCTTTCTGGCTCTTCTTTTTTCCGCTACGAGATGTTCAATATCCACATAATATATATTTTTTTAAGACCAGTCTGAGTGAAGGTAGTAGTTGCATGTTCAGCGGCTTCCTTAATTATTTCATTCATTGTGACAACGCTAGATTCAATATCCTCAGGTGTTCGTCATATATCGTTTTCAGTGCAATGGCTACTGAGATACATTTTGAATTTCAACCAATTTATACGACTGATCTTATTCGCGTTTGGGTGATATAAGTCAGTTATCTGAGGGTTACAAATTGTAACAATAGTTGGAGAATGATCTGACGATAGATCTAATGAGTTTTCAATATTAATCAAATTCAAGGAGAAATTTTTCATGACCCCAAAGTCTATGACATCAGGAATTTTATATCTGTCAGTAGGCCAATATGTTGGCTTCGCACTTGAAATAACATCCAGAAACATTTTTGTAACTGTATTAAACAGTGCGCGACCCCTAGGTGTAATAAGACGGGAGGCCCAGTACGTATGTTTGGCATTATAATCGCTAGCTGCCAAAAATCTATCTCCGAGCGATTTGTAGAAATCCTCATATTGCTCCTCGGTAATTGAGAATCTGGGAGGTGAATAAATTGATGAAACAACGAATTTCGAGCCGAAGTTTTCAACACATATATTCATTGCTTGCAAATATTCTTCACATACGCCGTCTAGAGAATAGTGCTTTATTCTCGATTTTATTAAAATCGCTGAGCCACCGCATGATCTACCTCTAGGATCTTTTGTATCATATAATTTATAACCATCCACTTTAAACAAACTTCTTGTAGTCAGGTGAGTCTCAGAGACCAGCATTATATTAATACTCTTTTCCGCAAGGAAGTACTCCAGTTCATTTTTATGATGGCGAATGCCGTTTGTGTTCCAGAAGCATACTTTTAAAGTATGGTTACCTCCACAATTACTGCACTTTTTCTGGTTTTGATCGTTTTTGGGCTTGGTGCAATTTCCAGTACCGTGCAATTCACCGCAGACGACACAAACTGTTGGTAATTTGCAGTAAGATTTTGTGTGAACATATTCCTGACAATTGTGGCACTGTACAGGTCCTGCACGCTTGTGTGGCTCGTCTACTGCAATTTTTCGGTGTAAAAGATATTTCAAGCTATAAATAGGATGAGTCTCATTTTTTTTCAGTGTAATATCATTTGGTTCCAGTTCAACCCTAAAAAGTGGTTGTGGGACTTTCGCCCTGTTTCTTATATTCACAACATGTTTCACCTTGAAACTCTGATTTAGTAGTTCACTGGTTAGATTATCTTTATCTTTGAATCGATAACTTAAAGTACGCACCAGATGTTTACAAATACATCTAATCTCTTTGTGTATTGAAAAGCATTCCTTTTTAAATCTCTTAGAATTCACAGTTTAGCCGCACCAAGTTTCCATGCTTAAATTGCCATCAATTTCGCGAACACCTACGTTGGTGCCCACAATATACACCGAACACAAATAATATTACTTAGTCTTGTTTCATAAGAATCGCAGCACTTTACCAGCACTAAGTTTTTAAAATATTTTCCATACTTTTCGCTGAAAATAAACGTTTTCGATACATGCGCTGCAGCCTTTATACTGATATTGCGAACACACATGGTGGCTGCTTTTTAATGTTCTAAAATATCAGTACCATAAAGACATATTGGTACTTAGGTAATCAATAAACCTACGCTAACATTGTCTGCATAGGCCGAATACGTCTTCACATTATGCAATGTCTCATCTGCTATCTCTGCCGAGCAAGGCCTTTGTTGACCTCTGGCAAGAAAAGATTGACAGTTGTTTCCAAAGAAACCCTTACAAGTTTAGAAATGCACCCTCGTTATTGAATACATTGTAACATAAGAGTGAATTTCTATAAGTAATTCTGTGTCTATATGTTTATATGTGGACATTGAATAGAATCGCAACACAATAAAACTTTATCAAAATTACTGTAACTGAACAGAAAAATGTTAAAATAAAAAAACCGACATATTAAAACGCAGGAAACAAACTTCTTCTGCATCAAGGCAAGAGTGTCTGTTTAGAGGAATGAATAAATGAATCTTCATTTATGTAAAAACATTTACACTAACTTTACACACACAGGCATGCACGATTCTGTATATGAAAATACATATATATGCAACCGACGCAAAAAAAGTTTATATGAAAATTAAATTGTGGTAGTAATGTTGTGTAGATGAGTTGCAATTTACAAATATGCAAGTACATGTACAGTAATGTACAGTGTATGCTTGTGTATGCAATGTGTTCACAACAATCCCGGCTTTTCAACAATTTGTGGTCGGTTGTTGCTTTAACAAAAATATGTTACAAACACAATTTAAAAGCCACATAAACCGCACAATTTGCGAATGGCCAAGATGTAATACAATTTACTCATATAGACACTCACACGCTCACACGAACACACACACACACATCTATATATATATATATATATATATATATATATATATATATATATATATATATATATAGATGAAATATATAAACAACGACTGTTGTATCCATGTTGAATGCGCACACACACATTTTGTAAATGTTAAGTGAAGTTAAAAATCTTTTATCTAAGAAGGTTGTTACATATTTGTTAACCGATTTTTATTTCCTAGTAAAAGATTTCCAATTAAAAGTCTACGACTGTTAATCAGAAATAATTGAAATAATATCAGAGGGCTGTAGAAATCATTCGCTGTATTTTATTTTAGAGCTATTCAAAACAGAGAATCACAAAACATATAAATAGAAATTATTATAAATTCTTTTAATTTAACTGTCTATCACCATTATAAATATGGTTCAAGAGATAAATCCGTATACATCAAATTACATCACAGATGCAAATACTTTTTAACATCAGTTTCATCTTTAATACTTGTTGCTTAATAGTGTATGAGCGATGCATACTTATTTCGAGCGGCTAGGTCATATAGTCATTGTCTCCCACCTATAGGGTTAGCCTTTTAAATGTAGCTCTTATTTATATGATTCATATTTCCAGTTATATAGGACATAGAAATATACTGTGTGTGTTTATTTCAACCGCCTCACTAGAAAACTTCAAAATATATATCCCTTTGAATTATTTTACTTATAACTGTGAATAAAATAACACAAATTGTATTCATATGTATTTGCTTTTATGTATTTTTATTTTTTTTTTATCAACCAAAAATAAAGTTTTTACATGTCAAAAAAATGTTCATGTAATAAGCTCAATCTTGATAAAAAAATTTCTCAAATTCGAACATAAAATTGTGAAAAAAAATCAATCAAATATTAATGAGTCAATTTGACTCCATAACTCAAATAATTTTTTTTATTTTAATGCTGAAGAAAGTATAGTTTGGACTAAAGCATATAAAATTTCCTTAAGGACTAAGCATCAATTAGCTTTTTTACTTCTGTGAGATTCTTTTGTTCTAGTTTGAAATATTTTTATAAAATGAAATTCGAATGAAGTATTTAACAGTATTTATCTAGTATTTGATGATGTTATTTAAGCCAAGTTGCCAAGTTGAGTCCTTCTTTACAAAATATGCAGATTTAGTGACTTTTTTGAAAGCCGCGTTAATTTTAGTCTAAACATCATAATTATCTAGAATCATCTTGTTAGCATTTGCAAGTACAACTGTGTGATTAGATTTACATCTGCGGCTGGCTATGGAGCCTTAATCAGATGGTGGTCAAACCACTGCATAAATAGGAACGTCATGCTAGTCCTAGGAAGCCGAAGACTAATTCTAGCAACAGGTCTTTCCTAGTTGCAACTTTAATGATTCCAGAGCAGGGCTGCAAATCATCACTCCTTGCTAAAGAGTTGGAGACTATCCAACTCCTGTCCAGAACACATGTCTAGCATGCTCACTGGATCTGGGAACATTTCACCAGGTAGGTGTTATTAAAGGTGAAATGAACCCGACCACCATATAAAACTGAAGTCTCTGTTATGGAGCTGCAAAGCCACAACCACCACGATACTCCCATATAGGGACCAACCTCAATAATCAGTCAGAGAACAGTTAAATATCTAAAGAAACAAATAACGAACTCTGCGGCTTAATGATTCCCGTGGAAATAAAGTGGATTTTCCAGTTGTACCCCTGCCGACTTCAGGGGACTGGGCTCCCTTTTTCCCCTAGTTGCGCAGGTCTACATAGTAGCTCTCCATTAAGACCATATATGTGCCCCCGGGGGGTAAATTGCAAGTACAATGTGTGTGATTTGTTTTACATCTGCACCGACCGCGAGGTCATAATCAGATGGTAGTTAAACCACTTAGTTGATTGGACACCAACTACGCCCTAGAAGGCCTTCAGATACGTATATCCTCCAGTCACTTCTAGTAGTAATTTAGAAAGTTCGGAGTAGGCCGTGCCCTCACTCCTTGCTGAGGAGTTGGAGACTTTCCAACTCCTGGTCCAGAACGCATGAAGCTCTTATTTATCAAGAACACGCCAGCATTCATACTCACTGGACCTGAACCATTCATTGTGTTAATTTGAATGGTCCGACCCACAAGCCTTCACGAGGGTCCGAAACCACAACCACCACGATACTCCCATATAGGGGCCAACCTCAATAACCAGTCAGAGCACATTTTTTGTCTAAAGAGAGCAAATATTGTACTCTGGGGCAACTGATTTCCCGTGGAAATATGTGGATTGTCCAGGTGACTTCTACTAGCCTTTGAGGGGCCTGGGCTCCATTTTACCCCGCAAGACACAAATCTAAATGGAATAGTAGGTTCCAAAAAGACTATAATGTGCCCCCGGGGGGAAAATTGCAAGTACAATTGGTAACTGGCTGATCATTATCAACACCATATTGGTATGAGCTCAAAAAACGCGCCATTTAGGTTTTCTGTGCGAATGTGAGAGCCAATAGTTATATCTGTTGTAAACAGGAGTACTTCGTCCTTGTTCAAAATTTTAAGTTTTAGAAAAGTACAAAATAATGAGAGTTAAACGTTGTAAGAAAATTATCCTCGTATTTAAAGGCCCTGCAGTTTTAAAAAGAATGAAGCGAATAGAATTGTCAAATAAAATTATTATGCCTTAATAACAAATGCAGAAGCCAAAATAGTAGCAAGAAACATAAACTATAGAATTCTAAAGTATACTGTAATCCGATTACTCAATTTGCAATTATAAATTGAATGGTGTCAAAGTTTAATTAATAATTAATTATGTTAATAGTAACAATAGTAGTAACAATAATATTAAATAAAGCGCTTATATCTGTTTAGTGTTAAATAAATATTAATAATAAACACAGATTAAAATAATAGTTTTTCAAAGCGTCTTCATCAACATCGATAAAGTAAAACCCATGGACTTAATAAAACAAAACATTTCAAACATCTTTAAGGATTAACAAGCAATATACTCAAAGTGTTGAAGTTAAATAACGAGTAGTAATGTGTTAAAAATTAATCACACATAAAACCCTCACTCCAAAGCGAGAAATATTTTTTTATTAAGTTTCTATTGATCTGGGCAGCAAAAAGGTGGTTGTGCCGAGTTTAGTGTAACACATAGAAAGTAAAGCCTATTAAATGAAGATTAATAAAAGGAGCTACATGCTATAAATGCATGCAAGTACCCGTAATCTGCCAACTGGTTATGCTCTATGACAAATGATTAGTAAACAAAGTTCGTATATGGGATATTAGATGGTTGCTTCTCAAGAGCTGTACGTTAGCGTGATGTATTGAAAAGGCACTCACACACATTAACGTTCTTTATAATCGATGGCGAACTCTTATTAGTTTCTTATTTTCATTTATTTATTCCATTTTTTTGTTATGCCTTTGCCAAGGATTGATGTACTATAACTGAAAAATGATACCTAAAATGTCTATTGAACATCTATTTGCACATACGATTATAACTAGACGTAGGCTGACTAACAAAAGTTCACGTCGACTGTTTAGCACTTTATACAGCAACTATTAAATGAATAAACAAGAATAAAATATAGCTCAATTTTTAATTGATTTAATTAAATATTTAACTGTAAAATTTGTTAATTTTTCATTTTTAAGTCAATTGAAAAATTAATTAAAAATAAAATTGAAAACAAATAAGGGCAAGATTGTTGCAAAGTTACTACCAATTCAGAAATAATCTATATACTCAGTGCTGGCTAAATTATTGATATGCAAATGCCGATAGAATCTAATTTAGAATTTTTCCTATTCTCACAAAGTTAAATTTTAAAAATAAAAACAGTTCTTTACAAAAAATATAATTTTTTATGTTGAAGACTTATTAAGTGCGCAAGTAGTGAAATAAAGAACATCTTAAAGTTGTTTTACCAAGCTTGTCAATACTGATTGTGCAATGGCACTGAGATAACTCACCAGTCGAATTATTGGTATTAAAAATCCCAGCCAGACTTGTTTCATATTTAACATCTTTTATAAAGTATATTCATGCAGGTTGAGAGTCCTTCATATAATCTTTAAAAGCCAAAATATTAGAGTAATTTACGACTCTAATAAGCTTTATGCGCCAAAGCTTCCTGTAAGCATTGAAGACAATCGTAAATTTCAGCGAACATGCGACGAAAGTAAAACCGGTGTTGAAAAACTTTAAATCTACACGCGACAAAAGAATTTTGTACCAACCAAAATTAAAAATTAGCACTTCAGGCAACAATGCCTATTTAATGAAGTAACGTGCTTCATTCTTTTAGGAAAGGGATAGAGAAGAGTTGAAACAGGTGGTGAAAGTAGAAAAATAGTCAAAAATTAACTGCCGTATACAGACAGCACAGCGACCAGTGACTATGCCTTCATCGCTGAGCAACCCCCCGATCGTAAATTTTTATTTTTGTAGTGAAAAAAACCAAGGTCTTCGTTGGGGATCGAACCCACAACCTCCATACTGACAAGCTAGTATACTACCTACTAGCTGTACCTACTGTACCTGTTATCACTAATTATGGTGTCATGCTAATTTTTTTTTGCAAATATAAATTTGGTATAAATAATAAGTAACTTTAAAATCATTTAGTCTCAAGAAATGAGACACTTTTCTTATGTATTATAACGCCATTAGAATAATTTTTCTAATTTTACAGAACGTGTGTTATTGACCTCAATAAGCTAGAAGATTTCGGGAGCAATTTAAATTGGAGAAGACACAAATTGGCTTGAAGGAGCAATCGTTGCGCAAAAACACCAGGGTTTTTTAAATAAGTTTTATCAAAAATTGAATATGTGAAGAAAAATGATTAGATTAACTATATACGAAGTTAAATCAAAATTTTGCTTTACTATCAAAGCTTTCTAAAGCTTTTGTTATAGATTACTATTCGAAATAATCGTAGTAGCTTGACACAATTCAACACCTCTACCGAGACGTAGAAGTTCTCTACTTTTAGTTGTTAAGGAAACTATGGCTAGAGGAACTATTTTGCGTATCGCTATATCTCTTGGCAAAGAGGAGCGCACAAATTAGCTGCTTAAGAAATAAGGACGACTATTACCATTTTCTTAAAGTTGTAACCAAAGTTTCCTTCAGAAGTTGGTGCTGTACTTTATATTCGTATTCTTATTATTTAAATCTTTAGTTTTGCAATATGTTTCTCCAAACTATAAAAAAGCCAAACTCATATGCTTCTTTTAGCTGCCATATTGATGGAGAGTTAATGTGACTTCACTGAACTGAACTAGACAAAGAAAAATAATGTTTTTATATATATAGTAACATGGGACATTTTTAACAATATCTCCAAAACATTTCAAACAAGTTTGCGAAAAAGAAATATGTCGATAGCTGTAAACATGAAGGGCAGTATTATTTCAAAGACAATTACCATTGTTTCAAAGGAATTCATTAATATTTCCAGTTACCCTCAGTTTTTATCAAAGAATACTTACCAGGTGTCATAAAATGCTAATCCTACAAGAATAATAATAATTTCAAAGCAACCTTTTAATATGGAATCTAAAAAATTAAAACTTTGTTTTAAAACTTTACTGCATGGTAAGTCGCACAATAAATTTAAATACTGATTTTTTCATTCTAGATGCAAGTTTTAAAAATAACAAAAAGATACTATAACATGTTAGTATGACGAAAACTACCTACAATGTATGCGTATATAACTTCTGTAAGGGTGTATGTATGTGTGTGTGTTTGTGTATATGTGTATTAAAATTATTGTCTATTGAAACTTAAAAATCGATTAAATGTAAAAAGTTGATTTCTGTTTGAGACGAAATGTTTTGTTCACATATAAGAAGCTTATCGGGATCATCATTTTTCTTGTTCAAAAGTAAAACATGTTATTGATGATGATATCCCTCCTTATGTTTCTTTTTTCAACTGATATCTTAATAACCATAATATTCGTACATGAAAGTATAGGGGAAGCGTATGTTTTGTTAGATTTTTACTTTCAACCATCTGTTAAGTTAGATTTTTTTTTGTGAAGAGTTTAATATCACCTGCACTGATTTGTCTTCATGTCTATGAAGACTTTTAAATATAAGTTTTATCTTCATACAACTAAAAGTAAATATAGGTACAGAAAGTGTGCTATTAAACCTTTAATCGAATTTTATTTTATGAAGGATTTGCAAGATTTTTACACTTAGCAGCAAAAAAAAAATACAACGCTCGGTATTACTATTGTCGTTTGTAATAAAAACAAATAAAAAAGGAACATAATAAATGATTGATACAATTGCTATTATCCCGGTCTGATTCCTGAAGCAAGTATAATTCCTTTGCATTAACATCATGACAAGAAAGCTTCTAAATATTGCTGACGATACAGCTTTTTTAGGCTCACTCTATTGGGATTCGTGTTTGAAATAATAGGGAACTAACATTTATTAGGCAATATTCATATTGTTACCTTTATTCCTTTTAATAATGTTTTGTTATATTTAGCTCCTTCAATGCAAAGTAATAACACCGCACCATAGAGTTTTAAATTAAATTAAACGATTCATTCACTTTAAATACGCACAAAATAAACACGATACCAACTTCACCACGTTAACGCCTAAAATTTGCTTTATTATTATTTTATCTTTTCTCAATGATGTTTCAAGTTGTTTATATCACTCGATATTGTTGTTGTTATTATCCTTCATTGTAGGCACCTTCTTGGCTGTGTGTATTCTTTTGTTCTGTGTTAGTCGTTGTTGTTTTTCATAGATTAAGTTATTTCATAGAATTTATAATAAGCATGTTGTTTTTGCCTTATGTGTATAAGATTTCTTAGGAAACTACGTAGTTTGTAAAATACACAATAGGTCATTTCGTTTACTTTTTTGCTGATAATTATTTTCTTTAAAAACTTAAACAAATTACCTTCAAAACAATATTTAGTGTCAATAAATTACCGTTCTATAGAGTTTCTTTTAGAGGAAATAGCAAAATGATATCTACTCGTTAATTTGTTACCAAACGTGAAAATTAACGTGAATGAAATTTAAATCGGAATTGATAACTTTACTTTTTATCAGGAACTAAACTGCAAGCTTTTATAAAAAACAAGTGAGTATACAAACCACGAAGGAGAAATCTCCCATACGAAAAGTACACCCATAGAATTTCAATTATCTTTAACAATAAGCACGAGGAAGAAAATGCTAGTACACGGATTCATAGAGATTTAAAAATACGAAGAAGGGCCGCAAACCTTACAACTTTCACAGAAATATTGCAGAAATATGAACAGAAACATAGCTAATATATGCGACGAATGTGAAGATATAGCTGTCCATATACATATATTACATATATTTCTAGATATACTAATATATTATTGACCTCCCCGAACGCTTAGTGCACTAGAGATGTTGAGCGAAAGAGACATGAAAAATGCGATAACTAAAATATTTGTGAGGCAAACTAATAAAGTTTTAATCTAAATGTTTGTATTTTATTTCGAAATAAGGGAAGAAATAATCAATAACAAATAATTTAATTTTTCAAAAAGTTATGGCGCCTAAATAGTAAGTCCAAGATAATTGATCGCCTTATTTTATAATCGTATTTGACGCTCTCTTTTCTGTAGTAAAAGAACCTTCTAGAAGGTACACCAGGAGAAAGCTTGTCAGATTTTGATTCAATAAAAAGTCAGATATACAAATTCTTTTAATATTTTTAGGAGAAGAGATAGCAAGAGTAAATATCACAGCTCAAACGAAGACAAAAAAACCAGTACTTCTAAGCATTTAGTTAAAAAATTAGTTGGTTCGTATATTCATTAGCGAGAAGCGTAAAACGTAAAAGCAAAATGCATCTTTTAAAAAGGCTTGTTTCATGGATCGAATACTTTTATGAAAGCTTCAAATTTTTTAAAACTGGGGAAGATCTTAGCCAAAATTCTAATATAACAGTTACAGTCACTCCCCAGTGGCTGTTCATGAGATATTCTTTAAAAAGTTGGCGATATTGAAAAATTTTTAAAGAGAAACATAATTTTAATTTGCTTTTTTATGCGATGAATTATTATTATTTAGTCAGTATATTAATTGCATGAATCTCTATTTCCACGCAGAATTAAAAAGGTATTTCAATTCACTCAGATACCTTTAAAGCTTACACATATCACTATATGTCTATGGCAGAAAGGTCCTACTGGAAATAATTGTAATGAAATCACTGAAAACTTAATTTCGTAATAAATTTATCCTTGTTGGGGTCTTTCTCTATGAAACCAGCAATATGTACATAATGTTTTCTGTTGCAATTTTAAGGACCCTTCCAACACTAACCTTTTAGTGTTTTTTTCGTCGAATACGTATGTAAGTCTATAGCAGTCAGCCTCGTTATTCGTTATTTTATAATAAATTTTGAATTATAATTTTTCATAACCTTAAAAAAGAATCTTTATGGAGAACAATTTTATTATATATACGGATGCTATATTTATAAATATGTTAATCATGTTAATTGTCAATAATTAACAATATTTAAAATAAAATTTACTGACCTTAAATGGCATAAGAGTCTAACTTGAAGTACATAAACAAATAAATCAAAAAGCCTACAGGGAAGTGTAATGGTAAATTATATGCGATTGATAGTATCCTACAATTAGGACAAATGTAGAATGAATTTCATTGGTGGAAGCTCTTAGGAACAACATAAATCCGAACATATGTGAAGAACAATGGTGGTGAAATAAAATAAGTTACACTTTTAAGATGAATAATATAGTAACCTTATTCTTATAATAAGTGAATTGAGAATTAGAATTTATAATTTCTTATAAAGAGTGAATTGAGAATTAAAATTTAAGAACATATGCTGTCGAACTTCATGTAAAGATTGCCCCATCTGTAGCAAGTTCTTGGTACTACCTGTTTTGAAATAAGAATGCAAGCTAAAAATAATCATAATTATAATTTCAGTATTTATTAATTATATTCTAATGTTGGCTGGGTAAGGAAGTAAATTATCTCTCAAAGCGGTCATCCTTTAGCATTTATTTAGCAAAAGGTTGGGAAATGTAAGCATCGAACTGTACACCTTTGAGCAAATAATTTTAATTCTGAAAATTTACTTTCAAATGGTGAAAATTTTACTGTAGCACTTCGTTATATTCGAGCAGATTTTTAAGGCTCTTTATGAGACCGCTTTGCGTAATTTCTAGCTCATGATATTATTGCAGACAATGGACCAAAACAATATGCTCGTAGTAACTGTAGTGATGCAAGCAAAGAATGAGCGGAGCATCAACTCAATGTTTCCAATACTGGTGCATCATCATCAGATCATTCGTTTGTACGCCTACAAAGTTCAACTCGTACAAGAATTAAATCTGACCGATCATTGTTCTCATTTGTAAATTGGCTGATTGACAGCTGACGGTCTCAAAGATGATATCTGGTGCTGCTGCGAGATAAACGGAGCTTTGGTTGCAAAATGTGTTTTAAAATTTTTTCAAAAGAGCCGACGTCTACCGACGTGTTAACGATATGTATTGCATATTTCTACATTACATTGGTATCAATAAAACTAAAGTTGTCGAAAAGCAGCCAATTTACTTTCTAACCTCAAATAAAATAAAATTGTAAATTTTTGTAAATAAATATAAAATAACAACTAAAACTTAAACGTTTTAGTTTCGACAGTTTTAAAATATTACAATAAAAAAGTAAAAGAACTAGTAAATAATTTTAAAATATGGAGTTTAACAAAGTAAAACTTGACCTAGTGTTACATTTTTGTGCGCATAACTGTATATACGTTTACTTAACGGTACAAACTTCACAATAGTTCTCTTATACTTTTATCTATTTATCCCCATCTCTCGATGAGATTTAAACATATTGATGTCATTGATGAAACGATGAATTTTGTAATGGGATTTTTTTTAAATATTTGCAAAACGCTTAGACTTATAATTAAAGTGATAATAATGTTTGATGATTATTTAGCTTAAGAATGTAATATACAAAGCGTTTTCTTAATTGATTTTGCTCGATTCTTTGAAAAATTTTATTAAAAGATGTGTCGTGTTATTCGACTGTCTAGATTTTTACTTCATTGCACAATTCAATTTTTTAAGTTTGAAAGTCACGTCGCAATTTCGAATATTTTGTTAATACTGAAGCAGTTTGTATATTTAATTAAAATTTTTCTAAATTTAAAATTCTTACATAACAAAGATCTTATTTGCTTTCATTTTAAAATTATTTCAAGATAAAAAAGTAGTTAAGGGTTATACATTTTCGTTTAAAAAATGTTTGTTTTGGGCATATTTTCTGAGAAGATAGCAATATTATTTGTATTATAAAGAAATGTTTTTAAGGAAAGAAGTACGTTAAATGTTTATAATATTCAAAATGATTTTTTAATACATAACAATTCAGAAAGAATTGAACGATTTTGTTTCCATGCCATTTACACCGTGACTTAAAAAGCAACAAATTAGCAAAATAGTGATTTACATAGCAATCAATCCTTTTTATTTTAGATTCCCAATTCATTGCTATGTAAGAAGAGTAAGTATTAAGACGTTTAGATTTGTTCCGCCAGTAAATGAAATATTGTTGTCAATACTTTCCGTGATGTGATGACATCACGTGTGACAACAGTAAAAAGATCAGCTTTTTTAACTATGTAAAGGAGAGAACTCAAACCAGAAAATATGTCAAATGTCGTTCCAGTAATAATCCAAATTTCTTATTTTTAATCTTCGTTTTCTACAAAAAAAAATTAAATTGAGTTTCTCTCTAAGTGTGGGACGACATATATATGTGACATTCTGTAAGCATTTTTGTCACGCTAATGAAAAAGTTTTCAGTTTAGAGATACAATTCTTTCTGTGATTTTCCAGTGAAATAAATATTGGCTTCTTTAAAGATTTTTTTATATTTCGACTACAGTTGTAAAGTTCATTCCTCATTCCTCATTTTGTTCGAATATTTTTAATGAGAAACCATTTATTTATATCTGAAAACAATAACATTTCTTTACTTTTATTTGGGTACGGTTTTCCGTCGACCCTCGTCACTTCGACTTCTCTTCACTTCACTTGCTATTTCCACTTAAGAGTTTGTTAAGTTAAATTTAAAGTTAAGTTAAGTTATGAAGAAAATTTTTTTGTGTTTTCTACTTTCGTGATAAATCGATAA
Organism: Trichopoda pennipes; assembly: GCA_030448955.1. Classification (NCBI taxonomy): domain Eukaryota; kingdom Metazoa; phylum Arthropoda; class Insecta; order Diptera; family Tachinidae; genus Trichopoda; species Trichopoda pennipes. The sequence continues at coordinate 11,539,132 of JASKUP010000042.1, forward strand.
AATAATTCTTTGCATCTCCTTGAAAATGGTGACCATTAATATTACAGCTGATAATATAACCTTTTCCCCATCGCTTATGCATTGGAAAAACCATTGCGTTGCATATTAATTAATCCCTGATGTAAAGTAAAGAATTCAATGAATTCATCAGCGTCCGATGAAAATTCTCTTAGCAATTTTAAGTAAATATTGCAATTATAATTATTATTTTATAACAAAATTTTTATGCTAATCGATTAAAAGTGTAATATCGATTTTAGAGATGATTCCAGAATTAAACATTCCTAACGAATGCCTGCCAAAATTTATCATAAATACTATTCCAGACTTGTCATGAGCTCCTTTGAACTTATTGCAAAATTCATTCTTAAATCTTTACATTTCTCCAAAAACTATCAAATCCTTACCACTCGTTATCTGATTTTTTGCAAACATATTGCCTTAAGAACGTATGTAGTAGCATGTTAAATGACATTGGCTCATATATACTAACGTCGGATGTCGTATGAAATTACCTCTTATTAATGTCTCAATTAAACTCCAGCTGTTAAGGAGTGTTTTTGCTCTGTATATGTTTAAATGAATATGATAGAGTTGTTTGCAACATTTCAAGGCATTTTCATTAAAAAGTGAAAAATCATTTGCAACAAGAATAACGTAAATTTCTTTTTGTTTTTATTGTGAACATTTTTCTGGCACCTACATCCACAAGGGTGGTCCATTCAAACACAACAATCTTGTTTTTTGTAATTCATTCAATAATCGTTACATGACATTCACATTGTAAATTTAAGATAATGGGAATCTCTGGAACATTGTTCAGTATTTTCTACATTTAGCCTTTTTCTCTTGACTAACTAATCACTTATGGAGAGTAGAAAATACAAGAGTTTTTGTCTTGTGGTGAAAATTCTAACACTTGTTGTAATAATAATCACAGCAGGACACTGAAGCAAAACAACAGCAGCTACGACTCCAATCTATTCCTTAGAACCTCACCAGTTCTTACAACGATCAAACAGAGAAATAGAAAAGAATAAAAAGAAGAAAAGCAGAAAATCGTTTACAATGACTATTTTCTAGCTAATGAAGCAATCAAACTTATACTCATTAAGAACAATAAGTTTTGCTCACTCAATAAATGGGGGGAAATGTTAGCAGTAGGGCATGGCGCTTTGTTTAGCAGAACACGATTGATTTTCATTGCTGCTACTTGTACCTTGTTATTTTTAAAGTTATTTATCTATTTATTGTAAATATTTATAAACAGTTCACTTTTGTATCGATTGTTATGGCGTAGATGCGCCAACTTGGTTCACCGTGTTTTCTTGCCTTACAATTATTTGTTGTTTGTTTGTTTGTCTGTTTGTTTGTTCGTTGTTTGCCATTCATTATGTTTTGGGTCGTAATTTGTATATTTTATTGGCTTTTAAAACAATTACAATCGAAATAATTATAAATAAAAACGTAGTAAATTTAACAAAACTGCCATTATAAGTGCCAATAAATTTCCTTGAAATTATATTTCTATTAACAATTTTGTTTTATTTACTTCTTTATGAATGGTTTGCTTTATAGTATTTCTGTGAATGTTTCTTATCAATACGCTTAGAATTGCCAGCAATTAATAGTATTTTTAACTGAATTTCGAAAATTAAAATTATTGTTTGTATGGCATTCTGTTATTATTAAGCCAAATTTTCTTTTCAATACAAATGTAAATGTAATAATAAGATCAAATACTTAAAAAATGTATATGTATATATATATATATATATATATATATATATAACTGTACGACCCAGCTTCACTCGGAAAATATTTGATTAATGACTAGTTAGAAAAAAATTTCAATACAAAGAAGAAACGACACAAAATTTTCTCAATTTATTGTTTAAATAGTTCTGAAGGTAATTCGTTAAAAAATAAACAAACAAAAAAGGTAAGCATATAGTTCATTTTAAAGCTTGATAGTAAACAATATTTTTTTGTTTTTCTGTTGGGAGAGAAAATAAACAATGCTGACGGTGTACTAACTCTCGAGCATGCAACATACAATTGCCCGTGGAAAAACATTGGGATTCTAGGTTTAACCCAAGGCAAGGCGAACGGGCAATTGGACTTTAACTGTAATAACTTGTTATGAAAGGTATCCTTGGAATAAGCAACTCTTTACCTACAAACTTTCCTATAATTATTATCGCGTTAGTCATCAGCATTTTAGTAACCAATCTAGTAGCATCGCTAAGTGTTGGCTGATTCAAGTTACATAACATAACTATTATCGCTCCAACCTTAAGCTGCAAGTTATGTGGTGGCATTTCCGGAAAGTGCAATGAATTCAGGAATTCTATAGGGTAGTGAACAATATTGTCAGGATCGGTAATGGAATTAATCGATTTATACAAATACCATTCGCCATTAATTAAGCTTTGGATTTTTAAATTTATTTAATCAACGTATTTGTGTTTTACAGCTAAAATGGCTCTTTCTATTAACCAATGTTTATCACTGTAATTCTGAGTAATGTGTGTGAATGGTGTTGCAATTAGTTCGCCTTTAGACATTGTGAATTGGCAAAAGCCCATTGGAAAGGAAATCTGGCTTGTTGTAGAGTCAGTCGGTATTTTTCCACTGCCAATGTGTAACAATATATAAGGATAGATAGATATACCTAGATGTAGATAATCATTCAAATTTTAAGAAATGTTGTTGACTGCTAACAAAAACATGCGCTTTTATTTTTTACTTTAGCAATAAAATTTTAGAACAAAAGAATTTTGATATTGGGTTTTTCAGCGTATAACCGATATACATATGCACGTATGTTTCGTTAAAATTGCATCGAATAGAAAATTATTTTTTTAACTTCAAAGTGAAGTGTAATTGTCCGTTACTCAATATTTTTAAACCCTCTATGAATTTTAAGATTATGTAGATCAAATCGCACGAAAAATTTTAAAGCACGGCCAATCTGCATACATACGTACGTACATATGTATGAAGAATATATATTAAAATTTTCGCTTTTAATATTATCAAACACGTCTAAATTAAATCACTGAGCACTGTTTAGGAGCTTTATAAATTTTAAACGTAGGCTTAGTAAAAAAATTGAGAAGTGAAAACGATTTATTTATGTTTTCACTAAAATGATTTAGTACATAGTATATTGAAAAGTGAAAAGAAAACATGTATAAAAAAATTAGTACTTTTTCCTCAAAGTTCATGTACTCAGAGTGTGTTAAGAACTTTAGTACTTCGAATTGCTCCTTAAATTTTCTCGAAATAAAGTCTAGTTATTGAAAGCGTATTATGTTTGTTGGGCTATCCTGGCAAATTCTGTAGCATAAACAAAGCTTGCTGATGTTTATTTAAACGTATGTGTGTATATGTACATACGTAAGTAAATTTTGTATATAATTATATTTTTATGGTATAAATTTATACCCTTTTAGGAAAACAATTTTAGAAATAAAACAGAAAAGAAAACTCTTCCGATATCTCTCGACGGCTTCTTTATAACTTAAAATGCATATTTTATTAAATTGAAAACAAATTCACCAAAGGATTTGACACTATATCTCACTACATTTTTTACCAATTACGTCTTTTAGCCATTAGTCACCAATACTATTTTTCAATTACACGACAACCTAGGCAACTCCACGTTACTTCCACGGGAAACAGTAAGCCCCGCTTTTGTCTTTTTAGCCCCTCGGGAGCATCGTGGCGAAATTATTAAGCGTCCCTGATCATCTCACATCTACTGGCAACAAACGATGAATGATCCGGATACAGTGAGCATGATTGTCATGTCTTCTGGACCAGGATTTGGAGAGTCTCCAACTCCGAAATTGCAACTAGGAATGACCTGTTGCATAGAATTATATCTTCCGACGTAAATCTTATCACGCATCACTGGTGAAGTTTAGTTTAAAAGTTTGTTTCCTTAATTATGTCAGCAATGACTTACACGTCTTTACTAAGCAACCGCATTACAAAAAATTATTATCCCTTTGGATTTGAGGTCATGAGTAGTAACCTTTAACTATTGCATGCAATAGCTCAACATGCGTTGACTAGCATTTCTTTTATTTATTCATTTCTTAATTAATAGATATTTATAAAATTGGCAATTTTTACTGTTTTTATAGGTTTTCGTGTTTTCTGGTTGCTTGTTCGGTACAAACGGCGAGCGCTTTCGATGTGATCCCATCAGATATTTCTTTTATTAAGGTCTACTCGTGTAGGTAGAACGCCCACCACCTGGCATTTTATGTGGGGCTAAAATTTAATATATCCCTCTTTTACTATTTTCCAGGTATGTATGTCCGTCTGAGGGTGTTTTGCATTTGTTCGGTGTATGTGTAGTTTTAGTGGTGTGAAAATTGTGCCTGTGATCGTGTTTACCTGTTCGTTCATAATGGCCCTGTTAAAAGTTTTTGTTAGGTGGATTTACTTAAGTGATCTCGCAGAAACGTGAACTAATTTTTAGCGAGGGTGTTCACGTTTTAGATTGTATTTTTTCTATAACATATTTTAGTCTCTTTTTATCTTTTATTTAATTTAAAATAAAGTACGTTATTTTTCACCTATGAGGCATGTTTTGATTCTACTTTTTGTAAGTTCCTGCCATATTTTAATATATGTACTATGCTACTATGGGTTGCAAAAGGGTTTCTAAGATACTAATTTCTAAATTAGTACAGAGATCTTTCCATTTTTGGAAGCTCCGAAGAATGCAGTGTTTCCAGGACCCGAAAATGTATTATTAACACATTTCCAAATTGCATCTTTGTTGTTTTTTATTGAACAAATCGTCGATTTGATGACATTATAGTTTTTCGACAAACCAGTTACAGGTGAACCTTTCCATAAAAACTCTAAAATATCTGACTTTTCTTGAAGAGTTAATACTTTTGGTTTTTTATTAGACATATTTTCAATAAAAATATTTTTAGAGATCACTTGTTTATATTCTTTATATGCATAGTCAGCACAGACAGATGCTTCCAGTATAACTACAGAAGTTGTTTACAACAAACAAACTACGAGATTCTTCTGCGGGGAATCCCATAATGTTTAAATAAGCTTACAAAATTGAATTTTAACGTTCGATAAAAAGTTCACGTTTTAGAGCCTTCAGCCTTCGTTCACGTTTTGGAGTAGTCAATGTAAGAAAAAAATGTTTATGTTTTTGGATGTTCATGTTACTGGGTGTTCACGTTTCTGCGAGTTCACTGTATTTTCAAGAATGTCTAGGCTTCGTCCTCTTTTGCGAGGATGTTCTAATCTCATACATTCATCTATTTCCCTGGATGTGTGTTCGTGATTGTCAAGATGTAATGCAAAGTTGGAGTCTTCTCTTTTTCGTTTGTATGAGCGTATGTATTATGTAAATCTTATTTTTAGTACTGCTTGTCCTATGCACTTATGTTTGGAAGTACAAGTAAGGCTATGTAAGTAAAAGTGTACCATGGTGTTGTATCGGTTGTCTCTTTGTTTTCTTTATTCCTGTTTTTAGTGTTGTATTGTCGATATGGGGTAAATTGTATAGAGTTTTTGTTGTACTTGCCTGGAGTGTGTGGGACTACCTTATGTCTGTGTATCATATGTCTAAATACTTTCTTTTGATAAATTTTCGTAATTATTTGATTGACAATTTTTAATCTTTTATAGATTTTTATAAATAATTTTTGAAATTTCATTTATTACAATCTTCACTGCGTGTAAAAATAACTTAATTTCGGGCCACAACTGGATTCCAATCACTTTTTTCAAGACCACAAAAAAGCCACAGAAAATTAGATAACACAAAAAAAGAATTCATTACGCGTAGCGATTTTTATTCCAAAAGTATTATATCGTTTTTTCGCATTATTCATAATTTTATTGTAGAAACCTTAAAGAAATTATAGGAGAGCTACCAGTATTTATCAACTTGATATTTTCAAAATTGTTTTTATTTAGAAAATTAAATTAGTGAAACAATATTCTAACCACAAGCTTAGATCGATTTCAAATTTTCTTTTTGTTAAATCTAGTTTCAATCCAATTGGAAAAATGTCCTATTATTCGCAATGTAAAATAAAACCTAATATTTTAAAATTATTTTTACAAACAAATATCGATTGTTTTAAAATTATCTTTCGCAATATTCAACAGTTTATCATTTATTTTACTCTTTGGTCTTTTCCAAATCCTTTTTTTTTTCTTTATTATGAGTAATTTAATTTAAAATTTCTAGAAGTTCTTTTTTCATAAGAAAAGTTTGAGTTTTAGTTCTAATGTATTTATCAAAATAATTTTTAGTAAAGACACAATTCGGCCAGGTACGATTTGCAAATATTTCCAGTAACTTTTAGTTCGTTAGTTTTTCCATTTTTTTTTTCCTAATCTTTCTACTGTATTTACCAATCTCGCAGGCATGCCGTTTTTGTGTTTCTTGTTTTTAAATGCTATTATAGTGTTTTGCAGTGTTGTGTTGATAATTAATTTCTAGATTACAAAACGAATGAATTGCACTATAGAATCGAAATTACCGTATCATGATAAAAAAGAGAAGATATATTTGGAAACATATTCTATAGTCAGTTCATTATAGAGGTTTCTGGCTGTCTATTTTCGTTAACACATTTAGCGAACAAATTGACAGAGGAAAAACATATCAGTTTCCGTAACAATAAATGTTTGAACTACTTGTATTTTTCTTTTGTTGTTGTTGGTCTTTTACCCTTTTATCACAAAAACTTAATTTGTGGAAAATTTATAAATTTAAAACCAAACTTGTTAACTACGCTTCACATTTAAAATCCATGTAATTTCAGTCGAATGCAAAATTAGATGGGAGAAGGGTATTTTTACCTTCAAGTATCCAGCCAAGTTAATAAAAAATTAACTATTTTTGCAGCAACTGCAACCTTTTTGTACTTCGTACTACCTTTTTATGTATATAATATCGTGATCTTGTAATAAAATACTCTTGTCATCACAGTCATCTCTTTCGTTTTGTTAATGACAAAGTACCAGCATGACCAACATTAAAAACATGAACTTAAAATCAGAAAAAAAGAGTCTGCAACAATTTTGAACAACTTACTAAAATTTAACTTGAACAGAAATACAAGTACGAAAAACTCACATATTTAGCAAAGCAGTCAAAATTTATAAGTTTAACGGCGAACAGCGAAACAACCATTAGACCATCATCAACAATAACATCTTTTGTACTCGTTCAAAAATTAAAAGGTGGGCTTTACCTTGCGGTTAAAATCGTGCCAATGGTTGATGCTCGTAATTTTGCCCAACTCGTACTTGTAACTTCTACAATATCCATTAGTACAAAGTGAAGCAAACACGAACTTTTAACACCCTACGCGATGATAACAACAACAAAGAATTCTAACTGCCTACTAGGTAAAGTTCGTAGGAGGAAGTGTAGCAGAATGCTGTATTGTGGTGATTTAAAATTTTCATCCATACTGTAGTAGATTTAGACAATTTTAAACTGCATAATTTCCTATTTAACAAATATGGGTTATTTGAATCCATTAATTTCTTCACCTTGCTGTTCATCACTAAGTATATCACCATCTAACAAGCATTTATTCTAAATCAGAGTGTGTGGGCTTCGATTAATTATTGTTAAATTACTTTTCCACGACAAAATGCCGCAGGTTTGCCAACGTTTGCTTAATATTTAAAAATTAAAATTTACAAAATCAAGTTATTATTAGACTATTTGGGTATGATTTTACGTCATTATTATCAGACGTTGGCACTAGGTATGTAGGCCCCTAGTGGGTAGCCTACAAAACTGGGGGTTGTGGGTTCGATTCCCAACAAAGACCTTGGTTTTTTTTCACTACAAATTAAAATGGACTGTCGCTGGGACTGGTCAGTGATGAATGCATGGTCACTGCTCACTGTCTTACGCGGCAGTTAATTTCCGTAACTATCGTTCTGATTTCATCGCCTGTTTTATCTCTTCTCTATCCCTTTCCAAAATAATGCAGCACGGTACTTGACTAAATAGGCATTGTTGCCTGAAGTGCTACTTCTCTTTGAAAAAAATGTAAAAAACTGTATGGCAGTTTTACGTCTATATTTAGTTGGTTTTTCATAATTTAACACAATACGTGTTCCTAGGCGTTAGTTATAATAAACCTACAGGATTATGAGTTATCCACTAAACGATTGGTGTCATCACTCGTTTATGCTTTGTGACCTTGTTTGACTTGCAATAAAAGAATAATGATGTTATCCACAGACAGAGAGTGGCGGTGGATATACATGTGCCGCAATTTCCTTCAGGCGGCAGAATAGTCGGCTATGCAAAACTGTAAAATTGGTAATGCTGAATTGTTAAAAGAAATATTCTAAGAATTACTAACTACCAGATTTAAAATAAATCTTCACAGCGTCCAATCTTGTCGCAGAATGAAAGGTATTGCGTGATAAGGTTTACATCTGCACCGGCAGTGAGCCTTAATCAGATGGTGGCCGTTACCACTGTGAATGGTATGTAGCGCCATTCTCGCCCTAGAAGGCCTTCGAATCCGTGCATTCTCCGATCACTCCTAGTTGCAATTCCAAAAGCTCGAAGTAGGTCGCAGCCTTTACTCCTTGCTAAAGAGTTGGAGCCTATCCAACTCCTGGTCCAGAACGTATGAAGCTTAATATAATTAAAAACACGACGGCATTCATACTCACTGGACCTGAACCATTCATTGTGTTCGTTGTGAATGATCCGACCCACAAACTCTCACGAGGGCCTCGAAACCACAACCACCACGATACTCTCATATAGGGGCCAACCTCAATAATCAGCCAGAAAACAGCTAAATGTCTAAAGAGACAAATAGTGAACTCTGCGAGTCTACTGATTCCCGTGGAAATATAGTGGATTCCCCAGATGACTCCAACTAGCCTTTAAGGGGCTCCCTTTTACCCCGCAAGACCAGTCTAGATGGAATAGTAGGCTCCAAAAAGACTATCATGTGCCCCCGGGGGGAAGAATGAAAGGTATGTATGTTTAAACTGTTTGGTAATATATTCCACATTAACACTCGTTTGGGCGCGTGGGACATGGACATGCAAGGCTGACAGATTCGCTTGAATGGAATTACATACGCAAAACTTGAATATAGGTTTTCAACTTAAGCAGGCACCCGACTCAGGTATGCAGCTATGAACACAGATGACTATGATCTGACCCAGATTGGATTGTGGCATATTGTGGTTACCTTAAGTTTGACAAATACACCAAGAAAATGGGTATAATGGTAAAGGTTACTGCAAAAGAAAAAATAACGAGAAGGCTGACTAGAATGATCTGACAGTTTTTATGATTTCTGCTTTCTTCCTACCTTTCTATATAATACTGTCTCTCCTCTTCATAACTCTACTACTGTTTATTCATGTGTACTTACATGTAATACAAAAGTCCAAATGGCAACTTTTTTTCCTCTCTTTTTTTTCCAACCGTCTGCTAAGTTAAGGTAAGCTTCATCCTTGCAACACATTTCTGATTTATGTTGCTTTACAGTTGCAAATAATTATTAAGAGTTTTGAAATGATAATCTATTTTTGATTGTCGGTCTTCGGTTAAATGTAAGCTGATGTTTATCAAACAGTTATTTTCGTAAGACCTATGTTCCTCACTGCATCAATATTAAGAATGTGTCCCGGTATTTTTTGAGTTCCCACATGCTCTCTCCAAAGGTTTACTTTATTCTTATTTTCACTTTTTTTAATAAGAAATGTTTTCTTGTTTAAATTTTTTAGAGCACCGAATATTTAGTGAAAGCTCACTTCAGTTTATATAATATATGACCCAGACTTGTACTCAACTATATCAATAAGTGAATTGACTATCATGTAAAGTGATATATACCACTTTCAGCCTGACATGTTTTTTTGAAATCGCCTCGTTTTTTTCTATACTTCTGTTTGTCCTTTTAAGTTGTCAGAGGAACTGTAGGAAACAGCTGTTAAGCAGATATTGATAGTACTTGAGGCAAAAAGTACTAAATACTAAAATAACTAACAATTTACCTTAAAATTTCGTTTCTGAATAGTTGAATGTTTAATAATAAAATCATTCCTAACTGAATGATTTTTTCAAAAAACAATGAAAGACAAGAACTTATTGTAGGGTACAAGGAGGACAACACGAATTTTTGTTTATTCTTTCTTCGAAGAAAATTTTATTTAATTTTTAAAATAAGAAATAACTGAGAAAAACTTTGAAAATGCATACAGCTAAATTTTATGTGAAATTAACGTGAGGTAGCAAAAGGGCACAACAGAAGTCACGTTGTCAAAATTTTTAAAGAAAACCAAAACTACAAAGGAAACAATGCAAAAAATGCTTAGGAGTGACTGTGGCCAAGACAATAATTATTTATAAGAAAGAAAAAATTTATTAAAGATATGAGAAAATATATTTGTAAGTGTGGGGCGAGCATCCACACAAGAAGAAAAGTTTTCCTAAATTTAGAAAATTTTTAGTGTAGGATTTATTGATACTTAATTTATTTATTTTTATTTTATTTAGCAGTTTGTTTCAGTTTTAGTTGTTCTGCTCATAACTAATTTACTCGTTTATTTTTATGTTACAATTCTTAAATTCTTAAGTGTTATTTAAGGGGTCATGATTTTTTTAATATCTTCTGTTATTCATTTTTATTCAAGGGTGTCCGCCGTTGATAATTTTTGATGAAAGAGAATAAATATTATATTGATATGGGATGCAATATCAGATAAATGTCCGCCTCTGTTAGCCCCACACATGCGAGCCCTTTTGAGCACATTTTTCATTACATTCTAACATATTTCACGCGATGTTTCATTAATTTTATCACGAATATTTTGTTTGAGTCGCTCAAGCACTTCTGGTTATTTTGCATAAACCTTGCTTTTTAGATATCCTCACAAACAAATTCCAGCAGTCAAATCAGGCGACCGTGGAGGTCAAGTAACATCACCATATCTTGAAATAACTTGTTGTGGAAAGAGATCTCCCAATAATTCTATTGCAATCCTGGCTGTATATAATGTAGCACCATCAGTTGTGGCACTGCAAATGTTGCGATAAAAAGTTTTTAATCACATCACGATATCGCTCCCCATTCACAGTTACCCTTACGCCGTTTTCATTTTCAAAGCAGTAAGATCCAACGATTCCTCCTGACCTAACTGCATACCAGACTGCCAGTTTTAATGGATGCGAAGGGTTTCCCATTTCCCAGAACCGACTATTCTGTGAATTCGCATATCCATTCAAATGAAAATGTGCCTCATCACTCACTATGATTTTTTCATGAAAATCGGGGTTGTCATGGGCGAGCTGTAACATCCTATTGGTTATGTACGGCGGTGTAAATGGTCTTGTCGAAGAAGCTCTTGTGTCAACTGAATCTTATCATATAAAATTGTGCCCACAGTTGTTCTTTGAAGACAAATCTCCAGAGAATGGCGTCGAATTGAGGTTAATGGATTGTTTTCAACTATTTCTTGAGCAACAGTAATATTTTCATCTGATCTTGCAGTACGTTGTGGTCCATGCTTGAACCTATCATCTGCAGACCCTCTTTCTGCGAAATAATTCACAGCACGATAAATAGTGCGTTTTGTTGGCACGTTGTTTCTCCCAAAAACTTCATGTTACTTTTTTATCGTCACAGTAATCGATGATTGATTTTGATAAAATGTTTTAACGATTAAAATATCGAATATTTTTCTATAACAAATTTGCCACTTGTTTACTTCATGTCTGCCTAATATGACCTATCAAGACTAATGTTTGCCAAAATGGCGGCAATATTATGATGTTCACTTGTGTCAAAAATACTGGGTGCTAAATTAAAACTATTTTGGAATCAAAAAAGAAGAAACACTGTGTTGGGTTTTGTAACTTTTTGATCTAAATATAATAATCTCCTTGAGGTACATTGACTTAATGTGGTTTCACAGCTTTGTCTTAATAAAATGTTAATAGCAAGGACAGTAATTTTTTTTGGTTTTTATAAAGAGAAGTAGCACTTCAGGCAACAATGCCTATTTATTCAAGTACCATGCTACATTCTTTAGGAAATAGAAGAGATTAGACAGGTGTTGAAAGTGATAGTTACGGAAATTATCTGTCGTGTAAGACAGCACAGCGACTAGTATTCATGCGTTCTATTTTTTTATTGTAGTGAAAACAACAGTCAAAGTCTTTGTTGGGAATCGAACCCACAACCCCCAGACTGATAAGCTACTAGTGTACAGGGGTACCTAAAACGAAACTCTTTTATTTTTTTGTTAAGTTATTTTGAAAGTAATGGCGTTAGAGGTTTACTAAAAAGATTCGTGCACCTGCATGAAACTGTTAGAGAAAAAAGCTTTTCGGAGCCGTTGCCATTAATTTTTAATGTAAATCTAAATAGTTTTCATTGCAATAGACTGGTGAGCACAAACTCTTTTTCTCAACACTAAGTAACACATAATTATCATGGAAGTATTAATTCCAGTTACTTCTCTACAGAATACATATTTAATTTTTACAGATCCAGCTACCATATCGGACTCGTCTCTTGAGACAGTCAAAGTTATTAACGGTATTCGAGCTAGAGATTTTGAGTGTATTCTAGTCTCTATAAAAGTGTTTTCGCGGCTGGTACGATGTCTACATGGAACAATGATATATCCTGTAGTCGTTCGTAAAATTTCATTCCGCGCCTTTAGACATTTTCTAAATTTGATAGCATAATTGCTTTTCACGACATAGGATTGATCGCAAAATCGATTTATGAAATAGAATTTTGCAGCCTAAGGTAAAATAAAACAGTTTGTCTATACGTCTTCACATTTCATCTGATTTTATTCGTATCAAATATTTTTCCTTGTGACTTTTCTGTTAAGTTCCTACAAAGATGTTTACTGCCTTAGTGTGATTCTTTCCTGGACTCGCTATAATGATTATTAACGAAGCTTGGTCTATAGTATTTGGAACTATCGACCTCTTGTTTGAATGGAGAATAATTTGGTAACTGTTAACCTGCACAGGTAAACTTTTTCGAAAATAGTATTTTAAGAAATAAAATTGGTTAACGTTAGGCAGGCAATTAAAGACTTGTGCCAAATATTATAAATATTAACTTGGACTACGTTCATATATAACCTTAGCATATACGAGATTCTCCTCTAAGACCAATAATTAATGTGAAGCAAATCGGATAACACTCAGTTATAAATATTTTTTTGCAATTCATTTGATAAAAATAATGCTAAAAAATGTTGCTATCTGAAAAACACTTTTGTTTTCGAATGAATACAAAAATTATATAACTTCTCTATTTTCTAAGTAAAAATTTAAAAATAATTATAATTTTCTTTTGTTTCTCTTAGTACATTCATAACAAAACACAAATTTAGGTTATCCTTTACTTTGCTCGCATAAAACTTCTTATTGATCAGACAAACAGTTAGGCTATAGCATATTTACTTTCCAACTATTTGGAGTCTGCCTCACGGACGAATTCAATATATTTTTATTAAAACCCAATAGCAAATGAAATCTTATTTGCTTCATACAATCATGTCATTTATTTATGCCTGAAGCATTCGTGAGTCCCTTAAAACAAAAAAGCCATATCCTGCACGCTCTTTTAATTTTATTTGCTTTTTTTGTCGAATACATAGGAACCTTTTTGTAGGATTCTGACAAATATACTTTACTTAACACACCACACCATGCCCGTATTATTACTTCATACCACATCGTGGCATGTTGCTTTTTGACATCTTGAACCATTTAAACAACATTTAATGGATTTTATTCAAAAAATTAAAAGCTTTTCCATTTTGTTATGCCTTAAGTCTCCTATGGCCCAATTTTAATGAAATTATGCTTAAGTTAAAGAGTCTCAACAGTTTTTAAGAGGTTTTCCCAGCAAAACCAAAAAACAAGTAATTGGAAAGTTTGACTTCGCACTAACGTTATTGTTTTACAACAAGCATTTAAGCAAACTGACGTACAATGAGCAAAATGTTTATAGAGTAAGGAAGAAAAGCCAACAGTAGGCCAACAATCAGGCAGACGTGTATTTGACTCAGTAGCAATGATGGCAGTGAACACATCAATAACATTAAATGGATAAAACGTGGGCGACACACTAGTTGACTATAACGCCTCTGGTATTTAAAGTTGCGTGTATGTTTTTGTTGTCTACGAATAAAATACATTTAAAAAGGGTTCTCCAATAATGTTTACATTTTTCTCAAAAGAGAAACTCAGGAACTTATTATGGAGTGTCCATCTTGATTTCTTTGGATTTCTTTTAGCTTATGGTTCTACCTGTTGTGTTTTTAACCGTCACTTATACAACATCAATTTAAAAAGTTACTCTTTAATCTATTTTTAAGTGAATTTTCGATTCAAAATAAGACCTAAAAATTAATTATCAAATTAAACAAAAATAAAACTGATGTGTACTTATTACGGATCGAATTCTGGTAAATGGAAAATGTCAGGTTTGAAAACAGATATTTTGTTGTAAACTTTTTTAACAACTTTTCACTTTTCAAAAAAATTTTCCTTAAAATATTAATTTTTGAGAAATTTAATTTAAGTTTTCGTATAATTATGTTAAAGATTTTTGTGAAATTCCGATTATTTTCACTTTCTTTTAAAATTTTAAATTTTGGTAAAACATATTGCTGTGATAAAATTTTGGTGAAATTGTAATATAATATTTTAGGAATTTATCCATAAATAAATGGATCAATTTCCACATTATTACAATACATAAAAATATTACTTTACATTAAATTATATTTATTTCTAAAATTGTAGTTTTCAATAACAAAAAACATTATAAAATGCAATACACGGTTCTACAATAATAGAGGCAATATGTAAGTAGCGCAGAGGAGCTCAACGTGTTTGATTTAACAAAATTAGTAGTAGATTACCCTATGTCTAACGATACAAAAACTTTCTTGACAATACTGAAAATTAATATTGTGGAATTAATATTGTGGAGAATGACTAACTTTACCTTAAAACGAAGGACATAAAAGAAGTTAAGAGCGAGTGGTAAAATATTTCAATCCTTGGCCTTAGTCAAGCAGAAAAGAAATTTAGAAAAAGAGTGAGAGTAAAAAAATCCCATCTAATACTCTTATTAAATAAATTAATTTAGTCGAAATTAATTGTTTATAAATTAAATAGACTTTGAGGTCCTAAAACTTTAGCGTCCTACTAATTTGACTTTAGATGTGCAGTTCCAATAGCGATAAGAGGGTACTGAAATTTCAAAGTCCTAAATTATTTTTATACTTTATAAATTATATTTATACACAGAAGGTCAGAAAGTCATTCAAAAGCTTGACTTGTTTATTCACGCTTTCATTCGATCGCCACATAACCAAGCGTTGTCCTGTCGAGAGTGAATTTATAACGGTTACTGTGTCACTTTCATTTCCGACAAGACCTAAGGTATATTAATAACGCATTACATTGTATAGAGTTCTGCGGTAATTTAAATCTATATAAATTGTGTGAATACACTAAACATGCGTTCTGCAAAAACAAATACAATTAAAATCAACTTCTCTTCTTGTTACCATTATTATTTGCTCTACCCTTTAAAATAAGGAAGCAGTAATAAGAGCACGATATATTTGCAATTGAAATTTTCACAAGACATTTGGTAGGCAGATTTGAAACAAAATAACAACATTCAAAAACACGTACGACTCCTTTTTAATGCAAACTGAATATGTTTGCACCCGGTCGTTGAGTAGCAGCATATCCAAAATTTTATACATAAAATTCATTGTGATTGTGTGTAATTTGCAATTATTGGCTTGCGGCAGGTTTTCTACTATAATTGCATTCAAAGGTATGCGACACTTATGAGACTCGAAGTGAAAGATGCACTCATACACAGCAACACGTAATGTTTCTCAATTTAAAATAGAGAGTTTTTGAATGGATGAATGTTCATTTGCATGGCGGTATTATCTGATAAGGTGAAGATGAAATTTCCTACAAAACGATACAGTTTGGTCAACAATAAATGTTGCTCGTCAGTACAATATATTTATGCTTACTAACTGTGCAAAATATTGTTTTATATTGAACCGCCACTTTTGAAATTATTACGCTGGCATTATCATCTTAATGTCGATAATGATGCTGGTGATGTAGAGGATGTTTATGAGTTTAGTATTTTGCTGCAGTAGCAATGTTTGCGGTTACACCCACAAAATCTACAACCATTATACATTCAATACGATAAGATACGTCTTAGTTTTTTAGATTACTTTGGTCTGTGGCAAAAACCAGCCAGCCGCCTTCAAAATTTTCTACCAAAATATAATTGCTTGACTGAGCGAGAAGTGATGAGAAAAGGGAGGAGATATTCTCTTCATGATGTTTATGTGTATTTAAAAATATTTTAAATGTAAATTATACAATTAAATATTAAATTATATGAAGCATTATTGCATTCAACATTTCGTTCATTTACAACTTTTCGTTAATTTGTTGCATTATTGTGTTCTTTCTTATGTCTATCACTTGCTTATACTGCAGTTCCATTTGTCGGCTTATATGCCTCATTTGCAATTCTTTTAAACTGCATCGTTATACTTCTTTGTGTATAGTTGCTCAGTCACAACTGGCGTGCATAATTGTAAGAATAAACATTGTGAAGATTGCTTAAAATTTTCTTGGCATCACTTCATATGCATACGTGCAACATTAATTTCGATTATATAAACAAAAAGAGAATTTTGAAATAAAATCTACTTTAAACAACAGGCAACTACTTTTAAGAACAAATTTTGAAAAGCAGTAAATAAAAGAAATTAAACTGCAACTTCATAGTTGCTATTAAAATGTGTATAAAGGTTAAGACAATTTGTGATGGATTTAATAACAAAATGTCAAAAAGTTATCACAAATTATTTAACTCCTACAGCATTACGGATTTTAAGGGAAATTTTAAAAGAATTTTGTGTAGTAGAGGAGTCCGTATATAGGGCGCTTAATGAAAATATGCTTTAACTTTTTCTCTGTGGGCACATTATTGTAATTGAGCATAACTCGAAAGCGTTAAATCGATTTTGGATAAAAAAAGGAATGGAGATATACTAATTTAATGGAAAAAAACTTACTGAAAATTTAAATATCTTTTCAGATTTTGAAATGTGTAACTGGAAATAACAGGTTATAAATAGAAAAAGTCATAATTCATTTTAAAGCACGCTATGTAACAAATTTAAAAGAAAAACTTGTATTTTGGTTAAACACTTTAAGTTTTAATTCAGTTTTTTATAAAATAAACTACTTTTATATTAAATCATAGCCGGCTGAGAAATTTATAAATTCCATTGTGTGCAAGTATTTTATTAAAATAAATCCGTCTATTTAAGCCGTTGACTTAGTATTTTAAATTTCATTTAGTTATTGTTTTCACACTGAATAGGATTTTTAATGAGCATTGCAAAATGAATAACAAATTTCGAAATTAACATTTTAATAAACGGTCCGGACTTATATTGCTACGAAGGCACGAAATTTTTATTCAGTTGCACTACAAAAATCATATAAAGATCTTTCTAAAATAAATGTGTTAGATATTGATCATTATTGGACATCTATTTACATATATCAACCATGTATCATTTATTTTAAGAATTTGTTCTTCGAAATCCCAGATCGTTTTTCGCTGGTAATATTCTTATAATTTATTTCTCAATGCCTAATTTTTTGTTTTACAGAAAACGCATAGAATATACACAGTCTGATTGCTGCTTTCATATGATACCATCGATTTCAGCCGAGGGATTTACACTTCGGCTTCTCAATTTAGATTGCTCTCCCGACTCCTTGTTGTTGTTTGCTACATTTAGCAAAGTTATTTTATCCTTTACTATTCATCTTTAAGCACATCAGATATATCAAGAGCGTAACTTTGCAGTCAAGTAGGATTAAATGAACTCATAAGGAATCTCAGAATATACAAAAGAAAATTCTCACTTGCTCGCTTCTCACTTAAGGAAGTGAAAGTTATTGGAGAATAATGTAAGATCAGCTGTTTACCGTAAATGACATAAACTATATACCTACTTCAATACAACTGAATATAATACATGCTTTTATAACAACATAAGAACCGGCTTTTTGAAAACCAAATAAAAGCACAATGCGTGTGAATGAATACCATATAATGAAAGTATGTTTTAAGATTATTTTACTCCACAATAATAAGAAGCCCTCAATACCAGTTGTACTTGCCGTGAATATGAAACAGTCAGTCATGACGTGAGAAGATTTACATCTGCACCTGGCCGTGGGCCCTAATCAGATGGTAGCGTCATTCTCGCCCTAGAAGGCCTTCGGAGCAGGCCGCAACCTTCACTCCTTGCTGAAGAGTTGGGGACTATCCAACTTCTGGTCCAGAACGCATGAAGCTTAATATAATTAAGAACACGACGGCATTCATACTCACTGGACCTGGACTATTCATTGTGTTCATTGTGAATGATCCGAGCCACAAACTCAAACAAGGGGCCTCGAAACACACAGCGACCACGATACTCCCGAAGGGCCTACCTCAATAATGTCAGAGATCAGCTAAATGCCTAAAAAGGCAAATAGCGGAACTCTGGAGCTTTACTGATTCCCCTGGAAATATAGTGGATTGGCTCCTACTAGCCTAAGGGGACTAGACTCCCTTTTACCCCAGCAAGACACAAGTCTAGATGGTTGTGTGATCCATAAAGACTTATAATGTGCCCTCGGGGGAGGACAGTCAGTTATATGATGCGATGAACAATTTGTTGAAAAATATAAACAATGAAAGACAACAATAAATGTGGGTACAGAAAATATTTCTGTTTTTGCAGCAATGGGCATCATCGGTTTCTTAGTATTTGCTAAACGTGTTTAGTTTGAAGTCAATTTACACTCAGGTGTTAGACGAAACAAATCAAGTGGATCAGACTCAGGCTCAAGCTGATGCGATGACTAGAGTTGCTACGACATTGTCAGAAGATCCAAAGGCAGCATTAAAAGCTGAATGGGAAGCTTTGGAAATTACTGAATATCAAAATGTCTTAACAAATGAAGACAATGATATACTACAGATGGCTATTGGTAATTTGACGTTAAACTAGGAGAATGGCGTTAGGCAGTAAGTTATTACATAAGGAGTTGTACTTGCTACCAAACTCCCTATACCTTAAAATATCTCTTCAAATTAATTAAATGATTTTGAACAAAAAAATAAAAGATCCAACAAAAAAAACTACAGATTGGAATGATAAAATGATAATGATGATATATGATAAAAATCAAAAACACATGCTTAGAAGAAATTGTACCAAATAAGTAAACAACAAAAAACAAAAACAACTAACACAAAAAAACAGGCTCCTAAACTGAATGATAATAACAACAAAGAAAAAATGCGACAGCGTTAGTTGTTTGGATGGTTGCGCAATTTAGGGGCGCATGTTTACTAAGTGTAAACGAGTGGTTCATGTTTCGCCGGAGTAACGCAGTGGTGTTAACAGAAGAAATAAATAAAGACAAAAACGTTACAACATTTATATTTTTTCAATGAAGTAAAACAAATCCAAGTATCTAAAATACTAAATTCAAATATTAAAGGATTAATCTTTAAGAATATTGGAACCTTTGTGTTTAAGTTAAGTTTTAACTTAGTTCCTTAAGAATATAGAATTCAGTTTGTCTTAAATGACTAATTTCGCTATTCAATTACTTCCGTACATCAAAAGAGTATTTTATTAGTTAAGAAAAATTACAAATAACATAATTGTTTCAGCTTAAATATAAATATTTTTAAGCCGAATAAAATGTTCAAAATAACAATCCATTTTAAAAGATGATTCTCTAGCCGCCTTCAATTGTAATAGTTTTGAAATAAAATTTTTTTTTTGTAATACCCAACTACAGACTTGTAAAATTTTTTAAAAATTCATAATCAAGATATTGCCAAGCGACTAATTCAACATAATGTTTACTTGAAGAAAAGATTAGTTGTCAGTTTGACTTTTAATGTTTTTCTTTACACGACGGGTCAATAGTCCATATAAGGATTTATTTAATGATACTAAAATAAGACTTTACGGAGCATTACGCTTAAAAAATGTATATAATGAATGGGAGACAGAGAGAGAGAGAGAGAGATAGAGAGAGAGAGAAAGCGAGAGAGAAAGAGAGCAATATCTTTGTCTGTGGATGCTTCTGGAATTGGTGAGGTATGGTGGAGACTAAAAGTTACGAGAATACTATTTATGCAGAAAGTCAGGAAACGTTGTATCAAAGCAAATGCAAAATTGTAATAAGCTTCTAAAGCTCATCTAATGGAGAGTTGACAACCTTCGTGAAACAAAGATTACAGATTTTTTAAGGAACGCGAGTTATCTTATTAAATTATTGATTATTATAATTATTATTCTTTATTTACTTCTTAATTATTCTTTATTTACTTCTTAAGCTGACTTATTTTTCTAAATCTAGCTTATGGTAAGCAACGTAAGAATATTTTACTTACGTTGCTGTCTGGCTAAACGTAGACAAAAAGAAGAATAGCGTAAAAATTAATAATACTCATACCTCAATGTTTTCCTACGTTTTACCAGCCGTTATTATCAATTGGGGTGTTGCGGATGTAACTCGCGCGACTGTTAAAAATAGGAAGTGATTGAAGTAATGTAAATTTTATTATCTAACACTGACATAGATTGCGAAAGCAGATGCCCGGCTTTCTAAGTTGTAGATTACTTAATATGGCTTTATTGTAAATACCGACCGAATAAAATTCAAAGGTGTTTGGGAAGCAATCACAATAGAGTTCTAGGTTTACTGACGGAGGAATGTTCCAAAATCTACTTTTATTAATGCCACGCAAACTTAACTTAAACTTGACTCTAATATTCTCACGCAGCTTGGCATAACTTAACTAATTTTTTGTTTCTTTTTTAACAGTTTCCATTCTTTATTTGCAATCTATTTTACACAATTTAAAATAATAAGCAAATTGTATGATATTTATGAGAAGAAAACATAACTAAAATAACTTAAAGTGTCGAGCTTAATAGCTCAGTAAAAATAATAATGCTTGCATTATTTACATACTTACATTATATATTACTCTATTTTCTAAAGGGCAGGTCAAGTACATGTACCCTTTTTAACCTGCGTACTTCATTGCTACCGTCTAACAAGTTTATGGCTAGCACGTTGAAATGATAGCTAAGACGGTTAAGATATTTGTCGCTGAAACGGTTAATTTCTTCCTTGATCGTTGCGATACCAAGATCTTTATGAATGTTTTTGTTTTTAATGAACCAAGGAGCATTTGCAATTGAACGAAGAGTTTCCGATTGATATCTTTGCAAAATTTCAATATTCGAATGACTAGTGGTTCCACACAATTGTATGCCATAAGTCCAAATTGGCTTGAGAATAGTTTTATACAACATAACTTTGTTCTCTAAATTAAGTTTAGATGATGGTCTTAATAACCAATACATTTTCTTTGTTTTCATATTTAATTGCTTACGTTTTGTTTGTACGTGCTTTTTCCATGTTAATCGTTTGTCAAGATGCAGTCCTAAGTATTTCACTTCATCGCCTTTTGGAATAGCAGACCCATTTATTATTAGGGCAGGGCAATCACTCCTTCTTAGAGTGAAGGTCACATGAACCGGTTCCAATCAATTTTTTAATAAATTTAATAATCCTTGTAGTATTCTTGTAGCTTCTATTGGCGATTCGTGAGATGCCAATATAGCAGTGTCATCAGCATATGTTGCAACAATTGCACCGGCAATAGTTGGCATATCTGATGTATAAATAGTGTAAAGAACTTTGTCTAAAACACTGCCTTGGAGAATGCCAGATTTTACTGCACCAAAATCAGATTTTTCATCATTGACGCTAACGTAAAAATATCTTTGATATACGACTAGAGTAATAAGTAGTAAGGAGCAGGTATTAACATTTTTAGTTTTTATAGCAGCCTTTCGTGCCACATGTTATCAAAGGCTTGCTGAATATCTAAAAATAAAGCGGAACAAAATAGTTTCTTCTCTAAAGCATCGAAAATAACTTCAACTATCCTGTGGCATTGCTCTGGTGTGCCATGCTTGTATCGAAAACCAAATTGATGTTCAGGAATAATGTTTCGAGTTTTGAAAAAAGGTAATAATCTGTGAATAAAGAGTCTGGTTTATTTGGTTTGGGTATCATTATAATTTTGGCATATTTCCATTGCGAGGGGTAGTAGTTTAATCCTAGTACTGAATTAATTTAAAGAAAAATTACAGCTTTTCGAGGTAAGGATTTCAACACTTTGGAATCGAAATTATCGATTCATTTTGTACTTTGGATGGTGTTATATGTTTTATTGGCCTATCCATTTGACAAGGTACATCAAGAAATTGGAGAATTCGTTCTTTATCATTTGAATCGCTTAAATTATATGGAACAAACGTTTCTACCAAATAAGATTTAAATAAATCTGTTTAACTTTTATCACTTGTGCACCAGCCTCCATTACCATTCTTTATTGGTGTAATTATTTTAGTAGGTCTTTTCAGATACTTTGTTGCATTCCAAAGGCTATGCTCATCATATAACTTAACTAATAAATAAAAGACTTTTCAAGGGCATTTATTGGTTTATTAAAAAAGAAAAGAATAAACAAAATGAAAGAGGACGATATTGATACAAATTTTGAGTCGCACTATCGAATATTACACTGTTTTTATGCTATTTCCAAAATTGGCCGCATAATCTGTGCTGGAAACTTTTTTGTTATTTAGATACAAAATTAGCTTTATTATACTCACTTTAAAACTAAAGGCAAAGTAAAGAAAAAACACCGAGGAAGCATAAAACTTTAATAAATAGATGTAAGAAAGCCAAAGTGCAGGAAAATTGATGTACTTTTAAAAGAAACATATTATCAAAGATAAGTTTTTTCTTATGTTGTCGTTTAACTTTTTTTCAAACTTATCCAACTGGTCTAAACTATTTCACGCCTTGGAAAAAATGACTTCTAAATTTCTAAGAAATCTTTGTAATGTAAATTCCAGCTTTTATATACTATGTCGCACAGTGGTTTGAAAATGTTTTTTTTTTAATAAATAATAATTCGGTAACTCATAACCCACATAAGCTTTCGCAGAAGCCAAGCAGAGGTATATCTGAGTCAATCTACGGACAATAGGCGCAGTAGTGAATAGGGGGGTACACTACCGGGTGCCTCGAGAATACATTTTTTTGTAAATGTCATAAAAAGATTTCTATTACTCATATGTTACGAGATTTTGAACTTAAGTAGACCTTGAGAATCTCTTAAAAAAATGCGGTTACCTTTTTTAGTTTTGCAGAAAATCGGGCTACAATATTTTTTTTTTTAATTTTTGCCCGTCCTTAACTTAGTATTTTGCATTTTCAATAAAATTTATAATAAGACAGTACAAAGTATCGTTTTAATAGCAGGTTTCGTTAAAATGTTACAACGCTCTGAATGGGAAAAATGTAAAAACAGCAGTTTTTTTGCTTTAATATATGAAACTAACTTTGGGATTAGTAATTTTTTTAGAATATTTTAAAGACAACCTATAGGAAATGCGAATAAAAGAAAAATTGCGTCAAAAATTATAAAGGTTCACCCTTCAGTCCTATTGAAACATAGCCAATTTAGAAAAAAAAAAGATTTACCCCAAAATTCCTCGAAGTGCAAAGTACCGATTGAAAAATTATATACAGACTATTTAAGTTCCATCTCTTGGCTCCAAAATGGAATTTATGTGTTAAAATTAAAAAAATGGAAATTTTATTACACCGTTTCATTAAAGACTCTTTTGTATATAATGCTTCAAATTTTGTAAGAATATTCCGATCTGTTTACAGATGTTTACAGATGCAATTCTGCATATTATTTTCCAGACAATAATTTTAAGGTGAAATTTACAGTTTTAAAAGAAAATTACATTTAAGAAAACTTAATAGTACCAAAGTAACTATTTTCTTTTTTAGGAAAAATCCTAAAAAAAAACGGCAGTTTTTACATTTCCCAATTCAGAGAGTTTTAGCTTCTTAATGAAACATGCTACCAAAACGATACTTTCTACTGTTTTATTATACATTTTATTGAAGATGCAGCTAATATTTTAGAATAATAATCAGGATATAAATAAGTAAACCACGACAAAAATACTAAGTTAAGTTCGGCCAAAAATTAAACAAAACAAAAATTATTCTAGCCCGATTTTCAACCAAATTAAGAGAGGTAACCGGTAACCTAGACATGTAAGCACATTTTTAGAAGGTATTCTCAGGATCTACTAAAGTTCAAAAATTCGTAACATACGAGTAATACATACACGCCTGTTCTGAAAATCACTTTTTGTCAAAGTGATTTCAAATCACGTAAAAGGTGTTCTGCGCACTAAAAATTTTAAAAAGGCGTGATTTTAAACCGGTCACCTAAATGCTTGCCGATATGAAATCACTTGCTTATTTTTTCTAAGTATTTCCTCTAGAATATATAAAAATATTTATTATATATTTTATATGATGTGTTTTCTATTTATTTTTGTAATAAAATTATATTTTATACACATAAAAACATAGATATTAAAAAATTTCCAAAGGTACTGCTTGTTTTGTAAAAAATAGTTTTGCTTTGTTTGGCAATGTTCGTGATTTACTTTTTCTCTGTAGCAGTCAGCTGGCTTGTTTTTCGAAGACATTTTTGAGGTTGCCAAATTGACACAGTTTTAAAAAGTCATGAAAGTCATGTGGAATTTATACCATTATATTCTTTACTTAACACAAAATATAATAATTGTTGTTGAATAATTCAAGAATATTTCATAATTTAGCCATTTTTGTGTAAATTTAGAAAGAAGTTAGTGCAACATGTAAGCAAATTTCATCGATGAAAACAGTGGCAACTTCGTAATTATTGTTTTCTTATTTGGTTATTTTACATTTAGAATTTTTTTGCTTTTCAACTTTTATTTGACGCGAAATTTTAGGTGTGCTGTGGATTACATAAAAAAGAATGTAAGTAAATATTATAAACAAATAAAAATATATTAACCTAGTTTTTAACAGGGGACATTTTTATTTATTTAATTTTAACTTTAGTTGTTTAGATAAGAATGTAAGAAAGCAAACAGAAAAACACAGGTCTAAAAATCAGCTGTTTCCTCGTGTTTTCGAAAAATTAAAATCACGCCGAAAAACTTAAAATCGCGTGATTTGCAGAACAGCATCAAATCGTCTGCGTGATTTCAAAACCGTTCGTGGTTTAAAATCACGTGATTTTCAGAACATGCCTGATAAACTTTTTATGACATTTCCAAAAAATTGTATGTCCGAGGTACCCAAATTTGGGGGCATTTCCAGAAACCCCCCTTTACTCTACCTGGATTATCGTCCGTATGTTGGCTCAGATGGACCTCTGCTTAGTTTTTGAGTAATTGCATTAAGATAGCGTATGTGGTTCATGTGCTACCAAATTATTTCTAAAAAAAACGGTTTTCAAACCACTGTGTTTGGTTTTGTTTTGGATTATTTTTAAGAACAGTTTAGTATACAAATTTATTCATGGTATTATGTGACATTCCTGAAATAAAAATGTCAGATTGAGTTAAAAAAAAATATTTCTCTTAAATGTAAAATAAACTATTAAAACAAAGGCAAAGAATAGTAAAAAATAAAATATTAACAAGCTGACATTTCAGGCGTTTAAATAAACATGTCATTTGCACACTTGAATCGGCATAATCTTCTTTATAGCTTCCATTAAAAGCAGTAACTGCAATAACTTTAAAGGACTAATAGCTTGATAAAGGAGTCCGTACTAGGAAAGGAAAATTATATTATTTTTAATACTTTTATTTTTTGAACGTTCAGTAGTGGCACTTGATACACCAACATCATCAACATCGTTGTTGTCAACATTCAAGGTACTTGTGTATAAAATGTTTTCAAAATTAAGTTGCCACTTGTCTTAAGTAAATAAAACTCCTTTATCTTTTGCATTCTATTGTCACTTCCCCCTTTTTTCCACATCCGATTTACATAACAGAATATTTTTTGTTCTAAGAGCAACCCACTGGCCTACTCTTTAAAAGTAGAAAGAGAGTCTGAGGTTGACAGACAAACAGTCAAAAGTTAAAGATACTTTTCCTTTTTTTTTGCTTTTGTTTTTGTTTTTATAATTGTAATTTTATTTAAATGAACTTTTTAATTAATTTTGTTTTACTTTTTCTTTTGGGTCCTTTGTTGAATGTGATTGTTGTTAATAAGTTTTGAGTTGCGTTTGTTGTTTTTACTAGTGGCAAAGAAAGTTTTATTTTAATAGTTGTACAAAAATACAACCGATATTTATTTGTTCCATTCATTCTCTTCTCACTGACTCAATGTTTTTAATTTCACTATAAAGTGGTCTTTACTATGCAAATATTGGACAGACACATACAAATCTACATTTATATGTTCAACCTAAAGGGAAGAAAAATATTTTAGTATAAAAAAGATTTAACAATTTGAAACGAATTATAAAATACCTTTTAAAGAGACAATGTATTGTAAGATAGGGTTATACTAATAATGCTTTTTTTAGTATGCAAAAATACAACCATTTCCAAAATTTTATTTAATGACTCATATGGAATTTTTCGGAAGTTTTACTCGAATTCATTTTTCATAAACTTTATATTTTAAAAACGTATTTCGATTTTGTGTTTTCATTTCTAAGCGTTCAGGTTTATACTCCATCTGTAAATATATATACGGTGATATTCAGAATAATTTGATAGTTAATGTGTTTGTTGTCCGAATTTGTTGGACTTTCAAGCTACAAACATCTTATTTTAGTACTATAGTTGACATTTATAAATCTTTGATCATGCCGCTATGTCTATTTTTCCTTACAGCGGCTAATTTACTAAACAGATATTCTGGGATTTCCGACTATTCAGGCCGAAATGTTTTACTTGTTTGTTGTAACTTCTTATATGGTTGTAAAAAAGAAATTATTTGCACAACACACTTGTTGATTTACTGATCACGACGTCATGCATCACCGAAACGTATTGCGTTATCAATGAACGCATTGAATAAAGAAGCATGCTTTGCATCTTTATATATTTTGAGTTCCACCGGAGAAAGCAACAAAATAAAGAAATAAGGACAGAAAATAACAGACGCAATAAAATAGAGAAAAAGAGTCAAAATGACAACTGTTATACTCCTAAATATAATCCCAATCAATCAAAATCCTTTCGTTTAAGAAAGGAAGAGCGTAACGTTACAGATGCAAATGTCATGAGCAGAAAAGAAAAGCGAACGCAAGCTACAACACAATGATATTTTAATAATAATAACATCTTTAACCTATTTTTAATTTTAGGATATAAGAAATTTTTGTTATTTCGTCGAATTCTATCAAAAAAATAAAAAGGATGGCAAAATGTCGCTTCACAAGTAAAAACCAAATAATTTTGCTTACATTATTTACTTTACGCATCTTTAAACAAAATACATTCCTATCGGGACAAGATTCAATCTTGTCCCCAGAGAAATTATATCCCGGTATATATGAAAGTTTGTGCATTAAACACAGCAAGCAGCCGTCTAAAATCTGTCAAAAATCGACAGTATGACTATTTTGATGGCAAAAAAGCAAGAAACTTGGCTAACTGATTTTATCCTTATAGTCCAATGCAATCCTTATAGTCCAATGCAAAATATTCTGAAGAAAGAAACTAAACAGTAAAAATTTAAAATAATATTGCGTTATTTTAAATTATTATTGAAGTTTGTTTTTCAATTGTGCCGACACCAACAATATAACTGTTTTGACATTTAGTTTTTCGACGTTTTTGTAGTATATGCACTGGCAATTGTTACAATGAACTGAAATTCACTCGAAAATCGTATTGAGATAATGAAAATTCACTATGAAAATGGTCGTTTTGTTAAAATTACATTTCATAAAATTCATGATATTATCGGACAACATAATCGTCCTTCTTAGGCCGCTATTAAGAATTTGGTCGTTATGTTTTACTCAACAGGCTTGATAAAAAATGTGCGAACACCAATCCATATTAGACCGGTACGTTTAACTGACAACATCACAGCCGTAAGCCACAGTGTTGAAGCAGATCCAAATTTATCAATTCTTCTACACTCTCAACAATTGGAGTCATCCAAAACCACCAACTGGCGAACTTACGTAAGGATTTTACTTTTAAGCCTTATTAGGTTTAACTAGTTTAGAAATTAAATCCTACCGACCATTCACATCTCCGTAGAATGGCTCAGTTCAGGAACAAGCTGCTTGTTTTTCTGAAAAAAATCATTTTTTCAGAAGAAGCCCATTTTCCTAGAGCGATTATTGACAAGCCTTTGCATGTCCAACGTATCGCTATATGGTGCGCTATGTGATCTGGAGGCATGATTGGGTCGTTTTTTTTAAAGATCAAGCTGAAAATGCTATAACGGTCAATGGATCACGCTATCGCAAGGTACTAACAACTCAATTTAATCTATTATTAACGACGTGGATATCACTTACATTTGGTTGCAACAGGAGGGTACCACATGCCTTACAGCCAGATCGTGTGATTTAACACCATTGGATTATTTTTTGTGGGGCTATGTTAAGGACTGGGTCTATACGGAGCTAATCGAATCGACTTAAGCCTTAAAAATCAAAATCCGTAATGTGATTAACGAAATAGAACCGCTAAAATAAAATTACAATTCCATTTTGCACACCATTTAGTTCTGCTGCACACTCTAATATACATAATTTTGTTGATTTGTGAAAAATTTCTTTACTGGGCCACCGTCAATTTTGAACACTATAATGATATTGATAGATTTCATACAACTGTACAGATTTCAGCATATTGTTGTTTTAAGTCATTACTTTTGCAGTGGTTATCATATATCTTTTGGGCTGTTAAATATAATTTTCTTTTAGCAATATAGCAATGAAAAATAGCATTTTACACAGTAAAGAAAAGTTTTACTAAATCATAAACCAAAGCTGCTTCTTTAAAAAATGGTTTAAAATGGTATATTTTAATTTGGCCAATTAATAGCAAATATTTAACTATTATTGCTATTTTCATTATTTATTGTTATTGTTATATATCGAACAAAAACATGTATATTGAAGAAAAACTTAGCATATATTAATAGTTTCTTAGCCATTCTTTAAGCATCACTGATCATATTAAAGTGGACTGTTAAGTGACAAAATGCTTCACTATCTGTTTATTTAAATCGTTTATTTGACATTTTAATTAAAGTGAAATTAAAAATAAATATTCTTTTATTTGAAGAAAACTTTTGTTGATGTAATAATTTAATTGATTTGATTAAAATATTTTTTTTATTAATTGTAATGGGTGGAATGTTAATTTTGCTTAAAGTTTTATTTATTTCAGTCCAAAATATGCTGCTCCCCCTAATTAAAGGCACTGAGTACTGAACGTTACAAATTATCAAAGCTACTGTTGACGAAGATGTAGCGAATTGAATTTAAAAAACAGAAATTAAAACCCAACCTAAAAAAGTTTGTTTCCTGGTTGTCGGTTTAAATAATAATACGATGGCAAACAATTTTTGCATACCGAACAAACTTAAAGAAATAAACGAAAAACTTTCCTCTTTTATATTTCAGTGTGTGCAAAAGTGTGAAAATTGGGAGGGGAAAAAAGTTAATTGCAAATATTGTTTTAAACAAATCTCGTGCTTCTAAATAGTATTTAGTTTTTTCCTTTAAAAGATTAAAAGGAAACAGAAATTAAATAAACATAATCAAAATGTATGTGTGTCAACAGTTATCCCGTTATCGATATTTTAAGTAACGTCCATTCATTCAGCTTTAAACGTTATTTGAAAACGAATAAGCTAACTAATTTGACTTGAATTCATTTATCTTAATTTCTAAAGTTTTGAGTGAGAAAGAAAAAGTATTTAAAAATTCTTTCAAGGGTTTTTAAAAGAAGAAAACAATAAAAATAAGGCACCAGCAGAATATGGTTTCTGGATCGCTGCATCCGTCATCAGCATTCTTCGCATTCAACTACCTTTGTCTTAATACCTTGGAAATATAATTTAATTAACCAAACAATTGTGGTAGGAATACTGGTAATATTCATAATCAATTGGTAATATTTTGTTTAGCGAAAGATTTCATATAACATAAAGCATTACCCCCGCGTGTAATTTTTTTTTTTACTTATTAAAAATTACTAGTTGAACTGCTTAATATAATAATTAAAAATTAACTAATTCGGCTTGAGTTATTTAATTTTAATTTAAAAATACCTTCGACCGTATATATATGGTGCACAGTTTTTATTTTCTTTGTGAGTTTGTAGAAGCAATTGGTTGTTTTAAAGATTGAACAAATACTTGGGACTTTCAGTTTCAGCAAGATTGTGCCACAAACCATCCAAACAACTCAGTTATTGCATGGAAATTTCTCGGTCACTTAATTTCTTGGTTTGACGATGACAATTGGCCGCCTCGTTTGTTCTATATAATACTGGATTATTTTCTAACAATTTGAAAGATGAAATTCGGCTCTGTATTAACGGGATAAACGGAGCTTTCTTCTAAAATAAGTTTTAAAATTGCTTGCAAAAGGCAGACGGACATCAGCTGACATGTTAGAGGAGCACATGTGCTCGATGTTATATTTCATTATTAATTCCTATATTTCTATTTTATATTTGTATCAACAAAACTAATGTTTTGCGTTTTAAGCCAATTTTCTTCCTAGCCTGAAATTTACCCACCCTGTATTTTTGATAAGAAAGTTACATTGGTTTAATAAGTTATCTGTCTCTTTTGGTGCTCCTCAGAAATTAGTATTATATACTATGAGAAGTATATCAGGCTGCTTATAACTTTATCTAAGTGAATAAACATGAGATTATGTGTAGACAGCTTAACTTCTGCTTCGGT
Source organism: Trichopoda pennipes (assembly GCA_030448955.1). Lineage (NCBI taxonomy): Eukaryota > Metazoa > Arthropoda > Insecta > Diptera > Tachinidae > Trichopoda > Trichopoda pennipes. The sequence goes on from JASKUP010000042.1 coordinate 11,570,174, forward strand.
AATTTCAAATAATGGACCCTGTCCTAACATATTGTTTACGGAGCTTAGTAATAAATTACATAGCATGTAACATTGTTATGTGAAACGAAGAATAGGTAACAACCAATGATGCTGTTAAAGACTCTTTAACATTTATTTTTACTATCTAAATTTTGGAAATCAGAGACATTTAATTTTGGCAATACCTTTACTTTTACATATATCCGAGGTTAGCTACTTTCAATAACTGGAGAGCTACCTTTCTATGTACTTTAAGTTCTAATTTAAACTTAAGCCGAACTAAATATCTGCTATAGATATAGAAATTCCAATTCAATTTAAGGATAAAGATCCGACTACATCTTTGCTGTCTTCAAAATATGTTTGTTAAGACAATTTATATCATTCTGTGCTACTTAAAACATATTATTTTTATATATATGTAGTATTTTTTAATGTCAAACGCCACAGTTGAACTAACTAACAACAAGCTGAATTGGAATTGAAAATGTTTGAAACAAATAATCGTATTTAAACAAAAATTAATTTGTTTTATTTTATAGTAGTATTTATTAAGCACTAGGTCATTATTTAACAAAAAATTTTTAAAAACTAAATTTTTATTATTTTTATTGGATGGCATCTTCAGGATAAACAAAAAAGAAGAATGTATAAATAATAAATCAAAATTGAAAAAAAAATTTATATATTCTTCTTTTTGGCGAAATATTGAAAAAATAATAAAAAATAAAGTTTTTAAAAATTTTTTTATTAAATAATGACCTAGTGGTTAATTATTAATTTTGCTGCTAATTGATCTTATATAAGTCTAATTGATAATGATACTCTTTTCTTCCGATTTACCATGCACTGTAAGTTGAAAAAAATCATACCAAATTAAAATTATTTACTTTTTCAATAATATCGGGTTTTGCAAAACGAAGTGTGAAAACACCTACAATATGTAAGTTTTGACATAAAGTTTTCTGACGTATCCGTAGTAGATGCATTGGCAATGAGTTCAATTTCGCACGAAAATCGCATTAAAATATTTAAAATCCACTTTGAAAATGGTGGTGCTGTTAAAGTTAGATTTTGTAAAATTCGTGATATTGTGGGCAACAATTTCGTCCTCTGAGATCGCTATTAAGATTTTGGTTGTTAATTTGTGTCGGCAGCCAAGATACAAAATGTCCGAATACCAACGCGTGTTCGATTGGGTTGCTTAACTGAAAACATCGCAGCCGTGAGCCACAGTGTTCAAACAGATCAAAATTTGACGATTCCTCGACGCTATTAACAGTTGGGGTTATTCAAAATCATCAGATAGTGTGATTCGTTTTACATTCGCACCTGGCTATGTAGCCTTAATGGTGGACAAACCACTTGTATAATTTGGAACGTTATACATACGTCCTAGATAGCCGATGACATAATTCTAAGCAACAGTACCACCTAGTTGCAACTTTAATGATTCCAGAGCAGGGCAGCAAACCATCACACCTTGCTAAAGAGTTGGAAACTTTCAACTTCTGCCCAGAACACATGTTTAGCATGCTCACTGGACTGGATCATTCACTTTGCGTGTCATTATCAGTGAGATGATCCTGGCCACCATAACAACCATTATACTGTTATGGTGCCGCGAAACCACAACCACCACGTTACTGCCAACCTCAAAGATCAGTCAAAAAACTATTAAATGTCTAAAGAGACAAATAATGAACTCTGCGGCTCACTGATCCCCGTGGAAATAAGTGGAGCTTCCAGTTGACTCCCTGCCTGTCTTCAGGGGATTGGGCTCCCTTTTTCCCCCAGTTGCACAGATCTAGATAGCTGTTACGTACTATAAAGACCATAAATGTGCCCCCGGGGGGGTCATAATCATCACATGGCGAATTACGTAAGGATTTGATTTTGAAGCTTTACAACATTCAACTGGTGCAGGAATTACAGCCGAACAATATTCACACCGCCGGTAATTCGTTCAACTTATTCAGGAACAACCAGCTGGTTTTCCTGAAAATTTCATGTTTTCAGACTTGTCAGGCAGGGCATGTCAACAGGCAAAATCGCCGCATTTAAGCTTCTGAAAATTCTGGAGCGATTATTGAGAGACGTATTTGGGTCGTTTTTTTCGAAAATGGATCAATGGATCACGCTACCGTGAGATGCTAACAACTCAATTTTGGCTTGTTACTGACGATATGTAATTTCAACAGGAGGATAGCACAAGCCACAATGCCAATGAAAGGATCATTTTGTTGCAAACCAAATTTCCCGGAGGCATAATTTCACAACAATCAGCTGTTAAGTGGCCAGTCAGATCGTATGATTTAACACCACTGAATTATTTTTTGTGGGGCTATGTTATGGTCGTGGAATAGGCCCCAAAATTATAAGTTTTCCAAGAATTTGTTGACAAACTGTATTTAATATCTATACAATCTCCTAATTAAGAATATGCTGGGAATATAGTTTCGTTTGTTCAGATGTGAGGCATTAATATTTAGTAGTAGGTAGAATTTGTTTGTATATAAGGAATGCAGTTATTGTTATTTTTTAGTTAGTAAAGCAGCTAAATATTTGAACTTGATGATACGTTTAATAATATTATTATCTATTTTTAATTGTCTTCTTAAGCATCGCTAATGTGCATTTATTGTTTGGAGAGAAAGTTATAGATCATAAATATTATCGATATTAAATTGGTATCATCGAAATAGCGTAAGTTAATTACGTTATCCCTATTTACCTTTATACGTCTATAAACATTATGTAAGACTTGATCAAGCATGTTTTCAGTATACAGATTAAAATATAAAGGAAAGAACATAGGTACATGCTTTCCTTCGAGTGGTGTGTATATATTCACTTGTAATTCGTCCTTATTTCTGATATCCGCTGATTCATGTCAGTACACAAAAAAAAAATTATTTTCCACCCGTGCTTCTTCTGAATCTATACTAGGTCCTGCCCATATACAATTAAATCTTATACATATAGATTTTTCAGCAAATCGTATAATTAGGTTCTTTTTGAAGTTGTAGACAATTTCTGCACTTTTTTTAAAAAGGAACGAATATGATCGAAAATAGCAATGTTAATTTTCGTATAATTTGTTTTTAATATTTTCATATTTTTTGAAGAACTATTTCAATAACGTAACGCGTTATTCCATCACTAGAAAATTAACTTAAAGAAGGAGGATGAAGAAAGTAATTGTTATCGAGATTCGATTTTATCTTTGTGTATTGAAAATACCTAAAAAGACCTCTAGTGACACAAATCCCATATTGCATTGATCCTTCAATGGATATATTTCTGTCACCAAGCCTTTTAGTTGAATTCTATACGACACCGAGTAACTCGAAAACAGTCTTTAAAGAACAGGCTCTAATATGTGATTGTATTATATTTACGCCCAAAAAAAGGTGGCATAGGCGAATGCTAGGTGAATGCCCCCTTCATGACCTAAAAAATATGAGAGTTTCATTTCAAGTACGAGAGCTTCTGTTTCCTTAACGTCTATGTCGATCTAAGTTCTGTGGAAAACAAAAAAAAATTAAAAAATCGTTAAAAATGGGCTGATACTTTAATTCGAGAAAGCTATAGGAATATAAACAATAAGGGACTTCTATCTACACAATGGGGAACAATGGGGAATTTTTTTTTATTTATATTATAACATATTTACACTTTTGACATAATATTATTAAAAACAGCTAAAATATAGTTTAAATAGCAATAAAAATTTGATTACGTTTCATAAATTATTCAATCTCTTATGTTTTACTTACCTGAATTATATTTTTTGATGCTTTTAGTATTTTTAATATCGAAATTGAAGAAGTACGATGTATCCAAGTTCTGTCATTTTATTTTTGTTGCTCTTTCCTTTTTTCCATTTTTAGAGTCGTTCTAAAAAATCCATAAGGCTTAGTGGTCAATTTTTCGTGCCAGTTAAATTCACCGAGTATACTCCATTCTTGATTAATATTTAATTTCAAGCGTATCGTAATGAGTTCATGTTTCATAAGAAGTTATATGCCGCGTTAAAATCAGTCTGTCGGATTTAAAGATTTTTGGTTATTGGTATTGCTAAAATCATAAGGACGCGACAAAAATAGATTAAATTAAAAGTGCAAAAACTAGAATAAAATAAAACAGGCGCCAATTTCAAGTGACATTTCAGGAAAATATTTAAAACGAAAAACCAATAATATTATTTAGGGAGCGAAAGGAAATATGCCTTTCAATCAGGACATACATACTGCAATTTTAATGATTGAGAACTAATTTCAAAATAAAATCGCTGTTAAACTAATTTTAATAAAATTCGAAACTTATGTAACTCGTGCAAAATGCTATGTCTCTCTCCAAAGCTAGAACCCAGATAAGAAAAAACCCAGAAAGGGGTAAAACGGACAATTATAATAGCACCGATATTAATTAAATTTGGAAAGTATTTGTATATTATTATGTTTACCCAAAGCGAGTTTAACGAAATGCAATTTTGGAAATATTTGAACTAAAGATAGGTCCTGTTCTAAGAGCCTGTTGGAATATAACAAACTGTAACTTTATTATAAATAATATTTTATCACTTGGAAATATACTCTTTTTTGGATTTTACTCTTTTTTTTATTTATTTCGTTCATTGAAGAAGCAAATTCGATTTTAATCTAATTTTGGTTTTTCATACCTTCAGTTCACCATGTTGTAAGATGTTCCGAGCAAGAGGAGTCAGATTCGATTCCATTTTTTTAAGTAATGAGCCACTTTTTTTGCAATTTAATATTTTACCATTAAGACGTCATATTGCTCTTGTGTGTGTATATTGCTGTTCTTTACATACTAAGGCGCGGCGGTTATCGTATGGAGTACCCAATACATGAATTCAGTAGCATCATATCGTTTTATACAGTAAACGCTAGCAAGACCAGAGTTTTTATCAATTGAATCAGCTTTGCAACAATGTTGTATTTCCCAGTGAGACTTCGATCCAAGTGGAAGCTGAGATAATTAATATGCGAGTAACGAGGCATAATCTGGTCATTAATGCGAATGGTAGGACATAATTTTCTGCGTAGAGTGAATGTTATGTGGAGAATTTATGTTTATTAATTTTTATTACCAATTTTTTGGACCAGTTTCCACTTGAGTTATATGTTGTTGTAGTTGACTGGGTGGCAGAGTGCAGAGAAACGCAATGTCGTCCGCAAATGTAGAGGTATGAATATGGCTAGTTGGTAGCGTATTTGCTGTATATAATAAATAAAGAATGGTACCCTAAATACTACCTTGGGGAACACCAGCTACAATTGGTTGAGTTCGGGTAACGTAATTTCCTGCTTTAGTAATGAATTTGCGATCAGTTGCATACACTAACGAATATTCAGCAGTGAGCTTAGCTTCAATTTGAAAAAAAGGCTTCATGCCACCACACTTTCTCGAAAGTTTGTAAAACTTCAATGAGAAGCGGCGAACAATACTTCTTTTCCTCAAAGGTTTTTTATGACTAGCACTAGCCCATGAGTTTTTTCGATAGTACTATGTTGCTGTTTAAAACCAAATTCGTTATATGGAATGCAATTATTTGCATTCAATGTGGGGGTCAGCTTCACTAACAACGATTTTTCAAACAATTTTGACATGATTCATATATATGCATATTTTCCAGACTTAAGTATCATTTTGACCAAGATAACTTTCCATGACGATGGGTAGTATACAAGCTGTAAGATGACATCAAAAAGAAAGAAAATTATACTTTTAGCGACACCAGGTACCTCTAGGAGCATTTGCTTGCTGATATTATTACAACCAGAAGTTTTTTAGATTTTTAAGTTAATAATAGGCGAAATTTTTTCTTATTTGTAACGGTGGCTTAGCAACAACGAGCGATATTTCACTCATGTTTGCATTTGTTTTCGATGTAAATACAATAATTAAATGGTTTGCGAAAAGTTTGCCTTTTTCTTCGTCATTTTTTGTCCAGTTCTCGTCCAGTTTACGCAGTGGAGGTCACGGGCTTTTTAATACATCTGAATGCAGGCCACAGTGAATAATTCGACAGTTGAGTCGCGTCCAGATCTTCCAAATATTTATTAAAAGATGAAAATTTAGGTAATTGATAATAGCTTTCTCAGCTATTTAGTGCATTATTTTAACATTGCTTTGTTCGGCGGCGATCTGTGACGTTGCCATTCTCTCCGGTATCTTTTTTTCTTAGACAGAAGGTGTTCCACATTTGCAGAGTATGCTCTACTGTAACTGGTTTGATGGTAGGTGAAAGAAGCATGATAAGCTGATTTCTTCACATGGTCATCAGGTTTCGATATCTTCCGGGGATCTAAGTAGGAAGTTTTTACTGCAATGAGGGCTGCTATATTTTTTGTATTTTAGTCAATTTACGCGTGTTGCTGTAAGTAAATTTCTAGTTGCAATACTGTTTGCATCGTTGATGGTGATTATATTGGGATAATGGTTAGAAGATAGTTCTAAAGATGGTTATATCTCAACTACTTTCGGAGATATGCCTTTCGACACGCCAAAGTCAATGACATCCGGAAATTTTTGCTGGCCGGTAGGCCAATAAATACGCTGTCCACTTGAAATGACGTTTAATTTCATTTTGGAAATGAATTTTTACAGACCTTTAAGCCTTGAGCTCCAAAAGGTGTGTTTCGCATTGTAGTCTCCTGCTGCAATAAATCGGGGGCAAAGTGATTTATGAAATGCATTATATTGACTCTCAGTTCACAAATAATAGCTTTACTAAAAAACAGTCAAAATCGAAAAGTAGGAAAAATTCATAAAAAAATCACTTTCGCAGTCTTTTGTGCAATCTAATCTTTATGATCATCTTAATCATTGAGGCATTAATACTTGTTCGTACATTCGTTTAGCGGCAATAAAATATATTCACTTTGTAAGTTGATAATTACGACTCATGGCCGTGTATGAAAATGATGCTGATGTAGTTGTTGGTTGTAAGCTGCGACAATGATGGTACAACTAAGAAGCCGACATATCTTGAACTGGTGGTTGCTTTTCTTTTCCTAAATAGACTCTTAAATAAAAGATTAATGAAGCGTGGCAATATTTCTGTATGTTTTGTACTGTTCAACGGCTGCTGTTGCTCTTTTAGTCGTATTAAGTATGATAAAAAGCTAATAAAACTGTCGTCATAAAATAAAATAAATGAAGGGGGAAAATGTTTTAATAAGAAATAAGTTCTTTTTAATATCTGTAAAGCATATTTATATTGTATTGTAGCAAGAAGAAAAACAACAATGTTTATTGTTGCATACTAAATTCTTGATATGCAAAGCAACACTATGCAACTCAATTGAATTCACGTTAATATTCATCTAAAAATTTACAGAAATTTTGCAAAATGGCTTTAATGGTTGTGCCATTGAGATTAAAAAATAAATATTTAATAATAAAACTGCTTAATCGCCTAGGCGCATAAGCATTAAAGTGTTAAAAGAAAATTCAAAAATGATTAAATCTTTCCGTAAAAAATTGCTGGCACTTTTTCACTTTAAATCGTAAATTGTTAATTGTAATCGCCTTTAAGTTTTTGTGCAATCAAATCTCCAATAAAACTTAATTTAAAATACGAGTAAGTAAATAAACGAATAAATTAAACAAGTAAACGGTTCCAACGATAGGTATGAGAGTTGTTTTATGTCTTACACCTTATTATGTAGTTAATATATGTAGTTTACGCTACGTAATTACTTTTCCTGAACTGTGGTGTAATTTGTAATAAAATAGTTAACTACTTTACCGTATTATTATAGGCCCATAATAAAGTTAATTTCTATTTAAAACAAGATTTTGTCTGTAGAATTTTATAAAATCCATAAAAGTCTTAGTATGAATGGAAACGTTGTTGCAGACATATTCATCGATTTATTATTCTTTTGTGCATGTATCATTTATTACTTATTCATGGAATTTGCTAATTTCAATAGCCGACCTGAATGTAGTAGAAGTCCATTAAACCGTCAGATACGAATGCTATTAGAATTCGCACCATTTAGCTCATTTTTGGCTGCACTACATGCGAAAACCGCACATAATCTGTATTTTAGCATGTTGTGTTTTATACTTGCAGTGGACTTTAGCAATTGCCACTGTGCCTCAGGTGAATGCCAACAGACCCATAAAATATCAATTAAATATGAGATGAAGACAAAACGCCTTAGAGAGAATAAGATCTTTCTTCTAACCGTCAATTTATTTGGAGTGCGCTTAAAAACCAGAGTGACTAGAAGACCACAGAGGTCAATGATTGACATAGAGAGCAGTCGTCAAAATACTATGATTGTTAGGACACAATAGGCTTCAGTGAATGCACAGTTGAGCGCAAGAGCAAGAGAATGTTTCTGAGGGCGGTGAATTAAAGGGTGTGTGTGGTTAATGAAACCCACAGGATCTATTAACCTCAGAAGAAATCAGTGCAAGTCACAACATTTTCAATTTTCGAAATTTATAAAAAAATTGTGTTAGCAACTGCGGTGTTGCGAAAGTACGTCATCTTGGTGTATTCAAGAATAACGTGGCGAATAATTTCGGCTGTGTCTTTAGTTGTCATATCAAAGTAGATTTAGTTACAAAAAGCTGAAACAGAACTCGCGTTAGAATTACAAATTACTCCACAAAGGAAAGGTTGAAGCAAGCACAAATTGTATTTTATTAAAAACCTTATAAAGGAGTGCTTAAATTGATTCTTCTTCTTAAATCATCTAAAGTGAATGTGTAAGTATGTGTTATGATGAGCTTATTTCTCAGCGTCAGTTTAATTGTGGTTATATTTCAAAAAACATTTGAAATAAAGAAATAATTATTCCAAAAGGAACTTTTGATTTTTAGTAAGCTGGATGTCACATTTAGTCGTTTAGTTTGAAAAACTATCGGACGGCCTCAAAAACTGTTGAAATTAAATTTTTATCCGTTCTTGTTTTCCTTTACGAAATCTTTAATCCCCATGTATTTATGCACCAAATTCCACTAAATAAGAATTATATACATTTTATTCTTGTATAGTTTTAGAAAACCGAGTCTCTTAAAAGCTCCTTTAGAAACCTGAAAAATATTAGTCCATCAAACATTGCACTGGATTTTCATGCCAATAACATCAAGGGCTTCCGATTATGTAATACGTATATCACCAATAGTAAGAGATGCAGCACCACTTGCGAAAACATATATATGCCTAGTCATTCTGAGATTGTTGCGAGATCGTGATTGAGCTTATTATTCATATTCCACCTTTTGGAACACACCTCCAACTGCTTCGGTCTATTACTGAATGAATACAAATGAGAACTCTGAACTCAATGAAAAACAAGTCGTTAAAGACAAAGCCAGTTTTTGGCCTAAAGACAAAGCCAGTTTTTGGCCTAAAAGATTTATTTAACTAGAAAATAATCACACACATGTATTTCGACAGCTTCAGAAAAGCGACAGAATATGACGAAGATGCGGTAGACAAATATGGGAGTATTTGTAATTTATTCCCAGTGACGCGTGATAAGATTTACATCAGTATCTAGCTGTGTAAGCAATAACCTGACGGTGGATCATACCACTGTGGATGAAATGTAGCGCATCCTCGTCTATCCTCCAGTCAATCCTAGTTGCAACTTCAAGAGCTCGGAGCAGGCCAACACCCCCCCTCCCTGCTGAAGACTTGGAAACTATCCAACTTCTGGTCCAGAACATATGAAGTTTAATAAAATTTAAGAAGACAACCGCAATCATGCTCACTGGACCTAGACCATTCATTGTGTCCATTGTGAATAATCCGACCCACACAACTCAAACGAGGGCCTCGAAACCACAACCACCACCATACTCCCGAAAGGCCAACCTCAATAATCAGTCAGAGAACAGCTAAAAGGCCTTACTGATTCCCCTGGAAATAAAGTGGAATTGCCCAGTTGGCTCTTGCTAGCCTTTTAGGGGACTGGGATCCCTTTTACCTCCGGTGACACATGTAATGACGGTGGGATGCTGAGATTACGTGCCCCCGGGGGGGTTATTGCCAGTCATATTTGGTTTCTACAAAATAACAACACAATTAACAATGTTGCTAACCTTTGCTACAATAACATGAATATCTCGCTTCTGGGACTTTAGTGAGGTGGTCTTCATTTTCGCGGCTGTATAAAATACGTATCAATTGAATTTCCACAGGAAAATTTACTCACTGTGGTCTAAAAATTGTATTGTCCCTATTAAAATAATTAACTTGTGTAAGGAGTTAGTAATCAGGTGATGTTGCAGCTGATTGTTCCACTGTTTCAAAAATTGTTGAATATTTTTTTAGTTGTTTTGCATTAAAGAAAAAAGTGCCGTAAGATCTGCACTTAAAATTTTTATTAAGTTGTACAGAACGATTCGCTTTTTGTTCTTTTTTTCAATTTCAAGTAAATTTTGTTGTCATTTAAATGCAAATCCGTTGACAAAACAGATATAGAGAAAAACTAAATAAAAGTAACCAAGAATAACAGCGTGATGGTATATATATAAGTTCAAATGTGCAGTGTTGTCGTTAAAAGAAATAAAAGTATTAACAATTTTATGCAAAAATTTTAATATATAATGAAATTCAACACTTGACAAACTTTTTGTTCAGATATTTTTTATACACTTTTTTCATTTATTTTGATTTTAAAAAAGATTGACACTCAAAAGACGGAACAAGGTTGGCTGCATTCATGAAGGAAGAGAAAACTAAAAAGGAATATTTATATTAATTCAAGAATGCAAATTCATATTCCAATTTGAAAACAAGGAATTGAAGTTATTCATTATTTATGTTGAGTTGAAATCATTATCATGCTCACGGTCATAAGTATGATTGCAACTTTCGCCATTATTAACCCCCCGCTACAAAAGAAGGAAATAATAAGAGAAGATAAAAGGGAATTTTCAATGCCATGTTATCGAATTCACAAAATATTTACAGTGACTTTGTTTAAGTGCCGGACTACATTCACAACACGCTTTTCGAATAATAAACGGTCGGTAATTTCTTTGTTTAATTAATTCTTCTTCAACCTCCTCTAACGCAAATAATTGAATGAAACTTTTCTCATGATAAAATTAAATTAAAAGCACTTTAAGTTGTGAGTACTACGAGTGGTTCTTGTAGCAAACGTTTAGTTTTGCGTTGCTTCTTTTGTAGAATTTGCTGCATTTCGCGGCATGATGTCAAATTAAAGAGGCATTTAATATTAATTTATGTGAACGACGACATCAACGTTAATGAAAGAAAATAATAAAAACAAGGAAATCTCATCATCATCTCTTAGCAAGAATTATAAATTGTTTTGGGTTAGATCGTTGTGAGAAAGAAGTAAAAGCAGAAAAAAATTAACATAAAAGCTATATGTGCTTTTATTCTGATAGCTGAATGGGAATTTTATATTATTTCCGTATTATCTGTTATGTTAAGAGCATAAGTTGATTGATTCATATATTTCATAAAAAAGCTGCAAACTCTAGATCTTTTAAAAATATGTTATATTTTTTTGTTCCCAAACAAGCTTGCGTTTTTCCCACAATAATTATAAGCCCAGATATCAGCATCGTTTAAAGCTCATTGCTAACTATCGGATCTACTAACTTTTCAGTCTGCTTTATTTATTTTTAGTTAACGTCTAATATCGTCTAAACGAGAGATTATTAAAAAAGAGTAATTTCACTCAAATCTAAACAGATCAAATCTAACAAGATTTTCAATGTTTTAAGGCTTTAATATCTAATCAGCAGCAGTGATGCATTCTCTAGATTTTTATATTTTATTGCTTCGAATATAATTAGTTTTGACGACCATTTTTCTGGAATATATGTAAATTTAAAGCATTAAGTTTTTAACGGTATTTAAATTCAAAAGCTAGATATATGTGATCCTTTTATTTTCTTCTTATTCTACATTTACACATGTGATACAGTCAAGTTTCAATACTATAAAGTTACTTCCGATCATTCAATACAGTGCAGGTAGACCAAATTTTCAATTACGACTTCAGATCTATGCCAACTCGGCAGGTTCTTTTGTCCTAAAATATCCTAAACAAAAAAAAAATAATTTATTGTTTACACATCAGCAGCTGTCGAATGCGTCTTTTGCCGTTAAGAAATATTCCAAAGTTTGAGATAAGGTTCAGTTAGCGGAATATGTTTATCTTGGTTATCAAAATAATGCTCCTGTTTAATTTCAGCGCCACCCAGTCTATTGCAAGTTGCTCTGCCTGACATCTCCTTCAAACACCCCCTCCCCCCGGGGGCACATTTATAAGTCTTTATGGATCACACAACTATCGAGACTCTTGTCTTGCTGGGGTAAAAGGGAGCCTAGTCCTCTAAAAGGCTAGCAAGGAGCCAACTATATTTCACCGAGAATCAGTAAAGCCCCAGAGTTCCGCTAATTGTGTTTTTAGTCTTTTAGCTGTTTTCTGACTGATTATTGAGGTTGGCCCTTCGGGATTATCGTGGTGGCTGTGTGTTTCGAGGCCCTCTTTTGAGTTTGTGGGTCGGATCATTCACAATGAATGGTCGAGGTCCAGTGAGTATGAATGCCGTCTTGTTCTTAATTATATTAAGCTTCATGCGTTCTGGACAAGGATTTGGATAGTCTCCAGCTCTTCAGCAAGGAGTAGTGATTTGAAGCTCTATTTTGGAACCGCTAAAATTGCAACTAGGAATGACCTGTTGCTAGAATTAGTCCTCGACTTTCTAGGGCATGAATGACGTTGCTTTTCGTTCCCAGTGGTTTGACCACCATCTGATTAAGGCTAACGACCAGGTGCAGGTGTAAATCTTATCACGAAAATCTCCTTCAAACACCCCTGCGCTAAAACGTTTTATATATTTAAATTAAATATGATAACAAAAAGTTAGGTTTTTTTGCAGTCTATACCAGAGTTTCTATATCGAATGCTCAGTAGCGAGTAGAAGTGCTCCTTTTGTCCTCTCAAACAATTAAACAAATACTGCAAGGAATTGTCAAAAAACCTTCGACTGCCACTATATGAAAGGACCCAATTAAATCTACATATTTAAGTAAAATAAGAAAGTAATCATAATAATCTGTTTCTTCTTTTATATCCTTTTTTTGCGTTATTTGAGGCCACATCTTGGAACAAGTGGTGTGATTGAGTACTTTACGTACTCAATGTTTATGTAAACTTTGATTTAAAATGACTGTTCGAAATGTTTTTAACCTCCGTTTATTGTAGTAGTTGTTATTTGTACAAATAGCATAAAATGAGACTCTACGTAGTGTCAACGTTGGGCTTGGTAAATGTTGTAAAAGTGCTTGTGGTGGCGCCAAAATGTCGCAAATTTCGAAATTAGGACTTGGTTGCCATATCGTATATGCAACTGGTTTTTCGCTAAAAAAATGTACTTCTTGCAGCTTAATTTGTTAATAAGTTAATTAATTATTATTTGCAGGGTGTACCAAGTCAACTGCTTGAAATACATATAAAAAAAAATTAGAATAATATTTTCTTTTATCAAAGTTCTTTTAAACAATATTTAATAATATGTGAATTGATTGAAACACATATTGATATGATAGACCAGTGATAGGCCACATCCGGCCCGTGAGAGGTTTCAATCCGGCCCGCCGAGCGCTTTTCAAAAAAAATTAATCACCTATTAAAAAATTATGCCCAAAAAATAAATTTCCATTATGTTTTAAAACAGATATAAATTGACAATTTTAGCAAAAAAATGCGATGTTTTCATATTATATTGTGCCCAAACTGCGTAGTTTTCTAGGAAATATTGTACACACAAGACAACAACAACTTTCTGATGCAATATTCCAAGAAGAAACATAAACATCATAAAACACTACAAACTAATATAGAAAAGTGGACGTATAACATAACCACAACTATTATATGTGAGATCTGGAAGATTCTTGAATATTCGAGACAATATGCGCAACAAATATAAAAGGAGAAGTTGATGCAGAATTTTCAGATGTACTTTATCACACAAAGATCAGGTGGCTGAGTTGAGGGTATGCCTTCTCGAGAGTTTGGAGTCTTTGAGGTCTTTTAAAACTCAATTACTTATATTTTTTAAATGTTTGGGAAAAAATGATTTGATTCATTTTCCAAGACTTAATTCTTTGAGGCCTGTGAGTCAAGAGAAGTTAAAAGTCTTTTCACAATCTTTATTAAAACTGTATTGAAAATTTGAGGCCAGATTTGCTGACTTTAAAAAAATCCAACCATGTTTAGATATTTTTTTAATGCCTTTTAATGTTAATCCTGAGAATGTTTCATCTGATCTACAATTGGAAATTATAGAATTGCAATGTAATAATAATTTAAAACAGCAATTTTTAAATACAGATAAGCTTAATATTTATAAATCCTTACCAAAAGATGAATTTCCAAAGCTAATTAATCATGCGCAGATAATTATGGCAATGTTTGCTTTCTCATATTTATGTGAACAGGACTTTTGAGTTATGAAGTGTAGAAAAAATTCAATAAGAAACTGATTGTCAGGCGAGAGTTTATTTAATTTATTAAAAGTCGCATCCTCCCAGCTGGAACCAGATTTTGAGGAAATTATGTCAAGTCAGAAACAGATCCATGCTTCTCATACATCTGGAAAATCTTAAAATCATAGTAAACCGTATCTTATAAAATTCTTATGTTGTTTTAAAATATTACGTAACATAACTAATAAATATATATCTTAAACAGAACTCTTAATTGAACAGCAACCCCATAATTTTTTAATGAATGAGAGGGTCATGTTTTATTTAATTTAATGGCCCGCCGCAAAATTTTTTTTAATTTATTGGCCCGCCATCCAAAATGTTCGCCCATCACTGTGCTAGACTCACTTTCGTTTAGCTTTGATAAATGGCTTTACATAGTTAAGTCTTTATAGTTATACATGAAACTCAGGAAAAAATACTCAAATTAGATAGAATAGTTTTAAAAATAAAAATTTTAGATGTAAGACGGGGTTAACTTAGCTAACTTAAAGTTTATGGGTTTTATTAGCATCGACTACTAGCAATCCAACTATATCAGTCAATATATTTGCGGTAAAAAAATGTTTAATTGTAAATAGGTCGTCCTTATCGATGTTGCAGAAAAAATATTGATAAATGATAAAACTTTAACTATTATTTAGTTAATAAAATATAACGCGAATAAGCTAACATCTTTTTTTTTATTGTTAGATATAAGGAAACTTATTTAGCATAATAGCACTGGATTTAAAGTATTGACAGTTAAAATTACAATAGCTTTTCTTATGAATAGAAAAAATTGCTGACAAAATAATTTTTTACAAATTTTTAATTGCGAAAGTCTAAGCTGCTGAAAACTGCGAAATGTTTGCAAATAAAACCTTTTTTTATATTTGGAAAGGAAAATGGGAGAAAGAAAAAGAAATCTAGAAGAAAGGAAAAACAAAAACAATCATAACGAATTTATATTGTCTGTCTATTGCAAAATAATCAACAGATTTATTCATGCCATAATTTAGTTACGGGAGTTTTTGAACTGTCCTTCGTTCGGTGCTTTCAAAATTTACTCTTGCTACTCTTACTCTCTTTAATATTGTGTATGGTAGGTTAGGTCGGGATACTAGTTTCAGCTATTTTTCAATTTCAAAGAGTTATTTTGTGTCGTTGTACTCTAACTACTATTTAACTTCATCTGCCCGCATTGTATTTCCTATATTCTGATTACAATTGAAATTACGTATGCCAAAACCTTTAGTACGTTAACTCACGAAATCTTGTATTGAATTAATTGACCAAAATCAGCCTCGCCAGAAAAGGCCATTCAAAAGATCTAAGTAAGCATGTCTGCGAAATTAGTTTCAAGATGTGTCTACATTTCAAAATTTATCTAAAAAGCGTTTTAAAGATTAGAGCAAGAGGTAAAAAATTGTTTACGCTGGAAATTACTCTAAAAACCTGAATCAATAGCATCGATATGTTTTCGTTACCTCTTTGATTCTTTCATGTATTTCATATATATAAATTTTCGAAACCAAATTTCACTTTTGATTTCTTTATATCAGGTATAATTTAAAATAATGAACTATATCACTTCGTGCTGATTAGCGGTCGAAGAAACAACTGACAGCGCTTTATATCATAGGCTTTTATAATAAATTTCTGTTTTCAATACTTCTTTGAAAGAGCCCGTAATAAAACTTTAGCAAATTTACAGCAAACGACCTTTTCGAATAATAATTATTTTTACGCTAATGGAAAATTTAATACGTTCAGTGTTAAGCAATTCATTCTGCAGTAGAAAACAGAAAAAATTTCAGCAAAATACAAGCAAATAAATGAAAATAAAGGTGGCAATAGTGCTTTACACTGCTATGAGTCATGAAGATGAATGGTTGTTCCATTAATGTTTATTAACTTTTAACACTTAGACAACATAACGCTTTACTAACGAGCTCCATAATATTTTCTTTTTATTTTTTGTTCTATTTTATAGCCTTCTGATTCCCATAAAATGCGTCTGTTTTCTTGTTTAAACCTTGTGTTGGCTCTCTTAAATCAATTAGCTGGTGCTTTCATTGTGTACCATGTGCCTGTAATGTGCATGTTGGTTCTTTATTGCCAGCTGTGATTCGTTGTTGTTTGGTGTCCATTTTAGTTGTGTTAACATCAAATGTTTGTCAATTGACATTGATTCTCAGTTGGGTATGTAATGGTTTAAAGATATACCAATCGAACTGAGAAGTAGAACTTAGCATCTACTATAATTAAAAGGCAGTAAAACCAGAGTACCGAAGTGTTCACTCACTGTTCATGCATTTGTGAATATGAACATTTCATTTTTTAGTCGCTTCTTCTCATACATGTGTGAGAGACTACAAAACATTTTGTGTTTTCCCATTTGTGAATGCGACGATTTATTTTTTTCTTTCTATTCATAAGTGAAAAAATGAGAAACACACAGGTGTTCATTTTTGATAATTTTTCATAAATGAAAAGATCGTAAAAATATGTGCGTTAAGCATTCGCGTACATAAACGCACATATTTGGTAATGTGCAATTGTCGGTGTATGCAGAAAAAAAAATTTTTTTTCTTTTAGAATATATTGCAAAATTGTACTTTGAGTTAATATGTACCCATGTGTTTTTACTACATTTTACGGTAAACTGCGATCGTAGGTAGAACATTTTTTCACGTTCATTTATGAGAAATTTTATAAAATTCCAACGTTCATAAATGAACATATACATTTATGAAAAAGAACATTAATGAGAAGAAGCTAATTTATCATTCATCACAAATGAATAAGACTAATATTTCTTGTTGTTCGCATTCATGTATAAACATAAGCAGAAAATTTTTTGTTGTTCGTTTATGATTTTAAATTATTTTAAATTTCTCATTTATGAAAAATATCATGAATTTTGATTTTTGAATGTTCATAAATGAAAAATTTTGAACCCTGAGTAAAACAAACTTTATTTGCAAGTATTATTGCGCCATCATTACACTTGCATATTGGCAAGTGTTTTAACGAGTTGATTCTTCTTTTTCCATTTTTTCTTAGCAGAACTTTTACATATACTTATTATTATATGATTGTTAAGAAGCTTATTCCTTAAAACTACTTACTACTTTAGTTGGAAAGTAATTAAAAAAATGTATAATTATACGTGAATTTTTGTTAATTGTCTTTCTCAAGGGTTTGTCTATAATTTCATTTAAATAAAAATGTGATTAAATTACGATTGACATTCATAAGAAAATATACAAGCAAATCAACATAGAATTTTTTTTAATAAAAACAGATCTAAAGATATAAATCTGAGACTAGCTAATGGCAACCCTGATTTGCTACTTTGATTTGCTAAGGAACAAACATCCTAAAAATATAAAACCATTTTAATTTTAATTTTCTGTAACACTGTATCTATTCTCTATTTCTTATTCTTGTTAATCTGTGATTCTAATTAGATTTATTCACACGATTACTTGTTTAATAAATATGAAAATTTTTCAAACTTATGCAATCATTCGACGGCATTCGAACTAATCGGCGTCTTACTAAATAAACAAGCTTAACAGTAATTATTTTTTATTTTATGTCCAAGAATCTAGTGGGTTTTAAACCATAATCTTCTGTTTATTAAATGTGCAGCCAGACACATCAACGCAGGAATCGCGGCCACTCAACATGCGCTTAATAATTTTTTCCTGCATTATACACACACTATTACGTTTTATTAGTAGAAATAACAATTATGCATTCCTGTTCTCTTTTAATTAAGTTTGGATTTCTGGTGTGTCACTTTTTTATTATCCTATTCGTATTTAAAGTTTCAGAGAGTTTGATGGGCACTTTAACCATGAAATTCTTGACGCCATTAGAATTTCGCTATCAATTTGATATTCGTTTTTGTTGTTGCTGGTGTTATTTTAAATAATACACGTAAGCAATGCACACAACAAGTGCATAAAATCCCCGCAAAGTTCAAGCCAGGCGATTTTGCTTTCCCCGCTTTACAGTGTTTTGACTTAGAACAAAAATATAAAGAGAAGTCAGCAAAATAAAAGTTTGCGCCACACACTGGGGATTTTTGTATGGATGTGAGGAAAAAAATATATTTGTCAAAAAATATAATGATTTCATCACAAATAAAGAAAGTTACAGTAATGTCGATCGTTACCTGCAATGTAAAAAGCCATAACTAACAAAAAAATTTAAATGATTTTTTTAATTTTTAATCTTCGTTCGTGGCAATTCGGCTTGAGGCATTTTCTGGAGTGTCTAAGGCTTTGTTATGACTTTCCTGAGCTTCTTCGGGTAGTAGGCCTACAGGAAAAATACACTTTTCAATTATATCTTTTCCATGAATCAGAATTTTGTAAAGTGAAGGTGGCATATTGTACCACTCGTACAGTGCAACAAATTATTTTGCGGTCTCCAAACAAAAATCACCAATTTTTTTTGGATCTACTACCTCGGTGATTGTTATAGCTTCGAGAATTGATTATGTTTTCATCTAGACCCGTTATTTCGTAAATCAAAACAGGCTTAGCAAAGAATCTTCGTGACATATTTCCTGAATTTGTCGTACCAGAGCCTTGCTTGATACTGTTATCAACCTGTATTCCTATTTTCTCTTTAAGTTCACGCTATATCAAACATTTTCGGGCTTCCTTTATCGGACGACTATTTGAGTCTACTCTCCCACGTTTAAATTTAATATTAAAACCTACATGCAAAAGACACTCCATCAGCTTAATACGTGCATGAAGTGGTGACATACCAAATTGCAGTGCTTGTTCATTTAGGGGCATACCTTGAACTTCTTCGATTTTATTCATCTTGGTTCTTGTGGCTCTAAAAATAAAACAAGAAGATGGTGATGGTGTTTCTGTTATTGATTGTGCTGTCTTGCCGTCAATCATTGTAAAACATAATTCATGTTTTATTTTAAAGCTACGATTATTTACTGTTAACTCAAATTCTTTTAGTTGAGATATCTCATCGACTCTTCTCTTTTCTTCTCGTATAACTTGAGGTGTCTCTTTAACGTATGCAAGCAGTAGTGTTCTACAATACTGTGTCGAAGAAGGTTAATTGTTGTTCCATACTAATTTATTTATGTCATCACTTAATGATAATTTAAGTGGTACAGCTGATGTCGTATATAAACGAGAGTCAAAAATTTGTGCATATCTCGAGCAAATTTTTCAAATTCACACTTTTACTTAATTGTTCATAAAAGTGAAACGCGTTCATCGATTTTCATGAGATATGTCTCAGTTTGTTCATAGGTTATACGACTTTACGTGAAAGTAATAGGAATTGACACTTTATTTACCGTTTTGAATTTTTTATGAATTAAAAGAAAAAACTTAACTCTTTACGCAAAAAATATTTTTTTTTCTTCATACATTTATTTATAACTTCGAAACTGTTGCTTATGTAGCAAAGCGTTATATAAATAGATGAAAGTACTTATAATTCTTGATTTTTCTAAATTTGTTTAAGTAAAATCCGACTTGTGGTTCTTGAGTTATGTTAAACAAAAGTGCCTTATCAGAATTGAGTTGCGAATCAATCAGCTGAAAAATGTTGTACTGTGTAATGCAACAAATTAATAGGTGGCACCTGGTGGCACTTGAAACTGATTAAAAATGTAAAAAGAGATAGGAGGCAATATATTAGCGGTGATTTCCAACTACAGGAAAGTAAAGCTAAAATTGCAGGTCCAATGTTTGGAGAAAAAAGGGATTTTTTTATATGTTCATAAAAGTAAGCAAACAAAGAAAACTTAAATCTCTGCAAAGTTTATTTTTTCAATTTTATTATACTGAAATATCCTACTTTAAATAAAAAATAAAAAGAAAAACGTTAGCTCACATAACAAAGTGATATTCGTTTTGAAATACTTAGGTTTAAATTAAGTTGATTCAGTAAAACATACAAGTACTGAGCTATAAAAAAACAAGCAGTCAGATCGGAGTAATTATCTTTGATTTGATTGTACCATTTAGTCTAAACTTGCAAAATATCATTGAATATTGCATGAAGAGTATATTGACAATTTGACTTTTTTCCGCGAAATCCCCAGTGTGCGCCATGCTAAGAAGTTACTTGCATTTTAGAGAAAATTTGGAAATTTGGTACCTTACACACAACCTTTGTATAAAAATTAAGAGTTCAGCTAGAGTAAGCATATGAAAGCATATGTTTCAAAAACCTCTAAATGTGTTTTTAATTTACATACAAATATTATGGAATCGCAGCAAGGATACGGCTACTGTATATCTTTTTTTAAAAATTCAGAATTCAAAAATAGCAGCAAAGCATGGTAACCTTATGGGATTCATATAAAAATTAGCCCGCGCTTACAAATTTAAATATATCACAAATTTAATTATTCATATTGAGGTCTCAGTATCGATTCCGTTGTTATCCTTTGTAGTTGCCATTATAAAACATTTTATCGATGAACATAAATATATATAAAAGAAGATTGTTTGCAAAATATAAATTGTTTTATAAACACTTTTATTTTTTGGAATCATTTTTTAATTTAATCTACGTTATATGTTAGATTTCTTTAATAAATAATTTATGATATTTATTAAAGAATCACTAAACTCTTCAATATTTTAATAACACAATAATATTAAGTCCATCATAATACCCTTATTAATATTTTTTCTTTACGACTTTCTAGTGTGGTATAATCGTGCTTTCGTTATATAATTATGAGAAGATTCCAATACTTCTTCATACTAATATCTTTAAATAATAAATAAATTATTACATTAATTCAAAATATGATGTACTATATTGTAAATTAAACATAGGTATATCAAAAAACTTAATTACGTCTCATCCGTGGGGTATGACTTTGTAAACGCTGCTGTAGACCCAGTTATAAATTGAGAAGTAACAAGTCCATGTGAATACAACAAAGACATAGAAAGATTCAATATTATTAATTTTACTTCCACGGGAGAAAACTAGAGTATTGTTTAAAATTTTTCTATAAAATCTTTATCAACCCCTGTTATCTAAGATAAAATATCACTATGAGAAAAAATCGCCGTACTGTTTTGCCATCATTTGCTGAACAAATTCAGTTTTTACTTGATCAATTAGTAATCCCAATTCTTTTTTGAATCCATATTCTCCACTTGTGGGCCAGAAACTGTAATTTTATACATACTCTTCATTTTTTTAAATTTAATCTGTAGTAAGATATGTAAGGCACATCTTAAGAATCGTTCCAGTCGTGCAATTTAGAGAGACCAAATTTAAATACATATTTCTGGTAAAAATATGATGAGTTTCTCTTTTTATAATTAATCAGAGAAACTAAAGTTTTAAAATATTTAAAATAAAAATAAAAGATATTAATATACATTTTGTTATAAATTGATATGAACTTTAGAAATATTTATGATCCTGACGGAAATTTACATTTTCTTAAAGTCTAAAACCGAAAAATTACTATTAAATGACGATGTAAATTTGTACTATGTAATTGCGTGTAATCTTTTTTTAATGAAATTCCAAAAAAATGTAATAATTTCAGGCAACAATGCCTATTTAGTCAAGTACTGTGCTACATTCTTTAGGAAAGGGATAGAGAAGAGATAAAGGTGGTGAAAGTAGAAAGATAGTAACGGAGATTAACTGTCGTATAAGACAGCACAGTGATCATGCCTTCATCACTGAGCAGCCCCACCGACAGTCAATTTTTATTTGCAGTGAAAAAAACCAAGGTCTTTGATGGGAATCGAACCCACAACCCCCAGTCTTGTAAGCTATTTACAAAAAGCGGTCAATTGTTCAGTTTTTACCCCTAAACAATGTTAAATAAAAAGGCATGTTATTTAATTCTTAATAAGACTGTCTTCAACTATGTTTATTTAAAAAAAAGAAATTATTTTTGGTAAATCAACATTTTATGAAAATCGCATAAAATATTAATTATTTTAAAAATATTTTAAGCATATAACTGTGGGGGAAAACATACATATGCTTTACCATTTTACTTCTGCTCATTAATCTTATCAAATTCTTACGAGAAATTTTAAGAGTCTTATATCTCAAGCCAAATGAATTAAATGAGAGTTTTTATTTAATCAGCACAGCATAAAGACACCGAAACTCAAAAATACTTCTATATATAAACATAGCAAACTTATCGAAATCAAAAAGACTCTCATTTTGTTTTTTCCTTTAATTAGCAATCCTTTGATAATTTTTTTTTACTTTCCGCATTCCATTTATTTTCTTTAATTGTTGGTAGACTAAATGTAAACATTTATTTAGAAAAGGTTGTAGGCTGTATTTTATGTATAAACTAGCGTGCCCGTGAGTGCTTTGCAAGTCATTTGTGGTTTGTTTTTACTCTGAAAGATCACAATTTCTTTTTTTTTTCGTTAGGTTTTTTTAAATAATTTTATCTTTTTCACAATTCAATATTTTTGTGTGCTTATAAATATAATACGTCTTATTCTATTGCAATGCTTTTACATATACGACATTCTTCGATCGATTTCGGTTCGCGGTATAGACAAACAAGGCAGTTGGATTATTAACAAGTGAACATGATACATATAATTGACCGTGCGAAAAACAGTGATTAGTGCAAAAGCAACACGTATGGGGAACTTAAGCCGTTTAAAATCAAACGGCAAATCTGGAGGAATCATAAGATTGCGTGAAATCAACACATCCTCGCTCTTAAATTTTCCTTTTAAAATTTTTGCTTCAATCACATTTTCATGACTTTTTGACTACTAAAGTGTCCCATTGCAAAGTCGTGGCTGGCAGATATTTCGAAGCAAAATAATTGGTACACCAACTTTCACTTATAGGCGGTGGGGTGGTAATACCTCAAGCGAATTTTAAAATTCGACTGGATAATTTACAACATCGTCTTGATTGGTAACAGAGTGAACCGATTTGTAGGTAAAATTTTCCTCGGGAATGTCATTAAAAATTGTCACATTGATATTCGAAACATCTGCATTTTTCGCAGTTAAGATAGCTCTTTCCCCCAACCAATCATGGTTTCTAAAATTTTGTGCAATACCGGGAAATACGTTTGTGACAAATTCTTGTTTTGATTGTACAAAGTGGCAAAAATTGTCTAGAAGCAAAATCATTTTTATGGTGGGCCAATTGGAATTGCGCCATTCCCAATATCTAATAATTGCTTTGAAAAACGTTCGGCTGATGGATCATTTTGCAATTGACAAAATGCAACAGAATATGGAAAACAAAATTCTCTATACAGCAACATGCAAACGAAAACACACATTTTATTTAATACAAAACATTGAATCGAAGTATTCAGTGGAAAAAAAATTTTGACTTTTTTGAAAAATTTGTCTTGTTTCAAACACGCACTGTGGACGCACTATTGTGCGTAAGTGCATGAAACGAAGATACAAACCAGCGAACGACCATTACGTAGGTACTGTGAAAATTTGGTGGAAATCCGAAGGCGCATCTCGTCAAACACTGGCAACCTACGGACACCTATTTTGGGCTTAATTTTTATATATATAGATAATAAATCTAATGCCTTGGTGTTACAATCCATATATTTACTTATCAACAGAAAAAAATAAATTGATGAATTTTCTCAAAAATTTAATTTCACTCTTAAAGTTTTGAGTTGAGTAACATCAAGTTACGTTAAAACAAATTAAGGTTATTGGGTTGAGTAAGAATCAAATATCAATACTTTTCTATAAATCGGAAATAATATGTTTTCTTGATGTTTTATATAGATCAAAGCACTGTGCGATTGCTTCACAGCACCTTTTGCCAACAAGCAAAAATTTCATGCAACCAGTTTTATTAAAAATTTCACAGTGTAAGTTGGCTCTAAAGTACCAATAAAATATAAAATCTTCTTTTTAGAACCATATAAAAATATGGTAAATATGAATTTCAGTTTTGTTTAAGTTATGACTTTGCTGAAGAAAGTTGGGTGTAAAGTAATTAGCATACTATAATAAAAAGTTCCAATAAGTAGTCATGTTTGCACTATAATGTGTCTGATATTGAGGTGATGAATTGAATATTAGATTCCAAAAGCGAAATTGCAAATATAATAAAATTTTACTTAACCCGAATTAAAGTTATTTTTTTGTTAAATATATGTAGTTCAACTAAAAATTTTAAAAAATTAAGAAAAAATTATTTGCGCCTATTCGTGATTATTTTTTAACAATTAGTTGTGAAGAGAATATTATGAAGATTAAAAATGAAATTGTATTCGTGGCGTGACTAGAGTTGGGTATTTCCCGAGAAAATCCCAATCTCGAGAATCGGGATTTCCCGAAATAACGAAAATTTCAATTCTCGAGATGCGGGATTTCCCGAAAATAATTTTTGAGATTTCTTGAGAATTCTCGAAAATTTGGGAAAAATTCCAAAAAATTTAAAAAAAAAATCTAAAACCAGTGAAACAAAAATAATTAAAAAAAAATTCAAAACAAAAATAGTTCAAGATTATATTTATTAAAATAGGGGAAAAAAGTGATTTTTTGGACACAAAATTATTCCTCTCATTTTGTGTCGATGTTGGCTTAACAGTGTTAAAAGCCAGTCTTTCAACATTTTGTGTTTTCTCTCCAGTTTTTTCATATTGTTTTAGCTCGTGTCTAAGCGACGAAAACATCTGGTTCGCCGCATGTTGCGCAATGTCTGCTTTCGGTTTTGAGCAGTGCTGAACGTATTTTTCAAGCTGTTTCGCCATATCTTCTTCATCGACGTTGTTGGTTGCAAATACGTCATCATTGTCAGCAACAAATACAATATTGTCGTCTCCGTCATCGAAAGCGTTTTCCGCATTAATGTCGGAAAATGAAGTACTGGCTGCATTGTTTTCATTTTCATCGGAGCTTCTATCATCCGAATCGTCTCCATCGCTTACGTCACTATCGTATATCCTGTTTGCGACTTTTCGTTTCTGGTACATTACCTCCATGACCGCCAAATGTATGCCGTGATTGTAGCTAATCTGTTGATGCCCCGGTGATAGTCTCCCAAATTTGATCATGACACTGGCACCATCACTTGTAATAGCCACGATGTCGGACTGTAGTTTTATATTGAAGTCTGAAAGCTTTGCATTTACGAGCTCATATACTTTTTCAGCGGTACATGATTCCTGAATGCGAACCAGGCCAAGGTTGTCAGATTGTCCATCGTCATAATATATATGGATGTTCATGTAACGTCGGTTTCGCACGCTTGTCCACTCGTCGATGCTCAAGCTTAACTTACGCTGTGCAGATTAAAAATTTTCAATTTTGATCTTCAAATCGCTTTTTATTTTCGTGCAGTACTTCATAACCAAACCCAGAACAGCTTTGTGACACTTTGGAAGATGAAATCCTAAGCGGCTGATACTATTACGAATGAACTCACTTTTTGTTATCGCGTTTATTGAAATTCCATCTTTTGCAGCCAATTTTGCAACAATTTGTTCAAGCGATTCAGGCGAGGAAGAAGTATTGAAAAAGTTGTGAAGAGTTTGGGTCTTCTTGGCTGGTGGCTGTTCTTTTGGAGCCTCATGTTCCCTTCGCTTCATGTTGTGTATCCTCTCCATGTGACGGTAAAGTCTAGATGTTGACGATGACTTGCATTTAATGATTTTATTGCATTTCAAACATGTTGCTTCGTCGTCAAATGGCTTGAAAAGCTGCCACACTTGGTCGTATTCGTATTCTGAACTCATAATTTTTAATGCTAAAAATTCAAAATTTGTTTTAAATTTTGTTTTTTAAAGGAAGTAACTAACCGGTACTCACAGTCAACGATATGTCGATTCAAAACTTAAAAATAAGTAATATTTGGACCACAAAATATTTTATTATACGGTGTATAATTTATACTCAATCAGGTACCACAAAATGAAATGCACCCGCTCACTACAAAAAATAAATTTACAAACGTCGTCTGTGCAGTCTGCGAACAAATTGAAATTGCTTGACTATTTTCAAAGCATTTCTAATTGCTTAACTGCTGCTACATATAAGAAACATAAAACTAAACTTCATTAGCTTGATGTTACAGTACTTTCCCTCGACATAGCATAGCAACGCATCTAGCATTTACTCTTTTACTCTTCTTTGTAACATAATGGCCGTTACAGTTTGGTGTTTCCAGGTATTAATCATATGTATGTGTATTCTTTTACTTTTGAAAGAATTGTTTTTTCTCTTAATATTTGACAACAAAAATTTAAAAAAAAATGGATTTCTCGAGAAATCTTGAAACATTCTCGAGATTCGGGATTTCCCGAAATGCTAAAAATTTCAATTCTCGAGATTCGGGATGGAAAAATATCGAGAATTTCTCGAGAATTCCCGTCGGGAAATTCCCGAAACCCAACACTAGGCGTGACCAACGGGTTAGCAAAAATAAATAAAACTTATATATGACGATTTATGAAGAAATTTATGCTCCGCTAGCGCTTCAAATTTATTTTTGTTTTTATTAAAAATTGGAAATAATCATTATTGAATCAAAGCCGGCATAAGGCCAGAATAATATCCACTGTGTTGTGATGATAAGTCTATTTTTGAGATTAGCGAGTTTAGATGTTTTAAAATTGCAAATGGTGAACTTGGATGGAAATTTATACTGCTCCATTGATGGAAAGCAATAGCCATAGTAATAGACTTTAGGTGTCGCTACGACCTGTTATTACAAATAAATAAAATCCTAAAAGCAAATTAAAGCATACGCTGTTAACACTCTCTTAAAAATTATCATAGTATTCAATGCTCCAATTTGTTAAGGTGACAAAGGGGAAATAATACCAACATTTGATGTTAACAACAATGGCGCCCAATCTCTCCTGCAGAAAGAAACAATTCTGATATTAAATGCACTGAAACTAGGATTACATGTCTTAATATATTTGAGCCTGTCTTGGATCTTAGAAAATGGATTTCTCCCATAGTATTTTTTTCTAAAGAAAATGGTGATATTGGCATTTGTCTTCAGATGAGACGCACTAATCGTGTTATTTTTGAGAAAATCATCATTGCCCACTTTTGAGTCATTTATGAACAGATTAATGGCAGCCGGAATATTCGCCAGTCTGGACCTCATGTCTACGTACCACCAATTGGAGTTAGCTGAGGCTAGTCAAGAAATCACAACTTTTATAATACACTAAAGCTTGTTCAGGTATAAGCGGGTGACATTTGGATAAACTCTGCTCCTGAGATTTTACTAAAAGTTATGGGGATATTACTTTCTGGATGTCAAACTGCACTTAACAATATAGATGATATTATCGTATTTGGAAGATATTATGTATGTTTCGAAGAAAAATAACGTAACGTTAAATCAAACGAAATATGTATGGAAGGCTACATACAGCCGCTGACGTTAACCTTATCACATGCAATTCAGTAGATGGTTTGAGCATGTAATTTATCAAAATCAAGAAAAAAGTTTAACTTTTACCCACAATTAAGTGAAGTACTAGACGACTTATATCGTTACTAAAAAGCTGACATTTATGATAGAGATTTCATAATCATAAAATGTAGAAGAGTCTTTTATAATTTCAAAACTTGCACCTCAAACAATAATTAAGGTAACTTGAAAACTTAACCTTTTGTAAATTGCAGTTATAAAACTATAGAACGGGTTCTTTGTTCGCAGTAATGACATTGAAAGCAATCTATTCTATAATAGATAATAAAGGTAATAAATCATATCAGAGAAAACTAGTTAAGAATAACTAAAAAATAATATTAGACAAAGAACACTGCATCACCTTAAGATATTCAAAAGAGCAGTTTAGTTTTGGATTTCTTTATAATTTTGTAAGTGACACAAAATAAAATTGCAACTGAAATGTATCAGAATCATGAGAACGTGCTTTTCATATTTCCAACAGCAAACTTTTAAATAAAATTTTACTCACAGCCTTTACAAGTTGATATTTTAGATTTTGGTTAAACAAAGTTTTTAAGTGGTAAGTGGTAAATATCTTCATTAGTTTGTGTTTGGTTGTTATTTAGATATGAGCACTCGGACATGGTCTGGAGCATACATTGGCTAAGAGAAATAACATGACATTTTGAATTTTTAAATTATAACTTTTAACCTGAAGTATGAGTTTGTGCTCTAGTAGTTGCTTCTGTCTGGTTTAAGTTTGCTTGTGTGAGTGCATACGTAAAATATGAGTTTAGATACATATTGCTTACATGCAAATTACATATGTGTAATTTTAGTTAATGTTAAGTACACTTACCATTTTATGGTGCAAATTATTTCTGCTTTTTTTTTGTTCACTTTTACTGCTGCAGATAAAATAACTCGCAATTTTTTACCTTTGGAACCAGGTAACATTTGTAATATTTATTTATGTTAATGTAAGTACAGAGGTGATTAAAATGCTACATTGCTTTCAATTTGTATAACCAAAGAACACTTCATTTTCATATGTAGCTCCCTGTCAAAATTATATCCAAGGCAAAGTTATACACTAAAGTCCATAAAAAACCGTTTACAACGTGATTATCTATTATTAAAATCGAAAAATGGCAACACTTTTTCTGTCAATCAGTCAAAAGATATTACTTTCATAATTTGTAACTGGTTCTTTTATGAAGCCTTCTACAGTACGCATTTGAAATTTGATTCATTTCTTCCCATAATTTAGTGCAGTATCAGCAGCTATAAGAAGATTTCCAATTGGCTTTTTGATAGTCGAAATGATTTTCTCTATGCATGTCATTCTTAAGATAGAAAGTCTTTCACTTCCTGTGAAAAAATTTTTATGTGTCAGATTAAACTATCATTCTCAAAAACCAGTGAACAGAATTTTTATTCTAATATTAAATATGTGTTACAAGTGTAATGTTGTGTTTCAAAATTTTTGTTTAGGTATGCGAAATATGGCTTTTGGTTGCAGTATAAAAATTAAACCCATGCTGAATTATATATGAAAATTGCCTCCATGCAAAGTAGAAAGTACCAAATTTAAGACCCATTAAATTTTTAATTGCGTTAATTATAACTAAAATATGAATTTGCGAATTTAACCAAAATACGATTTTTAAATTTATTGATTACAAAGTTAATCGCATCAATTAAAATTTAATTAAAGAATAAACAAGTAAGTATTAATTTTAATTTCTAAACCGCTAAAGAAATTTTTTATAAACTAAAGAAAAAGGGAATTGAAAGAAAGTCAAACCATTACCTTGAAATGGCCAATCAGAAGGTAAAGGGTCATAATTGACTAGAGTGGATGTAAAAAAAATTTTTTTGGTGATTTTAATTTAATTTATATCTATTCTGCACTTACCCAGAATTAGATGTAATCTCAATCATTTTACTGATTCAACTGCTTGTAAAGATGTAATTGCAATGACTTCCTGGCTGCCATACATATGAATAAAACATTGACCATGTTTGCCTGAAAAAAGGGCAAACAAGTTATTGTTTTTTGTGTGCATCCTTAATGCATCGTTTAGGAATAGTAAAACGATTTAAGTGAAAAAAAATAGAACTCCTCTGTTCACTCTTTGTAATTTATCTTTAACAAAGGCAATACTCGGCTACACATATTAGTTTGTCTAGCATTTAGTTTGTCAGATTTGTTTCCCTTCTATTTTACCCAGTTACAAAATCTTAAAAATAAAGATAAAAAAAGTGTTTGTAGCGGGCGTAAAACAATTTGAGAATCGCAACGAAGCAAAAGATACTTCTTATATTTTCATACTCGCAGGGTTTACTGGGTATATCCCCTATAACTGATAACAAAGTCTTTATAACTCACAACAAGCACCTTTGCCCTGTTAGGCGTTGTCAACACCATTTTTAATTTTCAGTTAACATCACTGTAGCAACGTCAACACCAGTTAATTTCTTATTTATTTATGAATTTTTTTAATAAAATTGTTTTCTCTTTTATCTTTAATAATTATTTGTTTATTCTTATCCACCTTAGTCCAAATAAACAAGAATACGAAGATCGAGACTGATTCAGAAATAAAATAGAAAAAATTTATAATAAAATTCGTTTGGTATCGGGTTTTTCAACAAAAAGTTTACTCTTTAATTTTTTCGAACTTGATAGTTTTGACATTTAGTTTGAGATATTCGTAGCAGATGCATTGGCAACTATTATAATGCCACGCACGCACGACAGCCACATTAAAAAAATTAGAATCCACTATGAAAATGGTGCTTCTGTTAAAGTTACATTTCGTAAAATTCATGATATTTCGGACAACATAATCGTCTTTTGGAGAACTGTATTACGAATTTGGTCATTAAATTTGAGTCAACAGCCTCGATACAAAATGTACAAACCTAAAAGCGTGGTCAACAGGGTCGTATAACTAAAAACATGGCAGCCGAAAGCCACAGTGTTCAAGCAGATCCAAATTTTTCAATTCCTCGACATTCGCAACTATTATGGTTATGCAAACCACCGAATGGCGGAGTTGGCGTAAGGATTTGGCTTTGAAACCTTATAAGTTCCAAGTGGTACAGGAATTGAAGCCCTAGATTCGCTCAATTCATTTCGGAACCACCAGCTGGCTTTTCTGAAAAAATCATTTACTCAAGCGAAGCACATTTTCTCTTGTCAGGGTATGTCAACAAGCAAAGTTGTAACATTTAGGCTTCTGCAGATCTTAGAGCGATTATTGAGAAGCCTTTGCATACTCAACGTTTCATTATATGGTGCGCTAAATGGCCTGGAGACGTGATTAGGCGGTTTTTTTTCGAAGATGAGACGGAAATGCTATCGCTAGTTGATAACAAATCAATTTTGGCCTTTTATTAACGACGTGGATATCACTGACATGTAGTTTAAACTGGACGGTGCCACATGTCATGCAGCCAATGAAACCATCAATTTATTTCAAACCAAATTTCCCGGTCACGATAATCAACAGTTAATTGGCCAACTAGATCGTATGATTTAGCACCACTGACAGAGTCTATAAGGAGCCAATCGATTCGATTTCAGCCTTAAAACTTAAATCCATAATATGATTAACGTAACTGGGGGTGCTAGTATCCCAAAAAGTAATTAAAAACTTTGATGAATGAATCGACGAATGTCAGCGTAGTTGTGGTGGATATTTGCCAGATATCATTTTTTATTTATAATTGCCGAACTTTTCTCTTTGTAATACAATGAAAATTGGAAACATCTTAATCAAAAAAATTTTTTTTTAACAAACTTCTTTTGGAAAACCCCTTTATTTAATCGATATGGCTCAAAACCAAATAAAATAAATAGTAAAATAAAAACGCGAATTTTAGTTCCTTTTTTGAATATTTCTTTCCAATGCTAACTTTTTTTTAGCATTTTTAATGTGCGTGTTTTATTGAAAACATTAATATGAAAACTTGGTTTGAACGGTGCAATACTTTTGACACAATTCGTCATGCATAAGACACTTACTCGTGGAAGAACTTTTTCTTTTTAAAGGGGCTGCAAGTAATAGGTTTATTTGATTTTAGAAATTAATTCCAGCTTCCTCTAAGGAACCCAGTATAAGCAAGACTAATATGCAGAATTAATATGCGCCTCCAGTAGTAACTTTGTGACCTATCAAAAACTCATTTTTAATTATCTTTTGCCATCAATCACATGAGCCATTTTGCGAGCTAAGAGAATTTAGCACAGCCACAACACTATCCTCTATTCTTTAAAAATCATACGAATTGTGATGCGACACCTTCTTGCCCTAAATTTTTAAAAGGGATTAATAATTTCATCTGTCTTTAGGGCTGCGGACACAATGTAAAAACATTACCTTATTGTTTTCACTATCAGATCTGTCCGTCTGTAAAAGCTCTGTATCTACGGAACCGCAATAGGTAGAATCTTGGAATTTTTACAAAAAATAGGTAGACACAGTTAGAATTTTCAAATTTAATTTGTTTTAAAAGTATAATTATAATTAATTAAACAAATAAAACTGGTAGCTTGTGTGTATCGCACACAAATTATGAGCAAAGATTCAAAATGGAAATAATTAGATAAAAATATCAGCAAAACATTTTAAAATATCAATTTCGATACTAAATTTTTATTCACTACTGTACTTCACTATTAAAGTCTTTTCCGGTAAAAAAAAACATCTTTAAAAATACTTGAAGTTTCGTAAATTTTTTATGTGAAATATTAAAAGTTATGAATATTCCCACAAACATTAGATACGAAAACTCATCGTGTTTTACCTTTTGACTTCAAATTCTTTTTATTTGCACACAATTCTTAACTTTTATTTGTTTTTCTTACCAAATCAACCACTAACCTATCTTCACACAAAATATTGTGTTTTTCGTAAAAGAAAAGTAAACTCTTCTAGATGTTTTAGTGTATATAAATTGAGCTATGAAAACATTTGTATGCATTGGAGTGGGTAAAATACAAGGCTTTTTTCTTTTCCTTTTAAAAACTTTTCAGTTTCTATGCTTTTTGAAAATTTTTGTTTTTTTCAAATTTAGCTCATCTCATATTTGTTGTACAGTTGTAGATAGAACAACAATGAATTATGTTGGTTCTACATATTGCAGTGGTAGTTACTATGAATGCAACAACATTTTTATGTATTGATATGAATATACACATAAACACACACGTTTACTTGATGCTGTAGAACATTCATTCATTAAACTAGTCATGAGTTGTAGAGCAGAAGCTTAAAAGTATTCTTTCTTTGATTGTTGGTAAGAGTGAAGAAATGAAATCTAAATAAGAAAACTTCGTTCAACATCAGCAAAAAATTCCCTAAATTTTAATTCTCGCAATCAATGTAAGACTCTCAGTAAGTCATAAAGGCCAAAGGTTTTTTGTTCAATAGATTAGCATTATCCGTTCGACTTGGATTTTTCTTTGGATAGCCGCGGAACGCATGCAACAACAATTCAAATAATGACTTGCGTCAGAAGATAATGTTTTATTCTGTTTTGATTGAGTTTGCTTTCTTTCCAAATAAGTGCGATGTGCTATGTCTAATTAAATTTCAGACTTAATAAACCTTTGTTTTTATTTTTGTTTATTAAAATATTTTTTATTTTTTTTTTTGTTTTTCATTTACTTTCAGACGGTTTTTACAATTTCACAATTTTTACACTTGATTTGAAATTTTTGCTGATTTTTTGATATGTGCGTTTATTGTCGGACGGAATTTGAATTATTTGCATATGATTTTACGTCAACCCGCGTCGTTGTCTGATTTCTTTAGAAATTGGTTGATGCAATAGGTATCAAAGGAATTCAGATATACAAGCATTTATGTTGTAGCGGAACCACCCTAATACAAATTATAAATAAATATAAAATATAACACATGCGGTCTCAACAAAAGATTTTACACAACTCAAATTTCTCAAGTGCAATGCACTAGCAGTGCATACATGTTTGCTGTTGTTATACATACGGCGATTAAAAGGCCTTCAGCTAATATACCACAGATGGACTTTGCATGTTGTACTGATCGGTGCGTTCCAAGTGACACATTTATTTTGTGGGAAAAAATCCAAAAATAACTGCAATAAGAGGTAGATCACATTACATTTTTCGCCCAAATTATAATACTAATACTACTTCAAAATATTAGTATTAATAGTATTTTTACATAATAATTTTTATATATTGGAGAACCACGCAAACACTAATTTTGTGATACTATCTAAATGTATGATTGGCTGGTTAAACCAATACTAATTACATAGTAAGTATGAGTGAGTTTTATTCGGTATATAACCGACTGATACGTAAAACATTCACTCTTATTTCCTCCAAGCTCCCAGCTGAGCTTTTATAACATTTAACTGCTACAAGCTGAGCAAAGTAAATAAACAATAAAAATTTGGAAAATAAAAGAAATCAATTTTATTTAATTTTTATAAATACATATTTAAATAACACTACAATGTCACTCATAAAAGATAGTACCTGCTTTCTCTTCATCATGCTTATCGAAAAATTATTCTACATAATCTCGTTTTTAATTAAAAAAATAAATTTGGATTTTGTTGTACACTGTACCTCTATGGATTTTCTCTTTTAAAGCTTTCTCAAGTTCTACGTGAATGCCCGTAATTCGCAATTGGGAGATGCTGTTAACTTCAAAGTAACCCAAACCATTGCTAACATGCAGTTAAATTCATGCGGTCATCCATTCCAAGCTAAATAGAAGTCTTAAGGTCGGCCTACGTGAACTATAACGAAAAAATTTAGACTTAAACAATCTATAACGAAAACGAAGTAGCACTTCAGGCAAGAATGCCTATTTAGTCAAGTACCGTGCTACATTATTTAGGAAAGGAATAGAGAAGAGATGAAACAGGTGGTGAAAGTAGAAAGATAGTCGGAAATTAACTGCCGTATAATAAGACAGCACAGCGACCAGTGACTATGCCTTCATCGCTGAGCAGCCCCACTGACAGTCAATTTTGATTTTTGTAGTGAAAAAAAATCAAGATCTTCGTTGGGAATCGAACGCACAACCCCCATGCTCACAAGCTAGTACACTACCTACTAGCCTACAGGGGCACCTATGTTAATGCTAATTCAGTTAAGCTGGAATTAAAAGTGCGATTTCATATATTTTTGGGAAAATTTCGATGAATATCAAAAATTGTTTAGATTTGTTCCGCCAGTAAGTGAAATACTGTTGTCATTCCTTTCCGTCTTTGCTGGCTGTTTGTTCAGTGTGAATGGCGAGAGCTTTCGATGTTAAGACATCACTTTATGACGGAAATATTGAAAATTAGCTCCGCATAAAGTGCCAGGTGTCGGGCATTCTGCCAACATGAGTATATACGACAGTAACAACAAAACTACCTAAAAACTTACTTACCAGTACAGATTAGAATACGGCTCAATTCCAAGTCCTAATTCTAAACTATACTGGTGCGTCAGTATTCGTATTTAGGTAGTTCTTTCTTTAAGGTCATATCTACTCGCGTAGGTAGAATGCCTGTCACCTGGCATTTTATGCGCAGCTAATTTTCAATTTCCGTCTTTTATTGTTATATAGGTACGTGTGTCCGTCAGATGGTGTTTTCCGTTTGTTCGAGTGTATGAGCAGTTTTAGAGGTGTGAAAATTTTGTCAGAGGTCGTATTTACCTGTTGGTTTATAATGTCACTGTTAAAAGTTTTTGATTTCTAGATTTCCATGTTATCAGAAATGTCTAGTCTCTGCCTTTTTTTGCTACGATGTTTAGTGTCATACATTCATCTATTTCCCTTGGTGTGTACCGTGACTGTCAAGGTAGAATGGAGTCTTCTCTTTTTTGTTTGTATTAGCGTATGTGTTCTGTAAATCGTGTTTTTAGTGTTTGTCTAGTTTGTTATATATAAGTATGTTTGCAGATACTGCAACCAAATTTGTCAGTTATTTCTATCGATGTCCTGAGATTATGTCTCAGAGTGTTGCTGGTTTTTAATGCCATCAGTAAACCTTCTTTGTGAAAAAGCTTAGATAGTCTATATATATTTGGTCCTGTGTAAGTAAAAGTTTGCCGTTTGTTTTATATCAGTTGTCTCTTTGTCTTCTTTATTCTTGTTTTAAGTGTTGAATTGTCTCAAAAATTGTGTCTAGTTCTATCTAGAGTAAATGGAATTATCTTAAGTCTGCGCTGTTAGCTTATGTTGGGTAGGTTGATTTGAGGTGATGTCGATGGTAGTGTCCGTCGTAGTTCGTTTTATATAAATGTCAAATGTTAAATAGTTAGTTCCTTATGTTATTGTGATGTCAAAATAATGCAATTTTTTGTCTTCTTCTTTTTTCATTGTTATGCAATGGATTGTGTTGTCGTCTGTTAGAATTTGTTCGGCGTTGTCTTGTTCTAGGATGCATATGATGTCATCTACGGATCTATAGTAATGAGTTGTTCTGTGTTTTTTTTTCATTAGTGTCTTAATGTGTTCTAATTCAAGAAAATTTCCATAGCTGAAGTTGGGTTTCCCATGCCGAGTCCGTCGGGTAATTTGTAAAAGTGGTTATTAAATCTATATTAGTTTTGCTTTATTATTGTCCTTGCAATATCTATAATGTCGGTGATGTATTGGTTGTCGTATAAATTGTCTGGTGTGTCGCGTAGGATAACTAAAACTTCTTCTGTTGATATTGAGGTATATAGATCCTTGATGTCAAAGGAAACGAGTCACGTGTTTTCAGTAATCTTGTATTACGTATTTCTTTATCTTTTCTTTAAGTTGCCCGATGAGATGTTTAGCCAGGTGACATGCTGCTTTAGATATGTAGTTTACCATGGGTCTCATTGGTGTTTTCATATTTATGTATTTGTGTACTTTGCCGTACTGATTAAGTTTGCACCTTTTTTTTGGAAGGATTCACTTGGGCCACTTTTAAATTTAGTGCAGTTGATCTGTTGTATAAATTGTTGTGTTTTGTCTATATAATATATTTTAACATTACTACAGTCGTGTTTGCCTGGCCGGGTCATTGCCCCGTAGTTTTGCAATTTTTTGTTCGTTCGAACTTGTCTTTGTTTTATCATGTTTTTTTATCGTTTTTTCGAATAGGTTGGCAATGGGCCATGTGATCTTGTTGGTTGATAATTCAGTTTTTAATGCTGTTACTCTCGCAACTTCTTTTTTAAAAAGATTAGTTAATTAATATATATTTCTGGTCCATTTTAATTTTAATAGCTCAACTAGTTACTCCTTTAACCATGTGACTAAGAGCTAAAGGCAAGTTAGCACATATTAATGAACTCACTCCTTTAGATATTTATTTTCGAGGGTCCTTTATGTTTTACATTTTGCATATAAAATATTTTTAAATAGCAAACGTTGACTTAAATAGTGGAATGGTTGCGAAGTTGTTAGCTGCTGTCGGAAATGATTGCAGTTGGTTTGCATTCTGTGGCAAAGTAATTTGTTTTAAACATTTAAATACACACAAATACTCGAATATTTTTTTATAAAAGTAGATAAAGTGTGTAAGTTTATGTCTATTTTTTATAAAAGTTAGTTATTGTAGCATCAACAAATTGTACACAACGCAACTCTGAGCTATTAAAATAAAAACAAAAGAGTTTTATAATGTTGCAACAAACAAACAGAAAAAAGAATCGTAAAGAAAAAAGTAAATAAAAAAGAAAGCACAAAGTTAAATTGTTTTAAATTGTGTGCTAAAAATACATTTTTTCTTATTTATTTCGCCGAGATAAAAGTCTTCATTTAGGTATCTGACTATTTTTATGTATGTGTGTGTGTGTGTTTTTCGTCTTTTTTTATCTGTGTGCTTTCATAAAATTTGTTTCCGATTATTTTAATAGAAATGAAAAATGAACTTTGTGCCAGTGAAAATTGTTTTATGAGGGAATATAGTCTTTCAAAAGGTTCAGACTGAGAACTGCTTTCTTAAATGAAATTAGACAACTCCTTTTTAAAAGTAAAATGTATAAAATCGTTTAAATCCTTTGAGTGATGCGCAGCTTTTGTTTAGTCAACCAATTAAGCTGCTTTTCCTTTCTCTTTTAAGCCACAAAATCTTCCTTTTACTTTGTACAATAAACTATCAGTGCTTTGAATTTTTGAATAGTCTGGAAGTTTTGCAGCAAAGTTGTTAAACTTTTTTTAATAAAGTTAACTTGCATCTTCATACAGTTTAAAACTTTATTGCTTTTAAGTTCAGAAGATATAATTTTATTTTCACTGCTAATCAATGACCATTATTTATTCAACTGCATTACAAAAATTTTAATTTATATTTCTTTTAATTAACCTAAATTTTCATTTTGTCTTACAGCTAAAATTATTAAATAAGTTTTTATGGCAAACGCTGCTGCGGCCTGCCTGCATCAACACATGTAATTTTCAAAAACATTTGGCTAATTTTACCACTTGGTTTATTATTGCAAACATTTTGTTAAAGCGAAAAATAAGTTCTGTTAGACGTGTTTTATAGGGAAAAAGTTTTAGCCACTCAGTTATATGAAAAATGAAAGTTTATATTTTAATGTTGTAACGACACGCTTTACCTGGCTGCTGGGGTATACTCAGCGGCGTCCAGAGTCGTGTTGTGTCGTGGGGACAAAATAAAAAAACCGCGCTTGCTCAGGTTTACTTAGTTTTTATTTTGCCAATACTTCTCGTCTTGATGGCTGCTCGTTGTCGGCTTCGTCTACTTTACACTGGTGTGGGTGTATGAATGCGGCAGTGTCCGTAGTCTGGGTCCGACATATACCGGTCAGTGGCGTTTCGTTTGGAGCACAGTTCGGTGAATTGGCCGTGTGACCAAGGGAAATAACCAAAAACACTGAAGGCTGGGCTGGGTCAAAACCTCCGCTCAACTGTCCAATGCTCTGGTCACCCACTATGGTGACGGTAGACACAAACTCCGCTGGGTCAAAACCTCGGCTTCGTTTGTGTCCGAGCCACAGTTCAGTATGCCGTGTGTGCAAGGGAAATAACCAAAACACTGTAGGTTGGGCTGGTTCAAAACCTCCGCTCAACTGTCCAATGCTCTGGTCACCCACTATGGTGACGGTAGACACAAACTCCGCTGGCTCAAAACCTCGGCTTCGTTTGTGACCGAACCACAGTTCGTATCTCAGGGTATAAACTCGGCTGGGTCAAAAACTCTGCTTTGTTTAAAACCTGACTGTCTTACCTAACAGTCTAAAATATGATAATATATTACCTGTTGTCCTGCCGCCGGCTGCACACAAAATTGATGTTTTATTCATGGTGTTTGCCCTTTTATACTTATGCTGCCAACACACAGCTATACACAAACACACACACACCATAATGGCAGTCTATTCACACCACAGCCGATGGCTGTATTCATCACCAACCATCAGATGCTGCTTAAAACAGCTGTTGGCTAGTTTACCACCAGCCGCTTGTTACACCATCCAGTCAGATGGCGTTGCCCAACGAGCTACCGTAAAATACAAAATTCTAAATTAAAATTACTTAAACAATTACAAAAATGTAGACATAATTCATTAACTTAATATTAACTTAATTATAAAAAATAAAAAAATACATTGTTTTTAAAAAAATTAGCAAGATTGATAAATTCATTTAACCAAAATAGGAATTCATATAAGGCGGGTTAATTAATTTAAATTGGAATTAAGTTGGAAATTCAATATAGCAATAATATGTAGGTTTGTCGTGCCAAAAACGACCCTGGGACTTTTGGCGTTACAATGTGCGAAATTGTAAATAGGCATACAAAAACAGGTGTAGAATAATTCTATTTATTTTTTTATCAGGACAACTGAACAGACTCTCCTATACTGGACCCTTTTCAAGTTCCTTATTTTCTCATTGATTTATAATATCCGATTGATAATTTTCGACCATTTGATTTTAAACTTTCGAGAGGAAATTGATCTCTCACAATTGCTAGCAGTTATCGAATGGCCTGCGCCACATCTTCCTAAGGTTTTAAGCCAATTAAAGGACTAACATAAGCCATATACATTACCTTCTTCCAAGCACAGTCTGTAAGTATCATTTTCGTCGACTTTCACGTTGGCCAAATGATACTTATATTTTTTATAGTTTTACAGTAGCTATTTGTCGAGTGATTACAGCTTAAGGATGTTCTTTAGAAATCAATCAATTCCTAGATTTTCTTATCTATCCCTTCGGGGTTCATCACCCTGCACCTCCTACAGAGATTTGTTGTCCATACCCATCATTTTCTTACGGCTTAAAAATTGCGTCCTCAGAAAACTGAAATTCTATATTAAAACTCAAGGAGGATATCCAGAATTTGCACGATTTCATGTAGCCAGGTCGTTACTGCGAGGTGGCGAAAATAATACTTCTGTTTTTTTTCTTTTCTTTGAAAAGATAGAGAGAATAATCGACAGAAAAAATATACTGTCCTAATGAAGCTATATTTAGATGCAACACATCTTGGATATAAAATGCTTGATTATTAATTTAAAAAAAATCTAAAAATCATAATTGCTACAAACTAGAAATTCATAGAAGTACTTTAAGTACTTAAGCTATATTTTAATAAAAAATAAAACAATTTGTAAGCATCAGATAGGACCGAATCAATTTAGTTTTTTAATTAATCTACCACGACGTTCTTAGATACAGAATTTAAGATGGTTTTTTTAAACTTTAAAGATTGTTTAATATCAAACATAAAATTTCCGCCTGGTTTTAATAAATACTTCAAACCCTTACTAAACCCCAGGCAAGTAATATTTGGACATGGTATTAAGTTTCTATTGACCAAGTAGATTGAAAATTAAAATTCTTAATTATCTTCTAAGAACTTTTAAGAGCACTCCACCAGTTGTTTATCTTATTTTAATTAATATCTTTCTAACAACTTACACGTTTACAAAGAAGATTTTAGGGCAATTTTGAAGTTTATGAATAAAGGATTTTACAGGCGAAAATATTAATATGCGAACATGGTTCCTTCTTCTTCTTGTGTCAAAAACATACTCTAAAAATTGAATTGAATTATGTAAATGAATGTATATTATTATAATTATACTTTTGCATTTAATTAGTTAATTATT
The DNA here is from genome assembly GCA_030448955.1 of Trichopoda pennipes. Lineage (NCBI taxonomy): Eukaryota > Metazoa > Arthropoda > Insecta > Diptera > Tachinidae > Trichopoda > Trichopoda pennipes. The sequence goes on from JASKUP010000042.1 coordinate 11,611,234, forward strand.
TTAATTTGAAACCAAATACTTCTAGAAGTAAAAAATATTTAAGGAAACTAGAAGCAACCATCGTCAGTTGTTTTCACGAAATATTAAATGCATTATTATATAGGCATTCTACGAAACATTTTTCGCTAAAGATAATAATAACTTTGCTAACGTAAGCTTATAATAATAATGTGGTCAAATATTATTTAAATATGATGAAATTATTAAATTAAGTGACCACAATATGATTCATTGGTTAATTGATATTTTATTATACTTAAATTACTTTTCAGTTATAAAATTCATTATTTCTGATTTTCAAACACTTATTTGAAAACAGATTTTAATTTGAATAATAATAAAAATTAATAATAACATGGCTACAAATGCAAGAACTTATTCAGATTATTAATAAATAAATAAATTTAATATATTAAAATTTTTATTCCTCATAACCATGTAATTGTCAAGTGACACCTCAATTTTTTATCGTAGACTATTTTTCGCATTGTCCATTGCACCACCCCTGCTTTTCTCTATGCTTTCTTTTGCTGTTTTTTTGTTTTTGTGGAGGTTTTTTTAATAAAACTGTGATGATTAATTATCTTTCGATATCATACAGATATATTCCCAAATGTTTTATAATTAACTTCTTAAATGGTTTACAGGGTTGCGAATTTGTTTAATGATTATATTAAAATATAATTCTAACAATCTTTAGCCTATTAGTGCCAATGATATATTCCTTCAACAGGTGTATATAGGTTAACAAAAATTTCAACTCTTTTAAAGAATGACTAAATATTCACTGAGCCGGTTGATAAAGCTAATATTTGCAAACAATTTTTATTTGCCAGAAAGCAGTCAACCGCCGCCCGAGCTCGACACAGTATTCGTTACTATTCCGAAGATATTCTTTCGAACTCGAGCGATTAAAAAGGTTTTAGCAGATCTCAACACCAACAAGTATCCTGGGCCGGATGGGACTCCAGCACTGGTCTTGAAACAGTGCCCTTTCCAGCCCCGTTGATCATGCCGGCGAATTTTCAAAGTATTGGAAGGGTGCTAATGTAGCATCGAGCCTCAAAAAGGGCGAGGCTAGCATTCCTAAAAACTACCGCCCATTTCCACTTTCTAAAGTGATGGAAAGTATAATTAATTTTCATCTTATACGTAACCAGGAGTCTAACAGCTTACTTATCGATCGAAAGTATGGTTTTCGTAGAGGGCGCACTGCGAATGACTTGCTGGCTTTCTTTTCGGAACAGTAGTGCAGCCGTATACATCATTTCGGAGAAAATAAGATGGTGGCTCTAGCTATTTCAAAGGCGTTTGATAGAGTGTGGCATGATTCACTTCTATCAAAACTTGTTGCTTTTGGTGTTGGTGATAATTTCTTTAGATTTAATCAGACGAGTGCACGATTAATTCAGGGGTATGACAAGGATCTACTCTTACTCCTACCCTATATCCTATTTTTCTTGTCAAACTTTTAACCCTATTAACTCCTTCGCAGATGACAGCACCGCTTGTCATTCGTATGCTTTTAGTAATAGACTGAACTAGTTCGAGGTGAGTTCAAAAATGGGGAACATGAATAATTCGCTCAATCATGATCTCGCAACAACCTTTGAATAGGATGGTGTGAATAGATGCACGTAAGACGCAATATTGCATGCTTACATATAGATCTGTGTATGGAAATGATGCTTGATGCTGCATCTGTTACTATGAGTGATTTAAGTATTAAGGAATCGAAAACTCTTGATATTCTTGGCATGAAAATTCAGTGTAATGTTCGATGGACTAAGCACACTTTTCCGGTTTCTAAAGAAGCTTTCAAGTGCTTCGGTTTTCCAAGACGGTGTTAGACAGGGATGGGCGAACTACGGCCCGCGAGAGGTTTCAATCTGGCCCGCCGAGCGTTTTTCAAAAAAAAATTAATCACCTATTTAAAAATTATGCCCAAAAAATAAATTTGCATTATGTTTTAAAAAAGATATAAATTGACAATTTTAGCAAAAAAATGCGATGTTTTCATATTATATTGTGTAGTTTTCTAGGAAATATTGTACACACAAGAGAACAACAACTTTCTGATGCAATATTCCACGAAGAAACATAAACATCATAAAACACTAACAACTAATATAGAAAACTAAACGTATAACATAACAACAACTATTATATATGAGATCTATAAGATTCTTGAATATTCGTGACAACATGCGCAACAAATATAAAAGGGCCAGCGATGGATTAATCAGCAATCAGTAAAGGTGTAAATCTCGTGACGTAAAGAATAAATTGTGAAGTAAAATTATAAAGTTGCCAACGTGCAGTTTAATTTGTGTAATTAATATAATAAAGTGTATTGTAATAATAAGTGCAATAGTAAAATAGTCTAAGTTTTTTACCCCATAAATGTCAATCGAAAATAGAAAGAAAAAAATTGATTCGGAATGTCAAGTATTTCAAGAAGAGTGGACATGGAAGTACTTCTTTATGGAATATAACCAAAAACCTATTTGTCTTATCTGCCAAGAACCGGTAGCTGTACTGAAAGATTATAATCTCGCTAGGCACTTTAATTCAAAACATCATGGGTCGAAGTACTATAAAATGACAGATGAAGACAAGAAAGTTCATTCAGAGGAATTCAAAAGAAAAATATCTAGTCAGCAAATGTTTTTTAAAAATCAAAGAAGTGTCCAGCGACCCTCCACATTAGCTGGTCACATTGTTGCCTATAAAATAGCAAAAAGTAACAAACTGTTTTCTGAAGGAGAATTTATTAAGGATGTGCTAATTAGCATTGGAAAAGTATTATGCCCAGAAAAGGTAAAAGATTTTGAATCTATAGGGCTGTCACGTAGAATGGTTACAAAAAGAATTGAAGCGATTTCTTCTAATTTAACCAATCAACTCGATGAACGCCATAAAAAGTTTAAGTATTTTTGAGTCACTATGGACGAGACTGTTGACAGGAGTGATACAGCCCAACTTCTAATTTTTATCAGAGGAGTCGATGAAAACTTTGTAATAACCGAAGAACTTGCTTGTTTGAGATCTTTGAAAGGAAAGACACAGGAAAAATAATTTATGACAAATTTAGAGAGGGGGTGGAATCTGTTAATGCCCCAATTTCCAAATTAGAATCCTGAAAGCGAAAAAATTTTTTTACATTGTATAATCCACCAAGATGTTCTTTGCAAAGCTGCCTTGGATATTAACCACGTACTTTATATTATTTTAAAATTAATTAATACCATTCGAGCCCGTGGTTTGTTACATCGACAATTTCAAGAGTTTTTATCGGAAGTTGATGCAGAATTTTCAGATGTACTTTATTACACAAAGATCAAGTGGCTGAGTTGTGGGCATGCCTTCTCGAGAGTTGGGAGTCTTCTCGAAGTAATTAAAGTTTTTCTAAAAACCAAAACTGAAATTTGGGATGAGTGGGAAATATTGGAGGATAAAAATTGTGCATCGAGTTTGCATTTTTCACGGATTTACTCGAGCACTATAATAAACTGAACAAGAAGTTACAGGGAAAAAATCAATTTATAGGTGAAACTTGGGGCAGTTTGAGGTCTTTTAAAACTCAATTGTTAATATTTTCTAAATGTTTGCGAAAAAATTATTTGACTCATTTTCCAAGACTTAATTCTTTGAGGCCTGTGAGTGAAGAGAAGTTAAAAGTCTTTTCACAATCTTTATTAAAACTGTATTCAGAATTTGAGTCCAGATTTGCTGACTTTAAAAAAATCCAACCATGTTTAGATATTTTTTCAATGCCTTTTAATGTTAATCCTGAGAATGTTCCATCAGATCTACAATTGGAAATTATAGAATTACAGTGTAATAACAATTTAAAACAGCTATTTTTAAATACAGATAAGCTTAATTTCTAAAAATCCTTACCAAAAGACGAACTAATTAATCATGCACAGAAAATTATGGCAATGCTTTCCATACATCTGGAAGATCTTAAAATCTTAGTAAACCGTATCTTATAAAATTTTTATGTTGTTTTAAAATATTACGTAATATAACTTATAAATATATAGCTTAAACCGAACTTTTAATTGAACAGCAACCCCATAATTTTTTTAATAAATGACCCTCTATGTTTTTTTTTTAATTTAATGGCACGCCGCAAGATTTTTTTTAATTTATTGGCCCGCCACCTAAAAAGTTCGCACATCATTGATGTATGATATGCATTCTAAAATGAAATGCAACTCTCATGTTTAGGCCGGCGCCATAAAGCCTATTTTGGAGTTGTTCTACCACGTACAGGAGAGCGCCAAGAAGTTCATTGTGGATAGTAGAGTATTCAAATCTATTGGTTCTCTAGAGCATCAACGCAATATGGGATGTATTTCACCATTTTGTCGTTACTACAATGGTAAGTGCTCTAATGAAATTAGGGAACTTATTCTCATTACTCGCACGTTTTTGTGTTTAACTCGATTTTCGTTGAGAACCAATCCATTTGTGGTTGATTGGCCAGTAAATCCCTCAATGCATTACAGAAAAAGTTCGTTTTTTAGCAGAAAATTACGTATGTGGAATAAACTCCGTTCAGAGGTCTTTCCTGTCACTTTCAATGAAGGAAAGTTCAAATCGAATGTCCACAAATACTACACGCTCTTTCTTCCGCCCCCTCAACATAATTTTCTAGTTCTAACACAATCCTATGCATGAGTAGGTGTCATCCCCTGAGTGCTGGTAAAAAAACAAAATTCGCTCAACCGAGCTAAATGCTTACTTGGCTTTCTGGGTGAATAAGGTCTTCTTAGCAAAAGATTTTTTGTACATAAAAATAATATCTTTTTATCGTTAAAATTAGACTTTCTACACGGCTTACAAAACATAAACTAAACATGTTAGTTTTAGTTATTGAAAGTGCCACAAAATTATTGCCACGTTTTAGCATCTCTTAAAATCCCTGAATCCTTAAAAAAAGTTTTAAAATAAGATGCCTTTTGAAGTATTATTGCGACAAGCGCTAAGCAAACAACATATTTTCTTGCATTTATTTATTTAGCAACTTCAATTTAAAGCAATTGGAATGCCTCCTTAAATCAACAAACTTTCGATTTAAATGTAAAACTCATAAAAAACAAAAAAAAAGAATACAATGAATTGATTGTCCAATAAAATCTTCGTTCAATATTTTAGCCAAACTATAATTTGTAAGAGATGGTACAAAATAACAAATACTATGAACTTTCAATTTATCTTCAGATTATTATCGTATTTTCAAAATTTTATATCAAGTCTTCTATTTACCAACATCAACTCCTGTTGGTGCTGCTTTATACCCACAGGAATTGTTTTTTGCCACTTCCTATTTTTGGTTTTCTTGTGTAAACTTCATACTTATTTGTTGCTTCACTTTTTTTCTGTGTTTTCTGTTTTTTCTTTACTCCAACTGAAAAAGCAAAGGACACAGCATCAAATTTTACTCTCGGCTTAATTTTAAAAGTCTTTTTGCAATATCTTTCTGAAATCCGAATATACAGAAGGAACAAGAATTAGTATTTTCTGGGCCTTTTAAAAGGAACAAGACAACTTACACAATCACTTACATTACATGGACCTCCAAATTTTTTTAATTGTTGAAAATAGAAAATAACAGAAATATAACAAAAATATAACAGAAATTAACTTTTAATTTTGTCTGAGTTGTAATATTTTTCTAATCTTCTCTTAACACATTCCTACTGCATGATACATCTATATATTGATTGGTTTAAAAAGTGTTTTGTTTAAAAAGTGTTCGGTGGTTTAAAGTTCTCTTTTAAAAAATTGTATAAGCTGTTATAATTCCGCCTCAGTTCCTTTAGAAAAATACCATTTGCTTAAAACAGAAAGCCAAATAATCGCATTCAAAGGTACTACTTCATCTTAGAAGCTTTTGTGTTGCGGCATTTTTAACTTTCAATATTGGAATGCTGCTTTAGAATCATTAGCTGACATTTGTTGTTGGCTCACAAATATCGTGTTATCTCACAGTTTGTCAACAATTTCATTATCAGAACGCGCTACTGCAGCCAAAACGAAGTTTCACGTTGTATCAAAAATAACACTAACTAACGCTATGTAACAAAAAATTTAACACATGATGCTGATGGTCACACCTACCACTTACAAGTGTGGCATGTGTGAAAATAATGGAAGGAAAATTTCTGCTTAAAACCCAACAGTAATGAAACCAACGCTATTGAGAATTTGTTTTAAAGGAAATCTGCAGTTCAATACTCCCATGGTCTCGAACTAAAAAATGAAAACATTTGCTTGAAACCGTCATCGGTGAGTTGGTGAAAAGGCCTGTATGTTAAACAACATAATGACGAGAATCAAGTTACCTTCTCCGATCTTCCGGACAAGGACGACTACGTATTTTCTTATTATAAAATAGAAGACAAAACTATCATAAAGCCAGAATAAATGTTCATAATTTTAACAACTGGTTCGGTTAGGGCGGGTTCATATAAATTGGAATGTTTTTTTTTATATTTTTAGCAGACACTGCTAAACAGAGTTGTATTTATCTATATAAGGTCAATACAACATCAATTCGATATTCTTTAACGACAACGCTTTTTTATCAATAGAACAAATTCTACTGAAACTGTTTTCATTCATATGTTGAAATTTTTTGTATGCTTAACTTTTTCTTCTTTCTTATAAATTGAGTGTAATGAAAGTCCCACTTTTTATAATTTTCTAAAATATGCTTAGCGGCGGATGAATTGCACCAGCATTGAGAGCATTCAACTAAAAGGAAAAGTTTTTATAGGGACTAAATTGATTTCTTCTATTCGAATAAACATCGTTCTAAATTTTCAACAAGAATTTTGCTGTTTAAAACAAAATAAAAGAAAAAATTTTGATTAAGATGATTAAAACTGTTGTTGTGTTACGAAGAGAAAAGTTCGGCAATTATAAATGAAAACTGATATTTGACAAATGTGCTACCACGACCACGCTGTCAGATGTCGATTCTTTCAAACTTTTCGGCAAAACAGCGGACCTTTTTCGTAAAACACATAACGGATTTTAAGTTTTAAGGCGGAAATCGATTCGATTAGCTCCGTATAGACTCTGTCGTTAACATAACCCCACAAAAAGTAATCCAGTGGTGTTAAATAACACGATCTAGCTGGCCACTTAACTTGCGGGTTGTCGTGAATTTCTGCGGTCGGGAAATTTGGTTTAAACTAAATTGATTGTTTCATTGGCCTTGTTTCATGTGGCACCGTACGCCATCAATAACGCGAAAATTAAATCGTTTGCATCTCGCGACAGCGTGGTCCATTGACCGTTATCGCATTTCCAACCTCATCTTCAAAAAAAAAAACGACCCAGTCATGCCTCTAGACACCACATAGTGCACCATGCAATGACACGTTGAGCGTGCAAAGGATTCTCAAGAATCGCTCTAGGATTTTCAGATGCGGCAATTTTGCTAGTTGTCATATGCTGACAATTGAAAATGGGCTTCATTTTTTCAAAAAAACCAGCTGGTTGTTCCTGCATGAGTTAAGCGAATCTACGGTGATGTGAATGGTCGGTCGGATTCAACTCCTGCACCAGTTGAACTTGTAAGGTCTCAAAGTAAAATCCTTATGAAAAAATTCGCTATGCGGTGGTTTTGGATAATCCCAATTGTTGATAACGTCGAGGAATTGAGAAATTTGGATCTGCTACAACTCTGTGGCTTAAGTGTGTTGATATTTGCACATTTTGTATCGAGCATGCCGAACAAAATTTAACGACCAAATTTTTAATAGCGGTCTCAGAAAGACGATTATGTTGTCCGAAAATACGTTTACGAAATATAACTTCAACGGAACCACCATTTTCATAGTGGATTTTAATTATTTTAATGCGATTTTAGTACGAAATTAAATTCATTGTAACAATTGCCAAATGCGTCTACTACGAATACGTCAAAAAACTAAATGTCAAAACTATTATCTTGTTGGTATTGCCACAATTGCAAAATAAACTTCGTGTTGAAAAACCCAAAACATTTGGACATGGAAGTATGACTCATTGCAGATAGATAACGTTGAATAAAATTCATTAAGTCTCACAAGTTTACACATAAATGTGACAATAAAAACTAAGTTGGAAGAAGCAGTTCCAAGTTACACGAAGCATAATTAAACTTTGCGAATTAGCGTTTCTAATTATCTATATGAAAAACACAGTTTTTAAATATAAAAAATACCCCCAAAGGCAGTCAAATCGTCTAAAATTAAGTGTAATAAAATAAATAATATTTGAAAACTTATAATTTCGTCAAAATGTCTTATTAAATGTAAATTTTTCGTTTTCCAAGTCGACATAATTTTTCTATAGAGTACAACAAAATTCGTTACTGGCTCATTCTCTGAATCATTGTAAATTGAGTTGAGGAGCGTAAGTGCTTTGTTGCCTTTAAGATATTTCTTCATTTTTTTTTGTTCAAATATTGCTGCTTATTGGATTTTACCTACACAAACTTAGATGCCTTGGTTGATTGAAAGACTATTTATTTGATTTCGGCAATGTTTACTTTTTTCCTTATTTGTTTTTATTGGTTTTAAATTATACTTGTAATCCAATTTTAAAGAAATGAAATCAAAAAATTTTGTAGCTTTGTTTGAGTCCCTTTAGAGTGGCTGACAGTATTGTTGGTTGGTACTAGTGGAGATGGTTGTTACAACAGCAAACATTCATTCGTACAATTGATGCGCAGAAAAAGGAAAAAAAAATGGAAGGAACGAGCAAATAATGAAATCAAGTATAAAATATTATATTAAATGAAGATGATTAGAAAAGAAAAATATAAATTTTTTTACACAAATTATTGGTAGATAGAAAATTTTGCAAAAAAAAAGGATATCAAGCAAATCTTTCCAAAAGTTTAACTTTAGAAAATCTGATTTAGATTCTATTATAAATACAATTTTGCAATATACAATCCATCCCTATAATAACCATTGTATAGTTTCGTGTAAGTTAAGAGTTTTATCTACTAAATACTATTAATTATATTGTAAGACTGTCTGTTTATTCACTTGTTGGTGTGTCAATTGCGGCTAAACGGCTGTACTGTTTTTGATAAAATTTAAAGATAGGAGGACATCAATTACTAAACAACTTATAATTTTAAACAGAGAATCAGTAGAACTATAAGTAGCTGAGCAGTATGTGTCTGAGCCGATTTAAAAACGTCACAGTTAAATCGATTTAATTGAAAGTCGAAACAAAACTATGACCCAGGTGAAAGGAAAAGGATGCTTTAAATACAGTCGTTTTGTAAGCGCAAACTAAAGGTAAAGGTTGACGCTAGGGATGTTATCACCTTAGAGAACCATTCCTAAGAAACGTCATACGGACAGTGAATTGCCCTGCGCTAAGAGGAATATCAGATTTTCAAAGAAGCGCTACAGGCCTGCTACACCCCAAACTAAGCGTACTGCTGATTGTACTATAACTATGGGGCATGAACCTAGATCATTAAAAATGTCCATGACCGTTGCTAATGATGGATATTGTTGCTGGGAGGACGGCAAAGCGAAAAAGGAAATCGCCTTTCCTAGGGCTTTGGTTCCAAATAGGAGCTTCGCGCTGGTTATGATTTGGATCTAATTCGGCTATGGTGCGTAAGGTTGATGTGTTCATTATAACCGTTTTCGGGATCTGTAGATCAGTAAGAATCTTAGATAACCTTATCTGCTAACTTAGATGACGTGGGACACTTGTACAGTCGTTGTATCGATCCAGTTTTGAGCGAACTGTAGCTTAGAAACTATGATCAGGTAACGACACTAATCTTGAACATACATAAACTCGCTATAAAATAATAGTTCAAGTAATTTGAGAAACAACATTTTAAAATCAAGGCAGACAGTGATGCCAGTGATTGTAGGTGAAAGCATGTTATATGACTTAGGAGGCAATTAAAATATGCCTTCAATACTTAATAACTAAAAAATTTTGTTTAAAAATATTATGTAGATGGTAGTCAGTATATTCGGAGGTGCAGAATAAAATTCCTTTAAAAATGAGTCCAAATAAAAGAATCGAGCAATACAAATATCATGGCGACGAACTCTTGATGCAAAAAATATAAATTCAATAATCAAAATAAAATACAAATTAAAAAATTCAACACGTTATCGCACCCAACGAAAATAATTTCCTCACAGACTTGTTGGACTGCACTTGATAGATAACGACTCCTCTTTCTGCTATATTACACTTTCGATAACAAAATAGTGAATCTGATGTATTTGGAGTGGAGCCACATAGTAAAGAGCGCCATAATAGGTCATCTAGTAAGTAGAAAACCCTAGGCAATGTCAGGTACATATTTAAAATTTATTTTTGCAAGTGTGTTTGTTTTTTATTCTTAACCCGAGGAGAAAGTAGGCTGCATGGATGTTAAAATTCACACCCACAGGAGTGGTTAATGAAAATTGGGTATTTTAGAGATATTTGTAACAAAGATAGATTTTTTTACAACTTAAGGAGGAATGTGCTCTGTTTTTTTTCCAAACCCTGACCTGAGCGGGAAACCCGGCATTTTTAAATAGCTTACCTACATTTTATAAAATTGATTAAGGTCTAATCAATGGTATAGTCGATTTCGCAACTTGAATCTATAAGGGGCTATAAAATTTACAAGTGACGAGCCTTATGATAGATTCAAGCAGCGCCGGGTACTTAAAGCAATTTCAAAGCTAATAATAAAGAAGACAATAAACCAGTTTAGAATTGTAGAATTATATTTAAACGACGTTATCCTATGTAAAGTGAACAGGACGAGTTCATTTTATATATTACCAGAACGGACTGCTACAACAGACATTCACATTTTTCTTCTGATCTGTACATTTCAGCTAGTCCAATCTTTAAACATCATATTTACTGTAACCACTACAACATCTGAATATTAAACTTTTATCAGTTTATTGAACTCTTACGATTTGGACTTCAAAAGTAGTCAAAAAATGTATGCAAATAAACCGTTATTTGACTTTCTTTATTACATTGCTTAAAGACACTAGAATTACAGATCAGGAAATATTAAAACAGACCATAATATAATATATAATTATGCCTTATTCAGTTCGATCATTGGCTATTTTTTATCGATATATAAACGTCTCTTTAAGTACCATCCACCCTAAAGGCTAGTTCAATTAAAATAAATTGCATGGTCGAAACAGGGCCAATTTCTTTTAGTCGTTTAAAAATGGGTAAGGTGTACTGGATCGAAGTTAAATTAGCGTAATATTTTTAAAAATTTTTACCGATTGTGGACACATGAGTCAACAACATACAATTTTGCAGCTTTCTTACATATTTTATTTCATTTCGAAATTTTTAAAATATGCGCGCCGATGTCTGAATAAACATAAAAATTTTCTTATAAAAAAAACAATAGCATTTATTTAACGAGTCGAAGTGGTTAAAGAAAATTATAAATTTTACGTGATCAGCACCCCTTCAGTAATCTACGAAAATATTTTTTAAAAATAAAAATGAATTAATTGTCTTACGGCATATAGTTCACAAAAATTAATTTGATAACGTATTTACGAAAATTTTCTTTTAATACAGATAGTGGTTTCATTAATTGTAATATCAAATAACTAATTCTTTTTCAAAAGCATTATGATCATATTGAAATTGTCCAACTAATCGATGTTCAATTAAGCACACAGCACCCCAACCAAGCAGCTCGAAGTCTTAATTATTAACTATCTGTCATTATTATTCTGTCAATCTGGTATTCTAACGAGGTCCCCCCCCCGGGGGCACATTGATGTGTCTTGATGAAATCGCACCATCATTACATGTGTCACCAAGGCTGAAGGCCAGCAGAAGCCAACTGGGCAACTCCACGTTATTTTCACGGGAATTAGTGAGCCCCAGAATTTAGCTATTTAGCTGTTCTCTGACTGATTACTGAGATTGGCCCTTCGGGAGCATCGTGCTGATTGTGGTTTCGCGACCCTCATAAAATGAATAAGGACATAAAATGAATAAGGACATAAAATGAATAATAACATAGGGTGAATGATCCGGATCCAAAGAGCATTCTTGTTATGTGTTCTGGACCAGGAGTTGGATAGTCTTCAACTCTTCTACCATGCCCAAGCAGTGGGGATTGCATCCTGCTCCAAGCTCTCGAAGTTGCAAATAGAAGTGACTAGAGGATAGAATATTCGACTACTTCCTAGGGCGAGGGTGACGCTACATATCATCCAAGTGGTTTGATCCACCATCAGGTTATGTTACACAGCTGGGTACTGATGTATATGTTATCACGTATTCCAACGAGGTTAAGAGTATGACTGTCTAAATAAATGTACATATATGTCAATCACTTCAACCACTATATTAAAATGCAGGTTCCTTTTCCAAAATACCAACGGCGGCTACCATAAAAAATCCATTTTGAATTAAGATTTCGAAATGTTTAAACTGTTGTCTTCCGCCCTCGAATAATTCAAAATAATTCAAATAATTCAAAATTTTGTTGACATTTACAATAAGCAGACACCTCTGACAACTACCTGTTTATTCTGTTTTGCCACACACACATACACACACACACACATTTGTTAGCAGTGGAATGTATAAACTTGGTCCGATAAAATAAAATATTTATTTCTCAAAAGTTCAAATATATTACCGTTGGAAAAACATATCCAAATAGCAACTTCACTACTGTTCATATAGCTCATCAGTAGATTTTACCCAAATTTTGTATAAAAAACTCCAGAGTCTATATATTAAGCGAAATTGATTAAATCATAAAACATTTATGTTGAAATGGTTTAAGGTGAACCCAAAAATTTGCTTTCGAGAAATTTATAAAACAAAAATATATAAAACATAATATGCTTTTGCTATAATTTTACTTTAAATAAAAAAGATAGAAATTTAATAGAGATTTTGAATATAAATTATAGTTGCTTCTTTTCTTCCTTTTCATGTTACTTTTCACGATTTTTCATTGTATCGTCGTCATTTGATAAAAATTCCAAAACAGAATTTCATAGAAAAATATTGTAGTTTAGATGCAGAAAAAATTTTTTCAGGTTTTTGCTACTTTGTCTTGTGAAGACTACAAAAGTTTTTGAGTTGAAATTTTTGCAGCAGTCAAACTGCCCTTTTTTGGAAAATATACATCTTTACTTCCATATCAAAAACACTTACTGAAGGGCAAAGCATGAAGTGGGATACTGATATTAAGTCCTCTTGGTTGTTGTTGATTAAGTTCTTGGCAAATTTTCCATTAATAGAATGTTCCCAATTTTGAATTGTTATTTATTTCATTTAAGTGTTTACATCAACTGATGGTGGTTATACCGAAGCACATTTCATAAGAAAAGCTCTTCGTAATAGATTCTTATTAAAAGTGAAAAACATTTTTTATTTCTTTGCCAAAACACTTTAATTAGCATGACATTTGTTGCTCTGAGATAATAATTATCCGATTTGTGGCTTTTCTTTGCAGGTTTATAAAGGTTTTTTTTTACAAAGGTGTAGAACTTTGAAATTAAATAAATTAATATGAAATTTAATTTACTCGAAAAATAATCTTCTGACGTTATAATTCAAATACTACTCTTAGCGCATGACTTTCTCCACTGGATTGATTGTAATTTAAGCTGGAGCTGAACTTTTCGATGATATTTTTCAAAATTTGTAGCCGCATATCGGGAATAACACCTCTTGTGCTCCAACTGATCAATCATTTCGTGCTTATCAGCGTAGACTAGCGACCACATTTCCCTAGAGAAAATAGTCTAGCAGTGATCTTATTCGGAACCATGAAGCTATTCGATTATCAAACGTTTCCTTCACTAAATCCACCGTCTTCTTGAAATCACAGTTACTGCACATCATGGTTTTTCAATTGATAAACGAAACTATAATCATTGCTCTATAGCAATTACCATTAACTATAATGTTCTCACCAGCATCGTATTTAAAGAAGTAGTCTCATCAAATAAGGCAGTTTTGTTTATTTGTTTCTTTATGATGCATCCATTAAAAAAAAGTGAACTAAAAAAAATGACAGGAAAATTGCAAGCGTTGTCCAGGCATCAGTCTATTCATGTTGAAATGCCAAACCCATTTATACCAAATTGACCGCCAGTAAAAAGGTATTGCTAATTTAAATTTCTACACCCGATATCGCAAAGGAACATTCAATATTAATTTATGTTTTTACTTTATGTGAACACAACTAAGGATGCAGGCAACAGTCATTTTCAACTCGTTATGGCTATACAAGTTTGAAAATTCACACTCATTTTGAATAAGGACACGTATATATATTTTACGTTTATGTTACTTTTAGATAACGAATAATAGCTAACAAATCCCGAGAACAAATGCTTTAAAACACGGAAGTTGTTATTGTTTCCAGATTCAACTCATTCTGCAGAGATTATCTTTTTTGATTGTCACATAGTACAAGTGATGCGTAGTACTTACTCGACTAGTGCTGCTATTTAGAATATATAAGACATCGATTAAATCCATATGTTAACTAGGTAAAAAGCAACACGATGTATTGTGTTTTTCGTATTGGCTTACTTCTTTAACGTGCTTCCTAAGGCATAATGTAGTAGTTGGCGGTCTAACCACATATGATGTAAAGAAGATATATTTTCACCCAATGATGTTGCTCACTGTTTTAATTATAGTCAAAATTCATAAGAATTTCATGAGATTTTAACTTGATCGAAACAAAATCTTACAAAAAACAATTGTAAAAAGTTGCTATTACTTAAAGTTTTAAAAATCATTGAATCGTTTAACTTGATTAGCGTGCACTCATCAATTTTGCATAAAATTGACTGATGAAATACAGAAGCCAAAGGAAGTAAAAAAAAATACAAAAATTTGTTGCTTTATCTTTCATGCAACAACTAGTAATCATGTTGCAAGCAGTCGACGTATCAGTATATTTATGTAAACATAAACGTGTGGTTGTGCTACAAGACAATAATTGCACATAATTGATTTAATCTTTTCAGCAAAACTTCAAACCCAAACTCTGCTCAAGTCGCAGCTCAACAACTTGAAGAAAGTTTCCAACAGTAAATCCAAAGAAAAATCAAAACGAAGCATTTAATCGTTGCAGTCAAGTGCTGTGGAACAAAAAGTAAAAAAGAAAATAATTTTGTTATTTCAGTTGTTGGTGTTGTGGCTGTTGCTTTTACAAATCATCAATCACGCAATCCCAACAACATATTGAAAAATCAAGCTAAAAGTTGGCAAAGTAAGTGGAGAAAAAACCAATTTATCTTTTTTACTTCGCAGCTTTTTTTTAGCCATTTTCTTTAATTCGTTGCTGTTGTCGAGTTCATAAATGACACATGAATATAAAACTTTTTTTTCCAGTTTAGTTTAGTTTTTTCTTCCTTTTTGTTGGTGCGGAATTTTAATCACACATTCAAGTTCAGTTTTAAATCAAAACTTTTGTTCGACTACACACAATTTTGTTTTGCCACCAAATGGTGGCAAGTGCTAGTTGTACACGCAATGTTGGTATTTCTATATCATTTATATTGACATTGCTGTGGTTGTTACTCTACTCACAACTACATGCTTACTTACATACTTTCAATTTTATTCATAATTTCATGTGTGCTTGTTTGAAACACAAACATAAACTTTGTCCCCAAACGGAAATTGATTCTAAGCTTGTAAAAAGAAGTTTTCGGAGAGTGTCGCGTGGGATAATGTTTACAATTTTGTTTTTAAAGTTCCCTTTCGTGTTCGTTTCTTAAATACGTGGGTTCATTGTACAGTGTACATAAGAATTCTTAACTTTGCAACATCTAAAAATAGCTTGAGCAGGCAGTTTGAGAACCCATTTACAGACTGAATCAGACTAGTTTCATATCCTTCGTATAAATTTCTCTGAATAAACTTGGCATTGTTATTTTGCTATCGTATCTTTTTAGGTAAGAACAATTTATTTCGCTCTGATCTTTGATCTTTCGTTTGGCAAGTTCTTGGTAGAGTAAAAATAACCGATTAGTTTCAGTTTATTTAAACTTGTCTATCTTTAAATTTTATATTGGATATTTTATTTTTATATGTAGGGTGTCGCAACTAGAGTATTCAACTCGATGTTTTCCAACCAAACATATAAGAACATCTTAATTTATATGGTTTTAAATAAAATTATTTTTCGGAACAAACCGAGTAAATTAAACTTTACTAATTTTTTGCTTTATAATTACATCATTCGATGCATCCAGATTCAAGATTTATTTGTGGAGTTTTGTGCTGTGGTTATAAATCTGCGGCATCTAAATAAGTAAACCGAGTTAAAAATTTCACATTGCTATTTCTTCAGTGATGTAATATAGTTTAAACTTCGACTGTGGCTGCTAATCTTTGTACAACGTCGTCAAAGCCATCGAAATTAGTTTCCTCTTGATTTCAAGAAAAAACCTTCGTTCGAGAACTTATTTCTGTTTGCAAGGAAGCCTTTCTCCTAAAGCTTTACTTACTCAAAATAGGTTAAAGCACTTTAAGGGACAATTATAAAAAATGTTTCCCTATAGCATAGTTTTTCAAAATGAAACCCGCACATAAACATAAATCTATATAAACATTACTATAGCCGCTATAATAATAAGAGAAAGGGTGTTCCACAAATGGCGAAATAATCATAAAAAGGGTGTTCCACAAATGGCGAAATATTCATAAAAAGGGTGTTCCACAAA
Organism: Trichopoda pennipes; assembly: GCA_030448955.1. Classification (NCBI taxonomy): domain Eukaryota; kingdom Metazoa; phylum Arthropoda; class Insecta; order Diptera; family Tachinidae; genus Trichopoda; species Trichopoda pennipes. The sequence goes on from JASKUP010000042.1 coordinate 11,627,985, forward strand.
TGGCGAAATATTCATAAAAATAGTGTAATTTTTTGAACAGTGATAGTAAACACGCACGTCAAATTTACAAAATGCTATTTTGTGTGCTATTTTTCATGATAAGATTTACATCTGCCCCTGGCTGTAAGCCTTAATCAGATGGTGGTCAAACCACTGAGAATGAAAAGCAACGTAATTCACGCCCTAGGAAGCTGAGGACTAATTTTAGCAACAGGTCATTCCTAGTTGCAATTTTAGTGGTTCCACAGCAGAGTAGCAAACCACTACTCCTTGCTGAAAAGCTGGAGACTATCCCACCCCCGGTCCAGAACATATGACTAGCATGCTCACTGGATCCGGACCGCAAAACCGCAACCACCACGAAACTCCCGAAGGGTCAACCTCAATAATCAGTCAAAGAAACACCTAAAAGGCTAAAGAGAAAATTAGCGGAACTCTGGGGCTTACTGATTCCCGTGGAAATAACGTGGAGCTTCCAGTTGACACCCTGCTTGCATTCAGGGGACTGTGCTTCCTTATACCCCCAGTAGAACAAGTCTAGATGGTTGAGTAATCCGTAAAGACAGATAAATGTGCCCCCGGGGGGATGTGTGCTATGCGTGATTTGATTTACATCTGCACCGACCGCGAGGTCATAATCAGATGGTGGTCAAACCACTTAGTTGATTGGACACCAACTACGCCCTAGAAGGCCTTCGGATACGTATATCCTTCAGTCACTCCTAGTAGCAATTTAGAAAGTCCGGAGTAGGCCGTGCCCTCACTCCTTGCTGAGGAGTTGGAGACTTTCCAACTCCTGGTCCAGAACGCATGAAGCTCTTATTTCTCAAGAACACGATAGCATTCATACTCACTGAACCTGAACCATTCATTGTGTTAATTTGAATGATCCGACCCACAAACTCTCACGAGGGTCCGAAACCACAACCACCGCGATACTCCCATATAGGGGCCAACCTCATTAATCAGTACAGAGTACATCTTTGCCTTAAGAGTACAAATAGTGCACTCTGCGAGCTTACTGATTCCCGTGGAAATATGTGGATTGTCCAGGTGACTCCTACTAGCCTTTGAGGGGCCTGGGTTCCCTTTTACCCCGCAAGACACAAATCTAAATGGAATAGTAGGTTCCAAAAAGACTATAATGTGCCCCCGGGGGGAGGATGTGTGCTATAGTAAGAAGTAGGAAAAGGTTAACTTTAAGTAAAAGGGTGCCCCAATTACAATATGATTATCACGTAAATGGTCTTGTTTTGAACCGCTAAACGCAAATGTTTGTATGACCGCTTGAATAACAAGTGTGAATAATAAATTTAAAAATTAAGGGGTGTTTCACAGGAGCAATGATTTTGACGATGATTGCCTTATCTTTTAAATCAGTATAGGCAGACGAATAGGACTTAAACAGAGTTTGCTCGGCTAAGTTTACCAAAAAGATAAATAACCAACAACCAACAATAAAAAATGGACACTATGGCCTAATATTTTTTAAACGTAATAGGTTGAGGTTTTTACGGCTATGCGCTATAACAACTAGTTAAAAGAAACTAAAATAAAGAGGTGTCCCAAAAGTAGAACTTTTTTCAAACACCTTAATATAAATTCACGCTAGAAAAAAGAGTAATAATAGTCGCTATGAAAAAATAAACAAATTAAATTTCATGTTGGTGATCCTTACATCTTACGCAGTCCGTCGTTTGTGAGTCTAATTCCCACTTACTATTTTTATTCTAATTATTTTTGTCAGAAAAAAAGACTGCGTGGGCCCTAAGCCTAAGATATGTTTTCGGCACAACATGTTGGTAGCTAAACGTTTCGATTTGTTTCAACGCAAATTTAAAAATTAACTTACTAACGCTAACATTAAGTACTGCATATAAAAAAGTTAATTTCATAGTTTACTTTTACTAAATTAACTTGGATATGCACTTCTTTGGCATAGTTAATCGATTTTACTCACTATCATATCTCTAGCTATTTGCCACGGCACACAGAATGCTGTTTTATCTGTATTTTTCGGATTATTAAAATTGCTCCTTTTTACATCCAACTTATTACAATCTATTTTACAAAAACTTTTAATATTTAAGAATATCGTTTTCTTTTATTTAATTTGTTGGAGAATTTTTTTGTAAAATACAAGAGTAAAGAATTAAATATAACTTTGCTAAAAGCATAAAGAAAGTATAAAGAATTAATCACGATTTTGTTAAAAGCATTTTTGTTCTTACTGTTTGAATATTCTGACAGAATAATTGGATAATAATTTCTGACTTTTATTTAGCATATGCACAGTAAAATTGAAGATACTTTAAACTTTTTGGAAAAATTATTATTAATTAAATTTGTCATTAAGTGTAAATAATTGTATCGCCTGCTCAACAATAACAAATCTCTTACATTTTACAACTGTTTTTAATCGTTAATTTGTTTGTTTTGTTGTTATATACACCGACTTTCGTAAAGACTTTGACAAGGTCAATCACAATCTTTTATTACAGAAGTTTAATTGCATGGGATTCACACCGGACTCTTTAAGATGGATTTCCTCCTATTTGTTGAATAGAATACGGAAAATTTCCTCCAAGAATCTGATATCTAAGCCGATATATGTTACATCTAATGCATCAAAAGGCAGCTATCTCGGACCGTTGTTGTTTTCTTTGTTCATCAATGATTTACCAACAGTAAAATAATTATTATACGGATCATATATTCTTGCAACATGATTTTATTGCGATTGTTTTCTGGTGCAGCTCAATTATAAAAAGTGCAGGAGTATGTGTTTCTTTCGGAAAACACATCTTAATGTTAAATATGTCTTCAAGGATGGAATATTGAACAAAGTTGAATCAATTTCTGATCTTGGAATCTTACTCAATCCTAAACTGAATTTTATACAACACATTTCATTTACAGTATATACGCTGGACTAAAGAGTTTACTAACCCTTATATAACGAAGCAATTGTATACACCTTTAGTTAAACCTATTCTGGAACATGGCTCTATAGTTTGGGACCCAACCTACAATGTACATATTAATACTGATGAATCTGTTTTTGCTCTTTTGTCTCCGTGGCTTGCATTGGTATATGCAAAATTTGACTTGAATAGAGTTGCTTTAATTAAACTTCCGACGCTTAAAAGTTGTAGAACAATGTCGACTGTTAGCTTCGTCCTTTACCTTATAAAAGGAAAGGTGCCCTGTCAATTTTTAATAAGTAGTATCTGTGTTAATGTCCCATCACGTTCTTCATGTAAGTTTTATCCCTCTATCCATACAAGTGTACAAAGCTAACTATGCTAACTGGGATCCGTTATTAAAAATTTTTTCTGAATTTAATAAATATATTTATTGATTATTATTAGAACATACATACTGTTAAGAAAAATATTGTTTTTTTTTTGAATAATGAGTGTTGTAAAAATGTGTTAAGTTTTGTTATAGTCTGTAAGGATATTGAATCTATAGACTAAGATAAATAAATAAATAATTAAAAAAAAATTTAAATTAAAAACTACATGTACTGCAAGTGCTGGTTATAACATCATTATAACATCACAACGACTTTGGAAATAATAAAATTTATTTTTTGGTGCTCAGTTTAATTGTTCTGATTTATTTTTCAATTTCTAAAAATTTAGGAAGAATGTAAAGATGTTTCAACTGAAAAAATTCATTTCACTTCAATTACATAGCTTCATTTAAGTGATTAAATAACACAACGTAGCAGCGTCGGACGGCTTGTATACTTACATATCTAAGATCTATAAATTTATACAATATTTTTTCAAATTGATCTACGTTAAATCCAATTCATGTTGCAAACTTACAAATGAACACATCATTTCCTTACATAACTCAACTAGACAAATTTTTATGTGATTTTGTTAAATTACTTGTGGATCGAAATGTGTAACTGCATAAGGGCATGTGAGTGCGTGTGTAACAAATGTGTATTTATTTGCAAGTAAATTGAAGACTCTTAACATTGAAAATATGAACCAAAGTCAAGGAGACAGTCTGTTGAAAACGCTTTTTTTTGGAGTTTTGTTTTGTAAAACTTTTGTTTTCTCTTTGTTCTATTTTCGTTTTATTACAATTCTCAAGGTATGACTTTGGGTGTGTGTATGTGTGTAGGTTTGTATATTAAGTGTCTGAATTATTTTTTAAGAGACTTCAAGTGTTCTTTTGGCTTATTTGAAGAACTGAAGCGGAAATAAACTTTTAAAGCGCAATAAAAGTTTACAGAGTTGCTTATAAAATATAAAACAAAAATTATAAGGAAAAAGAAAATACACGAAAAAAGTCAAGAAAAGTACTAAACATTTCTTTATATTTTATGAACACAAGTGTCCATGTTATTCTACACTAATAGAATAATATTTGTCAAACATGAAAAATAAACAAAAATTCAGTACATATCTTTCAAAAGCAAACAATTCATTTGTTGAATTGCTAAAATATTTTTGCTAATGAATGCTTTTCTTCAATGTATAAATTGAGATTGAAGAGAAATTTTATTTTCAAAAATCTTGTTAATGAATGTCATATGTTACGAAGGGCATATTTGATTATGCGGGTTCATTATTGATTTGGTGTCAAGAGCACAGAAAACACACTTTTTGAACATACAAACAATTTGAGCCTATAAAATGAGCGATAGCAAAAATATTTAGCATTTTCATATGCCCATCGCGTTGTAGTCGGCCTAGGGTTAATGTGATTACAGTCGTATTAAAAATAATGGACAAAAAAATTTAAGAAAGTCCTTCCCATCTGTACAGTCTAATCTATCTTCGTATTAGAGCCATCACATTTTCTAGACCGTCAAAGAGTCAATTATGTCTTAAAAACGAGACCAAAATTTATTACACCTTTAAACAGCGAAAGTTTCACTTCATAACAGTAGCCTAATTTTTTTATTTTTCAATCAACAGAACACTGAATATTGGTTCCGCTGTAATCCATGCTTTCAATATCTGTAAAATAGGAATCACTGAGCTCAAGTCAGATACACTTTGATGCTATTTTTAATTGAAGCAATTTCATATTAATTTTTCTACCCAACCGCAGTTGTCTCCGAAACCGCTACATCGATTTGTTTCGAATTTAAGACAATTTGTTCGTCTAATATTCTTTTTTCAGGATATGAAAACATTCTGTAGAAATAATTCGCAATTCTCAAGTCGAATACACTTTCATGCCATTTTTAAATAAATAAATTTTATGTTAATTTTTCAACAGAACCTCAGTTATCTCCGGAACTACTACATGGATTTATTTCGAATTTAATCCATTTTGTTTGAACAGTGTTCTTCTTAAAGGATGTGTAAATCATTCTTTAGACATAATTTACAGTTTCAAGTATTAAAATACTCATTTTGAAACTCACATTTTATTTGTTAAAACAAAGAAAAGACTGTTGAGTGTACTAATGATGACAGCTGTGAGTATTTTCTTGCGAATGTGGTTTTGTAGGGCATCAACCCTACCACGGACTTAACTAACTCTTAAAAATATGAAAACCGCATTCAAGCAAAGACTTCACAAATGATCAACATGCTTAAGAACGCGACAATTAGTAAAAAAATATTTTTATTAGAACAAATTGCTTTTGTTCTCAACTTTGTGTTTAGTGCGGTTTTATACTTAATTTAATCCCTTAAACTTTGTTTTCTATCTTTTGAGGATTTGTAGTTTTCGACTTGTTGTTTCCATAGTTTGTCATTTTTTGTGATGTTTTTACGATGGTTTTAAAACTTTTATCGACATTTTTCCACCTCTACATCCTTTGAATTATTTTGCCACGTCAAATTGTATGTATTGTTCCTACATACTTTGAACAATTATTTTGCTATTTTATTCATACGTCAGCGACTTCACATTTAATAAGTTTTCATTATCTATAACAAGTTGTGTTTCAGATAATCTATTCCCAAGTATTATTTTTGACTTGTGATTCTCGAAATATTTTAATTACTATGTTTACGTGTAAAGTCTTTCTTTGTTGTAATTGTTTCTTTTAATTGATTTAATAACATAAATAATAACATAACAAAAATAACATAAAAATGGCTGGAAAGCAACTTTTACTGGATAACTGTAACTTAAACCTAAGCAAAGCTTGCACATCCTGAAAGCAGAATATTGGTTGAAACAAATATAATGATTTTGAAACAATTCTATGCAATGGTTGCGGAGATACCTGGGCTTGTGTCGACTAACAAAGACAGACTATTTTTTACTTCCAAGCTGTCAACTCATTGGATCAAATGGAGAAAGCTCAAAAAGGTATGGAAGAGTATAAAAATGAAAACTTAATCCATGCTCAGAAAATGAACAATAAGTATAGATTGTTGTTTGGCAATTATATAATTACGAAGATGTTTTAAGTTTTAAAAGAAAATTAATTATCTTGAAAAAATGAATGAAACGACCACTGTGCAGTTTACAAACTGCATAGTTTTCGAAAAATTTCTATAGATGCAAGACACCACAAACACGCTTATAAGGATTTCTACGAAATAATATAAACAACAGAAAACAACTCACAAAACAAAAACCAAACACACAGCCAAACAGGCGCCTAAACTGAATGATAAAGTAGAATATTCTTGTGTACACGAGAACCGGTTAAAAGAACTATATAAGCACCACTTGCTGGGCAAATAACATTAATTCAACATTTCTTTCCGCCTCTGCTGGTTGTTTATTCCGTATAAACAGCGAGCGCTTTCGAAGATATCATTATTTACCTATTGATGTGATTTGATTTACATCCGCACATGGCCATGAAGGCTTAATCAGATGGTGTACCAAACCACTACACAATATGGAATGTCATGCTCGTCCTAGGAAGCCGAAGCTATAATTCTATGCAACAGAACTTTCTAGTTGCAACTTCTATGATTCCAGAGCAGGGCTGCAAATCATCACTCCTTGCTTAAGAGTCGGAGATTGTCCAACTCCTGTCCAGAACACATGTCTAGCATGCTCACTGGATCTGGGAACATTTCACCAGGTAGGTGTTATTACAGGTGAAATGAACCCGGCCACCATTAAAACTGACCTGTCTGTCATGGGGCCGCAAAACCACAACCACCACGTTACTCCCGTATAGGGGCCAACCTCAATGATCAGCCAGAGAACTATTAAATGTCTAAAGAGACAAATAATGAACTCTGGGGCACACTGATCCCCGTGGAAATAAAGTGGAGTTTCCAGTTGAACCCCTGCTGCCTTCAGGGCACTGGGCTCCCTTTTTCCCCAGTTGCACTGTGTCTAGATAGTGGAATTCTATAAAGACCATATTTATGTGCCCCGGGGGATTATTTAGCTATGTTTTAAACTGCACTAATGAGTTAGTGTTCGGGCTTAGGAAGTTCTTTTATTAAGGTGATATCTACTCATGTAGGTACAATGCCCGCCGCCTGTTATTGTTCCCCTTTGGTCGAGTGTATGAGTATGAAGATTGTGTGTGAGGTCAGGTGAACACGACCTCGGCACAATTTTCACATTTATAATGTTACTGTTAAAAGTTTTTGTTTTGTAGATTTTCGGCCTTCCTCCTTTTTTGCTAATATCATACATTCATCTATTTCCCTTGATGTGTGTCCGTAAGTGTCAAAGTTTGAGACAAAGCTGGAGTTTTATCCTTTTCATTTGTATGAGCGTTTATATTCTGTAAATCTTATTTTTAGTGTTCGTCCACTTTGTCCTTTATAAGTATATTTGCAGGAAGACATAAATATGTATTCTCCGCTGGAGCTAGATTTTTCAGTTCTATCTGTCGATGTCCTGGGATTATATCTCAGAGTGCTACTGGTTTTTAATGTTGTGTGTAAACCTTTTTGGCAAAAAAGATTAGCTAATCTAGATATTTCTGGTCGTTGAGTTGTATCGATTATCTCTTTGTCTTCTAGGGTTGATGATAGTGGATGATAGTGTCTGTCGTAGTTAGTTTTCTATAGATGTCGAATATTAAAAACTCAGTTCCTCGTATTATTATGATGTCAAAGTAATGCAAATTTCCATCTTGTTCTTTTTCGATTGTGTGTGTGATGTTATTATGGATTATGTTTAATTCTGTTAGAATTTGTTCGTTTGTTATTTTGTTCGAGGATTCATATGATATCATCTACGGTTCTACAGTAATGAGTTATTCTATTTTTTTTCCTTAGTCTCTTAATATGTAGTAGTGCGAGATGTTGCATAAAAATTTCCATGAAGATATCTAAAGTTGGGTTTTCTATGCCGACTCCGTCAGGTAATTGTAAAAGTGGTTATTTAATCTAAGGTAGTTCTGTTTTATTATCATCTTTGCAATATCTATAATGTGGGCGATGTATTGGTTGTCATATAAATTGTGTAGTGTGTCGCGTAGAATAACTAAGGTTTCTTGTGTTGGTATTAAGTTATATAGATCCTAGAATAATTCAAGTTGGCTCAGCAGTGATTAAAGACAGCAACGTTACTATCTTGTTTATTTTGTGTGTATTGGAAGTAAATAAATCGTTTAAGTTAATTTAAAACTCTAAAGTACTATGTTATTATTTTGCAATAGAATAACTCATAAATCATAAATCATAAAACGTTCACTAAAGAAAAAAAACGTTACAAATAAATTTAAATTTTTTATGAATGTATTGGTAAAGCTTTAAAATATTTAAGCATCGCGAAAAATAACTCAAAATTTAGCAACCTTGATTTTCTAACGTTTTTCGATGAGCGAAAACAAATTTTAATTTTCTCCTTTTTGAAAACTTACTTTTCGTTAGTTTCTTCCTTGATTTTTTGTTTTGTTGATATTTATTATTGGGAAAAAAATTTTAGTCTGGTACAAGATGAAGTTTTTAAAACTTATTCGCTAGAAAAAATACGTAACAAGAAAATCCTTTAGAACACCTGATTACTTTTAACATTAAAACAAAGAGCTAATATTTTGTGCTGCTCTAAAGGAAAACAAATTCTTTTGGTATTTCTGTTTTTGTTTTGCATAGAAAATAGGCTTAGAAATAAATTTGACGTTTAAGACCAGTACGGCAAGGAATACTTATGTAAATAATTTATGATATTCAGGATTTAATTAAATAGTGAATTACAAAGTGAAAATCAAAAACTTTAATTAAATTAGTCACAGTTCGTTAATACAAAATATTTGTATTGAATTTCATTTTTTGTGCAAACGCAGTTTGAAATTTGTTGAAATGGCACTCTAAAGTTTTTATGTTTTCCACTAGTCTATTTGTGTTAATTTCGTGACATTTTCTAGCCAATATTACAGTTTAGAAAAGTTTGAGCTGAAGTAAATACTCATGAGCAGGTAAGAATTTATCTTTTCTTACATGAGTTATCTGTAAACAATTACTATCGAAAACTGTGATTCAACATTACTCGTATTTAATCATTAATAAACGAAATGAATTAAAGACTATTACGTTTAACTATATGAAAAAAGACAGTAGCCCCTGAAAAAAGTGCGTATAATATTATCTGTGGTGCTAATTTTTCTGTTTATGCATATAAAATTATAGCTCGGCAAATAACAAAGCATATCTAAGTAAATGGGAATGATGTTGAAAAAAAAAACGAAAAGAATTTTTTTTTTATTGGGTTCCAAAACATTGACGATTGCGATAAATTCTTGCTTTTCTTGGTAAATAATACAACTTTATAATTCGTTACTTACCAAATCTTTATTGAAATATCTAACAATATAAAAAAATGAGCATCCCCTAAACTCTTCAAATTGTTCAATATGTCTAAACTAAAGCTGAAATCACACGATTGGTCAAATGTACAGATTTCAGCCAAATTTTATCCGCACACTTTTGGGCAAAAAAACATTTGGTGTACCGATGACTCTTTCAGTGTTCACACGATTGTGGCATTTTAACCAAAAATTTTCTGCGCTTATAGGGCGGCAGCAAGCAAGTGACAAAAACCGGTACAACCCTGTCATACGATTAGACCTTTTTGTCTTATTTCACTTAACAAAGAAACAACTAATCAGCTGTGCATAAATTAAATAAACATTTTGTAGTTTGCGTGCAAAAAATGATGTGTCTTCGAAGAAAAGAGAAATTAGTTGCAATAACATGCATTTGTGCATATTTAATTAAGAAAAACACTACGAAAGCTAAAAGTTAAAAACCGAAGTGTTTGGGTGCGAGACTGGCTTCAGAAGAGAAGTATGGACGGCGCATATGTAAAAAATCTGTGCGAGTTTAGGGAAGTGGACAATCAAAAATTTTTGTTTAAAAACTATTTGCACAAGAATGACACCACTTTTAATGAGCTGCTACAATTAGTTTTTCCAAATATAAGAAAAAGTGACATCAACGTGCGCAAAGCAATGCCAGCTAATGAACGTTTGGCGGTTACACTTCGCTTCTTTGTCTCTGGAGATAGCTTCAAAAAGTTGTTTGTTGTTTTCCATATTGCTTCAAATACCATATCCATATTTGTGCCAGCTGTTTACATAGCATTGAAAAATGGATATTTAAAGATACACATAATCACATTTAAAACATCTCCTTAAATTAATAATATCACATTATGCATTTTATAGACCCCAAATAACGAACAGTTGAGGCTAGATATTGCCCAAAAATTCAATGAAAGATGGAATTTTCCATTGTATACGTGCAGTTGATAGAGAACATATTCTTATGTAGGCTCCATCGCAGTCTGGAAGTTAAAATTATAAATATAAGGGTACTCACAGCATAGTATTCATGGCCATTGCTGACGCGGAGTACAAATTCCTTTACATTGATGTCGGGTGCAATGGAAGAGTTTCGGACAGCGGAGTTTTTGAAACGTGTGTATTTAGGAATGTTTTATTTTAATACTCTTGGATTGCCTCCACCGCATTCTTACAGGCCGAGAACTCGCATATCTCTTAGTGGTGGACGACGCTTTCCGTATGCAAAACATATTTTAAAATCGTATCCAGGTAAAAATTTGAGTGCAGGGCAATGCATATTCAATTACCAACTGTCACGGGTCAAACGTGTTGCTGAAAATGCATTTGGAATAATGACAAAGAGGATGCAAACACTATATCGTCCGATTCAGCTAACCTTGGGTAACGCAGCCCTACTAACACTGGCCTGCTGTGCCTTACATAATTTTTTAATACATAAAAATTAAAATTATATGAAAGGATTTTCAATGGATATATATGATGAGCAAGGCAACCTTTTACGTGGAGATTGTACTCAAGATTTTCGTCAAATACGCTAGCAAAGTACAGAAGAATGTCCAACTTCGTACATGAGCAATGAAGCGAAAGAAGTTCGACAGGAATTCGAGCAATACTTTATGTTGGCCGCAGGTGAAACACCTTTTCAATATAAATCACTGTGTTAAAATAAACAAATGTATAACATATTTACGCAAGTTTATTAAATTTAAAATTTAAATTTTAAAAATTTCAAATTTAAAAAGCTAACTTAAAAAAAGTAATTATTCTTCTATCTGTGCAAGTGCATCCACGGTAGTTCTCAAGATATTAAGTGCAATTTGTTTGTAACATTTTTTTCACTTTTAGCGTTGTCGCTATATGCTCCAATGTATTCTATGGAGTTTTTTTTAATAGTTTTGTTGAAGTTTAACAATTCGATGAATTGTTCTATGTATCTTTGCTTTCGCAGGCAAAATCAAGAGATGACACCGAAGATGTTGTTTTTTCCTGGGCATGGTTGTGATACAACTGCCTGGCAGTTCAAAAAGGCCAATGAGGCTTCGAGCCAGATGCGGCTTGACCCGATTTTTTCAATACTTTTTTTTGTGTTGTTCAAGGCTGTTTTGACATTGGCCTATTTGGCGGTTTTTATAATCTACAGGAAAGTACTCCAAGAGAAATGGGGTTTTCTCTATGATGGCTATCAAACTCATAACTTCTTCCGTAGACCATCCCTTTATTATGTGTAGTCGCTTCCTCTTACTTGTTTCTGGCGTTGATGTTGCGCCATCTGTCAAACTGCCGATATTTCCACACTCATGATCTTAAAAAATTATTAAACATTATTTATCGAGTATTTACAGAATATTTAATAATTATACTGATATTTAATTATAATTATAATTAACTACACTCTGATACAGTCAAAAAAATCTTCTGATGTGACATGGTGTAGGTTGTAGGTCTCGTCGTTTAAGAATTTTTTCTGTCTTCATTGGTCTGTGAAGCGTTCACACGATTGGTACAACAAAGTTCTGTTTTATCTGTCTATCGGCCTAAAAATTTGCCTATCTGCCTTTTGCCAAATATTTTCTGTCATTCACACGATCTTTACATTAAAATGGACAGAAATCAGTACATTTGACCAATCGCGTGATTTCAGCTTAAAACTATTGACTCAAATTTTTATTCTTATGTACTCCTTTGCTGAATAACAAAACTGTTGAGCTTAAATGTTTAATTGTTATTCCATTATACACTGATTGGCGCCGTTAGCAAATCTTAAAATTAATATTTAATAAATACACAGAAACTAATTGACAATTACAGCATAGTATATAGTGTTTTTATAGCGGTATTGAACTGTAAAATGGAATAAAATAGAGGTGAATTTTTTAAATTGACATGAAATTTACTTTATTCTGGCACTATAATTTAAATATGACCTCTGGCATACAACAGGACCATTTGTAGCCGCATATAGGCGGTAGAACCGCGAATGTTGTATTCCAAGTGATCAATCGCTTCAGGCTTAACGGTGCAGATTACATCACATATTCTTACACAAAATAGTCTAGCGGCGTTAAGTCGCACGATCTTGGTGGCCAATTTACGGAAACGTAAAACTATGTGGTTACCAAAAGCTTCCTTCAATAAATCAGTTGTGCCACCAGCCAGTTGTGCGTCGTCTCGTTGAAGCCATAGCCCTTGTAGATCATTCTTGCTCAAGTTATAAACGATGAGTTGATAAAGTCAATAATCATGGCTCTTTAAATGTTACAATTTACTGTAATTTTCTGAGCAATACGCATATAAAGCACGTAAAAAAATAAATTTTTGTTGATGTAACGGGGCGTCTTAACCTATTCTTGAGGATTATCATCGCTCCAAATACAAATACAATAGTTTTGTTTATTCGCGTGTTGATTTAAACAGAATTCGTTAAACGCAAACTTGACTCAGGATTCTTTAACATTTTCTACCGATGTAGAGGCCAGTCTTATAAAGAAAGAGCATATGTTCCATGGCTTTCGTCTTAAGAATATTTTAAAGAAACAGAAAAGTTGATCACTGAAAAACTAGAAACGACATATGGTTCTTCAAAATCCTTTTAATTTCCCAAGAACATTGGCAATAGAAAATCTGAGTTAGAAGTTAGAAAATCACAAAATCTTGATACAAAATTCCAACTACCTTTCATAGGTTTCTCTCCAAAATTAGACAATATTGTTCTTGCTAATCCGAAATTCATTTAGGAGGTGACAAAAATTTCCACTAATCTGAAAGCAAATGGCGAAACTGAAAACGTTCTGGAAGTACGAAAATTATTTGAGCTCGACCCTATTCTACGAATGCCAACTGATGTAGAGGGAGACTCTACACAATTTGGAAGCGCGGATCACTCATGTTAGTTCAGATTTTAACTAATTCAATAGCTGACAAAATTAAAATTTTATGGTACGATGAATTTTTAATCCGTTTCCAGAAAAAAAGTTGAGGTTACACAGTTTTTTGCTGTCGCACTAAGGATTTTCTCTAATTTGAGAGACAGTAAAGTGCAATTATTATGCAGTAAAAAGATTTTCGTTAATTGCTACTAGACATGATCGATCCAGTGAGTTTTGAAAAACTTTGCTGCCAGTGAACGTGATTTTTAAATCACCCGTTCTTTTAAACAGTGACCACGATCACCATTTATTACATGAACAACAAGGGAACAATGAATATTACGGAAAAAAATTGTGTAAAGAGTTAACAAGTAGTAAGCATTTTTTTCTTCTCACCAAAAAGTGAAAATCTAACGACAATTACGAAAACTGCAAAGTTGTAAAGTTACATAACACCACTGGGAAATTTTGTATTTGATTGATATTTAAAAACATTTCTGTAGAATATAACAAATTGAAATGTAATATAATAATAAAAAAAATACAAATAAATAGAAAGAAAGCAAGCAATAGGGTATAATTGAATTGTGAAAGACTGAAAGAAATTACTATACAGATGATGAGATAAAACATGGTATTCAATTTTGAAATTCAATATAAGTTACTTAATAAATTCCACCACTGTAGGGATCAGTAATTTTGCAATCGTAGTGATATAATCACAATTAATCGCTTATCTCTAATACGGAGCATGTGGCAACAATTCACATATTATGCCACTTTAGCAGGGAATCGTCTAGCAGGTTTTGAATCCTGTAACGATTATTAGAAAATTTTATTATTAAAAGTTTTAATCTACAGGTAGAATAGTGAAGAACATATTCACATCTATTCAATTGAACAACAGCCAATCAGGTATGTGGTGGAAATCGTTTTCGTTGGCTAATGTTGAAATCGACAAAACATTTCTTCCAAATATTTGAACATGTGACGAATTTTGCTGTCGGTTTTAATCCATTTTTAAATCGGTGCTTTATACTTAAACCTAAGGAAAAGCAGCATAAAAAAGGCAAACAAAGTAATTTTTGTTATATCAGGAGGATTCTTTAATCCAGTTTGTGGAAAACCGTTGGGATATTTCTAGCGGAGGCAGAATAACTACAGAGAATTTATAGTATTGCCTGATCACAGATTTCATTAGCCATGAACCTCCCACAGATGACACACCTGGTTAAAAGAAAGTCAGTTTTATTACATTTATGGGTTTACAAAATTGTCATTAAAAATTTATGTATTAAAGGGGTTTTCAATAAGAAGTTTGTTTTCAAAAACAAACGGTTTAGATTAAGAAGATTAAAATGTTTATTGTATTACGAACAGAAGAAAAGTTCGGCAATTATGAATCAAAAATGGTATCTGGGTAATGTTCACCACGACCCTGCTTACAGATGTCGGTTACTTCATCAAAGTTTTTAATCACTTCTTGGCAAAATGGCGGTCCTATAACATTAATCACATCACGGATTTTGAATTTTCAGGCTGAAATCTATTCGACTGGTTTCGTACAGACTCTGTCCTTAACGTAGCCCAACAGAAAATAATTCAGTGGTGTTAAATCAAACGATCTAGCTGGCCACTTAACTGCTGATATTTTTTCTCATTTTTAATATTGTTAAAAATATTACTTATGAAAATTTCGTTTACGATGTTGTTTGCTAGACCGAATAACTATATGACTCATATTTAACAAGAGTGATTAAAGTGAAAATAATAAAAAACTGAAATGAGTACAAACAGGATACAGACATATAGTTGTACACAAATTGTTATTGTATGAGAATTTTTAAATTCTCATGTACTCTTTTACCCTCGAGTTTTAGATTATCGCATACCAATATTGTATTTTACATATTCTACTTTGGAATAACGACTTTAGGTAGTTTAGTAAAGAGAGTGTTGATTTTTTCTTTTAATGGCATTTTTGCTACCCCACCACAATTTAAAATCGTTGAACGATAAAATAGGCGTGAATAACGACAAATCGATCACATGCAATAAGCCGCAAGCTTGATGTAAATGTAGCTGTAAATGACTGTGGTTTTTCAGCTTTTGTTTAATAAATGAACCCATGTGATTACAGGCACAGTCAAAGCAGAGCAGGCAGAATGTCAACATTTAAACAAAAATAACAATAAACGAAAGCAAAAATTGTGAAAAATCAAATTGAACAGTAGCAGTCATTGGAACACAAAATGTTTTTAAAAGTCGAATGTTAGCGATATTATAGTATGAAAAAAAATCGTTTTTATAGGGAATTCTCGCATAACTTCAATGAAGCTGATTTTTTCTTTACATATTAGTGAACATTTTCATTACATATTATTTTTAAACTTTAAAAGTGAAAAATTTTCAAGATTTTCGATTATATCCAATTTAACTCTTTAACGTAAATTTTAGATAATCGGTTTTTATACTGTTTTAAAATATCAAATATTTAAATAAATATCCAAATTTTTTTCGTAATAATGTGTATATGTACAAGGTATCGTATTTTTTATTTGATAAAAAAAATATCTGCTACTTGGAATAGCTTTCACATTTACTAGATATAAAAATAGTGGAAAGCACGCTTAAACTGTGAGAAATCTTGCTAAAAGAAATCGTACTAAAAATTTGTACTAACAAATGGGTCACCCCTTCATTTAGAATTACTTTCAAGAATTTTAGAATTATGTTTAAAATCATGCCTTATATGCGGACGCCCTTTTTATTATATTTATATTTCTTTATATCTCCGATCACTGTAGCCACATATGTTCAAGGTCTGTCTGGAGCGGCTTACAAGATAAGCTCATAATCGTAAACGTCACATTCTTTTCGGGCCATCTCTTATTTGTTGAATGTTGTATTGCGACATTAGTGCGACATTTTTATTAGACACTTCAGTTTTAGAAGAACCTCATTTAAAGTTGTTATGCTAGCGACGCAAAGTGTATTACACTAATAAAAAATGCAAAATGTCGTGCAATAGGTGCAGCCATCCATACTTTGTTAGTTGACTCCAAATATTTTCAAAGATCAGCTAAGTGTTGGTATGCAGCGGAACATTGCTCAAGATACAACAACAAAGATATTGTTCGTGAAAGAAATTCTCCGTCACATAAAAACATTAAGTAGTTAAGTAAATCGAGCAGCAGGAGCTTCCTACTTCCTTCTTCTGCTGCCACAGACAAAAATTAAGTCAACAACAAAACATATAATATTTTAAAAAAATTTAAATTTTTGTACCAAAACAAGCCTTAAGTATTTAATGATCCGCTACTGTTAAAACCTAGGCTGAAACTGTTTTTATTTCTATACGTTATTGCCGTCAAAATGTTTGTGAGCACTTTTATATAAATATCGAGTTTTTCAACAAGTAGTTTATTTTTCAATTGTGGCAACACCAACAACATTATCGTTTTGACATTTAGTTTTCTGATGTATTCGTAGTAGCTGCATTGGCAATTGTTACAATGAATTCAATTTCGTACGAGAATTGCATTAAATTAATTAAAATCCACTATGAAAATGGTAGTTCTGTTAAAGCTACATTTCGTAAAATTCGTGATATTTTGGGACAACATAATTGTTCTTCTATGAGCGCTATTAAGAATATAGTCGTTAAATTTGAGTCGACAGCCTCGATTTAAAATGTGCGCACACCATCGCGTGTTCGACCGGTTTTTTTAACTGAATGAACATCGCAGCCGTGAGTTACAGTTTTGAAGCGGATTCAAATTTGTCAATTCTTCGACATTCTCATTAATTGGGGTTATCCAAAACTACCATATAAAAAAAAGCGAAATTGTCGCATTTGGGCTTCTGAAAATCCTAGAGCTCACTGTGTCAGTGTATGGTGTGCTAGGTGGTCTAAAGATTAGGCGCGAAATGCGTAACGGTCAATGGTTCACGCAATCGCCAGATGCTAACAACTTAATTTTGACCTATTATTGACGACGTGGATATCACTGACAGGGTGATGCTGCATGTCACGCAGTTACTGAAACGATAATTTTTTTGCAAACCGAATTTTCCGATCGCATAATTTCACGAAAACCAGCAGTCAAGTGCCCAGCTAGATCGTAAGACCTCTGAATATTTTTTTGTTTGGCTATGTTAACGACAGAGTCTATACGAAGCCAATCGAATAGATTTCAGCCATAAAACTCAAAATCCTTGATGTGATTAACGAAATATGACCGCCATTTTGCTAAGAAGTTATTAAAAACTTAGATGAAAGAATCGACATCTACCAGCGTTTTTGTGTTGGATTTTTGCCATATAGCAATATCCGTTCGGTGCCCTTGTAGGCTAGTAGGTAGTGTACTAGCTTGTCAATATGGGGGTTATGGGTTCGATTTCCAACGAAGACTTTGGTTTTTTTACTACAAAAATAAAAATTGACTGTCGATGGGGCTGCTCAGCGATGAAGGCATAGTCACTGGTCGCTGTGCTGTCTTATATACGGCAGTTAATTTCCGACTATCCTTCTACTTTCACCACCTGTTTCATCTATTCTATTCTCTACCCCTTTCCTAAAGAATGTAGCACGGTACTTGACTAAATAGGCATTGCTGCCTGAAGTGCTACTTCTCTTAAAAAAAAAAAATATAGCATTATCCGTTCATAATTGCCAAACTTTTCTCTTCATAATTCAATAAAAATTTGCATCATCATAACCTAAATTTTTTGTTTTATTTTGTTTTAGAAAACAAACTTCTTGTTGAAAAACCCTTTTTATTATTAAGCAAATATACACATTTACACGTAAAGAGCCGTGTATATGAAATTTAGTAGAAGGGAGAAAATTGAAGTTTTTAGTTGCACACACGTATTTGCTTATTGATCCAACTATTGGCCATTTAACCGCAAAAGTCATTGTTATATAAAACAAAAAAACAAAACTAGTGAGAAGTGGAAAACTACATAGTTGTCTGTTATTGCATAATAAGTTGTTTCAATCTTTTTTAACTGGGTGTGTAAAAATGTTACAGTCTTTTTCAAATTTACTCCAAAAAAGGCATTTGTTTAAGACGCGGCTGGTTAAACTTTCAAAATCCCATAAATTTATTTTGTGTAAAAATTGTAAGAAATTTAAAATTATATTAAATTATTTTATAAAAACTATTTTCCCAACAAATTATAATTGACATTTAAGCACATTTCCAATAGCTGTTATATTTGTTAACAAAATATTGGTTTTGTTGAAGCCATAAAACTTAAGTGTTTTTAAATTCTATTTTTGCTCTTGTTATTGAATTTTACCTCTACACATGCTACATTACACATGTTTTGTTAAGAATGAGCCTCCTGTGTGTTAATTATTATGGCATAATAAAATTTTCAATATTTTGTTGTAGTTTTTGTTCCTGTTTTTTGCAGCATAATGAAATTTTATTACCCTCAAAGGAAATTTAAATCTACATCAGACAAACATAACAAACGCATAAAACTGTAGTTAAAAATTCAGGATAATATTTAATTGATTCAATTAAAACATGCTTCATCAGAAGTTTTTACTCATATGCAAATAATATATAACGAAGTAATGAAATTAATGATCAGTGAATGTGATAAAGTTGTTTAATAGCTGAAGTTAAATTATATTATTTCATTAAATTCATTTTTTTATTAATGATACCAAACGGTATCGTTACTATCTTTTTCAGTTTGGTAACTTTATTATTTGCGTGTATGTAATCTAATGTTTTTAAAAGCTTAAATAAAATAAATGTCATTCGGCCATTTGATTGTCCAAAAGTCCTCTTACGTAGACAACATGAGATCGCAGTAAAAATTACATCAGACCTACTCAGCTCTACTCTATTCTAATTTATTTGCCAGTGTTGAATAAGGTTAATATAAAGTTCAGTCTCCTCATTTTCATAGTTTAAATATCGGCTGGTTTTTATTGAGGTGTAGAATTTTAAATTGGCAATACTTTTTTTAACGGGCTCCAATTTTTTCAGCTATCAAGTGATTTATGTTTAAATTGGGTTGGCATTTCAACATAAATAGACTAACGCCTGAACAACGCTTTCGAATTGTGCAAATTGTATACAAAACATGACTTCCGTAGATTTCAATTTGTATTAACGAATGTTGCTTGAATGGATACGTCAGTAAACAAAACTGCCGTATTTGAAGTGTATATTGCGACACTGTTATATTTAGAAAAACTGGCCCATTAGTGAGCTTTATGTGCCGACGCAATCATTGTTTTCTACTTAGATGCTGTCGTTCATCAATTAAACAATCATGACGTGCAGGGTCTGAGGTTTTAACAAGACGATGCAACATATTACACACACGTTTAGTAACCGCATAGTTTAATAAAGGTTCCGCCATCTAACGTTTTTTTTTTCAACTAGTGCCTATTTCGCTTATTTTAGTTCATGTTTGATTTGGCAGATAATTAGTTTTATCCTTCCGCTGAACGAATATGTTTGTGTATACGATTGAACAAAGCTGGGAAATATTGCGGCATTACTTTGAAAATCTTGTAATGTTGAAGAATGTGCGCGAAAATTGCGTACGAATTTTGGAAGAAGAGAAGCACCGTCAGCTCCGCATGTTCGTTATCTTGTGAAAAAAGTGAAAGAAACTCGCATCCTCATCGATACACCAAAGCATGAAAAGCAAAAAACAGTGCATACACCCGATAATATTGTTGCTGTGTAATGTAATGGATTGTAACAGTGACTTATTCCATCTGGCTGCGCTGGATTCCATACGTATACTTTTTGTCCTTGTCGTTCTCGCCAACCACTTGTTATTTCATAGTTTTCTAATTTTATGTCGTGTACAATTAAAAATGAATTTTTAAAAATGACTTTTATTCCAGAGATATTTGCTGCATGAAACTTTCCACTAATTTGTATTTACATGATAGTAACAGAAATAGATTTAATTTAAATTTTAAGCTTTATACATCTTTAAGGAGGGGCGTTGTGCAGTCACAAAATATGTCAGATCCTTTTTTTAGCTTTAATAATTTATAATTATTTCTAAAATATTGTTATGTTTTCTCTTAAGAAACCTAATTTTACTACGTTAGTTTTTCTATATTTCTTACTATTAAAATCCGTCGCAGCCATCTACGATTATCACTGGTGATACCTGAGCGATATGTGGACTCTTCAATGTCCTATTAGCTATCGATCGTCTTAAGCTCGCGCAGCCATTAAGACCATAACATTCTAGCGATACGCTTTTGTTTTAACACTCAGTAGCACATACAGTATTTTTACGTTTTAACTTTATTACTAGCCTCATTCTTACCTTATTAGCAAGGTTCCTGTCTAACTCATCTTCGCATCTTTACAATAATTGTTTCCATTTTCACACGTTATTATTTTCATTATTCTTCTTTTCATCATGCCGATGGGAATTGAACTCGCGAAATTTTTGTTCTTTTTGAACAACAAGCGGATACTTCTGGCATCGCAATCACCACAGTTCAGTCAAGATACTGTTGTCATTTCTTTCGGTATAAGCCATCATTACTGGCTGTTAGTTCAGGTATAACCGGCGATCGCTTTCGGTATTATAACAGTACTATCAAGCCGTGTTCTAAACTGTACTGTTGAGTCCGTGTTCGGGTTTAGGTAGTTCTTTTGTTAGAGTCTCGTATCTACACATTTAGATAGATTGCCCGGTACCTGTCATTTTATGTGGGACAAATCTAATATGGTCAATATACTTTGCGATACACATACAGCCAACAACAACTTAAGCTTTTATTTATACAATTTTGTTTTTAGCCCATTGGGCGTTTTAATTGTTCGTTAAAATGAGTTAATAAAAGTTTAGTAAACTGAGCCGCGCCTAAATAATATTTAGTGTGCATGGAAGGATCTAACCATTTACATGAGATACTTACACAAAATTTGAAGAACGTATCGTATAACATAATCGTCCTTCTGAGACCGCTGTTACGAATTTAATCGTTAAATTTAAGTCGACAGGCTCGATACCGGGTTATTCAACTGAATATATTGCAGCCGTGAGCCACAGTGTTGAAACAAATGAAAATTTGTCAATTCCTCGATGCACTCAATGATTGGGGTTGTGCAAAACCACCACATGTCGAATTTTGCGTTAGGATTTGACTTTGAAGTTTTACAAGGTTCAACTGGTGCAGGAATTGAAATCGACCGACCTTTCACATCGCCGTAGATTCAGTTAGTTGAGCCGGCTGGCTTTGCTGAAAAGATAATTTTTTCAGACGAAGACCATTTTCACTCTTCAGGGTAAGTCAATAAAAAAAATTGTCGCATTTGGGCTTCTAAAAATCCTAGATGGATTATTATGAAGCCTCTGCATGTTCAACGTGTCATGTATAGCGCGTGATTTGATTTACATCTGCATCGACTATATAGTCATAATCAGATGGTGGTCAAACCACTTGGTTGATTGGACATCACCCACGCCCCAGGAGGCCATCGAATACGTATATCCTCCGGTCACTCCTGGTAGCAATTTCAAAAGCCCGAAGTAAGCCGCAGCCTTCACTCCTTGCTAAAGAGTTGGAGACTTTCCAACTCCTGGTGCAGAACGCATGAAGCTCTTTTTTATCAAGACAGCATTCATGCTCACTGAACCTGAACCATTCATTGTGTTAATTTGAATTTTCCGACCCACAAACTCTCACGAAACCACAACCACCACGATACTCCCATATAGGGGCCAACCTCAATAACCAGTCAGAGAACAGCTGATTGTCTCAAGAGACAAATAGTGAACTCTGGGGCAACTGATTCCCATGGAAATATGTGGATTGTCCAGGTGACTTCTACTAGCCTTTGAGAGGCCTGGGCTCCCTTTTACCCCGCAAGACACCAGTCTAAATGGAATAGTAGGTTCCAAAAAGACTATCATGTGCCCCCGGGGGGATGTCACTGTATAGTGAACTATGTGGTCTGGAGACGTGATTGAGCCGTTGTTTTTTTATCGAAGATGGAGCCGTAAATGCGGTAGCGGTCAATGCATCACGCTATCGCGAGATGCTAACAACTCGACGTGGACCTCACTGATATGTGATTTCAACAGGACAATACCAAATGTCACACAGCCAATGAAACGATCAATTTATTGCAAACCAAGTTTTCCGATCGCATAATTTCACGACGATCAGTAGTTAAGTGGCCAGCCAGATCATGTGATTTAACACCACTGGATTATTTTTTGTGGGGCTATGTTAAGGACAAATTCTAAACGGAGCCAATCGAATCGATTTCAACCTTAAAACTCAAAATCCGTGATGTGATTACCGAAGTAAGACCGCCATTTTGCCAAAAAGTGGTCGTGGTGGACATTTGTTAGATATCATTTTTCATTTATAGTTGCCGAACTTTTCTCTTCGTAATACAATAAAAATGTGAATCATCTAATGTTTTAAATTTCTCGCCTTATTTTGTTTTAGAAAATAAACTTCTTGTTGTAAAATCCTTTACCTGTTACATTTTTCATGATATAAAAATTAAGAATTTGTTTTACGTGACGATGGAAGCTTAAGCCTCTAGATTAATCTGAATATGCATAAATCGGCCCATTTATTTAGTTGTTTGTAGACGTCAAACATATATCAACAAGTATTCATTTCTATCCATTGACATAAAAATAACTTTTAAAGAATGGTGTAACAAATAGTGTGCGACAATCCTTTTATTAAAAAAGTTTGATAAATCGTGGATTTATTAACCACTAAAGAAACTTGGAAATCATGTCAATGACACAAAATATACTTTTTGGCGTCATATGCATTAAAATGGCGTGGCATTTTTGAATATGTTTATTAAACAATGGGATATTTGTTGACAATAATGTTGTAATACAAAATTTACCTTCATGATGAAGTGTGTTCCTTTTTTACTACAAACGTATCAGTGAAAGCTACTGCCGTCTTTATGTCTATAATATGGTACTACTATGAGCACGATGTTGGGCTTTTCCAAACACATGTTTCTTATTATTCAAAAGTTTTTTTATTTAGATCCTTTACATTTTTTCTATTCGGTTATTTTTTTTTTGTATTATTTGGTAAATACATGAAAAGTTTATAAGTAGATTGTAACAAAAAAATAAATTGAGTAGGAATTGTTAGAACAGTAGAAGCTTTGGCATAATGTTTCCGTTTCCTTAATGAGTTTTTGGTTGTTTGCTCTTTTTTAATGGATTTGTTTACTATAATTTCTTAAAAGAATTTTTTCCTTAGAAAAACGCCATGCATTAGAAGAATTTTCTACTGCTATTTTTAAAGGAATTTTTTCATTTTTAAACAGCAACATACGTTTCTTTAATTAAAGTTTTAAATTAAATGTAACAAAATTTATTCAATATATAAAAGAGAAATTGTTATTCCTTGTTACTAAGTATAACTTAATACTTATTTTGTTCATACAAAGAGCAAAAAAAACATTATTTTTTTTTATTTTAATTTTAAATTGATTTTTGTTTCCTTTTGTACAAGGAACTTGTTTCAAAAATAATTTTTATGAGCGCAGCACCCACATCTCCCACTATTCAGTATTGTAAATGTAGGTCACTGAGCAAAAGATGTTATTTGTGAGAAGAAAAAATGTATTAAAACTAAAAGAATTAAAAAAGTTCTTTTAAATTTTCTTAAATTCAATTTGCTTAATTTTATTTTAAGATAAATATTTTGTGTTTAATGGGAGTAAATTAAAATGCGAAAATACAATTTCGTGAAATTTTTTTTAGTTTTCAGTAAAATTTTATTGTAATCCTTCTGGCGAAGTAAAGTCTGCCAAAAATATATTGTCATTCTTTTCCGTCTTTGCTGGCTGTTTCTTTAGTATGAACGGCCATCGCTTTCGACATGAAGACATCATTTTCAAGCCGTATTCTAATCTGTATTCGCGAGTCAGTGTTTGGGCTTAGGTAGTTTGTTGTTAAGGTCGTATCTACTAATATAGGTAGAATGTCCGCCATCTGGCATTTATTAATACTTCGGTCTTTAATTATTATCTAGGCACGTGTGTTCATCTAAGCGTGTTCTCCATTTCTTCGACTGTATAAGTAGTTTTAATTGTTACTATCGATATTCTGAGATTATGTTTCCGACTATTGCTGATTTTTAATACCGTGAGTAAACCTTTTTTTGGAAAGTGCTAGTCAATCTATATATTTCTAGTCATATGAAAGTAAAATGTGCCATTATGCTGTATCAATTATCTCTTTGTCTTCTTTATTCCTGTTTTTAGTATTGTATTGTCTAAGATGTTTTTCGATGGTAGTCGCTTTGTAGCCGTTATTTTTAGTTATGGTGGAGTAACTGGGATTATCTTAAATCTGTGTATCATATGATTAAATACTACTAGTTTACGTTGGATAGGGTGGTTCAAGTTAATGTGGATGATAGTGTCCATCGTAGTTGGTTTTCTATAGATATCGAATAATTAAAATCAGGTCTTCGTATTTCTGTGATGTCCAAGTAATACAAATTTCTGTCTTGATCTTTTAACATTGTGTGTGTGATGTTATTATGGATTATGTTTAAGTCTGTTAGAATTAGTTCGGTGTTATCTTGTTCAAGAACCCATATGATATCATACGTATTTATAGTAATGAGTTATTCTATGTTTTTTTTATTAGTCTCTTTATATGTAGTAATTCGAGATGTTGCATGAATTTTTCCCTGAAGTTAGTTGAAATTGGGTTTCACATGCCGAGTCCTTCAGGTAATTTCTAAAAATTTTTTGCAATATCTATAATGTTGGTGATGTATTGGTTGACGTATAAATTGTCTAGTGTGTCGCGTATTTGATTCTATATTAAGCCAGATACTTTTTTTTTTGCCTCAAAGATATTAAGGCAAAAAATATGAGCAAAATATGAAGAAACAATTTAACAACAAAGCAGAACTGTACAATTTTCCTCTCGTTTATTTAGCCACTAAAAAATAATTATTTTATGAAATGGTTGCAATTTTTCCTTCTCTGTGTGTATAATGTACAATAGAAACTTAAAAAATCTTAAATTACCAATTTTATTTCACATTCGATGGCCATATGCCAAGTTGTCTGTTTTGAGATTGGTTTCTTCTTCAAAAATTATTAAATATTAATGTTTTTAAAGCGCTAATTAAAAAATTTATACTTTAGTGTACTCAAATGGACTTAATTAAATTTCATATGATCTTAACTAATTCATCAGTAGTTAAGATCATATGAAATTTTAATTGAATTAAACTATTAGAATTAAAAACTGAATTAATTGAAATTCAGTTCATTTTTATTTTAATTTACATTTTTTTATTATTAAGAAATTTTATTTACAATTTTTTTGCGGACGTTTTTGAAAGAAAATCCGAAAAAATTATACATCAACGCAATATAATGCAGCACTTCTTGGATCGCAAGAAAAAATATTATTTTGCTAACTAAGAATATTTTTCTAAAGTTTTTACAGTGAATAAAACAAAGCAAAACACAAAAATAACATTAGAGATTCATAATAACTAGAAAATCGTAAGAAAAGTTAAGGTCATCACATGATATTTGACATTCACAGTTGATGCTTTTTCGAAATTATGTCTTGCAGATTGGTGTAAATCTTTTAGAGTCTTGGAATAACTGATTTTCCTATGTTAATTGATCCAGAATAAATATACATTATCGAGTCGATAGCAGATTTTTTATAAATTATAAATGGAATGAATAAGATCTATATACCACTTACAGCTGTGATATAGAGTATAAAAAGAGGGAATTATGGTACAAGGCATTGAATCTCCAGAACAAGGTAAGGAATCTCTTACAAATGAAAGCTGATCAGATCGGTATAGTTAAAAACCTGTAACGAATTTGAATAAAAAAATGCTTCTAAATTATTTAAAATTTTATGAAATAGTTCAAATAAATAAGATGCTATTAAAGTAAATGTTATGGTTTTCCACTACCTTAATTAAAACGAAATTAAATTACTAAAATAAAATTTTAAATTTTCATTTTACAGGGAAAGGGATTGGCGTTTTACTCCGTAATGAAAATGTAAGTAATACCTCAACTAAAATTACAAGAGAGATAACATGATATGATTGAGATAAATTTTAAAGGAAATCGACTAACACGTGGCCCTTTGAATACGCTTCAATTTTTTTTATATCACGCTTTCACAGATGTTATTATAGCTGCCCCCAAATTAGTGTAGCATTTAATTTTGTCCCCATTTGCTTTAAGACTTTACTAGCCTTTGGACATCAAAATATATTTTTCAAATTGTTTTAAATAGAAAATAGTTATTCATGTCTGTTAACGAAATGCTAAAGATATAAAGTAAAATACTTTTAGTTTAATTGTTTTTCCACACATAAACAGCAACTAGAATAGATAACTAACACTAAAAAATGAAAAACCCACATCTACAAAACTTTATGTGTTTCAGGAAAAATAAATCTTTTTGCAAAACCAAATATTAAGCAAATAAAATTTTTGCCATAAATATTGTTTTGTGAACTCAACAAATCATGCCATTGACAATTATTGATTAATTAAATACTAAAACAAACATAAATTGAAAATTTCTCCATAAGAGAATATTTATTTAGAGCAGCCACAAATATTTAAGATAATAAAATAATAAGAAAATGTGCTGGCTTTAAACATATAATAGAAATGTTAGCAATAATGAATGAATATATGGTAATAAAAGAAAATTTTAAGGTTAATACACATATAAATAGATTATCATGATGTGTTTAAAAGGTTCTATAATACAGGCTTGATATAATTATTATCGATATTCACGCTTTATGAAATCGCTCTTTCCAGCTGTCTACCCAAGGCAAACAAGTTATGATCGCTAATTTTAGTAAAGATTTAAACAATTCTAGAATGCTGGTAGAATACTCGTTTACCAAATCCGTTTAATATATCTCTGCACTCACAGAACAAACTTCTTTACAAATTTAAGCTTCATAGCCATATTATTCACGATTAGTTTTTCAACAGATTGTATCTTATTATATATTTTTGTACGATCTACCTGCTGATATAACAGATCTATAGGTTAAAGAATGTAAAACATCCACTGCAAATAATAAAAGTTTATTTAAGGCTTTAAGGCAAAAATATGAATAAACTTAATGAAAGAGTAAAATACTATTATTGCATCATAAAAAAACGTAATCCATTCCAAACAAAACATTGTACGTTGTATTAAAATATACGAAGGTAAATTGTTAAGTGCTGAAATAACTTTTCTCAAATTCAAATAAACTTTCTTCTTTAAGATTTTTACATCTTCATTTTAAAAGGGGGTTAAGCATATTCAGTACGAAGGATTCATAGCAATTGTTCGTATTTATTTCAGATCCTAAAGTTTTAATAGCTTTTTTAAATAAATAAAAAAAATCTAAGGTGAAATTATGTTAAATTACCCAATAACTATAAAAGATCACTTTAATAAAATTAACTCCTTAACATCACAAGAAATATTTTTTACTACAATATAAAACTGAGTATTATTTACAGCTAAATAAAAACTAAAGCTAAAATGTAGTTAGATTTAAAACCGTTAAAAACAAAATCTTTATAAAGTTCTATAAATAACACCGAAATACAAGGATAAAGGGACATATATGCATTTCATTGGTTTCAAATTTGACATTTACACGTATATCGAGTGGAATAAAAAGTACTAGTAAAATAAAAGAACGCAATGTTCGTTTTAGAGGATACTATTTTTGAAAAAAAAAATTAATCGCATTCTATATATTATGTTCCGAAACATCGAGCTAAATAAGGACATAAAGTACGTGACACAAACCAGAATTTATTTTAGGATACTGTTCAGTATTTGAAAATAAAAAATAAGGTCAGCAGAAGGCACAGGGGAGAGTCCTTTATGATTCTTTATGAAGCAATACCTTTAATAAAATAATAACTCTCTAGATAATAAATGTTTCAAAACAAAATATGAATAAGTAATAAAAATAATTCTCATATCCTTTTTCTCCTAAATAATTAAATAAATAAAAAAATTTACAACTGATGAATGTTGAATTAGAAGGTACATTTCATTCTGCTAGTTACTAAATTATACGAATTAAGCTTAAACCGATGTTTTATGTTCAAAAAGAAACAGTCTTTTGTTTATTTTATAATAATTAATAAATATGTTTTTAGTAGTGTATCGTCCTCTCCAAATTTCGACTTCGAACTTTATTATCGGAATACGTGAAATTAGAGCGTAGACAAATACAGATAAACGTAGACATATATAGAATTGTCCATATGTCAAACAAGCTAGTTATTGATGCCTCTAAAAATTACTACAAGCTACCAGATATCTTTATGTAATAAAAATTTAATGTTTTAACTTACAGATACGAGCAGAAATTAGTGCTAAGTAAAGCATCGAACAGTGACATTGCGTATGGTAAAGATTTTTATAGATTGAACTAAACAACATGTCATAAAAGAAAATAATTTATTGCGTATTTTTCTACAATTAAAAGCGTAAATAAATTGCAACAATATAAAATACTAGTTGACCCGGTCCGCGTTGCTGGCCCTAAGCAAACATTAGAGTTGTATTACCACACGATTTAATTGAGCTTTTAACGAAATTTACGGCCTTTAAATAAAAATCCATGGAATACCTATCATACAGTTTTTTTACAGAATAACTTGCATGCATTAAAAAAGAAACGCATGTATTTAAGGCAAATTGGATATTATATTTTTTTATTACATCATCTTAAGGCCAGCGGGATAGACAATATTTTTTGTTTTTTTTTTATTTGGTGTAAAAACGTATAAATTTTTTGGAGTGCCAACTCGAGAGCAAGCCACATACAACTGGCCGTGTGAAAAATATGAATTTTCCGAAAATTAAGCCAGCAATATTCCATGATTAGCCTTGTGTTTTGTTGATGGTAATAGCAAAGACAAGACGCAAAGGAAATTGAAGTCGTTTGAATTGAAATGGTAAATCGTGGAAATCATTTGAATCTACCACCGATGATTGTTGCCTCGATTAAATTTTGTGAACAGTTTTTGATGGTTAGTCTGGCTCCAACTTTTAATGTTAGTACATGCATACCAACTTTACAATGGGTAACAAAAGGAAATGGGAGACTATTTTTCCTCGATACACACTCCTCATCAATTTAATATTGGCGTCGGTTCGAATGCAGAATTAGATTGCACTCGCAGTGACATCATTCGTAATTTCATTAACGCTATTGAACGGGAGACGCATTGCACACTGCATAAACCAAAAACTCGGATTTTTGAAAGTTTTAAAATTTTGATATTAAATCATTACTAACATAGGTTTTTTGTAAATATCTTCGGCACTACATAACCGATTTAAGAGTGTAATGTCTCGTTTTGAAAAACATGACAACGAGTTTTAAAAGAACAAAATAAACAAAGCAAAAAACTTGTGGTGCAATATGAAAATTGGATTTTACCACGCCCCTCCGCCCGCAGGCCGAAAATCAAAAATCATACTTCACAGTGGCACCCGCCTAAATATTCTGAAGACATACATATATACATATATTTATATAGTCTTTCGGGTTTAAAGTACATTATAAGGAACTTTCCTTTAGAAAATTGTTTAACCTAAAGTAAAATTTAATTTTGAATTTTATGGCAAGCATAAGCTCATTTTTTATATTCACCGATTTCAGCTTGAAAGTAAGCTGTCAGCATGTTAGATTTGGTTTTTGTTGCCGCAATGTTGCGGCAAATAATAACCGTAAAATTTAAGAATTTTTTTGTGGGAATTAATTATTTTATGGCATTGAATTAATAGTGTTTTGATTATTACTATATCCTTTTTTAATGAAGTTTAACTTATATCTAAAGCTAGTAAAAGTTGGGCGATGAATTAAAATCAGCTCTTCCAGTATGAATTAACTTAAATGGATTTATTTTAAAATAATATTTGGAATATTAGGACAATAAAAATTTAATTAATAATGGGAGGGCATATTTGAAGTTATTAAGTAAAATATCTGTCCAATGATGAAATGCCAAGAATTGAGTTATCATCCTTTAACATTTCTTCGTAAAATTCGTTTTTACGCTCCAACCTTTGTTGTGGGTAATTAAATCTCTAAATTTTAAACTTACGGTATTGTTGCTGACAATGGACCAAAAAGTACGCTCGTAGTGGCTGGAATGATGCAAACATAGCCGCTGTACAGTGAAAAGTTGAGAATGATCCAGGAACTTCAACTCGTCGACGTTAGCAATAATTTGGCATTACTGATACACTTTGCGAAACATTTTGCATAAAAATCTTGATTCTCACGCATATAAAGTTGAACTCATTCAAGAAAGCCGACAAACCATTAATTGCTATGAAAAACTGCACGAAAACAGCGCATTTTTCAGCAAAGGCACCTTTAGTGATAGGCCACATTTTCAATTAGGCGATTATGTAAACAAACATAATTGTTGCTAATGGGAACCAAAATCTAAAAACAGTCCTCGAAAATGAATCACACGAAAGAAAGTAATCACATGGTACGGTTTGAGGTCAAGTTGCTTCATCGGCCTATATTATTTCGTAAATGAACAAGGAAATGCTGCGAATTCTCTGCGTTACCAATTCATGATAATCAATTTTTTGTGGCCGCAATTAGCTAATGTTGACTTTGGTTTAAGCAAGACGGCGCCACAAGCTACACAGCCACCCAAATAATTCAGTTATTCCATAACAAATTTTGCGGTAGCGTAATTTTTCGATTTAGCGATGTCAATATCGCTTCTGGATTATTTACTGTGGGACCATTTAAAAGGCGGTGTTTATTTGATTAAGCCACAAATAAGTGACGCCATGAATGTTGAAATGCTGCACTGCATGGACGAAATACGCAAATTTATACAATGTGCCTCAAAATTCTGGGAAAAAAGCGGACGTTTACTGACATAGAAGTAAACGTTTTCCCGATGTCGTATTCCATTATTAATTCCCGTACTTCTACTTTGCAGTGGTGTTAATAAATCTGAAGTTGTGAAATAAAAGTGTGTGTTTTAAGCAAATTTATTTCCTAACCTTCAATTTCCCCACCCATTATAAACTTATTCATTTATGCCCAGAGTAGAATGAACCGGAAAGAAGAAGCTTATGTATAGAAGAACATCGACGACAAAATATATGGAAAGTATCTACGTAAAAACAGAAGCATTGTTTTTTCCCATTGCAGCATCGAATGATTTACTTTTCAATGCTGCTCTAATGTCAGACCAACGACTATTTTATTCCAGAGATGACAATAACTGTACTTAATTTTTAAATCACATTAATCAAAATTATTATTTGAATTATTTTCTATTATTTTTTTTAAAGAGAAGTAGCACTTTAGGCAACAATGCCTATTTAGTCAAGTACCGTGTTACATTATTTAGGAAAGGGATAGAGAAGAGATGCGACAGGTGGTGAAAGTAGAAGGGCTGTTACGGAAATTAACTGTCGTATAAGACAGCTCAGTGACCAATTTTTATTTAAGGTCTTTATTGAGAATAGAACCCACAACTCCCAGTCATCTAAGCTAGCACACCACCTACTAGCCTACATGGGCAACTGTAATAAAAAGCAACAAATTCTGACCTATGTAAATAAATAAATAAAGTATACAGATAATTTTTAAAGTCATTTAAAAAATAACCCACGTAGTTAAACGTTCTTATTTATATACATGTAAACGTGGAACTCTAGATATTACCTTCGTCTAATGTCAGGTATCAACACACAAACGCAATTTTAATCCGATTAAAATTCATATTGTAAAATATTAAATGTTGCTTAGAAGTATTCCATGATCCTTACAGTACATTGAAGGAACATATTTGCAATTACAAGGAAATACAGACATATCTACAAGCACACATTTACATGCAAAAAACCCGCACCTTAAGTGTTGGCATTAACACTGTTCAGGTGATAAGCTCATATACTAAGTGCACCTATATATAGTCTCTCACACATTAAGTCACATATACCCGTATAGATATATCAACTAGATTCTAGACAAATACATGTACAAAGAATTCTATAAGAAACCATGACTTTTCTCTCCCATCGACAGTTACACACTCATCTATTGCTTTGCGAAGCCAACATCCATACATTCCACCGAAATTTCCAAACTATGAAATTTAATAAAAATGAAAAAACACACATAGTTTTCATTTCCGACAAACTGCAGCCAAATTTGTTCTCGAGTACTTGTTTGGGTTTTTCATGTTGGCTAGTTGTGTTTGTATTGTAAGGCAGGAAATAATATTGTTTTTGAAAGCGAACGAACAACATCTTCTACTTAACGTAAGTTTCGAAATACCACTGGTTGTTTTTTATTGCGAATATAAATACACTGGCACTCGCACTTGCTGTAGTGCATGAGAGTACCAAGCAACATATCAACGATTCAACAGAGCTAGTGCAGGACATTAAAGGTATTTCCAGTAAGACATTTAACAAATCTAGAAGTTTCACGTGTATTACAAAAGTGTTGTTCGATCAGAGTTTACGATCCCTTTCTGCTTTAGTGGTTTTTTTCATAATTCATAAAACTTTAAATTCCTAAACATATGATTTCATCAGCAGGACTAAAAAAATTAAAATTTTGGGTTTTGTTGTCGGATTTGTGTTTTTTTTTCGATTTAAGTTACTTAGCAAAATTATAACACGTTTCAATTTTATGAATAATACGTTAAATGAATAGATTCATATTTGTCAAATTTGGCATTGGCAAGCAAGCATTTTTAGGCAAAATTGTGCCTATGCGAGTATGTATCTCTAAAATCTATCAAGCAATAATTCGTTTCACTTTAATGTTACCAAAACTTCACTTGAGATTTTAGTTTAGTTAAAAAATTTTATACCTTTTCTGTTTTAATAGTCAATAGTAATTTTGGCTCTCCACTTTCACTATCCCATTTTCCATTGTTTTCTTAAGGTCCTCTAAAAATGCTTTTGATTTCATCCTGAACTTATTATTACTTTATACTAAATGTTTTCCCATTTAACTATTTCATAGGTTATAAAGTAGTAAATGGCGAAAGTTGCTTAATCTATAAAATAGTCCAATTTTTGATTATCATAAAGGTTATTGCATACTTATAACTCTTAAGGTTCGGCCTCCATTGGCTATCATAACGTCCCCCCGGGGGCACATTATAGTCTTTTTGGAACCTATTATTCCATTTAGATTTGTGTCTTGCGGGGTAAAAGGGAGCCCAGGCCCTCAAAGGCTAGTAGGAGTCACCTGGACAATCCACATATTTCCACGGGAATCAGTAAGCTCGCAGAGTGCACTTAAGGCAAAGATGTACTCTGTACTGATTATTGAGGTTGGCCCCTATATGGGAGTATCGTGGTGGTTGTGGTTTCGGACCCTCGTGAGAGTTTGTGGGTCGGTTTATTCAAATTAACACAATGAATGGTTCAGGTTCAGTGAGTATGAATGCTGTCGTGTTCTTGAGAAATAAGAGCTTCATGCGTTCTGGACCAGGAGTTGGAAAGTCTCCAACTCCTCAGCAAGGAGTGAGGGCACGGCCTACTCCGGTCTTTCTAAATTGCTACTATGAGTGACTGGAGGATATACGTATCCGAAGGCCTTCTAGGGCGTAGTTGGTGTCCAATCAACTAAGTGGTTTGACCACCATCTGATTATGACCTCGCGGTCGGTGCAGATGTAAATCAAATCACGCATTGGCTATCATAACGCTTCTTACTTTAAAATTAACTGCGTATATTAAATTAAAAATGTCAGGGTAGATGGTATGTTTTTTTCTGCTGCTCTGGAAGTTGCACACGTTTGGATATGTGAAAATTAATTGTCAGTTTAAATTTCCAGGACACAATTTAGGTAGTAAAGGGGGTAGGAATTGGAATTCACTGCAAATGCATTCTACGAGGGAGATATGGCATACTTCGGTCGCTAGGTTCCCAAAACCCTTTCAAAATTACTCAATGGTCAAGTACGAGGGATGAAAATCGTGATCATGTTAAATAGTCAATTAGTAATGAAGCACATACGACAAATACACGTGAATTCCAAATTGATGCTATAAGATGAACCGAAATGAAATCGTTCAAATTAACGTGGGTGTGTTGCTTCATTGGATTTGAGGAAAATAAATGCTTGGACAAAATGCGCGAAATAATTTTGCAATATGGCCGCCACAATGCAAGAAAGCGAAAAAGTAATTTTGCTACAGGCGAAATAATTCCAGCAATAATAACAAGCGGTGGCGGCTTTAGGTATCGTTTTCACCAAAGTTAATTTCGCGTGAAAGGTTCTGAAACGTTGGCAAGCCATTGAGACATTATTATCTAATAGAAATACTAGATATTACTCGGCAATCAATCGGGGATGAGAAGCTATATATAATAATAAAACTGATTTGGCCAAAACTTCTAAAACACATTTAATCAAAAAAGCTATCGGAAACATGTCCTGTGCTCCAGTCAGGAATAAAAGCAATGGGCGAAGTTTGGTTTCTGATAAAGTTATTGTTGTTTAAACATCTGTTGAGAACACCTGAGCTATCTACATGATCTTTCTTAATACTTTTTATTATAAGGATAATTTAGTAAAATGTTAATCAAAAATTAAAATAGTCAATTTCGGCACTCAACTTATATTCTTGTTTTCAGCTCCATTAAAAATTTAAGCAAATGATTATTTGGAAAACTAAAGAGTATCTGATTTGTTTTTTTTCTATGAGCTAAACATTTCCTAATGCCTTAAAAAATTACTAACTTCAAACAGAAGGTACAAGAGAAAAATATGATTGTATTCCTTTGAATATATTTTGTATATTATATATAGGGTACAATTGCATACATTATCATATATTTAATATAAAGTTAAGTATGCAGTTACATATCCTGGTTCCTGCTTTAAAACTTTTACTTCTTATTCAGTCTGGTTGGCAGGCTGACTGAGTGGCAGCCAGAATTCCTTTCTCTATTTCTGTTGTTGACTTACGAGTTGAATAAAACCACTTGGGATATGAAAGTGAGTTGAAGATATAAATTCCACAGTTTCGCGTTATTGTATGAGTATCGAAACAGTCTGTGTGTGTATGTGTGTGAGTGTGTGTACTTATTTAAATCCTTCTGTTTATATAAATAAAATATAATTTAAGTTAAACGAAAATAGAAACTAGAGTAGAAAATTTCCACATTAGAAAATATATAGAACAGATTCATTAAGCATCATTCCCTGCTGTATAAGTATATAGAAATGTTTATATTTTATATTTACTTTTGTTCATGTTTTTAGTATAACTAATGTAGGTGAATTGGTATTAAAGTTGAATTTTATTTTTCATACTGCTCGTATAAAATAAAAAGTGCAACACATACTCGTATTAGAACGGATCTATTTATACAGATTATTAATGTTAATGTGATGCACTTTTAATATCCATTTGAGTTAAATATTTTTTTTATGGTTAATTGGTTTTAAAAGAGTCAGTTTAAATGTTAATTATCTTGATGGAATAAGAATACCATGAGTATAATTTTCATATACATAATTAAAAAAAAAATCATTTAATATACTTTAACTTTTTTATTTGAATTTGGGAATGTCATTCAAAATTATAACATTGATATCCGAAACATTTGCATATTTCGCAGCTAAGATAGCTCTTTCCCCCAACCAATCATGGTTTCTGAAATTTTGTGCAATACCGGGAAATACGTGTGTGACCAATTGTTGTTTTGATTGCGCAAAGTGGCAAACATTATTTGGAAGCGTAATCATTTTTGTGGTGGTGTCAATTGGAATTGCGCCATTTCCAATATCTAACAATTGCTTTGAAAAACGTTCGGCTGGTGGATCATTTTGCAATTGAACACTCAAATTACATACACACAAAATACAACAGAATATGGAAAACAAAATTCTCTATTTGTGTGCACATGCACTTGCTATGAACATGAGCATATTTCGATTTGTAATGCCGTCGCATTCTGTGCAAGCACACACAGCAACGTACAAACGGAAACACGCAATTCATTTGATACAAAACATTGAGTCGAATTATGTAATGCAAACTAAATTAGATTTTTTTTTTAAATTTGTCTTGTTTCCAGCACGTACTGTGGACGCACTATTGTGTGTAAACGCATGAAACCAAGATACAGCGATACCAGCGAACGACCATTGCGAAGGTACTGTGAAAATTTGGTGGGAATCCGGCGCATTACGTAAAACACTGGCAACCAACGGACACCTATTTTTATATATATAGATGTAATTTCTTATCTATTATCTCAAATATTATTTTGGCGCTAAAAATATTATTGCTTGTTTTATATATAAATGTGGTGTTAGGTCAGTAAATCTGTAGAGGAGAATTGAACTTGAGAGACCTTGAACTAGCTTGTATGGTGACTCTAACTAACTCTTGACCATTTTAATGTATAATAACTTGGATAAAGTAGTTCTGTACAGGTGAACTTCTTACTTTTATCCTCATGGGATATGGTGTTAAATGAGATAAGTATCGACACCTTGCGAGAAATGAAGCGAAATACAGTTTCAATAGCTAAAACATTAAAAATCAGCATTAACATTCATGGCCTATTATATGTAGACACCATAAGCTGCCCCAATTTTAAGCAATGGCTAGCAATTCTTTGAATTTAATTTGTAAATTCTACTATTCTCCCGTCTTAGGTGCATAGCTGTTGGATGGCACAAATGTAGTAATGAATACTCTACACACAGGAGTGAATTTGTCAGTTAGGAATGAAAAGTAGTTAAAGTATTCGAAGAGTCAGCGATTTTTGGTATATTTAATTAAATCTTAAAAATTTTTTTGGTTGTTTATATCCTAGAAATATCGTTACAGTCAGATGATAAGAAAACTTTAACTTAAGTTCAAAGAATTGACTTAATCTATATATGCTGCAAGATTATTTTTATTTTGCATTATTTCCAAAAACTTTATATATTAAATATTATAGCATCTATAAACTTTAGCAATGTATTGGCCAAGAGCGCGTTTTTAATTGTATAAAAATCCTTTTAAATACTTTATTGTTTTTAATGAAAAATTTTATGTTTTAGATTTTAAACTTTAGCAATGTATTGGCCAAGAGCGCGTTTTTAATTATATAAAAATCCTTTTAAATACTTTATTGTTTTTAATGAAAAATTTTATGTTTTAGATTTTGTTTTTGGCCAGAAAATTTAAATAACGCAATTTTGAACAAAGTTAAATATTAAATTTGAAATTTTCTTTGATGATTTCGGCCAAAAAATTGTTATCTGCTCAAATGTGCATAATCAACAAAAATTCATTAATATTTTACAAAACGTAAAAATTATACTGCGCAATGAAATATATCTTCATAAATGCAATTCATAGATAGAGTCGCATGTAAATGTAGAAATGAATAGTTTTTATTTGAGTTTATTTTGCAATATTTTGTCACAAAAAGAACAAAATACACAAACATCAATTTTTATGTGCAGTCATTTTGATTCAATTTGACTGTTTTCTTTTTTATTATTATTATGAAATGGTCGTAATTTTATTGTGGATTTTTATGATATTGAAAATAAATCCTAAAGTTTGGAGAAAAAAAGAAATTACACTACAAACAATCGCACTATTAAACAAGCAAACAACCCAGTCAACCAACCGGGCACATACATACATACTTACATGAATGCAACATTTTACGAAACAAAATGAAAGAACAAATTCAAATACACACATTTAAAAAAAATAAGATTGGGAAGCAATTACGAGATTTCAAAAATTGAATTTCAGTTGTCATCACCAGAAAATCTGTGATGTTGCTCAGCTTGAATTTAATATTCTGCAACGTATCTACAAACATTTATACACACACAAAACACATTTATTTTTTTGTGTTTAGATATAACGCTGTGTATGTCTAAAAACTAGAAAAAGGAGTACAAACCGATTAAAAAAATTTCTATGACAAAAAATGCCAATGATAACATCAATAAAAAAAACCTGAAGATTGTTCATGTTTGGTTTAAAGTATTTTTGTAGACTCTATAAAAATTTTGAAACACTACTCAGTTATCAGTATGAATTCGACAAATCCTATTTTATTCGACTTACTTCAATCCGTCATTTCTTTTAAATCGCTTACATTATATCCGGTTTTTCAACAAGAAGTTTGCTTTTTAATTGTGACAATACCAACAACATGATGGTTTTAGCACTTAGTTTTTTGACGTATTCGTAGCCGTTGCAGTGGTTATCGTTAAAATGAATTAAATTTTGCACGAAAATCGCATTTAAATAATTAAAATGGTGGTTCTGTTCAAGTTACATTTCATAAAATTCGTGATATTTTCAGACAACACAATCGTCTTTCTGATTTTAAGTCTTTCGCTGTTAAGAATTTGGTCGTTAAATTTGAGTCGACAAGCTGGATGCTAAATGTGCTAATACCAACACGTGTTCGACCGGGTCGTTCAACTGAAAACATCGCAGACGTGAGTGTTGAAGCACTCAAACTCAAGCATAGAGAATTTCGCGTAAGGATTTGAATTTAAAGTCTTTTAAGGTTTAACTGGTTCAAGAATTAAAGCCGATCAACCATTCACATCGGCGTAGTTTCACTCAATTCATTCAGGAACAACCGGCTGGTTTTTCTGAAAAAATGATTTTTTCAGACGAAGCCCATTTTTACTTATCAGGGTATGCCACATTTGGTCTTCTGAAAATCTTAGAGCGATTATAGAGAAGTTTTTGCATGCTCAACATGTTACTGTTTGGTGCTCTATGTGGTCTGGTGGCATGATTGGGCCGTTTTTCCAAAGATGAGGCTGAAAATGCGGTCACGGTCAATGGATCATGCTATCGCGAGATGCTAACAGCTCAGCTTTGGCCAATTATTGACGACGTGAATATCACTAACATGTGGTTTTAACAGGACAGTACCACATATCACACAGCCAATCAGACGATCAATTTATTGCAAACCAAATTTCGCGCTCGCGTAATTTCACGACAATCAACAATTCAAAGGCCAGCTGTCCACGTGGTGGACATTTGCCAGATGTCATTTTTCATTAATAATTGCCGAACTTTTCTCGTCGTGATTTAATAAAAATTTAAATCAGCTTGATCTAATTTTTTTGTTTTATTTTGCTTAAGAAAGCAATCTTCTTGTTGAAAACCCTTTACTACGAAAGTTTTACTCAATCTGAAAGAAATATTATTTATTTTATTTTCACTACTTTCATTGCTTAAAAAGATGGAATCCTTTTTTGTCAATTTTATTTTTTCTTCTTACATTCCTGGTCTTGTGGTCTTTAATCTGGATATATATTTACTCAAGATCGCACGATTACTTAAATTGCACTTTGGCAATCGTAAACTGTGAGACACGAGCTGCTTGATGTCTTGTTTTTGTAATTAGTTTGTTTGAAGCAAATGTATGAATTCGGGGTTAGCAATAGCATTCGTTGCTACATGTGTCTATTGCGCTGCCAAATAAAATTTTGTTATTACGTTAGTGGACATGTGTTGTAATACTTTTTAACGGAAAGAAACGCTTGGTGAAGCTTCAAAATCTACAACTGAACATTTATGGAAAATTGGTACGTATTCTGACACACTTCCCACAAGTGGCATCATAAAGTAGTGATTTAAAGAAATTACGGTGAGCAAATTGACACAAAAGCGGTTTTAAAATTTCAAGGAGGAAATAAAAAAAAACTGAATGATCGCATATAAATACCGGGAGCTACAATATCATAGTGACATTTTAATAGAAAATTTGTCTAAAATTGGTTTAGAAACTGTAGTGTCAGCATCCACACTTGACTCTGTTATTATTACGACTGCAAAGTTAAATCATGAGATGTGTTAAAAGTAATATGAGCATAGAAATTCTATGACATTTTTAATAATATGAAACCAGTTGCGAATTAGAGTTTTGTAAACTGACTGTTTGGAATTTAGCTTTAAAGACAGTCATTAAAGTGCAAGTTGCCATTTAAGGGGTAAACACTATTCAAAAACTTTTTGAAAGTCTTTAAGATACCCCAATATCTGAAGTATAACGCAACTGCTCTGGTTATAGTAATACAAAACACTAAATAGCGTAAAAATACGAAACTTCAGTATAGGAGACGCTTGTTTCCTTAAGAGTTTCCATCTTTTAATGTGATTACAGATATTTCGTTGACCATATACTTAGCATACTTTGCTAGCTGTAGTAGAAACTCCACTCAACGACACAAAGCCGACATTTTCTGTTGCTGTCTTGTCTTTGAAGTGTTTGATGAATAAGCGGTGCCTTAAACGCTCTAAACCTTGCCGACGCAACTGCTGCAAGCATCAATCGTATGACTAGGTGACATTATGACCACAACAGTCATTACCAATACGCTAAAGTAAAGCGTATCTATAATGCCACGATGAGGAGAAGACTATTGGCGATTTCAGTTATCCTCTGTATCTTTTCTGCTGTCCTTTACTCTTACTAATGGATAATGATTTTATGTTGCAGTAATGATGTGTTATATAACGTCTCTGATTTTATTTTCAATAGAATCAGTGTAGTGCGCAATAGAAATAAATGAAGATGAACAGAAATAATAGCTTTTTTTTGGCAATCGAGGCCAATTTAGAATTATTTTTATAAAACGTCATGAATTTAAAACTGTCAACGAAATCATAGTAAAATGTGTGAAGAAAATTTTTTACAATTTTGGATACGTGTGTACTACACGTATACTGATCATGATGATGAAATGCATGTAAAATTTGGTATTCATATCTTAGTGCATAAGTCCTAATACAGTGGCGAGCATAAATAATGAAATAAATGGATAAGAGCTTATTTGCAATTTATTGAAAGTCTCATCTATCGGCCAGAACAGAAAATGTTTGACCTTTTATTTTCACTCAGTGTTTTCGAAAGCAACATGATGAATAAAAATATTCACACTGTGTCATGAGATTCATGCCTTTGACTTAACTATCAAGCATTACTCAACGATCGGTGAGTCGATTAATTGAATTTTTTTTGAATCTAAGAAGTTGTTTTTAACAAAATTGAACTAATTATTGGCATTTTCGGTTTTTAATAAATCTTAAACTTTTTCGTGGCAAATACAATTTTTCGAAATAGTAGTTATTTTTTTGTGAAATTTTGGTGAAAAACTTTATATAGTTTGCGAATTTCAATTTTGAATGAAATTTAAAAGTTTTATTAACAAAACAATTTTTAATGCAGTTAAATGTAATATTCTTTAGGGATTTTCAGCTTTTTCAGAAATTTCGGTTTTACTTTTTTTTGGATCAGCACTCAAGGGTTGACCCCTACATATACAATGCGTTGTGCCAGAACTAAGAAATTAGGTTATGGGGAGTAGGAAGGGGGAAGCAGTGTTTGAGGAAATTCAATTTGAACTTTCCTATATTGATAGTGGGCCTCTGGAGGTAAATTATTCTACATATGGACCTTTTTCCTCTAACGCATAGTGAAGTTCACTCGGGAAATCAACCACAGATGAATGCGCTCTCAACGAAAATCGAGTTAAACGCACAAACGTGTGAGTAATGGGAACAAGTTTTCTAATTTCGTTAGAACACTTACCATTGTAGTACATTGCGTCGATGCTCTAGACAATCAATAGAGTTGGATGCCCTACTGTGCCCACTAAGCTCTTCGGCGCTCTCATATACGCGCTCGAGCAACTCCAAAATAGACTTTGGGGCGCCGGCCCATACATGAGAGTTGTATTCCATTTTTGGACGAATATACTTGTACAATTACAATATACGAAATGAAATGCATAAAACAGTACACTTTTTATTGGGCAAATTAAAAAGGCTTGCGTTAAAAGCAAAATATAAAATGTGAATTAAATAAAATAATTAAATCATTATATCTGTAAGTGGAAACCGAAGTCGAACTTCTAAAAAGTAATGCTTTCTACAAATGTTTTGTTAAAAGTTTAAATATTTCGTAATTTTTGGTTTAAATTATGTTTCATCCGAAGCTTGTCAACTAAAGCTAAAAGAATTTCGTGAAATTTTAAAAATAAAAGTATTATTATAGATAATTTTCGATAATTAATTTTCGATTATTAAATAAAATTCCAATTTCGGTTTTGTTTTTTAAGTTTTGGTTTTCATTGAAGAGAACAAAACCAAAACCAGAGAAATTTTAAAACCGGAGTATTTTGGTGTATTAAGAAATTTTATTTCAAATCAACAAAGATTCATGTACATCGCTTAATCAACATTCGGAAATGAATATTGGAAAAATTACAAACTGCATGACAAGCTTGTATACACCCTTTTACCCTTGGTTAATGATAAGCATTTAATGTTCGCCGTATAAAAGAAACGATTCTAGTGTATATAAAAAATATAAATAAATAAATAAGTTCTTTTTTCTTTTTCCTTTTGGATGGCAAGCTCACTGCTACTTAAATAACTTTTCCCTGACCTTTGTACTTTTATTTATTCACATGTTCACTTTTCTGCATAAACCACATAAGTCGATATAGCTAGTTGGCTCAGCTCAGTATACGAAACTTTTTATAATTTAGTTCATGCCAATATTTTTTTCATTATCTCGCTCTCTCTAATTTAGTTTCTTGAAAATATTCCCTTAGAAATTTAATAATTAATATTTCAAAACTTCTTCTTCATTTACTACTCATTGTAAGTACAGTTTATTCAGAGCGCAGAATGTTACCTCTGATTAATTTGTTTCTGTTTTAAAAAAATGATAATGCAATTGGATTTTTTTCTACAAGAAAGAGTTACAGAAAAAAATTTGGAAATTATTATTATTTTATTAGAGACACCAGCCAATATGTCACGCACCAGTGTTGCATTTCAGCCCGCCACTGTATGTTTAAAAATAAATGTATATGCACATGAACACTATGGCAATTGAAATAAGCCTAAACATGTTATCTCAGCATATTTTCCAACTCTGCGGTTTCTACTTAAAAAAATATTTGTAAGGCAATTTTACCTTGCTTTTTTGTGGTATAGTTCTTTCTTTTCTTTTCCCTTCCTCAGTTTACATACTGACAAGCAGTCTAAATGCTTAATATCCTTTTCCGTTGCCTACATCGTCAGTATGAATATCTGTCTTTTAAACTGTGAAGCAGTTATTGTGACAAAGTAGTAGCATTTTAAAACGTTTAGCGAGGAGTTTGAGTAGTTTAACTCATTCGTTTTTTTTTGTTTTTTTTTTTATTCCTTTTACTCTGAACAATAAAATTTACTTTTGCAGAAGAGAGTGAAAGAATGTTATGAAATTCGCCAACTCATCCAACAAGTCAACCTAAAAGGATGTATATTTTTAACGAAGAAAAATATCTAAAACGATGAAAAGACATGAAAACTGATATATAAGCAAAAACAAAAAACTCATTTTGCTTTCAGGAAGTTAGCTAAATAGAAAATTCGCATATACATTTAGACATGAAAAGAGTTACAAAAAAAAACTTCAAAAGGACTACATGAAATTAGAAAATATG
Source organism: Trichopoda pennipes (assembly GCA_030448955.1). Lineage (NCBI taxonomy): Eukaryota > Metazoa > Arthropoda > Insecta > Diptera > Tachinidae > Trichopoda > Trichopoda pennipes. The sequence continues at coordinate 11,672,110 of JASKUP010000042.1, forward strand.
GGGAACGTAAATAATGAAAAATTGTAAGCTATCAGCTATTAAAACAATTGCCACAATTCATATACGAATGGCCAAGGTAAAGATGTATAAATTTAAAACTACCATCCGCAGTAAGTTCATTTAAACTTACGATTTTTTTCTGCCAGAGTAACAATTAAAAATTTTTACATAAAATAATTTTTTACATTTTGTACATCTTGATATTTTAGCCAATATGAATACTCGTGTTACTCTTGAAATACAATAACAATAAAATCCATGTTTCTTCTTCTAAACTAATTTTGTGATCGCTTTTTCAACGTGATATAGTTTACTAAAATTTCCCCTGGCCGCAATTACAATGTTAATTTTCTTTGTTGTCGCTTGATTTACTCAACTTTGAACAATATGGTTTATAACTTCTCATGTTTCACTTTTTACTTAATACTGCCCATATCACTTGCAATTGTAATTGTTGTTTATAGAGGAGTTAAAACGTTTAGATTTTTCCAATATGAAAAATTCTGGCATATTCTTTGAGTAGTTTCTTTTACAATTTAGACGCATTACGCGTGAGTAAGAAGCAACCCAAGAAACTTGAACGGAGGAATCGATGAATGACGTTAGAGATTCAAAAGGTATTTTTTATTTAGACGATTTTTGTAAAGTTTTAATTTAAAAATGCAGAGATATTCAAGGGGGTATTTTTAAAAATATGCTGGAAATAAGAAGCTTTGGTGAAATATGCATCAAAATCTTTTACTGAAGACGGCGGAAGCCCGAGGAAATTGTTTAACAACAAAGTGTATACCAATAAACTTAGTTTCTATACAATTATACATATTGTCACCCCACTATTGATTACTAACTTTTCGTTCATAAATTGAACAACCGTGGTGTGCAGGCTCTATGGTTTTAACACGACGGCGTAAGATGTCACACAGTTCGCAATTGATTTATTAAAGTAAATGTTGGGTAACCACCTAGTTTCACATTTCGGGCCGGTTAATTTAACACCGTGCGATTTAACACCGCTAGACTATTTTTTGTAGGAATATGTGAAGTCGCTAGTCTACGCCGATAAGCCTGAAACGATTGACTACTTTGAGGACAACATCCGTCGCATTATTACTGATATACGGCTGCAAATGTTGGAAAATGTCATCGAAAAGTGCGCCTTAAGATTAGGCTACGCTCGAGCCAGCAGTGGAGGTTATATGACAGAAGTCGTATTTAAATTGTAATGCCAGAAAATTATTTTTAGAATAAAGTAAATTTCATATCGATTTGTTTTATTCGGTTAATAGTTATCCACCTCTGTAAAAAAGATACCATATAAGCATATTAGCCTATATGTATGCATAAATACATAGACATGCATAAAAATATATTTAATCTACTTAAGTCCCGAAACTTAAACCCACACATTCAAGCATTTTGTTCTACTTCACTTGGGGCAAAATTGTCTTCAAGATGGTTCGAATTTATCATACTACTCGATGTGAATACCCAGAAACACCATTGGCCGCAATGTATCCCAACACCATTAATGAACCACGATTACATTTTGTCCAGCGAATTCTCCAATCGAGCTTTCCAAATTTTAAACAGCTTTTTGACCAAAAACTTAAAATTTGCCATCATCACATTGAATGTATTTTGTCTTTCTTAGTGTTTCTTACCAAAATTCACACGTCAATTCTAAAATAAATTGTTGTAGTTGTCTTCAATGTACTCATCAATATAACCCATTTGCATGCAGGGCCATTGTATTGTGCTAGCTCCGCCACTGGTACCAGAACGTTTTGAAATGTTGTCGGATATTTTGATTGCACTTTCACTGGAACGTTTCACGTTTGCCACAAGCGATCTGATCTGAGTCGAAAATTGAGGATGATAATTTAAATTTTAATAATTTTCATAGTTATGAATTGTGTATTTTACAATATTGTGGATTCTTCCAATTAATTCATTCTCCTGCTAAATATTTTTTTCGGTAATATCCACATCTTAATTTATACATTTCGAAAAAATGGAAGCATGCAAATACTCAAATTGATTTGAATTATTGAAAACAAAGGTAATTCTTTTTAAAAGCTGTTGATTGTTTAACATAAATTAAGGCGATTAGATATGTTAAAAAAATTTTATAACCCGTTGTTAAAATTACAGAAGACTGAAATTCAGTATCACATACGACATACAAAATACAAAAGGATCGATTAACTTAAATAGCCAAACGATTTTTCTTTACGCCGAAGCATATAAAAGCGAATGTGAAAAAAATTAAAGAAAATATTTTGAATCTTTAGTTTGTAATTTGTAAAGCGACAAGATTTGCAATATGTCTTTTTTTTAGTTTTTTGGTGTTTTTTACTTTTATAGAAATATATTTTTGCAGGTGTCCGAGAGACAGACATTTCATTTATCTTTCTACACAGACTCATTCAACATAAAAATAACTACAAATAATAACAAACACATTGATGGAAAAGCATCATTACAAGCAGATTGTATCTTTCCCAATATAATTGATGATGGTCATAATAATAATCTGTAAGTATGTGAACAAAAATTTACAATAATACATATTATAAGTAAGTGTGTGAGTGTAGTAAATTATAGCGAAATACACTTGAAAAAATGCTAAGCAACCCACTCATCAAACACATTTTAAAAGAAGTTATCAATTAAAGAAATTATGCAACAGAAATAGGATAGCAATTACAAATAACCTTCTTATATCAAAAATTTTGTAAGAAGCGCTTTGGAACTATTTCACTATTTCAGAAATAATTTGTTAAGGCGGCCTGCCTAAAACATCATATTCCACGGTTTTCCGGCTGCGTTTGCAATAAAATTAAAATTTTCTATGCATAAATCCTTTTAGTTCGGGTGTTTTCTTGAAATATCTCACAGTTATTGTGATGAGAAACTCCAAAAATATTTCTTTTTTTTAGATCATTTTTTAAAATACGTTATATCAGGAAGCATGTCTTAAAATTGTCATATGTTTTAGAACGTGACATTGCACGATAGCCATCGAATGGCTTTAAATTCCATATGAAGTATCGCATTGGCATTTTTTCGAAACTAGTTATTGTATACTCAAAATTTAAAACAACAATAAGTATTGAATCTTAAATCTAAAAATTATGGTTTATTATAGCATCTGCAAAAGTTAAAATTTACATCCTTGATATTTGACTAATTAATAAAATCTTTTCTTCTTAGTCGAGTGAAAAAACGATCCTTTAACATTTTGATTGCTGGAAAGTTGAAAGGCATTTTAAGCTTTCCAATTTATTTAAGCGGCTTTAATTTTGTTGTAAGTTCGAAGCTGATAGAGTTGCCCATAACTGTATTACATAGCAGCATATGCGTTGTTAAAAAGTGTAAGCGTATAGTTTCTACCAATAAGCCAATTTATTTGTAATGCTTTCAATTTCTTTTGCTTCCTTATGTAAACTGCCTATGCAGATGAATATCGAGATGTATGTCTTTCAAGACAAAGTATTATTCGGTTATTTATTCGAATAGTAAATAAAATGTGCGTTCATTTTTAGTTGTGTATTTTAATTTTACATTTCCTAAATTAGTTCTCCGAAAGTTATGTATGCAAATATTTAGGTGCTTCATGAGGAGTTTTGCAAACTTACAAAAGTTAGCATATGGGCAAGAATGCTGTGACGTTAAATGACACTGTCTTGTGGGAATCTATTTCAATCGGCTGTCGCAAACTTAGGGGGGCAGGCTCCTTCAAGTTTGAGTGTATAGCCGCTGGTAGCTGATATATGCTTTATATGATATATAATAAGCGTTAATACAGTACTTTGTCGAATACTCGTTTCTTATCCATGAAAAACGAAGAAACGTCACTAACCCATGTATTTGTTCAAAATCCTAAGTTATGGTTTATCGCTGCACATTTAGAAAGTTTTACCATATTTCGTAAAAGACTGGTGTATCTACATACCGTTTTCGGTTACTTAGTATCTTCGTTATCAGTGAAGGCGAATTATTATATTCAAAATAAATTGAAGTATTTTGACTGTAACATTAAGTAGACCCTGTAGGCTAGTAGGTAGTGTACTAGCTTACAAGACTGGGGGTTGTGGGTTCGAATTCCAACAAAGGCCTTGGCTTTTTTCACTCAGTGATGAACTATCCTTCTACTTTCACCACCTATCTCATTTCTTCTCTATCCCTTTCCTAAAGAATGTAGCAAGGTACTTGACTAAATAGGCATTGTTGCCTGAGGTGCTACTTCTGTTAAAAAAAAAATCCTATTACTCTATTTACCAATACCAGTGTCTTTCTTACGGTAAGGGTGCCTTTTTTTAAATCTGCAAACGAGACTGCTACCATCACGTTTATAGGTGGTAGCTAAGCACATGCAGGCATGTAGTTATCTTTCTCTCCATAGCTAGTAATCCAATTATGAAGTACTATTAGGGTCTTTTTATATATACTAGTCTCCTCGGTTCAAGCAGCTCTGGAAGTCACTTCATGTACTCTTTTAGACGATTTAAGTTAAAAAATCTATTTTATTGGGGGCCAGTTTAGAGTTCTTCTTCTCTCGATATGTGCTTGGATTTTCCGACGGGGTTAAAATTACTTTTATTTGGGTACGGTTTTCCGTCGACCTTCATCAACTTTGGTTTGTGAACACTGAAGATGGCAAACAGCCGAAACCGGTTTGTTCACAAACCAAATTTGACGAGGGTCGACGGAAAACCGTACCCAAATAAAAGTTCTTCTTCTCTCAGCTAACAGAAGTTCGCCATCATTAAAATAAATCTTGCAATATCTAATGTTAATTCGGAATTTTGTTGCGTCTTGGACAATTAGTTTCATATTTTTATTGAAAGCCATAAAAGAAATTTCCACAACAGTGTATTTTCTGGGCAATGAGTTTTTAGTTATTTCTTACATTTTAAGCAATTTATGTAAACGTTTTCCTTTGTAGAATATAAATTCAAGATTTCTACTATCGAAGTTTCACTGTATATTCCCTGGTGTTTAAAGTTAACGAAATAAAAGCGTTTTTTTTCTCAATATTTGTTTTTTCAGAAGTATTTTTACCACAAGTAGTCTCTCCACAGGTGGCTTAAAATTTGGAGTAGAAGCGTCCAAGTTTCACATAAGGTGCCTTAACGTAATCCATACTAAAAATGCAAAAAAGAGTCATTAGAAATCAGCATTAAATCAAACATCAAGTAATAAAGTGTTATTTTGTTACATTAACTTCCTAGCCATTCTTTAGGAGGTTTGCGTAATTACCTTTCAAACATTGCCATTGGCAAGACAAGTATTTTTTATTTTAGGCATTTAGGTACTGGGTTTTAGGCGTAACTTCTTTCCATTTAGCCAAAAACTCCTAATTTTCCTCAAATGGATGGACGTCCATTAAACAATAATTTAAAGTTTATTTCACATACAATCCTTAAGCAAAGAGTTTCTTTTATGCATTGTTTTTTATAGAGGTAACTGTGTTAAATTGACTTGAAATTTATTTTTTTTTTAATTTAAACATGACTTCTGGCATATGACCGCAATGGCTGGCTTGGACGTGGTCCTGGAGGTCCAATTTTCTATGACTTTTTCCAACATTTGTGGCTGTATATGGGCAACAACACGGCAAATGCTGTCCAGCAAGTGGTCAATTGTTTTGGGCTTATCGGCGTAGATTAGCGACTTCACATATTCCCACAGAAAATACTCTAGCGGCGTTAGATGCACGGCCTTTGTGGCCATCTTTCAGGTCCAAAACGTGAAACCATGCGGTTACCAAACATTTCTTTCAATGAATCTGTACTTTATGGTTCTTCAATTGGCTCTATAGCGGTCACCTTAACTGTAACATTCGGACCAGCATTGTTTAAAGAAGTATCATTCAATGATTCCACCAGCCCGTAAAACACACCAAACACACGTCTTTTCTTGATATAACGGTATATCAATGTACACCTGACAATTATCAACACTTTAAATATGAGAATTTTGGTTATTGACGTGGCCATTGAAATAAAGGTGAGCTGCATCGCTAAACAAACTTCGCTCATGAAAATCGAAATCAGAGGTAATTTTCACAATCTGGAAGCATTATTCAGGAGTCAATCTACTCATGTTGAAATACCTTTGTAAAAAACACCCGACGTTACGAAAATCAGATTTCCCAATCTGCTACAAATTGATAGCAGTAAAAGCAATTGTAACTGTTGTGCATGTGTGTCGTTTAAAGAATGACCAAGTTGTTACTTCATCACTACCAAAGTATGTGACTGCGTTGGTATGGGTACCCCAGTGTTAACTGCATGGAAGATCATATTTCAAATTTCTGCATAGCCTTGGGTACAAGGAAAATAATTACAATTATAAACAAATAATTGTTTTAACAAGTGCTAAATTTGTGCAAAAGGCGAAAAATTTAAAAACAACTGTTTAAGCCTTCCTAGCTTCACCCAGAGAGATACGAAAACAATAGGATATTTAAAGCGCCGCTTCAATATGTTTTTATTTTTTTATATTTATAAATATTTTTCCAAGTGTATTGAAACGCTTATGCATATACATACATATATCTGAGACTAAACACAATGCTTCATATCAAAAGAATGTGGTAGATAGTTTTATAGAAAAATACGAGTATGTTCATTTTATTTCTGTTACAAGTATGGCATTGCAGTTCTAATAAATCATAAATGATTTGTGTTACAAGAAGAATTAAGAAAAGAATTTTGCAACTGAAAGCACTTGTGTATCGTTTATTATAAAAGTTATCTTAAAAAATTATTTAACAACTTGTTTAAGAAAAAAAGTTTAAAAACTTAAAAATTTTAATATGAAACGTTTCATCAGATCTGAAATTGTAAATAGAAATTATTTTGTAGCTTTTGAACAGCAAGTTCCTTTAAATGTGGAGGAGGTATATATAGTTGAAGTGTTAAATGTTTGCTTAATAATAGTTAGCGACACGAGGACTTATTATTTAAAAACAAATTTAAAAACCATTGTAAAATTTTATTTTTCAACTAATTAAATCTTTTATCGATATATTTAGTTAATCGCTAAAATCAAACTTAATTAATAATATATCAACATGTTGAAAAGGCATTGCTGCACAGCTGAATTTAATAAGTTCTAGATTTGGTTCACCCTATAGCTCAACTTCCAACACATAAAATCATTTTTGAAATCGAAATACTTTAAGGGGATAAATATATTTCACCTTATATTACTTAAGCCTCAAAGGATTTTGTGTGTACATTTCTTTAATTTTTTTTTTTTTTTTTTGTTTTATTTAAGAGAAGTAGCACTTTCAGGCAACAATGCCTATTTAGTCAAGTACCGTGCTACATTCTTTAGGAAGGGGATAGAGAAGAGATGAAACAGGTGGTGAAAGTAGAAGAATAGTCGGAAATTAACTGCCGTATAAGGCAGCACAGCGACCTTTAATTTTAATATAAAGATCTTGTACTTGCAAAAATTATTTATAAAATAGTAAAATTGTCAATTAACTATAAACTTTGAAAAAACACAAACTTGTAGAAATCAAAAGAAAAAAAGCCTTAATGTAACAAATACTGGCGAGATATGAATAAATACTCTCGGTGTTTATATACCGACTGCCTGTATTTTTCGCTTTTACAAAACAATGTTGAGGTTCTTAAAATGTTAAATAAAAACATATTGTTACGTTTATCAGTTTTGAAGTATTATCGTTTCTTCTCCCTTCTAGTTTGGAGCATTCAAAAGTCAGATAGTTTATTTTTCGCCTGGGGTTATTTTTCCACCTGCTTCAAACTTTATTAAAATCGTTACAGCCTTTTAGCCTTGGAGGAGGCATAAACCACAAACAAGCTTTTATTTGTTGGATAAATGTTAAGAAAATCTCTTTTTAAAAATGTACTGATTGGCGTTTCTATACACCAGATTAACTTAATCTCATTTTCAAAATATCCCACTGTATGAGGATTGAGTTTTGTAACAAAACTAAAATACATGTGTGTTTGTTTTTGTTCTTTTGCTTAATTTATCTATGTCAATAGCATTTGACTTTTAGTCTCGGCAAATTGTTAATGTAGCAAAAATAAAACAATAGCAAGGAATTTCAATTCCCAAAAATTTTGCTTCCAACTAACATTCGTTCAAGTCCGAATCAATTTTAATGGCTGATCCAAGCACATATTTTGCTGCTGTGTCTTTTGCAAATCGAATGTGTGTTTATTTGGCACATTTCAGCCATTTATATTCCAAATATTAATGTGGGTTAAAAACAATAAAACTAAATCAAAATACTGTGATTTAAATAAATGCAAACCATTTCTATAAATATTTTAGTCACATGCTACGAGAGAATGTTAAACTGTTAAAGTTTAGTAAAGCAAATGTGTGTGTATGTATGAGTACATTGTGCATGTAGTCGTACTTTCGCATAAGTGTTTTATTTTTTAGATTTTAGCCAGTCAGTCAGTCAGTCTATTTGAAATATTTATCAAAATGTACAAAAGTAAAAGTAAAAACATATTCAAAACGACATCCTATGTGTAGGCGTGTATGTGTGTATGTGCATATAAAACATTTTTTTGTGCTTGGATTTTTAAAAAGTTTTAATTTTTGTGTTTACAGGAAGTGAAATTTAGTCAGGTATAAAATAACATATTGGCATTTATTTCAATACATGGGTATTACATTACATTTTAAAAATCTATAATTTTAAATTTGAATTAATGATAAGAAAAATTAAATTTAACAAAATGTTTAATTGTTTATACCGCATCATTTATAAAAATATATTTATTTATATAAGGACAAAGTCCTTATAAAAATAGATATATGAAAAATTGTTGATTGATTTATTATATTGTTTTTACACTTTTCTTTTCCTGAAAATGCCACCCAAGGGTGGTTAGCAATATTGAAATTAATATTTCTTTAATTTCTTGTGCGTGAAAAAATTATTTATAAAATATTAAAAAGGTCAATTAGAACAAATAGCCTTAATATAATGCACACTAGCGAGATATGGATAAATACCCTCGCTGTTTATATATCACCTGCCTGTATTTTTCCCTTTTACACAACAATGTTGAGATTCTAAAAATGTTAAATAAAAACATATTGTTACGTTTATATCTCCCTTTTGTTGTTACGGAGTTCTTTGTTGCAAAATAAATAACACCAGAGCTTAGAGTTTTCAAATTAACTACATGTTAAAGTAAATAAACTACACACAAAGTAAGATTTCTACGTCGGCACTACAGAACAATTTACATAAGTCTTTACTTCACGAGGTTTATGTTTAAACTAACTAACTACTCAGATGCTCTCTTTTATATTTGTCCGCTAGAGGTCTAGAAATATAAAGAATTTTCTACTTCCTTTGTATCACATTTTGTTGCTGTAATTTTATTCATTTAATGTATAGGACCCCCTTGGTCTGTGTGTATTTTTTGTTCTTTTTTTTATGGTGTTAAAGTTTCTTCCTAGAATTTATTTTAAGATACTTGTTATTGGTGTCTTGTGTGTGTATAAGTTTTCTTAGAAAACTACGCAGTTAGTTAACAGCATACCCGATTGTTGTTGTTTTTCGTGTATAAAATTTCCATGCAGTTTGTAACTAGAAATTTGTTGTTGTCTTGCATGTAGCAAATTATGCAGTTAGTAAACAGCATACCCAATTGTTTGCTTTATTACTTAATTTTTTTTTAAGTTAAGCAAGACGCATCTGTAACAATGTAAAATTTTACAAAGAAGGGTCAGCATATTATAAAAAAAATTGCCTTAAAAATAGTTTTACAAAAATTATAAATATTATGATATCAATATTTTATAACTTTTATTAATTTATTAATCAACAAATATTATTCTCTTTAATGAACTAAATATTCGCGCAAAGAGAACAAATGGAAATTTAAGGATAAACAAGACAAAGATAAACCATTCCAAACAACACAAGTGGAGACTCAATACAATAAAATATTCAATTTAAAAATAAAACGTTCTTAAATAAAACGTTATAAATTTAATCCAATTTGAAAGCATGCATTCCTTAATTTGCCTAACCATTCGAAATTGCAATGAGATTAGAAACTGAGCAAAGAAACCCAATAAAATATAAAAAAAATATATATTTCGTTTTTTATTTTGTTACACAAAGTTTATGCGTTAACGTTTGTCTATAAAAATTTGTTTTATTTTTTTAGCATTTAACGGCTAAGAGCAGCAAGCTATAGCTGATGCACTATGGGGCATATTTTGGCAAGGCGGCTAAAAATATTTTTATTATGGTTCCCGATTTCAAAACTATATTACTGATTTGAAAGTAAATAATAGAATACCTCAGCAGCGAAAAATATTACTGAAATTTTTAAAAATGTCTTTTTTTTATAAAAGAGCATAGCTCCTTGCCGTTAAAACAGGGCAAAAAGAAACCTTCATCAGTTTGTAGTACGAACCGTGATCCAATGCCAGATGTTTTCTGCACGTCTTTTAAGGTATTTCGGCCTTTATAATACAACTCTAAAGAATAAAACTTTTTTATTAATCGCCTTTTGGAGTATTTCATCCTACTACTTTTGGCGAACCCTCTGACATAAAAATATTATAAAAATATTTGCAATTTAAACAAAATTGCTTGAAAGGAATTCATCGATTCTCTCCCGATTTTATAGCTTCATTATAATCAAAATTGGTCGTGCGCTTGTATGTTATTTCATCTGTTTTTCAATAAGAAGTTGGTTTTCTAAAAAAAAATTAAACAAAAAATTGAGATAAGGATGATTCAAATTTGTATCGTATTATGAAGAGAAAAGCTCGGCAATTATTAATTAAAATTGATATCTGGCAAATGTTAACCACGACCACGCTGACAAATGTCAATTCTTTCATCAAAGTTTTTAGTCGCTTTTTAACAAAATGACGGTCCTATTTCCTAATCACATAACGGAGTTTTAAAGCTAAAAGCGATTTGCTTGTCTCCGTATAGACACTGTCCTTAACATAGCTCCACAAAAAATAATCCAGTGGTTTTAAATCTTACACGATCTGGCTGGACACTTAACTTCTGATTGTCGGGAAATTATGCCATCGGAAAATTTGTTGTTCCAGAATGAATTGAGCGAACCTACGGCAATGTGAGTGGTCGGTCGGCTTCAATTTACGCATCAGTTGGACCTTGTAAGGCTTCAAAGTAAAATTCTTTGGCCATTTAGTGGTTTCGGATAAACCTAATTGTTGAAAACGCCAAGGGATTGACAAATTTGAATCTGATTCAACACTCTGGCTAACGGCTGCGATGTTCTCAGTTTAATGACCCGGTCGAACACAGGTTGCTGTTCCCTCATTTTGAATTTAATGACCAAATTCTTAATAGCGGTCTCAGGAGTAATATCAAAAATATAGTGGATTTTAATTATTTTAATGCGATTTTCGTGCGAAAAGAACTAAATGTGAAAACTATAATAATGTTGGCGTTGCGACAATTGAAAAAAAAATAACTTCTTGTTCAAAAACCCGATATAAAACAAATTTATCAACATGTTTGACATTCCACTTTTATACTAAAATTCAACTAAAAATTAAAAGGTATTTAAAATCCTCCACAATTTTTTATTATCGGTCGATTTTCGTGTTTAATAGCAAAAAATTCCTATTTACTAAAAAAAGTGCCATCCTTTCAAAAACTATGAATTTTGGTCCACTGTGCGGCGTTCTAAATTGCTATACATTTGCAATACACTAATCGGCATTCACCTGAAGCAACTTAATTAAAAATATTTAAAGTAGCACGAAATATGTAACACGAAAGAATTTACACATTTTAAACGATTTTTATTTTATTTCTGTAAATTAAACTAAAAGTATGAGAATGCAGTATGTGCGGTAAGTATGTGGATATGTTTTCTGATAGCACATTTTAAAAAATAAGAACTTTTACTAAAAAAAATTAATAACAATTATTTAAATTAATAAAAAAATGTATCCCGCGTTTAAATCTTCTTGAAAGCGGTTTGGAACTAAATCTAGCAAGGACTGAGAAATTCTGTTGAAATCTCGTTCAACGCATTATAATCTTCATTATTGTTTCATATTTAGTTATTGTCAAATTTATGGATCTTTTTTGCTTTAGGCATGACCTATTTTTTATTATATTCAAATCTGGAGAAGGCCAAGGCGGCGTTTGAACAGCAGTTTCTTTTAGAAACATTGTAATCATATCGCTTTTATAAAATGCAGCGTTATTCTGTTGGAATATGAATGACTCTCCTATTAGTTTCCCCCCCCCGGGGGGCACATTTATCGGTCTTTATAGAATACTCTACTATCTAGACCTGTGCAACTGGGGAAAAAGGGAGCCCAGTTCCCTGAAGTCAGACAGGGAGACAACTGGAAACTCCACTATATTTCCACTGGGATCAGTGAGCCGCAGAGTTCATTATTTGTCTCTTTAGACATTTAATAGTTTTCTGACTGAACATTGAGGTTGGCCCCTATATGGGAGCATCGTGGTGGCCGTGGTTTTGCGGCCCCATAAGGGATTATTAAATTTATGGTGGCCAGGATCATTTCACTGACAATGACACGCAAAGTGAATGATCCAGTCCAGTGAACATGCTTGACATGTGTTCTGGACAGGAGTTAGAAAGTCTCCAACTCTTTAGCAAGGTGTGATGGTTTGCAGACCTGTCCTGGAATCATTAAAGTTGCAACTAGGTGGTTCTGTTGCTTAGAATTATGTCTTCGGCTATCTAGGACGCATGTATGACGTTCCAAATTATACTACAGTGGTTTGTCCACCATCTGATTTAGGCTATATAGCCAGGCGCGGATGTAAAACAAATCACACTCTCTCTCCTATTATTTTATCGCAAGAGAAATTTTTACGCATGTTTGCATTTAAGCTGGCAAAAACGTTTTGGGTAATGAATGTTACTCGAAGCTACTCTCGTCACTCGAAAGTATATTTTTTTGGCGAATTCTAAGCGCTTCACTATATTTTTTGGGTAATAAAAGGAATTGTTCTTGCAATTGATGACTTCATATTGGCTTCAGATAAAGGCCCACCAATTGTTCTTTCACTTATGTTATGAATTGTGCTCTTATTTCACTCCAAAGTGACAGTTTTGGGTTTTATTTTTTTCGTGGGACGTTCTTAAACTTCCAAATGACCAGTCCGTCCTAATATATCGTTGTCTTTTATTTACCACCTGTTCGGCGCAATTTTGTATTCTTATATTTGATAATAAATTGTTTATCGTGCCAAATTATATTCCTTTGTGATATCTACGACAGAAATACCCAAGTTGTATTTTGACACAATTTCTGTTCTAACAGTTTCACATCGCCGTAGATTCATTCAAATTATTCAGGAACAACCGGCTAGCTTTTCTGAAAAAATAATTAATTCAGACGAATTCCATTTTCACTTGTCAGGATATGTCAACAAGCAAAATTGTCGCATTTGGGCTTCTGAAATAGGCATACAAATGACTTTGCGTGCTTAACGTAGTATTTTATGATGTGCTATGTAGCCTGGAAGCGTGATTGCGCCGTTTTTTTTCCAAGAAAAGGACGGAATGCAAGCAACTCAATTTTAGCCTATTATTGACCAAGTGGATATTACTAACATGGGACCCCCAGGGGACACATCGACATGTTTTGACCGTCATTACATGTGTCTTCGGGGGTAGAAGGGAGCCCAGTCGTTTAATAGGCTAGCAGGAGCCAACTGAAAAATTTACTAATCACGGGAATCAGTAAAGCCGCAGAGGTCAGCTTTTTGTCTTTTTAGCCTTTCAGCTGTTCTCTCACTGATTATTGAGGTTGGCCCTTCCGGAGTATCATGGTGGTTGTGGTTTTGAGGCCCTCGTTTAAGTTGTGTGGGTTAGATCATTCACAATGAATACAATGAATGGTCCAGGTCCAGTGAGCATGATTGCGGTTGTGTTCTTAAATTTTATTAAGCTTCATGCGTTCTAGACCAGTTGGATAGTCTCCAACTCTTCCGCAAGGAATGGGGGCGTTGGCCTGCCTACAAATTTATGGAAGCAGTTTTCCTAAGTTACTCAAAATTGCCTCAATATATTAACCTGAAAAAGTGATCAAAAGGAGATTATGAAAGACAAAATATCTAAATAATTTTACATAATAAATACTTATTGATCATTTCATTTAATAAATTCTTGTTTTAGGTTTCCAGAGCCATTTGATAAAAAAAACTCCGTTTAATTTAAAAAAAAAATCAAGTTGTATAAACAACTTTCAAAACATTCAAACACGTAAATTTCGTTTTTAGCTTTTTTGTGTAAATAGAATCTAGAAGACAATTCTTTAGTTGTAATAAATCCTGCATTTGTCTTAAAATAAAACAAACAAGTAAAACACGTGACACATAAAAGCGGTATTTTTTATATAAAAACACACAGTAACTCACCAGCTCAATAGTGATAAATACATAAGATGAAGAAAAGGAAAACAATGAGAAACATAGAAAATCCTTGCGCTTATCCCACAAAAGTTTTTAGTATCCTCTGATTGATAAATTACTTCATGTTCACATGTCATTTTGAATGAAAATAAAAAATAAAAAAAACTTCAGTAGAATTTCTTTTTATTTATTTTTACAGATGATGTTACTCGAGAGTACAACTAAATGAAACAAAACTACAATACAAATTCAAAACTAGAAAAAAAAATTATTCATTTACCCTCAACATAAGGACGAAAACAATATACACACACACATGTAAATTATGTACATGACAGTATAGAAATATATACAGTGGAGCAAAGATCATTAAATGCCAGCAATTTATTTATTATTTATAGGTAAACGTCATTAGCAGTTACACATCAATTGTTTTCCATTCTAACTTAATTTATAAAGTTTCCTTTCTACTAAGGTTCTGTTTGGTTTTGAACTCAAATACATGCTCTGCATGTGGAAGTACCATTTTGAATTTAAGATAATAATGGTGAGCATCTTCTAAATTATCTACTTTATTTGTTTATTACATATTGACGGTCAGAAAACTAGTTTATATCGACCTAAGAAATCCGTTTCTGATGCAGCCCCTTCTAGTGACCATCATTTTATTGTAAAGGGTTTTTTAACAAGAATTTTATCTTCTAAAATCAAATAAAACAAACAATTTTAATTAAAATGATTCAAATTTTGATTGCATTACGAAGAGAAAAGTTCGGCAATTATGAATGAAAAATCATATCTGGCAAATGACCACCACGACCATCCCAACAGATATCGTCAACAACGTTTTTAATCACTTTTTGACAAAATGGCGGCCCTATTTCGTTAATTAAGGCTGAAATTGATGCTATTGGCTCCGTATACGCTCTATCCTTAACATAACCCCACAAAAAATAATCCAGTGGTGTTTAAATGTACACGATCTGTCTGATCACTTAACTGCTGATTGTCGTGAAATTATGCGATCGGGAAATTTTGTTTGCAATAAATTGATCATTTCATTGCCTATGTGACAGGTGGCACCTTTCGGTTAAAACCACACGTCAGTGATATCCACGTCGTCAATAATACGCCAAAATTGAGTTTTTAGCATCTTGCGATAGAGTGATCCATTGATTCCATTGACCGTTACCATATCTCCAGACTGATCTTCCAGACAGCCCAATCACGCATACAGACCACATAGCGCACCATACAGTGGCACGTTGAACATGTAAAGGCTTCTCAATAATCGCTCTAGGATTTTCAGAAGTCCAAATACGGCAATTTTGCTTGTTGACATGCCCTGACAAGTGGATATGGGCTTCGTGTGAAAAATTGATTTTTTTAGAAAAACCAGCCGATTGTTCCTGAATAAATTGAGCGAATCAACGACGATGTGAATGGTCTATCGGCTTCAATTTCTGCATCAGTTGAACCTTGGCTTCAAGGTCAAATCCTTATACAAAATTCATCGCTTTGTGGATTTGGATAACTCCAGTTGTTGAGAACTTCCAGGAATTGACAAATTTGCATCTGCTTCTACACTGTGGCTCACGGCTGCGATGTTTTCAGCTGAACAACCCTGTTGAACATGCGTCGGTTTTTGTACATTTGGTATCGAGCCTGTTGTCTCAAATTTAACGACCACATTCTTAATTAGGGTCTCAGAAGGACAATTATGTTGTCCGAAAATATCACAAATTTTACGAAAACCACCATTTTCATAGTGGATTTTAATTATTTTAATGCGATTTTCGTGCGAAATTAAATTCGATGTAACAATTGCCAATGCATCTACTATGAATACGGCAAAAAAACTAAATATCAAAACTATCATGTTGTTGATGTTGCTACCATTGAGAAACAAACTTCTTGCTTAAAAACCTGATACTGTGCCAGGCAATCATGTAAGGGTAAGGGTATCAGGTGTATCTTTCTTGTTTAGAATGTAATGAGGCTTAAGACGTTTAAAATAAAAATATCAGTGTTCAGCTCAGGGTTGAAGTTGCTGGAATCAGGTGAAGTGGAATTCTTATAAAATCACTGAGCCAAAAACAAAATCTCGAATGATTTTGTTTCTCAATGAAATTATAAACAATTATTCCAATTTGAACTAATAAAGAAATGAAAGAAAAACCAAAGTTGGGTAAGATTTGGAAATAATCGTTAATTTTTTACGAGCTGAAAAATGAAATCGAAAGCGGAAACTTAAATATTGAGTTTTACTGGAAACAAGTATTGAAGTATGTTTTCTACGTATTTGACGTTTTCGTCAAGTCAAAAAGAGATGCATTTATATGCCTTGGATGAACAAAGTAACGATTAATGCGCAAACTATTAGGGTCGTTCAGCATTACCAGCCAGTCAAATATGATTGGAAACTTTTATCTTCAAACGATTTTGAAATATTCCTGCATACTGTTCATAAATCATAAAGCTACAGATATTCATTACCACTATTGATAATAAAATAGTTGTATTCCTTAAAATAAAATATACAAATCATACAATAAAATCATATCAAATTGCAAATGCCAACATTTCTTTGTTATCTGCTTATGGCTGTTTGTAAACTCAGTATATTTGTATTGTTGTGGGTGTGTGCTAGAGGATTTAAGTTATTTACTCACACTCTTCCTCATCATTTACATCTGGCCCAGCATAACTTTGTGCACTAAATAAATACGAGTTTAAATGAAGTCCTTTTTTTATTTTGTTACATTTTTTAGTTTTTCATTTAAGTTATTTGTTGATTTCTATTATTTATGAACTTCATTTGTATTGAAAGTTAGGAGTGAGAAAAGTTCAAAATACTCGTATGTGTGTTATTTCTGTTTTACATTCATTTTAAACATTGCTGTATTTTATAAATGTTTTGTGAAAAAACATTTAAACAATTTATTAGTTGTATAACAAATTCTGTTTCAATGATTAACAACAATTTTTGGAGTATTTAAATTGATACCAGTAGCTGCTCTTAATTAGGTGGGTAAAGTGAAAATGAAGTAAAAAATATTCGATATAATATTAGCTATTCTTTTTCGAATTTTGGTTATTATGTATTTAATTTATTTATTTAAACGAGGATTAGTATCAACATTATCAAAATTTAATACTAACTACATCCACCCGTGGTCGATAAATTCGTTGTGTTTAAATAAAAATTGACTGTCGGTGGGGCTGCTCAGCGATGAAGGCATAGTCACTGGTCGCTGTGCTGTCTTTTATACGGCAGTTAATTTCCGACTATCCTTCTACTTTCACCACCTGTTTTATCTCTTCTCTATCCCTTTCCTAAAGGTTGTAGCACGGTACTTGACTAAAAAAAAACGACGTAATTGTACCCAAAAAGGTTTTTCGATTAAAGAACATATAAATTGAATATCCAAAAAATAATTATTTACCAGTGAAACAATTTTTTTTACTATGTTAAAGGTTTTTTTCTTATTGTAAGATAAGATAAGTTGTTTATGCTGAAGAAACAAGCGCTAAATGAATTAATTAAAGTTTGAACTAATAAATCCATTATTCTTTAACAGCTGCAAATAGTTCTGTTCAGTAACAAACAGAGCTTGAGGATGTGAAAAATATAAACTAAGTTACAAGTTGGCGAGTTAGCAGGTGCATTGCAATGGAAAAGCAATGAGATAATTATCGACATTTTTCCGTATTCCTTCTCGCAAGCGCAACACTATAAATTTTAGCATTTTCTCGAATTATCGATTGACTATTTGAAATTAATATTTAATAATTTCAATATTTCCGCAATATATTCCTTTCATTATCCTAAATGTCCCAAAAGTGAAATATGCTTAACGCAATCTCCTTAAAAATTATTTTTTTTTTAAGAGAAGTAGCACTTTAGGCAACAATGTGTATTTAGTCAAGTACCGTGCTACATTCTTTAAGGAAAGGGATAGAGAGGAGATGAAACCGGTGGTGAAAGTAGAAGGATAGTCGGAAATTAACTGCCGTATAAGACAGCACAGCGACCCGTGTCCATACCTTCACCACTTAGCAGCTCCACCGACAATCAATTTTTATTTTTGTAATGAAAAAAACCAAGGACTTCGATGGGAATCGAACCCCCCAAACTGACAAGCTAGTACACTACCTACTAGCCTACAGGGGCACCGGTAAAAATTATTACAATCAGTTAAAAATTGTGATTCGATAACAACAGTGAAACCCGCTATGACCCAATATGTAATATTTTAAATAATTTTATCAATTATTAAGCAAATGACCAGTATTCTGCTTCTTACTAATTGTAATGTAATGTCTCTTACACCTTCTTACATTTCCTCTTTTTGGCGAAAAAGTATATCACCTGGATAAAATAAATATTCTCAAAATTACACATTTCTACAGTAAAACAGAATAAGCTGAAGGACTTAATTAATCGGCTTTCATTGGAAATACGTCAATCGTGATATAGTTTCTCAAAATTTTTAAAATAATTTTCAACTGGCATTCGTTGTTGCTGTTGAAGTAAAATGTATATAAAACTAATTGTTTAACTGATAGCTCTTCACCATAAATACAGCCACAAAAAATATATTTTGGGTGATACGATTCAATAAAAACAACAAAACAAATGGAAATTGTTGGTTTAAAGCCAAATTAATATTTTAAAGTGAAAAGTTTTTATGTATAATTGTTATTTGTTATATGTTTTTGATAAAATTAAATGTTATCCTAGACAAAGTTCTACTATATTATTATGGCTTTACCACGTAAGTCCCAATAAGAGTGGTTAAAAATCGTTGTGCTAACTAATTTGATGTTATAGGCACTAAGATTACAATGAGTTATTAAGTTTTTATTGCAAAACAGCGTGCGTTGGGATGTACCTTATGAGAGCATTCATGGCTGAGTCCTGTCCGAGCATCCTAGCAGTCTGTCCCATACTCTATATTGTCTATGAAATCAGGAAATATATAGCCAATATCGAAGTAGCAGCGCAATCTGTATTTCCGATGTCAGAACAAAGTAAACACTTTAAAATATTTTATTTAAAAAAAATACTAGCGTTGTGGTTTGTTTTTATTCTGCAGCGTTCTTTTTTGTGTGCGCCAAAAAATTCAATCATTCAAGAAAATTAATCAAAAAGAACACTTTTTTTTCGTTTTTATGTTTTTTTAATAATTTTATCTCTTTCACAATTTAATATTTCTGTGTGCTTATGTAATACGTCTTATTCTATCGCAATGCTTTCACATATGCGACATTCTTCGATCGATTTTGGTTCGCGGTATAGACAAACAAAGCAGTTGGTTTATTACCACGTGAACATGATACATATAATTGACCGTACGAAAAACAGGAATCATTGCAAAAGCAACACGTATGGGGAAGTGAAGCCATTTAAAAGCAAACGGCAAATCTGAAGGAATCATAGGAATGCGTGGTATCAGCACATCCTCGCCCTTATATTTTCCTGTTAAAATTTTTCCTTCAATCACATTTTCATGACTTTTTTGACTATTAAACGTGTCCCATTGCAAAGTCGTGGCTGGCAGATATTTCTAAGCAAAATAATTGGTACACCAACTTTCACTTGTAGGCGGTGGGGCAGCAGTCCAGGTAACTCAAGCAAAATTAAAATTCGACTGGATAATTTGCAACGTCTTGATTTGAAACAGAGTCAACCGATTTGTAGATAAAAATTTCCCCGGGAATGTGTTTCAAAATTGTCACATTGATATCCTAAACATCTGCATTTGTCGCAGCCAAGATAGCTCTTTCCCCCAATCAATCATTATTTCTAAAATTTTTTGCAATACCGGGAAGTACGTTTGTGACCAATTCTTGTTTTGATTGTGCAAAGTGGCAAAAATTATCTGGATGATAATCATTTTTATAGTGGGGTCAATTGGAATTGAGCCATTCGCAATATCTAACAATTGCTTTGAAAAACCTTCGGCTGATAGATCATTTTGCAATTGAACACGAAAATTCAACACACGCACACAAAATGCAACAGAATATGGAAAACAAAATTCTCTATTTGTTTGCACATCCACTTGCTATAAACATGAGCATATTTCGATTTGTATTGCCGTCGCATTCTGTGCAAGCACACACACACACAGTAACGTACAAACGAAAACACAAATTTAATTTGATACAAAACATTGAGTCGAAGTATGCAATGGAAAAAAAATTTTGATTTTTTTGAAAAACCTGTCTTGTTCCAAACACGCTCTGTGGACGTCGGTGGAAATCCGACGATGCATCTTATCAAACACATGCAACTAACGGACACCTATTTTGGGCTTAATTTTTATTTATATAAATAAATTGACAAACAACTAACAATAAAATCAACCAAAATAAAATGTTCGCATTAAACCCTGTAACTATGCCATGGCTGTCTGCCAGATACAATAACATGAAAGTAATGCAAAATACTGGGCTACCACAAATATCCCAGTAAATTTCTGGCTTTCATAATTGATTTGCTGGCCATAGAATAGTACTTTTATTGCATCATATAATTTTGAATATTTGGTGGAGCCACAATCAAATTTATATTCAACAGGATATCAACATCCAAAAACGAAATATACCACAATCCTATCTAACTCTTACAAAAGTAGATATTTGCTATTATTTTTAGGACTCCGTACCGTAAAGTTTAAGTTGAATCCTTTTATGTAATAATCTGTCACAGCCCTCTTTTCATCGCTTTAGAATGTGTGTGTCTATTATAAAAAAGAGCTGAAAAAATGTGAATATACAAACCTTAATCTAGTTTTAAATAATTATATGTTAGTGTTTTCTTTGTTTAATGACCCAAATATAACCTAAACAGTATTCTTAGAGTATTTGAATTCTCTTCAAACGGTTAAAGTAGAAACTGCCGAAATGAGAAGAAACTTAAAGGTTAAAAGCTGGATCTGCCTAGATAAATTTGTTTAAAAAGTTTCTCCAATAGTTAAATAAGTTCCTTTGCTAATTGGTTTTAAATTCACCTCTGAGTTTACTACATCCTACCCACACAAATTGCTTGCCTTTTAGTTATCCGTTTTCTCTCTTTATTTTATATACATACCTTTCAGAGACCAAAGTAAGCTCGGCAGTGTCAGTCCAGCTGTATACTCATTCAAGGTCAATTCTCTAGTTAATTGTATACAAAAAAGTTTTAAGAAATAGCGAATAAATCTCTCTCTTAATTTTATAACTTCAATATAACAGATGATCCCATATTTTCTAAATGTGTGGGTTACAGGGGATATGTTCTTTCTCAGATTTTAGTATATGTAACTCTGTTACAGTGCGCGATAATGACATTCGATAGTGCAAACGGAGATAAACTTTATTCAATTGCAGAAAGCTTAATTTAAGATGATGCTTCTGTGGAAACACACATTTCGACAAGAAAATACGTAAATTCTTGGGTTTGATTCATGTAACTTAAACGAGATATTTATTACAGGAAAAAATCATGGTCAGCTTGTGACCAATAAATAATCATAAACTTTCAGACTTATTTATATTTCAAAGTTCTAGGCCACCCTTTTCAAAATAGGATGATTATAATAAAGGATGGGCAAATTTGAGATAAGGAAATAAGTTGTTTTAAAACATACACACACACATCTCTTTGAAAATTTCAATTTTATTGATACCAATAAAATAAGGAAATTAATAATGCAATATAATGTCGGAAAAACGTCCACCTCTAGCATAGCGGCAGACATCTGTTCTTTTCACAAAATTTGGGGCACATCTGGCAACAAAGTTTCATTTATATCATCAATGCAGGGCCGATTTGCATTCTTCAGAGCGTCAATTGTTTATAGGGAAGCCCGGTCTTTTAACGTCACCCAGAGAAAACAATCCAGCGGCATTAAAATACAAAAACGAGGAGACTAATTCACATAGGCAAATCGAGCAATTACCCGACCGGAAAAATTCTCATTCAGTTACTGAATTCTTTGGATGGCTGTGTAGCTTGTGGCGCGGCCTTGCTGAAACCAAAGGTCACTGATGCTAATATTAAGTAGTCGAGGCCACAAAATATTGATTTTCATAGTTTAGTAGCACAGAGAATTCACGGTGTTTAAACGGTAATTTTCTATGGATGAAATGATTTTTAAGGACTGTGTGGATTTCTTAAGTACCATATGCGACAATTTTGTGTCTACTGCCTAACTGAAACACGGCTTGAGAATGATATCTTCACATCGAAAGCGCTCGCTGCTCTTACCGAACAGTAAAGACGGAAAAGAATGACAACAGTGGTAAATTTCTTTTTTCACGTTTAAACAAAATTTATTACAAGTTCAAAAAACTGATAAAGATTTTTTTCATAAAGGTTGATATTTTGCAAGACTATAAAATTTATTGTTTATAATAACTCTATAAGCTAAGGACAAGGGTATACATTTAGGTTTTAAATCTATTTTTTTCCGCCTATAAAGATTTTATAAATATTATTTTCAAATCTGTTTGAAATAATTTTTCTTATACATTCAAGGAAAGAAAATGCATTTCCATTATATAATCTTTCGTTTCGTATAGAAAGGAACGTGGATAGTATGTAGAGTTTGATGATAACGACTAAGATAAAAATTTAGAAGAGCAGTTGTATAAAATAGTGAATTTTCTCAAATTCCGAATACTTCAACTATTCACAAATCAGATACTTAAAGGTATTAAATTAACAATAACCTTTATAAAACCTATAAAAATATATAACAATTTCTTATAGTCAAATTTACACACTTCTGTAGCAAAACTATAATCGATTTCTTATATATTATTTAAAACGAGCAAGATGTTGTGTGAATCAGTGGAAATCAAATGTACCGATAGTATTTTCGTTAGACTTTCCCTAGCTATTTTTCTAAATTTTCAAATAAATCTTGTATACTTTTCATTATGTACCTTTCTTGGACCTACTGTAGTATACTTTGAAACATTTTCAAGCGACACTGTCCTGTGCATTTGAATTATTTTGGAGATTAAATTTTAATAAACATAAATTCTAAAAACAACAGAACGGAAGTTTTAATTTAATACTTGAACTATTGAATAAAATATTTAACTCTGGAATTGAATAAAAAAATACAAAATGTTTTTTTGTTATTTGTCTATGAGCGTTTTAGCAAAATAAAACCTACAAATACATGTTTAGTCATGGTTGTAAAATAAATGAAAGGTAATAAAAATATGCAGTTTGATGTTTAGTTGTATGCCTGTCTGTCTGTCTTTATGAATATTTACTTGCCTTACGATCTCTAATCATGCCCATAATGCACTTTGACTTGTTGTTGCCTCAAGGTTCATGTGAAAGTCACGGTTTCATGTTTGGCGTTTTAAACGTTGTTGAGAAACAAAATAAAAACTTACAAAAAACTTACCTCGTTATTAAATTGGATTTTTAATATATATTTCTAATAAAGTTCATAACCTTTTTTATTCCTCTTTTCCAATTTATTTATTGTCTTTTTAGATAATTGTGATTTATAGTTACAAATTTATGAAGGCCTTTAATAGTTGCTATAATAAATGGTTTTTCAAATTTATTTTTAAGCAACAAATACTCAAAAATTTTAACAAGCCTTTCAGTCATGTGTGAAAGTATAAATGTAGGTTTGTATGTTCAAATAAAAGTTTTTGGATATTTTCTTAAAAGCGTATTTTTCAAGTCACATTTACGTGCAGCATCTATTAATTTTGTCATTTAACTGAACATCATCAATAAAATGGAAAAGGTTTTTAATAGAAAGGTACACACATTTAACATTTTGTGGGCCAAAAAGAAATTAAGGGGGAAATTGCACTTTTACTTTATTTGATTAATTATGAATAGATGTCTTCAATAAATGAATTAAAAAAAACCAGCAAAAGAAAAAATTACAATAAATGGTTTGTTAACAAGAAGTTTGTTTGCTAAAACAATAAAACAAAAAATTGAGATTGGGATGATTTAAAATTTTATTGTATTACGCAGAGAAAAGTTCGGCAATACTGAATGAAAAATAATATCTTGTTAATGTCCACCACGACCACGCTGACAGATACTTCCATCAAAGTTTTCATTCACTTTTTAGCAATCACATCAAAGATTTTTAGTTTTAAGGCTAAAATCAATTCGATTGGCTCCGTATAGACTCTGTCTTTATCATAGTCCCACAAGAAATAATCCAGTGGTGTTAAATCACATGATCTGGCTGACCAATTAGCTGCTGATTTTCGTGATTTTATGCGATCGGAAAATTCGGCTTGCAATAAATTTTTATTTTATTTTAGGTGCCCCTGTAGGCTAGTAGGTAGTGTACTAGCTTGTCAATATGGGGGTTGTGGGTTCGATTCCCAACGAAGACCTTGGTTTTTTTTCACTACAAAAATAAAAATTGACTGTCGGTGGGGCTGCTCAGCGATGAAGGCATAGTCACTGGTCGCTGTGCTGTCTTATATACGGCAGTTAATTTCCGACTATCCTTCTACTTTCACGTTTCATCTATTCTCTATCCCTTTCCTAAAAGAATGTAGCACGGTACTTGACTAAATAGGCATTGTTGCCTAAAGTGCTACTTCTCTTTTTAAAATAAAATAATAAATATAAATAAATTTATCGTTTCATTGGCTGTGTGACATATGGCACCGTCCTATTGAAACCACATGTCAGTGGTATCCACATCTGTATAATACGAGGATCTCACGGTAGCGTGATTCATTGACCGTTACCGCATTTCCAGCCTCACGTAACACAGAGTGACACGTTGACCATGCAAAGGCTTCTCAATAATCGTTCTATGATTTTTAGAAGCCCAAATGCGGCAAAATTGCTTGTTGACATAGCCTACGAATGAAAATATGCTTCGTCTATAAAAATTATTTTTCATAAAAACCAGCCGGTTGTTCCTGAATGAATTGTATGAATCTACGGCGATGTGAATGGTCAGTCGGCTTCAAATCCTGCACCAGTTGAACCTTGTAAGGCTTTAAGGTCAAATCTTTATGCAAAATTCGCCATGTGATGGTTTTGGATAATCCCAATTATTGAAAACGTCGATGAATTTTTAAATTTGGATCTGCTTCAATGCTGTGACTCACGGCTGCATTAGTGTTCGCACATTTTCTATCAAGTCTGTCGATCCAAATTTAACAAGCCTACGAATTTGGTCGGTCTCAGAAGGACGAAAATGTCACGAATTTTAAAATAATGTAGCTTTAACAGAACCACCATTTTTATACTGGATTTTAGTCATTTTAATGAGATTTTCGTACGGAATTAAATTCATTGTAACGACTACCACGAATACATCAAAAAACTATATGTCAAAACTAGCATGTTATTGGTGTTGTCATAATTCAAAAACAAACATCTTGTTGAAAAAGCCTATATTTATATGCTAATCATTACTATAATTAAAGCAACAGAGAGAAAATACATTTTAACATATTTTTATATTGATTTTGATACAATTTGGACGTACTCTCAAATCCAATTGAGAATTTTTTGTATTCTATTTTTTATTGTAGTAAATGAAAGTGCTATTTAATATAATCTTATGGGTGCTTAAATTTATCTTTCATTCGGAAGACAAAATGAATTCAGATTTGAAAACGCATGCCGAACTATAAATCATCTTATTAAGGTAAATAGGTAATATTCTTTACCGTTATTCTTATGAACCAAAAATATTTGAAGAACAAGATTAAATAAAATGTTTGGCGTTTCGTTCCTCTGATAATTTACGCTGCTATTTATATTTCGATATTTACTCCGTTTTTGAAAGTCAAAATAAATTATTTGATGCATATTTAAAATAAAAGGGTACCTAAAATTAATGGGCATTTAGTTAAATGAATTTTTAACATTTTATATAGATACAAGACTGAGAAATTTTGACGGCATTATATAAATTATAATATATTGAATCATTTTTAGTTCATTTTAAAAATTTTTGGTAAATTTTACACCCTGACATCAAAATAATAGAAAGCGTTTCATACATAATAGTTAGGAATTTTTGGAAATTGTGTCAAGCACGAGGTTCTCTCCTTTTTGTGCCCCTAAAATTATTCCGCCCTAAAATTAATTAATTCCTTGAAAAACAATCGCAGCCGCAAAGCATCTCTGGCTGGCCAGTACTGTTTTTGTAAATCTTCTTTCCAATGTTCTCCTTTTCTCCCCTCTCTCATTCTCTTTTTTTCACATTAGTTATTGATTTTATAGTTCTAATCTGTTTGGTGTTGGTGGTGTACTATTAAAACTTTTTTATTCCACACGATGGAGTAGCAAGGGAAATGTGTGCTACAACCGAAAATTTTATAGAAGTTATTCGAAAATAACCTTTTTATTAATCGATATATAATTCACAACAACAAACTTCGCCTAAATCATAAACAAATATTTATTCAGAAATCACAGAATTATTAAAAAGCAAATCTTCACTTTCAATAACAACCGAAAACATATTCTTTTTGTTTCTTCTTTTATTAAGGTCCTTGAAAAGTAAAGAAAAGCATGCCACACCAAATTAAGATGTTCTACGTGTGCACTATGGGAGAGCAAGCAACCAAAGTATATTATAAATCTCGTATGGCAAAACAAAAATTATTATGAAACACTTTAAACTTTCTTGATGAAGTAACACTCATACTCATTGGCATCACCAAGACCAAATGTTTAGGAAAATATATTTCCAAAAACTCGTTGGCCCTTTGGCTTCATTTACGTAAACATCACAAATCAAAGAGAACACAAAATTCGTGCAGATGAATAAAACTTCCTTTAAGAATACAAAAGTTAAACTTAATCTTTAGGACGCTTTGAATGTATTAAGAGCAATATCTCCTAAAAAACTGAAAATTTAGGTTAGCGTTTCTATAAAATTGAAACAATTACACCAGGGGAAAAATAAAAAAAGCCGGACCACAAAACTCTAATCGAAGCTACTTGAAATAAACAAATTAAAAACTGTTTTCAATTCTGTTATAAAAGTAATTTATTTGAACTATTCTCAGCCTGTTATACGTAGTCACAGGATGTTACAGCATTTCCACAAATGTTGATTGGCTATAGTGCCTAAAATATTTTTTCTTATTAACGTTTATTCTTTCGTTGAAAGAATACAAAATAATTTTCATGAAGAAATATTCTCTCTGTTCACATGTTAGCAGTTCTAGCAATATTTAAATTTTAGACACTCTCGAACAGTTGATAAGAATCACGTAATTTTCTGATATTAGAATTGATTTTAAATTGTCTATCGACAGCTAAGTTCTGCCACAAAGGGGAGGCCATTTTCTTAAGTATAAAAAATCTAAGTTTAATGCAATAGCCTTTTAATGTCCTTCTTCAAAATAAAGTTATTATTTTTTTTAACATTGCGCGCTGGTATTCAAGCAAGTTTTTACGATGAAAAGTCATTGCAAGCTATAAATACTGAAGAAAAATCGTAGCCTTATAATACGAGTATATGTCCATGAAATCAATAGCAACTTAGTAGATTTTAAAGCTTTTTGTAGTAACGAAACGAAATTTAATTTAGTTTGCATATGGACTGCAATTATTTCTTTAATTTTTTAAACGATTTTCCTGCAGAGATGTTAGAGGTTGGGTCTTGGCTATTGTGTCATAATACAATTTAGAACTCAAGTTGCAAAATGACAAGAGAAACTTACGCGACTCTATTGCATCAGTTTTTCCTAAGTATATGATATTATTGCATTAATTCCATAGATGCTGTAACAAGCGAATGGCAGAGCTACAAGAGAATTTATTTTAAAACAAAATTTCTGACTAGAAAAAAGTTTTTCTGGAACAATTATTTTATTACTGTTTACTTTCTGGCGTGCCAATAACAGAAATGCAATTTTTAAATAAAATCGCTAAAATTGATTATGGGTCAATATTCCTACAACATTTAGAGTTGAAAAAAATCATGTGTATAAATAAAAAAATGTAAATAAAAAAAAATTTAGCCACTATTTATTGGTATTAAATTATATGGGTTTGTTCCGCTAGTGGATGAACAACTGTTTTCGATTCTTCAGCTTAACGTACTTCCCGGCTGTCTTTTTGCACATGGTGAGCACTTTGAGTCTTTTTGTATGACCGTATGTGTTCTGCACTATTTATTATCTATATTTTATTTAAGCTTTAATGGTTATGTTTGTAGTGTTTTCTTTTGTAAATTGCTCGGTAAATATACTAAGCAGCTAATAATAATAATAAGAGACCGAAATATCGAATTAAACCTTCATAAATTGCCGATTAGCGGACAATTAGCTTATATAAATAGATAAGACCGTAATTAAAAAACTATCTAAACCTATACTGTCTCCAGTACTATCAAGAACGAGGCTTAATAATGATCTCTTCAAATCAAAAGTGCTCGCCAATCGCACCACACAATCAGCTTAAACCGATCGTTTTCGCCGGAAGATATGACAACCAGTAGATTTAGCTTATCTAAAGTGTTGTTAATGGTTGCCTGATGAATTGAACCAAACAATAAAAAAAAATGCAGTAGTTTTTAGTGATTTTATTTATTATATCAGAAGGGTAGAAGGTAAAATCATACAAAATATTTATCTTCTTAGTTGGCCATTATATTTTCTCGGTCTAAGCATAATTAAAAATGCCTCGGATTGAGTATTTCGAAAGTTTTACAAGCAGAGAAGACGATTTTATAAGGGATCACCAGTTTCAGGCTTTCTGAAATAAGATTTTTTGGATTATTTGAAGTAAATTTATGACTCAATACAAACTCATATATTTATATGTAAAAATTTCAATGAAGAGAGCTAGCACCCACTATATCTAGAACATTTAAGAAAATTAATTTTCTATGGAAAATATCATTAAATTGATAGAATTTATTTAAATTAGTATAATTAGACTTAAACCGAACAGTCCATGCCTTGGTTGCCAAATCCAGTGAACATGCTAATCATTTGAACTAAAGCAATTCTCTTTTTAATGGTTATTAAACTTAACTGTTGATAAAATATTTAAAAACAGTGCTCTACTGAAACACAAACTTAAGTGGTTCTATATATACGAGTATGATTAAGAATGAATAATAATAATAATATGTGCTTGGATTTTCCGACGGGGTTAAAATTACTTTTATTTGGGTACGGTTTTCCGTCGACAACAAGCATGATCGTAAAAGGATTTATTTAGAAAAAAGACGAATGAAAAAGGGAGCGACAAATTAGGTAAAAAGAGACAAACAAAAAAGGAGAGAGAGATGCAGGCAAACAGGACAGAAAGTGACGAACGCAATAACACGAAGGGATACTCGAACTATATAAACACAACTGACAATAGAACGCAACTAGTACGAAAAGAACACTGAAGATGGCAAACAGCCGAAACCGGTTTGTTCACAAACCAAATTAGACGAGGGTCGACGGAAAACCGTACCCAAATAAAATAATAATAATAATCTTAATTGTATATAATAGTTATAATTTTTTGACATTTTTTTAATATTTTTTAGTAATTAAATATAAGCACAAGGTCTTATTTAATAACAAATTTTTTAAAAAACTTTATTTTTTATTATATTTTCGATATTTCGCCACACCGTTGGTTGGCATCATCAGGTTGACGGTGTGGCGAAATATCGAAAATATAATAAAAAATAAAGTTTTTTAAAATAATCTTAATTTATTTTATTGTTACGTTTATACTTTATATAAACGTTTTGTTGTGAGTTCTTTATTGCAAAATAAATAACACCAGTTTTTAGAGTTTTTCAATTAATAACAAGTTTATTTACTTTAACTACACAAAGTTGACACTACAGAACAATTTACTTAAGATGAACATTTTTTTTTCGCGAGGTTTATTTTTACACTGACTGACTATCCGCTCAGACGATGCCCTTTTATATTTGTCCATTAAAAGTCTAGAAAATTTAAGAATCTTCTACTCCCTTTATATTACATTTTGTTGTTGTATGTTGTTTATTCTATGTATAGGCACCTGTATGTTGTTGTTTGTTTGTATAAAATTTCTACGCAGTTTATAACCAAAAATTATGTTGTTGTACCATAAGTTAACATATCCAGTAGTTCGCTTTGATGCTTAATTATTTTGTTGTAAAACTTAAGCAAGACACATCCGTAAAAATGTTTTTGTTTAAACAGGGACTTACAGAACTACTCTGTATTGCATGCGGGCAGCCAGTTTTCAATTTCCAAAAAACAGTTATAAAAGCAAATAATACAATACATAAAAACGCGCACTGAAACATAAACGTGTGTGTATTTTTTTCTATTTCCTTGCCTTTGCTTTTTATAAACAATTAGTTCAATTAGCAAGAAAAACAAAATAAAAAACCACACTTCAAATATTTGAGATCAAATTTGCAGAATAAAACAATAAAATTAAAAAATATTTACATGGATTTGTTATTGCTTTTCATGAAAATACTAAAATTCTTTGTTTTACATTTTTTATATTAAATATAAAAAGCCTTTTTGATTCATAAAGCATAAAAAGTAGTCTGTATACATACATATGTGGATATATGTACATATATTTGACATAAATTAATTTCAAATTAATTTATTAAATTTATTTATTTAAAATATTTATATATTTTTTGGACACCTTTCAGAACTCCATTTCCGTTTTCAAAAAATTGTTAAATTGCGGTTGTTATTTCTTTCCGTCTTTGATGGCTGTTTCTTCGGTATGAACGGGTAGCTTGTTCGATTTGAAGCTCATCCCAAGCCGTGTTTCAAACTATACTGGTGAGTCAGTGTTGGGGTTTAGGTAGTTCTTTCATTAAAATCGTATCTACTAATGTTGGTAGAATGCACACTACCTGGCATTTTATGCGGGCCTAATTTTCAATATTTCCGTCTTTTATTTTTATATATATAGGTATAGGTGTGAAAAATGTGTTTGAGGTAGTGTTTACCTGTTCGTTTATAAAGTCACTGTTAAAAGTTTTTGTTTTGTAAGTAAGTTTTTCTTTGTCCTTTCTTGCTAGGATGTAGTAATGTCATACATTCATCTATTTCTCTTGGTGATTGCCCGTGAGTGTGAAGGTATAATACAAAGTTGGAGTCTTCTCTTCTTCGTTTGTATAAGCACATGTGTTCTGTAAATCTTGTTTTTAGTGTTCGTCCAGTTAGTCCTATATAAATATGTTTGCAGGTACAAGTAAATCTGTATGCTCCGCTGCAACTAAATTTGTCAGTTATTTCTGTCGATGTCCTGAGAGTATGTCCTGGTTTTGAATGCTGTGAATTAACCTTCTTTGTGAAAGGGTTTAATTAATCTATGTATTTCTGGTCCTGTGTAAGTAAAAGTGTGCCGTCGTCTGATCATCTCGGTTGTCTCTTTGTCTTCTTTATTTCTGTTTTTAGTGTTATAATGTCTGGGAAGTTTGTCGATAGTAGTTGGTTTGTAGCCGTTATTTTTAGCTTTGGCATAAATTGTCTCGAGCTCTTTGTTTTACTTATCTGGAGTAAATGCGATTAACTTAAGTCTGTGTATTATATGTCTAATCGAGGTCATGTGGATGCAATGTAAATTTCTGTCTTCTACTTTTTCCGTTGTGTATCTAATGGTGTTATGGATTGTGTTTAAGTCTGTTAGAATTTGTTCGGCGTTGCCTTATTCGAGGATGCATAAGATGACACCTACGTATCTATGGTAATGAGTTATTCTGTGTTCTTTCATTAGTGCCTTTATATGTAGTAATTCGAGATATTGTTAAAACTTCTACAAAATAACTGAAGTTGGGTTTCCCATGCCAAGCCAGTCAAGTAGTTTGTTAAAATGGTTATTATATCAGAGGTAGTTCTGCTTTGTTATCGTCTGTGTAATATCTGTATTCGATTATATATTGGCACGGCATATAGCACGGATCGGTGTATGCCGAAGCACTTCGCTCCACTTCAGATCACAGATCTCTAATATTTCTTTCAAATTTATAGTTTTTTTTTATTCAAGAACTCAAAGTTCTCTACATCGAGTTTTAAAAGCTTTAATGCACATTAGAATGCTTTATTAGACTAGTGACGGTGGCTAGCTTTAAACTGTGAACTCTTTTAATTTCAACGAGTTAGCAATATCGTTCGTCATTTCAATTCAGTATTTACTCCCGCATGCTTAGACAAGTTTCGTAGAACAATTTCAAAAGGTTTCCTATTTTCTTTGTTTGATGTATCGGTTCTTTAGTATAGTTTCAATATAATACTTTGCTAAAATGTTAGCAGTGATCTTCGATAACTTTGTTTTACCACATGAAATAAAATGCAACATTTGAGTCTGAAAATATTTGCTTCCAAAGCTTGCCACTGCTGTCTGCGGAAGGATAGCTGTGTCTATTAATGACGATGGTGTGGTAGACGAAAGCTGCCACTTCCACTGAACTTGACTATCGTATACCTTCCACTTTTTTATTGCAACTCTGGTGAAAGAAATTAGTGACAGATTTTTGCTGGTTGTTTCGTATATGTTTTGCCGCCAAAAACAAATCATACGGCCACGATTTCTTCATTGCATCTCGAAAATCAACTGTAACAGCTTTTCAAATTTTCTCTAAATTTATTTTTACGGCGGTGATCACTTTCTTGTTCTGCTTTGAATAACATCTGCAGGCTACTTCTTCCATCCCTGTGGTCTAGCTATCTGACGTAATTTCCTCATTATTCATTAATTTTTTTGAAATTTACAGCGTACATTGAAAACTGGGCAAATCAATGGTAAATTTTTATAAACTATTTTATTTTAACTTATTGTTTTTTGGAAATTTTTGGATAATTTTTATTAATTTTGTAGTAAAAAAGTTACAAAGAATTTTTCAACACGGTTCTTTAAAACTAATTTCAATAAATTCTAAACTGTGGTCAAAGTGAAAGTCGGACAAAGTAAAAAATTTACTTCAAGAGAAACAACAGAGTTACTAATACACAACGTGCACCCGTAAACGAAAGATGAGAAGTTTACAGTTCGTGAAGTTCAAAATGACCCATTCAGCTCTTCTCCAAAACTTGCAATGATTGATCAAAATCAATTTTTGAAAGGAAGTACGTGCGGAAAAAATATTAAGAATTTTAAGAAAAAGAAAATTAATTTTACTTAGCCCAGTGGCTCGAAACAAAAACGTTTAAATGTCAAAAATAAAAAGGATCGCTTGGATTTTGCCCGAGTATATATATAAAATAATTTCTCATTATGGAGCAAAATAAAATTTATATGTCACGTTACATTGGCCTTTCATATCAAGATTTTAAAATTCTGCAGGTTCTTTTTATGGATCACATTAAATTTAATTTGTTTGATTCAGATGGCCGACGTTACGTGTGGCGTAAACACAATGAGGAATTGTTGCAAAAAAAAACACTAAGAAAACAGTGGAGCATGGTGACTTATCAGTATGATGTGGAGCTACATAACAGCTGTAGGTGTCGGAAACCTACAATTTATTTCAAAAATAGTACATTGAAACAGTAACAGCATTGCTGAAAAACGAAAATTTTAGGACCAATCTAGATTTACTAATCTAGTTTTATATAAGTATTATTAAAAAAATCTGAAATCAATAGTATTGACAAAATCTTTTCTTATTTAATTTAAAAAATCAACAGTACATTTGACTTGGATGTTATGCATAAAGCAGTACAATTGAAAAAAAACCGTACAAGTACTGCTAAAAGCAGTACAATTGGCACCCCTAACTGCCTGCAATAACTTGTAAATTAAATTCGTTAAGCACTGGATTGATTCATGTTATTTATGATAAACAAAATTTTAGACCTTCTTCGATTATTTTCACTTAACTGCGATTAATAATTTGTTCTTTTAAAAATATTTTTACTATCCTCCCTAATCCTTCCAATTAATTGGTATATAAGTACAGGTGGGGAAAAATGACATACAAGCCCAAATTTGAACTTTAGATGTATTATAAATATGTGATTAGTGATTTGACTGGGATGCAAACAAATTCAATACTTTTTATATTTGCTATCAACAAAATATTTATGCCTGTAATAACATCTTTCATTTGCTTTTATCAGTTAGATAATACGCCGAATGGTCCAAACTTTATTACATTTTTTGAATTTCTAAAGCAAGCTACAAAAGATACACAGTAAGGTTAAGAAAAGTGCATAAAAGTTAGATATTTTAAGTTTTATCAAAACAACAACCCTAAGCACACCTCACGATAGCAAAGAACTGGTTGCTTTACAACTGCCCTTAGATCAACAAAACATCTGCACAAAGCCTAGATGTAAACGTAATCCAACACTTATGGGTCC
The DNA here is from genome assembly GCA_030448955.1 of Trichopoda pennipes. Classification (NCBI taxonomy): domain Eukaryota; kingdom Metazoa; phylum Arthropoda; class Insecta; order Diptera; family Tachinidae; genus Trichopoda; species Trichopoda pennipes. The sequence continues at coordinate 11,706,821 of JASKUP010000042.1, forward strand.
ATTATCAATGCAGCTTATTTTTAATCATTATATTTATTTTAATTATCCACAATAGTCAGTTATATTAATTATAAAACCACAATATTGACAATCAACAGAAAAAAATTACAAAGAAAAGTGCTGGAAAACAAAAGAAATTTAAATTCTATTTAAACAATGATTTTTATTTATTTTATTTCTGCAAATAAAAGTAAACACAAAATCAAACAGCAAATACGTTTTGTTATTGTTTTATACGAAATGTAATTAAATATATTTGTGTTAGTTTGTGTGTATGTGTGTGGGTTTTTATATGTTTGTAAGAATAACTCAGGATTATGTTTCAAATCCTTTTGCTTATTTTATGAATAAAAGAGTGTGTATGTGGGTGTGAGTATGTGTAAATGTGTGTGTGATTTAAGTCTTCAGTACAAACCTTTAAATTGCAACTCACATCTTTAAAAAATAATCAGGCTATTTAACCAGCTTTAAGGTTAATAACACAGAGTAAAAATGTTTAAATAAATGAGCAAAAATATGATTTGTCCATGCATAGTATCCATTGTTATTACACAAGTTTGCACATGTATGTTGTAACCTCATACCTGTTACAAACACAAACAATCATACGTTATATTAGACATTACGAAATGCCGGCATAGAAAAACCAATAAAGTTTTTCATATTTTATATTAAAACTTTCTTCATAAAATTTCTTGTTTTGATGGAACCTTCTTAATGTATTTAAATTTTAATGTGGTTTTATATAAAATAATAAAAAAAATATATGACATAAATCCCTGTGATTACAGTTACCATAAATCACAATTATAATGCATAATCCAGTAATATGAATATTTTACTCTTAAGTCCCTTTGAATAATAAAGATGAAGAAAATAGCAAAAACGACATCTATGATATACATAACCGACCATACGCAACTACTAACTTGATGAAAGAGTCGGTGAAAAAAGCACAAAACTCTTTTATCCCCTCAAAAAATAGCAACAACTGAAAAACATTTAAATTGTTACAGCAATACACTGTACGTAGACACTTATTTACTTAAGTTAGTCATATAGACATACTTATAATTCACCTATTTTAACCAAAATTTCTATTAGATTTCATTTATAGTTTACAGTTGAAGCCAAAAGTCTATTATATTTTTTACGTTTTATAAAAACAGACAAACTACTCATCAATTTGTGTTTTAAAATATATAAAGAACACACTTTTAGAAACTGGGTTGCTGAAAGTCTCTTACACTGTCGCAAGGGAGAAAAGGGGTGGAATTGAACAAATTCTATCTTAGACACATCGAAAGCTTCAAAATAAATTACAATTGCTTTTTCACCTTTTAATTGAAATTAAATAAAATAGAATAGAAGAGAATAGAATAAAATTGTGCAAAATTGTGGCCAATGTTGTTCTTTAAAGACCAAACTCCTGAGCACGGCGTCGTAATGAGGTTGATGGTTTCTTTTCTTGAGGTGCAGTAATGTTTTCAGTCAATCTTGCAGTACGTTGTAGTCCATGTTTGGGCCTATCACCCACAGAAGACCCTTCTTCTTCGAAATCATTCACTATACGACAAAAAGTGTGTTTTGTTGACACGTTTTTTTCTCCCAAAAATTTTACATAACTTTCCCATCGTCACAATAATCGATTATTGGTTTTGATAAAATATTTTAACGATTAAAACAGGTTGATTTATCGAATATTTTTCCATAATAAATTTGCCACGTGTCTACTTCACGACTGCTAAATATGAACTGTCAAGTCAATGTTTACCAAAATGGCGGCAAAACAAAGTAATATAACTTTCCGCCGGACACCATTGTTGTTACATGGGTACAGAGTTTTGTTTTATAATTTTATGCAAAAAATGTCTATAACTTTGTGCAACATTCTCCATATTTGTTTTTAAGTTTATTCTTTTGGTTATAGGTACTTTAATTAATTGTAACATTTCCAGCATATGCCGACGTTTATAATTATTTTCTAAATTTAAAATTGAAACTTTTTCAAAGTTACGACAGTGATTAACTTTAGAACAATGTGAAGATAATGTTTTTTCATGAACTAGTATTATCCCAGAATTTTTAAATTGACTTATGGCCTGCTATTCTAGTTTTCAGTTTATTTTTTGTTGTGCCTACATAAACTTTATTACAAGGAATTTTTTACACATTATATTTATCATATTTAATTTTTGAATTTGATCTTTAGTTTTACTAAACAACCTGTATAATGTATGATTTTTCTTATATTCTTTATTAGAATCAAAAATGTTTGACTTCTATATTCTCTCGGATAGAACAGTTGTATAAGATATAGATTTATATATTTTGGGTTCTGTTACACTTCTTATAACGATTTTCCTCCTATTAGTTAATCGTATTGGAAAATTATTCTCAGTTAATAAATTCCTAATCTTTTCTTTATTATTTCTATGGAATTCTTTACCACTTATTGTTAAAAATTCGCTCTATCAAATAATCGGTTGTTTTAATAAAAATTATTTTATTTTGTTGAGAATATTAAAAATTAATTCTACCTGAAGCAGTTGGTTTTTGGCACCAGTCTATAGCCCATTCTTTATTTCTTTTTTTATTTAGGTATCTAAATATTTATAGGTTTTGAATCACATTCTTTTTCAATTGTAAATTTTGTTGGAGTCCTAAAGTATGTTACTAACATTTTGTTAATTGCAGATTCAGATATAACACAAAATAAATCATCAACATATTTTGTTACAATTTTTGGTTTAACATTTACTTTTTCAATAACATTATGAAATAATTTCTCCACAACAATATCTACCACAATTGGAGAAGCTGGAGAACCCATCGTAAGTTCTTTTTGCTGGATATACATCTTTTCATTATACGTAAAAAGAATACGTAAAAATAAATATTTCTTTATCTTTGTAAAATTTTTTAAAAAATTCCATTTTTCTTCAATGAAACAATGAAACTACATCAAAAGAAATTAATTTTTCATGATCTTGCACATGAGAGTTTTTAATTTTTCTTTTAAATTCAATTGAATCCTTTATAATATATTATATTTAGAACCCTTAGCGATATTTTTTAGAATGTTAGTACTATATTTACATAATTAATAAGATGGAAAATTAACAAACCACCAAAATGGCCTCAAAAATAAAAAAAAATCTAGATGCAATAGCAATATTTGTTTTAAGCTTGTGACGACCAAGATTCGGCAGGCTCGTTTTTGGATCACATAGCCATTCGGTCGCAGGCTATTGGACTACTACATATTTTTCACTTTAATAATTATTTTTTCTTTTTTTAATGAATTTCATGAATTTGTACTTTTTTAATTTTTTTTCTATTATTTAATGAATTTCGTAACTTCTTTTTTTATTATTATACATTTTTCCCAATTGTAAGTTTTGATTAGTAAATGAATTCTATTACATAATTGTCATATTTTTTATAATTGCATTTATTGTTTATTTTGTTTAATGTTATTAGTGAATAAAATATTTGAAATTATAATAGCCGTTAAGAAGCGCCACCTATTAACATAAAGATACATCCGTAAGGAAAACATACCATTAAACGCAACCCTGAACAGTCGCAAGCAGCTCTCGTTTAGTGGTGCGTATGTGTGCCTGGCAGAAACATATAAAAGCGAGATAATTACGCTTTTGAGGGGAGTTGGCCACGGGCAAGCAACCGGGCAAGATTTCTTTTAAGTGAGTTAGAATTTTATTCAACCTAGACTTGCGAATAGGTTCAGCTCAGTTAATCAGAGTCAGAATTTTATTCGACTTTGAATTAATTGAGTATAGCTCAGTTCTACGGCCAAGCAAGTGCTGTCGCTACTTCACCTGGCCAGAATTTTATTCGCCCAAGTGACGGAGCCCAGAACCAGGCCACGCTTTGTTCAGCAAGGCCAGAATTTTATTCGCCCTAGCTGAACAAGACGGACAAGATCGTCAAAAGGCTAACACCAATTTCGACGTGGAGAATCTTATTCGTGACAACCACGACAAGTCAAAAACTGGTGGACAGGCAAACTGTTCTGCTCAGACTGGACCAGAATTTTATTCGCTCCAGTGTGAGAAGCAGTAGGCTAGCCGGCGAAGAGTGGAGACGAAAACTCTTGAGGGCCACGAGGCGGTTGATCGTCGTTGGCGTTTTTAGTAGTGATGTAGTATAATTTTAACTTAGTTTAAAAAGTGGATTATAATAATAAAAAAAATTTTATTAGTAAAACAAAAGTGGCTCTTGTGTTATCAGTGAAGCAACATTTTTTTTATGTAACGAACCCTGGACGCCACAAGCTTTACCCCAGCATAACGCGAGAACGTGTCGTTACAATCTTATTCCTCTCAGTATTATTGATAATTTTAAGTTTTTTCATATCATTATTAATCTTTTGCAATTTTTTTTCTCGGACAAGCTCTCAAGTATTGACCCCTACACGTGTAATTAATGGTTCCAAAACTAGGAAATTAGGTTTCTGGGGAGGAGGAAAGAGGGAGTAGTGTTTGTGGACATTCAGATTGATCTTTCTTTACTTTTATGTACTTTCCGTACGTTATAGTCAGTTTTATTTAGAGCTACAGTAGTGTTAATTTTACCTGCTTTTAAAATTAATAACTTTTTATTATTTTTCAAGAACCTTTCAGTTTCTTTAACTTTATCCAAAGGTGTTTGACAATATCATTTTGTTCAAATGATTATCTACAATTGTAGTTATTTTTCTTCTTGCTATTTCTTGATCTTCTTTTCCCTATAAAATCTTCTCCATCTGTAATAAGCTGTAAAATTGAAAAATCTTCCTTCTTGGTTGGTAAAGCGTGTTTATGTGCAAATGATAAAATCAACTTAACGTCCTTTGGAATATTTAAGTCAGTTTTGTTAACGAACGAACCACTTATCATTTAATTTTATATTAAATATTTTCTTTTGTAACTCATAGAATAAATTAAATTTCTTAATTTGTATTCTTTTAACTTCTGCTTCAACAAATCTGCCAATATGTTCCTAATAATATAAAAATTCCTTCATTTCTTCTACTCTAAAATGACTTCTTAAATTTCTTTCAATAGCCGAAGCTCAGATATTCGAATGATTTGAATTTCTAAGCAAAATCGACGTTAATAAAAATCTCATATAAAAATTGTAAGTTGATCTGTTAACTGAAAAACTTCTAGCTAGACTAGTCTTATTACAAAACCAAATTCAAAATTTTTAGTAAGGCCAAATACCATGCCTTCGTATTTTATTTGATCTTATTAAGAAAAATATTTTCATTTCATTTCGAAAATATTTCTGTGTTAAAATATATCTTCTTGTGTTATTGCTTTTGTCTTCAAATTACTAAACAACACAATTCACTAGTCCAATGATAAGCAGCTTAAAATATTGAAATGATCTTAAAATCAAAATAAAACAAAATTGGTGGTACACAAAACTTCATTACACACTGTACTTTATTACTTCAGCTCTTTGTTGTGCCAGTTAATGTTTGTGACCAACGTGTCCTTTTTCAATTTTTCACTTTCGATTTTTTTCCAGCATTTTTATCTTCTTCTACGTTGATACACCGACCAAGAAACACATGAACAAACTTACAAAAATAAACCAACAAAAAAGAAAGTTGTTTTTATTGTTTGCTTTCTCTGACACCATGAATATAAATATTTTGGTATTGTCAGTCGGTATTTTGCTCTTGTTAACAACTACCCGAGGAGTTAAAACAGCAGGAATAGAAAACACAGATACTAAAGGATATAAGCGAAGGAGGGAAAGCTAAGGATCAGCATTTGAAAAAAAGTTTGCAGTTTTTTTTTCTTCTGGGAAACTGAATTTGTGTTTGGGTTAAACAGCAAATGTGTGTATGTATTCCTTCTAATAGCACATGTTCTGTATTTGATTTGCGATAAATGCTGACCTCATTGTCTTGCAATTCTAAAACAAGAAAAAAAAAAGTTGTACAAAAACAAACATATCAAAAGCTCTAGAGCAGAGTTTAAATATATAAAATTAAATATTTTAAATGTAGAATGGTATGAAAAAAATAACCTTGCGTATTATTAAAAATGGCTTATTAACGGCGTATTAATTTTTTATTATCTGATAATAGTGTGCTAAATAGATTTTTGCTCTTATTACACTTTCGTGAAATTAAAGCTTATATATTTATATATTTTATGTATATTTGAATATACTTTAGTATATTTTAATATATTTTAGTGTACTTTAATATATTTTTTTATATTTTAACATATTTTAGTATATTTTGGTAATCTTTAACAGTGTATTTTAGTATATTTCAATATATTTTAGTATATTTTTGAGTATTTTAGTAAATTTTAATCAATTTTTGGTATATTTTAACATATTTTAGAATATTTTGGTATACTTTAATACACTTAAGTATATTTTAGTATATTTTAATATTGAGTATATATATTTAAAAATAAAATGTATATTTTAATACACTTTTTAGTACACTTTTTAGTATACTTTTAGTATACTTTAATATATTTTATACTATCCAAATTATAGTTATATTTTCTGTTGCGATAGCAATTTAGCTAACTGGAAAGATTAAAAATAAATGGCAAATAAATTCGGATTTAAAGAATAAAATGTCATATATTAAATTCCTTTGCTGACTTAAAATAGAGTAGAAAACAAAGAAAAATGTAAATTTTATATTTTGCTTTGCAAGTAGAAGCCAACCAACACATATTTACAATTTAATAGACTCTACATGACCTCAATATATAATTGCAGAAAATAAAGTCATCAAGCGTAGACAGACATATACAGATGTTTTTCTTTTTTGTGTCACAGCTTATACTCACTTTACGGTTTAAACTGTAGCAATATATTTTCTGGTACGACCAACCTTTGTTTAGTGAATTTATTGTGTTAAGAAAAGTTAAAAAATATACTTAAAATTAAAAGTTAAAAATTAATAATTAAAATACCGTTTTATGAACTATTTAAGGCGGTTATCTATATGCTAATAAGTGTTCTGATAAGTCAAAATAAATAAATCCTCTTTAGTATTTCCCCTCTTAGAGTTGGCCAAGACTTAAAATATTTGTTTAGCTACTTTATTCTTCGAATAGCAAAAATATTTAAAGTAAGCCTCACTGATTAGCTAATTAGTAGCAACAAATATTCGAAGAACAGCTCGTTTTTTAAACAACAAAAGATTGAGTGAAATAATTTAAAACTCAAGTAAAAACAATAAATCAATTTTTAATATAAATATGTCTGGTTTAAAAAATGGTCGAAAATATATGCGTTTCACATATTAAATTGAATTTGTGTACTAGTTTGATTAAATTCGAATTACGAGTTGTGAACTGTAAGTTCAATTCAACCGTTAAGGCAATGGTTGACTATGAAAGCAATAAATCTTTAACATTTCGCTAAACCATTTATATTTCAGTCAGTTATCCGCACTTAATTTCAACAATTTAGGATTCACCATATATGAAAATAATGGATAAATGGAAAATAATTTTATTTAACTTAATTAAATAAAATTCTTAACGAAAGAAAATGTTTTTGTGCAAACTATCAAATTTTTGGTGATTTAAAAAAGTGTTTTAAAATTAGCATGTATTAGAGTGAGTAAGTTTATATGGCCAAAATTTGTTTTCCAACGAAAGTAAGTGAATAATAAGTGAATATTGTCGAAGATAACATGACCAAAGAATTGTTTTTCCAAAGGAAGGTAATAAGCATCTGCCAACGGAAATTGCAAACCATTAAATAAAAAATATACAAACTGATCCCATCGTTTAATTAACAATAATTCTGTTCACAAAATTGGTAAAATGAAGAATGCGATCTAAATTTAAAAAAATAAGGTTTTGATGTACTTATTAAGTATTTCTTCTTAAAAACCATAGCCGAACCCATTCGCACCAGCAATATAGTTAGTCATAATATACCAAAATTATAAACATGCTATGTTACAATATTGTGTTCTCTTTTTGCACTATTTGTGCATAACAGTAATAAATTTAATCAAATTAAAGCTTTTGAAACAACAATAATTTGTTCTCTACAACCACATGTTGCTGCATTTCTGTGTATACATATTTGCAGGAAAATTATTAGGAAATTTATTAAAAAATGTTACTCTGGATTTGGAAAAGGGTTGAGGTCCACAGTGTTTCTAATTTTACATTTTTTAATTTAATCTACGTTAATTTGTGCAGCAGTGAAATGGCCATATGGATATGCTTTCCCCCACAGTATTACATTTCAAATATATTTTTGAAATAATTTATATTTTATTAGAATATTATTAAATATTTTTAGAGGAATCTAGCACAAATTAACGTATATTAAATATTATTTTTCATCACCAACTTTGTAGAAGAAGTAAATTCCCGCTAGAAATATAAAGCAACCACTGACTTCTATAGTTTCAATAACAGAAGCTTCAAAGTACCGTTTAAAAATTTTGCGTTCTTGTCCTTTCCTCTTTTGTTTCCACAACACAATGGCTATATATAAAACGATTCAAGTTGAAATACGAAGTTATATCGTACACTGAAATCTACTTTTAAAGTCTTACTAAATCGTGCTTAGAAATATAAATTCAGTGCATTGTAGAAAATGTCAGCCAATTGTGTGTCCAAAAATTTTTACAACTAAAACGTCTTATCTGATTTAACATTTTCAGGGAAAAAACTTTCGAAAACTTTTGAAGGTCCACAAAATGTTTCAGCTTTCACTTCTTAGTTTAAAATTTGACATCCAACTTATTTACGCTCCATCACGCAAAAACTTTCAAAACATTTTACTTCATTCAGCCCTTATATCATTGCGGTAATTTAGGCAAAATTTAAATTAAGAATGTTAATGTGGATTGTTTTGCTTTAGGAACTTGCTACCCTTCCAAAATTCATCGTTTGATAAAATCTCGTTCTAACTTACCGAGTATTTTATAAAGTTGCGGCTAAATACAAACTTTGAAAAAATGCTCCACATCTATCTTTAGCCTGATGCAGTCACGAACACGTTCTTATTTGTAAATACAAAAGAAATAATTTATGTCAAACAAATGTTTCTTTTGACTGTTTATCAGGGCTAGTGACTGTTATTTTTTAATCAAAGTGGAATTAATTTCTGAATTTTTAATAAATGAAAGCACGAAGCCTAAGAAATTAATTTTGACCTTAAAGCTATGAAGTAAATTGCCTGTCAAACGAATAATTACCAAGAATAGAGCTGCCACATCCTTTGATATTTACTAGTTGAGAAATTTGAAGTATCGAATGCTATCTTTTTAAGCAAAAATTTTAATTGTAAAAATTTGTCAAATTCGAGTAACTTTCTATCGTAATCAAGCTCCTTCTGAAACCACTGTGCGTAATTTAATCATCCTGACAATAGGCCAAACAATATGCTCGTATTGGCCGTAGTGATGCATAATTGTCGCTTACGGATTTCCTCAAAAAGCTATTAAACCCAAGAAAGTGACCCTGTGGTGCGTTTGTATTCAGGCCGCATTGTCGGCCCGTATTTTTTTCTTTTTGAAAATAAGCAAGGAAACGTCGTTACTGTGAATTCCCTGTGCTACCAAACCATGAAAACCATTTTTTTTTTGGCCTCATTTGACTAATGTTGACATTAGTTACCTTTGGTTTCAGCAAGACGGCGCCACACAGTCATGCAAAATATTCAGTTACTGCAAGAGAAATTTCCCGGACGTGAATTTTTCGATTTGGTGATGTCAATTGGCCGCCTCGTTCATTGATTTAAAGCCGCGGTATTATTTTCTCCAGAGGCATTGGAAGGACAGGCTTTACGTGTACACCCCAAAAATATCCTTCAAAATTTTGTGAATGAAACGAACGTCTGCTGACGTGCTAGAGGTGGACATTCATACGAGATTATATTCTAATAATAATTTACATTTTTTATACTTAATGCTGATATCAACAAAATTAAATTTCTCAAAAAATTGTGTGTTTTTAGCCAATTCACTTTCCAGCCTGAAATTTGCCCAGACTTTACATTCTTCAGAAAGAGCTCATCCATAAGCGATCGGGTGATAGTATAAAACTCGTTTTTGGAGGAAGCCACCTACAAAGGTCGTTCTTGTCACTTTCACTGTCGAACATTTTAAATCGAATAACTGTAAACACTATATGCTCTATTAGTCGTTTCATAAGATAGCATTATCCCTACTGCAATTTTTTAATTCGTAAAGCATTTATCTTCATTGCATTCGTTTTTTAAGCAATAAAACATTTAAGATAAAAAAATGTCAGCCGTTTGATATAAATACACTCACTTGTTCTAATCCTCTTACTTCCATTAATCTAAAGGTTGTACAGACGGTTAAAATCGCGTCTATAAAATAAATATTTAATTAAGTTGCACACCCCTCATTTAACCTCATTATCCTATGCCAAACATAAAACCGAATCTAAATAAAAATCTCATTTTTGACGCCTTTCTAAAATTCAACTAAACTAAACACATTCAAACACACATACGCACATGCATTTTGTAAACATTCCAGATATTTTAAATTTATTTATGTGTTTAATAAAACATTTTGTTTTTGCAGCTTAAATAAAAAATGGTTGTAAGAAAAAAAAAACGAAGGAAATATTAAACAATAGTTGAAACATCGTTGAAAGGATAATGGAAGGAAGTACGTATGAATAGCAGCACCCCTTTAGCTCTCGCATATTTTATATTCATTGTCTGTCTCGCTGCCAGCCAAGTAAGTCTTTGTGTCTGTGTATTTGTATGACAATGACATTTATAACGATTTTATAAATATTTTTTCTCAAACTTTTTCCGTTTTATGTTGTTGTGTTTATTCAAAAAGTTTTTGCTGCAAGTATGTCCTATATAACATGAATTTCTACACACATTCATAAATATATTTTTCATTGATATGCTACATGTAAGTGTGTGTTTGAATATATTTTTCATTTATATGATGCGAATACATGCGATTGTGAATGTGTTTCCATATATTTTTTATTGTATTAATTTATGTCAGCGGATTTTCATTATTTAAGAAGTGAAAGACTTTTTTAGCTCCGCAGCTTGGTATTATTTTGCTTTGAAAATTTATTTATTTCTCTATAGAAACCCTTACAGTTGTTCTTATTTATATTTTAAAGGCATTTACAAACTTATTGTCCATTTGATTTTATCTTTTAAAAGAATTTTGTTTCTTTGCCAATATTGAATTGCTAACAGAAGAACATTTTTGGTCGTAATGACCTGAACATTTTAAATATACCAAGTTTATATCCTGTGATATTTAAATCTACTATAATGTATTTAAAAAAAATAAAGAACATCACTAAACCAATAACTCTAATTAAAAATTTTTTACGCATTTCTTTTTAGTAAAATTTTTTTAAGTTCTTTTTTACTACCAAAAACAATATCGATTAAAATACAACGGCCATTACCATTTTCCTTTATGTAATAATAAAAAAAAATACCGCATTTAATAGAATTATTTATCCTTTTCCATGTAGAAACATGTTCAATGCTCACAAAAGCATCACTCAAAATATATGAGGACGTAAATTTCAGAAAAGCCCTTAAAAGACGTTTGTTTGTGGCTTTTGTCATTCGTATTCTTTCGGTAATAGACAGTTCGGGTCGATTCCAAAAGGAATGAATGTTTAATCATGATCTTGCAACAATCTCCAAATGGGGTCGTGTGAATAAAGTAGATTTTAATGGCCGTAATATTCAATGTTGCATGCTTGCGTTATAGATGTGCGTTCGGAAATTATGCGGCATCTATTATTATGGGTGATATAAGCATTAAGAAATCGTAAGTTCTTAATGTGCTTAGCATGAAAATTCATGTTGTTGTCATGTTGTACAGACGAAGCACATTTTTCAGGTTTGTAAAGAACGGTGTAAAAGATACTTCACTCCATCCGATCTTCGTACTATTTATAGTACCATGTCCGTGGAAAAAAAATGGAATACAACTCTCATGTATGGGCCGACGACCCAAAGTCTGTTTTTGAGTCGTTTCACCGCGTACAAGAAAGGGCCAGTAAGTTCATTGAGGGCAATAGGGTATCCCACTCTTTTGATTCTCTAGAGCATCTTAGGTAACTTGTTAAGTTATTTGCAAATAAGTTATTTAAACCATTCAGGAAAAAGATTAACTGATATTCAAATAGTATTGTCTCTTAATTTTTTTTATTTTGAAAATCAAGGACCCAGCAAAATTATTTAAAAATAAAATTTTTCTTCTGTCCTGGTTTTAGCATAACTTGGGGCTTAAATTTTGTTAATAACATCTATAGCCGGCCAAAAATGGAATACAATACTCATGCCCATACATACGGCGCCTCATAGTATATTTTAGAGTTCCTCGACCATTGGGAAAAGTGGGGCTTTATTGATTCTCTAGAGCAGCGGTTCTCAATCTTTTTTGGTGACGGAACCCTTTTGGAAAGCGAAATACTTGACGGAACCCTATAATAAAACAATAGTTTTTAAAAGTGTATTATTTATTAAAAAGCATAATAAAAGTACAATGTAACAGTTAGTTATTACTTACTTACATAACAAGTATAATAATAGAAATTATTAAAAAAGAAAAAAAATCTAACTAATGGGAGGTATGAAACTGTTTTTTATTTTTCATCAATTGGTTGATATCAGGTTTGATAGAGGACAGTTGAAGTCTCATATCAGGTTCGGCGTCCAGTCTATTGCGGTATTTTGTTTTCGTAGCTGCATAGGTTGAGAATCCTGTTTCGCACAAATATGTTGTTGGGAACGGGAGAAGAACATTCAGTGCCATTTTGGCAAGCATTGGATATTCATCACGAATTCTGCACCAAAAATCGTTGAGAGGCGTCGTTTTGAACAGTGCCTCCAAACTTGGGTCTAATGACATTTCTAAAAGAGATTCATATATCTCGTTTGGCATACTTTCGGGCTTTTGTAAGTTGGGTAAAAAAGGATTATGAATCCATGAATTCAGTTTCATTTTTGTATTTTGTTCTTCGGGAAAACACTTCTCAAAAGATGCGCGCATCGAAGTGAGATATTTGACCAATTCCTCAAATACATCATCTTGAAACACTTCTGAATCGTTATCACTAACAAACTCACTGAGTGAGGTAAAGCTTTTCTCTCTTTCCAACGCAAATAATCCAAAAATCTAATTTTCTTTTGAAGGCAGTTATTTTGTTACAGGCCTGGAACACTGTTGTCTGTTTACCTTGCAATGATACATTTAATTCGTTCAGTTTTTGAAAGATATCCGCCATAAAAGACAGTCGGAACAACCAAGTTTTATCATACAAATGGTCTTTCAAATTAAAAGCAGTATCTGAAAGAAACATTTGTAACTCGCCTCTAAGTTCAAATAGCCTTGTTAAAGTTTTACCCCAAGACAGCCATCGCACTTCTGTATGGAGCAGCAGTGTTTTATGTTTGCTGCCATAATCTTCACACAATGATGAGAACAATCGGGATTGTAGTGGTCGTGTTTTGATAAAATGAATTATTTTTACCGCTTCATCCATAACTAATTTTAGATTTGACGGCATTTGCTTCATTGCAAGTGCTTGTCTATGCAGGATGCAATGGCTGGAACTACAATTAGGCGCTAGTCCTGCTGTATTACCCGTCATTGCCTTGGCCCCATCTGTACAAATGTCAATGCAATTGTTCCAACTGAGATTATTTTCCTCAAAAAATCTATTTGTTTTTGTGGGCAGCGGTGAACACATAAGCATATCTTCTTCCAAAGAACTTTCATATGGATATCTCACGATAACCAGCAAGACAGCCAGACCAGCGACATCAGTAGACTCATCTATTTGCAAGACGAAACGTTTCTTGTAGACGTGTAACTAGTTCTTGTTTGACGTAGCTTCACAGATCATGAATTCGTCGTGAAACAGTATCGTTTGATAGCGGCACAGTAGAAAGATGCTTTGCAGATTTTTCATCGAGCATACATTTTGTTATGTCTAACACACATGGTTTTATTAAATTCTCAGCGATAGTGTGCGCTTCACCTGCTTGTGCAATGCGATAGCTAACTAAATATGATGCCTCTGTGGCCTTTTCATTGATAGTTTGGGTTACATGCATCATAGTTTTTTGACTTTCCAATAACTGTTCTTTTTTACGTACAAAAAATTCTTTATTCTTGTCTTTAGACTCAGGATGTACAGTTTCTAAATGTCGGCGCAACTTGGCAGGTGCCATGGAACTATTAGGAAGCAGTTTACTACATAACATGCAGAGAGGTGAGCCGTTGGAATCAACAAATCCGAAACTGATATATGATTCATCATACTTCCTTTTTTACGCCTTTGAAACCGTGGAACTTGACGTCGTTGCATAATCGTTTGGATCGGTAATTGCTGTATACTCCGCGCGAACTACTTTTGAACATTCGGCTTCGTTAGAAGATGTTGTTGCAACACGTTTAACGCCTTTAAGCCAACGTTCCATATTGGCGGCATAGTAAAATTGTACGAGGCGTATTGTATATATGTGAAAAACCCATAAAATACTTAAACACACGAAAGCGATTTTATTTTGAATAAACTTTATTGACTGACAGCTCAAACGCAACTGACTTTATTCAAAACACAAAAATACATATTAAGAAATTAATAGAAAGAAAAGTAATTCAGTTGTTGTATTAAAATACGAATATTAAAAGTAAAATCTGGGGATTCACCGGAGTATAAATATTAAAAAATAAATTCAGGGGGTTCACATATGTATGTGTATGAATTGTATATATGTATGTGTGTATGTATGTGTTCAGCTGCGCCTCGTGAATCGTGATACGCCGCGTCAGAACGGTCGACCAGAGAGAGGTGTTTGGAATTTTTTCTAAATTCTTGCGGAACCCCTACAGGGATGTCGCGGAACCCTAGGGTTCCGCGGAACACACTTAGAGAATGGCTGCTCTAGAGCATCGACACAATGTGGGTTGTGTTTCACTTTTTATCGTAACTACAATGGTAAGTGCTCTAATGAAATGAGAGAACTTTTTTCAGCGAGTAGCTTGTTTTGCGCATGTTTTTGAGGTTAACACGCCTTTCTTTTCCATTTATGGTTGATTGGTCGGTTAATCGCACTATGCATTACAGAAAAAGCTTGTTTTTTAGCGAGACAGTTCGTATAAGCAATAAATTTTCTCTAAAGATCTTTTCTGGTCATTTTCAATGTATGAAAATCGAATTTCCACAAACACTACTTCCCATAACTTAATTTCCTAGTTCTGACAAAATGCATTGCATGAGTAGGAGTCATCCCCTGAAAGCTAGTCCAAAAAAACGCGATTTTACCAAATTTTATTTCCAATTTTTTTAAATAGCTGAACAGAAAAAGGTGTAAGTTGAACATGGAACTCATTTCTAATGTGAAATTGAGATTTCAAAAACAAAAGATATTTAAACATAATGTGGAATTTACTCAAAAAGTTAAATTAATACATCGCTGCTAATTTTTAAACTTTATAATTTAGCCAACTAAGGCCCTCTTTCTTTCTAAATAGTGCAGTTCTAAAACCAAAATAGATAATTTTTCCTTTTATTTTCTAAATTTATTTCAAAAATGTTTTCCAATTTTCAAGTTTTTAGAAATTTAGCAGCGAAATATAATTCTTATGCTATACCTCGCGTATTCTGTTTTAAAACAACATTTTAAAAGATTAAAAAACGAAGAATCCGGTTACAAATGTGATTCGGTTTTACATTTCAGTTTACAAAAAACTTATGTAGGAGTTGGATAAACAAATATTGTGAAACTTTAGGGCAACTAATTAATTAATGATTAAAACCAAAATAATCTTCAATCGTATGTCGAATTTTTTAATCAACTAGGTGCCCCTGTAGGCTAGTCGCTTATCAGTATGGGGGTTGTGGGATCGATTCACAACGAAGACCTTGTTTTTTTTTACTACAAAAATAAAAATTGACTGTCGGTGGGGCTGCTCAGCGATGAAGGCGTGGTCACTTGTCGCTGTGCTGTCTTATACGGCACTTAATTTCCGACTTTCCTTCTACTTTCACCACCTGTTTCATCTCTTCTCTATCCCTTTCCTAAAGAATGTAGCACGGTACTTGACTAAATAGGCATTGTTGCCTGAAGTGCTACTTCTCTTTAAAAAATAAATAAATAAATAAAAAAGCGTCCATGGGATTTGCACACACAGAAAAAGATAGCATAATTAAAGTTTACTGCTTCGCAATATACTGGCTGTTATACTAGTAGATGAATAAATATATTTTAATAAAATTTTGTTTAAATATTTTTCTCCCTGGAAAATTTTATTATTGCCACATCATTGCTTCTTCTAGGTAATGTGTCTTTTAAAGCAATAACATATTCCTCGATTGGACCAACAGCTTTTGAACCGTTTCTATCTACAAATCCATACACCTTGCCAGTAGGTACTGTGGTTTTAGTTCTGTCTCTTCCCTCACTTTTTTCATATTTTTTCTTTTCTCAGTTACCTATTTAGCATATTGTTTTACCAGACCAGCTGCTAAGATTAAACATAAATGTTTTAAATTTTTATAAAGACCAATTGTTACAGCTTTATATCCAGACGAATCGATCGGCCACTTATAGCAGAGTGTAAAATTTTTTTATTAGTCATTAACAATTTTTTAGTTTCGTAATGGAAACATAAAAATTGTCTGCACGTTTTAAGTCATAAATTGTTTTAATTGAGCCTAATGACCCTAATTAAAAAATTGTTATTCGGAATCATTTTGAAGTTAATCTACGTTAATTGTGCTAGATTTTTTTAAGATTGTTTTGAAGATAAGATCATGATATTCTCATAAATATTAAAATATATTACTGCGGAAAAAGGATATGCTTATGACCATTTCACTACTGCTCATTTGCTGCGGATTGTATTAAAATTTTGCATAGAACACTCAGGTTTTATATCTCATGTCAAATTGATTAAATAAGAATTATATTCAACTACAAATATATTGATGAGTTGTACTGAAATGGTCATATGGATATGCTTTCCCAAAAAATACCTGTTCATTTTTTTGGACTTGTCGTTCGCTTGACTTCACGTTTGTTACGCAAGCCATTGTTCTATCATTAAACTAATACGTTACCTTTTTCAACAAAACTTTAAATTAATCGCAAAATTTAAGAAAAAAACGCTAAAATGAATAAATTGTCATACAAATGACAGCAAAATATGTAAAAAACACACCGTAAACAAATTATTTTGCGGTATTAGATTGTTTGGACTATGACGGTTTACACCAAAAGAAATGACAAAGGAAATTAATTTTTATGGTGAATTAAAATGAAAATAATTGTAAAAATTTATGAAAATAGAACTGCGTATTAATTGGGAACATAAAATAAACAAATATTATGTCGAAATTGAGGTTAATTGAAAAATGAGGAAGATCAGGTATCTCGCAGTCAATTGCGGAATATTTCTAATGTTCTTCATATGGCAGCAAACGAGTAAGTGCAACATAGGAATATACTTGTGTATACAAATCTATCACAAACGTACTCATACATATCCACTTTGTTTTTAGATTTGTGGCCAATTATCGCGTATCAAAGGATATCTTTGTTATGTTGTTGACTACTTTGGAACAGAAATGGACCGCAGAATTTCGGATCATTCATATTCGCCTGGATATCAAATTGGCAACGTAGTATGGTCAACAAAACAACTTTGATGACGACAACCGAAATACTTGGCTTCTGGATTATAACAAATTGTATATTCGTACATTTGAAACTAATCACATTATATTTTTTGTTGCAGGTGATGGCGGGTATAAATTAAAACCGTTTCTATAGACATCATTCAAGAATTCAAAAGACTGTCACAGAATACGTTCACATAGTGTTTTGTTGCATTCTTAGCTCGCGTGGTCTCCACTATAGTTCGGAGCACACAACAAGAATTATTCTTATTATAAATTTTGATAAATTCTGTTTTATTACTAAACAGTTTTATTTTATTTAATTTAAACGATATATAATAACAATTTCTCTAATTTTTTATTTTTTCTTACGTAACTACCTTTAATATGTACTTAGTTATATAGATATTGGCACTAAATACTTATTTATAGATTGCTGCCCAGACATCTTCCACTCTTTAAATTACTTCAAAAAGGCACTTTTGCTATAGGAGGTAACTGCTCTCCCAACCTTACTTGTTTACGGATACGTGATATTTAACCATTGTTCGTTTCTTTGAAGATGAGTATACAGCTATTTCAACCTCATTATCAGCGAATTGTTATTTCTGTAACAGTTCTGCTGCTGTCGGAGGTTCTTTTTTGAGAAAACAAACTCCGGTTTATACAGCTTTTGCTGAGTTGGCAATCTTTGGTCGTTCTGGGGCGAGGATGCAACTTCGTGAGAACAAGTTATTGTTATCGATTTTGCTGTTGCTGATTGCGCATAGTTAGTTGAAAGCATATCGTTATACACAAAACGATATGCTTTTAAGAAATTCCATGAAATAAGCTAAACAACATAAAACAAAAACAGCTAAACAGAACAAAATTTAAATACACTGCGCTTACACTGAATAACAATAACAACAACAACATGGGGTTATGTTAAAGAAAAATATTCTTGTTCTGCGAGAACAACTTAAAACAACTATATAAGCACCATGTGAGGGGCATATGAATTAATTTAAGTTGAGTCATCAGTGATTAAAGACGAAAAAGTTACCATTCTGTTTATTTTTTGTATATTGAAAGTAAATGAATCGTTGAATATAATTTAAAACTCTAAATTTCTGTGTGATTAGTTGACATAAAACAACTCAATAATAACAGAACGTTTATTAAAATAAATAAACGTAGCAATATAATGTATTAATAAATACAATATTATAAAATTATTTAGTTACCATTTATTTTCCAGTTTTATTGTCATCATTATTATTTAAAACAATTTTTCTTTTTGATAATAAATTAACGACAAAGCACACATTTGTGACTGATGGCACAAATAGTAGCGGGGACGCAAATTTGTACTAAACTGTTTATGTTATTGTTCGCATTAAATATTGTTCTACTTGTTATGCTGATGATTGTTGGTGCTAAGCAAAGTAGTTGATTGTTGTTTAAAAAGCGTGCGAATCATAACGTTCGATATTGTTGGACAGGCAATAAAAACCTAAAAAATAATTTTTGGAAAGTGAACTTTATATAAAATAACATTTTTAAATAAGGAGATATGAGAGGCAGGATAATTTTTAACTTAAAATTAAATTTTCCAGTAGCAGCTTTCAGTCATTTAATATAATACAATGATACAAGATTTATCAGATCACTATGTTGAAAAAAGTACTGCGTGATATGTTCATCATTGAGAGCGGAATTTTCGGCCGATTGGGAGGAAAGTAAAACGCTTTTGTAGGTCATTCTTTCTATCTTAATTTTAAATCATATTTCCTCTCTCCAACTAACAAATCTTTTTTTTTGACTCCAGCATATTGCATGGCATAAACCGCTATGCATTAGATAAAATAATTATGAAAAACTATTATTTAGCTGACAGTTAAGTGTTAGTTAACTTACACGGGCACGAGTTTTGTGGCACAAGTTAAGTTGTTGTAACTTTTTGTTTTAACTTTTCATAACAAAGTTGACTGACTTTAAATAGATAAAGAAATAGTTCCAGACTTCTAGCAAACAACAGAGAGAGGGAGCATAATAGTTTAACAACAATAGATAAGTAAACTTATTTGTATTATAATAAAAATCATTCTTCCTTGTAGCCGAACTCATTGAGAGAAGTTAATTATTAAAATAAATGTGTTTTAAACAGTCCCATGAATCCAGTTTTATCTAAAACATCAAACATTTCTAAATATGAACGAGTATGCCAGTAAACTTTTGCGTAAGGAACTATAATAACAGTCCACGAACACAATAGCATAGGAACAAAGAAATCTGGTTAATTGTTTAGATGTTGGCAAGATGCTTTGCACAGTTAAAAATAACAAATGATAAAGCACTCACTCAACGACATGTTCAGATATGAAACATCACTATTTTTATATTTTTATTTACTAAACTGTTTTAAAATTAACCTTTAGCTGGAGAAAAGAAGAACACGTAAAATGATGAAATTTTTAATTCTTTGCATAATTCTAAATATGATATGACTACAATGAGAGATACGCATCGAGAAGGGAGAGAGAGAGAGAGAGAAGGAAAATACTTGCTGCATCACATTTTCATTTTTAGCAATTAAGTTGAGATGCAGTGCGCATTGTGTTGAGATTTTCTTTTGCCACATGTGCAGTCGTACAACTGTAATTATGTGTTTAAAAGTTTCTTTGTATTAAAGCTAAAATTTTTAGCTTTTGTTACATTTTCTGCTCTTGTATGCATTTCTAAGGATTTCATGTCGCCTTTACGTGTTTGTGTGTTGGTTTATTTGTTTGTTTACGTTAGTTGCATCCTTTGACAATGTAATAATGTTGACAATGGTGATTTCCTTTCAGCTGATGATGAATCCTTTATTTTCTTTCATTTCTTTTTTTTTATTTTAATTTTTTTTTGTAAAACGTACAAACGAAATGCAAACTGCACTTCAAGTATCTTGTTTTATGATATGTAACTCATTCACCCTGTTCTCTAACATGACTACACTTGATAAAAAATGTGAAAAAATAATAAAACATACGCTTTTACTATCATGCATACATTCTTCGTGGCATATAATCACCCGCTTTATTTGTCTGTATGTATTAGTGTTTGCATGCATGTGTGCTTTGTACTTAAATGATGTGACACATTGTTCATTGTATTGCACATCTTTTTGGGCTCTTCAGACTCAAAAAACAACTTGGCAAATGTAAATTAAAATCTCGTGTTCCTTGTAGAAAAAAAAAAACAAAAAACAAAAAGATACCGACACTTTTAAATGCTTTGACATGCAAAACCCATCCCTTTGGCGTTTGACGAACTGCACGCAGTCATAAAAATGTCATCGTTCCAATTTGAAGCAACGACAAAATCAAACAAACAAAACAAAAATATAATAACAGGAGTGACAATTCCTTCGACGTTTTCATCCCATCTTGTATATTAAAGGTTTTGCATTTTTTGTTTAAACGGTGTTCGCTTATACAGAACTGGAAATGTGAGATTTCTTTAGAGGCAATAACTTCCACAGTTAATAACTTCTACGGAAAATAAATCCAAAAAAAAAGAAACGATTTCCCAAGGCAAAAAGGAAATACCCTTCAAAATACAAAATTATCCAAAAAATTGTTTGCAGTATCTGAAAAGGAATTCAAGGAAAAGTAAAGAAAATCCAAATATCAAAATTAAATAACATAAACCAAACAAAATTAATAAAAATTATATAATTTCTAATGCAACAATATAAAATGCGATGTACACTGTATCTCTAACTGGGCGCGTTAACATTTTTGCTTCGTTGCCGAGCATGTTTTCTGTATCAATTTGCTTATTTAAGTCATACAACTTGTCAGTCTTCGATCGCAATAAAGGATATCCAATTTGTAGGGTTTTTCAACAAGAAGTTTTTCAATTGTGGCAATACCAATAATATGATAGTTTTGACATTTGTATTTTGACGTAATCTTAGTAGATGCATTGGCAATTGTTACAGTGAATCCAATTTCGCACGATAATCGCATTAAAATAATTAAAATCCACTATGAAGATGGTGTTTCTGTTAAAGTTACATTTCGTAAAATTCGTGATATTTTCGGATATCATAACCGTCCTTCTGAGACCGTATTAAAAATTGAGTCGACAGGCTTGATACAAAATATGCAAACACCAACGGGTGTTGAATTTTGCGTAAGGATTTAACTTTGAAGCCTTACAAGGTGCAGGAATTGAAGCCAACCGACCATTTACATTGCCGTAGATTTGCACAATTCCTTTAGGACTGGTTTTTTTGAAAAAATTACTTTTCCAGACGAAGCTCATTTTTACTGCTCAGCGTACAAGTACAATTTGGGCTTTTGAAAATCCTACAGCGATTTTTGAGAAGCTTTAGCATGTTTACCGTTTCACTGTATGATGCGCTATGTGGTCTGCATCATACTGTCGCGAGATGCTAACAACTCAATGTTGGCTTATTATTGACGACTTGGATATCCCTGATATGTTGTTTCAACTGGACGATGTCACATGTCACACAGTCAATGAAACGATCAATTTTTTGCAATCAGCAGTTAAGTGGCCAGCTAGATCGTGTGATTTAACACCACTGGATTATTTTTTTTGGGGCTATGTCAAGGACTAGAATCTATACGGAGCCAATCGAATCGATTTTGCCAGATATCATTCTTCATACATAATTCCCGAACTTTTTTTTGTAATTTAATAAAAATTTTAATCATCTTAATCTAAATTGTTTGTGTTATTTTGTTTTAGAAATCAAACTTTTTGCTGAAAGTTATATATATCATAGAGTAGGAAAGCATTGCACAGAACCAGCCATAGATCTGTAAATAATACGTTATTTAGCCAAGTCGGTTTAAGATTTCCTTCACATGCAACATCAACCACAAAAAGAAAAGCTATTAAATAAGTTTGGCCAAAAGATTATACATTATCCTAAATTGTAATGCAGAATAATGTTCTTGTCGCTTTATAAAAGATATAAATTTTAACCTTTTAAGAAGTGTTGCAAAAATTTCATTTTTAAACTAAGAATTCTAAAGAAAGGATAATGAGGAATAATAGAATTTCTACAGTATAATCAATTTATTATACAACCAGCATTACATAATCTTTTAAAGCTTTAAGGAAACTATAGCATTATATAGTAAACATCGTATATTTTATGAGTTCGATTTGATTTATTATGTCATAAGCAAAAGTTACAAATAACTTTTGTCGAACTTTGGTATTAAATTTGTCGAAATAATCTAAAATGATAAATCTGCTTTCTACTTATTTCACTCCTAGTCAGTCAAATAATATAGAAATTACATATTCGCACAAAGAAAATGCGCTTTCGATCATACTCAACTCATATCTAAGACAAATGTATTTGGAGTAATAAAATTATGTTCTCTCGAATTTCTGTGGTGTTTAAGCCACAATAAAATATGGCAGTAAATCAATTATTGTTTGGGAAAAGTCGTAATATCATGGCAACATGATATTAATGTCTTGACTTTTTTTCGAAAAATCTTTCACTCGCTTCACATTGTGAACAAATTCATAATTGCCTTCTACAACGGACTCATCATTGCATTCCAAAAAAACATCGAAATTATATTTTCATTTACCGTCATAACAACCCAATCAGAATGGGACACAATAATCCTTTACCTAAACAAAGCATCAGTTATTGTCCAATTATTTGCTGGGTTTATAAAGATTCTTTAATTTTGCCTAGAGTAATAATTAATAATTCTACCTGATGATTTGCTTTATCTTTTATCTGAATCTTCGATTAACTAAATGCTAAGACACATTACGTAATTTCGACACTTAACAATTGACAAAATTGATTCAAAACTTCTATGATTTGGGTTGACACCAACTGCACAATCACTAATTTACTACAAAATCTCATTAAGAAGAAAAAAAGAAGATTAGAATTTTATTTATTTATTGACGACAATTTTGTAATACAATCATAGGGTGAAAAAATTTGAGGTTAGAAAATTGCCATAATACACAACCCTTTTTGACGACTTCAGTTTTATTGATACCAATGTAGATAAGAAATAATTAATGAAATATGATGTCAAGGCTTCCGCTCTTTTTAATAAACTTTGAAACATATTTTACCCAAAGCTTCGTTTATCTTGTCTCTTTAACGCCGAATTTCATCTTTGAGTGTCAGTTGTTTGTGTGTTGTTTACGTAAGCCCCCGAAAAAATTATCCAGCAACCTTTAATCATAAGAACGAAGCAGTTAATTGACATCGCCATCGACATTGACAAATTTCGCAGCCAACAAATTTCTTATGCTATAACTGAATTGTTTAGGTGGCTGTATGGCTTGATCACTGTTATCAACATTAGCTAATAGTGGCCACAAAAAATTGCTTATCATTGTTTGGTAGCGCATAGAGTTCACAGTGCCGGTTTTACCTTGCTTATTTTTGAACAAATACGGACCGATGATGCTGCCTGACTGCAAACCGCACGATCACTTTTTGGATGGATGTAATTGTTTTTCGAGAACCGTTTGTAGATTTTGTGAGGCTCGTATGCGACAATTTTGTTTCTTTATGTAACCGCTTAATAACAATTAAGCCTCCTCATAATTAAATATGACTTTGTTGAAAAATGTGTTGTTTTCGTTCAGCTTGTCAAACACCTTAATGCTGGAACGAATTAAACTTTATAAGCGTAAAGGTGAAGATGTTTACGCGCAAAACCTTGCGGCAAGAAGACCGGTTAAGAGAAAATCTGCTGGAATTAAAATGATACAGTTAAATTTTCATCATTTTGACGTTTAATTTTTACAACAAAAATTCTTTACTCAAGAATGTTGCGTTTCATGATTAGAAATACTCAACTTTTTACTAAATGAAACTCAAAGAATGAAAGCTCAATTCTTGACTTTTAATCATTTAACAAACAGTTTCATTACACAATAAAAAAAAAATATTACAAAAAACGTAACAGATTTACAAATATATAGGCCGATAACTTTATCGAAATGAATTGATGGCATATAAAAATAGAAATATATTATGTAGGTTGTTTAGTAAAACAAAATGTAAAATCCATATATTGGATATTTCAAATATATTGTATATATATAAAGTTAATGTAAATAAGTAATTTATAATTATTCGGAATCATTTTTAATATAAGCAATTTTATTTCGTGCTTGATTCCTTTAAATAAATATTTCATGATATTCTCAGAAAATATTTATTACAAAAGTTTTTATTAAAAAAAAACATCTTATTATATTCTCATAAAACATTTATTCAAATAAAAATAAAAATATTTGAAATGTATTGTAATGGGGGAGAGCACATCCATATTGCAATTTCACTATTGCTCAAGTAGCTCATCAGTGAATTTTACCCCAATATTGTATAGAATAACCTAAGAGTCTTATATCCAAAGCCAAACTGATTCTATGAGAATTTTTCATAAAATCAACATAGCATAGAGAGCAAGACTCAAAGACACTTTCATACAAACACTACAAAACATTTCAAAACAACAACAAACATTGTTTATTTTCTTTCATTTCTACATAAGGGTTTCCATTGGAAACCATTCATACATTTCAAATATTTTTAGTTTTATTTGAATAAATGTTTTATGACAATATCATAAGATGTTTATTTTTTAATAAAAATTTTTGTAATAAATATTTTGTGAGAATATCATGAAATATTTATTTAAAAAAATTAAGCACGAAATAAAATTGCTTATAAAGTTAATGTAGATCCAACAAAAAATAAGTTAAAAACTAGAATAGCAAGACATAACTCAGAGAAAATATCAGTTACCAAAAAGCAGCATTATCTTTACATTTAAATATCACTTCTGTCATACGACCACCTTGGCTGGATCTATGGATCTATTCTATCGTGTAGATGCAATTTTCTATGAATATTTCCAACATTTACAATCGGCATTAACGCGACAAATGTTGTCGTCTAAAAGATCAATCCTTTCGGGCTTATCTAGCGGCTTCACATATCTCTACAGAAAATATTCTAGCGCCATTATATCGCACGATCTACGAGGCCAATTCGCTAGCGTGCGGTTACCAATCGGTTTGTTTAATAAATCATATGTTGCATGTGCTGTGTGATGCCTGATCCGTGTTGTTGAAACCATAGTTAAATCGAACGGTCTTTGAGGTCAATTCACGAGTCCGCAAACTGAAACAATACGTTTTCTTTAATAAATCAATTTTGGCACGTTGCTCAACCTTGTTGAAACCACAGCTACTGCATATTTTGGTTACTCCATCGATAAATGAAAAAATCAGTATAATCGTGGCTCTAATCTAATAATCGGTCATCGTTGAGTGATTGAACAACATCGTTTTTAAGAAGATGTAAATCAATGATTAAACCAGCCCATAAAGCAAATCAAAGTCAATTTTTCTGAATGTAACAGTGTCTCAACATACACTGAGGAATTGTCATCATCATACGCTTATTGACGTATCCATTCAAATAATAGTGAACTTCATTGCCACACAATTTTCGAGTATGAAATCAGGATCAGGTATTTCGAACAGAACAGTAATATTTAAAAAAAACGAAATTTTGCAATTTCGAAATGCTGGTCAGACCGCCAGTTAGAAAGTGTTGTTAATTTAACGTTCCATACCTCTATAAAAAAAACACCTGAATGAAATATTTGTAGTTTCTATTTTGTATATTTCCTTTTGAAAAATTGTTTAATTGAAAAAAAATTTTTTCATTTATTTATTATTTTAAAAAAAAATTTATACATTTTTCTAATCCTACTGATGCCACCCAATGTTGTGGCCAAATATCGAAAATAAAAATAAAATTTTTAAAAATTTTTCATATAAAGACGTCGTGCTTAAAAATTAATTAAAAATGATTTAATACTTTTAAACATGGCTCAGCGATAAACATTAGTAATCGTAAGTGCCATATAAACAAGGTAAAAAAAGGAACCTTTAGAATTTTAGTAAGTGTCAAAGTAAAATAAAGTGTGATGCAATAATATAAAAAAAAAAAAAACTTAAGTGAAAGAATATGCAAGAATAAGAAAACGGTGCACAAAACTAAAGAAAAAACAAAATTTTATACGATACGAAACGAAATTATATAGATCGTACAGCATTAAAATGACGTAGCTTACTCGGGGTGTCAACACCTCGTCATTCCACTAACACTGTCACCTTTATAATCATTGTCGCTTTATTTTCGACTACATTGAAGTGCGCCACTGTACTAAAAGAAAGTTGACTGTCTGGCATTGATGACGAGGATGTCGTGACTTTTTAAGCTAAAGGAAAATTTAAAAAAAGAGGGCGACACAACAAAAGAAACATTTTAGCGTATTTTAAAAAATAAGAACAACAAAAACTCTTCAAAGCTGGAACTCAGCTAAGTGCCAATATTTAATAATAACAGGATGAAAAAAAAACTGTCTCCTTTTTATGTTGTTAATTTTTTTTTGTGTAACAGGAAGTTAAAGTGTGAAGATGAGGTTTTGTCGTTACAACTTCCTTTTTAGTCAAGATACTTGCGTGTATTTGTTTGTGTTAAGTAAATTGCTGCCTTTAATATTTAATTCGTTAAGTGTTTTTTGCTTTTTTTTTAATAAATGCAAAATCTTAAACTTGTTCTCAAACAAATAAGATTTAAACGAATTGCAAGCATTAAAAATTAAATAAGATGCGTATTATAAATTTTTAAATGAAATAATTATATTTAAGCCTAAAATAATTATATTGCTAAAGAGTAGTCCTTAATCTGCAGAAGAAATAATGTTAATAAGGATAAAGCTTGTTATAAAAATATATGAAGATTTCGGGGAACAGCTGCCTTTTATTAAAGATTAAGCATTCAAAGACGATTTTTTTTTTTATTTAGATTTTATAAATAATTTTTTCTTTAAGCACAAGGTCTTTACATAACCACACACACACTATTAGGTGACCTCTTCAGGAAAAGAAAAGTTTATAAACAATGTAACAAATCAATCAATAAGTTTGTACTTGAAGGTAAAATATTCATAAAAGACGTCAAAATATCCCATCTAATGGTGTAGCTAAATATCGAAAACAAAATTAAAAATTTATTTAATTTTCATATAAAGGCCTCGTGCTTAAAGAACAAATCTATATACATAAGAATAAGTCGGGTTTTCATTCCTGACGCTATAACTCCCGAACGCACGAACCGATTTCCACGGGTTTGCATTGGTTGGAAGGTTGGAAAGGTATCGGGATCCGTGAGGTTTATAGTAAAAAAAAGGCAGGAAAAATTTCAAAAGAAAAGCAGGAAAACAGGGAAAATCATTTTTCACATACAGCGCCATCTCTGATACATAGCATGTACTACAATGGCACCAGTACGTTGTGTGTGAGTATCCCTCAAGAAAATAAGTACGTTTCATATATACTGTTCATCCTTCCCCCGGGGGCACATGATAGTCTTTTTGGAACCTACTATTCCATTTAGACTGGTGTCTTGAGGGGTAAAAAGGAGCCCAGGTCCCTCAAAGGCTAGTAGGAGTTACCTGGACAATCCACATATTTCCACGGGAATCAGTACGCTCACAGAGTTCACTATTTGTCTCTTGAGACAATTAGCTGTTCTCTGACTGGTTATTGAGGTTGGCCCCTATATGGGAGTATCGTAGTGGTTGTGGTTTCGAGACCCTCGTGATAGTTTGTGGGTCGGATCATTCATAATGAACACAATGAATAGTTCAGGTTCAGTGAGTATGAATGCCGTCGTGTTCTTAATTATATTAAGCTTCATGCGTTCTGGACCAGGAGTTGGAAAGTCTCTAACTCTTTAGCAAGGAGTGAAGGCTGCGGCCTACTTCGGGCTTTCGAAATTGCCACTAGGAGTGACCGGAGGATATACGTATTCGATGGCCTCCTAGGGCGTGAATGACGTTTGCAAATCATTCAAGTGGTTTGACCACCATCTGATTATGACTACCTAGTCGGTGCAGATGCAAATCAAATCACATCATACTGTTCATCCTAGAAATGAAGAGTGTTTTTATTTGCGACTGCTGTTGGTAAATGTACGTGGACCAAAATCATTTGCACATTTGAAAACTGTGAATGGCCACCAATGCCAAACATATCGAGAAGCATGTCAACTATTGGATTTGCCTGAGAACGATTCTCATTGGGATTTAACACTTGCGGAATCAGTTGTTTCATCAAATGCGTACCAAATCCGAACAATAAAGGATTGATTCTGATTTAGGATCAATTCTTGACTATTGCAAACAAGCTACTGATTGAAGTAGGAATGATTGCGAATGATCGATCGATGCACGATGCATTCAACCAAGAATTAAATCGAGAGCTGTAATACAATGTTGATACATTGCAGGAATTCGTTTGAAATAATGTGCCGTTGCTGAATAAACAGCAAAAACAAGTATCCGAAACATTTATTCAAGCGGTGGACAATAATACTGGTGGTCAATTCTTCCTGGACACACCGGGAGGAACAGGAAAAACATTTGCCAATTCATTAATTTTAGCCACTATTCGATCAAGATGTGACATAGCTTTGGCTTTAGCATCATCTGGAATTCTGGCGACTCTTCTAGTTGGCGGTCGTACTGCACATTGCCGCTCAATTTAAACACAATTGGTACTCCAGCATGCAATATTTCCCAACCCACTGCAATGGGAAAATTGTTGATGCAATGCCAGCTCATTGTTTGGGATGAGTGCACAATGGCACATAAGAAATCACTTGAAGCACTTAACTTCACACAGACGTTGCCAGTAATTCCCCGTGCAATGCCTGCAGATGAATTGTATGCTTGCCTGAAGGCCAACCATTACTATGAGAATTCAACTTCCAACAATTGTTAGTTGTTGGAAATGGAAAGGCCCCAGTTGACGCGACAGCTGGATTAATTATTCTTACCAACGACTTTTGCCGATTTGTAGACTCTCAATTTGCTCTTATAGAAAATGTTTTCCTAAACATTAGTGAGAATTATCAGAATTATGCTTGGTTAAGTAAACGAACAATTCTCCCCGCAAAGAATGGTGATGTTGTACATGCACTGAATTTCACCATTCAATCAAAAATTCGTGGCGATTTGGTGACACACAAATTCGTTGATTCCATAACAAATCGCGATGATGCAGTAAATTATCCGACGGAGTTTTTGAACTCTCAGAAGTTACCAGGATTTCCACCACATAACTTACAACTCAACTGAATCCACCCCAACTTTGCAACGGTACTCGACTTGCGGTAAAAAGACTTATGCCGAATTTAATTGAGGCAACCATTATTAACGGAAAGTACGCAGATGAAAATGTATGTATTTTTCGAATACCAATGATTCCGACTGATCTTCCGTTTGACTTCAAACGATTGCAATTTCCGGTTCACCTTGCGTTCGCAATGACAAATAAGAAGTCGCAAAGCCAATCGCTTAGTGTTTGCGGGATAAATTTAGAAAATCATTGTTTTTCACATGGGCAGCAGCTATACGTCCGCTTTGTTTGTGTTAACGTCACACCAAAAAGAAAAAAAAGTGGTTTACCAAAGAGCACTTCAATGAAACGGATAATTTGCGGACACGATTCTGTATTTACTTTGGATTCACTTTCATTTTTTACTTAGAGAAGTTCAACTAAATTCCACTTCATTTTTGTAATTGAATTGAATTCATTTCTGTTGTGCGATGAAATAAAATTTTTCCTTTTCAGTTATAAAACAAAAAAAATAATTTTTCTTTATCTTTTAATCCCCAAACGAAACGTTACAAAAAACGAAGCCGGAAACGGAGTTCGCCGGGTTTGCTAGTTATTTATAAAATATTAAAAAAGGTCAACTAACTATAATTATTTATTAATTATTATTTTTATTTTGTTGTTTTTTTTTCTTTTCACTGGAAAATATTTTCTAACAGTCGCCAAAAATGCATGCACTGATGCAGAAAGATAAAACCACAGTTTGGAACTCGGACTTTATTATTAACGACGCTAAAATTGCGTTTATTCTAAAGCTTCATGTATTAATTATGCTGACTACTTATGCTGATTTTGCACGAAATGTTTTTTTTCAATCTTAGTGGAAAAATTTGCCACTGCCAAACTGTTAGGGTCAGATGACTAAATTCCAAGTAAAACATGATCTGCTTTAATCCATCATAAGTTGACTTGTAGCTTCGAAATCAAATTCATAAGCAAAATTCGCCATGTGGTGGTTTTGGACCCTTATTATTGAAACCGTCAAGGATTTGACAAATTTAGATCTGCTTCACCACTGCGGCTCATGGCTGAGTTGATGCTCGCACATTTTCTATCACGCCTGTCGACTCAAATTTAACGATCAAATTCTTAATAACGGTTTCAGAACAACGATTATGTTGTCCGAAAATATCACATATTTTACGAAATGAACCTTTAACAAAATCGCCATTTTGATAATGGATTTTAATTATTTTAATGCATTTTCGTAAGAAATTGAATTCATTGTAACAATTGCCAATGCATCATCTACTACGAACACGTCAATAAACTAAACGTCAAAACTATCATGTTGTTGGTGTTGCCACAATTTAAAAACAAACTTCTTGTTTAAAAACCCGATATTATTATAATTTTATGTTTACTTATTGTGTTATCCACATAACTTTTAGAGTTTTAAATTAGATTGCACGATTTATTTAGACAAGCTATATACATTTATATACAACTGTTGTATCTTCACCTGATCACGTTGACTACTTTATCAATTTATTATCTCTTAACTAGACAACGTTCACAGCTAAAATGATTATTTTATCAACTGCTTATTTTATCTTCACTTGACAACACTGTTAGACTGAAATGTTACCTAAGAACGGCAGCTTTGATGAAGGGTCCGCCATCTAACGTTTTTTTTTCAACCAGTACTTATTTCGTGAATGGTATTACTTAGCTCATGTTTGATTTGACAGATAATTAAATTTATCGTTCCGCTGAACGAATATGGTTCTGTATAGGCTTGAACAATGCTGACAAATAATGCGACATTACTTTGAAAATCATGGTAATGTTGCAGAATGTGTGCGAAAATTGCGTACGGATTATGGAAGAAGAGAAGCACCGTCAGCTCCGTATGTTCGTTATCTTGTGAAAAAAGTGAAAGAAACTGGCATTCTTATCGATAAACCAAAGCGTGAAAAGCCAAAAACAGTACGTACACCCGATAATATTGCTGCTGTGGCAGAAAGTGTGAGTGAAGCGCCATCAGCATCAATTCACCGTCATTGTCAACAGTTGAATAGAGACAACATTGAAACGAATTATGCATAAAGGCCTTGGTATGACGCCATACAAAGTCCAATTGGTTCAGAAGTTGAAGTTAAGTGACCATCCAATGCGTTTTCTCTTCGCTAAGTGAATTTTGCAAAAAAATTATCTTTTTACATGAAGCGCATTATGATCTTGGCGGGTATGTAAACAAGCAAAATTGTCACATTTGGGGCACAGAAAACCCGTAAGCATACATTGAAAAGCCGGCGCTCCCAAAACGAGTCACTGTTTGGTTCAGATTTTGATCCAGAGGAATAACTGGGACATTTTTCTTCGAAAATGAGCAAGGAGTGGCCATTATAGTCAATGGCATTCGTTATCGAGCCCTGTTGAATGAATTTTTTTTACAAAAATTGAAGAGGAGGATATTGGCAATATTTGTCTTCAACAGGACGGCGCTACGTGCCACACAGCCGAAGCTACACTTGTTTGTTTATAATATTTAAAACAAAAAAAAGTTATTTGGAAGACCTTTTATATTGTTTTGAGCGGTGCTAGCATTTACTAGAAAACTCTAATTCAATGCTTTTAATATAGATACCACAGTTATCATTATTCAGTATAGATGTTTATTCGGTTGTGTGCCTTCTGTGTTAATCTTTGTTAATCCTCTGGTTGTTAATCTTAATTCATGGAATTATAATATGGCATGTTATTTTTTCTTAAAAACTACTAGATATATAAGGAGGTCATTTCATTATAATTTTTTAAGGACAATTTTGTTTTTATATCTTAAACCAAGCATTTTCATAACAATATTATAAATCATTACATTAATAATATTGAAAGACTCTTGTAACTATAAATGGCTCAGATATGTGGTCAACAGTTCTCATGGTGCTGTAAAGTTTGTTAAAGATTTAAGTTTTTGTATTGACTTTAAAAACAACTCTCGTACTTACCTCGATAATAATAAAAGTCGGATATATTGACAATTAGCCCCGCATAATTTAGCTGGAGAAGGGCATTCTACCTAAGTATATGAGTAGATACGAGCTTAACAACAGAACTACCTAAACCCGAAAACTGACTCACCAATACAGAATAATGAGAATAATGTCTTCCCATTAAAATTGCTCGCCGTTCATACTGAACAAACAGCCAGCAAAGACGGAAATTAATGACAATAATATATCATTTTCTCGCGGAACAAATTCATATTAATCAAGTTTAAATCGAGGTAGCTGCTTGTGCACTTACATGAGTATGTTCAAATTCGCTGATTGACGTTTTTTTTACAACACAACGGAAAATTTTTTTCAGATTGTCGGCCTTACAAAACGTAACATTTTATATAATACTTATTCGAAAATGAGTTTTATTTCTGGACAACAAAATTAAAGGATGATTTCTTATTCGTTTTAAATTTTACATTATAAAGGTCTTTTATCAAAAATTGTTTAAAACCTTGGTTTGTCTTTTTTTAAAAGTAACAAAATGAAATTTCATTATACCTTTGACTTATTCTGGTTAGCCAATTAGGTCTATATTTAAATGTTTTCACATTTTTAAAATTGCTGAAGTGAATACTATTACTATATTAGGGAGTGAGTAGGGTAATTTTTAATATAAGTTTATTTCTGGTTAATAGCTTTTTTTTATATTATCTTTATCTTTTCAAATTTTTATTATAATATGACGTGCTACCCCAAATTATAAAAATTTTTTCTGCCGTTAAATTAAATATAGATTTTATTTTTGTAGAAAACGTGAGAAAATCCAAAAAAATTATAAAATAATTAAAAGTAGTCTTCTTATAACAAATATTTATAAAAAGTCTATTATTAAAAACGAACATTTATATTTTTTGTTCAAATGTTAAATTAAATTTTAAATAGAATTACTTAAACATTTTCGTTTGGAATATAACGCAATTCTTTGTGTCTATAAATAAGACACCGAACTACTGTGAGTAAGAATTTTAATATGATTTTGCGTTTAGTACACATGATGTACTTAAGAAAATAATCACTACAAATATGTGGGAATGTGTGGTTAGTCAACAGCCACAAACTTAACAAATTGTATGTCCATGTAATAAATATCTACTACGGCAAAATTATACAAACGTGCGATTCCACAATACACACCCATAAAATGATTGTGGATATGGAGTTGTGCAGATATAACATGTACCATACAGTTGATACTCCTAAACAGATGTAGATATTGGTGGTGTAACTACTTGTAAATATCCACTTAAATACTTGAACATTCATATAAATAACGCAAATGTGTGTGTGTGTGTGTTTGTATGTATTTGTATATCCACATATAAAGATTGATAACTCATCCTTTTAGTACGTGTGTATTGTTTAGCACTTGTGTTTCCTCCCAAGCAAACAGAATAGAACCTTTATCATCATCATCACATCTGAATGACTATTGCTTTTCTTATTTTATTTCTTTATTTTATTTTAATTTTTTTTTATTTTATTTTTAATTGAAGCACTGTAGTCCTTTTAATATAATATTAAAAAAATAGAGTATTGGTTGGAATTACTATTTAAGAAGAATAATTATTTGCTGGAAGCCTTGAGATTAATTGTAGGGAAACAAGTATTTAATGATTTTAAATGCAAGTGAGTGAGTCATTACTGTAGACATGGAAAGTACTTCCATGTATAAAAAATATGTTGTTGTTGTCTTATTAATTCTCAAGTTTGCTAATGTTTGTCGTATAGATTAATCGTTTGAAATAATTGTCTGAGCTTTTTTATTTTAAAAATATTATTTTTTTAAAGGCAGTTTTAAATTCTGGTTTTGCGTAGGACTATGTTATATTATTTTTAATAAGTCCAAATGATTTTAGTTGAGTATACGAGTGGCCTACGATAAAATTTTTTCTATTGACAATCCCATTTCCTAAAGCAGTCTTGCAACACTTTTGTACGATCTAACTTATGTGCGGTCAGTATGAAATTCTATTCACCGTAACGATGTATAGTAAGAATTCACTAAAGAAAAGTGCTTACAACTAATTAGAACAATAGCACTAGTCAGCTTTGTGTTCAGTTTGAAAGCTTAAAGAGCAGAGGAAAAATTAATAATCATAGTTGAATTTAATGGAATCGAATCACTCGTGACACAAGT
This sequence comes from Trichopoda pennipes, assembly GCA_030448955.1. NCBI lineage: Eukaryota > Metazoa > Arthropoda > Insecta > Diptera > Tachinidae > Trichopoda > Trichopoda pennipes. Next base: position 11,741,893 of record JASKUP010000042.1, read on the forward strand.
AAAACTAAATATTTTTTAGTAACGTTCGCGAATAACCTTGACATTTGTCAACAGTAGAAAAAATAGCTTCACCTTGAAACGGACAATTAATATCAACAAAAAAGCGAGGAAAATAAATCGAGCTTGTTAAGTATTGTATACAAATGCAAGAGAATACAGAAGTAAAACGAACTATATGTACTCGCAACTAAAGAAATTGGAGAGATCTTTGCTTAAAAAAGAGAGATTACTCTAAAATAGGAACAACAAAGAAGATGAATCTCACAGATCCAGTCCAAAAAATAGGCGGCAAATGCGTACAACAATTGATAACCATAACCATTTTTTGAAAAAGAGCAGGCAAAGAAAAAAGGTTGAAAGAGGTAAAACTGCAACAAGAATAACAAAAGCATTAAAACAATGAAAAAAAAAGCAGCTAACTTTAATAGCTAGCGCACTGCTAACCCTGGATTTTTCGATTGCAAGGTGTTGACACCGCGCCATTTAGTTTTACATCATATAGCTGTGATAGATAGTCAACGCTTTACGTGCTGGCTTGGGTTTCACTATGAGAAATTTTGTAAACTGAATTGTATCTTTTGAGACAAAAGGGGGCAGATGGTATAGAGAAAACTATAATAAGGAGTAATCAATCTTTGCATATAATTATTGTTTTATTCGTCTCTACTTTACATGAGAGGTGTAATTACAACTCTTTCATGCGTGTGCAATTAAATAATTAATAACATTGGTTGCTTACAATATTACAGCCCAGTGAAAAATTTTATTGTTTCACTAAAATGGTTTTCTACAAGTTCTAAAATAAAGATTTATTTATATTGGAGCTTTTTTTGGTTTCTGAAATCACCTTAGAGGGTTTCAACGCACATTGCGAAGAGCGAAAATATAAAAATTATTTTAATTAGCATTTATAAATTTATCCTTTACAGGAAAGATATCTATTCCACATTTAAAGATCAACAAAATTAATCACAACGAAATTTAAAAGCCATCAACATTATTGTTCTAAATTCATGCATATTCACTTTGAGCGCAAAATGCCACGCTTAATTTTGAGCTCAATGGTAGAAACGAAATAGTGTTGTTTAGTTTTGTAACATAAAATGATATTATATACAAAAACACACTAACCATTTTTATGCGTTTTTTGAAATTTTATGTGTGTTTGTTCTTTAAAATTCTCATTTGATCTGCTTGATTTTTATGATATAAGGTTTTTTAATTTTCTATACAATATTTGCATAAAATTTACTGATAAGCCACATAAGCAGCAGCGATATGCTTTCCCAAGCAAAAAATACAACTTTATGTTTTGAATAATAAATATTTTATAAGAATATAATAAAATATTTACATTTAAAGAAATCTAGCACAATTAACATATATCAAAAATTATTCCAAAAAATATACTTATTATTTATCTAAATAAATTAGAAAAGTAGAATTAAGATATAGTATTTAATAAAAGAAAACAGCCGTTTAAATGATTGGCTCATCTTTCCTCTGTAACACTTTGAATTGTTGTATAAAATGTTTTTTCAATTTATTTTCTCTCACAGAAACATCAAATGAAATATCATAATCCCAGAAGATTTTTTTGGTTTCAGATCATATTTAATGCCACTCTGAAAGAGCTTTCAGCTTCTGCATTTAAAAATCGAAATCTTAACAAATTTATGACAAAAATGTTTTATTCTGTGGACAGTGTTATTTGTAGACTTCCACTGAAAAACTTTAAGTTGCTATGAGTATGAAAGCCAGAAATTTTAAGGATATACCAAGATTTACATTGAAACCTGTAACACAAAAAATGCTAATTTGGTATGATTCACACACAAAACTTTGAAACCGTTTTAAGCAGGGTTCAGAATTTTTCATGTATGAACATTCAAAAATCAACATTCATGATATTTTTCATAAATGAGAAATCTAAAATTTTATATTTATTTTTCACGCGCATAAACGAACAAGAAAAAATGTTCTGGTTATTTTCATACATGAATGCGCACAACAAGAATTATTAGTCTTATTCATATGTGATAAATGATAAATCAGCTACTTCTCATTAATGTTATTTTTCATAAATGTACATGTTCATTTATGAACGTTGAAATTTTATAAAATTTGTCATAAATGAATGTGAAAAAATTTTCTACCTACGATCGCAGTTTACCGTAATATGTAGTAAAAACACATGGGTACATATTAACACACAATACAATATTGCAATATATTCTAAAAGAAATAAAAAAAAACATTTTTTTTTCTACATACGCCGACAATTGCGCATTATCAAATATGTGCATTTATGTACGCGAATGCTTAACGCACATATTTTTGATAATTTTACATTTATGAAAAATTATCAAAATTGTACATATTCAAAAATGAACACTTGTGTGTTTATCATTTTTTCACTTATGAATAGAAAGAAAAAAATAAATCGTCGCATTCATAAATGAAAAAACGCAAAATATTTTTCAGTCTCTCACACATGTATGAAAAGAAGCGGCTAAAAAATTAAATGTACATATTCATACATGTATGAACAGTGAGTGAACACTTCGCTACTCTGGTTTTAAGTATAACAAAATATTACTACAAAAACAACGCTGTTTATCTAGGCTCTGCGAAAGTTATGAGGCCAGCCCATCAATAAAAGTAAAAATTCATGTTATTCATATAACTACTCATGTACGCTGTGCATATCATCGGACATGCAAAAGGCCGTGCACACGAATGAGTCCCCGTTTCTGCAGAGTCCCCGGATATCCAAACATTCAACAAATTCACTTTAATCCTGAAGTTTCTAGTGAGTGACCACCTGGTTGTGATGCAATTAAGCAACTTTTCATTTATACTATCTTATTCACATAAAATTTGCATTACATTTACCTTAGCCTTCTTCTGGTGTATTAAGAATGTTTATTAAATAGGCGGTAGGTGAGATCCTTTTCGTTCGTTAGGGAGGGATAACTCTAAATAAATTAAATTTCATACATTTACGGAACTGAAAACTATTAGATATTTCCATATTAGCACGAGTTAGACGTTCTTGCCGGCCTGTAACTAGAAATCGCACTTAGTAGCGGTACAACAGCAAAAACTGCAAGCGCACTTTATATTATTTAATGATATTGTAAAGAAATTTTATAGGTGAAATAAAATTATTAGTGACAAAAAAACGATCTATTGGCGTTTTTTGTACACCAACTTCACGATCAACCCGAGTGTCTATTCTCTCCCCTATTCTCTCTGCTAAGTTTGTTGTTACCCGATTTTCAGGGGATTGTCAAGGTTCAAGTTTCAGCCTCCATAACTTTTCGATAACTTCTATTTTGCAATTTATTACTTTTTTCTTGGCTATAAAATCTCTTTATCTGTTATGTCAAAATCTCCAGCAAATATGCGTTTCTGTTATAAGCCTGCAGAGAAATTTCCTGTTGGGTTATTTATATTTAAAGTAGTGGTTTATTCAAATAAATAATTGCATTAGTAGGTTTAGGTGTCATTACATACTCATCGCCCATGAGTATTGTATTATTATTCTGAAACAAAATAATATAAAAGAAAATCAAAATGATGATGACGATGAAGAGGATGAAAAAGAAAACACTTAATTTCTTGGGTCAATGCTAAAAACATAATTGATTGACGTCGGTGCAAATGAAGATAATGTAATAAAGAAATACTGACAAAAACTACTTTGGCTTCTTCAAACTTTCTGCTTATTCGCACATGTTCCAAACCAAGACTGTAAACATTGATGCATAAACACACACACTTCACACCCACATACTTTGTAAAAATATTGACAAAGCAATTTCCTTAGACCGACAATTAAGCACATAATGGGATGAATAGCTGATTGGTGGATGGTGGGATATGTAGATGGGCTGTCTTTTTTTAACATCTTATTCGTATGTCGTAGTTTTCTTACTGTTTTATCTTTAGTTTTGTAAAAATCGCAATTTCATTTGGCACTCAAGTGTAAACAACAAACTCTATATGAAATCAACAGAAAAAACATGCATTTAAACATTTTTCCAGATAACGAGGGTCAGTAGCAGTAGTATGAGAAAAGCACGAAAATGACTTTGCAATTACTTTAGAAATGAAGCCACATTAAACAGAAATAATTCAATCTTTGGTGGCAATACATAAGAAAACTGATCGTGAAGCTTTTCATAAAGGCGTGATTAGATGGGCAGCCTTGGATCTTGCCACAAAGGTCCAACTATGACCACTACTTTTTCGTAATTTTCCACTGTATTTGCTCTTTACTGGCTTCAGGAATTCACATTATAGTTGTTTGTCTTCCCTGTTATTTCTACTAAGATTTTTCAGTCTAAAATGATGTTCGTCTATGTTCCAACACCAACTCAGTTATCCAGCTTGGGTTAACCGTATTACAACGCAATATTTTCTGCCTACTGCCTTGGGAGCACCTTCCAACTAAAAATACAATTAATCGGTGAGCAACTGGTGAGCAACTAACGAAGTCGAAAGTTTAGTGAGATAAAAATTAATCGCTACACAAAATAATTAATCATTACAAAATTTCACAAATTGGTTAGCGTAATGAAATATTAAATTGCATCGGTGTTGGTGTCTGTCAATGTTTCAAAACAAAAATCCACCTGACTTAAAAACTAAATCTAGACTATTGTTTAATAGAAGAATGATGAAGAAAAAAAAATAGTGATGTTTTCTTGCTACATTAAAAACAATCTAGAAATAATGGAAAATCACGCCTTCATAAGTTTTTGGCATCGCTTAAAGTCCAAAGCAGTAAAGATTAAAAGACTTTGCCTATTTCGCTTAAACTAAGTTTCTTTTCCACAGTTGAATCACATTTAAACTCTTGCGATGTTACCAGTTCTGACCATGTCGTCTCATTTATGTAACACCAGTAAGAACTGGCATCTCTTTATCTTGTTTAGTGGGGTGGTTAATGGCATTAGCATGTCATTCCCGTTTTCAGCTGAATCTGCATTAAAGATTTAAGATGTTTTCATTACTCCATATAGTCTAAAAACGAAAACCCACCTGGGCAGGCCTTTACTTTCTAAATTTTAACTTTTAATAATACTGAAGACTGAACTGGTCTAAAAAGGTTTTATTCTCCAATTCCTGCAAATGAATGCATTCAGCTTAAGTTTAAAACTTTGAAAAATAATCTTTTTGGCTGTAAAAATAAAATCTTAATCGTAATATTTCTGGGAATGTCTGTATGTTAAACATGTATCCAGTTCAAAAAATTCGAGGACATCATCTATACACTATTACACAAGGAAAAAAGAAATCGAACTTGTTCTGAAAATTGATAGAAGAATTAATTTATGGCTTACTACTGTAGAATTCATTATATCACGATAAAGTATCTCCTATCAAAGACGAGCAATGACTTGCAAACTGGAATACTTCATACAAAATAAGCCAAGTGCAACATTTAAAATATCGGGTTTTCCAAGAAGAATTTTATTTTTAAATTGTGGCAACACCAACAACATGATAGTTTTGACATTTAATTATTTAACGTTTTCGTAGTAGATGCATTGGTTGTTGTTACAATGAATTCAATTTCGCACGAAAATCGCATAAAATAATTAAAATCCACTATGTGATATTAGTCTTTGCATGCCCAAAGTGTCAGTGTATGGTGCACTATGTTTTCTGAAGGCGTAATTGTGCCTTTTTTTGAAGATGAGCTTGGAAATGCGGTAAATGTCAATGAATCACGCTATCGCGCGATGCTAACATCTCAAATTTGGTCTATTATTGACGACGGGGTTATATCAGTGCCATGTACTATCAACCGGATGGTGCCACATGTCACACGCCAATGAAACGATCAATTTATTGCCAACCAAATTTCCCGATCGCATAATTTCACGACAGTCAGCAGTTAAGTGGCCAACGAAATCATGTTATTAACACCACTGGATTATTTTTTTTTTGCTATATTAAGGACAGAGTCTATACAGAGCCATTCGAATCGATTTCAGCCTGAAAACTCAAAATCCGTGATGTGAAAAAAGAAATAGGACCGCCATTTTGCCAAAAAGTGAAAAAAAACTTTGATCAAAGAATCGACATCTGTCAGTGTGGTCGTGGTGGACATTTTTTCTTTGTAATACAATAATATTTGAATCATCTTAATCTAAAATTTTTGTTTTTATTTTGTTTTACAAAATAAATTTCTTGTTGAAAACCCGTTAATTACGGTAAAGTATTCCTTATAAAAGATACTCATCTTTCGCTTGGAAATAGGAATACTTTAAAAATAAAATCAGCCAAGTACGAGTTCGACATACAATCCAAGGGTTACATTTTAAATTCTAACTTCAAGTTTTTATTATTTGTTGGTTTAAATTATTATAATTGTTCAATACGTTAGAATTAAGTTTTCTATAAAAAAGTGTGTAGCAATAATAATTCCAGAAGTAAAGTCTTAAAACAAACATACAGAATACTATCGTTGTAGATGTATTAAGCTGATAAGCTTTTATCTTTTCAGTATGGGATCCTAAAAATCTCATATATTCGGCATTTGATCAAATATTCCCACTTCTCATTTAAAATACACATCATACAACCTTCGAACAAATCATATTAACTTTTAGGTCTGTGAATACAAACTCATATTTTTTCTTAATTTTACTTTGATGTCGGTATGAGTAGAAGAAAAGAAAACATGAGTCTTGGGACATGATTCTTAAGTCGGCAAGAAAAGGAAATTGCAGACATTCAAAATTGATGTGGGAGTAAAAGGGTGATCAGAATTATTGTTCTAATCACAGTCTTAGCAAAGGCAAATTTAAGGCATTTTATAGGAAGAAATGTTAAAGAGTAAAATCTAGAAATTGTTTTTATAAATGTTTAGTTCTTAGATTTTAATTGTTTTGTTATTCATGTGTAGGATAATTGAAACAAAAGATAAAAAAGATTTCATTTTAACTCTTATTATTTTTACAAATATTTTCTTATTTACATATTTAGCGTAAATAATGTCAATTTATGCGACTTTAAAAGTTTTAAAAATTCCGTTATATCTGATTATAGGAACATGTTTCTATCATAGTTTTAATTAATTTTTAGTCGTTTCATTTTAAAAGAATCGAGTTAGAAAGACACGTCTGCCTATAAATTGTAATATAAAACAAAACTCTTAACAGCATTTTAAATAAAGTATTTAAAGACATTAAATGAAATAAAATAGGTAGCAGGCTAAAGTAAAACATGACAACAAACTCGTTATACATCCTGAAAAACTGTGTATTTAACTCCTTTTTTAGCTTAAGCATATCGCTGCAGGTCCACTAAGTTCAATTAAATTTTTGTTTTGTTTTATGTTCCCACTCGCTATCTAAAACGCAAATAAAAAAGACAACGCCAAACACTACGAGTGTCATAATGTCATCGTAATAACTTCGAGTGGATTAGCACCCCTTTTACTTTTGAAATGCTTACCAAATTTTGCTAATTCAACCTGCGCCAAGAAACGGTCTCAAGCTCAATATAAATGAAATCCACGTAAGCTGAGTCTCAGCAAGAACAAAGCCGCTGGCTTCATAAAACTGCATCTATTTATTACATTTAATAACCTTGAAATATTTACTTACCGCAATAATATTTAAATTTTAATGACAATAAAACATATCGAAAATTCTATTCCAATTTGCATATGGAATCAGAATGAAGAATCGTGGCAATTCGGAAAAAATGAAGAGTAAAGAGAACAATAATATTATTTTAATTATAAGTAGCTTTTTATTTTTAATTTATTTAATTTATTATTTTTAACTTTTACTCTTAAAACAAGCACAGACAAAATTATCGCCCATTAGCTGTCAGACGGGCATTTTGATATCCTAAAGCGTTAAGTTTATTTGAGATTTATAGTGGTTGTAGATCATACCAGAAAATGTTTTATTAATCTTAATAGCTACAGGTATCCAGGATTCGGTTGACTTAATTAACTCAGCTTTGTACCAGACACTAGGTCTTAAAAGAGTTCATTTACTGGGCGCCACCGAATTGAGATATAATTAGTTAAATCAACTTCTTATTACTAATTGAAATAGAAGAAGTCGGGAGCTAAAGGGAAAATAGGCCGTCACAACAGTAGGACAATACAAACATTATTCTACTGCATGTTTATTTGAAACTAGATTAAAATTAAATTTGCTGTTATTGCGAAATGACCACATGGATATGCTTTTCCCGCAATAATATATTTCATTTTTTTTAAATAATAAACATTCTTTTATGAAATATTTATGTTTAAAAGAATCTAATACAATTAATGTAGATTAACAAATTTGTTTTTAACAAATTTGTTAAATTCTCGTGTTAATATAAAGGGAAAATAAATTTATTTTACAATAGTTTATAAATTTTGTTGGTAATTTCAATTAAAAGATTTATTATAAATAATTTAATTACATATGTTTTGAAAATCTAATATCGAAACCATAACCTGGACTAAATGAATGATATGACTAATTTAGAAATTATAACATCTAAGGCGATTTGAATGTCAGTTGGATAAGAATTTAACTTATTTATAATTATGTATTATAAAGTAAATGTATAGTAAGTAAAATTTTAATTTGCTTGGAAATTGTGTTTAAACTTAATAAGGGATGTGCAAATTTTGACAACTTCAGTGTTATTGATACCAATCTAAAGTAGAAATATGGGAGCCGACATTCGCTCTTCACAAAATGTTAAATCAGGTATAGAGCCGAGTTTCATTTTCAGAGCGTTAGTTATTTGTGGATTGTTTACATAAGCCTGGTTTTTCAAATGGCCCCAGAGAGAACAATCTAGCGGTCTTACATCACAAGTAAAAAGTGGCCAATTGGCATCGCCGAATCGAGAAATTAAGGATCGGGAAATTTCTCATGCAATAATTGGATGGATGTGTAGCTTGTAGTGCCGTCTTACTGAAAAAAGGTCTATGATATCAACATCAGCCAACTGTGGCCACAAAAATTTGTTACCATGGTTTGGAAGTACAGAGAATTCACGGTGATGCCACCTGACCACAAACCGCATCATGGGGTCACTTTGTGTGAATGTAATAGTTTTTCTAGGACTACGAGCTTTATGTGTAACAAATATGTTTGATAACATATTCTCCTCACTACAGGTTATTTTGTTGAAAAATGCGTTGCTTTCATTCAATTCACAAATGTTCCACGCAAACAAAGATCGCCAACTTTAATTCTTAAACTTTATAAGCGTAAAGATGAAGATATTCATGCAACATGTTACAAAGGTGTCTCTAGTGATGTCCAATTGTTGCGAACGTCGACGAGTTGATGTACAGCGGCTATGTTTGTATCACTATAACCACGACGAGCATATTGTTTTGTTTTATTGTCAGCAACAATACCGTGAGTCTGAAATTTAGCGATGAAACTTGTTATATGTTATGGGAATCTTGGTATTTTGAAAAAGATTTAGTTTCAATTTAATTTTGTGGTAAAGTTTATTTAGAGTTTATCAGTTATGGTAACCCCTACAAAGATAATTATTTAACATAAATACTGCACATAGTACCACACATAAACACGCTCACATTACTTACCCATTCAAGAAGTGGTTTATTTGGAAAAATGCATTTTCTTCTTTTTTTATTGACCTATATATTATTGGTTACAAGTGGCCTTCATATGGCCACACACATGCATTTTTACTTTCTTTTTATCGACCTACAAATTATTGGTAACATGAACTAATTTCTTTGAAAAATGCATACAAGTGATTTTCATATGACACACATGTATCCGCATGCATTTTTACTTTCTTTTTATCGACCTACAAATTATTGGTAATATGAACTAATTTCTTTGAAAAATGCATACAAGTGGTTTTCGTCTACAATATCGTATACGACCACACACATGTATGCACATGTATATTTTGCTTTACTAACCCATTGATTAAATAATTCCAAATAACACTTGACTCCACAAAACATTCATGAACCACTTAAAATTTAACCTACATAATTATAGAAATAAGAACACTTTTTGTATTATAGTATTTAAGAATAAGAACATATGAATAAGCATTTTTATAAAAACACTTCCTCATTAGAATTTAGTATTTAAGATGAAAATTTGGAAAATAAAAGTCAGTCATATTTTTGAACTCAAGAAAAAAACAAATACTTTGTTTTTCTGCACAACGCAACCCCAAAAGGTTAGGAAACAAAAATAATTTGTTCCTATAAAACCTAAAACTGGCGACGAGGATAAAGGGATCTGAGGAATAATCTTCAGAGACTATTGAGAAAAGAAGGAAGCCCAAACAGGAGCGATCTTTCAAGAAGAAACAAAAAAGGATCTGAGGAATAATCTTCAGAGACTATTGAGAAAAGAAGGAAGCCCAAACAGGAGCGATCTTTCAAGAAGAAACAAAAAAGGATCTGAGGAATAATCTTCAGAGACTATTGAGAAAAGAAGGAAGCCCAAACAGGAGCGATCTTTCAAGAAGAAAAAAAAGGGATCTGAGGAATAATCTTCAGAGAATATTGAAGCCCAAACAGGAGCGATCTTTTAAGGAAAGAAAACCCTTGTGAAATTTCTTTAACAAAAAAAAAAAAAACATCTTTGTGATTACTGTGAAATTTTTTTTTTTAAGAACAAAAAACATTTGTGAAAATTTTTTGAAAAACTATTTTGAAAAAAAAAATTAATATATATATCTGTGGAAAATTGTTGAAAAAGACATCTCACGATTATTGTGAAAATTTTTTTTTAAGAAAAAAACATTTGTGAAAATTTTTTTTGAAAAACTATTTTGAAAAAAAAATTAATATATATATCTGTGGAAAATTGTTGAAAAAGACATCTCACGATTATTGTGAAAATTTTTTTTTAAGAAAAAAAACATTTGTGAAAATTTTTTTTTGAAAAACTATTTTGAAAAAAAAAAATTAATATATATATCTGTGGAAAATTTTTGAAAAAGACATCTCGTGATTATTGTGAACATTTTTTTTAAAAAAAAAGAAAAAAAAGAGAAAAAACACTTGTGGAAATTTTTTCTGAAAAACTATTTTGAAAAAAAAAAAAACATATATATATCTGTTGAAAAGTTTTGAAAAAAAAAGGACATCTCGTGATTATTGTAAAAATTTTTGAAAAAAAAAAGAACATTTGTGGAAATTTTTTTTAAAAACTGTTTTGAAAAAAAATATATATATATCTCTGGAAAATTTTTGAGAAAAAAAATTTATGGAAATTTCTTTTGAAAAACTATTTTGAAAAACAAAAATTTATAATAATATATCTCTGGAAAATTTTTGAAAGACATTTTGTGATTATCGTGAAACATTGATATTTGTGGAGGAACTTTTAATCATTTGAACATTTGTGAAATTTGTGGATAAGTACTCCAGCACCAACTATCATCAACCGCATCTTCAACCACCAACATCAACATCAACCCGAAGAAGTCATCAGTACACATAAGTAACATCATCAGTACACATAAGTCATCAGTACAGTAAGCAACAATAGAAATAAGATATTTTATTAATTAATTTTTAAGAAACAAAAACAGCAATTCTCTCCTACCATTAAGTTATATTCCTATTACCTTTTTATAAAATTTTTTTTATGAGTGATAACGAATTCATTTGGGATTACTCATCAGATTCAGAAGAAAGCTTCGATTCTGGTTTTGATTCGAACGACGGTTATTTGACGGACATCTTAGAAAGAACAGCAGACAATAGAGTACCTACTAGATATATAAACCCTTTTAGAAATACCTTTGTGAAACTCAGGAATAAGATAATATAATAATAAATAAATAATTTCACGATGGCAAATCAACAGATTTCATTAGATCCCTTAAAATATTTGAGCAATCTGAAAGTATTTGACGGGACCAAAACAGAATTAATCACATTCACTAAATTAATTGACCGAATATATCCACTACTCGTTACATATGACGAACTTTCACAGTCCGTTTTCGCAGACATAATTAGGAGCAGAATAATAGGAAAAGCTAGAGAATGTCTAGAAATAAATACACAGGCTCACACTTGGCAGGAAATTAAAGATGTCCTGGAAAATAATTTCGGTGAAAGGAAAACTTGCGAGGAGCTCTTTGATGACCTTAGAGCAGTTACTTTCACCACCAACACGATCGATTTCTTTAACGAAATCAAGTACCGGCTGAGACGACTAAATAATAAGACCTCAATGATCATAGGGGAAGGAGACGCGTTAAACCAGATGGCTATTAACAATCAAAGATCTGCACTACACATATTTAAGAACAAAATGCCAGAGCCAATGCGCACAATACTGGCATGCCGAAACCCTACATCCCTGGAATCTGCCATGGATATCTTATTCGAAAATGGATACGATAGATTCGGAAAAGATGGTCATCTAGCAAAAACCCAAAAACAATATGGTAACAGAAAACCAAACCTTAAATATAACAATTACCCACAAAACAATAACTCCTATCGGACTAACCAAAACCGATACCCCGATAGACAATACAATAATTACCAACACAACCAACGAACTAACAATTACTCTGATCGACAGCACAATAATTACAGGAATCCTAACCACCATTCCGACAGACAACCTAACAGACCACAACAGCAATACCCCGAACCAATGGAGGTGAACATAGCTGAAAATTTTCGGTCCACAGCCTCCCAGGGAACTTACCCTATATAGAAATAGAATCAAAAACAAAACCACTAAAATTCATTATCGATACGGGAGCTACACATTCGATAATAAATCCTGGGATCTGTCATCCAAAATGGCAAGTACCTTGCAAACGCATCAGTCTGAAAACATTACAACATCAAATTACAATACGTGAAAAAGTTTTAATTCCAACATTTAAAGAATTCGGAGAAGATCCCAATTCTAAAATTCAATTTTTAATTTGTCATTTTCATAATCAATACGATGGGTTAATTGGAAGTGACATACTAAGGGACCAAGGGGCTATAATTAATTTAAGGGATAACATTTTGATTATTAAAGGGAAAAGTATTCCCATAAAATATAATAATAGTTGCGTCGAGTATCATTTTGAGAAGACAGGAATATACAAATTGGAACTACCTGTACACCATAAGAACGGTCTTATATATAACCCTACCACAGTTACACAGAATGTGGAGATTATGGAAGGAATATATGAGGCCAAGGATAATAAAATTCACGCTCTCGTTAAAGTCACCGGGAATTCACCTAAAAAGTCTTTACTTAACATAAAAGATGCCATTGAAGTAAACGCCGAAAATTTCTACGTTAACACTTTTATTGAGAAAAATGAGGAGAACAGATCTATAGAGGACCAAATTCGCACAGAGCACCTTAATAAAGAGGAAAAAGCCAAACTTTTGCCAATAATAAGAAGATATAGAAAAGTATTCTATACAGAAGACGATGATCTCTCATTTACAAACGCAATTAAACATCAAATCCGAACAAAAGATAACGTTCCCATTACGGCAAAGACCTATAGATACCCCTATATCCATAAGGAAGAAGTAAATAAACAAATAAAGGAAATGTTGGAAAAAGGGATTATAAGACATAGTCATTCTCCATACTCCGCTCCGGTCTGGATAGTACCAAAAAAATTGGACGCCAGCGAGAAAAGGAAATGGCGATTGGTTATAGACTACCGGAAACTTAATGAAGCAACGATCGATGATAAATACCCTATACCAAATATTGACGAAATCTTGGAAAAACTAGGACGTAGTCAATATTTTACCACGTTGGACCTGGCAAAAGGGTTCCATCAAATAGAAATCCATGAGAACGACATTCAGAAAACGGCTTTTTGTGTTGAGGGCGGGCATTACGAATTCCTTCGTATGCCGTTTGGATTAAAGACGGCACCAGCAACCTTCCAACGTTTAATGAATAACGTTCTAGGCGATCTCATCAATAAGATATGTCTAGTATATCTAGACGATATCATTATTTTTTCGACATCCCTACAGGAACATTTAGAGTCACTAACGAAAATATTCCAACGACTGAGAGATGTCAACTTGAAAATTCAGCTCGATAAGAGTGAATTCATGAAGAGATCAACAAACTTTCTGGGACACATCGTTACCAATGAGGGTATCAAACCAAACCCAGAAAAAATTATTTGTGTACAAAAATTTCCCCTACCTAAGAACCAAAAGGAAATCAAACAATTTCTAGGCCTGGCGGGATACTACCGCAAATTTGTTAAGGACTACTCGAAAATAGCAAGACCGATGACTAAGTACCTAAAAAAGGACATGGTCATGAACACAAAGGACACAGAATACGTGGAAAGTTTCGAAACACTCAAAAGACTGTTAAGCAATCCACCGGTACTAAGCTACCCGGACTTTAGTAAAAGATTCACTTTGCAAACGGATGCAAGTAACTACGCCATAGGAGCTATACTTTCCCAAGACGATCATCCAATAAGTTATGCCAGCCGAACTTTAAATGGCGCAGAACAGAATTATAGTACCATAGAGAAGGAACTACTTGCAGTTGTATGGGCGACCAAACATTTTAGACCATACCTTTTCGGGAGGAAATTTCTAATCGAAACCGACCATAGACCTCTGACATGGCTCTTTTCCATAAAAGAGCCCAATTCTAAACTGGTTAGATGGAGACTGAGATTACAGGAATACGATTATGAAATTAAGTACAGAAAAGGAGTTCTTAACGGTAACGCAGATGCGTTATCTCGGGTACAATTGGAAACCAATGAAATTAACCTAGTTGAGGAAAATGAAATTATAAAAGAGGTAAGCACCCCATTGAATTTCTTCAGGCGACAATATATAATTAGACAAATTACATCAGGCTCATTAAAAATCAAAACAGAACAGATATTTACAAACAAAAGGAAAACTATTAGTGCCAAAACCTTTGACGAACAAACATTTACAACCCTACTAAGAAAGCATTTTGACCACGGAAAAATTAATGCAGTATTAATAGAAGATGAAACGTTATACCAGAAACTCAGGGAAACCGTACTAAAATATTTTTGCAATGATAAGAATTTCAAAATATATCGAAGCAAATCAATACTACAAGATATTGTCGATGAAAATAAACTTACTGAACTCATAGAAAAGGAACATAAGAAGAATAACCACAGAGGCATAAACGAAAACTTCGCAGAACTGAAAACGGAAATTTATCACCCAAAACTGAAAACGCGCATAACGCAATTCATAAATAACTGCGATATTTGTAATAAGGAAAAGTATGATAGAAACCCAATTAAACCAATATATAAAATGACGGAAACACCAGAAGAACCAGGGGAAATTATTCACGCAGATGTATTCTATAGTTTGGGAAAAACTCTATTTCTAACTTTCATAGATAAGTTTTCCAAATACGCCCAAGCAATCAGAATAAAGAATCGATCATGGATCGAATTTAAGACAGCTCTTACACAATACTTATCAACGACCGGAAATATAAAGAAATTAGTAATTGACAACGAACTAGGATTCAAGGCATTACCCCTCTTAGACTTTATTCGGGAACAAGGTATTGAAATACACTTCACATCGAATAACAACCATACGTCTAATGCAGATGTAGAAAGGTTACATAATACAATCAATGAACATATTAGATTATTAAAACACGACCCCAATAGGGACATGGAAAGCACAGAGGAAAAGATCTACAAAATAATATTGTTCTACAATAATACAATCCATTCTACGACTAACCGAAAACCTATTGACTTTAAAAACGGAAAAATAAATGCAAATGATTACCCATCAATCAGGGACTACGTTATAAAAAATAAGGAAAAGATTATAAACAAAATTAATAGGAATCGCGAAAACATAGAAATTCGGACTGGTCCTATCTTTCTAAAAGACGAACGTGGGGGTAAGAATCACTCAAAATTCCGAAAGGTGACTGTGACAGAACTGGACAACGACCATGTTATAACAGGTCGAGGGCATAAATACTACAAAACACACATAAAAAGGAAGAAACATTTTCAAAATGAAACTATCACTTAAACTCTTACTTTCAGATGATTCTCCTTACATTACTTATAATAACAGCATACAACACAGAAGCCCAACAGCTAGAAATAGAAGACCTAACGAACAACCATGGATACTTGCCAATCAAATTAAGAGACGTAGAAATTATTGACAACTTCCTGAAAATAATCCACATTATAAATACAACACAATATTCCGAAACAGCAAATACCTTACAGGACAATATTCACCAATTAACAGACACATATACAAACGTAACACCACTATTGAACAGTGTTAACCAAAGCCTGACCATATGCAAAACGAAAATTGAAAATTTAATCCCCAAATTTAGACAAAAACGAGGACTAATAAATGTATTAGGTAAAGGACTAAAATACGTCGCAGGAACGATGGACAACGAAGACGAAAAGTACGTTTTCGACAAAATTCAAAAGCTAGAGAAAGGTTATAGGAAAACATCGACCGCTTTGGACGAAATGACCTACCTGAGCACTTCTATGTCAGACAGAATAGCAAACATAACGGACCATATAAACGTTCAGCAGAAAGTTGTACAGCGATATATAAACAAATTCAAGACAGAAATTCAAAATAAAATTTTCGACTTGGGAGACGAAACTTTATTTTTGGAAACCATCTTTCAAATTAATAACGATGTAAATCTGTTGATGGACCACGTGAACGAAATAGGGCATGTAATCTTTAATTCTAAACTAGGAATAATTCCATCCGATATACTGACCACGGAAGAATTCAAAATTATAAACAATATAAAATCCTACACTCACACTAAAGTTTCCATAGCTTATAAAGAGAATTTAATACTTTTAACATTAAACGTCCCAAAATTCTTAAATGAAACATTCGCAGAAGTTACTTTTGAACCAATTCCCGACCACCAAAATAGAACATTGATACTAAGTGAAAATACAGTCCTTATTCATAAGAACGAAATATATAGATCAAATACTGTAGAATATAAAAAATTGGAAAAGATAAATGATAATTGCCTAACAAAAATTGTAAAAAACTTTGAACCTAGATGTAGTATGAATATTACAAAAGAAGAGGAAGAAAAAGAAATTTACCCAGGATTAATTATATTTAAGAATTATCAAAATCAAATTGAAACAAACTGTGGAAATTTACAAGAATTTAAGAATTTAAAAACATACTTAATAAAATTTGAAAATTGTATTGTTAAAACTAAGTTAAGAACTTATGAAAACTACAAAGTCAATGTCAAGGAAATGTTTGTTTTGGAGGAATTCATTTTAAAAATCAGAAACAATAATACTTTATATCCTGATCTAGTTGTAAAAGAAATACACTTTAACGAAACCATGAAAACTGTAAAATATAAACTATTAGAAACTACTCTAATAAGTACTGGCAGTAACATAGGATTCTCTGTCATATTAATTTTTATTATTTTCATAATTTATGTTAAAACTAATAAGAAAACTTACATTGTTTCTTCGTCGGAGCCTCACTCTAACAATGGGGGAGTTATGGTAACCCCTACAAAGATAATTATTTAACATAAATACTGCACATAGTACCACACATAAACACGCTCACATTACTTACCCATTCAAGAAGTGGTTTATTTGGAAAAATGCATTTTCTTCTTTTTTTATTGACCTATAAATTATTGGTTACAAGTGGCCTTCATATGGCCACACACATGCATTTTTACTTTCTTTTTATCGACCTACAAATTATTGGTAACATGAACTAATTTCTTTGAAAAATGCATACAAGTGATTTTCATATGACACACATGTATCCGCATGCATTTTTACTTTCTTTTTATCGACCTACAAATTATTGGTAATATGAACTAATTTCTTTGAAAAATGCATACAAGTGGTTTTCGTCTACAATATCGTATACGACCACACACATGTATGCACATGTATATTTTGCTTTACTAACCCATTGATTAAATAATTCCAAATAACACTTGACTCCACAAAACATTCATGAACCACTTAAAATTTAACCTACATAATTATAGAAATAAGAACACTTTTTGTATTATAGTATT
This sequence comes from Trichopoda pennipes, assembly GCA_030448955.1. NCBI lineage: Eukaryota > Metazoa > Arthropoda > Insecta > Diptera > Tachinidae > Trichopoda > Trichopoda pennipes. The sequence continues at coordinate 11,760,000 of JASKUP010000042.1, forward strand.
TAAGAATAAGAACATATGAATAAGCATTTTTATAAAAACACTTCCTCATTAGAATTTAGTATTTAAGATGAAAATTTGGAAAATAAAAGTCAGTCATATTTTTGAACTCAAGAAAAAAACAAATACTTTGTTTTTCTGCACAACGCAACCCCAAAAGGTTAGGAAACAAAAATAATTTGTTCCTATAAAACCTAAAACTTTTATCTTAACATTTCACTTTTATTTATTTAATAAATTATTTTTGCATTCTAACATCCCGTTGGCACATTTAAATTATTGTCTTAACATCATGCATGCGTGTATACTAAAGTATGGCCATGCACAATTATTTTTGTAAGATTCAGCATACATTATCTTCAATTGTTGTTTTCCTAAATTTGAAATTTTTCATCATACTGGTGGATGGAGAGATAAGCCATTGGTAATTTTTCAAAATCTTTACATAAATTCACAAAATCCTTTTCAAATTATCTAAAACACACATAAAAGTTGTGATAAGATCAATAAGACAATGCAACCACATATATAATTGAGACCTCACACAACAGAATCTGATAATTTGTTGTTGAACAATAAAAATAATTTTCTTTTGCAATTGAAAACAATTGTTAAAAAGGTGCTGATCTAAGCCCACACAAATACATACGAACAATAGCTCAGACATACTCATACTTTATCTTGATATCTAATTTTATTGTTTTTTCGTATTTAAAGGATAATAAGTATTATTTTCAAAGTGCGATAAACGTGTATGCCTGTGTGTGTGTGTTTTCAATAGATTTAATCACTTAATATTGTATTACAAATACAAGTACAAATACGTAACTGTCTGGGCTTAACTTTAACAATACTTAAGGATTCCAAGTATTGAAATTGTTAAAGCAGAATGATGTAAGTAATTAAAGTATTTATTACATTAATACGGGCTGACTTGTTACGGGTATGTGAGATAGCTGTTTTTCATTGTTTACTATTCAACATTCTAAAATGATTAAACAAAATACAACAATATTTTTACACAATTAACAATAGTGAGATAATTAAGTTATTTGCAAATAAGTTATTTAAAGCATTCAGGAAAAAGATTAACTCAAATTCACATAATATTGTGTTCGTATATTATTTGAGAAATAGCAATACATTCACAAGTTAGTGAACGACTAATCCTTATGCAGCTGAAATTAAAATTGATAGCATTTTAAGCACTTACTATTTTCTTTATTTTTGAAAATTAAACACCTGGCAAACTTATTTATGACCACCAGTATCTGATCAAAAATCGAATACAACTATTTTTGAGTTGCTCGACCGCATAAAAGAGAGCAAAGAGGCTCATTGGGAGCAGTAGGGTATCCAACTCTATTGATTCTCTAGATCATCGGCGCAATGTCGGTTGCATTTCACTGTTTTATCGTTACTACAATGGTAAGTGCTGTATTAAAATTTCTCGCACATTTTTGCAGTTGACACGCTTTTTGTTGAGGGCCCATCCATTTGTAGTTAATTGGGCGGTGAATAGCATTACACATTACAGGGAAAATTCGTATTTTAGCAGAACAGACCAAACTTTTTCCAGGCACTTTCAATGTAGCAAAATTAAAATCGAACCTTTCAAACACTACTATCTATTTTCTCCTCTCCATTACTTAATTTTGCATGAGTAGGGATCCTTCCCTGAGTGCTGGTTCGAATATTTGAGGTTCCACCCATGTTTAGGTCTTTAAAAATTTTATGATCAATAAAATTTTTATTTTTTGTTTATTTTATTTTGTAACTTCAATTTATTTTCTGCTTAAACTGTTCATTCGATTTATAGTCAGATTTTTCGTAATTTGATGCAAATAAAACAAGTTATTTCATCCTATTCCTCAACGTTTCGTTAGATGATTAATTTGTTTCCATTCACATCACTAAGTAAATAATAAAATAGTGGACAACACAACACACCTAAAATTGAACAATAATCACTAACTGAAATTATCTCAGCTAAACTTAGAAACTAGTAATTGGTGACAATTGGGAGTTTATTATTTGACATTTATTCAGTAAAAATTAGGAAATTTTAAACATGCAACGTTGCCCCTGTAGGCTAGTAGGTAGTAGCTTACATGAGGGGGGTTGTGGGTTCGATTCCCAACAAAGACCTTCGTTTTTTCACTATTAATAAAAATTGACTGTCGGTGGGGCTGCTCCGTGATGAAGGCATGGTCACTGAACACTGAGCACTGAGCTGTCTTATACGACAGTCGCATCTTTTCTCTATCCCTTTCCTAAAGAATGTAGCACGGTACTTGACTTAATAGGCATTGTTGCCTGAAGTGCTACTTCTCTTTATAAAAAAAAAAAATAATTTTAATTATGAAAATTTACTGTTAAAATGGTGAAAATTTCCCTGTATCACTTCGTTAAATTCGATCAGCTTTTCTTCGTAATCAGGCTGCCTCGCCACTATGCCGAATCTAATCGCCGTAGCCATGCAAACATTGCTCCTATAAGTAGCAAAGTATTGAGAGTGAGCCTGAAATATCAACTCGTCAAGTATTACTAGAGGTACTTTGTGCAATATTTTGAAAAGATCTTCATCAAGAATTAAAGCTGGCCATTGTTTGAGTCGCACTTTTGTGAAACGGTATTTTTCCAAATCATCTTTAGTGATGAGTTTCATTTTAAATTATAGTTTATTTAGATAAAAATAAATGTCACATTTAGAGCACCACTAACAGTCCTCAAAATACCATTATAACCTCAGAAAGTAACCGTATGAAGCGTTTTATAGTCAGTATTTTTTTCGAAAATAATTAATGAAACGCCGTCACCAATCGGTTAATGTTGAAATCAGTGACCTTTGGTTTCAGCAAGTTGGCGCCAAAAGTCACACAGCCCCCTAGTTATTGCATGATAACTATCCCGACCGTATAAATTCTTAATTTGGCGATGTCAATTGGTTGCCTCGTTTTTGTGATTTAACTCTGCTGGATTTGTTTTTCTGTAAATATTTGGATTACCCAGTTTACGTGAACACAAACAACTAACGCTCTGCAAGATGAAATTCGGCTGTACAATGGCGAGATAAGCAAAGATTTCCTGCAAAATGTGCTTCAAAATTTTATGAAAAGTGCGGAAGTCTGCCAACGTGCTAGAGAAAGACATTTCGCCGACATTATGTTCCATTATTTATTTCGATATTTCTACTATACACTGCTAAAACTAAAATTGTTTCCTTCGAGCCATTTTTATTAAAATGGTATTCAGAAAATGCAGTTTTTCTGAAATAATTATTTTCAATCACTTAATTCTAACATTTTCGAAATGCTTATCCGTGTTGTATTTAAGCTTCACAAGCAGTTTAATAAATTTTCTTATCATTTTATTTGTCAGTTGTGTATTGCGTCTAAAATAGCCTAGAAATGGCACGAAAGTGACTTTTGCTTTGAAACTGTAAATTATATTTGAGTACAGCTTGCACATCCTTACAGAAGAGTATTAAAGGAACAAAATGTGCTAATTTTGAAACAAATCTTTATGTTATTTCAAAAATAACGAGTTGTGTTTCAAAGTTACCATGAAATTGATTTCATTAAAAATGGCCTAAAAATGGTAAGAGAGAGTAACTTTTACTCATGCCATAGTAGCTCATGCCAGTCATTAAACGTACTAAAAGAAATATATTTGGCGAACAAGATGCGCAGTTTTCTAAGAAACCTTATCTACACAAGACAGCAGCAAAGAACTTAAAATAAATTCAAGAAGAAATTTCATCAGTATAAAACAAAAACAAAAATACACACAGACATATAGGCGCCTATACATTAAATATACAACAGCAAAATTTGATACAAAGGGAGTACACGATTCTTAAATATTCTACACTTTTAATGGACAAATATCAAAGGGCAGCGTCTTAGTGGATAATCAGTCAGTGTTAAAATAAACCTCGCGAAGTAAAGACGTGAATCTTAGATAAATTGTTCTGTAGTGTCAACTTAAAGTTAAAGTAAATAAAATTGTTATAAATTTAAAAATTCTAAAAACGTGATATTTATTATGCAATAAAGAACTCACAAAAAACGTCTATAAAAGGTATAAACGTAACAATATTATTCAAATTTTCATTTTATGTTAATGAGGGTAGCGAATCATATGAACGAATCTACTATGTTGAACATATTATATTTTTCTTATCCAAAACTATCTAAATTGCATTACTATTTTGAAATCAAAACCACACACAACGATTTAAATGTCTTCGCCGTTAAATTAGTTGTCATTTTTGCGTTGTTAAAGAGAAGAAAATTAAATTTTTTTTAAATACTGGCCACGTTTGCACGTTGGTTAACTGAATGTTTGCCTGCATCGTTTAATACTTGTTGTATTGTGTTGTGTTGTATTGTGTATGATTTAGAGTTCAGTGTTCAGTTTTACTGGTGAAACGTGAAACTTTTTTGTCTGAACTCTGTCTAACAACGTAGATAAAGTATTTTGAGTAAATAATCTAAAGAAAAACTGAAGTAAAATAAACTGAAGCAAAAATAACAACAACTTAAACAATTGTTAGTTAATAGGAAAAGGAGTATGATGTCTAATCATGTACAAGAAGAAAACAATCATGTTCGCCTTCATGCCTTGACAACTCAATAAATATATTTTGTCTGGCAATTGGATTTAGTGATTAATTGTATTAAATCTTATTAAAAGAAAAGCAAATCGAATAGAAGAACAACAGCACAATGTTTAGGATTTCATTTCATTCATGTCCATAAACAGTAAAATGAATGAATGAATGCATGGTACCTGCCCTCCTTTTTTTAATTTGAATTTATTTATTGACGTTCAGCATTTTACGTTGTAGTTTCGCTTCCTTTTCATTTTCATTTTTCAGTTAAGATCGTGTAGTTGTAATTTAATACTTAAAATGTGGTATTTCCTCTTTTTAACTTAATACTTGCGGCAGACATTTGCTATTATCGGTGGGAATTGTTATAGTTTTTTGTATTTAACTTTCAGAAATAATTCAAGCATTAAATTATTTATTTGGAATGAAAAGGGTAATTCGCTCTACCAACTATCAATTACATAACATTGTCAATGGGGTATAGGCAGTAAATTTAGAGGTAAGATAATTTTAAATACCTTAAAATTATTTTGCAAGTTAAAGCAGGAATTTCTTTTACTAAGAATTTTAACAATATTCCATTCCAGCAAATTTAACAGCCTTTAATTTACTGGTACAGTTCTTCAAGTTAATGTGTATAATATTAAAGCTAGTTGTCTTTGTACACGAAATAAAGTATTGCTAAAAAATAATGACTAAAACACCACAAAAATGACAAACTTCTACAAAAAAGCTAAAAAGCGGTCATTATGATCATAGTCGACATTCTCTGGAGAAGCCCTTCTAGCGATATAAGAATATAGTGGTAACGCGATAAAAAACTCATTCAAATGTTTACAAAACCAACATGTCATATAAAATTTTACAAATGTTCTATTGCAAAACAGCCACAACGATCCAAAATTCCTGGATATGGCTGCCTGGATATATGGCTGTCATTTGCTTGACAAATTTGCTATATTTTTGTTTTTTTTTTTTTTTGAAAAGTGAAAATCAGCAAAAATTTAAAAATTAAAATCGAAAAATATAAAAATTCAAAGAAAATTTTGTATACGCTGAAATTTAAAATTTTAACTGCACAAAAAATCGCTAAAGGTCTACATTAAATCAGAATATAAATTTCATAAAAAATGCACATTTTTACAAATATTTGTTATTACCAAGATATCAAATATTTCATAATTCCGAAAATTAAAAAATCATAATTCAAACTTATTTGCCTGAGTGGAAATCATTTTCTTCATAATATTATCTTCAAACACAACATCGACAAGTGATATACTTAGAGCAAGATTTTCTACCATAAAATCCTGAAACAATAAGGACGCTTTCTTCAGGACTTTTCTTCATACAAAATAGTAGAGGCACCGCAAAAATAAATTATTTGATTAGACACAATTTTGAGGGGGAAAAGTTCCCTATACGTGGGTGTGCGGAATATTGTCGAACGCTTTCTTTATTTTCTTATTATTAAAATTTTTTTTACCGTTAAAAAGCATATTAATACAATAAATAACTAAAAATATTTTTGTTTATCATAACCCTTTATATTGGGTTTTTGAACCTGAAATTTATTTTTGAATTGTGGCAACTGCAACAACATGACAGTTTTAACATTTAGTTTTTTGAAGAATTCAATTTCGCACGAAAACCGCATTAATATAATTATAATCCCCTGTGAAAATGGTGGTTATATTAAAGTTGCATTTCACAAAATTCGTGATATTTTCGAACAACATAATCGTCCATCTGAGACCGTTAATAAGAATTTGGTCGTTAAATTCTGATACAAAATGTGCGAACATCAACGCGTATTCGACCGGGTCGTTCAACTGAAAACATCGCAGCCATTGAGCCACAGTGTTAAAGAAAATCAAAATATGTCAATTCTTCGACAATTGGGGTTATCCAAAACCTCTTTGGGCATACTTTAGCTATAGATCTATGCGGGCACAGGTCTTAAAAATGACTCCTCCTTCAACGACATTTTAAGTTTCAGATACATTCAATCACCAGTTTAGAAGATCCAGATTTATTACGATTTATTTTTCGAATGTCCACACAGTGCGATGTTTCTATTCACTCTAATATGCGTCAGACTTGCTGTACTTGCTCAATTACAATCTTGTTTTGAATTAATACGTAACACCTTTTACTTACCCTTTAAAAAATTCTTTTGGGGTGAGTTGGCATATCATCTTATTATTCTTGCCAATGGCTGTAATATTTTCTTTTCTTGTTTTATGAATAACATAACACTTTACATGTTCTTTACATATTTCCCTATGAGTTGTGACCACAGTGCTCTTCTTTCTGTTATTTTCGTCATGTTATTGCTGAGAAAAAGATTTTCTTTTCGGATTGGAATGAGATTTATTAGACTAGAGTATTGAGTTCTTGTGTTCAGGATTTATATATTTTGTAGAAAAAATCTTCGCTGGAATTACCTTTCTTTTTTTCCAACTGCTGCGAAATAAAGCCACATACTAGCAACCAATAAACCATGACTTCTTTTACAATCCGCCTCACATTTTATAATCTAAAAATCAAAAAGAAACAATGTCCACTGTTCAGTTTTAGCTATATGGTGAATTTGACTTTCACGGGCAATATTTGGTGACACTTATTTATACTTACTTCTTTCCGTTTTCAATTTTTTAAGTAGTGATTGAGCTTGAGAGGCAACCATTAAAGTTAATCACATATTAATTTCACAGTAAAGATTGTGGCTCAAATTATCATGAATGATGACAGTTAAATATCATTTTTCATATTTTCCCAAAGAAATAAATTATAACTCAGCCACTAGTCAAGTTTTCTATATAGTCGTGAGTAATTGTTTTTGGTGCTTGGTATCTTTCATAGGCTACACATTTTTCTTTCCCTTTTCTTCTGATAATATTTCAACTATAAATGACGGGTAACAAAAATTTTTTGAAATCAAAATAATTCATCCTAAATAGAGCATTAGACTTTCTAACCGGTTTATAAAAAATCAAACCAATATTACAAAATTTAAGCTAAATTGCCTTTTATAAGTGAAAATAAAGGGTTTCTTAAAAAGAAGTTTGTTTTTTAAAACAAAATAAAAATTTAGATTAAGATGAAAAATGAAATCTGGACCAGAGCAACAGATGTCGATTCCTTACCACTTTTTGGTCAAATGGCGGTCCTATTTCGGTAATCACATCACGAATTTTGAGTTTTAAGGCTGAATCAATTCGATTGGCTCCTTATAGACTCTGTCCGTAGCACAGTCCCGCAAAAAATAATCCAGTGGTGTTAAATCACACGATCTTGCTGGCCGCTTAACTACTGATTGTCGTGAATTTATGCGATTGGGAAGTTTGGTTTGCGATAAATTGATCATTTCATTGGCTGTGTAACAGGTACCACCGTCCTGTAGAAACCACATGTCAGTTATATCCACGTCGCCAATAATAGCCAAAATTGAGTTGTAATCATCTCGCGAGAGTGTGATCCATTGGTCGTTACCGCAATTCCATCTTCAACAAAAAAAAAAAAAAAAAACAACCCAATCACACCTCCAGGCACTATGCAGTACAACGTTGACTCAAATTTTTCGACCAAATTCTTAATAGCGGTCTCAGAAGGGCAATTATGTCCGAAAATCTTGCACATTTTACGAAGTGTAACTTTAATAAAACCACTATTTTCACAATGGATTGTAATTATTTTAATGCCTCTGTAGGGTAGTAGGTAGTGTGCTAGCTTATATGACTGGGAGCTGTGGGTTCGATTCCCAACAAAGACCTTGGTTTTTTTTCACTACAAATAAAAATTGACTGTCGGTGAGGCTGCTCAGTGATGAAGGCATAGTCACTAGTCACTGAGCTGTTTTATACGACAGTTAATTTCCGTAACTATCCTTCTACTTTCGCCACCTGTCGCATCTCTTCTCTATCCCTTTCCTAAAGAATGCAGCACGGTACTTGACTGAATAGGCATTGTTGCCTGAAGTGCTACTTCTCTTTTTAAAAAAATTGAATTCACTGCCAATACATTTACTACATCATAAAACTAAATGTCAACACTATCATGTTGTTGGTGTTGCCACAGTTGAAAAATAAACTTCTTGTTGAAAAACCAAAGATACGAATCATCTGAATTAAGTACAAAGGATTGCAAAATAATATTAAACAAATGATGCTTTCTATTGCGGTCTAAGGAATCCGTTTCGTTTTTTATACTAAATCCCTTCAAAAGTTGTTTTTTTGGAATTAAATATCTTGTAACCGCAAACTTTAAAAACAGAAAATTTAAATGTACAGAAATCCTTAAAATTTCTCATCTTTAAAATAGACGAATATGTTTGCACATACACACAGTCACACACACACACAAATACATACACAGAAATTTCACTGATAAAAACATTTACATTATATATTGTACAATATTGTCTTCTTGTTGTCATTTGTTGGCTCTTAAATTTACAAAATTTCGCTTAATGTCATTGTAATTCTCGACACTGGTGAATTCTTACGATAGATAATGATCCCATCAGTGTCTCATCATTATTAAGGCCTTTCAGTCATGTGATTTAGAGCTGAGCATGAATGTATTTCTTTAATTTACCTCTTTCCCTAATAAAATACTTGAATCGCATTCTTCATCTTTTACCCCATAAGTTTTTTGTTTTAAGGGCCACCCATTTCGCTTGACAATAATGAAATAAAACTTCAAGAATTTTGTCTGGCACTTTTAATGTTTCCTCGTTCTTTGCATCCCTACAAACAACCACTCCAAATATTCAATGTGTCAAAAGACATTTTGAAAATTTATGTTGTATTTAAGCGTCATCAATGTTTGTGTTATATTGTAATTTTATGTTGTTGTTTTTTTTTTGTAACTGTATTTGTTGTTATGAATTTAAGTATGAAGAAGATAATTTAAACCAACATTTGAGTCGATGGATAAGAAAATATTTTGTGTGACAATTTTCATGTGAATTATAAATAACAATGAACAAAGAAATTTACAAAAACGAAATCGAAAAATAGTAACTTTTATGTAAAATTATTTGAACAGAAATATTTGTGTATGAACGACAGAGCATTTGTCATATTGGTATCATTCGGCATGTTGTACATGAATGCTATGAACCCAACAATCACATTCATTTTCATTTGTGTTGCTTAACAAGATCTCACATATTTACACACTTTAATTAATGCACAGATATTTTAATTATTTCTTAAATGAAAATTTTCCAAACTTCATATCGTTCAGCAGCAACAACAAACAGACAGTACATGTGTTTCTCTACTGAAGACTTCCTTTCATGAGACTTTTGCGTATAAATAATAAAGTATAATTTTAATTAAATTACAATAGTAAAATCTCAATTCAAATATTTGTTTAATGATGAGAAAATGTTCATTAAATATTTGTGCAACTTAATTTTACGCAGAGGATAAGGATTATTTTGAAAACGAGTTAAATAATATAAAATACAAGTATTGTGGTTGTCATCTTGATTCAAGAAAATCGATTGCAAGCTACTAGATGCTGTAGTGCGATTAGTTTATTAAGCTTCCATGTTTAACTCTGAAACAAGCGCTTCTGATAAAACTTTTAAGCGGCCAGGATCTATTCCTTAATCCTAGTTTATATAGTCAGCAGAATGCCACATTTGTAGTTCTGCTTCTGTTAGCCAGATGAAACGACAATCAAAATTTAACTGAATTATAGCCACTCACTAGAAGCACTTCTTGGTTGATGATTCTCATAGTACACTCGCTGTGTTCTTTAAGATAAGCTTTTATTCAAACCACAATTCAGAATTCAAATAAAAATATTTTTGATAAAAATTAAAATCAACATTTATAGAATTGATCAATTTACTGTAGATGATTCCAAGCATAGAAAAATTTACTGAATCTTAGACTGCAAAATGTAAAAATGACTGCCATACTACCAAATAAAAGAAAACTGTTCGGTAATGCTCTCATTCGACTGCTACTTCAATGGTTAGATTTAATTAAGATAAGAGAACACTTAATATTGCACAGTTTTCAACTGCCAAAAAAAAAAAAAACAAATGGACTTTACTGCCATAATTTTCACCAGAATCAATTCTTTCTGGAATGAAGCTTGATTCCTTTAATTTTGATTTTAAATTCTTGCATATTGTTTTGACACGACGATTCAAAATCGATTTCTGCAATATACGAGGATTCGAGCGATTTTGTTCTCTGTTTATACTCACATTTGCACCTAGCGGCCGGATATTTTTGCCTTATGTGAGACTCAAGTGTCAAAAAATGCCCAACCCCAATATTTTCACTTACCTGGGTATCATCTACTAAAGCTTTTTAGTTTCCATCGTAGCCTTTCATTGTATATACAGAATGAAATTGTGTACCAACGGCAGCAATTATTAAACACATATGACCGTCTCTGGGTTAAATTCAGGTTCAGGTCACATTTCTTGCATTTCACATTTCCCTTCGAAAGTCAAAACACGAGAAGTGATAAAACCTTAGATGGCTTCAATTTTCTTTCCGACTCCATATCAAAAATTGTCAATAGTTGCACGAACAGTGAAACTGGTGTTGCTGGTCTTTTTAATGTCCGCTTCGCTATTCAAGACAAAATACTACAGAAGGCCAGTTGAGTTATTTGCCGCGGACAACCATTTTACGCAGTTAGTGACTGATGCAACGTACATTCCTTTTTTGAAGGGAACTCTCGACCTTTTTCTAACTTCACACCCGCAAAAGTAAGAACTTAACGTTTGCGCACCGCTCGGCAACTCAGATCATTGTACCACCTCCGCTTTTTTTTCAAATTCAGAGCTTCACAACGCTTCGAAATCTGCTACCAAACGCTTTAAATATATTTTGGGCTGAGCTGAATGATTTTTTTACACAATTTAATTGGACAGTAATGTCGATGCCACAGCGGATATGGGGGTGGTGGTCACAAAAAGAAGTATAGAGTTGTAGATTTTAAGCGTAATGGAAGTGGTCAGGGTAAAGTTGAAAAAATAGAGTATGATCCAAATAGAAGTGGGTTTTTAGCGTTAATATCATATAAGGAAGATGATATTAAATCTTATATATTAGCTCCTCAAGGTATGTAGCCTGGTGATATTGTTACAAATAGAAATGATTATTATTACGACCCAGGTCTAGTCAAATTAGGTTGCTTTAATCTTCTTGCAAGGCAATTGGTCTAGTATCTAACCCTGGCCATAAGAATAGAAAGCTGGTTAAAGCTAGAAGAAGGAGGTGGTTTGGAATTAGACCTACAGTGCGTGGGGTTGTAATGAATTTGGTTGACCATCCTCATGGAGGTGGGAAAGGAAAAACCTCTGGTCATCCTCGTCATCCTATTACTACTTGGGGTGTTGCAACAAAAGAAAAGAAAACTCGGAGGAAAAATAAATCTAGTGATAAGTATATAAAACAATTGGTCATAAATTGAAATGAAAACTCTTATTTCACCTAAGACAATTTCGATTAAAACCAGATGGAAGATTTGGTTTAATCAGACGTGCAAAAGTGCAGTCAGGCCAAGCGACGAAGCATTCAGTATCTGCCGTAGAAACAAAAACGCAGATACTGATTCGCTGTGCACAATGAACGAGGAGTACCTTCGCGCTCTTTGATAAAAGAGTAAAGGTTAATGCTAGTTTTTCAATTCCGGCTCTTTTAAATTATTACCACTGAACCGCTTGATAAAGCTAACCTTTTAGCTAGTATATTGCAAAGTAATTCTTACTTGCCGTAAAGCAGTAGGCAATCAAACACCGCTCGAGCCCGACAGAGCGGTTAAAAAGATTTTAGCAGGTTTTATCAACAAGTCTGCTGCTCCGCTTGGTCCGCAGCATTTTTCAGCACGTTGTATCATGCCGGTGAATTTCCAAAGTGTTGAAGGTTTTAATATAACGCCGATCCCCAAAAACCGTGAGTCTAACAACCCTCAAAATTACCGCCCAATTGCAATTTGTTTTGCACTTTATTAAGTTATGGAAAGTATGATTAATTTTCATCTTATGAGGTATATGGAGTCCAACCGTTCACTTTGTTTCCGTAGGGCGCACTCTACAGGTGACTTACTAGCTTTCCTTTCGAAACAATGGTGGAACTCCATAAATCGATTCGGAGAAAATAAATAATAAAATAAATATTTCCAACGCGTTTGATAGAATGTGGCATGATGCTCTTCTATCAAAACTTTTGGTGTCGATGATAGATTCTCCAGATTTATGAGTTTTCCCAGTTATCGCATTACATGAGTTATTATAGATGGCATTTCATCAAACGAGTTTAATTATAATTCACGAGAACCCCAACGCACCGTTCTTTCTTCTACCCTATTTCTTATTTTTATAAATGACCTTCTTTGTCAATTTTTCAATCCTATATACTCTTTCGCAGATGACAGTACCATTTTTCATTCGTATGCATTCAATAATAGACCGAACCAGTTGGGGGTGAGTCCCGAAAGGAATGCTCAATCACGATCTTGCAACAATCTCCGAATTGGGTCGTGTAAATAGATTCGATTTTAATGCGAGTAAGACTCATTGCTGGTGCTGCATCTGTTACTATGGGTGATATAAGTATTAACGAATCGGAAGATTTTGATGTTTTTGGCATAAAAATCCAATGATTGAATAAGCATATTTTGCAGGTTTCTAAAGAAGCTTAAATATATTGAACAATTTGGTACTTCCTTTCCCTTGCTTATGAGCGGTATGTTTGTAGTAAATCAGAAAAAAGATGTGTTAGAAAAGACACGGCTAAAAATTTATTTGGTCTGCGTGTTTTTCAATAAAAGATTATGATTTCAAATCCCAACAAAATTTAAACCTAAAGATAATGTGAAATAATCGCTACGCCAAAGGATATCACGTTGTGGATGGCTTTAATTAATTAATTACATTAATTTAATACGTTATCATGTGAACAAATTGAGTCAGAAACATTGGGATGACTTTGCTGGTTAAAGTATCATGTCTTCTAAAAAAGAAAACGAAGCATTTATCTAATTAAAGTAAGTAATGATGAAATGAGTACAAACAATGCCATCATTCATCAACAGAAAGCCGTTTCAAATATTTTTCCTTGTACCCGAAGGTGGTTCAGTAAATCCATAACTTTTGCAATTTCTTGCCTCTTAGTGGAAATAGCAGCACTGTTACTTTAAACAGAGAGGTGTCAGTTTACTCCTGCCTAAATTTGAATTACTGCAGCTTGTGTGTGTGGCAGAAGTTGATAGTGGACCTGATAGTGAACTGCCGCGCATTTTAAGAATAAAATCGAAATGAGTAAATTTTCCTGCAAATAATCTAATTTGAAATTTTGCCGGGTACTTCTAGGTATTTTTTCAGAGAGGGAATATTTCAAGGAGATATCTGCTCACGAGATTATTTTCAAGCTCTTTTCATTTCATTTAGGGAGCGTTCGACATCTATACAACAAATTTTATTTTACTTTGTAACGACACGTTTCCGCTGGTTGCTGGGGTAGATCAGCGGTGGCCAGTGTCGACGTCTATTCCTTTTATTCAAATTTCCCTGGAAGGAAGAAAACCAGACTCTCTGGCTGCCAATCTCAAGGGGGGGACGGTGTACCTGATTGTTGTGTCCAAGCTGACCAGATTAACCGTCGCTCCCTTAACTACAATACTCCCACGCGTAGCCTTCAGTGTGTGGTGGGTCTGACTGTTGTACCCAAAGCTGACCAGAACCACCACCACCTAGTTGCACGTGTTTACTCGGATACTGGCTCCTGCGGCCTCCACTTCAATAATTCGACTTTCTTTTCGATGTTTTAAACTTCTTTAAAAATACTTATGTAAAACATTTTATTCTTTTCTTTTTAATTTTAATTACAGTTTTCTTTCTACTTATTTCTATTAGCAAAACACACTACTGCTTAAAATTACTTATCCTAGTCGGTTGTTTTACCCAATCTATCCAGCGACTCTGTTCTCGATTTCTGCAACCGCCCAAGAAAGTAGGAATGAATGGTGGTATCAGAGTGGTGTCCCTACACTGATGCCAGCATTTATTTCCTGACTGAACCCTTATTGGTGCTTCCAATAAAAATGTTCTTACCTTCTTGGCAGCTACCACACGACTGCCATCTCAAATATTAAAAAATATTAAATCAACTTAAGTTGAGTAACAAATAAATTCAACACCAATCTAAAGTATGATAATAATAATAAAAAAAAGAGTGAATAACTAAAAGAAAGAGATCAATTCCAATGGTAAATACCAGGGTTCAGAATTTTTCCTTTATGAACATTCAAAAATCAACATTCATGATAATTTTCATAAATGAGAAATCTAAAATTTTATATTTATTTTTCACACTCATAAACAAACAACAAAAAATATTCTGGTTATTTTCATACATGAATGCGAACAACAAGAATTATTAGTTTTGTTCATATGTGATAAATGATAAATTAGCTACTTCTCATTAATGTTATTTTTCATAAATGTACATGTTCATTTAAAATTTTATAAAATTTCTCATAAATGAACGTGAAAAAATTTTCTTCCTACGATTGCAGTTTACTGTAAAATGTAGTAAAACACATGGGTACATATTAACTCAAAATATAATTTTGCAATATATTCTAAAAGAAATAAAAAAAAACATTTTTTTCCTGCATACGCCGACAATTGCGCATTATCAAATATGTGCGTTTATGTACGCGAATGCTTAACGCACATATTTTTACGACCTTTTCATTTATGAAAAATTATCAAAATTGTAAATATTCAAAAATGAACACTTGTGTGTTTCTCATTTTTTCACTTATGGATAGAAAGAAAAAAAATAAATCGTCGCATTCACAAATGAGAAAACACATAATAATTTGTAGTCTCTCACACATGTATGAGAAGAAGCGGCTAAAAAATGATATGTACATATTCATACATGTAGTGAATACTTCGCTACTCTGGTAAATACAATGTGAGAAACTAGAGAACAATCGACGCTACATCCTTCCTTGTGGGCAAAAACGAACCACGTGACTTTTGTCGTTACAAATTGAATCTTGTGTTTTACCTGTGGCAGTAAATTTAAAATATATATTAAAATCGGCAATAGATACGTAGGAGTCTTCTGTCATTTTAAGCAGTGAGTTTTCTAGGCAAAAAACGCTAAAGAATTTTGAATATTTTAAACAATTCATAAACGTTTTTTGGGTTCCATAAAGTTGCGATAGTATGTAAATGACTTGAAGATAATCCTATTGAGGTTTCAATTATTAACACATGAACATATATATGTCCTTAATAGGGTGAAAAAATAATATCGTGAATTTTTTGTTGACCGTTAAACCAATAAAGTGATTTACCGCTTGAGATTGAGTGCAAATAAAATTTAGAAATAACATTTAGTGATTTCCAAAATGAATGTTTCACATTGTAGTCGCCAGCTTCTATTAAGAGGGGTTCTAATCCGTTTTGAAAACCACAGTACTGATCTCTGATTTTAGAATTTTCGGTGGGTAAAAACCTTAAAAAAGACCTAATTTTTAGAAAAATCACTCTACAAATAATGCTTGGTTCTTATGGATATGGCTAAACAACAACATGCCTTACTACGGGAGCGCTGTTTATATCATATAATTGATAATGAATCATATGTTGTCAATTTTAAATAACTTTCAAGCCAGAACGTTTAAGAAAATTCCAGAATTTTTGCAATTTTAAAGATTTTTTTTTATGAAAACTATTACGTTGTGTTATTAAATTGCTTTCAAAATACAGCTTTGTCATGTGACTTTAATTAATATTTTACTGCAAAACTTCCTGACGCCAGCTAGCTGACTTTGTTGTGTTTCTCCCAAAACGATTGCAAAAAGCAATCAAAAAATTAATGGCAACATTTTTTTCGTGAATGTACCTACAAAATGAAAAATAATAATCGTTGTAATGATGTATCAGTATGTTTAGCTTTATGAGCACACATCTCGTAAAACTAAATCCAACCGAAAACATTTAAAACAATATTCTTTGGCATTTATAACAATAAAATCTCCATTAAGTGGCTCATAATTTTGACGACACCCACAGTAATTATTTTTCCCCCTTTTTTTTGAAAACACTACAACAACACAAACAAAAAAATTGTCGCCACCATGACAAATTACAAGAGAAAGGCGACCTCCACTCTGTGATACTCAATCACAAGCACAAGAGAAAAATAAAATCCAGTCATTTTTTCTACAACAAAATTTTGTTGTACTGCTAACTTGGGAGTGTAGCTGTTAATGAATGCATGTGTGTGAACACTACACATACACAGATACACAAAATCTAAAACACTTTCACACAATTGGAAATTGACATTCACAACTGGGAAATAATAATTTGTATCGTGTTTGAAAATTAATTACAAGGGCTACAAAGGGACGCAGTGAGTTTTTAAAATGCATAGAATAACACATTTGAATACTTGAAATATTTAACAAACTAAAACTTCATCCTTCTATGTATGAACGTACACATTTCTTTAATGAAAATAATTATTCCAAATAAAACTATTTGTTTGGGATTGTAGTAAAAATTTCAAAGATAATTAAGTTTTTTGACAAGTGCCAGAGCAAATTAAATTTAAACGAGGAACTACAAAATGCAATAGGAAAAATCAAAAATATCATGCATCATTGTGGCTTACATGTGAAATAGAAGAAACGATTTAATGGCTCAGTCAATCCTAATAAGCCCACTGGGCTTATTTCATCCATCAATATTAATAGCACTTCATAGTTTTCAGAGTGAAATGAATGAATTGAAAAATGAATAATTAAAACTTCAGTGGCATCTAAATCTCTTAACGTGGCATTATATGTGTCAAGTGTATTTGGGATATTTTCAGTAATTTTAATTTTCCTTTACTTTAATTTTATTTGATTTTTTTTTTGTATTTTTCCCCAAGAGTGAAAATTTACAGGATTACAACAAAAAACAAAAATGATATAATTATTGATGGCATAAAAACTATATAAAATAAGAACATTCACTTGTTTTTGAGTGGATCAGATGTCGTAAAGAAAACAAAAATAATTCCATATTTTAAGACATGGGTTAAATCATTCTCTAACTTCGGTAAGTGTGGAAGTACTAGCCTTTAATCTGCAGTGCCTCAGACATTTGTTACATTGTCGTTTTCTTCACCTAAAATTGTTCTGTCTTAAATTTTGGGCATGCGTGATAAGATTTACTTCAGTACCTAGCTATGTAAGCCATTACCGTACGGTGGATCAAACCACTTTGGGTGATATGTAGGGTCACCTGGTGGGTGATATGTACATAGCCGTCGGATAGGTATATCATCTAGACACTCCCAGTCGCAACTTCGAGAGCTTGGAGCAGGGCGCCACCCCTCCTAGTCGGCGACTATCCAACTCCGTGTCGAGAAAACATAACGAGTATTGATCATTCACTCTGTTGTAACGACACGTTCTCGCGTTATGCTTGGATAGAGCTCGCAGCGTTCAGGGTTCGTTACAAAAAAAAACACAAGAGACACTTTTGTGTTTTCAAAAAAAAATTTTCTTTTATTATAATTCACTCTTAAACTTAAAGTTATACTACAGCACTACTGAGCACGCCAACGACGATCAAGCGCTTCGTGGCCCTCAAGAGTTTTCGTCTGCTTCTCACACTGGAGCGAATAAATTTCTGGTCCAGTCTGAGCAGAACAGTTTGCCTGTCTACCAATATTGACTTGTTGCGGTTGTCACGAATAAGATTCTGAGACAACCTTTTCACGTCTAAATTGATATTAGCCTTTTGACGATCTTGTCCGTCTTGTTCAGCTAGGGCGAATAAAATTCTGGACTTGCTGAACAAAGCGCGGCCTTGCTTTGGCCTCCGTCACCTGGGCGAATAAAATTCTGGCCAGGTGAAGCAGCAGTAAACCTGAGCTATACTCAATTAATTCAAAGTCGAATAAAATTCTGGCTCTGATTAACTGAGCTGAACCTATTCGCAAGACTATTTTAATTAAGTTGAATAAAATTCTAACTCACTTAAAAGAAGTCTTGCCCGGTTGCTTGCCCGTGGCCAACTCTCCTTAAATACGTAATTATCTCGCTTTTATATGTTTCTGCCAGGCACACATACACACCCATACCACTAAACTACAGCTGATTGCTACTGTTTAGGGTTGTGTTTAATGGTATGTTCTTCTGACGGATGTATCCTCGAGTTAATAGATGGCGCTTTTTAACGGCTATTATTTGTCTTTAAAATTAATACATTATGATTTAAAATATTTCATTAAACAAATAATAAATATAATTTGAAAATATGACAAGCATATAATAGAATTCATTTGATAATAATAAAAAAACAGTAAAAAAATTAATAAATGTGAAAAATATATATAGAGTTTAAATGCTTGTGATCTGATAATGTGATCCAAAAACAAGCCTGCCGACTTTTGGTCATCACACTGTGTTAACGTCAAATGTGAATGGTCCTGCAAAACCACATCCACCACGATGCTTCCGAAGACCAACCTCAATAATCAGTCAGAGAACGGTAAAGGAGCCAAAAAGCTGAACTCTAAAGCTTACTGATTTCCATGTAAATGGAGTTGCCTAGTTGGCTCCTAATAACCTTTAGGAGGCTGGACTCCCTTTTACCCCGGTGACACATGTAATGATGGTGAGATTCCATCAAGATATATCAATGTGCCCCCGGGGGTTAATTTTGAGCAATGAAATTTTGTTGGTGAAGAATGCAGATGTCTTACCGATGATACCAGCTGTTTTATTATACAGGTTCCATCTTATTTTGCCGCGGCTATATGTTTGAGCTCACGTTTCAATTCTTGCAACTGTTACTTTTCGATGTATTTGCTTTCGTTGTTAATTAAATTAAGTAAAACTGTATCACAACTGTTAACCGAACATTTTTTCGAAAGCCAAATTGTTCTCCTAAGTTCTATTGATAAACCATATTTTGGACTAATAAATTAAAATTAAAATGCACCACTTTTTTATTTCTTTTTCTCGAAGAAGTCATAACCAGCCGATTACTTAACGTTGCATATTTCTAGTGATATTTTTACCATTGGCAGTTAAACGATTTTGTCTTCCAAACGCTACTGAAGAAGATACTATTGTTAGTTGGACGGCTTGGTATTTTAACAAACAGTCAGTCTATATCGGGACTTTGGTATCGTTAAAAAATAATTTTGCTCTACAAATCACACGTTCACGATTTATCACTGGAAAATATTTCTGAATGCTCAACTAAAAAATTTTAAATGTCCCAATAGCACCATCTTTTAGCAAAGATTTAATATAAAATTTTAATATTATTTTTATTTTTAAAAATTATTTAAATAATAAAAATGACATTAATTTTCATAAAATATTAAAAATAATAAATAATAAAATTTTAAACAATCCTAAGCATTTTATAATCACAATTTTATTTAAAATTGTATCAATAATAATAATAATAATCATAACAATAATAATAACAAATGAAATACAAGTATAATAACATTGGTTATGGATACAAGTGATTAGTGTTAGTACATACAAGCTGACATACACACACAATTGTTGGATTAATTCACTCAGGTGTGTATATTGATTATAATTTGTCAGTCCAATGACAGACCGGTTAAATATGATTTTGACGTTAAATTGACATTTATTGGCCACATTAATGTTGAATGTTGTTAAAAGGCACTTACTTATTCATGGACAATTATGCACTACAAAAATTAAACGAAAAACTTCTTTAACACATATAACATTTATCGTTATATTAAATTATGCAAGAACAAACACAAATAAATAAAATGCCTTAAATAATATTTCTAATCAATTAACAAAAAAAAATGATTGATTAGATTGAATTGGCTGTCTATGGCTTCTTCAAAATTTATTGACAGGATACAACGATTTGTAGGGATTTTCATCTGTCAACATTTCTTTAGTTTCAAAGTGATATATAACAATTTAATGTTTTATTAAATGCTAAAACTTCAGGCAGCTTAATATTAAATATAAAATAATAGATAAGCACCCCTATTCTATCTAATATTACAATCGCATCGCAAATGTTTCCGTTGCGTTTAAATTTCTACGATTGTGTGTATTCTGCATTTCGAGGGCTGCTACGCTTTTGTAAGTTTGCAAATTTACTGACGAAGAATATTACGATTTGCTTTTTGTTAAGGTTCAAAAATTAATTTATCAAAAAACAAATGTAAAATTATAAAATGAAATAGGAGCTTTCTTAAATAATTTTTCAAATTCGTTTTTCTTTTTGTACTGAAATGTGGTTTTTATTGAAAAAACAACAACACCTGACCAATACGAAAAACTGGCCAATTTAATGACCCCAAAAGAACATGTTGCATTTGCATATCATAAACAATCCGTAAATGAAGGGCAGGAATTCTGAGAAGTCACAAATACATTTTTTTTGTCCTTTCGGACCAGTATTTAACGGATGACCGCTACATATACAATTCATTGTACCACAACTAGGAAATTAGGTTATGGAGTGGAGGAAAAATGAAGTGGTGTTTGTGGACATTCGACCCGAATTTTCCTACATTGAAAATGACAGGAAAGAAGAGCGGAGGGAGTTTATTCCACATACGGACTGTTCTGCTAAAAAATGAATTTTCCTTGTAATGCGTAATGCGATTCACCGGCCAATCAACCACAAATGGATGGGTCTTCAACGAAAAGCGTGTTAACCGCAAAAA
Organism: Trichopoda pennipes; assembly: GCA_030448955.1. Taxonomy (NCBI): domain Eukaryota; kingdom Metazoa; phylum Arthropoda; class Insecta; order Diptera; family Tachinidae; genus Trichopoda; species Trichopoda pennipes. The sequence goes on from JASKUP010000042.1 coordinate 11,781,354, forward strand.
CGTGAGTGTAACGGAAACAAGTTACCAAATTTTATTGAAGCGCTAACCATTGTAGTAACGATAAAATAGAAAAATACATCCCACGTTGCATCGATGCTCTAGAGAATCCATAGAGTTGAATACCCTACTGTTTCCAATGAGCCTCTTGGCAACCCAAAAATAGGCTTTAGGATGCCGGTTCATACATGAGAGTTGTTATCCATTTTTGGACGGATATAGGTGGTATTAATAGTATAAAGATCGGATGAAGCGAAGTATCTCTTACACCGAGGCACTTGAAAGCTTCTTTAGAAATTTGACAAATTTGCTTAGTCCATTAAACATCAGACTGAATTTTCATGCCAAGAATATCAAGAGCTTCCGATTGCGTAATACCTACATCACCCAAAGTAACAGATGCAGCACCATTTCCGAACACAGATCTATGCGTAAGCATGCAACATTGAACCGACTCTATTCACATTACCCCATTAGGAGATTGTTGCGAGATCATGATTGAGCGTACTATTCATATTATGCCTTTTGGAACTCACCTCCAACTGGTTCGATCTATAACTAAATACATACGAATAACAAATGGTGCTGTCATCTGCAAATTATCATATTAAAGCGATAAGCCCACTAATAAAAGATGCCAGTCCGTGGAAAAAATTATATTAGAATTGTCACCTCCTGCGCAACAATAATTTTCACAATTGATGAGTTCGGCTAAAAATACCGCTTGTTTGTACTTTGATTTGTGTCCGAATTCCGTCACAATGTTTAATTTTATGTATTTAAATTTTAAATTGAACATTTAAATAAATGGTTAAAAAAATTATTTATTTTATCTGTTCCTTTCTCACATGTTCTGTAGCAACACAGCTGCTTTATTAAGTACTCTTTCTTCGTCATTTCGTCCTTTCAAGAGCGTTTTTTCTTGGAATACCATACTTCGATTCATGCGTAACTTAATGCGGAGACGTAATCGAAATGTAGAATTTCGGTAAATATATGTGTTACGGTCGTTTGTGTTGTAATGCTTGTCTCTAAGACAATTGGTCTGCCGCTTGTCATCCCACCAGAATTTCTTAGGTTGAGACTTGAAAACTAATGCGTCTTAGAATACAGGGAAATCTACGTTGACCAATGACAACAAACATGAGCTAACTCTGGAGGTAGTCACTTGACTGATATAATTTTTTTCACTTAATGTAAATTTTTTATCGTTAAATAAACTTTTCGTAGAAGCAGCAATCATTTTTTCATAAAAATATTTGGGATTCAATAAAATTATCAAATAAATTTATTAAAAACTATTTTCTTTTAGCTATAAAATAAATGTCAGCAATATAGTTAAATAAAGAGAATATAAAAAAAAAAACATTAAATAAAATTTTACAATAGATTTTTTTAAGTTGGGGACATTTGAAGCTGATCAATTTGGCAAAATTTAGGTTCATGTATGGCGGAGAATTGATAAACATATTGTTAAGATTTTCTTATACTATTTTATCAGAATATTACAAAAAAATTAACATTTCACTAAAAAAGTTTTATAATTTCAAAACAATTTTACAAAACAGTAAATATTAAAGCGAACAAATTAATTGCATTAAAACTCGATATTTAAGGTTTGTACTGTATGTACCCACTCTAAAATTGATTTATTGAATTGATAGTTTAATATCTAATTAATATATAACGTTAGTATCACTTAAAACTATATATTAAATTAATTCAAACCCTCAATTATAATCATTTGTGTGTGAATATAAAAAAAAAACATTAAAGTTTTTATTACATTAATTTACCAATAACAATTTTTAAAATGTTATTCAAATTGCAAAATTCTGGAGAAATGTGTAAAATTCTATAGATGTGTGAAACAATTTTAAATTTTACCAAAAATAAAATTTTACAATTACCAATAATTAGAATTGTAAAAAATCAAGCTTCTTAAAATTTTTCCAAAAATTAAATTAATTATTACAAAATTGATTTGTAAGCAATGGACGTTTTGTTTGTTCGACGCCATTGCTAGGAGAAAGTGGATTTTACTTTTTTATGATAAATTTTTTCTTTTCAAAATTTCGTTTTCTTAAAGAAAATTTATAAATCAATTTAGTAATTTTTGATTCATATTCTTTTTATTTAATTATTTTTATTTTCAATACTAAAGGGGTTTTTCAAAATGAAATTTGTTTTGTAGAACAAAACAAAAAATTTAGATTAAAATGATTCAAATTTTTACTGTATTACGAAGCAAAAATTTCGACAATTGTGAATGAAAAATGATATCTGGTAAATGTCCACCGACTACGCTAACAGATGTCGATTCTTTCATCAAAGTTTGTAAAACATCACGGACATCACATTAAAAATAATTTAACAAATTAAACATCAGTACACATACAGCATTTCTGAATTATTTGACACTTGCTGGTGAATTTTCGTTTTTCGGTTTATGAAATTTTTTTATTTTTTTGTGAATTTATGTAGAAACTTTTGGCGAAATTTTTCTTCTAATACACTTTCACTAAAATAAGGCTTGTTTATATAGGGGAGCTATACTATTTTGTTTTACCGCCATTTTGGTAAGCATTAGTCTTGGCAATTCCTATTAGGCACGCGTGAAGTAGGTACCTGTCAAATTTATTATGGAAAAATATTTTATCAAAATCAATCACCTACTACTGTGACTGTGTGTGTGATGAGAAAGTGACATGAAATTTTTGGGAGAAACAACGTGCCAACAAATCGCATTATTTATCGTGTAGTGAATGATTTTGAAGAAAGAGGGTATGTAGATGATATGCCCAAGCATGGACTACAATACACTGCAAGATCGGCTGAAAAGATTACTGCTGCTTTAGAAAGTGTTCATAATAATCCATCAATCTTAATTCAACGCCATGCTCAGGAGATTGATCTTCAGAGAGCAACTTTGGCCACAATTTTGCACAATGATTTACATTTGTTTCCATGTTAGGTTCAGTTGACACAAAAGCTTCTTCTACAAGACTATTTACGCGGTCGTACATATGCCAATATGATGTTACAGCTCGCCCATGACCACCCCGATTTTCATGAAAAAATCATAATGAGTGACGAGGCACATTTTCATTTGAATGGATATGCACATAAACAATATATTATTATTAACAAAATAGTCAGTTCTGTGTAATGCGAAACCCGCAAATTATTTAATAGTCACCTTTGCATCCATTAAAATTGTTATTTGTGTTCTTTATTCAGCAAACTGAGAGATGGACGTATTGCACATTATAAAATTTCGTAAAGGTAAATTTGCTTTTGGGGTCTAAATGCCAACAAAACCATTCAGTGCTGAAAAACATAAACCTCCAAAATTTCTTATTTTATTTCATTTTTAAACTTTTCTTTAAGGTAATAAAATAAATAACCTGTGTCATTAATTTATAACAAATTTTTAAAACTCACGTGTTTGTCTATTACTGTTAAATAACCAAGATAATAAAACTATTATTCTCTATCTTTACAACTATATCCTTTCAAAAACTGTACTATATCGTTCTTTCAGTAGCATTATGCGCCTTTATAAATATTTTCGTAATAAATATTTACTACATCTATTTTTCTTTGGTAGATCAAATAAATTATCAAAAACCATTTGTTAAAAATAAGCAATTTTGATCCTTTTTATAAATGTTTATGTGTTTGATTTTGGGTACGAGAGCATGTGTAAAGCGATGTAATAGTTGAACAGTGGGAGACAAAAATAAGAGATATTGCTTAGCATTATTAAAGTAAAAATAATTTTATTTTTCTTTCGCATTTCTTTAGGTTTAAATGCTTTAAAAACAGACGAGTGAACTTATATTTTCAGCCATCTACTGTAATGTTTAAAAATTAATACTCAAACATTGAGTAGTGGGTCGGAACCATAAAAATTAGACCTATTTGGGAAAACGATCTGAATGCAAAATTTTTGATTGAGAGAAGTATTTATTTTATTATTGTAATATTGCGTTTGACGTTTCTAGAACGATATGAGGTTTCACATTTTGCTGCTTGTCAACACCTACTTAAATTTTATTTAACTGGCGAAAATGATTTGTGTCCTAAAAAATGTTTATATTGGCCAAATTCTTAACACTGATTTCAATTAGCTTTTTTGTAACAACGATAACTCTTCATGCATTCAAATTTAGCATCAACATTTTTACCTAAAATTTATATTTTTTAATTCTGTTTTAATAAAAAACTTAAATTCTATTGTTAACTTTATTGTATTAGAGCATTCTTATTTTAACGATATGAACTGTAAAAAAATCCTTTAACAGTAGATTTCGTTAAAATTTCTTGAAAAAAATCTTTAAAACTTTTTTATACTAAAATTCAGTCACACTCGACATGCAACTTAGTGTCGTTTGGAATAAGTATTATGTATTTTGATCGAACACACGGTTGACTCTAAATGATGATTAAAAGGGCTTATCTCAAAAACCAGAAATCCACCACCAAGCGGAAATAAGGAAATTAATAATGATATATTATGTCCACCACTAGCAAATGTGCACCACTAGCACGTCGGTAGACGTCCGCCCTTTTCTTCTTGCAACATCTTGAAGCACATTTTGCACCAAGCTTCGCTTATCTTCTCAATGCAACGCCGAATTTCATCTTTCAGAGCGTCAATTGTCTGTAGATTGTTAACATAAACCCTCTCTGTCAAATTGCGTCACAGAAAATAATCTAGCGGTGTTAAATCATAAGAAAGACGCAGCCTACTGACAATGTAATATCGATGGCTATCCGGCTTATGGCGCTATCTTGCTGAGACCAAAAATGACTGATGTCAACATTAGCCAATTTTCGCCTCATTGGTTATCACTGCTTGGTCGAGCAGAGAATTCACTGACCCATAAAGATGCCTGACAACTAACGGCACTACAAGATCATCTTCTGTGATTATATTGGATTTTAGAGGACAGTTTGCGGATTTTGTGAGCAGTTTTGGAAGTACATCAAGTGATGATCAATTGTTGCGAATTGTCGACGAGTTGATGTTTCAGGCTCATTCTCAACATTACCTGCATATTGTTTTGGTCTATTGTCAGCAACAATGCCGTGAGCCTTGAATTGAATTGCTATTAAATTAGGCACAGCGATCTCAGAAGGAGTCTGATAACGAGAAAACGCTGCATTAAATTTACAATTAAATCAATCAGATTTCATAACTAAAATTCTTTGCTCAAGAGTGTAATATTCCATGCTTAAAATTTCAAAGGATAACAGCTCAATTCTTGACACTTAATCCTTAGACAGACAATTTACTGCATGATCTCAAATTTGTCCGCTCGATCGAAGAAACCGTTGACTCGCAATGATATTAAAAAAGGTTGTATATATCTAAAAGCATAAGTGTAGCACACTATTCGTTTCTCAATCAGCACATTCTAATTAACTGAGAAAAATGCAATATAAATTTTAAATATTTTTAACGATTTACTTACTTTCAATACACACAAAATAAACACGATGGTAACTTTGTTGTCTTTACTTACTGATGATTCAACTTGAATTGATTTTCTTGTCTAGCAAGGGGTGCTTGTACAGCTGGTTCAAGCGGTTCTCCCATATACAAGAATATTCTATTTTAACATCACCCAATATTGTTGGTTGTTGTTATCATTCGGTGTAGGCGCCTGCTTGGCTGTGTATTTTGTTTTTGTTCTGTGTTAGTTGTTTTTGCTTTCTGTTGTTTAGCTTATTTCGTGGAATTTCTTAAAAACTACAAAGTTTGTAAAACACACAATAGGTTATTTCATTTACTTTTTTACTGATAATTATTTTCTTTGAAAACTTGAACTTTATTCTTCGTAAAACTCCAACGTAGGTTTTTCGTAATTTTAAGAAGTATTTGCGTTAAATATGGGTAGAATCTAAAAATTCATCAGTTTGAGGATTTCTTTTTTATTGTATGTGATTCGAATATCTCACTGTACACCATTAACTTTCACATAAATATATTAAACTCGTTTCTTAAGCAACCGCATTTTGCCCAAAAGGCTCTTTCATATTAAACAATTTTATCAGTGAATTTGTATTTTACACTCACACACAATAATATTGACTCCAATTTAAACTGACTGCCATAGTTAATCTAAATAATTGATGTTTGGTATTGTGTAACTTATTTAGATAAAAAGAGAGTTCAAAAAGTTGTTATTACTTGGATAAGAATCTCTCATAAATACTCATTTTTTTCAGTTGATATATTCAATATTATTTAAAAAAAGCTCATCAATAATAATCCTTTAGAAAATCCTTTAGAAACTTAAAACGCCTCAATCAGTATCGCCTTCTTAAATGTGTCCGACAAAATTTTTTAAGTGCTTTTGAAACCCTCATAAAGGAAGCAAAACACTGGTTTTCAAACAAGATTTCCTTATGTTATGTAAATTCTAGTCTCTGAAGTTTTTTCAGTTGTCTTCCAAATTCTTCTAAATTTGAGGTGAATGGAGTATACGTATGCTTTTTTAGTAGTTACTCCAAGGTCGTGCTATTTGCCAGTAGAACCTCTTTTAGCGATAAACATATTTAAAACATAATACAAATATTGTAAAACCCTCAAATTAACATTGAAAACGTTTATTTTTTTGAGCGGTATTAATTATTTAAATATTTGCAATAGTAATTCTTAGCGACCAAAATGCAAAACATGAATAATACGCTCAATCACGATCTCGCAAAAATTGCAGAATGGAGTTGTGCGAATAGAGTCGATTTTAATGCCCTTAAGACTTAATGTTGCAATCTTACGCACAGATATGTGTTCGGAAGTGCTGCAACTGTCACCATGGGTGATAAAGCGTTTTCCAACAAGAAGTTTATTTTCTAAAAAAAATAAGACAACAAATTTAGAATAATAAATGATATCTAGCAAACGTCCACTACGCAGACAGATATCGATTCTTTCATCAAAGTTTATAATCACATTTTGGCATTTTGGTCCTATTCCATTCCATCACATCACGGATTTTAAGTCTTAAGGCTTAAAACCTTTCGGTTAGCTCTGTATAGACTCTGTCCTTACCATAGCCCCACAAAAAATAATCCAGTGGTGTTACATCACATGATCTAGCTGGCCACTTAACTAATGATTGTCATAGAATTAAACGATCGGGAAATTTGTTTTACAATAAATTGATCGTTTCATTGGCTGTGTGAGAGTGGCAGCGTCCTATTGAAATCGCTGTCATTGATATCTATGCAATATCTTCGTTGATAAAATCTCGCGATAGCGTGATCTATCGACCGTTACCACATTCCAACCTCATCTTTGAAAAAAAAACGGCCCAATCACGCCTCCAAGCCACATATCGCATCATACTGTGACACGTAGAACAAGCGGAGGCTTCTCAAACATCACTTTAAGATTTTCAGAAGCCCAAATGCGGCAATTTTCTTTGTTGACATACCCTGACAAATAAATACGGGCTTCGTATAAAAAAATAATCGCCTTAGAAAAACCAGCCAGCTATTTCTGAATGAAGTGAGCGGATCTACGGCGATGTGAACCGTCGGTCGGCTTCAATTCCTGCACCAGTTGATCCAACATAACGCATTCACATACCCAACTATGTAAAAATTACTATAAAAACATAAAACAACAACAACAACTTGAGAGCTTAAAAAATAGAAAAAATAAATTCAGGCTGAATTTTAAAAGGTAATAAATTTGTTGCAACCACGTTCACTTTCCACTGCTTTTGCCACTTCAACTATTGAAAAGTGTTTTCATACCCAGAAAAATGCAGAAAAACTCTTTTTAATTTAAAAAGGATATTGCCCCATGTACGTGTGTTTTTGTGTGGTAGGATGAGCGGCAGTTCACTCAAGTACTTTTCCATATCCCAGCGATTGCGAAAACATGAATAAGGTAGCACACACAGTTTTTGTTGCAAGAGAATTTTCAAATTGAAATATTATTATTGGAAAAGAAAAGGGATCCATAACTGAAAGCGTTTAAGATAAAATAGCCAAATATTCTACAATATTTATTATATAGTATGATTAAATTCAAATGCCACAAAAATTGATGAGTCATATATTTCTAAGAATAGGCACATCAACCTTAGTTTCACTTAAACATACAAATTTCTCTTTTATAAACCTTAAAAAGCCTAATATAACTGTAAATATTTTCTCTTCCTAACAAATAAAACTTTTGATTTAAAGACTTTTCAGTAAGCAAATATTGAGTGGGTAAATTTAAGGTTGTCAAGTAAATTAAGTGATTGAATGTCAAGACGTGAGGTGTCATCTCTCGGCATTTGTTTAGCAAAAAGTTGGAAAATTACACGGAACGTTGCACTTTTGACCACAGAATTTTAATTGTGAAAATTTTATATCAAAACTGTGAACATTTTACTGTATCACTTCGTAAAATTCGAGTAGCTTTTTCTCTTAATCAGTCGTCTTCTGACACCACTGTGCATTATTAAATTGCTAAATTCGAGGCGTACGATATTGTTGCTGACAATAAACCAAAACAATACGCTACGTACTGGCCGTAGTGTTGAGCCTGAAAACTTAACTTGTCGACGTTCCCAAAAATTTTACTTCACTAGAGACATTAGCAAAATTTAGCTAAAAGATCTTTGTCGTCATGCTTATAAATTTCAACTCCTTTAAGATTAAAGTCGACCGACCATTTTTTGTGTCGAACGTGTGTAAATTGGCTGTTTGAAAAATTAAACGAAATCAACGCATTTATCAACAAACTCTTTTTCAGTTATGTAAACAAAGTTATGGCGCTCACAAAATCCACAAACAACTCTCGTAAAATGATTACAACCAAAAAAAGTGAGCGTATGATGAGGTTTGAGGTCAAGCGGCATAATCGGCCCCTATTTTTCATGATAAATGTGGCTACAATTGGCTAATGTTGCCAACAGTGACCCTTAGCTTCAGTTAAACGACGCCACAAGTCACACAGTCACCCAAACAATTCAGAAACTTCCCGTACGCGTAGTTTCTCGCCTCTTTTTCGAATGTGTGTCAAAATTTTATGAAAAGAGTGGACGTCAAAGGACGTGCTACAGATTGACATTTGCCTCAAAACATTTCTACTTTACATTGGTGTCAACAAAATTAGTTGTCAAAAAAACGTATGGCTTTAATCCAATTTACTCCCTAACCTCAAATTTGCCAACCCACATTTTGCAAACTCTACATTGCACATTGGGATAGAAACGAAATATTTTGGAAATATATCGACATCTTATAATTAATTAAGTAAACAATTCCCAAATCTCGACTTCAAAAAACGCTTTTTATAAACGATAAGAAAAAAGATTTACGATGTAAGTGGACTTCGTCTATCAAACAAATTGACGGTTATAAGTTATTCTTTATATTCTACTTTGTTTGAAAGGCCTGGCAAGATTAAAATTGAAGCTCGAATGTTTTTTTTTTCTACAGGAGTTCATATATTACTGATTACTGCTCCAAACACCAACATATAATTGTGTCCAATATTCTACATAACCAGATATGCAGACCAGCAAAATATTCCATAAAGTGTGCCAAAGTCTTTCCAGTTTTCAATTCTTCTTCTTGATGAAATTCTAATAAAGCGAAAACATAATTATTTTATTGTCTTTTAAATTATAATACCAACAAGCGTTAATTTATTACAGAAATTAAAAAATATTAAATCTGAGAACCAGGGTTAATGAAAATCTCAGCGAAAACTAAGCCAAAAATCGCCAAAATACAAAACTATTTAAAAGTTAAAAAACTCGTTACAAGATATTTAGTGATTCGTTGGCTGATATTTAATGTTTTGATTTTAATATTTTGATAAACCGTTTAGAAATTTGTAATCAGGTTTACTTTGAAATAACAGTCAATATACAGGGTATTTAAAAATTCACGCTGGACATGAATCTGCCACAGTTTGCATAATTAAATATTAGAAAACCAAGATATTAAAGTAAATATATAGAACTATGGGTTGTTCAACATTAACAAGTGGATGCTGATTATTTGTTCAAATCTACGCTGTAAATAATATAGCTGCTTGGATGTTTGACGCTTAGAAGTGCAATTTTTTAATTTAATTTAAGTGAAACCGACTACTCAATCAATTAAGGCTTTTACTTCGTCACTGTTACTTAAACTGCTATCAATCTTGTATAACATTTCTATCTCCCCTGGGGGCACATTATAAGTCTTTATGGATCACACAACCATCTAGACTTGTGTCTTGCGGGGTAAAAGGGAGCCCAGTCCCCTTAGGCTAGTAGGAGCCAACTAGAAAATCCACCATATTTCCACGGGAATCAGTAAAACCCCAGAGTTCCGCTATTTGTCTCTTTAGGCATTTAGCTCTACTCTGACTGATTATTGAAGTAGGCCCTTCGGGAGTATCGTGATGGGTGTGTGTTTCAAGGCCCTCGTTTGAGTTTGTGGCGTCGAATCATTCACAATGAACACAATGAATGGTTCATGCGTTCTGGATAGTCTCCAACTGTTCAGCAAGGAGTGAAGGCTGCGGCCTACTCCGGGCTTTTGAAGTTGCAACTAGGAGTGACCAGAGGATATACGTATCCGAAAGCCTTTTAGGGCGAGGATGGAGCTACATTTAATTCACAGTGGTAATGATCTACCATCTGATTAAGGCTTACGGCCAGGTGCATATCCTGGCTGTGTTTCCTTTAATTTCCGTTATAGTAATTGACAACTCTGTATCGAAAAGCAAAATTTACCTGCGGTGGAAGCTATTTGTCCAATGCATTGTTTCACACATATAATGTATCTTAATGACTAAATAAGAAAAATGTGTGTTTTTTACGAATTTCAAAATTTTGCGTAAATTTCAAGACACCCTTTATTTTGAAAGGAAATGAATATTTACCTATACAAAACATGAATATATAAACTGAACGTGTTTGTAAGCTAAATTAAAAAGGATAAAGGATACATGGCTTCCGGGTTTTGTTTGCATCACATCAAATGCAATCAAAGTTTTCTCCATTAAACAACACATTTTGTCTCAAAGTCTCTTATGTGAAATGGCTCGTGTGTGGCATAAAAATATCTTTCTGATACTTTAATTTTCATGCATTTCCTTATTTACGCTGTTGCACATTCTCACTCTCCCCTCAATTTTCATTACGTTCATTTTACGTTTTTATTGCTTTTGCTGGTTTTTTTCTTTCTTTTGTGTGTTTGTCGAAATTTTATACCGCTTGTACGCGGTTATTTACATCTGGAATTCCGCTCGATTAAGCACAAAGGCAATGTGAAATATTTGTATGACTTTTGTCACTTATTGAGAATCTCAAGGACTGGACGCAGTCTCATCTATGAACACACATACGCACGTACGTATATACTCTGGTCACGTGCAGCAACACTAAAGTAAAATGCGTTTAAGGACTTTTGTTTTAACAAGAGAGTATTGCTGTAATTGTTTTTAATAGATACTGTTGCCTTTCGTTTCTACTTGTATATCTCTCCCCATCTTTGGTAGCAAAGTGGCAGTACGTCTCTATAGATTTTTATTCTTTTTTTTCTATTTATTTATGGATTAATATTATTATTTTTTTATTTTTGTTTGTTTTACTTAAGGAAGTTTAAGGACTTTTTAACTCCCTTATTTTTCAATTTAATATTTCATACCCTGGGAATTTTTTGATAGATATTTTAAAAACAAAATACTCACAAGTGATCATAATCATTGTTCTCTTAATTTATTGTCAAAAGTTATTCAGCCATTATGCTTAATAAAATATTCAATATTTTGTTTTTTTATTTAAGAATACCAAAGTTATTGTACGTGAGTAATAAAAATGATAATTACAATGATATTCTGTATCCTTGTAGTTTGATATTTTAGGGGATGCAAAATGAAATTGAATTATTTACTTGCGTATGTTCTTCATAGAATTCTAATAAAAAAATTTTAATTGTGTTTTTAAAAAAGGATATTTTTTATAAGAAAATTTCTATATTGTAGCATTATTTCTGGTTATTTTGATTATAAACGAAGCACAACAGCTAAAAATAAGGTTCGAAGGACCAACCAAAATACTTCTGTGAAAGGATCATACTGTCAAATATTATTCAATGGGTTTTACAATAAAACCCTTGAAATGAATCACCCGATGAGATTTGATTGCAAGATAACTTCAAAAAAATTGTTTTAAGGCCCACCGGTTCAGTTTTAAACTAAAAAAAATAATGTTGCAAAAATAAGATGCATGGTAATGAAAAATTAAAAAATTCGTAATTATTTATACTTGTGATTGGCTAGATTCACTCAATTCATTCAAGAACAGCCCATTTTCGCTTGCATGTTAACAAGCAAAGTTGCCATATTTTGGCTTCTGAAAATCCTGGAGTGATTATTGAGGTTCGACTTTTTACTGCATGGTGCGCTATGGGGTCTGGAAGCGTGATTGTGCCGTTTTTTTTCAAAGAAGAGACTGAAATGCGGTAACGGTCGATAGATCACGCTATTGCGAAATGCTAACAACTCAATTATTGACGACGTGGATATCAGTGATATGTGCTTGCAACAGGACGGTACGACATGTCACACAGCCAATAAAATGATCAATTTATTCAAAACCAAATTTCCCGATCGCATAACTTCACGACTATCAGCGATTAAGTGGCCACCCAGGTTGTGTGATTTAACACATTTTTTTTGTGGGGCTATGTTAACGACAGAGTCCATACGAAGATAATCGAATCGATTTCAACCTTCAAACCCAAAATCCGTGATGTGATAGCCAAAAAAAGGTTTAAAATCGCCATCTGTCAGCGTTGTCGTGGTGGACATATCATATAATTTTTCATTCATAATTGCTGAACTTGTCTCTTCGTAATACAAACAAAATTTGAATCATCTTACTTTTATTTTTTTTCTTTGTTTAAGAAAACAAACTTCTTGTTGCAAAACCCTTTATAATAAGTATCACAATTTTTTTTTTAATTATTTTTTTGAATTTTAAAACATTCCAAACTTAATATTTGCAAAAGCAAACAGAAGTTTCAACTCAAAGCATTTCGAAATGTACTCAAAGTCTAAAGCAAAACTATATATTTAAATTTCAAAAATATTTATAAAGTGAGGAAATTTAACTTAAAATTATTAGAAAAATGCCCTATTAAGCCATTAATACCATTTTAGTACACAGTATTTTACAATTGCAAAAAGTGGTTGAAAATTAGTTTTGCCTTAAACAAAAAGCAAAAAACCATAATTTTAAAAGCCACGCGCTATTTAACGCTCAAATATCTGGTTTTCATTAAAAAAATAAAATGAAACAGAAATAAACAGCGCAGATAAATCCTAAATATGCTTTCCATGGAAAGAAAAATTATAAAAAATACTTTGAATAACGACAATGATAATGAGGATAAATTTAATGTTGATGGTGATGATGACGATGGCCCTTAAGGCCAGTCGGTTGGTTAGCACTTATGCTGTTTGATTGTTTGTTTACATAATTTAAATAAAAAGAAATAAATTATGAAAGATAAACGATGTTTGTTGCCGCTCATCTGCTCAGCAGTTTAGCTTAAGAGTCTTTTTTCTTTTTTATCCGGTTTGGTGTGAGTCTATTGAATTTTGCAATAATGTTATAAAATTATACATGGTTTTTTTCCCCTGATTATTAACATAATGAATCCATTAATTAATGGTATTTGAATATAAAATTTTGTTGCTTCTTCTACTTGGAATGTCTCTGTGCCACCATGTGCCTGCTATAATGGACGCAAATATTTCCATAATGATAAGGGGGCAAACGACAGAGTAGTAGTTCAAGAGTAAATTTTTCCCACTATTTTCTACTTTCATTTTCCTTTTTTGTTTTCATCAAATTTTGTTTACTTTATCTTCCTTTGCTGTGATTAATTGTTAAATTGATATTTTGTGACAGCATTCATGGGGAAATCGCAATGTGTTTATTTTGTTTCTGTAATTCTTTTATTAAAAAATTATACACGCATATTTTAATGAAGAATTTTTTAATACTGATTATTGAATATCAACCCTTATTATCTTTTTTGTCATAAATAAAATTTATGTTTATTGATTAACGCTTGAAGTTTTTTATTTATTATTTCAATAACATTCAATTGTTACGGCACACGTCTGTCATGTTGTGTCATATCCGGTGGTATTATATATCATTTAATACCTGATATTTTTACTTCATAAGTAATGCTGCAGGATATTAGTTGCAACAGAGAGGTATGAGTGAATGGCTTCTCAAACTACTAAATTTCAATTCCATTTGCTAGAACGTATTTTGGTGTATTTTGAAATTCTGTGTTTTACTTACACATCTAACGAGAATCTTTATCCTTCATTCCTTTGCTTAAAAAAGTGAGTGAATAAAAGTGTAATAACTTATTAGCAACACACTAATATATTCACAGAATGGGACATAAAAAAAGTGTATTTTGAGTATAAATTTGAAAGTCTGAAAAATTAAAAGTATTCACGAAAATTGAAAGAAACAACGGTGTATTAAAGACTTTCAAAAAATTTGGATCTTAGAAATTTATGGGATTCTAGTTTTAAATTATAAAAAACTGAAGCCAAAATTTATTATTAAGAGGAATATATTGTGATTTTTAAGATACTCACAGACCTTATTAATGAAACAGTAAGTAGACATGTAGTAGATCCAAATCAGCTGAGAGTTTATTAAAGAAAAACCTATCACAAGCTTTAATTGGACGGATGAACCATCATTTATTCTAAACATTTTCTATCAATATCTAAAAAAATATTTATAATTCAATAATCCAAATGCTTGACGACGACTAAAACTAATTTCTTTTTAATTACTTTCTAAAGCCCATCCTTCTGTCTCTTTTATTGCTAAATTCCATTCCATTATATTTATTAATTTATCGGGTTCTTCAACAAGAAGTTTGTTTTTCAACAAACAACATGGCTGTTTTGATATTTAGTTTTTTGACGTATTCGTAGTAGATGCATTGGCAATTGCTACAATCACATTAAAATAATTAAAATCCGTTATGAAAACTTTGGTTCTGTTAAAATTAAATTTCGTAAAATTTGCGATATTTTCGGACAACATAATTGTCCTTGTGGAATCGCTATTGAGACTTAACTTTCAGTCGACAGGATCGATACGAAATGTGCGATCACAGCCGTGAGCCACAGTGTTGTAGCAGGTCCAAATTTGTTAATTCCTCAACGTTCTCAAAAATAAGAGTTATTCAAAACCACCACCAATTTTGCGTAAGGTGCAGGAATTGAAGACGACCGACCATTCATATCGACTTAGATTCGTTCAATTCATTCAGGAACAACTGGCTAGCTTTTCGAAAATCTCATCTATCAGGATATGTCAACAAGGTAAATTGTCGCATTTTGGGCTTCTGAAAATCATAGAGCCATTATTGATAAGTCTTTGCGTGCTCAACGTGTCACTCTATGGTGTGCTATGTTGTCTCGAGCCGTGATTGGACAGTTTTGTTTTGTAAAGAAGAGGCTGGAAATGCGGTTACGCATATACGCTATCGCGATATGATAACACCTCAATTTTGGCCTATAATTGACGACGTGGATATCGCTGACTGGTTCCAGCACGACGGTGCGACATATCATACAGCCAATGAAACTATCAATTTATTGCAAACCAAATTTCCCAATCCCATAACTTCACGACTTTAACTAGTTAGGTGGCCATCCAGATTGTAAGATTTAACATCACTGGCTTATTTTTTGTGGGGCTATGTTAAGGACAGAGTCCATATGAAGGTAATCGAATCGATTTTAGCCGTAAAACTCAAAATCCATGATGTGATGACCGAAATAGTACCGATTTTTTGCCAAAAAGTGATTAAAAACTTTGATGAAAGAATCTACATCTGTCAGCGTGGTCGTGGTGGACATTTGTTAGATATCAGTATTCATTCATAATAAAAACTTGAATCAGCCTAATCAAAATTTTTTGTTTTATTTTGTTTTAGAAAAGAAACTTCATGTTGAAGAACCCTTTATAATAATGCTTGCTTGATGCTAAAAAGAAGCTTGGGCATTGAAAATTTGAGAAAGTCAAATATATGTCATTTTTGACAAAAATAAACTATCAAATAAAGAAATGTACTAAAGCGTCCTCAGGTGCCAATCAAATTTAAAAATAAATTCCAAAAATATTTTTCGACCCAAAACACCCTAAAAATCGCATTTCTCTTCAGGAAGTAAAATTTTTTTAAAATACCTCTTTTAAAACTCGAAATTCTTCGCTAGAAATTCATTTTTGATCTATGGTTTCTTAAGCAAATTTTCATGGAATGATCCATAGAACAATAGTTGAGATGGGCCTGTATAGGTTTTACTGGCCCCGGCCACACCCTAATATATATAAATATGTAAATGCATATTAAGTAATGGAAATCTTGCATTTTAGCATGGTAATTTAGTTTCGATATGAATAAACTCATTATTCAAGTCCCACAAATATAATAAAATTCTCATGTGTTAGATGGTACTGTACTGTTCTATGCTAGAGCTATTAGATGGTGTACGGGAGGAAGCTAAAGATCAGAAAGTGAAATCCTCACCACTACTGCAGCATCGATGCAATGCGGGATGGGTTTCGCGTTTTACTTTGTTCATTTGATGGCAGACAATATAAAAGTTAAGCTAAGAAACTATTCTTATTGTAACATAGTTATTTTTTAATCTGTTATTAGAGGAAAAAATTCATTTGCAGTCATTTTATTCACAGTTTTGTTGTATATAACGATTCAAAATCTTAGAAGTTTTTAATCCCCCAAAGTAAGGATAAGAGCGCTATATATATTGATGTGCCTAATCTTATATAGTATTCAGAGGAAAACAGGATATAGATTTTTTAAAGCAAAAATAAATAAAAATAAATAGCATTGCCTGTTTGCCGTCCATTCTATATTCGTTCAACGTTTCAATGTTCGTTAATATTAAAATTTAATATCCGTACATTATGTGCTTACAACATGACGTCGATGTAATAAGCATGCATGCCATCAATTTTCACCATCATTCCCTATTAATTATAAGGCTGAAAACACTAAACAAAATCGTTTATATTCCAAAAACCAAATTCTTTTACTTTCTGTGCCAACTTGTTTAGCAAATTACTTCGGCATCACGAAAAAATATGATAATTTGGTCACACTTAACACAGGTGAGATTCTTTAAATGTGTATATTCATTATAGATTATCTTGTCGTATTTAAATAAAACGCAATCAAATCAAATTGTTTGTTTGACTTCAAATGGATTAAAAGACTTTATTGAGAAATATTTAAAATAAAAAAACATAAAAAATTAATTAAAAAACATTGTTTTATTTTTCCTTTTCATCAACGAAATAAATTGTATAGACCGAAAGACAAATGAACAATCGAAGCGACATTTAAGCAATTTATCTAAACATTCATTTACCCACTTCATTTCATTGCAGACAAAATAAAAATAAACTTGAGAAAATATTTTTATTACATGACAGCATTCTTCTTCGTACTCTGCTGTAGTTGTGGGAAAAAGGTTTAATTACAATCATTAAATACACGTCAAAACACACACTCGTACAAACATCCCCATAAACAAAGCAGTGACAATCAGTGACTAATGAAAGTGAATAAACATTGTAACAGAAAATGCTAGCAGCAGTGACTACAACAACAATAATGACAATCATTCAATATGAAAAAGGAAATGTAAACAACTTAACGGATTTCTTATTAAAAACCAAGAGAAAAACAAAAATAGCACTCATACGATAATAATCTGGGATGTGTTTTAACGTCAATCGAATGATGCTGTGTGTTAAGTCACACAGTTATCCTTTATTTTCAATTATTACTTTGCGATTATTCATGCGAAATTTAAGTTCCTTAAGGTTTTTAAATACCATCGCAATAAAATTTTTCCTAATTAATTTCTTCACTTAACTTTTAAGTTGAGGGGAGGAGGAAAGAGGGAGTAGTGTTTGTCGACATTCGATTTGGATCTTCCTACATTAAAAGTGACAGGAAAGACCTTTGAAGGAAGTTTATTCCACATGCGAACTGTTCTGCTCAAAAACCAATTTTCCCTGTATTGTGTAGTACGATTCTTCGGCCAATCAACTACAAATGGATGGGCCCTCTACGAAAAGCGTATTAACCGCAAAAACGTGCGAGAATATGGATCAAGATCCCTAATTTCATTAGAGCACTTATCATTTTAGTAACGATAAAACAGTTCAGTACAACCCCACACTACATCGATTCTCTAGAGAATCAATAGAGTTGAATACCCTACTGTCCCCAATGAGCTCCTAAGCCCTCTTTCCTACTTAGCCGAGCAACTCCTAAATAAGCTTTGGGGTGCCGGCCCATACAGGAGAGTTGTATTCCCTTTTTAGACGAATATAGGTGATATAAATAGTACGAAGATCGGATGGAGTTACTTGAAAGCTTCTTAAGAAATCTGAAAAATGCGCTTAGTCCATCGAACATTATACTGAAATTTCCGATTCCGTAATATTTATATCACCCATAGTAATAGATGCAGCAACACTTCCGTACACAGGTTTATGCGTAAGCATGCAACATTGCGTCTTACGGGCGTTAAAATCGAATCTATTCTCACAACCCCATTGCGAGATTATTGCAAGATCGTAATTCTATTTAAAATTAACTTAAATGATGTCACTCAGAGTTCTCCAATTTTAGCATTTATTGTAAGTTTAAACAACATTCATCTCTACAAATATTGTGAGCACTTTAAATCATATATTTATCGTAACATTTGTGTTATATTATTTACTTCTTACATATAATAATACAATGATATATCTGTTATGCCACAGGCAGTTGCCTGTTGACAGGAGCAGTGTTCTCATTTCAACTGAATTAAGGGGTAGAAAATTCTAATGTAACAAATAAAGTGGAAATAACTCCATAAACTGCTCACTAAAATAAGTTATCGTTGAGGGCAAAATACAGTCATGTTTACTATTTCTATAACCGTCCAATGGGATGCTTTCTCAGAATTTATTTATCCAACAGGATAAAACAGACTTTCAAAACACCAAACCAAAGATATGCAAACAACGTATTTTTCAAAATGATACTTCAAGCGATTTACCTAAACAAAAGAAGGTCACTGATTTTCGTGTGCAAGCCAATAATCTTCGGGCCAGTTTGAAGACAATGTTTTGCAGATCGCTACAAGAATATGATTATATATATACCCGAAAACTTAAACTGTTGCACAATATGTGTCTGTGACCGGTATTGCTAAGCTGCAGCCGCTAAATTTTACGATGGGCAAAGCGACATCGCTTAGTGAAATTAGGAAGACTTTTTTTTTGCTTCATCAAGGAAGACAGGTAGCTAACAGATATTGGAACTACGATTTGAGTAACTTTTTATAGGCAAAACCCTTTTTATTCGAATCTAACTAGTTACTTGGTTGTAAATATTGTAATAAAAATATTTTGCGAATAATTTCTGGAGGAAACAAAAAGGGTGTCCCAACTAATTGTTGAGAACTGTTAAACATACCAAATAATGTTAATACATAGCATAGTGATACTATTCGGATAATTAAATTTTTAAGCTTCCACTTGGACTTCCCTTTATATGCACTAGCCGTAGCGGCAGTAAGCTGTCACTGTGGTTAAAAATGTATTTCATTTCATTTTAACTGTTAATGACTTTTTAACAAACTTATTAGAATCAATAATTAAATGGTTTTCTTGATTTTTCTAATTCGAAAGGCCTTATTGAGCTGCCCTCGTTCCTAAATAAAAACTCTTTAATATAAGTATTTATATTTCTGTCGATCTCCCTTATAAACGCGCTTTAATCAATAAAAGTAACAAATACAAAGTGCTTTTTTTTGCAAAATTTTATACACGCAGCAAAAGAACCGTGCGAATTTATTTAACTCACACCAATAATCCATCCATACTTATTAACATTTACACATTACGGACACAGAGACACACACTCCCGTATATCCGCTACGATACTAAATGAAGCTAACGAGTAGACACTTGTGTTTTAGAGTCTTGTTATAATCAAAGTGGCAAAAACTTAATTGCAAGGGCGGGTGTCGACTGCAACAACCGCAAAACATTGCACGATATAATGTATTTTGTTGGTATTTATTATTATTTCTTGTATTGAATTTAAGCACGCATTAGGGTGACCATAGGAAAAAAAACAGAAGAAGTCATCTTAAGCACAAAGCTATGATGGCAAAGATAAAATGTTAATCACGTTCTAGCAACAATTCAAAGGTCTCCGCCAAATGGGCTCAATACTTTTCCTTTAAGTCTTTTGCCGCTAAAAAGAGTTTTTGGAGACACAGATTGATAAGATATATTACAAGAAGAGAGTTTATGGTAAAGAAGTAAAAGTTAAAAACAATATTTTAAAAAAGAAGTTTCTTTAAGTAAAACTAAGGCTAAACTTGGAACTGCTACTGACATATCTTAGAGAACGAAATAGCTAAGGAGCTATAAAATAAGATTAAGAAAATTGTAGTTGCGTCGTCAACAGAGAAATTCTACGTTGATATATATAAAAAAATGTTTGCCATCTGGTAAAATGCTATAAGTCCTCAATAAGGTTATTATGTACCTCAATTTTCTAACCTAAAACTAACATTTTATCAATTCATAGGCTTAAAAATTAGTCAAACTGCCCAACTTCAGTAGAATATCCAATAGCCAATATGTAAATCATTGACATACCCTGCAAAGCAGCGATTAAGGATTAGATTATGTTTGATCCGTTTAATCAGCATACCATTAGCAATAAGTAAGATTTAATCCGACAGATAAACTCTTTTTGGTTATTACAAGCACATTTCAATCTAGGAAGATACAAAATATAAAGAAAAAAAGGCAAATAAGGCATTTTCGATTTAAAATTAAAGTAAATTTTGTTGATTGCAGAAACAATTTT
Organism: Trichopoda pennipes; assembly: GCA_030448955.1. NCBI lineage: Eukaryota > Metazoa > Arthropoda > Insecta > Diptera > Tachinidae > Trichopoda > Trichopoda pennipes. The sequence goes on from JASKUP010000042.1 coordinate 11,802,327, forward strand.
TGGTGCAATTTTTATGTGATTGTAATATTTTAGTGAAATTGCGATGTTTTTGTGGATATCCTGTTTTTCGTCGTTCGCTTGAATGAGTAGTTTTAATGGTGCGAATATTTTATTTGAGATCGTGCCAACCTGTTCGTTTTTAATGTCACTGTTAAGAGTTTTTGCTTTGTAGATTTCCATGTTTTCTTAAATCTCGTCCTAGTACGTAATAGTGTAATACATCATTCATCTGTTTTCCGTGCCTGTTTGCAAAGCAAGTCAAAATAAAGCAATGGTTCTTTGTCTCTTATCAAAAAGTCAATCATCATCAGCCTTTTCCCTATTAGTTTTATGTCGTTGTCATTGAATCGTTTGTCTGTTAGGTTTTTGACGCGTGAGTCAAATTCTGCCTTGGTGTGATTGTCGTTCTATTTTATTAGTTTTGTACATTTTCGTTCCATCCATTTGTATTTTTTCCTTATCTGATTTTGAAGCCCATCGCTTTAATTGTGTAACAATGGTGTAAATATATGATATAGATTATGTCTAGTCAATATGTCAGCTACCTCTAAGTGAGTTCTCTATATATCCGTGTTAAGTTTGTCTTTCTTGATATAAAGCGAGGGTATCTCAGTCTTTATGCATGTCAATTGTGCCCTACACGTAGCTTATTGAGAAGCATAGGTTTGGGTAGTGATGTCCACAGTTACGTAGCGTTTTGTCAAGACATTGTTTGCTATAGCGTATGCTTGCAATCGTCTTATGTAGCTGTAAAGTTTTATTAGTTAGTTTTGTTTGCGTTTGCTTCTTTGACAATATCTCCACTTTTTAAGGACAGATGTTACTGCATTTAGTAAATATTTCTTTTCATAGACTGATATCTATAAAGTTCTGTAACTTTTCAATGGTCTTAGAATAAACTGATTTCAATCCTAGAATGGACAGACGAACCTACCTATACGGCTTCTATGGTAAAAAAAAAGTGAAATTCAATAGCACGTCATTAGATAACATAAGGTAAGATAAAATTACCAGGAATTTCCTGTCGTCCTCTCTGTCTCCTTCTGTATTTTATAGCGCTTTTTCACCATCTTTGGTTTAATTGTTATTTCAAATTGCTAAAAAAAATCTGGTCACCTTTTTCTAGCTGCAACATTTAAGTGTAACGAATTGTGCAAGAAACGTGTATTTAAGAGCTCAAGAAGGGAAGTAATAACAATCACAATATTAATAATGTGCAGTTGAATGTTTACACGCGAGTATAATGCTAGCCAGTATTTATGGGATACACGTGCTTCAAGAACTTGAAAAATGATATGAAAAAATAACAAAATACAAGTTGACTAAATGAAATTGTGCAAAATAAAATAATTTCATACATCAAAATCTTATTTTAAAAAAGTCTTACAAAAAGGAAATAACTGCTAAAAAACTTCAATCGCAAAGAGAAATTACAAAAACAAAAACAAAACCCTTTTAAGACACAGACATTTGATTAGACAATTATCATTGACAGTTAACTGGTCTTATGTGTTGATTTATGTTGAGAAAATTCTTTTTAATTTATAAATTAATTTTAGTGGAGCTTTAAAAGAATGTTAACCGCCTCAATTATTTTTTGTTCCTTCGAACAACTTAGAAAACAGCTTAAGCTCATTAATCCCAGTTTAAACAGAAGTCATAAACACTTTTCTTAATGTTTCACCTCTTTTTTTTCATCTTTACGATACTAAAAGAAGAAACATGCAACAAAAAATTATTTAAACATGTTAAGGGTAAAAACGTTACAGATTTAAAGAAACAAAAAAGGTCTCCAGCAAGATTTATGAAACTAATCTGTGTTTGAAATCGCTTCATTACTGCGTCAGCTTTATTTTGTGGAAGAAAAAGGAAAATAATCTTATCTTGATATTAGAAAGGAGACAGTTATTTAAAAGATTTCAATCATAAGATCTAAAAGAGCACTTAACAGCATTATTTGTCGGTCATACAAAATAGAGGAACCAAAAAGAGTTGGCAAATTAAATTTCAATCTGAAAGCAATTAAAGCATTTATTAGGTACAAGCAGTGTTCAAAAAAACATAATTAAAAAAAGAGCTATCATAGCGTACTGTTCAAAGAACACAATTGTTTAACTTGTTTTTAGCGTTTGCGTATATGTACGCAAACAAAATGCCGTGCGTAATGATGCTTGCTAATGAACACAAGCGCTAAAACAACATACTGATCGTTTTTAGCGTAATTTAGTGGACTTTTTATGAAAATTAAAAGTACACAAAAGTTCAATAAAAATGTACTTAAAAAAAACGGCAAAGAAAACAACGCACACAATAAAAAGTATGCTAAAGGAAACTACGCAAACTTAAAAATGCTTTATAGAACACAACGCAACTACGAAAAGTTCTTTACGTAAACTGTCAAAGACAATTACGCCTACCAAAAAATGTTCACTAAAGTACGCTAGAAAAAAGATCATTAAGTTATTTTAGTCTTTATGTTCATTAGCCAAGAATCGTTGTGTTTTCGTACAAAAATATTTGCGTATTTTGCCTTTCTTCGAAAAAACAGTGTGTATTAGTGCAGTTATACAGCTTAGGATATCTCGATTATATCAAAATATATTCCGGGCTTTTCTCTTGACTCTTAAACAGCTCATTAATAACGTAAGCTCTCCGGAGGCTTCCTTGCCAATTTAAAGTCTCGCGATGTTGTTGTGTTTTTGTCAAACAAAAAGTGATTTGTTTTTGGTTGTACAATTTCTTCCAAGTATAATAAGGTAATACCTGATTGCCTCGGAAAAAAAATCGTACAAATAAAGCTTTTCCTACAAGAAAACCCAAAGAAAACGAAATAACTATCCAAGCTAAAACTTAAATAATTAAATGAAATAACTTCTCGCTAAAGTTAAGAACGTTTTTATATCAAAAGATCAATAAAATTTGTAATACAAATTTCAGCCACCCTGACCTGACTAACTTGTGTGCCTGTTGGTCTGTTAAACAAAAGAGCATGTGTTCAAATCCCAGTAGAGCTTTGAGTGTAAAGACAATTAAGGACTGTTGACTCAGCGATCAGCTTTTGTTGAAGCCACAGCTTCAGGGTTGAAGGTGCATCTTCACTGTTGTGTAAGTGTGTTGGGCGCATGTTTAATAAACAGGAGATGGTGGGAACAAATATAGTCAGAGCCAACAAATAAGAGTAAACAGAAAGCATTGTGGTATTTGCAACTAAAAATAATTTTATTCATCAAAACTTAAGATTGTTACCTTCGATCCATTTATGACTTCATCTTAACAAGGTAGCCAGCCAAAACCAGTTAAATCAAATAACGTGATCAAATTTTCATTGTAATGTGTGCTATATGTACATATAACTTCAGAGGAAGCAATCGATTTTGCAATACCTAAGAGCAGAAAACCGAAGCCAAGCAGTAATAATAACTGAATAAGCAAACACGGGTTTCAAGAAATTGCAAATGTTTTTAATTAAATTTAGTAAGCAAGCTCTCTTAGAATATATCGCCTGAAAATCATCACCAATTATCTTATTTTTACCTTTTTCGAAAACATTAAACTCTTCTTTCAATTAAAATCAGGTAAAAAATGTTTTTGTATCTCAAAATACCTGGAATAGAAAGTCAGCAAAATGAATATTCGCTATGAAGACTCTTGGAACAAAGCAAATGAAATGTCTTATAATCCATAGACAATGGTAAAACATATTACTTTGTTCCAAAAAATTACTTCGTTAAATAATAGGATATAATATTTAAAAGGAATTTTATATTTTGAAACCAAGTCCGCCAAAACGAGAGAATGGGCCGCATAATGGCGGAGTAGGTCTTATAAAGACTCCATTCTATGCAAAAATGGAATTCTGAATACACGATTTAAGCTTAATAGTCTTTAAATTCTAACTGTTGAGCTTGTGGCAAATTTTACCCCCTCAGTTTTCTTATCTTACTCTCCTCCGTTGAGTGCTATCAACTTCATTCTCTTGGTATCTTCTCGTAATCTCATTATTACTTAGATGTGTTTTAGCAGTCATTGGTACCGCATAAACGGGCATATATAAAGAGTTTTTCAAGTTTCCTAAAACGCAATAAAACAAACAATTTTGATTAAGATGATTCAATTTTTTACTGTATTACGAAGAGAAAAGTACGGCAATCATTAATTAAAAATTATATCTGGCAAATGTACACCACGGCCACGCTGACAGATGTCGATTCTTTCACCAAAGTTTTTCATCACTTTTTGGCAAAATGGTCGTCCTATTTCTTTAATCATATCACGGATTTTTAACTTTAAGACAAATCGATTTGATTGGCTTCATATAGATTCTGCTCTTAATATAGCGCCAAAGAAAATAATCCAGTGGCGTTAACTCACACGATCTGACTGGGCACTTATTTGCTGATTGTCGTGAAATTTCGCGATCGGGAAATTTGCTTTGCAATAAATTGATCGTTTGATTTGTTGTGACATGTGGCACCGTCCTGTTGAAACACATGTCAATGATATCCACATCGTCAATAATAAGCTAAAATTGACCGTTATCGCATTTCCAGCCTCATTTTGGAAAAAAAACGGCTCAATCACGCCTTCAGATCACATAGCACACTATACAGTGACACGTTGAGCATCATTTAAAGGCTTCTCAATAATCACTCTAAGATTTTCAACAGCCCATATGCGGTAATTTTGTTTGTTGACATACCCTGAGAAGTGAAAATGGGCTTCTTCCAAAAAAATGATTTTTTCAAAAAACCCAGCCAGTTTTTCCTGAGTGAATTGAGCTAATCTACGGCGCTGTGAATAGTCGGTCACCTTTAATTCCTGCACCAGTTGAATTTTGTAAGGCTTCAAAGTCAAATCCTTACGCAAAATTCGCCATGTGGTAATTTTGGATAACTCCAATTGAGAACGTCGAGGAATTGACAAATTTGGATCTGCTTCAACAATGTGATTCACAGCTGCAATGCTTTCAATTAAACGACCCGATCGAGCACACGTTGGTGTTCAATCAGTTTGTATCTAGATTGTCGACTTAAATTTAACGACTAAATTCTTAATAGAGATCTCAGAAATACGATTATGTTGTCCGAAACCACCACTTTCATAGTGGATTTTAATTATTTCAATGCGATTTTCGGCGAAATTGAATTCATTGTAACAATTGCTAATGCATCTACTACGAATATGTCAAAAAACTAAATGTCAAAACTATCATCTTGTAGGTGATGCCACAATTGAAAAACAAACTGCTTGTTAAAAAGCCCAATACGTGCTGGCGCAAAAATTACTACTCGTTCGGTCTTACTAATTTATTTTTTGGAAGTTTTTTACCTTTACTAAGATTAAGCGTTAGTCTTTCATAGAATCATTTTGACTAAAATATTATAAGCGAAGTCATGTAAAATTCAACCAAACTAAATGGCAGCGTTCAGTGACGTTGATGAATAAATTACAAGGAAACGATACAGATGATACAATAAGCATAAAATATGGCGCTGGCAATGAATGTCATATTGTCGATTAATATCTTACTGCTGAAATTGACAAGAGTAACGGAAAAGGAAATTGAGACGACTCAATTGAGTCAATGTTAAAATACTTTTATGGAAAAAAGGAACCATCACTCCACTACAAACATCGTAAGCTTGCCAGAAGCTTTGAAGCAAAATCCTAAAGATGGAGTAATTGGATATTGGTCAAGATTTTTCGATAGAAGTATGGAGAACCTAACTCACTCCACTACAAACATGTAAGCTTGCCAGAAGCTTTGAAGCAAAATCCTAAAGATGGAGTAATTGGATATAGGTGCCCCTGTAGGCTAGGTAGTGTACTAGCTTGTAAATATGGGGGTTGTGGGTTCGATTCCCAACGAAGGCCTTGGTTTTTTTTCACTACAAAAATAAAAATTAACTGTCGGTTGGGCTTCCGACTATCCTTCTACTTTCACCATCTGTTTCATCTATTCTCTATCCCTTTCCTAAAGAATGTAGCACGGTACTTGACTAAATAGGCATTGTTGCCTGAAGTGCTACTTCTCTTTATAAAAAAAAATTGGATATTGGTCAAGATTTTTCGATAGAAGTATGGAGAACCTAACTCTTGAGTATAGAAATGTAAAACTAAAGGCTAAATTCGATCAGTTTCAAAGAATTAAAGCAAAGATTCTTGATCTTAATAAAATACGAGCATTCTTCGGTATTTATCCGTTTTCAAGTCTAACCATAAGGACACACATCTTATTTTTGCAACTAATGGAACTGCCAGACGAATTTTCACATCGGCAATTTACGAGGAACGATTCCTATGCAACCTTAGTTGCTTAAGATTTTATGACTTTATCCATAGAAAGCAATAATTATTAACGGATCCATTAGCTGCGGTTTCCGAACTGTTCAACAAATTTGTGGGAATCTGCCAAAAAAAAAATATAAAATGTTCATGCTGAAAAAGACTGCAAAAGATCGCAGCATTAACGGATGCTCGCAATCAATCTAAGGCCATATTTTTCATAGAAACATTTGTTTTTGGCACTTTATTTTCAATTCTGTAATCTAATAATTCATTCTTTTTAACTCTGATAAAAACTCAAATTTATAAACTAATAGAAATAAAGGTTTGAGTCAAAATAATAATTTATCTTGCTATTGATTTCGTTGTTTGTTTTGTTTTTAATTGATTGTGTACGTTATTATCGGGCCACATCTAATAATACTCGTACAACAAAAAGAAAGACACACATAATCACGACTGAGTTAAACAATGAAAATGAATGAGTTGGAGCGCTGGCAGTAATAATTCTTAAACAGTTTATGTCGTTAACAAGCATAGCAACAACAACAATAATAAAAGTAAACACAGTCAGCCAGTCACACAGATAAAAATCTTTTTACCATTTTTTTTCTTGTAGATACGAATTATTTCCTTTGGATTTTTTTAAAGGTCTTGTGTGGTGCGGTTGCATGCTGTGAAACTATAATTTTTGTTGCTGTTTTTTAAGTATTTGTAAACTGAAGATCCCCACCTCTTTGTCTCAACATATCGATCATGATAATTATTGTTGTATTTATTTGGAGGAGTATGTTTCTTAGTGCCCAGTTTTGTTGTTTCCTTCTCTTTATTTCATTTTAACTTTTGCCCTACACGATTTTTATCACAGAGATTATTTCTTAGTGAGTTAATATTTAGCTTAAGGAGACTTAAGACATGACAACCATTCCTACTCATCCTTAACTGCAGCAGGCTATCATGAATTTTACCAATTTATTTTATAGAGGTAAAATCATTTCAGGTATTTTATGTGTGTTTAAGATTATTGGTTGAAAATTTATGATTGTATCTTATTACGGATTTTAGTGTTTATTTGTTTGTGTTGTTTTTTATATGATTTTATTCTTTGAAAAATAGCTAAGGGGAAAAAACAAAAACGTAAAAGCAAAAAAGTAAAACATACATTCAAACTCAAACCCCCTTTGATTTTCACTTGAATTAAAAGTTTTTTTTTTCAATTTTCAATTTTTCGGAAAATAAAAGAAATATTGACAATTTCCACAAATCCCAAGAACATTAAATGCGTTTGAAATGACACTATGATTGTATCAACCTCCATCCAAGTAAGTTAATTAGTTAAGAATCTAATTTTTTTAAACAAACAATTAATAAAAAGCAGTATTTTCAAAATTAATTGATTGTAGAGATTAAGTTACATAAAAAGAACATGGCCTGATGTGAAGTTTCTGTTAATTTTAAAAAATTACTCATTCCTGATCATTTAACATTTGCTGGAATGAAAAGAAAAAGATACAGAGAAAAAATAAGCGAATGTGTTTAGATGACCAAGGAAGGACTTTAACTTTGAAACAATTCCATGTCACACAAAGCTTATTTCCAAATAGAAATCACATAACGACTTATTCCCACACATATTTGTTATAACTTTTCATTAACAAATTTTTTTTCAGCAAGATCGGCTGAAAACATTACTGCTGCTCAAGAAAGGGTTCAAACAATCCATCAACCTCAATTCGATGCCGCGCTTAGGAGCTTGACCTTCAAAGAACAACTTGGGCCACAATTTTGAACAAAGATTGGCATTTGTTTCCATATAAGATTCAGTTAACATAAGAGCTTCTTTCACAAGACCATTTACGCCGCCATACATATGCCAATAGGATGTTACAGCTCGCTCATGACCACCTCGATTTTCATAAAGAGTAAACAGGGCACATTTTCATTTGAATGGATATGCGAATAAACAAAATAGTCAATTCTGGGTAATGGGAAACCCTCAAATTATTTAATAGTCACTTTTGCATCCATTAAAAGTGACAGTCTGCTGTGCAATTTGGTCAGAAGGAATCATTGAATCTAACTTCTGTGAAAATGAAAACGGTGTGAATGGGAAGCGTTATCGTGATATGATTAAAAAATTTGTAACGCCACAAGTGCATGATTTGGGTTTCATTAATATGTGGTATTAACAAGATGGTGCCACATCGCATAAAGCCAGGACTATAATAGAATTACTGTGATGCCTCGTTCCACAACAAGTTATTTCAAGAAATGGTGGTGTTGATTGGCCTCCACGGTGGCATGATTTGACTTTTCCGAACTTCTTTTTGTGGGGATATCTGAAAGCAAGGTTTATGCAAACAAACGAGAAACGCTTGAACAACTCAAACAAAATATTTGTGATGAAAGTACTGAAATACCGCGTGAAATATATGAGAATGTACTGACAAATGTGCTCAAAAGGGCTCGCATTTGTGAGGCTAACAGAAGCAGGCATTTATCTGATATTGTATTCCATACATAACTGCCGACATTAACTTAAACCTTTATCAGTATTAGATCTACTCTTTTTTATTTATTCAAAAATTATAAACAACCAAAGTTGCATACCTCCCCGGCGGACATCGTGTTTTACGCTTTCATACGGCGCACAGTGGCACATTTTGTGTGTTGACAGTCAAAATTCTACAACTTTTGCATTAACTTTAAAATCGAGCCTTATTAAAGTAAAGTTATTTATTTTCAATAAATATGTATTATTCTTTTTAACGGTCTTTTGAATTAAATTTAACAGTATATTTTTTCAATATTTTTTTCAATTTGTAAAAATTGTCAATAATTTTTGTTATTATAAAAATTAATTTACTGAGGAAGCTTTCCAACGGAAAGCGAAATATTGAAAAAATATACTGTTAAATTTAATTCAAAAGACCGTTAAAAAGAATAATACATATTTATTTAAAATATAAAAGGTCGATTAAAAAAAATAATCACGCTATTTATTTTCGAAAAATGATTGTTAAAAATATATGTATTATCGGTACTACAAAAAAATAAGTTATGAATAGCAACGTTAATTGAACTAAAAAATTACTTACTAAATTTAGCCGTCTACCTGGGTCCATTTTAGTTCGACCTATGGCACACTTTTGTCGGTGGACTTATTAGGATTCGGGTTTGAATCTCAAACATTTTCTAGATATATTAATATTGATATAATATTTTGCAACATAAATAATAATTTAAAGATAAAGAGAACACTCAAAATGGCAAATAACCGAAACCGGTTTGTTCACAAACCAAATTTGACGAGGGTCGACGTAAAACCGTACCCAAATAAAAATAATTTAATCCTTAATGTCCTTGTAAAATTTTAGGGCCATATTTCTAACTTTACTGATAGGGCTTTGTACGTCTAAATTCGAAAAATAGCACCACCGATCATAATTCACTAACAAATGTAAGTTCTGATGATATCTACCACAGCTTTCAATATCACTATTATTATTATAAGAACAATTTTATATTCTTTTAAAACAGGAATCAATAAGTAATCTGTAAAGGATACCTGATAAAAAATTTTACAAAACCTTTTTATTCCAAATAAAATGAATTTTGTTCACAAAGTTTGTGCTATTTTACTCATAGTTTTATGTTAAATTGTACCGACAAAATTTTCATTTAATTATCTCAGTGAAAATTTCATCTAAAAACGTTTCTCGTTCATCTTCAAAGAGCTGCCTGGTATTTTTATTCAATTCCATGGGGGTGAAATTTCAGTTTCGCCGAATGCTGGAGATCTGCAAATCTGGAGATATAAGGTTCAGAAGTAAATAGTAAAAAGGTCCTTATCTAGATTTTTTTCATATTTTGTTGAATAATGTTTTCCCATGATATAGTATTATATGTTCTGTCGATGACATGCTTCTCCAATCATATTTTCCATTATATAGTTTTGCCTAATTATTGCATGATATTACTTATAATATAATTTTATAGCGTTTTATTAAATCAAAACCTATTCCGGTAATGGATTCAGTTTTAGGATCAGAAAAAATTTTATTGCTGTTTTGCCATTGGTTGTATTTCCTTCTTGTTGCTTTGGTTGATCCATCAGTAGATCCAATTCTAAATACATACTGTTATTTCGTCACTATTTTGTACTGTTCCTTTCAAATCCAAATCATAGCTTTACTTTAATATGTGTTTTATAAATCCAATTGTAGTATGGGGTGGTGACAAGCCTTCTTTAAAAATCGTGTTTTCTGTTGAAATTTGACTTAATTGGCTTGCAGGTCGAAGATGATATAATTTCATTTAAGGCATTTGATAATTTATTTGAATTTTGTGATCGTTGTTAAATAACAAAGTTATCGTTTGAATTTAATTTTTTGTTATTTGAGTTTAGATACTTCTTCTTATATTACATCCTTCGTTTTCTTCCTAAAATCAAGTTTAATTGGTCTAATGTTTAATAAATATCTTTAAAAAAATACTATAAAAATAAAATGTAAATTATATGTAGGTTATGTTAACAAGCTAGTTATTTATCAATTTAAACACATATAAACTTTTCATGAATATAGTGGAACTGGATTTTTATTAATTTTAAATTAATCTTAGTTTAATTCTAAATACGTCAACAGATTTTTTCAGTCACTTTCTTATGTGTAGCTGCATTTTACTTTTACAAATTCTTAAAATATAAATTAAATGTTCTAGATTCCCTTTAGCATACATTTTTTATAAAATTCTTATACAATATTTATTAATATTATGACTAATTAATATTAATTTTATATTTACTACTGCTCACATAACTTATCACAGCGTTTTACCCAACTTTTGTATAGAAACTCCAGAGATTCTATATCTTAAGCCACATTGATTAAATAAGAATTATATTCCACCAGCAAAGACAACAAATAGATAATAGCATTAAAAACTATTCCTTTAATTTTCATGTTTTCTGCATTCGAAGCCATTCATTTGTAATTTGAAAAATAAAGAATTACAATTTTGCGAATACACAGCAGATTAGTAGATTCTAATACCTCTTAGGGATGCTAATTTGATCATTATTCGATATCATTTACCACACCTTTCAATAACGACATAGTGACATTCGACAGAAAATGCTTGCAGGGTATAAATCGAAAGATTTGTATAGCACATATAATTTTTTTTTCAGTTTTTAAGTACTAAATCTATTTGAATATTAAATCTTTTCTGTAACCATATTTTGCATTTATATTGCAATTACGTCCTTGTTTTTTTTTAGATAAACTTCATGATATAATTTTACCTACCAAAAAAAGCCTTCGTTAGCTTATAATCTGCAAACTACTTCTAAATTTTTAAAAAATTCTTTGGAAACTTTATTTTTCATTCTTTTTCTTATTAAACTAAAACTTCAATTGGTTAAAAAAAAAACTTCATCAGAATGTAATTTTAGGACTCATCGATATTAACATGCATTCGAAAGCATTTTTTAGTTTCCTTATAAATAAATTTAGGAAACTTAAGCAAGTCCAATAGTTAAACTCTTGCAACTGATAACATTTTATAACATTTTATTCAATTTGAAAACTTTTATTAAAGAAAATAAAAGGAAAAAGCTAAAATAAATTGATAATATCATATATAATTTGTTTGCAGACAATAGAAGTGCTCTAATACCAGCTGCACTTTTTAAACTTTTTCAATTTTACCTAAAAATAAAACTTTGCCAAAATATTAGACTAAATAAAAGGAAAAAAAAGTTATTTAACTTTTAACAGATTTTTTTTGCCATTTGACCGAGTTTAAGCTAAAAAATATATTTCACGCAGTTTTATACACACTTACACACATATTTTTTCTGGCGATTTTATTTTGGAATTTTTAAGTGCATAAAGTTACTTGAATTTTTACAAACCAAACTTTCGTATAGAAAGTTTATTAAAAATGTTTGCCATAAAACAAAGGAGTAAGCGGCAGTAGCAAATTCGCAGCCGTAGCAGGTGCAACAGGAACGCCAGCAGCGACAGAAACAACTTACAAATTGCTAGTTTCCTTTTTTTCAGTTACACCGGACACAATGTTTGAGAAAATAAAATTGCAAAAGTAAAACTGCTGCTGCTAAAGCAAAAAGCAAAAAACACATACACCAGCATCTACACCTACACTTACATAAAGTATCTCAATTTGAAGGTGCATTATGAGAAAATATCAAGTCCCACAAAATGCCCTTGAACACCTCATAAACATAGTACTCGAACTAAAAATAGAACGAAGAAAAAATGACGCAGTGTGCAATTATTGCCAACTGCTACTATTTCCTGTTAAAGCTGTTGTTGTTTTGGCGGCTGCTCCTGTATTCTGCTGGTAGGTTGACTGACTGGCTGGTATTTGTTAGTTTACTAGTGCTAATATGCAAAAAATTCCCCAAAAAAAGGGAAAATTATTCAGACAGCTAGAAGGCAACTGAATGGAAATGAGAAACAAAAAAGTTTGAAAATAATTTTTTTTGCTGGTTGCTGCATAAGTATGTACATTTGAAATTCTGTTTCATTTTAGTTCTGTTATTGTTGTTAGTTAAGGTGTCTGTTTGATTCAGTTCGGTTCAGTTCACTTCATGTTTTTTGTTTTTTTTTTAGTTCAAACCAGACCAGTCTGACTGACATTCTTGTCTGGCCTGCAGCCAATGTAATGAATGCGATAATATACAGTAAACTTTGACACTTGCCAAGAACAATTTCGTACAAAGCAACAAAAATAAAATAAGAATTACCGTTGCTGTTGCTGTTGCAACTGTTATTGTTGTTGCTACTGCTGATGCTACTAATGCTGTTGTAGTTATCTAGTGTTGCTGTGGCATTGTGTTTTGTTATTGTTTCATTGTTGCTGATGGCGCACTTGGACAAATACTTTTTGGGATGGCAAATACTCTACTTTATATTCAAGCTTACAGGATGTCAGTTATTTAGCATGTGCTAAAGATATGAAAAACAAATACAACTCAAAAAAAAATAAAAAAAAAAACACTCAAAATAAACCAAAAAAATTCCATCAAATTTGACTTAAAATTTTAAGAGGATTTACATTCACTAAACATGTTTTTTATGACGTGATTCATATTTTTGCCTCTATTTGTGTTTTCCCAATGATAAGAGTTTTTCCACATCTGGTCTTTTTGGATTTTCGTCATTGGCTCAAACAATAAATATTTAGTGGATTTAACGAACACATTTTGTCCACTTTTCTTTAACTTCTCATCTTTTGTGTTTGAATCGTATAATCAATTATTTAATAAAACAATATAAAAAAATCCTTGAATGACTGGCGTTTGGAGAAGGCACGTGTTATATCTCCTCATGTTAATTGTCAAAACCGGTCTCTTAATAGTTCTCATATTTCCTGGGAGCGTTATTAGCTAAACGAGCCGAGTAAGGATAAGTGGAATTATTTAAATAACTGATAAATAGAATATAGATTACATAAGAATCGATATAATCATATTTTTGTTAGGTAGTCTGGCAGATAATTGCAACATAGCAAAGAGCAATCAGGAAACAACACCTACTGCAGTGCAAACTATTCTAAAATTTAAGGTTCCAGAAGACAATTTAATTTCATTTTACTGGTGTTTAACTAAAGAGTGTCGAAGGCATAAGACTACTAACTAACTGGTCTTAAAAATATTATCTTCTTCATTGGCAATAGAACTTAAAAATGAAATAGAATAAATATAGAATCTATATACTTCAATACAAACACAAGAAAGCTTTAATTGTCCTATACCTCACACTATACAATTTATAGCACAACCAATACATCACCGACGTTATAGATATTACAAAGACGATAATAAAACAGAACCACTTTTACAAATTACCTGACGGACTCGGCATGGGAAAACCAACTACAACGGACGCCATTCACATTACCTGGAAACACCTCACACAGACTTAAGATAATCCCACTTACTCCACATAAGTACAACAAAGAACTCGATACAATTTACACCAAACTAAAAATAACGGCTACACACCTACAACTATCGACATAATTCTTAGACAACACAACATTAAAAACAGGAATATAGAAGACAAAGGGACAGCCGATACAACACGATGGTACACTTTTGGTTGCACAGGACCAGAAGTATATAGATTAACCAACCTTTTTTACAAAGAAGTTTTACTCACGGCATTAAGAACTAGTAACACTCTGAGACATAATCTGACAAAATTAGTTCCAGCGGAGTATACAGACTTACTTGTACCTGCAACCATACTTATATAGACTAACTGGATTGTTCGTCCAAGATTTACAGAACATAAAAGGAAAACATGGAAATCGACAGAACAACAGTGACATTATAAACGAACGAATAAAACTACTCATACACGTGAACAAACGGAAAACACCCTCAGACGGACACACGTACCTAGATAATAATAAAAGACGAAAATATCAAAAATTAGCCCCACATTAAATGACAGGCCGTGTAAATATGACTTCAATTAAGGAACTACCTAAATCCTAACACTGACTCACCAGTACAGTGTGGAACATGGCTTGAGAATACCAAAGCGAGCAAATAAAAAAATGGAAAAAACATTAAAAATAGACAATAAATTTTATTTTCTCTATGGCAAAAAATGTAGGTATTGATATTTACAATGTGCGGAGCGCAAATTTCTACAAAAATAGAATTTTGATTTGCCTAGACACTCCTTCCCTCATACATCTTTTTTTGCGCACATCGAGGTTCTTATGTTGTACGACCGCATGCAGCCGTTGACCAGTTCCAGCAATTGTTAGACACAAGTGATCATGGATCTAACCATCTGGGTTCAAGTCAAAGTTCAACTCCAATGTGATAATGGATAAATCTATAGTCGGCCTCGATTTCCTTTCTGGCTCCAATTCGAAGGTTCTAGAAAAATGCCCTTAACAAGTTACCACAAGTAATGTATTCTTCACAAAAAGAGTATCCATTAGAGAAAGAAGCCGTTTTTAACTGAACAGTTCGTTTGTTCTTTTGTCGCCTTCAATGTGAAAAGTATAAAATTAAGTTTAATCAAAACCAAAAAATTTAAACGAAAGAATTACAATCTTATGTGATTGCACTCGCGTGAAAGAATTGTTAAACAAAAATTTGCCTAAAATTAATCAAATAGGAAAATTTAATAACGCAAGTTTTACGGAAAGAAATAAATTACACCGTGGATAAATGTTAACCCTTAAAAGTTAATAAAATGTAAACAAACTGTCTTAAAAGAACGTATGAGAAAGAATTTGTCAAATTATTAAAAACAGCTTCAAAAGCTTCAATGAATAACTTCTATATGACCAAAATAAACATAAGTAATTCAAAATTATCAGAAAAAATGTAAGAAGTTCTTAAACGAAATTTTGGGTAGAAATGCTAATAAAAATATTTCGTTAGAAGATAATAGGGGTAGAGTTATTGAACGTGATTTCCAAAAAGCGGCTTTGTTAAATCAAAACTTTTAAACGCGGTAAAATATTTAAGATCAAAATAAAACTATTTCTCGATGATAACTGTAATCGGTTAAGAATATTGCTTCAATTCAACAATAGATATCATTTAAAGCTTATGAGGATCTGAATTTTATTTTATCTTAAGTTCACACAAGTAACAGTTGTGGTCGTGATAATATTTTACCAGCAGTAATATTGTTACGTTTATACCTTTTAAAAACGTTTTGTTGTTGCTGAGTTCTTTATTGAAAACTAAACAACACCAGATTTTAAAGTTTTTATATTAATTACAAGTTTATTTACTTTAACTGCACACATTTTAAGATTTGTATGTTGGCACTAAAAAACAATTTACTAAAGATGCAAGCCTTTAAATCAAGAGATTTATGTTTTAACTCACTAACTTACCACTCAAATGCTGCATTTTATATTTGTCCCTTTGTATCACATTTTCTTGTTCTTATATTGTTCATTCAATGTATAGGCGCCTTTTGCTCTATGTGTATTTTTGTATTTATGCTATTAAAGTTTCTTCCTGGAATTTATTTTAAGATAGTTGTTGTTGTCTTGCGCTTATAAGATTGTTACGCAGTTTGTAACTAGAAAATTGTTGTTGTCTTGTGTGTATAAGTTTTCTTAGAAAGCTACGCAGTTAGTAAACAGCATAACCAGTTATTTCATTTACTTTGTTACTTAATTATTTTCTTTTAAGAATTCAGCAAGACGCATTCGTACGAATATTAAGACTTTTAGTAAAAATCTATAATAATAATTTATCTTGATATCTTAAGAATTCACAAGGAAATACCCATCAGTAAAGCTAATAATTCCTAGAGATGGATGTATAGAGTTATTTTTGTTTTGCCGGACAGTAATAATGCGTTCGAAAGAATATTTTGTAACAGACTTCACAGTCATGAATAATAATAAATTATAAATGTAGTAAATCATATTTGTAAAAAATTAGATGAAGTGTTGCGATAATATGGAATATGTGAAAAGGAGATGCTGTTATTAAAAATTCGCATAAAAATGAATTTGACACAGTTGAATATGGTGTACCGCAAGGCAGCGTATTGGGTCCACTGTTATTTTCCATATACATACATTAACCACATACATAACATATAGACTTCTGGAAAACGTTTTAGATATGCAGATGACATTTGTTTATTAATCCTTTTTAAATATAAAGCTGTTGCCAAAACTTATGTTGAGAATTATTTAGCATTGATATGTGAATTTGTGGGAATTAACAAAACCCATTGTCATAACAATGCCATTTTTAGTTTAACTGTTGATGGAGAGGAAGCAGTTCAATTAAATATCTGGGTACATATCTCCAAAACAATCTGGCGTGGAATCAATATATACAAAGCATAAAACAAAAAGCTGCTTAGGCATATTATATAAATTCAAAATTCAAATTAAAAAAAAAAGTTTTGATCACAGTTATGGATATAAAATCAGTCTGGAGTTAAAATCCTTACAACGTCAACGTATCCAACCATGTCGCTTTTATAATGATATATTCAAAACAATCTTACCCCTACTTGACATGTAGCGTACATCAACAACATTGGTCATCACACAATTTTTTTCCTCAGAAATGAGTATTATATGAATAGTAGAAATAATAATAATAGTCTATTTGTACCCTGGTGTAGACTTGAAACAACCAAGCAACGTACTGAGTATACTGGTAGTTTAACAATTTGCCCATTTTTTTTTAAAAACTGAGAAAAGAACAGAACTTTAACCATAAAATAAATATTGAATTATATTGATTAAAAATAATAATATAGATAATTTCTCGATATTTTGTCAAATAAGAAAAAAAATTAACTGAATTTTTCATAAAAAAGACCTGGTGCTTAATTATTAATTAATAAATTGCTAATAAAATATTAAAACAGACAAACAACTAGAATTATTATATTTAATTAAAAAAGTAATTATTTTATATAAATACACATTTACCTATTTGTCTTAGAATTTACATACAGCAAACTAACGGCTTTCGGCGAAACTGGCAAAGATATCACAGCCTGGTTGATTTTTATAATATGAAAATAGAAAAATAAGAGACGAAATGGAAAAGCTAAAAAATAGACATTGGTGCCATTTACTGGCAACTTTAGACAAAGGTTCAGCTCCATTCTGGAATCTAACAAAAATTTTGAGGAAAAAAGAATACCAATTTTGAAACGCAATGATTCTAGATTCACTACAAATGCAGAGAAATGTAATACTATGGCTCAAACGTTTGCCGATAATCATAAAAAATTGCAGAGTTTAGGTGGCACTGAAACAAACTCGCAAGTATGTGAAACACTTCAATCTTTTCGAGCATCTGTTTCTAACAGCTCTAATAATATAATAATAACTACTTTTCAAATAGGTGCCCCTGTAGGCTAGGAGGTAGTGTACTAGCTTGTAAATATGGGGGTTGTGGGTTCGATTCCCAACGAAGACCTTGGCTTTTTTTACTACAAAAGATAAAAATTGACTGTCGGTGGAGCTGCTCAGCGATGAAGGCATAGTCACTGGTCGCTGTTGCTGTCTTTATACGGCAGTTAATTTCCGAATATCCTTCTGCTTTCACCACCTGTTTCATCTCTTCTCTATCCCTTTCCTAAAGAAGGTAGCACGGTACTTGACTAAATAGGCATTATTGCCTGAAGTACTACTTCTCTTTAAAAAAAAAAAATAATAATGTAATAAAAAAGTTGAAGGCAAGAAAGGCTCCAGAAATAAATGGAATTAATAATAAATGCCTTAAACAACCACCAACAAAATCAATTGAATTCCTTTCCATCATTTTTAATTCATGTCTAAAACAGAGCTACTTCCCTCTAGAATTTAAAAAAGCAAAAGTAATTCCAATAAAAAAGCCAAATATAGCTGCGGATGGCCCGATAGCCTATTATCATCTATAGGAAAAATTTTTGAGAAAATTATAAATCATAAATTGTTATCCTTCATTGAAGCCAGGGGAATTTTTCCTAATCACCAGTTCGGCTTCCGATAGAAACATAACACAGTGCAATCCTTAGTACGAATTGGGAAACTAAAAATTTTGAACTTAAAAAATCAACGGCAATGGTATTACTTGACGTCAAAGCTGCTTTTGATGCTGTATGGCACGATGGTGTTATGTATAAAATGATTAAACTCGAAGTCCCCGATTTTTTGATTAAAATTACTAAAAGCTTCCTGTCGAGTCGGTCTGTCAAAGTTTTTATCGGATCAGCGTGCTCTGAAAGTTTTAGAATACTGGCATGATGTCCCCAAGGTTCTTGTCTTTCCCCTATTTTGTATATTTTATACACCTCTGACCTAACCCAACTTGGTTTCCATCCGGGGGCACATTTATGGTCTTTACGGTACGTAACAGCTGTCTAGATCTGTGCAACTGGTTGCATAAAGGGAGCCCAGTCCCCTGAAGACAGGCAGGTGGTCAACTGGAAACTCCACTTTATTTCCACGGGGATCAGTGAGCTCGCAGAGTTCATTATTTGTCTCTTTAGACTTATAACAGTTCTCTGGCTGATCATTGAGGTTGGCCCCTATATGGGAGCATCGTGGTGGTTGTGGTTGTGGTTTTGCGGCCCCATAAGGGAAGTATGAAAATTATGGTGGCCAGGATCATTTCACTGATAATGACACGCAAAGTGAATGATCCAGTCCAGTGAGCATGCTTGACATGTGTTCTGGACAGGAGTTAGAAAGTCTCCAACTCTTTAGCAAGGTGTGATAGTTTGCAGACCTGCCCTGGAATTATTCAAGTTGCAACTAGGTGGTTCTGTTGCTTAGAATTATGTCTTCGGCTATCTAGGACGTATGTATAAACGTTCCAAATTATACAAAGTGGTTTGTCCACCATCTGATTAGGACTACATAGTCAGGCGCGGATGTAAAACAAATCACACTCTCTACCCCAACTTGGTTCCCCGGGGGCACATGATAGTCTTTTTGGAACCTACTATTCCATTTAGACTGGTGTCTTGCGGGGCAAAAGGGAGCCAGGGCCCCTCAAAGGCTAGTAGGAGTCACCTAGACAATCCACATATTTCCACGGGAATCAGTTGCCCCAGAGTTCACTATTTGTCTCTTAAGACAATTAGCTGTTCTCTGACTGGTTTTTGAGGTATCGTGGTGGTTGTGGTTTCAGACCCTCGTGAGAGTTTGTGGGTCGGATCATTCAAATTAACACAATGAATGGTTCAGGTTCAGTGAGTATAAATGCTGTCGTGTTCTTAATAAAAAGAGCTTGATGCGTTCGAAATTACTACTAGAAGTGACCGGAGGATATACGTACTCGATGGCCTTCTAGGGCGTGGGTGATGTCCAATCAACCAAGTGGTTTGACCACCATCTGATTATGACTATATAGTCGGTGCAAATGTAAATCAAATAACGCACTACCCCAACTTGGCTCCCCCTAGGGGCATATAAATATGGTCTTTATAGAATATTCCACTATCTAGACACAGTGCAACTGGGGAAAAAGGGAGCCCCGTCCCTTAAGTCAGACAGGGAGACAACTGTAAGCTCTACTTTATTTCCACGGGGATCCGTGAGCCGCAGAGTTCATTATATGTCTCTTTAGACTTATAATAGTTCTCTGACTGATCATTGAGGTTGGCCCCTATATGGGAGTATCGTGGTGGTTGTGGTTTCGCGGCCCCATAACAGTATAATGGTTATTATGGTGGCCAGGATCATCTCACTGATAATGACACGCAAAGTGAATGATCCAGTCCAGTGAGCATGCTAGACATGTGTTCTGGACAGGAGTTGAAAGTCTCCAACTCTTTTGCAAGGTGTGATAGTTTGCAGCCCTGCCCTGGAATCATTAAAGTTGCAACTAGATGGTTCTGTTGCTCAGAATTATTTCTTCAGCTTCTGGACGCTGCATGACGTTCCAAATTATGTATAGTGGTTTGTCCACCAGCTGATTAGGGCTACATAGCCAGGTGCGGATGTAAAACGAATCACACTCTACCCCAACTTGGAGGCTGTACCATGTCAGTAATTGCATATGATACAGCAGTTTTATGTTCCGACATATACTCTGAAAACATAATTACAAACATACAAAGAGATCCAGATTATCTAGCAAATAAAAATATAACATTAAGTGCAGATAAAACTCAGGCTCCGCAACGAAATATTAGCTTATTAAATACGGAAGTTATATGGAAACAAAAAGTTAAATATTTAGGGTTAATCCTAGATCCAAAAATGAAATTCAAAGAGCATGTAGAATATATAATCAATAAGGTGAATATTTTGACGCGCACACTCTATCCTTTCATAAACCGAAAGTCGTCTTTAAGTATTGAGAACAAAATGCTTATTTTTAAACTTATTTGTCAGGCAGTACTATATTATGCTGCCCCTATGTGGACTAAAAGAGCAACTTGTCATATAAAAAGGCTGCAAAACGCACAAAACAAATTATTAAAACTTGTATATAATCTGCCTTGGTTCTTTTCTACACTCAGGCTTCATATTATTTCGGGTACAGACCTTGTTTTTTCTAGGCTAAACAAGCTAACCACAAATTTTTACTCTAGATGCGCTGGGTCGGAATATATCTATATTAATGATTTGACATCAGCTTAGGTAGCTTGTAAGTTTTAGTTAAGTTGTTTTTATTAAATCTTGGAAAATCTTCAAACTATCCTTTCAACTATCCTTCTATTTTCACCACCTGTTTCATCTCTTCTCTATCCCTTTTCTAAAGAATGTAGCACGGTACTTGACTAAAAAGGTCTTTTTAAAATTTTGCCTCCAATAAAACTATATGGTAAATGTGTATATTATTTTGGGAATTCTGTAAATTATAAAGTAGAAAAAGTATATACATTAGCTTGAACTATTTATGTAAATATTATTTGATGGACAATAAATTAAATTGAATTGAATTGAATTGAATTGAATACATATAAAAATTAATATAGAATTACTATATTTTGCCAACTTGCTTCAATAATGCATTTTAGGCACTGAAGTACGAAAGAATGTGATGCGAGTTATGGAAAATAAACTTAATGAAGAGAAACAAAATATCTGGTTCCTCCGTCCTCTTTTATACAATCTGATATCTAATTTCTGACATAATAGGTTATTTTATCCTGGTCCTTTCAAATAAGAAGAGAAAGTTATTTACACTTCTCTTTAAAAACTTAGTAGACGTTTATGACTGAGCGTCTGGTATTTAAGTCGCAGTTCCTCATCAAATTCTGTCGTTCTCTTGGCAATGGACACACAATTATTACAATCACACAGTTCCCCTAGTGATTTCCATTATATGCTATACAGTATCCCTTTAAGGGCTTCGACTTTTTTTTTTAAATGTTTTCTCCCATATTAAATAATGAACGTTTTATTTATTTTTTTTCTTCTTGTTAATATTAAAAGAAATCATTTTACGCTCCTTAAACATGTTGTCTTCAAAACTGTATATCAAATTTAAATATATTTATATAGCCAATATCGTATGGTGAAACTTAAATCAACCTTGTAATTGTATGTGTTTAAAATAAATTGAATTTTTTGAAATCTATTAGATTTTAAAACAAATTTGTCCTTAAAGAAAAACAACAATAAATGAAAAATGATATATATATATATATTTTATATATATAAATATTATATATATATATATATATATATATATATATATATATACATGTATGTTTTGCAATTTGATTTCAATTTAATAACTTGAAAAATGTTTTCTACTCCTTTTAAAGGGGTAAATAAAATGAGAAATAATAAGTGAGGGGAGGACGGAAGTACTTAAGAGAATTTATTTTATTTTTAACTTGTAACTGTACAAACAAAGAAAACTAATGAAGTGAAAGTTATTTTTATTGTGAAAACGAAATAAATAAAATATATTGATGCGAATGTATTATTTTGATTTCAACAAATTTCTCAGTACAATTTGCTATTGTAAACAATTCTATTTGAAAATGATTTTCTTGTCATAACGCACAGGAAAGATGAATTATCAGGAAGTAATTTTACCGTCTATCCATCCTAAATACAACCCCTTGCTTTCCTTTTTATAATAATGACCTCCGTCTTAACGAGAAAAACAGGAAAAAGCTGTAAAGAAAAAGAAACTATAATAATAGTTCAATATATTGAAAATCATATAAAACTCCCTGGACAGTGATTTCATATGAACATGTTCATATGCTTGTCTGTCTGTCTGTCTGCCATGTTTAGTATAACATAAACAAAGAGTAAAATAACAACATCGTCATCACCATCAACATCAGCAATAAGCAAACATAATCGTCTACTAAATAAACAAAGCAACCAATCGCAACAAACCAAAAAGTAAAACATTCACTCGTTCATTCATTCATTCATTCCTTTATTGCATCCATTCATTCATGCATTCTTTCGCTCACATATTCTCTCGCTGCTTAGCTATATCATTCATCATCAATGTGTGTAAATATTCGATTTTCTACATAAATTAATTGTTGTGAAAAAGGACTTTTGAATCAAAATTTAACCATTTTAAATTCAGTCATTATTTCTCGCAGGTGCTAATGAGATTTCCTAAAGTTTTGTGGACCGCTCATTAGCTGTCACATGAATTAAAAAGAATTTTCTAAAATATTCTTTTGTAGCTAAATCAGCCATTGCAGTTCTGAGAAATAAAAATAAGAAAAGTCGTCAGAATTAAGAATATGTGCGATCTATCTATCTATTCCGTATGGGCCAAGAACCCCTGAGCATAACAGGTTCATTTAAGCCTTGTGACCTTTACAATTTTTAAATTGTAGGATTAAAAAAATAAATTTTGGTTATAATTTTGAACATCGAAACAATTACTTTTTGGCTGCAAAACAAATAATTCTGTAAAAGTACGATCGGAATATTGAGTGATGCAAAAATCAGGAAAAATAATTCCAAATTTTAATCCGCTGAGAATCGTAAGAAGAAACATTTCTCAAAATATTTATGGAATTTTTTCTCACCTGACACTAAACATTTATATTTAAATAACAAATAAATAAATATTACTTCTTTTAAATACTGCTATTATTTTGAGCTCATCTGTATGTTCCTTTCGGAACAATGGTGCAACTCCATACATCAATTCGAAGAAAGTAAGGTGATGGCTCTAGAAATTTCCAATGCGTTTGATTGAGTGTGACATGCTGCACTTCTGTCAACACTTGTTGCTTTTGGTGTCGGTGATAATTTTTGCATGTTTATATCGAGTTTACCCAGAATCGCACAATGCGATTTGTTATAGATAGGATTTTATCAAATGAGTTCAAGAATAAGTCAGAGGTAACGCCAGGCTCCGTTGTTTTTCCTAACTTATTTCTTATTTTGCTAATCGGCCTTTTTTGACAAACTTTCAAACTTTTGTACTCTCTCGCAGATAACAGCACCATTTGTCATCCGTATTCATTCAGTAATAGACTGGACCAGTTGGAGATGGGCTTCACGTTCTCGCAACAATCTCCAAATGGGGTCGTGTGAATAGATTCGATTTTAATGCCAGTAATGTTGCATGCTTACGCATAGATGTGGTTCGAAAATGATACTTGGGTGATACAAGTATTAAAAAATTGAAAGCTCTTCATGTTCTTGGCATGAAAATACTGTGTGATGTTCGATGGACTAACCACATTATTCAGGATTCTAAAGATGCTCGCAAGTGTCTTGGTTTTCAAGAAAGGTATAAAAATACTTCACTTCATTCGAACTTCGTACTTTTTATACCACCTATGTACGACCAAAAAGGAATACAAATCTCATGTATGGGCCGGCGGGGACAGAAAGGTATCCAACTCTATAGATTCTCAAGAGCATCTATGCAATGTGGGCTGTGCTTCACTGCTTTACTGTTACTACAATGGGAAGTGTTGTAATCAAATTAGGGAACTTGTTCCTGTTACTCGCACTTTTTTGTGTTTAACACGATTTTCGTTGAACGCCCATCCAACTGTGGTTGATTGACCAGTCAATCCCACTAAGCATTACAGACAAAATTCGTTTTTTAGCAGAACAGTCCGTATGTGGAATAAACTCTCTCCAGAGATCTTTCTCAAAGTAGGAAAATTCTGTCCTAAATAAAACTTAACAAAGTCCTGAAATGCCCAACAAAATCGAAACTTTTGATCAATTTATTTAAGGATGCCAGACACAAATACAAAATAATTTTTACAGCAAATATAAGGACATAGAAAATCTGAATAGAAACTGAGTTAATACTTAAATAATTTAATTTTTTTGAATAAAAATAAAATTTTAAAAACAATTACCAAAGTTCAATATTCGTTAAAAGAAGTGAAAGTGAAATTTTCGCTTAGCTTCTATTTTTTGTTTCGTCCCTAGTAATATGAAAAGTAAAATATCATTTGTGATGTGTTTGAAACGGAATGAAAGTGTGAAAAGTTTTACAACCAATTCACTAATAAAGGATATTTTGAAAAACAAATTGTAAAATTTTTGTACAACTTTAGAAACGTTAACAAAGATTTAAAACCTAAGCGAAAGTAAAACATTACAAGAGAAAAGTTTAAAGCAGTAAAATGAACAATACTTTTGAGAAAGTTTCACAAAGTAATTAGTTATTTGGCGTTTCAATACGTTAAATCTTTTGAAAGTTATTAGCAAACAATTTCAGAGTCTACAGGAATTTACCACGAAGGGTTTTTCAAAAACACAACTGTTTATTATAAACAAAACTATAACACAGTAGACAAAAAACAATTCACAAAGTGAAATGAATAGCACGATATACGATTCATTTTTGTAGTCTTTTCTTAAATAAGAATTTTAATCACAGCATTTAAATAATAATACTACTACTAATTTATTAAATTATTTTAAGTTTATTAAATATGTATTTCCTATAATTAAATAAGATGAAAAAAATTAATCAAGCTATTTAGAAGTGGTGGACAAATTTTAAGTTAGGAAGTAAATTGGCTTTAAGCACACTATTTTTGACATCTTTAGTTTTAGTAAACCAATGTAAAGTCAAAATATGGCAATTATAAACGAAATGTCAGGGAAATGTCTATCTTTAGCACGTCAGCAGATGTCAGCTCTTTTCAAAAAATGTTAAAGCACATTTTGCGACAAATCTTTGTTTATCTCGTAGCCGAATTTTATTTTTTAGATCGTC
The DNA here is from genome assembly GCA_030448955.1 of Trichopoda pennipes. NCBI lineage: Eukaryota > Metazoa > Arthropoda > Insecta > Diptera > Tachinidae > Trichopoda > Trichopoda pennipes. The sequence continues at coordinate 11,828,281 of JASKUP010000042.1, forward strand.
TGTTGCTTGTGGCTCTTTACGGCTTTTGGCGCCGTTCTGCTGACGTCAATGTTCACAAAAATTGTATATTATGGTTTGTAAGCGAAAGGAATTCACAGTGACGGCGTTTCCTTTTCATTTTCGAAAAAAAGATTTTGAACGAGTTAAATTTTCTAAGCGTGAAGATGAAGTTGCAAAATATTGCGCAAAATGCCTCTAGTGATACCCAATTGTTGCTTCTACTTCTTGATGTTCCAGGCTAATTTTTAACACTTTGCTGTATACGGCTATGTTTGCATCGCTATATCCACTATGATAATATCAGTTTGTTTATTGCCAGCAATAATATCGTTAGCCTCGAATTTACCAACTAAATTATGCACAACGGTCTCAGAGGGAAACTCATTATGAGAAATTTCTGCTCGAATTTTACGAGATGATAAAGTGAAAATTTCACCATTTTGACAATAAATTTTCACAACATTCCATGCCTAAAATTTCCCAATTTTTACTTAATATATATCTGTCGCAGTTCAATTCTTCACATTTAATTATTTGACAGGTAATTTACTTTCTAACCTCAAATTACTTATGTAAATACTGCTAATGTAAACTTCGGATAACACTTCAAAACGAAGCTGCGTCGTAAATTGAGTTTTTGCTGCGCAAAATCTCTCTTAATAGGGGTAGTGCGGTTAACTCAGCTTAAATAATTTTTAAACACGAGTAAATGGGGCACTAAAGGCGTAATTAGTATTGTGGCATGGAACATAGTTTTAGGTGGAGCGTAACATAACTATTTCTTATGTTTCTAAAACAAATAAAGCTAATTAGTAATTTAAATATAATTAAATATAATCTTCTTCATCTATAAGTGCCACTTTAAAAATTCTGTTTCACTCAATGTTAGATAATTGACTAGAGGACTACAGTTAGATATATAATAAGTTTTAGTAAACTTAAAGCATAAATAATTTTGCCACCAGCAGATAACAGCCAAGCTTAAACGGTTAGAGTGTCTTATGTCACCTTAAAGGGTTAGAGTGTCAACAATAGTTGAAATCCTATAACACGCTTTTAGGTTGTCAGCACACAACAAAAAAAATTGAGTCAGCTAGGATGCTACCTTACGGATTAAGGAACATTGAACTTGATCACGGCAACCAAAAGTCATAACATTGGTTTTAGAAAGATTAAATATGAATATATTAGAAGTTCCTTTAGAATGGCTAAATCTATTGATTAAGTATAAATAAAAATCTTTTCAAACAAATCAAAAAGTTTATATCACCATAAAAAGCAAATTTATATTTTTAGCCAACAGGAATCTTTCTCAATTGACAGATCTCCTTAAAAGCATAAGTATATGCTAAAGCCAAGATAAGAGCCAATATTAAACTTAGGGCACTTCTCTAACGCAATCAGATGTAAAATATTAATAGAATCTCTATCTGTAAGCAGTTTACTTCCTTGTCTATCTGTTCAGTTTTGTTTCATTCATTACAAAAAAAAAAAACTTAAGCCCTTTTTTGCAGAGTAGTTTGGATAAGATTTTAATATCATGTGTAGAAAATAAAACAGAAACCAACGAAACTAGATTTTAATAAAACTATATATTTTGATTATATTTTGTTGCTGATAATAAAGAATTTGCAATAAAATCTTTACAAACAGTATCTCGCAAAATAATGTAAATTTTTAAGTAATTTTCAATTTTTTTTTTTTTGGCTGATTAATTTATACCATTTATTGTATTATTATTTGGATATGAAGCAGAAACAATTTATTAAAGCCTTAATATATAATTGTTTGCATAATATATCTCCCAACTAAAGTATCAAAAAAGAAAGTATCCTTAACTAAAAAGAATTTTTCAAGGTAGTGGATTTAATTCCTTAATTCCAATAAAACTATTATAAGCAGGCAGTTTTATAAAACCATTTTGAATAAACAGATTTAAGTATGAATATTATAAAATGTACTTCTCCAATATCTAATCGAATGCCTTTAAATGTCTTTAAAACCACATAACAAAATTAATAACATACGATAAAGTCAGTAGTTTTTTTTTTTGCCTAGATTTGCATAAATCCCTACATAATGCCATACGCCAGTTGTGCTGCAGCTGTAAACTCAATACCTCTTATTTAGTGAACTCTCTTCAATAGGGGTTTCATTTCGAGTCTTGAAGCAAACTTGTATATTTGTGTGAACTACAGTAGATGCATCACTTATTTGCCCACACGGCTCCATCATTTCACTTGAGAATCAATATCGAGAGTAGTAACTTAAGGTAGTTTTCAGAGAGTAGTAACTTACCGAAAACTACCGTAAGTGATTACTCTCTTATTTCCTCTCGATATTTATTCTCAAGTGAAATGATGGAGCCGTGAGTTTTTTTAATATATATCGCAAATTTATCTACATCGACACACGTTCAACATAATCTGCAATTATTATATTACGTTGCAATTGTAAAACTAGACACAATTATTGAGGTCTCTTTATTATTTTTATATTATTATTGTTCTTATTAATAGCACCGCTATTTATAATTTTCTTTATATCCGCTCCAAAACTTGCCACAATGGTTAAAAACAATTTTGGAAAGAGCGTACATGCGGAGACAATAAGAACAGTTTTAAGAAAAAACATAATGCTGGACCAAGTGACTGGAAAGAAGACATGCGTCACTGTCAAAAATAGAGAGATTCGCTTAGATGTTACACGAGAACACAAAAGATTTTTCGTTTCAGAACACGATAAAATTTATATGCTACGTTATGTTGGCTTTACCTTTCAACATTTTATCTTCTTGAAGGTTTTTTTTTAAGAATAAAAGCATTGCGTGTGGCATAAACGTAATGAAAAACTTTTGCACAAAAACACTAAGAAAACAGTATCAGTAATGGTGTGGAGCTGCATGGCAACTTCAGATGTCGGAAAACTGCACTTTGTAGAAATCTAATGTTAAGGAAAGTGCTCGCGAGTTGGGTATTGCTGATAATTTTAAGTTATCATGACAACAGCCCGAAGCACACATCACCGATAGTAAGGAACAGGGTGCTTTACAACTGCCCTTAGTTCATCGAAACACCTGCACAAGTCCAGATATAAATGTAATCGAGCTCTTCTGAACTTGTGCAGTAATAAAAACCAAGTTAAGGCCGCATTACAGAAGGAATGGAGCCCAATAACGTCTGATGTGTTGAAAAATTATATTAAAATGAAAGCTGCTTAACATTTCTGTAATTAGTTGCCCGACTTTCGGTGTGAGCCACTATACGTTATTTTATATGTGAGGTTTGCAAAAACACCTTTAGCAGAATTTATGCATTAGCGTTAAAATTTATAAAGAGTTAAGAGTAATGTTTTTGTTCTGCAGATATTAAATCTCCTTTCCTTTGTATAATAAAAATTAACGAAAAAAGTCGTTGGCATAGAAGTTCGATTGGCCAAACCTTGCAATTTTTTGCTTTAGTGTGCACAGCTCCAGCATTTCTTTGGATCATTTAGCACGTTTTTTTTACAAAAATCATCATAACGAACGATATGTTAGCTTTCAAAAAATCTAAACAGTTTTGCCAAAACACTCTTGCAATCTGTAACGTTCTATAGTTTAATAAAAATTCACAATTTTATAAGCGACACTGTTTATTCCTCAACATTGTTTCCTTTCAATGATTTTTATTCGCTTTAAGAATGGCAACATTTTATTTTTGTTGCTGTTAAGAAATTTTATATTTAAAAATTCAGTCATGCATTTAAGATTTCTATTAATTTTATCTTTTATATCGAAAAGAGCCCGAAGGCTAAGTACGTGCAAAATTTATATAAACAATTTATGTGGAGAGAAATAAAAATGATTAATTTGCATTGAAAATGTATATGAAAAGCAATTTGCGAAAACCTTAATTATATTTTTTTTTTTCAAAATATATATATTAAATTCTTTATTTGATGCTTTAAATATCTTTATCAGGATATGAAAGCTCTTGATCTTCGAAAGAAGTTGTTTAAGTTAGAGAAACATTTATTTTTCTTTTTGAGTAGTAACTTGTTATTTGTCCTATAGCTGAAGCCCTTGAAAAGTTAAAGCCTGTTGCATGTGATGACGTGAAAAATTTCTCAACTATTTTTTGAAAGCTGTAAAGCAGATTCTAATAATCCAAAACTACCTACTTTGGCTATAGACTTCGCCTTCGAAGGTTCTTCTCTTAATGATACTTTATCTAGAAAAGATTTATTAGACCAAGCCAATCAATATTAAAATTTTCCTAGTATAAGAGAGTATAAGAGATATGTGAGTATAAGAGATATATAAGTATAAGAGATATAAATACAGAAGCGATATTCTCAGATATAAACGGTGTAGACTATTCCATCTTTAATGCAGACTGCGAGATGGTACGTAAGGGACTTGTGAACTCGACCTGAAAGTGCTCAAAACAAAGATATAAAAAACGTTTTCAATTCCTCTTCTTTACGTCTTTCCTGGCTGTTTGTTCGCAAACAAATCACGCACGTGATGGAACGATGCCTGAAGTAAGCGATCGCCATTTGCAAACAAACCGCCAGGAAAGATGTCAAGAGGAAGAATTAAAAACAATAGCTTATTCACTGGCGGAACAAACCCAAACAATTTAGTACCAAATAAAAAAAAAGATTGTTTTATTTAAGAAAATAAATAAATCTTTAATATTTATTAATTAAAATATTTATTAATTAAAATGACCTTTTTGAAGATTTGATTTTTATAGATTGCAATAACTAGATTTAAAATTTATAGAATAATATTGCAGCAAACCCTATGAATCAGGAAGAAATCTTTATTGACTCATTTTGCGGACCTAGCATGGTTATAAAGAATATAAAAAATAATCAGTTTCAATTCAATAACCTCCAAAATGAGGCATTTTTTTTAATCAACTACTTAATCTTAAAGAGCTCCGAATTTACTTCTAGGCTTTGAAAGAGCTATTGATTTTTTTCATCATCTTGTTTAATACAGAAATATGCTTACAAAAAACAAAGCAAAATTATGTATTGATTAAGGTCTTCCTCTAGCTCTTTAAGTATACTTCATCATTTATGCATGTGTTAAAACAAAATATTTATTAATGTAGAACCCCGATTTCTTGGTGCTTTTAAGTTTACTGGTAGTCATACTCATGGTAACATACACATCTTTGCAGATAACGAGACAAGCAGTCGTCTCGTTATCCCGTATGAAACAAACCGGAAACCTCGAAATGTTTCCGGCAATATAGAACTTATTACTAAGAAAAATGCCTCGACCGTTGAAGAACAATGGAGTAGCGATGATAACGAGCCACTCACAATATTCGTATCATCTACTTCGCGAAATGTTCCAAAGAGAATTAGAGTTGAGACTGTTGAAGAATCGCCAACTTGGAGAAAATGTAATCTTCTTTATTCAGTCCATTGCTGACCAAACATTTGTAAAAGAACGACAGTCTGTTTCGGATATCCTAAAATATATGATCCCGGTGAAAATATTTTAGCTTCTTTTTGACGATGAAGTGCTTGAGCTTATTGCATTAGAAAGCAGAATAAATGCCAGACAAAACAATAGAATTGGCAACATTTTTACCAAAGAGGAACTCCGTAAATTCTTAGGCATATTTATATTTACCGGATATCATAAACTACTCGGTGAAAGGTCATATTGGAGCGTGGATAAAGATCTAGGTGTGGCATTGGTTTCAGATTGCATGTCACGAAACAGATTATAGGAAATTAAAAAACCTGCATTTTGCAGATAACTCTACGGCAACGAACGCTTCTGATAAAATGTCTAAAATACGTCCACTTTGTCATATTTTCTGAAAAATGTTTTGTCAATTCGGATTGTTGCATGTTACTTTTGTCACCATTCTGCTAAACAATTTATAATGGGTAACCCTGTGCGATATGGCTATGGGCAATGACCAGCTCTGATGGTTATTTTTATACATATGCGGAAAAACATCTTAGGTTACCATCGATCCTCTGGGAATACACTTTTGAAGGGATCAAGAGCTTCAATATATCCAAAAGAACACGTCGGTTATTTTTATAACCTTTTTAACAACTACAATTTGCTTGCAGACCTCAAGAGCCTTGGATACTAGAACCTTACGTGAAAATAGAACGAAACGATGTCTATTGATTTTATAAAAGGATATAGAAATTCTAATGATTAGGTATTTGTACGATTAGAACTAATTTCGATATTGTAGAGCCATTAAGTAATGCTACGTAGATATATCTCACTTTGTCAAAATTTATAATAAAAGAATGGGAGGAGGAAGGAAACATTCTATAAGTCTGTAGCGAATTGCAATAAAATGAAACAAGTATTGGTGGGTCTTTTTTAAATACGTGGAAGACATCACTATTTCAAATGCGTGGATATTATACTGCTTTACAAAACCTGACGATCGCATTGATCAGCTACAGTTTTGTAAGCATATAGCACTCTCATATTTAAGTGATAAAAATTACAATAAAACTAGGCAATCGTCATCTAGACTTGACGGATGTAAAATAAAAAACAATAGTCATAATCCTTAAAAAATACCAAAACAACTTAGATGTATTATATGATCCAATCAAGTTAACACATCATGTGAAAATTGCCTGAAAGCTCTATATATGGAAACAGGATGTTTTGCTAAAAAAAAAACAACTTTGAATCCTTTATTGTAGAATTAGTAAAATTGTCAACGCTTTTCATTTTGGGCGTTGGTTTGTTATTAAGTATAAAAGCTTAAATCATTTTTAATTAATTTAGCTGAGCCGATAAAGGAATTGTTTGAATTTTTACCAATAATAAATTCTTACTATTACACCAACTTTTTTCTCGTAACCAAAATAATGCTTAAAAAATATATACAATTTGTTTACCGCAAATAATATACTGCAGAAAGATTTTGAGACCTTAAACTGGGTGCACGTAATTGATTGTAGAGAGCAGAAGAAATCAGTTAATTGTTTACAACTCTTTTTCAAATTCTTTTTAAGGTTTCGTGGCCCAAGTGCAACAACGACCTTTACAACATTCGGTAGATTGTCTATCACAGCATGCTGCGTCTAGAGCCCCAATAGGTAGACACTTAGAATTTCAACAGAAGTTATATTATTACGATCGCTGCGACAAAAATGTAGTTGGGTGTTCTGTTAGAGAACCATTTTTACATTTATAGTTCCATCGCTTAAATCATTACACATAGACGTCCGAAGTTTTACTGTAAAATAAAAAAGGATTCTCTAAGAGGTTGGGTTGCCCTATAAATGGCATTAATTTTACATCGTTACCTGAAAGCACTTAAAATATATACAGAAGAAGTAGTACTATATCCTCCATAACTGCAAGCACAAAAATTAACGCGCCCTCATAGAGACGTGATTGACCCATTTTAAACAGTTGTATGAAAACATTTGAAGCTTCCACTTAAGTCGTAAAAGAGTATTCTCATTTTGAGAAGGAGATGATTAGCATAAAGGACCTTGACGATTAGGTAAACTTAGCTGGATTTACCGCCTCAATTTTAGTCCTAAGTACTTAATAACACATCACAAAAAATCAGAAACCAATCGAAGCAATGATACTTCAAATTACTAATGAAAAGGTTTTGGGTACTAGAATTCGTATGGCACAATTACTGTACGCCAGTATGCTTAGATCCCAAATTGTAACAAAGAAAATTGCATAAATTATTATTTGATCCCCTTAAACTTTATATTACAAATTGTAAGGATGCAAACCTAAAAATGGGGTTTAAACAAAATATCTTATATTTGACTTTGAGTATTCAATAATTGAAGATTTATAACAATTAAGTATTTACTGTAAACGTAATTAATTCAATTTAGTACATGATAAAAACTCAATTAAGTTAATGTGTTCCCTTTGCATTATATACAACTTTGAGAACAGCTGAAAGAACACAAATATTTATTATTTCCTCTGTTGCATCAGAGTTGTTTTTAAGGCACTTAAAAATGGTTACAACACGTTAAACAGTTACATTAATTTTTAAATCTTTGATATAAACCGACGCAATGTCCCTTTTTGTTGCGTAACTGAAAACAAACAAAATTTGTATTCCCAATACAATTTAGCAATTCTAAAAATGTGTTCAAATTGTTTTATTATTTCTAGTTTTAATTGCGTTTAGGCTTTACAATGATATTAAAGATAAAGACAAAGTTACAAGTCCGCTGATATGCAAACACTTCTCCGACAGTAGGTGACATAAACATGTCAGAATAGTAGAAAAAAAAAAAGTTACGAAAAAAAGGGCAGGCATTTTTTGGTTCAACAAAATATTAAAACTATCTTCAATATAAAAATGTCTGTATTGACAGCAGGACGGACATAGACAAATTTTCATAAGCCCATACATTTTAAAGAGTGCTGTGAGCATACAGATGTACACTAGCGGAAATGAAATGTGATATGAAACTAATCATCATGTTAAAAATTGACAAAACACAAAAAAAACGCCATAATTTATTTAAATTTCAATTTAATTGAAATTCTAAATATGTACAAAAATACTGCATTCTTGTGCATATTCGAAAGATACAAACATTTCTTCTTACAACATTCAATACAAGCGAATTATGAAGTCAGACAGCAAACGTCAATATTTGCTGCAATTGTTTTGTTACTTCCAGTTTGTATTGTCTTGTCTTGTTTGGTTAAGAAATTTATTAGTTTTCTTTAATTTATGCAAAACAAAAATAATAATAACAATAATAACCAGGCCTTTCGATTGACACATGGCTTTTAAGAAATATATATACACAGTGTTGCGCAAAAGTTTATGGTTTATTTTATTGTAAAACCCGTAGTTAGCCGACAACAGCTAAAGCTTGAATATCTTCGGAATAATGAAGTTAGCTGATGAAGAGCTTTAGCATTTATCTTGGCGTAACGTTATAGGTTTAAATGGAACCAAAGTTAATTCTAGAGAGCCAAAGTTTGTAACGGCTGGGCAAATTTGAAGTAAGGAAGTAAATTGTGTATCAAATGATTAAATGTCAAGAATTTAACTATCATACTTTGACATTTATTTAGTAAAAAGATGGGAAATTCAAAACATGAAACGTTACACTCAGCAAAGAATTTCATTTGTGAAAATTTACTATCAAAATGATGAAATTTTTGCTGTATCACTTCATAAAATTCGTGCAGCCTTTTCTCGTAATCAGGCTTCTTTTGATATCGCTGTGCATAATTTAATCGCAAAATTCGAGGATCGTGGTATTTTTACTGACAAAAGACCAAAACAATACGATCATAGTGGCCGAAAAACCATTACATCCGCCGAAAGTGACGGTGTACGGTGAGGTTTGAGGTAAGGCGGAATCATCGACCAGTATTTTTTCGAAAATGACCAAATGACGGCTTCATTGTGTATTTTCTGCGCTATCAAACCAAAAATTGATTATAATTTTTTGTAGCCACAATTGGCTAATAGTGACATCAGTAATATTTGGTTTCAGCAAGACGGCGCCACGAGTCACGCAGCCAACCAACCACTTCAGTTATTCAATCAGAAATTTTCCGGACGCCTAAATTCTCGATATGGTGATATCAATTGGCCTGATGAACTATGTTGTTAAACTGAAAACATTACAGGCGTGAGCCTCATGGTTGAAGCAGATCCCAATTTGTCAATTCCTCGACGTTATCAACAATTGGCGTTATTCAAAACCACCACATGGCGAATTTTGCGTAAGGATTTGACTTTGAAGCCTTACACGGTTCAACTGGTGCAGGATTTGAAGCCGACTGACCATTCACATCGTCGTAGATTCAAACAATTCATTCAGGAACAACCTGGCTGGTTTTTTCTGAAAAAATCATTTTTTCAGATGAAGCAGATTTTCATTCGTTATTGGTAATGTTAACAAGCAATTTTGCCGCATTTGAGCTTCTAAGCGATTATTGGGAAGCCTTTGCAAGCTCAACGTGTCACCGTGTGTTGCGCTATGTAGTCGGTAGGCGTGATTGGGCCGTTTTTTTTCGAAGTGAGGCTGGAAATGCGGTAACGGTCAATGGATCACTATTCCGTAAGATCCTCGTATTATGACGATGTGGATACCACTGACATGTGGTTTCAATAGGACGGTGCCATATGTCACACAGCCAATGAAACGATCAATTTATTGCAAAAAACATTCCCGATCGCATAATTTTACCACAATCAGCAGACAAGTGGCCAGATAGTCTGATTTTAGACCACTGGAATATTTTTTGTGGGACTATCTATACGGAGCCAATCGAATCAATTTCAGCCCTAAAATTTAAAATCCGTAATGTACTTAACGAAATACAACCACCATTTGGCCAAAAAGTGGTTAAAAGTTTGATAAAAGCTTCTACATCTGTCAGTGGTGGACATTTGCCAGATATCATTTCTTATTCATAACTGCCGAACTTTTCTCTTCGTAATACAATAAAAATTTAACCTAAATTGTTCGTTTTAGAAAACATACTTCTTGTTGAAAAACCCTTTACTTAAATGGGTGGCTAGAAAAATATTCGAATCGAAATGTTTAGAGAGAGGCTTTAGAAAAAGTTATTGAATTTCGGGATTAGGTGAATTAAACTCATATAAAATATTTTATTTTGTTATTTAAATATTTATTGGTATGCCCTCGTAACTTATAAATACCACAATAAATCAACCAAAATAAAAGTTATCGAATTGTGAATGTTTTAATAGGTGGCTGCCTGTATATTTTAAAACGCCTCCAATTACCGGTGTGTTAATTGTTTACGTTAATTTTATTAAATAAATATTCAAACGTCCAGTCTTCCACTCACTTAGCAAAACACAAAAATTAAACGCGTTTTAACATTGAAAAGGTGTTTTTAGACTCCATTACACGTATTAAATAAGTGTTGTTAAAATAACAGTGTGTGGGTGTTTGTTGTTTAATTTATGCACAAAGAAATAGTGGCATCTTTAAAATAAATATTTATTGTTTTCATTTTGCATTTCAATTGCTTAACAATTTCTAATGGAAATTGGAATTCATTTTGAGTTGGTTTCTGTTGTACGTATTCACTAACATAACATATTTATACCCTACAGTAAGTAGTAGCTACTGCATTGAAGTTATTCTTAGTAGGAACACAATAATTTTTAGATTAAATTTTTAGATTTTATCTAATTCATTTTTCTTTAATGAATGCACGCAATAATTTTTTACAATTTTGGCTAGAATAACAGAAAGTAACAAAAAGGTTTGAGTGTGAAATGGCTGACCAGATAATGTGTAAGAAAAGATATTTTAAAGTAAAGAAACTTTAAATGTGGAAACGGGGAATGTCAGACATAACGAAGCCAGAAGTTTCCAAATTCCATTAAAATTATTTGGATGTTTCAAAAGACACTCAACTTAAGTTGGAAGAATCATAGCTACATATTAATGTAATGTTTGTAAAGCAGGGCATTGTTGATGGCTTTGTGGTAGAAATGACAGCAAGAACTCAGGCATTTTGAATCATGTTCTGTGAAGTCTTACATGAGGTCGGTCTTCTTTTCATGTTCTTATGCTGATGCATTTTGCGGACACTACGCTCTACTTTAGCAGTTTACCCGTGCTGTCATGTTACAGAAGGAAAGACTGGTTAGAACCCGGATTTTACGAATGGTTCTATAAAGAATGTGGGTGCTGCTGCGGCAGTTCAAATGTTTGGAATTAATTTAAGCAGGTCAATCAGGCTCCCTGATGAGTGCAGCGTGCTTCAGCCACGATTCTGTATGTCGACAGCCAGGCGGCGCTTTAAGTCCTAAAAGGACATGATGTCAAAACAAGATAAATAAGCGAGTGCAAATAAAAAATCTCGGTGATTCACCGGCAAGTATAAAGTTAAATCGTATTGAGCTCCGAACCATTACAACCTAAGGAACAACAAAGTTGCAAGATTGTGTTTGGTGGGAACCACATTTATAGGCTTATATTTGGTGGCTAGAGAGAAATGCAGAGTTTCACTAACCATTTGGTAAGTTTTAGGCATGGTAAAGGTCAAACTTTTTCTGGATTTAGATAGAAAAGTTCTAAGGGTTGTTGTAAATGTGATTACCAACTATTACGCCATTAGGGCAAGAATGGTAAGAGGATTGAGCAGTACATCGGTTTTCTATTAAACATATTATGTTCACCTGCTTGGGGTTGAAAGGCAGGGGCTTATATGGCTGAACAATAGACTTCCCGATGGGCTAGGCAACATCGCTTCGTGGAATCTGGAGGACGTCGCGGCCTTCATCAGGGAAGTCAGATAGCTAAGAAATCGCTGCTAGAGAGCCAACAGCTTTTGATGTAGATACCTGAAAAGAATCATAATGAACCATTTCTTTTTTATGGGCAGTTTTTATAATATTACCAATTAGGTCCACATTAGTATTAATTACAAGAATTTAACATTTAATTCACACAATTCTTTATTCTTGAAATGTTTACTTTGTCATCTGCGTATTTCAGAATTTTGGTTAGGTGATATTCAGAAGGAAGTCAGGTTAACGCTGTTCTCTAAGTAAAATATTAAAATTTAGGCAAACTGAGTCTTCTTGAAATTAAAATCAAAGTCTCTTAAATACTACATAAGGAATTCTAAATAAGTCGAAAAATTTAAATGCCAAAAAAATATCATAATTCCTAAAAATTAAAATTTAACACTAAAATATTGTTGAAAGGTTAAAACAAATTAATGTCAGTCTTTGAAAAGTATGTTGATGGGCAAATTTAAGAGCCCCTTTGGATGATGGGAGTACGTTATCTTAAGTGATATTACAGTCGTTTGCAAACAGGCAGATCTCAACCTTTTGATGGTCTCTTAACTTTGTATTTATTTTATTAATTGTTCTCTAAGAAAATCATTAACTTTCCGCTTTTAGCGGCGTGGGTTGGCTTTCAATAATTAAATATAGACCACAGTTAAATTTAAAAGATGTTTGACTCTATAAATTTTAGTTATTCTTTAATTGTTTAAATGTAAAAACTGCAAGTACTTTAAATTTAAGGAGAACGTTTATTAAGTGTTTAATTGAAAGCACTAGCATAACGAGGTTATTTTAATCTCTTTTAAAATAAAAATTTGTATCAGTTTCATTATCCCTTTAGTAACATGGATATAAAGAATTAATATTTAAAGTAAATAATTCTCATATTACAAATATCCTAGTCTAATAGTTTTTTCAACGGGGCACCATTAGATTTAAATATTAAAAATAAAAGCTTAAGCATCACAAGCTGAAATAATCTTTAAGTTTTCTTATTCTAATCACATCCATGCTATTGCGCCCGTTCCGTAACTTAAAAATATTAATAATGAAAAGTAGGAAATAACTGAAGATCACTGAAAAAAGAAATTATATTTTATTATTTCTAAAAGTTTATAATTTAAAATGAACCGAAAATCTAAAAAAAAAAAACCAAATGCATAGAATTTTTGAAATTAAAAATAAAGTAAAATTAGTTAAAGTAAATTGCGTAATACTAATAATTCACACAAAATATAAACAAAGAAATAATAAACTAAGTCGAAATTTCACGCGTATGCAAATCGAGAAGTTATCATTTCATTCTATTGAGTAATGGATATTTATAAGTTTTTAATTTCAAATTAAAGTTTTTTAATTTCAAATGAAATTTTTTTAATTGAAATTAAAGAATTTTATTATCACCTTAAAGTTTATTAATGTAATATTGAATATTTAAAGTAAAAAATGAATACTAACAAGAATAAGAATCAAAAAAAGTTGAATAAATCAATTTGGACAAAGCATTTAATGCAACAGTTGTTCTGCTACAGCCAGCGGTAGTTTCCTAGATATGTCAACGTAATAATTGTTGCAATCAGTAAAAGTAACAGTGGTCACTGATTCTTCAATAATCTGTACCAAATTTTGATTATTTTGTGGATCTGCCAGCAAATTTCGTGCAGACAATTTTATTTTTGAAAGTACTATAAGATTTAACGTATGGGAATACGGTGATATTAAAGTTAACGTATGATTAGTCTCATTAATCTTTTCGCGCACTTTCCAACTTTTATGGATTCTGGCATTGTCCAGAACCAACCATGCTTCTATAATGTTACTTTCAGCAAGTTTATGAAATAATCCATCAAGAAATGTAATCAAAACATTTGAATTTACTGTTGAGTTAGAAATTACTTGAGAATGTATAATGCAATTTGAATTCATGGCTGAAATTAATGAAACATTTCTTCCTCTTGTTGTTGGAACTATTACTTGGGCTGAAGTATAAATCCTCGATCGAGCTTTATTTCTGCGATTCATCAATAAAAATTATTTTCTCATGTGTTTGTGGAGAATTTTGTGAAAAATTTAGTGCATAAATTTTGCGTTGTTCACTTGTTGATTTGGTGTTTAAACAATCCAGGTTAATTGTGGCGCTTTTTAACGTTAATTTTAAAGCTTTTAATTCATTAACTTCCGTTGTTGTAGTCAGGTTGGCATTTGTATTTTTAAAAAAAATTCATATTTTTTTAAAGTAATTGATTGATTTTCTTCAATTAATTTCTCCACATACTTTAAAATCTCATCACTTAGTTTAACATTTATTTTTCCACTATGATTTCGTCTAATAAACTCACATCCATCCTTCTTGACCTTACAATCATAGAATTGGCTGTGTTTTTATTATTTCTAGCCAATTCTGCTGACTCTGCAATAGCTTCACCTTCTTCAAAGCATTTTATCAAAATCTCCTTTTGGTCAATACTCGTTTTAACATAATTTTCCCTGCGGTTTCTGTCACGAGGAATATGCAAGTTCTCACAGAATTATCTATAATCTGCATCAATAATGACGTTTATTTACCGGACTTCCTGTATTATCTTCTTCAAAGATTTATTTTACAATAGACCTTCTACTTCTTCGTGCTGAACGGCATTTGCATAAATATATGTCTGCCTGGAGTTAGTGCTAAAAGTTTATCCACATTCGTTCAAGCGCGACTAACAGATATCGTTTTCTTCCATTTTCACCTTTATCAGATGCAATTTAGTATTATAAAAACTTGATCTGATTTCTTTTCAAAGATTATAATCTAACTTCAGTGAGTTCTTCTGATACTGACAAAAAACTAGAATAAAAGTTTTTAATATTGTTATATTCATTCCTTTAATTGACGTTTAATTTACTGAGTTCTTCTATTGCAAATTAATAATACAAAACACTTTAGAGTTTGAAATCAGATTTACAAGTTATTTACTTTTATGCACACAAAAATATACGATGCTAACTTTACCACTTTAACGCCTAAAAGCTACTGTTGAAACTTTTATGTATACGCTATACAACACTCACACTTAAACTGCCTGTATAGACAACGAGAAGGAGCCCTTATATTCTGTTTTGAGCGGTTTTAGCATTTACTTGAAAACTCTAATTCACCAGATCAATTGCATATGACGTTGTTAGCATTATTTAATGTAAACGCCTGCCTGGCTGTGCGTCTTCTTGTTTTATGTTAGATGTTTTTATTTTTTGGTAGTTAAATTTAGTTCGTGGAATTTTAATGTAGCATGTTGTTATTGTTTTGTATTTATAAGATTTTTTATGAACTTCTTAATTTGTAAACGGACACAATAAGTCATTTCACTTTACTTTTTCTTAGTGATAAATATCTTCGGAACAATATTTTCAATGTGTACTACATCATGTTGTAGTACTTAACCAGGAAAGCAACAAGAAGCATTTTTTTTAATTACGCAAAGTGCCTTTTGTTGAGTCAATATGGCACCTACTTTAGATAGTGGTAGTATCCATATTAAAAATATATGTTCTCCAGAATCTCTTATGAGAAGAGTGAAAGTGAGCTACCCGTTGAGAAACTTTTATAATTGAAGAAATCTTTCTACTGTGCAGCAGAGCGGTGGGAAATTATTTACCTAATCCCTTTTCAAGGACGCAAGGACAGCTTAAAAAAATGTTTAACTTTCCTTCCTTCTTGAGCTGAAACTTTATTCGCTGAAAAATTGCGAAATCACTGTTTTGATTGGTGTTTGAGTGCAGAGTGCAGTCATTAAAATAAGGCATATTTTCAAATGGGTTTTCTTCTTTTATTAAGACCAGCGGATAATTCCTACTACTTATGAAACGAATGGTGCCAGAAGTTAGAAATTAGAGAGATAGAAGAAGTATTCCACATGATTTGAAATTGATAGTAAAGATCACTGCCGGCAGTTTATTCTAACTATAAGCATTAAGCTAAAAAAGACGAACTTTCTCTCTAATCCGTAGTGCAATTTGCTGCACAATCCATAACAAAGGATTGTGCTCTTAATGAAAAAGGTGTTGCTAGTATGAAATTACAGTTTTCAGGAAAAATTTTGCACATTTCGTTAATCATATCACGGATTTTGAGTTTTAAGGCTGAAATCAAATCAATTGGCTCCATATAGACTCTATCCTTAACATAAATAATGCTTATTGTCATGAAATTGTGCGATAAGGAAATTTGGTTTGCAATAATCATTTCATTGGATGTGTGATATGTGGCACCGTCCTGTTGAAACCACAAGTCAGTGATATCCACGTCGTCAATAATAGACCAAAATTGAGTTGCTAGCATCTCGCAATAGCGTGATTAATTGACCAATACCGCATTTCCAGTCTCATCTTCGAAAAAAATGACCTAATCACGCCTCCAGACCACACCATCATACAGCGCATCATATAGTGATACGTTTAGCATGCAAAGTCCCCTGAATAATTGCTCTAGGATTTTCAGAAGCCCAAATGCGGCAATTTTGCTTGTTACCTGACAAGTGAAAATGGGCTTCGTCTGATATAATGAATTTTCAGAAAAGCAAGCTGGTGGTTTCTAAATGAATTGAGCGTATCTACGGCGATGGACTGGTCGGTCGAATTGGAAAAGCCCAATTGTTAAGAGCGGTGAGGAATTGACAAATTTGTATCTGCTTCAACTCTGTGCGAATTTTTCAGTCGAACAATCCAATCAAACACGCGTTGGTGTTCACACGTTTTTTATCAAGCCTCAAATTTAACCATCAAATTCTTCATAGCGATTTCAGAAGGCCGATTAATGTAACAATTGTCTACTACGAATACGTCAGAAAACTAAATAACAAAACTATCATATTAGTGGTGTTGCCACAATTGAAAACCAAACTCCTTGTTGAAAAACTCCATATAAGGATTTTACATCACCTATTTTGATGGCAAGAAATGGTTTGCTGACTTCCTTTATAATCACACCGGCACTAGTGGCGTCGAACGAATCATTAATAGAAAGAAATTCTCTTACCAAAACAGTTCGATAAAAACCACACAAAATTATTAAACAAATGAAGAATGTGAATTGTGGGCATCACAATGAAAGAACACATTCCATTTACATGAACATTTTTAAATATGTGCATTGGTAAGGTACTGCTCACAATTGAGCGCAATGCCATCATTTGCCAGTCAGCTGGTAAAATAAGAATAAAATCATTTTAATTATTAAAACCTAAAACTAAGAAAAGTTTATTTTCTATATTTCGTATTAGTTTCCTAGAATTTCATACTCAAGCCTTTTATATTTAATTTCTATTTATTTATTTTCATTAATTCCAAAATAAACCCCAACATTTTATTTGATAGGAAGTTTATTTATTTTATTTTTCATTGAATTGTTAATTTAATTCGATTCAAGAAATTGTAAATGTTTTTCGAAATGCAATAGAAAAATAGAAATCTAAATATTAAGAGTGAATAAATTAAAGCAAAAATAAATAAATAAAATTTGTTATTATCTGGCTGATGATTCACAAACAGATAAATAAATATTTCAACACCCTTTAAATTAAATTCGTTACAACTTCTTTACAAACACAAGCCACATTATCATGGAACAATAACCACTTCTACATATTGTGGCAACATTAATGATGAAGATGATGACTGCTGTTGCAGGTGATTTAATTTCAGAAACAAAAAATAAAATTAAGTAGAACATTTTATTACATTTTCAATAAAACATTAAAAATTTTTCTTTCTTCCACCCTTTATTACTCTCCCATCTAGTTTAAAATAATTTTGTGGCTATTTTTATGTGGATATTTTGTGCTGAGTTTGGACACAGTTTTTCAACAAGTTTTATAATTAAATTTTATACACAACATATTGAAACTTCCTTAATTTTAAAGCAATTAAAAATGCTTAAAAACGTTTAAATCAATCTTCGCGTTCATAAAAATACAAATTTAAGCGGAAAATACAATACAATTTACGTAACAAAAGCTACAAATAAAATTCTCTACAGAAAATTTTTAGGAAATTAACATTAAATTGAAGTGGAAACGAAACCCCTTCAAACGTGTTGTTTGTGCTCCATGGCGCCAAATGTTGTACAAATTGTCATAATAATTCACTGAAAGAATTAACTTACAATGAGTGTTTCGAAGTGAATCTGTATAGTGAAAGCTTCTTCTGTGTGTATGACTATCTCAGAGAAAAACAAAGTGCTGCCTAATTTACTGGATGATTGTAAAGAAAATTGTCTTCTAAATTAATTCCTGCCTATAGCAGCCAGTTCATCGAAAAAATAGTATTGTTATGAAAACAACATTTGAAGCCATTAGCCATTAGCTGAATAGCCGGCTTAATTTAATTCGATTAAAATTTCGATAATAATATCATCTGCAAGCTTTAAGCAAAGGTTTCGCAGATAAAATATTCGTAAACTGCTACTTCTAGCGAATCGAAATTAAATTAAGAATTGACGCGCTTTTCAGTTTGTGGCAGATACGTGACATGATTAGATTCAGCACCTGGTCGCCAGGCCTTAATCTGACGGTGGTCTTACTACTAGGTGTATACAAAGCGTCCACTAACGCCCTAAGGCTAAGGTACATATATGCCAAATGGCAATTTTCGTGTGGACGATAGCAGGGCCGTGCCCCCTCTCCTTGCTGAAGAGTTGAAGACTATCCAACTTCTAGTCCTGTTACATGCGCTTGCTAGGGCTTTGGGTGTTACCTTTTTCCACGTTATCATCTCTTCGGAGCTTTCTTCAAAGCTCGATTAAACCACCACAGCCACCACGTTGCTCTCCGAGCGGCCCTCATCTACCCACAACTTCTTGTATATCAAATTGAAATTAAAAAATAAAAATTTTGTGGCCGCGGCCTTTTGCATATTTTCGCATATGGATGTGATTTACGCACTCATCCGATGGAAGATGGAAAACCAGTGAGAACCAGAAAGTCATGTGTATGGAAGAGAAAACAATTTATTCAACAACGATTTCAGATCAAAGTGGAATTTTTGGTATAAAGGTCAACAGCTAGTGGTTTGAACGGTGGGAACACACCATAGACAGCCAGAAAATTTGTTAAGGAATATACCTGGTACTAACTCCCTCCATAGATATACAAAATTCTGATCCATGAATCTGTATTAGTGTCAATAGATGAATTATCAGAGCAAGGATATCAAGCAGTTTAGATTGAAACATACAGGCAAAACATCGCGCATTGCTACAAATATAGACCTTTTAAATAGGCTTACTTTAAGCTGAAATCGTTTAATTCGGTAGCCAGAAACTTACCAATAGAGAAAACATGTATGCAGTGGTGATATTCAGCCGGTACGGGGCGGTACGCACGTACCGGTTGTTAACATTTTTAAAATTTTCCGTACCGGTTGTTGTATATTAAAAAAAGTATGTTTTTAAGTAAAAGTAAAAGTATTGATAAAAACATTCTAAAATTTTTAAAAAATATAAATATTTACCTGCCATTATCGATCAAATACAGAAAATCTTACAATAAAATAAAAATTTGGGATTTAAAATTTTTTTCGGTTTTACTAAAAAAAAATCTAATTAAAACTGTCTAATTTGAATTTTAGTACTTTTAATTTCCACTACAATCCAAGAGATGGCATTGAATTATGGAACAAAATTTATGGAATTGAAAAATTCCTACTGAGCATGTTTAAAGTTGCATTTTAATAGGTGGTTTCACCGCGTAACCACTAAGCTTGAAAGGGTTAACGGAAAATTCTGTAGATTTTGGATTTTTATTACATTCCAGATTTATAGTTCCACTTGTGGCAAAGCTTATATCTACAGAAATAAGAAGAATTATTTTTGGAAAACTGATAAATACAGGTTTTACAATTTCAATTATTATTGATGAAGCCTCAACTCTTTCACACAAAAGCGTTTTAGTAGTTTATTTGAAATCTGAAATTCAAGATTCCGATGATAGTGTAACAGTTTTTATTGATCTTGTCGAATTAGAAGGAACAACATCAGAAATAATTTTTAAACCTTAATATCAGTTCTTGAAAAACATGGTTTTAATGAAAAATATTTACATGAAAATTTTATTGGATTTTGCTCAGACGGTGCTAGTGTAATGTTAGGAAAAAAGGCTGGAGTTTCTGCAAGAATTTTAGAACATTTTCCAGATATTAGCATCTGTCTTTGTTTAGCGCATCGTATTCAGTTAACTCTAGATGATGTTATCAAAGAAGTAAATGAAGTTAATAACTTTAGATATTTTCTCGATAAACTTTATTCGTATTATCATACTTCAAATAAACATCAACGAGAATTAAATAATGTTTCTAAAGAACTTGGTACTGAAGTACACAAAATAGGTAGAATATTTGGTCCTCGAGGGGCAGCCTGTAGTGCTAGGACCGCCAAAGCAGTTTGGAAATCATATAAGGCCTTATATATTCACTTTAGTCAAAATAAAGAAATTGGAATAATGTCATATTTCAAAAATGAAAATTTTTAAAAGATTTAGGTTTAATAAACGACATATTAGAAGAAATTTTTGTACTGTCTACAGCTTTACAAGAAAGAGATATTTCATTAATTAGAGCTGATAGATTGATAAGGCGAACGATGAATCTATTCCAACGTTTCAAATTAAATAAAGGAACATATGAAAAAGAAGCAGATGATATTATTAAAACGAAAAAATACAATATTCCATTTGAAATTAATAGAAAAAAACAAATGGTTGTTTCGAGAGATAAATTTTTTGATTGTTTAGAAAAACATATGAAAACGCGTTTACTATTAGACGATAAAAATGTAAACTATAATCTCTTAATTTAATTTATTAATTCCAGAAACATAGCCGGGTGATATTTTTGAAGCACCATGGATTGAAGGTGAAAATAGGTTAGAGCATTTAAATAAAATAATCAAATACATCATTCCAGTAAATGATTTTTGAGATTTTGTTGATGTGCGAGATAGAGAATCTAAAAATATTAATACTATTTTGAGAGCAAAAAGAATTTTAAATGTAATTGCTGTTAATTCCGCAGAAGCTGAAAGAGGATTCAGCACAATGAACAATATCATTTATGATAAGAGAAATTCGTTGTTAATTGAAACAACAAGTAATGTAATGACAATAAATTTAATGGGAAAATCGATTGAGGATTTTGATGCAATACCATATGTTAAATTATGGTTGCGAGAAGGGTATCATATGGCAAGTGACAAACGTGTCAAAGCAGCCGCACATAATTTGCCGTTCCTAAACCAAAATTTAATTTGGAAATTATTTAATTAATTTTATATACTATTTTTTATACTATTATATATAATATATGTATTTCTTATGTAAATATGTAAATAAATAACTATTATGAAGTAAATATAACCTACAATAGATTTTTTCCATGCGTACCGGTTGTTAAAAAATTCGAATATCACCACTGCATGTATGTAAGTCAAGTAGTTCTAAATTTGCTTAATATTTGATGTAGAAGTATTTCAATCCGAAGTTTGTTTTCTAAAACAACACAAAACAAAAAATTTCGATTAAGGTGATTTACATTTTTATATTACAAAGAAAAAAGTTGGGCAATTATGAATGAAAAATTATATCTGACAGGTGTCCACCTCGACCACGCTGACAGATGTCGATTATTTCATCAAAGTTTTCAATCACTTTTTGTGCAAAATGGCGGTCCTATTTCGTTGATCACATTACGGATTTTGAGTTTTAAGGCTGAAATAGATTCGATTGGCTCCGTATAGACTATTTTCTTAACATAGCCCCACAAAAAATAATCCAGTGGTGCTAAATCACACGATCTGGCTTGCAATAAATTAATCATTTGACTAACTGTATAACATGTGGCACCGTGTTGTTGAAACCACATGCCAGTGATATCCATGTTGTTAATAATAGGACAAAACTGAGTTGTTGGCATCTCGCGATAGCGTGATTTATTGACCGTTACCGCATTTCCAACCTTATTTTCGAACAAAAACGGCTCAATCATGCCTCCAGACTACATATTAGTTTCCTAAGACAGCATCACAAAAAATCATCAATTGGCGTTATATCACACGATCTGGCTGGCCACTTAACTGCTGATTGTCGTGAAATCATGCGAACGGGAAATTTGGTTTGTAGTAATTTAAAACCACAAATCAGTGATATCCACGTCTTCAATAATAGACAAAAAATGAGTTGTTAACATTCTAGCGACAGTGGCACTTTGAGCACTTAAAGGCTTCTCAATAATCGTTCTAAGATTTTCAGTAACCCAAGTGCGGCAAATTCCCTTGTTTTTTCAGCAAAACCAGCCGGTTGTTCCTGAATGAACTGAACGAATTTACGACATTTTGAATGGTCGGTCGGCTTCAATTCCTGCAACAGTTGAACCTTGTAAGGCTTTAAAGACAAATCCTTATGCAAAAATCGCATGTGGTGGTTTTGGATAACCCCAATTGTTGAAAACGTCGGGGAATAGACAAATTTGGATTAGCTTTAGCACTGTAACTCTCAATTAAATGACCCGCTCGAACATACGTTGGTATTCGCACATTTTAAATTTAGCCTGTCTACTCAAATTCTTAATAGTGGTATCAGAAGAACGATTATACTGCTCGAAAATAATAATGATTTATACGAAATGTAACTTTAACAGAACCACATTATGGTTAATATCAGCGATGCCAGACTGTTTAATTAAGTTTTTAAACTTGTTCGCAGCCTCCATCTCTTTAAATATTTACAGTTCAACTATAACTAAAGCTGCTGTAGGCTTTTCACAACCCATAAAGCATCATACACTTCTAATACAATTTTATCATACTGCATTTAATTCACTACAAATAATTTTAAGCAAATTTAGGAATTCTTTCCATTCTTTTTTTTATATCCCTTAATGAATTTTATATATTTTTATAACTAGATTTTCTTTGGAACCTGATAGCTACCACGAAAACGGTTCGAAAGAAATGCTTGAATTTATGTGAATATTGAAATTAATTTCACTGAAAATTTTGTGATTGTGTTAGAGAAATATCAGATCTGCTTTTAGCAGGAAGAAAGAATAAAAAACTATCCAAATTTCGCTGCTTGCACTTACACAAATATTTGAACAAGTCAATAATTTATTGTTCCGTAGCTGAGCCTTTTGCTTACAAGAAGAAGAAACGCAGTGCCCGCTTGTAATGTTGAGTGTTCTAAATTAAAAATAATAAAATTCTATATTGAAGAAATAACATCAGATTAAACATTTAAAAAATAGATTTCTTTCAAGTTCCTGCTCTGCAAATCAAGTGCCATAAGTTGCGAATATGAAACTACAAAAACGCTTAAACTTTCCTATTCCACTTTTTACTTCAACTCACCTTTCAACACATCTGTTACCATTTTGTACTTAAAATTTTATTTGTTTTTCAAATAGTTTTAAAAGTCTGGTTAATCGAGATAAGGCATTTAAAATGTTTTTATTTTTAATTTTAATGCGATTTCAAATAGAGTTGACCATTTTGTTGTCGAAATTGCTTCTTCATCATCACTTTCTTGTTGCAGAATTTTGCAATAAGAATAATGAAATTTCTATTTAACTGCATTCTCTAAGTTTCATTTCATTTCCTATGAAACGTACATTATTTCTATGACAGTAACATGATCCTTTTGAAATAATAATCATTACACACACATACGCACACACATAAAAACTGAAAAGCATAAAACACTGTGCTGTAGTGTTCATATGTGAATAAGTTTCAAAAAAAAATAAAATTTCTAAAAATTCAAAATCATAAACTATTGTGCGGACAGACTCGCATCTACTCGTACGTGCTCTTAGTTTTTTTTTTCTAAATTCTGTCTACATTTTTACTTTTTTCACATGTGTTGTTCTCTGTTCCTGTATCGCAACATCCAAACAATTAATTTAAGAATTGTACTCACACAATTCTATTTAAACAATATATGTATGTATGTATGTATATGGCTTTGCACATTTATTTCCAGGATTTAGTTTTACGAATGCAGGGACGGCATTGTTTATAATATGATAAAGAAATGAGTTCAACTGAGTTTTCTAATAGAGAAACAATGTAAAAATTTTAATTAGTTGTGAGCGATAAAAATAAAAGTCAGAAGAAAAATGAGTCTTTGGGAAGTCACGTTTTGCAAACATGAAAAATAAAACGAAAAACAGAAGGAAATCAAACGAAACCAAAATATATGAAAGACAAAAAAGTAAATAGAACAAGCAATCCGGACAAAATCAACAAACCACAAATGAAATGAGAAATATATGAGGACAATGACTTGACAAATGAAATTGCCCGAAGCACACAAAGTCGCACAATAATTTAAAATTCATCTCAAATTGCTCTTCCTACTCTTAACACAACAAACACACGTTCCAAATATGATGTTTTAATCATTGGATATCAAACAGTAGCAAATGATAAATGAAGTATTTAATAATCTGATATATTATTCTTAAAATGAATAAATTGTTGCGCATAGAAACAACGAAAATACAAAAGCTACAATTCGTTACCAGAAAAAATAAAATAATGTGGAACAATTTGCGAGAGAATGGCCAAGAATTCTTAAGGTTACTGATTTTAAAGTAAAATAAGTGAAAGTAAAAACTTGAAAATCTTTAAAGCTGAAATTTTTAAATTTGTATTTTAATAACTTTCTTACGTCACGGAGAAATTTTTAAATTTAATTTTTCTAAATTTAATTGTTTTAAAGTACGATAAGTAATAAGAAGACTATAAGCCACATGCATATTTTTGTCCGAAGCACTTAGAGCGTATTCTCAAACTTTTCTTGGGCTTTCAAAAGGTGAAACTTCATAAGAAGTTTTGTTTCGGCAATCTTGTTCCGTGAGTTGAAAAGTAGAATGATTCATGATTTATGTTGTACTTTTAACAGGATAAGCTGCTTGAACAGTACCTGGCGTTCAAAAAAAGTCATTCAATTAAGGTAAAAGAGCTCCAAAATCACTAACGGAAAGAGGTTAGGCAGCCTTATTCTAAGAGAAGTAGTTAAAACTGTACGATCAGTTTTAAAAATGTCACAAATACTTAAGGATTCTGAGTGCATACACAGACAAAACGAGATTTCAAAATACAGAAAAAATTCTTTTCTAATATTTTAAATAAATTTTAATATTTTAAAATTTTTTGCAGAAATTGTTTTTTACAATACTTTAACTAAATGAATAATTGTAAATCCGGCGTAAGTTCATGCGCATTTTAATTTTTTAATATATGAAGAAGAAAAATTATTCCCAAATGATTGTTTTTAGTTAACTATAAAACAGTACAAATAAAGCACTAGTAAAACGTAACGCTACTGCACTTTCTTAAGATAATACTTACCAAATCAGCCCTCTAACTTATATACAGAGTGGACAAATTTAGGGTTAGAAAGAAAACTGTCTTTCAAATGATTAAATTTCAAGAATTGGGCTGTTATCCTTTGGCATTTATTTAGTCAAAAGTTAGAAAATTTTAAGTATTGAACCTTGCACTCTTGAGCAAGGAATTTTAATTATGAACATTTACTATCAAAATAGTGAAAATTTCACTGTATCACTTGGTAAAATTCAAGAAGCTTTTACTTGGAATCAGGTTTCTTCTGAGACCGCTGTGCGTAATTTAATCGCTAAATTCGAGGGTAACGGTATTGTTGCTGACAGTACACTAACACAATATGCTCGCAGTAGCCATAGTAATCCAGCGGTAGCAGCTCTACAGCAAAGTCTGGAGAATAAGCCTGGTCCCTTAACTCGTCGACGTTCGCAACAATTGGCCATTGCCATCTTCATCTTCATGCTTATAAACTTAAATTCAATCAAGAATTGAAGCCGACCAGCCATTGTTTGCATTGAACATTTGTAAATTGGCTATTTGAAAACCTGAACGAAAACAGCACATTTTTCAACAAAATCGTCGTTAGTGATGCGGCTCATTATTAATTAGGCGGCTATGTAAACAAATCAAATTGTCACATATTGGTCTTACAAAACACACAAACAATCCTCGTAAAACCTTTACATTTAAAAAAAAGTGACTGCATGGTAAAAGGAGCAAGGAAACGCCGCCACCGTGAATTTTCTGCGCTATCAAATAAAAATAGCCAATGTTTTGTGGCCACATTTGGCTAATGTTGATGTCAGTGAGCTTTGGTTTCAGTAAAACAGCGTCACAAGTCACCCAAAAATTTCGATTGTTGCGAATAAGATTTTAATTGGCCTCCTCGTTCTTATGTTTTAACGCCCTGGATTACTGTCTCTGAGGCCATTTGGAAGAGCAGATTTACGTAGACAACCAACAAACAACTGACGCTCTGAAAGATGAAATTCGGCGCTTCATTTACGACGCGAACTTTTGGAGGTTTAACGACTCGATCATTTTTCGGACATCATATTGCCCATATTTCTATTTGACATTGATATCAATAAAACTCAAATTTTCCCATCTGTTGTATATCATAAGTTTTGTTCCAGTATTAAAAGGCTTCGCTTTCTCGAACAATATCGCATTTCTATCACCGTTATCAGCAGTTAAATTTTGATCAAATGTAAAACTAAGCCTGCACTCCAGTGAAATAACATCGAGTCTCTATTTTAAATTGAACCCACAACTCTCACCCTATTAGAGCTGCAAATGTTAGTTTTTAAAATCAATTCCATGACAATTAAATTGTAAGCTTGATTTTTTCCTTCTTCTTCATCTTGCGTTACCTTTATTTTTATTTTATTATTTTTTTGGAATTATTACGTGTATAAAATATAAATCACAGGAATTAGTTAAATAAATCACGTACGTTATATTTTTGCCTCACGTGCTACTACATAATGTGCCGCCGTACTTTTTCTAATAAACTGCTACTTCGTGTTATATATGTGTGTGTGTGAGTTTTTTTTCAGGGAGAGTGTAGATTGACCCCAACATGTAGAAAGCAAAAAAGGTCAATAAATAAAGTCTGTTTAAAAGTAGCACAAAGTTTATTGTGGATGTGTTATAAGTTGAATAAAATATTCTTTTGATGGTATCAAAAATAAATCCGGGTGTATTAAGTCATTCTAAAATATTTTCTCTAAACATGAAATCGGTAATAAATGCTTTGTGTGCATATCAACACATTTGTAGAAATATAGCCAAGCAGCCATAAAGTTGAGAGTTTTAAAAACACATCAAATGCTTGCTGGGTTTTAAGAATGCATATGTGCTCGTGTGTTTTTGTTGTTACTGGTTTAATTTACACATCTCATATCAGCCGTAAAAATACTGCTTATGACAGCTTTTTAAGTTAAAGGACGACGAGGAATACAAACTTGAATAAAATTGTTTTTCCACAGTATGTAAAGAAAGTCTTATGACACTTCGGACATATTAATCTAAGTGCCAAATAATATTGAAATTTATTTAGAATGAAAAAAAAAAATAACACATTTTGAATCCAATTCGCTTAAAACTTTAAGAGAAAAAATCTTTTTTTAAGTCGCAAGGGGTTTTTATGCCCAGTAGCGTATATAGTTGATGGATTCCGAATTTAACTTTGAGTTGTCCTTGGGTATTTTATCGGAATTGCGTTGCATAATACATGGATGCAAACTAAGAGCACGGGTACAGTTTAAAAAGTTATTTTCTTGGTAGCTGGAATGTGGCTATTATTGATAATATAGTGCTTTCAGTATGTAAACTTTATTTATTGACTTCCCAGAGTTGGAAAAATTCTAACATAAAATAAAGTCATAAAACTTTGGAAGTAATACCTACGAAAAGTGTAGTGAAAAAAAACGGAATAAAATGTGCTGCGAATTCTTAAGATGGAAAGATCCATCTAAAGCTGACTAACTCAGTAATCCTTAGTAATAGGTATGCAAGCCTAGAGAGCCAATGTGTGTTGAATGGACCAATATGTCTCGAATAGGTCTGAGCTGATAAATCAGAATTTGTGTACATATCTAGAATTGGCCGACTTGACATTGTGGACTACAGTCCAACCATGTGGAAATTCGACATAAGTGCTATAATAATAAGATAAGAGATGTTTATGATTTGACGGCACATAGCTTCGAATAAGAAGCATTAATATAAAATGTTTTACATTTAAATAATTTAACTATTTTCGTATAATTGTTTAATTGCACTTTGCACTTATATCTCAAAAATATTTTTCGTTTCTAAAGAGACATCGAAAAATATTTATCGTTTCTGAAGAGACATCGAAAAATGGGCCCGTAATAGTATAAAAATGTAGTAGACATTACAGAAAAATTCTCATATTAAAAGAATTACAAACTAATACTGGTGCAGATTATATTCCCAGCTAATTACCTTCAACACGCATGACAACTTCAATTTTATTGATCCCTAATAATAATTGAATATGGCGTTGAGCAATTATTAACTCCTAGCACGTCGGAAGAAGCCAGGTCTTTTGATAGCATTTTGAAGCATTTTTAGCAACAAAGCTTCGCTTGTCTCCTCAATATATGAATTTAATCTTTCAGAGCGTTAGTTGTTTGTAGGTTGTGCTCTAATCTTTCAAATGGCCGCAAAGAATACAATCCAATAGCTTTAAATTCAATACCGAGGCAGCCAATTGACTTCGCCAAATCGGCAAATTACGCAACCGAGAATCGTTTGGGTGACTGCGTGGCTTGTGGCGCCATCTTGCAAAAACGAAGGTCATTGATGTTAATAGTGGCTAACTGTGTCCACAAAAAATTGATTATCAGGATTTGGTAGCAAATAGAACTCACGGTGACGGCGTTTTGTTGTTCATTTTCGGAAAAATACAGGCAAATGATGCCACCTTACCACAAACAGCACCATACAGTCCTTTGAATGTAGTGCTTTTTCGAGAACCGTTTATAGATTTTGTGAGCCCATATGCGACTGTTTGTTTATATAAAAAATTGCCCGGGTTTCGTTGTTTTTAAAACAACCATGCAAACAAAGATCGGTCGGCTTTAATTCTTGAACGAGTTGAACTTAATAGGCGCGAAAATAAAAATATTTGTGCAAAATTATACGTATAGTAACTCTTGTGATGCACAATTGTTTGCTGTACAGCGAATTAGTTAGCATCAACACGATAACTACGAAAGTGTTCTTTGAATCTATTGTCATCCAGCATACTTTGAGCCTAGAATTTAGCGACCAAATTACGCAAAGCTGTCTCACATTACGAGGAAAAGCTGCTCTAATTTTACGAAGTGATATAATGAAGCTTTTACCATTTTAATAGTAAGTTTTCACAATTAAAATTCGTTGCTCAATTCTTTGCTTGAAATTTCCCAACTATTTACTAAATTAAGGATGATTGCTCACTTCCTGACATTTAATCATTGCACAGACATTTTATTCTTAACCTCAACTTTTCCCAAATCATACATTATTATTTACCTCAAATTTAAAAAAAAAACTCTTTTATTATTCCGTTATACAAATTTGAAAAAAAAAAAAACTAAATTGAGGAATTGCTAATTTGTTCTGAAACTTTTCAATAGCTTTGTCAACAAAGCTCTCTTAAAGGTTGTTTTGTTATCTTAAACGTAATCAAACCGACATCATTAATTTAGATTATAGTAAAACTGTTGCTAAGGTTAACCATAAATAACTCCTGTAAAAATTGTTAACAGCCTCAAGTCGATCATTGAGCGAATGAAAAACAAACTATTCATTTAAAAAACGTGACCCCAAAAGCGTTTAAAATTCTGTTTAGGCCACTTCTGCTTACATTATTTATGACCGATCCTAATATCATTATATTCCTAAATGTTCTGATGTTAGTGATTGATGTTAAAGATTTCTTAAGTTTATTTTAAAAGCACTTGGAAATAGTTTTCGTCGTCATGTAACGTAAATATAACGCAACTATACTTAATAAGTATGTAAACGCATAAATGTGGTTTTCAAAGAAGAAACCACATAAGCGAAAATTCACAGTTTAAAAAGTAAATGCAACTTGTAATATTGTTGTCGTTACTTCCAGTGAAAACCGTTGTTACTGGCTGTTTGTTTGGTACGATTTGCGAGCGCTTTCAATGCGATGACATTATTATCGGAGATTTTTGATCTCTGTGTTTTAATGAAAGCAATGCTGAATTATTTTTAAATATCGGGTTTTTTAACAAGAATTAAACGTTTAAACTACTAAACTTTTTAAATGTGGCAACACCAAAAACATGGTAGTTTTGACATTTAGTTTTTCACCTATTCGAAGTTAATACTTTGGCAATTGCTACAATGAATTCAATTTCGCACGAGAATCGCATTCATATAATTAAAATCCACTATGAAAATAATGGTTCTGTTAAAGTTACATTTCGTAAAATTCGTGATATATCGGAAAACATAATCGTCCTTCTGATAACGCTATTAAGAATTTGGTCGTTAATAATGATTAAAAACATCGCAGCCATGAGTCACAGTGTTGAAGCAGGTCCAAATTTGTCAATTCCCCGACGTTCTCAACAATTAAGTTATTCAAAGCCACCACATAGCGAATTTTACATAAGAATTTGATTTTGCAGCCTTACAAGGTTCAACTGGTGCAGGAATTAAAGTCAACCGGCCATTTATATCGGCGTAGATTCGCTCAATTCATTCAGGAATAATCGGCTGGTTTTTCTGAAAAATATCATTTTATCAGCCGAAGCCCATTTTCACTTGTCAAGGTATGTCAATAAGCAAAGTTGCTGCATTTGGACTTCGTAAAATCCTAAATCGATTATTGGGAAGCCTTTGCATGCTCACCGTGTTACTGTATGATGTGCTGTTTAATTAAGCTGTTTTTCTCCATGATGGGCCTGAAAATGCAGTAACTGCTGCAAATGAATAACGCTATTGCGAGATGCTAACAGCTCAATTTTGGCGTATTATTGACCACGTGCATATCACTGGCATGTGATTTCAACACAATGGTACCACATGTCACACAGCCTATGAAACGATCTATTTATTGCCAACCAAATTTCCCGGTCGCATAATTTCACGATAATCAGCAGTTAAGTGGCCAGCCAGATCGTGTAATTTAACTCCACTGGATTATTTTTTGTAGGGCTACGATATTTTTTTCTTGTATTTTGTCAAAAAAAGACTAACTTCTTGTTGCAAAACCCTTTATATTTCAATAACAAATCACAAGCTGTTCATGCTTTTATTAAATAATAGAGTAAACATTTTTAAAGGCCTGTATGTTATAATACACCTTTATGTTTCACTTGTCAGAACTGTTTTAGAGTATGCTCCTTCTTTTTTTTGGGGGGAGGGGGTATTCCATGTATTTGATACATATAAATTCTATTGAATACATCCACAATCAGTTTTTGTTGTACTGCAGTGAAATTTAAAAAATCTTCCTCCATACACCAGTCGCCTTGCACTGTCAAACTGCTAACCCTAATGTATAGAAGGATTATGTTAAATATGTCATTTCAATTTTATTTAAATTTAATTAATGATGTTATTTATACACATTGCCTGGTCAAAAATCCATCTTTTAAAGTTCCTCATCATCCATTTCGGCATTCTAAAATGCTTTGAGTTTAATATTTTGGATAAAATTATGCAAATGCTAATCCCTAAGGAGGATATGCTGTCAGTTTAAAAATGTTATAAAATTGTAAATTTTTTTTTCAACTACAATATTTTATATGCAAAATGTAGACAATCAATCAATTTGTTTTTTATTTCTTATTTTCCTTTTTTTCTTTTTTGTTTATTTGTTCAAAAACTTTCTTTTCATACTGTAAATGGTAAGATTTTCTGTAATATTTATTTATTTATCTCTTATTTTATTCTATTTTGTCGCATTTGCGAATGTATTTGCATTTATTTATTTATTTTCGTTTATTTAAAATCTGCTTACAAGTATTTTCATTAATGTTAAATTTATTCAATAAAATACTCCAGGATAATCAACAAAATAATATTGATGTTCCTTCACCAATAACTTCTATTAGAATTACAAGAAAGAAAATATTGTGAAGATTTTATTTTATAACAGAGTTAAGTGGAAATGTTGAAAGCATGTATGTTAGCTTGTTATTTTACACTGATTTCACAATTTAATTTGAAAATATGTATTTTATTATTTATCCTTATCTAAATATAGCATTAAGTTTAAGTGGCTAAGAAAAATATTAAGGATACGCAGTATATATTTAAAACTTAAGACAAAAATTTAAGAAGGTCGATTAAAATTTATTATTGCGCAGAATAATATTTCTGTTAATAAAATCGATGATGTCAGTTTTTTGTTCTCATTCGAAAATACGAATCCATTGAAATTATTTTATTTTATTTAAGAATTTTAAAAATAAAGCAAAAATTACTTCAAGAAAAGTATTTCTAATTCTAAGTTAAAATATAAATTGTATCTAAGAAAACACGATAATATTGTAATGGATGGGCAAATTTGAGCTTAGGACGTAAATTGTCTGCCAAATAATTAAATATCAAAAATTGAGGTCCTTTGACATTTATTTAATAAAACGTTGGAAAGTTTTAAGCATTAAAGCTACACTTTTGAGCAAAAAATTTTAATTGCGAAAATTTACTATCAAAAAGGGTAAAAGGTTCACTGCATCACCTCGTAAAAGACGAGCAGCTTTTTCTCGTAATCAGACTCCTTCTAAGACCGCTGTATGTATTTTAATCGCTAAATTCGAGGCTCAAGGTATTGCTGCTGACAATAGACCAAAATCCTACGCTTGAAGTTGTAGTTATCGCAGTAACGCAAACATATCCGCTTTACAGTAAAATATTGAGAATAAGGCTGGAACTTTAACTTGTCGACGTTCGCAATAAATGTTCGTCAGTAAAGGCACTTTGTGCTGCATTTTCACGCTAATAAAGCACACCTCATTCAAGAATTGCCACAATTCGCTAATGTTCAAATGGCGCCAGAGAAAATAATCCAGGGGCCTTGAATCGCAAAAATAAGGCGGCCAATTTGAGCAGTCAAATCATGAAAAGACACGATGCATGGCTATGTGACTTATGGCGGCACCTTGTTGAAAACAAAAGTCACTGATGTTAACTTTAGCTAATTGCAATTGGTTTCATGGTTTGGTAACGTAGAGAATTTACGACCGTCGAAGAGTTGCTTTGCATTAGAACGACCACTATGAACGCATTGTTTTAGATTATCGTCAATACCATGAGCGTTGAATTTTGCGATTAAATTACGCGCAGCGATCGCAGATGGAATGTGATTACGAGGAAAAACTGCTCGAATTTTACGAAGTGATACGGTAAAAGTTTTACCAATTTGATAGTAAATTTTCACAATTAATATTTTTAGCTCAAGAATTTTAATTGTTTCATGCTTAACATTTCTCAACATTTCACTAAATAAGTGTTAGAGGGCAACTGCTTAATTCTTCAAAACTAAGCATTTATCAGATAATATACTCCCTAACCTCAAATTTACCCATCCATAACATAAATTTCGATTCGTGATGCTTTGTGGCTGGAGTTAAAGCAACATTAAACAAAGTACTGTGATACGTAAAGTAACATAGTTTGTGGAAAATCGTTTGCAAAGAACTTTATTGCACACTGGAGATCGGAGATAGAAATCGAAATTTACACTTTTAAAATTCAAACGTAAATGTATCAGACACTCGCGTATGATGAAGTTGAGCAAAGCGATTAGCTAGATGGTAAAGTATTTAATGAAGAAAAAGCATTGTGAGGTATTTTCGTTTTTGTTAGACATATCAAGAATTCAATTAAATTGAATTTTGCTCTCATCAGATTCCAAATACAAACTGTGGTGAAGGTCGACCCAATGTGTGATGTTGTAATCACAAGCATCACAACGAACCAATCGGGGACAACTTTATGATCTTAATGTAATCTAGTAATGTTATAACTAAAAAATTATTGATTTTTCGCTTTAAAATTTATGGAGGCGTCCTTTACTGATTTTGCCAAAATTTCGGATTCTTTTTAAATGTATCTATACATATTGTTACGAAGATGATTTGTTAATTTTTAAAAGAACATTTTTACCATTAAAAAAGTAAACTTTTTATTTCACAAATTGAGTAGTTTTCTAAGAAATCTTATACACACAAAACAACAACATGTTTTTAAGAAATTCCACAAAATAAGCTAAACAAAAGAAAACAAAAAACAACTAACACAAAACAAAAACACAACACACACTAAATCGTAATAACAACAACAATATGGCGTGATGTTAAAGTATTCCTGTATATGCAAAAGCCACTTAAAACAGCGATATAGGCACTACTTACTGGGCAAATGAAATTACTTCAAGTTGAGTCATCGTTGAGTAAACAACGTTACCATCGTGTTTATTTTGTGTGTTTATTTTGTGTGTAAATAAATCATTTAATTTAGAACTTTAAAACACTGTGTTATTATTTTGCATAACAGAACTCAAAATAGCAAAACGTTTACTAAAAGGAGTAAACGTAATAATATATACCAAATTTCGTAATGTTGCAAAAATTTACTCAGCTAAAGCACGACTTTGGAAGATCGTTGTATATGGGAAATGGGCGTGCCTTTGACCGATTTTTTTCCAAAAGTTTTGATTATTTGTAATTGAAATATTTTACTCTTATTGAAAGAACATTTTTCTAAAACTTGGGAAATTTCTTATTTGAAGTATATTGTCATTACGTGCCTGTTGGAAGAGACCAACTTATTAACTTTGGTAGGTTCATTTCTGGTGTGTGAATACTCAGTAATTTTTTAAATAACTTGACAACTTTCTGCCAATTATGTCAGCTAACGGAAATACCGAAATCAAAGCGTTAGGCGCAACGTAAACTAGCGTTTAGCTTTTACGATGAAATATCATACTCAACTAGGAGGGACAAGAACGTTCTACGCACAACATTCTTAACTTATTTTGTTTTATAGAACAGAAACCAAAGATATATCAATCAGGTAGGTTCCCTCAAAATAACTAAATTTTCAATAATATCAAAGAAAATTTCAAAACTAAAAACTCACTCTACTTCACTACATAACATACTGTCAAAATCGAATTTTCCAATTGTTGAAAACTGATGCCATGCTACTTATGTTATGTTATGTTAGCATTCGCATTCGCAGCAGTTAGCATTGAGGTTCATAAAATATATAATTTGTCAAGTGGAAATATTTTTGTTTTGAGTTGAATTAATAAAAGAAAACAGCAACTATTTAATTTTTATTTTACTAATTAATCACATCGCGGATTTTAAGTTTTAAGGCTGAAATTTATTCGATTGTTTTCGTATAGACTCTGTTCTTAACATAGCTCTACACAAAATCATCAAGTGGTTTTATATCACACGATCTGACTGGCCACTTAACTGCTGGTTGTCGTGAAATTATGCGATCGGCAATTTGGTTTGTAATAAATTGATCGTTTCATTGGCTGTGATGTCAGTGATATAGACAAAAATTGAGTTGTTATCATGTCGCGATAGGCGAAATCACGCCTGCATACCACATAGCGCACCTCACAGTGAGACGTCGGGCAAAGGCTTCTTAATAACCGCTCTAGGATTTTTGAAGCCCAAAATCGGCAATGTTGCCGGGCTTCGTCTGAAAAAATGATTTTTTCAGAAAAACCAGAATTGAGCGAATCTGTGGCTCTGTTTTCAGTTGAACCACTCGGCCGAACAGGCTTTGGTGTTCGCTCATTTTGTATCAAGCCTGCCAACTTAAATTTAACTAGCAAATACTCAATAGCGGTCTCAGAAGTATCTAAAAAATATCACAAATTTTAAGAACCACAATTTTCGTAGTGAATTTTAATTATTTTAATTCTATTTTCGTGCAAAATTTAATTCATTGTAACGATTGCCAATGCCAAAAAATTAAATGTCAAAACCATCATGTTGTTGGTATTGCCACAATTGAAAATCAAACTTCTTTAACTAAGGAATGATCGATATTTTTTGTTGTCATCATTGCCATTAATCATGGCTTGTAGACGCCGTTTTATGGAAGAAACTTAGTTTTGTTATTTTATTTCATTCCTTTGAAATTATACTTTGGTTTTTGTGAGGACTTTTGCCGGTGCATTTTTCAGATATGGACATAAATTTGCAATTGAGTTGAGAGTTATACGCTAAGCAGGAGTTTTCAGTGCTTTACCATAGTCATACAGAAGCAACGTTCTTACCAAAACAGGCTTATGTTTACGGTTATTATCCAAATAACATTTTAAATTCAGCTTTCTACCAGAATAAACCCAAATAAGACAAATTTCAACCCCCTTACTTGATATGCCCCCAAAACCAGCACCAAAAGTTTTTCCAATCTGGCAGTTGTGATAATATTACGAATTTCCAATGGTGTAATAGTTTTTAGGAGCACCAAAATATAAAAAGATGTTACCATACACCTTATGGAAACTTAGTGGAGTTACCAAAAATCTTTTACATTTTTTTTTAATATTTCAAATTGTAACCAAAAAATTTTAATTTCTAATGAATGAACAATAACTAACCAAAAAATGTATTATCTCAGCATTAGATAAGAACAAAAATTTTGTGACTTAAATTCAATAAAATAGAAAATAAAATCTTGAATTCCAAATAAAACAATACTTACGTTTTTAATAATTGGATAGTTGAGGCTTCTTTCTCAATAAATAAAACTTAAAACTGTTTTATATGTCGGACGTTAAAATGTTTTATTTTTTAATTTTATTATATTTTGTTTATTTAAATTATTTTAATTAGCTTTCATATGTATTTATGAGAGTGTGTGTGTTTTAAAAGAAATTCTCTTCCGTTATTTAATTCTAGTTTTTACAAGAAGGATACACATTCATCGGGAACTTAAATATCTAAAAAATAATATATAAAAATTAAAAAGAACTATTTAAAATTAGAAAAAATTAAAAGGCTTCAATACAGATAAACATTTGCTACACGGGACAGCTTAACCTGAGTAGGTGGGAGTGGATGAAACGTGGACATTTTTTTCTTTAATTTATATAAATATTAATATAAATTTAACTTTTGCATATTTTAAATAAAATAAAATTCTAGGAGATATTGAAAGTGAGCAACTATAACAGGAACAGATAGCAATTCGCTATAAATATATAAAAAAATTTAAATAAATAATTGCTTAATTTTGTTATCTTTCAGAGCTGCAAAACAGAGCCACCGAAATTACAGGACCGTATATTATTGGTCATTTTACAGGCAAGGATCTTTCAAAAGAGTAATAAAATAACCATAATTTAAATCTCAGCCATTATAAAAAAAGTGTTACATACCCGATGAGGTGTTGCTGCCTAGGAACCAAATTAAACAGGAAATAAAATAAACATCGTGGCAATAGTATTATAGTTCACTCCGTTCTGACAAAATGCATATTGAAGTTGAAAAATGTAAATATATCTATCCAACAGCAGCCATCTATCTCCCTGCATTATAGTTACTCAAGATAAATTTAACATTGTTTGCTTTCGTGTTTCACTGATTTAAATTCACTTAAGCTTATACTTTTAAATTCTTTGAACACAAAACAAGGCTGAGAGTTACTGTTTCCAATTCTAATTTTTGTTTTGGATTTTATAAATGTCCTCAAAAGGAATTCGTGAGTTTGTACGAATGTATGACAGTTTGAATAATGACAGCATCTCACAATTTTTCGTCTTAAGCAAATGGCTTGCATTTAATATTACAAATAAAAGTTAAATATGTATTTCTTTGCTAATAGTAGAAGGGAAGGGGAAGAGGGTTTGTTTTAATACTATCTACAAACTACAAAAATAATTTATTGGACTTGTCTTAATAATCATTTTCCAAAGAATTTTATATTATTTGTTATCTTTAAGAATTTTAACTTTTTTTTTAATATTTATTTACACATGTATTTGTTACTTTTAATATTTAATAGTAATTTTAAAATTAAAAAGAAAAATTTAATTAAATAATACTTACATTCGTCGTAAAAATAGTCTTTAAAATTAATAATCTTTATATATAAACTTTGTATACACAAACATTAAAATTAAATAAAAAACTAAAATCGTTTAACAGTAAAGGACAAAACTGGTGTTTATACATAACGTGTGATTTGTGTGTGAAATTCCGATAGACAAACTTGCAACTGGCTAAATGAAGGCCGTTCTGTGGGTAGAGAGGCCCAACAATAAGCCATGATAGTAAATCTGTAAAAAGATAAAGCGAAAGAAGCAATATTAAAACGATAGTTGAATTGCGAATTATACTTAAGTTTATGTTAATTTTATAGAGTACAAGGTATAGAAACTAGGTTAAATGTAAATGTTGAACTTGTTACTCCGTACTGTTACAAGATTCTTTGCCTTCACCGCGAATATATTAGGCATACACAGATAAGCGACCCGGAGGACTTTCACACTTTCAAT
The DNA here is from genome assembly GCA_030448955.1 of Trichopoda pennipes. Lineage (NCBI taxonomy): Eukaryota > Metazoa > Arthropoda > Insecta > Diptera > Tachinidae > Trichopoda > Trichopoda pennipes. The sequence goes on from JASKUP010000042.1 coordinate 11,866,964, forward strand.
TGGCTATAGTATTTTTATACTTTTAATTGGCTGTAGTATTTTTAAAAGCAGAGGCATCTGCTAACAAGAAGAAGGAAAATTAACACCAATATGTCGAGATGATCTATTCAAATTTGAATGCTGCAGTTAAGTTCTTGTCAGATGTATTTAAAAAAATATATTCCAAAAGGTTTGAAGCATCCTTAAACTATAGCGTACGCAATCATTATCGATTCCCACTTAATCTTATTGGCATTATCGAAATTTTTTTACTTATTTTTCTGCTGTGTGCTTTTAATGTAGGGTGTTTTTATATAAAACTTTAATATGGAATAGCATATCACCGCTACAGCTGGTTCAAACGTAGTCTAATCAGTAGGTTCAGTTTTCAATGACTTTTTCCTACATTTATGGTCGTATATCGGCAAAAACCTCTTAATCAATCATTTCGGGATCATCGGCGTAGATTAGTCACTTCACATATTCTCACAAAGACGTCTAGCGACTTTAATCTCACCATCTTGGAGACCAACTATGCGATTTCCTAATGTTTTCTTCAATAAATAAATTGTGGCATTAGCTGTGCGATATGTTGCGCCTTATTATGGAAATCAAAGCTCATGCACCATATGGTTATTTCATTGATGGCGAAACAAATAAGTTATCATTCCTTTTAAAGAATATAGGGTGTTTTATATAGAACTTTGATATGGAAAAATAATCTTCTGCCATATCACCGCTAAACCTGGCTTAGATGTAGTCTAATCTGGAAACCCAGTTTTCGATGAATTTTTTCAGAAGACTGATCACTTCAAATATACTCACAGAAAATAGTAAAGCGGCGTTAAATCTCCCGATCTTGGAAACCAATTTCCGGATCTCAAATGTGAAACTATGCGGTTACCAAACGTTTCCTGCAATAACTCAATTGTGGAATGAGCTGCATAACATGTTGGGGCATCTAATGGAAATTACAGCTCCTGTACATTTTGGTTGTTTTATTGATGACCCAAAACATCAGCAACCATAAATTTATTGCGGTCCCCATTGAATGTATCATACTAATCAGGACCATTTAATAGAAGTACGGGTCAATGATAAGGTAGCGATGTCTCAACGTACACTTGTGGTTTATTATTATTCTCTAAATACGGCAACTTTGTTTTTAGCTTAACAAAAATCTAGATCAATAGCAATCTTCTTTGGGCCAATTTAAAAGCGATTTTCAGGCGTCGGTCTAGACATGTTTAAATGCCAAGCCAACCTAAGCATAAATCGCATGGCAGCTGACAAAATGGCCGAAAACAAACCTCTAACTCTATGCTCTGCAAGGGTTCCCACAATCTCCACTACTGGGAAAGTGGTATTTTTCTGGAACCCATCAATATATCTATAAGCAATGAATTGTTCAGTTTTCCGTTATTAATAGCATGAGAAGGGTTTTCAAATTATTCTCTCTGGCGTGAATTAGGCAGAATATCTAAAAAAAGTTTTGTAAATATAGCACAAATCATACTTCACCTCTTACCTAAACCTATGGTTGCTTTAAACTTTTCAATTAAGAGCAGATGATCAGACACGCATTCCTTAACAGCTCGTTTTCACTTTTTAGTGGTTTTTGTAATTTATATTATGTGATAATTTCAAAAAGCATAAGAGAGTCTGCTTTTTATCTCCTGCGGTTTTGGTTTTACAAACTGAACACACTTTTATTCAATTTGAGACAATTTTTGTATATGAATTTTAGAATTTTTCACAACCAGACACTGCTGTCACAATGATAAAAGAAAACCATTCTAAACAAATAACAATTATCCTTCAATAGTTTTCACAGAAACTGAACTGAAACTTAAGTCAGCAATACTGCAACATTTTAACAATTTACTTCTAATATTTTACTACAGAAAAAGTATGCAAAGCTACATAAATCTTCGCCCATGTTTTCTGAGGCGCACGTCTTTAAAATCACAAAACGTTAAAGACTAAAGTGAATGCGGCGTTAGTTTCTATTCGAGTAATTTTACTACACAAGCATTCACCCATTACTAATTTGATTAATAATTTTTAAAGAAAAGTAGCTCAACTGGATGTGCTAAATAGAATTTCACATCGGTGAATGGGCGTCAACGCTTAATTTAATTTACGTTTACATATTGACTAAGCCTTGTATTTTCCTTAAGTAAGTCTTTAAAACTCTAACAGATATCTATGACTATTTTGCTTTACAATATTTTTAAATTTCAGTTTTGCACAAAGCTTTTATGTACTTACAATTCATCAGGACAATTAAATGGTTGTGCCAATCTATAGCCATCCTTAAGATAATGTTCCATTTCATATGGATCGATTTCAGCATAAGGCATTTTTGCTAACGTACACATCTCCCACATAAGTACACCAAACGACCACACATCGCTGCCCTCATTGAAATGTTTCTTTTGTATCGCTTCGAGTGACATCCATTTGATTGGACGATTTTCACCATCACCCAGACAATGATAATCGCTGGGAAATAGATCGCGGCTTAATGAACTGTCACACAATTTAACACGTAATTGATCATCAATACTGTAAAAGAAAAGAAAGAAAAGAGAAAATAATGTGATTTGGAAATTCTGAATACAAACGCAAGCGCAGGGTTTTTAAAATAGGAAAAGTCTAATTTTTTGTAGTAAATCTTAATATTATTTTACGCTTATCTTCATCTTAACATCCTATTGGGACACAGACATTATTTAAGAAGCATATCACTACGCATAAGAACTTGGTTGTTTATGCATATCGCTGCTCTTATTGTGAAACGCGGAAACTTTACATAACGACGCTACGTGCTATACAAAGATAGATATCGTTGTCACATAGAGTCAAAAACTTACTGGTTACCGGTGGACTCCTTTACAAACGCTCTTGCCACATGATCGGTTGCTTAAGTTAGCCAACACTATAAACAAATTCGTCACTTCCGATTTCTAATTTCGGCTAACCTAAACAATATTCGGGGTTAATGATTTTTCCTTCTAGGGTTGAAACAAATTATATTCAGGGCATAAAGTTTAAAGACACATATTTGCGCTCCACTTTCTCGTGGCTTCTACACTAGGGTTGAAACAAATTATATTCAGGGCATAAAGTTTAAAGACACATATTTGCGCTCCACTTTCTCGTGGCTTCTACAGCTTCTACAATAGTCGTTTTCTGTTACCCTTATCTTGTCTGCTGCCTTTGCATCAGCAGAGTTCCTTAGTAACGTCGACTGTGAGACAGGCATCCGATGTGGACTAGACCTTCCTCATTTCAGGCAGGGCTAGGTGAACTTTAAGTTGGCATCATCTAACATCTAATTCTCTAAAAACCCTGTCGCACCGAAGAAACTTGCAAGCAGCTATACACATGTCTGCGCATCACTTGTCTTACAAGTTTATCCGCCTACAAATCCTTCAGAAGCTCCATACAGCGCAGCACTCAAACAATATTAATTATTCAGCTATATTGTTTAGAAATCTGCGGTACTGTAAGGCAGCTTAACTAGACATTTTTTAAGGATTCAACAGCGGCCTCAATCAAAGAAACATTGTATTACTAAACTCAAATTTCGTTATTTTTTTAGGATATCTTTCATCGGGAATTATTTTCATTTTTAATTCTCTTGGCACTAATTTGATGTTAAGTTTTATTTAATTTAAGATTTATTTTGCGGTTTCCCATTAAGCAACTTTAAGTGTCTGTTAATTTCTATTAATACTTACACACAGTTCCTAGCAGCAATATCTTTATGTATCACACCATGATTATGCAAATGTTCCATAGCCATGGCCAATTGTGATGACATTAATACTGTTTGTATTGTGGTCACACTGCGTGCATATGTTGGCTCCTGCAAGAACAATTTCAAATTTCGCGTATTATTTCCAGCCATATAGAGAACAAAGGGTGTACTGTAGTCCTCAATTGAAACACCCAAAATGGAGAGAACATTAGGATGGGAGGCCTCGTACAGCATCATACCCTCCTGAAGCAAAAGAGTCACTTGAATTTGATTGGCATGTTGGGCAACTGTTTTAACCAAAACTTCTTGACAATCATTGTAAGTGCCACGATAAATACGACCATAAGTACCTTCCTGTACTAAGCACGATAAGCGGACACGACATTTTTGCACATTCAATTCATTGAGGCGACGATTAAACTCTTCTGGTTCATGTTCATACTCGCGAAAGGGTCGCGTTAAGGTGGCATAGGTGGGTGTAATGGTAGAGGGACAGGCGTATATGGAATTGTGAGCCGTAGATGAGATGGTGGGCAGACGTTGGAAACTAGCTGTTTTTATAAGATGAACACCATGATTGGGTCGTTTAGTAGGCCCTTTGGCACAGTACGCAATCAGTATGAGTGTAGTGACTAAGATTAAAGCCAAAATGACACCAATTATTAATGTTATTAAACCACCAGTAGGTGGTGCTATTGTCTCCTTTAGCATGGGATCAAACTCATTCATAATACCTGCTGGCATTTCATCTTTATTGATTCTGTTATTGTTGTTGTTGTTGTTGCTGTTTTGGTTAATAATACTATTTCGGTTACGTGGATGATTATTATTATTTTCTTCAGCCGAATGCTCTTCAATGTGATTTTGTTCGTGTGCTGTGTCAACAACAGATGATGTGTCATGCATAAAACCATTATTGCTTATACCACCAAGACCACCACCACCACCATCACCTCCACCCCCAGCTATACCAGCAAATTTATGTTCATACTCGCCAGCACTGTAAGGTTCATTGTTCACATGATGATTGCTGTTTGTGTTGTCCTCTTGTAAACCGGCTAAACAAATTTTCTTACGTCTAAATACTAAATCTGTTATATTGTTAGTCTGCTGGTCAAGTATTATTTCAACGGCAATGGTCACTTCTACTTCAGCATCACGCACACCCGAACACTTCATGCCAATGGCAAATGTCTGCGGTTCTAAAGGTATCTCGCCAATACGTGATATATTCACTGTTGGTCGCGGCAACACAGACGGATCCGAGGTGATTATGTTGAGACTGTAAGGCAGAGGATTATGTGCCAGGCTTTGCCATGTAAATGATATTTCGTTAATGTTTGCCGGCACTGGCACCGCAAAATTTAAAGCATAATGATTGACTTGTCCTTCGCGTACATAATATAATTCCGCCGAAACACCTGCAAAACAAACCAAAAACAAAAAGATAAGAATGAGAGGAGCTGCTTGTAAAAAATGTGAAGTATTAATAAAATGTCAGTCTCTACCCCTCACTACCAGTTTTGGTAACAACATCCACCAACAAAAAATTCATAACAAACAATAAGACGACATAGAAGCAAAGGACTGTCTGCAGTATTTAGTATTTAGCAGACAGTGCTTAAATCCTCTTGTATATTTCAAATGCAAGCAGTAGAGCATTTTGCAAATAGAAGGCAACAAGGAAAATCTGGTATTAGCTGAACTACAATTTTCATTTCGTATTAAAGTAAAGGAATTTTCAGACAAGGATTTACTTGATATCGCTTTTATTTGCAAGCAAAATAAAAAATACATGAACGAAATAGAACAAAAAGAAAGTAAAATTCTATTAACTTTTGGGAACGAAAATTTAATTTCATTTGCAGAAAGTGAAATTGAATTTAAAGCGGAAGTTGTTAAAAAAAAAAGTCGTTAAAATTTATCAAAATAAACAACCGTTAGAGAAATTACAAAAAGAACGATTTTGAGAAATATTTAGATGTAGAACCAAAAGAAAACTTAGATTACAAATTTGAAGTTTATAAAATTCAGTGGTTGTCAAAATGATGGCCTTGGTATCTTTACTTCCAATAAAACATGTGAGTCTCATTGCTTTTTTTTTTCTAACGCGGCATACAACCTACTAAAAGAAACATAATTAACTAAGGAACACCGGTCTTTGTCCAATGTAGAGTTATGCTTAGAAGATTTAAGTTGGCCCTCAGCTAATAATTTCAAGAGACATTTGATCTTAGTTATTCATGAATGAGAAGACATTTTGAATTAACAATCTACTAAGAGAGAGAGACGCCGAATCAAAATAAAATTAACACACAGGAAGCATCAAGAAATAACCAAAGCCAGATTGTCGAGTTTTGCATAACACAGTACAACATGTTTCAGCTGATTAATTTGGGACTTAATTCTGAGAATTGCATGTGAAAATGCCCGCAAAAGTAAGAACTTCTGCATCATTCATTTTGTCAGGTTAGCTTTAGTGGCTTTGGAATAAGCAGAATCAGGAGAACATTAAATATTTCAATATGAAAAATAACATGTGCCCAAAAATGGCTGATTTTTTGTAACGTTTGTGGCCATAACGTTCCAAGAGTGGCCAAGTAGTAACGATAAAACTTACTTACTGAGGAATAGAAAACAGCCTATTGTTATTATTTTGATAAAACAGATTTAAGTGATGCAAATTTTACGCCGAACACAGTGTTCAAAAGACCTAACTGAACATGCCGTTTCTAAGTGCTACACATGCATAAATTCCAGTTATGAATTGAACAGAAAAAATTTAAAGCAAAAGTACACATTTGTGCTTTTAATGCCAAACTGTTACCGATCCACCTAAATCTCCAAGTCTAGAAACTGTGTCCCTGAAAACCGAAACCGTTTTCACCAATCCGACCAATGCGAATTCTGCAGATGGGGCACCCGATTTTATAAATAATGCACCACAACCGGTTACACGAATCTAAATGGATAACGTACGTTGTGGCCATTTTTGAAGTGTAAAAAACTTACAGCGCAAAATTTCAGTGCAACATTGTACCGTTGACGAAACAAATACGTGAAAATAGTGAAAAATATGGAAATGAATTGCATCACGGGCGACTTGCGTTTATTCATAGACGATTCAGTTTTAAGTTTAAAGATTGTGCTGTTGCATAAAATAAACAAAAAACGCCAATTCCATTGGGGTTCAGCACTACTATGAAGGAAAAATATGACACATTGGGCAAAATTCGTATGACTATCAAATTATTAATGCAGCCAACTTGACAAAACGAATGATGCCGAAGTTCTTATTTTGGAATTACTTTGAAGAAAAATTCTCAAAACCATGTGTTATACTGTGTAAATTGCTTTTACCTAAGAACATTTAAATTTAGCGAAATAATTTTCAGATGTGATTATTCTTATTTGAAGAGAAGTGAATGAAATTCAAAATTCATATTTCGTAGCGTAAGGTGTCGTTGCGAAATTTTACAGATAATATCTGTATATAGCACAGCAATCGAACTTTGGAGAAGCTTATGGAAATGCTGCCACCGATTAATAGTGTGGAGAAATAATTCGACGTTTCAATAATTTTAATTGAATTAGTAAATGCAAGTGTGTTATTAAAAAACGAATAATTGAAATACTATCGTCAAAAAGAGCGAAGAGAGTCTTCCGGGTGGCACAACGAGCAGTTTTAGTAAAGTCCATGGAACAAATTCAAAAGCAAAGCAAATGCAGTCCTTATAAACTGAAATCAAAAGAGATTTGAAGTAATTTTTAACAGCCAACAGCTGATCCGAAGGCAAACCGGACAACCGGCAACATGGATATTGCACTATAAAAAAAACTTTAGAACGTTGCTAGTGATCCTTATGGAAGATCATGTTGTATATGTGAAGGGACCGCAGCAAGTTGTAAGCTGCTTATATTTAATTATTATATTATAGCTGATATGATCAGGCTGCAAACGATCCGTTGAAGGCAAGCTAGAATAAAAGAAAATCTTCGACAAAATAAATCATTTGTACGATAACACACGGACTCATACATTACAGCAGACTATTAAGAAATAAATTTGAAAATGCCCTAATGCATTTGAATACATCCTCATTCGTTCTTCCGATTACTGATTCTTGCAATGAATTTAAGAGAAAAGTTTTGATTGGTAATTGGTTCACATAGCCTTAGAAGCGGGATAATTATACTTAAAATACAATAAAATATACTTATGACATAATATTATAAGAAATCTAATGAGTTATAGGTGGTCGGTCCTGCTTAATAAGTGTGTTTACTAAATAAATATTTTTACAAATTTGTAAAAGTTATTCCAAAATCAACACAAGAATTTAATTTAGTTACAGACTTTTTTATACTCAAAACTAACTAAATATTAATGGTCAAATTGTTGTTGTTGTTAAATCATTATTACTGCATAAATAGAACCAAATTTTAAACTTTAGTGAAATTTAGCAGCATAAACCCATTCTCGACAAATTGTTTAATAACCTGCGTTATTGAACATATTGCGTTACACTTTCCAAAAAAAGCATGAAAAATGTCTAATATTTATTATTTTTTACCGATTTATTAAAATCATTTTGATTTATAAATTCTTTTGAAAGTCAATATTATATTTTCATCTTGTGACATAAAAAAAAAACTTTAAATTGCTAAAATTTTTCACAAATTAAAACTGATTTCATAATTTAAAAAGTTTAAAAATGGTTTTGAATTATATAAAATACACTTTCCTCCCGATAACACAAATCTGTGCCGAATCAAATCACTGTCATTTATTAATCGTCGGCTTAAGAGTTTCTTACTTTTTTTTTTTGTTTTGGTTGTCCCTTCCAAAACCAATTAAAACGAAATTGTAAACAAAATAGAAGATAAACTTTTTTTTTTTGGATATATAGAAGTTTGTGTTGTTTTTATTGTTGTTGGCGGTATTATTATCAGCAAACAAAAGCGAACAAATTTTAGAAAGAAAAAAAACAAAAACAAAACAAACTGAAAAAGTTTTTTTCTAATTTAAACCAACGTTTAAACATCCATCATTTTTAGCGCATATGTATGTATGTATGTATGTATATGTGTAGAGAAGTAAAAGGACGCAATATATTTTCTAAGAGGTAGAAAAAATTAGAGCCTGGCAAAAAGCATTCCCGCTTGAAGGCAAAAATATATTTACCTTTTTAAAGAATTATAAAAAACAGGAGAGAAAATTCCTTTTTTTTGTAACTTTAGGTGTCTGTTGTTATTGTTTGGTTTTTATACTGTTTGTTAATGCTTAACCACTGTAAAGACTGCTTTAAAGAGGCTTTCATGGAGGTAGTATCATTTTCTCTGATAACTTGTTTTGAAAATTTGATTACAGTTTTATAACAAAACTGTAACAGGTTGCTTTTGTTGGTTTGTGTGTTGAAATGTTTGAAGTTGGAGCTGCTACCGTTCCCTTTTTTTACTTTTGTTTTCGCTACTAACATTGGCCACGCTTGACTGATGGACAAATGTTTGCATTTTAAGGATTTATTACTTTATTTCTCTAGCATTTTATTGTGTGTTTATTGTGCCAACACTGAGCTACAGATATTTTTTCTTTTCAGTAAATGTTTGCTTTAATAAATTGAAAAACTTTTAAGCTTATTTTTTTGCTGTATTATCAGTTTAACGGTAAATAAATTATTAAGAAATTTTTTCTTATTTTATCATACTGCTATAAATACAACAATGTGGACAATAACGAGCGAAGTGATTTTCCGAAAGTAATAAAAGTTAAAACTTTTAATAACAAAAAGTTATAAGTTAATTTAAGTTGCTGTTAGAAAAATTTTTAAATGCAATTTTTTATCCAAAATATCTCGATATTTTTTAACGGAAATTTTGATCAATTATGGTTCTTAATCGTTTATTGTGCGTCGCTTAAAGGCACACATGTAACCAAAGTACAAGTATTTTAAAATAAATATTTTTTTAATAAAGAAATTTGCGAAAATTAAAATCAACTTAAAAACGGCTTAAGCATTAAAATAAACAACTGGAATCATTATTTTATACGTCTAAGCAAGTTATGCAACCATTTACTAAAAATAAAAATAAGTGCTTTGGTCATATAATTTAATATATTTTGAGTTTTTGGGTTCCCATATAAAATATTTAAGTTATTTTTATTTTTTCCCCTATTTTTGTAATTTGATTAAAGTTATTTGTGCTTTTGTAGATAAATATCGTAAGTATGAAATTTTGTTAATAAAAAATTTTAAGAATATAATTTGGCGGTTTTAGCGAGTTTTTACCCAAATTTTACAAAAAAACTAATAATGTGGCTACCCTGAAGATAAAGTTATCTTTAACAAGGCTTCATTACTAATCGTTTTACTGCATATGCTCTAAGCTTCTGTTAACACTGCTACAAATTGATGACTTATATGGAATGCAAGTTTGTGTTGCTGTATCATTCAAAGTATTTAATCGATTGACTGGAGGATTACATACATAAATCAGCGTTGGAAAACTCGATGATTAAACTCAAGCTTATAATATCGGGACTTACTACTTCCTGTACCAAGGTATCGGTCGGAAGCAGTTTTAAGTAAAGACCAGTGCTTGTAGCATAAAATGAATATTGCTGCCACATTTCTATACAGACTATCGATAAAACCATTATGATAATTTATCGTAAGGTTTCATCTCTGAAAAAGTTTTCCAAAAGAAATTGGTAATACTGTCATATATGCAACGATTCTTTAAAAAGAGATAATAGAACTTTGAAATGGAGTAAAACAAATTTGAATCATTTAAATTCACATATAATTTATTTTATTCGAAACTTAATGTTCTGACATTATAATTTGGCATATTACGGCATATGACCGCTACGGCTTACTCGGACGCACTCTAATTTGAAGGTCCAATTTTTGATGACTTTTTTTCAACATTTGTGCACGCATATCGACCATAACAAAACTAATGTTATCCTACAAGTGGTCAATCTTCTCGGGCTTATCGACTGGGAATAGCGAATTCCAACATTCACGCAGAAATAATCTAGCGGCGTTAAATCACATCTCGGAGACTAGTTCATGGCTCCAGAACGTGAAATCGTGCCATTACTAAACGCTTCCCTCAAAATATCAATTGTAGTAAGAGCTGTGTTGCGCCATTTTCTCCTACATATTTTGGTTGTTCAACTAACGAATGAAAAAGTCTATAACAGTCACCATTAACTGCCACGTTCTGGCCGGCATCATATTTAAAGAAGTAAGGACCAATTATTATTACCATAGGTAACCGTGCGTAATCCTCAGCATACTCATGAGGATTATCATCACTCCCAATGTGAGCTTCATCGCTAAATAACATTTGCTTAGGAAAATCGGAATCAACGGCAATCTTATTTTGCACAATTTTCAAGTGTTGCATGTTCAAATGCCAAACCAAACTGAACTTAAATCACGTGAGAAATAGTAACATAAATCGGAGTAAATAAATAATTTATCTAGGACGAAACTAATTAAAATTTTAATAAGAAAACCTGATTTGGATTAGTCCACAGAGAGAGCATTTCCTAATTCAGTGTCGTGATATTATTCTTACAGTATTTTCAAGAGTGGCTTCACCAAAACAATTTCATTAAATGCACTGTCCTAATGTCGGATATTTTCGCAAATAGGCGCTTAAAAATTTAAACTGATTTCAATGGGTAAAATCGAAACCAGTCAATGAGCGGAAAAATGAAGCGACTAATTAATTAATTTTTAAAACGTCATTCTGAAAACAGATTTGTTTAAGGCTATTCTATGAAAATCATATTTCTGTTTATAAAAAGTTAATTCGAAAAAAATTAACGATTAAACAAGATTAACACTATAACGAATTTTACTATTTGCATAGATATTTGCGCAATACTATTTTATACCTACAAAATTGTTTGATTTGTAAGTGTGAATTTTAAAGAGAATAACCGTCGAAAAAAGTAGCCCTGTATTTTAATATTTTCTCTTTTTTATTCTACCCTTCAAATCCAGCAATCAAATTGATATGGGTAAAACCCACAACCCATCAATTCTAATAACTTAAATCAATATTAAAACTTAGCAAACGAATAACCCAGCATCAATTTAAAATATTCAATTCATTAAATAAAAGTTTACTTCAAACAAAAAAACTTATTTATTTTATTAAAAAAAAAAGAAATTATAAAAACATATTTCAAATTAATTAATAATAGATAAAACAAATAACCATATTGAATTTGTTAAGTTCGATCAAGTGTAAGCAAAAGCGAAAAGCAAACATAAACAGGATTCTTATAGATTTATGATAGACAAAGTTTTATTTTTCCAATTAAAAACGCATCACCTTAAATGACACAAAAATTCCTTAAACCAAAAGACCAACAAGCACACAAACAAACAAACAAACAGATCGCAGCAACAAAAAAAAGAAACAAACACGAAGAAGAAGATGGAAAAACGCCGGAAGAGATGTAGAAAGACATTGATGCTTTAAGCCAACACTTAAATTATTCTACCACAACTTGTATGGGCAAACACAACCATACAAGTTCAGCCATATGTAGCCATATGAAAATGTCATGAATGATGATGAGGCAGGCATCAGTCTGATGTGGATGTGAATTGAAGTGATAAAACCATAAGGCTTCTTCTTTTCCACTCTAACGGCTAAATATTGGTGCCAAAGAAAATTTACACTTCAATAGTCATTATGGCTGCAAGAAAAACAAAAAACAAAACCATCGAACTATACAACATACACATATACACATACAACTACACACACAGGCTATGTGACAGGCGAAAACTTTAGGCCAAATATGTAAGAGTATGTAAAAAATAGAAAATGTTGCCAACAAATATAAATATTTTGAGGCCAAAGCAAAAAATAACAAAAACATTAGGAAAATTGCTTACACATTGACATTAACTTTTCCATCGATATTCCTTTTTATAGACAAAATCAATGATGTGCTGCTATTGTGTTGAATAAAATTTTCTTCTTTTCTGATGTTTAATATTTGGTTTTATGCCTAAAAAGCATGAATCCATCTTTATGGTTGTGGAAGGAGAATACTGTAGGGGCTTAAAAGTTAACCAAATATTACAACAATAAAAATGGTTTTAATACCGAAATAAAATAACTAGTTGTGATAAACAAATGCAGTTAAACTCACACACATGAAAACGTATGAAGTATGTATCTTCAGGCAGGTTCTTAAAAGAATTAGGTCTTTCATTTTCATATTTATGTTAATAGCTTCTTAATATTCACAACGTTATCTTTTGTTTAAAGCTTCTAAAAAAAAATCGTAGAAGATTATTTTCTGCAGACTTGTAAAAATTGTAAAAAATTCATTTTCTTACATCTTCCGAAAAGAGCAGAACGTTCGTATGGGAGTCGAATTCCTACAAGACTCGCCAAAAATGTACTCAGTCATGTCCGCAAGATAACAACCTTCTTCATTATTCAAATATGATTCGATTATTAATGAAATTACTCTTTTATGAAGAAATCCTTCAACCTCCTTTGGTTTGCCTACAAAGTTTTGCCATCACTCATGGTGCATTTGTAAATATGTTTTTTTCAGCGTACTAATCAAGCTTACCCGCCTGTATTTATCTCACGTCATCTTTTCAGACATGCAGAACAAAGTCATTGTATAATAGTAGCTTTCATCGATTCCGCTTTCGATTCCACAGGATAAAATAATCATTAGTTTTCCCACTAGTTGGTGTTACTTCCTTATTTATGTCAAGCTATGCGACTAGACATTCCCTTCCGTATTTTTAACTGAAGCTGATCTTAAATCGTTTATACCCCTGAAATCTTCCGTAAGTTTTTTTCGCGTTTATTGGTCTCCTAAGTATTTTGTCTATCGATTTGGCAACTAGAAACTGTCGTTTAACTTCATGGTAGTTAAACGACTACTTTCTATCAGCTTTGATCTGTTAGACTTAGTCTAAATAAATATCTTTAGGTTATTCACATCTGAAGAAGTGCACACTATTTAAAACACTCTCAACAGTTTTTCCTGTTCTTAAAATAAGCGTTTTTGTCTCTGCTTTTCTCACTTCAGGCACTCTATTTTGCCATAGAGTCAATATTATACCACTGGAGTAGTTTTTTCTACAGTTAATAAAGCAGACAAATCATTTTTATAGCATAATTTTTGTCCGGTTTATTCATGCAGGTCGGCTTGATCATCGTTTGTAAGTTTTATTAAGGTATAATTTATTGCTTCCTTTATTTCGCCCTTGCTAAGAGTTAAAATTCAGGTAAGTTAAAGACTTGTATGTAAAACCCGCTACTAAAAAAAGCTTTTGCTTAGCTATGCATAACTTCTATACGCTGTTTCACTTATTTTATACTATCTTCTCCCTGACTTTTTTAAACAAACCCCTAAATGAGGCATTAACTAATACCTTCACAGCGAGGAAGTATATATAAGTAACACTTCTGGCAAGTAGAATCTGATGCCCGTTCGAAGTTAAAGTTTTGGATTTATTGCACTACAAAAGAATAATTTTTCCTCGGTGCAATATCATAATCCTCATGTTAAATATGTGATAACATTAGGGTTAGCACCTGGCCGCGATGTTCTTAATCTGATGGTGGGTGTATACAAAGCGTCCACCTGTGCTACCCTAAGACGCATACACACCTAGGAGCATACACACCCTAGTCGCAATTTTCTAATGCAGGGTAGCAGGGCCGTGTTCCCACTCTTTGCTAAAAAGTTGAGACTATCCAAGCCCTAGTCCTTTTGCATGCGTAAGCTAGGACTTTGGATGTAACATTTTCTATGTTAACATCTCTTTGAACTTTCTTTAAAGCTCAATAAAAACACAGCCACCACGTTGCTCCCCGCGCCGTAGCCCCGTGGGTAACTGGTTCCCGTGGCACCAGTATATAAGTTCTCCTGCCTGACTTCAAGAGTCCAAGACTGCGTGCCCGCGGGAGAAATCCTCATGTTAAAACAAAATATTGTTCAAGTTCAAAATTCTTTATACCAACATTCTCAGCAAGAATTTCTGTATTAGATCTACGTATGCCGCTTTATAGCCACTTGATAACCTTCGTCTGCAAGCCAAATTTTTACGTGTAGCAATCTTTAAAATTAATAACACTTGCGCCACAACACGGTTAGCAATTAAAATAGCTCCTGCTTCCTACCTTGTATTGTTCGAAAGAAACAATAAAACAGTACTTTTCATTCTACTTGATTTAATATTTATTGGCCCGGTGTTCAGAAACTGTTCCAACTAAAAATTCCTTAAAAGTATGACGAAAGAGCTACGAACAATAGTTGTGATTTTATTAAATTAATTTTCCTTCTCTTCATAAATTTGCTCTCTTCGTTTGCTTATAAGAGTTTTTTGTAATTCTCTTTGCGTTGTGAGGGTAAAGATAATAACCGCTTAATGCAGACCAAATTCTTAAGCACTGAAAGTCTAATCTTTAAGTTACTTAAGTAAATTGTTTAAAGAAAAAATTTACAATTTTATTTCATAAACTCCTAAGATGCTTTATTTCTTTCAGTGTATCAGATTCTTTTTCAGTACCATTTGCTCTTTCCCAGCACTTAATTGGCTTATTTTGTAAAGTAATATAAAAGGGAAAACCACTTTGCTGTTAAATATCAAAAACCTGTAATAATACAGATTTGTTTGAATACTTTGAAGAACAACAGTAAATCCAGCACACTGATTATTCTGTTCATATGCACAACATAACGAGACATTCTCGTACATACGTGTACACATGAGCACAAATCTTCAAACAAATGAAGCCAAATTTGTTTTTGCAAAAATGGTTCATGTGATCATATAAAGGTAGTTGTAGGCTTAACCTGAAGACATAAAAAGCACCACAATACCATCCTCTTTGGTAGAACCAGAGAGAGCATCGATAGTTATTACGGCCTTTAAAAGCTTAAAATGGTAAATAGCAAAATATATTGAACATGTGACATATTAAATTTTATGCCACATCATTTTAAAACTGTGTTGCAGCAGCAACAGCAGTAGAAACTACAACAAAATCCATGGTTACATTTTCTGAAACAACATGACTGGTAACCATAAGTAACATCAGCATGCATGGTGCATAATAATTATGACAAATAAAATGATGTGTACAAAAGATTTCTGTGCAGAGTGAGTATAGGCGACCATGTTCGTAGATCGATGCTTAAAATGCATTTGCTTGTTAGTGAAGAAAAACGAAATTGTAGCAGTTAAGAAAACAATGCCAAAAACATCACAGGGCAAAATGTAAATAACTGTGGAACAAGTCCTGGTTTACCATAAATAATAAGGGGTTTCATTATGAGCAGCAAATGGACTTGAATAATCTCTTATTTTTAGTTTATTTTTTGCATATCAAAGTAAAAATTATCATACATTGTCAAGATTTATAATCATCCTTTTGCTATTTTCGATAAATTAACAAACAAAAAAGTAAATCGTGTTCTCATAAAATAATTCTGCTTGAAACTAAAGTGAATAAACTTAAAAGTCACAAGTAAGCGTTTTTTTTTTAAGGTATAATTTTAAGTTGGCAACCTTGTTTTAACTAGTGGCCATTTTGTCTGGGTCAATTGATTTGTGTTTAGTTTGCTTCAGCAATAATAGACTAATGCCTAAACAACGTTTCCGGATGCTGCTCCAAATGCCCCATCCCGATTTCGTAAACAAATTTTGTTTATCGATGCAGCTCACTTTCATTTGAGTCAATATGTGGAGTGATGATTATCTTCAGGGCAAGTTGAGGCATCGTTAAACCCAAAAAAACTTACCATTTGATGTGCTTTATGCGCTGGTGAAATCATTGGTCCGTCTTTCTTTAAAAACGATGCAGGTCAGAATGGTGACCACTGGAGAGCCATGATTAGTAACTTTTTTGTTTATCAATTAAACAACCATGATGTGCAGGAGCTTTGGTTCCAACAAGATTTCGCGACAAGTCTCACAGGTTGTGGCACAACTCAGTTATTGAAGGAAACGTTTGGTAACCGCACAGTTTCACGTTTCGGACCTCTGAATTGGCCTCCAAGATATTAAGATTTAACCCCGCTAGAATATTTTTTTTGTTTTTTGGCAGCGATATATGAAGTCGCTGATCAACTCCGATAAGCCTCAATTAATTGACCACTTAAAAGACAATATTCGTCACTTTTAAAAATGTCATCGAAAATTGAAGTTTCAGATTGGACTAATGTTGGACACACTCAGATGGATGAATGTAAAGCAGAGATTGGCACTCAACACCCTAATTTTTATTAGAAAAATGAAAAATGGAAATGCTCCACAATATCTACGCGATCAAATCAGATACATTGGCGAGGTACAACCATATGGACTTCGAAATGCGGAAAATTTTAGGCTTCAAAGAACAACAACAACAGCGATGCAAAGATCTCTTTTCTATAAAGGATTTAAGTTATGTAACTCACTATCAATTGGGATTAGAAATGAGGCAAATGATATTATATTTAGGAGAAAATGTATAATTTTTATAAAAACTATGTAAACATGAGGTTACGGAATAATTTTAATATAAGATAAGAATGGAATATTAGAGTATTATTAATATGTACTAATAAATAAATAAATTACTACTTCCGAGCCAGCCCTGGCGGTCATATTTAAATTATGATGCCAGAATGTTATCTTTCGAATATCGTCAATTTAAGAAATTCATGTTTTTTATTCAATCCCAATGTTATATACCTATATCAAATACGATAACGACAATAAGATTAAGTGGCAAATTTTTCAGGAATGCCATAATCGAAAATAGTTGCGTGCCCTCTAGTTTAAGAATGCCTCAAACATGATTTTTATATATCTGTGCAGCATTCAAATTTGCATAAAGATAACGCGTTTAAAATTTTTGTACAGGAGGGTTAATTAATTTAAAACTGTTTTCGCCTTGCAAATTCTTTACTTTGTTTAATACGTATAGTGACACCGAGCGTTCGAACTAGAGTAGGTCAAGGGCATATCATAATAAATTTAAAATTTATTTTGCATTAAAAGTTGGATATGAAATGGCAGTTGCCAGAATGAGATAAAATTGCTTGAAACTTTTAAAGCTTTTTCGCCATGATTAATTAATTTTTTTTAGCTGATTTAAAAGTTTTAATGAAGTTAAAAATCACCACTATATGTCACATATTAAAAAATATTTGGGAAATAAAACATCAATTTGTAAGCGGATGAATGAATTGAAATAAAATTTTTACCCACTATAAGCAAAGGAATATTTGGGCTTAGATTTGACCATTACCAATCATTTGGGAGTAAAAGAACCTTAATGAAATTATATGAGAGGCACATTTTCACTTGTGAGGATATGTCAACAAGCAAAATTACCGACTTTGGGCTTTTGAAAATCGTAGAACGATTATTGAGAAGCCTTTGCATGCTCAACGTGTCACCGTATGATGACAGGCGTGATTGGGCCGTTTTTTTTGAAGATGAGGCTAAAAAAACGTTAACGGTCAATAGATTACGCTATTTCGAGATACTAAATCAATTTTGGCCTATCAATGACGACGTGGATATCACTGACATGTAGTTCAAACAGGACAACGCCACATGTCGCAATGAAATGTTATTACAAACCACATTTCCCGGTAGCATAATTTCACGACAATCAGCAATTAAGTAGCTGACCAGATCGTGTGATTTAACACTACTGGATTAATTTTTGTGGGGCTGTGTTAAAGAAAAAGTGTACACGGAAACAATCGAATCAACTTTAGTCTTAAAACTCAAAAAGTGATTAAAAACTTTAATGAAAGAATCGACATCTGTCAGCGCGGTCGTGGTGGACATTTGCCAGATATCATTTTTTACTCATAATTGCCAAACTATTCTTTTCGCAATATAATAAAAAATTTAATCATCTGAATCTAAATTTTTTGTTCTATTTCGTTGTAGAAAACAAACTTCTTGTTGGAAAACGCTGTAATATATATCCCAATACTTGATTTGAAGATTCTATCTAATCTATTTTTTGGACAGTATTTATCACATTTTCTGATCTGATTTCAGTATCTTAAAATGATGCAATTATTTTTAGAAAATAAATGAAGACGGCATATGTTGATATCTTCTCATATTAAAAAAAAGCCTCAAATTGGTACTATTTTGTTTTATTAACAGACTTTCTTAAAATTTTAATTTTTCATGTCTGTCTTCATATCGCTTTCAATAGAAAAAATTCCCGTAAACAAAAGCTGGACTAATGAAAATACGATTTATAAAAAATTGAAACTTCATATTTTCCAACGTTAAATTTTTAAGAAAAAATAACACACGATTATAAGAAAAAATATCAGGTGGAATAAAGAAAATTAAGAATTTTCATGTGATAACACCGCAGATTAATATTACGTTAACTGTAGCAAATTATTGCGTAAAATATTAACAATTTTTGTGGACCTATAAAGTTGCTTTATAACAGATAATGCGAAATTACCAAGTAGTGAATTAAACATTTTGTGAAGTCATGGCAATCTTCCCACTTATTCGCATTGTAAATTAATTTTCAAAAAACCCATTTTAAATATTGAACAAATTTTAAAAATCGATGCAAAAGTAATAAAGTTCTATATAATAAAATATTTCTTGTTATTTTTATAATTTATGTTCATAATTAATTTTACCGTCTAGTGAGACCTGGGTCCAAACGAAGGGTACTGAAAATTTTGGTACGATGCATCTATATTCAAGCGATCAATACGTCTGCAAAATGTTCATGGGAAGTTTCCTGAGCTGCAATACATTAATATTTTTTTATTTTAGCCTTTTGGCGGAGAATATTTTAGATGTAAAACATACAATGTCACCTTCATTGATCCAAAAACAGGTAAGACTTTAAGGGTCACCTTTAAAATTATTACAACTTGCTAACAATTTTAAAGTACTATTTACTATCCTTTGCAGGTAAATACTTAAAGTGTTAAAAACTTTTGCCATTATTACGTTTGCAATACATAATGATTTGTGTTTAAGTTTAATTCAATAAATTTTTATTATCATTGTTAGATTGCTATTCTGCATGTGGCATTATGCATTTTCATCATGTAAAATGTTTAATCTAAATCTGAACTGCAGTTGTTGTTGAAACCAAAAGCAGAATACATTCCAAGAATAAGAAAAGAATTTTAATATTAAAGAATTTTACTTGCAGTCATTACATTAAGAACATTCTTTGTAAAATTACGCAAACACTTGCTGTTATGCTATCGTGCACATATTTGCTATTGTTGTACGTGTACAGGTACTCGTATGCATTTATTGCAGGTATTATTGTCTTTCATATTACAACAAGATACAACACATGTATTGTCGATTTCTGTAACATATTCTTATTATGGAAATTAGTTTTAACGTATTTGGATATTTTATTTTACATTTTCTTTACTGCAATGTTGTTGCACTTACCAGTTATTGCACAAACATAAAGATAATTGACCAGAATTAGAAATACAAAAACAACATTAAATTGCCTTGTTTGTAGTCTTCCTAAGAAGTCTTATTTATTGCTAAACGATTAGTATGACAACAAGAAAATAAATTCATTAAAACAATAATAAAGGTAAGATTTTGTAATTTGCTTTTTGATTATTACAGGTAATTCGAAAATACCTGCATACATTTATGTAGATATACAAATTAAAGTAAATTACGTTGCAAAGGGATTACATTGATAAATAAATTTATGAAAGCCTAGATAATGTATACAAATAAAAAAAAAACGAGGTTTTGGAGCCTAACTGAAATAGATATTTCAGCATGAGTCGTGTTGTGAGGAAAATAATGTCTTATTTATAAATGATGGGCCAATCTAATGTTCTGTTCCATTGATACCAATGTAAAGTTTTATTGATACAAATATAAAGTAGAAATATGGGAATGAATAATTATATATGATTTTGGGAAAATCTCCACTCCTAGCACGTCGACAGGCAGACGTCCGCTATTTCCACAAAATTTTGAAGCACATTCCGCAGCAAAGCTTCACTTATCTCGTTGATGCAACATCTAATTTCAAATTTCAGAGCGTCGGTAGTTTGTGGGCTGTTTACGTAAACCTATTCTGCTGAATAGCCATAGAGGAAGTAAAACAGCGACATTAAATCACAAGAACGGGGCAACCAATTGACAAATGCAATAGGTGAATTATTTGAGTGGCTTGTGGCGCCGGCTTACTAAAACGTAAGGTCACTGATATCAATTATGGCCACAAAAATCACGGTAACGGCCTTGCCTTGCTCATTTTCGAAACAAGATGATTCAATAATGACGACTGACCACAAACCGGATCATGGATGTAATGATATAACCGTCTAAGAGAAAATGAGTCTCATTACTGCCAATTTACAAACATTCGACGCTATCAATAGTCTGTCAGCTTTAACCCTTAAAAGAGTTGATCTTTGTAATCGTAAAGATTTTTATGCAAAATGTTGCGCAACGTGCCTCTAGTGATGCCTAATTGTTGCGAGCATCGACAAGTTGATGTTCCAGGCTCATTCTCTACAATTTGCTTTACACCGGCTATATTTGCATTATTACGGCCACTACGAGCATATTATTTTGGTCTGTTGCCAGCAATAATACTGTGATGCTCCAATTTAGCCAATAAATTACTCATAGCGGTCTCAGAAGGAGCCTCATTATGAGAAAAAGCTCTGTGAATTTTATGAAATATACAGTAAAATTTTCACAATTTTTGGTCAAGAGTGTAACTTTCCAGGCTTGAAATCTCCCAACATTTTACTAAATTATTTAACAACTTTTTTAAGAATGACAAATATGGATATAATTAATTATCAATAAAGTTTATCAAAATATGAATAACACTGATTTTCACTGAACTGTTTGAGACAATAAGCAATTTACATGGTAAAGTATTTTTAATTGGATATGAAAATGATATGGCCAATGATAGTGACACCCGTGCCAAACAGACTCTTGGCCCTTGACACTAGTTCGTCAATTATTAATGAAAAATAATATCTGACAAATGTCCACCACGACCACGCTGACAGATGTCGATTCTTTCATCAAAATTTTTATTCACTTTTTGTCAAAATGGCGGTCCTATTTAGATAAGCACATCATGGATTTTGATTTTTTAGGCTTAAATCGATTCGATTGGCTCCGTATAGACTCTGTCCTTACCATAGCCCCACAAAAAATAATCCAGTGGTGTTAAATCAGCTGGTTGGCCACATCAAAACTTGGTTTGCAATAAATTGATTGCTTCATTGGTCATGTGGCATGTTAAAACTACATTTCAAAGATATCAATGTCATCAATAATAGACCAAATTAAGTTATTAGCATCTCGCAATAGCGTGATCCATTGACCGTTACCGCTTTTCCAGCCTTATTTAAAAAAAACGGCTCAATCACGCCTCCAGACAACACAGCGCACGATACAGTTA
This sequence comes from Trichopoda pennipes, assembly GCA_030448955.1. NCBI lineage: Eukaryota > Metazoa > Arthropoda > Insecta > Diptera > Tachinidae > Trichopoda > Trichopoda pennipes. The sequence continues at coordinate 11,889,186 of JASKUP010000042.1, forward strand.
TACGTTTAACATACAAAGGCTTCTCAATAATCGCTCTAGGATTTCCAGAAGCGTCCCAGGCGATGTGAATGATCGGTCAGCTTTAATTCCTGCACCAGTTGAACCTTGTAAGAGTTCAAAGTCAAATCCTTACACAAAATTCGCCATTTGGTGGTTTTGGATAACCCCAATTATTGAGCACGTCAAGGAATTGACAAATTTGGATCTACTTCAACACTGTGGCTCACAGCTGCGAAGTTTTTATTTGAACGGCCCGGTCGAACAAGCGTTGATGTTCGCACATTTTGTATCAAGCCATTCGACTCGACTTAAAGACCAAATTCTTAATTATCACGAATTTTACGAAATGTAACATTAACAGAGCCACCATTTTCATAGTGGATTTCAATTATTTTAATGCGAAATTGAATATATTGTAAGAATTGTCAAAACTACAATGCTGTTTGTATTTTTTTTTTTTGGTAAAGAGAAGTAGCACTTTAGGCAACAATACCTATTTAGTCAAGTACCGTGCTACATTCTTTAGAAAAGGGATAGAGAATAGATGAAACAGGTGGTGGAAGTAGAAGGATAGTCGGAAATTAACTGCCGTATATAAGACAGCACAGCGACTAGTGACTATGCCTTCATCGCTGAGCAGCCCCACCGACAGTCAATTTTTATTTTTGTAGTAAAAAAAAACCAAGGTGTTCGATAGTCTACAGGGGCATCTTTAGCGGTTCTGCCCCTCTTGTGACCTGGTTGTTCACAACCCATAATTGTGGAAGTCTCTTACAAAACTATAAATCTATAAAACCGTACATTCATGTTGTTGGTATTGCCACAATTGAAAAACACACTTCTTGTTAAAGATCCCAATATTAATAATTCCGTTATGAAAAGCACAAAAAGATGGCAATGGATACTCACGCCAAAGTCAAGTTGTTAATGCAAAATTTGGTGCTAAACTAGAAAAAACGACAGAATTTGTTCCGTAAGTGCTTAAATGGCCACACTATAAGCGATACACAAATACTTTCTAAAAAGACATTACTAGGCAGCAACATTTTAGCATATTCTGTTAATAAAAAATAAAAATTATTTTGTCTAAATTAAATTAAAGCGGACGTAATTAAAGCCTCTTAATTAATGTGGTGCATTTTCTAAATTCCTTAATAGCCGTTCACTGTGAACAAATATTTAAATGACATTTTAATAGAATTTTTGTTGAAAAATCATTCTGGAGAAAGATAACAATTAGTTACACATATTTCACATGAACTGCTTATTATTAAATAAAACAAAATCCCTTTTTAAACCACTACTGAATTAACAAATATTTTCTGGTCTCTAAACATTTATTATTTCACATTAACAGTAACAATGACAATGGCAAACACAAAAGGTAAAAGAAATGGCAAGAATAGCGGCATTGAAAGGAAATAAGAAAACAATCTAATCATCCTTTAGAAAACAAATTAGAATGTGTAAATGAGTGAGGGAAAATGCCATTTAATCCGATTAAAATTAAACTAATTATTTTCATATAGAAGTCCTTTTTCTAAAGTGCCAACAGCAATAAAAAATTTCACACTTTTAATTTGATTATCTTCACATGTCAAATTAAAAGAAATTAAGAACGAACGGCCCTTTACACACAACAGAAACAATATTTTCAAACACACACATGCATACCCAGATAAATTCAGTGCTCGAGAGACAACACTAACACTATTATGCTCTTACACACACAACCACCGAGCAGTTAAATTAAGATGAAAAAAGAGAAATATTTAAAAAAAAGGTTTTATTTTGTGTTTTTATTTTAAAACTCTGTTTCCTTTTTTCCTAAATAGTTTTAATTTCTATTTAAAGATTTTTATAACACAGGGGTAGAAATGAGGGATTTTTAATAAGCAAAAACAATGGGAAAAGTAAAATCGGCTTAATTCTGTCTCTGAAACTGCTATTCCTACCCTGATCTTACAAATTAATGTCGCTATTCTTGATTCATGTTCAACATTAATTCACATCTTCTCTCGTCACTAATTCTCTCGACTATTTATGCTGCTTGATATGCCAAGTTAAGTAATCTCAGGATATGTTTCTTAATCACATAACCATAGTGAGTATATATAAGATAAAGAATCCCATTATCCGCGCAAACTAATCTGGAGCTGTGAACATGTAGACACTATATCTCTTATCTTTTGTGGCTAGCAAGAAACCTAAAGAGATGGCTCAGAAAGTCATTGTAAGGAGTTTAATCTCTGTGAGATATACCAATTCGTGCAGTTCAAGCGGAAAATCGTATATCCCCTTAAATCGAAAGATGGACCATTATGGCAACTCACAGACTGGCTAAACACAAAATCGGAAAAATTCTAGCACCCGTTAGCATGGACCATGAAACAAACGTGGCTGTGAAGCTTTCTTGTCACAAAGTTGAAGCAATTACACACTCGGGGGATGACACGAGTGGGGAGGAAGAAAGAGGGAGTAGTGTTTGTGGACATTTGATTTGAACTTTCCTACCTTATAAGTGACAGTAAACACCTCTGGAGAAAGTTCATTCTACATACGAACCGTTCTGCTAAAAAACGTATTTTTTCTGTAATGCGTAATGCGATTCACTGGCCAGTCAACCACAAATCGATGTGCTCTCAACGAAAATTAAGTTAAACAGAAAAACGTGCGAGTAACGGGAACAAGTTTTGTTATTTTATAAGAGCACTTACAATTGTAGTAACGATAAAACAGAGCAATACATCCCACATTCCGTCGATGCTCTAGAGATTCAATAGATTTAAATACCCTGCTGTTCCTAATGAGCTGCTTAGCCCTCTGCTGTACGCGGTCGAGCAATTAGAAAATAGATTTTGGGGCGCCAGCCCATTCATGAGTATTTTACTCCATTTTTGGGCGGATATATGTGGTAGAAATAGTACGAAGTTCGGATGGAGTGAAGTATCCTTACACCGTTTTAGAAAACCGAGGCACTTGAAAGCTTCTTTAGTCCATCGAACATCACATTGAATTTTCATGCCAAAAACATTAAGAGCTTCCGATTCCGTAATACTTATGTCACCCTAGTAACAGATGTAGCATCATTCCGAACACGGATTTATTTGTAAGCAACCAACATTGCGTCTTGCGGGCATTAAAAGCAATCCCATTCTGAGATTGTTTCGAGATCGTGATTCAGCGTATTATTCATGTTCCCTCTTTTTAGAACTAACCTTCAATTAGTTGGGGCTATTACCAAATGAATACGAATGGCAAATGCTGCTGTCATCTGCGTAAGAGTATATTATACAATTCATTAATGTTTTGAAGAAGGAGGCGATTCCAGGAAGCGACACAAAAAACATAAATGTTATTTTGAAGTTGCAGATTAACATTGCGAGGTACCTGTCTGAATTGCTTTCACGGCGCAAAACAATACACTAAGTAGTGGTTGCAACATTATTTTTGACCGAAAATTAAGTTAAGAAGTTGAGACTGTCTTAGGTTACACGACAACCCTCAATCAAGGTTCAAATAGCAGTCACTACGGTATTCTCCGATTACAAACGTAGCACGGCTGCTTTCAGTATCGAGGACCTATAAGCCCAGGCAAATGGTATCGTCATACACTTCGGAAACATCTAGTGCTAGGGAGGCTGGGATGCTTGTCGTAGAAGTATGGCTCATAATACCACCAACTACACTCCAGAATACGTCAAGTATAACTAACAAGAGTGAAAGATGATATTCGTCAGCTAATAAAACAATTTGCAGACGGTAGGAATATTGTGTCAGATTATTTAGCTTGCCATTAATCCGAGGACTGCCGATAGACAAATCTTAAATGTGGATACTGAAGAGGACTAATTTTTAAGGAAATCGCTAAAGCCAAAATTAGACACATAATTATTGTCAGGCAATTAAAAGGGAGTATGAAAGTCGACAGTTCATAAGATTTTTCACAACAACCTAAAATTTAGTTTCGTACAAAAATACAATTAAAATCATGAATTTCTCTCTTAAAAGTTAATTTCTTAGCAAAAAGTCTTAATTGTCTCATAAAAATTTTTAATAAAATTTCACTTCCAATTTTTATGAGAGCAATTATTAAAAACGTTATTTTACAATTTCTAACAATTTTCCTTCTAATGAGAAAAAAAAAACATTAATTAAATCAATTTACTGCCCGTTGCTGTTCAACTAAATTTAATACAACAACAATAAAATTTGAAATAAAATTACCAACATCAAATAGAAAACGAAAAATGTGTAATAGAAATTATAGTTTGCAGGCAATCCAATGATAGAAGAATTTTTATGAATCATTTTTATTTCATAATTTCATTTTTTTAATGGACGAACCCTTAATTACAGCAATAAAAAAAGAATTTATTAAATGAACTGAAACTTAACATTTTTGGAAAAAAGTTTAATTAATAAAGAGTGGCAAGAAAGAAAAGCAGTTTATTTCGAATTATGAGAAACTGTTCAATTAAAAAACTCACAAAAAAAGTTGAGGAAAAATGTTAGAAAAAACAATAATTTCAATTAAATTTTCTTATTTTTTAAAAATAATTTACAAACAGAAAGCAAAGTTTTAGGAAAATTTTTTTACAAGACAGTTTTACCAGCCAACCAATTTTTCCTAAAACCAGTAGTAATAATGCACAGTGGTTTGACAACGTTTTTTTTTTTTAGAAAAAATTCGGTAGCTAATTAACCTCTTAAGATATCCTTATAAATTTTTTGTAAAACTGAAAAATGGAACATTGCATGAAAAATATTTTTATAGATGTTTTTGCTTTTTACACAGAAAATGAAGGAGAAAAACTTCATTAGAAGGCGAGGTATGCGAAGCTCCTACAACTTAAGTGTATACTCTTTTTACAATGGTATCAGCGGAAAGGTTATGACTTTTAGATTAATAGTTTATTAGCATTTTTTTACGAGTCCCATTTTTTAGATGTCGTTTTCCTTTAAAGCTGAAAATTTCACGATAAAGTGGATCTACGAAAAATAAAATACAGAATTTAAATTGCCACACAATCTAAGCGGATCGAGATATTCTTACAAAATTTTGAAACAGCATATAAAAAAGAACCTTTAATGAAATTGTAAAATAAAATTAGAGTTTTTTATTTTAACGCCTACATTCCTTAAACGGTAAAAAATTGTTCCAAAAATAGTTTTTTTTAGAAAACTGTTCACCCTGGCTTTATTAACTACTTAACTGTTTGTAGTTTGTATCTTTTAATAATCAGCAGGCCTGTTTTAATCTGTATGTTTTTTTCAGTTGGTGCTTTACGCTCCAAGGAATTTTGATGTAATTCATAAATTTCGTTTCAAAATTGGCTATGTTTGGATAGGGCTGGAAGGTGAACCGTTATAATTTTTGACGCCTTTGTTTTGCGTGCATTCTCTATAGGTTGTCCTTAAAAGAGTCCAAAAAATTTGGCTAGTACCAAAGTAAGTTTTAATTATTTGGGGAAAATCTTAAAAAAGCAACAGTTTTTACATTTTTCTAATTCTGAAGCTTGTAACTTTTTAGCGAAACATGCTATTAGAGCCTATTAGAACTTACTACTATTCTATTATAAATTCAATCAGCAATACAGCCAATATCTTAGAATGATAAGCCTAACATAAATATAAGTACACGATGTTAAAAATACTAAGTTAAAGTCGGCCAAAAATTAAAAAAAAAAACAGTTCATGCCCGATTTTCTCCCAACCAAACGCAAAAAATTTAGTACCAAAGATAACTTAGATATATACGGATATATTTTCAAGGTTCATTAAAGTTCAAAAACTCTTAACAATTGAGTGACAAATAAACTCTTTATGACATTTGCAAAAAAAATATGCCTTAGGTGCTTTTTCTGACATTGTCTAGAACTTCGTAACTTCGCTCAGAAATACCTCTGCTTGGCCTCTGTAAAATATCATTAGAATATCATAAGTGGTTCATGAGCTATCGAATTATTAAAAAAAACGTTTTCAAACCACTGTGCAGTATCACGAAATTGTAGTTTTCTTTATGTTACTCACTCATGTTAGGCCAAAGAATTTCAATAAGCTATCAGACTAATAATCTTATCCTTCAAATTTAAAATGGATGTAATTTCCCCGCTATTAAAGAAAACAAATTTAAATAATTTTATATAAATAAAAATAAGAAAACAAAAATAAATCATGTAAACGAGTTAAAAAAATATTTTTCAATCATTCCCAGTTGCAAAACCGGGCGACTAGTAAAGTGGACTGTAAATCATGACGAACTTGAAATTGTGAAAGGTTGCGATTGTCAAAAAGCACAATATTTAATGTTAATGTGCCCAAAAGGAAACCATTTTTAATGAAGCGTTGCCACACTTTTCCATTTATAAAATTTAATTAACGAAAAGATAATTTTATTTATTTTTTTATTTATTGACTTAGTCTATAGATGTATTCTTTTGCATAAATTGAGCTTGCTGGTTTTCACTACGAATGCCCTTAAATCGATTTCTTCATATCTTTTTGATTGAAAACAACGTGTCCTATTTTAAAACAATGCCTCGAGAGATATCTCAGTTTTTTCTGTAATAGCCTAAGGCAATTTTATTTCCCTTTTTATTAATGATCTCCCAAACGTTATCCAATTCTCTAACATTCTGATATACGCAGATCTTCAATTATGTTAATCTATCGGATTAGTCATTACTTCAATCTGACTTGAATAACTTTTAAACTTAATAAAATTAAGCGTACCGAAATGCAAATGTTTCTTGAAAAAGAAATAGTATGATACTAATTACTTTTTATGGAAACATCAGTTGCGATTGGTGAATAACAGTTTGGATTTGGGAATTTCGATGGACACCAAATTAACTTTTATATCTCATATTCACGTGACCGTTAATAAGGCTAGAGGTGTACTTTCGTTTATTAAAATGTGGGCTAAAGAGTTCACTAATACGTCCATAACGACACAGTTATGCACATCACTTGTGAGACCAATTTTAAAATATGGCTCGGTAATATGGGACCTACAATATAATGTGCACAGTAATCCTATTGAATTCGTTCAGAAATAATTTCCAATTTTCTGCTTACGAAAAGCAGAAGATTTTTTTCTGCTTGTTAAACCTAGTAAGCAGATAATCAGATATTGGTGTTCATCTTCCATCTTATTGTCACAGGCTAACACTAATTAGATTGCCAACACTGAAAAGCCGCAGAACAAAGTGTAATGCATCTTTTGTAATCAGTTTAATTAATGGAAAAATTGCCGCCGAATTATCAATTTTTAATATCTGTTTCAATGTTCTGATTGGTTCAACTCGATGTTACTACTCCTTCGAAATAATTATTCAAATTCGATTTCAATTCGATGAGAATTTGGCCGTGTAAATAATATCAGTGTGCTCGCCTTTGTCGAAACCCTGATTAATTATTGTAGTAAAATGCAATTAAACGACCAATAGACAAATTTCACTTAATATTTCAATTAAATCAAATTTTATACCACCTACAAGTTAACTTAAACAAATAACCAAATAACTGTGTTTATGTTTGTTTGTTATTTTTATATACATATGTATGTAGTTGGTAAAAATATATATGTAAATAAATAAAATCTATTGTTTTGCTTCTGTTTTTCTTCAAGTAAAGAAAAAAATTGAATACAGGATATTTTTCTGACTGAAAAGAATTTATTATGATGGCACTGGTGTGACACAAATAAAATATAAATAATAAAATCTATGAATATGCTCAATTTTCTTTAAGTAGGGTATCATTTTTTTAACTTTTAAGGGATATATCCTAAAGCCCTAATGTTGAGATAGTTTAATATGATAAACAAAATTGTTTAAATAATATTTTGCTATTAATAGTTCCTTATAAAAAGAATAAATATTCAGTCCCCAATAATAACACTGAGCAAATCTCAAAAGATATGAAATATTTGTAAATTAATAATTTCTTGTACATTATTCGAAAGCATAATAACTTTCTTATCTAAAATCTTCTATATCACTTCTTTTTTATTACCATTTTCAACCTTTTACACATTTTATATCAAAATGATCTTCTTAAAAATTTTAATTGGGAAAAAGTACTACAACTAATTGTACAAAAACATATTTTATTGCAACATTCCAAGCCTGAAAGTGATGATATCTTAATCAATTACAGCGTGACTAGTTATAATTGCAAAAGTTACTCCCTTTTAAAAACATGCAGAATTAAGTTTTCTTCCGAATGGTAAACTGTTATTTCAGAAAACTATTTTCAACTATTTGTATACTCGAATCATCATCTTTTTCATCTGACCATTGAACATAATTTATATCACAGATTATATTCAGATTGCCATCATCATTGCCCGAGCCAATGGCTGAACTATACAATGATTTTCGCTATATATACAGACTTTAGTTACCTCAATTCCAAAATGACGTGATCTTCCAGGATATTTCCATACTTTTTTTAAGGACAACGAAACAAAGTTAGGACTTAAAGAAAATTATACCCACACAGAATATCAATATCTACTCGGCACATAAATACAACAACATGAATGAACATCGACTTTTTTGTTGAAATTTACATTTACATTAAATTCGCTAATTTCCTTTGTCTCTCCGCCGTAGCTAGAATTTCATTGATCCTTATTTCATTACTATTAATTGTGTTGCATACAGTGAAATTTAATGTTTATCCTCAAGAAAAGATACTTAATTCCTGCCTATGGCTAAGAATTTCTTAGTTTTCTATCTTTTCAGTAAATTGATAAGCACAGGCATTATAAATTTCAAAGTATTCATGCCTTAGTCAAAGTTAACAACCCAATATATAGAACTCAAGTGTCTGTCAATCCGAAACATTCCGTAACTTTTCAAAGGATATATCGTTTTGCCAATATTTTCATACTTACAAAAATGAAAAATTCTGACACAATTTAATGACAAAAGACTGTAAAAAAAATGAAAGCATACGAACATAGACCTTGCCTTTATTATTTTCGAACCCATATAAATATTATTGGTTGTCAAATATACATACACATATATATTTAATTCTGTGTGAAACCCATATGAGTATAACTGCAATGTTGAAGTTATGAGAGCATATTCATGCCCAGTAACCTTTTCCTTCTTAAAAGTCGACTTCACTGCCTTTGATAACGGACTTTTCCCTTAATTTGAAGGATAAACCAATTATTTATTGCATTTCAGTTTTGAAGTATATTTTTTCAAATTTGAGAGAACACGATTACATATTAAAATGACTGGCAGTTATAATTAGAAACAAAAACATTAGACATAAATCATAAAACTTAAAAAGCAAAATAATAAATATGTTTGTTTTATTGATTCAAATATTGCAAAATTGTTTTACATGTGTACGAGTATGAACATTCATTTACTTTTTCATAACCCTTGTAATGTAAGCTTTTCATAACAAATTATCGTACATACATATATATTTCTTTATATACACTTTGGCATTAAGTGCAACAGCGAAATTAAATGACTGGGTTATTACTGTTACCAGGTTATTGATTCGTGTTGGTTAAGATATAAATATGTATGCAATGTCTGCCTATTACGGTTTAAAATACAAGACAATATACATACAAAACATACATACAAACATACATACATGCATACATACACACATTCAAGTCAGCTCTCTGTATGGAAACTCTTTTATATTAAACTGCATTTCGTTACTGTCGTAGTTGTTAATAATACTGTATTATGTGTATTATAGTTTTAGTATCAAACTGAAATCAAAATAATGCCCCACTTTCTGTTGAACTCCGAATGTCTGTAAATTTGGTGTATATAGACATTTTTGTAATAAATAAACTAAATACAGTTGTACTCGTAAATTTCTTGGCTACAAAACTTTCAAAATAGGAGTATATTAAATATTGTTTAAAACTGGTTACAATAGTTTGCTAATAAAAAAATCTTAGAAATCTTTTTCTTAAAAAAAAATAAGTTAAGCAAATAATAAAGCAATTGATGAAGTAAAATACTTATATGTACACACTTGTTGCAAAATTCTAAAGCCTTGGTAACTGATGCATTAGCCCAATTGTGATTAAAATAATAAGCATACGTTTATTATAGTATTTAATTGGTGCTTAAAAATGGATTTTTTCCAAAACCTTTCGAAACTGCAAAACTTGTTATACCAACACTTAAGCCTGCTAAAGATATGCTAAAACAGCTAGAAGTTCTATTACTATGCTAAATTATCTCGATTAAATATTTTAAAAAACTATACTGACGAGGCTAAATGGGTTCATTACTGGTATTAGAAACGATAGAAAGAGCACTGAAATTATATGTCTGAACATAAAAAAGGCTTTTGACTCGATTTGCACGATGGTTTTATTTACAATTTCAAAAAGCCCTACTTTCCCACTCACAGATAATCAGTCAAAGTTTTTTTTTCAAGATAGATCATTTATGGTAAATAGCAGATTTCAATTTTCCACGAAATGTTTCTGCTGTAATTGTAATCAATATGTATATCAAATTTTAAAATTTCTAGGGGTATATATATACATATAGAGTTAACATAGTTTAAGATTAATGAATTCCTAATTTTGTTTTCCTTATTTAGAATTAGAATTACGATTTAAATTTAACGGCAGTTCACGTGGTAGCGCTATCCTTGCGTGATGGTACAACTGACGGCTGATAATTAACCCACCCACCCGGCTGTTTTATACGTCAGCCGTTTCCCTGCTAAGTTATGGTACCTGGCCAAGCGCACACGATTCCGCAGCAAATGGGGCGAACTAGAGCAACCTGCTGTTAAGCAATTAATAGTTAATAAATGCGGAACCTGCACGTCGTTGGGGATACCCCAGCCGCCAAAGAAAATATGCCGTTATAATATATATATATATATATATATATATATATATATATATTTATATATTTATATATATATATATATATATATATATATATATATATATGCTGTTCGTTAATCTCGCTAAAACTCGAGAACTACTAGACCGATTTGGCTATTTTTTTGTTATTATTAGTGAAAGTTCAGGGAAACTTTAAATGGTGAGAAATATAAATACGAAGTAATGGAAAATACCAAACACAACAATTTAATTTTTCCATACAAAATATTATACTTATAAGTAAAATATTTAATTTTCTTTTGTTTTAAATTGTCGCCTGGTTGTCAAATGTTTATATGTGTTAAGGTGTGAAAAGGGCTGACAATTTAATCTACTTCAATAATATATTTGATCAATACATGGCGCATTGAACTGGTGCAAAAAGTTTTCCTAAACATTGCACAGAACTGAAAAACTTATCAGTGATAGTACGCGGGCTATATTAGCGGCCAAAAACAATGATGTCAAGACCATCCTTCACCATACAGAATGGAATACCCGGCGAAACGACACCATATAAGTTCATCGATACTGTGATGAATCAAGATGGAAGTTGTCGAGTACATAACTGAATTCCTGAATTCTGGTTTATTCACTTACGCACCAGATGGAATTGAAAAGAAATCCTGCAATATCGCAATTTTTTTTCGAAGTGAACAAAACCAATAAAATGTCTAAATGAATTAAATAATTGTCCAATGTATTTCCTTAAAATTTGTTTTAATTAGTGGTCTAAAAACTCGCGCAGGGTACAGTAAGTATTTTATAAATTTGTGATAAAGCTAGAAAATGTTGATAGAGGATTATTTTCACTACTTAAAAATAAAATTCTAATTCATAGAATCTGTATACAACTAAGAATAACCTACGGTTATCAAATAACTACTTATTATCAAATAAGTCGTTAAAGAACATCTCAAAAAGCTACAAGTTATTGAAAATTAAAATCCAAAAATTATTTGTAATTTTCGAAGACGGTATTCAGCGAAACTTTTACAAAGGAAATGTCCAATAGAATATACTTTCAACGGTAATGAGTGAAATAAGTCAAGAATTTGAAGTGCGAAATAGATTTTCAAACCATATTCAATTAAGAAATTTATGACATTCAGTCAGTCTTCAGTTTTTTTTTCAGAAATTAAGTCGCTTTAAGAGTGAAAGTTAAATGTATATATTTTTAAAAATAAACTATTCTTAACTAACAAATGTGATAATATTTGTTGCTATAATATTTATAAGTAAATTCTTAAGAATTTAAATACAAGTAATTTTTTTGATACTTTGTAAAGATGTTAAAATAAATAAAATAATTATAAAAAAAAACAAATAATAGAAATCCAATCACAACAAATAAGATAAATAATCAATGGCAGATGTGTTACCCTGGGTTGCTTGGATATAAAATTACAGATAATAGTTCTCGTCCATATATTGCATAGTATTTCACAGTTGGTCATACAAAATACCTCCTTTCATACGTTCTTCATTATGATGATGATGAACATAATGGCAATAATGTTGAACACATGCAATTGAAATAGTTGATTTTGGTTTGTTTCTATTTATTGTTTATTTTCTACGTAAAAATTTCTTGTTTATTTTAGATTTATTTACTGCATTTGTTTGTTTGTTTTTTTGTCTGTCTGTCTCTCTGTATTTGTTTCTTTGTTTATGTTTACTTGTGTTTGTCCCTGATTTCAACTTAAATTCTATTTCCTGTAAATTGTAACCGTTTTTAGAAATTTGGTTTCTATTTCCAGTTTATTTAGTTAAAAGTGCAGCCCATATTTTTCTTACATTTTTTAGTTGCATAAATGTTGCCTCAGATTGTTGGTTTAAGTACAATTTAGTTCAAGCTGTGACTTATTTGTAGTTAAATGACATTTGTTTTATAATAATGCGGGTGTCATTAAGGTTTTTGATATTTTTTATTGTCTTGTTGTTGTCATTTTGTTTTGTTTTCTTTTGTTAATGAACAAAGACCGAAATTATTTGGGAACGTGCTGCTTATAAAAAATGTTTTATCGCATTAATAAAAAATATATTTGCACCACTGCATTATATCAATCAAGTTTTGGATTAATTCAAGTTTATACAATTAAGAAGATTAGAAAATATTATTACAACAAATATTATTTCAATAAACTTTTTGCATAGTCTTACTGCCACTGCCAAGTTTTTACTCCCATCTTAGAAATGGGTGTGATATTTTAAAACACTTGTAAAAACATAACTTAATCTCAATTGCTGGTCAGCTATACGAAGTCGTATATGGAGGAAATGGTGGATGCAGTAAGATTTGAAATTAATTTAAAAATATTATAGCGTGTGTCTCGTTGTAGTGACTACAGTTCTTTGTGTAACAATCTAAAGGATTTTTCAACAAGAAGTTTGTTGTCTAAAAAAACAAATAAAACAAAAAACTTACATTAAGATGATTCCAATTTGTTTGTATTACAAAGAGAAAAGTTCGGCAATTATAAGTGAAAAATGGTATCTGGCAAATATCCACCACGACTATGCTGGCAGATGTTGATTCTTTCATCAAAATTTTTATGCAGTTTTTTGTAAAATGGCGGTCCAATTTCGTTAATCACATCACGGATTTTAAGTTTTAAGGCTGAAATCGATTCGATTGGCTCCGTATAGACTCTACTTAACCGTTACCATTTCCAGCCTCACCTTCGAAAAAACACGGCCCAATCACGCTTCCAGGCCACATAACATAGCGCACCATACAGTGACACGTTGAGTTTGCAAAGGTTTCCCAATAATCGCTCTACTTGTTTTTACCCTGACAAGTGAAAAAATGATTTTTTTCAGAAAAACCAGCTGGTTGTTCCTGAATGAATTGAGTGAATCTACATCGATGTGAATAGTCGATAGGCTTTAATTCCTGCACCATTTGAAACTTATAAGGCTTCAAAGGCAAATCCTTACCCAAAATTCGCCATGTAGTGGTTTTGAATAAACCCAATTGTTGAGAACGTCGAGGAATTGACACATTTGGATCTGCTTCAATACTGTGGCTCACATGTGGCTGCGATATTTCCTGTTGAACAACCCGATCGAACACGCGTTCGTTTTCGCACATTTTGTATCGAGCATGTCGATTCAAATTTAACGAACAAATTCTTAATAGCGGTCTCCGAAACACGATTATCTTGTCTGAAAATATCACGAATTTTACGAAATATATCTTTGACAGAACCACCATTTTCATAGCGGATTTTAAAGCGACTTTCGTGCGAAATTGAATTCATTGTAACAATTGCATCTACAACGAATACTTAAAATAACTAAATATCAAAGCTATCATGTTTGTTGGTGTTGCCACAATTGTAAAGCAAACTTCTTGTTGAAAAACTGGATATAATGAAATAATCTCACGAAATAATGAAAAAGATTTTACAGCAACGAATGATACGTCTGATCAACTCGTCTATGCTCTTCGGTCTCTTTTGTCGAAAAGTCTGACGGGATTCTATTATTGCTTTCATGCAAGGAATAGCAAATTTAATCCATGAAGCCACTCTTTAATGTTCAAATTGGAATATTTCTCAGAAATGAAACTGAACTGCAAATTTCAGTCACGATATAAATTTTAAAATTCTTGTCTTTTTTTATTCTGGAAAAGGGAGTCACATTTGTGAGTTTTTATTAAAATTAAAAAAAAAACATTAATTTCAGTTTTAATTAGCATGTTAGCTCGAATACTTTTATGATTAAATTAAATTAGCTCTAATAAACATTTGGAACTTTCACAAAAAAAAAAACAAATTTTAATTGTCGTCAAATGCTTTTGTAAATACAAATATTGTGCCTCTATTAACATGTCATTACAATTTCTATTAGCAAAATTGAGAACTTTATTGTCAACTAGAATGTCTAATCAAATTAACATCTGCATAAATAAGTTCACAACAACAGCAACAACAACAAGAACAATCTGAGCAATAACAGCATCAAATTAAGATAGACAATATTGCAGTTTAAATCAAATTGACACTTATTAAAGTGGAATTTTGCAACAACGTTACGGAATATTAACAAACAAATAAATGAAATTTCAATCGTATGCTCCACAAATAAAGTGAATCGAACCGAAAGAAGAAGTAGGAAAAAACGACAAGGCAGACAGTCCAGTTAAGTTCAGTTAAGCAAATGTGCAATATGTTGACAAGGAGAAGGGATAAGGTGAGAAAACATTTAGTCTAATGGCTGCAACAAAAAAACAAAAAAATGAAAAAAGACCGATAGACAGACGGCCAAACATAAAGGCAGATACTAAAAAAAAGTGGAATGTGACACGTGCAAGTCGTTTATTTAAAAGCATACGATGAAAACATATTGTTCATGAATATTTAATCGAGAACGTATGAGATGATTATTTTGCACCATCCATTATTCATACATGAAGCAGCAGGCAAACTCATGCTTCTAGATGAAAGCAAATTTGTAGTGGTGAGAGTATTACACATAAATAAAACCATGCAATTGTTTTCAAGTGCCAATATAAACGTATAATTATTATCATTGATACTATTTTCTCATTACACTTGCAAATATTTTGTTATAATTTGTACAACACTCACATTTGCGTATCTTTTGAATATAACAAACAAATCTGCTATCAGTGTTCATTATCAACAGTAGTGTTATCGAACGGTACGTACTATAGAAAATTCAAAATTTGCCAAGGAAAAGGGATAAAATCTTTTGCACAAGCACATGCTTAGAACTTAAATAAAAGCACCGATAATTTCTAAAATTTAGAATTTTTTAAATTTCAAGTGTGGGATATGTTACGTTATTTGAATATATAAATAAGACATTTTTTAATTGTATAATTTCAGATTTTTTAAATGTCTATTATTTCTATGTTTATTCACTAAGTAAAACTTGCATGAATTATTAAAAATAAATCATTGTATTCTACCAGGCTGCTTTTCTTATGATTAAATTTATATAGACTAACTAACTTAATGTATCCATCGTTGCCTTAACCTACTTTAAGGGACTTCCAACGTACTGATGAAACCTTTTCCCACTCTGTGGCTCTACAAAAATAAAACAGAAGTCTCTTTTTGAAGTGCATATAGTAATTCAGGAAATTAGAAACTAAAGATAGCACCACTTATCGATACTTTCTAGTGTTGTTTCGATAGATTCACTGTTATAAAGGATGGGCAAATTTAAGGTTAGGAAATAAATTGTGTCAAATGATTAATCAAGATTTCACCTGCCATCCTTTAACATTTGTTTAATAAAAATTAATTAATTAATTTAATTAATTCATTATTTATTAATTAATTAAATTAACTACAAATTTATTAATAATTAATTTAAAATACGAGTATTTTAATCTGAATAAATCCAAAGTTACTAAAACTTTGATTTGATTTAAACTTCACTCGACATAAGAATAAGTATAGTCCAGCTGATATCAATCGAACGAAATTTTAAAGAAGAAGTTTCAAAAAGTATATAATCTTTACTCTTTTGATCTCTCTCAATCCAATGTTTGGCCCTTTTGATTCCAGAGAAGTGTTCTGCCTTTCGTCTGGTCCGCACATTTCAATGCTTTGTCCGCCATCATGTATATATCGTGTATAAATATATATGTCAAATAAGTCTTAAAGATAATAATGATATTAATAACATTGAGAATAATGCTAATAAAATGGGAATAAATGAAATGGAACTGAATAAAATAAATATTGTTACGGATGCATCTTGTTTAAGTTTTAAAAGAAAATAATTAAGTAATAAAGTAAACAACTGGGTATGCTGTTTACTAACTGCGTGGCTTGCTAAGAAAAGTTATGCACTCAAGACAACAACAACTTTCTAGTTACAAACTGCGTAGAAATTCTGTACACGCAAAACAACAATTAGAATTGCTGGCTTAATAAAAATATTTAATTTGAAATTATTGTTGTCAAATCTAGGCGATGCTAGATTTAAATAAACAAAAATGCACACAGTCCTATACATTGATTGAATAACATAACAACAACAAAATGTGTACAAAGGGAGTAGAAGATTCTTAATTTTTCTACACTTCTTGTGGAAAAATATAAAAGGCAGCGTTTGATTGGATAGTTAGTTAGTTAAGACATAAACCTTGTGTTCTGTAGTGCCAACGAACAAATCACTTTATGTGCAGTTAAAGTAAATAAACTTGTAATTAATTTAAAAACTCTGGTGTTATTATTTTGCAATAAAGAACTCAGCAACAACAAAACGTTTTTAAAAGGTTTGTTTTATGTGCAGGATAAATAAGTGAAGAAAAGAAGACAAAAGCGGGGAAACAAAAGAAGAGGAGTAAAACCTCAAAGAACAAGCAAGTGCTGCTTAGTGATCGGTGACGGTACAACGGGCCACTTAACAAAGGAAATGACCAGATCAGTGCTCTTGTGGCCCTTTTTTGATGTAGATTTAGTACGTTTTCCTTTGCTTTCGAAATTTTAATTTTGCTTTACTGATGCCACTGTTTTAACTGTTGTTAGAAATTATTGCATTGGTCGCAATCTATTACCTACTATTGCTTTTTTAATTTTCATCGGGGCGTTGGACTATATATAGGCAGTTGAAGTTGTGTACCAGTTTCAGCAATCACTGGGCAGATATAATCCTGAATTTAGCTGTCTATGGGTTAAATTCAGAATCAGGTCACACTTCTTGCATTTCGGGTTTTTCTATAGAAGTCCAAACGCGGGAAAGGATTTTTAGCAGGCTTATATTTTCTTTCCGACACTATATCAAAGATTGCTCTAACAGTGGAATTGTTGTTGCTGGTGATTTCAATATTCACGACTGTTCTTGGCTTTGCCGTTCGGGCCATACACCTACAGAGGGCCAGTATGTTGAGTTATTTACTGCGCAAAATCACCTTGCGCAATTATTGAATGAGCCATTACACGTTCCTTATGTTGAAGGGTACCAGATTAATGCACTCGACCTTTTTTTAACTTAACTTCCCCTAAATATGAAGTTAGTGTTTGTGCACCTCTCGGCAACTCCGATCACTATACCATCTCCGCCTATTTTCATATTCGAAGCCTCACAACGTTTCGAAACCAGCTACCAAAAGTTTAAAATATATTTATGAGAAGGCTGTTTGGGCTAAGCTCAACGAATTTTTTAGGCAATTTAATTGGAAACTGTTTTTCTTGGGCTATAATGCCGACGCCATGGCGGAAATGGTTGTAAACATCATTTTGTTTGGAATGAAAACTTTTATTCCATTCAAAAAAATTTTGATTAAAAGCAAATAGAAATCTTGGTTTACTCAGACGTGCAAAAATGCAGTCGGATCAAGAGAGAAAGCATTCAGTATCTGGCGTAGAAACAAAAACGCAGATTCTGATTCGCTACGCAAAAGGACGAGAACTTCGTGTGCCAATGTACTCAGGCGAGAAAAAAATCTATATGAGTAGCGCCTTCGTGCTAAAGTTTGTGCACGGCGATTTTAAGATTAATTCAGGGGTACCGCAACTTCGTTTTTTCTCTGTTTCTTTATTTTTTATTTTTCTTAATGACCTTCTTTGTCAAACTTTCAACCCTGTTTATTCCTTCGCAGATGAAAGCACCATTTGTCATTCGTATTCATTTGGTAATAGATCAGTTAGAGGTGAGTATTAAAAGGAGGAATATGCTCAAATACAATCTCGCAACAATCTCCGAATGGAGTCGTGCGAATAGAGTCGATTTTAATGCCCGTAAGACACCATGTTCCATGCTAACACATAGATGTATGGAAATGATGCTGTTACCTATTACTACTATGTGTGATATAGGTATTACGGAATCGGAAGCTCTTAATGTTCTTAGCATGAAAATTGAGTGCGAAGTTCGATGGACTAAACACATTTTTCAGGTTTCTAAAGAAGGTTTCAAGTGCCTCGATTTTCCAAAACTCCATCCTATCTTCCTATCTTCGTACTATTTATACCGCCTATATCCGTAGGGAATACAACTTTCAAGTATGGGACCGCGCTCGACCTCGTACAGAAGAGCACCAAAATGCTCATTGGGTACGGTAAGGTATCCAACACTATTAATTCTCCCGACTCTAGAGCATCGGTGCAATGCAGGTTGTATTTCACTGTTTTAACGTTACTACAATGATAAGTGCTCTAACGAAATTAGGAAACTTGTACGTTTTTGCGTTAAACTCAATATCATTGAGAGCACATACACTTGTGGTCGATTGGCCAGTGAATCGCACTACGCATTACAGGGAGAATTCGATTTTTAGCAGAATAGTTCCTATGTACAATAAACTTCCTCCAGAAATAAAATAAGAAAATCGTTTCGGTTAGAGGTTTTATAGGGTTAAGGTGCTTTACTCTAAAGCAAAACACTTAACTAATTTAAAGTTTCAAAGCCTTTTATCAGCTAAGAACCCGAATCAAAAAACACACATACTAAGTATACCGTAGAAAATAACGCCCTTGTGCCCGCAAAAGCAGATAAACGTTATCAAGTGAAGTTGGGGTTTAGCAGCAGTATCTGCTTTTAAAACATACTTAACCACAACCTTATCTAGAAGAAAGTTAATTATCCTTTTGTAGCCCGCTTAATCATATTATTTCATCAGTCTCTTTTAAAAATTTCAGTTAGTTATTTATTAAAAAATCTCTCACAGTAAAGACAAGCTTCAACGAATTCGTATAGCTTAAGTGAGAAATTTCTTATATGGAAATATTATAGTCATCTTGTTTGACATAGGGTGAGCTGAATTTTAATGCATAAACTAATTCACCGTTTTTAAAACAAAATGACTCCAATATAATAATTTTATTTATTTATTTTATTATCTATTATAAGTAAGATTATAATAAATTTTAAGAACTAATATCTACAACTATCGGCTGTAATTTAAATATTAAAAGATTTTACATAGAATGAACATTTTTTGTTAAATTATAAATTATATTTATATTGTCTATGGAAAAATATTTTAATATATTTATAATACACTGTTTAAATTATTTATATTTACACGAATGTGTTGCAGGGATGCTACTGGTTGAGCGCCTCTGAAAATCAAATATTGATTAATACAATTATGTGAGAAATTTCTCGCATAATTCAAATGCCCAACTCTGCGAATGTAACCGAGAGTTTAATCATTTATTTATTATGTACTTTATTTTAATTATCTTCTTCAATTAAAATTATAATAAATCTTATGGACTATAGCACTAGTAACTAAAATTATCGACTTTAAAGTTTAATCATTAATAGTTTGTTTTGCTTTCAAGCTTGTCTTTAACTGCAGTTTGATTTGAAGAAAAAATATTTGACGAAGCTACAATATTATGTAGACCAACTTGTGGTTTTCTACCATTGCCTGTCCTCAAATCTACTATTTAATAGCCATGTCTAAAACAAGTAACTTTTTATGTATCTAAATTTTGCGAACCCTTGTGAATGTAAATTAATTCTTTAAAAAATAAATCTCAAAAAAACTTTTTTAATTTATTTTAAATGCAATATAATGCATGCGAGTAAGTGTGAGTGTGTTTGTTAAAAAAGAAAATGCATTTAAACACATATGCGTCACTTAGGGATATATGATGTTAAGTTTTATTATTGCCTTCATTGTATTGTTGCTGCATTTTATACTGTGTTTATTTTATGGTTACACCCACCCACCCGCCTTCTAAATTAATCACAAACAAAATGCATCATCAGTTGGTTAAAGTGTTTTATAATGCAACAACAACATCAACAACACTCGTGTGTATACAACACTTATGAGTGTTAAAAATCTTTAGCCATGTTTGCATGTGCGTTAAAATTTATAAATCAGATGGTGGAGGAGGAGTAGAGACCCAAAAGAATCTTTACGCCAAAAAATTGATTCATGTTCCAACAAGTTTCACACTCTGTTATTTGTTGTGCGAATGTTTTTAACTTGTTTACATTCAAGCTCTTAGTTTATTTGATTATTGGTATATAGATGTGAGTGTGCGTATGTGTGTGTACGTGTGTGTATGTGTGTGTTTCTGACTTTCGGTTAGTGTACGTTTAATGGCTGTAATTAAGTTTTTTTTTTCTGTTTTTTTTTTTGTTTCTTACTCACTCTATAACTTTTAAGAGGAAAATTATATTTTTTAGTCGTTGCTGTTGTTGTTTTAAATACTCCACTTAAAGTAGAGTTTCAGAAATTGTGTTTTTTATTTAAATTTGTATTTGTGCTATTAAAAACACTATTTCCATCATATTGTTGGTGTTGTGTTGTTGCTGTTTGTAACAGTTTTTTTTATTTATTTTTTGTTTTTTTCTGTTTTTTTTAATTTAGCTTTTCAACTACAAGTGGTTTGAGTGTAAGTGCCCATGATGCATGTATTAATGTGTAAAATATCCCATGTTGCACATTTATTTATATAAAATTTTCGACAAGGATGTTGCTAGTTTGTTTCTGGTTGCTATAGTTGTTGCCCTGCCAACATTTTTCGGAGCATTTTTAAACAGAAGTCACTTCTTCATTACTTCTCTAGATTAAAAGCCCAACTTTACAAAAACAAAATACAATATTTTGTCAAATTTAAATCTTTCAACGGGCCATCTTGTGTCTACTAGAAGTTAATTAGAAGTTTGTTTTTCAATTGCGGCATTATAGTTTTGACATTTAGTTTTTTGACGTTTTCGTAGTAGATGCATTGGCAATTATTACAATGAATTCAATTTCGCACGAAAATCGCATTAAAATAATTAAAATCCACTATGAAAGTTCTACATCATAATCGTCCTTCTGAGACCGCTATTAAGAATTTGGTAGTTAAATTTGAGTCGAGAGGCTTGATATAAAAATGTGCGAACACCAACGCGTGTTCGACCGGGTCGTTCACCTGAAAACATCGCAGCCGTGAGCCTCAGTGTTGAAGTAGAACAAAAGTTATCAAATCCTCGATGTGCTCAACATTTGGGGTTATTCATAACCACCACATAGCGAAATTTGCGTAAGGATTTGTCTTTGAAGCCTTATAAGATTCAACTGGTGCAGAAATTGAGGCCGAGCGACCATTCACATCGCTCAATTTATTCAGGAACAACTGGCTGGTTTTTCTGAGAAAATCAAATCATGCAAACGAAGCCCATTTTCACTTGTCAGAATATGTCAACAAGCGAAATTGCCGCACTTGGGCTTCTGAAAATCCTAGAGCGATTATTGAGAAGCCTTCGCATTCTCTACGTGTCACTGTATGGTGCGCTATCTGGTCTTTTTCGAAGATGAGGCTGGAAATGCGCTAACGGTCAACGGATCACACTATCGCGAGATGTTAACAATTTAATTTTGGCCTGTTATTGAAAACATGGATCTCACTGAAATGTGGTTTGAACAGGACCGGACTACATGTCACACGGCCAATGAAACAATCAATTTATTGCAAACCAAATTTTCCGATCGCATAATTTCATGACAATCAGCAGTTAATCGGCCAGCCAGCTCGTGAGATTTAACGGCATTGGATTATTTTTTATAGGGCTTTGTTAAGGACAGAGTCTATGCCGACCCAATCGATTTCAGCCTTTAAATACAAAAACTTTGATGCAGTAGGACCACCATTTTGCCTAAAAGTGATTAAAAACTTTGATGAAAGAATCGGCATCTGGGAGCGTGGTCGTGGTGGACATTTTCCAGATATCAAAAATGACGTACTTTTCTCTTCGTAATAAAATAAAAATTTGTATCATCTTAATCTAAACTTTTTATTTTAGAAAACAAACCTCTTGTTAAAAAACCCTTTAAAACTACAAAAAGACTGTTCTTAAAATTCGTTATTTTAAGTGTTACTTTTAAAAACCAGATGATAGCCGATTATTTGAAAATGTACCAAAAAATAGCATTAGTAACGAATATCTTTTATAGGTCATAACTTCTGCGAGTGAATTAAATATTGTTACGAATATACAAAAACATTAATGTCTTTCAGTGCCGAGCTCGGTTAAGTTAAATGCTTAATAAAAAATTTTGCAAGAAAATTGCAAAACAAATTTATAAACTTGTGTAAACAATTAATTTATTTCAAAAATTTTACCGCACACGTACTGTAGGTCTGAATTTAAAATTTTTTTAAATTAAAACTTTTTGTCTATAAATTTCTATTTTACTCTCGAAAGTTATTTATTCGATACCTTAAATAGACAGCCTTTTTATTCCACTAACAAACGTATATTCGGCACTTCCAGTATACTCAATTTTAAACTCTCTTAGGGACGGTTATTATTTCCTATTAAGTTATTTCACTGTAGTTGCATAATTCTTTCTGACTGGGGAACTAATAACATCAGAATTTAATATAATTTGTGGCACATTTCAGCGGCACGAAAATAGAAAATGTTTGCAGGGTAAAATAATTTGGTGATGTATGTGTGTGTGCGTATGCGTACGTACATAACACCAAACGAGGATTTATTGAAAATTATTAAAAGAATTAAGAAAATATTTATTATTTTGCAAAATCGCAATAAGTAATTTTCATAAATATGTTTAACTTACCACTTGGTTGTTATAATTTTTAACATATGAAATAATTTAAAATATTTTTAAAGTGCCTCTTATTTAATCGTTTATAGAGCGAGAAGTACGCAAGATATTAGTGACCGCATATTTGAATGAAATTTTATTTTTCAAATATTTTTTTAAAAACGTACTAAACGCAAATGAATAAAAAATAACCCTGTTTGTAAATTTCATTCATTATACATTTTGTTTTACGCAAAGACACGTATTTCGGTCAACAGTGACGTTCTAATGACCGTTCTGGTATTTTTAGACTATAACACATTTAATATGGTTTTGAAGGAGCATTTGATCTGCATATTCACAAATCCTGGACGTAAAACTATGCGATTACCAAGGGTATTCTTCAATAAATAAATGTGTGGTATATTATGCCGTCTTGCAAAAACCACAGCTTCTGCACATCATGGTTGTTCAATTGAGGAACGGAAACGAAAAAGTCAGAAATCATGTCTCTATAGCAGTCACCATTACTGAAACGTTCTGACCAGCATCTTTTTTAATGAAGTACAGGTCAATGATTCCACCAGCCCATAAAGCACACCAAGCAGTCAGTTTTTCTGGATGCAACGATGTATCAACATACGCCTGAGGATTATCAATACTCCAAATACGGCTCTTTTGTTTATTAACAAATAAAAGTGATCTTCGTCGCTGTTGACCAAAAACTGGACGTAATAAGCGATACGTATTTCAAACAGAACCAAAATAAATTTGCACAATTTGGAAGCGTTTTTCAGGCGTCAGCCTATTCATGCTGAAATGCCAAACCAAACTAAACATAAATCACTAAACAGCTGATAAAATGGCTGGCTGTCAATTTAAAGTTCGATGCCTCTATGAAAACACCCGAAATAAGACCCCAATAAGAAAACAAGACAGTTAAAAATTGTTGCCAACTTAAAGTTCTACACTATAAAACTTTAGTTCCAATTGACTTGTCTACGACCAAGAGAACAGGAATGCACTGTAAACCATTCAAGTGTCGAATATTCAGAATGTCCCCGTCCTTTTATGAGTCTTGTTCCATAGAATTCGTGAATTCGTAAATGATTGAATTGATTGGTTTAATGAAACTATTTTCTGTTAAAACTCGTTCAGCTACAAGCAGCGTCTTCAAAGATAAATCGATGTTTTTGAAACCTTAAAACATTTCTTTCATTATCGAAAATTATGTTCGTAATGCGTGATAAAATTTAAGTCTGTACCATGCCATAACCAGATGCGGATGAAATGTAGCGTAAAAGGCCTTCAGATACGTACATATATCCACCAGTCACTTCTATTTGCAACTTCAAAAGCCCGGAGCAGCCCGCAGCCTTCACTCCTTGCTGAAGAGTTGGAGACTATCCAAGGTCTGTTTCAGAACTCATGAAGCTTAAAAAAATTTAAGAACACAACCGCAATCATGCTCAGTGTGACTGGACCATTCATTGTGTTCATTGTGTATGATCCGACCCACACAGCTCAAACGAGGGCCTCGAGACCACCACGATACTCCCGAAGGGCCAACCTCAATAATCAGTCAGAGAACAGCTAAAAGGCTAAAAAGACAAGTAGCTGAACTCCGGGGCTTTACTGATTCCCGTGGAAATATAGTGGAATTGTCCAGATGGCGCCTGCTAGCCTTGAAGGGGACTGGGCTCCCTTTTACCCCCGTTGACACATGTAATGACGTTGAGATTCCGTCAAAACATATCAATGTGTCCCCAGGGAGAAATTATGTTCGTAATAAAGCAAGAATGTAAAATACAACAAAAATTTGTAGAGGTTAAGGGATTAAGTTTATTGAATGACATGTATGATCTTTTCATTTCCGCCACTAAGGTCATTTATAAACGAAGGCGTAAGCCGAACTGTAAACCTTTAATAATTTCGTTAAACATTTACTGACTGATTTAACCTCGTATAAATTGTATTAAATACATAAAAGCATGACAAGCAAATGTATAGGTTTAACTGTATGTGTGTGTGTGTGAAAGGACTTGAAAAGCGGAAACAAAATAATTATAAAAGTAGTTTCACACTTTATACAGTATTTTTGATGCGAATATTTTTTGTAATTGCAATTTAATTATTAAAATTTAAAACTTTTTTTTCCTCGGTGTCAGCAACATTTTCATGCCAACTATTTTAGCTCATGCTAATGTAAGTCATGAGGTTTATAGGAATTTTAAATAAAACTTTTTGAAACAAATTGAAGATTAAATTTGATTAATTAATTTTAAATTGGTGCGTAAATTATTTGTTGTAAAAAAAGAGAACTTTGGTAGCATCTACTTAAAATAAGCACAATGTGAAATGCCTGGGAAATTTTAAACCAGGGGATAATTAAAAATTTATTAATCCCCATTCCAGAAATTCAAGTGCTCAGCTACAGATGCAGTATCACATATAACCACATTAAACATTCCCGTATACGAGTACATATTTCGTTGAGTTGAGTCAACCACCCCATTTAACTAAACATTGAAATGCATTTTTTAAGGTTAATTCTACTAAAGAGAAAAATGAAATGAAAAAGAAATATTTACAATGTCATCTCTTCCTGACAATTTTCAAAGAAAAATAACAAAACAAGGGAAACCTTTAGAAACGTGCGTAACTTGAATGGTATTAGGAAGGGGCCTAAAGGGGAATTCAACCACCATTTTCAGAGTAGAAACTGTAGTAGTGGCTGGCTCAAACTCAAACTGTTTGTATCCGGATTTTGTTTGCATTACTGTTTGCAATCGTTGTTGTTTTATATAAATGTTTATTTTCTCTCTTTAATTTCACTGGTACTGTCTATTTACACAAATTTACCCACACAGACGTGCTGCGATTCTTATCCGTGTTTGTATTTTTATTTGTTTGTGCATTTGTTTATAGATAAAAAAAATTTGTGTGTAATGCAGACAATTTCGTATTGTTTGCAGACATACTAACAGAATTGCAGGGGCAGTCTAAAAAGGCTTTAAAAATATTTCCATTAGTTTTTGTTTTATTTTGTAAAATTCTTAGTATCGAAAATAGAAATGTAGTAAATTTAAGAAAAATTTTAAAATTTATGGAAAATTTAAGAAAAATTCTAAAATGTATTGAAAATTTTTCAACAATTGACTAAATAGCTGAAAAAAAGATTGTTAAGAGTGTCTTTAAAACTATTTTGAATATATATTTATTTAACGGAAGATGAGACTAGAAATGCGGTAACAATCAATGGTTCACGCTATCGCGAGATGCTAACAATTTAATTTTGGCCTATTATTGACGACATGGATATCTCTGACATATGGTTTTAACAGAACGGTGTCACATGTCACACAGTCAATGAAACGATAAATTTATTGCAAACCAAATTTCACAACAATCAGCTGTTAAGTGGCCAGTCAGACCATGTGACTTAGCACCATTGGGATTTTTTTGTGGGGCTATGTTAAGGACAGGGTCAATACAAAGCCAATCGAATCGATTTCAGCTTAAAAATTCAAAATCCGTGATGTGATTAACGAAATAGTACCACTATTTTGCCAAAAAGTGATAAAAAACTTTGATGAAAAATTTAGTATGGAACGTTACACTCTGGAGCAACGATATTTAATTGTGAAAAAATGGTGAAAACTTCACTCGTAATCAGGCTCCTTCTGAAACCACTGTGCCTTGTTTGACAAAAGACCAAACTAAACACTCCTAGTGGCGGTAATGATGAAAACATATCAGGTGTACAGCAAAGTGTTAAGAATCAGCATGGAACATCATGTTGTCGACGTTTGCAACAATTGTGTACTTTTTATCTTCACGCTTATAAAGTTAAACTCGTTCTAGAATTAAAGCCGAACGATCATTATTTGCGGCGAACGTTTGTATATTGGCTATTTGAAAAACTTAACGAAATCACCTTTAGTGATGAGGCTCATTTTCAATTAGACAGTTATGTAAACAAAGGGGCTCACAAAAGGGGCTCCAAATCCAAAGTCTTTGAAATATCATTGCATCCACAGAAGTGACCAACAAACAACTGACTATGAAATATGAAATTCGGCGCTCCATTGACAAGATACGTGAAACCTTGTTGCGTTGGCTGTGTTGTTGTTATGGCTGTGTAAGCCATAACCTGATGGTGGATCATACCACTGTGGATGAAATGTATCGTCATCCTCGTCCTAGGAAGCCATCGGATATGTCTATGCTCTAGCCACTCCTAGTTGCAACTTCGAGAGCTCGGAACAGGCCAACGCCCCCTTGCTGAAGAGCTGAAGACTATCCAACTTCTGATCCAGAACGCATGAAGCTTAATAAAATTTAAGAACACAACCGCAATCATGCTCACTAGAGCTGGACCATTCATTGTGTTCATTGTGAATGATCCGACCAACACAACTCAAACGAGGGCCTCGAAACCACAACCTCCACGATTATACCAAAGGGCCAACCTCAATAATCAGTCAGAGAACAGCTAAGAGGCTAAAAAAACAAAAAGCTGAGCTCTGGGGCTTTAATTGATTCCCGTGGAAATAAAGTGAATCGTCCAGTTGGCTCCTGTTAGTCTTTTACCGCCGTTGACACATGTAATGACAATGACATATCGTCAAAACATATCATTGTGCCCCTGGGAAGGATTTTATTATTGATAACGATTTTGCTTGCCGGTACCCGCATTTTTTAGTGCTCAAAAGAAGAAAATTTTCTAGACCTATCTTCATGTTTATGAAACAAGCCATTGAATATTGATAGTTCCACTGTCTTATCAAGTAGTTACACTTGAGAGAGAAGGGGCTTGAGACTAATTAGAAATCTACCTTACAAGCTTCTATTAAAATACTGCTGTAACATATAAACTTTCACGATAGACAGAGTGTAAGCTACCTGCGCCATATCTTTGAGCTTATATCCTTCTCAGCAACTTAATTTTAATGTAAAAATGCAAACAGTTTATACCTGCAAGGACCCTTTGAGAGAAAGTAAATCAGATCCTCATGATCAAATCTATACTTAATTTATTACTTGATAATTTCATTGAGCCTTGATCTAAAGAGAGATGATGATTGTGCATTCGTGACTTTGTATGCAACACTATTTTCGAAAGCTTTAACGAAAAGTAAAGCTCATCTCATTGACTTCACAAACAAACTTCCTAAAAACGTTTTTACAATAAAACAAATTTTGAATATTAATCATTTTAAATTTCTCACAAATGTCAAAAGTTCAATTCCTGAAAACACTTTAACGTCGATCCTCTCTCATATGTTAACATGTGTATGTTTGTATTTATTTACCAAGTTTTGTATCAATATTCGTTGTCTCTACACACACTCGTGCTTTTATTTTTTTATTTTTACCAGTACTTTGCACTTAACGTACTCGCATTTTCTATGTGCAAAAGTATGAATGACATTTCCAGTATTTTTCGTTTGTGTTTACACTGGGTATTCTGCTCGATTAAGCAGAGTATAAGATTGGCAAAAATGTTGTCAAAGTTGTCAGACCGTAGACAACTTTTCTCACTTTATTGTTAGAAAGCAAGTCGGTGTATCCTTGCATACGAATGTAAACATACCTACTTACGTTCATACGTACACAAGTACATATGAGTGCATAAAAAGTACTTTAAGGGGGGATTTTGTTGTAAGAAGTATATTCATACTTAAATTTACTTAAAACCCATACTTAAAGATGCCTTTGTGTATTTAATCATATATTTGTTTTATTTCTTATCGCAAGTAAATCTATTATTGAGATAAAATGAAATAAATTTCTATTTAAAATCTTTGTGACAACATGTCACATTTTATTTGTCAAACAAGATGAAATGTTTTGCAATTTTGGAAATTTTCTTCTTCTTGAGTTTTGAGGCAAGATAAGTAATAAAGGGTGTGTGCTGCAATACTTAATTGGGAAATATTTAAATCTGAAACAGTTACACTTGCTTTTTAAAATTGTCATATTTTAAATTGTAATTTTTTTATTTTTGTATTTTACATTTCATTTAGGTTGAGAAGTAAACGGAAGTGGACTTACACTTCAGTTTGTTTTATAGCTTGAAAATTATATGAACAAAGTTTTATTCTTATATTAATTTAATATAACTGAAAAATATTGCCAACTATACTTAATGCTAACCCTATGTGAAAAGCCTTCAGATCCTTTAAATCGGCTAAGACTCAATCTTAAATATCATCCGGACTGTGTGGCCTATCACAAGAGAATATAACAGAATTTTGCCTTGAATTTCAATATTTCTACCATCCCATGCCGCACTAAAATTAAACTCGGATATTCGATTTGAATTGTTCTACACTGAAAGTATTTGTTGGAGTTCTGCGTTGTGTAATTCACTGACCAATCGAAAATAAATGAATTAATGAATGGCGTGTGATGGTTTATTAATATATAATTTATAGAACTACAGGGTCTTCGCCGGGAAGGTATGCTATTATTTATCGTGTAGTGAACGATTTCTAAGAAAGAGGGTCTGTAGGTGATAGGCCCAAACATGGACCACAACGTACTGGAAGGTCGGCTGAAAACATTACTGCTGCTCAAAAAAGTGTTTAAAACAATCCATCAATCTCAATTCGACGCCGTGACCAGGAGCTGGATCTTCAAAGAATAACTTTGGCCACAATTTTGCACAAGGATTTGCATTTGTTTCCATGTAAGATTCAGTTGACATACGAACTTCCACAAAATCATTTGCATTGCCGTACATATGCCAATAGGATGTTACAACCCCGATTTTCATGAAAAAATCATAATGAGTGACAAGGCACATTTTCATTACTTCTTTGAAAATGAAAACGGCGTAACGGTATCTGTGAATGGGTAGCAATATCGTGATATGATTGAAAACTTTTTAACGCCACAACTGCATGCTTCTGACTTGATTAACATGTGGTATCAACAAAACCGTGCCACAATGGAATTTCTGCGAGACCTTTTTACACAACAAGTTATTTCAAGAAATGGTGATGTTGATTGGCCTCCACGGTCGCCCGATTTGACTGCTCCGCACTTCTTTTCGTGGGGATATCTGAAAAGCAAGGTTTATGCAAACAAGCCAGAAACGCTTAAACAACTCAAAAAAAATATTCTTGATGAAATTAATGAAATACCGCGTGAAATGACTGTGAATGTAATGAAAAATGTGCTCAAAAGGGTTCACATCTGTGAGGTTAACAGAGACGGACATTTATCTGATATTTTATTCCATACATAATCGCCGACATTAAATAAAATATTTATCAGTATAAGATACATTCTCTTTCATTTAATCAAAAATAATAAACAAAGTAGTAAACCTTCCCGGTGAACACCCTGTACATAGTTCTAAAAAAATCTAGATTCCTGAATGCCTTTTCAGTTTTTTTTTTTTTAATTGTTTAAATTCATTTAAAACATTGCGCTTTATAATGCATATGTGTAAAAAATTACAAAATTGGGTCTTACGAGCCTTAAGTTCGTATGACCATTCAGGAATCAATTTGTCTCAAAGCTGAAATCTCCTCACCGATTTGGATTATTATTTAAATAATGCAAATTCTAAGTGCACAGGAACATACATAAATAATAGAAAATTTCACAAAAGTGGGCATTAAAAACTTAATAAAGAAAAACCGAAAAAACCTATCGATTAGTCTATATTATTACTTAATTCGTTAGACTAAATTTTTAAAAAAGCTCGACATAAAACGAAAAATGATATTTTTATTGTTTTTTTATTTTTTTTAGAAAAGAAAAACGATATTTATTAACGAAAAATGATATCGAAATCAAAATTTTATTCATTCTATTTACAATATATTTTTTTTATTATGGGCTTTAATCTTTTAAAGCTCGAGCCAATAGCAGACCACAGCACGACGTCACAAAACTTTACATATTGCTAAACCGAGAACTGTTTGATTACGCAAAATATGCGAAATAGTAACTCCAAGTATATACGAAACTCGTCCATTGAACAAGAAAATGGCGAAAACGTAAAAAACATTTTTAATCTCCTATTTTTCAGGTTTAATAATCTATGAAAGACTATCCAAAAATTGAGAAATGATTTGTCAAAAACATCGTTTTTTTTATTTAAGGAATCCGAAGAATACAATATAGCCGACAAAAACTTATTAACGCATAGAGATAATTAAGCATGGTGACTGTTTCTAATAGACATCTGCTGCCATAATATAAATTCTTAATATTCAACCGTTCCCTCATAGGAATACTTTTAATACTCCAATAGTAATCAATTAAATTTTTAAAACGATTTATAATTGTGTTACTCCACACACTTAATATTTTACAAAATGATATAATAATTTTACATTATCAATATTTTTATTTCATTTTCATCTTATTTTTAATTTATTTAAAAAGCTTTTTTCTAATAAATTACAACAAATAAGAGGAAGGAAAATAAATACATAATTTAATATAGGTCGGGCATATTTTAAATAAATTCATTTTAATTAAATTCAATTGGTTGTGTCCACTCAATGTGATTTATGGCCACTACTCACGGACAGAACAGGAAAAAAATAACAAAATTGAAGAGAGAATGAAATATAAAAGAAGAAGATAATGGCACATATAATGGGTCACCAGAGGCTAAAATGAACATTTATACATTATTGTTATTATTTATTTTCGCCTTCTTCTTCTTCATCTATTTCTTCTCTAATATAATTTAATATAAAAAGTACTTATTTTGCTGGTATCGAAAGAACAAAAGTATTTAAGCAAAATTTACTACTGTAATAAAAATAAATTTGAAACTTATAAAACGAAGACTTGTTAATAAAGTAAAGAACATTTTTATTTTGTTCCTTAAAAGTTTTAGCGTTATTGCTATTTAATATAATTTTCC
Organism: Trichopoda pennipes; assembly: GCA_030448955.1. NCBI lineage: Eukaryota > Metazoa > Arthropoda > Insecta > Diptera > Tachinidae > Trichopoda > Trichopoda pennipes. Next base: position 11,921,469 of record JASKUP010000042.1, read on the forward strand.
TTTTTTATATGATCCTGCTTATTTGAATGGAATTTTAGAATTTTAGTTAGAAAGTATGTGCTTTGAATAAATTAATATTTAACAATTGCAGTAACAAATAATAGTATTTAAATTTAATTAGTTGTTTGTTCAATATTATTGCACAATATATGAATGCATAGGACACTATTAGACAATCTATTTAAATATAACTATTATATATTGTATTAAATTTAGAAAACATTTTAATGTTTGTTTTTATTACTTTTTTATTCAATGAGTTTACAGTGCATTGAAAAAGTAATCAAATATAGAACACCTGCAATAGAATAAAAATCTTTAAAAAAAAAAAATATATATATATATATATATATATATATATATATTTTTAATCATATACACAAAAACTGGAACCAGTAAAACCTATATTAGAATTGGTTGTTGTTGTCGTAATAATTCTGCTCATGCAATTTGGGATAATTTCCGATGAATTAACTATTGCTGAGTTGGCGGTTTTTGCCTGAGTGTGGGTCAGACAGCTTTTAATTGCAGATCCAATTGTCATTGCAACATGTATAGTTGATATATATTTTTGTTTGTTTTGAGGAGATCATGAGTTCAACTCCCAGCAAACTTTTAAAGGAAATTATTTGTTGGCCGCATTAAAATAAACATTAATAAATGTAAAACTGAACTTCAAAAATCGCAAAATATAGATTGAAAGAGCAAAACTATTATATTTTAGCTACAGTAGATAAGCTTATGAGGACTCCTTTATATTAAAACCACAGATAAGATCGTTAAGGCGTTTGTGTATTGAAGTAAGGAAAACGTAGTTAAATTTTCACGGACCATTTGTTTGTGAAGATTGTAATAATATGAGAAGAATGAAACGCAGATGTACATAAATAGGGAATGGTTAGTAAAATAGCAGAGCATGAGTATGAGTATCGACAGAGCCGTGGCGTGTTATGGTCTGGATTACCAAAGAATAATGGCGCATCTTGCTAAGCACAACATTGAATCGTACGAAGCTTGCTAGAGCAACCGTGTGTTGTGTCCAGTTGTGCCATTTAGAAATAAAATATGGGCGAAAAAATCTAGCCAGAAACAAGGATAAGAAAAAGAATATATATAAAGCGCCACATAAAACTCAAATAACTATTAGTATTTCTAATCAAAAGAACTCTCTATGTACTTTGTTACTTTCTTTTTTTGTTTTGTTCATTTTAAGTTGAATCAATTTAAAAGAGTGCAGTCATCAAAAGTAAATATATAACTTTTTATAGAAGCAAAGCTAAGAGACAGAGAGAGAGAACGAGAGAGCGACTGAAGATAAGAAAATTTGTTAAAAAAATTGTAGATATCTGTGTCTAAAAATAAATGGAATAAAAAATAATAATCTGTGCATGGGTGGTCTTTTTCCTGTGATGAAAAAGAAAGTCGACAAATTATTATAGTTCTAGCTCAATAAAATATTTAATCAGAAATTGGGGTCAGAATTGGGATAAAAAAGGAAAAGATTTAAGTTGAATTAAAAGTTTTAATAAAATTGGCATTTAGAGACTCGAAACAACCTATGCTCTACTATGACTTTTTGTGGAACAGAACCGCAAATGGTTTGGATTAAGCTTTCCAATTATCAATTTCGGTATATCTTATATGTGACAGATCAGGACTCTTAAAGAATGGAAAACTTCGTCAGGGAATTTACTTTCCCCGATCATCAGAAAAATTTTAAGCTAATGAATCCTTTCTATTTTCAGCATTTAAATACTTTCTCATTTTAAAGGCCTTTTGAAAATATAATACTTTCGCGCGAAACTTACTGTTTGATGTTCCTGATCTTTTATTGCCAACTGCACATAATAAATTGTCACATTAAAAATAAAAATGGTCATGTGCTTAATAATCTATTTAGCATTAACAATCGAAAATTATATACCAATAAAATAAAATAAAAACGTTTTGCACAGTTTTTTCGTTTTCATATTATTTCGCTGTTAAAAATAATAACAATAATAAATTCAAAATGTGCCTGCAGCAGAAATTTTGCACAAAATTCATGCGTTCACATGAGCATAATTTCAACCGCAGCCAGACAAACTAAACCACAGTATAAAATAAATTAAACATAAAAAAACCTGAAAGAAAATTGTTAAATTGTGAGAAGAATTTACTTTTATAAACTGAATAGTGCAGCACTAAAGCATTTATAAACACTTTAAGGGGCGGCTGCAGGATTGAATATTTTAAATTTCAAATTAACTTGAATATATTGAGATTTAATTTGAAATAAAATGAAAAGTTTAAAGAAATTTTTTGTTTGTTTGTTTCTTTAATTACTTCCAATGCAAAATTGAAGCTATTGTTATCATGTTATCATTATTTTTTTATACTTTTATTTTATTTGTATTGGCTTGGATATTCAATATGACACCAATGCAACGTTTGAAATAAATAAATTAAATTTAACTTAATGATTTCCAATACTAATTTCGATAATTGTAAGTCTAGCAGTTATAATACTAGTTTTAATAACAGAATAATTATAAGATAATAATAACAACAATTAAAGTAGCAATAATAATAACAAATACAAATAATTGTATTACCACCCAAGTGAGTTGATGCGATCTGCCTTTCCTAATTTTAAATTCTTCTCCGCTTTGACAAAGTATATCTGTATAAACAGTTCCACTTTTTTATTTTAATTATTTAGTATTCTTTTCTAAGAAACTAAGACTCTTTTGTAAAGATGACATCTCAACAAGGAAATGTTGAAGCACAATTTGCTCACCCTAAAATACAACACTGTTAATTTGGATTTGAAAACAGTTTCAGGTATTAGTCTTAATCATGTTCTTAGTGAAGGTCATTTTAGACATCGAATTAAGGGACAATTACCAGCAATAGAGTTAGTAATAATTCAAACAATTCTATCTTCTAAGATGCCAATTTTTGCTACCTAGTAATGCTAGCCTAACAAGAAATAATCGAGGGGTATCAAATCGCAGGATTTTTAAGACAGCCCTGAAATCAACTTCTCGTCAAATTTCCATTACAATAAATAACATTAGTGGCATGTATAATCATTCCATTGTAACCACATGTCGCCTGGATCAGTGCCTTCTATATTATTACGTTTATTCCTTTTAATAAACGTTTTGTTTAATTATTGCAAAATAATAACACAATATTTTATAGTTTTAAAATTAAGTTAAACGATTTATTTACTTATTACACACAAAACAAACACGATGGCTGAGCTTTGTTGTCTTTACATACTGATGACTCAACTTTAATTAATTCATTTGTCCATCAAGTGGTGCTTATATACATAGTTGTTTTAAGTGGTTCTCGCACATACAAGAATGTTCTACTTTAACATCACCCCATATTGTTGTTGTTGTTATCATTCAGTTTAAACCGTCTGCTTAGCTGTGTATTTTGTTTTGCTCTGTATTAGTTGGTTTTTATTTTCTGTTGCTTACTTCTTTGGTAGAATTTCTGATAAGCATGTTATTGTTGTTTAGTGTCAACAAGAATTCCTAAACTAAACTAAAATTACTCATAGAACGATTACGATCCCCACTAAATTTCACACAAGCTAAAGCTTTATTTTTGAAGCAAATATTACACGCTGGCGATAGCAGCTTCAAACAATATAATTTTCTAGATGTATTGGATTATTTTTACTCCATATGAGGAACTCTTTTTATTAACAAATGGGCCTAATAATTGTGCACAATTTGTGTCTGTAAGCTGCGCTGACTGGTTTTCAAAGTAAATGCGGATATTAAGATAACTATGTTTACGCGCCCATCTATTCACGATGATTTGAAAGAGAATACAGATCATATAAATATCAAAAAGTAAGATCAATATTACAGTTCTTTTGGCATACCCTTCTGTAAGTGTTTTGGAATTTCCTAAAACTAAATGCTACCAACCGCAATGTAATGGCAAATCACACACCTTAAATTCATACATATTTCCTCTTAGGATTAAATAAAAGTTTAATTAATTGTAAGCTATATTTATTGTTGCCTTACTGAGAAACTAACTAGAATATTTAGCAATCAATTTATTAGAATTTCTACTTAATGGCAGTTCACTTCAACCACTTTATCTTTCCTTAACCACCCTTAACAGTTTCTGCTTAAACTTAAGTCATAAATTGTTATTATTTCGTACATTTGAAAAGTCATTAAACTTTTTAATATTTTTAAATATGCTTTTTAACTTTATTAATAAAGTTTCTTATAGAGCACAGAAATGTTAAAGTTCCTCCTGCCATCATAATTAAAATTGTAATTCCTATCTTCCATTATAAATAAGAATATATGAAAGTATGTGAGTATCATAATGAGATCAAATACTTAAAGGGGATTAATTATTCCTGGTATATAAGGAATAATTAATTCTTTAAATACTATTACGAAATCCTTTAAAAGTTTTATTGCTTCAAAAACCATCTTTATATGACAATATTATATGCGAAACTTGTAACTGACAAATATTCAAATGCCGTACAAATAACATATTGAGTCACTTTACTGTCTATTTCAAGAATTCGTTGGAACAGATTGTGTAAAGAAAATATGTTGCAAGTTAATTTTATTTTCAAAGTTTCTAAAAGTATGTTGTTGTTGCTGTTGTTTTTGTCATACACCTTCATTTGAAGGTGTATTAGTTAAATAAGTACGTGTTTCAAAATAATCAAAATGTTTATAAATTTCCAATCGTAATAAGAAAATATATAAATCGCATGCCTCTCTGTCTCTCTCTCTCTCTCTCTGCAAATATGTGCCTGAAAATAAATGTGTTGATGATATTCGTATCTTATAGATCTCAATTAAAAGTTTTCAAATCATTATAAGAATCACGTTTTAAACTTTTGCTGACTTCTTACCCCCTTAAAATTTTTTGCATATACAGCTTTGTTTAATAAGCATGTGCGTATGTGGCTCTATGGAAGCGTGTGTGTATTTTTTTAAGCCTGCATATGAGGTGAGTGTGTATGAGTAACAGAAAATATTTAACCTGGTATGAAGTTTATTATCGAAAAAGACAAATCTAATTTAAATATGTAAAAGGAAATAGGATTTTGATTAAGTGACAGTTTGTCTACATGAAATGTCAAGAGCGTTTTATATGTGTATTGCTTATACACAATAACATAGTGATAAAAACGTAAATAAATTTAAAGAAATTTTAGACATACTCTTTAATATAAAAACTTATAAATGTTTACAGCTAAATAGTGGTGTCAGTGTAAATTGACAAAATTTAGATTGATATTTACTGGTGGTGGCAATCGCAATCAGGCATCTACCAGATGCGCGAGAAGATCCAACCACTTAAAAACAACAAGGAATCTTCCACCCACCACATTGTTACAATAGGTTCCTGTTTTGTTAACGCTTTGGGATTGTGTGTGCGTCTTAATAAATTTATTTTTAATTTCTTTGTAAGCAATGCCTTCAATGAGGCAATGATAGAGGCACGAGTCTATATAGGTACGTCCGTAACTGCAGAAGACTTGTGCAACTCTGTACCAGTTTTACTAAGTATTATTGCTTTTTTTATTGGCCATGGCTTAAAACCGCTTAACATCTGTGGACAGCTTGCATTAAGCATTTTTAAATGTTTATCACGGCATTAACAATTTTCTGTTAAATCACAACAATAAGGAAATAATGCAATCAAAGGAAAGCTTTTTACATATAAAACAAATCTGTGATAAAAACAGAAGACAAATAATTCATTTAATAATTAAATATTCAAATTAGATATATTGAGCGATATTTTAGTGCCTGTGATTTAATCACAGTGACTAGATGACATAAGAAACGGGTACTGAAAATGTCACTCTTTTAACCATAATTGCAGTAACAAACAAGCAAGCAAACAAATAAACTAAACCGTTATGCTTTCTCTTGCCTTTCCTTATTAAAAAAGCAATTATTGTTTGCAAACTCCACCCACACACACAACTTTTTTTTAGTTTATTGCAATAAATTAATTTTAGGTTAAATAATATCTGCATCAATTCAAGAAGTTTGGCAACTTAGTGAAATAAATAATCAGTTTTAATAATTGAAATCAGGTCGGTCTATGCTTTCACTTTTTAACTAGAAATCTTATAAGTAAAATTATTTCTGGTAGTAATAATAATATTTTCATGTTTTTTAAATAATACGAGGGCTGCTATTTATATTTGTGGCCTAAGGATGAAAACACAAGCATTTACAGACAAAATCTATTTTATTGTTTTTCAAAATATTCTCCATGACGATTTATACACTTTTGCATGCGCTGGAACCAATTTTCAAAGCACTTTTTCCACTCCGATTTAGGTACTTCTAAAACATGGGTTTTGAATGCAGAAACTGCTTCTTCAGGTGTAGGAAAACGTTGTCCACGTAGTTTTTTCTTGATGTTCGGAAACAAAAAGAAGTCATTAGGTGCCAAGTCAGGGCTGTATAGCGGATGACTCATCAATTCATTGTTTTGCCCTATCAAAAACTCCATTGTTCCTGCCGATCGGTGACAGCTCGCATTGTGGTGATGCAGAATGATGCGTTTTTTCTTTGACTTTTACCGAAGTTTCTCAAAGACTTCTGGCAAACAAATAGTGATGTACCATGTCGAATTAACTGTCTTACGTTGCTGTAATGGCACAGTCGCCACATGACCGGTAATGCCGAAGAAACAGGCAACCATTTGCTTTGATGTGCTTCTTCCATGAACAACTTTGGTGGAATTGCGCTCGTCTTGAAAGACCCATACGGTGGATTGCTGTTTTGTTTCAGGATCATATGAGTATATCCATGATTCGTCACCTGTGCAGATATTATTAACTGCTTTTGATGCACCTTGAGTAAATTTCTGCAACATTTTCTTGCACCAATCAACACGAGCATCCTTTTGTGCGTTTGTCAGGTTATGCAGTATCCAACGTGAACAAACCTTTTTCACATGCAAATGTTCATGCAAGATCTTATTGATGCTTGTTATACTAATCCCTACAGATGCCTCAATCTCGCGATATGTTACATGACGATCATGCTTTATCAGCTCATGCACAGCTGCGATGTTTTCTGGCACAACCTTCACGGGATTCGTCCTGGAGTGATTGTCGGCCACGATTGAATTCATTATACCAGTTTTTAATGGTGCTGTAAGAAGGTGCTTCATTGCCATATAAGGAATTATGTTCATCTGTGCACTGTTGTCGTGTCAGGCCACGTCGAAAGTTATGGAAAATTATTGCACGAAAATGTTTACGAGTTAATTCCATTTTATCCTAAGATCACTTTTTTAACCTGCTATCACTAACACTAACAACAATAAAATGACAAAATGTTTTGGTTGATGTTATGTTTAACAATGTGAAGGTTGCACTGGAAATATCAGCTGGTGCCTAGCAACAGTCAGTGTTACCGCCAGAAATATAAATATCAGCCCTCGTATCAGGTGTTTTTACAGAGATGTATTACTTTAGATTGACACTTTTGTCAACATAGCAGTCAAGTGATTTATGTTTAGTTTGGCATTTCAACATGAATAGACTAAATCCTGAACACCTCCAAATTGTGGAAGTTAGACTCAAAACAAAATTGCCGTTAATCCCTATACTCATAAGCGAATAAATTTACTGGTGGAAACATTTGGTAACCGCATAATTTCATATTTCGAAGCCGTATATTTTCCTCCAAGATCGTGCGAAGTAACGCCGCTACAATAATTTCAGTGCGTATATGTGAAGTCGCTAGTCTGCGCTGGTAAGCTCGAAACAATTGGGCGTCATGTTTTTTCCGATATACGGCCACAAATGTTGAAAAATTTAATCTCCAGATTAGACTACGCCCGAGCCAGCTGTGGCGATTATATGCCAGAAGTCATATTTAAATTATAATTTCAGAAGATTATCTTTCTAATAAAACAAATTTCATCTCAATTTAAAATATTCATCTTTGATTTATTCTATAAAAAAAAACACCCTTTATAACGGTGGCCATGGTTATGATTTAAAAGAACAGAAATTTAAAAAACGTAAACTGCAAACGACGTTTCTGAAAAATTACGGTATCGCTCATCTCTAAGTCTTAAAAAAAACCATAAATATTAAGTGACTTGTTATAAAATATTTTCGATGTAAAGTAAATCTTTCATTTTTCGATCTCCTACTTACATTAGACATGCTTTTAAATATAAAACAGTGTTGCCATGTTAAGCATCTTAAAACGCAAAACTTTCATTAAGCCGCAGTTCTGCAGTATATCTGCACTTACAAACAATATTCTCCATTTTTTAAGTATTTTTCATTTAAATGCTAACCGGTAACCCTGTTACATGTAACTTAAACAAGATTGTCATATTTAAATAACAATTTTATAACAAACGCACCTTGACAATGGCTTAGCACGGCAAATTTTTGTATCATCACACTGTATCACACTCAGATTTAACTTACAAACATGAATTGCTGGCTGGAAATTTACAGGATTACACGGCATTCATTTACATATGAATCAATATATCAGGTGTTTTTTATACATGTATAGAACTTTGAGTTGGCAACACTTTTTTTAATGGCAGGCATTTTGTCGGCTGTCAAGTGATTTATATAAAGTTTGGTTCAACATTTCAATATGAGTAGACTGACGCTTGAGCAACGCTTCTAAATTGTGAAAGTTGGGCCTAAAACAAGATTGCCATTGATCTCGATTTTTATAAGTGAATTATATTTAGCGATAAAGCTTAGTTTTGTTTAAATGGATACGTTAGTAAACACAGCTGCCACATATGAAGTAATGATAATTGAAACATCGTTTCATCAGAAAAACTGGAAAACTGACTATTTGGTGTGGACTGGTGCAATCATTGGCCCTTACTTCTTTCAAAGCGATGCAGGTCAGAATGATACAGTAAACAATTATAATATTAATCCATTTCGGGCGAAAAGGATACTAAGAAGATTTGTTCTTGTTAAGCCTTTATTCAATATTCATTGACAACAAATGACAAATGTAAACACCATACCTTTAGCAAGGAGTCAATTTTATGATTTATCCTCGTAAAAGTTAAATAGTCTTTTCGAAAAACTCACATATATATACATATATATAATATGTATATTTGTATGTATGTATAAATGTTTGTACGTTTAACCAATTTAGAGCTTGTCTCTTTAAGGAATACTGTGCTCTCGCTAATAAGTCTGTGTCACACTAATGCTGCAAATATCAAATTGTCCTACTTACGAGTTTTTCAGTTTGCTTAAATAGAATTTTTAATAATTGTTGACATTAAAGATATAAACATTCGATATGCATTTTAATAAAAACTGACACATTTTATAATCCATCATTAATATGTAAGAATATATGTATGAACGCATCAGTCGATGTGGTAAAATTATAAAACTATTCAAAAAATATTTTGGGCTTGATAAAACATTGTCCAACGGATAACAACAAATGATTAATAAAACCCAATAAACCACCAAAAATAAAAGAGAAAGCAACCAAACATTTCAAAACATAATGAATGATAAATTGATCGATGATGTTTGTTAATAATTTAATGAAAAAAAAAACTGAGAATGTGTATAAGGAAAAATAAAAGTCACTGTTTTGACGGTTTAAATGACGGGTTGATAATAAGAAAACTTATCGAGTGACTGACACATGACAAAACGATATTGATGATAATTATGAAAATGATGACGTTATTACTGTAATATGTCTGATGTAATTATGTTTGTATACAAAGAATTTTTCTTCTATTTTTACCATCAATTTTTTCTAATTTTATATTGCCACGCACACAGGCAGAGATACTCCATCCCATTAAGAAATATTCATGATTTATAAAAGTTTACATATTCATTACTGACTGACTAATGGCATGTTAACACTAATGTTAAGATTATTTTATTATTCTTAAATTAGATAAAAACAAAATTGAAATATAAATTATAACCGGCGCTAAACAAGACAATAGTTTTCATTGTTTTATTATTACATAGTATTGGATTGCATTTGCTTGGTTTTGCAACCACTTAGTGGTGGACCAGCAAAATGTTAGTGATAATTCTTGTTACAACCACTTCACCTTCATTTACAAGTATATAAAATGTAAACAGTTTATTTGTGGTATTAACAGCATCTTTACGTTGTATTTTTTACACACTTATTTTAATTTTAAATAGATAACACGTTACAAATTCAATATTTACTTAATTTATTAATTACGTTATTAACTGACAGGTTAGAAGAATTAGGATCGGGTTTTTTAACAAGGAGTTTGTTTATCAATTGTGGCAACACCAACAACATGATAGTTTTGACAAATAGTTTCTTGGCGTAATTGTAGTAGATGAATGCATTGGCAATTGTTACAATTAATTCAATTTCACAAGAAAATAGCAATAAATAATTAAAATCTGCTATGAAAATGGTGGTTCTGTCAAAGTTACATTTCGTAAAACTCGTTATATTTTTCGACAACATAATTGTCCTTCTGAGACCGCTATTAAGAGTATGGTCATTAAATATAAGTCGACAGGTGCGATACAAAGTTTGCGAACACCAACGCGTGTTCGACCGCGTCGTTCAATTGAAAACATCACAGCTGTGAGCGATGATATGTCAACAAGCGATCATTGAAAAGCCTTTACATCCTTAACGTGTCACTGTATGCTGCGGTATGTGATCTGGAATGCAACGGTAAATGGATCACGCTATCGCGAGATACTAACAACTGAATTTTGGCCTATTATTGACGACATGATTGATTAATATTAACATAATTATTAATTAATATAAAATTTACAGTGATTAGTTAAGATATACATATGTTTCATTTAATGTCTTTAAAATCCTAACATTTCCAAAAAATATTAACCATCATTGACCATGAAAATAAGATAATTTTTGGCAAAAATTCGTTAATCGCATCACGGATTTTGATTTTTAAGGTTGAAGTTGATTCGATTGGCTCCGTATAGACTCTGTCTTTAACATATCCCCACAAAAAATAATCCCGTGGTGTTAAATCACACGATCTGGCTGGCCACTTAAGTGCAGATTGTCATGATATTATGCGATAGGGAAATTTGGTTTGCAATAAATCGATCGTTTCATTGGCTATGTGACATGTGGAACCGTGCTGTTGAAGCCACATGTCAGTGATATCCACGTCGTCAATAATCGGCCAAAATTAAGTTGTTAGCATCTCGTAGCGTAACCCATTGATCACTACCGCATTTCCAGCCTCATCTTCCCAAAAAAAACCCGCATCCAGACCACTATATAGTGAAATGTTGAGCATGCAAAAGATTCTTGATAATCGGTCTAGGATTTTCAGAAGCCTTAATGCAGTAATTTTGTTGTTGACATACCCTGACAAGTGAAAATGAGCTTTGTAAAAATAATGTTTTCAGAAAAACCAGCCGGATGTTCCTGAATAAATTGGCCGAATTTACGGCGATGTGAATGGTCCGTCTCCTGCACGCGTTAAACCATGTAAGACTTCAAAGTTAAATCCTTATGCAAAATTCAGGTTTGGATAACCCCAATCGTTGAGAATGTTGAGGAATTGACAAATTTGACTCTGCTTCAAGACTGTGGCTCACGGCAGCATTGTTTTCAATTGAACGACTGGGTCGAACATATGTTGGTGTTCGCACCTATCGGTATCGAACCTGTCGGCTAAAATTTAACGACTAAATTCTTAATAGCTTTCTCAAAAGGGAATATCACGAATTTTATGAAATGTTACTTTAACAGAATCAACATTTAAATAGTTTGGTTATTTTAATGCGATTTTCGTGCGAAATTGAATTCATCGTAATAATTGCCAATGCATCTGCTACGAATACGTCAAAAAATTAAATATCAAAATTATCATGTTGTTGGTGTTGCAATAATGGAAAAACAAACTTTTTGTTGAAAAACACAATTATACTACAACTAGATTTTGTCTTCTAAAAGACTTACATTTTTAGTGCAAAAAATGCAGACAGTAGCCTAATAAATTCACTAACCCCATCTTTGGTCAGCATAAAGATTTCACTTTGAATAGAGACTAGTGGAAGACATTTTCTACTTTTTATACTTTACTAAATAGTATTTAATTTTTCACTGTTCTCGTTACAAGTAAATATTCTTGTTTCCTTAAAAATCAAATTAAAAATTTTTATTCGAGTCATAACAAAAAAAAAATTGACTTTACATTATTCGACTAATTAAGAATATTAAGAGTAAAATAACTAAAAACTCTAGTAGGAAAAGGTGTATATATTTCAGCCACTGTTATTAACTCAGTAAACTTTGTCTGTTAAACGTACTTGTTAAAAGTAATGTTGTTTAAAGTTTTGTTTTTCGATTAATCTGGCAATATCATTTTACTCACATATCTTTCTTTACATTAGAAATTTTTTTAGGATAGTGCGATTGTAAATAAATCAAAATATTTTTGGCATTTTTTTAAGTAAATAATAAATAAATTTAAAATAATATTAACGCTTAGACAAGTAACATAAGATAAAGTTAAGTTACTTTCTATTTAAGCGAATTACAATCTAAAATCGCTTCTCAAAAAGTAAGTAAATAATGTATCATGGTAAGTACACAAGTGTTGTAAAAACGATTTGGGTTAACGCCGATAACATTGTAGTAAAATAAACATTAAGATAACACCATTAACCGTAGGTTGTATTTCAAAATGACATACGAACATAAAATCAGTTTGAACAAAAAAATGTATATTTAACATGCGAGTGCATGCTCGTTATCTACTTAAATATTTTCAAGTAGTTGCAAGTGGCTCTAGTTGCGCCACCAATTACTAAATAAATAAACATTAAACATATTGACTTTGAATTTTGATAACAAGCAAATATATCCAGTTTTTGTAATTGAAAAATATGTTTAATCACCCCAAACAAGAAGTGCAGTAAATGAAACAAATCAGGCCGGTTGCTTGAGTTCGTTGCATGGCAGACCATCAATCGATCAATCACTCACTTACTTTGATTATTTAATCCAATTGTAGGTTTATCTTTTAGAATTAAATATTTATATGATTTATGTATATTTACGGCTGTATTTGAATTATTACATTCTCGTTCATATTTATTTTGTGAAGTGAAAATACGCGGAGAAAAAAAGTTTATGCAACTGTTGCTTTTAGATATTTCATTAAGAACTAAAAGTAAAATTTAAAAATTGGAATAACCGAATATTCCTTAGCTAAGAGATAAGCCCGATTAAAATTTCTATTTAGATTTCATGACCGCCTTCATGTTTTTGTTATTTGAAGTCCTTTTATTATTTAAACAAAAATTTGTACTTTCTGAAGAGCATAAACTCTGTATGGAAAATTTGTACGGAAAACGATAAATTTTTAAGGCAGTTTTAAAGCACTTTAAAGTCCTAAATTTAAATCAATGATTATGCGGCATTTTTTGTTAAATAAATAACGCATTATTTTAATTTACGGTGATATTGAAATGCAAAAGTTGTTTTAATTTGGGAAAAAATTAAACAATTAAAAGATATTTTTCTAAAGAAGCATTTCAACAATTAAGAAAAAGTTTTAAATATTTTTCTTGCTCAACTTCATATTTTCAATTTCTCTAACAAAAAGATATTAATTTTAAATAAAATGTGGCTTTTAAAACAGTAGCAGGACATATTTATTAAGATGCCAGCAGAATGCTAAAACTTTTCTGGAGGACTATATGCTTCTTAAATCTCTTTTTTATGTAATTCCACTTCAAGAGGCAAATTACCGCAATCGATATCGAGTACTTTGTGAGACAAATTTCCGCATTCGATATCGAGTACGTTGTCATCGAAATGTTTTTGATGTATATCACGTTAATCGTTATTGAAATATATACTCCAAGTTGCAATCCATTGATGCTATCGAAATCAACTAAGAGGTAGGTGCTAAACACAACAAATAAAGAAAAAAAAAGAGTTGTTGAAATCCTTTTTATTATAGACCATGTGTTCACTTTCCGTTAGCGCTTGGAAAGCAAAGTGTGTTCCGTTTACACATCCGACCACTAAAAGTAATTTTTATAACTTAAACAGTTTCAACATATTGCTATATAAGATTCAAAACCACGATGCAATTTGATGGTCACTTTCCCCTAATTGCTCCTTTACGTTCGTTCCTTCGTTCTATTGGGTTCAAAACAGGAAACTGTGCTGTCCATTCTAAAACATTAATTTTGTTGTCCTGGAACCATTTCTTAGTGTACTTTGCCGTATGGTTTGGATCATTATCCTGCTGGAAAACCCATTTGAGTAGCATATTTTCTTTGCAATACGGCAACATTGTATTTTTAAAAATTTCAGTTTAATCGGCCGATTTCATTATGTTCTGGATATGATATAGAGGAGCAACACCATGAAAAGAGAATGACCCCCACACCATGATGCTCCCACCACCATGTTTGACCATCTTTAAAGTATATTTTAGATTTAATTCTTGATGAATAGGCCATTTTACATGGTGTACACCTCTATCAGAAGAAAACAAGTTTCCTTTTGTTTCGACGGACCACAGAATATTACGCCATTTTTCTTTAGGCCAATTGATATGATTTCTAGCAAACTCTAATCTTTGTTTTATATTCTTTTTGGATAATAATGGCACTTTTCTTACACTACGGGATCTAAATTCATCCCGATAAGTATTTTTCGAATTGTTGATGTGATAGTTCTTTTTTTACGCATGGAATATTACCTCTCTTTAAAGTAGGTATAATTTTTGGTTTTCTACCATGGGTTTCATCCTTGGGAAACCATTTAGTAGCATTTTCAAACATCGCTTTTGAAATACCGAGCATTTGTGTAATTTTTCTTCTTTTCGCTTTTACTTAAATTTTTAATATTATTTTCAGTAGCGTGGTCCCAATGCAATTATTTAGCAATTAATGTGAAGCTATGAATTTGTTTTACTCATTTACTTAAAAAATGTTTTTTAACAATTTATTATTGTATTTTTACCAAAACGAAAAACTTTCCTTATTATTTTTCATAGCGAAAATCGCGCACTTTACAAAGAAAATAATTTCTTATCAAAACGAAAGAAAGACAACGCAAATTGTAAAGAGATTTCTTAATGTCGTTTACAACAATTGCAAAACAACTCTCTTTTATCAGAAATTCTTTCATTTTACATGAATCCGTAAACACCATAGACGGTGAATACAACTGTCCCTATTATTTTTCACATAACTGTAAATACCTCCAGGAATTTTGTTTTTGTCCATAAAATATTCCAAGCAGTCCTCAGATTGATTTGGCAAAAATTGGATCATTTTGGCACACCATTTCTTTTCTATTTAACGTGTTACTTGTTTTAACACTTTGCACAAAATATGTTGTGCTGACCGAAGTAATAAAGCATTCCCGCCATTATGCTGATAGCTGTCTCTGACCCAAATAGTGAGTCAGTCTACCGAAAAGTTGCAAGATGGTACGAACGTCAACACATGGTCACAAATACTTGTTTCGAAAAGAACATATTGAAGCTCCTTTAGACAACCAAAACGTCCTTTAAATCTATGGACATTGCAATGTTCAGTTTAAATGATTCACTTCAAAACGGCGATTATAAAAGTTTCTTTCGTTTTTTTAGCGAATATTTATTCTTATAAGGGGCATTATCGACTCATGCTTCGATTCCAAAAATCAAGAATAAAAAATACTTAAATCCATTTTAATTTGAAGATATCTAAATTTTTAACTGAATTTTACTATTTTATGGTTCCTCCTATATTTGGATTTTCTAATTAATATACTCCTGCAGCGATCTAAAAAATAGCCGCGGGTAATATAAATTACAGCGATCCAAAAAATGTTATCATCGAAAATTTTCTTAACACAAACGTCCACTCGATATTTAATGTAGTGATTTGCCCCTAGTAAGTGAACAATCAGCTTGCTAGAAAGCAATTTTAACAACATTTCTGATCGAATTTTATACTAAAAGACTGTTTTTCACTTTAATTTCTTGGTTTAATATAAAAAAAAATTTAATTTAAAAAATGTTTAATTCACAGCCTTTTGTGAATTGTATGTTGTATTAAATTTATTTATTGTTTCTGCTGTTAAACTTCCAAAAACGGCCAACGTTTGTAAGTTAAACAATAAAATTTAAATTAAAATTTTAAAATTACAAAAATATTTATAGAAAGAGAGAAATGGATTTTTACCCAATTGACATTATTTTCCGCCTACAACACACACTTAACGTAAGAAAAACATTGCAAGTCGTGTAGTAAATCTTAACATACAAATTACCTGCAGCAGTTGTCGAATCTAATGACTTCGGTTATGAATTGAATAAATATTTATAAAAAAAATTATCAATTATCTAATTTGCATTAGGGAAACTTATGTAAAGAGAAACCTCCATAAATCAAAACTATTTCCTGTAGATGAATTGTGTTCAATTGTTGAAATTATTTTAAGGAAAAAACAGCCAATTTTTATTTTAAGTTTGAAGCCATTTCCTAAAAAGCACGTTAGCTAACGAAAACAAAATATGATTATTTTATATTGCAAACAAAACAAGCAACGTGTTTCTTAACGTGTAATTACCAAGCGTTATATATTCATTATTTGATACTTGGTCATTCTTGTAGAGCGCATTCCGCACAAATACCATGCAAATGTTGCAACAATATTTGGTTTAGTTTTTATGTCATTTTGTTTATCTAACAACTTTTTCAAAATCACTAGTTTGCATATAAACATTTATAAATTTTTAATATATTTAAAACTTGTTTGTTTATACGTTTTCTCTACTCTTGAGATTTCCCAGTGCAATTTTTTGTAGCGTTGCAGGATTTCGAAATACTTTTATTAATAAATATTTAAATTCATATATTTACAGGCTTTCGTATGGCGCATATCTATATTTGTATAAAAACATTTGTTATAAAATTTAGTTTATAAAATAAATTTAAAAAGAAAAATAAGATATAGACAATGAAAACCAATCATCACATTATTTATTTAGTTATTTTATTTGGCTATTTAAGTGTATGTTTTTGTACAATCCTATTTATGTTTGTGTAATTTGCGGTTGGTATTGAATGCAAATCACGCACAAAACAACAACAACAATAATAATAATAGCAACAGTAGCAACAAAAATATTTCCTTTAGAGAAAAAATATATACAAATTTAAACATTTTAGCAAACATCATCTTATCATTAACAACAAACAACATGATTATTATCCTCTTATGATTCATCTGATTAAATGATGATAATTATTGTTGTGGTGATTATAATTAATTATAATTTGAAAGTTATCAAGCTTTTTGGAATTAGTTCGACAATTAATCAATTAAGTGTAAAAAACGTTACTTTTTCTCTAAGAACTAAACATAAAAAGAGCTTCTATGCCACAAATCACTAAAATTATTCAATTAATTTCAAATTGATTTTAAAGAGTTTTACGATAAGAAAATGACCAAGTTATCAAATATAAACAGTTTCCTGCAAAAGTTGTCCAACAACTTATACTAGGAGAAAAAAACTCTAGAAATGGTTTTCTTCTTACTTATATCTTAAAAGTGAAAAATATTAACAAGAAATCATTACACCTTACACAGTTAGCCTAAATCTAAGCATTAATCAATTAAAGGTTGAAATATATTTTTCCTTAGAATTAATATGATGACAAAGCAGCATATTTAAACTAATTTTTTCAGATTTCAAACGATTCATGAGGACATATACTAAAAGTAAAGTGAGTAAAAGTTTCAAGAAATCTAAAATTACTTTCAAATCTTAAAACATTTTTAATTCTAAAAAAATATTTTTTATACCGAATGAGAATTTTACAACTTCTATATACTAGATAAAATCAATAACTATTTACAAAAACCGAAACATTTTTCAACCTTACAAAAAAAAAAAAAACACTTAAACAGTTAACTAAATTCAATTAATTTTTTCCAAAATAAACATTAATTAAAATTCACCAAAATAACTTTTTGAGATTTCAAACAATTCAAAAGGCCACTTGCTTTAAGTAAAATGAGTGCATATTTCAAGAAAGTTTAAATTATTTCGAATAAAAAAATAGTTTTAATACTTGAAATATTTTATAAACAGAATGAGAATTATAAAATTGGAATACAATATGAAAACAAATAAGTATTTACAAAGAGAAATAATTAAATGTTTTTAGTGGCTTCTTCTGATCTTGCTCTTTTTAAAGTTAAGTTTATTTAGGTAAGGTCTTCAATTTAAGCTTTGTGTTGAAGAGATCATTTCTTTATTCCACAAAAACCTTCTACGTCTCTAAATTTAACAAAAACAATATACTGGAAAATAAGTAAATATATCTTCTAATAATGGTTCGAAACATAGACCATGTTATTGCAAGGGTAGAGATAATCTCTCCTGCTGCATAATTTATAATTGCAAGTCCCAGTCCAACAGCCTTAGAGATTTCGGTTTAATGATGCTCAAATACAAAAATATATATTAAATTTTTGACGAATTTTTTGAAGTTGCAACAAAACTTGAACAAAAAGACAATAATTTTGAAATTTAAATTTTATTTTGCTTTACAAATTATAAGAAGTTATTAGCAATACTCAAGTGATCGAAATGTATACACATTTTACTATTTATTGCGATTTTTCAAAGTGTTTTAAGAAATATATAATTTAAATAAATTTTATTTTTATTTTTAATATTTTGCTTAATATTGATTGGGTGACTTTTTCAAAAATGAAGATGCCACTCAATAGTGCGGTGAAATATTTAAAATAAAAATAATATTTATTTAATTTTTATATTTAAGACCCTGTGCTTGAAAACTTAATTTTGAAATATTAAAAAGGTTAATTAACTATAATTTTTTGTAGAAATAATTATTATTTTTGCTTCTTAGAACATGAGAGCACGATTTTTTACAATTCGTTTACTAACTTCACAAACATACTGTTCCACATATAACCACATATCTGTGGTAAGTATAATACCAGTCATAAAAATAACATATGCAGAATAACACTAGAATATATCTCAAAGCAAAAATCAAACAATATGTTCAGACATTTTTAAAGACTCAAATTTAATAAATATAAGCAAATTAATTAACAAATTTAAAATATGCACACTTCTTTTAAGTAAATCATAAAAATTTAAGAATAAATTTTAATACTAAAGACTTTTGAAATAAAATGTTCCACATCTTGAAGATTGATAGTCAATAAGCCTAAAAGTATGTTTAATACTAACTCCTATAAATATGCTACAAAGAAAAATAATTTCAAATTAATTTACAAACTTTTGCAAAAAAATATTTATTAACCATCATTCCTTCTTATCTTATGGATAAGTTTTAATTAGCCTTTAATTAATTTCATAAACTTTTAGCCAATAAAATTTTGATCCAATCCAAAGCAGCCTAAATGTATGCAAAATAATAATATTAAACACAGACTTGCTTCTCTTGTGTTTTAAAAGGGATTTAAAAGAATGCTTCTTCACAATAAAGTTGCTGTGAAAATTCAGCTTTTGCAACAAAACTTCCTCAAATAACTTTAAAATTTACAACTTTTCCTTTAACAGTCGGTTATTACACAAATAGTTGTTATAACATAAAATGATTGTGGTCTAGACATTTGTGAAATCAAACTTACCTATAAGACGCATAACCTCGTGAAGATTAAGATAAACATTTAAGTGACTTTGGGTAAATGAGCATAAAGCCAAAAGAAATAATCCAATTGTAAAGCAGGCTGCTGTTGTATACATGATTGCAATTTTTATTTAATTTTCTTTGTTTTTTTTTTTTTTGAAGCCAAAACTTTTTTTAAAACACTTATATTAAGAATATTGCTTTTTTGTCATACAGAATTCGGAAATCAATTGAAATCTATTTTAACATATTTATAAGATTTGAAATACATATATTTTATTTTAATTAAATTCTTTTTATTTGCTTTTCAGCCACTGTTATCCATTATCGTTTTAATGTAAATTAATTATTAAAAAACTTGTTGTGCTTCTATTCCTTTAAATAGGTACTATTCCTTTTCAAACAATCAATAAGTATTCAAAACTTCTGTGATATTGACAACTGCCTCAACGGAGATGATGACTTTGTAGTCGTGGTATTACAACGAGTTGTTGATTACAACTGCATAAAATACATTTTTTTTTACTTTACTTCTCTCGTTTTTTTGTTTTTTTTTTAACGAAAATATATTTTCGATATTTTAGAGAAAATAATTTGTTAAAATTATAGTCCTGCGATCATCCGAATTTAATGTACACACCGTGACGAGTTTCCAAGAACTGTCAACTGGATAAATAAACAAATCGCATCTGAGCCAAAGGCAGAGCAGTCAACCAGTCACTAAAAATCAAAGAAGAAGAAAACGAAAAAAAAACAGCCACACACACTAGCACTCTGTAGCGCCAGCTAACAATAACAAAACTACAAAAACAAACACACGCATCCCAAAAACAAAATACTATAGTGGTGTTTCTTATTATTCTTATTGCCGCAATGGAAATGCATTCGAAATTGAATTACTCTCTCCTCTTTTGTTTATAATGATTTTTTAGTGTTAAAATTCACTCTCTCATTTGGATTCTGTGTTGTTGTAACCAACTTACCAGTTGTGTAACACAACAAGTAATAACAGTACATGTAGCGCCATCTTTGGTAAAAATTTGACTTAAAATACAATAAAATGATTTTATTCCCCTTTTTCAAATGGAGAATTATTATTTGTGTTGCCTTCGTATAACAGTTTTTAAATGCCTTGTGGATTATAAGAGTAACTAAAATACAAACACAGTATCGAAAAACACAGCTACCAGATCCACTGATAAATCGTTTTCGACGGTTTTCGTTTTAAATTTACCGGTTTTAGAAATACCAATTTTACAATGTGTAAATTTTAATGTGCTCTAAAAACAACATTGGGAAAAAGTTATTCAGATTATTGCTTTTAAATTGAATTGTTTATTTAAATTATTCTTTATATTTAATCTACAAGCAGTTAAAACTCTACGAATAGTAAACAATTATTGAAATTTTAATTAACTCGTAATATTCATATATGTATTCAATTACCTCAGGGAAAGAGATTAAGCATAGTTTTTAATAAAAATTTCCATAAATCGCAAATAAACCGTGCTATTAAAAACCGTGGCAATAAATTTAAATTGGTTGCAGGAAGGCAGGTAAATATTGTACACTAAATTGAATTAGTTACCTACAAATCTCACTATATGGCATCTACAGCAAATTGTATAGAACAATATAATTATAACCCTTCCCGACTTTTGGTGGCAACTTTAAATAAGAATAATAATAAGAATTTGTTAATTTCGGAGCAATTACAAACACAGAACATTTAATTAAATAATTAGTTTATGTTAATCTACGTGCTATAATATTTCTTAAAAAAATAAATATTTAATAAAATTGTTATGAAGATGTTTTCATAGAAATCTTATTCACATAATACAAAAGCAACACACTTATGAGAAATTCCACGAAATAAGCTAAACAACATAAAACAAAAACAACTGGCACATAATAAAAACAAAACACACAGCCAAGCAGAAGCCTGCACTGAACGATGATAGTACACAAGAGAATTGCCCTGTAGGCTAATAGGTAGTGTACTAGCTTATAAGACTGGGAATTGTGGGTTCGATTCCCAATAAACACCTTGGTTTTTTTTACTGCAAAAATAAAAACTTGACTGTCGGTGGGGCTGCTCAGAGATCAAGGCATTGTCACTGTGCTGTCTATATGATAGTTAACTTCCGTAGTTATCCTTCTTCTTTCACCACCTGGCGCATTTCTTCTCTATCCCTTTCCTAAAGAATGTAGCCCGGTGCTTTACTGAATAGGCATTGTTGCCTGAAATGCTACTTCTCTTTAAAAACATCGCAGAGAAATTTTTTTTTTTTTTTTTTAATTTTTGTTTGTTTTTATTGTACCTTTCATGTAAAATTTGAAAATAACAATAAGTATTAAAATCTTAAACTAAAAAAAAAACAGTTGACTTTGCCACTGCAAGTATCAACACTGTGTTCGAAAAAAAAAGAATAAAAGAACAAAAAAAGAAAATAAAAAAGAAAATATCTAGATCAGATCAAGAGTTTGCATCCTCTTGAGACGTCTATGACCCTCAAATAGAAGCAAGTTTCTCGCCAAGGGGTTTGGATGGGTTGTCAGATTTGCCGTGTAAGATAATGTTGCATTTACTATTTCCTCTCGGATAGTGGGAACATTAAGGTCCATATGGATGTTTTTGTTCTTGATGTACCATGGTGCACGCGTTATTAACCTTAACAGTCTTGACTATTGTCTTTGCAATTTTTCGACGTTAGATGGCTTCGCTGTACCCCATATCTGGATGCCATATGTCCATATTGGTTTCATAACTGCTTTGTACAGGAGCACCTTAAGGTCTAAGTTTAAAGATGACCGTGGCCCAACAAGCCAGTGAAGTGGAATTGTTCTTAATTTAAGCTGGGTAATTTTTGCAGCGATATGATGACTCCACGTAAGACGTCGGTCAAGATGAATACCGAGGTACTTAATATGATTTTGTTCAGGAACTCTTGCGCCGTTAATGGTTAAAGGAGGACAATTTTCCCTCCTTAAAGTAAAAGTAACATGAACACATTTACTAGCATTAACTCGGATCTTCCATTTTTCCAACCACTTTTCTATCTCCACGATATGCAGTTGGAGCCGTGTTGATGCGTCTACAGGATTTCCATGAATACTTATAAATGCAGTATCATCAGCGAAGGTTGATGTATGCGTCAATTGGCTTGTTGGCATGTCTCCGGTAAACAATGTATACAGGAAGGGTCCTAGAATGCTTCCCTGCGGTACTCCGGCAGAAATACTTTTCCGGGAGGAGATAACGTCCTTCGATCTTATTACAAAAGATCTATTTTCCAAATAACTTTTGAGCAGCTTGTGTACGTTAGCAGGTAAACAGCTTGTAATTTTATAAATTAAACCATCGTGCCAGACTTTGTCGAATGCTTGAGAGATGTCAATGAATAGGGCACTGCAATACTTTTTTTTCTCTAAAGCCTCTCGAATCAAGTTAGTTATTCTATGAACTTGTTGTGTGGTATTATGCTGTTTTCTAAAACCAAATTGATGATTAGGAATAAAAGTTCTAGGTTCCAGTTCCTGCAATAATCTTTCAAGAAACATTCTTTCAAATAATTTCGATAGAATAGGTAGCAAGCTTATTGGGCGGTACGACGTTACTTGAGTGGAGTCTTTGCCCGGTTTGGGTATCATAACTATTTCCGATATTTTCCACGATGCGGGGAATAAGCCAACGCGTAGAATAGAATTAAAAATAAACAAAACAATGCGCATAGCAGAATATGGTAGTTCTTTAATCATTGTGGCTGTGATTTTGTCGCATCCGGGAGCTTTTTTCGCATTCAGGTTTCTAATAGCTTTTTTCAAGTTGGGCATAAAAAATTTAAGAGGGTGTGGTACCGTTTCATCAATTAAAATTGGATCAATTTTTGAACGTGAATCATTTAGGGTGAAAACATTTTCAAAATGATCAGCGAAAGTTTCAACTTTTTCCTGTGTATTTCTCGCCCAGTTGCCCAGTTGAATGGGAGCATCATATACCGTCGGTCTGCGCATGTTTTTAACGGCTTTCCATAAGCTATAGTCCGTCGCTTTAGTTGCGTCTAATTGCTGTAGATAATTTCTGAGATATGACTCCTTTTCATCCTTAATAGCGTTGTGCAGCTTTCTCTGGAACCGATTTAGTTGAATTTTTAAGGCGGGCGATCGACACTGTTGCCACTGTCTTCTTATTTTTCTCTTTTCGCGTATAAGCAATTCTATATGGCTAGGACAGGTCATGTACTTTTGTTTTCTTGATGCAGAAGAAGTTGGTGTGGATACTTTAGCTGCTGTTGTCATGATATTCGTAAGAACACGAATTGCGAATTCAATCTCTTCTTTGCTTCTAAGCGGAATATTTTGCGGTAAATGTGAACTCACATACATTTTATACTTAAGCCATTTTGTCCTCCTGTTTGGAAAATAAGAATTTTTTTGCTCCTGGCTACCTGGATTGTTAATCAATGACAATATAGTGGGCGAATGATCGGAGCAAAGATCTAACGAAGGAACGAGGGAAATGCTTTCACGTTTTATACCTTTAAAAACAGCAAAATCTATGACATCTGGTATTTTGTTACGATCTGTGGGCCAGTATGTTGGTTGGCCCGCTGACATGGCATCCATCTTGTATGATGATATTGCGTCAAATAATTGCCTACCTCTTGGTGTAAGAAGGCGCGATCCCCAGAACGTATTTTTCGCGTTGTAGTCACCGGCTGCAATGAATTTTGGGCCTAGAGTTTTAAAATATTCGTGAAACTGCTCTTTACTGATATTGTGCTTAGGAGAACAATATACTGCTGAAATAGTGATCCCACTATCAGTAATATTAATGGATGTAGCCTGAATATGGTCTGTTCCATATTCTGGCATAAGAAAATGCTTAATGTCCTCGTGAACTAAAATTGCTGTTCCTCCGCATGCTCTACCATTTGGATGTTTGGTGTCATAAGTAAAGTAACCTTTAGTTTTAAAACTATTTTTTTGCGTAAAGTGAGTTTCTGACACCAGCAACACATCAATATGCTGCGAGTGCAGAAAATGTTGGACTTCGTTCTTATGTTGGCTTAAGCCGTTAGCGTTCCAGAAACATATTTTCAACAAATTCATTTTTTATTTAGAAGGATTTGCATTAAACTGCTTTGGTTCTGCATTAACTGTTGCATCATATTCTGCATATTGATCATGAAGCTGTTCATGGTTTCAATTAATTTCTCCATTGGATCTTGGGTACTCGCACTTTGTACTGGATTTCCTTCTTATAGCGCATGAGCATATGAAATCCGGTTACTATTGTTAGCGGGAGATTGCTTATTTTGTGTTGAAGACTCTTTCTCTAACGTTGATACACTAACATATTTAGGAAGTATTGGAAAATGTGAGGCTTGGTATAGAGCTTGTTGTACTGGTCTTTTTACCATTGTTTTCTCTTTGAGTCGTCGGAACACTTCACAACCACGGTAGTTTGCAGTATGCTTTTCGCAGAGAAATGACAACAAAATAATAAAGCGCCTTTTAGGCATTACAGCTTTTGTGATTTAAAAACTTAAAGTACACAATCAAAATTTCATTATAAATAAGACGAGATTTAGAGATAAAACTCACGCCAACTGGTATATCCTTTTATGCAGTAATCATCTCTATTCTGTGCTAAAATAAGATCTTCAACTGAAGTGAGATCCTTCGAGCAAGAAAATATTGTAGTCATACTGTTTCGCACCATAGTCAAATTACAGATTGAAATTATTCGTGTTTCTGTTTTTCTTTCTTCTTTTCTTAACTACAAATATGCGGCTCTTTTAAACAATAAGGAATAGTATATTTTCGAAACAACATTTATATTAAGAAGCTTGATGGCTAATAGTGCAGTTTTTTAAAAATAGTGTGCAATATTTTAAAAAATATGTATAAGGGTTTTCAAAATAAATTTCATCAATTGTTTAGTTTTTTAGCTATTTACATTGAAATTTCAAGCCAAACTTAACATAAATCACTTAATAGCTGACAAAATGGCCGTCAATTAAAAAACCAGTATATCCGTGTTTAAAACCACGAAATTACTATTTTTACTTTGTTTCGAAGGCCTTAATAAGGATCTTTAAAAAGATATTTAGATAACTGATTTATTTACAAAATAGTTTGTTCACTCCTTAATAAGCTATAAATAAAGCAAGAAAAAAATTGGCATGGCATAAGATAAAGTAGATTAAAGTAAAGCTGCTGTGTCTGTAGCAGCTAATGTCAAATGGAACACGATAACTTCTTAGTTCTTTCTTTCAGTTTTTTTTAAATGGCATTTAATTAACATGAGCCTTACCCTATAACGTCCGACTCTTGTTGTTCACAAACACCCATGTTTGAATTTTTTAAATTATTATATATTTTTATTCGACTTTAGGTTCCGCTATTAAATAAAACTACTGTAGTTTATATCAATAACTGATGCAGAATGCCAAATTTATTAAACAGAATAAAGCAATATGTTAAGTAAATAATGAAAGTGGTTTCAGCAAGAATCATTAAATTGTTGACAACAAATTTAATCACGTCAACATCGTAAGTATAACTAAACAAAAGAAAATACTTACGTCTTTTTCGTAAGCTTTCGTACTGCTTTAAGTTAATTCAAGAAAGAGCTCATTCGAAATAAAAATTATTTTGCACAACTCCTACAAAATAAACGCTGGCAAAATCTAGGATAACTATTCCATTAAGGATCCATTTATTTTGTATGCAAAGATAAAACAAATTCACTTTTAAATTTTCTTCTGTAAATGACTTGAGAATTGGTCCCCATTCTGAGGCAATTAAACAACTTATATCGGATTTTTCAACAAGAAGTTTGTTTTTCAACTGTGGCAACAACATTAATAGTTTTGGCATTTAGTTATTTGACGTGTTCGAATTAGAAGCATTTGCAATTGTTACAATTAATTGAATTTCGCACGCATTATGAAAATAGTGGTTCTGTTAAAGTTACATTTCGTAAAATTCGTGATATTTTCGGACAACATAATCGTCCTTTTGAGACCGCTATTTAGAATTTGGTCGTTAAATTGGAGTCGATGGGCTCGAAATAAAATTTGCGAACACCAACGCGTGATCGCGCAGCCGTGAGCCACAGTGTTGAAGCAGATCTACATTTGTTAATTTCTCGACGTTCTCGACAATTGGGGTTATCCAAAACCACCACCTGCCGAATTTTGAGTAAGGGTTTGATTTTGTGGCCTGATATGGTTCAACTGGTGCAGGAATTGAAGCTAACTAACCATTCACATCGCCGTAGATTCGCCCAATTCATTCAAAAACAACCGGCTGGTTTTTCTGAAATAATCATTTTTTCAGACGAAGCCCATTTTCACTTGTCAGGGTGTGTCAACAAGCTAAATTATCGCATTTGGACTTCTGAAAATCCTATAGCGATTATTGAGAAGCCTTTGCATGCTCAACGTGTTACTGTATAGTGCGCTATTTGGTCTGGAAGCGTGAAAACTCAAAATCCGCAATGTGATTAACGAAAATGGACCGCCATTATGCCAATAAGTGATTAAAAACTTTAAAGAAAGAATCGGCATCTGTCAGTGTAGTCGTGATGGACGGACGTTTGCCAGAAATAATACAATCAAAATTTGAATCATTTAATGTAAATTTTTTGATTAATTCTGTTTAGAAAAGAAACGTCTTGTTGAAAAAACCCTTTATATAGTGGTTGGTTGCGGACCATGCTTCCAGTGTTTCTAATCGATTACATTCGCGTTTTGGAAGAAAAATATGTTAATAGTGAATAATTACAAATGTTATGCATTTTAATATCAAGTTTTATTTCTCAGTCAATAATAAATAGCCCGTTGATCTCCAAGAAAATTAAACGCCTATTGTAATGCTTCTCGTTTAATAATGCTTAACGCGATACAAGTCTCTGGGACTGATTAAGAAATTATGAGTAATTATCATAATTTATGTATAGGTTGTTTTCATGGAGGTAGAGAACTTTGAAATGGAATAAAACAGAGATGAATTTTTAAACTGGACATGAAATTTACTTTATTTATTCTGGAATTATAACTTATGACTTTTGGCGAATGACTGCCTCGGTTGTCCTGGACATCTAATCTGAAGATCCAATCTTCGATGACTTGTTTCAAGAGCTGTTGCGAATGTTATCCTTTAAGTGGTTAAACGTTTCGAGCTTATCGGTGTAAACTAACGACTTCACATATTGATCTCGGAGAACAATTAATGGTTGAGAAACATTAAACTATGCGGTTACCAAACGTTTCCTTCAATAAATCATTTGTAACACGAACTGTATGATATATTGTGCCTTCTTGTTGAAACTACAGCTCCTGCACACCACGATTTTTAATTGATGAACGAAAAAGTCAATAATATGACCCTCTAGCGGAGCCTTCTGACCAGCATCGTTTTTAAAGAAGTTCGGACCAATGATACCACCAGGATGTACACTAGAGGGTTATTCAAATGCGGCAGTCCTGTTTATTGATGTATCCATTTAAACAAAGGTAAGCTTCATCGCGTCAACAAAAATTCGCTTATGAAAATCGGAATCAACGGCAATCTCGTTTGAGACCAATTTGCACAATTTGGAAGCATTCTTCAGGCGTCATTCTATTTATGTTGAAATGTCAAACCAAACAATTATCACATGACAGCTGACAAAATGGCCGTTAGATAAAAAGTTTTGCCAACTTAAAGTTCTATACCTATAAAAAAATACTTTTTAGAAATATCACATGTTCTATATTGTTAACATTTTATTGTTATACATTTGCGAATTCAATATAAATTTACAATATGTGCTTGGATTTTCCGACGGGGTTAAAATTACTTTTATTTGGGTACGGTTTTCCGTCGACCCCCGTCAAATTCGTACTAGTCGACTAGTACGAAAAGAACACTGAAGATGGCAAACGGCCGAAACCAAATTTGACGAGGGTCGACGGAAAACCGTACCCAAATAAAAGTCAAAAATAAATTTACATTATTTTTTTGTGTATCCGTCGTCACTGCGTTAATCTTTTTGTCCTAATAGATGGCGCTTTCAAATACAGAAATTAGTTCTATTGTGTTTGAAGTAAAGCCAAAGAATTAACCAGCAGTATATGAAGTATTCATTTTACTTAGGCTTAGAAAGGCCCTAAAAGTGAACCAACTTACAACTTTTCTAATGAAAGGTTCTAACAATACAAGTTATAAACTTTAGAAAAAAACGCTTCCATGTTTAATTTGGCATACATAATTTTATTATATTCAAAATTATATATAAAACATTCCCAAACAAATTATTCCTAATAAACCTTTAACTTAATGCAAAAAACGAAAACGTTTATTAAAAAGAAAAAAAAACACACTTAAAAATAATATATAAAAATTAATTAATTTAATTAATTAAATCTTAAGCAGTACCAAAAATACCTTAAAATATACAATAATACAAATTTACCACAAAAAGTAGCCTCGAAAAGTGCTATAAACAAAAACTGTAATTATAAGATAATAGCCAACAAATAAATACATAAAGTTGCTTTTGTTAAATGCTAATTCAATACTATAAACTCTTATATTCTGATTTATGATTTTCTTTTGCAGCACAATAAGTTGAATAAAACAAATGGCACATTTAATATTAATCGACATTTAAATGATTTATGGATGACACAGTAGTTTCAATAAGTAAATTGTAATCCAATTCGTTAAGACTAGCTTTGGCAGTTAGTAGATCCAAGAATGAGTCCAATGGCGAAAGTTTTTCAGCAGCTATGCCTAGAAAAAGAAATAATGTTTATGCACACGTGATTATAATAAATTTCAGGGTTTACTTAATTATCAACACAAAAGATACGAATATTTGTTACACAAACTTAACATCACATATCACACAAAAGAGTATACGTGAACAGAGCTTAAAAATTAAGTGAAAATATGTTTTCAGAACTTGGCCTTAAGCTAAATGTTTACTACGTGCTCCTAGAGTTACAATTGTTAGAAAAACCTCTTTACACAAGGAAGCATTTTAGTTGTGTTTAAATAAAGTAGAGAAAAAGTACAATGAAAGGCTCTAACACGCAAAATTACTATTACTCAAACTACAATTTTTACACCGAAGGTGCCATCAAATTAAAAAAAGGCACTTCTTAAAGTTATTTCTGATCTATTTTAGTATTGGGTGATTCATTTCGAAGTTTCCTACTTTTTTAAAGAAAAAAACACAGAAAATTCAAATTTAATGTTTATTATCATTTGAAAGAACATTCTTTGGCATTTAATTTTTGAAGGTTATGTCTTTTAAACGTTGGCCGCAGCTAGGTCTCAGATAGTCCATCCGTTGAGTTCAATTTTTGACGACTCGTTCGAGCATATCGAATTGTAACTTGCAAATGGCACGCGTGATGTTGTGTTCCAAGGCCTGAATCGAAGCGGGATTGTGCGCACAAAATTTAGGCTTTACATATCCCCACAGGAAAAAGTCTAACGGTGTGATATCACACAATTTTGGTGGCCAATCGACCGGCCCTAAACGTGAAATTATTTGTTCACCGAAGTGCTCTCTCAATAAATTCATTGATTAATACGATGTGTGGGAAGTGACGTCGTCTTATTGAAACCAAATGTCGCCGAGTTCGCGAGATTCAATTTTAAACATTAAATAGTCGGTTATCATGGCACAGTCACCATTGACGGTTACGTTCTCATCGACATCATTTATAAAGAAATATGAACCGATGATTCCATCGGCCCGCAAACCACACCAAACCGTTTATTTTCTCTGGATGGCAGCTCTTTTTAAATCTCTTCAGGTTGCTCTTCGTCCCAAATGCGGCAATTTTGCTTGTTTGCATATCCATTGAGCGAGAAATGGGCCTCATCGCTGAACAAAATTTGCTTCGAAAACGCCGAAGCCCATAGAGCGAAGCGATGTCGCTGTATTTTGTATGCTTTCAATTTAAGATCTAGCCGTAAAATGCGCCAAGTCAATCCATATGTTAGTCCGAGTTGCTGGGAACGGCACCGAATCGATTCTCTACGGTCTTCCTATACACTCTCAGCTACGGCCGCCATGTTTTCTTCACTGCGTGTTGGAAGTAGTCTATTCGGTCGAATATTATTCAACAATGAATGCTGGGTATCAAAATGGGTGATGGCGAATAATACGCTCAGTAGGCCGATTGTGTCGACCATAAGTTGAGCGAAGTTTACAAAACATATTCTTCGTAAGTCATGATGAAATGTCAAACAATACTAAACAAAAAAAACATGACAGCATGACACGACTCACACGTGATCTATCAAAAAAAAAGGCTATTGAAAAAAGTATTTCTACTTGAATCACACGTTACTTTATTTTAATATCTTTCTACTCAGGAAGCGTGCGCTCTGAGATGGAACAGGAGTTTGTTCCACATCAGAGACATTCTGTGTATTCGCAGATGGTTTTAAGGAAAAAATTCGAATTTGCTCGAAAATTCCGTACAGGTACAAATTATTTCTATTAAAAAAAGCAACCGACTTCCTGCGGTACCACAAAATTTCAAACAGAAATATTTGACTTTCCACTGATAGTAAGGTCAAAACTTAACCCTTATAGGGTTATCAAAACTTGTTCAAAACTATCAAATATCCATGAATGTGAAGTTTCGAGATTAGCCCTTAATGCGTAGAGCGAACGTATAAACATAATTGCTTCATGATGATGCGATAAATATCTTCTCCGGCGCTAGGCCTCTTACAATTTTCACAAAAACCTTTCTGTTTCATTAGCTATCGGTCTGCTTGGTTCCTACATTAGTAGTGGATTATTTTAGACACACTCCTTTATGATGATGATATCAGCATATTCTACGGCATTCATCTTACGGTCTGTAAAAAACTCATCGGTAAGATTACCAAATTAGTCTTATTATGATTTTTACAAGAATGTTTCCATTCTATGAGTAATCGATAGGATAGGTCGATAGGATCAGAACTGATGTATCATTTTAGTAAGAACGCCTTCTCTTTCTGCATCCTCTTTCTATTTCATCTATCTACGACGCATTTTAATCTACCTATTGATAACTGCTTCTGACACAAATGGACGGGAATGATCGGCTACACAAGCCTAAGTAAGTTTATGCCACATCTGCACAAACATTTCAGAATATCTGTAATCGCAAAAATGTACTTAAATGTGGGTCACATTACACAAATAATGAAATTCGTTCAGGACGTTAAATTGAAGCTGATACTTAGAAGGCTAACGTTTAAATTGGTTTTGAAGAACCGTAAACATTAATGCATAATTGAATCTGTAAGAACTCTCGTTTTCTCACCATCAACAATAGCAGAAATTGAGATCAGAGTTGTTCCATCGAGATCCAAATGCTTTGAAACTGTCAATATAACGGATTTTATTAGGATCTAAAAGAGATAATGTTTAATTAAAACTAATCAGTTAAAGATATATTTCGATTTCCCTCCGGTTACATAAAATAACATTGCTTTCTTATTATAAAAGAGACTTTTGTGCCACGTCACATTTCACAATTTTAAGATTATCGAGTTAGTTAATCAGTAAACAGTTTCATATCAATCAATCCTTTTATTGTTATTAAGGCAGCGTAGGCGATTTTTCAGATAAAAGGGGGAAAAATCGGGAATATCTAAAATGGTATTAATTATTTTCAAAACCGCATGCATAATAAAACTTGAGCATAAAGTTGTCATTAGTGACTGCTTTTATGACCATACACTCAAAGAGCAATATCTTGCGATGACCTAAAGCTTTTTCGTCCACATTCCACTGTATCCCTGAGAAGTTTGAACCATTTAATCGTTTTAAAACTTTATTTTTTGTCGAATCCCATTTAATACGAAAGTTTAGATATATATTTTTCTACAACTTGATAACAAATTTACAGTTTAAAAGCTACGACTTTAACATTGATGGACACTTTACATACTGTTCTTACCATGACCGAAAATATGAATGAGATATGTTTCCTCAAATTAAGTTTTCTTCATTTTTAAATACAAATAACACTAGGGAAGATCCTAAGATAACAAAAAATGCAATTAGCAATAAAAGATGCATTAAATAACACAATAACGATGATTCATTAATATCTAAATGAAAAGTAAACAAAAAAATTAAAAATTAATAAAATGAATTTACAATGAATAAATAAATAATATGACAATGATTTAATTATAATTGTGATTCGTATTCCCTTACAAAGTTATCGGTTTAAAATTAAAAAGAAAGCCTGTGAAATTTTATAAAATTTTATCATAGCGAACCAGAAAGTGCATTCATTTTGCATTAATTCTGTATCTAACTTTTACTGTCCGCTTTACAATTACGGAACTTAAGCCGTAATTATACGAATTATAATTTATTTGTAAACAATTCTCAGTTAATGGATAAATAAACACGATGTGTGATAACAAGTTTATATTTTCGATATTAGTTACAAACGCCAGAATTAAATCTTCTTAGCGTCATATATTTTTTTAACATTAATCACAATTTTATAAATGTTTAATGATACGGTGATGTCTTTTTAAGTTTATCGCTGTACTGTATTGCTACACTATTTAAGTTAATAATTTAAAAGCATCCAAAAAACCAACCTGCTACATCTCCTAACATCAGCAAAATAACATGGTATGAATCAGATTATGATGAGAATAAATTCTCGATCACTAGCCGATCAAAAGCAAAAGTAAGTTAGTTAAAATAATTAAGTAGCCACAGAAAATATTGACTCGTTAAGGTTAGAATACGATTTCTATGTGTGACATATGCGACAAAACAATGTAAAAGAGAAAGGAATGGGTATAAAAAAATTACTGAAAGAGCCAGAGACAGCTACATCTGCTAACAAAAATATTTAGATACACCAGCTAAATTGAAACAATGGGGAGAGGCTATCAGACAGCTGATTTCAAAGTACATACGACGCAGATCCTGCAGAGCAGGACAGAGACACAGAAGTTGAAAATCTTTCTCTGCTTTTTTTAGTTGTAGCAACTTCTGCAGTAGTTATCTGTTAAAAAGACCCTTTTTTTGATGTGATCTTCAAACATACTGTGACTATTGTGTCTCAATAGATTTCTAATCTAAGTACGATCTAACATAAGCCAAGTCAGCTCTGGTTGGAAACAGCCAGATCAGAAGCACTGTGGGTACCCGTATTGTCCCCGCTCCCTTCCGACTGCTATTGACGATGTCCGACTCTCTAGGACTAGGCTGGAAGTTTTGTAAACACTTTTTAGAGTCCTGATTGGGGAGTACCTGTCACTAATGATAAAACTATTCCTTCAGTTAATTCTACAACACCAAAATTAATTTGTGGACCTTATAATGACAGACAAGTCATATAACCAATGGTTATTTCTTCCCAAATTTCTGCCACTCTGCCACTGGTAGCACCATCCGTTCGGTAAAGCTTAACCTGAAAAACGATGAATCTTCCAATCAGCAACGATAAGTTAAAAACATCAAAATAAGAAAAAAACAAAACTTTGGTGTCTGCCGATAAGATGCATAATTCT
The DNA here is from genome assembly GCA_030448955.1 of Trichopoda pennipes. Taxonomy (NCBI): domain Eukaryota; kingdom Metazoa; phylum Arthropoda; class Insecta; order Diptera; family Tachinidae; genus Trichopoda; species Trichopoda pennipes. Next base: position 11,955,709 of record JASKUP010000042.1, read on the forward strand.
TTCCAATTTCCTTTCTTTATTACATTTGCCACACTGTATTACTGATAAAGTAAATGGCAGATGCAAATTTAAAGTCTGACATCGCGACACCTGCAACTACCATGAAGAATATTTTCATATTTTCTCATCATTTTTTTCTGGACAGTTCTACCCGTAATTAAAAAAGGGAAGAACTGCTGAAATTACAAAATGCAAATCAATTATTCTCTGTACACTGCAAAAATACCAAAACTCGTTACCAGAATTGAGAAATAGAGGTTACTTAATATTGAGACAATTTCTTCTCATACCGTCGATATATTTTCCTAACACTAACTAGCTAATCCAACTTCCGGATCCAATATCTTTTGAAGCAAAGTTTAAGCAGATCGGTCAAACTTTATCTCATATATAGAGAAAAAACTGTTTTTTTATGAAACGCAAATCATACATCAAGACAGACTTGCCTTACATTCTTTAAGAAAACAGAATTTAGCAACCATTTACATGGCCTGTTTAAAACGTTGAATTGGATCTTACCTCTAAAAGAACACAACATAGTAAAGTGTTACTTTAACTACCAGCAACTGCGGGCTTGCTTGAACCGGATAAAAGAAAAAATAAAATATGTTAAGCATCCGCGGTGATTGCGTTGGCAGAGGTGTTGTTTACATACAACCAAGTATGCAAGTATAAAAAGTAGGAATTTCTACTGCAAAGGTTATTTCTTTCTTACATGAAAAGAGCAGGGAAAACCTGCCTGCTGACACAACTATTGAGTGTAGCAATGACAAGTAACAAGAAAAAGAAGTACTAAGCAAACGAAGTAATTGGCAAACAACATAACAACAGCAAGGCTGGGTTGGTTAAAAGGGTTATTTACTTTTATACAGAAAAATATACCATGGTATCCTTACCAATTTAACGCCTAAAAACTACTGCACCTACTTTTATGTCTCTACTCGATCACATTCACAAGTAAACTAACTATTATCCTAGAGAGGGAGTCTTTATATCTGTTTTGAGAGGTTCTAGTATAGCATTTACTAAAAAACTCTAATTCATCGTATTTACTATAGATGGCGTTATTATAATTATTCAGCGCAGGTATTTGTTTGGTTGTTTGTCTTCTTTTTAATTTGTTTTTTCTGATTTTTACTCTTAGTTCATACATTTTTAATGTAGCATGTGGTTGTTGTTTTGTGTTCATAAGATTTATTGATTTGTAAACAGTCACAATAGATCATTTCACTTTACTTTTTGAGTGAGTTTTTATAACTTCAAATAAACAATTCGTAACAATATACTGAGCGGTGCCATTTATTGTACCTTCTTAGCTGGGTGCGCAACTCGCCACACGTCCACTCTTTTCACAAAATCTTAACGAACATTTTGCAAAAAAAATCTTCGCTTATCTCATCAATACAGCGCCGGATTTCAGAGCTTCAGTTACTTATGGGTTGTTCACATAATCCCGGTTTTTTAAATGGGCGCAGAGAAAATAATCCAGCGGGGTTAAATCACAAGAACGGAAATTTCTCATGCAATAACTGATTAAATTACGCACATAGGTTTCAGATTATGAGAAAAAGCTGCTCGAATTTTATGAAGTGTTACATTGAAATTTTCACCAGTTTAATAGTCAATTTTCACAATAAAAATTCATTGTTTGGAGTGGAACGTTCAATGCTTAAAATGTTTCTACTTTTTAATAAATAGGTAAGAATAAAATACGATGAGAACTCAATACTTGACATATAATCATTTGACTAGAAGACTAGAATAAGATGGATTAAAAATTTTAACTTTTAAATAACAAACGTGGATTATCACACAAATGTTGAATTAATTAATGCAATAACAAACGCTAATTTATAGCCGCGTTTTGATTGTGCGACATGACATGTCTCCAACGTTACCAAAACGTATTTTTTAAATGTTAACAGCTTTAAAATATTTTCAGTCTTATTTCTAATATTTCGCTACAAGATAGAAGCTTAGCAAATATTTCTTAAATAACCCCGTTATCACATCATTGTTAATATAAAATAACAAAGGAAATTTATTCATAATTTAATAGTTTATAAATAAAATAATATAAGAAAAACTACACTTACCACTTCTAATATTTGAACGCACTTGGGCATTTGTATTACAAACGCTTCCCTTACGTTGCTGGACCGGATTGCCGGACAATATATTGGCTGCATGTTCCCGTCCACGTATCATTAAACTTTCAGGATGATGCCAATTTTTTAATAAACGTTGCGCACGCTGTTTTGGCAAAGCAGATAGTAAAGACAATTTCTTTTCAATACCCTCTTCAGAATCATCAATATCTATGCATTCAAGGAAAAATATTGGGCGTGAGGATCAAATTTTTGTTATCTAATTAATCACATACCATTGATGATAGTTTTCATGACATCTACTTGTAACTCAAAAACATGATTTTGAACATATTGCAGAAACATATCAAACGATAAGGCCCGATAACCCAAATATGTAAAGAAGGAAGCAAAACCTTGTGGTAAAGGAAAAGCAATAGAATCTACGGCTAAACAATAACGTTCCAATATAAGAAACAATGAATACTGTTGGCCATTGCTCATTTGGTCACTGAAATAAAATGTTTTTTTAATGTGGGTTTTGTTTAAATTTAATTAACTCGTTTACATCAGCTGAAAGCCTCTAGCTGTTTCATGGCGGGCATCTAATCCAGCTGCTCTACATACTAGAGAACACAGTGAGCGTGACAGATCCAATTGTGAGGTGACATATTGGGAAGCCACAGCATGAACATGTGCCGGAGCTTGAGATCTTTCAAAGAACGTTTCTTTAAGCCAGCGAAACCCGGTATTTGGCTTAGAAGAGTTTTTAACTAAATGAACGCTTAGCTCGCGTAATGTCTGAAATGTTAAGAGTCTTTAGTTTTAAGATATTTAAAAGTGATAGCTCATTTAACAAACCACAGACATAACATGCTCTTGCTTGGTAGCGGTACATGATTCGATTTCTATAAACGGCATTATTTCATTACAATTACGGCGGCTAGCTGAAGAAAAGTCGTTAAAACTATTGCCACCACTACTTGGAGTTTGAGGAGTAGTGCAACGAGAAAGAGCTTCCGGTTGATAACAGGCCAAAGAAAACATTAACTTTTCACTAACTTGTTCCACAGTAAAACGTCTAGTTGAACAATTTGTATTGCCTTTTTGGCCAGCTTCATTTAAGTGCTCCCACAATCGTGTCCATATATCTGCTTTATATGGTGACAGTCTTTGCTGGGGGGATAACAGCATCATGCTAGTATTATACAGACTTTCATGTGAGATACCCACACTTATATCAGCCACTCGAGCTTGTATCGGTTTTGTGGCATCAGCTGTAGTTAAAGGAAGAAATTTGCACATAACTAAAGCCTCCGAGGGTAGACCACGTAAGGCCGCTGCATAACTACCAGCTACTAGAGACTCTTTTAATAGAGCTACCGTGTCCAATGACAACGGACGCTCCATTATAATACTTAATAGCTCCGACAATACATCCAACTGATCGTTAGATGAATGCACCAAAAAATGATGTATAATACTGAGGCGATTATCCACAGATGTATCGTTGCGAAATGCTTCTATTAAATGCGAACGTGGCACTGACAAGGAAACTAAATCCAGAGTAGCCGTATCATAAGCTAAGGAACCCCATTTGCGGCAGGGCACTAGTTGTGTCAAAGGATTGCGATTGTGTGCAGGACATACTATATGGCAGCATGGTTCATGAGTTAAGCCTACATCCAAGAGATGTACAAAGAGATCTGGTTGAAATACTAGCAAATTATGAGCACCATGTAAAGCAAAAGTTGGTTTAAGCAGACGTGCCTTATCCCAAGGCACTCCTGGCATAACGCAATGCACTACGCAACCATGATGAAGCAATGTAACCGAATAAGCAAAATGAACATCAACTTTGCCTGAATTTGTCGCAGAAGAAGCCGATGAGCCTGCACTAGAACTACTTGCTGTAGGAGTTTCACTTTCATCTACATTCTTTGGCTGTATGGGCTGATACAAATAATAATGACATACAAACAACATCCCACTATTATCGGCCAATATGATTAAATTCAAAGAAGTATCATGTACCCGAAGAGGCATAACATCATCCTCATAAATGGGATCATCATCATTGAATGATCCTGTCGGAAGTTTCGGTAAATTTAATGGAATATTTAGCTGTAAAAAAGATATAGTTTGCATACAATTAATATCATCAATAAAAACTATTTAATACTAACCACAGTTTCAGTAGGTAATTTATCGTTGAATTGAAATGCCGACAATGTGGGACTCATTACATCCTCGGTAATTTCGTTTTCATTGTCGGGATCTAAAAGACTAATACTTTTTGCTTTTGGTTTCATGTGTATATAATAGAGAGCTTGATTATCACTGTCCCACTGTGCCCATGTGAAACTTTTGGCCAAACTTTCTGATACCAACATAGAGGTATCCAAATACCAGTTGTCTTCTTGGTCAAAATCTAAAATAAGTCCTTTTGGATCCATAGTTTTAATAGTACAAGTAAATTGTAGAATATCTACAAGAAGATTAAATTAATACTTGAGAACAATAAAAATAAAAAATTACAATAAAAAGCATGATGCTTAAAATTTGTTCACATTAAGTTTACGATTGTAAATGAAATAGCTGACTCTATGTATCACTTACTTTGTCCATGTGTCATCACTAACAACTTTTCTTGCCACATCTTATCAACCCGATTTTCGGAACGCCATAAAAACTGTGTCATTATTTGTCGTCGACTTGGACATTTTATCTGGAAGGTAGAACTTTGATATCCTCCATCACGAATTTCCACAATATACGGAAAGTAATGTAGCTCTGGAGTTTTACCATCTACATGTTTATTATCATCAGACCAAAGTTTTTTTGCTACGTACGACAATAAAGTCAAAGAGCTGTTAACAGTGGCTTGCACCACTTCCATCTGCTCCTTGAAGCGATGTATAATGCGTAAAGATTTCTTTACTGCATTAAAGTGTCCAATGCACGATTCCCGGATATTGGCTAAGTTTTCCATTTGCCAGGAAGCTAGCATTGAACCGTCTTGCTCTTGTCCCAATATACGCCATTCGATAGCTTTGTCTACCAATAGAAATAAATGTTGTATTTTATTACGTCTTGAATAAAATGCATTGATACTTGCCGGTATAACCTTGACTGGCTAATAACCCACAGAAATTAGCTGCCAAATTTTCCTGTCGTAACATTTTTCTTAATACTTTTTATTAAAGTTATTTCATAGACTGTTTCATTTTAATGTAGACAGAATTTTTTCTTACAAAATCAATAACTGCCAAATTGATTGTTGATTCGTGTGCTGATATCATTCACAATAGAGTTTTCATTGTCATTTGTTTACATACAGGTGCTTGGATCGCCAAACTTTGAATTTGTTTAACCCTTGCTTGGCCTAACTATGCCGAGAGAACGAATTTGATTATATAAGCAATTGCTGTTTCTTGATAGTATTTTGTGTTGAGTTTGAGTCACTAAAGCAGATAGACCTATAGGGGATGTTAAATCACAACTAGAAGGAACTACAACAGCTATTACCTTCCTAATATACGGCACAGTTTTCCACTTTGTTAAGACCCTTCATAAAATTTTTTGTTGTGTAAAATATTTATTCTGGATCCTTTTGAATTCACGTACATATAAAATTTTATTGCGAAACACTTTTTTGACTTTTATGTAGATAAAAATCATCAAAGAGACATATAAGGGTTATATATTTCTTTAATCAAGCATTAGACTACTTGCTAGCTTTATTAAAAATAAATTCATGAAATCTATCTATCATATCTTGGTTATCTTTGAAGCCTACAATTTCTTTTGCTGCTTCTTTAGTCAGCCACTTTAGTTCAGTGTGTTCGTTGGATAAAACTGGCTCCTTAGATGGATTCTTTAGTTCAGCTAGCCAATATGTTACAATTTTTGGTCTTCCTTTGACTTCATAGTTTAAACAAATTGGATTTTGTTTATAAATAATCAAGTCGTCTTCGGTATATCTGAAATAAAAATAGGAACATATAGTCCAGCAAGAGTAAACAACAGAAAAATATTTTATTTAGATTCAAAATTGAATACACGTTTTGTTTTTTAATTTTCTTTAAAATATCCAGAATTGTTATTATTTTAATTAGAAAAGCCATAATGCGGGTGGTTTTAGGTAAATTGGCTTAAAACAACGAGTTCAACGTTGTAAGCTTATTTCTTGCCAATATCGGCGAGTTTATGTACCAGGATCATTCTCAACACTTTACTGTAGCGTTTTGCTTTGGTGTATTGTTAGCAACAATATCATGAGCCTCGAATTCAACGATTAAATTATGCATAGAGACCTCAGAAGAAGGCTGATTATGAAGAAAAGCTGCTTGAAGTTTACACTCTGCTTAAATGTTTCCAACTAAACAAATGCTAAAAGATGACATCTCAGTTCTTAACATTTATTAAATTGATTACGAAAAAAGTGTAACTTTTCCTGCTTATAACTTCCCAACTTTTTATTAAATAAATGTCAAGGCATGACAGCTGAAGTCTTTACATTTAATCGTTTGAGAAACAATTTACTTGTTAAGCTCAAATTTGCCTGCCCACCCATTACTAAACATGAAATTCAGTATGCCCTACATTCTACAAAAATGTCTCAGTTTAGAGAAAACTTTGTTACAAAGAGAAAAATTTTAGTGATACAAATATTTCCAGGATATAAAAATTAGTTAACTTGAAAAGTGGCACCTCACTCACACCAAATTTTAGAATAATTGAAACAAGTTTAGCTCTGCTAAATGCAAAAAGCAAAACTCAACAAAATCCAACCCAAGAAAATTAATTTAAAAAATCGGTTAAATTTTAAGCAAAACAATCTCCTAAGCTAAATAAAATAGTGGATATGTTTAGAAATAACTCCCTAAAATGGATAATGCGCTCATTTAAAATTAAAGCTCTTTAACACCTCTACTATAGCTGTGTAAAAAATTCAATACAATCCGACTAATCGTTTATAATCTATGGAATTATGTCACTTTTTTACCAAACCCTCACTGGGCGCATTAAGTTAAGAATATAGAAAATAGCTTAACTATCAAAAACGTACGAAATCCGAGAAAATACTTGAATTTTGCTTGCACCAACACAGATTTGTTTTGTGAATGATTAGCAAAATGGAACAATAAAATTTTATTATTTGATAATTAATTTATTATTACTAAGTTTTGCTACTTAAATTCAATAGGTACTAAAATAAAAGTGAGGTATTTCATTGAATTCTAAAAAATAGTTTGAATAATTTTACCTTCATTAGAGAATAGGGAGGGTTCTTGTAGGGTAAAAAAACTGGAGTTAAAATTCGTAAAATAGCTTTGGGTTGAAAATCATGTTTTGACGTTTATTATTTTTTTATGGATTTTGACGATTCCTACTATGCAACATGACACTTAAATGGATGTTTAATAACCCATTACAGATTTAATTTAATTGTGTCAATTATCAATAAAAGTATATAAAGTTTTACAGAAAGGAGATTGAGAAATTAAAAGAAAAGTAAAGATAAAATTTGGCTATTGCTAATATTTTCAATGTTATAGACTTCTTAAATTAGATTAAAGATTATTTTGTAATTAACACTTACCCGGCTTCTTCTCTTGTCTCCCGAGCAGCTGTAGCATAGTCGTCCTCACCAGGATCAACATGACCTTTGGGCGCACTCCAATGATATTCACCATAAGATGCTTTTAACAATAAATATTCGATATCATCGCGCACACGACGAAATATAACAAATCCAGCAGCTCGTATGGCCATCTTCAAAGAAAAATGCTCTTTACTGTTTGAAGGAGGGTTAATAATAATTACAAATTAAATTATACTTTATCTAACTAAACAGCTGTTTAGTATATAAAGAAAACAAGCAATACAAAACAGACTGCTATTGTGAATTATAAATTTAAGAATTGGTACCTGTTAGAAATACTTGCAGAGAACAAAATGAAAATGTGTATAAAAAAATACGAAATTGCTAATAAAAACAAATGCAGCGTAGATAAATAAATAGAATTCTTGTTTTGTGATAAGAATTTAAGACTAGTGAGTTAACATATATATTTATGTGAATCAAAAGTGTATTTCGAGCATCATTATTGATGTAATGTAGAAAAGCTCATCAAGATACATATAATTAAAATCCCACCTAAGAGTTTCAAATGATGATAAACTCCAGTGTTAATAAATGGAAAAAAATATTATTTTTTATTATCCTGTTGGCGTTGCTTGCCTTCATTATAGGACAATTTTTACCAGATTTCACTGAGAAGAAACAATATAGCGAATGGAAAAAAGAAAATGATATGCCCTTGATAATATGGTGGAGCCCACTTATGAAAGATTATACAGAAAGTCGCATGTGTTATAAGCACTTCTGCAAATTTACAACTAATAGAGAAGAAAAGGATAAAGCTAAGGTGACTACATATATGAACGATATAAATAATTATTCAAACACCATATTGCAATTAAAAACTTGAAACTTTTATTATATTTAAAGGCTTTTATCTTTTATGGATCTGATATACAGATTGACGACTTTCCATTACCACGTCAGCCCCACCATTTGTGGGGCTTAATGCACGAAGAATCTCCTCGAAATGTTGCATTTATGCCATACAATAAATGGTTACAACACTTTAATTTTACTTCCACATTTAGTCGCCACAGTGACTTACCCATGACTACTTATTATTTACCACATATTGATAACTTAACCACTCCCGCCTACACTGTTCCTATTGGTGAAAAATCTAGACATAAAGATCAAGCACTTATATTGTTTATTCAATCGGATTGTGACACAATGTCTGGACGTGATGACTATGTTAAAGAATTGATGAAATATATAAGCGTGGATTCGTTTGGAGTTTGTCTGAGGAATAAAAAACTGCCAGAAAGGTAAATGAATATATAAGTGAGTTCACACTGCATACGGCAGTATGTATTAACTAATAATTAGCAACATTTTCCACAAATTTTGGTGTATCAAGATAGAGGTCTTTAGTTTCACAAAAATAAACGACTAAGCTGTTACTCATTACTGCATTCTTATTGTCCAACATTCTTATATTTCATACTAATATTTAGCTTGCAAATAATTCAGCGCGACTATCTTAATAACTTGTATGATTCCCAACTTTTAAAATTTATGGCTCAGTATAAGTTTGTTATTGCATATGAAAACGGAATTTGTGATGATTATATTACAGAGAAATTTTGGCGACCACTCATTGCTGGCTCTATACCTATCTACTTTGGTTCTCCAAGTATTAAAGTATGCATTTTATATTCATATTTTTATGAATAACTATTTTGTATTTGTAAAATTTCTTTATCATTTTTGTGTTTCACAGGACTGGTCACCAAACGAAAAATCGTTCATCGACATCTCCAGCTTTAGTAGTCCTGAAACGTTAGCAACATACTTAAAGGAATTGAGTTCTAATGATAGAGCATACAACTCTTATTTAGATCATAAATATAAAATGTTGCAACCAATTACAAATAGACGGCTTTTAAACGAATTAGGACGGCGCAGATCTGCCATGTATAGTGACAATCAATTTCAAAGCTTTGAATGTGCCATGTGTTCCTTTGTACAAGAACATTCTCAAACTCACAAACATATTGCCAATGAACTGCATTATCAGTGTCCTCATAAACCAGTCTATCCACCAATGACCAATAAGGCAAAAAACTATGATGACTGGCTTTCGGTTATGTCTGTTGGCAAATGTAAAGCATCGGTATTGGATGACCTGTTTAAACGTAACAAAAATTATACCAAAGAATATTTTAATAAACTCTTAACAAATCAAGTTGTGTTAGGAAAATGTTAAGTATTTCAAATATGTGCGATATAATTATTTGTAAAATTCTGCTAACTAAATGTATAGAAACATTTAAAACTATAAAAGTTTTAAGTTCCAAATATATTTTTATAAAAAATAACATGGTTGTTTATGTAATATTAAACTAGTAACTAAAGTAAGTGATAAAGAACTAAGTAGAGAATTTAAACAAAAAAAAAGGCTTCTATATTAATATTATAAGGTATTATCCCCTTAAATGATAAAAAATAAGCTTCAATGGGAAAAACGAAATTTTAGGCTAAACTCAATTATTATTAAAAATCATGTTCTCGAAATAATTGCAATTTAAACGAAGATTTGATTTACTTTATAATAGATATATTACAAAAGATCCTTCCTTTTACAATTATTCGAACTTTCAATGAAATATCTAAGATCCTTTAAAAAAATCAGTTTTATGCCATCTTCCAAAGCTTTAAATATACAAATATCGGAAGAACGTGAAGTCCAGCTAAGAAATAAATCTAAGTTTGACAGTAGTCGTAATTTTCTGATAAGCTTCTGGTTTGACATAGGATTGAAATTTTCCAAAAGAGCAGTTCCATCATAATTTTCGAAAAAAAATTTGCCAACGGTGAAATTTTTCATAAAACACAAAATGATTCAACCATTAATGAAAATTTAACGAAAAAATTCACTTTTTCAAAAATAGTTGATTTTACAAAAATCTGGGTTAAATTTGTTTCCATAAGAATTAAAAAATCGATATTTCATTTAAATTATGGGAATATATCTATTTATCACCGAAGAAACGAAGTTTAGTCATTATAGATGCCAAAAATGGCATACATATATGTCCCAGAATTTGTATTGTGTGCATAAAGAGAAGACTATAATAGGTGAATGCATTAGCTCATGCGGCCTACATGTCATTTCCGTTTTCGATTGTTAAATGTCATAATTACTTCTTTTCGTATTCTTACAGTGTTATTAAAAAAAACTTAAAGTATGTTTACTATTTATTGTTACGGATGTGTCTTGCTTAAGTTTTAGAAGAAAATAATGAAGCATTAATGTAAACTACTGGGTATGTTGTTTACTAACTGCATGGCTTGCTAAGAAAACTTATGCGTGTAAGACAACAATAAATTTCTGTTTACTAACTGCATAGAAATTTTATGCACTCAAGACAACAACAAAACTGTATGCTGTTTGCCATCTGCGTAGTTTTCTAAGAAAACTTATCTACAAAAGACAACAACAACTATCTTAAAATAAATTCCTGGACGAAACCTTATCAGCATAAACATACAGACATACAGGCGCCTATATACTGAATGAACAACAAACAACAACAACATGTGATACAAAGGGAGTAGAAGATTCTTAATTGTTCTAAACTTTTAATCGACAAATATGAAAGGGCAGCGTCTGAGTGGATAGTTAGTTAGTTGAAAAATAAACCTCGTGAAGTAAAGACGTGCATGTTAAGTAAATTGTTCTGTAGTTTCAACTTTGTGTAGTTAAAGTAAATAAACTTGTAATTAATTTAAAAACTCTAAATATTGGTGTTATTTATTGTCCAATAAAAAACTCACAACAAAACGTTTATAAAAGGTATAAACCTAACAGTATTATTCATAAATGATTATTAGCTTAATTTGCAGACTTTAATATCGTATTTATGCTGATATTTAAAAGTACATGCGATTCTATGTTAAACCTATAGTAAAATGGCAATTCTGCGCTGAGTACTTAATAGTTTACATCTACTACATGTATGTATATTAAACAAAGAATTTGTAAAAAAAGAAATTTTTGTGTTTTATTGTGTAAAATATGGAAACAATAAATTTTATGAAAATAATATACATATAAGATAATTCCTGATATGTAAAAACTTTTAAAACTCTTTTATACTTAAAAATTTCTAACTCCCGTCCTCTGAGAATATACAAGGGTACATTCATTCTCCCTTCTTGATAGAATTAAAAAAAACATCGATTCAACAAGGAAACGATGAAAAAATACAAATATAGTAAAACGAAATATTTTTTTGGATGCTTGAGAATGCGGAATACCGGCAGAATTGCAAGTTTTAGCAGGTTTGCGTAATTGGGTAAAAAGAGCAGCAAGTTTCATATTCTATGATACATAAAAGCTAAAATTGTTCTTTAAGATTCAGGATAATACAGGTGACATTCATGGCCTCTCCCAAGCATGGTAAGCAGAATTCGTACGAAAGTTTCCAGGGGCCTGAAACTAGAAGTAAGAATTTCTAAAAATTTAAGGAAATTCGCAACTTCCCAAGTGTAATCGGTGCCATTGATGGAACTCACAATTTCGATTTTCCATTCACACACACACAAATTAGAGATTAATTTAATTATAAAAAATGCCACCAAGCTCTTTTTTTGGTCTGTTTAGTTTTCTTATTGGGTGCACTACATGCACATGTACTACATACTTATATCGCACAGTAAAGTCTGGAGTTTTCTGTGAACATTGAAGCATTAAAATTTATTCCAAAGAAATCTGTGTTTGAAAAATTAATTTTGTTCATTTTTGTTAATAAATATTTTTGGATTAAAATTTTTTTGTTAAAATTTATTATTTGCTGTTAGATTGGATTTGTTTGGAATATATTTCAATGCTACAATATTCACAGAAATCTCCAAACCTCGCTTTTCAATAGGGTATATGGACTTTACTGTGCGACTGTATGCTAATTTTTGAAAAAAAAAATTATATTTGCTTTTTCAAAATCATTTGGTAAAGTACTATAGCAAAACAATATATTATTAAAAACATTTCATAATGCTTTTTAAGTAAAACGACTAACAGGATGCGGTTACTAATAAAAATGTATTCATTTGTGTTTTACTTAGTGCGGTTTTACACACATCAACTTTTGTTGCTCAACTTTGGTTTTTTCCATTAGAAGAAAAGAGAGGGTATAAAAATTGAAAATGTTTCTAGTTCACTGCAGTACGGAGCTGCTTGTACTCGGGAATTTCGTTTTGCGTTTCAATTCGCAATCATACAGATAGTTGTATTTTTTGCATTTTTGACATTCTTCTTTATTTTCTGTTTCATTGTTAAAAAGAAATGTTCATATTTCGTTATAAAATTGCCGTAGGTAGGGATGCTCATTATGAATAAACTTGATTTCTGTAGTAATAAATATTTTCTTTATATATACATATATTCTTTTAAGCTAAGAAAATTCCCGTAGATAATAAGAATGTAATTAGTGAATAGAAATGTATTAAGTAACGATTAATGAGAAATGTGTGTTTAAAGATAAAAAGGGTGTAAGGATCATAAAATATTGCAAACAACCATAAAACCATTAAACATATATTTAAGAACTTTAGGGTAAGGAAATTATTATATGTTATTATGTTAGTATTAAAGAGAGACATTTTGGAAAAGTAGTTAATAATAAGTAAGGTATGTATGCTGTTGTATCCCTTTCAACCAAAAGAAGATAAAAAATTAATTCCGGTAATTTAAAATTTTAAAAATGTTTGTTAAATATTAATTCAAATAAAATGGCTTTTAAATGGAGCCATGAAATTATTAAAAAATTAATAGTTGATGTGGAACTTGTATGAAATAAAACCATAAATAAAGCAAAACGTCAAAAAGTACGAATTTTGAGACAAAGCACAACACGAAAATTGTTTACACAAATTGCTGTGTTTTACACACGTTACGTCAACACATTTACACACATTACGTCAACTTTATGAGAAGCAATGAGCAATAAAAGTTGATGTGTGTAAAACCGCACTTAGTGACATGCAAATGAAATAATGTTGCCAGCTCTAAATGAAAAAAATGTTATACTAAGTTCACACCTAGCGTGTTTAACATCTTAATCGTGTTTAAGCATTAAACACGGCGAATTTGAGGTGTTTTACCATACATTGACGTGTTTTGTTAAACATCTCAAATGAGTTGTTTTTGATTTAAACACATCGTTAAACACGTAAACTTCAAATACAACTCGGAATTTCATTTAATTTTGGGATGTGCTAATAGCCTGTTTCCACGACAGTTTGAATCTCGTGCTTCGCTCTCTGAAGCAAGTTTGTGAATCATGCTGTTTACACGACTCATTTATCTGCTTCGATTTGGCTGTTGTTATTAAACAGAAAAACATAAGTTGAAAAACAACAACAACAGTTGAAAAACAACAGAAGATATCCTTCTTGCCGCGATAGCATTAAGTATAATTTTTTTTCCTATCCATTTTTTTTTTTAATTTTATAAAATTAATTAATTAAGTTTTAACTTTATTTTGTTTGTAAATTTTCTTTGTTTACAAAAACGTTTAATTTTGATAACTAGTGCAGATAAACTTACGATAAAAATTAGGGAAGAGAGGATTTTTACTTGCTTCGCAACTAGCTTCAATATGAATCTACCAGCTTCGCTCTCAAAATTTTGTATGGCGAAGCAGGTTGATTCGCTTATGATTGGGGTGTGAAGCAAGAATAGAGAGCGAAGCAGGTGCCGTGGAAACACCATATAAGTGCGTTTTTGCCCCTTTATGCTAGTAGGTAGTGTAATTACTAATTTGTCTGGGGTTTGGCTTTGATTCCAAACTAAAATGGGTGTTTTCACTACAAAAACTCATTTTTAAGGTAAAAAAAGTAGATAAAATGTCAGCCTTAAACATTTCAACTATAGTGTAAACGGCTGTGTTTAAATTTTAAAACATTTTGCTTAAACACGTTCAAAAACACAAGTGTGAACTTACTATTACATAATAAGTGATTTTTTAATAAGAACTTTTAATAAACATTTATTAAGTTGAAATGTTAAATTTACTAATTTGCAGATGATAACGACATTAATATTTTTCTGAATAACGCTGTTAGTGTTTAACAATTAAATAAAATTTTGCAAAAGCGCATCGCTTTTGAAACTAAGGGTTTGCAATGAATTTTACGTTTATTTACCCACTGTAACATGATTGGCAGCTGTTTTAGCACATGTTATTTGTTACTTTTGTAATACAGTCATTTTTCAACAAAATTTTTTAGAATAACAAGAAATTATATAAAGCATACATTCACATTCAATAAAAATGTTAAATATTTGTGCAAGAAATATATGGCACTCCCAGCCATTAAAAAACATTTACAGAATCCTTGCCCTGCAAAATTATGCAACATTTTCCGTGAAAGATGTTCTCTACGAAACGTCGGATGAAGCCGGTACTTTGTTAACTCGGTTTGCAAAGCATATATCTTTAGAGCGGCAAAAGATTTGTGACCAAGTGCCCAATAAGGTGAAATATTCCGATTATTTTCCCATAAGTGATATGAGATATTTTCAAAAGGAATTGCACAAAACCGACGAAAATCAAATTGCAGCTGTGGTAATTTTTGCATTCACATATCGATCCAATGCTGATCCCAGTAAATTTGCCTTCATGCTAAATGAACTTGACAGATATGCTGCGAATAATATTGAAAAAATGAATGTGGATACAATATTAAGGACATTATATGCTTTTTTATATCTCCTTCCAAATTGGATGACGCGTTTAGATTTCTATGGCCTGGCCATGCAACGTTTGCATGATGATTTTAGCAGACAAGAAGTAAAACCGAAGGAGCAGTTTGTTCAGATGTGTTTTTATATGGGCTTAAATAAAAAGCAAACGAAATGTAATGTTAACAATTTATTGAATTCTCTTTTCGACAAACATCTTGGCCAATATATTAACGACATGAGCATCTTAGATTTGGCTTTAGTTAGCAATGCCGCCTACAAGACATCAATTGTCATTAAAAATGAAGACTTTAATCACAGATTGTTGAGGGAAGTGTTGAATATTTCAAACATCTCGAATGGAAATGATGCTCTCTTAGTCACCTTTATAAAATCGATGCGCCTACAACGTCTTCGATCTCCTGAAGTCTGCAAATATATTGAAGATATTTGTCAAGATGCAGAAAAACTACAGCAACTTCAAGCAAAAGGGCAAGTTCATTTGTTTGCGTATTTAGCTGAAAATCTTTGGGATTGTAAGCAAGTCATGCATTCCTTGATGGAAACGTTTGCTGAGCAGCTAACCCTCTCCCGCAAAAGCTATACATCTCAGAGTCAAGCTATAAGAGGAAAAGATATTTCTACATTTTTATGGTCATGTGCTCAATTAAATTGTAAACTATCTTCTATACATTTTCGAACTATAGAAAACAGTCTCTTAGAAAAATTAAATGCTGGTGAATTTAACTACTTTCCCGATCAACTAGTAGACTCTTGCTTGTCTCTATGGATATTAGGCTGCAAAACAAAGGAGCTTTTTCATGCGGCTGTTAAACTTAAATCTGAATCGAGTAAGAAATATAAGCAACCTAAAGTTGATAGCCGACTAAATGTGTTGCTGTCGGCAGTACAAATTGAAGAACCTGATTGGTGTACACAAGTAACCAAAAGTTTCAAAGCTTTCGATCTTGAGGCCAAGGTACCTTCTTACCTTTTGAATCAAGATATACCCTATCAAAAAATTATAGATGACTTATTAAAAGATGAAACGGTATCATCTGCCAACCTTTCATGTCCCATCAATGGTATTAACATACCAGGCATTCATATTAAATTGTCGTCTCCTTCGGAAAATCAAATATTTTTGGAGTTTTTGATTCCAACACAAACTTTACACTTTTCCCGTGAACCTGTTGGCATTTTAAGGTTAAAGTTACGTCTATTGCAATCACTGGGCCATAATGTTAAAATGGTAAGATTTTGATTGGGGATTTTGCATGCATTTATCTATTGATTAATATCGGTTATTTTTAGGTATCTTCAACTGATGCATTTAATTCGCAGTATTTAAAGGAAGTTTTGCAAAATGACTTCGACGAGCAACGGGAACTTATAAAAGAACCTTCTGAAAGTAGTATTAAGGCTTAAACATTTTTATTGTACAAATAATAACATTTCAGAACGATGTTTTGTGTAGCATTCGTATTAAGTACCTGGCTAATGAAATAATAATGTTGGTCATAAATTGCAATAAATTTTTTGTTAACGGCGAAAAAATTTTATGAAAATCCATAGACATCGCCTTGCGAGGCTGGCTATAGGCGTTAAATATGTGTGGAAGGTGACATAACGTTGTAACATTGTTGCAAAGTAAATACATTTTTTCCATTGTACTCTCTTGTAAAATATCTGAAGTATAAGTCTGTCAACTTTGAATCTACTGTTCTTTTTCTCTCTATATTTTGTCTTGTGTTTAATATTTTGTGACTCTAGCTAGGTTTGAATTAACTCACGATCACTCATCCAAACAAACATTTTGTAGCTCGAGATACTTAAAATGTCTCTTTTTGCAGACATTGCGTTTAAACAGCTTAGCAATCCTTCTGGATCTGGCTAGTAGTATTGATCCTATGGCCTCTAACTTAACAATAGCTTTAAAAAACTTAAACAGCTATTCAACTAACAGCAGACACACCACAATCTCCTGTTTTACTACGAAGGCCTCCTCTTTTAATTCACTCAATCGTGTTCACATTGTACTGCATGTCGTTACTTCGCCTTACAAGGCTCAGCTGTGGTTTGAATAACGATTTCCTCGTTTTACTATGTCTGCTTTTATATGCAGGCGCTTTCATCCACTTAACTGCAGTGGCTACAGAAGCACGCAGATCTACCACCGCCTTACTCAACAATTATTAGCTTCTTTTTCATTTTATATTCTTAATATTTATGAAAAAATTAAAACTTAGCTCTCGCAGCAATGTGGACAAATTTGAAGTTGGGAAATAAATTAGCCTATAACAGTTTTTTGAGAAGTTCAGTTTTATAGATACCAGTGTAAAACAGAAATATAATAATTAATAATAGAATATCATGTCGGACAAGTGTCCACATCTAGCACGTTCTTTTCACAAAATTTCGCAAGGCCGAATTTCATTTTTCCGGTCTTTCGAATCGTCCCAGAGAAAATAATCCAGTGGCATCGCCGAACTGAGAATTACGTGACCGAAAATTTTGTTGCAATAACTGAATTGTGGCGCCGTATACCTAAAACCAAAGTTTATTGTGTTAACATTAGCCAATTGAGGCCACATAATGGTTGGCTAGCGCGGAGAATTCACGAAAAAGAACGAGAATACAGGCCGATGATGCCACTTGATCACAAACCGGACCTTTTTTGGATGTAATGATTTTTCGAAGGCTGTTTGTGGATTTTGTTTGTTTACATAACCGTTTAAATAAAAATGTGCTTAAACATTTTCAAACAGCTAATTTTCGTTCAACGCAAACAATGGTCGGTCGACTTTAATTCTTAAACGAGTTGAATTTTATAAGCGTGAAATTAAAATCTTTATGCAAAATATTGCGCGCCCCTATTGCAAAATGTCGGCGAGTTGATGTTCCAGGCTCGTTCTTACCACTTTGCTGCATAGCGGCTATGTTTACATCACAATGACTAATACGAGCATATTTTTTTGATTTATTATCAAATTTAGCGATTAAATTACGCAGATCGATCTGAGAAGGAGCCTGATTACGAGGAAAAGCGGGTCGAATTTGATGCAAGTAAGTTTTCATCATTTTGATGTTAATTTTCTAAGTTTTTACTAAATTAATATAATAGGATGACATCTCCATTTTAGAAATTTAATTATTTAACAGACAATTTACTTCCTAACCTCAAAATTGCCCACCTTTTATGTCTAATAAAATATGTATTCTTAATGCAATTCACAATTAAGTTTAGTTTAGTTTATTTATTCAGTAGTATTTACTATATATAATCTACCATGTTATTCCTCTAAAATGGTGTTATCTTTCTCCTACTTATATTAATATTCCTTTCTGTTTTTATATCATTTGGTTACAAATTGTATACTTTAAGTCCCTTAAAGGACAGAGACCGTTGCATTGGTGTTGTTGTTACCCTTGGTAATCGGAAATTTTCAGTGTTCCTAAGATGGTATGGTTGTACTTCCCTCACATAGTCAAGCTGTTTTGTAAGGTAATCTGGTGCGATTCCCATTTTCATTTTCTGAATGAAATGGAGTGTGTTCAATTCCAGTCTCTGATGAAATAAGTCAGTAATATGTTTGCACCAATAAATACAAATGCACTATTTTTCGGTCAATGCTTGAAATGAATATTATTATTATTATTATAATTTTTCGTGATCAGCACCCGCTAATCAGACTAATTTATCTTACTTTAAACACTTTCGCCATGAAGTTAACAAATACCTAAACTTTCTTCCATATTTTTCCCACATACACATTTGTAAGTAGTGAAAAGTAAGACGTATTCAACTCCATTAATCTATTATGGACAACCATCTTTTAGCTTTATTGTTGCAGATGTGTAGAAAGTCATTTAAATGCTATTTTCTTAACACTTTAGCAACGATCGTAACATTTGATTAAAGAAATTAAATTGTTTCTAATTACTCCAGCTACAGAATTAATCTCACTGGATTAAAAAATAAATATAATTATTTAACTGACTTTATTTTCGCTCTTAATATAATAAATGAAGCTATTCTAAATATAAGAATTATTAGGCACAAAGCAATAATATCATTCCAAAATTGATCGCCAGGTATTGTTATTTCTTGTAAAAATTTACTGGGGTAACTGCAAAAAGGAAAGCACAAGAATTTAATTTGTTTGTTTATGAATAAAATATATTGTTTACCGATAATGGCAATAGGCTGCTTCTTCACACTGTAAAGGCTTTCGATTTTCACCCCAAATGGCGCCAACATAACCCTCTAAGCCATAGCGCAGGTAGGATATATGGCTGCCCCATTTTAAATAATATGGCATATCACGTAACGTTACACCGAAACCGGCAAACATCATCATCGGTATAGTTAGTACGGGCGCCAAAAATGTACCATTAACTACATCGAACCAGGCACCAATCATGAGACCAAAACTTTGGCCTACAAAAACAGTGAGAACACTAATGGCGAAAAACATCCAAAAACGGAACCATTCCATGGGTTGATAGCTCCACAGGTAAATAATTATAGAAAAGAATAAACTACCAATAAACTGTTTAAAAAAAGAAAATATTTGTTTTACAAAAAACTTGAAAAAAAAAATGATCGAAATGAGACTTACAGATATGGGAAGGTCGAGTAAAGTTACTGATGTATAATAGGCTTTTAAGGAATACCAACGATTAAAGTGCTCCTTTAGTAATATAGACATTTCAATAGGGACTGTAAAAAACAGAAAAGAGAATTTTATTTTAACTTCTGATTTGAACATTCTATAAGAAAACTACTTAAACTCTGCTTACATGTTAATACAGTTAACATCATAATTGTCATGGAATGATGAATTAAAATTGCAAATAATAAATTATAATTGTCTAAAACACGAGAACCCTCTTTGCCAGATTTAGCATAAACGGCTCCCAATAGAATGGCCACAAACACATTGACACCAATACGCAAATGAGTTAAAGTTGTATCACGTTTTGCTTTGATGTAACCACGATGCATAAGAACCGACAGTTGATTCAAAAAGCTGGTGTCCTCCAATGAACGCTTTTTCTTTCTTTTCGGTATGGGATATTTGCGCATTAAGTCTTCCGATTTCATAAGACTTTCACGATTATTGAACCATGTTAAGCATACGCCGTTTTCTGAAGCTGCTATTAATGTTTCAACTTTATCTTGGCCATATTCTCCACACGCTAATTCTATAACTAAAATCGGAGAGAAACAATTATAAACTTTTTAATAAAGTTTCGTATTTTCTTAAACCTACTGTAATCGGCAGGATTGTGATACATGGGACAGGGTAAGTCGACAGCTTGTAAGAATGGCACAAGCATATCGGTGCCACCCTGATAAACACAATTACCGGCGGCTAACACATAGACTTGATCAAATATTTGAAATAATTTGGCAGTGGGCTGATGTATAGTACAAATAATAGTACGTCCTTGTTGAGCAAGTTTTTTACATAATTCTAAAACTTTGGTGCAAGAGCTGCTGTCAAGACCTCTGAAAATAGATTAAGTTAAAATATGAGTAAATGCCTCAAAAAGTTATTAAAGCACAGCTTTGGAGATGATGCCTCTCTGTGGATTTATCTATCAAAAAGTTGTTATTGAAAAAAATTAACAACTCTGACTTAAAAACAAATTGTTTGAACAATAAGGATTATTCAATTAAAGAAACAATGAAATTCCGCCCAACAAGACCAAATAGCAGCCTTTTTTATTTGTTTATTGCAACATTTAAGTGAATACACTCTGTGATAACGTGAATGGCTTCAGTTTTTTGCCAAGCAAATATAAAAAACAACTTTGAAACAGAGGTAAACCACCGCATAATGCCAAGTAGGGTTATGCGAGCCTTTGTCGACAGCTTAATCAATAATTAACTTATGTGATAGCAAGAGCAGGAAAGAAGATTCTCAAATGAGATGCCCCTGTAGGCTAGTAGGAAGTGTACTAGCTTACAAGACTAGGGGTTGTGGATTCGATTCCCAACAAAGACCTTGGTTTTTTTCACTACAAAAATAAAAATTTACGGTGGAGCTGCTCAGTGATGAAGGCATGGTCACTGGTCACTGTGCTGTCTTATACGGCAGTTAATTTCTGTAACTATCCTTCTATTTTCACCACCTGTTTCATCTCTTCTCTATCCCTTTCCTAAAGAATGCAGCACGGTACTTCACTAAATAGGCATTGTTGCCTGAAGTGCTGCTTCTCTTTAAAAAAAAGTTACAGGATATTCCATGTTTCATACGATAAAATGCATAAACAACTGTAATGAAATTGTTGCAGGGTCTATTATTATGTGCTCTTATTCACTCTACGGTGCAGAAATACTAACAATAAACTACATATATTCCTTTACAAGGATGCTGCAGCTTAAAGAGATAGTGCGTTGACTACTAGGCATGTACTGGGTTTAAACGCCTGCACTGACCTGTCAAATTAAAATTTGTATTATATTTATTTTGTTACAATTTTTCTAATAGACCATAGCGTCGGCGCAGTGCAACACTTTAAGAAACATCAAATTAATGCTGCACAACAACAACACTTCTTTCAAAATAGACTTAGCTTGATGTGAACTGATAAGACTTAATTTAACCTAAAATTGTCTGAATCTCCTTCTCAGAAAAGAACAATCTCAACAGAATACGAACATAAAATAAAACATTATAAAAACACAATAAAATATGAATATGCCACGTGCTGGTGGTACGAAATATGATTTTATAAAACACCTTCAAAGTGTTCACATCAAAAACCTTTTCCATCAAAAGTGCAATGGAAATTTCTCAAGTTCTTATCGTCCTTTAGCTCACACTAATCTATTATCCTCATCTTTCTTTTAATATGCTTACTACAACAAGATATTTCCATTATTACTGTATAGTAAAATCCAGTATTTTTCATACTTTTACACAACCACATTTATAAGGAAGTCCCTGCAAAAAACTTACGTAGTCGGTTCGTCTAAAAACATCACAGTTGGATTATTTATAAGTTCCATGGCAATAGAAAGCCTCTTCTTTTGGCCACCAGATAAACGTTTTGTCATGGTCAAATCGTGTTCATACAAGCCCAATAATAATAAAATATCTTCGATCTGAAAACATAAAATGAATTTTGTATCCTTCGGAAACCAAAATTCGGTAATATTTCTGAAACTTACTCTGGCTTCTTTATTCTGATATGAAATATTTGGACCCAATTTAAGATCAGCTGCAATGTGCATATTTTCATTTACTGTCAACAACGGTTGCAAACGGTCGTCTTGGGTGATGTAACAGGATATGCGTCGGAAGCTGGCTGTTATAAATCTACTTTCAATAACTGATACAAACAATTAATAAAAAATGTCTTTGATCTTACCCAAATCTCTACGTCTGCCATTAAGCAATATAGAACCATTTACACCTGTTGTTTTAAAACCGGATAAGGCATCTAACAGAGTTGATTTTCCAGCCCCAGATGGTCCCATAATTGCAATTAATTGACCGCCAGGAAATTTCCCCGATACATTATGCAAAATTTCTTTTTCTCCTTTATATAAAAAATTAAAAAAATATGGAATAAAGGACAATGAATTAAAGTGGTTTCAATCATACTTAAAAGAAGACAAATGACTAAAGTTAATAATATAAAATCAGTGGAGAAAGAAAATGAATTTGGTGTACCACAGGGATCAATTTTAGGTGCTCTGTTATTTATAATATATATTAATGACATGGTTAAAGTTGTACAAAATTGTGAAATAGTGCTATGCGCTGACGATACCCTAATTTTCGCAGAAGCACAAACAGAAGACATGTGTTATGAGAAACTAAAAAAAGATGTTGCTAAAATTAATAATTGGCTGAAAATGAATAAACTAAAATTAAATGAAAACAAAACAAAGATAATGGAAATAAATATGAAGAGCAATAAAGAACTCAAAATTAATGATGTAGATATTGAAAAAGTGGATAAAATAAAATATCTGGGTTTTTATATAGACAAAGAACTAAATTTTAAGGAACACTTAGAATATATGTGCAAAAAGATTGGAACAAATTTAGGATTTTTAAAGCGGATAAGGAACAAAGTGTCAATTATTACGGCGATAAACATTTATAATACGACTATAAAACAGCACTTCGAATTCGGGTCGACTATAATAAATACATGTTGCACAGACGGTCAAATAAATAGGTTACAAAAACTGAAAAATAAGGCAATGCGGTCCATTCTGAAATTGAATGGATTTGCATCAATAAAGGGCATGTTGGAGACATTTAGATAGATGAGTATAAGCCAAAGATTGATATTCAACACAATAATTTTTATAAAAAAGATGAACATGGGAGAAGCCCCAGAGTATTTGATAGAGCAAATAAGATATGTAAAGGATGTTCAACCATATAATCTACAAAATAAACAAAACTTTAGAATGAAGCGAGCGGATAATAACGATACACAACGATCACTATTTTACAAGGGACTGAGAGCATACAACACGATGCCGGATAGTATAAAAAGTGAAACAAACTATAATATTTGTATTTAGAAGAAAAGTTGTTGATTTTATAAAAAATGTTAATACAAAGTAGAGCTTGGGAAAATGTAATTAAATAAATGTGATAGGAAAAGTATTAAAAATACTACTAATAATAAATAAATAAAATAAAAATAAAAGAAAAAAATATTATTTTACTTCAATTAAATGAATGATAAATGAATGACCTTATTTAAAGACTAGTTCGTTCTCTCTTTATTTTTTTGAAAGACCAAAAATATTTAATATTTCTATAATGCTAGTGTGGTTAATGCCTAAATGCACTCGCATTTAGGCTAAGTAAGCAATATTATTAGATAAACTAGTGTGCGCAGGCGCCAACAACTCAAATTGCAAATCGATCCAAGTACATTGCGTTGCTCAGAAAGTTGAAGTATAGCAAGCTAAAATTAATACTACAAAGTTTATTTTCTGATCGACATTATATTCCAACAAATATTTTAAATTGTGCTGAACAAAACAAAACTGTCGGAGTGGTAATAATTCGACCTTTCTGTTATAACTTAGGCCAGAAAAAATAAAAACATTTGTACTCCCTGGCTGGCAGACACAAGAATATCATTCGCCACAAAGTATTGCACTGTCAGAAGTTCAATTGAATATCCTTCGACCTCCAGATTTATTAAAAGCTTACTTCCGCTTATGGTGTTTTGTGCAGGTGAACATCTTTAATTAAAACTATGCAAGGAGTTAACAGATTAGTGATTGAAATAATTTCTACAACGCGGATGAACAAGAATACCTTGGAAGAGGTGAACGAGTAATTCACTGAAAGCTTCGCTGAGACAGTAATGTCTTGGTGAAAACTTCAAACATTTGTTTGCATATAACCGGAATACCAGAACTCTGATAACTGCATTAATGAAAAGTGATGAAAACTTCACGTATCATTGGGCCATAATGAGTGTACAGGGTATCATTGGGCCAAGAACTACAAAAAGACCTTAGCCTTATATCATATGTTTTTTTATAGAAGTATAGAAATTTAGGTTGCCAACACGTTTATAACTGGCGCTCATTTTGTCAGCTGTCAAGTGGTTTATGTTCACTTTCATTTCGCATTCCAGCATGAATAAACTGTAAAAATTGGGTCCAAAACAATATTGCCGTTAATCCCGTTGTTTAGCTATGAAGTTCGTTTTTGTTTGAATAAACAAAACCGCCATATATGGAGTGATGATAATCTTCAAGCGTGTGTTGGAAAAAAATTTAAATAAAAATTGACTACTTGTTGTGCTTTAGGGGTTGATGGATTCTCTACATCTTTAAAAACGATTCTGGACAATGATGCCCGCTATAGAGCCATTATCATTAATTGTACCACCTGTAGGCTAGTAGATAATGTACTAGCTTGTCAGTCTGGCGTTGTGGATTCGATTCCAAACAAAGACCTTGGCTGTTTTTTCACTACAAAATTAAAAAATTTACTGTCGGTGGGGGTGCGCTGTGCTGTCTCATATGACAGTTAATTTTTGTAAATATCCTTTAACTTTCACTACCTATCTCATCTCTTCTCTATCCCTTTCCTAAAGAAGGTAGCACGGCACTTCACTAAATAGGGATTGTTGCCTAAAGTGCTATTTCTCTTAAAAAAAAAAAATAAATTATGTGCAGGAGCTAAAATATTTTCCATGGGAATATGTAAAGTCGCTAGACTACGTCGATAAATCCGAAACGATTAACCACTTGGAGATCAACATTCGCCGCATTATGGTCATAAATGCTGAAAATAGTCATTGAAACTTGGACTTCTTATAGTCTTATAGCAGAAGTCATATTCAAATTATAATGTCTTTCGAATAAAGTAAATTTTATGTAAATTAAAAAATATATATAAAAATTTCTGAAGAAGCTTTCCAATGGAAAGCAAAATATTGAGGTAATAAGTGTTAAATTTAATAAAAAAGACGTTAAAAACAAGGTAGATAGTTATTTTTGAAAGAAGAAACAAGGTCGAATAAAAATAATAAAAAAACAAAATTATATAACTCTATCAAAACACCATTTCCAAATATTGGCAATTACAACAGACTCTACGACAAAAAAATGGTTGATAGTCTGAAATAATTACAATCGAGAGTAAAGGCTGTTCAAAACGCTACACTGCTTTAAAGAAAGTTAGTCGGTAATTACCAGACGGTTTTTCAGCTTTAGAATTCCTTTCTACTTTAATTGTAATTGGAAATATGAACCGATTTAATGTCTTTACATACATATTTTTCAATGTTTTATTGTTGCGACGGAGGTATTAAAAGTTATTTATGGTGAAAAATTTTCTACAGGGTCGGAAAGGCGGTTGATTTGTTAATTAGAACTTTTTTCATTTTATTGGTGTTTTTTTTTTCACTGATAAGTTAAAAATTTACGATTTTAAAGTTGCAAAGTATAAACGTTAACACTCATTTAGTTAATGTTTTAACAATTCAAGGACAAATCAAGCGATATGATAAAAATTTAATGTTTATTGTTTAGTAAGTTGTGCACATGTTTATTTCGATAAAATTTTTTGATGAAATCTATTTTTATGGCACCTTCCATTACCTATATACGTTATTTATTTATTGTATATTTATTTGTGTATCAGGTACCTAGCACAAGTGCTAGTAATCCAATATTTATATAATATTGTTACGTTTATACCTTTTTTATTTATAGTTTTTAGACTAATTTAGACTAATTTATTTACTTTAACTACACAAAGTTGTCACTACAGAATAATTAACTTAAGATGTACGTCTGTACATCACGAGCTTTTTTTTTTCAACAAACTATTCACTCAGACGCTGGCTTTTATATTTGTCCAGTAAAATTCTAGAAAAATTAAGAATCTTTTACTCCCTTTGTATCACATTTTGTATTATTGCCTGTATTTTTGTTTTTGTTATACTGATAAAGTTTTTTTCTGGAATTTATTTTGAGATAGTTGTTGTTGTTTTGTATAGATAAGTTTTCTTAGAACACTACGCAGTTAGTAAACAGCATACTTAATTGTTGTTGTCTTGCGTGTATAAAATTTCTAGGCAGTTATTAAACAGCATACTTTATTGTTGTTGTTTTGCATGTATAAAATTTCTACGCAGTTTGTAACTAAAAATTTGTTGTTGTCTTGCGTGCATAAGTTTTCTTAGCAAGCCACTCAGTTAGTAAACAACATACTCAGTAGTTTACTTTATTGTTTAATTATTTTCTTTTAAAACTTAAGCAAGACACATCCGTGACAATATAAATTAAATTATAGCAGGGATAATATTCGTACTTAGAATGCCAAGAGTTAGGACAAATTATATTATAATAAATTAGATTTAAAAGAAAAATATCGTTAAGACGAAAACATGAATAGTGGCAATTATAACACAAATCAACAAACTCTGTTAAAAAAATTTGTGACGATAAGATTATAAAAAATATTTTATTTATTAATTATCCATCTTTATTTATTAATAAACAATCAAGATATCAAAATATAAATCATACTAAAAATCGTGCTTAATTAAATGATATAGAATATCTCCTCTTTAAACAAATTAGCGTTGCCAAGTTTCTAAATGTAGTTTAGTAAAGATAACAGACTCTTCCGTTGGATTAAATTTCTATCAAATAGAAGTCTTGGATATAGGAACTAAGCAAAAGTTATTTCTAACAGCCACGATGTATATTGTTACGAAGATGATGTGCTTTAAAAGACACGACCCATTGCGCATTTTACAAATTGCGTAGTTTTCTAAGAAATTTTATACAACACAACATGCTTGTAAGAAATTTTACGAAATAAGATGAACACCAGGAAACAAAAACGACTAACACATAATAATAACAAAACAGGCAGCCAAGCAGGCGCCTAAACTGAATGGTAATAACAGCAGTATGAGGTGATGTTAAAGTAGAATATTCTTGTACGTGCGAGAATCGCCTAATTCATTTGCTCAGCAAGTGGTACAAGTTAAAACGTTGTTAAGTACAACAAAGTTACCATCGTGTTTATTTTTTGCGAATTGAAAGTAAATAAATTGTTTATTCTAATTTAAAACTCTAAAGTGCTTTGTTATTATTTCGCAATAAAAGAACTCAATACTATAAAACGGTAATGCGTATATTATTACGAATATTAATTTTGGCAGCCCTGGTATCTGTAATTGCAAAAGCGAATTTTGTTGCCCGTGCGTGTATGGCGAAATAGAACTGATGAAGTTATTATATTTATTTAACACTATGAAAAAGGTGGCGCTTAAAAATAAAAAGATAAATTAACTTGTCTGGTAATACAGGAAACAGAGTTCAAGTCCCAATTGGATTTTTTATTGTTAAATTTTTTGCGTTAAATGAGTTGTTAATTAAAAGACTTGGTTAATACATCAAAAACAGCAGTTCAAATATACTAGATTTTCGATTAGAAAAAGAAAGCAAATGCTGTGTAGCCGTGGATGATGACTTGGGGAAGGCACGCTTCTAAAGTTAAATAAAGAACGCACATTTTTAATAATATAACACTAAAATACTGCATATAAAAATAGAAAACCTAAGAGTATTTTAATGCGAAATTGCTAAAAAAAAAGATCGACTTTAAGCTCAATACAACTGGTGCCTTATTAAAGTTTCTTCTTTTAGCACTGCCCCATAGTGCAAAGAAGAAAAAATCTAGGAGCCGGCGAATTTGGATATGCCATCCATCAGGCTTTCTTAAATTATCAATTAATCAATGAAAGATACGGCGCACCGATAGTTTGTGATCAATATTTCTAGTTGCGGGATATTTAGTATTTTCGAGCCTTAGCGGAGATTCTCCCAGTTTTTGAGGGAAACTTGATGTTACGTATGAGCATTTGCTGTGGTTAGTACTATAGTGCGCAGATGATTATTTCAGCAAATATCTAAGCCATCTTTACAAAAAAAGATATGCAAATGTATCGCAAATCTGGCGCGATAAAAGTTTCAAAAAGTTCTAGATGGTTCTAAGTGCTATAAATGTCCACTTACTGTATGAAAACGGGTTCTTTAACCTTGCTGCATGTCCTCCACTATTAAGGAATAATTTCTCATGGTGTTTATTTTGTAATAGTTCAGAGTCTCGTTTTTTTTTTTAATGTTAAGTACATGGACGTAAGAAATCTCCTACAAGCAATGCTAATCAACTACACCAAGCAGAATAAATTGAAGAATTACAAAAATCAAACGTGAAACAAATCACCACAAAGAATGTTCGGTAACGATCGGTCCTACCAAAGAGTGATATAAAGTATAATAATAACTGAGTTTTGATTTAATTTAAGTTCCCTAATTTGAAGAAATATCAAGGGACTAAAAATCAATCATAATTTTGTGTTAATGGCAGTATTTAATAAAGATGGTTAAAAACGTAGAACGATTTAGGTAGATAGAGAGGGAGAGATAAATTAGGCGAAAGAAACCAACGAAAAGGGAGATAGAGAGGAAGAGACAGACAAGGAGATAGAGAGGACGCAGACAATAAGAATAACACATAGCCGAAGCCGGTCTGTTTACAAACCAAATTTAAAGCGGGATGATGTAATATCGTACCCGATTAGGTTAAAAACTATTAGAAATAGCTTATTAAGGAAGTTAATTTTATTATTGTACCGAACTGAGTACATAGGGAGTTTTATTTTACTTGTCGATAAAATTATTCAACTTATTTATCTCAACAAACAGGCTTGAGAAAGATTTAATGATGTACTTCTTTTCCTTTTATATAACTGTTTTTTATCAGACGAAGGACAAATATTATAGGGGTTAATAATTAAAATTGGGAAATAAATAGCTAAATCGTTATTGTTGATTTTTAAATTATAGATTAAACTGAAAGTTATTCCCAATATTTTCCAATAGTGAAAAATATATAGTAAATGAAAAAATTAATTTTTATTTAATTATTAACACACTTACCCCGTCTAAATCCTAAATTGACCGTTAATGATAAATTTTTAAATTCCATATCAATGGGTTCTCGAGCAGGTAAATTGGAAAAACGTCCCCCATCTTTGATTTCTTCATATTTAATTGTTGGTGGTTGTGTATCAACTGGTGTACTAACTGGGGTTCGACTAACAAGCTTCTGATGATCAATGTGTCCATTCGTTGTTAACATTGGCATAGTGGTTCCATTGTAAACTGGTGGCTGAGCTTCACTGATGACCTCAGCACCCAATCCAATAGATGGTCTGGAATGTGCCGTAGCAGAAAAGAATTGGTCTCTGGCTGACAACATGTATAAACTTGCAAAATACTTTTATGGTAAAACTATCGACGAACGAAACTTATAACTAGGGCAAGAGCAATTTATAAATGTCTAGATGTTCTGAAATGAAAGTGAGATGCAAAAAATAATTAATATATAAATATTTAATAAAACAGAAAGAAAACTGAAACAGACTAAAAATTAAATTTGAAATTGGTGCGCTATGAAATTTACGTATAAAATGATTCTCAGTAGTTATCCAAGATTTGAAAAAAAGAAAAAACAATATAGTTTGCTCTATCACAACAAAAGATAAATCTTATAAATTATGGTGATGGTAGTTACATAATAACATAATAAACATAACATTTAATATTGACGGATATAAAATCAGATTGATTAACAAATAAAGTAAGTGTTAATAAAAAATATAATATAAGATATGCAGGTTATTTTTAATATATTATTTTGTGCATCAAAAGGGCACATCTGTATTTAAGTAATTCATTTAAACATATTCAAAAAAGTTGAAATGAATACAAAGAAATGCTATCGAATTTACTTCGGTTGAAAACATATCCAGCTATTTTATTATATGCTACCTTAAGTGAATGAAAATCTGTGGTATCACAATTTGCATATATTTCACATTCACATTGAAGAAGAAGCTAGCAACATACGTGTAAAGATAGGG
Organism: Trichopoda pennipes; assembly: GCA_030448955.1. Classification (NCBI taxonomy): domain Eukaryota; kingdom Metazoa; phylum Arthropoda; class Insecta; order Diptera; family Tachinidae; genus Trichopoda; species Trichopoda pennipes. Next base: position 11,986,589 of record JASKUP010000042.1, read on the forward strand.
GTAGAGACTTGCACTGACCAGGGATTCCTTTCCATCTACTAATCCGGCACAAGTACTTATATGATTAGACCAGGATAGTTTATTATAAAAGATAATTCCAAGACTAGCTGCGGACGAAACATACTCAATTTTGGGTTTTGTTCTTCAATGGATCACTATCATCAGATAGATTATATTTTATATAATATTTTTATATTATATTTTTTCCTTTCGTGGAAATAAAAATGTACTTAGAATTTGAAGGTTTTATATAGAAACCATTTAAGAATGTCCAGTTTTAAATTTTATTCAGGTCATGGTTAAGGTAAGCAATACGGGAATAAATATTCTCAATCTTAGTGCTTAGTGTAACTGTACATCAGCAGCGTACTCTTGTGTACGACAATATTGCAGCACCTGTGGAAAATCATTGATGTACAAAGAGAAAAGAAACGGGCCCAGAATATAACCTTGCGGGACTCTCCTGTCAATCTCTATGAGGTTTGACAGTCGTCCGTTTATGAAAACTGATCGTTCACGACCAAGAAGATATGATGAAATAAGATTTTTAATAGTAGAGGAAAAGCAGAAGAATCTTTAAAGATTTGTTAGAAAAATTGGAGGCACAACGGAATCGAAAGATTTACTATGATCTAATGATACTAGAAAAGATAGAAAGATAGCATATTGTCATCCAATTTAGAACAAATTACTTCTACGAGGTCAATTAGTGTAGTAACACAGTTCCTACCGTGTCTAAAACCTGTTATTAAGTTGCGTTTATTGAAATGCTTCCATATTTGTATATTTATTAAGCTCTCAATGGCTTAAGATAGAAATGGGAGATTCGCAATAAGTTTACAGTACTTACTTTAGTACTTGTTTTTAGGAATAGGGATTATCTTTTCTTATTTTTCAAATACCCGGAAAAACAGATTTAGTAATCATTGTATTAAAAATATACGTTATACATGGCAGGAGCATGATTATAAAAAGCTTCAGAAAGCTAAGATCTTATCCAAGCCTAAAGCCCTTCTATATATAATTAATTCATAAAATATACTGAATACGCAATCTCTTTTCATAATATTCCTGATAATTTAATTAAATTTCATTTTACCATTTCCTACTTCTTCTTTCTGATTGCTTAAAATAAAATCCAGTTATTTGAAATAACACTATCTAAGCTCCAAATTTGATAACCGAATCGAGTAAACGCATGACTAGGGAATGTGTCAACTAGTAATTGAATTATTTCATGTGCTGTGTGACATCGTCTCTAGGCCAAATACCGCACTAAGGCATGTTACTTTTGAATGCGTTTGCGTTTTCTAAAATCATATCTTGCTTCGTTAAATCTTGAATGCGTCAATTATGTCGATTAAGAGGTTCATGAAGACGCATATATGTATTATCTTTTAGTAAAAAGGCACTTTAAATTTAAGCAAAGTGTGCATTACTACGGTCGTCATAAAGGACACGTAATTACAGCATAAAATTTTAACTTAAAAGATATCCCACAATAAACGTGATTAATACATAGCATTTCTCTGTTTATTTGAACTGCAACAAGGATTTACTCTTAAACCATAAGAAGCAAAGTTTTGAAATTTACTCAAAGTGTGTGCTACTATGGCCATATAGACAGAAACATAAGCTAACAGATAGGTTGCGTTAATTTTTCAGATTCAATAATTGTTTTAGGCAAGAATTATTTTGGTCAGTTAATTAAAAACTTTTAAAATTTTAAATATTTAAATGTAAATATTAAAATTTGCTATTATATACACATTATTTGTTAGACACTGTTAACTGCCATCAACGAAAATAAACAAAATTTTATTTAAACTTATCATTCGTTTACTTGTAATGTAAAATTGCAACCGGTCTTAAACAACAACATTTTTATTTATTTCTTATTACTTTACCTTAATTTACTTGTAGTATCACTAAACTAAGAAAATGCAAAAACAAGTTTTTTAATTAAGTCAGTAAGTTATTTTATTTTTGTTTTTGCACAATAATTTTCCTTTAATAAAAACCTAAAGTTCCTCGTCTGTTAGCTTAAACGACTTGTAGTTACTTCATGTAATTAATGTTAATTACATACAACATTACTTTAATTCGAGGAAGGTTTTGTAGCAATTAACACTAAACTGGAATAACTGCGCACAGTTAAATAAGTTTCAAGTTCGACTGAAAGCTGTTTGCTATAAAAAAAAATAATAAAAATAAAATTTTAACCTTAACTTTGTTAGGAGTCGTTTCATTTGCAAAACATTTCAACGTGCAGAATACATTCAACGTCCCTGCAACTATTTCAAACGTTTTTTAAAATAAAATTCAAGTAAAATTGTGATATAAAAAATTAATTAGTTATTTTAAATTGTTGATTAAAATATAAAAACATTTTTTTTTATATTGTATTGAACCACCAAAATCTGTAATATCTGAATAATTGCTTTAGGATTTTCAGAAGCTCAAGTGCAACAATTTTACTTACTGGCATACCCCAACAAGTTACATGGGCTTGGGTTATTCCTGAATGAAATGAGCGAATATACGGCGATATGAATGGTCAATCGGCTTCAATTCCTGGGCCTGTTGAACCTTGTAAGGCTTTAAAGTCAAATCCTTACGCGAAATTCACCATGCGGTGGTTTTGAAAAAATACAATTGCTGAGAATGTCGAGAATTTAACAAACTTGGATCTACTTTAACACTGTAGCTCACGGTTGCGATGCTTTCAGTTCACTTTTGGTGTTCGTACATTTTATATCGAGCCTTTCGACTCAAATTTATGTTGTCGGAAAATATCACAAAATGAAGCTTTAACAGAACTACCATTTTCATAGTGGATTTTAGTTATTTTAATGCAATTTTCGTGTTAATTTTAATTCATTGTAACAATTGCCAATGCATCTACTATCGCGTTGTTAGAGTTGCCACGATTGAAAAACAAACTTTTTATTGAAAACCCCTATATTTACTTTTTAGTAAATAATATTCAGAATATAATTATTGAAAAGAAAAGTAAAGAAAAGTATTCTAAAAAAATTTACAGTATTTGTTGTATTTTCGACAGCAACAATATCGTCGATACCGATAAATCTCCATATACGAAGTATTGTATTGCTATTAGTTTCAAATATATCCCCACACATTAATGATTCCTTAGCTTCAAGCAACTACACATAAAATAAACAAACATTTTCTTAGATTGGAAATACCTTTTCACATTTTAATAATGTAATAATATTTAATGAAAAAGGTGCAAGTGTAATAATAAGAGGCACTTTGCTCAAAGTTTTACATAAAGATCTTCATCTTTACGTTTATAAAGTTTAATTCATTCTAAAATTAAAGCTGCCCAGCCATTGTTTACGTCGAACGTTTGTGAGTTGGTTGTTTGACGAACTGAACAAAAAAAAGGCATTTTTCGACAAAACAATCTCTTGTGATGAGGCTTATTTTCAATTAGGCGGTTATATAAACCAACAAAAGTGTCACATATGGGGCTTATAAAATCTACAAACAACCCTTACAAAATCATTAATACAAAGAATGTAACCGTATGGTACAGTTTGTGGTTAGGCGGCCAGTATTTTTTTGAAAATTGGCAAGGAGACTTAATCACCGTGAATTCTCTGCACTACCAAACCACGATTACAATTTTTGTGGCCACAATTGGCTAATGTTGACATCAGTTGCCTTTAGTTTCTGCAAGATGGCGCCATATGCAGCACAGCCACCTAAACAATTCAGTGCTTGCATGAGAAAATTTCCGTTCGCGTAATTTTTCGATATCAATTGGCCACCTCATTATTATGATTTAACGCTGCTGGATTATTTTCTCTCGGTCTATTTGAAAGACTGGGTTTACATGAACATCCCATAAATAACTGATACTCTGAAAGATGAAAATTGACGCTGCAGTGACGAGATATGCGAAGCTTTGTAGCAGAATGTGCCTTAAACTTTTGTGAAAAGAGCGGACGTCTTCCGACGTGCCAAAGGTGGACATTTGCCCGTCATCGTATTCCATTATTATCTTTACTTTGCATTGGTATCAATAAAACTGAAGTTGTCGAAAAAAGTGTGTGCTTTAAGCCAATTTACTTGCTAACCTCTAGCTTGTTCAACCTTTGTATTGCTATTAGAGACCATCGCAATGTACGCTATGAATTTATTGAGAGCCTTTAAAAGATACTTAATAATCGCGTGTTTGGGGACACCGCTTTCTTCTTCATTAAATTAATTTTTTACAAAAGGACAAATCTGCAGGCAAAGTGTTTTCCAAAACGTTTAAAAATTGGTGACGTTCCAAAGTAAAATAACACAAACGAATAATCATAAATAAAATAGAAAAATATGAGAATAAATTTATTATATGTCTGCGTTTTGTTTCAAACTTTATTTAAACACAAAACATAGAAGATAATAACAAAAGTCTTTGATACAAGAAGTTAATTCTAAAACTAGTTAAGGTTGTGTGCAACAAATGTGTGAGTGTTGTATGAATCAAAATAATGCCTTTTGGCTTTCATATTCCTTTGTTTAATTAATTAAAAATTTTGCATTTTTTTTTTTCTTAAACTAAATTCATAACCTTTTTTAATTACTCGTATATTAAAAATATTAAACATTTTCTTCTAAGGAATTTTTTAAAATTACATTATTGCTGATTAAAACAATTAATGAATACACAATTTGCAAATATATTTCTGTGCATATTTGAATAAAGTTTTATTTCTAGTATTATCAAAGCAGTATTAAATATATTGAAGGTCAGAGGGCTTTACTATTTGAATTAAACCTAAGATTACAGGCGCCTGTTTCAATAGCCCTCAAGGCCCCCTCAACATTTATTTTCTTTTTATAATTAATATGTTTTATTAAAATATTAACTTAATGATAAAACTATATTATATGTAGTACAATTATTTAAAATAAACCAGATTTAGTTGCTGCAACAATTAAACACGAGCAATAACATGTAATTTTTGCTTCTGTTAAAAAACGTGATTTCTTGCATAATGCAAAAAATATTTCATTAAAATGTTGATGTCAAAATCAGCAAATTATTTTGTTTTAGTTTAAGTTTTATTAATTTTAATTTTTTTGCTAAACTAAGCATTTTGTATTTGCTAATGCCTCGTTAACGAAGCTGCGCAAAATAAATAGAGGGGTAAATGACCCACAGACTCGTTGAAGATTAAGTGAACACAAAAAAAGCTCTAAAAATGCATTATTTCTTAATGAATTTTTTATTTCTTTCGCAACACGTTTTTTATTTATAAGCTTTTTTTGTTTGCTATATTTTAATTTGTTGAGAATTAAGTTATTGCATCAGATTTTAACTTTTATAAACTTTTTGTTAATTAGTTGCCATGTTGACACACATTCATTCTAAGCAAGTTTTGGCAAATCTCGCACATATTTCCACTTGATGTTCTTCAGAAGTCAAAAAATGTAAAACCAATTAAAAAATTGGTAAACGAGCTACTAGTTTTTCACGTTTTATACATTTATTTGTCATATCAACTTCTCTCTATTAAAATATTTACCCGTTTCTCCTCTGTCAAAAATTTGTATTTCTTTTATTGCCACACTTTTTCCCCAGCACAATGATACACAATTAATGAAACTGAATTAGTAGTTAATGCACTGTACTGTAATTCGATTCGACCACTTTTTTTCAGTAGGTCACCGATCTGCGGGCCAGAATATCCTTCTATTAGCAAAAGTTCTAGTACAAAACACAATGCGATCAAATGTTATGGAAGACCAAATAAATTGTAGACACTAAAAGGCTCAAAGCTACAAAGTATTCAAGTTTTTTATTCTCCCATCCTGAGACTGTCAAAACTTCCATAGGATCATTGGCGAACTTTGCATATCTCTTGTTTTAGGGCTAAACTTCATGATTAGCGATTTAAGGACCGTTGACTATTGTCATCAGATACATCGGAACAATAGCATAAAGGCTACCTAGGGACTCATTTATCTGGCTTTATAGATTACTCAACCATCTAGACATGTGTCAAGAGAACCCAGTCCCCTGAAAACTGGCAGGAAGTTAACTGGAAGCTTCACGTTATTTCCACGGGAATCATTAAGCCCCAGAGTTCAGCTATTTGTCTCTTTAAGGCCCAACTATAATATGCATAATCTGGCTTAAGCTAATGTCAAAAGTTGGACGAAAACTCTGTCAAATGTTTAAACGAATCATTGAAGACTTTTACGTGGCTATATTGTACTTACATGAATATAGAAATTATTATGCACAGTTAGACATTTATTTTATTCGTACTTTTGCAAAAAAATAATTTCGTTCTTAATAAATGAAATTTATTAGATATGTGCTTGGCTTTTCCGACGGGGTTATAATTAATTCTATTTGGGTACGGTTTTTTTTTGGAAGCGTTCTTCAGGCGTCATTCTATTTATGTTGAAATGTCAAAACAAACATTAATCACTTGACAGCTGACAAAATGGCCGTTATTTAAAAAGTGTTGTCAACTTAAAGTGCTATACCTATAAAAAAATACTTTTTATAAATATCACATGTTCTATATTGTTAACATTTTATTGTTATACATTTGCGAATTCAATATAAATTTACAATATGTGCTTGGATTTTCCGACGGGGTTAAAATTACTTTTATTTGGGTACGGTTTTCCGTCGACCCTCGTCAAATTCGTACTAGTCGACTAGTACGAAAAGAACACTGAAGATGGCAAACAGCCGAAACCGGTTTGTTCACAAACCAAATTTGACGAGGGTCGACGAAAAACCGTACCCAAATAGAATTGAAATTTATTAGCAAAAAGGCGTTTAATACTTAATGCTATCCTTATACAAATTTATAATTTTTTGTTAATAGTTTTAAGAAAATTACAAAAGAAAAATTACACATATATCGCTGTATGTATTATTTGGGCCAAAAGTACTAAAAAATTCAACTGTGTGCATCATTGAATTTATAAACAACAAAAAATTAAATTTTATTGCAAATTGTGTGTTAAAAAATAAAAAAAAAATTAAATGTTTAAAGGCCCTCGTTCCTTTGAATTTCCGTTGTAATAAAACGCGTCTCTTTTGTCATATAAGATATTTTTTCTCTGTCCATTTTCTATTAAATTCAGATAAAATATGTTTTGCCCTCCATTGGAATTTGTTTACTAATGTATCTATAACACAATGCAAAATCAGCTGTTTCCGTACCGAATGTGCCATTAGTTTCGTACTTTACTTAAGCAATTGACATTTGACGAAACTTGACGAAAAGTTTTGTTAAGTACATTATAGTTCGCCACATATGATTATTAGGTATTTGCATAGTTGTTTAAGTTGGCTTAAGCCTGCATATGCATATTATAGTTGGGCCTTTAGCCTTTTAGCTGTTCTCTATCGGATTGTTGAGGTAGGCCCTTTGGGAGTATCGTGGTGGTTGTGGTTTCGGGACCAGGACCATCTCACCTTTACTGAGAACATTGGGTAAATAATCCGGATCCAGTGAGCATGCTTGCCATGTGTTCTGGACCAGGAGTTGGATTGTCTCCATATCCTCAGCAAGGAGTAGTGGTTTGCGACCCTGCTTCGAAACCTCCGAAATTGCAAACTAGTAATAACCTGTTGCTAGAAATTAGTCTTCGGCTTCCTAGGGCGAGAATAACGCTGCTTTTCATCCACGGTTGTTCGGCCACCACCAGGTTATGAACTACGGTCGATACTGGTGTAAACTTTATCACAACAGCCGAAGGGAATAGGGTATTTTAAAGCCAACCACTGCAACAGATGAATAGAAAATTCAAATGAAAAGCCAAAGGTTTCTATTGCAATTGTGTTAGTCTCTCAAGCTATTCTTGATGGCATAGCCTAATCCACACTTTAAGAGAATCAAAAAATATTTTTTTATTATTACAGATCAAGATGTTGTAGAATTATTTATTTTATTGAAGTCGAGTCGAAAATGTTTCAACTTTAACAAAAATTCTAAAATAAACGAGATATGTTTCCATTATTCTAACATTCCCTTCCAAATAAGCCAGTGCACAACCAACCACCTTACGTTTTCAATCATAATTGCACCGAGAAAAACTTATCAACTATTTCTACGTTAATTAATTTAATTAAAATGTGCAGTTTTTGTAAACAAAATAAAACACAAAGTGCAAAATATTGAAACTCATTATCAGGTATTTAAGCTACGTATGTACGTCATTAATTGCAATTGAATAAATAACAACATTCTTTTTTTTTTAATTCAAACAGTTGATATTTCATTGTTACAACAGGTATGCGATCGAATAGAATTTTAGCCTTAAAAATTACTGTTTACAAAACAATTTATTACCTGGAAGTTAGCGGTCACAATATGAGGATATTACAAGTGTTAATACTGGTTCTTTTTGTTGTTGTAAAGAAACTGTAGTGAGCAATTGAGAGATTATTAAGAATAACAAATGCACAAAGATCATGAGACATTATCATACTCAACTTTAATGGGTTAAAAATGGCATGTGTGAAATATGCAAAAAATGTGATAAAGAGGATTGAGTGTGTATGAGCTAAAGATTTTTTAATAGATCTGTCTTTTAAAAATCTTCATAAAATAATAGTTTTCATGCAATAAGAGTTGCATCACTCTAATGTTACAGTAAGACAACTAAACACACTTCTTCACACTTCAGGATTCCTTTATGTTTTCTAGTGAAAGAATCGTACAATGGAATGGGATAGTTCGTTGTAGACTATGTGCGCTATAGCATTAAGTAGGAAATATAAAACTTTAAATTTAAAAGTGTCCCTATAGTGGTTTGTTCGCTATAAAGACAAGTACATCAAACTAAAAAGAAAACTAAAATTTAAAAGGAATTTCAATAGTTTTATGATTTCAACATATATTGCTTTAAATTAATAACTATAGAAGGGCATGTGGAAATATATCCGCTTTAAAAGTAAATACAAACAATAAATTTAAAAATTAAAGGGTAAGCCATAGAGGCCTCCTTTTTACAAACACGATCTTACCTAAGCCGTTAAAGACAGATGCTTATAATCAGCACAGAATATGTGCTGCTACGTCTGCTATAAGAATGAGTACAAAAACTTAAAATGAATAAAGGTTTCTCCCATCGTGACATGATTTTGATATATATGCCTTTAGTTTTTGAACCGTAATAGGTGGTGGCTATAAATTGATGTAGAGTATGTATTGCTATATCGCAATTACAATTAAGAGCTTTCCCAATAGTAACATTGTAATAAATATAAAAAATATAATTAAAAATTAAAGGCGACATCTATATGGTACATGGTCTTTCGGGTGTGAATTCCACTCATACTTAATAATTTAATATTTTATACTTGGTAGCTTGCCTAAATGTTTGTTTATAACAATTTAGAAAATTAATTCATATACGCAAACACCCTTTAATTGCCATGATTTTTATTTGCTCTTATAGCGAACGTGGTACCACATACTCTTTTTCAATTTCAAATGTCTGCTTATAACAGTTTAATAGATAAGGCCGCTTATGTGAAAATAGATCTATTCTAGTTTTGATAGTTCTACATTTGTGAGACCTTTTCTGTGCCTTAAAAATAGAAACTATTATTTCGAATGCTACTTGAGGTATGTTTATGAGCATTTTATTTCTATCTCTTTCAATACTAAGAGCTTTCTTAGCTTCGGTGGCAACATCTTTAAAGCTTTAACTTTAGTGAACATTTTAAGCACCTAGCTATTGCTATAATATGTTACATTTTTATCTAAAAATATTTCGTACCAACATCAAAAGGAAATCAAAATACATACACATACATACACACATAAATGAATAGGTCCTTATATGCATACATTAAGAAACTAGTATTCAGTTGTTTAGATCATGGCTTAAATCAATGCGTCTTTCTTAATCTGAGCATTAAACAGATGCTGTATTAATTATCAGCCGTAAAGTTGAGTACATGAATCTGGAAATTGGAGAATTGCCTTCAATATTTTTGTGTTTATCATATAGAAATCTTCGAGATTATGTAAGGACTAAAGCAATTGATGTATGTGCTGTTTTGGGCCCAATAATGCCCAACACGAAATATTCAAACTATCTAAGAAGGAAAATACTGGAGAAGGTTGTCAAGACTTCAATCCTGTATGCATCTCCAATATGGGCAGAATCTACCTTACTTAGAAGAAACTGCAAGAATATTAGTTCTGCATACACACTGACGGTACTGTGGGTATGTTCTACATATAGGACTGTATCCGCCGGGGTCGCTTTAGTCATTGCGACAATGATACTTATTATAACATTGGCAAGACAAAATAAATCGCAATATGAGGCACAGCAGCACGATTATAGTAATTTCTCTGTATTTCGTTTCGTACTTGATAACTTTCCTTTTTGTATTCAGCATGTAGAAGAACCCGAATATGTGTTTTTTGTTTGTTCACGTTTTCGATTTCAGTGCGCTAACCTGCAAGGCTTATTAGGAAGGAATACATGTGCACATTATGTTGTTATTACAAGATTATTGATAGAATGTATGTGAATATGTTAAGGTTGTTCTTTTGGAACTTCAATGGCAGGAAGTGGAGATACCACAATTAGTTCTAATTTTAAAACCTTCCCCCTACGAGGAAATACTTTGACAGTGGTACCGTAGGGCGTAGAGGCTAGTGAAGTGAGATTATTTTTGTATGTTAAAATTACGCACTCCTGTTGCCATCAGCTTTTCTCAATGAGTTTTTTCCTCAATGCATAATACATGTTGTATATACAGACATGACTATGTGCGTACATGTTTATGTTATTATATCACAAAGTCTTTCTATATAGTTACGTCATTTCTTTAAAATATGTCGCAAGTGATGTCAAATACCGTCCGTAAGAGCGATATAAATACAGTATTTGGGATCTGTGAAACAAGTGTTTCTTAAAAGTATAAAAGGTTGGTTTTTTGAAATATCGAGTAAATAACTTCCAGAAGTATCGAATTTATGCTTTATAAAAATTCAAAAGTTTGTCATTAGAAAGCTTTAATTTTAGTTTCAAGAACTATCAAAGCTAGAATGGATCTACGAAATAAAAATGAGTAAGATTCAGGCCTATAGCATGGGTATATTCAAATTTATAAGCAATTTAACTGTCGTTAGAGGTAAATATTATTTCACATATTGTTTTTATTAATTTCTTTAATTTTTGTAACATTTTTTATAAATCACACCCATTTAGTTTAACCGCTCTCTGCACAAGGATATTCATGACAATACCTAGTTTCCTCGTTAAATAATCAAAGTTGTTATGACCAAAAAAAGATAAATATTCGATTGTTATGCAATTTGTTTTTGTAAAATTTCGAATCATTAACTAATGACATTAAAAAAGCATTTTTCTTATTACCTTTGGTAACCTTCTGTGTTATTAGAAGATCCTAAATCGACACTAATATATTTTTTTTAGTTAAATTGACTTTATAATCTAGCGAGGTAACGAAGAAGTAACGTCTATGTACGAATATTTTACAACATGATGGCAGTGACAAAGTATATAAAGTTTACGCGTACTGAAATATGTTTTCGTTCATACGCATACATAGCACACATGCATAAATAATCATCGCAACAAAGCAAACAATTCATGTTTCCATTTTGTGGAGAATGTTCAAAGGAAGAAGAATAAATACAATCAACAATAAGAATAGGGAATAAAGCTAAGTTTTGATGACAAACAAAGTGCATTTTCATATGGCGAATGACAAATTCAAAAAATACTTGCACACAAATAATAATAAAAAACCGACAATTAAAAACAAATCGTCACAAAATAAATAATAAAAAAAAAAATTAAATAAAAAAAGATTAAAATAATTAAAAAAGATTAAATAACAAACAATTTTTGTTTATGCCGCTGAAAGTAAAAGAAGAGGGAAGGAGTATGTGCATGAATCTGTGTGTGATTTATTTCTTCTACTGATTGCAACTGATGGAAAGGAGGCACTCTATTTGATTGTTTATTGTTGCTGATGATTTGTACCTTGATCTTCTTTTATTAAAAATTATTATTATTGTTTAAAGAAGAAAATATACAATTAAATACACATTGAGTTGTAATCTTATGTCGTTTGTATTATTTTTATTAATTTTGTATTATTAATTTATTATTGTTTTAGTTTGATTTAATTACTACAACTACGCTGTTTACTTAAGTGTAACAAAAGAAATACAAAGTTCAAAAAATTATTCAATTATTTTATTAGAATTGACTTTTAGCTGCCTCACAGTGACGTACGTTCAGATATACATGTACATACACACATTCGTATAATGTTTTGCACAAAGATACAGCAAACCAAAAAGGACTTTTTTTTTAAAAGAAATATAAAATAAAATAAGCATCTTTATCCCATGAATTGTGAAATAGAAAAAATAGGAAAAAGTTTTAGACTTTAAAATACAACAAATCTGAATGAAGGTAATAAGAACAGTAATGCATAAGGATGATTTCTTCCTTAAATATTAAGTTTTTGATAAAAATGTTTATGACGTAAAAATTCAAGAGATTTGAAAACTTATATCCTGATTTCTTTAGAAAACATCTCACATATTTTGGCAATCCCGGGTATCAAAAAATCTAAATGCTCTTCGTCATTTATAAACTCTTTCTCTTTCGTCTGATAGATATCTTCAAACCAAGCACATATCTTCAAACTTCTTTAAATTTGAACGAACGGCATATGTACACATGGAAGTTTTATTACATTCTCGCTAAAAAATAGATTCGAAATAGATCGTAAAGAGATCACTTACCTAATTTTAGAAGAGTCAAGTTCTGCCAGCCAGTTCTTTGATATTTAAGCGGTAGTTTTATGCTTAGAAAATCAAAAGCTTCCAATACCTTTATAATTATAATATCTATTGCTGATTATCCTGCAAAATGAACACATGGTGCTTGCAGGACGTCATGTAGAAATTATTGTACGATTTCCATCGTAAGACTCGTTTGAAATTTTAACACGATGGGTGAAATTAAAAATAAGCGTGAAAAAATAGAGCATTTCTTCAGCGCACGTAAAACTGTAAAGAGTAAGAGCTGGCTGTGAGGAAAACTTTAAAAATATAAGGAATATCCCTACTTGGGTATGATTTTACTTCGACACTCGTCAAATTTGATTTGTGAACAAACCGGTTTCGGCTATTTGCCATTTTCAGTGCTCTCTTTATACCCTACCTATGCGATTCAGTAAACTGAACTAAAAATTAAGCTACCAAAAGAAAGACAGATGTGTTACTCTCTACTTATATGTGTTTTAAGCCTTCGCATATTTAAGGTAACAGAGAAGATATGTGCAGAAAGTTAATAAAAATAAATGCCTGTTTCTGAACATAAATATTAGGTTTTTCTAACAAGAAGTTTGTTTTTGAATTGTGGCAACACCAGCAACATGATAATTTTTTGTCGTATTCGTAGTAGATGCATTGCCAATTGCTACAATGAATTAAATTTCACACGAAAATCGCATTAAAATAATTAAAATCCACTATGAACATGGTGGTTCTGTTAAAGTTACATTTTGCAATATTCGTGATATTTTCGGACAACATAATCGTCCTTCTGAGGAAGCCGCTATTAAGAATTTGGTCGTTAAATTTGAGTAGACAGGCTGGATACAGAATATGCGAACACCAACGCGTAATCGACCGGGTCATTCAATTGAAAACATCGCAGCCGTGAGCCACAGTGTTGAAGCAGATCCAAATTTGTCAATTCCTCGACGTTGTTGTTGAAATTGGGGTTATCCAAAAGAACCACAGAGTGAGATTTGTTTTACATCCGCACCTGGCTATGTAGCCTATCTCAGATGGTGGACAAACCACTATAGTATAATTTGGAACGTCATACATGCGTCCTAGATAGCCGAAGGCATAATTCTAAGCAACAGAACCACCTAGTTGCAACTTTAATGATTCCAGGACAGGACTGCAAACCATAACACCTTGCTAAAGAGTTGAAGACTTTCTAACTCCTGTCCAGAACACATGTCAAGCATGCCCACTGGACTGGATCATTCACTTTGCGTGTCATTATCAGTGAAATGATCCACCATAATTTTCATAAATCCCTTATGGGGCCGCAAAACCACAACCATCACGATACTCCCATATAGGGGCCAACCTCAATGATCAGCCAGAGAACTATTTTAAGTCTAAAGAGACAAATAATGAACTCCGCGGGCCACTGATCCCCGTGGAAATAAAGTGGAGCTTCCAGTTGTCTCCCTGTCTGACTTCAGGGGACTGGGCTCTCTTTTTCCCCCAGTTGCACAGATCTAGATAGCTGTTACGTACTATAAAGACCATAAATGTGCCCCCGGGGGGGCCAAAAGAACCACATGAAGAATTTCGCGTAAGAATTTGACTCTGAGGCTTTACAAGGTGTAACTGGTGCAGGAATCGAAGCCAGCAGACCATTCACATCGCCGTAGTTTCAATCAAATCATCCAGGAACAACCAACTGGTTTTTCTGAAAAAAAATCATTTTTTCACACGAAGCCCATTTTTACCTGTCAGGGTATGTCAAAGTTGCAAAGTGTTCTATATGGCCTGGAAGCGTGATAGGGTTTATTTTTTTCGAAGATGAGGCTCGAATTGCGGTAACGGTAAACGGTCAATCGCGAGATGCTAACAACTCAATTTTGGTCTATTATTGACAACGTGCATATCACTGACATGTGGTTTCAACAAGACGGTGCCACATGTCACACAGCCCATGAAACGATTATTTTAATACAAACCAAATTTCCCGATCGCAGCAGTTAAGTAGCCAGCCAGATCGTTTGATTTATTGTGGGGACAAAGTCTATACGGAGCCAATCGAATCGATTTCAGTCTTAAAACTCAAAATCCGTGATTGACGAAATAGGACCACCATTTTTCCTAAAAGTGATTAAAAGCGTTAATAAATGGGCCTCTGATGAAATAAATATTATTCAATACAGCACTTGTTAATGTTGTGAAAGTAAAACGGCGGAACACAACCGACGTTGGTGCAATGCTCCAGTAAATGAAGAGAGTTTAATAACTTATTGGCATTAGCAAACTCCTTTATCTTCTGTTCGCGGTCAGGTAGTACCATAACAGATTTCAAAGCCCTGTCCTGTGATTGAGAGTTCCACTTTTTCAAGTCGCTTGCGTTGCATATATTAGACTTTTAAAACTTTATATTGTTTTAAACAATTTTATAATTAAAAGAACATAAGATAATAAATATTTTATTTTATTTTTTTCTTTTCAAGTACTGTTATGAGTCCAAAGTACATTAACCTACTTAGCAAATGGAAATCGTTATACAAATTACATCATTGCTTTAACAGCTGCAATAGAAAAAAGATAATAATTTGAAATTATTATAGACAATTTCATTTAAATCTTAACAGACAACAAGGCATCGATCGACATATATACAATATAAAATAAAAATTATTTCATTAAAGCATACTTGTTAAATCACTACTTTTAGTCCTCAAATAAACAATCAGCCGTAGTAACCGTAGTAAACCTTTGCCCCATTGGCAGGAAACGAATCATAAAGGAAAAGAAATATTTAATTTTGTATTTTTTTAACTCATAATTTTTCATTTTTGTACCTTGACCACATATGTATAAACTAATTTAATGAAAAACATTTATCGTTTTAACTATAAAAATTAAAATGTACAAATTGTTTATCAGCTGCTCAAATGTTTCCTTCACAGTTATAAGTCGTTAAAGCACATACGAGTACGTACATACATACATAATTTCGCAGATTATTCTTTCATATTTTACCGCTTGTTCCAAATTGATATGTTAATAAAATGGAAATACAAAAGAAAGAATTAACAAATATATGAGGATTACTGTAAGTTTTTCAACAAACATATAATCTGATTATGAAAACTTTATAAGAAGGCGATAACGACTATTCGATTAATACATATTTATTGCACTCCAACACATATGGTCAAAATAATAGGTACACGATTTTTTGCGACCTTTTACAGTCTAATAACAATATTCATTAGGGCCATATGTATATTCAACTTTTATAATCTACTGGCCTTGCCTTGGTGTAATTTTAGTGCATTTCTAGTCACTGTATAGCCTATATTAGACTTGTTTATTAAGGATCTCCACTTCGAACGAAATACATATTTTCTAACCGAAAGAGTAATTTTAGATATATCATAAAAATCTTAGAAAAGGAGTCACCTATTCGGTCCAATCTAACAACTTTGTAATCGGACTTACATTTCCAAAAGTTGTGCTACACTTTTTTTTTAAAAGAAGACGATTTGGTTTTTAATTTATAAATATTCATTTTAACTCATTTTTAAAGCATATTCGTTCTGAAACCCCAATTCGTTAATTATAGTTTACTGTCACCCATGTAAATAATATTTTGAGATAGGATTTTACTTCAGGTATTAGATATTGTATAAATACAGGCCACAAAGCGTGATTTGATTTACATCTGCACCGACCATATAGTCATAATCAGTTGGTGGTCGAACCACTTGGTTGATTGGACACCAACCACGCCCTAGAAGGCCATCGAATACGTATATCCTCCGGTCACTTCTAGTAGCAATTTCGAAAGCCCGAAGTAGGCCGCAGCCTTCACTCCTTGCTAAAGAGTTGAAAGAGTTGGAGACTTTTCAACTCCTGGTCCAGAACGCATGAAGCTCTTTTTTATCAAGAACACGACAGCATTCATACTCACTGGACCTGAACCATTCATTGTGTTAATTTGAATGATCCGACCCACAAACTCTCACGAGGGTCCGAAACCACAACCACCACGATACTCCCATATAGGGGCCAACCTCAATAACCAGTCAGAGCACATCATTGTCTAAAGAGAACAAATAGTGTACTCTGGGGCAACTGATTCCCGTGGAAATATGTGGATTGTCCAGGTGACTCCTACTAGCCTTTGAGGGGCCTGGGCTCCCTTTTACCCCGCAAGACACCAGTCTGAATGGAATAGTAGGTTCCAAAAAGACTATAATGTGCCCCCGGGGGGAAATACAGGCCACAGTGTTATGCATCACTATTGTATTTCTTGACAAATTGTATTAATTGATCACAGGTAATAAGTCCTTTGGTATATTTTCATAAGTCCGCTGGTTACGATTTATAAAATAAAACAATAATGTTCCTAAATAATGCCATATTTTATCTAATGCCATCTATGTAATATATCATGAATGTGACTTTTTCCGTCTAGAATTTCTACAAACACCACACGAAAATTAAAAAGCAGGCGCTAAAAATGCCTTGAGTATTTCAACAGGACAATGTTCCAAAACACACCAACAATATTCCCAAACAGTTAAATTCCCCACGTCAGTCTTCATACCTTAATCATAAAGAGCATTAATGGTAAATTTTAGACAGATTAGTAGAAGAGTGAAGCAAAATTACATCTGATGTTATCAGACTTCTTGTAAATTCTATGAATTTATGAATGAATAAAGAACGTAATCAAGCTTTAAGAAGGACCTATAACATATTATTTTCATATTTATGATTTTGGGTAACATAAAATATGATATTTCCATCAGTTGTATACTAATTTTTGACTCTCATTTTTAGACAATTTTAGACCAATTAGATTTGGACACGGACTTGGCGTATTGGCCTTTGTGATTAATTACCCATACATGTTTTCATTAGATGAATTTCATTAAAATCTGTTTAGGTGTGATTTCGGTTCAGATGCATAAAAGTTCCAATGATCCCCCTTCCTCCTCTTCAGGTAACTCATTGAGTAGCTATCTAATTTTATAGTTTTGCCATATTTTGGAAACTTTTTGGTTTGTAGTTGGTATAATTCTATCAGCTTCTTATTAGGAAGAAGCTATCGGGATTTCAGTTTAGTTTTTTTTATAGAAAATTTTAAGGTCGGTCATTATTTTCAGGTTTTTTCTTCGTTTTTCTCTGTTTCAATATCCAGCAGAAGGTTTTAGTTGGGCTTGGAACTAACAAAGTTACCCTATTCGCCTATAACCCGAACCCATCTCAGAAACATTTACCGCATCTCAGAATATTGTATCGAGGTTTTTAATAAGAAGTTTGTTTTTATATTGTATCAACTACATGATACTTTTGACACTTTTTTGACGTATTCGTAGTAGATGCATTGACAATTGTTACACTAAATTCAAATTCACTATGAAAATGGTGGTTCTGTTAAAGTTACATTTCGCAAAATTTTTGATATTTTCAGACAACATAATCGTCCTTCTGAGACCGCTATTAAGAATTTGGTAGTTAAATTTGACCTCGATACAAAATGTTCGAATACCAACGCGTGTTCGACCGGGTCGTTCAACTAAAAACTTTGTAGCCGTGAGCCATAGTGTTGAAGCAGATCCAAATTTGTTAATTGCCAACAATTGGGGTTATCCAAAACCACCACGTCGTGAATTTTGCGTAAGGAGTTGACTTTGAAGCCTTCCAAGGTTCAAGTGGTGCAGAAGTGAAGCGAATCGACCATTCACATTACCGTAGATTTGCTCAATACATTCAGGAATAACCGACTGGTTCTTTTTAACAAATAATTTTTTCAGACGAAGCCTACTTTCACTTGTCAGGATATGACCCCAAGCAAAATTTTCGCCTTTGGGCTTTTGAAAATCCTAGAGCGATTATTGAGAAGCCTTTGCATGCTCAACGTGTCACTGTATGGTTTTAAAGATGACACTGGAAATGCGATAGCGGTCTATAGATCACGCTATCGCGAGATGCTAACAACTCAATTTTGGCCAATTATTGAACGTGGGTATCACTGACATGTGCTTTGAACATGTCACACATCCAATAAAACGATCAATTTATATCAAACCAAATTTCCCGATCGCATATTTCACGACAATCAGCAGTTATTGGTCAGTCAAATTAAATCGTATGATTTACCACCACTGTGGGGTTAAGGACAGAGTCTATACGGAGCCAATCGATCAATTTCAGCCTTAACACTAAAAATCTGTGATGTGATTAACGAAATAGAACCACCATTTTGGCAAAAAATGATTAAAAACTTTGATGAAAAAAGCCACATCTGTCAGCGTGGTTGTGGTGGATATTTCTCATTCATAATTGCCGAAATTTTCTCTTTGTAATACAATAAAAATTTTAATCATCTTTGTTGTTTTATTTTGTTTTAAAAAACAAACTTCTTGCTTAAAAACCCTTAATTTTCCAAAGTGGTAGTAAGTATAGCAAAATAAAGAACACAGTTAATTTTGCAGATAAGATTGCCAGATTTGGCCATCTACCGCAGTTTTAGCGATTTTTGACTACTTTTATCATTAAAAGAATAAAATAATTAACGATAAATTTTTGTTTTAAAGTTAATTAAAATTAAATTTTTGCAGGCAGCCAACTTTATGTACGAAAATCTTTCTCATTCGGAAAATCCAAAACCTATATAACTTTAAATTCATTGGCCCAATAATTCTCAAAGCTGAAAATGATTATAGGGTGAAACACTTATTGAGAATAGTTTTCAAAATTGAATATTTTTAAAATTTAAAAATTTATTTATTAAAAGAAATATTCTAAATTACTTTTTGAGTATTCCTTAACTGTATAAATGAATTTACGGAAATCTACAAATTGGAAAATGGTTTGCCATTTTTTTTATTTTAATTTGCACTCCAACAATAATTTACGATGAATGGAAACAGTGTTTGATTTAAATTTAAATAAAAAAGGAAAAGATTTGTAAATATGGGTTATTTATATTTATACAAGTTGAAATCAATATTTAAACAAAAACAGAAATATTATCAATTTAATTATATTTTCTTTTATGTGTTGATAATTTTTTGATTAATTGCAATTCGGTAATTGATTTCCTTTTGCAATATGCTGATGTATGATTATATGAAAGTATGTAATGTAAATATTTATGTACTCAATATTTTAAAGTGAATGCGGCAAAGTGATATAAATTGAAAATTAATATTTTGCATATTGGAAGTTAACATATTCACATAGTAAGCAAAATAACTCACTAAAGCTTCACATTTTTTATGCTTTACAAGATAAATTTCTTAAAATAGAGGAGAAAATTCAAGGTAAGGATGTAAAATGGCTTCAAACACACTCTATTTTACAACTTCAGTTTTGTTGTAAAGCAGAAATATAAGAATTAATAATAGAGTACGATTTCGGGAAAATATCTACATTGGCAGACTACAGCTTTTTTAACAAAATCTGTAAGCATATTTTACAACAAAACTTCACTTATCTTGTTAATGCAGCGCCGAATTTTATCTTTCAAAGCGTCAGTTTTTTGTGGATTGTACATGTAAACGCGATCTTTCAAATAGCAGCAGTGTCGTCAAGTCACAATTAACATCGCCAAATCAAACAATAACTGAATTTTTTGGGTGACTGTGGCTTTTGGCGCCATCTTGCTGAAAGACCACTGATACCAATATCAGCCAATTGTTGGTCACAAAAATTTGGTCATCATGGTTTGGGAGCGCAGAAAGTTTATGGTAACGGTGTTTCCTTGCTCATTTTCGAAAAAATACGGGCTGGTGATGCCGTCAGACGCCAAACTGCGTCTTCCTTTGGATGTAATGGTATTTCGCGGAGTGTTTGTAAATGTTGTGAGTCCCATATAATTGTTTACATAACAAGTCTTATCAACAACGAATTTTTCAACTTAATAATCTTTAAATTAAGTTAAAAAAATGCCTCGTTTTCGTTCCGTTTTTCAAACAGCTAATTCAAAGGCGTCGACGACAGGCTTATTCTCAACACTTTGTTGTATAGCAGTTATATTTGCATCACTACAGCTACTGCCAGCGTATTGTTTTGATCAACATTAATACCGTGAGCCTCGAATTTATCGATTGACATTTAATCATTCGACACACAATTTACTTCCAAACTAAACCCACCCTATTATCGATTGATGGAATAATAAAAACAAAACTAAAAATTTGGCGAACAAACTGGATATTTGAAAACAATCTAAATACTGGTCAATTTAGGGAAAACAATGAAAGTGTATAAGTTGTTTTTCATTAATCATGCCAGGAGAATGTTTCAACCCCTTGTAGAGTATCAAACATCAGCATCAAACATAGAATTTTATTTACATCGAGATCTAAATGTAGATCGAAAAACAAGTCCCTAGACAGCAAAAGTTTTTTTCAGTGATGGATACAAACCCATGGAACACAGAAAATCTAATGAAATATTTGAAGATGTAAAAACAAATCAAGAAAAAGAGTCAAGCGGTAACTTAAAAAATAGGTGAAAAAACAAAATTTATATGTATTTTAGTAGCCGATAGTCTTAATTACTAGTGCATTAGTTCTTAAGATTTATTATAATTTTAATTATAATAGATGAAAAAAATTAAAAAAAATAAATAATATATATTTAATCAATTTGATTACAAAAATAATCTTTGTTAAAGAATTTTTCTAAAATGCTTTTCAATTTGTAAATTTAGTTCATAAGTCTTTCGATACGAGCCTTCCTCTCTGAAACCACGCATTAACTTAGGTTGAGGACTATATAGTAAAAGGAGAATTTTTAACTACTTCGAAAAATTCAACCTTAATACGAAAAAATCACCACTTAGGGAAATGGAAATCTTTAAAATAGCATAATGTTTTGAGAATAGAGGAATAAATCTAAATCGGGATTCATATGTGCCACGACACTATTCCAGTGAGTCAGAAAGCCGATGAAAAGATTCAAAAGTATTAACCTTGGGAATAAGAATCTGATCCAATAACAAAAGGTTTTGGTTAGCTGCAGTATTATCTGTCAGAGAGAGAAAAATTTTATTATCAGGTCTGTTCTGAAAATCACATTTTATGAAAGTGATTTGAAAGCACAAAAAATGTGTTCTGTGCACAAAATTTTGTGCTTTTAAAACGTTCAGGCATGTCACTTGCAATTTGAAACCACTGGGGTAATTTTGCTACTATTACAATGAAAACTGTTAAATAAATTACTTAAATAATTTAACTAATATGCGTTCTTCTTAATTTTGTTGTAGAACTACTTTTTGTTGAAAAGAAACACTTAAAAATTAAGAAAATTTTAAGGGGCACCTTTTTTACTGTAAATTTCTTATTTGCTTTTGTGTTTCCTATTGTGATTTCAATTATGTTGTCAAGTAAATCAGCTGTTTTCTTGTGCTTTCAGGAAAGTAATATCACATCGAAAAATACAAAAACAGTGTGATTTACAGAACAGCATAAAAACACAAGTGTGATTTTAAAACTGCATGTGATTTGAAACTAAGTGATTTCAAGAACATGCCTGTATGACGATTTATTAACGATTTGAGTAACTATTTGTTCTCGAGATTTTAAGATTTTACCAAAACTGACTAACAGCACGCCTAAAGACTTTTACGATTTATTTTACTAGGTATATAGACATGTATTTTTACATCGAAATGTTAAAGCTGTTAAATAACACATAATCAGCTGTTAAATTGAGAGTATGAAATAGATAGTTTTACGTTTTTGGGTTAATTTAATAGGTAAATGTGTTTGTTTCCTTATACAGCTGTTTTATTTATTTTTTTACTTTTATATACATATGCCTGACCACTGATGTTGTTGTTGTTATTTTTGTTTTCAAAGAATTCTTAACACATTGAACCAAAAAAAAAACTGGATTTTTTACACTTCGGTTATTTTTGGTTTGTTATTTAATTGGCAACATACTCAAAACCGGTTTTAACAAAATTTTATTTTCTTCCATACATGCTGCACTCACTCATTATGATTGAACAAGATGTAACACAATAAGGCACAACTACTGCTCCAATGCAGGTAGGCAATGTAAATAAACACAACAGAATCTGTGCAGAACCTGTGCAGAATCTCTGCAACAACTCTCAAACTCCCTCGCTTACTTAACATCACAACACACTCATATTTTTCACAGCAGATACACTAATATCTCAACAGACAACCGTTATAATGTATAAAAAGGGAAATTGATAATTATGTGGGTTTGTTTATTTCTCTCAAAACACAATTTTATAATAAATAAATTAATAATAAACTTACTTTTTACTTATTTATTTATATTTCTGTTTTGGACAAATGTTTCTATATTTTTTAAGTGAAAATTAAATTATTAAACAAACATTTATTTGGTTGATCGTTTGCACGGTACGAGCTGTTAATTGAAAATAATAAATTAATGAAAAAGAGGTAAAGCAGGAATTATAAGTACGAATGAATCCGAACTTTACTCAAGTCTCGTCACAACTCAACGCAAAAAACACAAAAAATAATCCAACCTTTCCGATCGAGAGCAGTTATCACTTTGCTATTTCTTGTCGAAGCAACATAACATGGAAGTATTATTTTACTCTAAAATTCGTTTACTACAATCGCTATCGTTTATTAGCATTGTTGTTGTAGTTGTTGTGTTTGCTATTATTTGATGATTGGACAAGATCGTTACGTGTAAAATATTAATACACAAATGAAAAAATATTTAAAAATTTACATTTGTGTTTGTTTGTATCTGTGTGTGTGTGGATATGTGCTTGCCTTTGCAAAAGTATTATTGTTTTATATTGGTTGTACTTTTAACTTCATATCAGTTATTGAAACAACAAAAAAAATAATAAAACTTTTCTTTTTTCGCCCAATATTAACTGTTGTTTTAGCTTTTACGAGTGCAGGCTTATAAATGATTGCTTTTTTAACACACAGTTTTATTAATTTTGTGATCTAAATACACTGGAGTCTTTGCACGTGTCTTCTTTCCAGCTTTTTACGAACACTTGAACCCTACGAACCAGATGGTTGGCTCAATAAGAGCGTTAACTAGGATGTTGATTTAAGAATAAGCTGCTTAAGAGTAACTCACAATTATTTACAAATGTCTTACAGATAGAACGGATAGATATACAATATTAGTAATTTTTAAGAGTTTTTAATAACTTTATTTCCTTTCTCTTATTGGTGGCAATAGTTCCTTTTTATTTTAATGGCATATTTAATACAAAATTCTTATTTAGCGCATTATATTTTTAGTTTAATGATTATATTTTTAAAAAGGAAATTGTTCAACAACCGTCAAAAAATGTGCTTACCTAAAAATGTACTTGGACGACCTCGTCGGAAGCCTTGAATCGTCTTTTCACTTTGTTTAGTAAATTATTGACAACTACATGAAACGAAAAGTTTAAAAATTTTTTAATTTACTTATAGAGGTAAGGTTAAAACATAGTACTGTTGTCATTTCTTTACGTCTTTGTTAGCTGTACTGAGTACAGTTTAGATCACGGCTTGAGAATGATGTCTTCACATCGAAAGCGCTCGCCGTTCATATCGAAAAAACAGCCAGCAAAGACGGAAGAAAATGACAACAGTATTTCATTTATTGGCGGAACAAATTTAAACAAACTAATCACATCCATCAAAAGTGTGTTCAGTTCACGTCTACGTTGAAGTTACAAAATAAATCATCCAGCATTATATAATTTTTGAATATTGCTTTATTTACATTCATTATAGAAAAATCCTAGGTCCTCCATAGTAAAATTTGAATGAGCAGAACTACTCGCTTTCTCTCCCGCTATTTTTTAATATGAGCGAGCATAATTGGTGATAATGGACTATAACAAACCCTTTAAATACACTAATGGTGTAATGGCCACGTGGCCTTAATCTGACGGTGGTGTTTCCACTGGGTATATACAACACGTGCAACTGCGCCGTAAAACGTATACACACCTAAATGCAATTTTCCTTAGTCGCAATTTTCGAAGAGTTAGAGATTTTTTCCTACGTTAACATCTCTTCGGAACTTTCTTCAAAGCCATATCAAACCACAGCCACCACGTTGCTCCCCGTGGGGCCTCATCAAAACATGGTTTTAGCTCTGCGGGTTTCCGTGGTATAAAGTCACTGGTGAGACTTCGAGAGTCCTATATCTCTTTCAGTGATCGGACGAGAACCTATGTATTCAGCGTGGTATGGTCATTGGCAAGTTTCTAGTTTTTTATTTACATACATGGAAAAGCATGTCCTCTTTCTCTCGTCCATCTATCGGGTGGCTGATCAATTTTGCTACATTAAAAAACTCAAATAACTTTTTGTAAAGTTTATGTAATTTATTTTTTAGTAATTCATTTGAAAAATAATACATTTTTATTAAAATAATTCATGAAGTTTTAAAAATAATTGAATTCAAACTACCGTTCGAATATATTGCTTTAAATCATCCAAATTTGTTGGGTTTCTTTTGTAAACTTCTTCTTTGTAATAACCCCACAAAAAAAATCAGTTGCAGTGTGGTCAGGAGACCTGGGAGGCTAACGGAATGTGGAGTTTCTTGAAATCAGTTTATTGGGGAATTTTTGCCGCAATTCTGTCGTAACACGCGTAGCTATATGGCAAATTGCTCCATCTTGTGGAAACCAAACAGAGTTGAAAGGGATTCTGTTTTGGCGTAATTCTGGAAAGACAAATTCTTTCAACATGTTTAAGTAACGGTCTCCATTGACTGTAACAGTAAGACCGTTTTCTTCGAAAAAGTATGGCCCGACAATGCAACTTGAAGAAACTGCACACCACACTGTGACACGAAGTGGATGTAATTGCATCTAAAGGAGTATCTGCGGGTTAGAATTACTCTATATTCGACAATTTTGTTTGTTAACATTGCCGTTTAAATTCAAGTGTGCCTCGTCAGACATAAAAATGCAGTTCAAGACATTTTTATTCCCTAATGCCAGTTAAATGATCTTCTCACAAAATTCCAAGCGAATCGGGAAGTCTCTTGGGTTCAGTTCGTTTGTTAATTAAATCTTATTTGGAAAAAAGTTTAAATCTTGGTGCAAAATTTCTGAAAAAGACTAACTGCTGACACCCATTTGAGCAGAAAAGCTCCTTGTCGAAACTCGAGGATTGGATTGTATGGCAGGAGCTACAGCAGCGATAGTTTCCTGCGTCCGAACTGATGGATCTCGATGATTGTGCCACGCTCGGCGAAATTCTTCACGAGTCTCATTATAGTACATCTGCTAGGAAGAGAGCCACCAAATGTGCGCCTATATTCTCTTTGGACGGAAACTACGGACTCTAAAGCGTGAAAGCGTTGCACTATCCAAGTTCTTGTTTCATTGTCCCAATTCTCCATTTTAGTTAAATTTAAAGATCAATCTATAAAATAAAATAAAAATGGAACAGGTTGGTTACACAGAAAATAAGTTATTACGTTTTTTTTTTGGTAGCAGCTTTCATCAGCCACCCTGTATTTTCGGTTCAATTAATTTAAAATACAATAATTTGAAATAGGCTAAATTTAGAGCGTCCACTCTACTATTTTCTTGTGTTTTTTTAATAAATAATAAAAAGTTTTAATTAAATTTTTGCGTGTTTTTTCAACATCTAAGTTGAGCTTTTATCCTTTTAATATTTGTATAGATTGTTTCCTACAGCATAATGAATTAATTTAAACTTTTAGACATGAAATATATATATAAGTTTGGACAAATAACAGAGTAGCGAAGTGTTCACTCACTGTTCATACATGTATGAATATGTACATTTCATTTTTTAGCCGCTTCTTCTCATACATGTGTGAGAGACTGATAAATATTTTGCGTTTTCTCATTTATGAATGCGACGATTTATTTTTTTCTTTGTATTCATAAGTGAAAAAATGAGAAACACACAAGTGTTCATTTTTGAATATGTACAATTTTGATAATTTTTCATAAATGAAAAGATCGTAAAAATATGTGCGTTAAGCATTCGTGTACATAAACGCACATATTTGATAATGCGCAATTGTCGGCGTATGTAGAAAAAAAATGTTTTTTTTTTATTTCTTTTAGAATATATTGCAATATTGTATATTGTGTTAATATGTACCCATTTGGTTTTACTACATTTTACGGTAAACTGCGATCGTAGGTAGAAAATTTTTTCACATTCATTTATGAGAAATTTTATAAAATTTCAACGTTCATAAATGAACATGTACATTTATGAAAAATAACATTAATGAGAAGTAGCTGATTTATCATTTATCACATATGAATAAGACTAATAATTCTTGTTGTGCGCATTCATGTATGAACATAAGCAGAACATTTTTTCTTGTTCGTTTATGTGCGTGAAAAATAAATATAAAATTTTATATTTCTCATTTATGAAAAATATCATGAATGTTGATTTTCGAATGTTCATACATGAAAAATTCTGAACCCTGATACTGAGTGATTTTCCACTGATTTCATTTTTGACAGAAACGTAGGACGGCGTGCTGTAAGGCTTTAGGCCGGGAGCAAATAGAATCCGTCATACTTTGACATTTTCAACTGAAATCAAAGTAATGACGGATAATGAGGTTGGCGCGATGAGTACTTTGTTGACGGATAATAAATAAGCTATTTTTACCGCATGTTTTTGTAACAAAATTTTATTAAAGTACACATTTTCAATGGAATTGGACGATATTTTTGAGTTTCTTTTTATTTTACTTTATGAAGCTCGGGATATTCTTGATGTAATGGCGGATGGAATTCAAAGATTTTGGGCCAGGCCGCTTTATCAAGACCGAGACAAATATTTGCAACGTATTTTTACAGGAATGACAATGCATCCATATAATACCACTTTTGTTTTTCTTCTGCCGCAGCTTCAGATTGTAGCTACGTCGGCACCATTTCACGGACATATCTACCGCGAAGCGATCTCCATCGACTTTGACACATTTCAACTGAAAATTGCAATTTAATAAATAAACACATTATTTATCAGTTGCAGCAACCCTGAATTTTTTCCTTTTTAACTTTATTCCTGTATTCCTGCTTGCTTTTGTCATAAAGGCAAGGATACATTTGCACGGCTTCCATAAGTTTGTTCTTCATTTACTTAGTTAACTTATTTTATTGTATTTTTTAACACCAAAATTAATTTCTTAATATACACCAAAACAAAGAATGATAGCTGTCAAATTATAAAATGTACGTCAAAAGTTTAAAGTTGCCCAACTTACGCATTTTGCGTTGACGGAGATTTACTGATTGCGAAAACGTTCATAAGAAACCCCATATTTCAACTTACTTGTCAGTTGAAAAAGACGACGTACAGCGTATAAAACGGCCATGGCCTTTTTGCGTAAGAATTGAAATTTCTTATAATAGCAGTGTTATTATATAGCCACTGATAATCAATTTGAAAGAGTAGCTTAAGACGACGTCAATTATGCATTTTGCTATGCAAATTGGTTCTTGTATATCAGTTTTTATCATTAGCCTAATTTCTAAAAAAAAACAAAACCAAAAAAAATTATTCCTTAAAAAATTGTTCGTACGCCACAAGTTATCTTGCGTAAAGTGTTATTTGCTCTCCCACAAAAATCACACTTGCTCCAACCAGGCTGTGAACCAGTATTACAAAAAAGCCCAGTTTAAAATAGATCTTAAACAAGCTAAGAAAAATAATATATTTTAAAGCTTCAATACTATTTGTTTTAATATGGATATCGAAAATAAAATTTGTGTGTGACAAAGGTATCAGGCATGTTAAAGGTAAACCACATTATTTATAAAAACAGCTAATGTAAATCGTACGGTTTTTTTATTTTATTTAATCAAACTAGTTTCAGAATTGTTAATGTAGTGTGATCTACTGTTATACACAATATTACAAGGTTTATAATTATTTACAGAAAGTAACGACAATATATTTTCGGAATTTTTTAATTACAAACATTTAAACATTTTCTTATGAATTAAAATTTTCCAGTTGTGTTCTGCTAATATCGTTTGTCGTAAAATATTCGAATAATCTCCGCAAGTCGATTTTTTTTAATTAGTTTTAGTTTAGTTGGCAATGCAGCTCAAATATTTCCGGGATAGCTTAAATTATCAGTTTAAAAAATAAAATTAGAAATAAAATAGAAAGTTTCTCATAAAGTGAAATCCGTAGATTATTGCTCTATTGGCCAGTCCGATTTTGATACATTTTTATCTTAAAAGTGGAATTTAACTAAATAAATTAATGTTAATATTTTTGAAATTATTTTGAAATCATTACGCATCGCTTGAATTTTACGTGCACAGCTCTTCAGAGCTAACCTAAGCTACATTAATAGGGTTACTCCGTATTTTGTTTGGAAGGAAAACGCTTTCGAAACAATACAAATTGGCATAATTTGCTACTTCGATGAAGTCAGAAAAAGCCTTTATTAAAACGCGAATATATTTTCAACAAATTTTATCTTAACTCTCTATTGCAAAACAAAGTCTTAAGTTCTTATGTTCGAAATTTTATAAATTTCAACATTTTTTTATTAAATCAATTTTTATCAGGAAGCTCAAAATAACTTAAGGAAGACTGTTGTATCATTCGGTCCTTGATTATTTGAAAAAGTAATATAGTTCTGTAAAGTAATTTAAGATAACAAATTTCAGTTAAAGAATAAATAGTTCTTTGGTGTTGCACCAGGGAGCACTTCCCACCAAACGAGGGTAAAAGGTTGACAAAGACCAAGGTGGCCACCAACGAACCCTAGGAAGCGACAAATAATACTGACCCCAATAAGAACATGAGTCGATGAATTCTTTAAGGGGTCAAATGATTCCGAATGGTTTTATCCACAATAGTTTTCTTCTGGAGCAAATAGGCATTTTTTAATTCTAATGGGACCGATTATCGTAGTGTCATAAAGCTTTTAAAGGCCAATAGTTCTTTTATTGTATAAATGGCCATAATAAATCCTTTAAGACGGTCAAGTCTTTTGTAGCCTCAAGTCCCATAATTACAATGAATGTCTTTATTTAAATAAAAAGATCCTGAAAAGCCGAATAGGTATTTTGGAGAACCAGTAGGCCCTGAAGAACACAATCAAAAATATGATGAGAAAATATATGTTTTGAAGAGCCCATATACCCGTTGGGGGGCAATGGGTTTTTGAAAGACCACTGTGCCTTTTTAGAGATTAACGTGCCTTAAAAAGCCAATGAATTTTTCCAATTATACCAGGGGTCAAAAGACCTTTGCAGATATTTCAATAGTCCAATAAACTCCAGAGGGTGACAAAAACCAATAAACCCAAGACCAAATGGTCACAATACAGGCCAATGTTTAATTTTCGTAGTCAATTTTAGTTACGTTATTTTTTGAGCTGAAAGATACGAAAGAAGATTAGAGTAAGCAGTTGATCAGGATGCATAACCAATAGACTCCAGGGCTCAGGTAGTAAGTTCTAGAGCTGTTAATTAGCTCCATAGTAATAGTGACACAATACATGGGGCTCCTGCGGGACTAATTAGGTAAGGTTAGTTTTTTTTTTATTTGTATTATTTCTATTGCTCTAACATAAATAAAATATCATTAATGTGGTTCCAGTTAGAAGGCGTTGAATTTTCCATCGTCATGCTTTTTTTTTTTTAAATGACATACATAATAATCTTTAGTGGATGCACTATGGTCGTAAAAGATTTTTGGGTGGCCATTGTGACGTTCCTTTTTAAGGTTGTCTTAAGCTTATTTTATTCATATGTATTAATAATCATTACAGTTGCGGGGAACAGACATTCAAGACGGTAAATGAATAAAAAAACACATTAAAAATTTTCTTTAATCAAAGGACTAAATTTAAAAAAATATATGAAATTAGTCACAGCCGAGCAAAGCACACTTTCTTGTTTTATTTTCCGCCGCTGTTATATAAATATTCTTTCTTTTCCATATTATATTTTATATTTTTATTTTCATTTTAAAAATAAACCTGAGATTTCCAAATGACTGATACGCCTAACCTACTAAGGCTGCAATAAGCAACTACTATAAACGATAATTATAATTAATAATTAATAATAGATTAGAATTTTTAAAGATTTCTAAAGCAAACAAGAAAAATTAATAGCAATAAATAAATATAAAATTTAATACTTTATTGCAGCTGAAACAATCAACAAAAACTCCTATAGCTTTGCAATGTACGAGTAAGTCACCCAGCTACGCTGTTAATCACAGTCTAGAGTCCAAATTTATCGAATTTATAATTTATTATTATAAGTATATCAAATTATAAAATGTTTTAGATGATAATTGTTATTGTTGCTGTTTTTTTATGAGCATTTCAAATGGCTCTAGCTTTTTGCAATTTTTAATTTTATAAAAAGAAACATTTTCCATCAAAAATAAGACTTTTGCAAATGCCATTTAAAATTAACACAATTATTTGTCACAATTTTTACACACTATTTTAGTAAAACACATCCGACCAACTGAGTTACTCCAGTTCTTGGATATAGAACAAAACAAACTAAGAGAAAACCGGATTTTAAATTGCTACTGATTCTATCTTCAAAAAGAAATTGATGATTTCATGATAACTTGCGGCTGTAGTGAATATATTGCCTTCATTTCTTTTTTACAACAACAAACAAAGCCGCAAGTTTAACCTTAAACTCGCAGATTTATAAAGTGAATAATATTCTCGTGGTGATGGCAAAAACTATTAATCGATGAATTAATCATAACGTTAATTGAACTGACAAGTACAACATTTTTCACCTCATTAAATTGGGACTCAATCGTGGGAATTTCGTGTAAAAGCAGTTCCAAAAATAAGAACTGGATTTATTTTGTCAAGTTGGCTGTCTACATTAATAATTCTTAATTAACAAGAAGTTTGTTTTTCAACTGTGGCAACACCAACAACATGATAGTTTTGACATTTAGTTTTTTGACGTATATGTAATAGATGCATTGGCAATTGTTACAATGAATTCAATTTCGCACAAAACCGCATTAAAATAATTAAAATCGACAATGAAAATGGTGGTTCTGTTAAAGTTACATTTCGTAATATTCGTGATATTTTCGGACAACATTATCGTCCTTCTGAGACCGCTAGTAAGAATTTGATCGTTAAATTTGATTCAACAGGCTCGATACAAAATGTGCGATCACCAGAGAGTGTTCGACCGGGTCATTCAAATGAAAACATCGTAGCCGTGAACCACAGTGTTGAAGCAGATCCAAATTTGACAATTATTCGACGTTCTTAACAATTGAGGTTATCCAAAACTATCGAATGGCGAATTTTGCGTAAGGATTTGACTTTGAAGCCTTAAAAGGTTCAACTGGTGCAGGAATTGAAGCCAACCGAAAATCATTTTTTCAGACGAAGCTCATTTTCACCTGTAAGGGTGGGCAAAATTGCCGCATTTGGGCTTCTGGGCTATTACTGAGACGCCTCTTCATGCTCAACGCACTACTGCATAGCTCGCTATGTGGTCTGAAGGCATGATTTTGGAAGATGTGGCTGGAAATACAGTAACAGTCAAAAGATCACGTTTCACGAGATGCTAACAACATAATTTTAGCCAATTATTGACGACAGAGATATCACTAACATGCGGTTTCAACAGGATGGTGCCACATGTCATATAAGAAATGAAACGATCAATTTATTACAAACCAAATTTCCCGATGGCATAATTTCACGACAATCAGTAGTTAAGTGGCCAGATCGTGTGATTTAGAACCACTAAATTATTTTTTGTGGGGCTATGTTAGAGACAGAGTCTATACGGAGCCAAAATTCAATATCTGTCTTAAAATTCAAAACCTCTGATGTGATTAACGAAATAGGACCGCCATTTTTCTAACAACTTTGATGAAAGAATCAACGTGGTCGTGGTGGACGTTTGCCAAATATCATTTTTCATTAATAACTGCACAACTTTTCTCTTCATAATACAATAAAAGGTTGAATCATCTTAATTAAATTTTTTTTTATTTTGTTTTAGAAAGCAAACTTCTTGTCCTTAACTGCTGATTGTCGTAAAATTATACAATCCAGAAATTTGACTTGCAATAAATTTGCTGTGTGACATATGGCACCATCCTCTTTAAACTACATGTCAGTAATATTCACGTTGTCAGTAATAGGCATTATCGCATTTCCAGCCTCATCTTCAAAAAGAAATGGCACAATCACGCCTCCAGACCACATAGCGCACCATGTAGTGACACGTTCAGCATGCAAAGGCTTCTTAATAATCGCTCTAGTATTTTTAGAAGTCCAAATACGGAAATTTTGATTGTTAACATACCCTGACAGGTGAAAATGGGCTTCGTTTGAAAAAGTGATTTTCCTGAATGAATTGAGCGAATCTAAATGGTCGGTCGGCTTCAATTCCTGGACCAGTTGAACCTTTTAAGGCTTCAAAGTCAAATTCTTACGCAAAACTTGCCATGTGGTGGTTTTGGATAACCGCAATTGTTTAGAACGTCGAGGAATTGACTAATTTTGATTTGCTTCAACACTGTGGCTCATGGCTGCATTCGCACATATTGTATCGAACCCATCGACTCCAATTTAACGACCAAATTCTTAATAGCGGTCTCAAAAGGACGATTATGTTGTCCGAAAATATCACGAATTTTACGAAATATAACTTTAACAGAACCACAATTTTCATAGTGGATTATAATTATTTTAATGCGATTTTCAGGGGAAATTAAATTAATTGTAACAATTGCCAATGCATCTAGTATGAAAGCGTCAAAAAACTAAATGTCAAAACTATAATTTTGTTGGTGTTGCCACAATTGAAAAACAAACTTCTTGTTGAAAAACCCGATAGATATGCTTTTGAAGCAATTGAGTGATAAAACATATGAATGATTTGAATTAAAGAAATGTGTGGTAAGATTAACGTCGGCACCTAGCGTGTGTATGCCATAACTCGACGGTGGTCAAACCACTGGGGCGATATTATGCGTGCGCTCGCGCCCTAGGAAGCTGAAGACATAATTATAGCAACAGGTCATTCGTAGTTGTAATTTCAGAGGCTTCGGAGCAGGGCCGCCAACCCCTACTCCTTGCTGAAGAGTTGGAGACTATCCCCAATGTTCTCAGTAAAAGTGAGATGATCCTGGCCTCTGAATTATTTTCATGAACTTAAATTCATGAAAAAAATCTGTGAGCACAATATAAAAAAATATTTCTTTTCTTGTTGTAGCGGATACAGTTATTCACAGTTTGAGTAAAATTTGTATATCCTTTTACATCCATTTAACATTTTGTTACATTTATACCTTTTAATAACCGTTTATATTGAGTTCTTTTATTGCAAAATAATAACACAGCACTTTTGAGTTTTAAATTAAATTAAACGATTTATTTTCTTTTAATATACACAAAATCCAATTGTAACTGCACGCCTAAAAGATGCTTTATTATTATGCTGTCTTGACTGAACGACGTTTCACTTGAATTAATTAATTTTCCTAGCACGTGTTGCTTATACAGTAATTTTAAGCAAAACATATTCTACTTTAACATCCAGTCATATTGTTGTTGTTATTATCATTCCGTGTAGGCGCCTGCTTAACTGTATGTTTTTTTCTGGGTTAGTTGTTTTTGATTTCTGTTGTTTAGCTTGTTTCTTGAAATTTCTTAAGAACGTGTTATTGTCTTGGGAGTATAAGATTTTTTAGAAAACTACGCAGCTTGTAAAACACACAATAGGTCATTTCGCTTACTTTTTTACTGATAATTATTTTCTTTGAAAACAATATTTAATGTGCCACTATTTAATTTCTAGCATTTTAATTCAGTGCATCCTCTGCATAAAATAAAGAAAAATTTGAATTTTTTTAATTGATTTTTGTTTTTATGATAGACAATCGCTGTACAGGTTAGTGAAAATTTAAAGGGTGTTCAAATTGCGACAACAAATCTATAGGCATAACCTATCAAATAAAGAAAGATATTTCAAAATTGATGCAGAACTAACAGAGGTGTGAAGTATCAATTATTTTAAAAATTACACAGGGTTAACTATTTTATTTTAAATTTAAAAGGCCTGTTTATTATCTTTTCCTCACGTCATCGAAACACTGGCTCCATAAATTTTCTAAAATTCAAATCATCTACAAATAATTTTTGTCTGTGTAAATGGAAAATTCTCAAAGCCGGTAAACAAGCGGTTGCTTAAATTAATTGAACATTTTTAAATTAAATGAATCATACACCCAGTAAAAATTTTCAATAATTCTTATTTTAAAAATAGATGTTAAATAAACTCGCTGGTATGCATGGATAAGGACTTAATAGTCGCAGCCGGTCCCATCTATTGCTTGGCTAAAGGCCAATGTTCAAGCGAACATGTTTTTTAATTATTTATTTACTACATAACTACTACAACAAACAATCAAGTAAAAAATATACTCGGGCCTCATCGAAAAGTATAACGAAATCCTTATCAACTTTTTAAAAATAAAAAGCATTTTGCATTTAATTTGATAAATTATTTTATTAAATAGATAGTCACATGATCTTTCACAATCCATAATTAGTAAGTGGAATAACAGTTTTAAACGGGAACAAAGAGCACTTATGCACTCACAAATATAATTTTATTATGAAATTTAACTCACTTTATTCATTTCTCTATTTAGTCTATAGGTGTAATCCTTATAGGTTAAAACATTTTTTATTTAACACTAGTTGTTCAAATAAACAAATATCTTACGCTTTACAACATCTAATGATCAAGAATAATCAATAAATTGATATACAAATCTTTCCAAATTCTTCAAATTGAATCTGCATTTGAATAATTATAACATCGAGTTAAACGAATCGGAACATTTAAACAGATATTAGAAATCAGGAATTCGGTTGAGTGCAAAAGATACATTAAGCATTGTTCTGCGTGTTTTTCAGTGTTGGCAATCTGATTAATTTTAGCCTGCAACATTAATATGGAAGATGAACTGCATATTAAACCTCGTAAACAGAAAATTAGAAATTGGTTCAGAACCGATTTAATAATGGTTACTATGCACATTATATTGTGGGTCCCATATTACTGTTAAATATAATTAAACAATAGTTTTTATTTAGACAGTATTCCGGCTGTAAAACTTTTTTGTTTAGCGAACTAGCAATCCAGCTCGCGAAAAATAATCTGCCAATATTTTGGTTAATTATTTTCCCAGACAGAATTTGAAGCGTGGCAAACATAGCAAGTATTAGTGCGGTTGTGTATACTCAAATTTGCAATGTACAACTAAATCGTTGTGCATTATCCAGGTTGGAGTGGTAGTGAGCATTCACAACTTTATTTGCATATGTATTTTTGCCTGTGCACAACCACACTTGAAATACAACACCCTGAATGTTTGGTTAGTTTGTAGCAAATACATTGTTAGTGATCGCAGCTAGTGTAAATTATTTAGAGTGGCATATGATGCCTCATTAACAATTTAATTAATTATTGCATAGACAATCACAACAATCAACTCACACTATACTGTACCGGTTTAATAGACTATGTATGCACGCTACAACTGAATCATACTCTAAAATTGATTTCACTTGCGAACGTATATAACTGTTTTGTTATGTACGGATAAGTGAACTATTTAGCCCGCATTTTAATGAATGTATTTATTAACGATCATGTAAATATGAGATATGAAAGTTAACTTGGTGTCCATCGAAATTCTCATTCTTACTTTTTTCTCTAGAAACAAACACACTTACACATCAGTAGATTTAATTTCATTAAGTTTATATTGCACCAACCTTGAAAGCTATTCAAGTCAGATCGAAACAAGATTGATCCTATAGATTAACATAATTGAATGTTGGAAAATAGGATTACATTTTGGGAGATCATTAATAAAAAGGAAAAATTAAATTGGCCCAAGATGACTGGCTTGGGGTACTCCAGGTAAAACTGAGATATCTCTCGAGGTATTGTATTCAACTAGCGCACATTGTTTCCGATCAAACAGATAATATGAAATCCATTTGAGAATACTCGTAGTGAAACTTAGCAAGCTCAATTTATGCAAAAGAAGTTTATGGTTAACTTTGTCGAATACTTTACTAAAATCCATGTTAACAGCTTCAGTTTGCTCACCTTTCACGTAGCCCTGATTAATTACTGTAGCAAAATGCAATAAGTTGGTAATAGTTGAATAGTTTTTACGGAAAACATGTTGATGATGATGTTGTGTGATGGCAGAAATAATCTAAAACAAATTTTTCAAAGAGCTTTGGTATTATGCTTAGCTTGCAATTCTTCCATAATTGATAATGTTGGATTTGCTACCAGATTTAAAAGTGGAATTATGTGTGATTCTCTGGCAAATTTAGAAAAATATCAAAACTATCTATGTTAAGGGAAATATTGTACAAAGCTGTCAATGGAGTTGATAAGCTTTCAACCTAATTATTTAATATACAGCTAAGAGCAGCATCAGCTCCATACTTCACGGTAGACTTTAGATTTTTTAGCCACATGAAACCTCACAAGCACAAATAGACGGAAAAGAAATTTATTGGCTAATAGTGGATATCGCGGATATTACGGTATTTAGCTTTAGAATATGTTGACACAAAAAATCCTGATTCGAAATTACCTAATTTCATAACTGAATGAAATTCTCTCGATCTTCTTTTAGAATTTATAAATTGATAAAACAATTAAGGATTACGTTTATATAATAAGAAGTTAAGTTTATTATATTAAGCGCGGCAGATAGAATAGTTTCCGTTATCAGTTAGTGACGTAGATTTGTTTTATATCATAAAGAGCCCACTCCATTTATTTTTGAGTTTAGTTAACTGTTCTGCCTTCCCTGGTGGTCCGCGTGTTTCTTTTAGTACATATTTAGGATTCGGGTTATCCATTGCAGTTTTGTGGCGTAGTCGACCACTACATAATAGATCTGGAATATTCAATTAAATTAGATAACAAAAAGGATTAGCTCTTATTCCATAACATACTTTTAACATATTATAATTGGCACTTTTAGCAATATACGATTTTAGTAACAGCGTCACCCTTTGATTCATAATTAACTTGATCAGTCTTTGATCTGCTAACGGAGCATTCCTTCTATGAATCATTACTAAAAACTAAATCCAACAATTTAGAATAGCCATTATAGATAATATGCATTTAGAAAAGGCAGAGATAAGAGAGGCCATTCAAAAATTCATCAGACCAAATTTTTGTTTGTACTGGAGCCAAATGTAAAATATCAGTTTGCTGATTCTAGCATTAGCTTGCAGTAAAATTGTATAATGTAAAGATGACAAATGTTTACAGATTGCTCAGATTTAGAAGGAATGTTTGAACACGTTAAGAATATTTTTCGATGCCGTATTTTGATATCAATGCTTTATTTCGGATGATAGCACAAGTCGAGAAAAAACTGTTAGATATAGCTATCAATACTCCACCATCACAATTATTATCACCTCTAGCACGTATGTTTGTTCCAATAAATTTAAGAATCAAAAACGTTGTTTTATAACCATGTTCGAAATTAAACTTTTAACATATAAGTTTTACAATTTAGTGTTTAATCTCCGTGCATTTTGATAGGCAAATGAGAGGCTTAATTAGTTTGGTGGTAAATGAACTATATTATTACTGTGAGTATATTTTTTTAAAATATATTCACGTACCAAAGTATTTCTGGACTAAATGTCTTAATTATTTATGCGATCAAAAAATCATCTGGTACCGATAATTTAATTTAGATATAATATAAGCGTCAATCTCTTCTCTTGTGGTCACATAAGAAAATCGCAAAATAAATAATGTTATGTTTATTTCTTTTAATAAATGTTCTATTATTTTGAGTTCTTTTATTGCAAAATAATAGCACAGTAGTTTAAAATTTTAACTTAGTTAAACGATTTATTTACTTACAATGCACATAAAATAAACACGATGGTAACTTTGTTGCCTTCACTGAGTGGTGACTCAACTTGCATTTATTCATTTGCCCAGCAAGTGATGCTTTTAAAGTTGTTTTGAGCGGTTCTCGCACATACAAGAACAATCTACTTTAACATCACCCCATATTGTTGTTGTTATTATTATTCAGTTTAGGCGCCTGCTTGGCTGTGTGTTTTCTTGTGTTCTGTGTTAGTGGTTTTTTTTCTGTTGTTGACATATTTGGTATAATTTCTTATAAGTATGTTGTTGTTGCCTTGCGTGTATAAGATTTCTTAGAAAATTAGGCAGCTTTTAAAATGCACAGTGGGTCGTTTTGTTTAATTTTTTTACTGATAATTATTTTCTTTTAAAACTTAATAAATCATCTTCGTAACAATATTGATTTCTTTTGGATTTATAATTATACTGATTGTTGACCGCCTTGATTAAGCATAATTATATCAGTAACTGGATTTTGATAAAGTGATGCGGAATTTATATTTAAATTAGTGTCATTAACACTAGCACTAGGATTGTGTGATTGGGTTGGGCAAATATTAAAGATGTTGTTACAAAAACTACGGTAAAACATGATTTTCTTTAAATTCTATCAGCCAAGAAAATGACTTAAGACTGTGACCTTAATTTGCAACTGTTATCTTGCCCCTCTAGTCTGTCGAGGACATCAAATGTTAAATAAATACTACGGAATTAAATCTCACGGACTTTCACTTATTCACCTCGGATTTATTAAATTAATTATGTGTATTAAAAGTATCTATATTTGGATTTGGCAAAATTAATAACCAACATTTATTATTTCGCTTGAAAAATTTTACAATTCAGCGTTTTAAAACAAAACCGCCATTTTTATTATCTTTAAGTATGCAACATTGTTTTAATTGTGTAGGGTGGAAGATTGCTAACTTATTCCCTTGACTACAGCATCTCTTTACTATCTTTTAATTGCCTCGGTGGCAAAAAATAACAACTTCGTGTGAGATAACATTAAAATAAAATTATGTTTCCAGGATATGCTATAAAGTTCAATGAGTGTCGAGTTACTTTCTTTCTAAAAAGAAGAGCGTAAAACTGAGAATATATATGCGTTGCCGTGTTGGCTGATTTAATTAAAGTGTGTGTTAAATAAACAGAAGAATATAAGTTTAAATCTTAACTACTCACAAATTGAGTAGGGCTTCGCGCAGACGCTGGTCTTACAACTGGGATCAAGTGGAACCGCGTATCAGCGTTGAGACGGTATATCAGTCTTGAGAGTTGCAACACCATCTAAACACCACTATATTGCTGCTGGCAGTTTCCTGTTGTGCGTGCATGTAAATCATCAAATACCTACGACGACAAAAGGGAGACATTGGCTAAGTTGAGTAAGATACCTGTTTCTTAAACAGAGAATCGTTAGTTATAATCTCGCCAAAGCCTTAGAGCAAAAATTATATATGTATATGGACAAAATTGTGTTTTAGAAGATACAGGACAGCAACAATTTTGGAATGGAAAATAATATATATTTTACTTACAGATTTTTCCATTTTTTTAGTTTTAGTTTTTAGCACGTTCCTTAAACACAAAATTACAAATGTATTGATTAGGTGTATGTTACAATTCCGCACAAAAAAGTGCGCTCATATTGTTGCGCAGCTTAAAAGAATCTTGTCTAAAACATTTTTCACTTGAATAAAATATTGACAGGAACATTTCGTCACTTTTAACAA
Organism: Trichopoda pennipes; assembly: GCA_030448955.1. NCBI lineage: Eukaryota > Metazoa > Arthropoda > Insecta > Diptera > Tachinidae > Trichopoda > Trichopoda pennipes. Next base: position 12,027,085 of record JASKUP010000042.1, read on the forward strand.
AATGAAGAATACTATTTCAGCAACATTATTTCTTATTTATTTGACACTAAGATTTTTTTCTTTTTTTCACAAAATTTTGAATAGATTACCATACTTTAGACGGTAGAAACAGATTGCAGAGTTGAACAACATAGGCAAGTTAATAATACGCTTTGCAACATCGCTACTATCCGTAGAAGTCTAATGTTAAAATAGCTTTTAAAGGCGTGATTTCAACATTCATTTCTCTTCATAAGGATTTTTTTACCAAAATTAAAGAATAATCAAAAGAATTTTTAAGCTCAATGAGAATTACAAAGTTTAAAGTAATAAAATAGAATAGCTCGTAACTGTCGAAAAACTCGCTTTATTGCAGATTTACTAAATAATTAATATTACAACAACAAATTATAAATTTCTTTTTTGAATCTACGATAAATTTAGGCAAACCCTCCCGCATGCAATAAAATAAATCTACATTGTGAATTTTATGCCAGTTTCCTATTCGATTAATATACAAGATGGATAATTTTATTTTTTAATAAGCGGTTGTCAATTTTAGTCCTTTACATCTGATTAATAAAACGTCTTTTTTACTCTGTTCTCTACCTTCTTAAGTCGCATTATATAATAAATAACATTATATTAAATAGTAAGCAACTTTTTTCCAGCCTTTGTGTTCAGTTCTTTATTTTTTCAAAAACTATTTATGAAACTTTTATCAATCTGAAAAATAAATAGTGGCAACTTAATAATTTAATTTTGTGATATCAATAATAATAGCAAAGTAAATCACTCTACTTTACAGTATTGACATGTTGACATACATACATGCAAAGCAAATAAAATTAGTGTTTTTCCATACATTTAATCACTCGCTCAGCAATACGCACACCCACAAAAGAATACAATTGTACTTAAGATTATACTTTATTGTACTAGAACTTAAGCAGGGTGACCAAATCTCACGAAATGATGTCACTAAAATAACTAACAGAAAGCGGCAAGAATTATAACAGTTAATAATTTGAAAATTTAATAAATTATATTTTAAAAATAGTTTTCACCCTCTAATAAATATCGGGGTTTTCAACAAGAAATTTGTTGTTCAACACCAACAACATGATTTCGCAAGAAAAGGAATACAATAAAATACTTAAAATCCATTCTGAAAATGTTAATTCTGTTAAAGTCATATTTTATAAAATTCGTGATAATTTCGGACAACATAATCGTTCTTCTGATACCGCTATTGAGAACTTGGTCGTTAAATTTGGGTCGACAGGCTCGATACTAAATGTTCAGTCAACTGAAAACATTGAAGCCGTGAGCCACAAGGTTGCAGCAGATCCAAATTTGTCTATTCCTCGACGTTCTCAACAATTGGGGTTATCCAAAACCACCACATGGCGAATTTTGCATAAGGATTTGACTTTAAAGCCTTTCAATGTTCAACCGATGTAGGAATTCAAGCGGCGACTGACCATTCATATCGCCGTAGATTCGCTTAATTCATTCAGGACCGGCTGGTTTTTCCAAAAAAAGTAATTTTTTCAGACGAAGGCCATTTTCACTTTTCAGGGTATGTCAACAAGCAAAATTGACGCATGCTGAACGCATCCCTGTGTGGTGTGCTATGTAGTCTGGAGGCGTGATTGTGCCGTTTTTTTTTCGAAGATGAGACTGGAAATGCGGTAACGGTGAATAGATTACGCTGTCGCGAGATAATAACAACGCAATTTTAGCCTGTTATTGACGAAGTGGACAGTGCCACGTGTCACACAGCCAATGAAATGATCAATTTATTACAAACCACATTTCCTGATCGCATAATTTCACGATAATCAGCAGTTAAGTAGCCAGCCAGATCGTGTGATTTAACACCGCTGGATTATTTTTTTGTGGGGCTAATGACAGAGTCTATACGGAGCCAATCGAATCGATTCCAGCCCTAAAACTCAAAATCCGTGATGTGATTAACGAAATTATACCGCGATTTTGTCAAAAAGTGATTAAAAAGTTTAATGAAAAAATCGAACATTTGCCAGGTATCATTTTTCATTCATAATTGCCGAACGTTTCTTCTCTTAATATAATAAAAATTTGAATCATCTTAATCTAAATTATTTTGTTTTAGAAAACAAATTTCTTGTTGAAAAACCCTTTGCTGTGGTGCCTTTTTAAATTGTAAATTTTACAATCGTATTAATATTGCAAATTACTTTTTGAATGGTATCTAATAATGCGGCTGACCTATATACCCGATAAGTGCTTTTGCTTTTGTTAATGTGTAATATAACTGCAAAGAAAATTCGTAGGTGCCATGCTTGTACTCCATATTAATACCACTGTACTTTAAAGATCCAAAGATATTATAGATATCTTTTGACTTTGCAAAAGAGAATCAGCTATTATAAAAGATGGAAAATAGTTTCCTCATCTGGTATAAAAACATGGTAACTTTTAATAAGATAACAATAGAGAAAGATAATGTTTGTCGGTTATATTTAAAGTTCGACCAGTGTCTAAAAACTAGAGCGAGAATAAATATAAGTTGCTGTGTTACCTGAATTGATTAAGAGTGATAATTTATAAGAGTGAAGCACAGCTTAAAGTCCAGTTCTGAGCCATAAGCCATACGCCCTCACACTAGTCTAACAACCTTTGCTTAAGAGTTTGAGTACCTTGCAAAGTGGGGTGACCACTGCTGTTAGCGGTATTCAGTTGTGCATGTAAAACAATATAAACTATATAAATCACCACATAACCACCATGACAAGGGACCCTCGAGAGAGACAAATTGATTATAAAGAAAACAATTTTTGATTAGCTGCTGTGGCTGTTGCGGTTTAGGTACCATTTTTTGACACAGAGGATCTCGCGAAAGCCGTAGAGGAAAAAGTAACATAATAGTGTAACATGTTGGACGCGTTGGTTAAAATGTTATTTTTCAAAAAAGATTCTAATCTCATTTAAGAGGAAAAGTAAAAAATTATGTGTTGCCACAATAAGTGCGCAATTTCACACCCAAGGCGCACTAGTTAATACATTTGTAAGGCAATTAGGTTACAATTACGCTTGCAGCCAGGGTGGTTAAGATGCTCATTTGGTACACAATAGATCATCCATTTGAATTTCGTCTAAGCCACTAACTTTTGTATGCAGAGTCAATGGCTGCATTTGTTAAAACGCATATTTCGTACGCAAAATCATTAGTTCGAGTCCCGCCGGAGTCACAGAAGGAAATTAGCCAAAACCCTTAATATTATAAATTAGTAAAGGGTTTTCAACATGAAGTTTGTTTATTAAAACAAAATAAAACAAAAAATTTTGATAAAGATGATCCATTGTATTACGTAAAAAAAAGTTCGGCAATTATGAATGAAAAATGATATTTGACAAATGTTCACAACGACCACACGGACTTGTGCTGATTCTTTCATCAAAAATTTTAATGACTTTTTGCAAACTGGCAGTCCTATTTCGTTAATCACATCACAGATTTTGAGTTTTGAGGCAGAAATTGATTCGATTGGACCATATAGACTCTATTCAGCGGTGTTAATTCACACGATCTGGCTATCCACTTAACTGCTGATTGTCGTGAAATTATGCGATCGGGAAATTTGGTTTTAAATAAGTTGCTCGTTTCATTGACTGTGTGAAATGTGGCATCGTCCTGCTGAATCCACGTGTCAGTGATATTCACGTCGTCAATAATAGACAAAAATTGAGTTGGTAGCATCTCGCGATAGTGTGATCCATTGACCGTTATCGCATTTCCAACCTCATCTTTGAAAAAAAAAACGGTGGAGTTGAACGACCTATTCGTTCGCAATTTTTGTATCGAGCCTGTCGAATCAAATTTAACAACCAAATTTTTAATAGCGGTCTCAGAAGAAAGATTTCGTGTCCGATAACATCACGAATTTTATAAAATATAACTTTCTATTAAATTTTAATCTTTTTACTCGGTCCTTTAAATTATAACGCTTTATTTTTCTTTTTTTCTCTCAATATTTCGCTTTCCTTTGGAAAGCTTCTTCAGGAAATTATTTTTTATATTTTGAAAAACAAAAATTATAACAATTTGAAAAGAAAAAAATTTTGAAAAACATTTGACAAAACATATAAAATTATTTTCTTCATACATACAAACATACAAAAATTAAAATTTAAAATATTAAAACATACAAAAACAAGGAAACGGAAACTAAATAACAAATTCTTTCTTATGAAAAAATTATAACAAATTATGTGTTTTTTGTATTAAGTACCTATAATTCTGCGCTAAATTGTCTGTGTCTGTTTTGAAATTTATTCTCCTTACATTTGGTACATTAACAATTTCTAACATTTCTAACATATAACGTCTCTTGTAGTTTTTTTCTATATCTAATACTGATGTTTCATCAAACTTTGGATAATGATTATATTTCTTACAATGTGAAGATAAGGATGTCTTCTGTGTTGAAATATTCCTATATTTTTGGTCACATCTATGACCAGCTAATCTTGTTTTAAGTTTATTCTTTGTTGTCCCAATATAAACTTTGTCACAGTTCACCTGGTCATTTCTTCCACATGGTATCCTGTATACTACATCAGATATTTCCATTTTTCCTATTTTATCCTTCATATTGCTAAATAATCTAAATTTAAAAAAAAAGGTCGAATAAAACTGAGAATAATAAAAAATAACTGTAACACCATCATTTTCATAGTGGATTTTAATTATTTTAATGCGATTTTCGTGCGAAATTAAATTCATTCTACTACTACGCATACGTCAATAACTAAATATCAAAGCTATCATGTTGTTCATGCTGTTACAATTGAAAAACAAAAATCTTGTTGAAATCCCCGATATAAAATGTTTTAATTTAAACAAGTGTTTAATTGATTCAAAAACATTTTTAATTAGAAAATTTTCCGATAAAATTTTAATCTGGAATCAAATAAAACCTTTAAAAACTGACAATAACGTATTTGAGATTCCATTACCAACAAAAGTACTTTTACTAAATAACTACTAAGTTGATACCAAAGTCCCTCAAATCGTATATACTCGTATCATAAATATCCTCGTTAATATTTTTTTTACAAACACACACTCAAATATACATTAATGCATTCACATCATATCAATTGGATTTTTTAAACTTTTGTTATAAATTTATTGTTTTTATAATTTTCGTTTTATATAAAAATTACGTTAATACCAAATTACGAACACGTGTATGTATCCGTATATAAGTATACAAAGTAATAATAATAAAATAATCAAAAAATTATTAAACGAATAGCCAATTGCTAAGCGGGGACCTTGCAAACAAATAGATTATTAAAAGCATTATAAGCAAATTATGTTGAAAGAGTGGTCACTCTAATTTTGTTTATAGTTATTGTTTCTTGCTTAAGAACCTTTATATTATTTGTGTTTTGTATTTGTTTCTGCAAGCAAACACTACGTTCCGCTAACCTTTTTGACCCGCAAAGGCATTTTTATGCGCATTATTTTAACTTATCGATAAAATGTTAAGGAATCTAACTTTCAAATGTTTATGTGTTTGTTTGAGTGTTTGTTTGAATGTTAAAAAATATTTATAAAAATATAATAAAATAATAATAAAAACAACGTTGATACAAAGCTTCCGTGGTGGCATTGTAGTGCGTCACATCTAATCTTATGACCAAAGTCCAAATTTGTTGTTATACGAGTATTTGAACAGCGGTTCTCAATTTTAAAATTAAGAACAACAACAGTAACACGTAGTATTAGCAAAAATATATTCTGATAAGAAATTTAATTTTATCGTTACCTAAATACAAACAACCAAAGTGGCCTTCACCAAAGGAATTATATCAATTTTTTTTTCTAATAAATGTTTTATTTTTGGAATATACATACTTACTTACATATAATGCCGAAGTTTTGGGTGATGTTTTAGAACTTAGTTACCTAAAAGTCTGCCTTAAATCTTTTATATTCATTTGACGTCCTTTCGTCATTCCCTTTCATTCCATTGACTTTCAAGTTTAGACCCAACATCATACAACTGCGGTCTGTTAAACGCCAAAAAATTTCCAATATATCCTCTATAAACTTTTTATTTAAAAAAATAGTATAACTAATCAATGTACGTTAATTAATTATTTTATAATATTCTCATCTAAGCAATCAAATATTTATTGTTCAAAATTTTAAATCTATTGCTGAGGGGAATATATCATCAGTGGATTTTACCTCAAATTTTGTATAGAAAGCACAAGAATTTTATATCTCAAACAAAATTGATTAAATAAGAGTTTTCACTGAACCAACACAGCAAAAAGGCAATAAAACTCGAAAACAATTTTATATAAAAACACAGAAAACGTTTCGAAAATAACAACAATCAATCTCGTAAATCACAGTGCTAGTGATATTGTGAAGTTAATTATAATATAATGGAAACATAAATATCTGTATCACCCTAATGAAACAAAATGCGTGCGAAGTAATTATGGTGGTAATATTACAAAAAATATTTGACTTATTTTTATAGTCAATATAGACATTAAGATAAAAATTAAATAAAAAATAGTGTTCAGGAAAATAATTTAAGTAGCTCCTTTTTAAACAAACGAGCGTTGCCAAACTTCGCAAAGAGTTCCAAGGACTCGATGTGTAAATGAAAAACTATCGTTGTTTGCAGACTCTTGTTTTTCCTCTGAATTAAATTTCTGCCACGTTGAGATCTTGAAAAAACTAGTATATATTATAAATATGTCGGTTGTTAAGAAACCATGACCCTGTGCCAGAAAATTAGGCACCTCCATTTCAGGAGATCTTCGAACGTTATTCCAAAAATAACTTAAGAGTTGGATGAGATATGCCACATGTTATATTTAAATTATAATGCCACAGATTATCTTTCGAATAAAGTAAACTTCATATCAATTTAAAAAATTCAATTTCAAAACATATTTTTTCCGCCTCAATGCTCTTAAATTAGTCCCAGAATATTACATTTAGATGGATCTTTTCATCTAAAATTTTACGAATAAGCATAAGTTTAGCACTGCGCTCTTTTTTATATGGAAGGAAATGAAATAAACTGCAGCAAGTATTAACACATGCACTTATTTTTATTTACTATTCCCAATATTCTTCAAAAAGTTTAACATTTAGTTCGAAGCAATACGTTTTTGTAAAATAAAAATTAAGACATAGTAAAGTCACCTTTGAGCTCCTATTTGCAGAAATATTTTTTTTCGAACCAGCACTCAAAGGATGACCCCCACTCATGCAATACATTGTGCCAGAACTAGGAAATTAAGTTGTGGAGCAGAGGAGAGAGGGAGTATTGTGGACATGCGATTTAAACTTTCCTACATTTAAAGTGACAAGAAAGACCTCTGGAGGGAGTTTCCACATACGGACTGTTCTACTAAAAAACGAATTTTCCCTGTAATGCGTAGTGCGATTCACCGGCCAATCAACCACTAAAAAAACATGCCAGTAACAAAAACAAGTTTTCAAATTTCATCATAGCACTTACCATTATAGTAACGATAAAACAGGCAAATACAACCAACATTGCGTCAATGCTCTTAAGAATGAATAGAGTTCGATACCCAACTGTACCCAATAAGCCTCTTGGCCCTCTCTTGCACGTGGTCGAGCACCTCCACAAAAAGATTTTGTGGTGCCGGCCCCTACATGAGATTTGTATTCCATTTTTGGTTGGATATAGGTGATATAAATAGTACGAAGATCGGAGTAATGAAATATCTTATACATCGCGCTAGCAAACCGAGGCACTTGAAAGCTTATTTAGAAACCTAAAAATGTGCTTAGTCTATCAAATATCACACTGCATTTTTATGCTAAGAACATCCAGAGCTTCCATAACAACAGATGCATCATCATTTCCGAACACATATATGCGTACGTATGCAAAAATTACTTACGGGCATTAAAGTCGTCTTTATTCACACGACCCTATTTGGAGATTGTTGCGAGATCCTGATTGGACGTATCATTCATATTTTGCCTTTTGGATCCCACCTCCAACTGGTTCAGTTTATTACTGAATGAATATGAATGAAAGTTTGACAAAGAAGGTCATTTAGAAAGATATGAAATAGGGTAGGATTAAGAACGGCCTTGCGGTAGCCATGCATTAATCTTGAATTCATTTGATGAAATTTCATCTACAACAGCTAGTATAGTGTGATTCCTGAGAAAACTCGTTATAAATCTGGAGAAATTATCACTGACACCTAGAGCAACAAGTTTTGATATCATGCTGAAGTCTATCAAACGCCTTGGAAATATCTAGACCACCTTACTTAATCCGAATTGATGTATGGAGTTGCACCATTGTTCCGACAGGAAGGCCAGCAAGTCACCCGTAGAGCGCCCTCTACGAAAACCATACTGTCAGTAAGCTGTTGGACTTCAGGTACCACACAAGATGAAAATTAATTGCGCTTTCCAACACTTACCGCAATTAGTCGATAATTTTCACGCTTTTTGGGAATCGGCGTTATATTAGCAACCTTCCAACACTTTTAAATTTCACCGGCATGATACAGCGTACTAAAAAGGCCTGCTAATGGACGCTTTAGCGTCGAAGAGCACTGTTTCAAGACCAATGCTGCAGTCCCATCCGGCCCAGAAGAATTATTGATGTTGCGATCTGCTACAACATTTTAATCGCTCGAGTTCGAAAGAATATCTTCGGTATAGTAACGGATACTCTGTCGAGCTCAGGCGGTGGTTGATTAATTTCCCGCAAATAAGAATTAATTGCAAATACACCAATTAAAAAGTTAACTTTACAACTGGGTCAGTGAATATTTGTTCATTTTTTAAAAGATTCGTAAATAAAGAACTAGCATTATTATACAAATGACCAAAAGTTCTTGTTACCCTGAGGAGTACCAACAATTTTAGCACGAAGGCATTCCTTGTACAGATTTTGATCGCGCCTTAGTACATTGGCAAATGGAGATCTCGCCCTTTTGCGTAGCGAATCAGTATCTGCGTTTTGTTTCTACGCCAGGCACTGAATGCTTCCTCTCTTGATCTAACCGCTTTTTTGCACGTCTGATTAAACCAAGATTTCGATCTGGTTCTAATATTTCTTTGTTTTTATGATTAATAGCCTGAAATTTACAATTACAATTCAAAAATTTTGTCAAGGATTTCTTCCATGTCAATTATCACCTGTTTTCTGCGACATCTATTCTTTGCAGAGTGACGCTTTATGCAAAATTTTAATGCATTTTGTAGCCAATAGCTGGACTAATTTAACTAATGTTTTTACACAATATGTTGTTTATTTCAAAGAAAAACGTTAAAATACTCCCCTTAAATTTGGCATCAAACTGTTGTTGTTTTTACAAGAAAAAACTCCAATATTCTGGTTTATTTTTAAATAACAAGACGTGCTTTAAAAAAAAATTGGAAATATATATTTAATAGATATTTACTCTATTTAACAAAAATTTGTTTAAATAAACGTGTCAACTGTGCAACTGTGTTAATAATGAATTTTATATTAATCAGTTTTGATTCTCCAAATAATTTATTTAATAGATAAAATAAAATGTTTGTTAACCATTTAAGCGTAAATGGGGTTTTTTATGCTCACTCTACACCAGCTTGAAAACATTTTTTCGCTTTTATTTATTTTTTAATAATTACAAAGTTACGAAATAAAATCATATTTACTAAGATAACTCTAATTGATAAAACAAATGTGGTGGTGTTGTATTCTTTTTTAAAAACCACATTAAGCTTTCGTTTTTAGATATCGCGATTTTTATTTATTATTTAGTTATTTAATATTGTTTTGATCCTGAATTTGCTTTTTGACATTATTAAAAACCTATTCAATATAAGTATACTATGAATAATTATAATTATTATGACAGTCAATTCATATTGATTTTTTCTATGGCCTGTGAGTAACTGCACAATATCGTTTTTGCGATTTCGTTTACAGAAAAAAACAAACTTTAACTTTGAATAGGAAAAATTAATTAAGTAAAGTAAACCGTTTAATTTGACTCGATTTTTCGTTCTGTTTGTACGCAGCACAAAGTTTGGGAGCTTATTTCATGTTTCATGGAGTTTCTTTTCCAAAAATATCTTATCTAATTACGTGTGCTGTTAAGTATTACTACAACTTTCTTCTTTTTAACTGCATCCTTTTTTTAAATTTCAAATCCCCAAAAGCTTTAAAATACCAAAAAACTTGGAATTTGTTTATTAAATTCTGATATTCGCGAAAAAAAACTGAGATTCGATGAAAATATACTAGAATATTTACAAAATAATTTAGTTTTTTTACAATAATTTTAAAACAGTTTAATTTCACTTAACTAGAATACCTAGAATACCTGCATGATTATACACAAATGAATGATATGAAATGATATTTTTGAGAACATTAATAATAATGTTACGAAGATGTTATAAGTAAAGATAATTATCACTATAAAAAAAAGTGAAGTAAAATTCCATGAACTAAAATAAACAATCAGATAAAAACTAACAGAATAAGACGACACACAGTCGGGTCTTGTTGAAAAAACTGTAACTGAGAGAATGATGTAATGATGTAAATGCTCATTTTCAAATATATGAAAAGAAGAATAGTTTATTTATTTGTTCAAGAGAAAGAGTCAACAGTCTGAAATTGACAGACATTCCAAATTTTCATAAAGAATATCCCGAGCTGGCGCCTTATAACAAACGGTAATAAAAATTAATTTAGACATTAAAGGCAGACATGAAAATCACGAACTGGAATGAACATATATTTGACATTTACACTGCTTATATTTTACCATATTAACTGTAACAAAAAACAATATTAGTCAATTGTCCGTGGGTAAAGCCAAGAATGTCTAAAGAACAAAATGCTCAGTAGTAAAAATGGTAGCTACCAATAGTAACAACATATAATTAAAACAATTTTGTAATTCAGAAATACATTTTCTGTCCGCTAAATATAATAACCCAAACATTTTAAACTGTGTAGGTTATTTTCTGTCATTTCCTCAGCATTTGAATCCATTTTTTACACAGTAGAAAAAACATTTTTTAAGAAAATCTACTAATCGACTCCAATCTAGGTAGGCTGTGAATAAAGAAATAAAGCTTTTTATAACTATATTGTTTGTTTCTCTTCCTTCTAAATCCAATTCTTAGACATCATAGTCTGTTTTATCTCCTAGATAAGGAAATAAACTGCATTAAAATTACGTCAATCTTTTAGTTAATTAAAACATCAAGCAAGCCAATCACGTTTGATGATTGGCGATCGCAGCCAGATTATCGCTCGACTTGGAAATTGGTATCTTAAAATCTCTATCGTTCCCCGAGCTGGGTGAGCTCTTGCATAAAACTTATTTAACATCTACCTTTAAACAGTTACCGATTTCGGTGACTTAATTAACATCTTAAACAAAAACGATGCAATTACCTTTTCAACGCAAATACCAAAGCAAATAGTCACCCTGAAAGTTCATGTGGGTTTTCGGTTTACTAGCAGTAGAAATTGTGTCTGTTCACATAAGCACTTAAATTCAAATCGGCATTATCGCTTATCCACAAATCCTCCATCTAAACGCATTACTTAATCTGATAATCTGATCCCATTTGCAAAAATCAAAGCATTTCGTCATTACTTTTGTTCAGAATTGAAAAAATTCAATAAAACGAGTTCATTCAACGAAACACGAGTCCATTCAATAAAACACGAGTCCTTTTTAAACAAAAGCTTTGACATCTGTACTTAAACAAAATTTTTTTGCTTTTCCACAAATTTGGATAAAGATTTCTTGGTGAGCTCGCTAAAGTAACCGGCTTTTCCGACCAACAAATAAATTTAATAAAAAAATGTTTCCCTAATATTACTTAATTCGCAAAATAATTTTGCATTGTTTTGCACCTGTAAATATGAGTGGACATTAGGGTGTTGCAAAAATTATAAATAAATTTTGGATTTTTCACCGAACAAAGAAATTGGTTATTTTGTTTCTCCTCGGACTCAAATTTTTTAACAGATTTTAATCGATATATATTTTCTAAATACTGATCCTGGTAAATAGTGCGAAAATCAACATTAGTTAAGAGCTAAAAAATAGTGGACGTCTTAAAAGTAATTAATGGCACAGCTGAGAGAGGAGTAAATATAATTCAAGACTTCAACTCATTCTTGACAAAAGCTGAAGAACAAAGATATTTATTATTACAAGTGGTATCTAAATGTAGGCATCTTTTTCTGGACTCTACAAAAGCTACCGTATGTAAGCCATTACCATCACAAAATTTTATTTTTAAAATATTATGATATGCAATTCAAAATCATAGTTAAGAAAATTTATGTTAACACTATTTAACAATTGAATTGATAAAATACATTTGAAACAGATATAATTGATTATTACAATGTTCTTTAATATTTGCATGGAAATTTCCATATGAGGTAATTCATTACGAACTGAACTGGTAAATGCTAAATGTCCCTAAAACTGTCAAGTTTAGCAAATTAATAAGAATAAAATTTCCTATCAAATAAGACTACAGTTATATTCCTAAAAAAATAGTTTCGATTTTAAGGATGAAAAACTAGGATTTTTTTAACCTCAATGCGGCACGTGTCAATATTATCAGACTGAACTGAAACTTTGTCAATCTTATTTTCTAGTCAATTGGCATATTTTAGGGGGATGAACCGAAAGATAGGAGTAATTTATTTAATCGCATACACCTTGTAACCACCCTACTCAGCATAGTGACTATAACAATATGTAAAACATTTTTACAAGATCAATTATTAAAAAAAAGACAATATTTTTCTTAATAGTATATATTTCCCTTAATAAGATTAAGGACGAAACTAACATTCAACATTGTTCTACGAGTTTTAAGCGTCGGAAGTTTAATTAAAGCAAGTGTATTGTTATAAGACGGTAGATTTCGTATATTCCAGTTCAGGCCGCGAAGGCAAAAGAGTAAAAATTGTCTCTGAACAGATTCAACAGTATTAATATGGACATTGTATGTTGGATCCCAAATTATAGACCCATATTCCAGAATAGGTCTAACTAAAGACGTGTACAATTGCTTTGTTATATAAGGGTCAGTAAAATAGCCAATCCCAAGACAGATCGGGCTTTATTCACCGTAAATGATATATGACGTATAAAATTCAGTTTAGGATCAAGTAAGACTCCCAGATCAGAAATTGCTTCAACTTTGTTCAATATTCCATGGTTCAACATATATTCAACATTAAAATGTGTTCTCCAAAAAAAACATACCGCTGCACTTTTATAATTAAGCTGCATAAGATTAATTTTGCACCAGGAACTAATCGCATCCAAATCTTGTTGCAATAAGATATGATCCGGATAATAATTATAGGTTAAAAAATTTTTACATCATCAGCATACATGAGGATATTTGAAAACTTTACTACCGTTGGTAAATCATTGATAAACAGATTCCTGAAGGAGACTTTCTGTATTCTGTTCAAGAAATAAGAGGAAATCAACTTAAAGAGTCAAATGTGAATCCCATGCAATTAAGCTTGTGTAATAAAATCATATGATTGACCTTGTCACAGGCTTTAGTAAAGTCGATGTATATAACATCTGTCTGCTTTCTTTGAACAAATCCACGATTAATAACAGTTGTCAAATGTAAATTCTGTTAAATCGCACTTGGAATTTAATTCTTATTACCAAATCAGTAGTGTGTGCAATTAATAGTTAAGTCATTTTATTACCTATACGCCACGTTGAAATTACATGTCAATCTTGCAGTGTTGAAACTAAGTAACTACTGCTCGACTTAACTCTTTTACGAAGAAGTTTGATTCAATACTGCTTCCAGCCACAATCCTTTATGAAACGCTATATATCTATCACGGTGTAAATGCGTTTTTTCATTTAGGCAAAATCCACAATGATAATACTTTAAAATTTATATCGTCAGCACGTTGACTACTCTAAGCATTGGCCTGTTTGTTTAAAATGAGCCTCTATCAGTTTTCTGTACTACATATACCTTCTGTACGCCATCTATCTCTTTCCTTTTTAAATTACCCTTAGCTGAAATCTTAGGCCACCTGTTGATAATTATAAATAAATCATAATTTCTATGTAAAAACTAAAAAATGCACACCGGTAAAACGCAGAAAAATACAAATAAATAACATTAAACGATTTATTTTGTATTTTGGTTATAAAAATGGAATAAATGAAAAAAAATTAAATATTGATAATAATTAAGTTATTTATAATTATTCGGAATCATTTTTAATATAAGCAATTTTATTTCGTGCTTGATTCCTTTAAATTAATATTTCATAATATTCTCACAAAATATTTATTACAAAAATTTTTATTAAAAAATAAACATCTTATGATATTCTCATAAAACATTTATTCAAATAAAAATAAAAATATTTAAAATGTATTGTAATGGGGGAGAGTACATCCATATTGCAATTTCACAATAGCTCAAGTAGCTCATCAGTGAATTTTACCCCAATATTGTATAGAAAAACCTAAGAGTCTTATATCCAAAGCCAAACTGATTCTATGAGAATTTTTCATAAAATCAACATAGCATAGACAGCAAGATCAAAGACACTTCCATACAAACACTACAAAATATTTCAAAACAACAAACAACATTGTTTATTTTCAATCATTTCTACATAAGGGTTTGGCTTTGGATATAAGACTCTTAGGCTTTTCTATACAATATTGGGGTAAAATTCACTGATGAGCTACTTGAGCAATAGTGAAATTACAATACATTTTAAATATTTTTATTTTTATTTGAATAAATGTTTTATGAGAATATCATAAGATGTTTATTTTTTAATAAAAATTTTTGTAATAAATATTTTGTGAGAATATTATGAAATATTTATTTAAAGGAATCAAGCACGAAATAAAATTGCTTATATTAAAAATGATTCCGAATAATTATAAATAACCTAATTATTTTCAATATTTAATTTTTTTTCATTTATTCCATTTTTATAACCAAAATACAAAATAAAACGTTTAATGTTATTTATTTGTAATTTTCTGCGTTTTACTGGCGAGCATATTTTAGTTTTTACATAGAAATAATGATTTATTTATAATTATCAACAGGTGGCCTAAGATTTCAGCTAGGGGTAATTTAAAAAGGAAAGAGATAGATGGCGTACAGAAGGTATATGTAGTACAGAAAACTGATAGAGGACCATTTTTAACAAACAGGCCAATGCTTAGAGTAGTCAACGTGCTGACGATATAAATTTTAAAGTATTATCATTGTGGATTTTATCTAAATGAAAAAACGCATTTACACCGTGTTAGATATATAGCGTTTTATAAAGGATTGTGGCTGGAAGCAGTATTGAATCAAACTTCTTCGTAAAAGAGTCAAGTCAAGCAGTAGTTACTTAGTTTCAACACTACAAGATGATTATATTGACATGTAATTTCAACGTGGCGTATAGATAATAAAATGACTTAACTATTAATTGCACACACTACTGATTCGGTAATAAGAATTAAACTCCAAGTGCTATTTAACAGAATTTAGATTCCCGTTTTGGGATCGCTTAAAACTATTCCGCTTAATTATAAAATAAAAACATGAATCTTTAACGGAACCATATCTATTATTTCATGCATATTTGGACATGCCTTATATCCATCGATTGCAAAAGAAAAATGTTGACTATCAATCTTCAAGGCTTTCTTTCAAAACAATATTCATATGTAGCTAAGTCTAGTTAATATTGTAAAGGACTTGAAACCCATCCACATCCTAAAGCCCACAATACATTAAACAATCGTGTTTACTTGCGATTAAAAGAAAAGATTTGATTTTCTTCGTCGAACACTAGAGAAATTAAAATCACTACGATAATTGTTACGTCTAGCACTACCTGCTCCTTAATAACATATATTGTCAGCTTTAAGCTTTATAAATTCATTATTATTTCAATTGTATTGAGGAATTAATAAAAAATCGAAAAACAACATTATTAATTATTATTAATTTTTTAGCCAAAAATTAATAGCAGGCCATAAAGCACAAAGCATATCATATCGATTAATGCTTTATCAGCAAGCCCTTGCTTGCCTTCTGGAGAGTGCCCATAATAAGCTGCTTCTAAAAGAAAGAAGAGTTTTGTCATATTAAGTGGTTTATACGCAAGTCCTAAATAAAACTTCTCTTTCAAAACGAGACTTCAGATTTCAAAATATAAAATTTAATTCAAATATTTCGAAATTCCGTTCCTGAGGCAAAATTTCACTTGAGACTAACTTTGAAAAGCACTAAACATAAAGCTTTTACTCACTATCATACTAAAAAATTGTATAAATAGAAACTTTCTTTTAAACATTTTCAAAACCCAAATTCTAAATTCGTCAAAAAATCATTAAACAAAGACGCCAAATTTTTTACCCAAAGTAGTGTTGCCAACTTCTGTGTTAACACTTTAAGTACTTGGTGTTTCTATAAAAGTCGTCAAACATTTAATATTTCAAAACTGTGTGTGGATCCGTTAATTACACCACACCAAATGCAAATTAATATGGAAAACATTTTTACGTTTGTAAAATACAAGTGGTGCTGTGCGATTTGGTAAAAACAACAATACTTTTTAAAAAAGTTTAAATTGAAATGTTCAAAATTTAATTTTAGTTTTAATATCATTTTTAGAATTAATATCGTGTTCTTCAATAAAAAGTTTATTTTTTAATGGCAGCAACAACAACAACATGCTAGTTTTGATATACAGTTTTTTGACGTATTTGTGCTAGATGCATTGGCAATTGTTACAATAAATACGATTTCGTTTCACATTAAAATAATTCAAATGCACTGCAAAAATCGTGGTTCTGTTAACGTTACATTTCGTAAAATTCGTGATATTTTCAGATAATCGTCCTTCTGAGACCGCTATTAAGAATTTGGTCGTTAAATTTAAGTCTACATGCTCGATGCAAAATGTGCGAACACTAACGTGTGTTCGACCGGGTTGTTCAAATGCAAACATCGCAGCCGTAAACCACAGTGATGAAGCAGATCCAAATTTGTCAATCTTCGACATTGTTAACAATTGGGGTTATCTAAAACCACCACTTGGCGAATTTTGCGTAAGGATTTGACTTTGAAGACTTACAAAGTTCAACTGGTGCAGGAATTGAAGTCGGCCAACCATTCACATCGCCATAGATTCGCTTAATGCATTCAGGAACAACCGGCTGGTTATTCTGAAAAAATCATTCTTTCAGACAGAGCCCATTTTCACTTATCAGGGTATGTTAACAAGCAAAATTGCCGCATTTGGGCATCTGAAAATCCTAGAACGATAATTGAGAAGCTTTTGCATGCTCAACATGTCACCGTATGGTGCGCTGTGTGGTCTGGAGGCGTGATTTTTCTTTCAAAGATGAGGCTGGAAATGCGGTAACGGTCAATGGATCACGTTATCGCCAGATGCCTGTTATTGACGATGTGGATATGACTGACTGTGGTTTAAACGGGATGGTGCTATATGTCATACAGCCAATGAAATGATCAATTTATTCCAAAGCAAATTTCGTAATCGCATAATTTAATGATAATCAGCAGTTATTATTTTTAGTGGGGCTATCTTAAGGACAGAGTCTATACAGAGCCAATCAGCTTTAAAACTCAAAATCCGTGATGTGATTAACGGAATAGGACCACCATCATGCCAAAAAGTAATTAAAAACTTTGATGAAAGAATCGATATCTGTCAGCGTGGTCGTAGTGAATATTTGCCAGATATCATTTTTCATTCATAATTGCCGAACTTTTCTCTTCGTAATACAATAAAAATTTGAATCATCTGAATGTAAATGTATTATTTTTTATTTTGTTTTACAAAAAAAACTTCTTGTTGAAAAACTTTGTATTTCAAAATTGTGTGTTAATTATACGATTCGTTAATTATACGATTCGTTAATTATACGATTCAAATTTCATAACCTCGAAATGAAAAACAGGTAAAACCTTCTATATATGTTCAAAATTATATGACCGTGTAGAAACATTGTTTTACGTTTCTAAAATATAAGTGGTGCTGTGATATTTGATGACAGCAGCAATGCTATTTCAACAAAGTTTAAATTTAAATATTCAAACTTCAATTTTAATTTTAATATCATTTTTTCCCATAGAAATATTTATTAAATGAAAAAAAAGTCAATTCTGATTGAATCGAGACATGTGTTGTTACCTGGATACTATAATCTTTTTTGGAAGAGACATTTTGTTAAAAAAATTTTATTAAAATTTGGAGATTTTGATAAACATAAAATTTTCGTAATGATCAAATGATAGCAACCGAACGAGGCTTTAAAATACGAAGGACTCTGCAGTTTTATTTTAAACAACTTCAGGAAAAAAACAATAACTTACATCAAACATTATAACATCATGCAAGAATATTTTCCCATATGAGGGATATTTTCGTGCACAAACACGCGCCAGCAAAAGAGCATCAGTAGAAATATGAATATATCAGACTAGCAATTGTTTTATGGGCTGTCATATTTGCGGCACCTAAATTATGCTAAATTATTATTAATTCTTTGAAAAGCGTGACTTTTGAAAATAATGGCCAAAATCCAAGTTAAAGAATTGTTACGCCTTAAAGAGCCGAAGAGCTCTTTCTTTTTAGAAAGTGTCAGATATAAAATACCAACGTCATATTTTTCTAAAAGGGAAATATTTTGGATAATTTAAATTTCTAAGAGGAAATTTTGGTAAAACTACTTGGCTTTAAATTCAGTTAATGTTGTTGTTTTAAAAATGTTAATTTTTAAATATACACATTTTTATAAATGTGTGCTTTAAGAGTTAAAATATATTTAGAAGAAATGGATTCTTATGATGTAGAAGCTACGGTGCCTTAGCCAGGGCTTCTTCTAAGGAGTCAGAGAAGAATTTGTTAAAACTCAATACGTTCAATTAAACTTTCATTAAGGAAACAAATTTAATATCCACAATGTTTCTAAACTGTCACACTGTGCAACATCACAGAAATTTTTATTTTATTAAAAATGTTTAATTTTCTCCTTTTTCTTTTGCATCGGAATATTCGAAGACATTTATAATTTAATTAAAAAATCAGACAAAAGCAAACACGAAAGAAATTCTTTTGTACAAAAGTTGAACTACAGATAAATTTCTCACACACCTGAAATTTTGCTCAACCGGAAATGGAATCTTCTAAATAGAAACGGTTCAGCAAGATACAGGTGCGAATGAAATAAATCGTTGCGATTTTTAAAAAAATCATTATCAAATTTTTTCCTTTACTTTTTGTTAACAATAATTTTATTTAACATTTCTTCCTTTTAAGCAACTCTAGGGAACTTTTCTCCTCAACGCGTATAAAGACACTGATGTACAGAACTAACTCAGTTTAGTTGTTGACTTGAAGCTAGAAAAATGACAGACGGACTAAATTAAAACTAGAACTTGCGCATCTTTTCAATGAACATTTTTTTTTTGTTTTTTTTTTTCTTTTTTTTTTTTGTTTTTATTTTTGTAATGAAAATTAAAATTAGTGAATACATTTAGTGGATGACCCACCCACCACAATACAAACATATTTATTTTCACAGCCATTAGAACTATTTTATGCCACCAGGTTTTATTTTCACATAAATTCGCGGTAATAGAAATTGTTAATTGAAATGCTTTTTAGAAAATATCGAATGTTGTATGTTAAAGTTGAATTAATGTCTGTCTCTCTGTCAGCCACTCAGTTAGTCAGTCAGTCAGTCAGTCTATTTATTAGTTTAGTTATCCATGTATTTGAAATATTGTAGTTTGTTGTTGTGCTTTGGCGCATGCTTTCTTTGCAATTTATTTAATTTTAGAAACATTCTAACCGTCTATCTATTCATCTATACATGAGTGCTGTGGTGCAAAAAAATGGTCGCACCTTCTTAACTGACCTAACGACTAACTGACTTTTTTGGTCTTTTTACACACAGAAAATAAATAAAACAAAAACAAAGATTATATTGTAATCGAGTATCATCATTTTTTTCAACCCTGTATTATGTGAGGCGCCAAACCCTAGTTTCAAATGTGACACTTATCACTTTTTCCACGTATGTAGAAAACGAGGAACGTGAATGTATGTATCTGTGTGTATTTGTGTATCCTTATGATATAATTCATTAACGCTCCTTTTCCACTTTTATCGTCTTTTAAGGACAAGGAGTACGTCATCATGCGTTATAATTTACATCAAGGCAAACATCGTTTAAAGACAATAAGGAAAAATTATAGAAAACATCACACAATTACACAGGAAATCAATGAAATGTTTAAGTGAACAAGAAAGTGTGTTTTAAAAGGTTGCAGCGAATCTTATATATCCTTCACCGTGACAGAAGAATGAGAATTTTGAAGACAACATATTTTTTAAAAGAGTATTATTCTTTCGAGAACCTTTTACCGATTTTTAGTTTTAATATTTTTTTCCTAAAATTTCGTTTTTCAAAAATTAAAATATAAAAAATGTAAATTTCGAAAGGGGATTTTTCAGCAGATGAAAAGAAAAGTTTATAAAAACAGAAATTTTCATTATCTTGACATCACAATAACATGAGGAACTGTGTATTTAACATTTGACATCTATGAAAAACCAACTACGGAACGACGGCTACTACCAACCACGTCACCTCGAACAAATTTGCTCAGCATTAACTAGCAGCGTTAAAACATATGATACACAGACTTAAGATAATCCAAACTGTCGGCAAACTTCTTATACAATACAAAACTAAAAACAGGAATAAAGAAGACAAAGCGACAAGCAGTGCTACACGACGCCACACTTTTACTTACACAGGACCAGAAATATATAGATGAACTAACGTTTTTCGCAAAAAAGATTTGCTCACAGCATTTAAAACCAGCAAAACTCTAAACCTAATCTCAGGACATTGACAGAAACAACTGACAAATTAAGTTCCAATAAGACTTACTTGTACCTACTTATATAGGAAAACCGCAACTGCATGCTTTGGGCTTGATTAACATGTGGTATCAACAAGCCGGTGCCACATCGTATACTGCTATGATTACAATGGAATTACTGCGAGACCTCTTTCCACAAGAAGTTATTTCAAGAAATGGTGGTGTTGATTGGCCTCCACGGTTGCCTGATTGGACTGCTCCGGACTTCTTGTTGTGGGTATATCTGAAAAGAAAGATTTATGCAAACAAACCAGAAACGCTTGAGCAACTGAAACAAAATGTTCGTGATGATATTAATGAAATGCCGCGTGAAATGTGTGCGAATTCAATGAAAAATGTGCCCAATTTTTCTTTTTTTAAAGGAATCTGGCACAAAGTAACATAGATTAAATTAAGAATGATTTCAAAATATAAAATTAATTATAGTTTTTAAATTTTGAAAACTTATTTTTTATAAAATTTTTTGGGAAAAAAATAAACTAAACTAATTAGGCACCAATAGAACGAATTGCAGCTCAATTGCTAAATCCGTCCTCAGCATTCTTCACACCTAAGCACCTTATGTAGCGTACTATATAAACAGTTGTTTTTGTTATTTAATTTAAATTTCCTAATATTTAAAAATTTTATATTTTGTTTTTGGGGCTTTTTTTGGAAAGTCGAATAGTTTTTATCGTTGCACGAATTTAATTTTTATGTTTTCGATTTTTTGTTTTTTGTGCATTAATGACTTTAAGCGAATTTCAGTTCTCTTTTTTAGTACAATTTTTTAGTTTTATAGTCCTCGAAAAAAATTGTTTTTAAAATTTTTAGGTAATTGATTATTTTAATAAATATCTCTTATTCTTTTTTACGGTCTTTTTACATCAAATAAACAATATATATTTTTTTCCTTTTCGATGTTTCACTTTCCTATGGAAAGTTTCTTCAGGAAAAAGTTTTTTTATTTTTGAAAACAAAAATAAAAAATTTTTTTCTGAAGAAGCTTTCCACAGGAACAAATTTTTTATTTTTGTTTTCAAAAATAAAAAAATTTTTTCCTGAAGAAGCTTTGCATTGGAAAGCGAAATATGAAAAGGAAAAAAATATATATTGTTTATTTAATTTAAAAAGACCGTAAAAAAGAATAAGAGATATTTATTAAAGTTAAAAAAAGGTCGATTAAAAAACTACAAAAATTATCAAGTAATTTATTATTTTATCAATTATTTGTTTTTTTTTATTTCCAGTAAGATCTAGTTATTAAATTTTTGTTTGTCAACAAGAAGTTTGTTTTTTAATTGTGGCAACACCAACAACATTATAGTTCGGACATTTAGTTTTTTGACATATTCGTAGTGGATACTTTGGAAATTGTTACAATGAATTTAATTTTGCACGAAAATGGCATTAAAACAATTAAAATCCACTATGAAAATAGTGGTTCTGTTAAAGTTACTTTTCGTAAAATTCATGACGTTTTTGGACAGGCTCGATATAAAATGTGCAAACACCAAAGCGTGTTCGACCCGTTCGTTCAACTGAAAATAACAAAGCCGTGAGCCATAGTGTTGAAGCAGATCAAAATTAGTCAATTCCTCGATGTTCCCAACAAATGGCGTTATTTAAAACCACGTCATGGCAAATTTTGCGTAAAGATTTTACTTTGAAACCGTAAAAGGTTCAACTGGTGCAGGAATTGAAGCCGACCATTCACATCGCCTTAGATTCGCTCAATTCATTCAGGAACAACCTGCTGGTTTTTTGTAAAAATAATTTTTCAGACGAAAACCATTTCAGGGTATGTCAACAAGCATTTGGGTTTCTGAAAATTCCAGAGTAATTTTTGAGAAGCCTTTACATGCTCAGCGTGTCACTGTACGGTGCGCTATGTGGTCTGGAGGCGTAATTGACCCTCTTTTTTTGCAGATGGGGCTGGAAATGCGGTAACGGTAAATGGATCATGCTATCACGATCCAACTCAATATTGGCCTAGTATTGACGACGTGGATATTACTCACATATGTTTTCAACGGGACGTTACCACAAGTCACACACCAATGAAACACCTAATTTCCATAACGCATAAATTCACGACAATCAGTACTTAAGTAGCCACCCACTTAACTAAACCACAAAATTCCTGATATGATTAACGAAATAAGACCGCCATTTTACCTAAAAGTGATTAAAAACTTTC
The DNA here is from genome assembly GCA_030448955.1 of Trichopoda pennipes. NCBI lineage: Eukaryota > Metazoa > Arthropoda > Insecta > Diptera > Tachinidae > Trichopoda > Trichopoda pennipes. Next base: position 12,050,295 of record JASKUP010000042.1, read on the forward strand.
AAAGTTGTTGTGGTTTACTTTTGCTAGATATAATTCTTCTTTCATAATTGTCAAACTTCTCGTAACTTCGTAATACAACAAAAATTTGAATCAACTTAATCTAGAAATAAACTTCTTCTTGAAAAATCCTTTACCTGTGAATCTGTTTTTTGTTGTAAACGTAAAATTTTTTTAATAAATCTTAAATTATGTTTTTACTCACGAAGTTATAAATTTAAACGAAATTTATCTTTTTACTTAATTTTTGTTTTTTTTATGTTTTGATTACTTACATGTCTAAAAAATGATTTTTTTCAAATTTCTGGTTATTTTGTTTTATACTTTATCCTTTGACTTTGTAGTGAAATTTTCCATGTTTGATTCCTTATTATTTTTCCAATTTTTTCACATTAACCCTCGAAGCAGTTGCATATTTTGTTTGACCTAATTTCAGCTTCGGAAGTAAATTGTCTGTTAAATAATTATATGTCAGGAATTGAGCTGTCACCTTCAGAAATTTATTTAGTAAAAAGTTGGGAAATTTGTAGCATGGAACGTTATACTCTTGAGCAAAGAATTTTAATTGTGAAAATTTACTATCAAGATGGTGAAAATATCACTGTATATTCACTATAAAATTCCAGCAGCATTTCCTCGTAATCAGACTTCTTCTGAAACCGCTGTGTGTTATTTAATCGTTAAAATCGAGGCTCACGGTATTGTTGCTGGCAATACACTTCAACAATATGCTCGTAGTACCCGTAGTGATGCAAAGGTCTTGAAAATGAACCTGGAACATCAACTATTCGACGTTTGCATCACTAGAGGCACATTGAGTTACATTTTTCATAGAAATCTTTATCTTTACGCTTAAAAAGTTTAACTCATTCAAGAATGATAGCCGATCGATCATTCTTTGCATCCAACGTTTGTAAATTGGCTATTTTAAAACTGAACGAAAACAACGCATAACGAAATTGTAGCAGATTGGTCTCACAAAATCCACAAACAGTCCTCGAAAAACCATCGCATCCTAAGAAAAAGGCAGTATAGTGAGGTTTATGTTCAGGCGGTATCATCGGCCTGTATTATTTTCGAATATGAGCAAGGAAATGCCGTCACCGTAAATTGTCTGCTCTATCAAACTATAATAATCAATTTAATTTTTTGATTTCAGCATGACGCTGTCACAGGGCACAGCCATCTAAACATTTCACTTATTGCATGAGAAATTTCTCGATTTGGCGATATCAATTGACCGCCACACTCTTGTGATTTAATGCCGCTGTGTGTTTTAAGCCAATTTACTTCTTAATTTCAAATTTGCCCACCCTTTAGTTGAAGCACTTTAAATCTTAAAATAGATCAACAATATGTGACGAAAAGATATCAGCCATCTTAAGAAAACTTGTTTTTATTTTTAAAATATTACTTTTAATATTAATTTCTGTACCAAAAATTGCATAAATACATATGCATACATAAATAAATATTGCGATATCAGCAAACAGAATGACGGAAGTAAGGGTGAAGCAAAAAGAAACATTTGTTTTAAAACCTTTCAAACGAAAGATTGATGCCATCCGTTAGTAAAGGATTAGTATTGATATGCGAAATATGATATGATTGAACTAGTTTCCTGACTGCATTCAAGTTATTAATAAAATGTTTTATTTGCATGAAATAACTAATCGTTTTTAAGTTTTCAAATGGTATCCAAACATCGTTTGAACACTAAAAAATAAATAATATATTTTTGTTGAATTTTGAATCTTAAATTTACTATTGAATTTCTATCAAATGTTATCGATAACCATATATAAAAATTGCATTTTTATCGCTAATATAGTTGTATAATTAACTACACTCTTTTTGGAACTTATTGTGATAATAGCCTGTTTCCACGACAGTTTGAATCTCGTGCTTCGCTCTCTGAAGCAAGTTTGTGATCATGCTGTTTACACGACACATTTATCTGCTTCGATTTGGCAGTTGTTATTAAACAGAAAAACATAAGTTGAAAAACAACAACAACAGTTGAAAAACAACAGAAGATATCCTTCTTGCCGCGATAGCATTATGTATAATTTTTTTTCCTATCCATTTTTTTTTAATTTTATAAAATTAAAATTAATTGACACACCCACAAAACAATTATATTTTTTAAGTTTTCACTTTTAACTTTGTTTTGTTTGTAAATTTTCTTTGTTTACAAAAACGTTTAATTTTGATAACTAGTGTAGATAAACTTACGATAAAAATTAGAGAAGAGAGGATTTTTACTTGCTTCGCAACTAGCTTCAATATGAATCTACCTGCTTCGCTCTCAAAATTTTGTATGGCGAAGCAGGTTGATTCGCTTATGATTGGGGTGTGAAGCAAGAATAGAGAGCGAAGCAGGTGCCGTGGAAACACCATATAAGCAACAAATGAAATTGTAGTATTTTCACTTTACATATAAGAGTACGAAGTTGCCTTATTATAAGTCTTGTATTAAAATCTCACTTACGATCTAACCTTTGTTAAAACCACTTGCTTTGCTCAGTCAAGTTTGTTGTACTTTGAACTTAAAAGAAAAAAATTTAAAACAATTTGTATTTCTACCACACGCAATTATAATAAAAACGCACTAGAATTATAGAAATACTTACCCTATTATTCATCCCGATTACCCGTTAAAGGCAGCGAGATAAGTATAAACTTTACCTAAAAAGTTTCAAATGATTTTATGGTAATAAAGGAGAGGTGAAAGTTTTGTTTTACAATATTTTCTCAACTTATCGAATCTACATCAACGCTGATGCAAAAACAAAACTATGAATGCAATACAATTATAAACGAAATTAGCAAGGAGAGAAATGATTTATTGTTTAGTAGGAGCATTACTTTTTTATATTTTCTTAATATGAAAATATTTTTTAAAATTAAATTAAAAATGTTTTTGTTATTATTATTAAAAAAAATATATATACATTGTTAATTAAAAAAGACCGTTGAAAAGAATAACTGATATTTAATTAACTAAATATTAAATATAAATATTATTATTAACTAACAGATTAATTAAACAATATGGCAATCATAGGCATAATTTAGGAAATACTACGGCAGAACCAAGAAATTATAAATCAATAACTTATGTTCCTGGAATAAAGTCTAAAATATATTGCACACAAAACATATAATACATTTAATAAATTATTTAGCAGTATGAGGGATAAAATAGGAAAAATGGAAACATCTGATGTAGTATACAGGATACCATTTGGAGGAAATGACCAGGTGAACTGTGACAAAGTTTATATTGGGACAACAAAGAATAAATTTAAAACAAGATTAGCTGGTCATAGATGTGACCAAAAATATAGAAATATTTTAACACAGAAGACATCCTTATCTTCACATTGTAAGAAATATAATCATTATCCAAAGTTTGAGGAAGCATCAATATTAGATATAGAAAAAAACTAAAAAAAGAGACGTTATATGTTAGAAATGTTAGAAATTGTTAATGTACCAAATGTCAGGAGAATAAATTTCAAAACAGACGTAGACAATTTAGCGCAGAATTATAGGTACTTAATTTAAAAAAACACATAATTTGTTATAATTATTTCATAAGAGAGAATTTGTTATTTAATTTCCGTTTCCTTGTTTTTATATGTTTAAATATTTGAAATTTTAATTTTTAATGTACTACACGGAAAATAAGGACACAGAATATTTATTATTAAAGAATAAAATTATAAAACGTTTATTCGTTACAAATATTTTTCCAGAATGATAAGTTTTTTTCAATATAATGAAAAACTAAAAAACAAAAGCTATTACGATTGAAAACTTATTTTAATACCCCCTCTCAATCGGTTAGCCCTAGCTGACTTCGCAGCTTAATAAAACGATTTGAATCTAATGCTTTTGTAAAAGTATCTGCCAATTGCAACTCGGACGATATTGATTCAAGCTTGATTATTCCACTTGCAATATTGTCTCGAATAAAGTGGTGTTTAATATCAATATGTTTTGCATGTTTAGTCTCTAAATTTTTTGCCATTCCTATGCAACCTCTGTTGTCTTCAAAAATTTTTAATTGTATAATTTTCATCTATTTCTTTGAGATCTTGCATTATTCCCCTTAACCAAATAGCTTCAGTAGTTGCTAAACTAAGAGCTACGTATTCAGCTTCGGACGACGAAGTAGCTACAGTTTGTTGCTTCTTGCTGCACCAAGAAATTGTGCAGCCATAAACTTTGAATACATAACCACTCACTGATTTTCGATCTGATAAATCTGATGCCCAATCTGCGTCTGCATATCCAATTACTGGTTCATTATTGTTATTTAAAAGTTTTAATTTCATAGAAGAAGTTCCTTTAATATATCTTACAACTCTTTTCAGATGTTGCCAATGTATATCGTTTGGTTTTTGTTGAAATCTACCTAGATATCCAACTTGGTAGCATATGTCTGGTCTTGAACATAACATAAGGTACATTAAGCTCCCTAAAAGTTCGCGATAGGGGTGATTTGTAATTAAGTTATTAGTGAAATCCAGCTGCAATCCTTTTTCCATTGGAGATTTAACTGAATTGCATTCGAACATTCCAAATTTATTTAAAATTTTGTTTATGCTTGACTCTTGCGATATACTTAAAATTCCATCTTCAAATTTCACTTTCATCCCCAAAAAGTATTTCAAAGGACCACAATCTGACATTTCGAATTTTTGTTCCAGATTAGCTTTCAACTTCTTTATGCTATCAATTTTATTCCCAACAATAAGCAGATCATCCACATACAAAATTAGATATAAGACATCGTTTTCTCTTTTATCCACTTTGGTGTAAAGACAGTAGTCATGTTTTGATCGTATGAATCCCAGCGATTCAACGAAGTGATTAAATTTGTCATTCCAGCATTTTGGCGCTTGCTTTAGACCATAAAGTGATTTCACTAATTTGCAACACATTTCAGAATTTCCTTTTACACCTTCCGGTAGATCCATGTAAATAGTTTCCTTTAAGTCTCCGTGTAGGAAAGCCGTTTTAACATCCAGTTGATGAAATTTATAACCATGGTGGAGACCGACAGCTAGTACTATTCTAATTGTGCTTAATTTTGCAACAGGAGCATACGTATCGAAGTAATCTTTACCATAATTTTGAAGAAAACCTTTGACAACCAATCTTGCTTTATATTTTGTTAAATTTCCATTACGATCTTCTTTTATTCGAAACACCCATCTTGACTTTAGCTTACTGATGTTAGGTGAAGCTGTGACTACATCCCAAACGTGGTTTACCTTCATGGAATTTAATTCATCATCAATAGCGTTTTGCCAGTGTTTTGTATCTTCTCTATTAAAAATATCTTGGTATGTTTGGGGTATACTATTTTGAACTACTTTCGCATTAAAACCAGTTATATAATCGTAAAGTTTGCCCGGTAATTGACTTATTCTTCCACTTCTTCGTATTTCGTTTTCTGGAGGTGAATCTTCTTGCACATTTTCTATATCCTTAGTATCAGTAACAAGCAAAGGATTAACGGACCTACTTTTATTTGCAGTAAGAAATTCATTGTCTTCATCTGTTAAGTTAGATACTGAAAGAGAAACATCATTATTTTGATTAGACTCAGACACAATAAATTCATCCTCCCTTGAAACTTCATTATTTTTATTATAGTCAGACACAGCAATAAATTCATTTTCCTCCCCCTCTTGCTCGTGGCTGCTTAGAACAATTTTACTTTGAGTTTCTGTTCCTTTTAAAACGGACTTGAAAGGGTAACAAGTTTCTTCAAACTTGACATCACGAGCTAAAACTACTTTTTGGTCTTCCATGTCCCATAAGCGAAAACCGTTGGGAGCATACCCAATCATTACCATTTTCTTTCCTTTCGGATCAAGTTTCTTTCGCTTGACATCAGGCACCCAAGAATAGGCCTTACATCCAAATGTTCTTATCTTTTGAAGATTTATTTTATCACGATACCATAATTCAGCTGGAACTACATCTTTTATAATCGCTTTAGTAGGGCATCTATTAATAACATACACGGCAGATAATGCAGCTTCGTTCCACAAGTATCTCGGAACACCAGATTCTGATAACATTGATCTTATCTTATCGAGAATTGTTCTATTGAATCTTTCCGAAACCCCATTTTGTTGTGGAGTATAAGCGACGGTAGTCTCTACTTGAATCCCTCTTTGTTTGTACCAATTTAGTTGTTTAGATGACAGATATTCTCTTCCTTGATCAATCGTGAGCAATGAAATTTTTGATTCAGGAAACATTGCACTTACCAAAGCCTCATATTCTTGAATCTTCTCAAAAACATCTGATTTCTTTTTGATACAAAAGACCATAGAGAAATGTGTGAAATCGTCTATAAAAGTTACAAAATAGTTTGAACCATTCCAAGCTGTAGGAGTGATTGGTCCGCATACGTCAGAGTGAATTCTTTGAATGACCCTAGTAGCTCTAGGCCTCTTCCCATTAAACGGTGTGCGACAAATCTTGGATTCCACGCATACATCACAAAAACTAAGCTGATTTTGTTTAAGATCACGATTAATTAATCCTAATTTCTTAAGCCGCTCGAACCCAGCAGCACCAATATGTCCTAGACGCTTATGCCACAACTCAACCTCATTTTTATTACAGGATAAAGCAGATCTTATTGATTGGTTTAATTTTAGTTCATACAAATTACCAAGAAGATAAGCAGATGCAATTTCTACCTTATCTTTTAATATTACAGCCTTGTTATTTAAAAAATTTACTGAAATACCAGAATTTGTAAGTTTACGCACGGATATTAAATTATCTCTTAAGTGAGGAGTATACAAAACATCTTTTATAATAACTTGAATGCCTTTATTAGTGATTCCACTTACTTCTCCAATATGACTTGCAAAAATTGATTCATTATTTTTAGCAACATTTATTTCTACAGGAGTCTTTAACTCTTTTATTAAGGAAAAATATGATTTCTCATTTGCCAGATGATCACTAGCCCCAGAGTCGAGTTTAAAACTAATTTTGTCACAATCATACCGTTTTTTACCATCTTTCCTTTTTACCATAAAAGAAACTGCTTTAGTACTAGCAATTTTCGCTTCACTTTGCCAGCAATTTTTTGCTTGATGCCCAAACTTATTACATTTGTAGCATTTTCCCTTAAATTTCTTTTTATAATGGAACGTCTTACTTGAAAAAGCTGTTTTATCTTCAACAATTTCACTATTGCGATCAGAAAACTTCGCCTCTTCTGACATCAATCGCTCTTTCACTAAATTTAAATTCAATTTTTGATCATCTACATTTTGAAGGGCCGTTACGAGAGGGTCGTATTTTTCAGGAAGTGTTAAAAATAATTGTGCTAGCACATCAGAATCTTCCATCTTAGCTCCAGCCAGTTTTAATTGCCGGATCAAGTTTTCAAAAACTAAGACGTGGGCCACAATTGAATCGCCTTCGTTCATTCGTAATTTAGTTAATTTCTTTCTTAACAGCAACTGATTCACAACTGACTGTTTGGCAAATGCAGCTTGCAAACTACTCCACATGTCAAATGCAGTTTCTTTTTCCCTTATAAAGCTCAAACAATCAGAATGAACAAAACTTACGATTCTGTCTTTTGCTTTTTTATCCTTCCGTAAATACTCTGTTAAGGATTCCGCTTCAGTTGGAGGATTGCCGGTTAGAACATCCAATTTTTTCAATTTGTTAATAATTGTTGTTATTAAAATTAATTTTTCCTGAAGAAGCTTTTAATAGGAAAGCGAAATATTAAAAAAATATATATTGCTAAATTAATTAAAAAAGACCGTTAAAAAGAATGAAAAATTTTATTTTTCAACATAAAGAAAACACTAAAGATGAATAGTTATGCCAACTATTGGATTTGGTATCAGTGCCAAAGTTATTCAAAAACTCTTGGTTTGAAAATATATGACCTAAATGTCACACAGATATAGCTACCGCACGGCTAATGGGAGGCGAAAATCCAACTTATTTGATAATTTTTTTTCTAAAAATTCAAATCAAATGTCACTTTTAAGGTACTAACACAAGCAGAAGGCCGATCATAAATTTTTTTATCTTTACAATAAAAAGCTCAATAGCGAACAAAAAAAATATAACGGGTGTTTAATAGAGGTATAAATTTTAAGTTGGCAACACTTTTTTAACTAGCTGCCATTTTGTCAGCTATCAAGTAATTTATTTTTAATTTAGTTTCCCATTTCATCACGAATTTTTAAATTTATACTTTTTAAATGCTTCATCTGTAATTATAGACGTTATATTATTGAAAAAATCGGTAACTGTTGTTAGAGGAAATTTTCAAAGGACTAATATCAAGAGAAAGATTTCAAATGATCCCCAAGGATATCAAATATATCGCACCCTAAATACAAAAGGGTCACAACTCAAAATACTAAAATTTTCGCAACTCAAAATAATTCTCTTTAGTTCATCTTGCAGAAGCAACTCACTTAACGCAAAAATATAAATAACTGTTAAAGAAGATAATGATGTGAAAGAAATTTTTGCAGTTAGTTAGAGATGTGTGCTCTGAAATAATTTATAGAGAAAAAGTCAGTTTTGGAAAATTTTGAGTTGTGTCCTTTTGCATTTAGGGTGCGATATATTAGCCCATAATAATCGGGAACCTCTGGACCGTTTTTAAAAAAAATCTATGAAGCAAAAAAAACTTAGTGCAATAGAAATTTAAATTTGGAATATTTTTGTACAGATCTAAATTTCCCCGCAAAATAAATAAAAGGGCAAATATACAAAAGTTCATAAATATCTTTTTGTTAATCTTTCTTCTTTAAGCTATCAAAAGCTACAGTTTTATAGTATTAAAAATATTTAATTATAATTACAACAAGTTGTAACGTGTAAATTGTTAAAAAATATTGTTGTTAAATTACTTATGTATATGTTTCCTGTTAAATGTAGTTCAATCTGAACAAAGTTTTTAATTTCCAGACACTTTAATTACTTTAGGCTTTCTAAAGCTTGAAAAAAAATATCTGGAACATAATCAAAATTATTGAATAACTTTGAGCAATACTTTCACTAATAGAATGGATCGCAATAGCACAGTATTATTTTAAACCTGGTTCTTTTCATTTCCTTTATTAATCCTTCAACTTTTAAAGTTCTTCGAATTATATTATATTTCGAAAGGCAATATTTTGTCGCAGAACTGTTTTTATTTGACTCCTATTGTTTTGCTGGAGCGATTTCCTTTAACTTACATGCAACACAACGCCTTTAATTCTTTTTTGGTAAATTGTTCATTTTTTCAATTGTTTATTTTTGTTTCTTTTCAAATAGAAACTTGTGTTGTTAATTTCGTGCATATCAAAAGCCCGTTTGTTTTAACTTAAATAATCGATTTAACTTTTTTTTGAATGAAGGCATCTTGCAAAATTCATTGCAATGTCTGCTGATTTCAGTTGTGTAGCAGTGACATCCATATTTCATCAATATACATACATTTATATATTTATATATACATATGTATATTAAAATTTTTATAAAATTGTGTGCTTTCAAATTGCAATTTTAAATGGAATTTTACTAAATATGTTTATATTTTATTGGATAAAATATACAAGTCAACTAGACTGGATGACCAATCCCCATTTTCAATACAAACAAACTAAACAAAATTATTGAGTAAATAAATACAATAAAAAACGGAAAACAATAGCAAGTTGCTATTGTTATTGCTGTATTGTTTAGTGTTTTCATTTACAGTAAACTCTCCCTTTTAATAAAAATTAACAACAATGAAATTATAACAGAAAAACAACATGATGTTGATGAGTAAAAAATATTCTTGGTTCTTTCCTATTATTTCGCATACATACATATGTACACATCTAATCCATAATAAAATTTGTACATATGTATGCTTGTGTTAGTGGAAAATCTAGTTAAACGGGCAAAAAAAATTAAAACAAAAAATAAAGAGGAAACAAAAACCTTTTTAATGATGACGAGATCTAATAAACTCGGCATTTTTCTTTAATCTATGTGAATGTGTGGGGGAGAAAAAGAAAAAGATTTAACGATTTATGACCATTTTATAAATCAACGTTTTTTTACAATAGAACTTTGAATTTTCAATGAACTTTTAAAATATGACATAATATTTCTTTTCGTTTAATCCTTTCAGGAACATAAGAGTTTATTGATTATAAAGAGTGTCCGTCGGGAAGGTATACTGCTATGTTTGTTTATAATTTTTGGTTAAATGATTTTATGTATGGAATACAATATCAAATTAAAGCAGGCGACCGTGAATGCCAATCAACATCACCATTTCTAGAAATAACTTGTTGTGGTAAGAAATCTCGCAGTAATTTCATTGTTATCCTGGCTGTATGCAAAATGGCATGCACATGATACCACATGTTAATCAAGCCCAAAGCATGCAGTTGTGGCGTTAAAAAGTTTTCAATCATATCACGATATCGCTCCCCATTAACAGCTACCGTTAGGCCAAGGTCCAATGACTCCTCCTGACCAAATTGCACACCAGACTGTCGGTTTTAATGGATGCAAAGGTGACTGTTGAATAATTTGAGGGTTTCCCATTCCTTAGAACTGACTATTCGGTTTATTCACATATCCATTTAAATGAAAATGTGCCTCGTCATATGATTATTTCATGAAAATCGGGATTGTCGTTCGCGAGCTGTAACATCGATTGGCATATGTACAGCGGCGTAAATGGTCTTGTGGAAGAAGCTCTTGTGTCAATTGAGGCTTATATGGATACAAATGCAAATCCTTGTTTAAAATCGTGGCCAAAGTTGCTTTTTGAAGACCATGCTCCTGAGCACGGCGTCGAATTAAGGTTAAAGAATTGTTTTGAACACTTTCTTGGGCAGCAGTAATGTTTTCGAAATCATTCTATTTGCATAGTACGTTTTGCTGGTACGTTGTTTCTCCCAAAAACTTCACGTAACTTTCTCATCGTCACAGTAATCGATGATTGATTTTCATAAAATGTTTTAACGATTAAAACACAAAATATTTTTCCATAATAAATTTGCCACGACTGCCAAATATGAACTGTCAAGGCTAGTGTTTACTAAATTAGCGGCAAAACAGAGTAGTATACCTTCCCAGCGGACACGCTGTAGTAGTTATTTGAATTGTTTAATGTGATCTGCTCCGTAAGTATTTAAAAATAAAAATAAAAAACCTGTTATGGAACCTCACAAACTTATTTTAAACGAATGTATTCCCATGGCCCTCGAAGAAAGTTTCAGCTCCATCCTCATATGTTTTTATTTTCCAGTTTATTATGGAAAAAACATTAATACATTTTATAATTATGGTTGCACAACAACAAGTTTCTTTCCTTTGTCAAACACGGGGCTTCCTGTTGCCGGAAGTGTAAACTTAACAATGGCGTCCACTTTTTTATTTCTATTAGCATATTAAAAAAATACAAAAAACAAATATGCATTGTTAACTGATATCTCAAAAAGGTAAAAAAAAAGTATCAGAGAAAACTCATGTTAATACATTCTTATGTTAATCCATTAGAAAAACTTTACCTCTACTCACTACCTAGATGTATTATATTGCATTTTATAATTGCTGCTGAACCGGCTTGGCGATGTTTTACATTATCTGTTTTGCAAATGATTGAAAGTCCAGCTAGCTTCCTCGTGGATAGTTATGGTCGCCTAGATTATACTCATCGAGATGGCCTTCATTGTCATCTTGCATTAGAAGTTACTCATCTTTTTCGTCAAGCAATCTACTTCATTGTTATCACCCTATGGTCCGTTATGTGCCATAGGAAAAACGCTGCGCCTATAAGATATTGAGGACTTATCAATGCATATACAATTATATTTTTTTCATAACTATATACTTATATCAACTATTGGATGGACAAATTTGAGGTTGGGAAGTAAATTGTCTTTTAAATGATTAAATATCAGGAATTTAACTGTTATTCTTTGACATTTATTAAGTAAAAGGTTGGAAAATTTAAAGCTTGGAATATTATACTGCTATTAAGAATTTGGTTGTTAAATTTTAGCCGACAGGCTTGTTATGAAATGTGCGGGTCGTTCAACTGAAAATATCGCAGCCGTGAGCCACAGTATTGTAGTAAATCCAAATTTGTCAATTCCTCGACGTTCTCAACAGTTGGGGCTATCCAAAACCACCATATGGCGAATTTTGCATAAGGAATTGATTTTAAAGATTTACACGGTTCAAGTGGTGTAGGAATTGAAGCCAACCGACCATTCACATCACCGCCGATTCCCTCAATTCATTCAGGAACAACCGGGCTGATTTTTCTGAAAAAAATGATTTTTTCAGACGAAGCCCATTTTCACTTGGGTATGTTAACAATCAAAATTGCCGTATTTGGACTTCTGAAAATCCGAGAGCGGTTATTGAGAAGCCTTTGCAGGCTGAACGTGTCACTCTATGATGCGCTACATGGTCTAGAGGCGTGATTGGGCTATTTTTTTCAAAGATGAGCCTGGAAATTCGGTAACGGCCAATGGATTCAATGGATAACGCTATCGGGAGATGCTAACAACTAAGTTTTAGCCTGTTATTAACGACGTGGATATTACTGATATGTGGTTTCAATAGGACGGTGCCACATATCACATAGCCAATTAAAAGATCAATATATTATAAACCAAATTTCGCGATCGCATAATTTCATGACAATCAGGAGTTAAGTAACCAGCCAGATCGTGTGATTTAACACCACTGGTTTATTTTATGTTAAGGACGGAGCTAATCGAATCGATTTCCGTGATGTGATTTACGAAATAGTAACGCCATTTTGCCAAAAAGTTATTAAAACCTTTTATGAAAGAATCGACATCTGTCAGTGTGGTCGCGGCGGACATTTGCCAAATATCTTTTTTATTCATAATTACCGAACTACTCTCTTCGCAATATAATGAAACTTTGAATCATCTTAATCTCATTTTTTTAATTTTTTTTTGTTTTAGAAAACAAACATCTTGTTGAAAATCCCTTTTTAATTTTAAATTTTAACAGCAATATTGTTTGACAACCACCTTAAGAATCCTGTATAGAAGCCAAACAATTTCATATTTTTTACATTATCTACTTGACTATTATTTTTCCTCAAAGTAAGAGGTGAGCCAAATTAGTCTCTATAAAATTATAGCAAATAAAATTTTTTTGTTAATTATTTTTTATTTTCAACAAGCTTTCTTTATCCTCGGTAAACTGAATTATTTGCTTCGCCAGCTTGTTTGATTACCACCTCATATTAGTCGTAGATTTTTGAGGTTGTTGATGAAATCACTTTATTACTTGACTCAAAACTTCCTTACCTTCAATAGTGACTTTCGTTAGAATTAGGTACATGCGATTGTATAATCAAACTATAACTTTACCTCGTTTTTAATAAAAAAAGAAGTATTGAACAATTGGCATATTAATCATGAACTGTTAAGTTTTAACTGTTTTAAAGTTTTTCAACAGTTGTTTAATTTGTGATATTTATCATAAAACCATATTGTTAATTATGCGACAGCCTTCAAAGAAAGTGCTTTACTGGTCGGACTGAAAGAGAATTTGGAATCATGCCCGCATTTAAAGTCATTTTAATTTGTGGGTATGTGGATACTCCGTCTAACTTATTTTTGAAGCGTTATTTTTAAAGCTGAATTGTTTATTAACACCATGGAATAACTATTAGTTTTTTTTTAGTTTTTTAAATTAGCTTAACCAATCGATGGATGTTATTTTTTAGGTAAATATCTACAAGTCGCCTTGTGAAACCTTCGAATTTTCAAAAACTTTGTTTTAAAATTCGCTTTTACATCGCTACTCTAAGTGCGGTTTTACACACATCAACTTTTGTTGTTTTCATTAGAAGGAAAGAGAAGGGGTATAAAGCCTTCACTTTCTTTCTAATGGAAACAACAAAAGTTGAGCAACAAAAGTTGATGTGTGTAAAACCGCACTAAGCAAGTGACAATAAAAGTAAGATCCGAATTCTTAATACTTTGTATGTATGAGACCATCCCAATTTAAATATGTAAGGGCACACATACATACATAGATACATACATACATAAGCGTATTATATAATATAGAGGCACAAAAACACAATATTATCCTTAATAAAGACAAATAATTGTATGAGTGCATATATATTCGTTATGGTTGGCATTTTTAGGATTGGCTTTAACAAGGTGTGTTTTCAACCAGTCAAACAATTATTAAGGATATAGAAAAAACCAACTCCATGGTGTTAAAAGTTTATTAAAGAGCAGAAAAAGGCAATCCTCATTGCAAACATACAGATATGTATGTACGTAAGTGAGCATGTATGTGTCCCATGCACAAAATCTTTCGTTTAAAAAAGAATACCTTCAGTGTGTTTAACCCATTAACGCCCAAATGAAAACTATAAACATTTTTACCAAAAAAATTTTTAATACTAGTGTAAAATTACTTGTCTTAAGCTACTACAAAAGAAAAAATAACAAAAAATAATTCAAAGTCAGGTTTAGACAGGTGTACTAAGTTTAGTACAATGGGCGTTTAGCAGTGATATTTAGCAAAACATCCTCTTTCCAAGCAAAGCGTTTTCAGGCATTTGGCACACGAAGTTCTAACTCGATTTGAGCATAAAGCATATCTGAGTTAGCTAGGTATTTTTTGAGGGTTATGACCACTGATTCGTCTATCGATAAGTCTTGATGTAACATTCCGAATTGGCAAAACTTTTTTTGCAAAACATCAAAAAGTGGACGCATTTTGAACATCTTATCAGTTGATCAAAGTTAATCAAAGTGTTATCTGCAAAATGCAGGTTTCTTTTAATTTCCAAGAATCTGTTTCTTGACATGCACCCTGAAACTAATGGCATACCTAGGTCTTCATCTAAGCTCCAATAGGTTTTTTATGATATCCGGTAAGTATAATTATGCCCAAGAACTTACGGAGTTCCTCTTTCGTAAAAATAGTATCGTGCCTATTGTTTTGTCCAGCATATATTGTGCTTTGCGTTTTTATTATTTCTAGCACTTCATCATCATCATCATGTCTTTTAAAATATCCGAAATAAAACCACGTCTTTCTTCAATAAAATTTTGAACAGGAGTTATCTGACAAACTGAGTAAACTGGCGTACATTTTTTCCAATTTGTTAACTCAGTATTTTTAAATCTCTTTCTTTTTGGGACATTATGCGAAGTAGATGACGTTAATGTGTTAAGAGGTTCATCGTCATCGCTACTCCATTGTTCTTTGACGGTTGGGGCTTGTCTGTGAGTAACAACTTCTACATTACCAGGAACATCTCGAGGTAATCTGTTTTCATATAACTCATCGTCTCCACCTTCCTCCTCATCGGTTACAACGCCTGGATTTGGTGGCAACATAAACACGTCGTATATAGCATCATCATAACTGCTGTCGCCAATGATGTCATTTATTGCTTCTACTAATCCAAAATAGTCTTTTTTTGTGTGTAAAAGTACATCGTTTCGCCATTTGATAAATACCTTCTGCACTAAGAATGTTAATAAAAGGTCACTAACTAAAAATTTAAGAAACAAACACGAGTAAAAATTTTCGCCCAAAGCATATAAGACAAATAAATATGTATTTACTTTACTACTTTGTTTTACCTCAAGCGACCAGTGTACTAAATTTAGTACAGCTACACTTTATACGCTATAGTGAGAAAAAAATTTACACGAATTAAACTGTTTTATGTGCTTTTTATTAAATGTAGTGTCACTGAATAAATTTAATACTTTTTAACACTTTCTGGGGCCAAATATTTTAAAATAAACTTAAATAGTACTCAGCTGCCAATATGAAATAAATTGCCAACACAAACCTGAGATTCCCCTCATTTTGATCCCATAGCTATAAATATTTTTACTACATAATTGTTGTATGTGTTATTAATGACAGATTAAAATCGTTGTCAGAATGAAAAACTTAGTTACATAATTTTTAATAAAACTTGAAGTTGTGTACTATTTATAGTACAGTGGGCGTTAATGGGTTAAAAGCGAGAGGAGAATAGAAAATACGTACACACTTGCATGCATGTGTATAACAACAGTTATTTCCAAAGTGAGAATGTAGAAAAGAAAAAAAGTTTATGAGAGTCATTAATACTCGTCCAAGAAAATTGTTAAAATTAAGCTGATTTTTGTAGTTTTAATTTGTTTCTACAAAGAAAACGTAAACATTTTAATTTATTAAAATAAATTTTACAATTTACTCATGATCATAAAGAAGAATATTTCAAAAAGATGTTAAAAGTTTTTTGACCCTTCAGTTGTTAGCTTCTATACTGAAAAATAGAATTTCCTAACAACGTGCTCATACCATTGTAATGGTTTGGAGATTTTGAATAATTCTTAAGTAATTATGGTATGTATTTACAATGAAAACTTATGTTGCACTTCAACAAAATGGCTAAAATTTGTTTTGTATATTCTTTACAATTGCTCTTAATAGTGTCGATTTATTAATACAGTGCAATTGGAAATACATAGTTTCAGAACATGTAACCAACTACTTGTTAATATCCTGTACCTCGTTTTTGTGAACCAAGTGAGAAATTACTGCAGTTAATCATGAACTTTTTAATATGAATTTTTTAATAACTATAACTCACTCTGTGCAAAACTGGATGATTATGATATTTTCATGTGATACACTAATTGACCTACAGAGCTATCTTGCATACAAGATCTGTACTTTAAAGCATTGAAAAAATATGTTATATTTTATACTACATCTCACAGTGGTCTGAAATGGGTTTTTTTGGGAAATAGTTCGGTAGCTCGTGAACCATTTAAGATATCCTACTGTCAAGCAGAGGTATTTTTAAGTGAAGTTATCTGTTATTTGCCTTTAAAACTGTAACTTTCACATTAAAGTGGTTGTTTGAAAAATAAAATATAGAATTTGAATTGCCACAAAATCTAAACAGATCGAGAGTTTCTTGCAAAATTTTGAAGCAATATACACATATAAAGAGCATTTTAAAATTTTATTTTTACACATAAATTCCTTAAACGCTGAAAAAATGTTCCAAAAATTGTTTTTTTCTTTTAGAAAACTGGTCACCCTAGCTCTGATGACAATGGGATTGTCCTTTTTGGAGTATGTAGCCAGGACATGGAGCTCTAGTAATCTGTTTACTTTTTTTCAATCGGTGCTTTGCACTCCGAGGAGTTTTGATGTAATTTATAAATTTTGTTTGAAACTTGGCCATGTTTGGATATGGCCGTTACAATTTTTGACACAATTTTTCTTTTATTCACATTTGCTTTTAAAATAGTTCAAAAAAATTTACTAATAGCGAAGTAAATTTTAATTATATAAGCAAAAAAACATACCGCCTTTTTGGGGAAAATCCTAAAAAAAACGGCCCGAGGTAGCCAAGGTGGTCGGTCGATCGTCCGTAACTTCACTCAGAAATACGACTTGCTGATTCATGAGCTGCCGAATTATTTCCAAAAAAACAAAAAAAAAACGTTTTCAATCCACTGTGCATCCTTATGTTTCCACAGCTTAACCTTACCACAATATTGGCACACTTTGGCACTATTCACTTTTCGTCGGCTATCATATTTTACATTTTTAAATAAAGGTTACGTAGCCATAAAAAGTTCAGCAATCAATTTTTGTCAATAGCCGTTTAGCTGTTTTTTTAACCAATTGAAGACGAGCTTTCGATAAGATTTATTTTTCCTAACAGACAGAGAATTTTCATTTCCAAATGAACCTAATTTTATATCTCAAGCTTCTGAGCTGTAGAATTTTGTTAACTTCTCTTAACTCTGTCAAAAATTTGCATCCCACTTCTATTAATTCGAGCTTGCTTTCATTTACTGTTCGTTTAATTTGGCTTAAAATGAATTCTAAGCTTTATGAAGTTCACTAAACTTTGTGAATTCGATTAAGCAAACCTCTCACATTATTTTACTATTGATACAGGTTTTAGCATCCACAAAGATAAGTGATCCTTGCAATTCATGCTGATGATAAAAATACAGTAATTTATAGTATTTATTGTTTTCCGACAATAACGAGATATTTTACTTTCGGTCACTTATATACGACATCAGTCAAACGAAAATGTGGGCTAAATCTTACCTTTTGAGACGCTCTATCATTTAAGAAGAACGGTCAGTGTTTTAACCTAATAAATTAACCTAATAAATTAATCGGTCTTTTAATGCAGGTTATAATGTCTTAATTTTTAGAGTTTCTTTATATTATCCAAGAAATTGAGAGTGCCTCTTCACTAATAATTCAACAATTTCCGGCCTTTTCTGAAAGTTTGCTTATTCTGGGCCATGGTTCTTCAGAAGTTTTCATTTTATTGTTACCCTCAGTACCAGACCCTCGTAAAGCGTCGATTAACTATTCCATACAATCACTTTCAAATTCGACTAATGTTTGGTAGCCGAATCCTGTGTCTTTCGTATTTATTAAATGGGCATATATTTTAATGTATTTCTTGTTTTCTTTTTCCATTTGTTATATCGGGTGTTTTATAGAGGTATAGAACTTTAAGTTGACAAGTGATTTATGATTAGTTTTACATTTCAATTTGAATAGACTGACACCTGAACAAAGCTGTGGTTCTAATATAACAACGCACAGTAGGCCTTTTGATTTTTTTCGTTGCAAAAATCATAACTTTTAAAGTAATAAAGATATTTTAAAAATGTATAAAGCATTTAAAAGATAACCTCTTCGGCCTAAAAATATGTTACCTGTATGGCTATAGACCCACAGAAGCACTATACACGGTGATTTTTTCGCTGCAAAAATCATAATTTTTAAAGTTACCAAGATATTTCTAATGGTTAAAAATCACTTATATTTTAAATCCTTTAGTTTCAAAACAAGCGCTCCCGCTTTTTCATAGAAACCGTGAACTGTGTGACTGTATGTTACCTGTATGGCTATAGACCCACAGCGGCACTATACACGGTGATTTTTTCGCTGCAAAAATCATAATTTTTAAAGTTACCAAGATATTTCTAATGGTTGAAAATCACTTATATATTAAATCCTTTAGTTTCAAAACAAACGCTCCCGCTTTTTCATAGAAACTGTGAACGGTGTGACACCTTTTCATATTTTTTTACATTTAAAAAGCATAAGGAAGTCTAGAAAAAAAAAACACTTTTATAACATGTTACATTAACATATCGGAGCTATAATTGTATTCTTCCAAATCCTATCGAAATTTTACATGTCTTCGTGATGAAATTAGTGAATCTGAAGAGGCCGCCTACATATTGAAAAGGTCCTCATTCTGCCAAATCCGTGAAATCTTGCAAGTGTTTGTAGTCTTTGTTTTTGCAGTCCTGGGCTTCGTCTCATAACTCTCCAATTGATATTCAATTACATTTTTAGCATAAGCCAAAATTGTATGCGACGTAGGAGTTAGTTTCTTCTCAGACTACATTTGAGCTAAAAGTTGGGCAGTATCATCAAACCTTGGGTCATTTACCATTTATCTAGAGCTGAGTTCCCCAAACTTTTTTGTGTCGTAGATCCCTTACCATGTTTTTCCGTATTGGGTAGACCCCCTATTTACCTGATATTGATATCCTGTAAATTTCTAACTGTAGTGAAGGTTAGTGTTAAAAACTTAAAGTAAAAACACATGTTAATTTATACATTTATTTAATTAATTAAATTAAAACTACTCAAAATAAAAGTTTGTATCTGTTATGTAAAATATACGTAACATCAAATAAACATAAAATAAACTATAAATAAAATAACATAAGCAATAAGTCAATATTTTTAGTGAAAAGGATGAACCTGATGCTTTAATAATAAATTATCAACATTTGGCATCAATTTTGTAAGGGTTAATCTTAAATCTTCTCGCCTTTTTTTCGTTAGGAGATTGGTAACAGCGTACGACGATGGAAAGGAAATTAAAAATTTCCTCGCTATATTCCATAATATGGATAAGTAACGGGTATGCTGTTTTGCAGCCAGAATTGCTGATATCCGTTTTTAAACTGAACCTTAAGTTCTTCGTTTTTACTTAGTTCAGTCAGTTCCCCTTGTATTATAATATTCGTTTCTTCTATGTCACCATATGGATTAATTATCCACGGTGGTATTACCATAGTCAAAATTTCCTCAAACCTAGATTCAAAATCTGAATAGAGGGCATTTAAATGTTAAACGTAAGTTGAAATGTCGTTTTCCTTACAGCTTGTCTCTGACAAATTGGGGAACTGAGAAAATTCGCCGCATCCAATATTTTGCTTCATTAGTTTAACTCTGACAAGAAACGCTGATAAGATGGACTTTAATTTAATCAAATTTAAACTGTCGACTTGTAATTGCAAATTAACCATATTAAATTTTGTAAACAAATCTGTTAAATAGGCTATGTCTGTTTTCCTCTTCATTAAATTTTCTTTCAAAATTTTATCTTTAGTATCCAGAAATTCTAAAATAGTCTCAAAAAGTGCAAAAAATCTTGTCAAA
Source organism: Trichopoda pennipes (assembly GCA_030448955.1). Taxonomy (NCBI): domain Eukaryota; kingdom Metazoa; phylum Arthropoda; class Insecta; order Diptera; family Tachinidae; genus Trichopoda; species Trichopoda pennipes. The sequence continues at coordinate 12,070,833 of JASKUP010000042.1, forward strand.
CATAAGCCTTTCGACAGCCAGCATACTTCAGCGTGAAGGAGTAATTGATGAAAGTGTTCATCATTTTCTTCACACAACTGCGCAAATAGTCGCATGTTCAATGCGTTGCTTCGGATTCGGTTTACTGCATCAATGACTAAATGAAGTGATTCATGCAATCTAACACTCAAATTTTTAGCAACTTAATGTTGTCGATGGATGACGCAATCTATTGCTAACACCCCTGATACATTTTGCTTTAAATAGCTTATAAATCCACGATAACGTCCAACCATGGCAGGTGCTACATCTGTAGCTACTGTTATTATATTTGATAAAGGAATTGCTTTTTCAATGAAGTAATCCTTCAAAACATGAAATATTGATTCACCTTTAGTGTCGGTTATCGAAGTTCTTGCGAAGAGCAGTTCTTCGTAGATTTCTTTATTCATAATAAAACGAACATATGCCAAAAATAATGCTGCATTATCAGGTAAAGTTGACTCGTCCAGTTGTATAGAGAAATGGGTCGTTTGCAAATAAGCAGGGTTCAGAATTTTTCATTTATGAACATTCAAAAATCAACATTCATGATATTTTTCATAAATGAGAAATCTAAAATTTTATATTTATTTTTCACGCGCATAAACGAACAAGAAAAAATGTTCTGCTTATGTTCATACATGAATGCGCACAACAAGAATTATTAGTCTTATTCATATCAGAGAACTTCAAAATCACCATTTTTCTTGATTTTATTCAACACAAAAATTTTTGTTCATTTGAATGAATACACAAAAATTCAATCCTGATTAAATTCATATTCATTCTGCTCAACACATCAAATTCTGATTATGAGTAAAATGAAGAAAACAGAGAACTTCAAACACTCAACTTGCCTTTATTTGATCAACACAAAAATTTTTGTTCATTTTATGAATACACAAAAATTCAATGCTGATTAAATTCATAGTCATTTGCTTAACACATCAAATTCTGATTATCAGTAAAAGAACAAATCATTTTATGAACAATTTCGCACAGGCAAGAGAAAAGTTGTCAGTAAATTAATTGCATCGAAACGTTCTTATTCTCATTAATTCATACATGTTTGAACCGACCGTCTGTGTGGCTTGAACAATATGATATACCACAAATTCAAACAACATACCCAATTCATATGTAATATGTTAATATGTAATATTTTCTTTCTTCGTATTAATTTACCTATAAAGCGGACTGTATTTAGGTAATTATTATTTTGGAAAATTCTCATAAATAATCGTTTAGTTCATTTACACTTTTAAAAGAATGGGATGAAAAAAGAATCAATCAGTTAAAAAAAATGTAAGTTGAGCAAAAAAACAATAAATTAATAAATAATAAATAAATAATAAAGTTGTAAAATCAAAAACAAGAAGCATAAATTGTTCAAGTAATCAGTAAAGTTCTTAATTATTATACCTTAAGTTATAAAATAACCCTTTCGCTTGTTTCGGAGTAAACAAGTTATAAAAAATCTTTAGCAGGTAATAATGTGTGCATCATAAAGATTTCGCAAATTATTCAAATAAGCATTTTTCTGGAAACTTATAGTAATTATTAGTAATGAATACTAAATAAAGAATTAGTAGATTTATGTGATGATTTTGATACCATATTTAAAAAACTGCAACTATGCAGCTCTCCCTCTTTATATTACGTCATACCGTCGATTCAAAAAGTTAACAAAATATGTGTTCCTAAGACTACAGATGTAAGTGCCGGCACTTCCTTAAAGGAACAAATTAATAGGAATGTCGAAAAAATTTGGTTACCAAACATAAGTTTATGGCATAAAACAGCATTTTTTTTGTATCCACCTGCTAACAACTTTGAACATGCCGATTTGCATGAAATTAAAATCTTTTGCATTTCGTTAATAAACAACATTGCACTATCAATGCCATCAACATCATCTTTAACAGAAATTCCATCTACCCCTGATTCCGCAACGCAATTTTCATTTGTGGAGAGTAGTGTTTCAACTTCGTCAATTCCAAAAAGATGTTAATTTCTTTTTTCCAGAATTGATCCCAAGCCATACCTTAACCACTCCTAATTCTCCTGCAGAGGAAATAGAATTGTATTGCAAGCAAAATGTTATACTAAATGAAGAATTTAATATAATCAGATGGTGGAAATCAATGAAAAGTCTTTTCCAAGCCTTTCCAAAATTGCAGTGCAAATTCATGCCATTCCTGCTAGCAGTGCAGCAGCAGAAAGAGCATTTTCATTGGCTGGAAATGTGGTTACAGAAAAAAGAAATCGTCTAGGACCAAAATCTATAAATAGTTTATTATTTCTTAATTCATATTTTAAAAATTTTGAAGATTAGTATATATAAAATAACCTTTTTATAATTTAAAATTAAAAAAATTAAATTTTTAAGTCAAAAAGTAAATAATTAAATAATTTTAATAAAATGTTAAGTTTTCACTTAAAAATAAATGTCCTGTTTTTATTAATTGCACTCACTGTTTTTGTATCATGTACATCAAAAACAAGTGTTTGTTGATAGGAATGAACGAATTCATACACAATGATTTCTTGCTTTTTGTATTGCAATGTTATTCAAAATTTGAGTGTTGTGTGTAAAATAAGACAATGTTGAACATGCAAGTGGTTCGCTTGCCTTAAAATGAACAACGTAGAAAAAAGCTTGAACAAGTTTGATTACTGAATTTATTCACAGTTTAAAACAGATCATTGTTATGAGTCGACTTATAATAAAATAAGACAATATTGAACATGCAAGTGGTTCGCTTGCCTTAAAATGAACAACGTAGAAAAAGCTTGAACAAGTTTGATTACTGAATTTATTCACAGTTCAAAACAGATCATTGTTATGAGTTAACCGATGTTTGGGTTGCTTTTGAATGAACAATAAAAAGGAGTATGAGTGCAAGTTTGATCAGTTGCAAATAAATGAATAGTTTTTTGAGCCTTTGCTATTGTTGAACGGTTTTTTAATCAACAAGTGAAGTTCTCTGATTCATATATGATAAATGATAAATCAGCTACTTCTCATTAATGTTCTTTTTCATAAATGTACATGTTCATTTATGAACGTTGAAATTTTATAAAATTTCTCATAAATGAACGTGAAAAAATTTTCTACCTACGATCGCAGTTTACCGTAAAATGTAGTAAAAACACATGGGTACATATTAACACAAAATACAATATTGCAATATATTCTAAAAGAAATAAAAAAAAACATTTTTTTTCCTACATACGCCGACAATTGCGCATTATCAAATATGTGCGTTTATGTACGCGAATGCTTAACGCACATATTTTTACGATCTTTTCAGTTATGAAAAATTATCAAAATTGTACATATTCAAAAATGAACACTTGTGTGTTTCTCATTTTTTCACTTATGAATAGAAAGAAAAAAATAAATCGTCGCATTCATAAATGAGAAAACGCAAAATATTTTTCAGTCTCTCACACATGTATGAGAAGAAGCGGCTGTATGAACAGTGAGTGAACACTTCGCTACTCTGCAAATAAGTACATAAGAAGCTTTCAATATTAGAACTTATTTCATCAATACGTCTTTCAACAGTATTGTTGCTTAAGTGAATTCTTTTAATGCTATCAGATGCAGGTTTATTTAAAACAGTTTTTTAAAACCTCTTCAAAATTAACTTTTCTCCGATAGTATGCGGTTTTCCAGATTTTGCTATAAGTAAGAGATATTGTAAGACGCCCGCAAACCATCATAATTTCTTTGTGACGTCCAGTGTAGGTCTCTTCTAAGGTTTCAAATCTTTCTCTGTTTTATCAGGGTGGCATCTTCTCAGATGATCTTGCAGTTTAGATGGTTTCATAGCGTCATTGCTACATAAAAGGCACATAGGCAATTGTTTGTCCGGCAATGATGGAATGAAGCCAAATTTCAAATAATCAACACTGTACTGTCATTTGATTTTTCCGAAAACATTCCATAATTCGAACATCTTCTTGCAACAATTAGCTCGAATTACGGAGATTGCACTGTAATTATAATACCGATTGCTAAAACTTTCAAAAAGAAACTATTGAGGAGTACTCGTGTAATTTTGCATGATTGAATATTAAACTACTAATAACTAAAGTCATGATTGGCGTAGTTTATCTATCTTTGCTAACTACGAGTACAAAACTAAAATTTAATAAAAAATAATGTACACCTAATTCTGTTTTTACACGGTCTTTTTTTACACGGTTCAATGTATCACCACACACATAAATAAAAACACACACAGCATACAAACAGCTAGAGTTCATACGAAAAAAAGAAATGGCACAAAGATTATATTTATGTATTTGTTTCTCTTTGGTTTTTTTTGTTTGGGTCATTTCATGGACCCCTTGCACGTTGTCATAGACTCCTAGGGGTCGATATAGACCACTTTGGGAATCATTGATCTAGAGCTTATACCATTTTAGAATAACTGCCAACCTTTTTATATAATGATTGTCTACCCCAGTAATTTGGGCTATACCTCATCATTTTCAAAAAATGATCTGGATATATTACCATCGTTAGTATTTCTATACCCCTGTTTTGGACAGTCTACTCTCAGTCCAAGTGGTTCTTCGATGTTTTCAAAAGTTATTACTCCATTTAATTGACGGTGGATCAAACCGCTGTGGATGATTTTAGCGTCACCCACGCCCCAGGAAGCCTTCGGATATCCTCCATCCACTCCTGGCCGCAACTCCGAGAGCTCGGAGCAGGCCAAAGCCCTCACTCCTTGCTGAAGAATTCGAGACTACCCAACTCCCGGTCCAGAACACATGCAAGCTTAACAAAATTTCAGAACAACCGCAAGCATGCTTACTAAACCAGGTCCATTCATTTTGTTCGTTGTGAATGAACACAACGAACACACAACTCAAACGAGGGCCGCGAAACCACAACCACCACGATACTCCCGGAGGGCAAACCTAAATAATCAGTCAGAGAACAACTAAAAGGCTAAAAACCCAAAAAGCTGAACTCTGGGGCTTACTGAAATACGTGGAGTTGTCCAGTTGGTTCCTGCTAGCCTATTAGGGGACTGGGCTCCCTTTTACCATCGGTGATACATGTAATGGCGGTAAGATTCTGTCAAGACATATAAATGTGCCCCCAGGGGAGAACTACTATTATTATGTGTTCGGCTAGACCATTACTACAGGTATATTATATTACCTACGCCATTACTTGTAGATAACGAATATTCACAAGTATTAACACGCCGCTAATGATTTTTTGCTAACGACCCAAAAATTTCACGACGAAATGGATCGTACCCAATATGTGCGGTCGATTGTTATCATAGTACGGAAATAAAACAAGAAACAAATGCAAGTTTTAAAAATTTAAGCGCAAAGTTGTTTTAAATGTTTTCCCATATATTTACAACAAAGTACAATATTTACGTTTTTAAGTTTGATTATTGCAGTGAACATGATTTTTACTGGCAAGATTTTTGTCCAACGTGATGTTAAAAAACGCCTTATATATTTTTTTATATTTTAAACATAAATTGTAATTTTATTCACAAGGTATACTTATAACATGGTTTTTGGAATGAAAACTTTTTAATATGCGATTTCTCATGAAGACTGATATTTTCATAAGATGTACTAATGGGCTTTTAGTTTTAAAATGACTGTTCAAAATGTTAAGTTAAGCAGTGTGAAGTCTGGTAGCTTCATTCTAATTGTGCTTGTATTTTTTAAATAACAATAGGTATGTTCAGTGAGGATTTATAAAAGCATTTGTTTTGTTTTGACTCTTGTACAAAAACCAACTATTTGGAATACTTCTCTAAATTTATTTTTGTTTTTCAAAGAAGTTTTATTTTTATTTTTAAATATGGAAGAATATGAACTACAGGTATCCCAACAAAAAACCCTCCAAAATGCGATTAAAATAGTCTATGTACCTCTTGCAGCTTCTGACTGTAGAGCGAGAATTGTTGTCAACACAAGATGAAACAACTCGACAAGAGTTGCAGACTTTAAAGGACAATCTAATAGAGTTAATAGCATTAACACAATTTACGCAGGAGGAAACAAAAAATGAAGCTATAAAGGAAAAAACAGAAATAGATGATGAAATGCAAAGATTTATGAACGAGATTAATGAAATCAGCAAAGATGAAGAACGTGATGACGACACAAAATTACAGGACTTGAAAAATAAATTTGAAAAAATGATAGGTGAAAGGTGTTCGGCTCCCCATAAGCATTCATGGGGAGCTGTTGTATACCATAATGCTATCATTTGTGGTATAGAAGATGAAGCTTTTATAGACGATGATGGCAATCTCGATCTTAAATTGCGTATTCTGTTTACCAATCCAACACATCGGGAAATGCTTCCTTGTAATTATTACCTTGAGGGCAATTGTAAGTTTGATGACTTCAATTGTCACTTCTCCCATGGAGAGACAGTGCCTGCAGCTGAGTTAAAAGATTATGTAGTTCCTGACTTTGGACGTCTATCGAGAAATTGTGTTGTTTTGGCCAAATTAAAAGATCGCCTGTGGCACCGTGGTAGAGTATTATGTGCTAACTTTGTTGAAAAAGTGTGTCGTGTTCGATTAGACAATGTGGAACATAAAGAAAAAGATTTTGATTTTGAAGATCTTTTGCCAATATTTCATGGTATGTTGTTAATATGTATTTTTTAACTTAAACTGCAACATAAAACAAATCAAACTTTAGATGAGGACTTGTCTAGTGGTTCTTCAAGTGATTCTGACAGCGATTCCGAGGAATATCCAAAAACAACTATGGAACCTAACATACATTTTAATAATTTATTCACATATCAGTTAACACAACCACTTGGAAATTGGGAAAAACACACTAGAGTAAGTATGAGTGATTAAAAAATGCATCCTGCTCTTATACTGTTTCCATTTATATGAAGGGTATTGGCTCCAAACTAATGGCAAAAATGGGTTATGTCTATGGAACCGGTTTAGGATCTGATGGGAATGGTATAATAACTCCAGTAGCAGCTCAAATTTTACCACCAGGACGTTCTTTAGATCACTGTATGGAGTTACGTGAGGCTGCGAACGGGGATAAGGATCTTTTTAGTGTGGAGAAAAAACTTCAAAAAGATCAAAAGAAACAAGAACAGCTTAATGCCAAAGCCTACGAAAGAGAATCTCAAAAATCTTCGATTAATGTTTTCTCTTTTCTTAATGACAATATTTTGAGTACCTCTAAGAGCAATGAAACTCCGAAAAGTAAACCATCTTTTCAAAGTCATTCCTCTAAATCACTTAATGTGGAAAGTGTTCGTTTGGCCGATGATATACGACGTAAAGAGCGTGAAATTTCCGAAGTTGAAAAATCGTTAAAGCGTAATGCTAGTTGTTCTCAAATTCACGATCACTTGAAGCAAAAGCTTGACTCTAAAAATGAGGAGCTAAATGCATTGCAGCGTGAAGAAAAGTTTCTGTCAAGGGAACAAGCCACACGAAAAACCAAGCAGAAGTTAAGCGTTTTTTAAAATTAAGACTTGTTTTTATTACTTATTTTAAATTTTAATTATAAAAAAAATTATAATTAAAATGTAGATTATAAACGATTCTTAATGTTAGAAATTAAATAAATTATGTTAAAAATATTGGCTTAAATGTTTATTTTTAATCCAAGTGAGCTTTACACGTTTCCGAGTAAATTTTTTTAAAATTATTAATTTGCTAATTTTATTATTCCAAATTATTTTTGCAAGGAATATTCTAAACTGGAATGTGTTTTGTTCCGTTTTTTATTTGATTATTCCAATCAAAATTATTTATATATGTTGCAATCTTTTCGTAAATGAGTTGACAGTGTAAATGTGTAAACGGTATGTGTTTTAAGTAAAAAGCTGTTCGACTTTTAATTTTATTCATATTAGACTTTGTGTGCCTTTGCAATAGATTATAAGCATAGAAAAAGCGAGATTTATTAATAACCCATAAAGTTCTACTTATAATACCAAAATTTGTTACGTAAAATGCATTTTCTTATTGGAATTTTCCCTTTTCAAGCTACGAATATTTTAAAAACTGCTGTTCTCTCGTTCGTCGTTTTTTTTTAGTTCAATGTAGGTGCTGTTGGACTGAGGCAATAATCATACGAACATTGCAAACACTGATATATTGATACGTAAAGAAAACCAAAATGAAAGAAAATTTGTAGTTTTATTAAAAATTGGAAAATTAAACATTAAAAAGTACTAAATGGGTAAGTAAATTAATTACGGGCACTTATGCGCAAACTATACTTAGACTGTCACTTATGCACCTAGAAATGGAAACTATTTGTCTAGTTGTTGGAAAATAGGCAGAACTGCATACAATTCGGTAAGTATTGGCTGCAAATGAAATGTTTATTTGTATTTTAATAAAACAATTCGATTTTTGTTTTAGACTGAGATTTTTACTCGGAATTGGGTGTTCTTAAAAATAACTAAGTACATGTGCAAAAATGTTTTGTGGCAATGTTAACAGCATTGTGAAGATAGAAAGTGAAAGAAAAAAAGTTTCTCGGGAAGATTTTACTTAAAAAATGGAACAGACAATAAGAAATTGTTATTCATAATCAGAGTGGGTGTTTTTAATTTAGTTTTTTTAAAACAATTTTCTTCGAAACGACCGAAACAATAACACAAATTATGTTTATTTTTGCAAACTATACTAGATTGTGACGATAACTCGGGTAGCAAAACAAAAAATATAATATTTGTTATCGCTCAAATTTCAGTCATGCTAACTTCTCATTAAAAATGTTAATAATACTAATACCATATTTAACGGCAAAATTAACCACTTGTTTTGCTCTTTGAACCACAATAATGACCCAGGGTCTTCATACGACTTGGTTCTTGTTTTGTTTTGACGTTAAATTATTAAAGTATTGCATGTGCACACATAAATATTTCGCGAAAATTTTGGTTGTTTAAAATGAATAAAAAAGTTACGTTAGTTATTAAAAAATATATTTCATATATTCATTTTTGAACATTCTAAATATTTTAACTTTGCACGCATTCTGCGGCACAGCACAACACTTTTTACTATTACCATTTTTATATGTATAGATGTTTATTTTGCACTTTTTTATATATAGTGCAGATAAACAAACGATAAATTTATTTTAGAGAAGACAGTATTTTTTCGTGGTTCACAACAAGATATAAAATTATAGCCTGTTTCCACGACAGTTTGAATCTCGTGCTTCGCTCTCTGAAGCAAGTTTGTGAATCATGCTGTTTACACGACTCATTTACCTGCTTCGATTTGGCTGTTGTTATTAAACAGAAAAACATAAGTTGAAAAACAACAACAACAGTTGAAAAACAACAGAAGATATCCTTCTTGCCGCGATAGCATTAAGTATAATTTTTTTTCCTATCCATTTTTTTTTTAATTTTATAAAATTAAAATTAATTAATTAAGTTTTAACTTTATTTTGTTTGTAAATTTTCTTTGTTTACAAAAACGTTTAATTTTGATAACTAGTGCAGATAAACTTACGATAAAAATTAGGGAAGAGAGGATTTTTACTTGCTTCGCAACTAGCTTCAATATGAATCTACCAGCTTCGCTCTCAAAATTTTGTATGGCGAAGCAGGTTGATTCGCTTATGATTGGGGTGTGAAGCAAGAATAGAGAGCGAAGCAGGTGCCGTGGAAACACCATATATAATATGGTGTTTCCACGACAATTTGAATGTTTAGCTCTCTGAAGCAAGTTTATGAATCATGCTGTTTACATGACTCATTTATCTGCTTCGATATGACAGTTGTTATTAAACAGAAAAACACAAGTTGAAAAACAACAGAAGATATCCTTCTTTCCGCGATAGCATTAAGTATAAATTTTTTTCCTATGCATTTTTTTTTAATTTTATAAAATTAATTAACACACCCACAAAACAGTTATATTTTTTAAGTTTTCACTTTTAACTTTGTTTAGTTTGTAATTTTTCTTTGTTTACAAATATGTTTAATTTTGATAACTAGTGCAGATAAACTTACGATAAAAATTAGAGAAGAGAGGATTTTTCCTTGATTCGCAGCTAGATTCAAAATGAATCTACCAGCTTCGTTCTCAAAATTTTGTATGGCGAAGCAGGTGGATTCGTTTATGATTGGGGTGTGAAGCAAGAATAGAGAGCAAAGCAGGTGCCGTGGAAACAAGCTGTTAATCTACATGGTTCGCAAACTGCGTATGGAAAGCAAACCTCAAGATTTGCTGTCCGTTTATCTGCAATACCTGTCTAAAATTACAAATGTGAACAAACAGCAAACAATAAAACAGGATACATTTTCATTGTGCTGTATGTAAAAATGTAAAAAAATATATTACGTTAAGAAAGATGGTCTCCAAAGTGAAATTTTTGGGGAGGCGGAGATATGCTTCGAGGCGTTGAAAGAATCACAAACGCAACTAAAGCAGCTTTTCTATTCAAATTTATCTATACGTTTTCTAATTATTGCAATAAACATATAATTAATAACTTTTGAAAATTTTATTTATTTTTTACCATTATAAGCTAAAAATAAACGTATGTATATTTTAGAAGTTAATTATTAGGTCATGTAGTCGAGAAATCAACGTAATAAATCTCGCGGAATATCAAGTTATTGTATTTAATACAACAATACCGTACTTGATATTCCATTGGATTCTTTGCCTTTGTAGTACCGTACTTATAAAAGACCCAAAACATATATTTTGAATATTTTCAGACATTTTATTTTACAATTTTAATTAGGTGAAGAATAGTCGATATTTAATCGAAACTTGATCGTTTTCTTTTTTTCTTCTTCTTTTTTTTCAATAAACCACAAGCTTGGCATTACTTTTTTCGTGCGGCTTGAGATAATTTACTCAGGGATGGATGAAACTATTCAGAGTAAATTAAACTGAATATTATATTCATAAAAATATTTTTTTTACTTTAAAAAATCAATATTTTAATATATTAACTAATTTTGAACAAGCCTAGTGTAGTTTCAATGATAAAAAAATTAACAAATCCTTAGGGGTGTAAAATACAATTTTAAGCAAAAGTTTTAATATATCATGTTTCAAGGCATTCCATAGTCTCGGAGTTTTAAACCTTCAAAGTTTCAATATATCAAATGAAAATAGTCTCTTCGCATACCATAGACTTTCTACATTATAAGTCATAAGATATATCACTAAAATAGTCATCACTGGCTGCACAAGACACAATTTATTGTAAGAAACAATGTGGCTCCTAGTAAATTAGATTTATTTAATGTCTATAGTATTACTAAAAATTTCAGTAACCTTTTAAATATTACTTTTACCTCATTCCATAAAAAAATGCTTGATATATGGTGGGTTGATTATTCATAATTCCGAAATTAAGGCTTGCACTCAAAAATTTTCACTTGTCATTTTTAGCTTAAAACTGCATTTTACTCCCTCTATGCAGTTTTTTTGTATCAATTTCACTAAATGAGTTTTAAACCAACAACATTATTAAATCGCATAAAATTTTAACGCGAAGTTGCCAAAAATAGTTTATTTCGTTGAAAACAATTCTATATAGACTATATATATATATATATATATATATATATATATATATATATATATATATATATATATATATATATATATGTATGTATATACATTTTGTATTACTTATTGCTACGGCGTTGATTTTTCCATCCTTGACTCGACAACACTGTTACGAATATGTGGAGACAAGAAATTAATTAATTGACTATAAAATTTTTGTGTGACTTTATTTCTGCAATATTTTATCCATTGTCTGCTGCAGTTTTGTATATTGCGCATTTTTTTATATTTCTTGTTTGAACGGCCACTTCCATTGTTGACACTGCCAGTTAGAAAAGGCAAACAAACTAGAAAATATATAGAAACTCTAAAGAAAGTTCAAGTGCATTGATTGTTATTGTTGGCATGGGAAATTCAACATCAAAGTCTGACAATCTTAGTGGTGAGGCTGCTGAAGCACCTGACGGGAAAGCTAAAATCAACAAATCAAGTCAGCATCATCAGGCGAATGGACAAACTAATGCTAAGGCAAGTGCCTCCTCGGCAGCTATGCTCAAGGTCGAAAGTACGATGAGTCGCTCTGCTTCAGGTTCAGATGTCACAGAGAAATATTTTACCCAATTAGTGCCAATTGAAAAACTATCGGAAATTCTAAAAGAGAAGTCGTTAGCTAAATTTGGCATTAATGGCATAGTGTCGGAGGTTTTCGTTGTAAGCTTTCCTACTATTGACATGAAGTTTTGATAATTAATAGTTGTCTAATGATATTGCTTTATTTATTTCTTGCGATTAATTTATCTTAACTGTTTTAATATTTGATTTCTTTTTAAGTCGCAAGTATTTCCTCGCTACACCGATTTGGGTAAGCGTCTATTTCAATTACTGCACACAACATCACGGGCCACTACCACTCATTTGGGCACTATTGCTTTTCGTCAACAATGTGAACGTTATTTGGGCGTAATAGATGATGTCAAGGCAATGGAAATGTACATTAAAATGTATGCCCAACAAGATAATCCCGATTTTATTGATAAAGAAGGAGTAACACGTCTTTTGCATATCTGCTATACAATTGCAATGCAACATTCGGGTAATTCGGTACTTTGTCCAGCGGTAAGTTTAATAAATTTATTTAGAGTTTTTATGTTAATTTATGTTGCTATAATTCATAATGTTTAAGACCGAAAACTAAACAATACAGTGGCTTAACGTAAATTATTTTTTAATTTGGTATTATGTTGTTTGGTTGTCCTCCGCCAGTAAATGGAATAATATTGCCATTTCCCGTCTTAACTGGCTGGTTTTTATCTGATGCATTCGCATCGAAAGCGCTCGCTATCTGATAAAAACCAGCCAGTTAAGACGGAAAATGGCAATATTATTTTTTAATTTATTTAAAAGGACACATGAGCATATAAAAATATAAATAAAAATCCATAGTATTAAAGATTATTTTTTATTTTTGTATAAGATCCTATACGAATTTTCCACTGTTAAGGTTGTAAAGATCAAATTCACCATAGCAAATATTTAAAATACTACTTCTATTTTACAAAGTTTTTGTTGAGTTTATGTCTAAGAAGAAAATAAAAAAGTTTATTAATAAAAAAACTTGATTTTTTCACTTCTTTGCCTTTCTATATATCTTTTCAGATCAATCGCACCTTTAGTTCTGTTACAAAATCAATTTTTTTCAGCCACGATACCTTGAGTTTAGGTTTTGTTAGCCGTTGGTTCGAAGAAAATCTCATTCGTTTAGTATTATTGGTGCATAAATATTGTGTTCATACGTTATCAACCGCATATAGAGGTCTTGAACAAGAAGGACAGTCATGTGGAATTGAATTGCAAACACCTGTATTGGAACAACGAAATCCATTTACTGAAAAATCATCCTCTTCATCATTAAATGAGGGTAAAAATGAACCTACAGATATCGTTGATGCCTCGTCATCTTTAATGCCACTATCACAAGCATGGCTTTTGGCTGGCGCTTTGCCACCTCTGTATTCGAAACCGCAGAAGGTAACTTCACCTACAGCTAATAAAGCTTCAGCGTCTCAAATTTTTATTGAAAAATTATCTATGATGCCTTCACATTGGACATTGTTGTATGATTCAAATGAACATGGACTGGGAGCAAATCGGTTTTTGCATCATGTTCTTGGCTATAGAGGGCCAACCTTAATCTTAATACATACCCAAGATGATCAAACTTATTGTGTTGCTTCGCCAGCTGAATGGAAGGAAACACACCTGTATACGGGTGGTGAAGGCAGCTGTGTCATACAATTGTGGCCTAAGTAAACCTTTAATATTGTTTTATACAAGTTAATAACAAAAATAAAATATATTTTTATATATATTTTTTTGTAATTTAGATTTTCAATGCTGGAAAAGAAGCCAAACATGTTGTACTTAAATACAACTATTCGGGGTTACCCTAAAGGATTACGTGCTGGTTCAGATCCTAGAAAGCCAATTTTATCAATAGATGAACATTTTGAAAATGTTGATTGCAAAGGTATTGCAGCTGTGCTGCTTTCTATTGAGGTAGGTGTTTAAATTACGTACGTTTTAATATCGTAAAGTATACATTGACAACAATTAAAAAGTACATGCCCCATTAAAAGTGGACAAGTTTTGGCCCAATTGTTATCATAACGTTAACTAACTTAGTAAAAATTTTTCATACAAGAAAATAATAACAAATCACCCTTAAATTTGTACTGCATACAAGCAGGGAATGCCACATCACAGAAAGTTTCGGGTAAAAAAGAACAACTGCAGCTGTCGTAACTATTAAATTTTCACAGTCTTTGAGATCTTACAGCTACAACAGCATTGGCAATTAAACTGTCATGTATGGTAAATGTTTTGCCATTTTTTCAGAAGAAAGTTTGCTATTCAAGTTTTTTTTAAAGCGATAAGTTTAGGTAAAAAGCTATTTTGCAAATATATGCTTTAAAAAATAATTTTTTTGTAGTGTACATTAACATTAAACATTTATAGAATAGTCAACTTTCAATTTCTCTGGCCATTTTCAATTATGAAATCTATGTACATTTACTAAAAAAAATTACTGAAATGTTTTAATCCCTGCAAGAAAAATTTATTTTACAATTATTGTGCCGTCACCATGAGTATAAGTTTATTGTATTTATAACTTATATATCCTGTATTATATTGTTGTACTTCTTATCCTCCTATCGCCAAAATATAAAAAAATCACATTTCATCTTTCTTTCAAATAATTCGAACACTCTTAGTCATCCTCAAACTTGATTTACATAAAGATCACAATTTCAATAGAATTGACATAAAAGTATAGCATAGATTAAATCAGAACGAAATCATTAATCTTTAAGAAAGATTGTGGCCATAAGACTGATTACTTTTGGTTTAGAAAGCTCGTTATAACAAGAAAAGGGTCAAATGATTTTCCATCTTCTTTAGTTTTATCCGACTTTGACAGATTTGTGCCACTCCATTTGTGACTTTTTCAGGCTGATTGCAGCGGTATTGATAGGTCTTCATCAAATTATTAGAAGACGCAAGTTTTTAAAGATGACGTATATTAACATCTATATCACTTACTTTATACTTCCGTATTTCGATTCGAAAAAAAAATTCTTTCGAAACAATACTAAACAAATTCTAATAATTTGGTTTTCGAATTAAAATGTAGAGTATCCTTTTTATTTAGTTACTTCATTAGTTAGTTATGAGTTTGATAAAAAATCGTCACGAATGAAAAAACAAAAACTGTTTCCTGATAGAACCTGCTGGCGAATTGCATTCAATGTCATTTTTAGTCAAAAATGGGCTTTACTCATTTCAAAGAAAACAGTTTGTTTAAAATATTTTTGCTTGATTAATACTTTTAAATGCATTTGATATGATTTGCTGTAACCCTAACCTAGAATTTTGCAAATGTTACTGTTTTCTTTAGGAATTTTTGATTTTTTGGCTGAATATAATTCTCATTAAGTCCTTAAAATTTAAACTCTTATCCTTAATTTTGAGCGGCATGCATTTTATTACCCCGCATTGTTTCAAAAGCTGTTCGCTTAATGTATTTACCGAAAATCATACTAATTTTCATTAAGGGGAATCTGTTGTGCCAAATTTCATCTTTTGTATACGGACCTATACAAATTTTCAGACAAACTTTGGCATTACTGCCATCTATCTCCAAACAAATCACTTGATTACATTGTGCAACAACTTAACGCCAAATAGAGAAAACAACGAAGACATATTTCTGCCGGACAATTGTTTTTAACTTTAAGGTAAGATTTAATTTGTTTTTTTTTTCAAATTCAATTTATTTGCTACGAATTAACTTTGTCAAATTGTTAATCTACAAATATTTTCAACCCCTAACTACCCGCTACGAAATTAGCTGAAAATTGAAGCAAATTCCATTGCCGAACACCGACAATTAATCGATCACAAGCGTATTTTATTGCTCTAAGTTTCCTGGCTCTTGCATTTTTGCCGCTCATCGCTAAGAAATAAACTAAAAACAAACAAGTTCTATCGCTCAACCGCTCATAAGCAGATTATTAAATGTTTTGCCTTTTTGCCGTACATCGCGAAGAAACATTAAAACAAGTTGTATCGCTGAGCTGCGCCAATTAACTGCAGATTATTGCTTTAAATTTCCTGCCGTTTTGCCTCTCACCGTTAAGAAATAAACGGAAATTAAAAAAATATTTCATTGCTGTACAGTGCCAATTAAACGATCACAAGCATTTTATTGCTTCAAGTTTCTTAGCGCTTGCCTATTACCGCTCACCGCTAAGAAATGAACTAATAGTTAGAACAAATTCAATTGCTGAGCTGTGGCAATTAACCTATAACAGGCATTTTATTGCTTCAAATTGTCACCGCTAAAAAATAAACGAAAAATTAAATAAAATTCCATTGTCGAACAAAGCCAGTTAACTGATTGCAAGCATTTTATTGCATTAAATTTCCTAATGCTTGTCGTTTTGCCGCTCACTACTAAAAAGTGAACTCAATTAATGAACTAAAAATAAAAACAAGTTCTATTGCTTAGATGCGCAAATTAACCGCTCACAAGTAGATTTTTCCGTGAAATTTCCTGCCCCTTGCCGTTCTGCGGTTATAGCCTTAATACTCGTTGCTTTGGCTTGTCCTTACCAAATAATTTTTTATCACAGTGCAGCAAAGAAAAATCCAATCCATCGAAAGGCCTTAGAAAATTAGGTTTTACCGAAAAAAACTATGAAGCGATATTTTAATAATTTATATTTATATATATTTTTATTAATATATTTACAGTCCTATTCTCGATCGAATGGCAAGCATTTTTATATGTTATTAATAGTAAAAACAATTGCGACAAGAAATTTTGAAATTAAAGTTCTTTTTCAACTAATGAATAGCAACTAATGAATGACAATTGTTATGACATCGAGTATAGCACTTTCAGTTTACAAGTTACATATAATAAATAATTTCTAAATGTATGTAAATAGGTATATGCATTTATTTTATTTGTTTTACAATTTTAATTTCTTAAATTTCATTTTTAGATAAAAATTTATACACAGTTTCGAAAAAGCAAACGTTTAGCTTACTAAAAATTAACAATTTACTTTGTATATCATTAGTTATCACGCAACAAAGCTTCCATAACAAAAATATTATTTATTTTGTTGGCTTTTAGTTAATTGTAGCTTTTCTATACTTAACTTATGTGGAATGTTGAATAATTATTGTTTATTTCTTGTAGGTATGGGGCTGTGGAGATAAGACATCACGTGAAGTGCAGTTAGATATTAAAAAGTGGCAAATCAAAGAAGCTGAACGACAACGTACAGTCAAATTAACAGCCGCTGATTGGATGGATCATCCAGATCGTTTCCTATTGGAATTAGGTGGACGACAAAACTACAATAACTAATGAAGAAACGATAGTGGACAGGAAGTGAGTTTTAGATGAGCAGTAGTCAATACACAGGAACCAGTTAGTTACATATACACATACGTATATCATTTTCTCTATAAGATTGATTTACTAATAAATGGATGGGTGGATTGTTTAATTGATGTGTCTGACAAATATTTTAAACTAAAAAAATAAAAATGTATGCAAAAAAGACAAAAGTTACTAAAAATTTAAATTAAATAAAATATATATTTATATACATAAGATTGTGCCTTTTTAAGTTAATTAAATTTCAAATAATCAAAAAGTTTACTTTTATCTGTTAATGAAATGTTTGCATAATGTATTTACATATTTCTTTTTTTTTATTAAAATAAATATTTAAAAAAATTTAAAGTTTTTTGTTAAAACGCTTACGATGACAGCTTTTAGTAATGTACTTAAATCCTACCAATAAAAAAAATATCAGCTTTAGTAAAATTTTTACAAATAATGAAAGCGACAAATGAATTTGTTTAAAGAGATATAATTTAAATGAAGATAAATTTATAACAAAAAAGTTCTTAAGCAATAATGGAATTATTTTTTAAGAGGTTAATACAAAGGGTGCTACGTCAACACCGTTTAAAGTAAAATATAATTTAAATAAAAATTAAGGGAACACAATTTTTTGCTTTTTGTATATATAAATTTATTTTAAATAAATACGCAAATGATAATAAAAATAATATAAAAACATATTTAATAGTAAACTAAAGCTTAAATAAACTACAAAACACTACTAAAGATACACGACGACTCTTACTTGTATTTTTATACATAAACATTAAATTTTTTTATTTCGCGTTAAGCACTTTATTTAAGACGTTAATTATTTTCTAGAAATTTCTGTTACAAAACAATAAATACATTTAAAGCTCTTTTTCAATTCAAGATTTTCCTTAGCAACATTTTAAAATGCATCTGTAAAATACAAAAATAAAAAAAAAACCTATTCATTTATTAATTTCAAACTTTAGGCTAACTGATGTCACTTTTGTCTTAAAGACTTTAATATAATGAAATTTTTAGTAAAGGCCACTTGTAATAAATATTAGATATTAAAAAACATATTTTTTATTTTATTTTTGATTCCTACATTTAATTTTTATTTAAAAAAAATAAGTCTTGCTTTCTTAAAACTAATTTTATTGATGCTTTGGTTGGTATAACAAAATATTCAAATGCATGGAATTTAACAAATTAAAACAGATGCAAATCAACAAATAACTGAAAAAAGCAATACTTAAAAACATAATGGAAATATTTCTCTAAGTGATAATTAAATATAAAACATAATTTTCAAAAATATAATTTTGTTCAATATTAGAGAAAAACTTATTTGTTTTAAACACACAAAAAAAGTATTAATTATCTGCAACATTCTGTAACTTAAATGATTGTTTTGGAAGTATTTTAAACTTCCTTTAGAGCATTGAAATTTTTAAAATAACTTTTCAGATAATTTTCAAACAAATATTTAAACTAATAAATAGTTAAATAGAAAACAATAACTTTAAAATCAGCGGTCTTTACTATATAAAATTTTACCCACGTTATTATGTTTTGCCAAGCTGAAATAATTTTTTATGCCGAAAAGATGGATTAAATCATATATCTGTTTCGAGTAACATCGCTGTACTGCTTCTTATTAGCAATGTGTTTAAAAAAATCATTAATTTCCTACACTGCAAAGTAAAATTTTCTGTAATGCATCACTTAAACGCTGTCTTGAAGAACCACTAATTTGTTTAGCCAATATTATCAACGCTTCATATTCATATTAGAACATTTGTTCCGATAACAATATAAACGATACCAAGGAATTATGCTCAAACAGAATAAAATTTAATTTCCATAAGGAAAAATTGAACATGCGAATAGAATAGAACGAATAGAAATTGAATAGAAGAATGAAAACAGGAGAACCCAATTATTTCCTTTTTTTGTTTTTAAACACGATACCAAGGAATTATGCTCAAACAGAATAAAATTTAATTTCCATAAGGAAAAATTGAACATGCGAATAGCATGAACATAATTGTCAAAGAAGAATGAAAACAGGAGAACCCAATTATTTCCTTTTTTTGTTTTTAAACACGATGGAAAACAAGAAGCGCTCAAAAATTTTTTTCTTTTCATATTCAAGACAGCAGAGAACAGGTGAAATTGAGTTCGATTTTAATTTTTTTTTTTATGTAAATAAGTTAGCTGTTACTAATTATTTTGAAAGAAATTTAATCTTCTTAAAAAACCATAAAACACGTCCGTCAAAATACTATCTCGATATCATGCTCCTTTATAGAAAATGCTCCACATTCGGATTTAGCAAAAAAAAAAAAAAAATGAACAATAAAAGTGCAGAAAAATAGTGTTCGAACGCCCTATATTATAATGAAACGAGAGTTATTAAAATGTAAAAAGCATATTCACACTGAAGATCAACAACCGATACATCAGTGTATTTAAACAATAATTCAATTAATTATTATAGAAGAACAATCATTTAAGTTACAAAACACAATATCAATACTTTAAAACAATTGTTCCAGGTATTAACCAGTCCGATCTATGTACGTCTTTGTTCATTCATAATTCTATAATTGTAGTATAAAATGTCGATTGCGGTATTTTTTGTATTAATAGTCGTGTATAATGGTGAGATGAGTTTAAGTGATGTGTTCTTTAGATTTGTTTTGTGGGTGGCAAAGTAGTTGGTGTTGTATAGTAGAACTTGTTGGCACCAAGTCATTTTCGATGTCATCATCATTTTGATCATCTAATGTTCGATTTTCACCTTCGTCAGGAGAACTTAACCAATCAGATGAATTATTACTGTTGTTAGTGAGGCTGCCACCCGTCGACAACTTAAGGCTACTGGAAAACCCTATTGAAATCGATTCACTAGCGGATGGGTTATAATTTTGACTATTACTATCATAACGCTGTCATCTTGAGGAACCGATAAATGAAGCAAATTCATCAATGGACTCGGGAATGGGACTGGGAGCGTTATTTGCCGTTACGTTACGAGCTTGAAGGAAACTTGTACCACCTGCCACAGGTGCACCATAATGTGTCGGAAAGTCTCTAACGGACGTATCGCGTTTTTGTATACTAATACCGTTAAAATTGGAATGGGTTGTAGAGGGATAATTGTTAGCGTTTGTAGCTATTATGGCGGCTGCACTGCTGGTAACATTGGCTGCTGTTATGGAAGCTTTGGAGGTGGTGGGACGATTACCTGCTAATTGGAATTGAGATTGAGTATTATTTGTTATTGCAACATCACAAACGGGAAGCACAAGACTATCTGTAGCTCCATAGCGATTGGCTTTAGCCAGCGGTTTAGCATAATGCGTTTGATATTGATTTCTTTTATTACCTGTTTTATCATTTACATATCCGTCTAAATTAAGTTGCTGGCTACCACCTGTACCATCAACCTCAAGTCGTTTATTTATTAAGTACTCGGATTCGCTGCTTGAACGTCTGGGACCACGAGATAACGGCTGATACGTACTGCGACCTTGGAAACGTCGACTTATTGAACCGGTAACTACACCCAAATGTTCCGTTACGTCTTCCTGTATATCAGATATATCTATCATTGACAAAAAAGCTCGGCACCAGTCATGATTAGGATTATTCCAATATTGCGGAGAATTAATATGGAATGGATAATGGGGGAAACTGTAAATATGTGCTATTGCTGCTATAAACATTTCAATGCATATAATGAAATTCTGTAAAAGAAATTTGTTTTATATTTAAAACATTTAAAATTATTTTAAAGAAATTATAAAGAGTTTTTAACAAATTATTAGGGAAAATGTTAAAGAGCTGATGATTTTAAACTGAGTGGAAGACATGTTTTTACAAAGTTATTAAAAGAAAACAATATCAGAACGACGAACATGTTTTAAAAAATCATGTTAGGTTAGTAGGCAGATATAGGTGATACATAGTACTAGACATAGTTTTTTGCATGTCACCAAACCAGATGCATTTCCTAATGAATAAATGCACATCTACCAAGTCCGCTGCAGATAATCTGTACAGGCTATTAAGAATACATGATCCAAAATGTCTATTTCCGAAATCCTACAACAGATTTTTTCAGAGAGAGAGAGAGAGAGAAGGTTCATTTACTGTTTCTACATCAAGCACTTTAACTGAAATACCTTAAAAAATTATTGTTAAATAAGTAAACAATAACATTAGCCAATTTTGGAGTAATTTATTTATAAATGTACACAAACGATTAAACTCCTTCAGACTCCAATGTATGTAATGCGTGGGCAAATTGTTGCGCATGGGTGACTTAATATTCCAGGATCATTCTAAACACTTTGCTGTACTGAGGTTGTGTTTGCACCACTACGAGCGTATTGTTTGGTCTACTGTTAACTAAAGGGCTGCACAAGTATATTCGTTTTCATATCTTCAGTGAATGACATGCTTTAGTGTACAATGCAATGTTGTTCAAATTGTTCTTCTGCACTCAGCAGCAAATAAAAACTCAAGCAAAAACAAGTATTGTACTTGACAAGAATATAGCAAATGTGCGTAAATTTTGTGTTTACCAATACTTTCACATGTCCTATAGTTGATTTATATTTTCATGTCCAAGTGTTGTGTCAGCAATTGTAGTATCTGTTTCACTAATAACATGAATGACACTGATAACTCGTGCATTTTTAAATGAAAAGGTTGTTTTGTTTTATGATTGTTTTGGTTATTTCTTGTTAATTTTTGGTGTTAGTTATTTGGAGATTTATTTCATTTTTATAAGTTAAATAAAAGAAACATAATTTATATTTCAATAAATAAAATCGATTAGAGTTCGTTTTTAGTATTTTATTAGATTACATTAAATGTTTTAATATATAAAATATAAAAGATATTTAAAATGTATTTCCTTATTCAGAATTTAATATTAAATGGCACATTATTTTATAGATGAAATTATTTCCAAATTTTTGCTAATGTAATTTACCTATAAGGCAAAGCGGACTGTATTTAGATAATTTTTAATATTGGGTAATTTTCGCAATTAATCGTTTAGGTTAATTACACTTTTCAAATAATGGGCTTAACAAAAGAATCAATTACAAAAAAGTAGAGCAAAAAACCAATAAATTAATAAAAAATTTTAAAAATAAAATTCCCAACCTAAAGATAAAAAACCCCTTTCGCGTGGAAACAACCTATGAAAAAATTTCCGCAGGTAATAAAATGTACATCATTAAGATGACAAACATTATTTAAATAAGCATTTTTCTGCGGACTTATAAATATTAAAAATTTATTTTTTAAGCTATTGTCTTCTATTTTAGTATTTTTTGGTTGGGAAAATTATGTGTATGGACACATATAATATAATATAATATACAGTGATCTCGCAGAAACGTGAACTAATTTTTACCGAGGGTATTCACGTTCTCGATTTTGTTCACGTTTTAGATTGCATTTTTTATATAACATACATATTTTAGTCTCTTTTTATCTTTTATTTAATTTAAAATAAAGTACGTTATTTTTCACCTATGAGACAGGTTTTGATTCTACTTTTTGTAAGTTCCTGCCATATTTTAATATATGTACTATGCTACTATGGGTTGCAAAAGGGTTTCTAAGAAATTAGTACAGAGATCTTTCCATTTTTGAAAGCTCCGAAGAATGCAGTGTTTTCCGTTTTTCAGGACTGGAAAATGTATTATTAACACATTTCGAAATTGCATCTTTTTTGTTTCTTATTGAACAAATCGTCGATTTGACGACATTATACTTTTTTGGCAAACCAGTTACAGGTGAACCTTTTCATAAAAGCTCTAAAATATCTGATTTTTCTTGAAGAGTTAACACTTTTGGTTTTTTATTAAACATATTTTCAATAAAAATATTTTTAGAGATCACTTGTTTATATTATTTATGTATATGCATAGTCAGCACAGAAAGATGCTTCTAGTAGAACTGTCGCGGTAATACCATAAGTACTTATCCTGCAACAGAAGTTGTTTACAACAAACAAACTACGAGATTCTTCTGCGGGGAATCCCAAAATGTTTAAATAAGCTTACAAAATTGAATTTTAACGTTCGAAAAAAAGTTCACGTTTTAGAGCCTTCAGCCTTTGTTCACGTTTTAGAGTAGTCAATGTAAGAAAAAAAATCTTCATGTTTTTGGATGTTCATGTTAGCGGGTGTTCACGTGTCTGCGAGTTCACTGTAATATAATATAATATAATATAATATAATATGTGTATGGACACATAATTTTATATACATATACATACATATTTTTTAAACGGAATTTCCAAGCAAATGGATTATTACCTAGATTATTATTACCAGATTGTTATTTTTCAGCAATTTTTTTAAAAATTTGCTAAATAAAAAAACTAGCAAATAAAATTTACTGCTAATGCAGTTAAGCATCAGTTCATTATGTTTCATAAAATATTTATTTAATATATTTGAACATAATAATTAAATTACAGCGAGTACACTGCTGAACTGCACACTGAAATCATATATTTTAACTTAGTTGTATTTAGACCGTCAGTGTCATGTATTGTCCATCACTCACCATTTATTAGTTATGTTTTCTCTTTTTGTTTTATTGCTGTTGACACACACTGCTTGGTCATAAAATGTTTTGTTTGTAATTTAAATGGTTTTGTGCAGCCCCTTACTGTTAACAACAATACCATGAGCCTCGAATTTACCGATGATTTTCACAACCAAAAATTTTTGCTGAAGAGTGTAAAATTTCTAAACTTTTTACTAAAAAATATGTCAAAACGGAACAGTTCAATTCTTGACATTAAATCAGTTGACAGTTAATTTACTACCTAATAACAAATTTACTGCGAAAATCTTTGATTAAATACAGGTTGCATGCATGTATATAATTTTTAGTGAATCTCTTTTGAAAATTTTCCAACTTATTGAAGCAACTTTTTAATTTTTTACAAAAAAATTAGATACCAAAAAATTACCAACTATCTTCTTTTCATATGCGATTACTATTAATTTGTATAACGGTACATTACTGTTGATCATTTACAATCTGAACATTGTTCCCGATAAATTAGATATCAGAAAATATAAAGAAAATACATTTCCGCCCCAAAAATTATATTTAGCCGTGAAACATTCATTTCAGAGAAAAGCAAATTTAGCAATGCTAAAAAAATACTTCCTTCGACAATATTATACCCGCATAGTGTTGATTGCAAAAAATTTAATTGTTGCTAGCTAATTTTTGGAAAAGAAATGTGTAGGTGAAAAATACTTTAATCAAACAAGTAGCTGAATCCTTTAACAGAAAAATATTTTGAGGACCATCGGTTATCTACCGCAAAGTAAAGCTGACAATTAGCTTGATGTACAGGGAGATAGCAGGCTTAGACCAAAATATGTTTAAAATAAAAAAGAATCAACTCAATGTAATGTGTTTATAACTCATTAACTTCTGCTAACATTCGTAAAAATTAAGAAAATTTAAATTTATTCAAATAATAAATAACTGTTAGTAAAAAAATACATTTAATGAAAAACCAATAATAAAAAGCAAACATATAAACTTACTTGCAACATTGCAGCTAAATTAGCATCTTCGCCTAAATCATCGGCATCAAAGATTTTGATAATATTAAAATAAACTAAAATATTTAATAACACTCCTTGGCTATTTATAAAGTTGAAAAAATATTAATTAATTAAATTGAGTGAAAATAAAACAATATGTCTCATATGTATTTGCTTTACTTACAAAAATGAAAAGAATACTACTGCTTTTATACATAAAAACTTTGGAATTGGTTTCATGGGCTTCAAGTCCTCCTGTAATAACATAATAATAATGCTTTAAAAATAATTTACCTTTACATACATATTTCGATAATTTTATCTTTTAGTTTTATAAGACATGCCTTATTTGCTCTATAAAATAACACAAGACAGTACATGGCCACAAATTGGGAAATATTGTTGATAGCAACTATATATGGAAATGCTACATTTCCAGCAAAAGTGCCTTCTCCGTAAACACCACATAACTCGCAAATACTGCAAATAAAATATTTTATTTATGTTTTAAAAACTTTGTTTTTATTAAAATACTTCATTTAATGATTTTTCAAGAAACAATTATAGAATACTGTTTTATAAATAATTTTTCCAAGCACAAGTTCTTTGTATAATAACTAAATAAACTTTATTTTTATTTTCAAAATTTCGCCACACCATTGAGTGGCATCTTCAGGATAATTAAAGTATATAAACAATTTAATAAACTGGTGTGTGAAAATAGTAATAAAATTTATTTAATTTTATATAAATAAAAACCTTGTGCTTGAAAAAAATATTTACAAAATATTAAAAAGGTCAATTAACTAAAATTATTATTTATAGATCACTTATTTTATTTCTTATTTAATTATAAAATTAATATAAAATAGAAATACAGTTCTGAACGCTGATTTCAATAGTTTACTAACTTTTGATATCAAAAGCACTTCAAGACGATACCCAAATTGATTAAGTGGATATTTTCGCTTGGAAAGCAGATGACTTGTTCATACGTCAAGCGAAAATAGCTTTAAATCCATTTTAAGCGATACATAAATGTATTAATGAAAAATTTGTATGTAGACATTAAAAATTTTGGACTCCGGATAAGTATATTCGGCTTTCGTCAAAGTGAAGCCCTCTGCAAATCACACATTGTTAAACAGAAAAGGTTTTCTAAATCGGCTAAGAATAGATGAAAATATTGGTAAACAATTTTTATAGTCATTTAAGATATATTTAAAGGAAACTTAATAGAATATGAAAACGATAAACAATAGATTCATGAAAAATTTCCAGTTAGGGTCCTGTAATTCCAAAAACCTATATCTACACTTGGTAATATAAAAATGATCTTAAAAGCACTTAAAAACGATATAAAAGAAACTCTAGAACTTTGTTGTCTAGAAAATGATTCTGCATACTTATATATAATAATAAAAAATAACACGTATATTTATTTAAAGGATGATCAATATTTTGTGTGATCACCATCGGCATCAATCGCGCCATTCCATTGAAGAAAGTTATGCACATATGGTTTTATTTTTTATTTCATTCCACTAAAATTACAGCTTTCATTTCACTTTGGTTTTTGGGGAGCCTATTGTCAGTGCTTTTCTTCAGATATGCCATAAATTTTTAATTGGATTCAAATACGGGCACTGAGCATTAGTATCCCGTAATTTACAGTTGTAAAGAAGCCATGTCCTTACCAAAAGAGCCTAGATCATTATCCTGATAAAATTTAATACTCGGCTATTAACCAGAATAAAACCCAAAGCTTTTCATGCTCTTTAATATATGAGGTATTGATTTTCATACGTGGTATTCTGCCTTACTAAATATGCACCGCCAAAACACAATTGAAAGTTTTCCAAATCTATCAGTTAGGATAATGTTACGAATTTTTAATGCTTTTGACGATTTTCTCCAAACTCTGTTAGGTCCATCATTACAATGACGCATCGTTTTGGTTCAGTTGCAAAATAAACGTCAGGTTTGAAAATATGCGTTACGGCAAAAGACAATCGCCTTTCTTAATGCTGCATTGTACGCATTGGTTTTTTTCTAATCTCTTTCACAACTTTTCTGTAACTGTTCATAAAAGGCGTTTACGCTACATTTTTCTTTACGTTCTTATACGTTCGTGTTGATATCAAGGGATTTTCGCTAACTTTCTTCAAAAAAACACAAAAATTTGTTTAAAACAAGTATGTTAATTTTTAGGTTTTCTTCTTTTGCCTTTATTAGTTACGTAATACATAACTAATAATTAATTATTATTAAATTATTAAAATATTATTTAGAATAATTCTGAAGTTAATCTACGTTAATTGTGCTAAATTCTTTTTTCAAAAATGGGAATGTATTACTGTAAGGAAAGCATATCCATATTGGCCATTTCACTACTTCTGTGTTGGTTGAATATAATTGGCTTGGGATATAAGATTATTGAATTCTCTATACAACATTTGGGGTAAAATCCATTATGATCTATTTGAGCAGCAGTGAAATGGCCAAAAACAGTTTTGCCCATTTTAACCATTTCCGCATAAATATGTCAAAACTGATATGTTATGAGTTAAAGCGGTTGCGACAATTTTGATAAGCTATCGCAGATGGACTTTTGCTATAAATTATAACAGCTTATATTTTTGGGTAAGTCAATTAAAATGGCTAAACCGGTTAACATCATTTGGTTTTATCAGAAACTTGGTTACATGCGTTCAATTCTTAGGAGATAAAAGTAAAAATTACGAAACTTATAGAAAATAATTTTAATAGCCTTAAGGAAAAAATTATTGATATTGAAGGGATTATAACATATTTTTGTAAATTTTATATGTAATAATCCGTTTATATACAACAACTTTTAAAGAATCTGTTGTATGTATAAATGCAGTGTATATACGCACGCAAAGAAAGTTCAAAAAACTCAATAAATAAATTCTTTTTTTAACAAATACAATGAAACTTATTCGGCTAACCGTTCAGATTACCGCAGAGCTTTAAACCAAGTGTATGCTAAAATTATGTTAGATAAAACAAACCAAAATGAAAACAATGCGATCGGCCCCACGATGCAGTGTTACCTAATATAATTTATTTTTATTAATCTGTTTATATTCATTTATTTACTTATTTTTAAATGGTGGATTGAGCTCTCTCCTTACATAACAACGGATAGGTTAGGACCCAAATGAGTCGGTTTCGTATTATGTGTTCTACAGATTTTCCATTTTATAACATAATTTTTTTTAATGAAAAATTTAAAACGGAAAAAATGTATGTAGCCCTAGCTAAGCCTACGTCCACTTAAATAAAGATAGCAGGCTAAACATAATTATATCGATCATTTTAATTAAAAAATACTTACACCGATATAAATGTTGTTATTGGGCGCACCACCGTATACTGCAAGATACCATGCTTGCAATTGTGTATAAATTCACGGCCCATGACCCACGGTCGCATACAACACATGGGAAAAAAATGATCTACTTGTGGTCTATACTCCATTGTTGCTTCTAAATCCATGCCCAAATTTAAATAATTTAGCAAGTAAACCATAAAATTATATATCACATATGCTTCGTAGCATTCACGTAAAGAATCGGCATATATTGAGTGTTTGGGAAAGAATAATCCAATCCACTAAAAAAAAAATTTATGTATCATCATAAACTTAAAGAAACCTTTTATTGTGTGTACTAACAGCATTTAAGGCATATATTGGTACCATCCATAATATGCGTATTATGTGCTTCTGTAGAATGGGTTTTGTAAAGTGGATTACATGCTGTATAATATGCCAGACTGTTATTGGCACAGCCGATAAAACAAACAATCCACCTATTAATATCAATTGGTCACGCCGCTTAAAGCCGTCCTTCACGGAGTTAACTATGAGAAGAGGCACCACTATTATCGCAAATATGCCGTACGTAACAATTAGCAATGGTCGTATCCATATACGCCACTCCTCACAGAATCTTCGCAATGAATAATTCTGACACATATTCTATCTGCTGTTTTATCACTGCTTGTGGTGCTGCAGCTGCAAATGTTTTTTATTAGTTGTAGTTGTTGTCACTTATGTTATTGTAGTTCTCGAAAAAAAAACTATTACAAAAACTCTTAACAATAAATATTGTTTGTTTGAAAACTAATATGATAATCAAATATCTGATTTCTTATGATGTTATTATTAATATAATTTCAATTAATACGTGCGTTAATAATTTTTATATATTTCGTTTCTTGTTTTTATTTTTATTGGTGTTCAATTACTAATTGGTTGCCACTGTTATTGGTTTTTTTTTTCATTTTGCTTCATACACTAATTTTTTTTCTCGGTGGCACGTTAACAATGATGAATTTTTTTCTCCAACACTTTTACTGCAGGAAAATCTCATTTTTATCAGATATTTAGTAAAGCGAATTCAAAATTTTAAATTGAAACATAAATGTCTAAAAAGTAATAAACAAAAATTTAGAGTTTATGTTTGGATGAAAATATTAATTTCTTTTTCGGGAGAATAAAGAAGTATGAGCAGTTTTACTTTCGTTTAGATTTGTTATGAGTTGTCCCCTAATAAGGGCTACCAAAGTCACATATAAAAATTTACAGAAACAGCAAGAAAAAGGTCCAAATATGCAAACCTCATGTTAAAAAAGTAATCAAAGATAATTTGAGTATTAAACATTTTATTACATAAGGATGTGCTAATTTTCGGGCTAAAGACTAAACAAAAAATATCTAAATAATCTAAAGAGACAGTGTTCAGTGGGTAGATGAGTAATAACGATATAAAATAATAAAATAATCTCTTTTACACTTATGCGCGTAATCACATTATTTTTCAAATTGAATATAACTGTTCGCACTACAATTGAGTGTTTTGGCAATCAGGCGTTTGAGCAGGAATTTAAAGAAAAAAACAGTGGGACGTGTTATAAAATACAACTGAACATACTGTAGGTTCACATCTGCCATCTGACTCATACTTATTTTGTGAAGTGTCAAATTTAAAATATGTCATTCCAAAGTGTTTATTAAAACTAATAAATATATGAGAAAAAATGTCAAAAGCGACTTAAACGTTTAAAATTTACTCTAACACTTAAGTGAGAAAGTTGTGTAGCCAGTACGCCAATTCAAAATGATTAGCAGAACAAATAAATGTATAGTAACATATATCAAATGCAACTTATTTTGCGCTTAATAACTTAAAACTTGCTTTTCAGCAAAAGCGGTCTAAACCAGATAAAAATACATATTCAGGGTTGTGACGATGTTTGCGAAAGAGTAATAGCACATTATTATACAGACGATCTGGATCGTAAATTTGGCAAGTTTAAAGTCAACTTTTGATGTACTTATTCTTTAAAAACGAACGACTTTTTCGTTTAAGGCAATATTTTAATTTATGCAGTTGTCAAACATATAGATAAATAAAAAAAAGCAACACCCGGAGTTTTGCTATACTGAAGAAAGATGACAAAGTAAAATCAAACTACCAATAAATGCTTGAAACAAATGCACTTTAAGACAAACAGCAAAGGTACAAAAATTTGACAACTCAAGTGTGAACTGGATATTACAAATCATTTCATATTACAAAAGCGTTTTCTTTTCATTTGTTTTAAAAACCTTGTTTAAAGTTGAATAAACAATGGAATTATTGGTCACTACACTAGACATTTCAATGAACTAAACGTCCCTCAATAAAATCGTGTGGAATTGGCAGCTCTGCAATACTTAACGAAGGTAATTAAAGTGTTGATAACTAAATAATATAGGGCTTACTGAAATAATTGTCAAGCGCGAATTTTTTTATAAAAAGTACTAAGAGATATTTCTCTTATTAATTATTTACATGAAGCCTAATTTCTTGTACATCTGATTTATTCTATGCCAGATTTTCGAGAAAAGAGAATGTAAAGCTGGCTGGAGTTTTAAAAAATACCAAAATATTTTTAATAGTTTCTTATACAAATTGTGTTTTATCTATGTAGCTGCTTAATTATATATGAACGTATTTATTTAGATTTTTAGTTTTAGAAAAAAATAAAAAGCTTTAATAATGAGTAACTTAAAAGTTATCGAGCTCTGAAATTATTTTTTGGTTTAATTTTTTATATCCATGCTTACCGAAAGTAAATTAGAACCACTCTTTCAATAGTTTTTTTGAGTCCAAAAAATAAGATCGCAGAACAAATAGCTAAAAATTCCAAATTTACTCTTGCAAGCCTCCTGGCAAATCCTACGTAGATAGTTTGTAAAACATGTAGAAACGACAAAAACCGCAAAATAAAAAAGTCAGATGGATTTGTAAATTTGTCAGATGATGAGCAACGTTCTCTGCTGTGCATTTAATACGATCAGCTGTTTTTCAATTCTAGAATTTTTTTTAGGAAATATAACAAAAAAACATGAATTTATCTATTAAAATTATAAAAGGCTCATTAAAATCAATAACAACAAAGCAATTAATACGAAATACAAGTAAAATAGCGGTAGATGTTGAAGAAAATACCTTGCAGAAGATTAAAGATGAAGAAATTAAACCGAGACATCATCCCGGAATAATAAAATTCAATCATTCTATTCTCCCAGCTAATATCTGCAAATCACTTCAAACAGTTGTTGGTGATTATCCTTTGAAAAGAGTCGTGGAGGACTGTAAGAAGCTAAATCAATTGATATTCTCACGCCATCCACCAGTCGAAGTTGAAGAAATTAATGCCAAAATAAAAAAGATTGTGAACGAAATTGAAACAATAATGCCTGAAGAGCAAATTTCAACACTCAGTGATGAGGAGCAAAAAAAATGGCACCAACGTAAGGAGAATCTGCTGCAAAAGCGTCTCAAAGAGAGAACATTCGCATGGGAGCCCATACAATATGGCCATTATGAATCGATTGTGTATGCCGTGGGTAGAGGAGCTCATGAGTTCGCTGTTTTAATGCGTATACTGCAAGAGATTAAGTTACGGGATCCAAAATTTAATCCGAATAGTTATTTCGACTTTGGTTCTGGCGTTGGTACAGGAATGTGGGCGGCAAGTAACTTGTGGAAAGATTCTATATATGAGTATTTTAATGTGGATAGTTCAAAGTATATGAACGAATTGTCAGAATTGATTTTAAGAGATGGCAATGAAAACCAACAAATGACTTTGAGAAATGTTTTTTATCGCCAATTTTTACCTAACCTTGAGGTAAAAGTCAGTTTTAATTATAGTTAGTTTTAAAAACTAAGTTGTTTTATTTTAGACGAAATATGATTTAGTGATTTGTTCACACACATTGTTTGAACTATCCAGTTCGAAAGATCGTTTGAGAGTGATTTTAAATTTATGGAAAAAATGTGATGGTTATTTGGTAATTGCTGAAGAAGGATCGAGACGTGGATTTCAATTAATAAATGAAGCGAGAGATTTTATCCTCTCTTTGGAAGAACGTAGTTTAATTGGACATGTTGTTTCACCGGTAAGTGAAGTGCTCCAGAAACAAACAAAAAATAAAAATTAAGGAGCCCACGTGCTATTTTTTTGGGTACAAAAATGTGTTAATTAAGATTAAAGAGCAAAAACTTAAAAAAATTATTTGTTAAACATTTCGTTTAAACGTATGAATAACTTGAAATACTTTCAGTGTCCTCATGACAAAATTTGCCCTCGCATATCAAACTCTGAAGATCGTACACCTTGTAATTTCGAAGTTTCTTTTGTTCCCACGAATTTAAGTACAAAGTCCAATAAAAAGGTCACTGCAAGATTTAGCTACGTTGTGCTTAAAAAGGGATTGCCCGAGGATAATACACGATTATGGCCTAGACTAGTACGTCCCACTTTGGCTCAGTCAAGACATGCAATTTGTAGAATGTGTACTTCGGATGGTAAATTACAAGAAATAATATTTACAGAATCCAAACATGGCAGGTTTGTAAATTTTATTTGGAAAATTTCTTTGAAATGTTTGAATTAATGAGAATAATTTTAGATCTGCATATAGATGTGCTAAAGTCAGCCGTTGGGGCGATCGCTTACCAATCAAAATTGGAGAACCATTTGAAATTTTCACTAAAACAAAAGCTATAACAAAACTTAAAAACCTTCAAAAAGATGTAGCCAAGTTGAGTGAATCCGTCAAGGATGAATAATAAAGATTAAAGACTTCTTTCTGTACATATTTTTTATAAGAAAAATAATTTTAATTAAAAATTATTAAGGCTTTTTTAATATAATTCTTTTTAATGTTTTCATTATATTAAAAATAAACACTTATAAATCTCATTGCAATTTATGGTAAACAAACTAAAAATGTACTAAATGATTAGAAACAATTTAAAACTAAATCTTAACATAGGAAATACCAATTTAAGTTGTTTCTCGATTATAATTCAAAAATAATATAGCATCTATAAGATTTCCCGTTAGCATATAACGATTTCTGCCTTCCAAAATTTGCTGTTTAATATTTTTTCTATAATTCATGTTAACCACGCAAGGAACGCATTGATATTGCAGTGCCAAATGTCTTAAAGAACCGTAAATATGTCCCATACGGTTCCACCATAAAAAAGGAGACTCATCGAGACTGCAATAAACATCTGTGCGATATCGCTTTAAATCACTTTCAACACTATTTGGTATCGTCATAGCTGGCTGCTCTACAGGACTTTCAGTCAAATCAAAAAATAATTCCAAATCTGTTGGAGAGCAAGAAATTGTTTATATGCAAATTTATAACATCATTAACATACTTGATTTTTTTACAGCATTGGTTTTCGAAGACTTTGTTCGATTTTGTGATGATCTAGGAGATGAAATACTCGGTGAAATACCTTGGGAATCAATTATTTTATCATATTTTTCTCTTAAAATTTGAATACAACTATTTAAATCGTTTATATTTATTAAACGGTGAAACCTAGGATCTAATAATGCTGAAATGGTTAATTGGTTATCAGACAAAACCCTGAAACGAAACGAGAAGCTAATAAAAATCAAGCTATAAGAAAAATATCTTTAAAGTGTATATTAGAGAGAAATATAAAATATTCTTAACTATCCTACAGTTTTCCAGTAATCTAATTCACTTAATAATTTTAATCAATTTTAAAAATATAATAATGATTATATTTACAAGTTATGTAGGGTATCACTGATGGTATTCTTAATAATTTCCACAAAATTATCATCGTTTTCATGGACAGCTAATTTTTTCGTCAAAACTTTTGCTGTTATGGGCGATAGCATACTACTAAGTGGTATATCTTCACCTTTTAAAGTATCTAAAGTAACCTACAAATAAATTAATTTTGTCTTAATTATAAAACCACAATTTATGCTATAGTCACTTACTGAAAGTGTATTTAAAATATCATAAATGCTTTTCGCTGAGGTAACTAAGACTTCTGTCTCTTCAGGCCAGAATAACGTTTCAGAGAAAAACTTTAGAAGATCATAATAAGTCCAAGGATAATCATCACTAACTGTGGGAATTTCAATACCCTAAAGTTATAAAATTAGGCATGCTATTATTTTGGGTGGTATCATTACTCAAAATATTTTAGTATGCAACGAAAAGAACAATTATTTGATTTTTTTTTTAAATAAGAATAACATACAAGGAAGCTTAAGTCTGAAGAATTGTTCATTTGATAATATTTAAATAGAAACATTTTTAATATAACCTTTGATGAAATTTCCACACTATAACGCAGTGTTGTATCTTTTATTTCGTCAATAACTGATGCTACGGCTGGTAATGCAATTACATTTTTTATACAATGATCAACAATTGTATCATAGGACAATATGCACGGCACCTCTTTATTTGAAAATCAGATTATAGTTAGATATTGCAAATATATTTTTCTAATAATAATCTTACCTTTGGTACTTAGATAATGTTTTAAATACTCATCGTTATCACAATTTATTATTGCTGCTGTACAATTTTGTAAATTGAACTCTTCAAATATTGCGTTAAGTGCTGTAAACTTATTATATTCCATTGTACAATAGATTTGGTTGACTAAATTATAATCGGGAGCATCAGTGGTATAATTAAAAAATATTGAAAGAAAGTTTTTCTGTTCAACATTAGTCCATAGTTCGAAACCCAATGAGTATGGTTTAATTTGCGAATGAATTTTTATTTGATCTGAGAGAGTTGTATATTTATCACTGTGCAATTCTTTAAGGCATAATTCAATCTGAAATTAAAAAAGAAATTTATAGAAATTTTAAATTAAAAATTTATTAAATCGATTATAACATTTAATTACCTTTTTCATTGAAGGTATTGGTACATTTCCACACAGTGATCGAATAAATTTATTCATACTTGGATCATATATACTCTCTACATTTCGAATATCGTCAATCACTAAATTTGTAAGGCTCTCCTGTAATTGGTAATTATCTAAGGTTGCCAAATTATGAGTCATATTATTGATATCGGTGATATGATATTTAGTACGTTCAGCATGGCGATTGCTCATTTGTTGCAGCTCACTAGTGGAAGGTTTAATATCATTGGCGCTTGTTACTTCAATTTTGGTAAAATGATTACTGTCAA
The DNA here is from genome assembly GCA_030448955.1 of Trichopoda pennipes. Taxonomy (NCBI): domain Eukaryota; kingdom Metazoa; phylum Arthropoda; class Insecta; order Diptera; family Tachinidae; genus Trichopoda; species Trichopoda pennipes. The sequence goes on from JASKUP010000042.1 coordinate 12,106,533, forward strand.
CAACATCGTCATCTTCATATGTCATAGGAACAACAGTTTCATACAGAATCGAGTGATCATCGTTGTCACCTATTATGACATTGTTTGAGTAAGCATCTTCCGCCATGGGCGGATGATACTCAACTTTTATTTTAGGTTTTCTTTCTACAGATTCACGTTTGATTTTCATAACGCTCCCATTAAGAGACATTTTAGTTTGTGGTTTACGTGGTGGTACTTGAATACCATTCTCCTGTATAATCTGATTAAATACATCCTTGTGGCGATATTGCAGATGGGCACGAAGATTAGTGGTGTTGCCATGATTCGTCAATACTTTATGGCAAAGAATGCAAACAACATTTTGCTTTGTTATAATGCAATTATCTTCATTTGTTGGAAACCCGAAGTGACGCCAATAGACACTTTTCATTTTCGGACTGTGTAACTTAGCAAATTTTAGCTGTGCTATATGAGGAGTCACCGGAGGATCTTGCAAGGGATCCGACATTTTTTAAAAAATATTTATGTTTCTTTATTATTTTTTTTTAAATTGTCAACACAATATCTGATAAAAATAGATAATTTTTTCAATTGCAATCGCGTCATCGAAATTCATCAATATCGAGAGTGCTGTAAACTTTTTATTTTAATACCGTTCATATCCTCAGAATACCAAATGGGAAAAACCGCTGAATTGATTGTTTAAAAAATTTTAAGATTAATTGTAAATAAATCCAAATATAAAACTAAATAAATTGGAGAGTAATATTTTTCTAGGTATTAAAAATGTTCTTTTTCTAAAAACAAATTTATAATCATGGGCTTATTAAAAATTATTAAAATTTTTATATTGACAGAAAGGGAAATGAAAATAAAATAAAAAATAGCATTTTAGTAAAATAATCTAAAAATTCTTTCAGCAAACGCTTTTTTAAAAACAGGGAATTCATAAAAATAATATTTTTTGTGCACAAGAAATAATTAGGTAAGACCGGTAGCTGACAGCTTTAATTTCAGTTTTATTTTGTTGGATGTGGTGAAATTAATAATTAAAAAAAAATAGCTGCAGAACACTCGCTTGCCGATCGATTTTCATTTAGTTATAAAACGAAGTTTTTTAACTTAAGCCCATTTTGGTGGTAATTGTGAAAAATTCCACCGTTATGAGTTTCATGTATTTTATTCCACTCATTTCTTGAACTATAGAACAAAATTTTCTTTTGTTAATTTTTATCAAAATCTAACATACTATTAACCCATTTACCAATATTTATCTTAACTACTAGTTTTACAATATATATGTTTAAACCTAGGAGCAGTTTGATTCTTGTCATGTCCTACTTATTCCTCCGAGGAAGATCTGTCACATACCCAACTATCCAGTTACTTTGCAGATTAAAATAGTAATTATTTTCTTTGACCTTGGGGATTCTTTACTTGGGGATGTGCTCGAATAGAGACCAACAAAGCTCACACGTAATTGTAGATATTTAAGTTATTAATATGCATATGTATAGATATATATATAATATATAAGTTTTTGAACAACAAATATCTTATGAATCGTAAAATACATATTTACCTTTTAGGAAATATAACACAATTAATACTATAATCACACGGGCTGTAAATATCTTGATTCGCTCTCCCGTTAGCGGTTAGCGATCTTGATTGAAAGTGCGTGGTTCGCGATACAAAAATTTGAGAGCGAACATGGTAGGTTCATTTTGAATCTTGTTGTGAAACTCGAAAAAATATTGGCTTTTCTAATTTTAAAAACACATTATCGTTTGTTTATATGGATTATTTGTCAAAAGCTTTAAAGAATTAAAAAAACTAAAACAAAAAGTGCAAAATAAACATCCATATATTAATGGAAATAATAAAAAGTGTTATGATGCGCCGCAGAATGCGTGCAAATTTAAAATATTAAAAAATTAATATATGAAATATATTTTTAATACCCAACTTGACTTTTTAATTCATTTTAAACAATCAAAATTCGCGCGAAATATATTTGTGTGTCACGTAATAGTTACAATAGTTAAACGTCATAACGAAACAAGAAAAATATCGTGTGGACACCACGGTTCGGTATTGTCGTTCATAGAGCGACACAAGTGGTTCATTTTGTCGTCTGGACATGGTATAATGTAGATTAATTAAAAATTATGCTCTTTTTTAACAGCACAATTTTTTGCTAAATACAATTGTTAATTTTGGTATTTAATTTGCCTTGATTACATTGAGCCAGTTCACATTGGATTAGTTGTGCTAGTCTAACATGGCAGTTTGTGGGCATTTTCGGTGAGGGGGTTAGTTTTTGGTTCGCAAAATTTTTCTACCAGCTTCAACGCCGCACAACGAAAACAAAACTAATACACATGCATTTATGAAAACACAGGTCTTGTGTGTTTTTTTTGCAGAGCGATTTTTAGTCTTCAGTTGGCTATTGTAGTGTAAATATGAATATGAATTCAAAAGTAGATAAATAGATTTTATGCTATTTATTTTTTATTATTGAATTCAAGTTTTTGTTATAATATTTTTATATTTTACAGAAAATTAAATATGTGTTAATCTTTTAAACGTCTTTTTAATTAAATTTTAACGATATACATATTTTTTCAATATTACGCTTTCCTATGGAAAGATTTTTCAGGAAAAATTAATTTTTAATAACAAAAATTATTAACAAATTGAAAAATTTTTTTTTATTTAATTAAAATAAAAATTAGAAACAAACATTTCATCATCACTTACAGCCATATTTATTTTGTAATGCGTATACTGTGGTGTATACCGAACGAAAAACAAACATGAAATGAATAAAACACACTAATCCACACACAAAGATGTGTATACGTATAGAATTTTGTGCTAAAATAATTAGACTAGTGTGTTTTGGAAAGAACTAAAGTTGTGCGAAACAAATATTTATCCAATGTGAACTGGCCCCATGATTCTACTTTTTCGTAGTGAATACGGACTTTCAGCTTAAGGTGACAACACTGAATATGTTCGAAAAATTTGTGTTTTGACATTGCTAAGTTGGCTGCACTTTTCCTTTTTTGATTCGTTGTTAGGGTGAAAAGGTTTGTAAGAATTTTTGCTGTTGATTATTTTTGTAATAAATTATTAAATTAAACAGTTTATGAAGGAAAGTGATTGTTTTATAATTGAAATAAGTGTCAACCAATAAAAAAAAACAAAAATGTACGGGAGTTTATGCGTAAAAAATAGAATAAAAGAATTTTTGGAACCACGTGTAAATGACATAAAATTTTTGTGGTTATAACGAATAAAAGTATATTGCTTCCAGACTAATATTCAAATAATGTTTAACATTTATATTTTTTATGCTGCTTAAATTACAGACTATACAACAAATATGGGTAAAGGAAATAATATGATTCCAAATGCTCACTTTCATAAGTGGTGGCAACGTCATGTAAAGACTTGGTTCAACCAACCTGCCCGCAAAATCCGCAGGCGTAATAATCGTATAAAAAAGGCTAAGGAAGTATTTCCTCGTCCAGCTGCTGGTCCCCTGCGACCAGTTGTCAGATGTCCAACCATCCGTTACCACACTAAATTGCGTGCTGGTCGCGGTTTCACTTTGGAAGAATTGAAGGTTGGTATAAGAAACTTCATTTAATCGGAATTTCAATAATGTGTTCCTCAGGGTGCTGGGCTTACACCTGGTTTCGCCAAAACTATTGGTATTGCAGTCGACCGTAGGCGAAAAAACAAATCGATTGAATCACGTCAACGAAACATTCAACGTTTGAAGGAATATAGAAGCAAATTAATTCTATTCCCCATTAATGAGAAGAAGATTCGCAAAGGTGAGTCTTCTCTCGAGGAGTGCAAGTTGGCCACACAGCTTAAAGGAGAAGTTATGCCAATTAAGAAAGAAAAACCCACAATTGAATTCCGTGAAGTAACCAAGGAAGAGAAAAAATTCAAGGCTTTCGCAACTTTGCGCAAGGTACGTACAAGCTAGAAAAAATTTTCAATTTTTAAGTATGTTTATTTCTATTTTAGGCTCGTTCTGATGCTCGCCTTGTTGGTGTCCGCGCTAAACAAGCTCGGGAAAATGCTGAAAATGTCGAAAATGAAAAAAAGAAATAAAAAAGAAGTAGTGGTTTTTAATAAAACAATTAGTTTCTAATAAACTAAGTAAAATTATTTTTATTGAAATTCAACGTAGATATTAAAATTTGTTAGAGTACCGTGGCTAACAAAAATGAAAAATTGAGTGTTTTTTAAATCTCGATAATAAGTTGTGTTCTTATTTTTATTCAGTAATACTTTCTAATCTCAGTATTGTTCTTTTATTGGATTTTTGAATTTAAAAAACTTAAAAGTTCAAGGTCTGTTCTAATCGAAGTAAAAAGTTTTTAATATCAAAACTATAAAAATACGAATGTAGATGAGTTATGTGGAAAAGAATAAACACTTATTTGAAAATGTTACTTACGGTAAATATCCAAATCTTGGTATTAGAAGTTGCTTCACTAAATTTAAAAAAAATTGCGCTAGAGCGGAGTTTCTTTTGTCAATTTACATTTAACCAAAATTTTGTTTTAATTATCAGGCCTTTTCTGAAAATCACATTTCATGAAAGTGATTTGAAAGCACAAGAAATGTGTTCTGTGCACAAATTTATGTGCTTTTAAAACGTTCACGTTTGCCACTTGCAATTTGAAATCACGAGGGTAATTTTGCTACTATCACAATGAAAACTGTAAAATAAATTACTGAAATAATTCAACTAATATGTTTTCTTATTAATTTTGTTACATAATTACTTTTTATTGAAAACAAACACTTTAAAATTTAGAAAATTGTAAGGGCACCTTTTTTACTGAACATTTTTTATTTGCTTTTGTGTTTGTCAGGTAAATCAGCTGTTTTCTTGTGCTTTCAGGAAAGTAAAATCACATCGAAAATTACAAAAACAGTATGATTTACAGAACAGCATAAAAACACAAGTGTGATTTTAAAACCGTATGTGATTTCAAGAACATGCCTGATAATAATCACAATTTTATAGATTTCTTTTGTTTAACGTAAAGTAATACGAGGACATCTAGTATGTGGTAGAAATCAATCAATTTGAGAACCATATTTATGATGTGAATAAATTCTGAGACGATGAATAGTTTTCGAATCAAGTACATATTTTTAAGCACATGATTTATGTCAATATTGAAAACATTTCCTAACGTAGAATGTCCCTTTAGAGATTTTGATATTATGCAGCCTGCGCTGGATATTTTCGAAAGTCATTTTAATTACATAGCTGATTAGAATTCATATTGTCAGGAGACGAATGAAAGTTTTTATTGCGATTAATAATTAGATAATATACCACAAAATTCCTCTTTTTGAGGTTGAAGTTCCGCAAGCTCCCTTTAGTTAACCAGTTATTAAGGATTACAATTTTGAAGCTTTCCTAATTTGTTTGGGTTGGCTGTGGAGCTTATTAAAGTAAAATGTCTAGTCGTTATATTCCTGTTTAGGGTATCGTTATTATAAGAGAACAAGTTAAAGCATTTTGTATAGAAAAAGATGACTTAAAATTGTGATTTTTATTTTATTTAGAATTGATAAATTTTTATGTACATACTTATATCGAACTGATAGCATAGATATCATAGAATAAATCTAAAAAATTTTGTATTATTAGTTAATATATATCGCTGCGTGTTGCACATTGCACGTTTACAGATATTGCTTATTTTGCGCCCGATTTTGAATGGTAGCTGACCAGTTGCTCAGCGTTTTGATCTTTCTGATGGACTTGCAGCGTCCTACGAAATTTCTTTAGGAATATTTCCTTTTGTCATTAATTCGAGAGCTGCACGGACATTAGCGTATCCTATAATACGATTCATTGTTCTTTTTTTCATATTTTCAGTTAACAATTCCACACCAAATGGTATGAAAAATCCACGGTGTTTACATGTAGCGACACATATTAACATAGTATATAGAGCAGCGTTTTTTGGTGCGAAATTATGAATTGGATTGTCCTTTACAAATTTTAATTTACACCACTTAGGCTTCAGTTTTTCTTATTTTTGACATACATACATATCTACATACATAATTATGTACACATTTACATACATTTAAGTCGTAATTTTTGTTATTTCTTAAAATAATAGATAATTCTTTAATGGCTTTCGATTCGAATTAAACTGAGTTTAAAAATTTGATATTTAAAAAATATTTATAGATGAATTACACATTAATGTCACAGGGATTTTTAATAAGATCAGATGGTGATCAAAGAAGGAAAACCTTATGGAGTTATAGGAAATGCATTAATTTAGAATATGTGTGGCATTTTTAACTGTGTATGTCCACCAAGGTGAAGCGCTTTTATTTAAAAATTTAACATTTTAATTTACTTTTTTCTTTTCATAGGGAACCTACAATTTTGCGGTCGAAAAACAGAGTTTCCGGAAAGATTCTTTAATTTTCTTTTGTTTTTGTTAAACACATACAGTTTATTTAGTTTAATAATATAAAACAGAAATGAATTAATGAAATACATATAAAAAAACATGAATTTTTTGTTTAATTTTCGCTCAAAAATCATAAAAATGTCTACATAAGTTAGATTACCTAGACTTATGCCAAAGATTATAGAATTGTAATTCTATAATCTTTGCTTATGCTGTACGCTATGTATAAGTACATACATACACATGTTGTATGTACATATGTCATTATCTATGGTATGTATGTACTTATGTATATGGAACAATTTGCAATGACCTATTCTAAGCTCTACAAATCACAAATTATCTATGCTACAAATAATGTGGCTCTCTTGTTTGAGGGTATGATGATTTTTATAACGGGAGAATTTTTGGTCTGTTTGTACGTATTGAATATTACAACGTTCACAATATCGCGTTTTTCAGATATTTGAGAAAGGGTCTCATTAGCGATTATAGTGACATGTGATGGAACCCACATTAGTTCGATTTTGTTACTGTGTTGTGTGGATTATATGAGAGGGTTTATGGAAAGCACTCTGAATTGATTGTATTATAGAAAGACTTTCAGAACAAATTACTGCACTAAAATAGTTGTTTACTGCATGTTGAACGGCAGTATAAATACCCAAAGCCGTAGCTGTAACGTTAAAGCAATAGTTGTTTAAAAGTCCAGCGTTAATGATATTTCTGGATTAGATTTACATACATACATACATTAGTACAGCTAAACTCTAAAATTTCTCTATTGAGGCTTTCGATAGTTCTGCTAACTTTAAAGTAAATGAAGCGACATGTAGGTTGTTGCAGTTCTTTGAATATTTTTTACTGAACGTCTTTGCTGAGATTTTGTGAAAGATCTAGACACTTAAATATTGTAAATGGGAATTTGGGGACTGCAACTTGTTGTATGGCTTTTTAGACTTCATTGTAAAAAATTTAACTTCGGCAGAGTTTGGGTAAGATTTTAAGAGTTAAATAGGTCGTGCGGTTTTTGATTGAGCGCATACCGACTTCGTCCAAGATGCAATAAATGGGGTTAGTTTTAAATGCGACCAGTTGCGGCTTGATATGGATTATTTTAATTTATATATATTTAGCAAAATAAACTTTTTTGGAATTTTTTGTTTCATTGTTGCAGCGAGTTTTAAATACAAAAACTTTGACAGTTTAATTGCCTCCGTTTTCTGGTTTCAAATGACACGATTACAAATGACGTGATGTATCTAAAATTTTTACCTGTAAGATATTAAATCTGCTTTACATTCCTAGTTGTGGGATTTTATATAATATAGAGTGTTTTTGGTGTAGGTAGGGTAGTGATTTGTCGTCACACTAAAATATTAACTTTTTTAGAAGGGTCTCATGGAAAAGAAATTGCCACAGAAGGAAAGTTAGCATTTCAACATGTTTCTACAGAATTTTAACCATTGCCAAAATTACGGTTAGAACTCCTATGCGATCGCCTAAATATTAAATAATTTTTTTTAACAAAGGAAAGTATTTTTTATGTTTTTCTATAATTATTTGTACATCTTACTATCCTTCTATAAATACTTTATGTAGTAGACTAATAACGGCTGTATGCATAAAAACTTAAAGTAGGTTTAACTGCCGTTGTTAAGCACAATTTCCTAAAGTTGTATTCATAAAACACTTTTACCTTAAAATACGTTTGTTAACTTTAAAGTAGGAAAAACCTACGTTAAGCCTACAATAAATTGACAGTTCAATTTTATTATTGAAATTTCAAAAACCAAACAAATTGTGTTTACAATAAACTGAGCCGTTTTTTTTAAAGTGGCATAAGTTACTTTGTTAAAGTCATCTTTTTATTTTAAATTAGTTTATAAATCATTTTAATTTTTAGCCATTTCAACTAGTCTGTATTTAGTTTTCTTTCTGAAACGGATTTTTCTAATGATTGTGTTGAAATAAAATCTTTTTTCTCCATGTTGTGTACTGTGAAGGATATTTTCGACAGGGGGCTATTACTACTATTACTATTTTGTCCTTTACATAAGTCACTATGTGCAGTAATATGCTTTTGAGTTGTGACATTCTTAGATATTTTATACAACACGAAACAACCTCCTGAGAATAAAAAAATAAAATAATGGTAATTATGTGTAGTATATTAGACATCAGTATAATATTGTTCCGTAAACTGCACTAAACTTTCGAACTAATAAAAATAAGTCCAATAATTACAACAATACTTCACACACACTTATTACATGTTTCCATTTCTTTCACACTAAGCTCCGTAATTAATATCCTGAGTACAACGACTAACGCCACTTTCAAAATAAACATTTTTGTTACACCGTTAATTATCAACACTTCTCTCAAGCAAATCTCAATACTTCTTAACTCTTAACAAATCTCAATACTTCTTAATTTCAAATTTATTAAAAATGAAAAAAAAAACTGTTCAGTTGTGACTTATGCCACTTTTAATGTAAACGGCTTAATTGACAATTATACTTTGTTATTCCAAAAATGTTAAAAAATATTTATTTAAACAAATTGTAGTATACAAATAATAATAAAAACTAAAACATAACATGCCATTCAATATAAAACATTTTTACATCTTTATTTTATATTTTACAAAAATATACTTTTAATTTATTATATTAAACAAAAGTTTTATTGATGTACATATAATCAAAACAAAGCTCGTTATCCGAATAATTATTTTTTTAATATGAACAAATTCTTTGTAAGTTCTTCGTAAGCCTTACAAATTAACCTTTTTTGGGTGCTTTGCTTTTTATTAAAAAAATTAATATAAAAAAAAAAACAAAAATATGTTGATTTTGATGAAAAAAATGAAAAACAATTAAAACATTTTTATGGATCTGACTACCCGGATAAATATATTAATTTTTATACATCGTTAACTACAACGTGATAACTGAAAATAGTGGCATTGCCAGAATCAAAATACTAATTTTACTAAAGCATACATTAGCTAAAGTACTGTTTATGAATACCATTTTTTAACAAACGTCTGTTAGCCTTAAAGTGTTTGTTAACTAACGTGTACTTTAAAGCTCAAATAAGCGTTTTTTATGCATACAGCCGTAAGTCCTTAAGCAAAAAATAAAAAAAGGAATCAGATTGCAATTAACTGGCCCCCAAAAGCAATTCCGTACTAAGAAAACTTCCTGTAGCTAATGAAGTCAAAAGAAGCATATCTGATCCCTAAAAATATAATATTTTACGCTGTTACTTTACCTTATATGTATGTGCCGAAAACTTACAGCCTGACTGTCGTTCTCAGTTGTCAGCAAGTCCATTCGTAACACGTAAGCATTGGTGGAAAATTAAATCACAAGAGTCGACCTATTATTACCAATATTGGGTTAATCATGTGCTTTTAGCCGCCATCTTGTGTTCATATGCACAGAAATTGCCAAGTAAGTTTTTGATCTTATCTGAAGATAAAAAATAATTCACTAATCCAAACTTCAAATAAAACAAAATAGTGCAATAGCATGATTTTAAGATTAATATAATATTAAGACGGAATTTATTAATAAGAAGCATAAAGTATTGATAATTTTGGCACATAAATTTGTTCGATTTACTGTTTAATTGCATTTTATGTCGATTGACTTATTTGCCGTGGCAGTATTTTCTTGTGAGTAAATACTGCCTTTTGCTAAACTCGCTTGAGGTCCCTTACATAAATTGCTGTTATGGCCATAGGCTTTACAAGTATGTCCAGAACGTAATGATGAATCCGAACCCTTGGCTAAGTTGTTTTGGCCTTGGCAAAAGTCTGGGTTTGATCCATTCCATGTAACATAATCGGCTCTGTAAAAGTGGTAATAAATATTTAAAGATAATACTCATAATACTATTAAATTATATTACAGGCTACATCCGATACTACTACACTTTTTTAAAATATAGTTTCCTAACTTGCAGTTGGTCGAAATTTTAAAATTTATAGCAAAGTTTTCTTTGTTTAGCTAAATTTTTTAATGCTTGAATAGCTTCACAGGACCTGCAAAACATGTACATTCTCATTTAGTCACCCTTTCTGATGGCTGCTCCACAGAAAGGAATTACACACATTCGTTCGGGGATGCCGCTCATGGTATTTCCGTTGAAGAAAACCCATCTGCAAGGCCGCACTTCACAGCTTTAGCGGCGACTCAAGTGGATAAGTACACTTCGTAGAAACAATCTCAGGGGTCCCAAAATCACTGAGTAAGAACACGAAAGTGATGGTAAACGAAAACAAGGGCGATAAATTGGCAAATTACTTAAAAACATGGAAACATGCGATTATACTCTGGTCTAGCACCGCATCGAACTCTATAGAAAACTCTAAATACTTTGTGCGTCAATAACTATAAAGCGAAAAGATTTTTCGTAAGGAAAGTTTTGTGTCTTCAAGTTATTGAAGTGATGACACTTTTTCGTCAATGATTATAAAGGATATCAGTGCTTCGAGCCAAAGTTTTAATCTTGAAGGAATGCCAAGGCTGTTATTGAAAAACTAACACTGAATTAAGTACCTTATGAAAGTCCTCAACTTGTCGATATGTACCTTGATCATACTTTTTCCATCTTGACACCTGTCGCCAAGATTTTTAAAGTATTATTTCTCTTTTGCAGTATTGCTCTTCCCAGAACTGACACAACATCTCTATATTGTGTGGTATGACAACAGCTTTAGCCAGCATAGCCGCACAGATAAGTAATGGCTTTAAGCAAGCCCGGCTGTGCGAGAGAATTGCTCTTATTTCTCTTTACCTGTATTTGGTATATTGCGTCTTCTGGTCATTACAAACACGAAATTACACGAATGGAAGATAGTTGCTTATAGAGTTTAGAAACTTGAAGTTGATGTCACGTGTACTTAAACAGGGAGAACAAATAGGTGTGTTTCTATCTGATCCTGTATAGTTACCATATGCCAAAACTTTCACCGAGAATCAGAGGAGGATCGAATTATTATCAACCGTAAAAATGTTGTTTTAACCGGTCGGCTACTACCCGTTGAAGACAGCGACCATAGTGGTTTTTGTACCTCGATTACCTATGGAATAGAGACGTAGTAAAGTGCGAACAGAAGAAAGACCAGGATATGTTTATCCGCCATCGTGCCCATCCACTTGAGTGAACATTTTGCGGAAAAATCTTGGTTCGCGTGCAAGAATTTAAGCCACACGATCACTTAGCAAGGCGTAGATTCGGGCCAAAACCAAGCGTGCCGTTGATCCCGATTTCCGTAAGAGAATTGTGTTGAGCGATGAAGCTAAACAACATTCGTTCTTTAAATGGACACGTCAATAAACAAAACTCCCGTAATTGGAGTGATGAAATTCCTCGAATGTATGTTGAGACACCGTTTCATCCCGGCAACATTCGCCTCGTTATTGCTGATAATAATGAAAAAAAAAACATCGAAATTTAGACTTCCAGATTAGACGACGTCTGAGTCAGCCAGACATCATATTTAAATTTTAATGCTAAAAGTGCCCTTGGAATAAAGTAAATAAATACGATATGTTTCTTGCATTTAGCTTTTCGAAAAAGTGACATTAGTGACGACGATGTAAAACAATATTTAGAAACACTCTACAATAAGTTAAAAAAGAACAAAGCTAAATAATTCGTTAGGTATTTGTAAGCTTGCTAAACAGAATATCAGAATATATTACTGCTACCGAAGCCAAGTATATTAATAAAACAAGCAGGAAAACAACAATTGTACGTTGCAGTCGTGAGTGAATCGCAAAAGCCATAGAGTTTCGAAAATGCGCGGTTAATGGTTCATGTTTGCTAAACAAGACATAGTATCGCTAGAGTAACACAGCATTGTATCGTAGATTGTTTCTTCCATTGTAGTATCAACAATCGAAGAAATATAGGCAAAAGTATCCATAATAGCATCTAATAGCAGATGATTGTAAAATTGTCTATTGAAATTAAAATTTATATTTTTTTCATATTAAATGAATTATGCTCGTGTCATATAAACAATTATAACGATTATCGGATGCCAATAGTATTTAGTGTTATTTCTTTGTTTATTGCTGTTAATAAAATACTTACAATAATAAGCCTTCATTTGCTCCTTTGGATAAGCTGGGATTAGGACCATTTGTTTGTATACGGCCCACAAGAGATTTAAAATTCTTGCATAATTGGTCTGTAGCTACGTCGTTGTAATCTCGATGAGAGTTCCTATTTTGGATGGTTTTTAATGCGTAATAATAAAATTAAAATTAAATTTTTAATATTTGTGTTTATATATATATCACTTCAGTAAGTAATTTAAGGTTATGTACGAATCGTAAACTCTTTTTAAATAAAAGATGTTGTTCACAATAAATAAAACACTTTTACATTTTCGATCACAAAAGTTTTTGTGTTTCATTTAACAGTTTAATAGTGATTCTAGAGTTTATGATTGTCAATAAATAGTAAAAATGATCTAATGTTAATGAAGTTAATGAAGTGAAAAAGCATGCAATTAAATATTCTAAATATACTGTTTTATAAGGCTTTTGCTCCAGAATTAGCCAGATTTGTAGGACTTTTTTAATGTTAACATTTCCTTACGTGAAATTTATTAAATAGACTATCACTGGAACAGAGCCGCTCTCTTGATTATAATTTAAACGAAAATATAACTTTTAATCTAAATACAAGCATTAATTAATTAATTAATAAATACGTTTTTGTTTTGTCAAAAAACCATAAAATATTTTAATATCATAGTTATAATTTTTGACCTTTTTCAATATTTTTTAGTAATTAATTTTAAGCACTAGGTCATTATTTAATAAAAAATTTTTAAAAAACTTTATTTTTTATTATTTTATCGATATTTCGCCAACCAACGGTGTGGCTTAAATAACGGTGTGCTTAAAATTAATTACTAAAAAATATTTTAATATCCATAAAATTAAAAACGAAAAAGATTAAAGTCTAGCAGGAGTTGCCACACTTGGATGTCGCTAACCAGTCACTACAATTAGATGACAATATAAAAATTAACTGTTATTATAGCATTCCTTGAGGTTAGAAAGTATATTGTCTGTTAAATGATAAAACGTCAAGAATTGAGCCGCCATCCCTCGACATTTATTAAGTTAAAAATTAGGTTATTTTAAACATGGAAGGTATGTTCTTCAGCAAATAATTTTTATTATAAAAGTTTACTATCATCAGAATGATTTAAATATTACTGTATCTCCTCGGAAAGCAGCTTTTCCGTGCAATAAGGCTCCTTCTGAAACCGCTGTGCATAATTTAATCGCTAAATTCGAGGCTGATGGTATTGTTGCTACTAATAGACCAACGCAATATGCTCATAGTGGCATAGCTACTGTACAGCCAAGTGTTGAAAATGAGTAAGCAACATCAATTCGTCCACGTTTGCAAAAATTGGGTATCACTAGAACACTTTGCTCAACATTTTGCATAAAGATTATTATCTTCACTATTATAAAGTTCGACCAGTTCAAGAATTGAGGTCTGCCGACCATTGCATACGTGGAACATTTTTAAATTGGCTGTTGGAAAAATAATATTTAGTGATGAGGCTCATTTTGTATTAGGCGGTCCTGTAAACAAAAAAAAAAATTTCACATATGGGACTACAAAATCCACAAACAGTCCTCGAAAAAGTAAATCATGATTAATTTTTAGCGACAAATGGCTAACGTTAAAGAAGACAGCGCCATAAGTCACACACCCACCCAAACAATTCCATAAAATATTTTCCGATCTCGTAATTTTGCGATTATCGGATGTCAATTGCCGCTTTGAAAGACCGGGATTACGTGAAAAAACCACAAACAACGGACGTTTTGGAAGATGAAATTCGAAGCTTTGTTGCTAAAGGTGGTTAAAAGATTTTGCATCTGACTTTGATGCCAATATCTCCACTTTACATTGGTATCAATAAAACTGAAGTTGTCAAAAAAAGTGTGTGCTTTAAGCCAATTTACTTTCTAACCCCAAATTTGCCGATTCGTTATGTTTGCATGTTATGACACAGGCTGCCGTCTTTGAAAACTTGCCGAGTTTTTAGAACATTAATTTTAGTATTCGATTGTACTCTTAAGCCATTTATCTAAAGTAGGATCAAATCATAAACCAGTAAGACGGTTTATATCTGTGCTACAATTAGCAAATACTGCAATTAATTGGGTAGCACATTCAAACACCTCGTCAGTAATGTTTTTACAGTGCTACCATACTGTTATTTTTTAAATTTAATGCAAAAATCTAACCGAAATGAACTATTTGTATGAATATAAAAAACCCCAATTTATTTTTATTATTATTTTGAAATTAGGTCCTAAAAAGTGAATGTAATACCTCAAGGTATTCCAATTTTTGGGTTGCGGATTAAACCCAAGAAATGGTAAATATTTTTTAATTTTAAAAAACGAAGGAATCATCTCACATGGAGTTAAATTTTTTTTTTGTAGTTAGTAATGATATATTGTAGCTGGCTAGTGTCACCTCTGATAGCTAACATAATTGGTTGGAAAATACCGTTGTATTTTTGGGAAATGATCCGCATTACGGAGCTAACTTGGATGATGTTCAAATAGCCTATAAGGAATGGGACATGATATTAATTCATTTCATTAATGCTGTTGTATAACATTTGGTGAATGTTGTAGAATTGAATAATTAATTCTTAAAATTTTGTAAAAAGCAGTTATATTGCACAGTAAATAGATAATAAGATGTTCAAACTTAATATTTTGAGACAGGGATATCAATTTATATTGAGTACCATATTTTAAAACTAATGTAACAGATCTTTACGGAAATAACAGGGTGCAAAGGAACCCTAGATAGTAATATCTTGTTTTACATGGCATTTTGGGGATCATTATGGTGGTTGCAATACACGTCTTGATTAGTCTGAGATAATCAGACTACTCAGTGGGCCGAAGTTAATTACAATTAATTAATTCTTTGGGTTGTCATGATACGTGCTAATGTTAATTGAGAACGAATTTATGTATATTAAATATTTTTACATACTAGTAATAGGAATTATGATTCGGAGTATATATCGGGCGGTATAATTTGAGATTAGTAAGTAAATTGTCAGTTAAATGATAAAATGTCAAGAATTGAGCTGTCATCCTTTGACATTTATTTAGTAAAAAGTTGGAATATTTTACACTTTTAAGCAAAGACTTAGTAAAATTCCAGCAGTAATCAGGCTCATTCTAGGGCTAATAGTATTGTTGCTGACAATAGACCAAAACAATATGCTCGCAGCGTCACTAAAGCGCTTTTGCGAAACATTTTGCATAAAGATTATTATCTTCATGCTTATAAAGTTCAACCCGTATAAGAAGTCGTCCGACCATTGCTTGCGTCGAACATTTGTGAATTGGCTCTTTGAAAAATTTAACGAAAACAATAAAATCATCTTTAATGATGAGGCTCATTTTCTATTAGGCGGTTATGTAAACAAACAAAAGTTCTGCATATGGGACTCACAAAAGCACAAACAGTGACCGTATGTGCGTGTTGTGGTCAGACGGCATCAATTTACAATATTTTTTTTGTCGAAAATGTGCAAGCAAACGCTATCACCGTGAGTTTTCTGCGCTATCAAAACATAGTAAATTTTTTGTGACTACAATTGGCTAATGTTAACATTAATTATCTTTGGCTTTAGTGTGGCACCATAAGTCACGCAGCCAACCAAACAATTCAGTTATTGCATGAGAAATTTGCCGATTGCGTAATTTCTCGATTTGGAGATGTCAATTGTTCTTGTTTCGGGCCAGCACTCAGGGGATGACTCATACACATGCAATGCATTGTGCCAGAAACAGGAAATCAGGTTATGGGGAAGATGAGAGAGAGAGAGTAATGTTTGTGGACATTCAATTTGAACTTTCCTACATTGAAAGTGGCGAAAAGACCCTCGGAGGGAGTTTATTCAACGAACGGACTGTTTTGCTAAAAAATTAATTTTCCCTGTAATGTGTAGTGCGATTCTCTGGCCAATTAACCACAAATGGTTAAATCAACGAAAATCGAGTTTAATGCAAAAACGTGTAACGGGAATATGTCCCTACTTTCGAGAGCACTTAGCATTGTAGTATCTATAAAACAGTGAAATACATCCCACATTGCGCCGGTGCTTCAGAGAATTAGTAGACTTGGATACCATACTGTCCTCAATGAGCCTCTTGGCCCTCTCCTGTATGTGGTCGTGCAAATTTGGGGCGTCGGCCCATACATGAGAGTTGTATTGCATCTTTGTACGAATATAGATGGTATAAATAGTACGGAGATGGGATGGGGTGAAGTATCTCTTAGACCATTTTAGAAAACCGAGACACTTGAAAGCTTCTTTAAATGAACATCACACTGAATTTTTATGCCAAGTACATCAAGAGCTTCCGATTCCATAATACCTATATCACTTATAGTAACAGATGCAGCTCCATATACGTGAGCAAGCAACATTGTGTCTTACGGGCACTCAAACCGACTCTATTCACACGACCAAATTCCGAAATTACTGCGAGATCGTGATTGAACGTATCATTCAAGCCTTTTTTTTGAAACTTATCTTCAACTAATTCGGTCTATTACTAAATAATTACGATTGACAAGTGGTGCTGTTATCTGCGAAAGAGTATATAGAATGTTAGAATGTTCAAGCTTAACTGCTAGATGGACAGGACCTTGCTTACAAAACAATATTATTATCATCACATGGCTCTAGTATTTTAATATCCATAATAATATAATAGTCAAAGTAAAGCAAAAGTACAAAAATGTACATATTTAAAAATACTGTTGGGGATATATATTATATCTATTATCGATCTTAGAGTATCGTAGTACAATTCCAAAATATTATCCTATTTACACTATTTAGGTTAAGTATTCTGTTCCAGGCTAAAAATGATAAAAACCTAAAATATAAATAATATGATATTGACTTTTGAGTAATAAGTGCATTTTAAATCTATTAACAAAATTTACGAATACATACATAAATACAATACATACATACATAAGTACAAAAAATGCAAAGATAAAATATAATTTTTAACGAAATGTTGAAAAAATAAAATGGCATACTTTAGCGTATCAGATTTATCTCGGGAATGCGAGGAAAGTTTATCCCAAATTAAAGTTGTTTTAGGATAAGTTCCACGTATAAAATCATTAGCGCTTATTTTATTATTGGTACGGTAACGATCTAAAATACTTTTTGTGGACATGGTGATCGTTGATAAATTTAAAGATGAACATACAGATGATTTAATTGTATCGCTAATATTATTATTAATCTTCGCTGTATTCATTTTATCTTCTATGATTTCTGGGTTTTCGCTGATTTTAATTCCTTTACGTAGATTGGCTTCAGATGGTTTTAGTATTGAGGTTATAGGTTTGCTATTTTTTTTTTAAATTTATATTGTAGAAACAAAGCAATGCGAGTAGATATAAATGAATTAAGGGTTAAAGCAAAATAAAAAAAAAAGATTTCCAGGGAAATAAAAACTTAGCAATATGGAAAAATGTGTTATGTGGTGAACAGTTTCTACTTTAATAATTTGAAAATAATTTTAGATTAATTTTTACCTGGCAACAGAAGCTGCTTTATTTTCAGTATCATCAAGTTCTTCCTGTTTACATTCTAAAGTTGATGGGAAATGCTGTCCGCAAGTCTTTTGCAGTCGTTGTTCTTCTTCATCTTTTACTATTTGCAAAATTTGCATTGCACGATCTTCAGCATAGTTAACGGATTCCAAAGCCATTAGCAATATACGATCAGCTATCTGCGTATACTTCTCTTTGAGATGTTGTTTAACTAAAAATATAATAGATAATGTACTCATTAAATTATTTGATTTAATCGGTCCTTATCGTACTTGTTGCTTTTACTTACTAGCTTCTTTTTCTTCTTCTGTGTACTCTTTGGGACGTAGTGGTATAATTTTAGTCTCATTTTTGGACGTCTGCTTGGCGTGGTCGGTCAAATCCTGTTGTGGTCGATTGCTAAGCTTAGGCGGTGGAGCAAAATATTTCCTTACATAACCCAATGAAATTAGCTTCTCGGAAGCCTTCTGCACATTATTATCAGAATTTGCTAAAATATCCAATAGTAATGTTTCATCGGCTTTAGGAAATATAGTTTTCATATATCTGTACAAACGAAATTAAATTAATCAGTGTGTTTCATTTTCAATATGCATATCTTGAAGAAGGCTTATTTAAAATTAAAAAAATAAGTAAAATAATATAAGAACATAACTATTAGTCAAATGTTTCAATTCGGTCTTATCTTGTAAAATATTATTGTTAAAATAAAGGTCGGGCGAAATTAATGTTCTTCTACAGTATAAATTGTGTTAAACATTTAACAGCTCTGAAATATATGATTGTTAATAAATATATATATATACATATATGACAGCAAATATCAGCTCTCGACACAGATTTTCAAATACAGGACATTAAGTCCTGTTTAAGCAGTCATAATTTAAAACTCTAATAAATAATTATTTACCTACCGGAATATGCGTCTCCATGTTCGTAATAGTTGAAGCAAATTTTCGAAATGGTCCTGTTTATTGAATTATTTCTAAAGCATCACAATGTATAAAGAAAAAAAGCAATATACCGTTTATGTGAAATGAAATTTTCCTGAACATTAACAACAGTATTGCACTTTAATGCACTTTAAGTTGATCAAAAAACTTTTTTAATTAATTATTAAGACACTGCGAAAAGCTTTTAATAAATTTAATAAAGCTACATTTTTACCTTTGTGATTTCTATAAATGTAGTCGTCAAACTGAATATAAGTCATCACAAGAATAAAATATAAAATATGATAAAATAGTGCAAACGTACTTTAGTTGTCACAGAGTTCGATATTATATTTCATTTTAATATATAAAAATTCGCCTTTGTTTTCAATATTAATATGCGAAAGAAAATATACTTACATATGTTTGTAATGTTAAAGGAAAAGGTAGAAAAATAAAGCAATTTTATTAGAGTTATAGAACTTTAAGTTGGCAATACTTTTTTAACTGGAGGCCATTTTGTCAGCTATCAACTTATTTAATTAGTTAGGCATTTCAACAGACTGACGTTTGAACAACTCTTCCAAATTTATTTGGAAAATTATGTTTCTGTTCGAAATACGTATTTCGCACTACCTCCATTTTACGGTCAACATAATCGACCATCAGAGCCATTAATTCGATAAACTATGAAACGTTTTCGCACCACTCTAAATGATAATAAGCATTCACAGAGACGTGGTACAGTGCCTATAGTAGAAGTCATTGCTGCTGTAGAGCATAGCATAGAGGAAGCACGTATCCGCCATCGTGAACAAGAATTAGATATGTGCCCATCTACTTTAGGGAAAATTTTGCGGAAAGAACTTGGTTTGCGTGCTTACAAAATCCAACTCATGTAAGAATTGAAGCCTTACGATCAGTTAGCAAGGCATCGATTCGGAGAATGGGCTCAAAACAATAGC
The DNA here is from genome assembly GCA_030448955.1 of Trichopoda pennipes. Taxonomy (NCBI): domain Eukaryota; kingdom Metazoa; phylum Arthropoda; class Insecta; order Diptera; family Tachinidae; genus Trichopoda; species Trichopoda pennipes. The sequence goes on from JASKUP010000042.1 coordinate 12,126,561, forward strand.
CCATGAAATTCACAAAACTATCGTATTTCAAGTGAACGTAATCATCAAGTGTATGTAGGGCACCGTTACATTCTGACTGACTGACTGTTTGCCGTGCTTTTTGGGCTGGTAAAATCATTGCTCCATAACTCTTTAAAAACGATGCTGGTCAGAACTTTATAGAGCCATGATTACTGACTTTTTCGTTCACCAATTGAATAACCCATGATGTGCAGGAGCTATGGATTCAGCAAGACGACGCAACATTTCACACAGCTTCCGACACAATATTTAACATTTATTGTGAAACATGCACTTAATGAACTTTTTTGGTATCCGTCGAGTTTTTGAAACATTTAAAAATTACAAACGAAATTGAAAATAAATTAAAAACATTTACTGAGTTTAATAATTTTAGTAAAATAAAACGACAAAAAAATTATCAACATAAATTAAATTAAAGGAAAATATAAAATGTGTGACATTTTCATTGCAAACCTCAATTTCATTTTTGGCGATGAATGCGGCTTGGGTGAGCTGCGTATTTGTTCACCAAAACGTGGTGATGCCTGATATGGAGGCACAGATATGTGACCCATTATACCGTGGCCACCACTATTTACACTTATGACACTACCTAGACGCCCTGGTGGTACTGGACTGGCCGTACGCGAATAACTAACGTATTCGAGGCCACGTAAATGTGAACCAGTGTCAAAACGACGTGCTGGTGGTGTCATATGAACATCCGAGTTGCTATGAAACAAATGTCGTTGTGCTGGTGGTGTAACATATGGCCCTGGCATTGTTACCGGATGTTTTTCGACTTGTAAAGCACTGATGACAACGGCCTCGCGATTATAATACCTTTTATTTCATTATGTTAAGTTACGCAAACGCAATTTTTGTAAGAGTGACAGCATGTTAAAAATGAAGAAATGAAAATTAGAAGTGCTATGGTTAGTACTTGTAAAGGCTTATCTATTTGTATTAAATAATTTGTATTAAAAATTATTATTATTATAAAATTTAAGTTAACAATTATTTATAATTAAATATTTTGTGCAAACAATATTAACGAGGGGATGTCAAAAGTTTTAATAAAAATAAAGTACCGCATGTATTTATTTTTAATAAAATATTATTTCTAGTGCAGCACAATTCGATTTACGTTTATGCATAAACTAAACACACTTGTATATTCATTAATAATGGTGATGACTAGTCTGTAGTTGTTCGCTCAACTGCTACCATAATTAGGAATAAAATGAGCGATAACTTAGATAAAGTCGCGTGTATCGAAAAGAACAAAAAGAACAATGCATATACATGTGATCAAGTCCAACATCGATAATACAGGTTGTCCGCTGGAAGGTATACTACTTTGTTTTTTTTATAAGTTTTGATTAAATGAAAGAGATTGGATCTTAATATCAGCAATTATATATGGAATACATATCAGATAAATGCCCACCTCTGTTAGCCTCATAAATGCGAGCCGTTTTTTTCATTACATTCTCACAAATTTCACGCGGTATTTCATTAATTTTATCACGAATATTTATTTGAGGTCCAATTATTCATCCTGACTAAATTGCGCACCAGACTGTCATTTTTAATGCAAAGGTGACTGTTGAATAATTTGACGGTTTTCCATTTTTCAGAACCAACTATTCTATTTATTCACATATTCATTCAAATGAAAATGTGTCTCGTCACTCAATATGATTTTTTCATGAAATTCGGGGTTGTCATGGGCGAGCTGTAACATCCTCTTGACATATGTACGGCGGCGTAAATGGTCTTGTGGAAGAAACTCTTATGTTAACTGAATCTTATATGGGAGCAAATGCAAATTCTTGTGCAAAATTGTGGCCAAAGTTGTATTTTGAAGACCAAATTCCTGAGCACGGCATCGAATTGAGGTTGATGGATTCTTTTGAACACTTTCTTGAGCAGCAGTAATGTTTTTAGCCGATCTTGCAGTACGTTGTGGTTCATGTTCGGGCCTATCACCTACAGACTCTCTTTTTTTGAAATCATTCACTACACGATAAATAGTGGGTTTGTTGGCACGTTGTTTCTCCCAAAAATTTCACGTTATATTCTCATTGTCACAATCGATGATTGATTTGATAAAATGTTTTACCGATTAAAACAGGTTGGTTTATCGAATATTTTTCCATACAAATTTTGTCATGTGTCTACTTCACGACTGCCAAATATGAACTCTCGAGACTAATGTTTGCCGTTTGGCACAAAGTAGAGAAAAATCAGAAAATTAAAAACCGAAATTACAAAATTTAAATTTAACAAAGTAAAAAAATGGGCCCCGTTTTATTAATGTATTTTGCTACTTTATGTGTTCTTCTACATGTGAAAGAACCTTCTCTCAGACGATTCATCATCGGTTTTTTTCTTTGACAATTTGTCGAAAGGAAATTTCTTCACGTTTTATTTTTGATCAGCGTATAGTTACATACAGACTACATATGTACATAACAAAATTATTAATTAAAGATAATTTTTCCTTATTGTGCTAATTACACGTTTTAGCATCTTACACGGGTGGGCCAGTAGTTTAACCGTTGGTTGCTCCCAAAGTTTTTTTTTTATTTTTCTTGCGAAGAGTTTGGCAGTATGCTCTTTGCTAAATCTGTATGTTGGGCCATAAGGTTCTCAAGTTTCCTCTTTTGAGTGCAATTTATTTAAATTGGCTTAAAATACTAAACATCCGATTTACACTTCCTTCTATTATGATCTTATGTTCAGGCGAACTTTATTTCGAATTATGGACGTGCGAGTTAAAACTCGCATGGCTGCACGGTATCGAATACCATTAGAAATTTTGATACCGGTTATACCATGTTCAGACGGCAAATTGAACTACTTGTTTCGTGGTATGAACGGTGGTGCTCATACGACTTGTTTCTTGTTTCGTTTTGACGTTTAACTATTATTAGTATAACATGAATACACATAAATAGTTCGCGCGAATTTGGATTGTTTAAAATGAATAAAAGAGGTATGTTAGTTATTAAAAAATATATTTCACATATTTATTTTTGAATATTCAAAATATTTTAACTTGCACGCGTTCTGCAGCATATCACAACACTTTTTATTATTTCCATTTTTATATGTATGGATTACAGGCTGTCTGTGATGGATGTATATTTTGCACTTTTTGTTTTGAGTTTTTCATTCTTCATAGTTTTTGACAAATAGTGCAGATAAACAAACGATAATTTGTTTTTAAAATTAGAGAAGGTTACAACAATATTCAAAATGCACCTACTAGGTTCGCTCTGATAATTTTGTATAGCGAACGATGCTGTTTCAATAAAGATTCAGTTGGGAACAGCGAATGGGAAAGAGAACCTCGATATCTGCTGCGCTAGTGAACATAGTATTACGGATAACGCAACCCCCGGGGGCACATTTAAATGTTTTGACGAAAATCCACCGTCATTACATGTGTAAAAGGGAGCACAGTCTCCTAATAGGCTAGCAGGAGCAAACTGGACAATCCACTATATTTCCACGAGAATCAGTAAAACCCCAGAGTTCCGCTATTTGTCTCTTTAGCCTTTTAGCTCTTCTCTGACTGATTATTGAGGTTTGATCTTTGGGAGTATCGTGGTCGCTGTGTGTTTCGAGGCCCTCATTAGAGTTTTTGGGTCGGATCATTCACAATGAACACAATGAATGGTACAGGTCCAGTGAGCATGAATGCTGTCGTGTTCTTAATTATATTAAGCTTCATGCGTTCTGGACCAGGAGTTGGATAGTCTCCAACTCTTCAGCAAGGAGTGAAGGCTGCGGCCTGCTTCGAGCTTTTGAAGTTGCAACTAGGAGTGACCGGAGGATATACGTATCTGAACGCCTTCTAGGGCGAGGATGACACTACATTTCATCCACAGTGGTATGATCCACCATCTGATTATGGCTTACACAGCTAGGAGCAGATTTAAATCTTATCACGTATTACGGACAACGAACTAGATAATCGCAAAAACAAAAAAAACTCGCACGTTCGAGTAAGAATTCCTCCAGATACGAATATGAGAATTAGCCCCCTGTACCCTGATAGATGTTTCATGTTTCGTAAAAAGTAGTTTCAATTTTTTATAAATTTTTATAAAACGTACTTTTCCATTTTAATGCCATTAGGGATGATTTTTTTGTTTTAATTTACTAACCTCCCCTCGTAAATATTAAAGAGAGTTTAAGTATGAAATATATGACCCCTTTCACACAGGCAAACTTTTCTTTGCAAAGTTTTGATTTTATGTGAGAGCGAGGGAGAAAGCATGATTGAGTGTACAGACTTTGATATACTCGCAAAGTTGCTTTGTTTTTCTTTCGTCACTTATACACAGTTGTACTTATACACAGATTGCATAAAGCACCAAGTGACTAAAACAAAATTTGTAAAAGAAAACTTTTTGTGTTTGAACACCAAAGAAAGTTTAAGAGAAAATTAAAAAAACTTTGTCAAAGTAAAATTTGCCTGTGTGAAAGGGGTCTTTGCTATGAGATACAAAATCTATACAGGGATGGGATTCATTACTTAATATTTAACTAGAATAAATGTCAGTATTTAGACCAGGTTCAGACAGGACAGTTTTAGTTGCTCAACTCTTTATCAATTTCGTTTTAAAATTGCTACAGTGTTTAGAAACGAATAATTTGGCCCAGCAATTCTTGTTCTCTTTTTGTGTTTAAATTTCTTATTTTGTTGATATAGATAGACACATATTTTGACGTAAAGAAAATTTGATTTTTATATTTACTTAAGCACACACAGCTGACTTAAAATATACTTTTTCGCAATATAATAAAACGCGAACAACAAATGAAAAGAAATGTCATAAGTCAATCTGCTGCAAAAAAAAAGAAATGAAAACTGCGAATGACAGCAGAAATAAACGAGCACGAGCAATTATGTTCCCCTTTCCATTCCTCTTACCTCTCTCTCCTAAAAACTCAAGAATTGAGTAACTAAAATTGCCCTGTGTGAACCTGGACTTACTTACTTTTTCAAAAGTAATCGTATATGGTTTTCGCTTGCAGTTGGAAACATATTTTGAATTTTATTTACAACCGCATCTGTATCAATTTGATTTGAAAATGATGTTTCCTGTATAGTAGAACGCCTGGACATATTGACTGTACGTGGAGCTTGAGTATATTGTATCTTAGGTGCAGGTATTGGGGACATATCCTAATAAAAATAAATAAGACGTGTGCATTAATTGTATTGTAAAGAGATATTGCAAACCATTCAGTATTTAGTAAAGAATAACAAATTGAGTTTTAATAGCCTACGTATTACTAATTAAAACCTACATTGATCAATTGTGTTCTGGACGACGTCAACAGTGGACTGGTAGACTTATGATGAAGACTAGAGTTTGGTGTTTGGAAGGCTCTTATTGCTGGCATATTATTAGTTGGATAGACATGATATGGTGAACCACCGGGGCCATGAAAGGACTAAAAATATAAAAATTGTATATGAGTTATTTATTTATGTGTCAAAATGATAATAATATTAGAAAGGATTGTTTTTATAGAGGTATAGGACTTGGAAATGGAAAATAAAGACAAATTTTTTATTTGACATGAAATTTACTTTATTCGGATAATAATCTTTTGGCATTTAATTTAAATATGACATATGACCGCCACGGCTAGCTCGGACATAGTCTAATCTGGATGACCTTTTGCAATATTTATGGCCGCATATCGGAATTAAGACGGCAAATGTTGTCCTTCAAGCGATCACACAGAAAATAGTTTATTGGCGTTAAACTGCATGATCTTGTAGTCCAATTCGCGAGTGCGGAACATGAAACTATGCGGTTAGCAAGCGTTTCTCTTAATAAATGAATGGTGACACAATCTGTATGACATGTGAAAACCTAGAACTCTGCATATCGTGGGTGTTCAATTGATGACTGAAAAAGTCAGTAATTTATTGCGGTCACCATTGACTGTAACGTTCTGACCGGTTTTTAAAGAAGTATGGACTAAATATTTCACCAGCCCATAAAGCAAACCAAACAGTCAGTTTTTATGGATGTAACGGTGTCGTAACATACAACTGAGGTTATGGTCGCTCTATTCTATTTATTGGCGTATCCATTTAAACAAAAATGTGATTACATCGCTAAATAAAAGTCGCTTATGAAAATTTAGATCAACGGCCGTCTTGTTTGGGTTCATTTTGAACAAATTGCAAGCGTTGTTCAAGCGCTAGTCTATTCATGTTGAAATGCCAAACAAAACTTAACATAAATCACTTGGCAGCTGACAGAATGGACGCCAGTTAAAAAAGTGTTGTAAACTTAAAGTTCTATAAAAAACACTCTTTATAAGTTATCATTGGCCTTCAGAAGTTTTTATATATTATCTGAATTAAATAAATAAATAATAAATAAATATTAACAACAAATTCAAAATTACTTACATGCATGGCTATGGATTCATTTGAGCAACGTTCATTTTGTAAAGCATGATAACGTGAACGTGGATCCTCAAGCTGCATTGCCTTCGTTATATAGTTAACGTAGTAACTAAAGAAAAGAAAAGTTATATTGAGTGAGAGTTGTATTGCTGTAAAAGAGAATTTACAATTGTATTGTATAGGTCGTAAATTAAACATAAAAAACATGCAACGTATTATGAGCTCAAAAGCTTCTTTATTCTTTTTTATTTCAAACAGGTTAATTTTAATTTCTATATTAATAATAATTTATATTAGGGTGGTATGCAATCAACAGTCTACAACTATCTTTATAAAACTGAAACAAAATGCTCACTATATGTTTTACAACAACAAAATTCTTGTTGCAGAATTTTTTAAACTGGCTTTTATCTCCACTTGCAGAAATATAGGAAGAGTTCAGACTTTTTTATTCCCCTACAATTAGAAATGGCATTTGCAAGAATTGTGGCAGGGAAAGGACAATTTGTGGATGCCAAGTGCCAGAGTGTGAATTGTTTTTCAGTGCTGTCAAAAAATTGTACAGAGCTGAATAAATGAAATAACATCAAAGAAAACAATTGTCGGCCTGTTTTAAGCCAGCAAATAAATTAATAAATTAAATTCAAATGGCAGTCGATTAAAAAAGGCTAAATAATAAAAAAACTTTTATTTATCCTAAAAAGTTTTCTTCTATGCACAGTTGTGCGGTTTCGAAATGAAAAAATATTTTTTCATGATATCTTAAAGAGGATCTTCTCTCCAACAGTAATTCATTCCGATGACCATGTGAAGGGCTTATAAACTCGTTTTGAAAATCGCTTTATATTGAGTAATTAAAAATAATCCGCCCAAAAAATCTGTTCACATTGATTCTCCTTCGTTAAGGAATTATAAAATTAATAAAGTAAAAATTTGTTAACTTAAATCAGTAAACAAAAGTGAATAGGATTGGTGCATATTTGTACAATCTCGTGCATGGCGGCTCTAGGTAATCATTAACTCCAAACTCTTTAGTAATAACAGGATATTTGGTGTCCAACAGAAGTTTATTTTAAGTTTTAATCATATTAGATGCTTATCTCCCCCTCTGGGGGCACGCAGTCTTGATGGATCTTTTCCCGCCAGTCGTCTGGGCTAGCAGGAGTCCCAAACTGGAAGAGACACAGCATTTTTGAAGTTCGACGGAATCCAGTTGCCCGCAGGACTAGGGCCCTTTTCTGGTTGTTGGTTAAGGAGCTACGTGGAAAGTTCCGAAGATATATTAACGCAGGTTTAACATCCAATATCCTAGCTTGCGCATGCAACAGAACAAGGAGTTGGATAGTTCGCTACTCTTTAGCAAGAAGTGGGGCACGGCTCTGCTACTGTGCACTCGAAAATTGAGACTAAGGCATGTATGCGTCTTAGGGCGGCGTTGATGCTGTTTTCTACACCTAGTGGTACGACCGCCGTCAAATTAAGGCCTCGCGGTAATATGCTGACGTTAACCTTCTCATATACATTAGATGCTTATTATCGTTTACCTCAGTGTAACGATGAAAGTCGGAAAACTTCGTTACAACCAAGTACCCACATTTCACATACATGGAATTATTTCCATTGATTTACTTCATTTCTTTTGTGTTGAAATATTTTTAATATTTTTTGTAATATTAATATGCTATTTCTTATTTTGATAGTATTTTTTTCCATTGAACAGCACTGAGGGAAAGACCCCTACTCATGCAATCCATTGTAGCAAATTTGGTTATAGGGAGAAGGAAATAAGGAGTGGTATTTGTGAACATTCAATTTAAATTTTCCTACATTGAAAGTAACAGGAAAGACCTCTGGAGGAAGTTTATTCCACATACTCTGTTAAAAATCGAATTTTTCCTGTAATGTGTAGTGAGATTCAGTGGCCAATCGACCACAAATGGATGCGTTCTCAACGAAAATCAAGTCAAACGCAAAAACATGCAAGTTTCGGGAACAAGTTACCTAATTTCCTTCACGATAAAACAGTAAAATACAACCTACATGGCGTCTGCTAGTATTTAAGCTATCATTTGAATTTAACGGATCAAGCGCGTTATCTGCGGGCAACTTTTATAGTTAATTTATAGCACACGCAGTATAATCTTATTGCCAATTGTAAGCTTACTTATTTATTCAACTAATGTTAGGAGCCAGCGAATGGGTATATATTCAGCACATTGGACAACTTTTGGGTGAGTCGTAGTACAGTCATTCACGAGGCAGGGAAATTATTTTTCATGGTATCATGTAGATTATAATTGAGCTTCTTAGTAATCCTTGTTCAACTTAGGTGAGAAGTTGTATTGTTTCCATAGTATCCCTCAAATTCAATAAAGCCTGTCTACTGCTGCAGATGGATACACAGTAGATCCCTTCTCATTGTGCAGTTGTTTACGTGCACAGTTATCCCTGTCTTTTTGTGTGAACATAGCCTTCCTCTAGTATCCAGCAGAATCGCTATCCCAATCTAGTAGCAAGTTAGTATAGCAAAGAGTGTTTGAATCTGCTGCTGCTGGGTTTAAAGAGTTTGTCCCGAAAGTGACTTTTACTTGTAAACTGTATACTATGGCTAACCAATGCTTACCAATTCTGAATTGTGTGTTGGGTGGACAAAATGCACAAACTTCGAAACAGATCTCTTTTAGTTACTGAGATATCTGCGACTACGATTATATTATTTTTACTCTTTGATCTGCATTAGGCATGAGTATAAATGTGCTATAACGAGAACGTGGCTAAGAATACAATGTTCTTCTGTGATATAGCTCTGCAGCGAAAATACTTTATGAAGAACAATTTTAATTGCGTCATTAAGAAAAGGAAGAAGTACATTCTTTCCTTAGAACAAAAACTCGCATTATCAGACAAAACGGGTAGTTTTCTAGTTTTTCTAACGATAGAGACGATTTCGTACACACTGAAAAGAGAATTTCATACACATACTCTCAGGATACAAGAACAAGGTGAAGTTGGAACCATATTACATTATTGATTATTGATAAAAAAAAATGACTTCACCTAGTAGAGATATCTTTTTACTGGATAAAGCCTTTCCTTTACTTTATCTAGTAAAAGGATGAAGAATTCTTAAAATTAAATGAAATTATAACAATTGACGGCATTTAACGTCAAGGATAAAACATCTGTTGCAGGTATAAATATAACTTGCAAAATATTCTTCAACATACAAATTTATTAAGGAATGGAATAATAAGCGATGGACAAACTTGATTTAACATTGTTATTTCTGATTTTCTTTTACATCGAGACAACAAAGTATTGAAAATAAAAAAGAAAACTATGCTTCAAGTTAAAATAAATATTAAAAATTAAAAAACCAAAAGTTTTGAGAAAAGTTTGATAATTAAATACTTTTACACAGTCGTCTCGTATTTGCTTGGATTTCGCCTCATTTAGTTTTAATTCGAATGCCTAAAAAATCTCATCCAATTCGGAATAAGGAATACTTTAAGTGAACAACGGTCACCAAATAAAGCATGATCGGTCCATTTTCGAGAAATTTTTCATACAATCTGAATATTAGAAATTATGAAATTTTGGGGCACTTACTTCGAAGCTCTATATTTTTTTACGTTTGCAAGCGAAGCGATTTAAACAGAGATATATCATAAAATTATCTTTAATTTTTTTACTTTTTGAATGGAATTACATTTTGACAGGCGATTAATTTTTAGTACTAAATAAATTAATAGAATTTGCTTATTCGTAATTTGTAAAATTTTCGTTATAAGATTAATAGATGCATACATACATATCGATAGCTAAAATGAAAAGCCACTAACAATAAAAACAAAATAAAACCTGTTTCTATTAAAATATGTGCATTTACTTATAAACTTATTTCTCTCTATAAAGAAATTAATTTAAATTTTTTTCCAAATAAAATTTAAGATAAAACAGTAATTATTTTATAGAATAAATTTTTCATTAGTTAGGTTACATACAACAATGCCTCTATCGTGAAAATGAATTGATAGCCGGAAAATAAAGCAATAAAAAAGGAAGAAATATCTGTACTCGGCATTTGTGCTATTTTGCTGTTCTTAGTTTAAAACAAAAACAAATTCAAATAATTTTTTTAATTTATCTTACACTTTTTAAGTTTTTACTAAAGAACGTTATATTTAATTAAATTTAATGGATGAATCTGATAAAACATTTTCAACATGTGTCTTTATCTCCCTACTTTTTTTCAAGTACATACTTGTTTATAATTCCTTATTCCACTCCAATGCCAGCTTTTCATTGTTTTTAAATGTGTTTATATTTTTAAATTTGCCTACTGAAATCTAACTGACACATCCATTACAAGAGCCACGCAAACACAATTCATTTAAAATGTTGTAAGAAAAATAAAAAGGACAAATTCCACTTAAAAACCTTAAAGTATCAAGAAAAGAAGCACTTGTTTTTATTTTCTTTTCAAAGCGACCTAATTTTAAAGGTTAAATCACGTAATGTACGTCACATTATCCCTACACGTACATATTTATAAGCGAAAGCCTTAAAGTATGCAAATATGTTCTATAATATTTAATTTAAGCAATTACAGAATTTTATACCGTTAACAATTTACACAAACTCACACTCGCACACACAAAAATGTATGAAGCTTAAGGTGCTGACGACCGCCATCTTGAAAACCTGTACATACATTTTTAATGTCCACTTACCAATTTCCGGTCGCCTGGTCATATTTACAATCCCAACCGGGAGGTAATTTTTGATACTGTCTGCTACCGGAATCGGCCATAGTAAAACTTTATTTAATAACTCGCACTTATCAATTTTTTAACGAATTGTTATTTAATTTCTTTCTCAAACTTTGTTTTATTTAGTTATTTTCTCCTTTAAACAACAACCACCTTTCACCAACCCCTCCAATGTTACTCTGTATAAAAAAACAAAACATATAAATATGACCGCAGCTAGCTGTTCAACGTTATAAGCTTCACAAAGTACTGACTAAATTCAATTGCTAATAATTATGTTCAATCCACTCTTTAAGCTTTTCTGTTTGTTTTTATATTTTTCTTCTGAGTAATAAAACTTCATCTCTCTCCAATTGGTTAAACTTTTGATTACAACGAATTTACGTATAAAAACAAAAACGCAAATTGTTCTGTATTATATTACGTGTGACTGCATTAGGGGTTGCTGTTCAAAGAGTTCTGTAAACAAATTTTCTTTAACCACATGCTTTGTTGGTTGTAAGTTTTTGCATCTCTAGTGGAATTTTGATATACTCGTATGTTTGTAAAGTATACAACGGCACTTTGTGAAGTTACATGCGCAGTAGTATGTTAACCCCTTGTAAGCGTTACTAAATGCTCGAGTAAAAAGCAACACCGCGTATGTTAAATTATGGCATAACAAACAATATCGCTTTTAAAATAGTTTAATTTTCTTTATTTTCTATAATTATTATTACTTAATAAGAATTTATTTAGTTTTTAATAAGTGTAAAAATTTAGATAATATTTTTTGCGTTGCTGTTATTTGCTATTAGCACTCGTAATTTGACTAATGATGTGATAGTATTACAAAAATTATACAATTAGTTCTAGTTAATCAAATTTTATTATAATTTTACGTCCTTACAACTAAGAAAGCTGTAAGTTAAGTGAACTGATCCAATTTGGTATGATTGGCATCATACCGTTTGCACTCTATTAAAAGCCCAATTCCTTCTAGACCTTTGAAAATATTTATTTGCTATCAGTTAGCAACTGCTTCTAAAAATGGTTTTATACTTACGTATTGTAAAGTGCTTAAGGTACTTTTATTTTTCATTTAGATATAAAATGTTCAAATTTTAATTTCTACCTCACAATTGCATATGTTCTTAAACACTTTCTAGGCTCTAAGTGTTAAATGGGTTACCGTAAATTACATGTTTGTTAAACACTGACAATCAATGTTTTTCAGATTTAAAAATTTCTTAAAACATCTTGTTTGGTTTATGCAGTATGTTCACTTGCTTTTTTTTACTTTACATCTTGCACTTACTGAACATAACTTTTAATGGCGGCAAATATTATGTTCAACCTGGTATAAAAAAAAACCAATGCGAACTTTGATTCTTTTTAACTTAATAAAGAAACGTTTTTACCTAAAAGCCGCAATAATTTTTCAGGATTAAAAATTCTGCATGATGCTATTTTTCTATCAAATATTGTTATGAATTAAAATATCAAATGTTTTCTTTAAATTTTATTTAAATTTGAAACAAAAATTGTTATGAACCGGGTAGCAATGAGTAGTTAACAAAAAAAAAATATACTGATGAGGCTAAATCAGTTTACTGAGAGTAACAACATTCTGTCAAAAGAGCAGTTTGGTTTTCGAAAAGAACACTCCACAGTCTATCACATAAAAATAATTGCAATTTTCATATCTAATAATAGAAACGCTAGCAAGAGCGGTGGAATTATGTGTCTGAATATAAAAAAGGTTTTTGACTCGATTTGCCACGATGGTCCTTTTTATAAGCTCAAAGAGTTCTGCTCTCTTATTCATCATTTATGGCAAATATTAAATATCAATTTTCCAGCTGACGAAATGTTCCTGCTGGGGTTTCACAAAAGTAAGTGTTATCAACCACATTGTATTCAAAATATATTTACGATTTATAAATTTTTCAATGACCATTCTGCAGCAATAATTGCAAGAGGAAGAATTTTTAAATGCAATCATTAAAAGTATAAAATTTGAGCTTAAATACTACGCTAAATGGAATGTAAAAGTAAACGAAGCAAAACCCAAACTATAATTTTTCCATATAATAAATCACCCTAGCAGGCTTTTTGTTTATGGAAGTGAAATTACAATTGTAAATGAAATTAATTATTTGGATATTGTTTTACAAAAAAATTGACATTTAGACATCATATTCCACAAACATATGAAAAACCTACAAAAAAGACCACCAACCATGAAAACAAGGTTTTACTCAATAGAATGTGTATATAAATAGGAATGACCTACGGATATCAAATATAGTTTACAAAAGCAGCAAAAACACATCTCAAAAAGTTTCAAGCTATTCGAAATAAAAACCTTAAAATTATTTCTAATTTATCAAGGTGGCACTTAATGAAAGTTTTACATAGAAATGCTCTAGATATGCTCTCAACGGTAATGAGTAAAATACATCAAGGATTTGAAGTTCAAAATAAATATTAGGCTAAAGGTTAACACTGTCAATGACTTAAACTAACTTAAAAACAAAATTACATAAAACATAATACATTTAGGGACTGAATGGCATCACTCTCAAGCTTTTGCTTAAACGGCTACATAGACTAACTCATGCAGTACTTGGGCTATTAACTTTAGGCATCTTATCGTTGTTGTTATCCATTGTTATCCTCTAGACATTAGACCGCTTTTCCACTTATCAGTACATCATCTCATTCATTTCATTTCCAAATTCATCTTTATTAAATTAAATGCTATTTACATATTTATTTACAGTTTTGAGATATTATCTTAGATATTACAGCAAATTATGTTTTTAATCACAGAATTTGAAAAAAGTTCAGTTATAAGTATTTATTCTTTTTAAAGGGAAAATAGGAAAACCTTCATATACCAAAAAAGAAACATGTTTAAATATAATTAGGAAATATATATGAATACAATTGTATTGTCTAATACAACAACACATTGCATACATATCATTTCCAATTTGGTGATTGTTGTTTTAAAAATACCTTTACGCCGACTCCCTACATTCTCTTATCAGCTGATAAGAAGAATTTTCTATTTTCTCAAAATATTTAGTGTTGAGTCTCTTTATGAAGTCGTCAATTCGTTCATATCCCGTTTGGTCGTGAAGAAGCTGCGTTGAGTGTCTCCAATGTTTGTTGTGTATAATCTTGAGGTATTTGTTTTGTATTATCTGAAGTTTCTTCAAATGAGTTTTTGCTGCTGTATACCAAATGGGACAAGCATATGTTAAGGTTGGTCTTATCACGCTTTTAAAAATTAAATTTTTATTTTGAAGGCCAAGTGACTAGCGTCTATTCAGTAAAGGCCACAAAGCTCTGATGGCTTTAAGGGATTTCTTGCCGATGTCGTCAATGTGCCTTGAAAAATTAAGTTTCTTATCTAAACATACGCCAAGATATTTTATATCATTTCTTATTGTAACGCTCTCACTTCCACATCTAATTTGTCGACTTGGTAATCGTTTGGGGGAGTTGTTATAAGGAAATATGATACATTGAGTTTTGTTAGAGTTGATTTTAATTTTCCACTTATAAAAATATTTTATGCATGAAGCAAATCCTTTTTCCATTTTCTTTAATAATGCCTTTGTCAGTTTGCTAGACGTGATTAAAGCGGTATCGCCTGCGTAGTAGGCAACTTTCAAGTACGAGGGCGATGAAAAGTCCGAAGTATAAATTGAATACAACAAAGGTGATAAAATTGAACCTTGTGGTAATCCAGTAGAAATTGTTTTTGGTGACGATATTGCACCATTAACTGAAACAGTAAATGTTCTCTTGTTAAGAAAATCTGCAATAAGCTTGCACAAATGCTTCGGTATACTAGTCTGGAGCAATTTGAAAATTAAGCCGTTGTGCCAGACGGCATCAAATGCTTTTTCTATATCAAGAAGAATTAGGCCTGTAGACTGCTTATTTCGCTTATTCGTTTTTATTTTATTTGTAATGCGATTTATTTGGTGTACTGAACTGTGTTCTTTCTTGAAACCAAATTGTTCTTTAGATATTATCGAGGTATTTTCGACGACATCGCAAATTCGTTTGTGAATTAGTTTTTCAAACAACTTTCCCAAATTGCTTAACAAGCTAATGGGTCTGTAACTGTTGGGACTATGCTTAGGCATGTTTGGCTTAAGAATCGCAATAACTTTCGCTTTTTTGAAGTGTAAGGGGAAATAGTTGAGTTTTAAACAACTGTTAAAAATTATCATTAGTAAATGAACTGCTTTGGACGGAAAATTTTTTATTAGTAGGTTAGATACTTCATCAAGACCAGGTGATTTTGAATCATTAAGCGAAGAAATTAATAAACTTATTTCATTAAGCGAAATAAAAGACAGGCTTTCATTGTCAATGTAAGATGATTTAAATCGATTCACTTTGGAGTTAACAGATTTATCAATTGAATGCTTGTATGTAGATGTGAGCTCATTTGCAGCCGAAAGAGTATCCGACAGTAGTTGGGCTTTTTCCTCATCTGTTATAATTTTTCTGTTGCCCAGGTTGAAAAAAGGAACTTTGTTGTTAAGTTTTCCTCTTAAGCGTCTGGAAATTTTCCAGAAAGACTTGTCACCCGGCCTAAGCTTTGACAGTGTTTTATTCCATTGATAATTACGAAGTGCATTGATTTTGTTATTGATCATAATAGTTAAAAGTTTTACACTCTGTTCATAAAAATTAGATTCAGATATGTTACTTGCCCGTTGGCTTTTCCTTTTGAAGGTTCTTCGCGTTCTAATTAGACTAACGACATCTGAAGGTAAGTTAGTTTTTCCATAGGGACGAAAAATTGAAGTGCAGTGATTCCGTACTTCTAAGATCGTGTGAACAAACTTATCAATTTCCATATCAATTGCAGTTTTTGAATTATAGGTTTCAGTATTTATAGTGATTCGACTATTTATTGCGTTTCTAAATGCAACCCAATCAGTTAGCTTGTAATTATAATAAGTAGTCTGTGCTTCAGAAGATATTGCATTTTCAATTTTGCAGACAACGGGTCTATGGTCAGATGGGATATCAAATTCAAGGACTTCCACAGTGATGTTGGGTGTGATATTGCTCAATACTAAGTCAATAATAGATGAGTTACAATTATTTTGATAAGGATAAAAAGTTGGGCTATTGGGATAATATATGAAAAAATTATTTCTTAATTGAAGATTGTAAAGTGTATTTCCTGCAGTGTTGCTGTTAGCACAGTGACACGAAGAACGCCTCGCATTAAAATCGCCTAAAATAATATAATCTTTGTGCAAAGAAATTAATTTTGTGACATCATTGGTGAAACTAGTTGCATATTTTGGAGAGTACGCAGTAGAAACTACTAATGATTTATTGTTTATTACGATTTCAATTGAAAGGTTTTCTATTAATAGTGTATTTATGATAGGTAGCAGCTTATGTTTGACAGGTCCGTGCACGACCAGAGCTACACCACCTCCCCTTGAATCTTGTCTGTCATTGTGATATATTAGGTAATTTTTGAAATATGTTCTGTGGTTTTCTTTAAGATGTGTTTCGTTTGAAGAGGCAATATGAATATTTCCCCTTTCAAGTAACATTTCGAATTGAATTAAGTGAGAATAGGTAGTAATGCCATTAGCATTCCAGGGAAAAATTTTTAAGCCATTGCAATTATCGAAGATCATATGAATATTTAACCATATTCATTACAACTTGAATTTGTTGTATTTTTGTTGTAAAATGTTGGAGATCACCCAGCGCTGTTGTGAAAATATTAAATAATTCATCAATACTAAAAAGATTATTGTTGTTGCTTTTTATACAATCAGCAAATGATTGAGCACTGTGATGAGTATTGATATTTTTTTGGTTGTTTAAAAGAGCTGAATTATTAATAAACTGGGGTGAGTTGTGATGCTTTTTGTTGTAAATACGTGAGTTTTTATTTGTTGCTTTGGCTCTCGTTTCTAAATAAAGAGTGCGAAAAGGGCATTCAATGTCATTAGCAGAGTGATCTGAACGTTCTTTGCCATGCTTTTTGCAGTTAAACAAGAAAATACGGCTGGAATCTTCTCCGTATTCCGGAACGGGCAATCGTTAGTGTGGTGCGTGCTAGCACAAATCATACAAGCAGGGCGACGATTACAGTGCTCACCCCCATGACCAAACATTAGACAATTCCAACATTGGGTTGGATTATCATTTTTCTTAGGTTTGTACTTTTTCCAAGAAACAATTACGTTGCATATAGCAGTTACATTATTAAGTGATTTAGGGTTAAAATTTTTCCTAGCAAATTGTACCTTATACACTGCATTATCAATAGAGCTGAATCTTGTTTTGATTTCAGTAATATTTGTAGAAGTTAAGTTGTAACCCACGATGTCCTGCTTTATATCCTCCGTACTGATTTTTAGAAGTCCATATACGAAAACTGTATATAGACGGTTTTCTTTGTGACTGAAAGAATGAAATTCTATTTCGTTTTTTATAAGAGCGTTCTTGCACCTTTCGTAACTCACAGTCTTTTGTGGGAAAACTTTCGTTCCGATGGATGTCTGTTTATATAACAATTCTTTTCCTAGAAGCTCTTGGAGATTTTTCAAGGATATGTTTTGGTCGACAACTAGAGGTGGTGGTTTAACTATTTTAGTTTCGGTCAAATTTTGATCGGCAAGAGCACTAAACCGATTTTTAGAAGTTGACGGTAGGTCGGAAAACATACCAACAGGAACTGTTCGAGACAATTTGTGTCTCTTCATGTTAGACTTTTTTAAATTTAAAGTATTCGATTTGGCCCCCGGGGCCATTTGAGCGTCGCTATCCCGATCTTTAAAACTGAAAAACTTTTCTTTTAACAGATATAATAGTTCTTGTAAAATCGTTAGTTATATTTTAATAAGTTCTTATTTTTATTTTAAAATTTAAAAATTTTTAATTTTTAATATTTTTTTTTTATTTTTCAATTTGACTTGACTTGAAAAACACAGCCGTTAACAAACGAGTTATTTGAAAATTTTTCACAAATAAAATCACATCATCTCATTAATTCAAAAAATGTACATTAAATTTATTTTACTTCTTTCAAATACACAATTATATTCGAATATTTTATTATAAAAGAAATATACATTTTTCAAACTTTAAAACCGAACTTTATCTAGGCAGATAAAAAAAAAACTCTCTTGTATTTCCTTTACAATAAAGCAGCGGTTCTCAATCTTTTTTGGTGACGGAACCCTTTTGGAAAGCGAAATACTTGACGGAACCCTATAATAAAACAATAGTTTTTAAAAGTGTATTCTTTATTAATAAGCATAATAAAAGTACAATGTAACAGTTAGTTATTACTTACTTACATAACAAGTATAATAATAGAAATTATTAAAAAAGAAAAAAAATCTAACTAATGGGAGGTATGAAACTGTTTTTTATTTTTCATCAATTGGTTTATATCAGGTTTGATAGAGGACAGTTGAAGTCTCATATCAGGTTCGGCGTCCAGTCTAATGCGGTATTTTGTTTTCGTAGCTGCATAGGTTGAGAATCCTGTTTCGTACAAATATGTTGTTGGGAACGGGAGAAGAATATTCAGTGCCATTTTGGCAAGCATTGGATATTCATCACGAATTCTGCACCAAAAATCGTTGAGAGGCGTCGTTTTGAACAGTGCCTCAAAACTTGGGTCTGATGACATTTCTAAAAGTGATTCATATATCTCGTTTGGCATACTTTCGGGCTTTTGTAAGTTGGGTAAAAAAGGATTATGAATCCATGAATTCAGTTTCATTTTTGTATTTTGTTCTTCGGGAAAATACTTCTCAAAAGATGCGCGCATCGAAGTGAGATATTTGACCAATTCCTCAAATACATCATCTTGAAACATTTCTGAATCGTTATCACTAACAAACTCACTGAGTGAGGTAAAGCTTTCTATTTCTCTCTTTCCAACGCAAATAATCCAAAAATCTAATTTTCTTTTGAAGGCAGTTATTTTGTTACAGGCCTGGAACAATGTTGTCTGTTTACCTTGCAATGATACATTTAATTCGTTCAGTTTTTGAAAGATACCCGCCATAAAAGACAGTCGGAACAACCAAGTTTTATCATACAAACGGTCTTTCAAATTAAAAGCAGTATCTGAAAGAAACATTTGTAACTAAGTTCAAATAGCCTTGTTAAAGTTTTACCCCAAGACAGCCATCGCACTTCTGTATGGAGCAGCAGTGTTTTATGTTTGCTGCCATAATCTTCACACAATGATGAGAACAATCGGAATTGTAGTGGTCGTGTTTTGATAAAATTAATTATTTTTACCGCTTCATCCATAACTAATTTTAGATTTGACGGCATTTGCTTCATCGCAAGTGCTTGTCTATGCAGGATGCAATGGCTGGAACTACAATTAGGCGCTTTATTTTTTATTCGTGACACTAGTCCTGCTGTATTACCCGTCATTGCCTTGGCCCTATTTATTTTATTAAACATTTCTTCTTCGGTAGTTTTTGTGGGCAGCGGTGAACACATAAGCATATCTTCTTCCAAAGAACTTTCATATGGATATCTCACGATAACCAGCAAGATAGCCAGACCAGCGACATCAGTAGACTCATCTATTTGCAAGACGAAACGTGTTTCTTGTAGACGTGTAACTAGTTCTTGTTTGACGTAGCTTCCCAGATCATGAATTCGCCGTGAAACAGTATCCTTTGATAGCGGCACAGTAGAAAGATGCTTTGCAGATTTTTCATCGAGCATACATTTTGTTATGTCTAACACACATGGTTTTATTAAATTCTCAGCGATAGTGTGCGCTTCACCTGCTTGTGCAATGCGATAGCTAACTAAATATGCCTCTGTGGCCTTTTCATTGATAGTTTGGGTTACATGCATCATAGTTTTTTGACTTTCCAATAACTGTTCTTTTTTACGTACAAAAAATTCTTTATTCTTGTCTTTAGACTCAGGGTGTACAGTTTCTAAATGTCGGCGCAACTTGGCAGGTGCCATGGAACTATTAGGAAGCAGTTTACTACATAACATGCAGAGAGGTGAGCCGTTGGAATCAACAAATCCGAAACTGATATATGATTCATCATACTTCCTTTTTTTCGCCTTTGAAACCGTGGAACTTGACGTCGTTGCATAATCGTCTGGATCGGTAATTGCTGTATACTCCGCGCGAACTACTTTTGAACATTCGGCTTCGTTAGAAGATGTTGTTGCAACACGTTTAACGCCTTTAAGCCAACGTTCCATATCGGCGACATAGTAAAATTGTACAAGGCGAATTGTATATATGTGAAAAACCCATAAAATACTTAAACACACGAAAGCGATTTTATTTTAAACAAACTTTATTGACTGACAGCTCAAACGCAACTGACTTTATTCAAAACACAAAAATACATATTAAGAAATTAATAGAAAGAAAGGTAATTCAGTTGTTGTATTAAAATACGAACATTAAAAGTAAAATCTGGGGATTCACCGGAGTATAAATATTAAAAAATAAATTCAGGGGGTTCACATATGTATGTATATATATGTATGTGTGTATGTATGTGTATGAATTGTATGTATGTGTATGAATTGTATATATGTATGTGTTCGGCTGCGCCTCGTGAATCGTGATACGCCGCGTCAGAACGGTCGACAGAAAGAGGTGTTTGGAATTTTTTCTAAATTCTTGCGGAACCACTACAGGGATGTCGCGGAACCCTAGGGTTCCGCGGAACACACTTAGCGAATGGCTGCAATAAAGAATGTGCAGATTTTATTCATTTGAAACAAAAATTCCCTAAAATCAATTAGGTAAAGTTCAAGGAAGGTTCCTGATTAGGGAATCGCTGAAGTGTTTTTAATTTCAACAAAAATTAGTTCAGTGAGAAAAAGCGCATGGATCGCATTTAAAAATGCAGTTGAATATTGTGTAGAAAATATTAGGGGTGAAAATTTTTGCGATCTGGAGGTTTGTTTTTTTTTTTATTAAATCGAACCAAATAATTGGTTGTACTATGTATTTCAAAATATCTTTCTACCAGGATATTTTACACATAAAATAACGGTACTAAGGAAAGCTTAGCAAAACAGTAGCAAATTTCTTTTTGGCACTGATAATCCTATTGTTCCGAGGAAACTAAATGTGATAAAAAAAAACAAAAATCGGAGTGTCAAAGGGTACAGATTTTCGAGAAATCTAATAAATAAATAAAATAAAATAAAACTATGAAAAAGATAAAATAAATTAAATTATGAGCAGGTAAAATGCATATGTACAAAGCTGTTTATTTTCTGAAATACTTACGAGTTTAAAGTTTAGTAAACGGGTGTTACCAGCTATTAAGAGGGCATTGTATTAAGTGGGAGCCAATTATGAGTGCATTTTCGTGATTTAGTGGAAAATTGTGCAGCCAGATATAACATTTAAGGCCAACATTAATTAAATTGGTTTTAGTATTGACTACAAAAAATAAAATCTTACCACAATCTTTATCGACGAAGGTGATCTCAGCACCGTCTGAAGGCATTAATCAATTTGCAAATTGCCATCTGGATCTTGAAACCAACCATTCAGTAAGGGTTATCCCATGCATTTCAGTTTGACTACTGTAACAGCTATATCATTCGTTACGAGAACTTTCAGTCATAGAGGATTTGAATCCTCTTCGCAAATTCAATCCACATCAACTTTTAAGGTATCCTTGCCATCAACAGGCAGTTGAAGGGGCTTGTTTGATAATTTGGGCGAAGTTACTAACTTCGTGATGTAATTAATGATTCAGCCTTCTACCGAGTCTTAGCGACGTACTGAGAAACGCCCGGTTTCAAATCTCAAAATTCTATTTTTTTAACTGCTTCCCGATGGCAATGTTTAATAAATATTAAGGTATGCATTTTTTAACAAAAAATACTCTTTTTTTCATGAAAAAAAATTTACTTTTTCATTAATCATTTTTATCAGTTGCAGTAAAATCAAATTTGATACAATAATAAAATAAAAAGTTATCAAATTAAAAACAAGAAAATCATACTCGTATACAAATAAATACATATACGCTTACATACGCTTTACATACGCTTTAAAGGTAACAAAAAATATTGATATAAAAAATAAAAATATTACACTTTTGGGCTCCTTATTGTAAAAATTAAAAAATAAATTAAATAAAATTTAAAGGTTTCACATTAAATCTTTCAGATAAGGTTTTACATGTTTCCAGTTGATTTGGTAAATAGTGAAGACCACCAGCGGCATCGACAGCTTTCATATTCATAAGCTCCTTATCGCCAGCAACAAGTACAGGGTTTGTTGGATTAGTCTAAGTTAATTAAAATAATATAAATAAAGGAATATTTTTTTATAAACCAGGTGGGCAAATTCGAGGTTAGGAAGTAATTGTCTGTCAAATAATTAAATGTCAAGAATTGATATTAACTTAGTAAAAGGTTGGGAAATTTTATGCATGGAATGAAAATTTACTAAAAAAATGGTGAAAATTTCACTCTATTAGTTCGTCAAATTGCAGCAGCGCTTCTTCATTATAAGGCTCTTTCTGAAACCGCTGTGCATAATTGTATCCCTAAATTCGAAGCTCAAACAATGCATTTTAAAAAAACTCGTCGTTAGTTATGAGGCTCATTTTCAACTAGACGGTTATGTAAGGAAACAAAATTCCCACATTTGAGGTTTACAAAACCCACAAACAGTCCTCAAAAAACCATTACATCCAAAGAAAGTGAACGTATATGCGGCTTGTGGTCATCCTTGGCGCGTGTTATTTCTAAAATGACCAAGCATTGATCACAATTGATTAATGTTCACATCAGTGACCTTTGGCTTCAGCAAGGCAGCACTTTATGCCACACAGCACCTAAAAAATTCAGTTATTGCTTAAGAAATTTCGCAGCGTTATTTCTCGATTTGGCGATGTCTATTGTCCGCCTTTTTCTTGTGATTTCCCGGCGCTGGATTATTTTTGCCTTTGAAATACCGGATTTACATGATTTGTGAAAGGAGTAGGCGTCCATTCCATAATAAATCCCATTAATTTCCATATTTCTACTTTTCTATTGGTATTAATAAAACTGAAGTTGTTATAAAAAAGTGTGTGTTTTAAGCCTATTTGCTATCTAACCTCAAATTTGTCCATACATTAGAAAAACTTACGGGTTCACAGCAACGTAAACGGGTATTAAAATCAGCCATTCGTTCTTCGAAGTCAGGATCAAAGCAGTTCGGATCAACAGCAATGAACACTTGTCCTAAATCGGCAGCTGAATTAGCACCAGCGTGAGTCCATTTTCGCACTTTGGTAGAATAGTTGCCGCCAGACATAACACCAGTTAGAATATCTACCAAAGCACCCAAACCTAAAAACATATTTTTTAGAACATTTTTTCAAAGTAAAAAACACAAACTAGAAATAGACGTCAAGGAAAAACCTACCGTAACCTTTATAGCCGGATGTGATTTCAGCACCACCCAAAGGCATTAAACAGGCTGTATTAAAGGCTAACTCAGCATCGTTGGTTTCATTGCCATCTGGATCTTGGGCCCAACCATGCGGTAAAGGCTCTCCCTTACGGCGTTGTATTTCAATTTTGCCTACAGCAACAGCTGTTGTGGCCATATCAAGCAGAAAATGATCATTCTTTACGGGAACACCCAGTGATATGGGATTTGTGCCTAGGGCAGCCTGTTTTGAACGTGTAGGTGCCATTAAGGGAGAAGTGTTGGTCATAGACAAGCCAACTAAACCCTCTTTAATAGCTCTCATAGTATACCAACCAGCCATACCATAGTGATTTGAACCCTTTGCGCATACCCAACCGACACCAATTTGTTTTGCTTTTTTAATAGCTAAATCCATGCAAAAGTTTCCCACAACAGCCCCTAAGCCATTGTTGCCATCTACCCAGGCAGTTGAAGGGGTTTCCTTGATAATTTTAGGAACAGCGGCACCGTTGGTTGATTTAATATTTAAATCGTTCAAGTACATTTCTAAACGGTTCATGCCATGACTAAAATGGCCACGATAATCAGCTGCTACTAGTAAATCAGCTTGCTGTTCAGCATGATCTTGTGGTACATTAGCTGCCTTAAAACAATCGATCATAAAACGCCTGGACTCCTCTACTTTAACTAAGCTTGGCTTCTCTCCAACTGACGACATATTTCTTTGAAATAGTTTTAAAATATCTATAAAATAAAATGTAGCTTAAAATGTGCGATACAATTCACAAGACTTGTATACAATCAACTGGCAACTGAAATTTAAATATATTCCTAATCCAAATACTGTTAGAACAATTCCAGACAAACAACTTTAATAAAAGTTTTCTCAGTCACTCTCGTTTTCGATCACTAAGAAATATAAAAATATTGCGCAGCGAAGAGAATACATATGTACTTACGTCTACATACATACATAGATGTATTTTATGCAGGGAACAACAACAAATATCAGTTAGCAGCAAAAAAACAAATTAATTAAAAGAAGCTTTTTTTTATTATTAATTTAAAATTCTTATCAGAAACTACAACATTATCGCAAACATCTGCCAAAAATAAGTTTATTGTTAGAATGAGAGCTAAAACAAATTATGATAAAAACAATAATAAAATTATACTACAAATATAATTAAGAGGAAAGACCATTCGTTTAAGTAAAGTCTCTTTGTATGACGTAAAGTGATTCTTTAACGTGTATAAGTCCTACACAATATACAATGCGAAACTTTTTTAGCCGATCTATTTCTTTAAATTCTGAAGAATATTTTTGCTTTGGCTACAATTCAAAACTTAAAACGCCAATATAAATATTGAATGATATTTCTTACATTTTTCTTATATTTTCTTCTTATCAGCCGATTTCATAGCATTTTTATTATCGGCCTACGATTCATTCACGATAAATGGCAAATTCATATATCATCACCACAAGCAGTTTGTCGGTATAGAAAAGAAAATACTGTAGAATCAGTCGGTTTGGTAGCAAATGCAGCATCATCTTACTGATTTTTGTTTGTTTGGTTAATCGCATTAAGTGTAATTTTTAGAAAGCGGAAAATAAGCGAGCTTGCGTAAGTAAATTGAAGATAATCTATTTTTGGAATATTCGTAAAATTTGAGTATTCGATGAATTGAGTAGCTAGATAATTGTGGGATTTTTTAGACAAAATCCAACAGCTAAATCTGATCAGACATAAGGTTTAGGTTAGGCTAATCCGCATGTTATTAACCACAGAAAAAATTAACCCATTTGCGCTCAATTTGGATTTTAAGAAAATAACTCGTTTTCTACGTTCTACGTTCAATTTTATAGATTAATTCATTGGACCAGTGGTGTAAAAAGATTTATTCGATAAACCTTTGATAAATCAAAAACATATTGTTAAGTTTTTCAACTTCTCAAAAGTAGAGGCTGGTTTGATTGCAACTAACATGTCCTTTTTTATTTTACCCTTCAGTTCGTTATTTATTCGCTTTTTCTTCTATTTATTACTCTGCGGCTCTATCTAGATTTGTTTCCACGATCTCTTCCTTCCCTGTTTTAGAAATCCGTTTCGATTTTGACATGGCCTGGACCGCAATTTGCAGTGGCTCCGGCTTAGACTGTTAGACGATCAGAGGAGTCCATAACTTTCTTTATGTAACCATAAAGGCGGATGCGCCTTTATCAACTCATCCCCAATAATTGTTTTCAATTTTCGATTTTTTTGTGCTATACATATGCCTTAACCTTGGAATCTCACCATCAGATTTGGTGTCATGGTCCACAAGTAACAATACACCTAGTATTTCTATGTATTTGAATCAACTTTAAAACTCGAGGGTAAACCGATTTTTTATTAAATTTAAACACAAATATGTCCTCATCAATAAGGTTAAATGAGAGAAAAAGATTAAAATAAAATATAATTCAATTTTAAATATATCGTGACGAAGTTGCTTATACATTAACATTCCACGAACTAAGTTTAACAACTAAGTTTAAGAACTTAGTTCGTGGACAGAACAAGAAAAAGCACAGCCAAACAGGCGCCTACACTAAATAATGATAACAACTTCTCTACATTTGATATTATGAACTATACTTTTCGAGTAAATACTAAAACCGCTGCTTTAAGCTTCATCGTGTGGTAAATACAATAGTCTAAGTGTGAACGCTGTTGAATGAAGACACAACAGTTAAGTATTCAGTTTAATTGTGATCAAATGAAGACATACTACAGGTTTTAGTCATTAAAGTGGTCATTGTGATGTCGTGTTTTTTTGTGCGTATAAAAGTTAATAAGTCGTCTAAATAAATCGTGTAATTTAATTAAAAACTAAAAGTTGTTTGTAATTATAAAGAACTCAATAAGCTAACGGTTTGTTAAGGTTTGTTAAAGCAATAAAGGCAGCAATATTTGAAATGTGTGCAGGTATATATATCTATATATATATATATATATATATAGACCTAGAAGATCAAATACTACACATGTTTGTAAAAACTTTATATATTTAAAAAGTTATACAGAACTAAATAACATCAATCACCTACAAGGGCTGTCAGATGCAGAAAAAGGCTTATGACATCCGAAGCACAGAACAGTCAGAATAATTTTATTCTTACAGTGGCAGTAGCCTTCTCAGGTATAACCGCCAAATCCAATCATTTTTTATTGTTGTCTTCTTTGGTTATCTATTTTGGCGAATATGTATATACTACTTTAAATAAAAATATTTCTTGATTTAAAAATAAAATACAGATGTATTAAAAATATAATGGAATATTAACAACAACAAGGAATGCAACATAAAAATAAATATTATTAATAAAGAAATTGTATATATTTAATATAATTTAGTCTGCTACAAGAGCTATTCATTTAATAAAATACCGACACATATACGGTTGATGTTCATTTAACACCTGATTCCTGTAGTAAAATCCTGTCTTTAAATGTAATTTAGAAAGGCGACAGTGAAACAGGATATTAAAGACTAAAATTAGAAAATTTTATAAAGTAAAAGAATGGACCCCGTTATATTTTTGTGTTTGTTGAAATTATTTGTTGAAAGAAATTTTTATTTACGTTTTGGTTTTGACCAGCATATATCTACTCTATGTAGATACATAACAACAAAATTATTGACAATTAAGATAATTATTACTTCAATTTAAGCGTGTTGGTCCCAAAGTTGGTTAGCCCTTGTTTTTGATTGCGAAGAGTTGGGCAGTATGGTCTTTGCCAAATCTTTGATTGAAATAAATTTTTGATATTTGTGGCTTAAAATTATTATTTTTATTCATCACATACAAAAGAATTTAACTTACTTACATTTTCTTTTCTTATGATCTTATGTCCAGAAAAACGTTATTGCGAAAAAAAAAAACTCGCATTATTGCTTTAAAATACTCGCAGGCGTCATTAGAAATTTCCATACCGGTTATTCGATAACGAATCAAAGAATCCCAAAAACAAAGAAACTCGCTCATATACGAAAGGTAGAATTATCTCCTAGAGTTTGGTAAGCGAATTTGTAGAGATTTTCAAATTAATTAAAATTAAAAGGGCCGAGCAAGGTGAAAAAGTTTTAAGTTTAAGGTGAAAAAATACAGATATGAAAGACATAAAACAGTTAATAACCGAACTAAAAAGCATGCTACTATATCTAAGCATTTTATTTCAAAATAATTAAAGAATTTCACGGGAAATATTGAAGTTTCTCGAAATGAAGAAAAGCAAGCAAATTATTTTGAAACAGAAACGTGTAGCAATTTTAAAACCTCTGAAAATTGCCGACAATTGAGCCGAAACTTAAATTTCAATAAATTTTATATTTGAAGTTTTAGCAAAAATTTGAAATTTTTAGTTTGTTATTTTATATGATAAGTTATATAAAAGAAAGTAAATTTAAGTACAGTTTTCTTTTTGTCTACTTCAGTATTTCAGTATCTGCATATGTATATAGAAGATATAGAAAATAGAAATTTAAATCGTTTATATTGTTTTATGTTCTTAATACTTGCTTGTCCCACAATACATATTTCATTGGTTCAAAATCCATATATTTCATAAATAACAAAGACCCATACTTTTCAGCCTCTTCTCAAGTAAAACCACAGTACTTTCCCTGAGGTTTATTGCACCTCTTTAAGGTTCCCTTAATTAAATCGTATGGTTAATAATAAATAGCAAAACAAATGAAAAGCAAGTTGCAATAGTAAAAACATAGATGTTTGGCTTACACATATCGAGACAAAACACAGCCTAACATGCTTAAAAATAAATGTCGCCAGTTACCCCTCGCGGAGCACGCTTGTTCGTCTTCTGGAAACCTTTCGTAAATATCAATGCCAAAAAAAGCATAAAAACCGATTAAGCACAAACATTGACTCTCCCATCCGCTGGACATTTTCTGCGTTTCGCTGTGACTTTCTAAGTATCATAGGATACCCTCGTTGCCGACCGGTTAAGTTCATTGAACTCTCTCTAGCAATGTCCACCCTATAGCCTTCCGGATGCAAACTGACTTTTAATAATGATCTTTGAATTATATGATTCCCTAAAGACGATCAAGTAAATTCATTAGCCTTCTATAATAGAGCTATTTCTGCTACCCCTGTAGCCTACCGGATGCAAACTGACTTCTAATAGTGATCTTTGAACTATATGATCCATTAAAGACGGTCAAGTAAATTAAGTAGTCTTGTGTAATCGTGGTATTTCGGCTACATGCACGCAATGTCGGCAAATTCTGATGGAAAAACTTGTGAATTTTTCCTTTAACGAATGATTACTTAAACGTTTCCAGTGCGGTTAGCATAAAGAAGTAGATGCCGATGCAAAACATCAATTACCAAATCTGTCCAAAATAAATTGGTACAAAAAAAAGAAGCTCTTGGTAAATGTGGCAAAAAGCCTGATTATTTTTTGCTTCTATTTTCTTTGCCCTTACGAAAAAATTTGATCATGTACACATTTGTGTCTATTGTTTATACTAGAAAATTGTTGTTGTATTTGTAGTACTAGGGCACTTCCATGATATATATCGTACAAGACGTCTATAACATTTTTATTGAAAAACCAAATAACTGCAATTTAATTGAAATTAATTCATAAGGCCTCTTCACGCTTTCTAGCAACAAGAAAGTAAAGCAGAAATTTCCAACAACAAAAAATCAAAAGGCACACTTTACTGCCAAAAAATGTCCAAATGGTGGCATGAAAGAGCAGATTCCTTTATGTATATGATTTTAATTAACAAATACTTCCTACATATTTCCTTGTCTTTTTAAACAGAAAATAACCAGTTTTTCGACTCTAATTGTTCGGGTTAACATTTTACTAACACCCTTTTTTGCTACTTGTAAGCTAATTTTAGATTACCTAAACACTTTCCGGTAAAATGTACTAAACATTGCAAAATGTTTGAATCTATATCCGCCTAACCTTTTGTCTTTTAAAACAGCTTTTAAATGTGTAACTTTACCGTTTATAGATTTTCTTCGAGTGTAATTAATTCCATAGATTAATAAGCGAAACCAAAATAGAATCATTTAAAAAAATCTTCATAAGAATTAATAAAATCGCTACAATCTGAAGAAGTCTTTTTCGAATAATCCCTGGGAAATTGTTAACTTTGGTAAAACTATGAATAAAATCACATACGTTCGATGCGGTTGGTTTGATATGCAATATATTAACTGATTTCCAGAATACCTTCAAATCATGTTCGTTAAAACAAAATTTTGTTACTTTTGTTTGTTCACAAACCAAATTTGACGAGGGTCGACGGAAAACCGTACCCAAACAAAAGTAATTTTAACCCCGTCGGAGAATCCAAGCACATATCGAAAATTTTGTTACTTTATTTTTTGTTAACTGATTTATTAGCAAATGACGAAAAGTAAAATTGTAGTTTCTAGCAATTTGTAAAACATTAAAGTTACACTTGGAGAAAAGTTAAGCCATTTAAAAGAAAAACTATATAATATGGTCTTATGTAAATAAATAATTACTTTGCTAAATTGAAGAAGAAATTGCACATAAAACTAAATTTCATATATAATTTTGTAAATAACTTTAGGAAGAGTGTAGAATCTTGATTATGGCCCAATGCTGGGTTATGAAAATATTTAAGCTGTGGCAGTTGAGTAGTATCTAATTTTATTAATTTTTGTTTTTTGTTTTCAAAAAATTTACTGTTATACTACCTTTTAAAAATGTATTGAAAGAACTCGAAGTTGCATTTTCGCATTTATCCTCTTTCTCTTTACCTTAACGTTTTTTAACATACTAGACTTTGAAAACTACCACATGTTCAATAATGAAATTTATTTCTATACCATTATTAAATATTGTCCTGTAAACCATATAAAATTCGCTCAGTGCTAGACTTAAGCTAGCGCAACTGTACTACGGTTTGATATCGATAAGCCAATAAATATATTCATTTTCTTTAAAATAACAAATGGAATATATTAGGTATGTACATATGTATTTGAACGTCTCGCTTTGAAAACTCTTAATAATATTTTAAATAGATTCAAGAATACATTGTTACGATGATGCTTAGCTGAAATTACCAAAAGATAATTATTAATTCTAATTTCAATTAAAAAGTTAAATGAAGTGACCTATAGTGTCCGTTTACAAATTAAGAATTTTCTAAGTAATCTCATGCACACAAAACAACAAAATGCTACGTTAAAATTCCATGAACTAAGATTAACAATCTATATTTAATCTGGTGACTTAGAGTTATTAAGTTAACGCTAAAACTGTCCAAAAGAATATAAATGCTCCATCTATTGTGCAATATAGTCAATTCAATTGTGAATATTGTCGAGTAAAGGCACAAGAGTTGAGAGTCAGTTTAATTATGAACGTGATCGAGTGAAGATGCAAAAGTTGATACAGCAGCTTTTAGACGTTAAAATAGCAAAGTTACCATTGTGTATTTTTTGTGTATAAAAGTAAATAGTTCCCTAAATAAAGCTTTAAATAGTAGTATGTAATTATTTTGCAATAAAAGAACTTAATAGACTAAACGTTTATTAAAGGAATAAACGCAATAATATTAATAAAAATACATTAAATGCTCATAAATCAGTGCGTTAAGTGCAACACTACCTACCTCCTAGCTTTTACCTAAACAACACCGGCCACTTTGTGTCTTGAACGACATTTCTGTTCAACCCACTTCATTTTATACAACCCATTGTAAAGAAATAAAAAAGAGATAAAACCAATAAATTGTCCTGAAAATATTTAAATTGTTATTTCGTTTTAACAATAACAAAAAATATTAAAAAACAGCCAACTTCACTTAATAATATGCTGTATAAAAACACATCATTTAGCATTTTCTCTTCACTGCTACAAATTTCGCTGAAATCAGAGATAAAAAACATTTTTTATACTATTTTTTTTTCTGTTTATCTTTAATTATTTGCTCAACTGTTACAAAACCTATGGGTATGACACAAATTTCTTTTAAATTATCGATAGCATGACAATGAAGACACAAAACTATCGAATATTATTTTCATAATAGGGACTGTATGTTTCCTCGATCTAATAGCCTGTTTCCACGACAGTTTGAATCTCGTGCTTCGCACTCTGAAGCAAGTTTGTGAATCATGCTGTTTACACGACTCATTTATCTGCTTCGATTTGGCTGTTGTTATTAAACAGAAAAACATAAGTTGAAAAACAACAACAACAGTTGAAAAACAACAGAAGATATCTTTCTTGCCGCGATAGCATTAAGTATAATTTTTTTTCCTATCCATTTTTTTTTTAATTTTATAAAATTAAAATCAATTAATTAAGTTTTAACTTTATTTTGTTTGTAAATTTTCTTTGTTTACAAAAACGTTTAATTTTGATAACTAGTGCAGATAAACTTACGATAAAAATTAGGGAAGAGAGGATTTTTACTTGCTTCGCAACTAGCTTCAATATGAATCTACCAGCTTCGCTCTCAAAATTTTGTATGGCGAAGCAGGTTGATTCGCTTATGATTGGGGTGTGAAGCAAGAATAGAGAGCGAAGCAGGTGCCGTGGAAACACCATATAACCCTAAGTACAACTATTCTTTCTAAAGAAAATTTTGGAAATTTTATGCACACCTATCTGTCGCTGACGTTTGCTATTACTTAATTATCTGTATTTAGAACAAATTATGAGTGAAGGTAGAAAAACTTTAAGATTTAGCCCTTTTACATCAAAGCAAAAATTGCCACATTAACACTCCTGCATTTGGATTGGAAATATAACAACTAAACAAATTTAAACACATGAACACGAGTAAACAACAATAGATGTCCTTTTGTTATTTTAATACTAACCACATTTTTGTTTAACATTACTTGATGAAATTTGATATGAAAGTACAGCAGATACGCGTGTTTGATTCCCAAAACATTTTGTTGATGAGGAACGCTGTAGTTTAAATGCGACCGTTAGGTATGATGAGTTCAAAGTGGTGATCAATTTGAGTGAAGCCATTACATATGTATATAAAGGGTAACACGTTATTGAACTATGTACATTGTTTTTTTATAACGGTATGATTGTTTTTTGTATTTTCGTTTCCTTAAACAAATGCTGTCACTTATTGTATACTTATTGCAAAAATGTCATTCTATTTTTATCAGGCACTCATTCAACCGATAACCACAGACGTTTTCGCACACTGTTTTGTTTTTGTCAGAATTAACTTTGTGTTCATAACGCCGAAGTTTGTTATTTTTAGAAAAGTAAAACTTACATACATACATATATATGAATTTAATAATAAAAACTAATATTAATAAGGCAGTAAAAAATATAAACTGGAGGATTCTATTTAAGAGTTCAAAATTGCTTTCAATTACGTTCAACCGTAAGTAACACTAAAAAGTAACAAATGCCAAAGTTGACATAGATTTTTTGCAATTAGCTCGGCTACATAAGTATGTGAGTTTGTTCAATAATGAATGTGTACCGTGTTGTCGTTTTAATAACAAAATAACTAAAAGTTTCTGCGTTATTAGAGCTTTACTAGCTAAGCAGCATGAACTGCCTTGAACTTTTTTGTTTTTTAAAAGAAGGCGGCAGATTCCAGCTGAATAAGGCATGAGTGATACTAATACAACTAAAACATATAGAAAACTAAATTCGCATATACCTGTTGTTGCTTTTATTTTCTTCTCTTTTGATCAATTTCATTTTTGTTTTTATTCTTTGTCTTTACATCTTGTTGCTTTAAAGCATGCGCAGAAATAGATTACTAATTGCAAAATAGTGAAGTATTTTTATGCCGGCATGAATGATTACCTAAAGCTGATGCGTGACTTTAGCTTACTACGAAACGTCAAAATGTATCTATCATAAACATGAAGGATACCAAAGTATTTTCAAAACGAAAGAAGTTTCCTAAAGATCAAAGTGAGCTTTAGCAAAATGGCTATTGAGTAGGGTTTGCAATACCGGGATACCGAATACCGGGATCCTGGGATACCGGACATTTTCAATACCGTGCAATACCGGTATTACACGAAACTTAAATACCGGTTTCCGGTATTATAATAAAATTAAATTCTAATATAAAACTTATAATAACTTCAATAAAACTTCAAATGATGCCAACAGATGGGGTTAAGATACCTTATATTTTAGTTGGCACCACTACACATAGCTGTCAGCTGTTATTGCATACAAGTTTTTTGTGATTCCCCAAAGTTATTGTGAAATTGTGTTATTTGTTTGTTGGATATTTAAAACTTAAAATAAATCGTAGTCATAAAAACAGATTTTAATATTAATAAGTATGTATTAAAATTAAATATTGTTATGTATTTATTTTATGGATAATTTTATCATCGCTTGTTTTCTTTAGACTATGGAAAATTATGACTGTGAAGAGAAATCGGCTGATGAAAATTCAGTGTGGTTTTATTTCCTTCGTGAAAAAAAGGACAAATTGGAAAGTGTAAGAAATGCAATAAAATAATTAAAGCTCAGGGAGGTAGTACAAGTGGTCTACATACCTATCTGAAGACATTGCATCAAATTAATTTTAAAAAAAGGGATGTTCCTACTTTGAGTATTACTTCCTAATACTTTGAGTATTAGAAGTGGGCCAGCACCATCAACCTCTAAACTAAAAAAGAGTACAAGTGCAAAAATATCATCATTTTTTGTTTCTGATATGGACAATTCTTTGGCTGCAGTTTTAGCTCGAATGACGGCATGTCATGGTTTATCCTTTAACATTTTTCGCTCTTCGATTGATATCAGGAAAGGTTTAGCTGCCAGAGGATACGAAAATATACCAAAATCTGTAAATTCGATACAAAAATTAGTTATGGAGTATAGTGGAAAAATTCGTGACCATATAATTAAAGAATTAGCGTCACAAATGCTTTCGGGTCAGAGATTTAGTCTGACATTTGATGAATGGACATCGGTAAAGAATCGACATTACTTAAATGTAAATGTTCATTCTAGTAACAAGAAATTTTGGAACTTAGGATTAATTCGTGTGCATGGATCCTTGCCTGCAGAAAAGTGCGTCAAGCTGATTGAAGAAAAACTTAAAATATTTGGACTTTCTTTAAATAAACACATTGTGTGCATTACTACAGATGGTGCATCTGTTATGGTCAAAGTTGGAAAATTGATTTCTCCAAGTCAACAACTTTGCTTAGTTCACGGGATACAATTGGCTGTAATTAAGGTTCTTTATACGATTCGCCAAAATTTTGAAAATGAAGATGAGGTCACAAATGAATCTGATTCCGAGAAGTCTGATCCTGAGGAAGACTATAACATGGACACAAGAGATGAAATTGAGAATAATATTGATGACATTGACAATGGTTTAACTTTAATTCAAGATAACAATAAAGGTAATTCTTTGCTTAGTCATGAAGAGATAGCTCCATTGATTCAAAAAGTTAGAAAAATTGTAAAGTTATTTAGACGTTCGCCAACTAAAAATGATAGAGCTTTACAGAAACATGTTAAAGAACAGTTTGGAAAAGAAATGAATTTAGTTCTAGATTCTAGAACGCGCTGGAATAGCTTAGTTGCTATGCTAGAACGCTTTGTCCTATTAAAGACTTGCATTCAAAAGGCTCTCATTGATTTGAATTTAAATGCCGGCGAAATGTCGTTTTCGGAAAATGAATTTATTTTGACTACAACAGTTATTTCCAATTAAATTAACTGTGGAGGCTCTTTGTCGTCAAGATGCCACTCTTATAACTGCAGATGCCGCGTTACAATTCATGTTTAATCAATTAACAGAACAGAATACTTCCTTGAGTAATGAATTCAAGGAAGAACTCATTATTCGTGTACAACAAAGACGTACTGATTTATCAAGTCTCTTGCAATACCTGCATAATTCAAGCGAATTTGAAGTTAACCAAAGCAGTGACATTTTTTCCCGAATTAATAAGACAACAATCATAAGGAAAATTTTATACTTATTGGAACGCTTGTATTACACCAATGATAATGATAGTGACAACGTAGCAGCCTCTTCTATTCAAGATGAAATAAATGAAGATATGTCTTCCAAATCAGAGCCAGAAATATTAATGACAATGAAGGAAAAACTGGATATGGCTATTTCTAAGAAAGTCAACATTAAAATAAAGAAAACTACAAGTGGTGTTGGTGTATCAACAAAGGAAAATTCGGAAACATTAAATAAAATTATTAAACAGGAAATAGCCTATTTCGAAGCTGAAAATATAAGGGGAAAATATCTCCAACTTGCATATGAATACCTTATGTGTATACCAGCAACCAGCATCGAGTCTGAGCGAGCCTTTTCAGCAGCAGGGCTGCTATGTACCAAAATTCGTTCTAGACTAAACGATACAACTCTGGACAAATTAATATTTTTGCGGGCATATTTTCTTTCAAAAAAATAAACAAATTATTATTAATTAACTTTTATAACATATTTATGTATAATTTTTTATCAATCTAAAATTTATGTTATTTTTTTATAATTGAATTTTGTGTTTTTGTGAATGAAATAATTTTTATTTGTTTTTGAATTGAATTTATTTTTATATTAACAGCTTTTTTTGTCCTCGATTAATTTCTTTAACTATACCGGTATTAATACCGGGATCCCGATATCAATAAAATCAAATACCGAAATACCGGTTTTAGAAATTCGGTCCGGTATTGCAAACCCTACTATTGAGACGTGTATTAAATTAGAATAACCTTACTTTTTTATTATTTTAAAAGTTTTAATTGATAAAGTTTTTATATTTTTAAACTTTAATTATATTAAAAAGGGCTTTTTCATGAAAAAAGGTTAATTTTTTTTTGTTATCAAGAACATTTTTTCAGAAAGCGGAAAGAAAAAGATTGCTTTCATCATTCCATGGTTATTTTTGTTTTGTTTAAGCAAATACATAGTTTGGCAGAAATCTAAGTTTATTAAAATTCTGTGAAAAGTGTGCTAAGCCAAGGCAAAACGTCTTTTTTCCAAAATTAATCAATATATGCGAATATATCTGCTTAAATAGTAATTTAGCGCCTTTAAAATGAAATTACGTTAATTAAACATTTTTATTTATAATCTAACTTTTAATTTTACACTAAGGTTTTAGTGTACTAGGTATTTTCGACATAAAATGCTTACACATACATACGTATGTAGATTTAAATAAATGTATTTTAACAATAAGATTTAATTGTTTTTCTAGTAGAAGAATTTTGCCCAAGATTTTGTGAAAGTAAAGCCATCCTTAAATATTTATTTTTTTTTTTTTTAATTTTAATCTCTGTTTATTGAACTTTTCACTGATTTCTTATTTTCTACCTTTTCGTAAAACCACAATATGCAATTAACTTTGATTTACTGTTATTGTCAATTTGGTGCAATATTTTTGTTGGAGATAGTAAAGAATGTCTTGATGATTTGACTATCCTAAATCATATTTAAAAAAAAACACTTTTAGAGATTTAAATTCGCAATCATAAACTGACACAGACGGTAATTGCTCTGATATATACATATGTCAATGGTCTTTGGAACGTTTAGAAGTTTACATGCAAACAAAAACAAATTTCTGTTAGTTTTTAAAATTGGTTTTTGTTTTTAATGTAACGTCTGACTTTGTCGATGCATATTTCAAAACAGATAATAATATCTTTTATCGCCAAGAATATCGAAATTTCGTATAGTTTTAAAACTGAAAAGTTTTTCTCCCCATATGCCGTTGGTGAAGTGCCAAAATAATTTTAAATTATTATCTAGTGGAAAAACTATTCTACTATGGATGATTCGTCCCATTTTATGTTGTGTTAACTGATATCTAAAATGTTAAATAGTTTAAGTGCAAAATTTATTTATAATATTAAGAAGAAGAAAACTTCTCGCAGTTTTCAAATGTCTAGTGATACGTTGGAAAATTGTTTGTAGTTTCTACGCAGTTGTATACAGATAAATGACACAAAACCGCGTGACTTACTTTTTGGTGCACAGGGTTGCAGAATGCAAATTAAAGTTTAAATTAAGAAGTCCAGCAATACAAATAAGGTGCAAAAATTTTGATGAACGTCAGGTTAAATAAGCTTCCATTTTATAATTTTTTAAATACTACGTTTGCTTTGAGACATTTAAAAAATCTATTAATTTTTATTATTTTAATTGCACAAATAGCACAGTATTATTAAATAAAATAAGTTTTTTAATAAACTTGTTTATTTTCAGCACAACCTTTTCAATGTGGCATGTCGACTTCTAATTATAAACTTACGGAGGTGGAAGGTGATTTATTTAGTGCACCTAAGAACTACAGTTTAGCTCATTGTGTTGCAGCCGATCTAGGTATGGGCGCCGGTATTGCTGTAAAATTTAAACAAATGTATGGTCAAATTGAAAAGTTAAGATCACAGGGTGTAAAAACTGGTGGAGTCGCTGTGCTTAAGGATAACAAACGTTTCATATACTATTTAGTAACAAAACCTGAAAGTTGGAATAAACCAACTTACGAAAGTTTAAGATCATCTTTGAATGCCATGCGTAAACATATGGTAAATTTGTTAAAAAAAAAAGAAAATGTGCAATTCATTCTTTTGAAATACAATTTTCTAGCGCGATAATAATGTGCATAAGTTGGCAATACCGAGAATTGGCTGCGGCATAGACGGACTTGAATGGGATAAGGTAGTTAGAGAAGTGGAATCCGTATTTTCTACAGAAAATTTGGAAATTTTAGTTTTTAATTTTGTACCTAAATAAATTATTTTATTTTTTATGTTTCGCTGTTTGAATTTATTGCATCTTTAAGTGTTTGTATATTTAGATCCTTATGTAAGTTATCATTGGAAATATCCAATAATATTATATAGGACTTAAGTTTTTTGACTGGTACCTTTCTAATATTTTTATATTTGAGGCACTCGCTGCTCCCTAATGTTAAACTCCATAAGTTCATATTGGTTTTAAAAGAGCTATATAAAGTTTCCCTTTATTTGAGATCTGGGACAAATTAACCCGTTAAGTTTTCTATTTGTAATTTCATTTTTATATGTTCTTTCCATGTAAGTCGACGATCAATATGTAAGCTAAGGTGTTTAACGCAATCGGTTTTTGGAATTCGGATACTATTTGTTGCACTATCAGGGCAATCACTTTTTCTAAGAGTGAATGTAATGTTTACAGACATTTCAGCACTCACTTTGGACTTCGATTTTTTAAACCATGACTCAATTTTGGTCAAGGGAAGCTGCATACGTACAAATATTTACAAGGCGTATCAGCTTTGCATTATAACAAGGCTTAAATCTTAGATCTTTCATCTACGAATTATACTTTTTGGTGTTTAGATTTTCGATTTAAATTCCAGCTTCTACGTCTTTTGCGAAATAATCAGTTTGGTAAACAGAAAAGATATTACAAATGCTTCTGCTTTTTTTAAGTTAGATCGGAAACATGAGCGAGCCATAATTTTGCTTAAAATGTAAAATTTTTTGTCGGATGCTTCAGGTATTTTGTTGTTTTTCGTAAGTTGTGATTATTATTTCATTTATCAACATTGTCAAAGAATTCACAGAATTTATTTAGATTTTATTAAAAATATTTAAAAAATCAACAAACTAAAATTACGTAAAATTAAACTTCGAACTACAAATTCTTGGTATGTCTACTTTATTTTAAGTGCTAAAGATATAAAATATATACATTAAAAATGATACAAAAAAAGAACTATTCTTTATTAAGTTTATGTCATTTATATTCATTTTAGCGGAACGTAGTTATAAACAAGAATAGTTACTAAATCACTGCCAAATATTTCTTCAAGTAAATCCTTAACCTTCGGCCACGATAGACCATCTAAGCCGCAACCAATTCGAGGTAAGGCTAGTTTAGTTACACTGTTCTTTAACTTCACCATAAAAATATAAATGGGTTTTACAGTAAATAAAAATAAATTTGATATTACCATATGTTCCCTCATTGCGCTCAAGGAACTGTGCAATGTCTGGTATGTAGGTTTACCCCAACTACTTTGTTTAGTCACCAAATAGTAAATGAAACGTGAATTGTCAGTTAGTATAGCCACTCCTCCAGGTCTAACATTTTGTTGTTGTAAAACATGAATGCGACCAAACTTATTGCTAAATTATAAACATAGTAAAATTTATTAATCAAACTTCAGTTTAAGGTGGCTTGCCGAAATTTTATAGCAATTCCTTTTCCCATTTTTAAATCTGCAGCTACACAATGTGCCAGTGAGAAACTCTCATCAACAGAAAATAAATCTCCATTTACTTCTTTTAATGTACTGGTCATTATCAACCTCCTAAAGTTTAAATAATTTTACCACTCAAAAATTAAATGCATATTTTTTTTGCGCCTAGCACAAATCGAAACAGTGTTACCTAATTAATATATAAGTAAAAATTGTCATATGGCTTATGTTGCCAGATTTGGGAATTAAAAATAATGTTTTTCAAAGTCAAAAATGTTACTGATTTCATTAACAGCCTTTGAGTTGCTTATACAGTGTTGGAGTTAAATATAGGCACAACAGTTATTTTGCGTTAAAGATTGCTTCAAAAGCAAAAGGATAATTTTTTATGTTAATATTGCTATTAATCTACTACAGTTTGCTGTATAGTTCAAGATGTAGCGGTTTTATTAGTGCAGAAAGACGGGTTAGTCCGTTGGCAGATACAAATTTCAAAAAGTTCTAAATCGGCAAAATTGTAGGCACAATTTTTAGGCATCTATCCCTTGATTTTAATTTTAATAATCGAAAAACAATTTTATTTTTGACACATGCTGTTATATTACGTTATTAATCTTCTATTCATTTAAGTAACTGAAAAGTTGCAAAAGCTTAAAAGATACCTATTTCTCTTGTAATATTTTTTAAATGTGTTATGTAACACTATTGAATCTCAGTGCAAAATAACTTTTTTTTTCTTTTTTTTTTCGGACCAGCACTCAGGGCATGACCCCTACATATGCAAAGCATTGTGCCAGAACTAGGAAATTAGGTTACGGGAAGGAGGTGCCCCTGTAGGCTAGGAGGTAGTGTACTAGCTTGTAAATAAGGGGGTTGTGGGTTCGATTCCCAACGAAGACCTTGGTTTTTTCACTACAAAAGATAAAAATTGACTGTCGCTGGAGCTGCTCATCGATGAAGGCATAGTCACTGGTCGCTGTTGCTGTCTTTATACGGCAGTTAATTTCCGACTATCCTTCTGCTTTCACCACCTGTTTCATCTCTTCTCTATCCCTTTCCTAAAGAAGGTAGCGCACAGTACTTGACTAAATAGGCATTGTTGCCTGAAGTGCTACTTCTCTTTTTAAAAAAAAAAAAAAACTTTACAATTACATACTTAAGGCCGTTTTGCCTAATGAACCGCGGACGCTTCATTGTTCGGATCATTTTAAATCGGTTCTAAGTTGAAACAAACTTTAAAAATGGAAGTTCCTGTGATCGCCCTCGTTTATTAACTGAGAGAGAACGTGCTCTTATCTGAAGAAAAGGAAAAGGTGATCCAAAAATAACAACTTCGTAGGTTGCCGTAGAGATGAAACAGAATTTTGGCAAAGATGTTCAACAAACATTTTTTCGGAGAACGTTCAAACCGTGAATATCTACCGTTAATTAAAAAAGAATAGTAGACAGTGTCGCAAAAAGATAATCCGTTTTTTGGAATATTGGAAAAAGGCAAAGGTAAACATTTAAAAGGAAATTGTTGAAAGAATGCAGAAAAACTGAACATATCTGTGTCGTTTAAATTCTAGTAAGGCAACAACCTTAAAAGTACAACCCTCAAGGTAAAGATGTAGCTTGCATTCAATAAGACTCGTGCTTTAGCACACACACCACAGTCCCCAGATTTAAACCCCATTGAACAGTTGTCTGAGGAATTAGAGCGAAGAATCTGAAAAAGAGGAATTTTAAATTGAACTGAGTCGAAAGCAGTTTTAGTGGAGGAATGGTATAACAGGCGAAAACATAACTAAAAAGTTACTCCACTTTATGTTAAGTAGACTTAAGACCGTAAAGCTGAAAGTCCATACCACGCGTTCTACGCGTACACGCTTCATACGCGTCTTTCAAAAAAGTAAAATCAGTGTAATTGTATGTGACAAGTTACACAGCACATCGCATAGAATGCTTATGACGCATGAAGTAGGTTTACTTTCTACTTTTCTACGCGTCGCAAGCGCCATGAAAAAAATTCAGCTGTTTTTGACGTCGTATTATTTCTGTTATTTTGATTTTTTTAACGTTGGTGCAAAAAAACCAATCACTCCCCTTTCCAAAAACAAGGGACGCACCCAAAAGCGTGTTCTTTTCTCTTGAAGTTTTCCATAGGTCGTCATTACACAAAATATCATATGCACAAATTTAATAAATTCTTGAAAAATTTCAATTTCAGTTTACATTTTTGCAAAATTTTTTTTTTATTAGATAAAATTAGCTGATCATAACAAAAAACTTGAAGCATAAAAAGCGTTGCATGTAACTTGAAGTTTGAAAAGCGTAGAACGCGTAAAAAGCATCAAACGCATACAAAGCGTGTGCGCGTAGAACGCGTGGTATGGACTTTCAGCTTTATTGAGCAGAAGAAACTGTCAACTAATTATTAGATAAATATTGCAAATGGTTTTTATTATTGTAGAAATAGTCTAAGCTTTTATTCAATAAAATAATGAATTTTTTATTGCGTTTTTTATAAGATTTTTTTTTTGTGCAAAGAAAATATATATAATTTTCATGGTTATTATTTTAACATGTAAATTTGTACCCTATAATTAATTCATCAAATTAATTTTTCCTAAAACAAGGTTCTTTTAAAATTTCACTTGTCCTAAGTCTGTAACTGTACTAGGTTTAGTGTTATCAACTTCCGCTCAAAACCATTACATGGCGAAAACAGTTATAATACAATAAATTTTAATTTATGTTGGAATAGGTTCACCAAGTTAAGGCACGTATACAAAAATTAAACGATTGTGACAATACGGTTAGGTTTATTGTTTATGATGTAGTGTTTCGATCAACATCTACAACTGCATGTGCCTTGACTTTTATACGTATAATATATTTAGCTGATAGTTTAAACTGGGGCATAAATATGCTGGAAACCGCTTATATCCATTTTTTGGTTTTCGCCATACTAAATAAATGTATTCAAAATTTATTTTAATACGTATTATTGCAATCATGCCATTG
Organism: Trichopoda pennipes; assembly: GCA_030448955.1. NCBI lineage: Eukaryota > Metazoa > Arthropoda > Insecta > Diptera > Tachinidae > Trichopoda > Trichopoda pennipes. Next base: position 12,169,493 of record JASKUP010000042.1, read on the forward strand.
AGCCAGTTCACATTGGATTAATATTTGTTCCGCACAACTTTAGTTCTTTCCAAAACACACTAGACTAATTAATCTAGCACAAAATTGTATACGTATACACAGCTTTGTGTGTGTGTGCTTTTTATTCATTTCACGTTTGTTTTTCGTTCGGTATACACCACAGTATACAGCATAAATTATTACTCGAAAATGGATTGAAGTGCCTTCTGTAATATATCAGTTTTTTTTTGCAGTTTTGGCATTTCAACCCTTTCGGCAATGTAATTTGTGTTGTCTGCAAGGTGTTCAATGCATTCTTCTCCCTCTTCGACAAATGTGATATCGTCCAATGTCTCAACTGCCGATGTTTCTTCTAGAAATGAATTTGAGGAGTAAAGAGAAGATTGCCAAGAAGTGCCAGGATCGGAATAAAGAGAAGATTGCCCAGAAGTGCTAGAATCGAAATTTACTGCTGATTCATGCGTAACCTGCAAACATAACCTTTTCCGCTCATCTGCTTTAGCTTTACGAACCATCGTTAGCATCTCCATTGTTACGTTTTCGTAGGTCTCGACCAGCTTGAGTTCCTCCAACTCACTGCACAACATTTTCACAAAAGTATCTACTTTTGAATTTTTTTCTGCAGATCGTTGTTGGCTCAAGCTGGGCAGTAGCTCCAAAGACTTGTGGGCGGCTTGCTGTAATGTAGCTGCCTCACCCTTTTTTGATCGCTTTGCCTGAAAATAAATACATTCTTTAAATATGTATATATGAAAATAAATAACAACTAACCTTCATTGACGTGGGACTGCATGCGGTTTCACTAAATGAATCGTTTAACTGAAAACATAAAAAAAAATTTATTACTTATGCCTTCTTAAATGTTCACATTAGGGTAATATAACTTTTTTCACGAATAATGAAATAAAAACGAACACAAATGTTACTCACCGTATTAAATTCCAAATTCGATTGGCCGCATACTTCATCGTCTGGATTTAATAAAAATTGCAGATCTTTGAAGCACCACAGCTTGGAAAAGTAAACTTCGTCAGCCGCCATACCACTTCTTGTTGCTGCTCTCATTTTTTTTTTTTCAATTAAAACTTGCTGCTGCAGAATTTTAATTTTTTTTTTCACATCTGCAGCAGTCACGTTTGGCTTAATATTTTTTAAACCACCAGCTATTTCTTCCAAAGCTTCTTGTTTCTTGTATTTTATTAAATAGTCTTCATGACTAACTTTATACAACGCCACATGTTGTCTAAACAGATTTATCAACATTAATGTTTGTCGCCGCGACCAACCACTTTCTACTTTTGCATTCATACTTAAATGACAAGACAATAGCCAATTGCAGACTAAAAATCGCTCTGCAAAAAAAAACACACAAGACCTGTGTTTTCATAAATGCATGTGTATGTGTTTTGTTTTCGTTGTGCGGGGTTGAAGCTGGTAGAAAAATTGTGTCAACCAAAAACTACCCCCCTCACCGAAAATGCTCACAAACTGCCATGTTAGACCAGCACAACTAATCCAATCTGAACTGGCTCATTGCTAGCAACCGACAGCTGAGCAGTGTTTTGATTAGAGCTCAAGGAATTAATTTTGCAAACGTGAAATTTTATAATATAAAGTTTTATTTAAGTGTGTAATTCTTATATAGAGTTTAAGTTAAATGAGTTTTTTAAGTTAATATATTTGGAGCAATTTTGAAATGTTTTAACAAGGAAAATATATGACGAACTGCTATTGCGATTTAGAAAATAAAGCTCTTTATAAGAGACCAAAGGCTATAGTGCAATGATGTAAAATTATATGCAAGTATTTAAACAATAAAATTGGCAAAAGGAATTTTTTGTGCAATTTTATTAAACATGTTTGGATAATGGACTTTAATCTCAAGACATTCTTGGAGTACAAATATTGGTTTAAGCATTTATTTGTTGGTCTGCTATTTCCAAAAATATTTTTTACTAAAAAATAGCCTGAATATTTTACAAAAAAATTTTGGAAGTTATCGTAACAGGTCCAAAACAACAAAATATTATAGATGATGATTCTATGAAATTTATGACGGTATAATTAATGATTTTAATAATTGAAATGTAAAAGATGAGAACAACAAATATAAAAATTACGAAATATGCAATTTTATAATCAATAAATACTGCTCATTTCTTCCAATGCTGACAATAATAATGGGAGTTCTATTAGATTCTTCGAGATTTAGCTTTTTCCTGCAGAAACACGTCATTTTAAAATAAAAGTCAATGCGGTCTGGAAAGGCAAAATATCAGGAAATTAGGCTATTGCAAGATATAGAACAAAAAATGGAATGAGAAAGATCGAAGAAAAGAAAAGCCATAAATCCAAAACATTTAAATAAAATAATCGGAAAATATTCAAGATATCATTCAGGTCGAAGCAGATAACCTTGTGAGTACATCAAATTTAAAACAAGAAAATGGGTACTGTTAGCCAAGTTATTAGACATACCCAAAACAGTTGTATTTATGTAGATATGATGACTTATTTACTAAAATTTACCCACAATTGAAACAAGAAAAGTCGGGTTCTTCAAGTTCTTGGACCGAGAATATTTGGATTCGTTAAAAAAACACCTTTTCACAAATATATTTTTGGATTGCATCATAAACGAACATACTAAAAATGTTTTAAGAGTGCCATGTCAAATAGCCGAAGTTAACTTCCATAAGGTTAATACACTTTATTTCACTCAAGTTTGAAATGCTTTTTGTACCAATCTTACAGAAGAGTCATTTAAATTTTTGCATTTTAGAACCAGATACACGAGGATTTACTTTTATCGGTTTATTCAATAACTATTAAGTATTTTGCAGCAAACGTCTTTGAAAGTGAGGCTTGGAAACTTGTGAACATAACGCAAAGGATTAAACAGGATGACTACGAAAATTTTGGTGTTTTTGTTGTTATGTATTTAGAAAATATGTTAAAAGGGGCACCTATGACAAACTTACCTCTACCTCATTAATTTAGAAAGGAAATCAAATGAGTTTTTTTAAATATGCTGACGATTCTTCAAACAAAAGCAACACTTTGTAAGAATTCGAAAAAAAAGAAATAAATATCAAATTAACTGTATTGTAAAGACCACAAATATAAATAAATTTATGGTAAAGACTGCATAAAAGATATGTATATATAAAGAATTTTGTCTTAAGAAAAAGCTATTAAAGAAAAAGTATTGATTTTTTTATTATTATGACTTTATTTACTTTATCTATATTTTTAATTTATAATTAAGTTTATTTTAAAACAAATATTTATTTGTTTATATAATAAACACGTACATATATAGGCATACTGGGGAAGTCAGTCATAAATAAAATTGGCAACTTACAATAGTAGTATGGAAATCTACACAATTTAATAACATAATTATTTCTAAATGAATTAATGATATTAATACAACTTAACTGTAAAAGAAAAATAATAATAATTGGCAAATAGCCAAAAATAACGATACTATGTACATATATCGAAAGAAATATTTTTTTTATGATTTTGCACATGAAGCTTTTTAGTTTTCCTTACGGTAACCTGAAAGTCGGTGGAGTTGCATTCAGGCATTCGAAATTTATATGTTAGTTCTATTTTTTGCTACGTTTTAATTTCCACGAATTAAGTACATAAGTACTATTCTAGATGCCTGTTAGTCCAATTCAATTTATTTACCATTTCTAATTTTTTTATGGTTTCTGCTTTTTCATGTTATACCCATCAGGTTCATAAATAATTTGTGCTGCCAGGCTAATAATTTAACGATCGGAATCACCAAGGACAGCAAAGAGAAAACAATAAAAGGAATTACATTACCAACTACAAATGTAGATTTTTATTGATTTATTTTTATTCTTTTGATTAATTTATTTAAATATAAAAATCGTATTAGGTCAAAGACGTATTGTTAAAGAACTGCATTAAATTTATATTTATAAAATAAAATTAAAAATTCTACAATATTTATATTGTATATAGACCTGTTTTATGTAATTAAGAGGCATAAGTAGAAAATTGAAGTTATTTAATGTAAATGTAAGCAAAATGTTAAAAAGGTTTAAACCTGAAAAAATAATAATTAAAATAGTTGCTTTGAATGTTTTTTTTAATTTTAAAATTTTTTTGCTTTACAACTATTTTCTCAAAGTCTTTCCAGAAATAAGCTATATCACAATCGTTTTGTATTTTTATCCTCTCTTGATATAGTGCTACTTGCGGAAGCCGAATGATTTCGAGTTATTAATGGAAAACTAAAATAAATTTTCAAAATAACTCCAAATTTTTACGGCCATATGCATAAAAAACGTTTACTTGAGCTTTAAAGTACACGTTAGTTAACAAACACTTTAAGGCTAACAGACGTTTGTTAAAAAATGGTATTCAAAAACAGTACTTTAGCTTATGTATGCTTTAGTAAAATTAGTATTTTGATTCTGGGAATGCCACTTTTTTCAGTTGATATTTGTAGTTAACGATGTATGAAAATGAACATTATATATCCGGGTAGTTAGATCCATAAAAAATGTTTTAATTGTTTTCAGCAAAAGCAACATATTTTTATTTGTTTTTTTATTAATTTTTTTTAATAAAAAGCAAAGAACCCAAAAAATGTAAATTTGCAAGGCTTTTATGCCTTGTTTCCACGGCACCTGCTTCGCTCTCTATTCTTGCTTCACACCCCAATCATAAGCGAATCAACCTGCTTCGCCATACAAAATTTTGAGAGCGAAGCTGGTAGATTCATATTGAATCTAGTTGCGAAGCAAGGAAAAATCCTCTCTTCTCTAATTTTTATCGTAAGTTTATCTGCACTAGTTATCAAAATTAAACGTTTTTGTAAAAAATTACAAACAAAACAAAGTTAAAAGTGAAAACTTAAAAAATATAATTGTTTTGTGGGTGTGTTAATTAATTTTAATTTTATAAAATTAAAAAAAAATGGATAGGAAAAAAATTATACTTAATGCTATCGCGGCAAGAAGGATATCTTCTGTTGTTTTTCAACTGTTGTTGTTGTTTTTCAACTTATGTTTTTCTGTTTAATAACAACAGCCAAATCGAAGCAGATAAATGAGTCGTGTAAACAGCATGATTCACAAACTTGCTTCAGAGAGCGAAACACGAGATTCAAATTGTCGTATAAACAGGCTATTACGAAGAACTTACAAAGAATTTGTTCTTATAAAAAAACTAAGTATTCGGATAACGAGCTTTGTTTTGAGTATATGTACATCAATAAAACTTTTGTTTTAAACAATTAATTATAATTATATTTTCGTAAAATATAAAATAAAGATGTAAAAATGTTTTTGTATTGAATGGCATGTTATGTTTTAGTTTTTATTATTTGTATACTACAATTTCTTTTTAATAACCGTTTACATTGAAAAATGCATAAGTCAAAGCTGAACAGTTTTTTTTTTCATTTGTTTAATGTTTAATTTGAAAGTAGTGTAAGTCGCTGTACTCAGGAAACTAATTACGGAGCTTAGTGTGAAAGAAATGGAAACATGTAATAAATGTGTGTGAAGTATTGTTGTGACTTATTTTTATTAGTATGAAAGAATAGTACAGTTTACTGAACTATATTATAGTGATATCTAATATACTACACATAATTAGCATTATTTTATTTTTTTATTCTCAGCAGGTTGCTGCGTGTTGTATAAAATATCTAAGAATGTCACAAGTCAAAAGCATATTATTGCACATAGTGACTTATTTAAAGGACAAAATAGTAATAGTCGTCGAAAAAATCCTTCACAGTACACAACATGGATAAAAAAGATTTTATTTCAATACAATCATTAGAAAAATCCGTTTCAGAAAGAAAAGTAAATAGAGACTAGTTGAAATGGCTAAAAATTCAATGGATTCAATTTTACCATGATATTCCCTATAAAATGTTGTATAAACTAATTTAAAATAAAAAAAGATGAAAAAAACAAAGTGACTTATGCCACCTTAAAAATAAACGGCTCAGTTTATTGTAAACACAATTTGTTTTGTTTTTTAACTTTCAATAATAAAATTGAACTGTCAATTTATTGTAGGTTTAAAGTAGGTTTTTCCTACTTTAAAGTTAACAAAGGTAGCTTAAGGTAAAAGCGTTTTTTGAATACAAATTGTGCTTAACAACGGCAGTTAAACCTGCTTTAAGTTTTTACGCATACGGCTGTTAATGCTTAGTGCTTTTGTTTCTTAAGTAATAAAAGTGACAATTAAAAAATGTGATTCTACGGTCTGCAAGCTTTACATTTTATATTTTGTAATTAAAATAAAACTAAATTATTTGTTTAAAATCGAATTCAAAAATAGTATATTTTTGTCATAATTTGCTTACATTTTTCATCTTGTATAGGGCGTTCGTTGCCATTTTTCTTGGAAATGCTCCGTTTATCGTTTTCGCAGATTTACCGATTTCCCAGAGCTTGCTATCTTCTCCTACGTGAACTATTGCTTATAACCATGCCGTCCTGTATAATTTGTGGTTATAACGTTTGTGTGTAGTGAATACAATACATTTTAAACTTTGTTGGAAAAGCTTTACCAGCTGAAGGCCCGTATACAAATATTAAACGATTGTGACAATATGACTCGTACATATTGGTTATGCTGTCACATTGCGAAAATTGTTGTGTTGCGATTTGCTTAGACGCATCAAATGTTTAACTGATAAAATAATATTTTTTAATTTTTTGTTTCTTCAACGTACTAATGTAAATGCTTTCCAAACTTATTGGTACATATTTTTACAACCATGCAATCGACAGCTGACCAATGTTTTGATTAGACCTCAAAGATCTAATTTTGTAATTACGTGAAATTTTATAGTATAAAGTTTTATTTAAATGTGTAATTTTTATATATAGATTAAGTTAAATGAGTTTTTTAATTAATTTATTAAGAGCTTTTATAGAAAAAATGCTGACATTGTTATCGCTAAGTAGTAAAACTATATCAAACACCTTAAACATTTATATTAAAACCAACACAGGTCGCACATTATCGGTTAAGTTAGAACCTCAGTGGGATATAAAAAATGTTAAGGAAATAGTAGCACCTCAATTGGGGCTCCAGCCGGAAGAGGTAAAAATAATATTTGCTGGCAAGGAGCTCAGCGATGCCACAACAATTGAGGTTAGGATAAAATATACTAATGTAGTAAAGCTTGATATACATACTTTTTGAAAAACAATGCAGGAATGTGACCTAGGACAACAAAGCATACTACACGCCATACAGGCAAGACCTTATCAACGTAAAAAACGTTTATACTCAGCTCTAGCCGAAGAGGAATCAACCGAGGAACAACCTTCAAAGCCCTTGTGTGAAACATTAGTTGATTTGCAGTTGCAAAGTGAAGAAAGGTCAAATATACCAGAAGAGAGTGTGTAGCAATATTTCTGTGCTTCCGATAGTAAGATTTAAGCTAAAGTGAAAAATTTTATAATTTTAGATCGTGAACGATCCAAAGCTCACTTTTTTGTACACTGTTCACAGTGCAATAAATTGTGTAAGGGAAAGCTTCGTGTTCGTTGCTCCTTATGCAAAGGTGGTGCTTTTACTGTTCATCGGGATCCAGAATGTTGGGATGATGTTTTAAAATCCCGTCGCATACGCGGTCACTGTGAATCTTTAGAAATTGCTTGTGTCGATAACGATATTGGCGACCCCCCATTTGCTGAATTTTATTTTAAGTGTGGGGAACATATTTCGGGCGGTGAAAAAGATTTTGCTGCTCCTCTAAATTTAATTAAATTAAATATTAAAGATATTCCCTGTCTGGCATGTACTGATGTAAGGTAACTTTAAAAAATTCAGAATGTTTGCTTTTGAATGCTTTACAAATATCTTATTGGCTTTTTATATACCACAGCGAAACTGTTCTAGTTTTCAATTGTGAATCCAAACATGTTACTTGTATTGAATGCTTTTTACACTATTGTCGTTCACGTCTTATGGAACGTCAATTTATGCCTCATCCTGATATCGGATATACACTGTCCTGTCCTGCCGGCTGTGCAAATTCATTTATAGAAGAAATCCATCATTTTAAATTATTAACACGTGAAGAGTATGATCGCTATCAGCGATTTGCTACCGAAGAATATGTTTTACAGGCGGGTGGAGTTTTGTGTCCTCAGCCTGGTTGTGGTATGGGTCTTTTAGTTGAACCCGAGTGTAAAAAAGTTACTTGTCAAAATGGCTGTGGCGTAAGTTGAAGTGTTATAGAAATGTTGACATTATTATTAAAACGAAAGAAATATTTAATTTGTAGTATGTTTTCTGTCGTAATTGTCTACAAGGTTATCATTTAGATGACTGCTTGCCAGAGAATGGAACTGGCAATAGTAATAGCAGCTGTGAATATGCAATTGATCCAAATGTAAGTGCAAAATCGAAGCTGTTCAAATAAAAATACATTTTTATTTTAAATTCTATTTTCAGCGTGCTGCTGAGGCTCGCTGGGATGAAGCTAGCAATGTCACTATAAAAGTTTCTACAAAACCCTGCCCTAAGTGTCGTACTCCTACTGAAAGAGATGGTGGGTGCATGCACATGGTCTGTACTCGAGCAGGCTGCGGTTTCGAGTGGTGCTGGGTTTGTCAAACCGAATGGACAAGAGATTGTATGGGTGCCCATTGGTTCGGCTAATAATGTTAATGTTTTTGTGTGTATAATTATGATTGTAAATACTTCTGTTTTAGTTATGAGTTGCTTTCAAATAAAATTAAGAATTATTGAAATTATTTTTAGTTACAAATCTTACCTGGCACTAAATTTTTTTTTTTTTGGTAATATTGTTTTAGTAATGGTAATGAAATTATAAAGAATGTTATTTTGACTGGACTGATTAGCAATCATTGCTGAGTGCCTACACCAAGGAGTCGCCTAGGCATTTATAACAGCAAGGTAAAGTTCAAACTAAACTGGAGCTTTGATGGAGTGAAAAACGAAGTTTTGTTAAGGTGGGTTTTGTTAAGGCAGACTAACCTTAACATTTTTGTTTTCAATAAAGCAAAGCAATAGACAATAACAACATAGCCAAACAAAAAGTGGGAAAAATGCGGAGAAAATATAGGCGCTCGCCTTCAATTAAACATTTTGTTAAGGTTATTCTTTTAATAAACTTCAAGTTATTGAGTTCTTTTATTGTAAAATAATAACACACAACTTTTAGAGCAGCTTTCAGCCACTTTAACGGATGAAAGCTGTTGTATAAATTTTAATATCTTCACTTGATCACGTTCACAAATACACCGCTTTTTCAAAATTCTAGAGAAGAATTTACTAAAAAAATGTTAATTCGCCGCATTTAAAAAGTTATACAATAGGATTTACTACAGATGCCGTCGTTATCATTATTAAGTGTAATGGTTGTGTGTATTCTTTTTTTCTGATCTTTAATATTAGTACAGTGAATTTGAATGTAGCATGCTGTTGTTGTTTTATGGTCAAAAGATTCTTTAGAAACTTCTTGATTTGTTAACAGACATGTTACTTTTAACTAAGTGATAATTATCTTTTTATAACTTAAATTTAGCATCTTCGTAACAATATAGTTACGTTTATACCTTTTATAAACGTTTTGTTGTGAGTTCTTTATTGCAAAATACATTACACTAGATTTTAGAGTTTTTAAATTAATTACAAGTTTATTTACTTTAACTATACACAAAGGTGAAACTACAGGACAATTAACTTAAGATGAACTTCTTGTCTTCACGAGGCTTTTTTTCTAATTACTAACTATCCACTCAGACGCTGCCTTTTTATAATAGTCCACTAGAAGTCTGGAAAAATTAAGAATCTTCTACTCCCTTCGTATCACATTTTATTATTGTATGTTGCCCATTCAATGTATAGGCTGCTGATAAATTTCTTTCTGGAATTTATTTGAAGATATTTGTTGCTGTCTTGCGTACATAAGTTTTCTTAGCAAGCCACGCAGTTTTTAAACAGCATACCTAGTAGTTTACTTTATTACTTAATTATTTCTTTTAAAACTTAAGCAAGACGCATCCGTAACACTGCCACCCACTTAAGCCTTTTCGTTCCGAACAGGCTCAATACTCCCTCGGCCATACTTGGTCAGCCGCTCCAAGTGGACCACTGTCATCTTAGACCTCGGAATTTGATATTTCTGTATCCGATAAACCACGTCAGTTAATTTATTGATCACCTTGCATAATCCTTCCCAGTGGGTTTGCAATTTGGGAGAGGGTCCTTTTTCCGTCGTGGGTTTTATAGTAGAACCAGTTGTCCTTGTAAATCCTTCCGTATTTGCTGCTCGATTATACCTGGCTTTAATTTTGTCGCTAGACATTTTAATGCGATTGCGGACAAACTTATAAAGTTCGTGCAGGTCTTCTTGTATCTGAGGAACATTTTTATAATCGTCGTGTGCAGATATCAATTTGACGCCAAATTCTAAGTCGGCTGGACTGCATGGTGTTGAATCGTGGATCGGTATGCCAGAAGAAACTTTGGTACATGCTTATCCCAATCTTTTTGGTGTGTACTGACCACTAAACTTTTTGTTGAAGTTTTTACCATGCCACCAGACTGTGGATGCAAAGATATCGCACATTTCCTTGAATATGGCCGATTTAAAATTTCGTCCCTAACCGGAGTGAACTTCTGTAGGAACACCGTATCGACACACCCAATTGTTTACAAATTCATTTACCACCGTTTTGGACTCTTGGTTTGGAATGGGATACGCTTTGAGCCATTTGCTGAAATAATCCATTATTACTTGCAGGTACCGATTTCCAGCATTACTGACGGGGAATGGACCTGCGATATCCTTTGCTATCCGCTCAAAATGAGCATTTGCGTTGTACTGTTGCAGCTTGGCACAACTTTTCCTTGTTGGACCCTTGGCCCCAATGCACTGCTCGCAATTAGCCAACCATTCGGCTACAGATTGTGGGCATTCTACTCAGTAAAATCGCTGTTTTATCTTTTTCAGTGTTTTTGTTACACCCAGATGGCCGCCGCTGGAACCATTAGGAAACTGTTTCATTAAATCTTTTATCCGGGATCTTGGCACGACGATTAAGTCCGCTGTAGTTTTTCCATCTGCACTTTCCAAATTTCGATATAGGCAACGGTTTACCACTTTAAGGCTATTCCACTGAGTCCAGTACGATTTTGCGGACTTTCTGTCGATATTTGGTTACGGTACAGTCTTATGTTCTTCCGCTTGGCTGATATAATTTTTGATAAAATAGGATCCTCCTTTTGGGCCTTAGACCAGTCTTCTCGTGTGCCAATTTGGATACGCCTCACATCAATGATAGACTCCTTTTCCTCGACTTTTGTGCAGTGCCTGCATTCTACGTTGCATGGGTGTTTTAAAAGGGCATTGTTGTGTTTTCCGCCTTTCCTGTGCACAATGATGAAGTCATAGCTCTACAGCAACCATCGTTATGCGGAGTGATCCGTCCTTATGGTAAAGTGTTGGCCATATAAGTATTTGTGGTAATGTTTAACACACGCCAGTACGGCTAAAAGTTCCCGTCGTGTTACGTAGTAATTTTTTCGGGCTTGGACAATACTCTGATATAGTAGCCTATAACTTTTTCCGTCCCATTATTCGTCTGAGAAAGCATTCCTCCTATTCCGTAGCCGCTTGCATTTGTATCCAATAATAATTCATTGGCAGCTATCGGATAGGCGAGGACTGGTGCTGTACACAGAAGCTTCTTCAGCCTCTGAAATGCCTCTTCTGCTCCCCCACACCAGTGGTATGGCTGCGATTTTCTAGTCAACGCATTCAAGCTGGCAGCCACTTGAGCAAAATTTGGCACGAGTCGCCTGTAGTATGTGGAAACTACGTAGATCATGAAGATTTTTTGGACGAGGCCAATTCTTTACTGCCAGTACTTTATCCTCGTCAGTTGATACGCCCTCTGCTGTTACACGATGCCCCAAGTATTTGACCTCTTTCTGAAACAGCAAGACAGATCTGCAACAATATGTATATCGGCTCGCTATAGCAGTAAAGTCTCAAGCGACAAAAATCATATATTACAGGAGAAGGTTTTTATTGTTTATTTTATATTTTATTTATTTTTATAATTTTAAAAGTAAATTTCCTAAAGAAGCTTTCCAAAGGAAAGCGAAATATTGAATTTATATATATTAAATCAAATTAAAAAGACCTAAATAACGAAAAATATTTATTTATTAAAGAAAAAAAAAAGGATTTCACCTAAAAGCAAAATGTATTCCTTGTTTAAATCAAGCTACAGCAATAAAATTTTGGGTTAACCCATATTTTGTTCCAATGCATAAAATCACGCCCATCAATTTGTTAAATCAGCAGGATAAAAAAAAAATGTGATAAAGCAAAAATTGTGTCGATTGAGATAAATATTCTTATGATGGGGGATAATAAAATAATTTAATTGCAAAAATTTATTTGCTATTAAATAATTTTTTATACCGAAAAATAATACTTTTTCATATCTAAAAGACATTTATTATCTTGATCAGTTTCAGGCAAAATATCTCTTATGCAATGATCGTATCGTAAGTTTAAAAATTCGTGGTGGAATTAATTTTATATCATATTTATTCGTAATAACAGAGTTTTCAAAAGAGCTAAATTCCGAGTTATCTTTTTTAAATAGAACAGAACGTAAATTTTTGAACGAAACTTTTATTTTATTAACTCTTAGTTTAAGTTGTTTGGATTTGTTCTGCCAGTAAACGAAATACTGTTGTCATTTACTTCGGTGTAAACCGCTATTGCTGGCTGTTTATTCGGTATGATCGGCGAGCGCTTTTGATTTGATGGAAGCTACCTCAACCCGAACCTGATACACCAGTATAGTCTAGAACACGGCTTAAGAATGCTGCCATCGCATCGAAAGCGCTAGCCTATCACACCGAACATTCAGGCAGCAATAACGGTTTACACCGAAAGAAATGACTTGTATTTTATTTATCTCTGAAATTCGGAACCAATTTGTTTCTACGGAATCGTATTTTCTTGTATTAGTTCTTGCATTAGATATTAAAGTCGCCCAAACGGTTCTATTACGTGTCACAGATTTAATTGTTATATGAATTGAATTCACTGTCATCATTGTATGGTCGGATAATAAATACATCCCAATAAGCATTTTGGCTGGAATTCAACTGAAATTACACTTGAAATCCAGTCACAATTTCCGATTTCCAGCGTTGAATTACAGTTGAAACACAGTTGAATTCAATAGCGAATCCAGCAAAATTAACCATTGAATTACAGTCGAACAAAACAGTACCTTTACAGTGTAATTCCAGCCTTGAATAACAATGTGATTCAAGTCGAACCGAACCTGTTTTTATACTGGAATTCAAGCACGAAATTGCAGTGGAATTCAATTCGAACCGAACCTATTTTTAGCGTTGAATTCAAGCATGGTATTTCAGTGTTATTCAAGCAATGTTCCAACAGTACTTAAATAGTGTGTTAAGGCCATAGTACATTAACTCACCCGAACCCATAGCTTCAATATCTGGACATTTCGCAGTGCTCTTTAAAGTTCCGGCATCCGATGGCAAATCCTTATGATGCTGGTTAAGGATTTGCAGTAAACTGTTTATTGCAACATTCGCAATGTTATGTTGGATCGCCCATACAGCCAGCTGTATTTTTAAGTCCCTGTCTCCCACAGAATTAATTTAATATCAGGTATACCACCTTCGTTTTTAATTGTGCCCTCACAGAGAAACGGTTCATCGTTTAAAGCGACGTGAACATCGTTGGAAGCCATTCCCATTGGTTGTTCATTTCCCAGAATATGCTGATTCTGAGTAAGCAGTGCAAAAATTTTACGAGCATCTGCTGTTGGCTTTGCATATGTATATACCTTTATATTTATTTATTTCAAATTTCTTTATGTTGTTTTATTTTCGATTCTTTATTTTCGTTTTGCTTATTTTCACTTTTATTTCTTTATTTTCACTTTAAAAACTTTAAACTTTCTCAGATTGAAAGTGACAGGAAAGACCTCCGGAGGAATCTTATTCCACATACGGACTGTTCTGCTGAAAACGAATTTTCCCTGTAATTTTGCGTTGTAAAATTGTTCACCATTAATTAATACTATTTAATATTTATATATTTATTAATATTATAATATTTTATGATTGACATTTAGCTGCCTCTGACTATTTTTTAACATACTTCAAACAGACTGGAAAGAGGATGGATTTCAAATGTAGTTCAAGCTTGAATTCACACTGGAATTCCAACATTGGAATTCATAAAAAATTTGTGTTTATTGGGGTAGTTTTTATATTTTTACAGTAATTCGAATTTTAAATAAATTAGAATAACGTCGCAAGAATAGATGTGTACCTCTGTTTCGATTTTGACCCGTACAGCTGTCACATTAAAGATTAATAGATAAACAAGTTTTTCTTTTATCAAATAGTTTTAATTATTTGAAGACAAGGATTGAAATTTTTTTACAGCCTCGTTCCCCATTGGTTTTCTACCCATAAAAACAATATTCCTTTCTGGTTCCAGTATAGTATGCACACTTTGTAGAGTAAAACAGTTTTACAGTATTTCCATCTGGTGTATTAAGTACTTTTTGTAAATCGAAACGCAAAAATGTAAAATCAGCTATGGTCCTCTAAGAAAAGTTCCTTTAACTTCTCTTTATTTTTTAAGTGCATCAGATATTCTCCTGTTGAGTGGAGTTTCATTTGCGATTCACTACTCTTAAAGCCTTCCAGGTGGTACATTTATCTTTCTTTGGCGTATAGAAACCCGGGTGGAAATTATTCTTAAAAATTCACGTGAAATGCTCTTAATAATAATTGGGATGTCATTTTTTCTATAGTTCTGAAATGACCGATGTAACGTTTAAGTAGATACAGTTTATTCCGTTTGAGATGGTTCTGCTGGCAATTTTGTAATGAAAGATCTATACAAGGAAATAATTGCTTCGTCAGATTTATTGACGATTAAAATTCTTGGCATTTTTAGCCTTAATATTGAGTGAGATACTATTTGCATTTCTTACACAGAGAAGACAGTACCTAATCAATGCCATGTAAAATAGATTCTTTCATTAATGTTTTTAAAAACTTTTTGGCTAATTGGTGGTCCTATTTCGTTAATTACATCACGGATTTTGAGTTTTATGATTAAAATCAATTCGATTGGCTCCGTATAGACTCTGTCCTTAACATGGCCCCACAAAAATAATACAGTGGTGTTAAATCATACGATCTGACTCATCACTTAACTGCTGATTGTCCTGAAATTATGCGACTGGGAAATTTGGTTTCAAGTAAATTGATCATTTCATTGGCTGTGCGATATTTGACACCGTCCTGTTGAAAACACATGTCAGTGATATTCACGTTGTCAATAATAGGGCAAAAATGAGTTGTTAGCATCTCGCGATAAATAATTCATTGGCCGTTACCGCATTTCCAGCCCAAATGCGGCAATTTTGCTTGTTGACATACCCTGAAAAGTGAAAATGTATTTCGTCTGAAAAAATGAGACATTTAAAAAAACCAACCGGTTTTTCCTGAATGAATCGGCAATGTGAATGATCGGTCGGCTTCAACACCTGAACCTTGTAAGGCTTCGAAGACAAATCCTTACGCAAAATTCGCCTTGCCGTGTTTTTGGATAACCCCAATTGTTGAAAACGTCGAGGAATTGACAAATTTGGATCTGCTTCAAGACTGTGGCTTACGGTTGCGATGCCAATGCATCTACTAGGAATAAACTAAATGTCATGTCAAAGCCATCATGTTGTTGGTGTTGCCACAATTGAAAAACAAACCTCTTTTTAAAAAAAACTCGATATTTGATATAATAATAAAAAGTATTAACACTAGTACCACTATTTTTTTATTCGAATAACTTTAAATCCGTTCTTCAAAAATGGATAAATTTCGGTTTCATTGTCAATTAAATAAAATTTCAGGTTTATAAACGATATTGACATTCAGTTGCCATACCCTTCGGTTGGCGAGCAATTTCGATGAATTGGCATCCTTATCAAGCCTCGTTCTAGATATCGTGTTAGTATAAATAATGTCAGTGGTTCTAAATAGTTCAGGTGGTTTTTTCATTAGGATCGTATCTATTTATGTAGATAAATTGTCCGTCACCCGCCAACTTATGCAGGGCTAAGTCAATAAAAAGTCGAATGACAGGCAATGTACCTGTACAAACATGCACATATCACAGTCTACTATTTCGCTGCAGTAGAGAATGTTTAAGTGCAAAAACGAAAATGATCATTGTTTATGAATAGGATTAAGTGGGCTGTATTTCAAAATCAATTATTAGTGAACCAGTTGCTATTTTTGATAATAATGCTCTTTATTAATTGATGTTGTCACCATAAGAATTATATTTCAATTGTATCAAAAATATTGATTCTTAATTATATTAATGTTAATCAATTTGTTTTAAACAATAAAAAGAAAGGGTTTAAATGAATAATTTATAATATAAAATTTTAACTTGACTATAATTAGTGGTTTTTAACAATGTAAATGACAGATTGAGTATCAATGAGTATGTCTTATTGAATGGGAAGGGTTAAATATCAAAGCTAATTTATTCAGAGTAATTACAGTCTTATACAATCATGAAAAATTGTCTCTGTGCTGATTTACATAATTAATGTATTAAGCGCAACGCTATCTAGCGCCTGACTTTAAAGCTGCAATGGCAACATAAATGAGGCAATTCACATTAGATTAAAGACTGGGGCACATAGAATCCGTCATACGTTGTATTTTTCAACTGACAAGTAAGTTGAAATACGCGTTTTCTTATCAGCGTTGTCACAATCAGTACGTCTCTGTCAACGCAAAGTACGAAAGTAGGACAACTTTTAACTTTTGACGTACGTTGAGTACTTTGACATTTTTCATTTGCTTCTTCTTTTTGTTTTTTTTCTTCTTTTTTGTTTTCGCTCTAGTGCAGCAAAATATTTTTTAAATAAATTTTAAATAGTAATTTTTTAGCAGTTAATTATTAAGCACTAGGTCATTATTTAATAAAAAATATTTAAAAAACTTTATTTTTTATTATTATAATAATAATATAATTATAACTATAATTATTGTATATAAATAGTAATAATTGTTCAAACTAATTGAACATATACTTAACATAGTTTCTTTATTTTTAAGACTAATGATCGAACAGTCTTGAAAATAAGTAACCCTTATTACTTTTTTATGGAAATGAATTTTAAAACAAATTAAGCTTTCTTGCAATCTAGTCATGAATTGATTTTTTTGTTGTTATTTAATTTTATTTTAATACAAACAATACCAAATGAACTGTGAAAATAGTCTTAAGTTTGTTTATTCTTTCTAAGTACCAGAGTTTATACTTCATAATAATTAATAAAATGAATTTTTTATACATACTTTTATTTAAAGTTAAACTTTTTATATTTTTAATTTAAAACTTTACAAAAACTTTCCTACTAGTATAATACATATAAAAATAAAACATTTAAAAGTATTTAAAAAGGATTTGAGGAAATGTATTTCATTAGCTCATCTCTAACTTTGAATGCGTCTTTCGATGCGTTATTGGACAATATTCGGCCATGCTTTTGCAGTGGAGCAAAAATTTCTTTGCGCCACAATCCATTAATTATAGAATTACCTTCGTATTGATCGACATAGTCAGGCGGACAATAGGTACCATCATTCATTTTCAAGAAATTATGCAAAAGTACTGCGGCCTTTACTACTTTCTCTGCGGATGGTTGGTGCATTTGCAAAGGTGATAGGAGAATTCTCTAGCGAGCTACTAAGATTCCAAAAGCATTTTCAATAACACGTCGAGCTCGTGATAAGCGTTTATTGAATATTTCTCGTTCAATTGGCAGTCTTTAAATAAGCGCTATAAATTTTTCTGTACACAAACCTGGATATGGTCTCATTAAACATCTTTTCAAATGAAAAGCTGCATCTCCAACCATGAAATAAGGGAATTTCAAATTCGTTCCTGGCAAAAAGTTGTCTTCAGGTAAATCTAATTGCCCATTAAAAAGCTTCTGCCCAAAGCCCGAATTAGACAACACACCTCCATCACTTTAAGAGCCATATGCACCAAAATCGCCTACGGTGAAAGTGTAATTGGCGTCTCAAGCTGCCAAAAGTACTATGGAGTAGGTGCCCGTGTAATTAAAAAATTGGGAGCCGGAATTTGGTGGGCATGTCAATGTAATGTGTTTGCCATCAATTGCTCCTACGCAGTTTGGAAAATTCCACATAGCGTTAAAATCATTCGCAATGCGTTTCCACTCGTGTTTTTTAGGTACCGACAAATACACAAACCCAAGCGTGTCCCAAAGTACATCGCATGTTTCTAGTACAATTTTTCTTACTGTCGTACGCCCATCTTAAACGCTGATGAAAATAATTGATTAATGCCTCCATGAGCCAAATAACTTTAAAAATGCAAAAAATTGTTGATTAAAAAGAATAGAAATATATATAAAAATATTGCTTACACCAGCGTAAGAAAAAGTCTACACTTTGCAGGTATTAAAGGTCTGTTGGAGTTCTTAGTAAGATCTTCTTTTACTAAGTTAAAAAGCAAATCGAACACTTCCTTATCCATTCTCACACTTTTTTTTTGATTGTTCTGGATCACTTTAAAACATTTTCTCAAAATTCACTGCAAAAAATCCATTAATATCTCGGTCTTGATAAAGCGGCCTCACCCAAAATCTTTATAAATTAAAATCAGCATTAATAAAAAGTCTAAGATGTCGTCTAACTCCATTTCAAATGTGCACTTTAATAAAACTTTGCTGCAAAAAAAATATCAAATAAGACAAACAATAAACAGCTGATTTCTTATCCGCCAGCAAAGTACTCATTGTGCCAACCTCATCCGTTGGTACTTTGACTTCAGTTGAATACGTCAAAGTATAACGCATGACGGATTCTATGTGCCCCGGCCTTAACATTTGTTCTGCACAACTTTTGTTCTTTCCAAAAAACACGAGACTAATTATTCTAGTACAAAATTTTATACGTATACACAGCTTTGTATGTGTTAGTGTTTTTTATTTATTTCACGTTTGTTTTTCGTTCGTTACACACATAAATTATGGAACTTACTTAGCGGAAATATGGCTGGAATAAGTGATGATGAATTGGTAATAATTTTAGCAGAAATTTCTAGTGCCTGTAACTTTGAAGCTGCAGCATTACTTATAGAAGCTGAGAAGGCAAAGAAAAGCAGATCTTGCTTGGTCAAGCCATGGAGAGAATCTCGTGGCTCTGACTCTCAAAGAAATCAACTTGTTTTTTATTGTAGAAGCATATACTTCATTCTTGCGGAGGGACCAGAGATGTTTTTTATTAATAATGAGCTACGTCAAATCAGATATTGACCGAACTGATATACCTATGCGAAAATGTATTCCGGTTGAGGAAGATTTAAGGTTCTTAGCGACAGGAGAAACTTTTAAAGAAATTGCCAAAAATAGTAAATTGTCTCACCGTATTTAAGCTCAGCTGAATCAGTGAATCTTTAAAGGTACTTAAGTATGCATATTAATTTATGTCGTCACACAAAATTGAAAAGGCCGTTCAGAAACCAGTAAAAGTTTTTACATGTGACTAGTAATATTACTGTTACTGAAATAACCGAAAAAACTTTTAGTGGTTACTATCTACACGACGATAGACAACTAAAGACTAAAGGCCGGGGCACATAGAATCCGTCATGCGTTATACTTTGACGTATTCAAGTGAAGTCAAAGTAACGATGGATGAGGTTGGCACAATGAGTACTTTGTTGACGGATAAGAAATCAGCTGTTTTTTTGTTTTTCTGATTTTATATTTTTTTTGCAGCAAAGTTTTATTAAAGTGCACATTTGAAATGCAGTTAGACAACATCTTAGACTTTCTATTAATGGTAATTTGTACTATTTATTCCATTATTTATTATTATTTATAATTTATTTTAAAAATATTTTACTACAATAGAGCGAAAACAAAAAAAAAAAAAACAAGAAGAAGAAGCAAATGAAAAATGTCAAAGTACTCAACGTACGTCAAAAGTTAAAAGTTGGCCAACTTTCGTACTTTGCGTTGACGGAGACGTATTGATTGTGACAAAGCTTATAAGAAAATGTATATTTCAACTTACTTGTGAAATTCTATGTGCCCCAGCCTTAAAAATCGCTCTGCAAAAAAGAAAACACAAAACCTGTGTTGTCATAAGTGTATATGTATTAGTGTATATGTGTTGTCATAAGTGTATATGTATTAGTTTTGTTCTGCTGGTGCGGGGTTGAAGCTGGTTGAAAAATTGTGCCAACCAACAACTTCTCTCTTCACCGAATATGTTTACAAGCTGCCATGTTAGACCAGCACAACTAATCTAGTGTGAATTGCCTCAATAAGAGGGCATGTTCATGTTCTGTCATGAACAGTAATGTTAATTTAAAATAGAGATAAAATCACTAGATAGACTTGTAAAATAACTAAAAATCGTTAGTCATATTTATGAATCAAAACTTTGATGAATTTGCTTAGACAGTGGTTGAGAAAATGGTTGCGTTGGAAGCCTATTGAACCTAAACAGAGGCTACATATTTCTTAAAGTGACTACGTAAACTCAGACAAATAATCAGAAGTGCCATATCTGGCTATAACAATTCCATTTCTTGATAAATCAACAGTTTTGAGTTGCTTAAAAAAGTTTAATTTTCAGAAAAATATTATCCGGATAGTATTCTGAGTTGCATTCTTAACAAATGTGCACAACCTCTTATAATAATCTCTAACATGTTACTCAAGCTTGGTTATTTTTCTAAAATATGGTGTCCCTGTAGGCCAGTAGGTAGTGTACTAGCTTGTAAATATGGGGGTTGTGGGTTCGATTCTCAACTAAGACCTTGGTTTTTTTCACTACAAAAATAAAAATTGACTGTCGGTGGGGCTGCTCAGTGATGAAGGCATAGTCACTGGTCGCTGTGCTGTCTTATATACGGCAGTTAATTTCTGACTTTCCTTCTATTCTCTATCCCTTTCCTAAAGAATGTAGCACGGTACTTGACTAAATAGGTATTGTTGCCTGAAGTGCTACATCTCCTTAAAAAAAAAAAAAAAAAAAAACAAAAAAAAAAAAATATGGAAGGATTCTTATATTATTATTATATTATTGCTAAACGTAGCGTTATGCCTATGCTTGTTGTAGAAAATTGCTACTGATCACGTTTCCCATCAAGTAACATCTATATCGGCTCCTGCTCAGCTCGATTTTAGAAGTGGTTGCTCAACTTTAATTGATCTTTTCGAATCAACAACGATAGTCGGGGATTTGTTCAACGAAAACAAACTTATGTTATTTACACCGACTTTAGTAAGGCCTTTCATTAGGTCAACCACAAAACTTCTAATAAGGAAACTTGATCTTATGAGATTCGCGAATAATTAGGTGGATTAATTTATAACTGTCCTTTATTATCCTCCTTGTCTAAAAATGGTCTACCCAAAGCCATTAAATACTCATACATTCTATTATATACAGACGACGTGAAGATATTTTGAACGTTCAATCGTCACACTGATCATATTCTCCTGCAAAAGGACTCAGATGAATTTAATTCCTGATGTAACATTAACTTTATAAAGTTGAACCTTCCAAAGATGTCATACAAACGTGCAAAATATATATTATAAAGATGATTTGTTTGAAGTTTTCAAACAAAATAATTATCAGTAAAAAAGTAAACAAACAACCTATTTTGTGACTAGTTTTCTAAGAAATTTTATACATAAGACAACGAAAACATGCTTATAAAAATTCCACGAAATAAGCTAAGCAACAGAAAACAAAACAACTAATTCAAACCAAAAAAAATATACAGTTAAGTAGTCAGTAATGATAACAATAATATGAAGTGATGTTAAAGTAATATTAATATTCTTGCATATGCGAGAACCGCTTAAAATAGTTATATAAGCATCACTTGCTGGGCAAATTAATGAAATCAAGTTGCGACAACGTTAAGAATAGACAACATTATAATAAAGCATATTATAATGCGTTAAAGTCATGAAGTTACCATCGTGTTTGTTTTGTGTGTATTGAAAGTAAATAAATCGTTTAATTTAATGTAAAACTTTAAAGTGCTGTGTTATTATTTTTCAATAAAACAACTCAATATAACAAAACGTTTGTTAAAAGGAATAAACGTAACATACTGTAAACTGACACGAACTTGTAGTTTCAGACCTTGTTATTTTACCTGATGCTTCATTAAGTTTTATACAGCATATAACAAAGCATATACAGTTTTTGGATTTATAAAACGTTTTTATAAAACATTTTACACTTCTCTTGCCAGATCTTTTATGAAATACGGTTCAATTTTTGGGATGCCATTGATATAGTTCATAGCAATAGCATTGAATTCTTATTTTGGCTTCGAGGCTTACAATGGAATCCCTTAATTCTACCATCCTACACAAGTAGACTTGCTCTAATAAAGCTGCTTTAAATGTCCGAAGAATAATATTAAATGTCACTTTTTTTATAAATTTAATTAAAGGAAATGTCTGTTTAGATTTTTTGATTAGCAATATTTCTTTTCATGTTCCATATCATCTTAAGTGCTATTAAAATTAAAATCCACTGGTAATTGAAGTATTCAGATCAAATTATGCTAACATTGGCTGATTATGCGAGTTTGTAATCAATTTAATAAATTTTATAAACATATTGATTTTTATTTAAATGTTAATGCTTATCTCTCAATTTTATATCGGGTTTTTCAACAAGAAGTTTGTTTGTCAATTGTGGCAATGTCAACAACATGACAAGTTTTGACATTTAGTTTTTTGACGTATTCGTAGTAGATGCATTGGCAATTGTTACAATGTATTATATTTCCCACGCAAATCGCATTTAAATGGTGGTTCTGTTAAGTTACATTTCGTAATATTCGTGATATTTTCGGATAACATAATAGTCCTTCTGAGACCGCTATTAAGAATTTGGTCGTTAAATTATAGTTTAGAAGCTCGGTTCGGCAGCCGTGACCCACAGTGTAATTCCTCGACGTTCTCAACAATTAGGGTTATCCAAGACCATCACTTGGCGAATTTTGCGAATGGTTTTTTACGAATTTTAATTTAGGAACAACCGGTTGGTTTTTCTAAAAAAATCATTTTTTAGACGAAGCCCATTTTCACTTGTAAGGATATGTCAGCAAAATTGCCGCATTTGGGCTTCTGAAAATCCTAGAGCGGTTATTGCATGTTCAACGTGTCACTTTATGGTGCGCTACGTGGTCTGGAATCGATAATGAGGCTGCAAATGCGATAAAGATTAATAGATCACGCCATCGCTAGATGCTAACAACTAAATTTCGGCCTATTATTGACGATGTGGATGCCATTGACATGTGGTTTTAACAGGATGGTGCCACATGTCACACAGCCAATGAAACGATCAATTTATTGCAAACCAAATTGACCAAGCGCATAATTTCACGACAATCAGCAGTTAAGTAGCCATCCAGCCACATCGTGTGCTTTAACACCACTGGATTATTTTTTGTGGAAACTATGTTAAGGACAGAGTCTATACGGAGATAATCCAATCGATTTCAGCCTTAGAACTCAAAATCTGCGATGTGATAACAAAATTGGACCGTCATTTTGCCAAAAAGTGATTAAAAACTTTGATGAAGGAATCGACATCTGTCAGCGTGGTCGTGGTGGATATTTGTCAGATATCATTTTTCACTCATAATTGCCGAACTTTTCTGTTCGTAATACCATACAAATTTGAATCAACTTAATCTAAATTTTTTGTTTCATTTGTTTTAGAAAACAAACTTTTTATTGAAATAGCCTTTATTGAAATAACTGAATTTAAGTTTTATATATTAGTGTTATTTTCTTTTGTAATGTTTGTAAGGATCTTGAATCCATAGTCTCAAAATAAAATAAATAAATAGACTTACCTTTTATATTCATTAGAAAATGTTGTAAAATATTTAATTTGTTTTTTTTAAGGAGTATTTTTATTTGTTTTTAGTTTTCTTAAATATTTGTCACAATTAGTATATTTGCACATTTACTTTCTGTTATTGAACATGTTTAATACAATACAAAATATGTGCATATTCCAAATAACTTGGATTATTTATAATTGCTATAAATAATGAATATTTTTGTATGTTTACATTTCAAAATTAACATGGTTAAAATTTAAATAAAAATTATTAAAATAAATTAAAAGATGTTAAAGAACACACAATATTTAAAACTTAAATAAATTAATTAAATATATAAATGTTAATTCTTAAAAAAAATATTTTATTTATAGACCTGACTGTATAACTGAACTGGTAGTGGTGTTGCGTAAAATGTATCGAAAATTATCGCATTTGAAGATTGATTATTAATTCGTATCTATTTGAAAACGGTAAAATATTATAAAATATCTGGTGTGTGCATGTGTGCTTGTAAGTGTAACTTCTAACTGTAAATTGTTATTGGATGCGATAATTTCATAGATAAAACTACTGGATGTATTCAGGTTTGTGCTCATGATTAATTTTTTTAGGCGAAATCACGTCCTCCTTCCAATTTTCTCATCTGTATTTAAAATAAAGATAA
The DNA here is from genome assembly GCA_030448955.1 of Trichopoda pennipes. NCBI lineage: Eukaryota > Metazoa > Arthropoda > Insecta > Diptera > Tachinidae > Trichopoda > Trichopoda pennipes. Next base: position 12,194,176 of record JASKUP010000042.1, read on the forward strand.
TTTATTATTTTATTACACGTTTGTTAATCTATCATAACAATATAATACTTAATTATTTACTGTTATTTAAACTTCTTCTAATATTTAAATTAAAACATTCATTTTTAACACTTAAATTAATTGTGGTTATTCTCAGTATCAAAGAAAATTCATTTAAGCGATTTAAGTACAATAAAATTTATTTTTATCGTTGCATTCAGTTTCGAAAAAATTTGTGAAAAGTGTTGTGTCAATAAATTTAGGAATAAAAGATGGATGTAATGCAATAGTTCTTATTTTCTTAAATTGGTTTCGAAAATAATGGGCGTTTCTTTTAGAGATATAAAACATAAAGTTGCCAAAACTTTTTTAACTGGTCGCGATTTTGCCAACTGTCAAGCAATTTATGTTGCGTTAGGTTTAGCATTTCAATATGAATAGACTGACGCCTGAAAAACGCTTCTAAAATGTGTAAATTTATTTTGAAAATCATGGTTCTGTTCGAAAAACCTGATCCTCTATTTCATTAGCGAATTTTGTTCTTCGATGAAGCTCAATTTTGTATGAATAGAAATGACGTATTTAGAATGTAGACAATCCGCAAGTGTACGTTAAGACTTTTGTGTGCGCTTTATGTGTTGGTGGAATCATTGGCCCGTACCTTTTAAAAACGAAGCTAATCAGAACATTGCAATCAATTGTGGCCGCTATAGAGCCATGATTACTGACTATTTCGTCCATCAATTGAACAACCATAATGTGCAGGAGCTGTGGTTTTAACAATGTGGTGCAACGTATTACACAGCTTATGCCACAATGGATTTATTGAAGGAAACGTTACATATCCATAGTTTCACATTTTGTATCCATGAATTGGGCTCCAAGATAGTGCGACTTTCTGTAAGAATATGTGGTCGCTAGTCTGCACTAAGCGTGAAACGATTGATCACTTGGAGGGCAACATAAGCCGCTTTATTGCCGATATATTGCCGCAAGTATTCGAAAAAGTCATTGAAAATTGAACCCTAAGAATACACTACGTCAGAGCCTGCCATGGCGGTCATATGCTAAAAGTCGTATTTAAATTATAATGCCACAAAATTATCTTTCGAATAAAGTTAATGTCATGTCAATTAAAAAAACTCATTTTTGTTTTGTTTTTGCTACAGTTCAAAGTTATATATCTCTATATACAACACCCTTTATTATTTGTGCAGATGTACATATGTGTTTATGAACGCATTTAAAGGCCATAATAGATTACGTAATTAGTCATAAGATGGCGCGAGTCCAAAAAGTAAACGGATTTTTTTGGAGAGGTTTTTCCGTCTTACTAATCATTTTAAAAAATTTCATCAAATAGTACTTTCATTGTGTGTCGTTTTTGTATCTTTCATTTGTGCTTTTTAATTAAAACAGAGTTTTATTAGATATTCTTCTTAATGAATAATAAATATGAAAAACTAAAGTCCAGAAGTTCCACTTCAATTAAAAGTAAATCTTCAAAATCTGCTGAGAAAGCACATCAAAAGAACGTATTCTAGATGGTAGCGGAAACGAAATCGCAAAGATTTGTTTAAATATCTTCAAAAGCTTAAAAACCATCTACGATCCTGTTTTAAACTAAAGCTTTAGAAGTAGAAGAAAAAATAATTAGTGATTACAATGAAGAATAATCAGTTAAAAAAACTTGGCATTTATTAGTTTCTCTAGTTATAAGCCGTGTTTGTTCTACTGGCTCTTTAACTATAATACTTGGAAAATCGCGAAAACCAGCAAACGCGAGAATATGGCCATGATTAGAATAATAAAAAATCACCCGTTTGTATCAGCAAGGTCTATTGTACAACTACAATTAAGCATTACGCCCAGATCCATCCAAAGACGAGCTATGTAAGGTGGCTTAGCAATATATAGCAGCTCAAAATAACCGTTTCTTTCTTAAAAGAGTAGGCAAGCCAGGCTTGATTTGGCAAACAAACATGTAAAATGGAGTAGTTTTGTCATACAAGGACAGCGAATATGGTTGTTTTTTATGACTATTTTTGTTTTAAATAAGAAATATTTTTGAGCTTTATTATTTATTAAGTATAGTCTATAGTCTTAATAAATCATTAACAAAAATTTAAATTCGCAGAGTAATAAAATTTTATTTTATTACATGGTAGTAAACACAACCCCCGTGCTTTAGTTTTGTCTGATACTGTATGTAACGTATAATTACAGATGAGGGAGAATATTTAGAAAATAGTCGTTTAGGAGAAAGGACGGATGGGAATATTCTAGGAACTGTGTAAGTTGAGCGGTAGTTTAGTTTAAAACATCGTGTGAGCGAGATGAATTCCTACTACTGGAAAATGCTGATTGAGCAACGCAAATTGTATTTTTGTTAAGTAATGGCTTCACAAATTAAGCAACGCAATTTTGAAAATATCTTAAACCTTCCTTCCTCGTTAAGGATCTGAAAATAGTGCAGGATACTATGTATAACAGATTATAGCAACCGCCACTTCTCGAGCCGTTCCGTTATTTGAAAATTACCCCAAAAATACTTGTATATTAATGGAAATGTCTGTAGTGTGTTCTTGTAAATGCTTAAATGGAATTTGGAAACCGTTTTGGAACGTAAAAATAATTTTTTTTTATGAATGTTTCTAGTTTGAATCTTGTATGAAAACATTTTGTTAAATACCTAAACTAAAATAAATTATTAAATTAATCTATTTTTCTTCATGTGAACATAAGGCAGGAAAAAGTTACGCAAAACATTGGAGTTCAATAGCTTCCAGGTCAATATACAAGTAAATTATGATAATCAAGAACCTTCAATAAAGGAAATATTTTGAATTACTACAATTGAAATGAAGCATGGAATTTAAATTCTAGAGCAGTAAGTTAAAGTATAAAGCTATAAAAAACGTTCTTGGAATTAGTGAAATTGCAATGTGATAAAGAAAAACTATACTTGTATTTTATACATCATTTCGACATAATCAAACTGCTAAAATCTAACAGGGATGAACAAGGGAGCCCCAAAAGAGTTGTAGGTGGATAGGAATACTTCGAAAGCATTATAAAGAAATAGCGTTTTACCAAAATGTCTAAAAGCCATTTATCGGACAGTTATGGGGACCAGTGAGGTTTCCGGGAAGCTCTTTTTCAGTGAACACATTTCAATGGGTTCCAAATTTCTCACTAGGTAGGCTCGACATACAAATTTAAATATAGGAAACACAAATATCTATTACTCAAACAAATACACACCACTCACACAAATTTTCTTTTATTTTCAATCAGGTTTTACGCTTAACAAGTCACGAATACAGTCTTCGCCCCTTTAGGAAAAATTGATGAAGGCATAGTCACTGGTCGCTGTGCTGTCTTATACGGCAGTTACTTTCCGACTATCCTTCTATTTTCACCACCTGTTTCATCTCTTCTCTATCCCTTTCCTAAAGAATGTATCACGGTACTTGACTTGAAATAGGCATTGCCTGAAGTGCTATTCTCTCTTTGTGATAAGCGCGACAGAACTTTAAACTGTAAAATCTTACAAATAATTAACTAACTGGAAACTAACTTATTGGCAAATTTTAAATTAAATAACTTAAGAGTTGCGGTCACCGCATAGCGTTTAGCGCCAATCTATTGAAACCACATCTCGCCCGCATCCATGCCATGCATATTTCTAAACAAACTATCGTTACTTCTGTTGTGGTAGAGCGAAATTCGGTTCATTTTGAAGACATAAGATGCGGTGATGCACACTAAACGATGGTAATTGGTAATTTTATTTATTAAGAACCATTTTCAATGAAATTCATTGCTGAACGTAATTTTTTGATGAATTGATTTCATTACGATGCAATTTTCAAATCTGTTGATTTGACAGACTTTGATCATAAATTTCAAAAAGTGTGTGACAGTTTGTTTGACGGATAGTCCTTTCTTAAGTTCCATAAGTTTTAAAAAGCATTCATTACATTATCAAATTACCTTATACTAGTTTACTTCATTAGCAAATAATAATGGAAGTGGAAGTTTTGCCTGGAAAATTAAGAGAAGGCAGTGTAAAAGCTATGTGATAGCTAGCATAAGGCTATTGTAAATGGTCAGTCTTAGAGAATCTGTTATAAGAAATCACATGTTATTTAGTAAGAAAATCGTTAAGGCGCTCGTAATGCAACGTAGGACAATTATTTCAGAGAATGAATTTTGACCAGCACCAAATTTAAAACATGTTTAAGGGGGCGAATTTGTTTCCATAAAAGCAGTGGTTGGTTGGTTGGTTCAATTACTTTGTTTTCACTTGTTTTCTATAGTTTGGAATTTGCAAATAAGTCTATATGTGAAATAAATTTATATGTGAAAAATTTAGTTGACCACAGCCCATTTAGGCTTAGGAAAGAAAAAGAAAATAGGGAAACATATACATAAATGTATTAACAAACTAGTCAAACTAAATAAAAAAAGAGATGACACAACTCTTTAAAACAACAAAATCCAGTAGTGGATTGTACCTTAGACAAGAAAGAGAACTGCTGAATATGTTGCTACGTGAAACTAAATAAAAAAAGAGATGACAGAACCCTTTAAAACAACAAATATAGGATATATAAAGAAGAATGAAGAATAAAAAAAGTTAGTTGCTGATTATAAAACAGAATGTTATGAGTTCGAATCCCATCACGGCATGATGTTGTTTATTTCGATAAGTTGTTTCAAAGCTAAATGAATGAAAAATAACAGCTTAACTGTTGCTTTGTAGCCGGGTGAGCTGAGTTGGTAAAGGAATTAATAACAACATCAGAACGTAGCAGTCGTAAGTGAGTTGTTAAAAAGTTTTTGCAGGTGAACATGAGACCGTGAGTTTGCGTTTAACCCGATGGCCTAGCATATTGCGAGTTGTGGATGAAAAAAAGTAACGTGGCCCATATATTTTTCAATCTTATGTTTGTGTATTTAATCAATAAATAATAATTTCCAATTGTATAGAACTATACAAAATGCAATTTATTGGTTGTGATCATTATATAAACCACTCACCTCACGTTCATCAGCATTTGTCCTGTATTTATCCGATACTTCACTAACCTTGGCAGCAGCTGGTTTTTCCAAAATTTGGGTATAAATCAAGGCAGCGGCAATTCCGCCAATAATTGGACCAACCCAATACACCCAATGGGCATCCCATTTATTAGTGGCAAAGGCAGTGCCCATTGTACGGGCTGGGTTCATGCTAGCGCCAGTGTAATGTATAGTACCCAAATGACCCAAAGTAACAGCCATACCAATGGCCAAGGGAGCAGTATAACGGGAATCTTAAAAGAAAAATGATTTGCAATAAAATTATTTTTACTTTTTTTAATTCTAATACTTACCAGGTTTATTAGCATCACAGGCCCCAAATACTGTCAAAACCAAAACTAAACCTAAAAAGAACTCAATGCCAAGCCCTTGTAGTTCAGTAATATTTGGAGCTAAACTGGTATGACCCAAACCATTGTAGTAAGTTTCATCGAGCAGGGTCTAAAAAATGAATTTTAAAAATCTTCATAGTAATAATTTTGTTTCTATTTCACTCACTCTAACTGCTGCCGTGCCAGCAATAGAGCCTAAGCATTGGAAAATAATGTAGAGGACAGCACGTAAGACGCTGATTCGACCAGCAACCAACATGCCCATTGTTACTGCCGGATTAACATGACCGCCACTTAAATGTCCAACAATCTATAGATAAAGAAAAAGTAAGGTGACATTTAGAAGCTACAGTGATTAATAGTAATACTATGAATGTTTTACATATTTATCCGTTAAATTAACCAGATGGGATTAAACTAGAACTAAATTTAATAAAAAATATTAAAAACAAACTATAATAATTGTCGAGTCCAAAACTTTAGCAAACATTAGTTTTTTATTACAAAACAGTTACACGTAACTTTTTAGAGCTTTAAAGTTTACTTTATACACCATAATATACGATGGTAACTTTACCACTTCAGCGCCAAAAAACTGGTGTAGCAACTGCTGTGCCTGCAATCGACAACGTTCACAATTAGTCTGACTATTTTTTTTTTTTTTTTTTTTTTTTTTTTTTTTTTATTTGATTTTATTTAGCATTTAGTTGCTACTTGATATAATACAATTTTTTTCAGTTACATATCAAACTTTTTCACAAAAAAAATTTTAAATTAATTTAAAAATATACATTTAAATTATAGTCTTTAGTTTTTTAAAAATTTTCTTTAACGTAATCAATGATCTTGCGTTTGAATACATAAAAATTTAGTTCTTTCTTCAAATCTTGAGGCAAATCATTAAAAACCTTCAGACCTTTATAAAATATAACATTTTGACAAAAACTAGTTGTTGCAAAGGATAGTCTGTAATCACTGGCGTTCCTCAAATTGTATGGCTGGACTTCAGCGACATTAACCAGATATCGCTGCATATAGCTAGGCATATTTCCTGTCTTGATTTTGAATATAAACAATAAAGTGTTTATCACCAAACGCTGATCAATTGAGAGCCATTGTAGGTTATCTAACATTGCACTTATATGTGTCCTTCTGTTGCATCTCAAAATACAACGCATGCCTTTATTTTGTAATTTTTGGAGTCTTTCTTTCATTTGTTGATTGCCTAAGAACAATATCGTGGAGCCGTACTCAAAATGTGGTTTTATAGTTGTATTGTAGATATTAATTGCAGTAATAGTTGAAATCTTGTAGCGGATTCTTCCCAAAAACGCAATTTTTTTCGATATCTTTTTACAAACGTACTCGAAGTGTGGAATAAAATTTAGATTATTGTCCATTATTATACCCAAATATTTTATTTCTTTTACTTTTTCAATATTTTCATTTTCTATACATATGTTGTGGTTTGAATTTCCATTGATCAACAACGCTTTTGTTTTGTTTGTGTTTAACTTTATTTTATTCATTTTAAGATATTTTTCAATTTTGGCCAAATCTTCATTTAATTTTTTTACACATTCATCTGGATTTACACCAGACGTATAAATAAGTGTATCATCAGCAAACATACAGACTTTACATTTTTGTAAATCATTTACGTAAATTAAAAACAATAGTGTTCCAAGAACTGCACCCTGTGGAACACCTGTATTAACTGTTATTGGCGTTGATGTGTATTTACAGCACTTTGTTCTTTGTGTTCTGCTATTTAAATAGGTTTTAAACCATGATAGTTCTGTACCTTCAACTCCATATTTTTCCAACTTCTGTAGTAGTATTTCTCTATTGACAATTTCAAATGCTTTTTTTAAGTCTAAAAATACTGCCGCAACGCATTTCTTATTTCCCACTTCAATCTTCCACTCAGATATAACAAGGTTCAGTAGTGCTTCACAGTTATGATTTTTCCTAAATCCCGATTGAACTTCATACAATAAATTGTGTTTTTCGAAGTATTTACTTAATTGATTGTATGCTACCCTTTCCAATATTTTACTTATTGTTGTTAACATATTGACTGGTCTAATTTCATTAGGGTTTAACGTGTTTTGAACTTTCTTAATTGGGATAATTGTGGCTTCTTTGAGGTTATCGGGAAAAGTACCATTCTTGAGTGATTCAATTACTAAGTGATGTAAATGCATACCAATTATATCAAAGTTTTTTAGTAACATTTTAACTGATAGGGAATTTGGATCTTTTTTGTTGTTCATTGTTTTCATTATAAATTTTAGTTGTGTTATGTTTATATATTCAAATTGGAAACGTTCATGGGGGTTACAATCAATATTACATTCATATTTTGTAAACGGTATACTTTCTGCAATTTCATTAACGCTCTTTATAAAAAATGGGTTAAGTTCTTTAGCAATTTGTTTTTCATCTTTCAGAAGTTTTTTATTTATTTCAATTTCATTGATTTGCGGGTTGTCGTGCTTTAATACCAACTTTTTTATACTTCTCCACATGTCTTTTTGATTAGTACATTCATTGATTTTGTTTGATACATAACTTGCTTCAGATTTTCTTAATTCCGATTGGTATTTATTTCTTATTAACCTGTAATTATTCCAATAGTGCTCATTGTTGTACCATACTGCCAGTCTATGAGATTGTATTTTGTTTTGTTTCATAGCTCTAAGATTGCTATTAAACCAAAATTTCGCATCGCAGGTATTTCTCACCCTTCTTTCAATTACCATTGATTTTAATGAGTTGTTTATTTCAGACATTAATATTTTTGAGAATTCGTTGACCGATAACGTAAACTGCATTCTACTTATTTCTCCATTCAATATAAGTTTCTTAAAACTGAATTGTTATATTGAAAATTTCTAATAATTTTTGTTTCATTGCTGTTGCATTTTTTTGGTAGTGGTATTACAATTTTCAAAGTTTCATGATCACTTATCTTCATTGCATCAACTGTGTTGCTTACTACGTTTTTTATATTTGTAACTATATATATTTTGCCCAAGAGAGGGAGATCCTATCCTCTGTTTTGAGCGGTTCTAGCATTTACAAGAAAACTTTAAATAATCGCATTGAATATAGATTACGTTGTCAGTATTATTTTGTGTAGCTGGTTCTTTGGTTGTGTGTCTTCTTGTTCTGCATTAGTTTTTATTTTCTGAATGTTAATCTTTTTTCATTGATTTTGAATGTAACATGTTGTTGTAGTTTAGTGCTAGTAAAATTTATTAGAAACTTATTGATTTGTGAATAGACACAATAGCTTATTTCACTTTACTTTGTTATCTTTTTGTTACTTAAATTCAACATCTTTGTTATAATAAACACATTTTTATGCTTATATCGATCTATATTGCAACGGCAGCTCATTTAACCATAATGCTCTCATTTCCATATATAACAGTGGAAACAATTTTTTTTCATTGTATTTGCCTTTATCCAAGAACAGGCGGATCGGCGCGCTTAAGGAATAGAGAAGAGAGTGTGTTAGAATATAACATTTTTAAGGTTTTGTGCCGAAAGGATAAACATGTATTCTTTTTACTATATTCTCTGTCTTCCCGATGTCTATCTTTAAATTGGTAATGAGTAGGCACTTTAAAATTGAAATTGACATTCAGAATAAAGTACAATATCCCCTATGTAACGATATGTTTAAAAAATTCAAATGAAATTGTTATCCTTAAGAGTGTTGAAGCAGCAGACAGCGGATGCGCTGTGAATTTCTGTGTAATAGAACCTAGAGTAGTACTTGGTTATGGCCTAATGCGAGCGAAAGTTCTATAATGGGTAAATTTATTGAACCTAAAAAAATAGAGAATGGAGGCTGTAGACAGACTGGTGACAGAATGGTGCTCAAAGAGATCCTTGGGCGGAAAGATGGTCAGATATAATAGTAGTATCTAAAGCTGAACAGGTCATGGAAACTTCAAGTCTCTTCTAGCCAAAATGAAAATGGAAGAAGATACTACTTGCAGACTGTGCCTGGAAGAGGCTGAGACAGTGGCGAATATTGTATTTAAATATCGAGCACTGGCTAGCACAGATAAAAGCTTGTTTAATGTAATGACGAAACTCAATTAATGTAAGGTTTTGCCATAAATTACAAATCGATTCATCTACAATCATCGAGTTTGGAAGGGATTCGAAAAGAGGCCTGTTATAGATGTGGTCTGCTTCAATTTCCCCCAAGATTAATAATAAATGTGTGGGTGCGATTTTGATGAATGACTTAAATTTTCATAGAGTTTTCAGCGCTACATTCGCAGAAAAAAAAACTTAAGGCTGTTCCTACAAAAATGGGTTTTTCAGATATATGGCCGTATCTCCTTAAATATAATACATTCAATATAATACATTCATTGCCCCCATTATCTGCTGTTACATGATTGATTTCCAACAGAAAACAGCTAACATTTCTGGGGATCAATTGCCGTTATCTTGGTGCAATCTTTCACCATGTTTATCAGATACAGCACCAAGAATTTCGGGGAAAAAATCTAAGTGCGAATGTAGAAAGTTTATCTTTAGTGACATGTTGCATCCGAGTAGGTGATATGACCAGTTCCTTGTAATTTTCAGATCTTCCAAGAAAGCTAACATATATTTTCGAAAGCTTCCAATGCTCTCTTGTCTTTTTCGACCATTTGAATAATTGGTCTTTAAGGATTTCTCTAATTTAGGAACCAACAAATGTGTCTTGTTTCACTTACGAGAGGAAATATACAGATTTTTCAGTTGTTTAAATGCTTCTCCATCTCTATTCATAGCTTTTACCAAATTTTGAAACCAGTGCTAAATACAATGTCCTGATTTTTAAGCACTAATGTCTTGAACCTCTAAACCACTAAAGTACGCTACGTTAGTGTTCGCTACTGTAGTTTTTAAGATCAGTAAACAAACACATTTTATTCCGAACAAATACAAAATGTACAAAAATTGTTCTTTAGCGTTTATACATGTTTACGCAAGCAAAATACCGTACACCATTATTCTTGACTGATGGACACACACACTAAAATAACGTACTGATCTTCTCTTTAGCGTACTTTAGTGAACTTTTTATGTATGTGTACGAGTTTGAACAGTTTGTGTAGTAAAATTTTAGTGGTTCTGCAGTATACATACATTAAAAATTATTTAGAGTGCGCTAAAAGAAGACCAGTAGGGTATTTTAGTGTTTGTGTTCATCAGGCAAAAATCGTTGTGTACGTCATTTTGTTTCCGTACATATACACAAACACTAAAAACAAGTTAAACATTTGAGCTCTTGGCACACTGGTTTCAGCTCACACTACAGTTAACCATCTGCGTAAATGGTAAACGCTTTTTTACCGGATATACATACATACATAGTGAACACAATAACAGTATTAAATTTAGTCAATAGTTTTCCAAATAAAACTAGTACATATGTATCAAACAACTATATGCTAATGGATTAATAACTTTACGTAACTGAAAACAATGTAAAAATGCTTGTCATACATACACATGTATGTGTGGCAACTGTTTGGCATGCTCATCTAATTGTTCATGTTTAGGCGATTTGAATTACAAATTTAAAAATAATTGACATCAAAACATATGTATTATTTAGAAATGACTTTTGTATAAATTGTATGTTACTTACAGTGATGGCCATAAAAACACCGAGACCAAAAGCCAACGCCTTAAACGTACCATCTTCGGGTTGTGTGCAGGCACCACAGGCAAAAAAGTTTAATATTAAATTTCCTTAAATAAAAATATGGCATTGAAAAGTTTTTTTATTAAATTATTTGCATTAAAACAAAACCACTAACCAAGAAATTCACCAATAAGTGACTGCCACAAACGGAATTCTTTAGATTTTAGTTCATTAATGCCCAACGAGTATTCAAATTTGCCCGCCATAGTGTCTGCTGCTTTGGTTGAACAGAAACCAAATTCGTGACTTTTTCAAACTGTAAGTAAAAAATTTAAAAGAATTTATAATTTAAAATATGAACACAAGTCTAGTATTTGTATTTAATATTTCATATTTCTTTTTAGTTATGAGTTGAAACTTATTGCCAGGGAAAAATGTGTGTAACTGCGAGTATTGTAAACGTACGAGGGTGACTTCAAGTATAAACAGCAGCAAGCATATTATATCAGCCGCTAAGTATCCACTAACTAAAATTAGTATTTTCGAATACTGATTTGAGTTGGTGCTTATTTTTGAAAGGTCTACCAACAAATAAATTCAAAGAAGGTTGTTTTCACGTAAGTATCATAATTAAAAACAACTACAACTGTTATCTTTGGCTGTGCCGAATCTTTAAAATGTAAATTACAGGGTGTCCGCCGGGAAGGTATACTACTTTGTTTTGCCGCCATTTTGGTAAATATTAGTCTTGATAGTTCATATGTGGCAGTCGTGGAGTATACACGTAGCAAATTTATTATAGAAAAACCAATGTGTTTTAACTGTTAACACTTTTTATCAAAATCAATCATCGATTACTGTGACGATGAGAAAGTGACGTGAAATTTGTTGGGAGAAACAACGTGCTAAGAAACGCAGTGATAGGCCCAAGCATGCACCACAACGTACTGCAAGATCGGTTGAAAACATTACTGCTGCTCAAAAAAGCGTTCAAAACTAAACGGTGTTAATTCGACGTCGCGCTTAGGAGCTTGATCTTCAAAGAATAACTTTGCCAAAATTTTGCACAAGGATTTGCATTTTTTTCCATATAAAATTCAGTTGACACAAAAGCTTCTTCCATAAGACCATTTACGCCGCCGTATGTATGGCAATAGAATGTTACAGCTCGCCCATGACAACCCTGATTTTCATAAAAAAATCATAATAAGTGACGAGACACATTTTCATTTAAATGGATATGTGAATAAACAGAATAGTTGGTTCTGGGGAATAGGAAAATCTTAAAATATCACAGTCACCTTTGCATCCATTAAAAGTGACAGTCTGGTGTGAAATTTGGTCAGGAGGAATCATTGGTCCTTACTTTTTTGGAAATGAAAACGGCGTGACGGTAACTGTGAATGGGGAGCAATATCGTGATATGATTGAAAACTTTTTAAAGCCACAACTGCATGCTTTGGGCTTGATTAACATGTGATATCAAGAAGACGGTGCCACATCGCACACAGCCAGGAAACAATGGAATTACTGCAAGAGCTCTTTCTACAACGTTATTTCAAGAAATGGTGATGTTGATTGGCCTAATTTGCCTGATTTGACTACTCAGGATTTCTTTTTGTAGGCATATTTGAAAAGCAAGGTTTATGCAAACAAGCTAGAAATGCATGAGCAACTCAAACAAAATATTCGTTATGAAATTAAAGAAATACCGCGTGAAATGTGTGAGAATGTAATGAAAGTTGTACTTAAAAGGGCTCGTATTTGTGAGACTAGCAGAGGCAGACATTTATCTGATATTGTATTCCATACATAATTGCCGACATTAAATCAAACATTTATCAATATAAGATCCATTCTTCATTTAATCAAAAATTATAAACAAACAAGTTGTATATATACCTTCCCGGCAGACACCCCATATTTTGGGTTACAATTTTACATTAATATATCTTTCCACTCCTTTAAATTTCAGATTCGTTTTTACAATTATAACTTAAATATACTGATGGCTAATAACTAACACATATATCTTGTGTCAAAAATGACATTTTGGAGGGTTGACATCTGTCATTATAATTCAGTATTCGATAGACGCCAAAGTGTTAACACACATTTTCTTTTTAAATCTAAATCTAATTATGTCGAATTTTGTGCCAAAAAATTTATTTTGCGGGGAAGGGTTAGACTTCCTTCTTTCATTTGAAGAAAACGGCTGCTAAAAGTTAACGATTTCTGGTAGAATCTTGCGGTCAATACCCAGCAGTTCCAAAAACTTCTGAACGTTGGTTTTTGCGATTCAAAAATGGTGATTTCAAAAGATAAAGAGAGGCCTGGACAGCCGAAAAAATTTAATGAGAAATTGGAAGCATTTCTCAACAAAGATTGCTGTCAAATGCCAGAAGGAATTGCATAATCATTGGGAGTCACATTAAGAAGCATTGGGATTCATTCAGAAGCAAATCAAAAAGAAATTGGGAGTCTCATATTAATTGAGTGGCCTTGAAAGACGATTTTACATGTGGGAAATGATGCTTGGACGCCGCAAAAAGGACCTCAAGCATAAAAAGCCGGCCAACCAGCCAAATCAATCCCGAAGAATATCCATGACGCCAAGGTAATGCTCTGTATTTGGTTGGACCAGAAGGTTCTTTTTTTATTAAGAACTATTAAAACTGGTTCAGATGATCACAGGGGACCTGTATCGAAAACTAATAACTTGTTTAAGAGAGCAATCAACAAAAAACGACCAGAATATTTGACCACACAAGAGGCCATAATCTTCTATCAGACGCATGTTGCAAGATCAATTAAAAATAATTTGGAAAACTCTGAATTAGAAGTTTTGGCTCACCCGCCTTAAATTCAAATGTTGCCCCTTCTGATTACCATTCATTTATTCCGATCGATGGAGAACGCACTTACTGAAATACGCTTCACTTCAGAATAGGCTATCAGAAATTAGCGTGATTCATTCTTTACCTCAAAACCGGAGCAGCTCTTTTGGCGCGGAATCCATATGTTACCAGAAAGATGGGAAAAAGCGGAGATTAACGATGGACAATATTTTGAATCATGCATCAGCCCATTTTGCTATTATAACAAATGCATTTTTCAAGCAAACAATCGGCATTATTACTTGTATGTTTGTTAAAAATTCAAACTAATAATTTTAAATATTAAACTTTTCACAATAAAAAAGATTAACTTGCCCTTTTAGATCGTGGTTAAAAAACTGTCTTGCAATAATGATCTTATTTCCCTAACTTGAAAATAATGTGTGTCGTATGAGTAAATTTGTATTATTTACTGCTGATGAAAATTGAATTTCAGTAAAAATAAATTACTCCAGATAAGTACTACAAAGAACTCGACAAAATTTACACCATAGCTAAAAATAATGGCTACAAACCCACTGCTATCAACAAACTTTTTAGACAATACAATACTAAAAACAGGAATAAAGAAGACAAAGAGACAACCGATACATCACGACTTTTACTCACACAGGACCAGAACGTTTACTCACTGCATTAAAAACTGGCAACACTCTGAGACATAATCTCAGGACATCGACAGAAACAACTGACTAATTTAGTTCCATCGGAGTACACACAGTCATATAGGGCAAACTGGACGAACACTAAAAACAAGATTTACAAAACGCATACTCTCATGCAAACGAAAAAGAAAAGACTCCAACTTTGCATTACATCTTGAAATTCATGGACACACACCAAGAGAAATAGATGAATGTATGACATTACTATATCCTAGCAAAAAAGGACGAAGACTATACATTCTGGAAAACGTGAAAATCTACAAAACAAAAACTTTTAACAGTGACATTATAAATGAACAGATAAACACGAACTCAGACACAATTTCCACACCACTAAAACTACTCATTTATTCGAACAAACGGGAAACACCCTTTTGGCGGACACACGTACCTAGATAATAGTTAAAGACTCTATCTATATTGAAAATTAGCCTTGCATAAAGTGCCAGGTGGCTGGCGATCTACCTACATGAGTAGATACGACATTAACAAAAGAGTGTGATTTGTTTTACATCCGCGCCTGGCTATGTAGCGTTAATCAGATGGTGGACAAACCACTATACATAATTTGGAACGTCATGCTCGTCCTAGATAGCCGAAGACATAATTCTAAGCAACAGAACCACCTAGTTGCAACTTTAATGATTCCAGGACAGGTCTGCAAACCATCACACCTTGCTAAAGAGTTGGAGACTTTCTAACTCCTGTCCAGAACACATGTCAAGCATGCTCACTGGACTGGATCATTCACTTTGCGTTTCATTATCCTGGCCACCATAAATTTCATATTCCCTTATGGGGTCGCAAAACCACAACCACCACGATGCTCCCATATAGGGGCCAACCTCAATGATTAGTCAGAGAACTATTAAATGTCTAAAGAGACAAATAATGAACTCTGCGGCTCACTGATTCCCGTGGAAATAAAGTGGAGTTTCCTGTTGTCTCCCTGTCTGACTTCAGGGGACTGGGCTCCCTTTTTCCCCCAATTGCACAGGTCTAGATAGTAGAGTATTCTATAAAGACCGATAAATGTACTCCCGGGGGGGACGATATTAACAACAGAACTATCTAAGCTCGAACACGAACTGACTAGTACAGATTAGAATACGGCTTGAATGAATGATGTGTTCACATCGAAAGCTCTCGCCGTTCATACCAAAAAAACAGACAGAAAAGACAGGAAATATTGACAACAACAAATAAAACGTTTATAAAATTTTAGGGGCTCCGTAATGTGTAATTGAGAACGTGGTAGATATTTTACTTTAAAATGGCTTAATGAACATGGATAATACCTTAAAAACGTTTCCTCACTTAAGATGTCATCTCAAGTTATCTCTTTATTATTTTCTCTCGAGAGAGGCCCTATTTAAAATCCAAAAAATGTGCT
The DNA here is from genome assembly GCA_030448955.1 of Trichopoda pennipes. Lineage (NCBI taxonomy): Eukaryota > Metazoa > Arthropoda > Insecta > Diptera > Tachinidae > Trichopoda > Trichopoda pennipes. Next base: position 12,210,195 of record JASKUP010000042.1, read on the forward strand.
TCATAGAAGGTGACAGTAATTTCCACCAACAAGCAAATTTTAATTGAATTATTGAAAATATTTTCATATTTTAGTGAGAAATATAAATTACACTTATTACTTGTAATTACTTAAGTTATTAAAAAACGTTTTTGTTTAACTTTCTGATAATTGGAAATTAAATTATTTTATTAATATTAAATTGTTATTGAAACTTGTGATTTTGTTTCGTCATTTTTTTAATGGTGCAAAAAGTTGCAAATTTTCTAAAACAAACAAACAAAAAACAAAACCTCAAGGCACATAGTAAATTGGTTAAATACTATTTGTTTACTACAAGTGTTCTTATTGTACAGAGTATAAGTTACAGAATTCTAATAATTTTATAATAAACTTGTAAAACCTGTGAAAAAAAAATTATCAAAGAAGTTACCCAATAATAATTCTTGAATAGTAAATTTGTGTTGTTTACGAGAGATCTTGACGTGAATTGACGAGTTTAAGAGTTAAATAATAATTTTAAATTTGATTAAATACTAGTATATGAATTATTGTTTTAATGTTCTTAATCACAAAAGATTTCAGCACAAGTTTTTGTTTGTATTTTGTATTTGAATTTAATGATTGGCTTTGAACTGGATAAACACCGCAATCGTGTAGTATAAAATCGTATTGAAGATTATACAAAAATTTTGTGTATAAACTTATATCGGGTGTTTTTTATAGAGGTATGTAACTTTAAGTTGGCAACACTTTTTTAAACAGGCTGCTAACTGACTTATCTTTGGTTTGGTATTGAATTGTGCAAACTCGACCCAAAACAAGATTGACGTTAATGCCGATTTTGATTAGCGAATTTTGTTTAGGGATGAAGCTCACTTTTATTTAACGGGAACTTCAATAAGCAAAACTGCCATATTGGGACTGATGATAAGCCATTACATACAGAAAAACTGACTGTTTAGTGTGCTTTATGAGATGGTGGAATCATTAGTTGGAAATAATTTAAAGACGATGCTGATCAGACTTTACAGTTAATGGAGATCGCTATAGAGTCAGACTACCTTTTTCGTTCATAACTTGAAGAACCAGCTCCTGCACAGCAGCCATGGTTTTAACAAAATGGCGCTACATATCACTAAGCTTGTGCCACAATTGATTTATTGAAAGTTTGGTAACAGTATAGTTTTATGTTTCGAACACGTCTTTAAAGTCGTGCGGCTTAACACCGCTTAACTATTTTCGATGGGGATATGCACAGTTGCTACTCTACGCCGATAAGCTCGAATCAATTGACCACTTGAAGAACAACATTAGCCGCGTTATTGTCGATATACGGCCACAAATGCTGCAAACAGTTATCCAAAATACATTAAGTCCGAGTAAGTTGTGGCGGCCATAAGTCAGAAGTCATATTTAAATTACAGTACCAGAAGATTATCTTTCGAATGAAGTAAATTTCATGTCAATTTAAGAAATTCAACTTTGTTTAAATCCACCCTTTATATATAGTGAAGGGTAGGTTTTGCTATTTACACAGCTTGTACTTTCATTTAAACTATTTTGGGTTTCTAAAAGGGTATTCAGTTTAAATGTATTCTGATAAGTTTAGACGATTTAGAACAATTTTAATTGGCAACTCCATGTGCATAAAATATGCAGCAATACCGTGAGCCTCGAATTTTGCAATTTAATTACGCACAGTGGTCTCAGAAGAGGCCTGATTACAAGGAAAAGAAGCTTGAATTTTACGAAGTGATTGGCACCATTCTTAAAGTAAATTTTTACAATTATAGTTCTCTGCTCAAGAGTGTAGCGTTTCATTTTTTAAATTTCTTAAATTTTTACTAAATATGTGTCAAAGGATGGCAGCTCAAATCTTATCATTTGACAGACAATTTACTTCCTAACCTCAAACTTGCCTACGGGGTATTCCTTTTTGGTTGGTTTTTGTTCATTTAGAAATATGTTTGCGCATAAATAGTACATACATATATGTGTGCAGTATAATATAACGTAGTAATTATTTATTAAAAATATTTTCAGGGTAGAAAAATCTGACAATACAGGCGGCTATTAATTTTTCCACTTCGGACTTGTTTTAATCCCAAGACTTTAATTTTGTATTTTTTAATTGATTTAATATCCTTAAGGGGCAATTAGTATCACCAATTCCTACCTGCTTTACTGAGAGCTGTGTTAAAACACCTTCTTTGTTTGCGATTTTTTATAACATAAAATTTATTGATTTAATTTTTAGCGAGAACGAAAGTTAGTATCAATTTTGTATTGAGTGAAAAGAAATTATTATTTGTGTACTTCTAAGTAAATAATGGATACTGTAATTGAAATATTATTCTTAATAATAATAATAAACTAATTACTATATATTTCATTAAAATAATGAAATGCTATTTTTCTTAGTTTCGAATTCTTGTATTAAGTTTTTAATAATAACAAAAAAATATAATTTTTAACTCCCTGCTTTGAAATTATGTAAAATTTAGCAATGCCAAGTAATTTATAAGAGCCATTTTCAAATTTATATTAAATTTATAACAGATTTTCAGGAATTCCTTATTTTAAAATATTTTATATATAAAAAATTACCTAGTAACTAAAAACTATTTTAGGCTTCCTTCCCCATTTTAATAACAATGAAGTGTTATGTGTAAAAACAAATTTCAAAGCTAGTTATCTGAATCAATTATCAATGAAAAGTACTATTTTATACAGTTAATATTAATATTATTTTATTTAATATTTTATTTTGTATTTAGCAAATATGCTGAATATTTATGCCTTAATTTGTTTTCTTAATTGTGTGTAACAATTATAATTCTGATAAGGTATGAACGGAGTCTAACCTCACTTAGAGGAATTACTAAGGTAAAGGTTGGCGGTAGTAAGAAATGTGGATTAATAAAGCAAGTAATTTATATTTAGAAACATATTTATGGGGACTTTACTATTAAAGTGGCATTAAAAATATGAGTTTAGATGCAACACAAAATGCAACTCTGATTGCACAAAAAAGTTATTATTAGCAAGTCGTTTATAACTATCAAAAATCTATCTATCATACGTTTTATTTAAAACCAAGTATCCTATGACAGATGGTCATGACTATTAACCATAAGTTTTCACATTTCTTTGCTGCTAAAAGTACATACAACAGGGTGTCTGCCGGGAAGGTATACTACTTTGTTTGTTTGTAATTTTTGATTAAATGAAAGAGAATAGATATTATATTGATAAATGTTTTATTTGATTTCGGCAATTATGTGTGCAATACAATGTCAGATAAATGTCCGCCTATGTTAGCCTCAGAAATGCGAGCCCTTTTGAGCACATTTTTCATTATATTTTCACACATTTCACGCGGTATTTCATTAATTTCATCACGAATACTTTGTTTGAGTTGCTCAAGCGTTTCTGGTTAATTTGCATAAACCTTGCTTTTCAGATATCCCCACAAAAAAAAGTCCGGAGCAGTCAAATTAGGCGACCGTGGATGCCAATCAACATCACAATTTCTTGAAATAACTTGTTGTAGAAAGAGGTCCCGCAGTAGTTCCAAACTAATCCTGGCTGTATGCGACGTGGCACCGTCTAGTTGATACCACATGTTAATCAAGTCCAAAGCATGCAGTTGTGGCGTTAAAAAGTTTTCAATCATTTTGCGATATCGCTCCCCATTCACAGTTACCGTTACGCCCTTTTTCATTTTCAAAGAAGTAAAGTTTAATGATTCCTCCTGACCAAATTGCACCAAATCTGGGTTGTCGTGGGCGAGCTGTAACATCCTATTGGCATATGTATGGCGGCGTAAGTGGTCTTGTGGAAGAAGCTCTTGTATCAACTAAAATTTATGTGGAAACAAATGCAAATTCTTGTGCAAAATTGTGGCCAAAGTTGTTCTTTGAAGACCAAGCTTCTTAGCACGGCATCGAATTGAGGTTGATGGAATGTTTTGAACACTTTCTTGAGCAGCAGTAATGTTTTTAGCCGATCTTGCAGTACGTTGTGGTCAATGCTTGGGCCTATCATCTACAGACCCTCTTTCTTCGAAATCATTCACTACACGATAAATATTGCGTTTTGTTGGCACGTTGTTTCTCCCAAAAATTTTGCGTTTCTCATCGTCGCAGCAATCGATGGTTGATTTTGATAAAATGTTTTAACGATTAAAACACGTTAGGTTGTCGAATATTGGTGTACATTTTTAATAAATATTGGTACTGATACAATATTTATAAAATACAATATTTATAACATATTTGAAAAGAAAATACGACTCCGGACACAATTTTCACACCACTAAAACTACTCATATACTCGAACAAACGAAAAACACCCTCAGAAAGACCTGAATAATGATAAAAGACTAAAATATTAAAAATTAGCCTCGCATAAAATGTCAGGTGGTAGGCATTCTACCTACATAAAAGATACCTATACCCGAACACTGACTTACCAGTACAGCTTAGAACACGGCTTGAGAATGATGTGATCACATCGAAAGCGCTCGCTGTTCACACCGAACAAACTGCCAGAAAAGACGGAAAGGCAGTATTTCATTCACCGGTGCAACAAATTCAAACAACTTATTACCAAAAATGTATTCTTCGGAATAATTTTTAAGTTTATCTTCATTAATTCTGCCAGATTCGTTGAAAAATTAATATTTTACGCTATTCTTATAAAATGTTCATTAATCAAAAATTAAAATCTACATTTAAAATGATTTTTTGGCCGTAACTATTTTATATTAGTTATATTTTTAGTTTGCTAATAACCCAATTTTTTTTTTGAAATAAAAGACTAAATTGATTGTTGGTAGTAAGGCTAGTTCCTGTGGGCATTTCATGGACTGCTTAACTGAATTCTTTAATTGAATCTTTAACCACAGTTTAGAAAAACTAAAGTTTCTTATTTTATTTCGAAATCTTTTTGACCAACTGAGAAGTGGACAAAAAATCAATAAACACAAATTTCAAAGCTTAAACAAAATACCAATAACTCCAACTTGAGTAATAAGTTTCTTGTGTTTTGTATACAAAATTTGGGTAAAATCCACTGATCAGCTACATTAGCAGTAGCGAAGTGGCCATATGCTTTGACCACTCAAATATTTATAAATTTTTGAGAAATGGTAAATAAATAATAAGAATATTGTAAAGTATTTACATAAATAATTTCTTTTCAAGCACAAGGTCTTTATATAAAAATTATATAAATTTTATTTCTATTTTTATGTTAAATATTTCGCCACTCCATTGGGTGGCATTTTTAATAAACGATTTAATAAATCAATCAACTTGCTGCTTTTCTTGCAGAAATGCAAGAAAGATTAATTTATACCCACATGAACATAAATCTAGCTTTTGTTTTCCCAACTAAGTTTTATTGAAAAATAATTACACAGAATTTTTGAGAGTTTTAATTAAACTATACGATTTACTTTATACAAAACAATACACGACCATAATTTAACCACTATAATGCGTAAAGAAAGTATTTGCTAGAAAAATCTAATTTTATATATATGACGTTATCACTTTTCATTGCAGGTGTTTGGTTGGTTGTGTGTCTGTTTATTTTGTGTTTATTATTTTTATTTTCTGATTGCTAATCATAGATCATGGAATTTGAATGTAGCTTGTTGTTGTTTTGCGTTCATAAAATTTCTTAAAAACTTCTTGATTTATAAACAGACACAACAGATCATTTCACTTTACTTTTTTAGTGATAACTATCTATTTAAGACTTAAAATAAGTATCTTCATTCATGTAAAAGTAATGCAAAAAAAAAATTATTCTTTTAGATTGTTAGAAGTTTAACTGAAAGATACAAGTTTTGAAATCATTGCAGTTATTTCGAAGAGAAATTTGCTTCGCCAAAAGCTCTGCTTAAATAGCAGTGCAGATCATGCTAACGTTTTTTGACGCATTCATAATGGCAACCAAAAGATCGTTCTTATCAAGTTGACTACAAACTCTCTTATGCTCTTCCTTATTAAAAATATTTTTTTTTGGGTTCAACAAAACCAAAATGACATTCATAATCGCAAAAGTTAATGACTCAAGCAAAATCGGTTAGAACTAAATTCGTTTTAATAATTTTATAAAAAATGCAAAAAAAATATTAATAAAAAAACTTCCATTGTAATTTTAATTTATTGAATTAATTATAATCATAGTATTTTTCATATAACATTTTATTCTGTTCTAATGAGTAATCACATCATTAACATCGCATGTTAATATCCTCCCACCTTAATTTATACCACAAAGTATAACTAACACGAATTGTCATGAATTCAAATTCAAATTTAAACAAATGACTTTTTCGAAAACGCTGCAATTCACATGATATTTGTATAGAGTTTTAGTAGTTTTTTAATAAATATTTCTGCACTGCACTTGTAATAATTAGAAATAATTTTAATTCGAAAAAATAAAAATTTTTAACTATACGGAATGTTAACTTAAATAATGACTTTATAGTAAATTGAATAACTTCAAAACAAATAACTTATTACACCTGAAGCAATTAAAAAGTAAATAAACCACCACACGTGATATTGAAAACGTTATTCGTTGTTAACAACGACTAGTTAATAAAAAATAACAATATTTAAACATTAACGATGCTGACTATCTTTTAATTGTTTGCTAACGCTCTAGATGTAAATACTCACATTAATCATTGCAGTTTTCTAAGAAATGAACACTACGAACAGCAGTTAATTTAGTGACACAAACGAATCTATTTTTTGTTGTTGTTCGTATCTGATCTAAGCTTTTTTCAAATTGTAATTTTTGCTTTTAATATGAAACTATTATTTTTCTCGACATTTAACTTGTATGTCATGCCATTTTCAGAATTAGGTCAATAGAATAAACCAGTCAATGATACTTTACTAGCAACTAGTATTAAGAAAATTACGTTAAATGATTCATTTGTTAAACAGTGGTTCTTAAGCGTTTTAAAATTGTAATAATAAAAGAAAAAAGATAAAAAATAGTACATCATACAGCAGTATTATGCCTTGTTTCTCTAACTAATGTGCGAAGCTTTTCTTTTAGCAATAGTATAATCAGCCGTAGAATACTAAAACACAAAAGGTTGACCATTATATTCGAGTAGATGATTGATTTTAAAAGTGTCATGCTAATGCAGATGGTCATAGTTTTGCATTCATAAGTACGCAGAACGGCCAGAGAAAATATAATTTGGTATAAGCTATTTTTAAACGCATTTTCCCTTTCTTTCCTTGTCACATATTTCTTACTCTGTGGCTTAGAGTAGATTTCAACTCACGGTTTTTTGTTTGCTTGACATGCACTAGACTTGTAGTTTTCAATGTCTTGTTAAGTAATCAGATAACAAGGTCACTTTTTCCCTTTAACTAAGGCTTCTTATTTCTAAGCGCTTTAAACTCTTTTATGTCCTGTTCGTTGCTTTGAATATAGGCTACACAAACATTCTCGTTTTTCTAGTTGAGATTTCGGGAATTTTAAACTGCGCCGCGGATGCCAACAATAATAACCCAGTACAACACATGATTTTGGGACTCATTCGTGAAAGCAGCTTCGAAAGTAAGAACCTCTGCATTATTCGTTTATTTATTTCATTTACACGAATTTTTTTGCTCAAGGCGGAATTTTATAATTTTTTCTATATTTTAAAACGATTATATCTCTGTAAATCGTGCGGAATACCTCTTTTGTTTCTGAAGAAAAGTTGTAGCTATTGAATAGCAGAAAAAAAAACTGGCATATTTTTCACATTTTTTTTTGTTTTTACCTTAAAAACTTTCCAATTCATATTAGAGCTATTCTAATATGAATTAATTAAGCTAGTTTGGCCTTAATCTAACGGTTGTCTTACCACTGGTTGTAGGAAAAGCGGCCACCCGCACCCCAGACGCCCTAGTCATAATTTTTGAGTGCATGGTAGCAGGGCCGTGCCCCCACTCCTTGCTGAAGAGTTGGAGACTATGCAACTCCTTCTCCTGTTGCTTGTGCAAGCTGGGACATTGGATGTTAAACCAGCGTTAACATATCTTCGGATAGTTTCTTCAAAGCACCGATTAAATCAACTGGCAACTGGTTCCCACGTGGTATCAGTGTGGGTGTGTTAAGTTCACTGGGCGGACTTTGAGAGTCCAATATCATTTTCAGTTTGTAGCCTTTGCTAGCCCAAGCGATTGGTGCCGCCTTTTTTCCCCAAGGCACATATCAAAATGGGGAAGAGATCCATCTAGACTGCGTTGCATCCTCATTGAAGTCATCGCTTGTGTTGCTGATGATTTTGTTTCCTTCGTAGGTTGTTCGTAATCCGAGTTAACCGTAGTATTCAAGGACAGTATGCCTGCCAATTTCAGTGATTGTTTTTTCCACAGCCATTAAATTATTAAAGCAGCCAATTTAATAACACGAATGATGCTTATTTTTCAGGGCAACTTTCACGTAAAATTCTCAGCATTAGGTCCCAAATCAATGAGCAGAAAAATGTTGTACAGGGTATAATTTCTGTATACTGCAGGTTTTGTTAGGATGTGATCTTTTAAATTATTTTTAGTAAACATGCAGAAATATCTATATATGTAGGGGCTTTGGCTCCTCAAGAACTTTGCCTTTAATACTCATTAGTGTAAGAGTCTTTTATCTAAGACACTCCGAAAATTTTAATAGACAACATTAGGCTTTGGCTTTGTTATAATATTTTAATATGGAGCGATATGATAGCGAATTACTGTTGTTTAATTTTGGCAAAAGATTATTTGTTGTTTAAAGTTGAATTAAATTTGTTCTTGTCCACTTAAACTAGAGTAGAGCTTATTTATATAGAAGACTCGAATATTCTTTACAAATCATTTTTTTATTATTGCTAACTTATTGCAGGGTTTCGCTTAAGGTGAAGTATTCGACAGCGTTAATCAGAAACTTCTTTTGCATAAATTGAGATTGCTGTGTTTCACCACGAATATCCATAGGATTTTATCATAGGTATTGTTTGGTCGCAAACATGTGCTATTTAAAAGCAACACCTCGAGAAGTATCTCAGTTTTATCTGGTGTACCCCAAGCCAGTCATCCGGGGCAAATTTTATGTTCCTTTTTTATTAATGATCTCCCAAAACGTTATCCAATTTTTCGACATTCTGATGCACGCAAATATATAAAAATTTTCTTTAGTTACGTTAATCTATCGGATCAATCACGTTAATCTATTGTTTCAATCTAACTTCAATAGCTTTCAGAGTTTGCGCAATATAAATTTAATGAAATTAAACCTACTGAAATGCAAGTGTATTTTTTTCTCGAGAAAAAAAATGTATGAATCCTCTACTTTTTGGAAAACATCGGTTGCAATTGGTAGAAAACATCTTGGATTAACATCAAATTAACTTTCATATGACCGTTAATAAGGCTAGTGGTATACTTGCATTTATTAAAAGATGAGCTAATTTTTTGCTTACGAAGTTTTACTAGTCTGGAGTTCATCATCCATATAATCGTTGGGGACTAAAAATTATCAGATTGCCAACGCTGAAAAACCGCAAAACAATGCTTATTGTATCTTTTGAAATCAATTTAATTAATGGCAAAATTGCAGCCGAATTCTTGATTTCTAACGTCTGCTTCAATGTTCCGCTTTGTTTAACTCGATGTTATCAGCCACTGTTCTTACAGTTCTTCCAAAATAATTAATTAAAATAATTAATTAAAATAATTAATTAAAATAATTTATAAGAATTTATAAAAATTTTAATAGTCTGTATATATTGATATATTGATTATTCTTTATCGTTAGGTGTTGTAAAGTTTAATATAATTGTTTATTTGAACAACTTGTTGTAGTTGTAAGTAAAAATTAAATCAATAAATAAAATAAAAGCAAATAAAAGTTCGACGCGTTTATTATATGACATTTGCGTACAAATAAGATTTGTATTTATAGGCGGGTTAAAATCTCTAGATTGTTTTAGTATGGATAAGTCTGGCAGCTCGCTATGTTTATTTCTCTTATTAGTATTTATGTACATAATTTGCTAAAAGAAAGATTCAATTCGAAGAATTTTTAAAGATTTTAATAGTTTATATCAATTTAACGATGTAAACCGTATAATTGTTTATATGAACAACTAATTGTAGTTTTAAGTAAAAAATATGTGTCATAGTTTTTGAGGATAATATCTATAGAGTAAATAAATAATTATGAAAATAGTAATAGAATTATGTAGTCCATCTACAAGTCGAAATAAATTTAGTGTCTAATCGAACTTTATCTTTGCCATACTTTTGCATGAAAAAAGGGTTTTTGAATTATCTCAACTCAATAGTTTACAATGGCAAGTGAATTTGTGCTTTGTGGGAAACGTTTTCTTGAATTAAAGACTTGGATTAAAATTAAAGTTAATATTAAATTAAACAACAAAAGGTTAGGAGAATTTTCTTAACATTAATTTTATATTTAAAAAAAATACAAAAAAAAAATTTTTTTACAAAGATAGAGCAAGGTTTATTTTTTCGTATTCTCAAGTTTTGTATAGAAGATAATAGATATTTTCAGTATAATGAAAAGATATATATCCAGCAAAAAGGACTGCCGATGGGATCTACAGCTTCTCCAATTGTGGCAGATATTGTTATGGAGAATTTGTTAGATAATGGTATAGAAAAATTAAATGTTAAACCAAAAATTATGACGAAATATGTTGATGATTTGTTTTGTATTACATCTGAATCTGCCATCAACGAAATGTTAGAAAAATTAAATGACCCTTCAATAAAATTTACAACTGAAAAGGAATTTGATGCTAAACTTCCATATTTAGACACTTTAATAATAAGATGAAATAAAGAATTAGTTATAGATGGGTACCAAAAGCCAACTGCTTCAGGTAGAATTATTAATTATTATTCTAAACAGAATAAAAGAATTATTATTAATGGCCAATAATTTAATAGAGAGGATTTTAACAATTAGTGACAAAGAATTCCATTAGAAAGAACAAAGAAAAAATTAGAAACATATTAACTGAGAACAATTTTCCAATACGATTAACTAATAGGGTAATTAACCAATTTAATAATAGGAGGAAAAGAGTTATAAGTAGTGGAACCGAACCCAAAATATATAAATCGATAACTTATATACCTGTCTTGTCTGAAAGAATAGAGAATTCAAATTTTTTTGATACAAATAAATACAAAATGGCATACAAGAATACGAACACATTAAACAGGTTGTTTAGTAAAACTAAGGATAAAATTCAAAATTAAATATGTCCAATGTAGTGTACAAAATTCCTTGTAACGGCAATGATAAGGAGGATTGTAATAAAATTTATGTAGGCACAACAAAAAATAAATTGAAAACTAGAATCGCAGGACATAGGTCAGACCGAAAATACAGGAATAATATTAGTTTACAAAAAACAGCATTATCTTCGCATTGTTCTAAAGTTAATCACTATCCTAACTTTGAAAATGTTTTAATTTTAAATTTAGAAAATAATTATAAACGTCGGTATATGTTAGAAATGTTACAAATAATTAAATTTCGATATTTCGCCACACCGTTGGTTGGCATCATCAGGAAAACAAAAATAATGAACAAACAAATTTTTTCAATTAATTCAATTTATAATTAACTACTAAAAAATATTAAAAAAAAATTATTAACTCTAGCTCACGCTGTATAAAATAATTTGACTTCAATATCTTTGTTATGGCTCCAGCGAGACCCTTGGAAATAATGTTTTCTCGAAAAACTGTTTGCTACAAGAATACACTACTGCAAGTGATAGCAGTTTGAAGTCTGAATACTTTGTCTGACTGGTACCAGGCAGGTGATGATTAGATTTAGAATATTTCTCTTCCTTTCTACATAATTATTACTTTTTATACAATTTATAATGCATAACACAGCTTTCCTTTGTCTTAAAGGGCTAGAATTTCCTTAAGTAAAATTATGTAGTTAGGGTCATGTTCACTAAAATAGCAGAATCTCAAATGATGAAGTATTCCAAATGTTAAAAATATTTTGTTTGGTGTTTGTTTGTTTGTTTATTTGTTTGTTTTTGGAACAGCTGGCTATTGTGACTGCTAAGTTGAAGTCACGTATTTAACCATCAAGAGTAAATAAACATTGTAAAAAGTTAAAAATAAATAAATTTTAGATTATTTCCAATTTCGATAATAAAGTTGTAAATAAAGTAAATAAAAAATATATAAACATTAACAGCCTTAGCTACGTGTTTGAAGTCTATTGTTAACTGGAGAAGAAAACACAACAATTAAATAAAACTGAAGTCATCCAAAGACATTTATGGACACAAAACCCAAAATAAAAACAAAGTTGTTTTTGTAAATAAATACGTTTTGCGATAATGACATAATTTCTGGTTTATAGTAGAATAATTTTAAAGATAATTAGATAATACTGTAATATACATGTGCGTATGTATGTACGGCTGTGTATATGTATTTACGTATTTATGTAAAGGATGTTTATTATAGAGGTACAGAACCTTGAAATGGAATACAACAAAAATGAATTTTTTTAATTGTCATGAAGAACAAGAAGTTTGTTTTCTAAAACAAAATAAAACAAACAAGTTAGATTAAAGTGATTTAAATTTTTACTGTTTCACGAAGAGAAAACTGACATCTGGCAAATGTCTACCACGACCACGCTGACAGATATCGATTCTTTCATAATTTTTTGGTAAAATGGTATTCCTACTTCATTAATTACATCACGGATTTTCAGTTTTAAGACTGAAATCGATTCGATTGGCTCCGCATAGACTGTGTCCGTAACATAGCCCCACAAAAAATAATCCAGAGGTGTTATATGACACTATCTGGCTGGCCACTTAACTGCTGATTGTCGAGAAATTATGCAATCGGGAAATTTGGCTGGCAATAAATTGATAGTTTCATTGGCTCTGTAACTTGTGACACCGTCCTGTTGAAACCACATGTCAGTGGTATCCCCGTTGCCAATAATAGGCCAAAATTAAGTTGTTAGCATCTCGTGATAGTGTGATTCATTGACTGTTACCGCATTTCCATCCTAATCTTCGAAAAAAAACGGTCTAATCGCATCATACACTGACACGTTGAGCAAGTAAAGGCTTCTCAATAATCACTCTGAGATTTTCAGAAGCCCAAATGTGCCAATTTTGCTTGTTGACATACCGGCATAAGGGCTTCGTCTGAAAAAATGATTTTTTAGAAAAATCAGCCGGTTGTTCCTGAATGAATTGAGCGAATCTACGACGATGTGACTGGTCAGTCGACTTTAATTCCTGCACCAGTTGAAAGTCGTAAGGCTTCAAAGTCAGGTACTTACGCAAAATTCGCCATGTGGTGGTGGATAAACTCAATTGTTCAGAACGTCGAGGAATTGACAAATTTGGAGCTGCTCCAATACTGTGGCTTACAGCTGCTATGCTTTCAATTCAACGACCCGATCGAACACACGTTGGTGTTCGCACATTTTATATCGAGTCTGTCTGCTCAAATTTAACGACCAAATTCTTAATAGCAGTCTCAGAAGAACGATTATGCCGTCCGATAATATCACGAATTTTACCAAATCTAACTTTAACAGAACCACTATTTTCATAGTGAATTTGAATTATTTTAATGAGATTTTCATGCGAAATTGAATGAAATTGAATGAATATAAAATGTCAAAATTATCATGTGATTGGTGTTGCTCCAATAGAAAAACAAACTTCTTGTTGAAAAACCCGGCATTTTGGGATTATAATTTAAATATAAATTCTGTTATATGACTGACTCGGACGTAGTCTAATTCGAAAATCCAATTTTTAATGATTTTTACCAACATTTGTGGGTATATATCGTTTAAAGCGCGGTAAATGTTTACTCCAAGTGGTCAATCGTTTCAAGCTTGAATCGGCTTAAACAAGTGACTTCAAATTTCTATACAGAAAATAGTCTTGTCTTGATCTTAGAGGTCAATTCAAACGTTATCAAACGTTTCCATCTTCTGGCGACTAGCTGAAAAAGTGTTGTCAACTTAAAATTATATACCTCTATGAAAAACACCAGATATATATATATATTTTTACTTATTTATAGAACAAGTTTAAGTACTGTTTTTTTCGAGAACATCTTTTTTATTTTTAAGACGATGTTCAACAAAAGTTTTATTTATTTTCACTCATTAAATAAGTTGTTTAAACATTAAAAAGCAATTAATAATTAACAGAATTATAAAAGTTATTTTGTTTTTGTTTTGTTATGCTCAACGTCACAATTTCAATAAACACAAGTGCTTCATTTGATCTTACGACTCAATATTTATCTAATATATAGTTTATTCGCTTTATTTATTCGCTTAGTTTATTCGCGAAATATTATCTTTAACCATTAAAATGCTATTGAAATTATGAAAGAAATATTAAATATTAATTTTTAAAGTTTATTTTAATTAACTTAAAATTAACTTGGGAGAACAATTAAAAAAATTGTAAGCAACTGGACTTCTGTTTGGTTGTAGAAAATATTTAAATATTCAGGCATAAACCGCTTAATGTTTAAATTATTTAAGCGAATAGAAACACTCTATTAACATTCTTAAAGATAAAATTATTAGAAAGTTGTTTACTATTTTAAAAGTTATGAGATATATAACCAAAAACAAGAATACAAATCAAAACGGTTGTATAGGGTCCGCCATCTAACGTTTTTTTTTCAACTAGAGCTTATTTTGTGAATGGTAACAGTTAGCTCATGTTTGGTTTGACAGATAATTCGTTTTATCCTTCCGCTGAACGAATATGATTGTGTATACGCTTGAACAACGCTTCGCTAAGTGGGCCTGCGATCGAATTACAGAAGATGCCGATTTTGCAAAAAAATCATCTTTTCAGATGAAGCTAATTGATATTGGCGGGTATGTAAACAAGCAAAACTGTCGCATTTGAAGCACAGAAAACCCGCACGCATACATTGAAAAGCTGACGCACCCAAAACGATTCACTCTTTGGTGCGGATTTTGGTCCAGAGGCATAATTGGGCCATTTTTCAGTAGTGGCGGTTACAGTCAATGGCGATCGTTATCGGGCCATGTTGAACGAATTTTTGTTCACAAAAATTGAAGAGGAGGATATTGGCAACATTTGGTTTCAACAGGACGGCGCTACGTGCCGTAGTTGTTTTGTTTATAGCATTTAGAACAAAAAAAAAAGTTATATTATGATGTAGGGTGTTTTTTAAAGAAAAAAGTTGGCAACATTTCTTAGCTGGCGGCCATTTTGTGAGCTTGCAAGTGATTTATGTTTAGTTTAGTTTCGCATTTCGATATGAATAGACGGACGCCTAAACAACGCTTCCAAACTGTGCGAAAATACAGGGTGTCCGCCGTAAAGGTATACTACTTTGGTTTTTATAATTTTGGTATACTTTTTGATTAAATAAAAGAGAATGAATCTTATATTGATAAATGTTTTATTTAATGTCGGCAATTATGCATGGAATATAATATCAGATAAATGTCCGCCTCTTTTAGCCTCATAAATGCGAGCCCTTATGAGCACATATTTCATTACGTTCTCACACATTTCACGCGGTTTTTCATTAATTTCATCACGAACATTTATTTTTGAGTTGCTCAAGCATTTCTGGTTTGTTTGTTTGTTTGCATAAACTTTGCTTTTCAGATATCCCCATAAAACGAAGTCCGGAGCGGTCAAATCAGGTGACCGTGGAGGTCACAGAACATCGCTGTATATTGAAATAATTTTTGTGGAAAGATCTTGTTGATTGCACATGTTAATCAAGCCCACAGCATGCAGTTGTGGCGTTAAAGAGTGTTCAATCATATCACGATATGGCTCCCCATGCACAGTTACTGTTACGCCGTTTTCATCTTTAAAGATGTAAGGCCCAATGATTGCTCTTGACCAAATTGCATACCAGACTCACTTTTACAAAGGTAAATGTTGAAAAACGTGAAATTGAGCTTGCTTTGAACAATTTCTTGTTTTCAACCGATCTTGCAGTACATTGTCGCTCATGTTTGGGCCTATCACCTGCAGACCCTCTTTCTTGGAAATCATTCACTACACAGTAAATAGTGCGTTTTGTTGGCACGTTGTTTCTCCCAAAAATTTCACATAACTTTCTCATCGTCACAGTAATCGACGATTGATTTGGATAAAATGTTTTAACGATTAAAACATGTTAATTTATCGAATATTTTTCCATAATAAATTTGCCACGTATCTACTTCACGACTACCAAATATGAACTGTAAAGCCTAATGTTTACCTAAATGGCGGCAAAACAAAGCGGACAGCCTATGTTTTAAAAATCACGGTTCACAAGCGAATTTTATTTAGCGATAAAGTTCTGTTTTGTTTAAATGTATGCATCAATAAATAAAACTGTCGTATTTGGAGTGATGATAACCCCAAAGTGTATGCTGGCACTGTTACAATCACAAAATCTGACTGTTTGGTATGCTTCTGTGCTCTTGGGGATCATTGGTTCATACTTCTTTAAAAACATTGCTGGGCACAATTTTACAGTCAATAATTGTTAGAGAGCCTTGATTACAGACTTTTTCGTTTATCAATTAAACAATCTTGATGTGCAGAAGTTGTGGTTTCAACACGTTTCGGAGAACCTTGAATTCGTTTCCAAGATCGTGTGGCTTAACGCCGCTAGATTATTTTCTGTAGGAATATGTGATGTCGCTAGTCTACGCCGATAAGTTTGAAGCAGTTGGCTATTTCATAAATTCCATAAATTTAAAAAGTTATCGAAAATTGGACCTTCAGATGCCAGAAGTCGTATTTAAATTAAAAGGTCAAAAGATTGTTTTGCGATTAAATCGAACTTTATGTCAATTTTAAAAATTAATCTTTATTTTATTCCATTTTAAAGTTCTATACCTCTATAAAAATACTCAGTTTCCCAATTACTTTTTAAATTAATTCGTTTAATAGAGGTCGGACATTTTGGTAATTTTAAACTAACAAGCTTAGATATACATCTCCTTTATCAAAAAAAAAAATCTTTTCCCAACTAAATACCTCGAGAAGTAAAATTTGGAAAGATCCTTAAAATAGCTTTTAAGGCCCTTCGTATTTTAAAAATTCTTCAGCAATTGAAATGAATTTGTAACTAAATGAAGCATTAGATTTATTATGACTTCATCTAATCTATCACCTTCTTATTAAACACCTAAGTTTTGGCAATGATTTTAAAGTAACTTTTCTGTCGGATTAAAAATTTTCAATATTTTTTGGCATAAGAATATTATTTAATTCCCTACTAAAAGGAGAAATACATCAGGGATACTTTTATTATAACATTTTAACTCATGTAAGCTTGTGCTAAAGGGATGTCTGATGATATAAAATTTTAATATTTTTTTTTTATTATTAAGAACTCTAAATAGCTGTTATTCAAAATTTACTTCTTTATCAGGTTGAGTAAAAGACAAAGCCCTTCGATTTCTCTTTTATTTCTTTGTGATTCGAAATGTCAGAATTAGAAATATTTTACAAACACATTGACATTTGCTACTACAGTTTATTTTCTGCTACAAAATACCAATACCGGTGTTACCCATGGCAATAATCATTTATTTAATTGAACCTGTTTAATCTAACAATTTATTAAAACTTCAAATTTCTGTTTATATTTTTCCATAATTCGGCGAAAAGCAATAAATTTTTTTTTTAAATAAACATTTACAATTTTTATAATTAAATATCCAATAATACACATGTTTATTACAAATTCTACTGTCATGGCAGTAGACATGCCCCACTTGTAGTATTTAAATCTTGCCAGTTGCACACATCAATTAACCAGTTAATTAACACTTAAGTGCAAATTACATTTTCTTGATCTTGAAAATAAATACGCGAAAGCTTTAAAATTGTAATTATGAGCAAATATTTAATTGTAAATTTATTTTAAAATGAAGCACGCGATCAATTAACTGTTTTTAACCTCCCTTCAATCACATTAAAATTAAAATATAAAAAAGTTCAATTTATCGTGCACTTAAATTTGAATTCCTTTGTAGGCCTGGTCACCTTTATATATTTTACAAAACTAAAAAATCTACTAGACATAAACGACACAATAATTGAAAATGATGTAATAGATGTTAAAGTAAAGAAAAAAACAAATTTTTTTAAATTTGGATGTGTGTATTAATGTAAGTATGTATGTATGTGTGTATTAATTCGGTCCGAGTGCCGGTATATGAAGATTTAGAACAAAAACGTAGAGTTTCTAATAAACAAAAATACAGAACGGAATGAATAATAATATAGAATACAGTAGAACATTTTATGTAGGGTATTTTTATAGAGGCATGTAGCTTTCAACTTGGACGTTGACTAACCTGAAGGTTAAAAAGACTACCGACTTCGCATGCTTCCTCAGTAAATAATCTAGTGGCGTTAAATCGCACGATTTTGGAAGCTAATTTACGGATCCGAACCGTGAAACTATGAGGTTGCCAAACGTTTCCGTCAATAAATGAATTATGGCACGAACCGTGTGAAATATTGAGCGGTCTTCTTGCAACCACAGCTCTTGCACATCATGGTTATTCAACCGATAAACGAATGCCAGGAATCATTGTTGTAAAACGGTCACCATTGAGTGTAAAGTCTGATCAGCATCGTTTTTAAGAAGTAGGGACGAATGATTCCACCAGCCCATAAAGCATACCCAACAAACTAATTTTCTGGATATAACGGTATCTCAACATACACTTGAGGGTTAATATTATTCAAAACACAACGGTTTTGTTTGTTGATGTATCCATTAAAACAAAAGTGAATTTTGTCGCTAAAAATTCGCTTATGAAAATCGGGATCAACGCCAATTTTGTTTTGAATTCAATTTGGGCTATATGGAAGTATTGTTCAGGCGTCAGTCTGTGAAAGTTGAAATGCCCAACCTAATTACTATAAAAATATTCTATATAAAAGTGTATTTTATCACTTGCAAGTTTACCCTAAATAAAATTATAAATGAAACTGTCGTGATGATAATCCTCAAGTGTATGTCGAGACACCGTTTCATCCAGAAAAAATGTTTATTGGGTGTGCTTTATAGGCTGGTGGAATCTTTCGTTCCCACTTCTTTGGTGCAATCATTGGAACGTACTTCTTCAAAAACAATGCTGATTAGAAGGTCACAGTGAATGGTGTCCGCAGTAGAGCCATGATTTTTGATTTTTTCATTCATGAGGATGTACTGGAGCTGTGGTTTCAACAAGATGGCGCAACATCTTACTGATACAATTAAGGAAACCTTTGGTAACCTCATAGTTTCAAGCTCGTGCGATTTAACGCCAGTAGATTATGTGAAATCACTAGTCTATGCTGATAAGTCCTCAACAATTGAGAACTTCGAGGGCAACATTCGACATTTGCCGATATACGGCCGTAAATGTTGAAACAAGTCATCGCAAATTGGATGGATGCCGGCTACATGTCTGAAGTCACATTTAAACAATAATGCCAGAAAATTATCGGTTGAATAAAGTAAATTTTATGTAAATTAAAATAAATCATCTTTGTATTATTTCATTTTAAAGTTCTATACCTCTATAAAAACACTCTTTATTTTTTGTAAACATTTCAAAATATTTAATTTGTCTATTATACCTTGCAGTTCATGAGTATCTAAAGGCCCAACTGAAATATTCAGAATCTGGCTTAAGCTAATGTCAAAAGTTGAACAAAATTTCTGTCAAATGCTTAAGCGAATCATTGAAGACTTTTACGTGGCTATATTGTACTTACATGAATATAGAATTTATTATGCACAGTTTTACATTTATTTTATTCGTTCTTTTGCAAAAAACTAATTTCGTTCTAAATAAATGAATTTTATTAGCAAAAAGGCGTTCAATAATCATATTTTGTGTACTTAATACTATCCTTATACAAATTAATAATTTCTTGTTTATTAGTTTTAAGAAAATTAGGAAAGAAAAATTACACATATATAGCTGTATGTATTATTTGGGCTAAAAGTACTAAAAATGCAACTGTCTGCATCATTGAATTTATAAACAATAAAAAATTAAATTTTATTGCAAATTCTGTGTTAAAAAAATGGAAAAGAAAATAAAATGTTTAAAGGCCCTCGTTCCTTTGAATTGCCGTTATAATAAAACACGTCTCTTTTGTCACATACGCTATTTTTTCTCTGTACATTTTCTATTAAATTCAAATAAAATATTTTTTACCCTCCATTGGAATTTGTTTACTAATGTATCCATAACATAATGCAAAATCAGCTGTTTCCGTACGGAATGTGCGATCAGTTTTGTACTTTGCTTAAGCAATTGACATTTGACGAAACTTAGCGAAAAGTTTTGTTAAGTACATTATAGTTCCCCACATATGATTATAAGGTATTTGCACAGTTATTTAAGTTGGCTTAACCCTGCATATGCATATTATAGTTGGTCCTTAAGCATATTTCATATACTAGCAGCATAAATTCGTGTTTTTGTTCTCTCCCCCACTGCCGCATCGTAAACCGTTTTTTGAAAATAAATATAGGATAATGGACCTTCTACACAAATATATATGATTGAGTTCTTTTATTGAAAAATAATTACACGCAACTTTTTAGAATTATTTAGACGATTATTCGCGTTTGTACGCACAAAAGTATGCGATGGTAACTTTACCATTTTAACGCCTAAAAGCTGCTGTATCAACTTTTGTGTCCCCACTCGACAACAATCACACTAAGACTGAACTATAGCCCTAGAGAAAGAGCCCTTATATTTGAGGGGTTCTGATATTTACTGGAAAACTCTAATTCATCGTATTAAATATAGACGCCGTTGTTATTTTCATTCTATGTAGACGTCTGCATGGCTTTTGTCTTTCGTTCTGTGTTAGTTGCTTTAATTTTCTGACTGTTAAACTTAGTTCATGGAATTTTAACATAGCATGTTGCTATTGTTTTGTGTTTATAAGATTTCTTAGAAACTGCTTAATTTGAAAACACACACATTTCATTTTACTTTTTTAGTTATAATTATCTTTTTTATAACTTAAAGTAACCATCTTCATAACAATGTCATTGTTTTAAATTTTATTAAAATTGGTGCAAATACCTATTTTTCGCAATCGTCTCTTAACAGGCCTTTTAATGGATTACCTAATTATGTTTCGAATTTCATTTAAATATAGATTTTGTTGCGCAAAGCTTTCCAATTTCTCCTATTTCTTTTTGCGCCCTACAGACAAATATCTGCTTGTGTATTAAATTTGATCAGCCGTTTAGCCGTGATTGACATCCGGAAACAAACATTTGAAGAAAACTCAATAATTTAATTAATTAAGTTCTTTTCTTCTTTTTCTTTCGTAGCACTTGAGCTCGAAAGGTACGTGTAATGAACGCATCCATTGATTAATCGATGAGATACCGATTTTAAAGTTCGCTTGAAATAAAACCATTTTTATTCAAAATAAAGCAAAATTTTAATAAAGTTTTCCATATAAATGAATTTTCCAACTTAATATTTATTTCTATTCCAGCAAACCTTTTCCAATTTAAATTTAAACTTTCAATCCAAATTTAAAGACAACAAACATTTTTCTATTTTTGTCGGCTAATATAACTTACAATTGAAATAATGAATATTGTGATAACTATTGTGACACTTGTTTAACAGCTCCTACACACTTTAACTATCTCAAACAATGCGAAATTTAACATATTTTCCAACAAATGCGAGTACGTACAATATGTTTTATTATTATTATTTAAATTAAGGTTAAATATGTGATTTAAATAAATAATATAAACCTCTGGCCAGCTAAAGCCACTAACGAACATAAACAAATGTTTTACTAACAGAACGGTTCGTTTGAAAATCGGAGGGCAAATGCTTTAATTACCCAAAGTGTTTTGTGGCTCTGAACTCATACAGACACCAAAGAGAAATTTCAGTATTCAAGTTCGCATAAAGTGAGTAATAAATACAATAGCTGAGTAAAGGCCAAAAATAACGAATGTTGTTGTTTTCGTAGAATATTTATTCAGTTTTTACATTATAAATTTTATTTGCCCAAAACCGGACAAATCAAATTTCACTAAAAATTTAAAAATTTTGCCAGGAATAAAAACAATGTTTCATCATATTAAAAAAATTTTATTTCAAATTAAACAAAAATAAAAAAAAAAACATAATAGTACAGATTGAAGTAAATAAAATGATATTTAAATAAATAAAGGGTTTTTCAACAAGAAGTTGTTTTCTAAAACAAAATAAAATAAAAAATTTAGATTAAGATTATTCAAATTTTTATTGTTTTACGCGACCACGCTGACTGATGTCAATTCTTTCATCAAAGTTTTTAATCAATTTTCGGCAAAATGGCAGTCCTATTTTGTTAATCACATTAGTTTTAAGGCTGAAATCAATTGGCTCCGAATAGGCTCTGACCTTAATATAGCCCCACAAAAAGTAATCCAGTGATATTATGTGATCGGCAAATTTGGTTTGCAGTAATGTGTTATGGGGCACCGTCCTGCTGCAACCATATGTCAGTGATATCCACCTCGTTAATAGCACGCCAAAATTGAGTTGTTGGTATTTCATAATAGGGTAATTTATCGACCGTTACCGCATTTCCAGCTTCATCTTCGAGAAAAAAAAAACCGGCCAAATTACGCCTCCAGGCCACATAGCGTACCATACAGTGACTTGTTGAACATGAAAAGGCTGCTCAATAATCGCTCTAGGATTACCAGGTGCCCAAGTATGGCAATTTTTCGTGTTGCCATACCCTGTCAGGTGAAAATAGGCTTAGTTTGAAGAAATGATTTTTTCAGAAAAACCAGCGGGTTGTTCCTGAATGAACTGAGCGAATCTACGGCGATGTGAATGGTCGGTTGGCTTGAATTCTTGCACCGGTTGAACCTTGTAAGGCTTTAAAGTCAAATTCTTATGAAAATTCGCCATGTGGTGGTTTTGGATAAGCCCAATTTTTGAGAACGTCGAGCAATTGACAAATTTGGCTCTTGGCTGAGATGTTTTGAGTTAAACGGCCCGGTCGAACACGCTTTGGCGTTCGCACATTTTGTATCGTGCCTGTCGACTCAAATTTAACGACCAAAATCTTAAAAGCGATCTCAGAAGGACGATTATGTTTTCAGAAAATATCACGAATTTTACGAAATATAACATTAACAGAACCACCATAATCACAGGGAATTTTAATTATTTTAATGCGATTTTCGTGCGAGATTGAATTCATTGTAACAATGCATCTAATACGAATACGTCAAAAAACTAAATGTCAAAACTATTATGTTTTTGGTGTTGCCACAATTAAAACACAAACTGCTTATTGAAAAACCCGATATTTAAATATTATTTTGTTTTGCAATTTAAAAGAAGCCAACGAGTAAATATAAAGTAACAATAGAAATGCTGTTTTACACAGGGTGAACAAGAGTTAAACGGAAACTTGTTTATTACTTCACCTTTAAATTTTTAAAATTACATTTTACACCCAATGCCTCTTTTACGCAGGTTAAGTAAAAAATATTAAAAAATATAGAAAAATAAAATAAGAAGACAGTAATAATTTTATGTGAGATTTTTTTCACTTCATGTACATAAACAGAAAAAATTTAAACTTTTCAAAATCATTTCTAAAGTTATACCAAATTTGATAGATCCTTCATCGTAGTTATTAGACATTGCTAAAGAGCATTTTTAATTATTTAATTTAATTTTAACAAAAATCAATTTTTTTACAAACAAAATCTGTAAAGAGAAATTTGGCTGATTCAAACGGAAACCCTATCGTTACTAGTTGAGTGATTACATTCAGCATTGACACTTTGGTGATTTTCGGGTATTAGGTGGTGCAAAGTTACAAGATGTTGTCTATATAGAAAGCTGAAGTTGTCAAAGTATTCACAATTTGTTTTACCAAACTGATCACAATCAAATACTGTCAGATTTGTTAGTTTTAGAGTTAGCACCACCTTTTAAAGTGATTTCGCTTTGCATTGTGTTTTAAGTATTACTCGCAAGATCTTCTACAAGCATCTTGTTCAAATTTTTATGACGATTGTTTAATAATGTTTACTTTTGTGTTATATCCGTTAATTTGTTTGCTGGGTAAATTTAAATAAGAAAGTTGAAGTTGTTCACTGATTTTCTGTTGGCTAATGATTATTTATGCGTTTCCAATAGATGGAAAAATAAAAATATGGAAAAGAATGATCCAGATTTCAAAAGGTGGCTTAGACCAGCAACAGATGAACTAAGGGCATGTTGCATTTTTAATTGTAAAATAATACGATACAGTGATTTAGTTCGACATAGTATCACAAAAAAATATGAAAGAGCATTGGATCCTAATACAAGTTTTTTGGGCAACTCAAGCTGGTTTTTAATTAGCCGGAGCCAATATGAAATCCAAAAGCTAAAAGTTCCGTTTGCCTGTTCGCAGCAGTTTTCAAGTATTTGACTGGCATTTACACAGAAATTTTTCTAATGCCAAAGACATCGAGTGCTCTCAATAGATTAATAATTTGTTATCGTTTTGTTAGAAAACAGCAATAATAAGGAAAATTAGAAATGGTGCTTTTTTACTCGACATTTTTTTAATTTTACTCTTTTTTATGTGTTACAGTGCTTTTTGTGCTTCAAGAGCTGGCATCACTGGTTATATTTCTATGACAGCACGTGGCCTGATAAGTTGAAAATTTTAATCTTTGAAGTGAACAGCTTCTGCTCTTGCGCGCGTGCCGGTTGTTGCACTGCAGAATGTCACTTATCAAATCAATAACTTTTGACCGAATTTATCAAAGCTCTCCATCCTTAAACATAAATATAGCAAAAAGTTGGAAAATCTTAAGCATGGAACAGTAAACTCTTAAGCGTGGGATTTTTTTTTTTGGGAAATCAAATCAAAATGGTGAAAATTTCATTTCATCATTTTGTAAAAATCCTGCGGCTTTTGTTTGTATTAGGGCTCCTTTTCAGACCGCTGCGCATAATTTAAGCAGCTGACAATAGACCAAATTAATACGTTCGTAGTAGTCATAGTGATGCAAACGTTTGTAACATCAACTCTTTCGTAACAATTGGCCATCACTACAATTATTTGCACATTTTGCATAAAGAGCTTCAAGATTATAAAGTTTATTTCGTTCAGGAATTACGCTCGTTACTTACGACGTACGTTTTTGAATTGGCTGTTTGGAAAACTAAACGAAAACAACGCATTTTTCAGCAAAATCATGTTCAGTGATGATTTTTATCTTTAATTAGGCGGTTGTATTCAGGTAATATAACGACGCTGGATTATAGTTTTTGTAGCTATTTGAAAGATTGGGTTTACATGAACAACCTACAAATAACTGATGCTCTGAAAGATGGAATTCGGCGCTGATTTGTTGTAAATTGTGAAAAAAGCAGATGTCTGCCAACTTGTTAGAGGTGGAGATTTGCCCGAAATCGTATTGCATTATTAATTACCAATATTTCTACTTAACACTGGTATCACTAGAACTGAAGTTCTGGAAAAAGTTTTAAGTTAATTAACTTCTTAACTTCAAATTGGCTCAGCCACTATAAAATCTATGCCCTGCTGAACATCTCTAAAGAGCTTTGACAATGGATCAATTGATTTTGTTAAGATTGTTTTGTTCAATAATTTGACCGGTTTTCTGTTTTGCGTGTGAGTTTCTTTTAATGTTATACAATTTATCGTACGTTTAGTCGATAGTCTGGCATTCACAGGTATATGACAACTTATTTTATTACTGGTGTTAATTTATTTCAGCATAATAAAGATCAGACCACGCAGGAATATTTCCTTTAGTTTGCAGACATCAGAAATAGCTATTCTTTCCGATTTTTTGTATATTAGAACCAGCCTATTTATTTGAAACTAAAAAGAAATCGCCTGAAATGGTTGGTAATGGTTGATAACGCATTCAGACAATCTTGAATTCCATCACAAAATCAGATAATATCACCTCAGCAAATTTATCAGTGTGACCATCTTTTGCAAGTTGAAATTTAGAAATGAACTGCTAGAACTGCTAATTTTATTAGAGAGAGAGAGTTGTTAACTGCTCCTAAAAACTCTATAGAAATTGCTTGATTACCGTATAGAAGCAGGTGCCTATTCTGTAGCACGCGTTGACGAATTAAAATTTTATCTGGAGGACAAAACACAAAAATGAATTGTTAAGAAAGGAAAGAGAAACACATTGGGTTTCATGTAAAGTTAGACTTTATCGATGCGCAATTTATAGAAGAGACGGCATTGATTTCGCTTCAGTAATTTATTTGAAGAAATAAAAAGCTTCCCAATTTTTTACATTATTTTAATTCGCCATAGTGTGCATTTAGATTTTAAACGAACACTATTTTATAGAAATATTTAAGTAAAACATTTTTCGTTTAACTTACATTAAATCAGTGTGGTGACAGTAAGAAAATGTGAAAAGAAAAATAATCTCAAGTTTATTTCTGGCATTCTTTCATTTAAAAATTGTCTTAATTTATGCAGTGCGATCACGCATTTATATATAAAACGCATACGTAACCTGTTATACATAATGATTGCTTTTTGTTGTTGTTGTTCGTTTGGATGATTTTTAATAGTCGTACATTTTTATGATCCCGTTGAAATGATTGTTTACGAATTGGAAAATTAAAATGAAACAGTCTAAGACCAAAATAAAGTAAAAAGAATTTATAGGTAAAATAATGTATTAAATTTAAACATACATTAAAATAAGCAATGAGAATAAAACATAAAAAAAATATTACACTAAGACCCCGCTTAACGCGTAGAATACTTTCCATTAAAGTAGAGTGTAATGTAAATATTTAAACTCCTTTTTGCAAACACCATCGAAAGTTCTTTTTGCCCTTCTTCGAAATTGGTACCATAAACATTTTTGTTTTCTTCTTACTCACTTTATTCCTTGAGGTCCTCATTAGTAAAACTAGCAGCAGTTTTCTAAACTATTTCTGCGTCGTCCTCTACTATTTTTTTCTTATCGACAGAGTTTTCAATGTCTTCGGTCTTACTTAAATTTATTCAAAAGTTTTTCCATATTCCTTTGAAAGATCTTTCTGTTATATCATCTCTTTATCTGCTTGAAATAAGAGCGCGCTAAACGGAAAATTCAAATTAGATCTTGCGATAATTGCGTTGATTGTTAAATGAATTTCCTGGTTTACCTTGCATCGTATAAATTATGGTTTGTTATTACTTTTTAAAATTGCTCTTAAAGTTGGGAAAACTAATTAAATTTCCGATATTCTGCGGATACTGACAATTTGTGAGCATGTTGCCTTTTCTTACTCTTACAATAGAATTTTATGTATAGTAATTGGAGTATAACTGAACTCGGCATATAATATACCCATGGCTTCAACTACTGTAGGCGTTTTTACCTCTGGGCCCTGTGAGATATAAGTGTGCTTTTGATTATATATGATTCTGGTTTGTTATAGCGTATATGAAATTGTTTCAAAATCAACTTGCAAATAAACACTAAAATAAAAATAGTTACAGTCATGTAAAATAATTTTCCTAAATCCTGTATGAAAATTGAAAATTTGTTTAACAACTATTAAAATTATATAGATTTTTTCGCATTGGCATGAAGAATAGACTGTCGACATCGAAAATACTTATTTCTTAAATAACAAGTTAAATCCGGGTGTACTTCGTTACTTCAATTATAGTGAGAAGAAAAAAATGTTTGTATGAAGCGAGTTTGATAACGTTGTGACTTTTTTAGTTCCAGCATAGCTAGATCCAATTCAATACTGCTCCTTGCAATTGTTATCTATTACAAGCTGCGCTTCTTATACAATTTTAAAGAAAATAAAAAAGGGTATTTCGTGTGGTGACAAACATTTTCTTCAAAAAATCATCGAAGCTAAAAACGGTTTGAAAATACTATAGGGATTCTGAACTAATTATTTCCTATGATCCCCACCACACGGTGATGTTAGCACCGGGTGACATGTAATGCGTCTACAAGCACCCTCGAATCGCATAACGACACCGTGTGTTGCGATTTCAAAAAAGCAACAGGTAGGGCTGTGCTTTTACTAGTAGCTTGAGAACCGGAGACTATCTAAACTACCGCTGCCCTATAGGCAACATTCCGTTGAGAATACAGCAGCACAATGGATTGGAAAAAAACACACCTTCCCGCAGCTTAGCATTAAACTATAGTATCCACGTTACTACCCGAAGGCCCTCACCAATAACCTGAACAGGAGCCGTAGCCCTACTGGCTACCACTTCCAATGGTACCAGTTAGTCATTGATCGGCTCGAAAATCCTTACCACCCAATTTCAGTCTCCTATTGTTTTACACAGTCGAGTAGGAAACTGGTGCCGCTTTTTACCCCAAGAGCCTACAATGACAAGGTGTAGAAGTAGCTTACTAAGACTACATGCCATGAAGGGTGGGGGCGGTTCTTATAATGATAATAGTCGAATGGAGAAAGAGAAAAAACAAAAAATTTTGAGTGACGCTTTTGGTATAGCATTAAGACAATGCAATGGCGTATACGTAAATAGTCATACGGCAAAAATCCATGAATTGAACTGAGAACTGTAACCCCGTCTAGCATACTCTTCATACTTGGCTCCTTGCTACTATTTTCCGTTTTTAAATTTAAAAAGTTTTTAACACTCAGCAACATTTTATTAAATAGCAATACACTGTTTCCACTCACTAACGCACATATTCAGTTATTTTTGTTTAACGAAATTTATTTTTTTATTTATCGATAAAATAATCAATTAATTTAGAACGGATAGAGTTTTTACAATTACTAAAATTATGTTAAAGAATGTTTTTTTTTCACTCTAATACTTTAAGCAAAATTAATCATACAACAAGTTGTTACCTTAAATGGCGATATTGCGTCAAACGAATTCTTGTGGCGCATAACAACAAAAATAAAATATGTCTACTTATAATTTTAATTAAAATTTATTTAATTTAAAGTGAGATCATGTTTGCTTAAATAATATTTGTGTAAATTTATAAAAGTAGAAAATATTTGTGAGATCACATTTAGCTTATACGAGTAGATTGAAATAAATCTTTAAAATTATAAGTCCTGTCACGAAATTTCATTTCCAATATCGCCTTTAACAGGAGGTACAATTTTTAATACTTTTGTTGAAATTTTTTAAGCCAGTTATAGGGAATGGTAATAAGACAAAACTATTCACTAGCTATAAGGATGGTGAAAGATCCTAAAAGAATATAAATTATACTTTTGATTTGCCTTCTGAAGGCGCCAACTTATTGATTGCATCCGTTTCGTGATAATATAAAATTGCACATTTACCCAAACGTAGAACGAAGTTTTGGCATTGAAAGACAGAGCACAAAAGTACAAGATCATTTTACTGCCATTTAATTGATTAACACTAATGAAATGATCTGTTTTACCAAATATGCAACTTAAAAAAATAATTAAATTTATATCTTCGTGCTTTGATTTTTTTGGAAGATTTTTATAACACAACAGAGGAGAAGAAAAACATGTTTTTTCAAGAATTAAATAAAATTAACCGCAAGTTAGTTCAATGAACTGGTTTTAATATTTTTTTTACAATTTAGCAATTAAGTTATTTTTTTATGTATTCACTTTATTAAATTGAAACTCAATTTTTAAAATTGTGTTCCAAAGAAATCATTATTTTTGAACTGCTTTTAGCTTCAATTATACGTGCAGATTGTGATGTTGGCCAAAAATGATCAAATACATTGTCACGAGATTTCAACACTTTACAATAATAAGCACTAAAACTCAGGAAGTAGAAAAATATTTGAAAATTTTCCAATAATAAAAATGTTCATCATTGTTACGAGCTTAAGTTATAATCAGATAATTATCGCCAAACAAAGTAAAGTTAAATAACCTTTTGTGTCTGTTTAAAATTTCAGAACACCGTTAAAAATTTTATAAACCCAAAACAAGAACAATATGCTACAGTGAAATTTATTTATTTTTATCTTTTTATTGAACATGAACTAAGTTTAACAATCAGAAAATAAAAACAACTAACACAGAACAAGCAGACGCGCCCACTGTATAGTGACAATAACGTCATCTATAGTTTTTGGCTTGAATCAGAGTTTTCAAGTAAATGTTTGAACCGCTTAAAACACAATATAAAAGTTCCTTCTCTTGACCAGTACCGCATTTTAATTATAAACGTGATCGAGCAAAGAAATAAAACCTTTTAGGCTCTGAAATGGAAAAGTTATCACCGTGTTTTTTAGTGTAAAAATGCCAGTAGTGTATAATAGTCTAAAAAAATCATGTAGTTAAATCCAAAACTCTAAAAAGTTGTGTGTAAATATTTCGCAGCAAAACAACTAAATAAACTATACCTATATTAAAGGAATAACCATAACAATATTGTAATAATTTTATGTACTCCATGTATTCTTTTACCTGAAAAATAGGAAACGCCATAATTGTGTTCTTTGATGTCATTTTATTTACTTTGGTATATTTACTACTAAAGAGCATTTTTTATACAGGCTTAAAACTTTAAGTCGGTAACAAGTTGTAACCGACTTTAAGTTGTTAATTGCCGGCCATTTTGTATGTTTAGTTTGGTTTAGAATTTTAGCAAAAATAAACCGACGCCTGATCAATGCTTTAAAATTATGTAAATTGGGTCCGAAACAAGATTGGCGTTAATTCCGATTTTCATTAGCGAATTTTATTTAGCCATGAAGTTCACTTTTGTTTGAATGGATACGTCGAGTGCCTGTCGAGACACCGTCGAGTGCCTATCGAGACATTAAAAAAAATTGACTGTTTGATGTGTTTTATGGGATGATGGAAACATTGGTTCATAATTCTTAAAAAACAATGCTGGTCAGAATGCTACAGCCAATGGTAATGTGGAGTAGCTGTGGCTTTAACTAGACTGCACAACATGTCCCAAAGGTAATGCTACAATTGATTTATTGAAGAAAATGTTTGCTAAGCGCAAAGTTTCACATTTCGGACCTGTTAAATGGCTTCCAATGTGTAGGCCGCTAGCCTTTTTTCTGGGACGATATGTGGTCGCTTTTAAATCCGAAACGATTAACAGCTTGAAGGATAATATTCGCTGCGTTATTGCCGCTTTACGTCATTGAAAGTTGGATCAGCTGAGGCGGTCATATACCCGAAGTTATATTTAAATTATAATGCCAGATTATCTTTCGCATAAAGTAAAATTCATATTAATTTAAAAAATGTCTCTTTGTTTTATTCCATTTCAAAGTACAAAACCTCTATAAAAACAGCATTTATTTAACAACAAGTAACTACAAGTAACTACTTTGTTTAAAATCAGCCATATAATGCTATATTGCTATCAATTACTTCTCTTAACGTCCTTCCAGACTGTTTGTTCGCAAATGGCGTTTTATTACGTGAAAACATTAGTTCATTTACCAGCGGAACAAACCCAAACAATTTAGTTTTCTTGTTTTTACTGTGATTGAAATATTAATAATAAAAGGATATGCGTGCCCAAAAAAGTAAAATAAAAACATTTTTAAAACAAGAATTTTATAAAAAACATGTACAAAAAAAGAAACATAAAGAACGTGCTGTTAAACCGTTCAGTACTCAAAAGAATTGTGAGTGAACAAAAAAAAAGATACATGAACTAAAAAGTCACATGAAATAGAAGGAAAAATGAACTAAATGGCTGAATTGAATTAATTAGCCGAAATCAGATTAAATTGAATGACAATACTTAGTTCCAATGAACTTGGTGGTTTATGAACAAAAAAATAGATTGGTTACCTCTTTAACAACAAATCCGGTACTATGCAATTGCCGCGTGATGAATATTTTACCGAAAACATTTTCTACACTAAAACTTTGGGTAAGAAGCGAAGCTTTGTAAACTGCAATACCGAACTTAGCCCAAAAATTGTAGGCGCGTACCTCATTTGACCTTTAAAATTGCTACATCACTATTATGTTAAGATTAAATAAGCTGTATTAAAAGCGTTTGGTTAGTTAAAAATAATAAAGTTTTACAAAACTTTATTTGATTCAATATTTAAAATCGTGTAAAATTTTATTTATGAGCAAAAACTTGTTCTATTGTTATACGCTCGTTATTTATTTCTAAAAAAATATAATGAATACCCAGCTTCTAAGATGATTTATAATAGAAATAAAATATATGTATTAAAATTAAATACAGATATTTCAAAAATTAGTCAATTACGATCAGAGCAGTATTAAAGTTATAAAGTCGAATTCAATCGCATGTCAAAAATTTTAAAATGAATGAAAACTTTTTTGTTGAACTCAATGTAATGGAAAAAGCCTTAAACAGTTTTTTATTTAACTTTTATTCACAACTAGCGTGCCCGTGACTGCTTTGCAAGTCATTTGTGCGCCAAAAAATTATTTCACTATTGTAAATTTAAAAACACTTGTTATTTACTAAATTGATTTCACTTATAGGAAGTTTTAAAGTTTTGATATTTTATTATATATTAGTGAGTTTTTTTTTTTTAAATATCTTCGGAACTACATAACCGATTTAAGAGATTGATATCTCGTTTTGAAAAGCATAACAATGGCTTTAAAAAATAAAATAAAAAAGAAAAAAATAATAAATATGTATATGTCATTGGTGGGTTTTGCTACGCCCCTCCGCCCACAGACCGAAAATCAAAAATCGGACTTCACAGTGTCACCCGCCTGAATATTCTGAAGATTCTCTGAAAATTTCATCAAAATCGGCCCAGCCGTTTTCGAGTCCATTTCTTACATACATACACACATCCTCTTTTATATATATATAGATAATAAATTATAAATGCCCTTATCATTATATAACTAATTTTTTGTTAATTTTGCCTAAGTATGTACAGTCTGTGTATTTGCCATTTTAATTTATTAAAAGTACTTTTCTCAATATAAGACTAGCGCTTGTTGTCTAAAACTTAATTTTAAATAAACAAAAATCATAAACAAATTTTAAAAAATTCCGAAATAAATATTGCAATAGAATTTTTCGAGGACAACAACTGAAAGTACTGAATCAAAGAAGTTTTCTATAGAATGAATAAAAGATTTTTTAATGGAAAATTAGGGCAATAATTTCAAAGATCAATTATATCCTCTAGAGCAGCTCATCTGCACCTGTTATCCTGAGGAATCTCAAATTTGCCGTCAATTTTAGTGTTGATGGCTAAATATTTTGTTGCAAAGAGCCTCACAGTTGTAGAGTGTCTTAATCATAATCACATCAGCTATTGCTGACAATGTCTGGTGTACCGGCCTGTGTGGAAGCCTGTGTTTTTACTTGGGGAAACGTCGTAATTTTAATTTTGTACGCAATAATTATTTTATTCTTATTTGGACTCCAGCTAAATTTATTCATATATATGCGCCGTAATCCATACATTCACCGTTGCTCGAAATAATGCTCCACTGACTTTAATTTTATTACCCTCTAAATATAGTATTTGTTTACAAAACAACTTTTTATTTACTGTAACAAAACTATATATTTAATTTATTATCTAGATTTTATGATCTTCCTATTGCCATAATCGTTTTCGGTTATTTTTTTCACACAAAATTAAAAAGTTTTTCACTTTACAAAAACAAAGAGAAACGCGCATTGAAAAATGAAGGCGAACAAAATTATTGAAATAACTTTACTAACAAAATCAATGTTTATTTATGCTAATGAGGTATATGAACAATTAGATATCGGGTTTTTCAACACGAAGTTTGTTTTTCAATTGCGGCAACCAACCTGGTGTAGGAGTTGAGGTCGACCGACCATTTACATCGTCGTAAATTCCCTCAATTCATTCAAGAACAACCGGCTAGTTTTTCTGAAAAAATTATTTTTTCAGACGAAGCCCATTTTCACTTGTCAGCGCATACCAGCAAGCAAAACTGCGGCATTTAGGCTTCTGAAAATCCTAGAGCTATTATATACAAGCTTTTCCATTCTCAACGTGCCACTGTATTGTGTACTATGTGGTCTGGAAGCGTGATTAGGCCGTTTTTTTTTGTGAAGATGACGGTGAAAATGCGGGTACGGTCTATGAATCACGCTATCGCGAGATGCTAACAACTCAATTATGGCGTATTATTGACTATGTGGATGTCACTGACATATGGTACTCCCCGGGGGCACATTTATCGGTTCTTATAGAATACTCGACTATCTGGACCTGTGAAACTGGGGGAAAAAGGGAGCCCAGTCCCCTGAAGACAGGCAGGTGGTCAACTGGAAACTCCACTTTATTTCCACGGGGATCAGTGAGCTCGCAGAGTTTATTATTTGTCTCTTTAGACATTTAATAGTTCTCTGGCTGATCATTGAGGTTGGCCCCTATATGGGAGCATCGTGGTGGTTGTGGTTTTGCGGCCACATAAGGGATTTATGAAAATTATGGTGGCCAGGATCCTTTCTCTGATAATGACACGCAAAGTGAATGATCCAGTCCAGTGAGCATGCTTAACATGTGTTATGGACAGGAGTTAGAAAGTCTCCAAATCTTTAGCAAGGTGTGATAGTGTGCAGACCTGCCCTGGAATTATTCAAGTTGCAACTAGGTGGTAGCTGTTGCTTAGAATTATGTCTTCGGCTATCTAGGACGTTTGTATAACGTTCCAAATTATACAAAGTGGTTTGTCCACCATCTGATTAAGACTAATGGTCAGGCGCGGATGTAAAACAAATCACACTCTGTCACTGACATGTGGACGAAGTCACTTTTCACACAGCCAATGAAACGATCAATTTATTGCAAACAAAATTTCCCGTTCGCATAATTTTACGACAATCAGCAGTTAAGTGGCCAGCCAGATCGTGTGATATAACACCAATGAATTAGTTTTTGTTTGGCTATGTTAAGGCCAGAATCGATTTCAGCCTTAAAACTCAAAATCCGTGAGGCGATTAACGAATTTTGCCAAAAAGTGATTAAACACTTTGATGAAAAAATTGATATCATTTTTCATTCATAATTTCCGAACTTTGAAATACAATAAAAATTTGAATCATCTTAATCTAAACTTTTTGTTTAATTTCTTTTAGAAAACAAACATCTAGTTGAAAAATCCTTTACATAAAAAGTTATTTTTAATTATAAGTACAAACATTTTATTTAATTTAACTTTTAATATGCATGATGTAAGTTCTTTGAAAGATATCAAATAAACCCTCTTGACTTTAAGTCCGATACTATAAAAACCTCAAATACTTATTTGCGTAGGATTTTACCCATTATCGCATTATGTCGTAACGAAAAATTTTTATTAAATACTTTAAAAATCAGTATAAAATCAACGAAAAAGAAAAAAAATATTACGCACAAAAAAAATTAATTCATTGTTTTTGTTTTTAATTTTATTTTATTATGCCGTCGAATATTGTTTTATAACGTTTATTTTTTATTGCTAATTTTTCTTTAAATAATTATAATCTTATATCTATATTTCGAATTTTAATTATCTTCAGGTGATAGATAAAAATTCTCGGCATGTGGGTAATTTTTAGAGAGGTATAAAACTTTAAGTTGGCAACAATTCTGTAACTGGCGAAGATTTCGTCGGCTGTCAAGTGATTTATGTGTGTTTTGTCATATCAACATGAATAGACAAACGCCTGAAAAACGCTTTCAAAATATGTAAATTAGGCTCAAAACAAGGTTGCCATTCTTCCCTATTTTTATAAATGAATTTTGTTTAGCGATGGACCTCATTGAAACTGAATAAGAAAAAAAGATAGAAATATTAAAAATTAGCTTCGCATAAAGTGCCAGGTGGAGGGCATTCTACCTCCATGACTAGATACAATCTTAAGAAAAGAATTACTAAACCCGAACACTAAATCACCAGTACAGTTTAAAATACGGCTTGAGAATGATTTTACCACATTGAAAGCGCTCGCCGTTCATACTGAACAAATAGCCAGGAAAGACGGAAAGCAATGACACCAGAAACCTACTTTTGTTTGAATGAATATGCCAATAAATAAAACTGAGCGATAATAATCCTTAAGTGTATGTTCAGATACCGTTACATCCAGAAAAACTAACTGTTTGGTGATATCATTAGTCCGTACTTTTTAAAACTAATGCTTGTCCGCAGTCACTGCTATCGAGTTATAATTACTGACTTTTTCCATGGTGCGCAGGAACAGTGGTTTCGATCAGACGCCACGATTGATTTATTGAAGGAATCATTTGGCTTTGCACTGGTGAACTGGTCTCCACGAATGTGCGACTAAAAGCCACTTGATTATATTCTGTGGGAAATTCGCTAGTCTACGCCAATAAGCTTAAAACGATTGACAACTTGGAGGACAACATTCGCCGCGTTATTGCCGATCTACGTGCTCAAATGATAAAAAGAAAATCATCGAAAATTAGACCAACAGTTTGAACTAAGTCCGAGCCAGCCGTGGCGGTCATACACCAAAAGTCATATTTAAATTTGATTGCCCGAAGATTATCTTTCGAATAAAGTAAATTTAATGTTAATTTCAAGAATTCATTTTCGAATTTTGTTTTATTCCACTTTAAAGTTAGATACCTCAATAAAAAATACCCTATATTATTGCGATAGCAGTTTAAAAAATACTTGTTATATACATTTAGAATTTTTTGCATAATTATTACCAAACAAGGTCAATTTAATTTTTAATTTGTTAAACTTCAGAACAAGTTGCAATAATAAAAAATTAATAAATTTTATACGGCGCAATTTCCTCTTAACTTAAATATTAAAAGAATTCCTATGAATTAAAACTTTTTCTTATAGTCAAGAATAAAAAAGATTCTATCTTAAGAGAATATATGTTTGACAGTGATATCCAAAAATGAATTTTCAGTTGTTTTGATGAGAACAATAAAATTGCCCTAAGAGAAAATTTGAGTAATTTTAAGGAAAAACTAATTAAGTTTTATTTGGTAAAATTGAAGCAAAAAATCTGCTTAATTATAAAGTCAATTAATTTAAAAATGTATGCATAGAGTTTTAAATATTTTAATAGAAAAGCAAAATAAACACAAGAATAGATAAATAGACGGTAAATTAAAATGGACATAGAAAGGTAAGATGAGTTACGAAAATGTTTAAGCTTCTGCAACTAAAATAAATAAATATAGGTTTCATTATGCTTAATTTAAATTATAAAAGAAAACAATTATCACTAAAAAACTAAAACGAAATGACCAATTGTGTCTATTTACAAATTAAAAATTTTCTAAGAAATCTTATCAGCATAAAACAACAACAACTTTACTAAAATTCCACGAACTAAATTTAACAATTAGAAAATAAAAATAACTAATGCAAAACAAGAAGACACCCAACCCAGCCAAACAAGCGTCTACACTGAATAATGATAACAACAACTGTGGGTTTTAATGTTAAAGTAGAATTTTCTTGTATATGCGATAACCGCTCAAAACATAATATATCAGCTCCATCTGTTGTACAATAAAGCAGAGGAATTGTGAACGACGTTAAGTAAAGACATAAAGATAATAAAGCAGTTTTTAGGAGTTAAAGTGATAAAGTTACCATCGTCTAATTTAATTTTAAAATCTAAAGTATTTTATAATAAAAGACCTTAATTAAATTGTTTAGTATTACTCTATTGTATATATGTTCGCTTTTTAAACAATTAACGATATTTAATGTTTCCGCTGCTCAAGACTCTGTTGAAATTTGGACTTTAGTCTTTTGTTTAATGAATCCATCTCTGCATGCAGTTTTGTGACATATCTGCTATGTTTTTTAATTTAAAGGACTATATTATAAATAATTTATATAAAAACTAACTAAAATTTTATTTTCATTTTCAGTATTTTACCACACTATTCAGTGGCATCTTCAGGGAAGGAAAAAAATGTACAAAAAACGTTTTTTTAATAATCAATAATTGAAAAATTTTTGTCAAACAAATTAAAATAATCAAAAATGTTTGCTTCAAAAAAGAACCATAAAAAAAACAAAAGAAACTTTTAATTGAAAATAAAATATTTTAACTTTAACTTTTTTTCACAAAATTTGGAAAAACTTTTAAAATAAATGAAAATTTTTAAAATAACAAATTAACAAAACAATATTATTTTACATACATCGGGTGGACAAATTTGAAGTTAAAAAGTAAATGGTCTGTCAAATGATAAAATGAATCAAGAATTGACATTTATTTAGTAAAAAGTAAGGAGATTTTAGGCATGGAACGTAACACTCTTGAGCAAAAAATTTCAATTGTGAAAACTTACTATCAAAGTGTTTAAAATTTAACTGTATCACTTCGTGCTCCTTCTGAGATTACTGTGCGTAACTGAATCGTTAAATTTGGAGATCACTGTATTGTTGCTGATAATAAACTAAAACAACATGTTCGTAGTTGCCGTAGTGATATAAACAGAGTCGCTGCACAGCAAAGTATTGATAATGAGTTTGGAGCATCGACGTTCACAATAATTGGGCATCTCTGGACTGTTTGAAAAACTGACTGAAAACCACACATTCTCAACAAAATCATCTTTAGTGATGAGGCGGTTATATTAACTATATAAACTAACAAAATTGTCACACCTAGAGCTCACAAAATCCACCAACAGTCCTCAAAAAACCTTTACATCCAAAGAAAGTAACGATATGGTGCGGTTTGAACAGGTAGCAATACGCCCCGTATTTCCTTCAGTATCATTAGCTTGTCGACGTTCGCAACAATTAGGCAATGTGAGAGGCACTCTGCACATTTTGCATAAAAACCTTCATCTTTTCGCTTGTAAAATTCAACTTGTTTAAGAGTTGCACCTACCGATCATTGTTTATATCAAAGATATGAGAATTGACTACTTGAAAAACTGAACGAAAACAAGGCGCTTTCCAACAAAATCATCTTTCGTGATGAGACTCATAAATTGTCGAATACGGGGCTTACAAAATATACAAACATTCCTCGAAAAGTTATTATATTCAAAGAAAGTGGCCGTATGATGCGGTTTGTGTTCAAGAGACATTATTGGACTGTATTTTTTTCGAAAATGAGCAAGGAAATGCTTGACTTTTTAAAGCTACCAAACCATCATAACCAAATTTTTCGTGGCCAAAATTAGCTAATATTGACATCAGCGGCTTTTGGTTTCAGCAAAACGGCACCACAAACCACACAGCCCCCTAAACACTGCATGAGAAATATCCCGGTCACGTAATTTTTCGATTTGGTGATGTCAATAGATTGCCTCCTTCTTGTGATTCAAAGCTGTTGTTTTATTTTCTCTAGGACTAAATACTAGATTTACGTGAGCAACCTACAAATAACTAACTTTCGGCGCTGCCTGCATTGACGAGATAGATGAAACTTTGTTGCAAAATGTGTTTCAAAATTTTGTGAAAAGTTGGACAACATAATTTTCCGTTCTTAATTCCTAAATTACTTTACACTGGTATCAATAAAGCTGAAGTTCGGAAAAAAACGTGTGTGTCTTCCTAACCTCAAATTTTTAATTTATATGAAAAGTCTTTTAGTCTAAGAAAATTTTGTTTACGCATAATAATAAAATAGTTTCCATTACTTTTTTGTGTGCCCATTTTCACCTGCCAGGGTATGCCAATAAGCTAAATTGCCGCATTTTTGTTTGTGAAAAGCATAGAGCTATTATTGAGAGGCCTTTGCATGCTCAACGTATCACTGTATGGTGCCTTATGTGGTCTGGAGGCGTGATTGGGTCGTGCTTTTTTTAAGAGAAGGCTCGAAATGCGGTAACGGTCAGTGCATCACGCTGTCGCGAGATGCTAAAAATATTGACGACATGTATATCACTGACATATGGTTTCAAAAGAATGATGCCACATGTCATACACCTAATGAAACGATCAATTTATTGCAAACCAAATTCCCCGATCGCCTAATTTCACGACAATCAGCAGTAAAGTGACCATTCAGATAACATTACTGTATTATTATTGTTTGTGGGGCTATTCTATACGGAGCGTGGTTGTGTTGGAAATTTGCCAGATATCATTTTTCATTTATAATTGCCAAACTGTTCTCTTCGTATTTCAATACAAATCTGAATCATCTTGATCTAAATTTTTTATTTTATTTTATTTTTTTTAGAAAACAAACTTCTTGTTGAAAAACCATTCATTTGAAAACATGCAAATATTTTTAATAACACAAAATTTTTCTTACATCATCTCTAAGATTTGTTAAGGGCACCTTGTAAAAATTCGATATACATGTCGCACCTAAATACAAAAGGGCCACAACTTAAAATTTTACAAAACTGATTTTTTTTTCCACAAATTAATTCAGAATATACATCTCTAACTGCTACACAAATATCTTTCACATCAGTATCTTCTTTAACTGAAAAAATACAGTTATGTCTATTTTTGTGTTAAGTGTGTTGCTTCTGCACGAAGAAATAAACAGTTTTTTGACTCTCCCAAAAATTGTAGTATTTGAGAGTCTAAACACAATACTGCGATATTTTATTGCGGTGCGTTTTTTCATACGATTTTGAGTCTAAACACAATACTGCGATATTTTATTGCGGTGCGTTTTTTCATACGATTTTGTAGTAAAAAACCGCAGTGCGGTGCGGCATAAAATTAAAATCTATTTTATTTTATTTCATTGCGGTTTTTTTTATTCTCTCAATTTTTTACACTCTTTCTCTATCTGATGTTGCCATAGTTTTTCATTAATTGGCGGTGTTCACAACATTATTGTAAACAAAACACATGTGATTTTGAAGTTTATATTAATTGTTGTGGGATCAATAAAAAAGGTGCAAAAAGCATAAAAGTAAAAATGTTACTATGTCTCGTGGTTTATAATTCCACACATAAATCAAACGTGGCCTCTACCAAATTTACAATGTTTTTAATAGCTTGAATTTTTTTATTGACTGCCATCATAAAATATTTAACACAAACACCAAATTGTACAAAAATTTAGGCACAAATATATTCATAAAAAATGTAAACAAACAATGACAAGTTTTGCCGCCGCCGTCTTCCGGTGTATTGTGTTTATTTCTCTCTCCCGCAACGAGAAATCGCACCGCACCGCAATGGTTGTGTTTAGACTCTGAGTTGTGATCCTTTTGCATTTAGGGTACGAAAGGTAAATTCAATTTCGATAACAATATGTATGACTTTAGCTAACATAATTATGCTATGGATGGGCCTCAATATGTTAAAAGAAATTTTAAATACGTTACTTGCAGCATTTATCTGCAATTTAAATATATAAAAAAAACACGTAGTTTAGGAGGAGACTGTCTACAGATGATGATACATAATAAGCAAGGAGTGATATTAAAATATTTTATTTTAAAACTTAAGAATTTATCAGTTTGTGGTTTAAATGTATAATTAAAAAAGAAAAGAAAGAATATTGAGTCTTCAATTGCAAATGATTATTTGTTTTCTGTTTATTAAAAATAAATTATTGCAATTTTTCTTGTGGAATATTTTTAAAAGATAAAAGGCTGAAAGTGTAAATTAGTATGCGAGGGTTTTTGAAAAGCACTTCGTTAAACTTTTCCAAAGGCATTTCGTTATTTTTCAATTGTTGTAATATCACAAAGCTTTATTTTGAATCTAAGATCATAATAAATATCTTTTGGATGCTGGGACTTTCCCTTTTTTAAACGCAAATTTTAAAGGTGCGACGAAACATTTTACACGCATATTTATGTTGCGTTTTACAATTACATACACATATATTTATACATAAGAGAATATTCTCTATTCTTTGAATATCGACAGAATAAGATATCCACAACCAAATACTTTTAAACAAAATTTCAAAGTTTTCTAGACATTCTTGCCGTCGATAAGGTATTTGAATGCCGTCGTTGAAGCCTGTTTTATGCGAAAAATAGATGCATATCTGATGCTTAAAAGATTCCGGTTGGTAAGACGTCACGGTACTATGGCTGTGTGAATATTTAATTGTCTTGGGCCCGATTTGTACAATTTGGAAGCATTCTTTAGGTGTTAATCTATTTATTTTGAAATGCCAAACCAAACTAAACATAAATCACTTGACAGCTAACAAAATGGCCGCCATTTAAAAGCTGTTGCCAACTTAAAGTTCTACAGCTCTATAAAAACAACCGATATGTTGCGGATTTTTAATTTCTAATGTTTGTAATGGGTTTGTTTGTGTTGATTTCGAATTCCAGCCTATAAATTTTAAAATGTTTCTTTCATTCTTTGGCTTGTTTTTCTTTCTCCCACTTTTCTTAAACTCAGGCAGCCATCCATAGCACAATATTACGTTTTGTTATGTTGAGTTCTTTTATATCAAAATAATAAAATAACATAGCATTTTAGAGTTTTAAATTAAATTGAACGATTTATTTATTTTCAATATACACTAAATAAACATGATGATAACTTCAGCCGAAAAAGATGTTTTATTATTTTGTTGTTTTCTCTTAACGATGTCTCAACTTTAATTCATTAATTTGCCCAGCAAGCGGTGCTAATATAGCTATTTTAAGCGATTCTCGCATATACAAGCATATTCTAATTTAATATCATGGCATATTGTTTTTTTTATCATCATTCAGTGTGTTACTTATTACTGTTTTCTATTGTTTAGCTCATTTTGTGGAATTTCTTAAAAGCATGTTGTTGTCAGCCAAAACTTAAAAAAATTTTTTTTCTTAGTCCAAGTTTTTCTTAAACTAAAAGAGGTACATGTACACATATTTTTGTAGGTATTTTT
This sequence comes from Trichopoda pennipes, assembly GCA_030448955.1. NCBI lineage: Eukaryota > Metazoa > Arthropoda > Insecta > Diptera > Tachinidae > Trichopoda > Trichopoda pennipes. Next base: position 12,253,024 of record JASKUP010000042.1, read on the forward strand.
AAGTTCAAAAACTCTTAACATTTGAGTAATAAATAAACCTTTATGGCATTTCGAAAAAATTGTATTCCCGTTTTAACGAACTTTGGGGACATATCCAGACGGCCTCATTCTTAAGTGATGGAGGTGGATGTCTTAAGTGGTTTATAAGCTAGCGAATTATTTCCCCCCCCCCAAAAAAAAAAAAAAACAATTTCAAGCGACTGTGAGTTGCTATATAATCCGTAGAATTGAAATTTGTACTTTTGGTTTTTAGAACACAACAAAATTAAAATATAAAAGTTATTACAAACTAAATTTATTTAACTTTAAACAATATGTAACATTAAATAACCTTTGTAAACGATTTAGGCCTTCTAAAAATATTTTTTACACAGCAACGCAAACAAACCAAAATTGTTGACATAATATTCATATTACAGCCATAATATATTCAGTTCTATTATACTGAGTTACAAGGTCACCATCAACAAAATGAATATTTTGTAATAAAAGTTTGACAGAAAGATAATAATAACAATAATAGTTAAACTACGTTAATTGTGCTAGATTTCTTAAAACATAAATATTTTATGAGAATACACATTACTATTCACATAAAATATTTATTTCTCAAAAATTGAAATGTATTACTGCGGGGATAGCATATCCATATCGTATAGTTTATCAGTAGATTTTAGCCTAAATTTTGTATATAAAACTCCATAAAACGTGGGTGAAGAAATAAAAATAATTGCGTTATAATTATAATATTCACCGATCAGAAACCCATCTTCTTAGCTTTTAAGACAAAAAGTGATAAAGCGTGGCTTAGAAAAGATAACGATCTTTATAGCAAAATACCTTCAATATTCAACACTTGCCAGGAGTACAAAATAATGTAGGAAACAATGCGCTCAAACAAATAGTTGGAGTTCAGCTCTACTATTTATATTGCTTGAAATGCGATCAACAAAAGTGACATCGTATCAAGCTCCTCAAAATCAGTCGTCGACACTCATTAAAGAATTTTCCGGAGAGCTTGTTGTTCCTCTTACAGCCACCGCAATCATAACAGAACTCGCAGAGCCTCTTCGAAAAGCAATATTCGATTACCCTTTGACATGGAATCACGCTCCACTTGTCCAACGGGCATTGTTTTTATCAGACTTGATCTTTGATACGATCTTGATACGAGAGACCGTATAAGATTATATCCAAGTGCGAAAAATATTTTGTTGTTGTAATTAATAAGCGAGAATCAAAAATATCAATCGATGGACTTAAACATGTGGCAGATATAACGATAACACAACCTGAAATCAGGGTAATACCACAACACAAAGCCAACTAGTTAAAGCGAACCAACAGTTGCGAGTAACATCATCGAAACGACATGTATGTTTCCCCACAAGATATCTTTATCTTGCTAACAAACGCGCTTAAAGTCATTAATTACAGTTAAATAAGGCCGCGATGACTTGCCATTTCAGCGTGCATCCTTTTTTCAACTGGTGGCCATTTTGTCAGCTGTCAAGTGATTTGTTTAATTTAGTTGGAATTTCAACATGAATTGACTGGTGCCTGAATAATGCTTCCAAATTGCTCATATTGAGCCCAAAATAAGATTACTATTTATCCCGATTTTCATAAGCGAATTTTATTTAGCGATAAAACTCACTCTTGTTTAAATGGATATGTCATTAACAAAAATGCCATATTTGGAGTGTTGTTAATCATCAAGTGTATGTTGGGTATGCTTTATGGGCTAATGGAATCATTGGTCCGTACTTCTTTAAAACGATGCTGGTCAGATGTAACAGTCAATAGAGCCATGATTACTGGCATTCGTTAATCAATTGAGTAACCATGTTGTGCGGGAGCTGTGGTTTCAACAAGACCGCGCAACATGTCACATGGCTCGTGCCACAATAACGTTTTCGACTGTGCAAATTTATTTTGAAAATCATGGTTCTATTTGGAATATGTATTGCGCACTACGTCCATTTACCGGTCAACATAATAGTAAATTAGAGCATTTAATGCGATTAACTGTGGAATATTTTCACAGCAAGTCTGCTTCAATACGATAATATGCATCCGCAGAGACGGCGCGTAGCTGTAGAGTCTATCAGCCATCGTACACAGGAATCGTTTGTGCATCCAACTACTTTATGGAAAATTTTGCGGAAAGATCTTGGTTTGTTTTTGGTAATTAAAGCCAGACGATCAACCAGCAAGGCAAACATTCGATGAAGGGGCCCGAAAAAAGATTGCCGTCGATGCCGATTTTCATAATCAACGAAAAACGACTAGAATATTTGTCATAACAACGTTCGGCTACATGTTGCAAAACCGGCTAAAAACTATTTGGAGAACAGGGAATGGGAAGTTTGGGCTTTTGCATACTCAAAATATCACTTTATGGTGGGCTATGTGCTCTGGAGACGTGATTGGGCCGTTTTTTTTTTCGAAGATGATGGTGGAAATGCGATAACAGTCAATGGATCATGCTGACAACTCAATTTTGACCTATTATTGACGACGTGGTTATCAATGGCATGTTGTTTCAACAGGACGGTGCCACATATCACACAGCCAATGAAACGATCAGTTTATTGCAAACAAAATTTCCCGATCGCTTAATTTCACGGCAATCAGCAGTTAAGTGGCCAGCCAGATCGTGTGATTTACACCACTGGATTTCTTTTTGTGGGTTTATGTTAAGGACAGAGCCTATACGGAGCCAATCGATTTCAGGTTTAAAACTCAAAATCCGTGATATGATTAAGGAAATAAGACTACCATTTTGCCAAAAAGTGATTAAAAACTTTTATGAAAGAATCGACATCTGTCAGCGTGGTCGTGGTGGACATTTGCCGGATATCATTTTTCATTCATAATTAACGAACTTTTCTCTTTGTAATACAATATAAATTTGAATTATATTATTCAAAATTTTTTGTTTTAGAACACAAACTTCTTGTTGAAAAACCCTTTATTTCATAATAAATCATAATTTGTAAAAGAAACTAAAAGTCTCGTTACACTTTGTGTAAAAACACCACGCTTCACAATTGAAAAATCGAAACCAAAATGTTTGGTATTTCTATTCCATTAACAGCGAATGAACTTTTTACGTTTTCTATTTTTTAATTAAATAATAACCTCCGGCTAGAATATTTCGTTGTTTCTTAATTTAATTAAAGTATCTTTCCGCAGCGAATGTAATAAAAAAACAACAGAATCAAAGATTATTTTTACACGAAAATCATTTGTGAAATCATTAAAATGTTTTCTTGAAGGGCCTTGTTCTATACAAAAAATTTGTTTTCTTTCTTAGTTCTTCTTAATTCGTTATTTTGTCTGTTTGTACGAAATCGTTAAAAGCCTATAAAACGTATTTTATGATTGTTTACAGCAATCAAACAGGTTGAGTAATTCGTGGGAAAGATGACGTCATGAAAGTTGAGTTGCCTGTGTCAATTTCAAAAATAAACTACTTGGAATTTCTTTCATTGGCATTTTTCTTAAATATTCAAAGATAAAAAACTACTACAGCACATAACGGATATAAGAACATCTTATATAAGAAACACGTTTATAAGAAAGTATGTTACACAACACTATATATATATCTTTCAAGATCTTTTAATGTAAAAACTATTCTATATAAAAAAAACGTTTTAAAAACAAAACCGATCTTAGAAATATTATGGCATTCACAGATAATGATACGACGTACAAGAATATCATTTCATAGAATAGTTTCTTCACGGCAATACTGTTTTTACTTACTTTATTACACAAAATATTCAACAAATATTTATGTAGCAAAACAAATTTATAACAGATTATAACAAAATTATAACAAGTTATTATATCGTTAAAGTTTATGTTTCTATATGTTTATGTTTAAAATTTATTCCGTAAAAACGCTTATAAGAAATGTTTTGGATAACATTAGAACACGCTTATAAGAAATATTTTCTTATATTCGTTATAAACTGCAACAGTTAGAGCATATTATCGATTTTTAGTAATTTAACTATTATGAATTTTTTATAATAAAAGCAAAAAGCATATGGGCCTCCTTAGATCATATGACACTGTACACTGTTACACATATGAAATACTTTGATAGGGCACAACATGAGTTATTCGGTGTCAATCGACATTACGTTAATGACTGTTAAAAATAAACTATTGAAGCACATTATTTAAAAATCAGAAAGCTGATGGCGTAATTTGGGCGCATGCAGTGTTGCCAGACTAATGTAGACAAAGAGTGTTTAATATTCACTTGGAAAAGCGGCAGCACTATAGCACAATTTCTCGGTGTTCTTATTACGTCAAGGTAATCACTAGCGACTCTTAAGTATATAGCAACAGCGACTTTGGTTCTTGCTAAAGAACTGTAGACTATCTTAACCTGGTAGACTAGTCACTTGCAGCTTTCCGAAGGAAAACAATATTTGCTAACGCTAGAGGCGTTGCATGCAAAAAGGGTGAAAACTACAAACTTTAAACAATTCAAAGTTAAGCAGGATTTTCGATTCAGAGACTTTTTAAACAAGTCACTTACAGCTTTCAAAACACTAATATCAAATTTAAAAACTATTAAGCTTCCATCGCTTAATGCATAAATACCCACAATTACCCACAAATACCCACAAATTTTTCATCAACATGCTCGTAGTTTTATAGTGTTTGGAAACTCCTAATTCATTTGATTTCGCTTTTGGTAACTTTAAAAAATGTATTCAAAGCCGACATCAAAATATTTCTTTGGTGTTATTTGCAAAATCTTTTTTTGTTCTTTGTATGCTTATTTGGAAAGACATACTTCAGAATTGGCCATCTTTCTTGGCCATTTTCCGAAGTAGCATATTCGGCTCATTACCACATCTCAACCAGTTTTTATTTTCATAATTATCGTCATAACATTCCAGTTAGAATGAAACCCCTCATGGTATAGATACTGCTCGTGACACTCCATCTATCGCTAGCCAGTGTTGCACACGCGCTTCCTCTTTAAGCAAAGCTTAAGAGATCCTTCAGCACAATTCGGGCCTGCAGTATGCATTTTACCCTGCCACATTTTTAGATATAGGAAATCCTTATGTGAACGTAGAAAAAGAGTGTCTGCTCATGTTCCAGGATCAAAGCCATTATACCATTATCCCTGCCGTAATGAATCAGTCTGTAGATTTCAGGGATATTTCTCTTATAAATTTTCATTGGTTAAGTCGTTGCGGAAGAAGTATTGTTGCCTTAACTGCCTAATCCCAATTGCTCATTTCTTCAGCATTATTATTCTTTGCTTCGATCTTGAAGATAAACCTCTACAATTCTTAGTCGTTTGCTTAAGTGCTCATCGTTTGATTTTTTCAACTATTTAAATGTTATTTTTTTTTTAATTGGACCAGCACTCAGGGAATGACCTCTACATATGCAATGCATTGGGCCAGAACTAGGAAATTAGGTTATGGAGAGGGGTAACGAGGGAGCAGTGTTTGTGGGCATTCGACTTGAACTTTCTTACACTGAAAGGAAAGACCCTATTGTCCCCAATGAGCCTCTTGACCTTCTCTTGTACGCGATCGAGCAACTCCAAAATAGACTTTGGGGCGCCGACCCATACATATGAGTTGTATTCCATTTTTAGACGGATATGGGTGACATAAATAGTATGAAAATCAGATGGAGTAAAGTATCTCTTACACCGTTTTAGAAAATCGAGGCACTTGAAAGCTTCTTTAGAAACTTGAAAAATGTGCTTAGTCCATCGAACATCAGACTGAATTTTCAAGAACAACAAGAGTTTCCGATTCTGTAATACTTATGTCACCCACAGTAGCAGAAGCACCACTAATTTCGAACACAGATCTATGCGTAAGCATGCAACACTATGTCTTACGGACATTAAAATCGATTTTATTTACACGACCCCCTAAATGGTGAGTCTATTGCAGAAAAAATTTTACATCAAAATAAAAAATGCGTCCAAAGCGTTTAAATTATTTTAGAACATTAAAAATTCGGATTTAATATTTATTATAACCCAACTGAAGACTGCGCCCAAATAGCAGAAATAAATTTTGACAGTTGCCAACTTAACGCAATACTAAATTTTTAGTTTGATGACAAGTGAAGAGAGATTAAAAATTATTGCTTGAGAGTCTGTCGTCTTGACGACGAAACCAACTCGATCGGTAAGCAAGTGATTTTTTAAAATTAAATTTCCATTCTATTTTAAAATTTTTAGTTTTGATAAAATTGGATCAATATACCGTAACGTAGCTATTAAAATAATGAAGCAATTAAAATTAAAGCAATTAAAATTATAAAATTTAAATATTGTTTTGACTTTTTTTTATTCTTTCATTTAAGTTTCTCTGAATTGTGCATGAAACTCTAACTCTTTTCTAATTTTACAGTATTTTTTTATTTAGCTCTATAACAGTATTTGAATTTTAAACAATTAAAAAAAATGTTTAAGAATTTTAAAAGGTTAATTTTTGTAATTTCTTAGCGAAAAAGTTTTATCTATTCTTTGATAGTTACACCGCTTTAATATTTTTTCATACAAAATTTTAAGGATTATTTTATTCTTCCAAATTTATAATAATGACAGTTTTCAGAATCCATGCAAAATACAAGAACAAGCCAAATTTTTTTAATATTGTTATTTCCTTTCTACACGTGGTAACTCTATTTTCAAAACTTTGTTATCACTAAATAATAATTGACACAGATATTATTAACTTAACTCAAACATACCTTTTAAATCAAATTATTTTCAATCTATTGTCGATATCTTTTCAAACACAGTTGCTATAACAACCGTTACGAAAGTCCTTTTTATTGCACGTTAAAAATTTATAAAAACCTTTTGTTGTTTTATAAAAATGTTTGAATTAATTTCTGTTTTAACTTGTAATTTTTGTTAACAGCTAATCTTTTAACACTCCAGAATGTTATTTTTTTTTAATACGATTTAAGTTGTGATGCGCGCGCTTTGGCTTTTGAAATTAAACTACTTGCGACGAAAAATCGCAAATCGGAAGACAACAACTCAGCACGAATGCTGCCACGAAATTTTATTAGCAGCACATTGTATACGCGCACGTATAATAAAACAAATACAACGACAACAAAGTGGGTAAACCGCAGAAATATTAGCAGCAGCAATTAATGTTGGTTAATATAGTTATGTACACTGAAAAAAAAAATCATAAAAACTCCAATACTTCCGCACCTGGGAGATTTTTAAAGTAATTCTGTAGTTTCTAAACGATTAGTGCGATATTTCTCTAAAAATATTGGCGTATTTCATAAGCCTTTGGGTCCAAAATTAGTAAAAAAAATTTAAATTATTCATTTTACGTGAAATTTTGTATAAAAATAAATTTCAAAGCGGTATAAACTGACAAAAGATAAATAAGACTTTAAAGCGAAAAAATTACAAAAAATTATTTTAAAATTTGTTTAAATGTAAGTTTTGACCCAGAAAAGATTTTTTGTTTTAATTTTTACATCTTACTACCGATCGAGAAAAAAAATAAACAAATTTGAGAAAACATTTAACGGATGAACAAATTTGAGTTTAGTAAGTAAGTTCGCTTAAAACGCACACGCTTTTTAGACAACTTTAGTTTTATTCATACCAATATAAAGTAGAAATATGGAAATTTATGATGAAATATAACGTCAGGCAAATGCTCTGACATTTCGACAGACGTCCGCTTTAAGTAAACCCAGTTTTTAAATATCCTCGAGAAAAATCGAACCGGGAAACTTCTTATGCAAAAACTGAGTTATTTGGGTGGCTGTGTGGCTTGTGGCGCTGACTTGCTGAAACCAAGGGTCACTATTGTCAATCAGCCATTTATGGCTGCAAAAAAAATGGTCCTCATGGTTTGGTAGCACAGAGAACTCACGGCGTGGGCGTCTTCTTGCTCATTTTTAAAAAATACGGGCCGATGATCATATAAATATATATTAAATTATACTAAGATATACTAAAGTGTTCTAAATATACAAAAATATATTTAAATCTATTAAAATATACTAAAATATATTGAAATATACTAAAATACATAGAAATATATACTAAAATATACTAACATGTATATTAAAATATACTACAATAATAGAATATATTAAAATATATTAAAATTTATTAAAGTATTCCAAAATATACTATAACATGTTTAAATATACTAAAATATATATAAATATAATAAGATATATTTAAATTTACTAAAATATATTAAAAAATACAAAAATATATTGAAATTACTAAAATATATTAAAGTATACTAAAATATAGCAAAATATATTAAAATATACTTAAGTATATTAAAAAATACTAAACTATATGAATACTAAAATATATTAAATATATTAAAAATACTAAAATATATGAAAATATATTAAAATATACTAGATATGAATATATTGAAATATTTTAAAATATACTTAGATATATTAAAATATAAAAAAATACTAAAATATATTAAAATAGACTAAAATATAAAAAAATATACTTAAATGTATTAAAATATACTAAACTATACACTATACGGTCATTCTCTTTGGATAAAATGGTTTTTAGAGAAATTTTGTTTATTACATGAGTCTCATATGCGAAAATATGACTTTGTTGAAAAATGCCTTATTTTCGTTCAATTTTTCAAGCAGCTGATTTACAAACATTCGACTCAGAAAATGCTTGGCCCGCTTTAAATCTTAAACGAGTAGAATATTATAAGCCTGAAGATGAAGATCTTTATGCCCAAAGTGCCTCTTTTGTTGAGCAATTGTTGCGAACGTCGACTAGTTGATGTTCTAGGGTACAGCTACTATGAACGTATTGTCTTGGTCTATTATCAGCAACATTGCCACATCAGTTTCAGAAGGGTCTTGATTACGAGGAAAAGCTGCTCGAATGCTAAGAAGTTATACACTGAATGTTTCATCACTTTGATAGTGAATTTTCACAAGTAAAACTCTTTGCTCAAGAGTATAACTCTTTGCTCAAGAGTATAGCGTTCCGTGCTTAAAAGTTCCCAAATTTTTAATTAATTTTAACAAATGTCAAAGGATGACAGCTTGATTCCTGTTATTAAATCATTTTACAGAGAGTTCAGTTCCTTTTTAGAGTGTACAAGATCTATCACCAAAAATTTAAATAACCAAAATTTTTAAAGTTTTTCCAAAATATGAACTTTTCCTTAAAGCATTTCGGCGTAGGCTGCTGTATATATTATACCTCGACTAATTCTTCTACTATTGCCGTGTGAAGTTTCAGCACAATCGAACTAGCTGTTTAAAAACTAAGAAATCGTTGCTACTTTTTGGGGTCGGGACAAAAATTATCAAAAGCATCCACTAAACTCAAAAGAAAGGTCTAGCAAACATTTTGGATTGTGAATAAAAATAACCAAACATAAAAATCATTTAATTAGGAATATATTTTTATCTGCTGAATTTTCAAATTACAAATTATTGAATTAAAATTTAAATTATTTAATTACTCATCCAAATATTAAATTTTAATTACAATTAATAACAGTGTTCTGCAAATATAATTTGGCTGCCTTAAAAAAAAATTTAATAATTCAAAGACTGTTGAGCTGATTAATAAATTTGCACCGAAATAGCTTTAAGGGATTTTATCTCATTTCTCCTAAATCGTTTAAACCGTTTTCAAATTGTGATGAAATAAATCAATGGAACCGCTTAATTATTTACCAATGCAAAAGATGAAAAATAATTATTTAAAAATCTGAAATCTCTTAAAGAAAAGCAATGTACATAAATTATAAAATTAAGCAAAAAAGTCGCATAACCAACAAATAAAAATTAAGCGAAGGAATTTAAAATTTGCTAAGCAAAACAAAAGTGACCAAAAATACCTCCAAATATAAATATCGAGGAAACACTTGCAAAAAGGCGAAGAGTGGTTTCGCATCTAAAACATCTAAAACAAGTTGCTAAAAATAAAAGATTTAAAAAATTAAAAAGGTTTTCCAACAACAAAAAGAAAATTTTCGAACTATATATCAAGCAACATGACAGTTTTGACGTATTAGTGGTAGATGCATTAGCAATTGTTACGATGAATTCAATTTCGCACGAAAATCGCATTAAAGTAATTCAAATCCACTATGAATATGGTGGGTTTGTTAAAGTTCGTGATATTTTCGGACGTCGTTAAATTGAGGTTCGGCACAAAATGTGCGAAAATCAATGCGCTTTCGAGCGGGTCGTTCAACTGAAAACACCGCAGCCGTGAGCCACAATGTTGAAGCAGATTCAAATTTGTCAATCCAAAACCACCACATGGTGAAATTTGCATAAGGATTTGACTTTGAAGCCTTTCAAGGTTCAACTGGTGCAGAAATTGAAGCCGACTTCGATCGTTCAAATCGCCGTAGATTCGCTCAATTCTTTCAGGAACAACTGGCTGATTTTTCTGAAAAAAATCAATTTTTCAGACGAAGCCCATTTTCAGTTGTCAAAGTTTTTTCAACAAGAAAAATTGCCGCATTTGGGCATTTGAAAATCCTAAAGCGATTATTGAAAAACCTTTGCATGCTCAACGTGTCATTGTATGGTCCGCTACGTGGTCAGGATGCATGATTAGTCCGTTTTTTTTGAGGATGCTAGAAATGCGGTAACAGTTATTGGACCATGTTATCGCGAGATGCTTACAACTCAATTTTGGCATATTATTGATGACATGGATATCACTGACATGTGGCTTGAACAGGACTGTGTCACATGTCACACAGCCAATGAAACGATCAATTTATTGCACACCAAATTTCCCGATGGCATAATTTTACAACAATCATCAGTTAAGTGGCCAGCCAGATCGTGTGATTTAACACCACTGGATAATTTTTTTGGGGTGCCAATCGAATCGATTTCAGCCTTAAAATCAAAATCTGTGATGTGATTAATGAAAAAGGGGTGCCATTTTGCCAAAATGTGATTAAAAACTTTGTTAAAAGAATTGGTATCTATCAGCGTGATTGTAATGAACATGTGGCGGATATCATTTTTCATTCATAATTGCTGAACTTTTCTCTTCGTAATACAATAAAAATTTGAATCATACCAATCTAAATGTTTTGTTTTATTTTGTTTCTTGTTGAAAAACCCCTTAGAATATATCATTCAGCACAGTCGAATATTTTATTCTTTTTAAGTTCAACCTATCCCAACAACAATAAAGAAATTTAAATAAATACTTTTATGATTTTAATAGTCGCACATGATACGGCGTTATAAATCGCACCTCTTTTGTTGCTGAGCTCAAGTTTTAAATAACAAACATGCATACAATTGATAACACCTTTTACTCATATTTGTCTAAAAGAAAAGATATTTTTTAACAAAATCCAAAACCTGCTATCGAAATATTCGCTCAATTCACAATATCCTGTTGTCATGTTAATGGGTTAAAGCGGTCAAAAGAATTTGTTATGAATATATAATTTCATCTTATATGTTTTGAAGATATTGTATCGAGACCATACCTGGAACTAAGCTTTTTGTTATAATTGATCATTGATATCTGCGTTATATGAACTCACCAGTATATTTAATTGACTTTACCTGCTATAATTTATAGTTGTAGTGCTTTTGTGCTGCTAATTTATGCAGATTTATTTTAAATGAAATTATTTGAAATTAAAATTAAACTGTAGTTGCAACTTCCCATGCATGATTTATGTTCGTTGTAGGCACTATCTCCAGCAAGCTATTATTCATTATGTAGGCACCGCTGAGAATATTTAGCAAGGACACAATTTGAAGAAATTTTGGAATTATGAACACTACCAGGATATCCTATGGTCACCTGCCTTATTCTTAGCTTGAAATCGCCAACAGCTATAGGCGTTTGCGAGTAAAAAACTGATTGTGTTTTTTACATGGTGTTTCGTTCAGTCTTATTTCGAATCCATCAATGTACCTCACACAGCAATTTTAAGTAATCAAATCAGATAAGCTCTTTCATCTTCATTTTGCCAATATAAAAAGTAGTTCTTAAGTTTCAAAATTGCCTGAAATACTTGTCTTGTTATATTTTGAATGGTTCCGCCATCATCCACGCCATAGAAGAATGCTATTCTTTGAATAAAACTCCATTGCCTGTCGAGCCTAGGCAAAACAGAACAATTTTAAGCTGCAAATCGATTGCAACTTGAAGTTTTTGGCAACATGTTTGAAATCCTTCGGCATTTTTTATAAGGGGGTGGATGTACTCTACCAATCATTTGTATCAGTTCGTTAAACCTTTTATATATTTGTGGCCGCAGAGCCCAGTAATTTTTGAACTTATTTAAAAAAATTTTAAACTATCGGGTGACCCCATATAGCACATATTGCTTTGACATGTCTATAACTGTTGTTGTAACTGCAGCTCACAATAACGGAAAATTGTAAAGACAAACTTATAAATTAATGGGGGTCTCCATAGGTGATGGAATATATGGCTTTATGTTCTGAAGCGTTGTAGTAAAACATTTAAAAATGCATGGAATGTGTATGTCTATATCTGATATAGCAGTAATTATAAAATTGGAATTGTAAAAACATAAACTTATAAATTAAAACTTTAAGAGTCCAGGATAATGGTTTTAGTAGTCCTAAGTGAACATTTTTCTTCTTCATCACCTAAAAACATTTTAATTATTAAGAGGATTTAACCCGAATAGGAAGCAAAACTTACTTGAATCAACTATTAATGTATTTGATCTGCATTTTTCGCATAAAGCATTAATTATCTTAATTTTTTCACTTTCACTTTTCATTTTGTTTAAAAGAAGAATTGCTTTTTCTAGTACCATATTTCGACAGGTCACAGCATATAGCTTAAAAAAAGCAACAGAACTCAAAAGAATATAAAAAGTTTAGCAGATGATTTTTCGAGCAAAATTATACCAAATGCTGAATTATATTTTCATTTTGATGAGTTTGTTAATTGCCAAAGTCTCTGCACTTGGGGTTAAAAAAACACAAGTTTTTTTACTTTCCAAAAATCTTTTGTACCCTCTTTCAACTAAGACCAACTTCCAAAGTAGCCGAATAGGCTTATTGCCAAGTCTCGCATTATTCAACCAGGTTTTATTTAAGTACTTATCGACATTTTGTCGCCATAGAATCCCATGTAGAATAAAGTCCCTCATGACATTTATATTCAGTATGTTACTTCCGATGACACTACTCTTTCAGGCACAGATTAAAGAATCCTTCAACACTCCAGTATGTAGTTGTATCTCACCACATTTCTACATTGAAGAAATCGAGACTTTAAGTAAACCTCAGAACAAAGTGTCTATCCATATTGCAGGTATTTTCTAGGCTAAAAGCTTTTATATAAATACATTATCTCTGCCATAATGGAATCCGGTGTAAAGCTTTCAGGAGTATTTTCCTTCAAAATTCTTCATTGGCTTGAACATTCCGGAAGAAGTGTTATTGCCTCCAGCACCTATTTCCAATTGGGCAGTTCTTCTTATCCCTCCAGCACTTTAATCTCGAAATTATACCTTTACAATTTTTAACCGTTTCCTTTAGTGTTTATCCTTCAATTTATTTAATCACTTCAATTGTATTTTCCAAATAAGTGAAGCGAGTATTGCTGAAAAGACTTAAGGAAATATACTTTGCCTCTCCTTAATCTAAGTATCAAAATCAAAAAATATTGTTGCGTTTATCCTTTAATAAACTTTAAGTTTATTGAGTTCCTTTATTGCAAAATCATTGCAGACAACTTTTAAAGTTTTAATTAAATTACAGACTTATTAGACGATTATTTGCATTTATACCCAGAAGTACACTATCTCACTTAACTTTAATTTTACCAATTTACGATTTTAACGAATGCTAGCTGTTGTTTCAACTGTTATGGCTTCATTTTTTCACCTTCACAGTGAGACTAACTTTTTGCCCGTACGAGAGAGAACCTTTATATGCTGTTTTGAGTGAATCTAAAATTTATTAAAAAACTCTAATTCATTACATTTACTGCAGATAGTAAGTTATCATTATTCAGTGTAAATGTTTGTTTCGTTCTGTGTTTTATTTTTTTCTGATTGTTAATCTTGGTTCATGGAATTTAAATGTAGCATATTGTAGTTGTTATGTGTTCACAAGATTACAATGAAATTTCTTGTGTTATTTACATGCACAATAGGTCGTTTCACTTTACACTTTTAGTTATATAAATTAAATGAAAAACCTTTTAGAATACCATTTTTAGTTTAATTTAATAGTTTAACTTAATTTTTCAGATTTGCTATAAATCTAAATACTAATTCATTTCTTAAAAATTCTGCTTCATATACAACCATGAAATGCATTTCAAATATCAGACACCTTAAGTGAAATAAATATTCATTGTTTTTGAAACCACAAGTTGTGTATTATTATTTGATTAAAAAAATCTTCTGGTATTTAATGATTAATAAATAGTGACATTATAAAAAAATAATTAACTCAAACATTATTAGTGTTAAAAAAAGATTAAAATAAATTTCCCGGTATGAGTTGTAACTTAGTTTGTTAGTAATAAGTAATTGTCGTTTATAGAATATAAATACCTTTAGATGACTGTGTTACAATGTACAAAAAAATTGATTTAATTGATTAAAATATTTTAACATTAAAGGGATTAGTAATCAAACATTGCAAAATACATATTGTAGAATTAAAACAATTAATGGCTTTTTGCAGTTGCGTAGCTATAAAATATAGTATGCTTTTAGGCTGCATTAAAAACAGGCATCTACTCTTTATCTTAGTACCGTTAAAAAAACCAATGTATGAAATATAGAAAATGTTTGCATGTGAGGAAAACCTTACAAATTTATCCTACGAAATAAATATGCAAGTGGTGTTCGGAATACGTTCATGCGGAATAGAAGCCTTGATGCCAATAAGTGCATCCCTGCAATGTGTTTTTCGTTCTTCTTTGTAAATTTGAAAGTTTTTAATTCTGAATTTACAATACGATTTCTTTAATAAAGAAAATATCTATTTGTTTTTGTTTTAAAACATATTTCAAATAAATAATAGTCTCAGGAGTTATTACGCCTTGTATATTCCAGTGGATAACATTAAGTCTCCAAATTGGTTGATTATATAACATTTATATTTTTCTAATGCATCTGTAGCATCGAAATATTTGTGTAAAATTTTTTTATTCCAGAAGTTTTCATTATCATCTATTGACTTCTTGTTGATTTCACCTACAACTGCCGCATCTTATTGCCAATAATGAATGGACTCATTGTGTTATTTCTTCAAACAGCTCGTTATCTGCTTGATAATATTCAATATGACTATAATATTGCTATACAACCTTTATCTTGGTGGACGTGTTTTATCGGCAAGTTTCTAATGAACTACGACATATTATTTTCTTGATGGACAGTACGGATAACGAGGGGTGGTTGCTGTTTTTAAAATTCGTTTAATACAATCGAAATATTTGTATATAACTGAACCTACTTTTGTTGCTTTATCTAATTGACAGTTTGAGAGTCACAACCTAAACAATCTGCAGTTCTAAAATAAGTTGTTGGCCTGTACGTGGCCCATTTGGAGCATTGTGTAGGACTCTTTTTATGATGACAGGGATTTTTCCATTGAACAAAGTTTCCATAAATCTTATTTAATTATCTCTTATCTCTTTTCGTAATGTCATCCTAATTTGACCGCAAGTTAACAATCTCTTTCAAACTGATGGGCTCTATGTTATACGAGTTTTAAAACAAACCTTTAATTGATTTCATGTCAAGCTTTGTTAACCTAAACGGCCCATGAACTTCTTGGTATCCTATACTAGCTGTATATTTTTAGAAGAATCAATAGAGTTGAATACTCTACTGTCTCCAATGAGCCTCTTCAAGCCGCGGTCGAGCAACTCTAAAATAAACACTGGGGGCGCCGACCAATATATGAGAGCTGTATTCCATTTTTGGATGGATATATGTGGTATAAATTGTACGAAGATCGGATGGAGTAAAGTATCTCTTACCGAGATACCTTGAAAGACGAGGCCCTTGAAAGTTTCTTTAGAAACCTGAAAGATGTGTTTATTAAATCGAACATTGCACTGATTTTTCATGCCAAGAACGTCAAGAGCTTCCGATTCCGCAGTATTTATAGCACCAATTGTGACAGATGCAGCACCATTTTTGAACGCAGATCTATGCGTAACCATGCAACATTTTGTCTTACGGGCATTAAAAATGACTCTATTCACATGACCCCATTACCAGATTGTCGCGAGGTCGTGATTGAGCGTGTTATTCATGCTCTGCCTTTTGGAACTTCCCACCAACTGGTTCGTTTATTACTAAATGAATACGAATGACAAATCGTACTGTCATATGCGGAAGAGTATATAGGGTTGAAATTTAGACAAAGAAGGTCATTTAGAAATATAAGAAATACGGAAGAAGATAGAACGGAGCCTTGCGGTACCCCTTAATTAATTTTAAACTCGCCTGAGGAAATCCCATCTATAACCATTCGTATTGTATGATTCCTGAAAAAACTCGATATACGTCTGGAGAAATTATCACCGTCACCAAAAGCAACAAGTTTTTAACATCATGCCACGCTCTATCAAATGCCTTGGAAATATCTAGAGCCACCACCTCACTTTCAGCGAAATGATGTATCAAGTTGACAGGAAAGCCAACAAGTCACATGCCAGCAAGAGCGCCCCCTACAGAAACAATATTGTCTGTCGCTAAGTAAGCTATTAGACTCCATGCATAACTTCCATCACTTTAGAAAGTGCAGAACAAATTGCAATTGGGCGGTAATTTTCATAGTTATTAGCCTCACCCTTGTTGGGGGTCGGCGTTACATTAGCAACATTCTAAAACTTTAGAAATTCGCCGGCTAATACATCGTGCTGAAAAGGGCTGCTAACAGACGCGCTACCGTCAATTAGCCCTGTTGCAAGACCGGTGACAGAATCCCATCCGGCTCCGGAGACTTGTTGATGTTGAGATCGATGAAAACGTTTTAACCGCTCGAGCTCGAAAGAATAAATTCGACATAGTAACGGATACTTTGTCGAGCTCGGACGGTGGTTGATTGCTTTCCGGCAAATAAGAACTATTTACAAATGTACCAGTCAAAAGGTTAGCTTCATCAACCGGGTTAGTGAATATTTGGTCATTCTTTAAAAGAGTCGGAATTGAAGAACTTACTCCCTTACTTTTTTAACAAATGACCAAAAGCTCTTGCAATCCCGAGGAGTAACAAGAGCTTTCGCACGAAGGCGCTCATCGTACAATTTTTTTCACGCCCTAGTACATTGGCACTAGTATATTTCTATTCAATAGCTATCAAAGGATGACACTACAAATTCATGAAATTTTATTATTTAACAGACAATTTACTTCCTAACATCAAATTTACCCACCCGATACTTTTATACGAACATGTGACTTTAAGCAAGTATTAAACATTCAAAGAAATTCTAAACAACAACTGAAAGAAGTTGTTTGTATTGTTGGTTTTTGTGTTGTGGTAAAATTGGAAAAGTCTTTAAAAAGAACAAGAGTTCCAATTTCCAAAAAGCGGGTGCTATTGTGCGTTAAATTTAGATAAATAGTTTTTGCGATTTTATGACAATTTTTATTTTGGCAGCTTTGCGCTTTAATCGCCTGCGCCAATAAATTTTGTAGTTTTTAGACTTTTAACTTAAACTCGTTTTTATGTCTGCATATTATTAATTTTATTTACTTTTAATTAATTTTTAATTTTATCAAAATAATCAATCGTTCTTGCTATTAAAACATAATTAAATATCATTTAATCATGATTTTATATACGCAACAATATACGAGTAAATGAATTTTGTTTCACGGGCTTGTTTTTTTGTTTTCGTCTTGATTTTTAACACCAATTTTGGCAATTAGCCACTCAACGAGTGTTTAATAAACTAATAATTAATTAATTTTTTTAAGAGGGTATTCAGTATTTGAACAAAGAAAATGCAATTAATAATTTTTAAATATTAATTAAAATTATCGCTATTAAGATGCAAAATAAAATTTTGTTGAAAATGATCTTTTAAATTTGGCGCCACAAAATTTCTTCAACATAATTATATATAATAAAATAATGTTATTCTATTTTTTTCTTGTGATTTAAGCTTCGGTACCTCGAAAAATCAAAGCGAAAAATTTTGTTTTATGTTCTAGAGTAACTTCAGACAGTTCAATTTTTCTTCGGATAACCTATTTGACATCTACCAGTTGCTTTGTAGCTGCTTTCGTTAAAATATAGACCTCTCGTCAGCGCTGCGTTTTAAAATTTTTGAAAAAGCTTTTTAAAATATACGTTTCCATGTATAGTTCCATGTATTAGATGAATTTTATATTTATAATCGTCTACCAAAGCCGCTTTTCGATTAAATAGATCGTCTTCGCGGCACGTATCATTTAAATGGTATCACGTCTTCTGTAAGACATAGAATAAGGAAGATCCAGGCCAATCAAATATACCTGTCCACTTTTGAAAGATTTTATGTAAGGACATTAGTTAAAATGGTTAAACAATTAAACTCGCGTAGGAAATAAAGCCAGCAAATTATAGCCAATACAGTAAATGGCTTGAAAAGCAATTTGATATTAGAATTGTAACTTTACGCAAATTCAGCAATGAAACTCTCTTAAAACTAAGTCAATGTGTTTATCAACAGAATTATCACATTTACAATGAAGAGAATTTATGTCATCAGCGTCAAACTTTTACATGCAGAGAAAGTCACTATTTTCAAGCTTTACTCGCCGACGGAATCATTAGTCCACATGTATCATATAATGGTACAATAAACAGTGAAGGATATAAAATCTTGGCTTTAAGTTTTTCGTAGTATAATTGGGTGACATATGTATTCAACAGGATACAGCCGCCTGTCATAGAAGAAGAATTGGAGATTTATGATTGGTAACAAAAATGTGTTAAAATTGAACATACAGATTGGGCAATAGCATAAAATTATATTTTTTTAAAGGTCAGTTTGATTCGTATTAAGAATATTTAATTATTATTTGAAATTATAGTAAAGTTATTCTAAGGCTGCTTTGTTCTGAAGACAGAAATAAACAGAGAGAGAGAGAGAGAGAGAGATCTTAGCTTTCATTATTACTGAACAATCCTTCATATCTAAATACAAATCATAGAATTTACTTAGTATTTCTTAAGAACGATAGTAAAAAACTGTCTAATGTAATAAATTCCATTAAAATTCCTATATTATTGACACAAATTTGAGAAACAGCGGAATATGTTTTTTTAGAAGTTTTTTTAAAGAACTTTCAATCGCTTCACATCCATATGTACATAAATACAAGTTTAAGAGAAATAACTTGAGCGAGCTGCCAGATTCATCCATACTAAAGCAATCTAGACGTTCTAACTCGCCTATAAATAGAAGTCGTGTATGTAAGCAACAGTTTTATTAAAAAATTATACAAAGAGTGAATAAAGTGATATCAAAAGAAATAATAATTTCCATGATCTACTTGTGCTTTGCAATTAAAATAATCCTTTCTATGTAAAACAAAAATTCAATTCCAAAGCAGATAAAACGCTAAATGAAAGCATAAACAATATAATAAAATAAATATGAAATAACAAAATTATTAAAATCTTCACGAAGAAATTGATACTTACATTAGGGACAGAACTAATAATTAAATTTCATAATCCAATGTGGGTTTCAGGATTAAAGTATACAGCAGATGCTTACAATATGAGCTTATTAAAGAGATATTACCTGTAAATCCAAAACAGTTTCATTTTTTTCTTTCAAGATCAAAATGTTTATGTTTATTTTACCCTGAACGCCATTATTTGTTTAATGATTTAAACGGCATTATATTTTACGAATTAATTTATTAGACAGTAGAAACATTTTAAAAATATACTAAATTTGATACATACCCACCCAATAAGCATTTTGTTTGGAATTCAAGTGAAATTACACTTAAAATCCAGTCACAATTTCTAATTTCCAGCGTTGAATTACAGTTGAAACACAGTTGAATTCAATAGCGAATCCAGCAAAATTAACCATTGAATTGCAGTCGAACAAAACAGTACCTTTACAGTGTAATTACAGCCTTGAACAACAATGTGATTCAAGTCGAACCGAACCTGTTTTTATAATTGAATTCAAGCATGAAATTGTAGTGGAATTCAAGTCGAACCGAACCTATTTTTACTGTTGAATTCAAGCATGGAATTTCAGTGTTATTCAAGCAATGTTTCAACAGTATTTAAATAGTGTTATAAGGCCATAGTACATTAACTCACCCGAACCCATAGCTTCAATATCTGGACATTTCGGAGTGCTCTTTAAAGTTCGGGCATCCGATGGCAAATCCTTATGATGCTGCGGAAGGATTTGCACTAAACTGTTTATTGCAGCATTCGGAATATTATGTTGGATCGTTCATACAGCCAGCTGTATTTTTAAGTCCCTGTCTTCCACAGAATTATTTTTAGTATCAGATATACCATCTTCTTCTATAATTGTGCCCTCACAGACAGACGGTTCATCGTTCAAAGCGACGTGGATATCGTTGGAAGCTATTCCCATTGGTTGTTCGTTTTCCAGAATATGCTGATTCTGGGTAAGCAGTGCAAACATTTTACGAGAATCTGCTATTGGCTTTGACTACATACCTTTATATTTATTTATTCCAAATTTCTTTATATTGTTTAATTTTCGATTCTTTATTCTTTATATTCGTTTTGCTTATTTTCACTTTAAAAATTTTGCGACTTTTGCGTTGTAAGGTTGTTCACCATTAATTAATAATATTTAATTTTTATTTTTTAATATTATATTTTATGATTGACATTTAGCTGACTCTGAATATTTTTTTAACAAACTTCAAACAGACTGGAAAGCGGATGGATTTCAAATGAAATTCAAGCTTGAATTCACACTGGAAATCCAACATTGGAATTCACAAAAAAATTTGTGCTTATTGGGCATATTATTTTCTAACGCCATAGTTACCTTGAAAACCAGGGGACAAATCCAAATATATCAAAAATAATATACTTTTTTCTAAATTTGAGGTTGGAATGTGAATTGGCCTTAAATATACAGCTTTTTTGACTTCAATAACGGAATATGACGTCAGGCAAATTTTTACCTCTAATACGTCGGCAAATGTCCGTTTTTTCAGAAAATTATGAAACATATTTTACGGGAAAGCGTCGCTTATTTCGCCAATGCAGTGCCGAATTACATCTTTCAGTGCGTTAGTTGTTTGTAGGGGGTTCATGTAAACCCAGTCTTTTGAATGGTCACAGATAAAATAATCCAGCGGCATTAAATCACAAAAATGAGGCGGACAATTGGCATCGCCAAATTGAGGAATTACACAATCAGGAAATTTCTCATGAATTGTTTGAGTCGCTGTGTGGCTTGTGGCGCCTCCTTGCTGAAACCAAAGGTCACTATCGTCAACATTAGAAAATTGTGGCCACAAGAAATTAGATATCATGCTTTAATAACGCAGAGAATTCTCGGTAACCGCCTTTCCTTGCTCATTGTGGAAATAATATGACCCAAAATTGCCGCCTAAAAACAAACCGCATTCGAGCATTGTTTGTGGATTTTGTCAGCGACAATTCTGCTTTTTTACATTAATGCCTATTTGAAAATGCGCCTCAGCACTAAAGATGATTTTATTGAATGAATTGAACTTTAAGATCTTTATGCAAAATGTTGCGCAAAGTGCCTCTAGTGATGCATAATTGGTGCAAACGTCGTAGAATTGATGTTCCAGGCTCATTCTCAGCACTTTGCTGCACAGCGGCCAAGTTTGCAGACTCTACTATCGTATTGTCTATTGACAGCAACAATACTGTTACCATTGCAGTGAGCGATCAAATAACGCACAGCGGACTCAGAAGGACCTAACTACGAAAAAAAGATGTTCGAATTTTACGAAGTGACACAGTGAAATTTTCACCACTTTAGTAAGTTTTCACAATAAAAATATTTCGGTTAAGAGTGTAATTTTCCTTCATTAAAATTTCCGAACTTTTTACTAACTAAATGTTAAAAGATGGCAGCTTTTTTCTTAACATTAATTATTTAACAAACAATTTATTTCCTCATCTCAAACTTTCTCAACTGATATATAATTTAAAATATTCTAATGATAATTGCAGAGATCTTATCTACCATAATTTAAAATAATTTACAAATATTCTCCTTAATAATCTTTATTAAAGTTTTTTCATAATGATAATTGTTTTAAAGTTTACTTTACTAATTTACTTGTTTTTACATGTTCTTATTTCTGCTGTTTCTTCAATTCTATTCAACGGTTCGTTGACTTCAAAGGAAACAATATTTTCTTTAAATTCTTCCAAAAGATATTTTATTTTAAATTTTAGCAAAGAAGACTTATAAAAATATATGAATAGAATCGATGTGATAATAATTACTATGACAACAATTAGTATTAAAATTTATTAAAATAATAAAATCTGGCCAGGAAGTAAGGAAGGAAGGAAGAAAATTTCTTCTAAATGTAGGAAATATTTATAATTTTTCATTTCTTAAATTGTTTGCTCGATAAACCAATTGTTGATGTGCGTTTTTATTGAACAAAATGATTACAGTGTCTAACGAAAGTATTTAATCAACCACAAGTTGCTAATATTTGCTCATGCATTTTATCTTCTCTTGGAATATGAAATGTGTAATGTTTTCTTTTCCTTTCAATGACAGTTTTAATTTCATTACCCACGTCATATTTTTCCTAATCTATGATATACAAGGTCTCTTATAAATCTCCAGATTTAGAGCAGATAAACATAGATATCTACTATTTTGCCTCCTCTTCTTTAGAGAACAGAAGACTTTGATTAATAGTATATACTTCAAGTCAAAAAAATGTCCTCTTGTTCAAAGTAGGTGCCCCTGTAGGCTAGTAGGTAGTGTGCTAATTTACATCACTGGGGGTTGTGAGTTCGATTCCCAACAAAGACGATTTTTTTCACTACAAATAAAATTCACTGTCGGTGGGGCTGCTCAGTGATGGAGGCAATAGTCACTGGTCACTGAGCTGTCTTATACGACAGTTAATTTCCGTAACTATCCTTCTACTTTCACCACCTGTCGCATCTCTTCTCTATACCTTTCCTAAAGAATATAGCATGGTACTTGACTAAATAAGCATTGTTGCCTGAAGTGCTTCTTTTAAAAAAAAAAAAAATAAAACGTTTCGGACTTAGCAGAAGGCTCCATAACTATCCTAAATTGTTAATATAATATGACACAACACACGATTAATCTGAGTTGCGTTAATTTAAGAATAATTTTAATTGCTTACTAATTGTGTTTTGCGTTTTTATTTTGAAACATAAAAGTGGTTTAGCTGTGTTCTTTTTGTAATTGTTTTAAATAAGTTTTTATAAACATATTTCCGAATCCGAATCATATTCATATTCCGGTCTTTACCTTCATCAAACCAAAGTGAGCTATATCGCTAGTCTATTCCGATTAGCGCGAAACAATTGACCTCTTGGACAACAACATTTTTCGCGTTTTTGCCGATGTACAAATGTTGAAATTAGTCATCGAAAATTGATCTTCCAGGTTAGACCGCGTCTCAGCCAGATGTGGCGGTCATATGTCAGAAGTCATATTTAAATTATAATTCTAAAAAATTATATTTCGATTAAAGTAAATTTCAGGTCAATTTCAAAGATTCATATTTGTTTTATTCGATTTCAAAGTTCTATACCTCTATGAAAAACACTAACTATATTTTAAAATATATTTTCTGTCTTTGTTGGAAGCTTGTCTTTTAGTATTCTTAAATGAAATTTTAAAGATTTTGAAAATCTGTTCATTTATAATCTATATTTTTTATACTAATAAAAGAAATAAAATGAACCCGACTAGGGTTTGTACAAATTTTATTGAATATATTATGTGGGCCAACTTGGAATGTATTAAAATATCCTTTACCCAATTCCCCATTTCAGGAAACTACCTATGGATTGAATATTTGAAATAATAAACTCTCATCAGTGAAGAAAGATTCATCCTTCCTGTTATTATACCGCTAAAATTTGCTCGTGATCAGTTAGCTTCACTTAACCTTTGATGAGTCCCAGTTCTAAGTTGAGTCCATAGCCCAGTTCATAAAATTTTAAAAATTCAATCTCGTGCTTAAATTTTAAATGATGTTAACAATAACAAAAGTGTTAGTTACCGTTTATATGGGGAATATCCAGACTACCCATTCCAGATAAAATATTTGCTAAGAAAGTTTCCGCTATGTATTTTTTGTGGAGATTTCAAATAAAATAATTAGCAGACGTTAGTTACACACCTAAGTAAGTAGTGTGTGAACTTCATCTAGCGGAATTAAAATTGATTAATTGTGAATATCCTTTGTATTCTTATTTATCACTCCTCCATACACAACATAAGGTTAGCAAACAACTTGACTTAAAACACAAACTTTTTTTGACAACGTTTTATTTTATTGATACCAATATATAGTCGAAATATAACGCTTAGTAATAGAAAATGATATCGAACAAATGTCCGCTCTTTTCACAAAACTTAAAGCACATTTTACAACAAAGCTTCACTTGTCTCTTTAATGTAACGTCGATTTTGATTGCGAGTTGTTTTAGTAATTTGATTGCGTTTAGCGTCAATTGATTGCGAGTTGTTTACGTAAACCCGGTCTTTCAAATGATCCCAGAGGTAATAATCCGGCGGCGTTAAAGCATAAAAACGAAGCGGTTAACTGACACGGCTGGAAAATTTTTCATGCAATAACTATATTTTTTTGATAACTGTGGGGCTTGTAGCGTCTTCTTGCTAAAACTAAACGTTGCTTATATCAAGAATTGCCAATTGTGGCCACAAAAACTTAGTTATCATGGTTTGATTACCCAGTCAATTCACGGCGATGGCGTTTCCTTGCACATTTTGAAAAAAAAAAACGGCCGATTATGCCGCCTGACTACAAACGGCATTCTTTGGATGTAATGGTTTTCCGAAGACTCTTTGAGGATTTTGTAAGTCCTATATGCGCCTAATTGAAAATGAGCCTCATCACTAAAAATAATTTTGGTGAAAAATGCGCTGTTTTCGTTCAGTTTTTTAAACAGCCAATTCCCACACGTTCGAAGTAAACAATGGTCAGTCGACCTTAATTCTTCAACGAATTAAACCTTATAAGCGTGAAGATGAAGATCTTTATGCAAAATGTTGCGCAAAGTGTCTCTAGTAATGCCCAATTGTGGGAAAAATCAAGAAGCCATTCTCATTCTTAGCACTTTTCGGTACAGCGACTATGTTTGTAATACTACGGATACTTGTCAGCAACAATTACGAGAGTCTCGGTCTCAGAAGGTAACTAGTTTCAGAAAAAAGCTGCTCGAATTTTTCAAAGTGATGCAGTGAAAATTTCACCATGATTATAGTAACCTTTCACACTTTGATCAACGGTCCATAATTAAAATTTTTCTACTTTTTACTAAATAAATGTCAAAGAATGACAGCTCAATTTTTGATATTTAATCACTTTTCAGATAATTTACTTCCTAACCAAAAATTTGCCCGATAAACGCATAAAAAATACTGATGTCAGATCTGTGTCGATTTAGAAAAAAACTATTCTGCTATTGTTTTTTGTCCGTTTTCTTTGAAAAACGTCTAGAAGTATTTTTAAGATTTTTTTCTTTCGTAATAAATTTAAAAATTAAAATATACGTGAACTTGGGCCGAAATAAAAAGTTTGTTTTCTAAAACAAAAAATTTAAATCGAGATGATTCAAATTTCTATTGTATTACGAAGATAAAAGTTCGGCAATTATGAATAAAAAATGATATCCCCGCTGAAAGCTTTAATGAAAGAACATCTTTCATTAAAGCTTTAATCACGTTTTATCAAAATGTCGGTCCAATTTCGTTAATCACATCACGCATTTCCAGTTTTAAGGCTGAAATAGATTCGATTGGCTCCGTATAGACTCTGTCCTTAACATAGACCCAGAAAAAATAATACAGTGGTGTTAAATCACCGATCTGGCTTGCCACTTAACTGCTGATTGTTGTGAAATTATACGATCGTGAAATTTGGTTTGTAATAAATTGCTCGTTTCACTGGCTGTGTGACATGTGGCACCGCCCTGTTGAAACCACATGTCAGTGCTATAGACGTCGTCAATAATAGGCCAAAATTCAGTTGGTAGCATCTCACGATAGCGTGATCCATTGACGGTTATCGCATTTTCAGCCTTATCTTCGAAAAAAGCGGCCCAATAACGCCTCCCGACCACATAGCGTACGTTACAGTCGACGCATTGGTGTTCGCAGATTTTATATTGAGCCTGTCAACGAAAATTTAATTTATTTAATAGCGGTCTCAGAAGGACGATTATGTTGTCCGAAACTATCACGAATTTTACGAAATGCAACTTTAACAGAACCACCATATTCATAGGAGATTTTAATTACTTTAATGCAATTTTCGTGCGAAATTGAATTCATTGTAACAATTTCCAATGCATCCAATGGTGTTGCCACAATTGAAATTGAATGAAAAAATGGGATACTGATCACCATAAATAATGACATATAAAAGTCGGCGTAGTAATTATTCGCGAATAAGAATCTATTTTACTTTAAGATGTTTTCCAGTTTCTCTCACTTTTAAAAAAGCCATTAAATCTTTTAAGGTTACCATATTTTCAACAAATAGCAGGTTTATTTTTGCTTTGAATATGAAAGAAAGAATATGAAAAAGATTGGAAAAATTAATAGTTTTGCATTAAAAGAAGTTTCCGGAGTCGCTTTGATGTAATTGTAGGCCCTGTGTTTAGGCCTACGTTGTTCTGTTTCTTTATTAAATAACAGTCTGCCTCAATTTTGTATATCACTGTTTGACAGTAATTATTATAATGACATGTTTTTTTTTGTTATCTCTCTTTCGCTCTCTCTCTCTTTCTCTCTCTTAAAGGAAGCACCTAATTCATAACAATAACAACTAAACAAAACAAAAGCATTTATTTCCAACCGGCTTTGATTCACTCATTTGTGAACGACAAAAAGAAATAAAATAATTTAAGGCAAAAAGTTGTTAATGATTTATATTGCCTGCCGGCTAAATGTTGTTTAAATTGTTTACCAGTATAAATAACTCATGTCTTCAAGATTTGAATTGAATTAGTTTGAATTGCGAGTATATTTTCTGTTTATGTTGTTTGTGTGTTTGTGATGATTGTTTTGGTTTGTGTGGAAAGCTGGTGCGCAAAATTAAAACTTTTTGCTTTTTAAAGCGCAATTTCAAATTTCGGTTTTTTATGTTGCTGGTTTATTGTTTTCTCTAGTTGGGAAAAGTATATTTTAGTTAACTGCAAAACACTTTCAGCAGCTATTCAACTTTTGAAGACGTTCGTGTAAACATTAAAAAAAAATATTAATTTAACTGACTTAGGGCCTATTTCACAATAGCAAACGTATACGTTCGTTAGCCTTCAAAGCGAAAGAAGATTATGTTGGGTGCAAAAGAAGCACAATGTAAATAAACACTACAACAGTTTTCTTCCTTTAAGAAGGCGAACTAACGATTCCTTCGCAATTGTGAAATAGAACAGTAACCTGTCCTTAGCAAAAATCATATTAAATCAAGTGTTAATTTTCAATTTTTAGTTTTAGTAATTAATCAGCATATTTAATTTACAAATAATACAACAATAACTTACAAAATAAAGTGTTTATTTATTAAAAATATCTTTTTTTAAATGCTGTAAATTTGCCAGTTATTTAAGGCCGTATTGAACTTTCAAATTGAAACACTAGATCTGTAAAAAAATGTATTTGTGTTAAAAAGTATTCGCCTTCTTTTTCGCCGCAGTGTTGAATGGGAAAAAACATAATTTTAAAATATTACGAGCAGAGTTGCATTTTGTGTTTAATATTTATTGCGTAATAGTGTATCAAAAATGGTCTATCGGTTTTATCGTTTTTGTTAATTAATCGTATATTAATGTATGATAGTGATTCATGGTCTTTAAGAGTACAGTTTTGTAAACCTGGCATATAATTAAAATCCGTGTTTCATTAAATCAATATAAATTACAAATTGTCGAAGGGAAAGTGAAAATAATAAAACCTCGCTTGTATTCGCTTAATTACAAGTTATTATTAAGCGAATGCAAACGATTAAAGACCCTTTAAATTTTCACAGTGTAATTGTTGCGTTTTGAATTTTAAGTTTCAACAAATTTTATTAACCAACGGCCTTTCTTTTAACATAAAATCCAAACAAAAAAAAATAAAACAAACAATAATTTGCAAAGTTAATTAAAAACAAAAAGAGAAACAAGTGTAAAAATTGGCCAAAATAATAATAATAAACAAAATTAAGCAATAAAAATTTGAATATAAATTGTCTCGTACACACGTAAACGCGTTAAGTTCATAATACACCATGGTTGAAAAATTTGGTAAGTAAGTGTTTAACTCAAATTCACTTTCTTTCACCGAATCTAATCGAAAACTAATTATGATTTTCCTATTATTATTTTCGCATAAATAAAAATTAAATATGAATAGCAAAATATAAAACATCAAAAGCTGTTAATTAAATTATTAATTACCGTATTCGAGTAAATTGGTTTCAAATTAATTGGCTTTGAAAACAAAAGGTAAAATTGCATCTTAGAGCTCTAAGTTCCTCGCAGGAAATAAAATGAACTTTTAAAATAGGTTGGGCAGATTTATGACTCGGAAGTAAATCGACTTAACACACATTTTTTTTAACAACTTCAGTTATTATTTTTTTTTTATATACAATTATTTATTTATTGAATCTTCATTTATATGAACTAACAATAAGTGTACAAATCTTAATACTGAAAAATCTATCTAAAGCTAGCCAATGCTAGACAACAAAGTAATGTTGCAACGGGTGTAAAATCTGCATGGTCATCTATCTTATGCTCGAATGATAGCAAGGGTATCCCTCCTTTTCAACCGAGCATGGCCGCCAAAATTACGGATGCTACGTGCGAGTGGGTTAGGGTAAGTTCCCAGTTTCTCGATATACTTAATCGCGAGCCTAGCGAATTCTGCTCTTACCAAGGGCACGCCTAGGTTTTCGTGGATACGGGAGTTTTTAATATACCATGGAGCTGCTGTAATCATAATGAGAATTTTGTTCTGTTGCTTCTAAATTTTTAATATATTTGCTGCTGAGGTTGTACCCCATAATTGAATTCCATAACACCAGATGGGTTTTAAAATCGCCTTGTACAACAAAAGTTTGCTATCCAATTTCAGGGTAGAGTTTCTATCTGAGTCAGTTTTGCATCAATATGAGATTTCCACGTAAGCCGACGATCAAGGTAAATGCCAAGGTACTTGACCTCATTGTGCTGCGGGATTACCTGATTGTTGATCTTGACTGGCAAGCATGTTTTCCTGCGTAATGTAAATGTTACATGAACACATTTCTGTTCATTTACCTTGATCCTCCAGAGTTTTAGCCATTTCTCTAAATTTATAAGAAATGCAGTATCATCTGCAAAAGTTGAAGTGTGGAGTTGGGATCCTATTGGCATGTCAGACCCAGAAATAAATACAAGGTAGGAGCCAGTATACTGCCTTGCGGGACTCCTGCTTTAATAGGCTGAGGGAGGCTTGTGAAGTCTCCTTCTCTAATGATAAATTGGCGACCACATAAGTAACTTTTTAAAAGTTTGTGGGTGTTGGTAGGCAAGTTAAGCTTTATTTTGTGAAGTTAGCCGTCGTGCCACACTTTGTCAAAAGCTTGAGAAACGTCAATGAAGAGAGCTGAGCAATATTTTTTGTCTTCAAAAGACTTTCTTATGACATTCACTAATCATTCACTAATCTGTGTGTTTGTTCAATGGTGCTGTGCTTAGACTTAAAACCGAATTGATGGTGGGGGATACATCCTATAGCATTTAGTACGGGAGTCAACTTTATCATGAGTAATTTTTCGAACAATTTGGAAATCGTCGACAGCAAACTAATTGGCCTATAGGATTCTACTTTAGTCAGGTCCTTCCCGGGTTTAGGTATCACTATAATCATAGACAACTTCCATTCTGCAGGAAAATACTCCAAGCGTAAAATAGCGTTGAAAATAAAAAGCATAATCCTTCTAGCTACTCTAGGTAACTGTACAAGCATTCTTTTACTAATTTTATTAATACCCGGAGCTTTTGTGAGTTTCAGGTTACAAATAGCATTTTCGATACCTCGAACGGTAAAATTTAGAGGCACAGGGGATCTACTGACAAATAGTCGCATTTCAGCTTCCTCATCAGATGTGTTCAAAGCAAAAACATCTCTTAAATGGGTAACAAATAAGTTATTTTATTACCAATGTTAAGCGGAATGTGGGATTTAATAATTGCATACAATGTCGGACAAATATCCATCTTTAGCACTTCGGCAGAAATCCGCTCTTTCCACAAAATTTTGAAGCACATTTTGCAACAATGCAAGGCTGAATTTCAGAGTGTCAGTTGTGTATGGGTTGTACACGTAAGCCCAGTGCTTTAAATGTCCTGAGAGAAAAATATCCAGCAGCGTTAAATTACCATTGTCAAATCGAGAAATTTCGCGACTGGCAAATTTCTCTCTTTCTGTTTGTGTTCGCCCCGGAGGCACGCAGTATTAATGGAGATCTACCCCATCTTAGCATGTGCCTTCGGGGGTAAAAGGCGGCACCATTCGCCTGGGCTAGCAGGAGCCTGATGCTGGAAGAGACATAGGACTCCCCAAGTCTGACCAGTGACTTACAAACACACACAGGTACCACAGGTACCCGCAGGCCTACGGCCCTATTCTAGTTGTTCGTGAGACCCCCCGGGGAGTAACATGGTGGCTGTGGCTTAAAGACAGTTCCGAAGAGGAAAGTTAAAGAGGAAAAAGTTAACATCCAAATAAATATCCTAGTTGCGCTTACAGCAGGACCAGGAGTTGGATAGTCTCCAACTCTTAAGCAAGGAGTGGGGGCACGGCCCTGCTACCGTGCCTTAGAAAATTGCAACTAAGTGCTAAGACCACCATCAGATTATGGCCACATGGCTCAGTGTTGATGTAAATTTTATCACGTTCTGTACTGTTTGAGTGGCTGTGCGGCTTATAGCATCGTCTTGCTGAAACTAAAGGCCCTGATGTCAACATTAGCGAATTGTAGGCACAAAAAATTAGTTTTCATAGTTTGGTAGCGGAGAGAAATCACGGTGATGACAATTCCCTGCTTATTTGCGAAAAAAAACACGGGTCTATGAAGTAAGCAGTCTGCAAAACGCAACAGATGGTCACTTTATTTTGATGTAATGATTTTTCGAGGATTGTTTAGAGATTTTGTAAGCCCGATATGCGACAATTTGGTTTGTTTACACAAACGTCAAAAATATTTTGTTGTTGTAGTTTTTTAAACAGGCAACTCACAAACATTCGACGCCGTACATACTTATATCACTACGACTACTAAGAGGCGTATTATTTGGAAAAAATAGCGTCAGCTTCGAATTAAGGGAAAAGCCAAGCACATATCGATTAAATTATACATAACGGTCTCAGAAGAGACCTGATTACGAGGAAAAGATGTTCGAATTTTACAAAGTGTTATAGTAAAATTTTCACCATTTTAATAGGAAATATTCACAATTGAAATTCTTTGCTCAAGAGTGTAAAGTTCCATGCTTAAAATTTCCCAAGTTTTTACTAAGTAAATGTAAAAATACGACAGTTCCGTTAAGTCATTTGACCGACAATTTACCTCTTAACCTTAAATTTTTCCTATGGTTGCGATACCCTTTATAAAGAAATTTCTTTTAATTTGTCATATTGCTACGTTTATTCCTTTTCATAAACGTCTTGTTATTTTGAGTTCGTTTATTGCGAAATAATAACACAGTTGTTTAGAGTTTTACATTAAGTTAAACGATTTATTTAATTTTAATACACACAATATAAACACGATGGTAACTTTGTTGTCTTTACTCACTGATGAGTCAACTTTAATTAATTTTTTTGCCCAGAAAGTGGTACTTATGTGGTTATTTTAAACGATTCTCGCACATACAAAAATATTCTAATTTAACACCCCATAGTGCGGTTTTACACACATCAACTTTTGTTGCTCAACTGTTGTTTTTTCCATTAGAAATAAAGAGAAAGCTTTATACCCCTTCTCCTTCTTTCTAATAGAAAAAACAAAAGTTGAGCAACAAAAGTTGAAGTGTGTAAAACCGCACATATAGTTGTTGTTATTATTATTCAGTTTAGGCGCCTGCTTGGCTGTGTGTTTTGTTTTCTTCTGTGTTAGTTGTTTTTGTTTTCTGTTGTTCACATATTTGGTGCAATTTCTTGTGCGTACAAGATTTCCTAGAAAACTACGCAGTTTGTAAAATGCACAGTGGGTCGTTTACTTTTCTTTTAAAACTTAATAAATCATCTTCGTAAGAATATGATTTTTATGCATTTTAGTTGCTCGTTAAAATAATCGATTATTTGATATTTTGTAATGGTACATTTCTTTGATATTTGTATACCGAAAAAGGAATAATTTCAGTGTTTACACGGTTAATATACTAAAACAATTAAACATGTATAGAATGAAGTATCACACATAAAATCTTGTGCTAAAAGAGGAGCTTAGGCTGAAGCAGCATTGGAAGTATTGCAAACTTAAATCCATAGTGAGTATTGCGTTGCCCAAATTGATCGTTTGTTAAAACGTAATTTTGGCTGAAATGAAAGATAAGCCGAAAGTTACAGTCCAGCAAATGTATCCAGAGAGAGTTTAGGAAGGATTATGCATTATGGTGTCGTCATTGGTCATTACGCTAGTGGAAACGCCATTTCGGCTAAGTGCTGGCGCTTAAGGTCCAGTAACACAAACTTTTTAAGATCGTAAATTGAAAATATGAGATATGAATAATTGATGTTACCCCCCGCGAAGCTGCCATTCGACCTCTTTAAACTTGTTTTTTGTAGGGTTGTGTTAAAGACCATTACTAGTCTCCTTTAGGGCCAATATCATCCATGGCATTCGTGAACTAGAACCAGAAAACGTCAATAAAGTCTTTAAAATGGAACTAGCAGTATAAGTAACTGCATTCCCAGTCACTTGAATATTACTGTGTTATTTTAATAATGAAAATATTGCCATTATAAACTAAATATAATAAGTTTAAGTCATTTTATTTGTTTTTTTTTAAAATGTGCTTTAATTTAAAGGATTTTTGCACTTTTTGCAACAAAAGGGACACAGGAGGCACAATTTGTAATACTAAATTTTGCTTCATACTGTTTAAAATGAATTTGTACTCTTTGCAGACAAACTAACTAAAGTTCACCTTAAAATTCTTATAAAGGGTGTTTTATAGAGGTATAGAGGTCAGGATTTCAATTGCCAGACGGCTGAACAACGCATTCAAATTGTGAAAATCGTAGTTTTGTTCGAATACGTATCGCGCACTACGTTCATTTTACGGTTAACGTAATTGTACATCAGATCAATTAATTCGTTTAACTAAAGAAATTTTTCGTACCCGTTTACTTAAAATAATAAATTCCATCCACAGAGACGTTATTTAGTGCATACAGAAGAAGTCGTTGCTGCTGTAATTCGTGGCGTAGAATCAATCTATTCGCCAGCGTGCACACGATTTGGATATGTGTCCATCCACTTTATGGAAGATTTTGCGAAAAGATCTTGGTTTGCGTGCTTGCAAAATCTGACTTCCGCAAGAATTAAAGCCACACGATCACCCTGCAAAGCATAGACTTAGTGAATGGGCCCAAAAAAAGCCGTTGACCCCAATTTTCTTAAGCGAATTTTGTTTACCGATGAAACTCACTTCTGTTTAAATGGATACGTCAACAAAAAAACCGCCGTATTTGAGATAAGAATAATCACCGTTACATCTAAGTTTTGGAAAGAGCGATCGAAAATTGGATCTATAGATTAGACTACGTCCGAAAGTATTTTACGGCTTTAATGGGGTTTCATTTCTAAATTGATATTGAAAACAAAACTCTTTTCAATAAAAATTAAAGTTATTCTTCTAATTTTTGCCTGTGAACAAGCTAATTTGAATAAAGTTCGTATCTTCTGTTGTATTATTAAAAACTTTTAAAGAAATTTGTTAGAGCTAAGGCTCGTTTGCCTTGCCAACGAAGAGATAGAAATTTGTTGGTAGTAACTTGGTAGTGCACCAAGTTATTGTTCAGGTGTTGTAGGTTAACTTAACCAAGTGTTGGCACAAGGATAAGTTAGGACTCGTATGCAGCAAGAGAACACAAATTGATCAGGAATTTCGTTCGGGCATTTGTTTTAAGCAAGAGAACGCAAATAGATCAGAATTTGTACTGAAACGTTTATTTAAAAATTAATTGCTTATTTATACTTAAAATTAATAACATATTAGAATTAAAAAGAAAAAGAATACAAAAAACACAAAAAAAAACGAAAATTGTATTCCAGCAATCGTTCTTTCCCATGCCTATGGTAACAAAAAATTACGCGTTTAATCTTTCAATAACAACTATGCCAAAATAAAAATTCCCACGGATTGTCAAAATTAACAAATTGATTTCGCAGCACAATTGTTTGAGGATTTCCATTACAAATTTGTGTTAAATAAACCAAATTAGTAATCGTGTTACCAGACAGTAATTCTGGTTTAAGCACAAATTAATTTCTCACAAATATTGGCTTGTGTTAAAAAACAAAAACAAAATTAGCTATCATGTTACCAGACAGCAATTCTGGTTTAAGCGTGCGATTTAATGTTTCAGCAAAATTTAATTTCACACAATATTGGCCTGTGTTAAATAAAACAAAATTAGCTATCATGTTACCAGACAGCAATTTTGGTTTAAGCGTGTGAAACAATGTTGCAGCACAATTTAATTCTTACAAAGATTGGCTTTGTAAAGAAAGCCAATCATAAGAATTAACAAAAATTGAGAAACAAATTGCAAAATTGTATGCCGTTTGAAATTTTTTACAGTTAGTTTGTGGTGGTAACACGCGATTTAGAAAAATGGCCTTATTTTTTCTTACCTTTAAATAATCAACATCTTTTGACGAAAATCCCCATCCACACTTTGTTATTTTTGCTAGGCAATTCTCGAATTTGTAGGCGAGAAAGGAAAGACGAGTCCGAATGCTTTCCGGTCGTGTTGTTTCGTATTAT
Organism: Trichopoda pennipes; assembly: GCA_030448955.1. Lineage (NCBI taxonomy): Eukaryota > Metazoa > Arthropoda > Insecta > Diptera > Tachinidae > Trichopoda > Trichopoda pennipes. Next base: position 12,288,298 of record JASKUP010000042.1, read on the forward strand.
TATTTTGAATAAAATATTTCGTGTGCTTTCACAAAAATAAACTGGACGCATAACACAGTACACCATTTTTCAGCTCACCGATTTGGGACACAATTCTGAGAATTGTACTTGAAAGAAACCCTAAGAGAAGAATTTCTGCATCATTCGTTTTGTCAAGTTGGCTGCATTAATAATTTAGTGGCTGTGAAATAAACAACCCTTTTGTTTATCACATTTTAAAAACGCCGAAACATTGAATATTTTAATACGGAATGTAACAAGTGGCCAAAATTTGGATGATATTTGTTACGTTTATGATCATATTGTCCGAAAAATAGGCAAACAGAATCCAAAAATCTTGTTTACTGAGGAATTTAGAACATCATATTGTCACTACTTTGTTGAAAGAGATTTAAGTGGTGCCAATTTTACTCCGAACACAGTTTGCAAATGTTATAACACACTTATAGTGTGAATACATAGAAATGGTGTATAGTTTTCTTTTACGAAGCCAGTTATTTTGGTACAACATCTAACTGGATATGATAAATCCAGATGCTACGCATGCATAAATTCCGGTTATGAAGTGAAGACAAAAAAATGCAAAACAAAAGTAAACATTCCCGCTTTTACTGCCACATGTCTAGTACGGCATGCTGCTATTAACGATCCACCAAAGCCTTCGAGTCTGAATAATTTGTTCCTGCAAGCCGAAACCGTTTCACCAATTCGACTAATGTGAATGATACAGACTATACACCCGATATAGAAAATAATGCCCCAAAACCGTCAACACACATAAAAATGGATTTCATTGTGGTTAAAATAGGGCTATCACAAAATAATCCAGAATTTTTTACACCATTTGTGAAACTTAAAAACTCACAAATACACAGCCAATGGTATTGCAGGAAATAATTTAGATTCTTAACATTTGAAAATGAAAAAGCCAAACTGATTTTAAGAACTTGTGTTCCGTTACCGAAGCAATTACGTTCACTTTCTGCCTTGATATCCCAGGATTAGTGAAAATTACGGAAATGAATTATATCGTTAGCAGCTTGCGTTTATTCATCGACGGTTCAGTTTCAAGTATTAAGGCTGCGCTGTTGCACAAAATAAACAAAAAACCTTCCATTCTATTGGGATTCAGCACAGCTCTGAGTGAAACGTACGAAACATTGGGCGAAATTTTGGGGAAAATCAAATACAATGAACACAAATGAAAAATTTTTAGTGACCTAAAGATTTCCAACATAGTATAAAGCATTATATTAAAGGGCAGTTTTCAAAAATACTTCTGCTTTTTTTGTAATTGGAATTCGGAATGGGCAATATCAATATCAATCCAGTTATTGACCAAAAAATTAGAAAAAAAGGGGGAAAAATGCGCTTCATTCCAATTTTTAAGGTACAAGAAGCACTTTTTCCCAACTCATCTGTTCCATATCTTTGCTTTAGGCAAAAAAGATATATTCTGTAGGGTATACCGATATATAATCATGTTAAAATATAGAAAAAAATTATAAAAATCCATCTTCAGCAAAGCAATTCGTATGGCCATTAAAGTATTAATGCAACCAACTTACCAAAATAAATGATGCAGAAGTTCTTATTTTTAGGACAACTTTTACGTGCTATTCTCAGAACTAAGTCTTAAAATCATGTGTTGTAGTATGTAAGTTTTCACAAAATATTCTGCCAGATTTAAATAGGACTCTACCAAGTACCCTTAATTTCTTTGCTATTTTTGTGGTAGTACTCACGTGTTAATCAATTAATGTTATTTGCTGGTTGACTTTTAATGGCACTCTGGGTGTTTGATACTCTACCGAATAGTTGTGACAAAAGTTCATTTACATTTCGTTAAGCTACCAACACACAGTGGTTTATTTTAAGAAAAAAGTGCATACAAAATATAGAAATTCTAAACTATTGAACGGATTTAATTAAAACAAACCAAATTTAAAGGACTTATGTGATTTAATTATCGTACTTGGCGACACCTTGCATTAAAACAGGATAGCTCTAAATAGTCTTAAAGTTGACTAGTTTAATGTTAGAAAAAAGTTAAGTTTTTAAATTTAAAAAAATTTTAAAAATTGGGATTTCTGGCAAAAAAGTAGTCATCTTTTTCTAATATTTCTCAAAATTGTGTTAATAAACTTATAAAATTTTTAATTTTTTCCTAAAGGCAAGACCTAAAATTATGTGCTTTTAAAAGTGCACTCTACACCAAGCATTGTTCAAAAGTGCAAGCTTTCGAGCTCACCAAAAAAATTTTGTTCTTAATTATTTTTAGTTTCATTAAAGATTTGATTTTACGAACTAGTAAAATTATCTGGACACCGTACGCATAAATGTGTTTTGGACAGGCAATAAAAAAGCAAATAAAAATTTACGTGTTGTAATTATTGAATTAACAGTTTTTTGTTTCTTATACTTTGGCCTTTATAATTATAACTAATGGTTTACGTACCTTTTACACATCTCAAACAACAACAGCAAGGTAATGGAAAATTCTACCAAATAAATGAGCAACAGAAACAAAAACAACTAACACAGAACAAAACAAAACACACAGCCAAGCAGGCGCCTAAACTAAATGATACCAACAACAACAATATGGGATGATGTTCAAATAGAATATTTTAGTATGTGCCAGAACCGCTTAAAACACAACCACTTGCTAGGAAAATGAATCAATTCAAGTTGAGTCATCAGTGAGTAAAGACAACAAAGTTACCATCGTGTTAACTCTGTGTGTACTGAAAGTAAATAAAACGTTAAACTTAATTTAAAACTCTAAGCTAGTGTGTTATTATTTTGCAATAAAAGAACTCAAAATAACAAAACGTTTATTAAAAGAACCAAACGTAACAATATACAAATTTTATTATATCTTTTAAGTTTATTTTCCTAATATTTTTTTTAAAACCGAGGCTGCCAACTTTTACACTACTTAAAGCTACCCTGTGCTGATAGGGGATGTCTTCAAAAACAATTATTAAAATAACTAAAATTGAGAAACATAATCAAAGCACATGGGTCCTCTTATATGGATTTCAATTTGTTTCACGCAAATCCGTTCAGTAGCTTAGAAGTTCTATATATATTTGCACTTTTTTCTTACAATACCCCACTGTGCAACATTGTATAAGGCTATATAAGCTCACCACAATTGTAAGTCGGTGTAATTAATCGACGCTATAAGTAATCTAATGCGAGATTAAAGCATCACCGTCTTTTTTATTTTCTACGCTCAATTTTAAAAACGATTTCTTCAAGTTTCTAAAATTTCATGTCCCAATTAAATCTCTTTTATTTCAGTCATTTCCAAAGTTGTAGGAGTCACCGATATAACGGAAAACAAGAAAATATGGCGAATGTTATTTGGGGAAATGGTTGGTACATTTTTATTGGTAGCAATTGGTGTTGGCAGTTGCACAGGTGGCCATAATTTTTCCCCTTCCGTGGCACAAATTGCTTTTACATTTGGTCTGACCGTAGCAACTTTGGCTCAGGTGAGTTTGAATTAAAATTTAAGGAAATAATGGTATACAAGTTAATAGTGTCGATAAGCATAAAAAGCATAACTATCACATGTGGCTTGCGTCAATAATAAGAATTATGATATTTTGGAGGTTAAACATCTGCCATTATAATTCAGTATTCGATAGACGCCACAGCTATAATAATGTCGAATTTTGTTCCTAAAAGAGATGTTTTGCGGAGAAGTCGGATAACCTTCTTTCATTTGAGGAAAACGGCTACTGAAAGTTATCGATTGTTGGTAAAAACTCACGGTCAATATGACCCAACTCAAAAAGTTTTGAACGATGGATTGCCCGATTTAAAAGTGGTGATTTCGACATGTAGAAGACAAGGAAAGGCCTGGTCAACCAAAAAAGTTTGAAGAGGAGGAAATGGAAGCATTACTCGGCAAAGAAGGAGGTCAAAAGCGAGAAGAACTTGCATCATCACAATATCATCACAAGCAATTTCCTTACAATTAAAATTATTGGGATTCATTTAAAAGCAAATCAATTGGGTCCTATATGAATTAAAGCCAAGAGGCGTAGAAGGGCGATTTTGTATGTCAGAAATGATACTTGAACGCTACAAAAAGAAAATAATTTTTCGCACCATTCCGTATTGTTATCTTATAATTCCAAGCGCAAACAGTCATACGTAAAGCCCAACCAACCACCTAAATCAACGCTCTTTATTTGATGTGTTTAGATGAATGTTTTGTATTATGAGCTGTTGAAATCGGCTCAGACGATCACAGGGAACTTGTACCGAAGACAATTGATTCGTTTGAAGAAAGCAATCAAAGAAAAACGTCCAGAATATTCAACAATCATGATACCATAACAATGCTCGGCAACATGTTCGAAGGCCGGTTAAAAACTAGTTGGAAAATGGTGAAACGATGGAAAGTTTTGGCTCACCCGCCTTACAGCCAAGACTTTGCCTTTTCTGCCTACCATTCGTTTCGACCGATGCAGAATGCCTTTACTGGAATACGCTTCACTTTAGAACAGGGTATCAAATAATGACTTGATTAGTTCTTTTCCTTAAAAGCAGAGCAGTTCTTTTGGTACGGAAACCATAATCTACCTGAAAGATGGGAAAAAATAGTGCCTGACGATGGACAATATTTTGAATAATGTATTAACTTATATTATTATTATTAAAATAAATGCATTTTTCAGGCAAAAAATTCGACATTATTAACTTGTATGGTTTTAGTTTTTTTGCCATTTTTATACAGGTCCGAATTAAAAATTAAACGCATCTTTTTATATTTTTCTTTTTTTTCATATTCTTTAAGACTTTTGGTCACATTAGCGGGTGTCACATAAATCCAGCTGTTACTTTTAGTTTTGTAATTGTTGGCGAAATGAGCATTTTAAAGGGAATTTTCTATATCATCGTCCAATGTGCGGGTGCAATTGCTGGCGCTGCTATATTAAGTGTACATTTGAGTTTTGTTTATTAAAATTTTTATATAAAAATTTATTTTTTTAGTTTGCCATTCCTGAGAGTTTGGGTGGTATTGGCCTCGGTGTTTCATCTTTTGCACCCACTCTGAGTGAAACTCAAGCTGTTTTTATTGAAGCTTTAGTAACTTCTCTGTTGGTATTAGTAGTAAAGGCAGTGAGTGACCCCAAACGGCAAGACATAAAAGAATCTGCACCCTTAGCAATTGGTTTGGCAATTATAGCAGGTCATTTATGTGCGGTAAGTTGAAATAATTTGTTTACATTAAAATACAATATTATTTCAGACAATAAAACACGCAAAGTGCAGAGTCGGTCCATTAAAAAATTGTATATGAGCCAAAAAAAAAACGCCAACAAATAACATATATCACTTTTGATTTGAAATTAAAAAGTTTAATCTAACCCTAAAAAATATAACCATAACCGTATCTGCCTTTCACAAAATTAAAAGCATTTGTTAATTAAGATACCTGTTGGAATTCACTGTCAACGCAAAACCAAACTGCAATGGATAAACTGTGTGGTGGAGTTATTTGGCTCGTTTTACTTTTATTAAGCGATCTTTTCAGTAATCTTTTTTTATGTGCTGGAATAAAGTGATTTTATTATATTTTATTTGTAGCGCTACAATTAAAATAATAATTAAAAAATTATTATTTTAATAAACCCATCTTGGTCAAAAAATCGTTTTCAAGCGTTCAGATATTTTTTGCACTTCTGGCCTGTACAAAAAAACAGCAAAACTCAAGGAAGAATAGAGTTAAGCAAAAGAGAATTTTTTGTTGTTTTTTGGTGTTTTTGGGTGTAGCATCATACTTCATTAGGTGTTTAATAAATGAATATAAACCAAATATTGTAAAGGGTTTTTCAGAAAGAAGTTTGTTTTCTGAAACAAAAATTTAAATTAGGATGATTCAAAATTATTTTGTATTACGAAGAGGAAAGTTCGGCGATTATGAATGAAAAATGATATCTGGCAAATGTCCACCACGATCACGCTGACATATGTCGACTCTTGCATCAAAGTTTTTAATCACTTCCTGGCAAAATGGCGGTACCATTTCGTTAATCACATCACGGATTTTGAGTTTTGCGGCTGAAATCGATTCGATTGGTTCCGTATAGACTCTATACTTTACACAGCCCATTAAAATAATAATAATTCAGTGGTGTTAAATCGCTGTGGCCATAAATTGGTCGTTTTTCATTAGGTGATCATTAATAAACAATGTAAATAGTAAAGGACCCATATGGCTACCCTGCGGCATTCCAGAATATAATACATTAAGTTTTAATAGTTCAACTATGTATTTTTTAAGTACTAAAACTTAAAATAACTTAAAAGGGAAAATTCCATCTGGTTAACTATTAAAATTTTGTAGAATATTTTTTAGTAATTAATTTTAAGCACAAGGTCTTATTTAATAAAAAAATTTTTAAAAAACTTTATTTTTTATTATATTTTCGATATTTCGCCACACCGTTGGTTGGCATCATCAGGAAAAACAAAAATAATAAATATTATTTATTATTATTATCATTATTATTTTTGTTTTTCCTGATGATGCCAACCAACGGTGTGGCGAAATATCGAAAATATAATAAAAAATAAAGTTTTTTAAAAAATTTTTTATTAAATAACCCCTTGTGCTTAAAATTAATTACTAAAAAATATTAAAAAAAGGTCAAAAAAATTATAACTATTATATTTTATAGAATAAAAAGTACAAAATATGCAAACATGTTCACATTTTTGCACCACACTGTCTATTTATTTTATAAAGTTTTGAAAACTTCTTTTGCACAAAATGAGAGCTTAATTTCTTTTAATGCTTTTTTCTCAGATCAAACTTACTGGTGCCAGCATGAATCCAGCTCGATCGTTTGGTCCTGCTGTAGTGCATAGCATGTGGTCACATCACTGGGTTTATTGGATGGGCCCAATTGCTGGCAGCCTCATTGCTGCAGTGGTCTACAAAATATTTTTTCAAGTACGCAAAGGTGATGATGGAAACGAGTCCTACGATTTTTAAACTTTTATAACTGAAATACTTAAATTTTAAAAGAATTTAATTTTTTACAACTATTTTTTTAAAGAGATAAATATTTATTTACTTATTATTTATATTATGTATGCACGTATATTTGTATTCATTTGTTTTAAGGCAAAGTTTTAAAAATACTAATAAAAACTATTTTATTGAAAATATTAAACACTTGGGAACAAATTACCATAATTTAAGCTTAAACTTCCGAAAACACTTAGCTATAACTTAGCTATCATGGCAATTAATAATTATTTTCATGATTATTAAACACATTTCGCGAGCCAACCTTGTTGACATTGAAATTTCTTAATGTAAATAAAAAATTAAAGATTTTGATAACAATATTTTTCTTTGGTTGCTTTATGACGCCCCAAGTTTAATCGAAGGACCATTAATTTGAATACAATGAGTGCGTGTTGTGTTAATAATTTGAAAGAAATTTCGTTTACAGACATATCGTACATCGTATTTACAGTGAGTAGCGAAAAATTAAAAGCGTATATTTTTTGTAGAACAGGGAGCTAATTTTAGCAGTCGTGGCGGAAATCGCATACAACTGCGATAATACAGAATTTTTTTATTTTGTTACTCGACACATTACCAATTAAGTTAATTCATTAGTGTTGTAAACTCAAACAAAATTATTTCACAACACTATAAAAAACTTAAGCAAAAATCGTATTTTGGCAGAAAGTAGAGAAAAATCATAAAAATTGAAACCAAAATTAGAAATTACAAATTTGTTATTGTTGAAATAATTTGTTTAAAGAAAAATTTTTTACGTTTTGTTTTTGATCAGTATGTACATTGGTACTTAAGGGGTTTTTCAATAAGCTGTTTATTTCTAAAACAAAAAATTTAGATTAAGATGATTCAAATTAAGCAATTTTATTATTCGTGCTTGATTCCTTTAAATAAATATTTCATGATATTCTCACGAAATATTTATTACAAAAATTTTTATTAAAAAATAAACATTTTATGATATTCTCATAAAACATTTTATTTAACAAAAATAAAAAATATTTGAAATGTATTACTGCGGGGGAGAGCATATCCATATTGCAATTTCACTTTTGCTCACATAGCTTATCAGTGAATTTTACCCCAATATTGTATAGAAAAACCTAAAAGTCTTATATCCAAAGCCAAACTGATTCGATGAGAATTTTTTATGAGAATATCATAAAATGCTTATTTTTTAATAAAAATTTTTGTAATAAATATTTCGTGAGAATATCATGAAATATTTATTTAAAGGAATCAAGCACGAATAATAAAATTGCTTAGATTGAAAATGATTCCGATGAATAAATTACTTATTTTGATGATTAAAATTTTCATTGTATTACGCAGAGAAAAGTTCGGCAATTATGAGTGCAAAATGATATCTGGCAAATGTCCACCACGATCACGTTGTAAGATGTCGATTCGTCTATCGAAATTTTTAATCACATTTTAGCAAACTAGCGGTCCTATTTCGTTAATCACATTACGGATTTTGAGTTTTAAGGCTGAAATCGATTGGATTAACTCCGCATAGGCTCTGTTCATAACACACATAAAAAATAATCCAGTGGTGTTAAATCACACGATCTGGCTGAAATTATACGATCGAGAAATTCGATTTGCATAAAATTAATCGTTCCGTATCTACTGTGTCCGTAACATAGCCCCACAAAAAATAATAATAAGAGGTGTTATATGACACATCTGGCTGGCCACTTAATTGCTGATTGTCGTGAAATTATGCGATCGGGAACTTTGGCTTGCAATAAATTGATCGTTTCATTGACTGTGTGACTTGTGGCACACAGAAACCTATTGAAACCACATGTAAGTGATATCCACGTCGTCAATAATAAGCCAAAATTGAGTTGTTAGCATCTCGCGATAGCGTGATCAATTGACCGTTACCGCATTTCCAGCCTAGAATAAAAGGGTATAATCACGCCTCCAGACCACATAGCAACCATACAGCGACATGTTGAGCATGTAAAGGATTCTCAATAATCGCTCTAGGATTTTCCTTAGCCCAAATGCGGCAATTTTGCTTGTTAACATACCTTGACAAGTGAAAATGGGCTTCATCGAAAGAAAATGTTTTCTTTAGAAAAAACAGCCGGTTGTTCTTGAATGAATTGAGCGAATCTACGGCGATGTGAATGGTCGGTTGGCTTCAATCAGTTGAACCTTCAAAGTTAAATTCTTACGCCATGCGGTGGTTTTGGATAACCACAATTGTCGAGAACATTGAGGAATTGACAAATTTGGATCTACTTCAACACTGTGGCTCACGGCTGTAATGTTTTCAGTTAAGCGACCCGGTCGAACAAGCGTTGTTGTTCGCACATTTTGTATCGAGCCTGTCAACTCAAATTTAACGGCGAAATTCTTAATAGAGATCTCAGAAAACAATTACCTTGTTCGAAAATATCACGAAAATTACCAAATGTTACTTTAACAACACCACCATTTTCATAGTGGATTTAAATTATTTTAATGCGATTTTCGTGCGAAATTGAATTGATTGTAACAATTGCCAATGCATATACTACTAATACGTCAAAAATCTAAGTGTCATAACTATCATGTTTTGCCACAATTGAAAAAGAAACTTCTTGTTAAAAAGCCCCATATATAACAAAATTATTGATAAAAGGTAATTTTTGGTTTTGGTGCTATGTACCTTGCGTTTAGTTGAGTGGTTAGTTACTCTCAAAATTGATTATCTCTTCCTTTCCTCTTTCTTGCGAAAAGCTAGGCACTATGCCCTTTAATAAATCTGTATGTTGGCGCATAAAGAATATTCTTTGGAGTGAAATTTATTTTTGACATTTTCGGTTTAAAATATTAAAATTATTATTTTTGTTCATCGCATTCAAAAAAATTCAACTTACATTTTCTATTTTTATGAAAAAGCATAACTTCGAATGATTGCTGGGGTACGAGTATGCAAGTGCAAGCAGACGAATTTTTACTCTACCACTACCACTCTACCGGTTATTTGATAACAAAACTCACGCTCTCTAGCAAGGATTCGCTTTCTATTTTTATGAAAAAGCATAACTTCGAATGATTGCTGGGGTACGAGTATGCAAATGCAAGCAGACGAATTTTTACTCTACCACTACCACTCTACCGGTTATTTGATTACAAAAATCAAGCTCTCTAGCAAGAATTCGCTCATATTCGAATGGTAGAATTGCTCCCCAGGTGCACAAAATCGATCGATTATAAAACAAAATCAATTTTCCAAATCAATGAAAGTGTGATTTAAAATTTTTATTAGATACAATTTCTTTATTTCTGTTTAATCTAAAATATATAATAGAAATATAAATAGAAATAAAAATAAATACAAAAAAATTTTATCCGGCAATCAAGCCAGATCATATTTAATTCGTTTCTTTATTTAAAATTTCGAATAAATAAAAACTTAAAAAGTTTTTACAAAAAAGTCTTGCATCGTACCGCAACGATCTAGTTCCTTTTAAACGATTCCTTAAAAGAATTAGTTCAGGGTTTTACTAAAATTAATTGACAGATTAATAACTAATTAAAGCTTCAAGTCTGTTTTGTGCACTTCCAAATTCTTTGAAAAACACCTATTTTTTGTTCCCAGTGGCGATAGAAATGATACATAACAATCAACTGTTCCACGATTCTCTTAATCCCAGATAATATTGTAAGCGATGTATTATATGTTGCGAGAGCTAATTTGTTACCCCTTTTGTCACAAAAATTAGGAAAGTTTATTTAACCATTATTGTTAGTTTTCGCTGCTACTCATTTTAAATGCAAACCTTATACATTTTCGTGTATCACATTCTGGAAACAAAAAATGAAAAGGACGTTACGGAAGGGCAAATTTGAGGTCAGGAAATAAATTGAAACTTTTTTGACAACCTCTAGTATGTCGGTAGATGCCCGTTCTTTTCACATTTTTGAGAACATTTTGCAATAAAGCCCCGCTTAGCACGTCAATGCAGCGCCGAGTTTCATCTTTTGGAACGTTAGTTGTTTGTGAATTGTTCACGTAAACCCGGACTTTCAAACAACTCCAAAGAAAATAATCCAGCGTCGTTTAATCACGAAAACATAATCGCCTAATTGAAAATGATCCTTATCACTAAAGATGATTTTGTTGAAAAATGCTTTGTTTTCGTTCAGTTCATAAACGTTCGACACCAACAATGGTCGGTCGACCTTAAATCTTGAACGAGTTGAACTTTATAATCGTTAAGAAGAAGATTTTTATGCAAAATGCAGCGCAAAGTATCTCTAGTAATGCTCAAATGTTGCAAACATTAATGAGTTGGCTTTATGCAAAATGTTGCGCAACGTAAACGTTGACAGGTTGACGTTCCAGGCTTATTCTCAATACTTTGCTGTACAGCGGCTATATTTGCATCACTACGAGGGTATTGTTTGATCTATTGTCAACAACAATACCGTGAACTTTGAATTAAGTGATTGAATTATGCACAGCGGTCTCATAAGAGACTCGAATTTTAGGAAGTTGTGCAGTGAAATTTTCACAATTCTGATAGTAAATTTTTACAACTAAAATTCTTTGCTCAAGAGTCTAACGTTTCATGTTTAAAATGTCCTAACAGTTTACTAAATAAATATTTAGAAATAACAGCTCAGTTCTTAACATCAAATCATTTTACGGACAATTTGACGACCCTTTTATAACAGATTTCATTTTATTTATTAAAAAATAGCCTGAAAATAATTTCGAATAAAAGACGGTTAACAAAGTAATGTGATATTTATAGTATCACAATCTGTTATATAAAAACCATTATTTTTTTATCAGAATATTGATTTTTAGAAATAACAAAAACACTGTCTCGTTCGTCGTTCTGTTAGAGTTGCATATAAAGAACGAACGAAAGAAACGATTTAATTTCTTTAATCTTTTAGTCCGGTTGGAATGATTAACCAAACGCAAGAAGTTGTAAAACTCTACAAAAGAACTTTTAGGGTTTTTCCATAAAGAGCCGAATTGGATAAATTTGAACTGTAATATATGTACATACATATGTTTGTTAAAACAAAACGTTAATATGGAATTATCATTTGAAACGTAATAAAAAGATGTTTGAAAATTACTTAGAGCATGTCTTACGGTATCAGCTACAAAAATAATAAAAACAATATTAATTAATCACCCCTATTCTGCGTTTCGATTAAGTCTCCGCATTCAGTTCCGTTGCGATCGAAAATTGGTATTCTGTAGAAAAACGGAATCGAAAGAAAAAGAAGAAGACAACAATGTTAACAAAATTAATAGCATCACTGTGGAATGTGGAAATGAAATAGCAAAATAAGCAAGTTTGTTATCATTTTTATAAACAAATGTAAAATTGAATACAAATATATTATTTTAATTTTTTATGGTTCAAATAAAAACAAATGGAATATTAATTTTAATTCAATACAATATAAAAAACTTTTAATTGATTTTAATTCAATACAATACAAAAAACTTTTAATTAATAAAAATAAAATAATCACACACAAATCATACCTACTTTTTTCCATGTACTGGTATTTTTGTTGTAGGACCTAGTGCACTGAGGACTCCTGGAAGAAGTGGCAGAACACTTTGATCGCTTGTGGTATCCACATGCAACGTCTGCTTTCGATGCCATTAAATGTGCCAATTTTTCATACTGCTGCGGTGTTGTTATTTTTAACCTTTAAAACATCATATTCGGGTACAAAAATTAACAATTTAAAACAAAAAAAGTTAATTTAATTCAATAAATTAATTAAAAATAATTTTGTTTTTTTATCGTTTTTGAACATTTTATCTCATTTTCTACTTACATTTTTTTCAATTTTAAACTTTTTAACAAAAAAACACAGTTAAAGAAAACCCCTCCGTTAACAAAAAAGCAACTGAGAAAAACGGAGCTCCGATCGTAATGCAGAATACATACAATCGAAAGAAACTAAGCGGAATCGAAACGTAGAATACCAAATCTGACAGACGGAGAAAATTTCGATTCGAATCGAAACGCAGAATAGCCCCAAATATATGGTGGCCGAATTTGGAAAATTTCATAAGGTGTTTTATGACAACTAAAACGTCTTGTTCGTTAAGCATATGCCTACAGATCCGACTCTTTTAAATTGCTATGCATGTGTTTTTCATTATTTACTTTATTAATACAATACTCCGTCAAAACAATTGCTATGTTATATATATTAAGATAACACACACTTTTTAAATACTAGTTTATAACGTTCAGTCATATTTTCTCACTACTGTACGAGTACAATCAGAACTGATATAATACCTTTAAAATTTACGCTCCTACATACTGCAAATAGTAAATTTGATTTGCCTCAGGCTAGACAATTACAGAATATGTTTCAATAAATTTTTACGAAACGTGTTATAAATTTTAATAACAGCATTATTATCATACAAAATTACTTATACACATACACACAATGAATTGAAAAAAAATTTATAATAACTGTGAAGTGGCACATTACCTCTCGTTCGTCATTCTGTGGTGAAAATGATTAATACTTATTTGACATGAAAGCAACGCTTCGTTTTCGGCATTAAAACGCAACTATTTAATAGTTATTAATCACTTAATAAAATCACTTAAATTATAGATTTTAATAGGAGTAACAGTTGATTTATATTTAAAATAAACCTGACGACTTCAATACTAATACTTGACTCCCTGAATCATTATCACATACTAAACTTGACTTCTATAGAAAAAAACTCAACTTTGGCCTTGCTTGCCAAATTTTTTTTAAGTTTACATACATATGTATGTATTAGCTGGCTCAGGTAAACTTGCGGTAAAAATTGCAAAAGACAGAAATTGTTAATTTTCTCTGATTACTGCTGTGAATTCATTCGGCAAGTACATTCAAGCTAAATTGCAAGGCGAATTTGTAGCAGGTGCAGCATTAGCATTAAAACGCAAAAATAAGTAATTTCAGTATTTGCAAATTGTAAAAATATTTTAAGTATGTGGTGAAGCATATCTAAACAAAACAAAAAATGCAAACTAATAAGCCAAGTAAAGTTTTATAATTCGTTGACACGCCTCGTTAATATGTACATATATGTAAAGGTAAATATTTTTAACTTTTAAATACAAGGAATAGTGATAAAAAACAATTTATTAAAAAAAATGTATATTATTTTGAAAGTGTTAATTGCCGCCTTACAACTACCTAGTATTTAAATCTCCTTGAACATATAATTTTTATTTTTGCATTAGCATTGTAGAACGTTAACATTTTTTGACACTTAACAATAATGCAACCTGATCGTTAGTAAATGGAAACAAATTATACGTAATAATGAGCATTTCAAGCTCACACCGGCAGCTAAAGTCGCTGACCGAATCTTGATTCAAACAATTAGGCTCTCTATACAAAACTATGAGAGCGAATCTTAATTTTTAATCTTGCTGCGTACCACGATAATGTTAAGGCCGGGGCACATAGAATCCGTCATGCGTTATACTTTGACGTATTCAACTGAAGTCAAGGTAACGACGGATTAGGTTGGCACAATGAGTACTTTGTTGACGGATAAGAAATCAGCTGTTTTTTTGTTTTTCTTATTTTATTTTTTTTTTAGCAAAGTTTTATTAAAGTGCACATTTGAAATGGAGTTAGACGACATCTTAGACTTTCTATTAATGGTAATTTGTTTTATTTATTCCGTTATTTATTATTATTATTTATAATTTATTTTAAGTAAATTATAATTATTCGGAATCATATTCATTATAAGCAGCAATATTTATTTTGTGCTTGATTCCTTTTTTTAAATAAATATTTCATGATATTCTCACAAAATATTTATTTAAATAAAAATAAAAAAAAATAAAAAATAAAAAATAAAAAAATGAAATGTATTGTAATGGGGGAGAGCATATCCATATTGCAATTTCACTTTCGCTCACAAAGCTCATCAGTGAATTTTACCCCAATATTGTATAGAAAAACCTAAAAGTCTTATATCCAAAGCCAAACTGATTTTATGAGAATTTTACCATAAAATCAACATAGCATAGACAGCAAGACTCAAAGACACTTTTTTTTTTATTTTTTTATTTTTTATTTTTATTTAAATAAATATTTTGTGAGAATATCATGAAATATTTATTTAAAAAAAGGAATCAAGCACAAAATAAATATTGCTGCTTATAATGAATATGATTCCGAATAATTATAATTTACTTATTTCCATTGCATGTGCTCGTTGCTTTTTTGTAAAACTATTTACAAATATTTTTTATTTTCTGGAATTTTCAAATTGCATATGAATGGTTTCCAATGGCAACCCTTATGTAGAAATGATTGAAAATAAACAATGTTTTTTTGTTTTTTGTTTTTTGAAATGTTTTGTAGTGTTTGTATGAAAGTGTCTTTGAGTCTTGCTGTCTATGCTATGTTGATTTTATGGTAAAATTCTCATAAAATCAGTTTGGCTTTGGATATAAGACTTTTAGGTTTTTCTATACAATATTGGGGTAAAATTCACTGATGAGCTTTGTGAGCGAAAGTGAAATTGCAATATGGATATGCTCTCCCCCATTACAATACATTTCATTTTTTATTTTTTATTTTTATTTAAATAAATATTTTGTGAGAATATCATGAAATATTTATTTAAAAAAAGGAATCAAGCACAAAATAAATATTGCTGCTTATAATTTATTTTAAAAATATTTTACTACGATAGAGCGAAAAAAAATAAAAACAAGAAGAAGAAGCGAATGAAAAATATCAAAGTACTCAACGTACGTCAAAAGTTAAAAGTTGGCCAACTTTCGTACTTTGCGTTGACGGAGACGTATTGGTTGTGACAACGCTGATAAGAAAACTTGTATTTCAATTTACTTGTCAGTTGAAAAATACAACGTATGACGGATTCTATGTGCCCCAGCCTTTAAACACAAGCTTCGGTTGTTTATTGTAAAAAAATGTAAACAAAGAAAAAAAACAATCACATAAACGATAATAGATCCTCTTAGTCTCCCAATTTACATTGTACGATTTTTGTCGTTACAATTTTTGTCGTTCTTTCTTTAAAGTTGCATTCGCGTATACATTTGACGATTTTGTATTCATATACATACAAACTTCACATTTAAAATTACGAATTGTGGACAAAACGAATCGCATGTGTACTTTTTTTAGTTCCTCTCTTCCCCTATTCTTTCTACACCCCTTATTTACCGACAAACTAAGAATTGCAGCGACAAAAATCGTATAATGTAAATTGGGACTTAGTATTTTAATTTTAACATTAAAATGGATTAATGCATATTGTATTTGAAACTAAATAAAGATATGCTAGATTCATGTTAATGTTTTTTATTAATTTTGAAGAAACCAAAATATAACTAAACGTCAAAACGAAAGAAGAAACAAGTCGTATGAACGTATGAACACTACGGGCTGCTATTGTGATTCAAAAGGCGAAACAATATGTTCAATTTGCCTTATAGACTTAGTAAAGCAAAAAAGACTACCAAATTAAAAATAGTTCTGTGTAATCAACTGACGATGGAGTTTTGAATTCAGTGAAAAATAAAAAAACTTGTATTTAATTCCTCTAATTTAGTTTGTTAATTAGATGACTTAGCTTCAAAAAAATTTAAAATTTTACAATGTAAAAAATAACAGTTTAAGTCAAAAAGTTATGTAAAATTTTTTATTTAATAATACTTATTAGATTTGCTCGAGGAAAATGCATATATCGTGAAAAATAACAAAAGACTTTGCAAAATACTTCACATTTTTTATTTGCAGATATGCTTTTTGGCTGATTTATAACTACAATGTACGATTAAAATTAATAATTTTTCGTTCTTATATTTTGATGTTTTTTATTTTAATATTCAAACAGCTTTTAAGCCCTTTTAAGTATTTTTAGTTTAAATTGTAGTTTTAAATCCTAGCCCTTTAAATAACGTTTATAACACTTAAAATTCAACAATCAATTTTTTGATATGGCAACTTCCAATATAGCTTATTAATAAAGTCATATCCTGGCAACTTTATTAAACATATGTTATACTTTGTTTTTTTCTTTTATTGTTGCTACTTAGTAATTCCTAACAAAATAATAAATACATACGCAGAAAGAAAGCTATTTCAAAAGTATTTCTACATTTAAGCCACTAAAAATGAATATTTCAAAAGCAACTGGAGAAGAAAAACTAAAATTGTGTCGCACATATTTTCGTGCTGGCTTCGCTTTGTTACCATTTCTATGGGCAGTGAATTTTTGCTGGTTTCTCAAAGAGGCCTTTGGCAGACCGACTTACCCGGAACAACCACAAATAAAAAAGTACGTAATTTATTCTGGGCTAGGAACATTTGTGTGGATTGTTGCATTAACGGTGTGGATTGTCATCTTCCAAACACAACGTGCTAATTGGGGAGCAACTGCTGATTACATGAGTTTTATCATACCGTTAGGAAAACCTTAGACATCATTCCACAATTCCTATTCAAACACCATATAGAAAATAAGTTATGTAAAAAAAAAATATTAAAAAAAAACTGAAATTAAAATTTGAGGTAGGCTGCGGTATAAACAAAGTACAATTGTATAAATAAACGATTTGATTCCGGGGGTGTTATTAATTAAATTATCATATTTTAAATAATGTTCATGATACAATTTTCAGGGTTTTTGCATAAATATTTGGAGTTTGCTTTAGTACATTATTAATATATTAATTATTGTGGAATGTTAATAAAAAAGTGCTGAACGATGATTGCTTTCCTCAAAGGAAACAAAAGCCTACCCAGTACTAGCAACTTGTTTTTTCCGAATGTAAACTAATGCTTAGGAATAAATTAATTCAGACTAAGAAAGCATTGGAGCTCAATTAAATCGAGCAGCCGAGTCTTTACTATTTAACGGATAACGGTAAGTTTAATAAAAGTACTTAGGAAAAGTCGTACTATCAAATCCAGAAAATTTTCCTAATACCAACCGAAACAATAATAGGTGTCTAGTCATTTATATTAATTGGCCAATCCAGAAATTATGTGTTGTCGATTTCATAAGCTTTAGCTAATCAGGCCTAATATATTTGTGTCAATAAAAAAACAGTTTTTTTTATCTCACTTTTGCCCAACGTTTCGTCAATTTTTTGTTGACTTCCTCAAGGGCTTCATCTATTTAAAAATTAAAATCTTAATTTATTACAATTTTAATACACCAAAATAAATTACTTACAATATACCATTAATCACATTTATATATTTTTTGACAATTAACAAAAACAAAACAATTAAATTTAAATAAAACAAACACAACTTAAATTTATTATGAACATTTAATTGTTGGCCATTGCAACACTGTAGTTTGTGTTTATGTTGTCTGTGTCCTCTTTTTAGATTCATAGTATTGTCAATGTTTTGTTGAATGCGTAGACTTTCTATTGTGTACCTTTTCCTTTCCCTGGATTCTATATCCAAAATCTTGACTTTTTCAAAATCAGCTTCATGTCCAGTCTTAAGTATGTGTTGTGATAATGCTGTTGTCCCTTTCCGTTTGGTAATATCATTTTTGTGTTCCTTCATTCTTGTCTCCAATGTTCGTTTCGTTATTCCAATGTATGTTAGATTACAGCTTTCGTTTTCACAACCTTTGCACTTTATTTCATACACTACATTGCATTGTTTTTGTTTTTCTATTTGATCTTTCATGTTCGTGAATATTCTGTTCAATGTGCTGTTTGGTTTGTATGAAAATTGTGTTTTATCAGTTTTTATTATTGACTTCAAGCTTTTGCTGTCAGTCAAACCTGGTATGTATTTGACACCGTAAAAAGCTCTCTGTTGATTGTCCTGTTCAGTAATGTTAGTTTGAGGATAATTTGCCTTAAGTTTAATTCCTGCCTCTTTTATTAAATTGTTTATAAGTTTAATCGGAAAACTGTTGCGTCTAAGTATTGTCGTTATTTTATTTACTTATGTTCTTGGTGTAAAATTGATCGTCGCTAATGTTTAAAACTCTAAAGATGAAGCTTCTTGCAGTGTTAATTATTTGTGCCATGGGTTGCGTAGTATTGAAATTCATCAATCTCCCAGATGCTATATCCTTTGCGTGCCAATCGAAAAGTATTCCGTCATTATTTCGTATCAATGTTGTGTCCAAATATGAAAGTTTCCCGATGTATTCAGCGTGGTATGGTCGTTGGCAAAGTAGTATAATCTAACAAGCAAATTATATGAATACTAAATTTCTTTATTACAATTTTTATTCCTATTTTTAACGAATCGCACAAACAAACGTTTGCTTACTTTTGCTTAAATATATAAAAGCAATGTTATACAGTATTGTTACAATTCTGTTTTGCTATGTTAAACCAAAGATTATAGAATTACAAAGATGTTGCACTGCCATACACTGTTCTGCCACTGCTAAATTATTGATGGGATTTTCTGAAAATCCTTGTGTGTACGACTAATGAGCGAAATTTCATCAACAGAGAGCAAATTACCAAAACATAAATAAACTCTCAGCAAAAGCAATTCATACTTACGAACATTGTTTATGTGTGTGTGGGTATGTGTGTTTACGTTGTCAATATTATGCCCAACAAACAAAAAGGTTTGTTTTCAGATAAGTGCATATGAACTAATTAAAAATAATATTATGTGATCAAGCCTTTTCTTAGTTCACTAGCATTAATTTCTTTTCACTTTGTAAACAAGAAAAACAAAACATTATTCTAAACTTAGTCTTAAATTGTAAGCTAAAATTATATACTATAAATACGATTAGTAATAAACAATGAAAATCAACGTTGTTATATTGTGTTTGTTGGGCTCTACAAATTCGAGTGGTATTATTGTATACAAAACTAATTGGATCTTCTGTGTTGCCGTAGCCAAACCATACAGATTTTTTATTGTAAAAATAAAACAGCATCGACTGTCGACGAACTTTGGAAGCCTTATTAACCAATATTTTCATTAAGGCAGTGTTTGCTACATTTGTTAATTTTTGTTTTTTTAGGAATATGACAAAAAAGTAAATGATAAGCCCTTCTTCTGGTTACTGCATGTAAATTCCCATAGATCATAAACATGATAATAAAATATAGTTGTAAAAAAGATAATTAGAAAGACATTACTCAAAGCATGATATCAGCACAGAAATATGGGAAAAACTATACATTTATTTAGTTTTAAGTATACCCATCTCTAAGGTATAAGGAATGAAAGTATAAATAGAAGTGTAAATACTTTCATTCAGCAGTTCATATGTAAACGGTTTTTAACTTACATAGTTAAAAAAATAAATAAAATAATGAATAGAACAGAAAAGTTGAGTTAAATAATGCTGTGAAAAATAAAGTTTTCAAAGAAGCAGGCAATAAATGTTCTCTGCCACATTGTAGCAGATCGAAAAGAAAATTTCCTGAAATGAAACTTTTCTGTTTTCCAAACACAAACTCACCATTATTTAAACAATGGCTAAAAAAGTGCAATTTTGAAAAACAGTTTGTGGAAGAAACTACTTCCCTTTTTTATGTGATAGGCACTTTTCGCCTGATTTAATTGGTAAAAGATATTTACATCGAGGAGTCGTGCCATTATACTTAATTGATAGTGCTGAGTCAGAAAGTATTGAAAAAGGCAACTGCTCTGAAAATGAGAATACCAACGATACATTTTTTTGAAGTTCGTCATGTAAGCGAAAAAGATTCGAATCACCGCCACCTTTATGCTCAAACTGCCTTAAAAGTTTAAAAAATGAAAACTTTTATAGAAAGAAATTTTTCAACATGTTTAAAAGACTTAAGAGTAAAACTCAACAAAATCGATGTATGAAGTCGAAAACTTGAAAAAAGATTGAAGGCATTAGAAGCAAAGTTAAAAGTAAAAGCCTCTCTTGAAAGTGAAATTGACAAACTTGGTATCAATTGTAATGAAAAAACATTCTGCAGAATTCTAATGAAGGGAAGGAGGGGAACGAACGCTCGATGGGAGGATTGTGAAAAGAATTTGTTCAAAGCATTCATTATAGATCAACCTCTACGTACTTGTTCTTGCGTAATATTTTGAAATTGAACCTTCCAAGCAGATATTAAGAATTTGCAGCCAGGAAACAATGTTTGCATATATAATGTTCTTAAGAAAACGGTTTTAAAGATGAAACCTTTTGAAAGAGAGTGCATTTTAATATTTGATAAAATATCAATCAGAAGAAATTTAAGTTATAATGATTGTGCGGATGTTATAGATGGAGTAGACGAGCGAACAAATGAAGTGGGTTCTCAAATTGGTGTTTTCATGATTAGAGTAATTATAGAAAATTGGAAATTTGTGTTAAACTACTTTGTAACTGCTAGTTCCATAAAAGGAGAAATATTGAAAACACTTCTAATATCAAATTTAGATGACCAGTTACATGTGATCAAGGTCCAAAAAATAGGAAATGTTACGACCTATTGGGAGTGTCACCAGAACAGCCTTATTTTCTTTATAACACCAATAAAGTATATATGCTATATGATGTACCTCATATTTTAAAATCCATTAGAAATGCTTTTATCAAAGGTGACTTTAAAACACCTGATGGAATAGCGCGGTTTGATGTTATTAGAGAAGTTTTTGAACTAGAGCATGGTAAAGTCACAAAAATGACAAAGTTGACAATATCCCATATAAGTCCAACAAATTTTCAGAAAATGCGCGTGGCGTTGGCTGTTCAAACTTTAAGCCGTTCTGTTGCAGATGCGATTCAAACTCTTAACGAAAATCGTAAATTTACAAGGACTTCATCGGAAATAGCCTCTTCTACTTACGTATTTATAAAAAAACTTGATAGTTATTTTGACTGTTTAAATAGTAAATATTTTAGCGATCCTAATCCTCTAAAGCGTGGTTTAAAGCATAATAATAATACTTGGAAGGTATTGCAGGATCTAATAATATATATGCAACAAATTGAATATGTCGGCAATAAAATATTTTCCATCCGCGGTCTTATCCAAACCACCAGGGGCATATTATCTTTAAGTGAAGAAATGTTTCAAGAAAGTTCTAATTTATTCACAATTTTAACTAGCCGGTTTAATCAGGAGCCATTAGAAAACGTATTTTCATATGTTCGCGCCAAAAGCGGACACTGTAAGAACCTTTCAGTTCACGAATTTAATATCGCAATGGCAAAGCTGATATCTTTAAAAATAAGCCAGTTTACTTCGTCAAAAAATTGTGAAAACGACGATACCATATTCTTACCGGTGGATTTTCAAACTTCCGCCGAATGTAGTGAAACTGTATCAGCTGATAATCAATGTCCACTGATAGATATCGTAGACATATATCAGAATAATGAAGAATATTTTGATGAAAGTGCCGACTGTTTTAACTCTCCGAATGTATCAATAGAACTTACTTCAAGCCGATATTTCATTGAATACATAGCGCAACGAATATCATGCAGCAAATGTAGAATGGATACAGTAAAACCTGCACAAATTCTAACATATCCATCAGAAATGTGTATCCACACAAAAAAACTATGAAAGTGACTCAGATTTTGGAAGTTTATGTGCACCCGCCAATCAATTTTTCGAAGTTTGTAAGATTCATATAAAAGTTTTTGAAAAGCTTTTTTCTGCCAATAAAGCAATGAAAAATATTAAAAAAGACATAGTTCAGCCATGCATAGAATGTACTAATAGTACAATTTATTCCTTTTGGTTTGACGAGAAGAGTGCTTGTTACAATCACAGGCTGGAAATTTTAAATTTGCTTGTAATAATATTACTAAGAAAGCATTCTTCCTGGGAAACTTACCAGTATAAACGAGCACTTATTGAAAAAGTAAAAATTTTAAAACACTAATTTGAATAAAAATTAAAAATCATACAAAATATTTACTATATTTACATGTCTTTTATTTTACCTCCATTATAATAGATCTTATACCGAAAGTTGTGCGCGGTTGAATTAACTTTAAAAAATAAGTAAATAACAGCATCATGACTTCGGTGTAAACGTAAATTTTTTCATTCATACAACAATAAAGTAAGTATATTTGCCCTACAATAACGAAAGGAATCATGTTCGTTTTCTATTAATGTTGAACATCCACACAAGCTGTATGCTGTGAACATTAATAAAGTTGCTAGTAAACCTAATTCATTTTTAATTTTAAAACAGAATTAAAAACAAAAATATACCTAAAACAATACACGCACACCCAAACACAAGTATTAATGGGAAGCATATGTATGCATACATGAACAAACGTGTGTTTCTGTGCATAAAAAGTAATACCAAAGATTATAGAATTATAAAGATGTTGCACTGCGAACATTTTACATAAACAAAAATTTTAAGCATCATTTGACGAGGGGGGAAAGTGTAAAGGGTAAACAGAGAATACTGTCTTTGCATTGAGTAAAACTAATAACAGAAAAGAGAGTATTACTTTTTATGCACAGAAACACACGTTTGTTCATGTATGCATACATATGCTTCCCATTAATACTTGTGTTTGGGTGTGCGTGTATTGTTTTAGGTATATTTTTGTTTTTAATTCTGTTTTAAAATTAAAAATGAATTAGGTTTACTAGCAACTTTATTAATGTTCACAGCATACAGCTTGTGTGGATGTTCAACATTAATAGAAAACGAACATGATTCCTTTCGTTATTGTAGGGCAAATATACTTACTTTATTGTTGTATGAATGAAAAAATTTACGTTTACACCGAAGTCATGATGCTGTTATTTACTTATTTTTTAAAGTTAATTCAACCGCGCACAACTTTCGGTATAAGATCTATTATAATGGAGGTAAAATAAAAGACATGTAAATATAGTAAATATTTTGTATGATTTTTAATTTTTATTCAAATTAGTGTTTTAAAATTTTTACTTTTTCAATAAGTGCTCGTTTATACTGGTAAGTTTCCCAGGAAGAATGCTTTCTTAGTAATATTATTACAAGCAAATTTAAAATTTCCAGCCTGTGATTGTAACAAGCACTCTTCTCGTCAAACCAAAAGGAATAAATTGTACTATTAGTACATTCTATGCATGGCTGAACTATGTCTTTTTTAATATTTTTCATTGCTTTATTGGCAGAAAAAAGCTTTTCAAAAACTTTTATATGAATCTTACAAACTTCGAAAAATTGATTGGCGGGTGCACATAAACTTCCAAAATCTGAGTCACTTTCATAGTTTTTTTGTGTGGATACACATTTCTGATGGATATGTTAGAATTTGTGCAGGTTTTACTGTATCCATTCTACATTTGCTGCATGATATTCGTTGCGCTATGTATTCAATGAAATATCGGCTTGAAGTAAGTTCTATTGATACATTCGGAGAGTTAAAACAGTCGGCACTTTCATCAAAATATTCTTCATTATTCTGATATATGTCTACGATATCTATCAGTGGACATTGATTATCAGCTGATACAGTTTCACTACATTCGGCGGAAGTTTGAAAATCCACCGGTAAGAATATGGTATCGTCGTTTTCACAATTTTTTGACGAAGTAAACTGGCTTATTTTTAAAGATATCAGCTTTGCCATTGCGATATTAAATTCGTGAACTAAAAGGTTCTTACAGTGTCCGCTTTTGGCGCGAACATATGAAAATACGTTTTCTAATGGCTCCTGATTAAACCGGCTAGTTAAAATTGTAAATAAATTAGAACTTTCTTGAAACATTTCTTCACTTAAAGATAATATGCCCCTGGTGGTTTGGATAAGACCGCGGATGGAAAATATTTTATTGCCGACATATTCAATTTGTTGCATATATATTATTAGATCCTGCAATACCTTCCAAGTATTATTATTATGCTTTAAACCACGCTTTAGAGGATTAGGATCGCTAAAATATTTACTATTTAAACAGTCAAAATAACTATCAAGTTTTTTTATAAATACGTAAGTAGAAGAGGCTATTTCCGATGAAGTCCTTGTAAATTTACGATTTTCGTTAAGAGTTTGAATCGCATCTGCAACAGAACGGCTTAAAGTTTGAACAGCCAACGCCACGCGCATTTTCTGAAAATTTGTTGGACTTATATGGGATATTGTCAACTTTGTCATTTTTGTGACTTTACCATGCTCTAGTTCAAAAACTTCTCTAATAACATCAAACCGCGCTATTCCATCAGGTGTTTTAAAGTCACCTTTGATAAAAGCATTTCTAATGGATTTTAAAATATGAGGTACATCATATAGCATATATACTTTATTGGTGTTATAAAGAAAATAAGGCTGTTCTGGTGACACTCCCAATAGGTCGTAACATTTCCTATTTTTTGGACCTTGATCACATGTAACTGGTCATCTAAATTTGATATTAGAAGTGTTTTCAATATTTCTCCTTTTATGGAACTAGCAGTTACAAAGTAGTTTAACACAAATTTCCAATTTTCTATAATTACTCTAATCATGAAAACACCAATTTGAGAACCCACTTCATTTGTTCGCTCGTCTACTCCATCTATAACATCCGCACAATCATTATAACTTAAATTTCTTCTGATTGATATTTTATCAAATATTAAAATGCACTCTCTTTCAAAAGGTTTCATCTTTAAAACCGTTTTCTTAAGAACATTATATATGCAAACATTGTTTCCTGGCTGCAAATTCTTAATATCTGCTTGGAAGGTTCAATTTCAAAATATTACGCAAGAACAAGTACGTAGAGGTTGATCTATAATGAATGCTTTGAACAAATTCTTTTCACAATCCTCCCATCGAGCGTTCGTTCCCCTCCTTCCCTTCATTAGAATTCTGCAGAATGTTTTTTCATTACAATTGATACCAAGTTTGTCAATTTCACTTTCAAGAGAGGCTTTTACGTTTAACTTTGCTTCTAATGCCTTCAATCTTTTTTCAAGTTTTCGACTTCATACATCGATTTTGTTGAGTTTTACTCTTAAGTCTTTTAAACATGTTGAAAAATTTCTTTCTATAAAAGTTTTCATTTTTTAAACTTTTAAGGCAGTTTGAGCATAAAGGTGGCGGTGATTCGAATCTTTTTCGCTTACATGACGAACTTCAAAAAAATGTATCGTTGGTATTCTCATTTTCAGAGCAGTTGCCTTTTTCAATACTTTCTGACTCAGCACTATCAATTAAGTATAATGGCACGACTCCTCGATGTAAATATCTTTTACCAATTAAATCAGGCGAAAAGTGCCTATCACATAAAAAAGGGAAGTAGTTTCTTCCACAAACTGTTTTTCAAAATTGCACTTTTTTAGCCATTGTTTAAATAATGGTGAGTTTGTGTTTGGAAAACAGAAAAGTTTCATTTCAGGAAATTTTCTTTTCGATCTGCTACAATGTGGCAGAGAACATTTATTGCCTGCTTCTTTGAAAACTTTATTTTTCACAGCATTATTTAACTCAACTTTTCTGTTCTATTCATTATTTTATTTATTTTTTTAACTATGTAAGTTAAAAACCGTTTACATATGAACTGCTGAATGAAAGTATTTACACTTCTATTTATACTTTCATTCCTTATACCTTAGAGATGGGTATACTTAAAACTAAATAAATGTATAGTTTTTCCCATATTTCTGTGCTGATATCATGCTTTGAGTAATGTCTTTCTAATTATCTTTTTTACAACTATATTTTATTATCATGTTTATGATCTATGGGAATTTACATGCAGTAACCAGAAGAAGGGCTTATCATTTACTTTTTTGTCATATTCCTAAAAAAACAAAAATTAACAAATGTAGCAAACACTGCCTTAATGAAAATATTGGTTAATAAGGCTTCCAAAGTTCGTCGACAGTCGATGCTGTTTTATTTTTACAATAAAAAATCTGTATGGTTTGGCTACGGCAACACAGAAGATCCAATTAGTTTTGTATACAATAATACCACTCGAATTTGTAGAGCCCAACAAACACAATATAACAACGTTGATTTTCATTGTTTATTACTAATCGTATTTATAGTATATAATTTTAGCTTACAATTTAAGACTAAGTTTAGAATAATGTTTTGTTTTTCTTGTTTACAAAGTGAAAAGAAATTAATGCTAGTGAACTAAGAAAAGGCTTGATCACATAATATTATTTTTAATTAGTTCATATGCACTTATCTGAAAACAAACCTTTTTGTTTGTTGGGCATAATATTGACAACGTAAACACACATACCCACACACACATAAACAATGTTCGTAAGTATGAATTGCTTTTGCTGAGAGTTTATTTATGTTTTGGTAATTTGCTCTCTGTTGATGAAATTTCGCTCATTAGTCGTACACACAAGGATTTTCAGAAAATCCCATCAATAATTTAGCAGTGGCAGAACAATGTATGGCAGTGCAACATCTTTGTAATTCTATAATCTTTGGTAATACTCTCTTTTCTGTTATTAGTTTTACTCAATGCAAAGACAGTATTCTCTGTTTACCCTTTACACTTTCCCCCCTCGTCAAATGATGCTTAAAATTTTTGTTTATGTAAAATGTTCGCAGTGCAACATCTTTATAATTCTATAATCTTTGGTTAAACGTTTGTTTGGATGCAAATACATATGTATGTATATACAAACATTTATCTCTAAAAATGCTAAAAATCAAAGAAAAATTCATTTTGCTGTTGGTATTTTTGCTTTTGCAGTTTTGTTAAATGTTTTGCTTCTTGATTTTTATTTCATTTACATTTTTAGTTAAAAATTATTAAAATTTTTAATTTTTAATAAAATACATATTCATTGGTAATAAAAAACTAAATTTTAATTTAAAAATGCAAAATAGTTGCTGGAATGCCAACAACACGCGGTGTTCCCAAGCGGTCCCCCATCTAAGTACTAACCGCGCCCGACGCTGCTTAATTTCGGTGATCGGACGAGAACCGATGTATTCAGCGTGGTATGGTCGTTGGCAAAGTAGTATAATCTAACAAGCAAATTATATGAATACTAAATTTCTTTATTACAATTTTTATTCCTATTTTTAACCAATCGCACAAACAAACGTTTGCTTACTTTTGCTTAAATATATAAAAGCAATGTTATACAGTATTGTTACAATTCTGTTTTGCTATGTTAAACGTTTGTTTGGATGCAAATACATATGTACATATATACAAACATTTATCTCTAAAAATGTTAAAAATCGAAGAAAAATTCATTTTGCTGTTGGTATTTTTGCTTTTGCAGTTTTGTTAAATGTTTTGCTTCTTGATTTTTATTTCATTTACATTTTTAGTTAAAAATTATTAAAATTTTTAATTTTTAATAAAATACATATTCATTGTTAATAAAAAACTAAATTTTAATTTAAAAATGCAAAAAAGTTGCTGGAATGCCAACAACACGCGGTGTTCCCAAGCGGTCCCCCATCTAAGTACTAACCGCGCCCGACGCTGCTTAATGTCGGTGATCGGACGAGAACCGATGTATTCAGCGTGGTATGGTCGTTGGCAAAGTAGTATAATCTAACAAGCAAATTATATGAATACTAAATTTCTTTATTACAATTTTTATTCCTATTTTTAACCAATCGCACAAACAAACGTTTGCTTACTTTTGCTTAAATAAGTATATAAAAGCAATGTTATACAGTATTGTTACAATTCTGTTTTGCTATGTTAAACGTTTGTTTGGATGCAAATACATATGTATGTATATACAAACATTTATCTCTAAAAATGTTAAAAATCAAAGAAAAATTCATTTTGCTGTCGGTATTTTTGCTTTTGCAGTTTTGTTAAATGTTTTGCTTCTTGATTTTTATTTCATTTACATTTTTAGTTAAAAATTATTAAAATTTTTAATTTTTATTAAAATACATATTTATTGTTAATAAAAAACTAAATTTTAATTTAAAAATGCAAAAAAGTTGCTGGAATGCCAACAACACGCGGTGTTCCCAAGCGGTCCCCCATCTAAGTACTAACCGCGCCCGACGCTGCTTAATTTCGGTGATCGGACGAGAACCGATGTATTCAGCGTGGTATGGTCGTTGGCAAAGTAGTATAATCTAACAAGCAAATTATATGAATACTAAATTTCTTTATTACAATTTTTATTCCTATTTTTAACCAATCGCACAAACAAACGTTTGCTTACTTTTGCTTAAATATATAAAAGCAATGTTATACAGTATTGTTACAATTCTGTTTTGCTATGTTAAACGTTTGTTTGGATGCAAATACATATGTATGTATGTATATACAAACATTTATCTCTAAAAATGTTAAAAATCAAAGAAAAATTCATTTTGCTGTTGGTATGTTTGCTTTTGCAGTTTTGTTAAATGTTTTGCTTCTTGATTTTTATTTCATTTACATTTTTAGTTAAAAATTATTAAAATTTTTAATTTTTAATAAAATACATATTCATTGTTAATAAAAAACTAAATTTTAATTTAAAAATGCAAAAAAGTTGCTGGAACGCCAACAACACGCGGTGTTCCCAAGCGGTCCCCCATCTAAGTACTAACCGCGCCCGACGCTGCTTAATTTCGGTGATCGGACGAGAACCGATGTATTCAGCGTGGTATGGTCGTTGGCAAAGTAGTATAATCTAACAAGCAAATTATATGAATACTAAATTTCTTTATTACAATTTTTATTCCTATTTTTAACCAATCGCACAAACAAACGTTTGCTTACTTTTGCTTAAATATATAAAAGCAATGAATGTTATACAGTATTGTTACAATTCTGTTTTGCTATGTTAAACGTTTGTTTGGATGCAAATACATATGTATGTATGTATGTATATACAAACATTTATCTCTAAAAATGTTAAAAATCAAAGAAAAATTCATTTTGCTGTTGGTATTTTTGCTTTTGCAGTTTTGTTAAATGTTTTGCTTCTTGATTTTTATTTCATTTACATTTTTAGTTAAAAATTATTAAAATTTTTAATTTTTAATAAAATACATATTCATTGTTAATAAAAAACTAAATTTTAATTTAAAAATGCAAAAAAGTTGCTGGAACGCCAACAACACGCGGTGTTCCCAAGCGGTCCCCCATCTAAGTACTAACCGCGCCCGACGCTGCTTAATTTCGGTGATCGGACGAGAACCGATGTATTCAGCGTGGTATGGTCGTTGGCAAAGTAGTATAATCTAACAAGCAAATTATATGAATACTAAATTTCTTTATTACAATTTTTATTCCTATTTTTAACCAATCGCACAAACAAACGTTTGCTTACTTTTGCTTAAATATATAAAAGCAATGAATGTTATACAGTATTGTTACAATTCTGTTTTGCTATGTTAAACGTTTGTATGGATGTAAATACGTATGTATGTACAAACATTTATCTCTAAAAATGTTAAAAATCAAAGAAAAATTCATTT
This sequence comes from Trichopoda pennipes, assembly GCA_030448955.1. Lineage (NCBI taxonomy): Eukaryota > Metazoa > Arthropoda > Insecta > Diptera > Tachinidae > Trichopoda > Trichopoda pennipes. The sequence continues at coordinate 12,318,702 of JASKUP010000042.1, forward strand.
TGCTGTTGGTATTTTTGCTTTTGCAGTTTTGTTAAATGTTTTGCTTCTTGATTTTTATTTCATTTACATTTTTAGTTAAAAATTATTAAAATTTTTAATTTTTAATAAAATACATATTCATTGTTAATAAAAAACTAAATTTTAATTTAAAAATGCAAAAAAGTTGCTGGAATGCCAACAACACGCGGTGTTCCCAAGCGGTCCCCCATCTAAGTACTAACCGCGCCCGACGCTGCTTAATTTCGGTGATCGGACGAGAACCGATGTATTCAGCGTGGTATGGTCGTTGGCAAAGTAGTATAATCTAACAAGCAAATTATATGAATACTAAATTTCTTTATTACAATTTTTATTCCTATTTTAAACCAATCACACAAACAAACGTTTGCTTACTTTTGCTTAAATATATAAAAGCAATGTTATACAGTATTGTTACAATTCTGTTTTGCTATGTTAAACGTTTGTTTGGATGCAAATACATATGTATGTATGTATATACAAACATTTATCTCTAAAAATGTTAAAAATCAAAGAAAAATTCATTTTGCTGTTGGTATTTTTGCTTTTGCAGTTTTGTTAAATGTTTTGCTTCTTGATTTTTATTTCATTTACATTTTTAGTTAAAAATTATTAAAATTTTTAATTTTTAATAAAATACATATTCATTGTTAATAAAAAACTAAATTTTAATTTAAAAATGCAAAAAAGTTGCTGGAATGCCAACAACACGCGGTGTTCCCAAGCGGTCCCCCATCTAAGTACTAACCGCGCCCGACGCTGCTTAATTTCGGTGATCGGACGAGAACCGATGTATTCAGCGTGGTATGGTCGTTGGCAAAGTAGTATAATCTAACAAGCAAATTATATGAATACTAAATTTCTTTATTACAATTTTTATTCCTATTTTTAACCAATCACACAAACAAACGTTTGCTTACTTTTGCTTAAATATATAAAAGCAATGTTATACAGTATTGTTACAATTCTGTTTTGCTATGTTAAACGTTTGTTTGGATGCAAATACATATGTATGTATGTATATACAAACATTTATCTCTAAAAATGTTAAAAATCAAAGAAAAATTCATTTTGCTGTTGGTATTTTTGCTTTTGCAGTTTTGTTAAATGTTTTGCTTCTTGATTTTTATTTCATTTACATTTTTAGTTAAAAATTATTAAAATTTTTAATTTTTAATAAAATACATATTCATTGTTAATAAAAAACTAAATTTTAATTTAAAAATGCAAAAAAGTTGCTGGAACGCCAACAACACGCGGTGTTCCCAAGCGGTCCCCCATCTAAGTACTAACCGCGCCCGACGCTGCTTAATTTCGGTGATCGGACGAGAACCGATGTATTCAGCGTGGTATGGTCGTTGGCAAAGTAGTATAATCTAACAAGCAAATTATATGAATACTAAATTTCTTTATTACAATTTTTATTCCTATTTTTAACCAATCGCACAAACAAACGTTTGCTTACTTTTGCTTAAATATATAAAAGCAATGAATGTTATACAGTATTGTTACAATTCTGTTTTGCTATGTTAAACGTTTGTTTGGATGCAAATACATATGTATGTATGTATATACAAACATTTATCTCTAAAAATGTTAAAAATCAAAGAAAAATTCATTTTGCTGTTGGTATTTTTGCTTTTGCAGTTTTGTTAAATGTTTTGCTTCTTGATTTTTATTTCATTTACATTTTTAGTTAAAAATTATTAAAATTTTTAATTTTTAATAAAATACATATTCATTGTTAATAAAAAACTAAATTTTAATTTAAAAATGCAAAAAAGTTTCTGGAACGCCAACAACACGCGGTGTTCCCAAGCGGTCCCCCATCTAAGTACTAACCGCGCCCGACGCTGCTTAATTTCGGTGATCGGACGAGAACCGATGTATTCAGCGTGGTATGGTCGTTGGCAAAGTAGTATAATCTAACAAGCAAATTATATGAATACTAAATTTCTTTATTACAATTTTTATTCCTATTTTTAACCAATCGCACAAACAAACGTTTGCTTACTTTTGCTTAAATATATAAAAGCAATGAATGTTATACAGTATTGTTACAATTCTGTTTTGCTATGTTAAACGTTTGTTTGGATGCAAATACATATGTATGTATATACAAACATTTATCTCTAAAAATGTTAAAAATCAAAGAAAAATTCATTTTGCTGTTGGTATTTTTGCTTTTGCAGTTTTGTTAAATGTTTTGCTTCCTGATTTTTATTTCATTTACATTTTTAGTTAAAAATTATTAAAATTTTTAATTTTTAATAAAATACATATTCATTGTTAATAAAAAACTAAATTTTAATTTAAAAATGCAAAAAAGTTGCTGGAACGCCAACAACACGCGGTGTTCCCAAGCGGTCCCCCATCTAAGTACTAACCGCGCCCGACGCTGCTTAATTTCGGTGATCGGACGAGAACCGATGTATTCAGCGTGGTATGGTCGTTGGCAAAGTAGTATAATCTAACAAGCAAATTATATGAATACTAAATTTCTTTATTACAATTTATATTCCTATTTTTAACCAATCGCACAAACAAACGTTTGCTTACTTTTGCTTAAATATATAAAAGCAATGTTATACAGTATTGTTACAATTCTGTTTTGCTATGTTAAACGTTTGTTTGGATGCAAATACATATGTATGTACTATATACAAACATTTATCTCTAAAAATGTTAAAAATCAAAGAAAAATTCATTTTGCTGTTGGTATTTTTGCTTTTGCAGTTTTGTTAAATGTTTTGCTTCTTGATTTTTATTTCATTTACATTTTTAGTTAAAAATTATTAAAATTTTTAATTTTTAATAAAATACATATTCATTGTTAATAAAAAACTAAATTTTAATTTAAAAATGCAAAAAAGTTGCTGGAATGCCAACAACACGCGGTGTTCCCAAGCGGTCCCTCATCTAAGTACTAACCGCGCCCGACGCTGCTTAATTTCGGTGATCGGACGAGAACCGATGTATTCAGCGTGGTATGGTCGTTGGCAAAGTAGTATAATCTAACAAGCAAATTATATGAATACTAAATTTCTTTATTACAATTTTTATTCCTATTTTTAACCAATCGCACAAACAAACGTTTGCTTACTTTTGCTTAAATATATAAAAGCAATGTTATACAGTATTGTTACAATTCTGTTTTGCTATGTTAAACGTTTGTTTGGATGCAAATACATATGTATGTACTATATACAAACATTTATCTCTAAAAATGTTAAAAATCAAAGAAAAATTCATTTTGCTGTTGGTATTTTTGCTTTTGCAGTTTTGTTAAATGTTTTGCTTCTTGATTTTTATTTCATTTACATTTTTAGTTAAAAATTATTAAAATTTTTAATTTTTAATAAAATACATATTCATTGTTAATAAAAAACTAAATTTTAATTTAAAAATGCAAAAAAGTTGCTGGAATGCCAACAACACGCGGTGTTCCCAAGCGGTCCCCCATCTAAGTACTAACCGCGCCCGACGCTGCTTAATTTCGGTGATCGGACGAGAACCGATGTATTCAGCGTGGTATGGTCGTTGGCAAAGTAGTATAATCTAACAAGCAAATTATATGAATACTAAATTTCTTTATTACAATTTTTATTCCTATTTTTAACCAATCGCACAAACAAACGTTTGCTTACTTTTGCTTAAATATATAAAAGCAATGAATGTTATACAGTATTGTTACAATTCTGTTTTGCTATGTTAAACGTTTGTTTGGATGCAAATACATATGTATGTATGTATATACAAACATTTATCTCTAAAAATGTTAAAAATCAAAGAAAAATTCATTTTGCTGTTGGTATTTTTGCTTTTGCAGTTTTGTTAAATGTTTTGCTTCTTGATTTTTATTTCATTTACATTTTTAGTTAAAAATTATTAAAATTTTTAATTTTTAATAAAATACATATTCATTGTTAATAAAAAACTAAATTTTAATTTAAAAATGCAAAAAAGTTGCTGGAATGCCAACAACACGCGGTGTTCCCAAGCGGTCCCCCATCTAAGTACTAACCGCGCCCGACGCTGCTTAATTTCGGTGATCGGACGAGAACCGATGTATTCAGCGTGGTATGGTCGTTGGCAAAGTAGTATAATCTAACAAGCAAATTATATGAATACTAAATTTCTTTATTACAATTTATATTCCTATTTTTAACCAATCGCACAAACAAACGTTTGCTTACTTTTGCTTAAATATATAAAAGCAATGTTATACAGTATTGTTACAATTCTGTTTTGCTATGTTAAACGTTTGTTTGGATGCAAATACATATGTATGTACTATATACAAACATTTATCTCTAAAAATGTTAAAAATCAAAGAAAAATTCATTTTGCTGTTGGTATTTTTGCTTTTGCAGTTTTGTTAAATGTTTTGCTTCCTGATTTTTATTTCATTTACATTTTTAGTTAAAAATTATTAAAATTTTTAATTTTTAATAAAATACATATTCATTGTTAATAAAAAACTAAATTTTAATTTAAAAATGCAAAAAAGTTGCTGGAATGCCAACAACACGCGGTGTTCCCAAGCGGTCCCCCATCTAAGTACTAACCGCGCCCGACGCTGCTTAATTTCGGTGATCGGACGAGAACCGATGTATTCAGCGTGGTATGGTCGTTGGCAAAGTAGTATAATCTAACAAGCAAATTATATGAATACTAAATTTCTTTATTACAATTTATATTCCTATTTTTAACCAATCGCACAAACAAACGTTTGCTTACTTTTGCTTAAATATATAAAAGCAATGTTATACAGTATTGTTACAATTCTGTTTTGCTATGTTAAACGTTTGTTTGGATGCAAATACATATGTATGTACTATATACAAACATTTATCTCTAAAAATGTTAAAAATCAAAGAAAAATTCATTTTGCTGTTGGTATTTTTGCTTTTGCAGTTTTGTTAAATGTTTTGCTTCCTGATTTTTATTTCATTTACATTTTTAGTTAAAAATTATTAAAATTTTTAATTTTTAATAAAATACATATTCATTGTTAATAAAAAACTAAATTTTAATTTAAAAATGCAAAAAAGTTGCTGGAATGCCAACAACACGCGGTGTTCCCAAGCGGTCCCCCATCTAAGTACTAACCGCGCCCGACGCTGCTTAATTTCGGTGATCGGACGAGAACCGATGTATTCAGCGTGGTATGGTCGTTGGCAAAGTAGTATAATCTAACAAGCAAATTATATGAATACTAAATTTCTTTATTACAATTTATATTCCTATTTTTAACCAATCGCACAAACAAACGTTTGCTTACTTTTGCTTAAATATATAAAAGCAATGTTATACAGTATTGTTACAATTCTGTTTTGCTATGTTAAACGTTTGTTTGGATGCAAATACATATGTATGTACTATATACAAACATTTATCTCTAAAAATGTTAAAAATCAAAGAAAAATTCATTTTGCTGTTGGTATTTTTGCTTTTGCAGTTTTGTTAAATGTTTTGCTTCCTGATTTTTATTTCATTTACATTTTTAGTTAAAAATTATTAAAATTTTTAATTTTTAATAAAATACATATTCATTGTTAATAAAAAACTAAATTTTAATTTAAAAATGCAAAAAAGTTGCTGGAATGCCAACAACACGCGGTGTTCCCAAGCGGTCCCCCATCTAAGTACTAACCGCGCCCGACGCTGCTTAATTTCGGTGATCGGACGAGAACCGATGTATTCAGCGTGGTATGGTCGTTGGCAAAGTAGTATAATCTAACAAGCAAATTATATGAATACTAAATTTCTTTATTACAATTTTTATTCCTATTTTTAACCAATCGCACAAACAAACGTTTGCTTACTTTTGCTTAAATATATAAAAGCAATGAATGTTATACAGTATTGTTACAATTCTGTTTTGCTATGTTAAACGTTTGTTTGGATGCAAATACATATGTATGTATGTATATACAAACATTTATCTCTAAAAATGTTAAAAATCAAAGAAAAATTCATTTTGCTGTTGGTATTTTTGCTTTTGCAGTTTTGTTAAATGTTTTGCTTCTTGATTTTTATTTCATTTACATTTTTAGTTAAAAATTATTAAAATTTTTAATTTTTAATAAAATACATATTCATTGTTAATAAAAAACTAAATTTTAATTTAAAAATGCAAAAAAGTTGCTGGAATGCCAACAACACGCGGTGTTCCCAAGCGGTCCCCCATCTAAGTACTAACCGCGCCCGACGCTGCTTAATTTCGGTGATCGGACGAGAACCGATGTATTCAGCGTGGTATGGTCGTTGGCAAAGTAGTATAATCTAACAAGCAAATTATATGAATACTAAATTTCTTTATTACAATTTATATTCCTATTTTTAACCAATCGCACAAACAAACGTTTGCTTACTTTTGCTTAAATATATAAAAGCAATGTTATACAGTATTGTTACAATTCTGTTTTGCTATGTTAAACGTTTGTTTGGATGCAAATACATATGTATGTACTATATACAAACATTTATCTCTAAAAATGTTAAAAATCAAAGAAAAATTCATTTTGCTGTTGGTATTTTTGCTTTTGCAGTTTTGTTAAATGTTTTGCTTCCTGATTTTTATTTCATTTACATTTTTAGTTAAAAATTATTAAAATTTTTAATTTTTAATAAAATACATATTCATTGTTAATAAAAAACTAAATTTTAATTTAAAAATGCAAAAAAGTTGCTGGAATGCCAACAACACGCGGTGTTCCCAAGCGGTCCCCCATCTAAGTACTAACCGCGCCCGACGCTGCTTAATTTCGGTGATCGGACGAGAACCGATGTATTCAGCGTGGTATGGTCGTTGGCAAAGTAGTATAATCTAACAAGCAAATTATATGAATACTAAATTTCTTTATTACAATTTATATTCCTATTTTTAACCAATCGCACAAACAAACGTTTGCTTACTTTTGCTTAAATATATAAAAGCAATGTTATACAGTATTGTTACAATTCTGTTTTGCTATGTTAAACGTTTGTTTGGATGCAAATACATATGTATGTACTATATACAAACATTTATCTCTAAAAATGTTAAAAATCAAAGAAAAATTCATTTTGCTGTTGGTATTTTTGCTTTTGCAGTTTTGTTAAATGTTTTGCTTCCTGATTTTTATTTCATTTACATTTTTAGTTAAAAATTATTAAAATTTTTAATTTTTAATAAAATACATATTCATTGTTAATAAAAAACTAAATTTTAATTTAAAAATGCAAAAAAGTTGCTGGAATGCCAACAACACGCGGTGTTCCCAAGCGGTCCCCCATCTAAGTACTAACCGCGCCCGACGCTGCTTAATTTCGGTGATCGGACGAGAACCGATGTATTCAGCGTGGTATGGTCGTTGGCAAAGTAGTATAATCTAACAAGCAAATTATATGAATACTAAATTTCTTTATTACAATTTATATTCCTATTTTTAACCAATCGCACAAACAAACGTTTGCTTACTTTTGCTTAAATATATAAAAGCAATGTTATACAGTATTGTTACAATTCTGTTTTGCTATGTTAAACGTTTGTTTGGATGCAAATACATATGTATGTACTATATACAAACATTTATCTCTAAAAATGTTAAAAATCAAAGAAAAATTCATTTTGCTGTTGGTATTTTTGCTTTTGCAGTTTTGTTAAATGTTTTGCTTCCTGATTTTTATTTCATTTACATTTTTAGTTAAAAATTATTAAAATTTTTAATTTTTAATAAAATACATATTCATTGTTAATAAAAAACTAAATTTTAATTTAAAAATGCAAAAAAGTTGCTGGAATGCCAACAACACGCGGTGTTCCCAAGCGGTCCCCCATCTAAGTACTAACCGCGCCCGACGCTGCTTAATTTCGGTGATCGGACGAGAACCGATGTATTCAGCGTGGTATGGTCGTTGGCAAAGTAGTATAATCTAACAAGCAAATTATATGAATACTAAATTTCTTTATTACAATTTATATTCCTATTTTTAACCAATCGCACAAACAAACGTTTGCTTACTTTTGCTTAAATATATAAAAGCAATGTTATACAGTATTGTTACAATTCTGTTTTGCTATGTTAAACGTTTGTTTGGATGCAAATACATATGTATGTACTATATACAAACATTTATCTCTAAAAATGTTAAAAATCAAAGAAAAATTCATTTTGCTGTTGGTATTTTTGCTTTTGCAGTTTTGTTAAATGTTTTGCTTCCTGATTTTTATTTCATTTACATTTTTAGTTAAAAATTATTAAAATTTTTAATTTTTAATAAAATACATATTCATTGTTAATAAAAAACTAAATTTTAATTTAAAAATGCAAAAAAGTTGCTGGAATGCCAACAACACGCGGTGTTCCCAAGCGGTCCCCCATCTAAGTACTAACCGCGCCCGACGCTGCTTAATTTCGGTGATCGGACGAGAACCGATGTATTCAGCGTGGTATGGTCGTTGGCAAAGTAGTATAATCTAACAAGCAAATTATATGAATACTAAATTTCTTTATTACAATTTATATTCCTATTTTTAACCAATCGCACAAACAAACGTTTGCTTACTTTTGCTTAAATATATAAAAGCAATGTTATACAGTATTGTTACAATTCTGTTTTGCTATGTTAAACGTTTGTTTGGATGCAAATACATATGTATGTACTATATACAAACATTTATCTCTAAAAATGTTAAAAATCAAAGAAAAATTCATTTTGCTGTTGGTATTTTTGCTTTTGCAGTTTTGTTAAATGTTTTGCTTCCTGATTTTTATTTCATTTACATTTTTAGTTAAAAATTATTAAAATTTTTAATTTTTAATAAAATACATATTCATTGTTAATAAAAAACTAAATTTTAATTTAAAAATGCAAAAAAGTTGCTGGAATGCCAACAACACGCGGTGTTCCCAAGCGGTCCCCCATCTAAGTACTAACCGCGCCCGACGCTGCTTAATTTCGGTGATCGGACGAGAACCGATGTATTCAGCGTGGTATGGTCGTTGGCAAAGTAGTATAATCTAACAAGCAAATTATATGAATACTAAATTTCTTTATTACAATTTATATTCCTATTTTTAACCAATCGCACAAACAAACGTTTGCTTACTTTTGCTTAAATATATAAAAGCAATGTTATACAGTATTGTTACAATTCTGTTTTGCTATGTTAAACGTTTGTTTGGATGCAAATACATATGTATGTACTATATACAAACATTTATCTCTAAAAATGTTAAAAATCAAAGAAAAATTCATTTTGCTGTTGGTATTTTTGCTTTTGCAGTTTTGTTAAATGTTTTGCTTCTTGATTTTTATTTCATTTACATTTTTAGTTAAAAATTATTAAAATTTTTAATTTTTAATAAAATACATATTCATTGTTAATAAAAAACTAAATTTTAATTTAAAAATGCAAAAAAGTTGCTGGAATGCCAACAACACGCGGGGTTCCCAAGCGGTCCCCCATCTAAGTACTAACCGCGCCCGACGCTGCTTAATTTCGGTGATCGGACGAGAACCGATGTATTCAGCGTGGTATGGTCGTTGGCAAAGTAGTATAATCTAACAAGCAAATTATATGAATACTAAATTTCTTTATTACAATTTATATTCCTATTTTTAACCAATCGCACAAACAAACGTTTGCTTACTTTTGCTTAAATATATAAAAGCAATGTTATACAGTATTGTTACAATTCTGTTTTGCTATGTTAAACGTTTGTTTGGATGCAAATACATATGTATGTACTATATACAAACATTTATCTCTAAAAATGTTAAAAATCAAAGAAAAATTCATTTTGCTGTTGGTATTTTTGCTTTTGCAGTTTTGTTAAATGTTTTGCTTCCTGATTTTTATTTCATTTACATTTTTAGTTAAAAATTATTAAAATTTTTAATTTTTAATAAAATACATATTCATTGTTAATAAAAAACTAAATTTTAATTTAAAAATGCAAAAAAGTTGCTGGAATGCCAACAACACGCGGTGTTCCCAAGCGGTCCCCCTTCTAAGTACTAACCGCGCCCGACGCTGCTTAATTTCGGTGATCGGACGAGAACCGATGTATTCAGCGTGGTATGGTCGTTGGCAAAGTAGTATAATCTAACAAGCAAATTATATGAATACTAAATTTCTTTATTACAATTTATATTCCTATTTTTAACCAATCGCACAAACAAACGTTTGCTTACTTTTGCTTAAATATATAAAAGCAATGTTATACAGTATTGTTACAATTCTGTTTTGCTATGTTAAACGTTTGTTTGGATGCAAATACATATGTATGTACTATATACAAACATTTATCTCTAAAAATGTTAAAAATCAAAGAAAAATTCATTTTGCTGTTGGTATTTTTGCTTTTGCAGTTTTGTTAAATGTTTTGCTTCTTGATTTTTATTTCATTTACATTTTTAGTTAAAAATTATTAAAATTTTTAATTTTTAATAAAATACATATTCATTGTTAATAAAAAACTAAATTTTAATTTAAAAATGCAAAAAAGTTGCTGGAATGCCAACAACACGCGGTGTTCCCAAGCGGTCCCCCATCTAAGTACTAACCGCGCCCGACGCTGCTTAATTTCGGTGATCGGACGAGAACCGATGTATTCAGCGTGGTATGGTCGTTGGCAAAGTAGTATAATCTAACAAGCAAATTATATGAATACTAAATTTCTTTATTACAATTTATATTCCTATTTTTAACCAATCGCACAAACAAACGTTTGCTTACTTTTGCTTAAATATATAAAAGCAATGAATGTTATACAGTATTGTTACAATTCTGTTTTGCTATGTTAAACGTTTGTTTGGATGCAAATACATATGTATGTATGTATATACAAACATTTATCTCTAAAAATGTTAAAAATCAAAGAAAAATTCATTTTGCTGTTGGTATTTTTGCTTTTGCAGTTTTGTTAAATGTTTTGCTTCCTGATTTTTATTTCATTTACATTTTTAGTTAAAAATTATTAAAATTTTTAATTTTTAATAAAATACATATTCATTGTTAATAAAAAACTAAATTTTAATTTAAAAATGCAAAAAAGTTGCTGGAACGCCAACAACACGCGGTGTTCCCAAGCGGTCCCCCATCTAAGTACTAACCGCGCCCGACGCTGCTTAATTTCGGTGATCGGACGAGAACCGATGTATTCAGCGTGGTATGGTCGTTGGCAAAGTAGTATAATCTAACAAGCAAATTATATGAATACTAAATTTCTTTATTACAATTTTTATTCCTATTTTTAACCAATCGCACAAACAAACGTTTGCTTACTTTTGCTTAAATATATAAAAGCAATGAATGTTATACAGTATTGTTACAATTCTGTTTTGCTATGTTAAACGTTTGTTTGGATGCAAATACATATGTATGTATGTATATACAAACATTTATCTCTAAAAATGTTAAAAATCAAAGAAAAATTCATTTTGCTGTTGGTATTTTTGCTTTTGCAGTTTTGTTAAATGTTTTGCTTCTTGATTTTTATTTCATTTACATTTTTAGTTAAAAATTATTAAAATTTTTAATTTTTAATAAAATACATATTCATTGTTAATAAAAAACTAAATTTTAATTTAAAAATGCAAAAAAGTTGCTGGAACGCCAACAACACGCGGTGTTCCCAAGCGGTCCCCCATCTAAGTACTAACCGCGCCCGACGCTGCTTAATTTCGGTGATCGGACGAGAACCGATGTATTCAGCGTGGTATGGTCGTTGGCAAAGTAGTATAATCTAACAAGCAAATTATATGAATACTAAATTTCTTTATTACAATTTTTATTCCTATTTTTAACCAATCGCACAAACAAACGTTTGCTTACTTTTGCTTAAATATATAAAAGCAATGAATGTTATACAGTATTGTTACAATTCTGTTTTGCTATGTTAAACGTTTGTTTGGATGCAAATACATATGTATGTATGTATATACAAACATTTATCTCTAAAAATGTTAAAAATCAAAGAAAAATTCATTTTGCTGTTGGTATTTTTGCTTTTGCAGTTTTGTTAAATGTTTTGCTTCTTGATTTTTATTTCATTTACATTTTTAGTTAAAAATTATTAAAATTTTTAATTTTTAATAAAATACATATTCATTGTTAATAAAAAACTAAATTTTAATTTAAAAATGCAAAAAAGTTGCTGGAATGCCAACAACACGCGGTGTTCCCAAGCGGTCCCCCATCTAAGTACTAACCGCGCCCGACGCTGCTTAATTTCGGTGATCGGACGAGAACCGATGTATTCAGCGTGGTATGGTCGTTGGCAAAGTAGTATAATCTAACAAGCAAATTATATGAATACTAAATTTCTTTATTACAATTTATATTCCTATTTTTAACCAATCGCACAAACAAACGTTTGCTTACTTTTGCTTAAATATATAAAAGCAATGAATGTTATACAGTATTGTTACAATTCTGTTTTGCTATGTTAAACGTTTGTTTGGATGCAAATACATATGTATGTATGTATATACAAACATTTATCTCTAAAAATGTTAAAAATCAAAGAAAAATTCATTTTGCTGTTGGTATTTTTGCTTTTGCAGTTTTGTTAAATGTTTTGCTTCCTGATTTTTATTTCATTTACATTTTTAGTTAAAAATTATTAAAATTTTTAATTTTTAATAAAATACATATTCATTGTTAATAAAAAACAAAATTTTAATTTAAAAATGCAAAAAAGTTGCTGGAACGCCAACAACACGCGGTGTTCCCAAGCGGTCCCCCATCTAAGTACTAACCGCGCCCGACGCTGCTTAATTTCGGTGATCGGACGAGAACCGATGTATTCAGCGTGGTATGGTCGTTGGCAAAGTAGTATAATCTAACAAGCAAATTATATGAATACTAAATTTCTTTATTACAATTTTTATTCCTATTTTTAACCAATCGCACAAACAAACGTTTGCTTACTTTTGCTTAAATATATAAAAGCAATGAATGTTATACAGTATTGTTACAATTCTGTTTTGCTATGTTAAACGTTTGTTTGGATGCAAATACATATGTATGTATGTATATACAAACATTTATCTCTAAAAATGTTAAAAATCAAAGAAAAATTCATTTTGCTGTTGGTATTTTTGCTTTTGCAGTTTTGTTAAATGTTTTGCTTCCTGATTTTTATTTCATTTACATTTTTAGTTAAAAATTATTAAAATTTTTAATTTTTAATAAAATACATATTCATTGTTAATAAAAAACTAAATTTTAATTTAAAAATGCAAAAAAGTTGCTGGAACGCCAACAACACGCGGTGTTCCCAAGCGGTCCCCCATCTAAGTACTAACCGCGCCCGACGCTGCTTAATTTCGGTGATCGGACGAGAACCGATGTATTCAGCGTGGTATGGTCGTTGGCAAAGTAGTATAATCTAACAAGCAAATTATATGAATACTAAATTTCTTTATTACAATTTTTATTCCTATTTTTAACCAATCGCACAAACAAACGTTTGCTTACTTTTGCTTAAATATATAAAAGCAATGAATGTTATACAGTATTGTTACAATTCTGTTTTGCTATGTTAAACGTTTGTTTGGATGCAAATACATATGTATGTATGTATATACAAACATTTATCTCTAAAAATGTTAAAAATCAAAGAAAAATTCATTTTGCTGTTGGTATTTTTGCTTTTGCAGTTTTGTTAAATGTTTTGCTTCCTGATTTTTATTTCATTTACATTTTTAGTTAAAAATTATTAAAATTTTTAATTTTTAATAAAATACATATTCATTGTTAATAAAAAACTAAATTTTAATTTAAAAATGCAAAAAAGTTGCTGGAACGCCAACAACACGCGGTGTTCCCAAGCGGTCCCCCATCTAAGTACTAACCGCGCCCGACGCTGCTTAATTTCGGTGATCGGACGAGAACCGATGTATTCAGCGTGGTATGGTCGTTGGCAAAGTAGTATAATCTAACAAGCAAATTATATGAATACTAAATTTCTTTATTACAATTTTTATTCCTATTTTTAACCAATCGCACAAACAAACGTTTGCTTACTTTTGCTTAAATATATAAAAGCAATGAATGTTATACAGTATTGTTACAATTCTGTTTTGCTATGTTAAACGTTTGTTTGGATGCAAATACATATGTATGTATGTATATACAAACATTTATCTCTAAAAATGTTAAAAATCAAAGAAAAATTCATTTTGCTGTTGGTATTTTTGCTTTTGCAGTTTTGTTAAATGTTTTGCTTCTTGATTTTTATTTCATTTACATTTTTAGTTAAAAATTATTAAAATTTTTAATTTTTAATAAAATACATATTCATTGTTAATAAAAAACTAAATTTTAATTTAAAAATGCAAAAAAGTTGCTGGAACGCCAACAACACGCGGTGTTCCCAAGCGGTCCCCCATCTAAGTACTAACCGCGCCCGACGCTGCTTAATTTCGGTGATCGGACGAGAACCGATGTATTCAGCGTGGTATGGTCGTTGGCAAAGTAGTATAATCTAACAAGCAAATTATATGAATACTAAATTTCTTTATTACAATTTTTATTCCTATTTTTAACCAATCGCACAAACAAACGTTTGCTTACTTTTGCTTAAATATATAAAAGCAATGAATGTTATACAGTATTGTTACAATTCTGTTTTGCTATGTTAAACGTTTGTTTGGATGCAAATACATATGTATGTATGTATATACAAACATTTATCTCTAAAAATGTTAAAAATCAAAGAAAAATTCATTTTGCTGTTGGTATTTTTGCTTTTGCAGTTTTGTTAAATGTTTTGCTTCTTGATTTTTATTTCATTTACATTTTTAGTTAAAAATTATTAAAATTTTTAATTTTTAATAAAATACATATTCATTGTTAATAAAAAACTAAATTTTAATTTAAAAATGCAAAAAAGTTGCTGGAACGCCAACAACACGCGGTGTTCCCAAGCGGTCCCCCATCTAAGTACTAACCGCGCCCGACGCTGCTTAATTTCGGTGATCGGACGAGAACCGATGTATTCAGCGTGGTATGGTCGTTGGCAAAGTAGTATAATCTAACAAGCAAATTATATGAATACTAAATTTCTTTATTACAATTTTTATTCCTATTTTTAACCAATCGCACAAACAAACGTTTGCTTACTTTTGCTTAAATATATAAAAGCAATGAATGTTATACAGTATTGTTACAATTCTGTTTTGCTATGTTAAACGTTTGTTTGGATGCAAATACATATGTATGTATATACAAACATTTATCTCTAAAAATGTTAAAAATCAAAGAAAAATTCATTTTGCTGTTGGTATTTTTGCTTTTGCAGTTTTGTTAAATGTTTTGCTTCTTGATTTTTATTTCATTTACATTTTTAGTTAAAAATTATTAAAATTTTTAATTTTTAATAAAATACATATTCATTGTTAATAAAAAACTAAATTTTAATTTAAAAATGCAAAAAAGTTGCTGGAACGCCAACAACACGCGGTGTTCCCAAGCGGTCCCCCATCTAAGTACTAACCGCGCCCGACGCTGCTTAATTTCGGTGATCGGACGAGAACCGATGTATTCAGCGTGGTATGGTCGTTGGCAAAGTAGTATAATCTAACAAGCAAATTATATGAATACTAAATTTCTTTATTACAATTTTTATTCCTATTTTTAACCAATCGCACAAACAAACGTTTGCTTACTTTTGCTTAAATATATAAAAGCAATGAATGTTATACAGTATTGTTACAATTCTGTTTTGCTATGTTAAACGTTTGTTTGGATGCAAATACATATGTATGTATGTATATACAAACATTTATCTCTAAAAATGTTAAAAATCAAAGAAAAATTCATTTTGCTGTTGGTATTTTTGCTTTTGCAGTTTTGTTAAATGTTTTGCTTCTTGATTTTTATTTCATTTACATTTTTAGTTAAAAATTATTAAAATTTTTAATTTTTAATAAAATACATATTCATTGTTAATAAAAAACTAAATTTTAATTTAAAAATGCAAAAAAGTTGCTGGAACGCCAACAACACGCGGTGTTCCCAAGCGGTCCCCCATCTAAGTACTAACCGCGCCCGACGCTGCTTAATTTCGGTGATCGGACGAGAACCGATGTATTCAGCGTGGTATGGTCGTTGGCAAAGTAGTATAATCTAACAAGCAAATTATATGAATACTAAATTTCTTTATTACAATTTTTATTCCTATTTTTAACCAATCGCACAAACAAACGTTTGCTTACTTTTGCTTAAATATATAAAAGCAATGAATGTTATACAGTATTGTTACAATTCTGTTTTGCTATGTTAAACGTTTGTTTGGATGCAAATACATATGTATGTATGTATATACAAACATTTATCTCTAAAAATGTTAAAAATCAAAGAAAAATTCATTTTGCTGTTGGTATTTTTGCTTTTGCAGTTTTGTTAAATGTTTTGCTTCCTGATTTTTATTTCATTTACATTTTTAGTTAAAAATTATTAAAATTTTTAATTTTTAATAAAATACATATTCATTGTTAATAAAAAACTAAATTTTAATTTAAAAATGCAAAAAAGTTGCTGGAACGCCAACAACACGCGGTGTTCCCAAGCGGTCCCCCATCTAAGTACTAACCGCGCCCGACGCTGCTTAATTTCGGTGATCGGACGAGAACCGATGTATTCAGCGTGGTATGGTCGTTGGCAAAGTAGTATAATCTAACAAGCAAATTATATGAATACTAAATTTCTTTATTACAATTTTTATTCCTATTTTTAACCAATCGCACAAACAAACGTTTGCTTACTTTTGCTTAAATATATAAAAGCAATGAATGTTATACAGTATTGTTACAATTCTGTTTTGCTATGTTAAACGTTTGTTTGGATGCAAATACATATGTATGTATGTATATACAAACATTTATCTCTAAAAATGTTAAAAATCAAAGAAAAATTCATTTTGCTGTTGGTATTTTTGCTTTTGCAGTTTTGTTAAATGTTTTGCTTCCTGATTTTTATTTCATTTACATTTTTAGTTAAAAATTATTAAAATTTTTAATTTTTAATAAAATACATATTCATTGTTAATAAAAAACTAAATTTTAATTTAAAAATGCAAAAAAGTTGCTGGAATGCCAACAACACGCGGTGTTCCCAAGCGGTCCCCCATCTAAGTACTAACCGCGCCCGACGCTGCTTAATTTCGGTGATCGGACGAGAACCGATGTATTCAGCGTGGTATGGTCGTTGGCAAAGTAGTATAATCTAACAAGCAAATTATATGAATACTAAATTTCTTTATTACAATTTTTATTCCTATTTTTAACCAATCGCACAAACAAACGTTTGCTTACTTTTGCTTAAATAAGTATATAAAAGCAATGTTATACAGTATTGTTACAATTCTGTTTTTCTATGTTAAACGTTTGTTTGGATGCAAATACATATGTATGTATATACAAACATTTATCTCTAAAAATGTTAAAAATCAAAGAAAAAATTCATTTTGCTGTTGGTATTTTTGCTTTTGCAGTTTTGTTAAATGTTTTGCTTCCTGATTTTTATTTCATTTACATTTTTAGTTAAAAATTATTAAAATTTTTAATTTTTAATAAAATACATATTCATTGTTAATAAAAAACTAAATTTTAATTTAAAAATGCAAAAAAGTTGCTGGAATGCCAACAACACGCGGTGTTCCCAAGCGGTCCCCCATCTAAGTACTAACCGCGCCCGACGCTGCTTAATTTCGGTGATCGGACGAGAACCGATGTATTCAGCGTGGTATGGTCGTTGGCAAAGTAGTATAATCTAACAAGCAAATTATATGAATACTAAATTTCTTTATTACAATTTTTATTCCTATTTTTAACCAATCGCACAAACAAACGTTTGCTTACTTTTGCTTAAATAAGTATATAAAAGCAATGTTATACAGTATTGTTACAATTCTGTTTTTCTATGTTAAACGTTTGTTTGGATGCAAATACATATGTATGTATATACAAACATTTATCTCTAAAAATGTTAAAAATCAAAGAAAAAATTCATTTTGCTGTTGGTATTTTTGCTTTTGCAGTTTTGTTAAATGTTTTGCTTCCTGATTTTTATTTCATTTACATTTTTAGTTAAAAATTATTAAAATTTAAATAATTATCTGTTATTCTTTTCAACGGTCTTTTTTAATTAACAATATATATTTTTTTTCGATATTTCGCTTTCCTGTGGAAAGCTTCTTCAGGAAATTATTTTTTATATTTTACAAAAACAAAAAATTATTATTATTATTTTGAGTTTTTGATTTATAAATTTCTATACTTATCTTACAAACTGTTGTACCATGGAGAAAATATATAGAGTTTGACATTTATACTAATATAAATTTCTCAGCTGTGAAAAGTGAAAACATTTGCCAAGTGCGTCCTCGCTGACGTTATAAATTGCTATCTTGTGGTGATGTTTTAAACACTATTTGGTTCACAAATAATTATTTGGTTTCTGAAGAGGATTCTCACTATTAATCTTCGTAGTGCCATCACCTAGTAAACATACTGTTCGATGTAGTATACATATGTGTATGATATGATATATATCTCCGTGTGCATGAACCTTTAAAATAGATCATATTTGTTTTGGATTTAGCTAAATTTAGAAAAAAAAAAAAAAAAAAAAAAAAAAAAAGAAAAAAAAAAAAAAAATTTAGCTAAATCCAAAACAAATATGATCTATTTTAAAGGTTCATGCACACGGAGATATATATCATATCATACACATATGTATACTACATCGAACAGTATGTTTACTAGGTGATGGCACTACGAAGATTAATAGTGAGAATCCTCTTCAGAAACCAAATAATTATTTGTGAACCAAATAGTGTTTAAAACATCACCACAAGATAGCAATTTATAACGTCAGCGAGGACGCACTTGGCAAATGTTTTCACTTTTCACAGCTGAGAAATTTATATTAGTATAAATGTCAAACTCTATATATTTTCTCCATGGTACAACAGTTTGTAAGATAAGTATAGAAATTTATAAATCAAAAACTCAAAATAATAATAATAATTTTTTGTTTTTGTAAAATATAAAAAATAATTTCCTGAAGAAGCTTTCCACAGGAAAGCGAAATATCGAAAAAAAATATATATTGTTAATTAAAAAAGACCGTTGAAAAGAATAACAGATAATTATTTAAAATATAAAAAGGTCGATTTAAAACTTAATTATTAAAATTTTTAATTTTTAATAAAATACATATTCATTGTTAATAAAAAACTAAATTTTAATTTAAAAATGCAAAAAAGTTGCTGGAACGCCAACAACACGCGGTGTTCCCAAGCGGTCCCCCATCTAAGTACTAACCGCGCCCGACGCTGCTTAATTTCGGTGATCGGACGAGAACCGATGTATTCAGCGTGGTATGGTCGTTGGCAAAGTAGTATAATCTAACAAGCAAATTATATGAATACTAAATTTCTTTATTACAATTTTTATTCCTATTTTTAACCAATCGCACAAACAAACGTTTGCTTACTTTTGCTTAAATAAGTATATAAAAGCAATGTTATACAGTATTGTTACAATTCTGTTTTTCTATGTTAAACGTTTGTTTGGATGCAAATACATATGTATGTATATACAAACATTTATCTCTAAAAATGTTAAAAATCAAAGAAAAAATTCATTTTGCTGTTGGTATTTTTGCTTTTGCAGTTTTGTTAAATGTTTTGCTTCCTGATTTTTATTTCATTTACATTTTTAGTTAAAAATTATTAAAATTTTTAATTTTTAATAAAATACATATTCATTGTTAATAAAAATCTAAATTTTAATTTAAAAATGCAAAAAAGTTGCTGGAATGCCAACAACACGCGGTGTTCCCAAGCGGTCCCCCATCTAAGTACTAACCGCGCCCGACGCTGCTTAATTTCGGTGATCGGACGAGAACCGATGTATTCAGCGTGGTATGGTCGTTGGCAAAGTAGTATAATCTAACAAGCAAATTATATGAATACTAAATTTCTTTATTACAATTTTTATTCCTATTTTTAACCAATCGCACAAACAAACGTTTGCTTACTTTTGCTTAAATAAGTATATAAAAGCAATGTTATACAGTATTGTTACAATTCTGTTTTTCTATGTTAAACGTTTGTTTGGATGCAAATACATATGTATGTATATACAAACATTTATCTCTAAAAATGTTAAAAATCAAAGAAAAAATTCATTTTGCTGTTGGTATTTTTGCTTTTGCAGTTTTGTTAAATGTTTTGCTTCCTGATTTTTATTTCATTTACATTTTTAGTTAAAAAGTATTAAAATTTTTAATTTTTAATAAAATACATATTCATTGTTAATAAAAAACTAAATTTTAATTTAAAAATGCAAAAAAGTTGCTGGAACGCCAACAACACGCGGTGTTCCCAAGCGGTCCCCCATCTAAGTACTAACCGCGCCCGACGCTGCTTAATTTCGGTGATCGGACGAGAACCGATGTATTCAGCGTGGTATGGTCGTTGGCAAAATAGTATAATCTAACAAGCAAATTATATGAATACTAAATTTCTTTATTACAATTTTTATTCCTATTTTTAACCAATCGCACAAACAAACGTTTGCTTACTTTTGCTTAAATAAGTATATAAAAGCAATGTTATACAGTATTGTTACAATTCTGTTTTTCTATGTTAAACGTTTGTTTGGATGCAAATACATATGTATGTATATACAAACATTTATCTCTAAAAATGTTAAAAATCAAAGAAAAAATTCATTTTGCTGTTGGTATTTTTGCTTTTGCAGTTTTGTTAAATGTTTTGCTTCCTGATTTTTATTTCATTTACATTTTTAGTTAAAAATTATTAAAATTTTTAATTTTTAATAAAATACATATTCATTGTTAATAAAAAACTAAATTTTAATTTAAAAATGCAAAAAAGTTGCTGGAACGCCAACAACACGCGGTGTTCCCAAGCGGTCCCCCATCTAAGTACTAACCGCGCCCGACGCTGCTTAATTTCGGTGATCGGACGAGAACCGATGTATTCAGCGTGGTATGGTCGTTGGCAAAGTAGTATAATCTAACAAGCAAATTATATGAATACTAAATTTCTTTATTACAATTTTTATTCCTATTTTTAACCAATTGCACAAACAAACGTTTGCTTACTTTTGCTTAAATAAGTATATAAAAGCAATGTTATACAGTATTGTTACAATTCTGTTTTTCTATGTTAAACGTTTGTTTGGATGCAAATACATATGTATGTATATACAAACATTTATCTCTAAAAATGTTAAAAATCAAAGAAAAAATTCATTTTGCTGTTGGTATTTTTGCTTTTGCAGTTTTGTTAAATGTTTTGCTTCCTGATTTTTATTTCATTTACATTTTTAGTTAAAAATTATTAAAATTTTTAATTTTTAATAAAATACATATTCATTGTTAATAAAAAACTAAATTTTAATTTAAAAATGCAAAAAAGTTGCTGGAATGCCAACAACACGCGGTGTTCCCAAGCGGTCCCCCATCTAAGTACTAACCGCGCCCGACGCTGCTTAATTTCGGTGATCGGACGAGAACCGATGTATTCAGCGTGGTATGGTCGTTGGCAAAGTAGTATAATCTAACAAGCAAATTATATGAATACTAAATTTCTTTATTACAATTTTTATTCCTATTTTTAACCAATTGCACAAACAAACGTTTGCTTACTTTTGCTTAAATAAGTATATAAAAGCAATGTTATACAGTATTGTTACAATTCTGTTTTTCTATGTTAAACGTTTGTTTGGATGCAAATACATATGTATGTATATACAAACATTTATCTCTAAAAATGTTAAAAATCAAAGAAAAAATTCATTTTGCTGTTGGTATTTTTGCTTTTGCAGTTTTGTTAAATGTTTTGCTTCCTGATTTTTATTTCATTTACATTTTTAGTTAAAAATTATTAAAATTTTTAATTTTTAATAAAATACATATTCATTGTTAATAAAAAACTAAATTTTAATTTAAAAATGCAAAAAAGTTGCTGGAACGCCAACAACACGCGGTGTTCCCAAGCGGTCCCCCATCTAAGTACTAACCGCGCCCGACGCTGCTTAATTTCGGTGATCGGACGAGAACCGATGTATTCAGCGTGGTATGGTCGTTGGCAAAGTAGTATAATCTAACAAGCAAATTATATGAATACTAAATTTCTTTATTACAATTTTTATTCCTATTTTTAACCAATCGCACAAACAAACATTTGCTTACTTTTGCTTAAATAAGTATATAAAAGCAATGTTATACAGTATTGTTACAATTCTGTTTTTCTATGTTAAACGTTTGTTTGGATGCAAATACATATGTATGTATATACAAACATTTATCTCTAAAAATGTTAAAAATCAAAGAAAAAATTCATTTTGCTGTTGGTATTTTTGCTTTTGCAGTTTTGTTAAATGTTTTGCTTCCTGATTTTTATTTCATTTACATTTTTAGTTAAAAATTATTAAAATTTTTAATTTTTAATAAAATACATATTCATTGTTAATAAAAATCTAAATTTTAATTTAAAAATGCAAAAAAGTTGCTGGAATGCCAACAACACGCGGTGTTCCCAAGCGGTCCCCCATCTAAGTACTAACCGCGCCCGACGCTGCTTAATTTCGGTGATCGGACGAGAACCGATGTATTCAGCGTGGTATGGTCGTTGGCAAAGTAGTATAATCTAACAAGCAAATTATATGAATACTAAATTTCTTTATTACAATTTTTATTCCTATTTTTAACCAATCGCACAAACAAACGTTTGCTTACTTTTGCTTAAATAAGTATATAAAAGCAATGTTATACAGTATTGTTACAATTCTGTTTTTCTATGTTAAACGTTTGTTTGGATGCAAATACATATGTATGTATATACAAACATTTATCTCTAAAAATGTTAAAAATCAAAGAAAAAATTCATTTTGCTGTTGGTATTTTTGCTTTTGCAGTTTTGTTAAATGTTTTGCTTCCTGATTTTTATTTCATTTACATTTTTAGTTAAAAAGTATTAAAATTTTTAATTTTTAATAAAATACATATTCATTGTTAATAAAAAACTAAATTTTAATTTAAAAATGCAAAAAAGTTGCTGGAACGCCAACAACACGCGGTGTTCCCAAGCGGTCCCCCATCTAAGTACTAACCGCGCCCGACGCTGCTTAATTTCGGTGATCGGACGAGAACCGATGTATTCAGCGTGGTATGGTCGTTGGCAAAATAGTATAATCTAACAAGCAAATTATATGAATACTAAATTTCTTTATTACAATTTTTATTCCTATTTTTAACCAATCGCACAAACAAACGTTTGCTTACTTTTGCTTAAATAAGTATATAAAAGCAATGTTATACAGTATTGTTACAATTCTGTTTTTCTATGTTAAACGTTTGTTTGGATGCAAATACATATGTATGTATATACAAACATTTATCTCTAAAAATGTTAAAAATCAAAGAAAAAATTCATTTTGCTGTTGGTATTTTTGCTTTTGCAGTTTTGTTAAATGTTTTGCTTCCTGATTTTTATTTCATTTACATTTTTAGTTAAAAATTATTAAAATTTTTAATTTTTAATAAAATACATATTCATTGTTAATAAAAAACTAAATTTTAATTTAAAAATGCAAAAAAGTTGCTGGAACGCCAACAACACGCGGTGTTCCCAAGCGGTCCCCCATCTAAGTACTAACCGCGCCCGACGCTGCTTAATTTCGGTGATCGGACGAGAACCGATGTATTCAGCGTGGTATGGTCGTTGGCAAAGTAGTATAATCTAACAAGCAAATTATATGAATACTAAATTTCTTTATTACAATTTTTATTCCTATTTTTAACCAATTGCACAAACAAACGTTTGCTTACTTTTGCTTAAATAAGTATATAAAAGCAATGTTATACAGTATTGTTACAATTCTGTTTTTCTATGTTAAACGTTTGTTTGGATGCAAATACATATGTATGTATATACAAACATTTATCTCTAAAAATGTTAAAAATCAAAGAAAAAATTCATTTTGCTGTTGGTATTTTTGCTTTTGCAGTTTTGTTAAATGTTTTGCTTCCTGATTTTTATTTCATTTACATTTTTAGTTAAAAATTATTAAAATTTTTAATTTTTAATAAAATACATATTCATTGTTAATAAAAAACTAAATTTTAATTTAAAAATGCAAAAAAGTTGCTGGAATGCCAACAACACGCGGTGTTCCCAAGCGGTCCCCCATCTAAGTACTAACCGCGCCCGACGCTGCTTAATTTCGGTGATCGGACGAGAACCGATGTATTCAGCGTGGTATGGTCGTTGGCAAAGTAGTATAATCTAACAAGCAAATTATATGAATACTAAATTTCTTTATTACAATTTTTATTCCTATTTTTAACCAATTGCACAAACAAACGTTTGCTTACTTTTGCTTAAATAAGTATATAAAAGCAATGTTATACAGTATTGTTACAATTCTGTTTTTCTATGTTAAACGTTTGTTTGGATGCAAATACATATGTATGTATATACAAACATTTATCTCTAAAAATGTTAAAAATCAAAGAAAAAATTCATTTTGCTGTTGGTATTTTTGCTTTTGCAGTTTTGTTAAATGTTTTGCTTCCTGATTTTTATTTCATTTACATTTTTAGTTAAAAATTATTAAAATTTTTAATTTTTAATAAAATACATATTCATTGTTAATAAAAAACTAAATTTTAATTTAAAAATGCAAAAAAGTTGCTGGAACGCCAACAACACGCGGTGTTCCCAAGCGGTCCCCCATCTAAGTACTAACCGCGCCCGACGCTGCTTAATTTCGGTGATCGGACGAGAACCGATGTATTCAGCGTGGTATGGTCGTTGGCAAAGTAGTATAATCTAACAAGCAAATTATATGAATACTAAATTTCTTTATTACAATTTTTATTCCTATTTTTAACCAATCGCACAAACAAACATTTGCTTACTTTTGCTTAAATAAGTATATAAAAGCAATGTTATACAGTATTGTTACAATTCTGTTTTTCTATGTTAAACGTTTGTTTGGATGCAAATACATATGTATGTATATACAAACATTTATCTCTAAAAATGTTAAAAATCAAAGAAAAAATTCATTTTGCTGTTGGTATTTTTGCTTTTGCAGTTTTGTTAAATGTTTTGCTTCCTGATTTTTATTTCATTTACATTTTTAGTTAAAAATTATTAAAATTTTTAATTTTTAATAAAATACATATTCATTGTTAATAAAAAACTAAATTTTAATTTAAAAATGCAAAAAAGTTGCTGGAATGCCAACAACACGCGGTGTTCCCAAGCGGTCCCCCATCTAAGTACTAACCGCGCCCGACGCTGCTTAATTTCGGTGATCGGACGAGAACCGATGTATTCAGCGTGGTATGGTCGTTGGCAAAGTAGTATAATCTAACAAGCAAATTATATGAATACTAAATTTCTTTATTACAATTTTTATTCCTATTTTTAACCAATCGCACAAACAAACGTTTGCTTACTTTTGCTTAAATAAGTATATAAAAGCAATGTTATACAGTATTGTTACAATTCTGTTTTGCTATGTTAAACGTTTGTTTGGATGCAAATACATATGTATGTATATACAAACATTTATCTCTAAAAATGTTAAAAATCAAAGAAAAATTCATTTTGCTGTTGGTATTTTTGCTTTTGCAGTTTTGTTAAATGTTTTGCTTCCTGATTTTTATTTCATTTACATTTTTAGTTAAAAATTATTAAAATTTTTAATTTTTAATAAAATACATATTCATTGTTAATAAAAAACTAAATTTTAATTTAAAAATGCAAAAAAGTTGCTGGAACGCCAACAACACGCGGTGTTCCCAAGCGGTCCCCCATCTAAGTACTAACCGCGCCCGACGCTGCTTAATTTCGGTGATCGGACGAGAACCGATGTATTCAGCGTGGTATGGTCGTTGGCAAAGTAGTATAATCTAACAAGCAAATTATATGAATACTAAATTTCTTTATTACAATTTTTATTCCTATTTTTAACCAATCGCACAAACAAACGTTTGCTTACTTTTGCTTAAATAAGTATATAAAAGCAATGTTATACAGTATTGTTACAATTCTGTTTTGCTATGTTAAACGTTTGTTTGGATGCAAATACATATGTATGTATGTATATACAAACATTTATCTCTAAAAATGTTAAAAATCAAAGAAAAAATTCATTTTGCTGTTGGTATTTTTGCTTTTGCAGTTTTGTTAAATGTTTTGCTTCCTGATTTTTATTTCATTTACATTTTTAGTTAAAAATTATTAAAATTTTTAATTTTTAATAAAATACATATTCATTGTTAATAAAAAACTAAATTTTAATTTAAAAATGCAAAAAAGTTGCTGGAACGCCAACAACACGCGGTGTTCCCAAGCGGTCCCCCATCTAAGTACTAACCGCGCCCGACGCTGCTTAATTTCGGTGATCGGACGAGAACCGATGTATTCAGCGTGGTATGGTCGTTGGCAAAGTAGTATAATCTAACAAGCAAATTATATGAATACTAAATTTCTTTATTACAATTTTTATTCCTATTTTTAACCAATTGCACAAACAAACGTTTGCTTACTTTTGCTTAAATAAGTATATAAAAGCAATGTTATACAGTATTGTTACAATTCTGTTTTTCTATGTTAAACGTTTGTTTGGATGCAAATACATATGTATGTATATACAAACATTTATCTCTAAAAATGTTAAAAATCAAAGAAAAAATTCATTTTGCTGTTGGTATTTTTGCTTTTGCAGTTTTGTTAAATGTTTTGCTTCCTGATTTTTATTTCATTTACATTTTTAGTTAAAAATTATTAAAATTTTTAATAAAATACATATTCATTGTTAATAAAAAACTAAATTTTAATTTAAAAATGCAAAAAAGTTGCTGGAACGCCAACAACACGCGGTGTTCCCAAGCGGTCCCCCATCTAAGTACTAACCGCGCCCGACGCTGCTTAATTTCGGTGATCGGACGAGAACCGATGTATTCAGCGTGGTATGGTCGTTGGCAAAATAGTATAATCTAACAAGCAAATTATATGAATACTAAATTTCTTTATTACAATTTTTATTCCTATTTTTAACCAATCGCACAAACAAACGTTTGCTTACTTTTGCTTAAATAAGTATATAAAAGCAATGTTATACAGTATTGTTACAATTCTGTTTTTCTATGTTAAACGTTTGTTTGGATGCAAATACATATGTATGTATATACAAACATTTATCTCTAAAAATGTTAAAAATCAAAGAAAAAATTCATTTTGCTGTTGGTATTTTTGCTTTTGCAGTTTTGTTAAATGTTTTGCTTCCTGATTTTTATTTCATTTACATTTTTAGTTAAAAATTATTAAAATTTTTAATTTTTAATAAAATACATATTCATTGTTAATAAAAAACTAAATTTTAATTTAAAAATGCAAAAAAGTTGCTGGAACGCCAACAACACGCGGTGTTCCCAAGCGGTCCCCCATCTAAGTACTAACCGCGCCCGACGCTGCTTAATTTCGGTGATCGGACGAGAACCGATGTATTCAGCGTGGTATGGTCGTTGGCAAAGTAGTATAATCTAACAAGCAAATTATATGAATACTAAATTTCTTTATTACAATTTTTATTCCTATTTTTAACCAATTGCACAAACAAACGTTTGCTTACTTTTGCTTAAATAAGTATATAAAAGCAATGTTATACAGTATTGTTACAATTCTGTTTTTCTATGTTAAACGTTTGTTTGGATGCAAATACATATGTATGTATATACAAACATTTATCTCTAAAAATGTTAAAAATCAAAGAAAAAATTCATTTTGCTGTTGGTATTTTTGCTTTTGCAGTTTTGTTAAATGTTTTGCTTCCTGATTTTTATTTCATTTACATTTTTAGTTAAAAATTATTAAAATTTTTAATTTTTAATAAAATACATATTCATTGTTAATAAAAAACTAAATTTTAATTTAAAAATGCAAAAAAGTTGCTGGAACGCCAACAACACGCGGTGTTCCCAAGCGGTCCCCCATCTAAGTACTAACCGCGCCCGACGCTGCTTAATTTCGGTGATCGGACGAGAACCGATGTATTCAGCGTGGTATGGTCGTTGGCAAAGTAGTATAATCTAACAAGCAAATTATATGAATACTAAATTTCTTTATTACAATTTTTATTCCTATTTTTAACCAATTGCACAAACAAACGTTTGCTTACTTTTGCTTAAATAAGTATATAAAAGCAATGTTATACAGTATTGTTACAATTCTGTTTTTCTATGTTAAACGTTTGTTTGGATGCAAATACATATGTATGTATATACAAACATTTATCTCTAAAAATGTTAAAAATCAAAGAAAAAATTCATTTTGCTGTTGGTATTTTTGCTTTTGCAGTTTTGTTAAATGTTTTGCTTCCTGATTTTTATTTCATTTACATTTTTAGTTAAAAATTATTAAAATTTTTAATTTTTAATAAAATACATATTCATTGTTAATAAAAAACTAAATTTTAATTTAAAAATGCAAAAAAGTTGCTGGAACGCCAACAACACGCGGTGTTCCCAAGCGGTCCCCCATCTAAGTACTAACCGCGCCCGACGCTGCTTAATTTCGGTGATCGGACGAGAACCGATGTATTCAGCGTGGTATGGTCGTTGGCAAAGTAGTATAATCTAACAAGCAAATTATATGAATACTAAATTTCTTTATTACAATTTTTATTCCTATTTTTAACCAATCGCACAAACAAACATTTGCTTACTTTTGCTTAAATAAGTATATAAAAGCAATGTTATACAGTATTGTTACAATTCTGTTTTTCTATGTTAAACGTTTGTTTGGATGCAAATACATATGTATGTATATACAAACATTTATCTCTAAAAATGTTAAAAATCAAAGAAAAAATTCATTTTGCTGTTGGTATTTTTGCTTTTGCAGTTTTGTTAAATGTTTTGCTTCCTGATTTTTATTTCATTTACATTTTTAGTTAAAAATTATTAAAATTTTTAATTTTTAATAAAATACATATTCATTGTTAATAAAAAACTAAATTTTAATTTAAAAATGCAAAAAAGTTGCTGGAATGCCAACAACACGCGGTGTTCCCAAGCGGTCCCCCATCTAAGTACTAACCGCGCCCGACGCTGCTTAATTTCGGTGATCGGACGAGAACCGATGTATTCAGCGTGGTATGGTCGTTGGCAAAGTAGTATAATCTAACAAGCAAATTATATGAATACTAAATTTCTTTATTACAATTTTTATTCCTATTTTTAACCAATCGCACAAACAAACGTTTGCTTACTTTTGCTTAAATAAGTATATAAAAGCAATGTTATACAGTATTGTTACAATTCTGTTTTGCTATGTTAAACGTTTGTTTGGATGCAAATACATATGTATGTATATACAAACATTTATCTCTAAAAATGTTAAAAATCAAAGAAAAATTCATTTTGCTGTTGGTATTTTTGCTTTTGCAGTTTTGTTAAATGTTTTGCTTCCTGATTTTTATTTCATTTACATTTTTAGTTAAAAATTATTAAAATTTTTAATTTTTAATAAAATACATATTCATTGTTAATAAAAAACTAAATTTTAATTTAAAAATGCAAAAAAGTTGCTGGAATGCCAACAACACGCGGTGTTCCCAAGCGGTCCCCCATCTAAGTACTAACCGCGCCCGACGCTGCTTAATTTCGGTGATCGGACGAGAACCGATGTATTCAGCGTGGTATGGTCGTTGGCAAAGTAGTATAATCTAACAAGCAAATTATATGAATACTAAATTTCTTTATTACAATTTTTATTCCTATTTTTAACCAATCGCACAAACAAACGTTTGCTTACTTTTGCTTAAATAAGTATATAAAAGCAATGTTATACAGTATTGTTACAATTCTGTTTTTCTATGTTAAACGTTTGTTTGGATGCAAATACATATGTATGTATGTATATACAAACATTTATCTCTAAAAATGTTAAAAATCAAAGAAAAAATTCATTTTGCTGTTGGTATTTTTGCTTTTGCAGTTTTGTTAAATGTTTTGCTTCCTGATTTTTATTTCATTTACATTTTTAGTTAAAAATTATTAAAATTTTTAATTTTTAATAAAATACATATTCATTGTTAATAAAAAACTAAATTTTAATTTAAAAATGCAAAAAAGTTGCTGGAATGCCAACAACACGCGGTGTTCCCAAGCGGTCCCCCATCTAAGTACTAACCGCGCCCGACGCTGCTTAATTTCGGTGATCGGACGAGAACCGATGTATTCAGCGTGATATGGTCGTTGGCAAAGTAGTATAATCTAACAAGCAAATTATATGAATACTAAATTTCTTTATTACAATTTTTATTCCTATTTTTAACCAATCGCACAAACAAACGTTTGCTTACTTTTGCTTAAATAAGTATATAAAAGCAATGTTATACAGTATTGTTACAATTCTGTTTTGCTATGTTAAACGTTTGTTTGGATGCAAATACATATGTATGTATGTATATACAAACATTTATCTCTAAAAATGTTAAAAATCAAAGAAAAAATTCATTTTGCTGTTGGTATTTTTGCTTTTGCAGTTTTGTTAAATGTTTTGCTTCCTGATTTTTATTTCATTTACATTTTTAGTTAAAAATTATTAAAATTTTTAATTTTTAATAAAATACATATTCATTGTTAATAAAAAACTAAATTTTAATTTAAAAATGCAAAAAAGTTGCTGGAATGCCAACAACACGCGGTGTTCCCAAGCGGTCCCCCATCTAAGTACTAACCGCGCCCGACGCTGCTTAATTTCGGTGATCGGACGAGAACCGATGTATTCAGCGTGGTATGGTCGTTGGCAAAGTAGTATAATCTAACAAGCAAATTATATGAATACTAAATTTCTTTATTACAATTTTTATTCCTATTTTTAACCAATCGCACAAACAAACGTTTGCTTACTTTTGCTTAAATAAGTATATAAAAGCAATGTTATACAGTATTGTTACAATTCTGTTTTTCTATGTTAAACGTTTGTTTGGATGCAAATACATATGTATGTATGTATATACAAACATTTATCTCTAAAAATGTTAAAAATCAAAGAAAAAATTCATTTTGCTGTTGGTATTTTTGCTTTTGCAGTTTTGTTAAATGTTTTGCTTCCTGATTTTTATTTCATTTACATTTTTAGTTAAAAATTATTAAAATTTTTAATTTTTAATAAAATACATATTCATTGTTAATAAAAAACTAAATTTTAATTTAAAAATGCAAAAAAGTTGCTGGAATGCCAACAACACGCGGTGTTCCCAAGCGGTCCCCCATCTAAGTACTAACCGCGCCCGACGCTGCTTAATTTCGGTGATCGGACGAGAACCGATGTATTCAGCGTGGTATGGTCGTTGGCAAAGTAGTATAATCTAACAAGCAAATTATATGAATACTAAATTTCTTTATTACAATTTTTATTCCTATTTTTAACCAATCGCACAAACAAACGTTTGCTTACTTTTGCTTAAATAAGTATATAAAAGCAATGTTATACAGTATTGTTACAATTCTGTTTTGCTATGTTAAACGTTTGTTTGGATGCAAATACATATGTATGTATGTATATACAAACATTTATCTCTAAAAATGTTAAAAATCAAAGAAAAAATTCATTTTGCTGTTGGTATTTTTGCTTTTGCAGTTTTGTTAAATGTTTTGCTTCCTGATTTTTATTTCATTTACATTTTTAGTTAAAAATTATTAAAATTTTTAATTTTTAATAAAATACATATTCATTGTTAATAAAAAACTAAATTTTAATTTAAAAATGCAAAAAAGTTGCTGGAATGCCAACAACACGCGGTGTTCCCAAGCGGTCCCCCATCTAAGTACTAACCGCGCCCGACGCTGCTTAATTTCGGTGATCGGACGAGAACCGATGTATTCAGCGTGGTATGGTCGTTGGCAAAGTAGTATAATCTAACAAGCAAATTATATGAATACTAAATTTCTTTATTACAATTTTTATTCCTATTTTTAACCAATCGCACAAACAAACGTTTGCTTACTTTTGCTTAAATAAGTATATAAAAGCAATGTTATACAGTATTGTTACAATTCTGTTTTGCTATGTTAAACGTTTGTTTGGATGCAAATACATATGTATGTATGTATATACAAACATTTATCTCTAAAAATGTTAAAAATCAAAGAAAAAATTCATTTTGCTGTTGGTATTTTTGCTTTTGCAGTTTTGTTAAATGTTTTGCTTCCTGATTTTTATTTCATTTACATTTTTAGTTAAAAATTATTAAAATTTTTAATTTTTAATAAAATACATATTCATTGTTAATAAAAAACTAAATTTTAATTTAAAAATGCAAAAAAGTTGCTGGAATGCCAACAACACGCGGTGTTCCCAAGCGGTCCCCCATCTAAGTACTAACCGCGCCCGACGCTGCTTAATTTCGGTGATCGGACGAGAACCGATGTATTCAGCGTGGTATGGTCGTTGGCAAAGTAGTATAATCTAACAAGCAAATTATATGAATACTAAATTTCTTTATTACAATTTTTATTCCTATTTTTAACCAATCGCACAAACAAACGTTTGCTTACTTTTGCTTAAATAAGTATATAAAAGCAATGTTATACAGTATTGTTACAATTCTGTTTTTCTATGTTAAACGTTTGTTTGGATGCAAATACATATGTATGTATGTATATACAAACATTTATCTCTAAAAATGTTAAAAATCAAAGAAAAAATTCATTTTGCTGTTGGTATTTTTGCTTTTGCAGTTTTGTTAAATGTTTTGCTTCCTGATTTTTATTTCATTTACATTTTTAGTTAAAAATTATTAAAATTTTTAATTTTTAATAAAATACATATTCATTGTTAATAAAAAACTAAATTTTAATTTAAAAATGCAAAAAAGTTGCTGGAATGCCAACAACACGCGGTGTTCCCAAGCGGTCCCCCATCTAAGTACTAACCGCGCCCGACGCTGCTTAATTTCGGTGATCGGACGAGAACCGATGTATTCAGCGTGGTATGGTCGTTGGCAAAGTAGTATAATCTAACAAGCAAATTATATGAATACTAAATTTCTTTATTACAATTTTTATTCCTATTTTTAACCAATCGCACAAACAAACGTTTGCTTACTTTTGCTTAAATAAGTATATAAAAGCAATGTTATACAGTATTGTTACAATTCTGTTTTGCTATGTTAAACGTTTGTTTGGATGCAAATACATATGTATGTATGTATATACAAACATTTATCTCTAAAAATGTTAAAAATCAAAGAAAAATTCATTTTGCTGTTGGTATTTTTGCTTTTGCAGTTTTGTTAAATGTTTTGCTTCTTGATTTTTATTTCATTTACATTTTTAGGTAAAAATTATTAAAATTTTTAATTTTTAATAAAATACATATTCATTGTTAATAAAAAACTAAATTTTAATTTAAAAATGCAAAAAAGTTGCTGGAATGCCAACAACACGCGGTGTTCCCAAGCGGTCCCCCATCTAAGTACTAACCGCGCCCGACGCTGCTTAATTTCGGTGATCGGACGAGAACCGATGTATTCAGCGTGGTATGGTCGTTGGCAAAGTAGTATAATCTAACAAGCAAATTATATGAATACTAAATTTCTTTATTACAATTTTTATTCCTATTTTTAACCAATCGCACAAACAAACGTTTGCTTACTTTTGCTTAAATAAGTATATAAAAGCAATGTTATACAGTATTGTTACAATTCTGTTTTTCTATGTTAAACGTTTGTTTGGATGCAAATACATATGTATGTATGTATATACAAACATTTATCTCTAAAAATGTTAAAAATCAAAGAAAAAATTCATTTTGCTGTTGGTATTTTTGCTTTTGCAGTTTTGTTAAATGTTTTGCTTCTTGATTTTTATTTCATTTACATTTTTAGTTAAAAATTATTAAAATTTTTAATTTTTAATAAAATACATATTCATTGTTAATAAAAAACTAAATTTTAATTTAAAAATGCAAAAAAGTTGCTGGAACGCCAACAACACGCGGTGTTCCCAAGCGGTCCCCCATCTAAGTACTAACCGCGCCCGACGCTGCTTAATTTCGGTGATCGGACGAGAACCGATGTATTCAGCGTGGTATGGTCGTTGGCAAAGTAGTATAATCTAACAAGCAAATTATATGAATACTAAATTTCTTTATTACAATTTTTATTCCTATTTTTAACCAATCGCACAAACAAACGTTTGCTTACTTTTGCTTAAATAAGTATATAAAAGCAATGTTATACAGTATTGTTACAATTCTGTTTTGCTATGTTAAACGTTTGTTTGGATGCAAATACATATGTATGTATATACAAACATTTATCTCTAAAAATGTTAAAAATCAAAGAAAAATTCATTTTGCTGTTGGTATTTTTGCTTTTGCAGTTTTGTTAAATGTTTTGCTTCTTGATTTTTATTTCATTTACATTTTTAGGTAAAAATTATTAAAATTTTTAATTTTTAATAAAATACATATTCATTGTTAATAAAAAACTAAATTTTAATTTAAAAATGCAAAAAAGTTGCTGGAATGCCAACAACACGCGGTGTTCCCAAGCGGTCCCCCATCTAAGTACTAACCGCGCCCGACGCTGCTTAATTTCGGTGATCGGACGAGAACCGATGTATTCAGCGTGGTATGGTCGTTGGCAAAGTAGTATAATCTAACAAGCAAATTATATGAATACTAAATTTCTTTATTACAATTTTTATTCCTATTTTTAACCAATCGCACAAACAAACGTTTGCTTACTTTTGCTTAAATAAGTATATAAAAGCAATGTTATACAGTATTGTTACAATTCTGTTTTGCTATGTTAAACGTTTGTTTGGATGCAAATACATATGTATGTATATACAAACATTTATCTCTAAAAATGTTAAAAATCAAAGAAAAATTCATTTTGCTGTTGGTATTTTTGCTTTTGCAGTTTTGTTAAATGTTTTGCTTCTTGATTTTTATTTCATTTACATTTTTAGGTAAAAATTATTAAAATTTTTAATTTTTAATAAAATACATATTCATTGTTAATAAAAAACTAAATTTTAATTTAAAAATGCAAAAAAGTTGCTGGAATGCCAACAACACGCGGTGTTCCCAAGCGGTCCCCCATCTAAGTACTAACCGCGCCCGACGCTGCTTAATTTCGGTGATCGGACGAGAACCGATGTATTCAGCGTGGTATGGTCGTTGGCAAAGTAGTATAATCTAACAAGCAAATTATATGAATACTAAATTTCTTTATTACAATTTTTATTCCTATTTTTAACCAATCGCACAAACAAACGTTTGCTTACTTTTGCTTAAATAAGTATATAAAAGCAATGTTATACAGTATTGTTACAATTCTGTTTTGCTATGTTAAACGTTTGTTTGGATGCAAATACATATGTATGTATATACAAACATTTATCTCTAAAAATGTTAAAAATCAAAGAAAAATTCATTTTGCTGTTGGTATTTTTGCTTTTGCAGTTTTGTTAAATGTTTTGCTTCTTGATTTTTATTTCATTTACATTTTTAGGTAAAAATTATTAAAATTTTTAATTTTTAATAAAATACATATTCATTGTTAATAAAAAACTAAATTTTAATTTAAAAATGCAAAAAAGTTGCTGGAATGCCAACAACACGCGGTGTTCCCAAGCGGTCCCCCATCTAAGTACTAACCGCGCCCGACGCTGCTTAATTTTGGTGATCGGACGAGAACCGATGTATTCAGCGTGGTATGGTCGTTGGCAAAGTAGTATAATCTAACAAGCAAATTATATGAATACTAAATTTCTTTATTACAATTTTTATTCCTATTTTTAACCAATCGCACAAACAAACGTTTGCTTACTTTTGCTTAAATAAGTATATAAAAGCAATGTTATACAGTATTGTTACAATTCTGTTTTGCTATGTTAAACGTTTGTTTGGATGCAAATACATATGTATGTATATACAAACATTTATCTCTAAAAATGTTAAAAATCAAAGAAAAATTCATTTTGCTGTTGGTATTTTTGCTTTTGCAGTTTTGTTAAATGTTTTGCTTCTTGATTTTTATTTCATTTACATTTTTAGGTAAAAATTATTAAAATTTTTAATTTTTAATAAAATACATATTCATTGTTAATAAAAAACTAAATTTTAATTTAAAAATGCAAAAAAGTTGCTGGAATGCCAACAACACGCGGTGTTCCCAAGCGGTCCCCCATCTAAGTACTAACCGCGCCCGACGCTGCTTAATTTCGGTGATCGGACGAGAACCGATGTATTCAGCGTGGTATGGTCGTTGGCAAAGTAGTATAATCTAACAAGCAAATTATATGAATACTAAATTTCTTTATTACAATTTTTATTCCTATTTTTAACCAATCGCACAAACAAACGTTTGCTTACTTTTGCTTAAATAAGTATATAAAAGCAATGTTATACAGTATTGTTACAATTCTGTTTTGCTATGTTAAACGTTTGTTTGGATGCAAATACATATGTATGTATATACAAACATTTATCTCTAAAAATGTTAAAAATCAAAGAAAAATTCATTTTGCTGTTGGTATTTTTGCTTTTGCAGTTTTGTTAAATGTTTTGCTTCTTGATTTTTATTTCATTTACATTTTTAGGTAAAAATTATTAAAATTTTTAATTTTTAATAAAATACATATTCATTGTTAATAAAAAACTAAATTTTAATTTAAAAATGCAAAAAAGTTGCTGGAATGCCAACAACACGCGGTGTTCCCAAGCGGTCCCCCATCTAAGTACTAACCGCGCCCGACGCTGCTTAATTTCGGTGATCGGACGAGAACCGATGTATTCAGCGTGGTATGGTCGTTGGCAAAGTAGTATAATCTAACAAGCAAATTATATGAATACTAAATTTCTTTATTACAATTTTTATTCCTATTTTTAACCAATCGCACAAACAAACGTTTGCTTACTTTTGCTTAAATAAGTATATAAAAGCAATGTTATACAGTATTGTTACAATTCTGTTTTGCTATGTTAAACGTTTGTTTGGATGCAAATACATATGTATGTATATACAAACATTTATCTCTAAAAATGTTAAAAATCAAAGAAAAATTCATTTTGCTGTTGGTATTTTTGCTTTTGCAGTTTTGTTAAATGTTTTGCTTCTTGATTTTTATTTCATTTACATTTTTAGGTAAAAATTATTAAAATTTTTAATTTTTAATAAAATACATATTCATTGTTAATAAAAAACTAAATTTTAATTTAAAAATGCAAAAAAGTTGCTGGAATGCCAACAACACGCGGTGTTCCCAAGCGGTCCCCCATCTAAGTACTAACCGCGCCCGACGCTGCTTAATTTCGGTGATCGGACGAGAACCGATGTATTCAGCGTGGTATGGTCGTTGGCAAAGTAGTATAATCTAACAAGCAAATTATATGAATACTAAATTTCTTTATTACAATTTTTATTCCTATTTTTAACCAATCGCACAAACAAACGTTTGCTTACTTTTGCTTAAATAAGTATATAAAAGCAATGTTATACAGTATTGTTACAATTCTGTTTTGCTATGTTAAACGTTTGTTTGGATGCAAATACATATGTATGTATATACAAACATTTATCTCTAAAAATGTTAAAAATCAAAGAAAAATTCATTTTGCTGTTGGTATTTTTGCTTTTGCAGTTTTGTTAAATGTTTTGCTTCTTGATTTTTATTTCATTTACATTTTTAGGTAAAAATTATTAAAATTTTTAATTTTTAATAAAATACATATTCATTGTTAATAAAAAACTAAATTTTAATTTAAAAATGCAAAAAAGTTGCTGGAATGCCAACAACACGCGGTGTTCCCAAGCGGTCCCCCATCTAAGTACTAACCGCGCCCGACGCTGCTTAATTTCGGTGATCGGACGAGAACCGATGTATTCAGCGTGGTATGGTCGTTGGCAAAGTAGTATAATCTAACAAGCAAATTATATGAATACTAAATTTCTTTATTACAATTTTTATTCCTATTTTTAACCAATCGCACAAACAAACGTTTGCTTACTTTTGCTTAAATAAGTATATAAAAGCAATGTTATACAGTATTGTTACAATTCTGTTTTGCTATGTTAAACGTTTGTTTGGATGCAAATACATATGTATGTATATACAAACATTTATCTCTAAAAATGTTAAAAATCAAAGAAAAATTCATTTTGCTGTTGGTATTTTTGCTTTTGCAGTTTTGTTAAATGTTTTGCTTCTTGATTTTTATTTCATTTACATTTTTAGGTAAAAATTATTAAAATTTTTAATTTTTAATAAAATACATATTCATTGTTAATAAAAAACTAAATTTTAATTTAAAAATGCAAAAAAGTTGCTGGAATGCCAACAACACGCGGTGTTCCCAAGCGGTCCCCCATCTAAGTACTAACCGCGCCCGACGCTGCTTAATTTTGGTGATCGGACGAGAACCGATGTATTCAGCGTGGTATGGTCGTTGGCAAAGTAGTATAATCTAACAAGCAAATTATATGAATACTAAATTTCTTTATTACAATTTTTATTCCTATTTTTAACCAATCGCACAAACAAACGTTTGCTTACTTTTGCTTAAATAAGTATATAAAAGCAATGTTATACAGTATTGTTACAATTCTGTTTTGCTATGTTAAACGTTTGTTTGGATGCAAATACATATGTATGTATATACAAACATTTATCTCTAAAAATGTTAAAAATCAAAGAAAAATTCATTTTGCTGTTGGTATTTTTGCTTTTGCAGTTTTGTTAAATGTTTTGCTTCTTGATTTTTATTTCATTTACATTTTTAGGTAAAAATTATTAAAATTTTTAATTTTTAATAAAATACATATTCATTGTTAATAAAAAACTAAATTTTAATTTAAAAATGCAAAAAAGTTGCTGGAATGCCAACAACACGCGGTGTTCCCAAGCGGTCCCCCATCTAAGTACTAACCGCGCCCGACGCTGCTTAATTTTGGTGATCGGACGAGAACCGATGTATTCAGCGTGGTATGGTCGTTGGCAAAGTAGTATAATCTAACAAGCAAATTATATGAATACTAAATTTCTTTATTACAATTTTTATTCCTATTTTTAACCAATCGCACAAACAAACGTTTGCTTACTTTTGCTTAAATAAGTATATAAAAGCAATGTTATACAGTATTGTTACAATTCTGTTTTGCTATGTTAAACGTTTGTTTGGATGCAAATACATATGTATGTATATACAAACATTTATCTCTAAAAATGTTAAAAATCAAAGAAAAATTCATTTTGCTGTTGGTATTTTTGCTTTTGCAGTTTTGTTAAATGTTTTGCTTCTTGATTTTTATTTCATTTACATTTTTAGGTAAAAATTATTAAAATTTTTAATTTTTAATAAAATACATATTCATTGTTAATAAAAAACTAAATTTTAATTTAAAAATGCAAAAAAGTTGCTGGAATGCCAACAACACGCGGTGTTCCCAAGCGGTCCCCCATCTAAGTACTAACCGCGCCCGACGCTGCTTAATTTCGGTGATCGGACGAGAACCGATGTATTCAGCGTGGTATGGTCGTTGGCAAAATAGTATAATCTAACAAGCAAATTATATGAATACTAAATTTCTTTATTACAATTTTTATTCCTATTTTTAACCAATCGCACAAACAAACGTTTGCTTACTTTTGCTTAAATAAGTATATAAAAGCAATGTTATACAGTATTGTTACAATTCTGTTTTGCTATGTTAAACGTTTGTTTGGATGCAAATACATATGTATGTATATACAAACATTTATCTCTAAAAATGTTAAAAATCAAAGAAAAATTCATTTTGCTGTTGGTATTTTTGCTTTTGCAGTTTTGTTAAATGTTTTGCTTCTTGATTTTTATTTCATTTACATTTTTAGGTAAAAATTATTAAAATTTTTAATTTTTAATAAAATACATATTCATTGTTAATAAAAAACTAAATTTTAATTTAAAAATGCAAAAAAGTTGCTGGAATGCCAACAACACGCGGTGTTCCCAAGCGGTCCCCCATCTAAGTACTAACCGCGCCCGACGCTGCTTAATTTCGGTGATCGGACGAGAACCGATGTATTCAGCGTGGTATGGTCGTTGGCAAAGTAGTATAATCTAACAAGCAAATTATATGAATACTAAATTTCTTTATTACAATTTTTATTCCTATTTTTAACCAATCGCACAAACAAACGTTTGCTTACTTTTGCTTAAATAAGTATATAAAAGCAATGTTATACAGTATTGTTACAATTCTGTTTTGCTATGTTAAACGTTTGTTTGGATGCAAATACATATGTATGTATATACAAACATTTATCTCTAAAAATGTTAAAAATCAAAGAAAAATTCATTTTGCTGTTGGTATTTTTGCTTTTGCAGTTTTGTTAAATGTTTTGCTTCTTGATTTTTATTTCATTTACATTTTTAGGTAAAAATTATTAAAATTTTTAATTTTTAATAAAATACATATTCATTGTTAATAAAAAACTAAATTTTAATTTAAAAATGCAAAAAAGTTGCTGGAATGCCAACAACACGCGGTGTTCCCAAGCGGTCCCCCATCTAAGTACTAACCGCGCCCGACGCTGCTTAATTTCGGTGATCGGACGAGAACCGATGTATTCAGCGTGGTATGGTCGTTGGCAAAATAGTATAATCTAACAAGCAAATTATATGAATACTAAATTTCTTTATTACAATTTTTATTCCTATTTTTAACCAATCGCACAAACAAACGTTTGCTTACTTTTGCTTAAATAAGTATATAAAAGCAATGTTATACAGTATTGTTACAATTCTGTTTTGCTATGTTAAACGTTTGTTTGGATGCAAATACATATGTATGTATATACAAACATTTATCTCTAAAAATGTTAAAAATCAAAGAAAAATTCATTTTGCTGTTGGTATTTTTGCTTTTGCAGTTTTGTTAAATGTTTTGCTTCTTGATTTTTATTTCATTTACATTTTTAGGTAAAAATTATTAAAATTTTTAATTTTTAATAAAATACATATTCATTGTTAATAAAAAACTAAATTTTAATTTAAAAATGCAAAAAAGTTGCTGGAATGCCAACAACACGCGGTGTTCCCAAGCGGTCCCCCATCTAAGTACTAACCGCGCCCGACGCTGCTTAGTTTCGGTGATCGGACGAGAACCGATGTATTCAGCGTGGTATGGTCGTTGGCAAAGTAGTATAATCTAACAAGCAAATTATATGAATACTAAATTTCTTTATTACAATTTTTATTCCTATTTTTAACCAATCGCACAAACAAACGTTTGCTTACTTTTGCTTAAATAAGTATATAAAAGCAATGTTATACAGTATTGTTACAATTCTGTTTTGCTATGTTAAACGTTTGTTTGGATGCAAATACATATGTATGTATATACAAACATTTATCTCTAAAAATGTTAAAAATCAAAGAAAAATTCATTTTGCTGTTGGTATTTTTGCTTTTGCAGTTTTGTTAAATGTTTTGCTTCTTGATTTTTATTTCATTTACATTTTTAGGTAAAAATTATTAAAATTTTTAATTTTTAATAAAATACATATTCATTGTTAATAAAAAACTAAATTTTAATTTAAAAATGCAAAAAAGTTGCTGGAATGCCAACAACACGCGGTGTTCCCAAGCGGTCCCCCATCTAAGTACTAACCGCGCCCGACGCTGCTTAATTTCGGTGATCGGACGAGAACCGATGTATTCAGCGTGGTATGGTCGTTGGCAAAGTAGTATAATCTAACAAGCAAATTATATGAATACTAAATTTCTTTATTACAATTTTTATTCCTATTTTTAACCAATCGCACAAACAAACGTTTGCTTACTTTTGCTTAAATAAGTATATAAAAGCAATGTTATACAGTATTGTTACAATTCTGTTTTGCTATGTTAAACGTTTGTTTGGATGCAAATACATATGTATGTATATACAAACATTTATCTCTAAAAATGTTAAAAATCAAAGAAAAATTCATTTTGCTGTTGGTATTTTTGCTTTTGCAGTTTTGTTAAATGTTTTGCTTCTTGATTTTTATTTCATTTACATTTTTAGGTAAAAATTATTAAAATTTTTAATTTTTAATAAAATACATATTCATTGTTAATAAAAAACTAAATTTTAATTTAAAAATGCAAAAAAGTTGCTGGAATGCCAACAACACGCGGTGTTCCCAAGCGGTCCCCCATCTAAGTACTAACCGCGCCCGACGCTGCTTAATTTCGGTGATCGGACGAGAACCGATGTATTCAGCGTGGTATGGTCGTTGGCAAAGTAGTATAATCTAACAAGCAAATTATATGAATACTAAATTTCTTTATTACAATTTTTATTCCTATTTTTAACCAATCGCACAAACAAACGTTTGCTTACTTTTGCTTAAATAAGTATATAAAAGCAATGTTATACAGTATTGTTACAATTCTGTTTTGCTATGTTAAACGTTTGTTTGGATGCAAATACATATGTATGTATATACAAACATTTATCTCTAAAAATGTTAAAAATCAAAGAAAAATTCATTTTGCTGTTGGTATTTTTGCTTTTGCAGTTTTGTTAAATGTTTTGCTTCTTGATTTTTATTTCATTTACATTTTTAGGTAAAAATTATTAAAATTTTTAATTTTTAATAAAATACATATTCATTGTTAATAAAAAACTAAATTTTAATTTAAAAATGCAAAAAAGTTGCTGGAATGCCAACAACACGCGGTGTTCCCAAGCGGTCCCCCATCTAAGTACTAACCGCGCCCGACGCTGCTTAATTTCGGTGATCGGACGAGAACCGATGTATTCAGCGTGGTATGGTCGTTGGCAAAGTAGTATAATCTAACAAGCAAATTATATGAATACTAAATTTCTTTATTACAATTTTTATTCCTATTTTTAACCAATCGCACAAACAAACGTTTGCTTACTTTTGCTTAAATAAGTATATAAAAGCAATGTTATACAGTATTGTTACAATTCTGTTTTGCTATGTTAAACGTTTGTTTGGATGCAAATACATATGTATGTATATACAAACATTTATCTCTAAAAATGTTAAAAATCAAAGAAAAATTCATTTTGCTGTTGGTATTTTTGCTTTTGCAGTTTTGTTAAATGTTTTGCTTCTTGATTTTTATTTCATTTACATTTTTAGGTAAAAATTATTAAAATTTTTAATTTTTAATAAAATACATATTCATTGTTAATAAAAAACTAAATTTTAATTTAAAAATGCAAAAAAGTTGCTGGAATGCCAACAACACGCGGTGTTCCCAAGCGGTCCCCCATCTAAGTACTAACCGCGCCCGACGCTGCTTAATTTCGGTGATCGGACGAGAACCGATGTATTCAGCGTGGTATGGTCGTTGGCAAAGTAGTATAATCTAACAAGCAAATTATATGAATACTAAATTTCTTTATTACAATTTTTATTCCTATTTTTAACCAATCGCACAAACAAACGTTTGCTTACTTTTGCTTAAATAAGTATATAAAAGCAATGTTATACAGTATTGTTACAATTCTGTTTTGCTATGTTAAACGTTTGTTTGGATGCAAATACATATGTATGTATATACAAACATTTATCTCTAAAAATGTTAAAAATCAAAGAAAAATTCATTTTGCTGTTGGTATTTTTGCTTTTGCAGTTTTGTTAAATGTTTTGCTTCTTGATTTTTATTTCATTTACATTTTTAGGTAAAAATTATTAAAATTTTTAATTTTTAATAAAATACATATTCATTGTTAATAAAAAACTAAATTTTAATTTAAAAATGCAAAAAAGTTGCTGGAATGCCAACAACACGCGGTGTTCCCAAGCGGTCCCCCATCTAAGTACTAACCGCGCCCGACGCTGCTTAATTTCGGTGATCGGACGAGAACCGATGTATTCAGCGTGGTATGGTCGTTGGCAAAATAGTATAATCTAACAAGCAAATTATATGAATACTAAATTTCTTTATTACAATTTTTATTCCTATTTTTAACCAATCGCACAAACAAACGTTTGCTTACTTTTGCTTAAATAAGTATATAAAAGCAATGTTATACAGTATTGTTACAATTCTGTTTTGCTATGTTAAACGTTTGTTTGGATGCAAATACATATGTATGTATATACAAACATTTATCTCTAAAAATGTTAAAAATCAAAGAAAAATTCATTTTGCTGTTGGTATTTTTGCTTTTGCAGTTTTGTTAAATGTTTTGCTTCTTGATTTTTATTTCATTTACATTTTTAGGTAAAAATTATTAAAATTTTTAATTTTTAATAAAATACATATTCATTGTTAATAAAAAACTAAATTTTAATTTAAAAATGCAAAAAAGTTGCTGGAATGCCAACAACACGCGGTGTTCCCAAGCGGTCCCCCATCTAAGTACTAACCGCGCCCGACGCTGCTTAGTTTCGGTGATCGGACGAGAACCGATGTATTCAGCGTGGTATGGTCGTTGGCAAAATAGTATAATCTAACAAGCAAATTATATGAATACTAAATTTCTTTATTACAATTTTTATTCCTATTTTTAACCAATCGCACAAACAAACGTTTGCTTACTTTTGCTTAAATAAGTATATAAAAGCAATGTTATACAGTATTGTTACAATTCTGTTTTGCTATGTTAAACGTTTGTTTGGATGCAAATACATATGTATGTATATACAAACATTTATCTCTAAAAATGTTAAAAATCAAAGAAAAATTCATTTTGCTGTTGGTATTTTTGCTTTTGCAGTTTTGTTAAATGTTTTGCTTCTTGATTTTTATTTCATTTACATTTTTAGGTAAAAATTATTAAAA
The DNA here is from genome assembly GCA_030448955.1 of Trichopoda pennipes. NCBI lineage: Eukaryota > Metazoa > Arthropoda > Insecta > Diptera > Tachinidae > Trichopoda > Trichopoda pennipes. Next base: position 12,363,584 of record JASKUP010000042.1, read on the forward strand.
TTTTTAATTTTTAATAAAATACATATTCATTGTTAATAAAAAACTAAATTTTAATTTAAAAATGCAAAAAAGTTGCTGGAATGCCAACAACACGCGGTGTTCCCAAGCGGTCCCCCATCTAAGTACTAACCGCGCCCGACGCTGCTTAATTTCGGTGATCGGACGAGAACCGATGTATTCAGCGTGGTATGGTCGTTGGCAAAGTAGTATAATCTAACAAGCAAATTATATGAATACTAAATTTCTTTATTACAATTTTTATTCCTATTTTTAACCAATCGCACAAACAAACGTTTGCTTACTTTTGCTTAAATAAGTATATAAAAGCAATGTTATACAGTATTGTTACAATTCTGTTTTGCTATGTTAAACGTTTGTTTGGATGCAAATACATATGTATGTATATACAAACATTTATCTCTAAAAATGTTAAAAATCAAAGAAAAATTCATTTTGCTGTTGGTATTTTTGCTTTTGCAGTTTTGTTAAATGTTTTGCTTCTTGATTTTTATTTCATTTACATTTTTAGGTAAAAATTATTAAAATTTTTAATTTTTAATAAAATACATATTCATTGTTAATAAAAAACTAAATTTTAATTTAAAAATGCAAAAAAGTTGCTGGAATGCCAACAACACGCGGTGTTCCCAAGCGGTCCCCCATCTAAGTACTAACCGCGCCCGACGCTGCTTAATTTCGGTGATCGGACGAGAACCGATGTATTCAGCGTGGTATGGTCGTTGGCAAAGTAGTATAATCTAACAAGCAAATTATATGAATACTAAATTTCTTTATTACAATTTTTATTCCTATTTTTAACCAATCGCACAAACAAACGTTTGCTTACTTTTGCTTAAATAAGTATATAAAAGCAATGTTATACAGTATTGTTACAATTCTGTTTTGCTATGTTAAACGTTTGTTTGGATGCAAATACATATGTATGTATATACAAACATTTATCTCTAAAAATGTTAAAAATCAAAGAAAAATTCATTTTGCTGTTGGTATTTTTGCTTTTGCAGTTTTGTTAAATGTTTTGCTTCTTGATTTTTATTTCATTTACATTTTTAGGTAAAAATTATTAAAATTTTTAATTTTTAATAAAATACATATTCATTGTTAATAAAAAACTAAATTTTAATTTAAAAATGCAAAAAAGTTGCTGGAATGCCAACAACACGCGGTGTTCCCAAGCGGTCCCCCATCTAAGTACTAACCGCGCCCGACGCTGCTTAATTTCGGTGATCGGACGAGAACCGATGTATTCAGCGTGGTATGGTCGTTGGCAAAGTAGTATAATCTAACAAGCAAATTATATGAATACTAAATTTCTTTATTACAATTTTTATTCCTATTTTTAACCAATCGCACAAACAAACGTTTGCTTACTTTTGCTTAAATAAGTATATAAAAGCAATGTTATACAGTATTGTTACAATTCTGTTTTGCTATGTTAAACGTTTGTTTGGATGCAAATACATATGTATGTATATACAAACATTTATCTCTAAAAATGTTAAAAATCAAAGAAAAATTCATTTTGCTGTTGGTATTTTTGCTTTTGCAGTTTTGTTAAATGTTTTGCTTCTTGATTTTTATTTCATTTACATTTTTAGGTAAAAATTATTAAAATTTTTAATTTTTAATAAAATACATATTCATTGTTAATAAAAAACTAAATTTTAATTTAAAAATGCAAAAAAGTTGCTGGAATGCCAACAACACGCGGTGTTCCCAAGCGGTCCCCCATCTAAGTACTAACCGCGGCCGACGCTGCTTAATTTCGGTGATCGGACGAGAACCGATGTATTCAGCGTGGTATGGTCGTTGGCAAAATAGTATAATCTAACAAGCAAATTATATGAATACTAAATTTCTTTATTACAATTTTTATTCCTATTTTTAACCAATCGCACAAACAAACGTTTGCTTACTTTTGCTTAAATAAGTATATAAAAGCAATGTTATACAGTATTGTTACAATTCTGTTTTGCTATGTTAAACGTTTGTTTGGATGCAAATACATATGTATGTATATACAAACATTTATCTCTAAAAATGTTAAAAATCAAAGAAAAATTCATTTTGCTGTTGGTATTTTTGCTTTTGCAGTTTTGTTAAATGTTTTGCTTCTTGATTTTTATTTCATTTACATTTTTAGGTAAAAATTATTAAAATTTTTAATTTTTAATAAAATACATATTCATTGTTAATAAAAAACTAAATTTTAATTTAAAAATGCAAAAAAGTTGCTGGAATGCCAACAACACGCAGTGTTCCCAAGCGGTCCCCCATCTAAGTACTAACCGCGCCCGACGCTGCTTAATTTCGGTGATCGGACGAGAACCGATGTATTCAGCGTGGTATGGTCGTTGGCAAAATAGTATAATCTAACAAGCAAATTATATGAATACTAAATTTCTTTATTACAATTTTTATTCCTATTTTTAACCAATCGCACAAACAAACGTTTGCTTACTTTTGCTTAAATAAGTATATAAAAGCAATGTTATACAGTATTGTTACAATTCTGTTTTGCTATGTTAAACGTTTGTTTGGATGCAAATACATATGTATGTATATACAAACATTTATCTCTAAAAATGTTAAAAATCAAAGAAAAATTCATTTTGCTGTTGGTATTTTTGCTTTTGCAGTTTTGTTAAATGTTTTGCTTCTTGATTTTTATTTCATTTACATTTTTAGGTAAAAATTATTAAAATTTTTAATTTTTAATAAAATACATATTCATTGTTAATAAAAAACTAAATTTTAATTTAAAAATGCAAAAAAGTTGCTGGAATGCCAACAACACGCGGTGTTCCCAAGCGGTCCCCCATCTAAGTACTAACCGCGCCCGACGCTGCTTAATTTCGGTGATCGGACGAGAACCGATGTATTCAGCGTGGTATGGTCGTTGGCAAAGTAGTATAATCTAACAAGCAAATTATATGAATACTAAATTTCTTTATTACAATTTTTATTCCTATTTTTAACCAATCGCACAAACAAACGTTTGCTTACTTTTGCTTAAATAAGTATATAAAAGCAATGTTATACAGTATTGTTACAATTCTGTTTTGCTATGTTAAACGTTTGTTTGGATGCAAATACATATGTGTGTATGTATATACAAACATTTATCTCTAAAAATGTTAAAAATCAAAGAAAAATTCATTTTGCTGTTGGTATTTTTGCTTTTGCAGTTTTGTTAAATGTTTTGCTTCTTGATTTTTATTTCATTTACATTTTTAGGTAAAAATTATTAAAATTTTTAATTTTTAATAAAATACATATTCATTGTTAATAAAAAACTAAATTTTAATTTAAAAATGCAAAAAAGTTGCTGGAATGCCAACAACACGCGGTGTTCCCAAGCGGTCCCCCATCTAAGTACTAACCGCGCCCGACGCTGCTTAATTTCGGTGATCGGACGAGAACCGATGTATTCAGCGTGGTATGGTCGTTGGCAAAGTAGTATAATCTAACAAGCAAATTATATGAATACTAAATTTCTTTATTACAATTTTTATTCCTATTTTTAACCAATCGCACAAACAAACGTTTGCTTACTTTTGCTTAAATAAGTATATAAAAGCAATGTTATACAGTATTGTTACAATTCTGTTTTGCTATGTTAAACGTTTGTTTGGATGCAAATACATATGTATGTATATACAAACATTTATCTCTAAAAATGTTAAAAATCAAAGAAAAATTCATTTTGCTGTTGGTATTTTTGCTTTTGCAGTTTTGTTAAATGTTTTGCTTCTTGATTTTTATTTCATTTACATTTTTAGGTAAAAATTATTAAAATTTTTAATTTTTAATAAAATACATATTCATTGTTAATAAAAAACTAAATTTTAATTTAAAAATGCAAAAAAGTTGCTGGAATGCCAACAACACGCGGTGTTCCCAAGCGGTCCCCCATCTAAGTACTAACCGCGCCCGACGCTGCTTAATTTCGGTGATCGGACGAGAACCGATGTATTCAGCGTGGTATGGTCGTTGGCAAAATAGTATAATCTAACAAGCAAATTATATGAATACTAAATTTCTTTATTACAATTTTTATTCCTATTTTTAACCAATCGCACAAACAAACGTTTGCTTACTTTTGCTTAAATAAGTATATAAAAGCAATGTTATACAGTATTGTTACAATTCTGTTTTGCTATGTTAAACGTTTGTTTGGATGCAAATACATATGTATGTATATACAAACATTTATCTCTAAAAATGTTAAAAATCAAAGAAAAATTCATTTTGCTGTTGGTATTTTTGCTTTTGCAGTTTTGTTAAATGTTTTGCTTCTTGATTTTTATTTCATTTACATTTTTAGGTAAAAATTATTAAAATTTTTAATTTTTAATAAAATACATATTCATTGTTAATAAAAAACTAAATTTTAATTTAAAAATGCAAAAAAGTTGCTGGAATGCCAACAACACGCGGTGTTCCCAAGCGGTCCCCCATCTAAGTACTAACCGCGCCCGACGCTGCTTAATTTCGGTGATCGGACGAGAACCGATGTATTCAGCGTGGTATGGTCGTTGGCAAAATAGTATAATCTAACAAGCAAATTATATGAATACTAAATTTCTTTATTACAATTTTTATTCCTATTTTTAACCAATCGCACAAACAAACGTTTGCTTACTTTTGCTTAAATAAGTATATAAAAGCAATGTTATACAGTATTGTTACAATTCTGTTTTGCTATGTTAAACGTTTGTTTGGATGCAAATACATATGTATGTACTATATACAAACATTTATCTCTAAAAATGTTAAAAATCAAAGAAAAATTCATTTTGCTGTTGGTATTTTTGCTTTTGCAGTTTTGTTAAATGTTTTGCTTCTTGATTTTTATTTCATTTACATTTTTAGGTAAAAATTATTAAAATTTTTAATTTTTAATAAAATACATATTCATTGTTAATAAAAAACTAAATTTTAATTTAAAAATGCAAAAAAGTTGCTGGAATGCCAACAACACGCGGTGTTCCCAAGCGGTCCCCCATCTAAGTACTAACCGCGCCCGACGCTGCTTAATTTCGGTGATCGGACGAGAACCGATGTATTCAGCGTGGTATGGTCGTTGGCAAAGTAGTATAATCTAACAAGCAAATTATATGAATACTAAATTTCTTTATTACAATTTTTATTCCTATTTTTAACCAATCGCACAAACAAACGTTTGCTTACTTTTGCTTAAATAAGTATATAAAAGCAATGTTATACAGTATTGTTACAATTCTGTTTTGCTATGTTAAACGTTTGTTTGGATGCAAATACATATGTATGTATATACAAACATTTATCTCTAAAAATGTTAAAAATCAAAGAAAAATTCATTTTGCTGTTGGTATTTTTGCTTTTGCAGTTTTGTTAAATGTTTTGCTTCTTGATTTTTATTTCATTTACATTTTTAGGTAAAAATTATTAAAATTTTTAATTTTTAATAAAATACATATTCATTGTTAATAAAAAACTAAATTTTAATTTAAAAATGCAAAAAAGTTGCTGGAATGCCAACAACACGCGGTGTTCCCAAGCGGTCCCCCATCTAAGTACTAACCGCGCCCGACGCTGCTTAATTTCGGTGATCGGACGAGAACCGATGTATTCAGCGTGGTATGGTCGTTGGCAAAGTAGTATAATCTAACAAGCAAATTATATGAATACTAAATTTCTTTATTACAATTTTTATTCCTATTTTTAACCAATCGCACAAACAAACGTTTGCTTACTTTTGCTTAAATAAGTATATAAAAGCAATGTTATACAGTATTGTTACAATTCTGTTTTGCTATGTTAAACGTTTGTTTGGATGCAAATACATATGTATGTATATACAAACATTTATCTCTAAAAATGTTAAAAATCAAAGAAAAATTCATTTTGCTGTTGGTATTTTTGCTTTTGCAGTTTTGTTAAATGTTTTGCTTCTTGATTTTTATTTCATTTACATTTTTAGGTAAAAATTATTAAAATTTTTAATTTTTAATAAAATACATATTCATTGTTAATAAAAAACTAAATTTTAATTTAAAAATGCAAAAAAGTTGCTGGAATGCCAACAACACGCGGTGTTCCCAAGCGGTCCCCCATCTAAGTACTAACCGCGCCCGACGCTGCTTAATTTCGGTGATCGGACGAGAACCGATGTATTCAGCGTGGTATGGTCGTTGGCAAAATAGTATAATCTAACAAGCAAATTATATGAATACTAAATTTCTTTATTACAATTTTTATTCCTATTTTTAACCAATCGCACAAACAAACGTTTGCTTACTTTTGCTTAAATAAGTATATAAAAGCAATGTTATACAGTATTGTTACAATTCTGTTTTGCTATGTTAAACGTTTGTTTGGATGCAAATACATATGTATGTATATACAAACATTTATCTCTAAAAATGTTAAAAATCAAAGAAAAATTCATTTTGCTGTTGGTATTTTTGCTTTTGCAGTTTTGTTAAATGTTTTGCTTCTTGATTTTTATTTCATTTACATTTTTAGGTAAAAATTATTAAAATTTTTAATTTTTAATAAAATACATATTCATTGTTAATAAAAAACTAAATTTTAATTTAAAAATGCAAAAAAGTTGCTGGAATGCCAACAACACGCGGTGTTCCCAAGCGGTCCCCCATCTAAGTACTAACCGCGCCCGACGCTGCTTAATTTCGGTGATCGGACGAGAACCGATGTATTCAGCGTGGTATGGTCGTTGGCAAAGTAGTATAATCTAACAAGCAAATTATATGAATACTAAATTTCTTTATTACAATTTTTATTCCTATTTTTAACCAATCGCACAAACAAACGTTTGCTTACTTTTGCTTAAATAAGTATATAAAAGCAATGTTATACAGTATTGTTACAATTCTGTTTTGCTATGTTAAACGTTTGTTTGGATGCAAATACATATGTATGTATATACAAACATTTATCTCTAAAAATGTTAAAAATCAAAGAAAAATTCATTTTGCTGTTGGTATTTTTGCTTTTGCAGTTTTGTTAAATGTTTTGCTTCTTGATTTTTATTTCATTTACATTTTTAGGTAAAAATTATTAAAATTTTTAATTTTTAATAAAATACATATTCATTGTTAATAAAAAACTAAATTTTAATTTAAAAATGCAAAAAAGTTGCTGGAATGCCAACAACACGCGGTGTTCCCAAGCGGTCCCCCATCTAAGTATTAACCGCGCCCGACGCTGCTTAATTTCGGTGATCGGACGAGAACCGATGTATTCAGCGTGGTATGGTCGTTGGCAAAGTAGTATAATCTAACAAGCAAATTATATGAATACTAAATTTCTTTATTACAATTTTTATTCCTATTTTTAACCAATCGCACAAACAAACGTTTGCTTACTTTTGCTTAAATAAGTATATAAAAGCAATGTTATACAGTATTGTTACAATTCTGTTTTGCTATGTTAAACGTTTGTTTGGATGCAAATACATATGTATGTATATACAAACATTTATCTCTAAAAATGTTAAAAATCAAAGAAAAATTCATTTTGCTGTTGGTATTTTTGCTTTTGCAGTTTTGTTAAATGTTTTGCTTCTTGATTTTTATTTCATTTACATTTTTAGGTAAAAATTATTAAAATTTTTAATTTTTAATAAAATACATATTCATTGTTAATAAAAAACTAAATTTTAATTTAAAAATGCAAAAAAGTTGCTGGAATGCCAACAACACGCGGTGTTCCCAAGCGGTCCCCCATCTAAGTACTAACCGCGCCCGACGCTGCTTAATTTCGGTGATCGGACGAGAACCGATGTATTCAGCGTGGTATGGTCGTTGGCAAAATAGTATAATCTAACAAGCAAATTATATGAATACTAAATTTCTTTATTACAATTTTTATTCCTATTTTTAACCAATCGCACAAACAAACGTTTGCTTACTTTTGCTTAAATAAGTATATAAAAGCAATGTTATACAGTATTGTTACAATTCTGTTTTGCTATGTTAAACGTTTGTTTGGATGCAAATACATATGTATGTATATACAAACATTTATCTCTAAAAATGTTAAAAATCAAAGAAAAATTCATTTTGCTGTTGGTATTTTTGCTTTTGCAGTTTTGTTAAATGTTTTGCTTCTTGATTTTTATTTCATTTACATTTTTAGGTAAAAATTATTAAAATTTTTAATTTTTAATAAAATACATATTCATTGTTAATAAAAAACTAAATTTTAATTTAAAAATGCAAAAAAGTTGCTGGAATGCCAACAACACGCGGTGTTCCCAAGCGGTCCCCCATCTAAGTACTAACCGCGCCCGACGCTGCTTAATTTCGGTGATCGGACGAGAACCGATGTATTCAGCGTGGTATGGTCGTTGGCAAAATAGTATAATCTAACAAGCAAATTATATGAATACTAAATTTCTTTATTACAATTTTTATTCCTATTTTTAACCAATCGCACAAACAAACGTTTGCTTACTTTTGCTTAAATAAGTATATAAAAGCAATGTTATACAGTATTGTTACAATTCTGTTTTGCTATGTTAAACGTTTGTTTGGATGCAAATACATATGTATGTATATACAAACATTTATCTCTAAAAATGTTAAAAATCAAAGAAAAATTCATTTTGCTGTTGGTATTTTTGCTTTTGCAGTTTTGTTAAATGTTTTGCTTCTTGATTTTTATTTCATTTACATTTTTAGGTAAAAATTATTAAAATTTTTAATTTTTAATAAAATACATATTCATTGTTAATAAAAAACTAAATTTTAATTTAAAAATGCAAAAAAGTTGCTGGAATGCCAACAACACGCGGTGTTCCCAAGCGGTCCCCCATCTAAGTACTAACCGCGCCCGACGCTGCTTAATTTCGGTGATCGGACGAGAACCGATGTATTCAGCGTGGTATGGTCGTTGGCAAAATAGTATAATCTAACAAGCAAATTATATGAATACTAAATTTCTTTATTACAATTTTTATTCCTATTTTTAACCAATCGCACAAACAAACGTTTGCTTACTTTTGCTTAAATAAGTATATAAAAGCAATGTTATACAGTATTGTTACAATTCTGTTTTGCTATGTTAAACGTTTGTTTGGATGCAAATACATATGTATGTATATACAAACATTTATCTCTAAAAATGTTAAAAATCAAAGAAAAATTCATTTTGCTGTTGGTATTTTTGCTTTTGCAGTTTTGTTAAATGTTTTGCTTCTTGATTTTTATTTCATTTACATTTTTAGGTAAAAATTATTAAAATTTTTAATTTTTAATAAAATACATATTCATTGTTAATAAAAAACTAAATTTTAATTTAAAAATGCAAAAAAGTTGCTGGAATGCCAACAACACGCGGTGTTCCCAAGCGGTCCCCCATCTAAGTACTAACCGCGCCCGACGCTGCTTAATTTCGGTGATCGGACGAGAACCGATGTATTCAGCGTGGTATGGTCGTTGGCAAAATAGTATAATCTAACAAGCAAATTATATGAATACTAAATTTCTTTATTACAATTTTTATTCCTATTTTTAACCAATCGCACAAACAAACGTTTGCTTACTTTTGCTTAAATAAGTATATAAAAGCAATGTTATACAGTATTGTTACAATTCTGTTTTGCTATGTTAAACGTTTGTTTGGATGCAAATACATATGTATGTATATACAAACATTTATCTCTAAAAATGTTAAAAATCAAAGAAAAATTCATTTTGCTGTTGGTATTTTTGCTTTTGCAGTTTTGTTAAATGTTTTGCTTCTTGATTTTTATTTCATTTACATTTTTAGGTAAAAATTATTAAAATTTTTAATTTTTAATAAAATACATATTCATTGTTAATAAAAAACTAAATTTTAATTTAAAAATGCAAAAAAGTTGCTGGAATGCCAACAACACGCGGTGTTCCCAAGCGGTCCCCCATCTAAGTACTAACCGCGCCCGACGCTGCTTAATTTCGGTGATCGGACGAGAACCGATGTATTCAGCGTGGTATGGTCGTTGGCAAAATAGTATAATCTAACAAGCAAATTATATGAATACTAAATTTCTTTATTACAATTTTTATTCCTATTTTTAACCAATCGCACAAACAAACGTTTGCTTACTTTTGCTTAAATAAGTATATAAAAGCAATGTTATACAGTATTGTTACAATTCTGTTTTGCTATGTTAAACGTTTGTTTGGATGCAAATACATATGTATGTATATACAAACATTTATCTCTAAAAATGTTAAAAATCAAAGAAAAATTCATTTTGCTGTTGGTATTTTTGCTTTTGCAGTTTTGTTAAATGTTTTGCTTCTTGATTTTTATTTCATTTACATTTTTAGGTAAAAATTATTAAAATTTTTAATTTTTAATAAAATACATATTCATTGTTAATAAAAAACTAAATTTTAATTTAAAAATGCAAAAAAGTTGCTGGAATGCCAACAACACGCGGTGTTCCCAAGCGGTCCCCCATCTAAGTACTAACCGCGCCCGACGCTGCTTAATTTCGGTGATCGGACGAGAACCGATGTATTCAGCGTGGTATGGTCGTTGGCAAAATAGTATAATCTAACAAGCAAATTATATGAATACTAAATTTCTTTATTACAATTTTTATTCCTATTTTTAACCAATCGCACAAACAAACGTTTGCTTACTTTTGCTTAAATAAGTATATAAAAGCAATGTTATACAGTATTGTTACAATTCTGTTTTGCTATGTTAAACGTTTGTTTGGATGCAAATACATATGTATGTATATACAAACATTTATCTCTAAAAATGTTAAAAATCAAAGAAAAATTCATTTTGCTGTTGGTATTTTTGCTTTTGCAGTTTTGTTAAATGTTTTGCTTCTTGATTTTTATTTCATTTACATTTTTAGGTAAAAATTATTAAAATTTTTAATTTTTAATAAAATACATATTCATTGTTAATAAAAAACTAAATTTTAATTTAAAAATGCAAAAAAGTTGCTGGAATGCCAACAACACGCGGTGTTCCCAAGCGGTCCCCCATCTAAGTACTAACCGCGCCCGACGCTGCTTAATTTCGGTGATCGGACGAGAACCGATGTATTCAGCGTGGTATGGTCGTTGGCAAAATAGTATAATCTAACAAGCAAATTATATGAATACTAAATTTCTTTATTACAATTTTTATTCCTATTTTTAACCAATCGCACAAACAAACGTTTGCTTACTTTTGCTTAAATAAGTATATAAAAGCAATGTTATACAGTATTGTTACAATTCTGTTTTGCTATGTTAAACGTTTGTTTGGATGCAAATACATATGTATGTATATACAAACATTTATCTCTAAAAATGTTAAAAATCAAAGAAAAATTCATTTTGCTGTTGGTATTTTTGCTTTTGCAGTTTTGTTAAATGTTTTGCTTCTTGATTTTTATTTCATTTACATTTTTAGGTAAAAATTATTAAAATTTTTAATTTTTAATAAAATACATATTCATTGTTAATAAAAAACTAAATTTTAATTTAAAAATGCAAAAAAGTTGCTGGAATGCCAACAACACGCGGTGTTCCCAAGCGGTCCCCCATCTAAGTACTAACCGCGCCCGACGCTGCTTAATTTCGGTGATCGGACGAGAACCGATGTATTCAGCGTGGTATGGTCGTTGGCAAAATAGTATAATCTAACAAGCAAATTATATGAATACTAAATTTCTTTATTACAATTTTTATTCCTATTTTTAACCAATCGCACAAACAAACGTTTGCTTACTTTTGCTTAAATAAGTATATAAAAGCAATGTTATACAGTATTGTTACAATTCTGTTTTGCTATGTTAAACGTTTGTTTGGATGCAAATACATATGTATGTATATACAAACATTTATCTCTAAAAATGTTAAAAATCAAAGAAAAATTCATTTTGCTGTTGGTATTTTTGCTTTTGCAGTTTTGTTAAATGTTTTGCTTCTTGATTTTTATTTCATTTACATTTTTAGGTAAAAATTATTAAAATTTTTAATTTTTAATAAAATACATATTCATTGTTAATAAAAAACTAAATTTTAATTTAAAAATGCAAAAAAGTTGCTGGAATGCCAACAACACGCGGTGTTCCCAAGCGGTCCCCCATCTAAGTACTAACCGCGCCCGACGCTGCTTAATTTCGGTGATCGGACGAGAACCGATGTATTCAGCGTGGTATGGTCGTTGGCAAAATAGTATAATCTAACAAGCAAATTATATGAATACTAAATTTCTTTATTACAATTTTTATTCCTATTTTTAACCAATCGCACAAACAAACGTTTGCTTACTTTTGCTTAAATAAGTATATAAAAGCAATGTTATACAGTATTGTTACAATTCTGTTTTGCTATGTTAAACGTTTGTTTGGATGCAAATACATATGTATGTATATACAAACATTTATCTCTAAAAATGTTAAAAATCAAAGAAAAATTCATTTTGCTGTTGGTATTTTTGCTTTTGCAGTTTTGTTAAATGTTTTGCTTCTTGATTTTTATTTCATTTACATTTTTAGGTAAAAATTATTAAAATTTTTAATTTTTAATAAAATACATATTCATTGTTAATAAAAAACTAAATTTTAATTTAAAAATGCAAAAAAGTTGCTGGAATGCCAACAACACGCGGTGTTCCCAAGCGGTCCCCCATCTAAGTACTAACCGCGCCCGACGCTGCTTAATTTCGGTGATCGGACGAGAACCGATGTATTCAGCGTGGTATGGTCGTTGGCAAAATAGTATAATCTAACAAGCAAATTATATGAATACTAAATTTCTTTATTACAATTTTTATTCCTATTTTTAACCAATCGCACAAACAAACGTTTGCTTACTTTTGCTTAAATAAGTATATAAAAGCAATGTTATACAGTATTGTTACAATTCTGTTTTGCTATGTTAAACGTTTGTTTGGATGCAAATACATATGTATGTATATACAAACATTTATCTCTAAAAATGTTAAAAATCAAAGAAAAATTCATTTTGCTGTTGGTATTTTTGCTTTTGCAGTTTTGTTAAATGTTTTGCTTCTTGATTTTTATTTCATTTACATTTTTAGGTAAAAATTATTAAAATTTTTAATTTTTAATAAAATACATATTCATTGTTAATAAAAAACTAAATTTTAATTTAAAAATGCAAAAAAGTTGCTGGAATGCCAACAACACGCGGTGTTCCCAAGCGGTCCCCCATCTAAGTACTAACCGCGCCCGACGCTGCTTAATTTCGGTGATCGGACGAGAACCGATGTATTCAGCGTGGTATGGTCGTTGGCAAAATAGTATAATCTAACAAGCAAATTATATGAATACTAAATTTCTTTATTACAATTTTTATTCCTATTTTTAACCAATCGCACAAACAAACGTTTGCTTACTTTTGCTTAAATAAGTATATAAAAGCAATGTTATACAGTATTGTTACAATTCTGTTTTGCTATGTTAAACGTTTGTTTGGATGCAAATACATATGTATGTATATACAAACATTTATCTCTAAAAATGTTAAAAATCAAAGAAAAATTCATTTTGCTGTTGGTATTTTTGCTTTTGCAGTTTTGTTAAATGTTTTGCTTCTTGATTTTTATTTCATTTACATTTTTAGGTAAAAATTATTAAAATTTTTAATTTTTAATAAAATACATATTCATTGTTAATAAAAAACTAAATTTTAATTTAAAAATGCAAAAAAGTTGCTGGAATGCCAACAACACGCGGTGTTCCCAAGCGGTCCCCCATCTAAGTACTAACCGCGCCCGACGCTGCTTAATTTCGGTGATCGGACGAGAACCGATGTATTCAGCGTGGTATGGTCGTTGGCAAAATAGTATAATCTAACAAGCAAATTATATGAATACTAAATTTCTTTATTACAATTTTTATTCCTATTTTTAACCAATCGCACAAACAAACGTTTGCTTACTTTTGCTTAAATAAGTATATAAAAGCAATGTTATACAGTATTGTTACAATTCTGTTTTGCTATGTTAAACGTTTGTTTGGATGCAAATACATATGTATGTATATACAAACATTTATCTCTAAAAATGTTAAAAATCAAAGAAAAATTCATTTTGCTGTTGGTATTTTTGCTTTTGCAGTTTTGTTAAATGTTTTGCTTCTTGATTTTTATTTCATTTACATTTTTAGGTAAAAATTATTAAAATTTTTAATTTTTAATAAAATACATATTCATTGTTAATAAAAAACTAAATTTTAATTTAAAAATGCAAAAAAGTTGCTGGAATGCCAACAACACGCGGTGTTCCCAAGCGGTCCCCCATCTAAGTACTAACCGCGCCCGACGCTGCTTAATTTCGGTGATCGGACGAGAACCGATGTATTCAGCGTGGTATGGTCGTTGGCAAAATAGTATAATCTAACAAGCAAATTATATGAATACTAAATTTCTTTATTACAATTTTTATTCCTATTTTTAACCAATCGCACAAACAAACGTTTGCTTACTTTTGCTTAAATAAGTATATAAAAGCAATGTTATACAGTATTGTTACAATTCTGTTTTGCTATGTTAAACGTTTGTTTGGATGCAAATACATATGTATGTATATACAAACATTTATCTCTAAAAATGTTAAAAATCAAAGAAAAATTCATTTTGCTGTTGGTATTTTTGCTTTTGCAGTTTTGTTAAATGTTTTGCTTCTTGATTTTTATTTCATTTACATTTTTAGGTAAAAATTATTAAAATTTTTAATTTTTAATAAAATACATATTCATTGTTAATAAAAAACTAAATTTTAATTTAAAAATGCAAAAAAGTTGCTGGAATGCCAACAACACGCGGTGTTCCCAAGCGGTCCCCCATCTAAGTACTAACCGCGCCCGACGCTGCTTAATTTCGGTGATCGGACGAGAACCGATGTATTCAGCGTGGTATGGTCGTTGGCAAAATAGTATAATCTAACAAGCAAATTATATGAATACTAAATTTCTTTATTACAATTTTTATTCCTATTTTTAACCAATCGCACAAACAAACGTTTGCTTACTTTTGCTTAAATAAGTATATAAAAGCAATGTTATACAGTATTGTTACAATTCTGTTTTGCTATGTTAAACGTTTGTTTGGATGCAAATACATATGTATGTATATACAAACATTTATCTCTAAAAATGTTAAAAATCAAAGAAAAATTCATTTTGCTGTTGGTATTTTTGCTTTTGCAGTTTTGTTAAATGTTTTGCTTCTTGATTTTTATTTCATTTACATTTTTAGGTAAAAATTATTAAAATTTTTAATTTTTAATAAAATACATATTCATTGTTAATAAAAAACTAAATTTTAATTTAAAAATGCAAAAAAGTTGCTGGAATGCCAACAACACGCGGTGTTCCCAAGCGGTCCCCCATCTAAGTACTAACCGCGCCCGACGCTGCTTAATTTCGGTGATCGGACGAGAACCGATGTATTCAGCGTGGTATGGTCGTTGGCAAAATAGTATAATCTAACAAGCAAATTATATGAATACTAAATTTCTTTATTACAATTTTTATTCCTATTTTTAACCAATCGCACAAACAAACGTTTGCTTACTTTTGCTTAAATAAGTATATAAAAGCAATGTTATACAGTATTGTTACAATTCTGTTTTGCTATGTTAAACGTTTGTTTGGATGCAAATACATATGTATGTATATACAAACATTTATCTCTAAAAATGTTAAAAATCAAAGAAAAATTCATTTTGCTGTTGGTATTTTTGCTTTTGCAGTTTTGTTAAATGTTTTGCTTCTTGATTTTTATTTCATTTACATTTTTAGGTAAAAATTATTAAAATTTTTAATTTTTAATAAAATACATATTCATTGTTAATAAAAAACTAAATTTTAATTTAAAAATGCAAAAAAGTTGCTGGAATGCCAACAACACGCGGTGTTCCCAAGCGGTCCCCCATCTAAGTACTAACCGCGCCCGACGCTGCTTAATTTCGGTGATCGGACGAGAACCGATGTATTCAGCGTGGTATGGTCGTTGGCAAAATAGTATAATCTAACAAGCAAATTATATGAATACTAAATTTCTTTATTACAATTTTTATTCCTATTTTTAACCAATCGCACAAACAAACGTTTGCTTACTTTTGCTTAAATAAGTATATAAAAGCAATGTTATACAGTATTGTTACAATTCTGTTTTGCTATGTTAAACGTTTGTTTGGATGCAAATACATATGTATGTATATACAAACATTTATCTCTAAAAATGTTAAAAATCAAAGAAAAATTCATTTTGCTGTTGGTATTTTTGCTTTTGCAGTTTTGTTAAATGTTTTGCTTCTTGATTTTTATTTCATTTACATTTTTAGGTAAAAATTATTAAAATTTTTAATTTTTAATAAAATACATATTCATTGTTAATAAAAAACTAAATTTTAATTTAAAAATGCAAAAAAGTTGCTGGAATGCCAACAACACGCGGTGTTCCCAAGCGGTCCCCCATCTAAGTACTAACCGCGCCCGACGCTGCTTAATTTCGGTGATCGGACGAGAACCGATGTATTCAGCGTGGTATGGTCGTTGGCAAAATAGTATAATCTAACAAGCAAATTATATGAATACTAAATTTCTTTATTACAATTTTTATTCCTATTTTTAACCAATCGCACAAACAAACGTTTGCTTACTTTTGCTTAAATAAGTATATAAAAGCAATGTTATACAGTATTGTTACAATTCTGTTTTGCTATGTTAAACGTTTGTTTGGATGCAAATACATATGTATGTATATACAAACATTTATCTCTAAAAATGTTAAAAATCAAAGAAAAATTCATTTTGCTGTTGGTATTTTTGCTTTTGCAGTTTTGTTAAATGTTTTGCTTCTTGATTTTTATTTCATTTACATTTTTAGGTAAAAATTATTAAAATTTTTAATTTTTAATAAAATACATATTCATTGTTAATAAAAAACTAAATTTTAATTTAAAAATGCAAAAAAGTTGCTGGAATGCCAACAACACGCGGTGTTCCCAAGCGGTCCCCCATCTAAGTACTAACCGCGCCCGACGCTGCTTAATTTCGGTGATCGGACGAGAACCGATGTATTCAGCGTGGTATGGTCGTTGGCAAAATAGTATAATCTAACAAGCAAATTATATGAATACTAAATTTCTTTATTACAATTTTTATTCCTATTTTTAACCAATCGCACAAACAAACGTTTGCTTACTTTTGCTTAAATAAGTATATAAAAGCAATGTTATACAGTATTGTTACAATTCTGTTTTGCTATGTTAAACGTTTGTTTGGATGCAAATACATATGTATGTATATACAAACATTTATCTCTAAAAATGTTAAAAATCAAAGAAAAATTCATTTTGCTGTTGGTATTTTTGCTTTTGCAGTTTTGTTAAATGTTTTGCTTCTTGATTTTTATTTCATTTACATTTTTAGGTAAAAATTATTAAAATTTTTAATTTTTAATAAAATACATATTCATTGTTAATAAAAAACTAAATTTTAATTTAAAAATGCAAAAAAGTTGCTGGAATGCCAACAACACGCGGTGTTCCCAAGCGGTCCCCCATCTAAGTACTAACCGCGCCCGACGCTGCTTAATTTCGGTGATCGGACGAGAACCGATGTATTCAGCGTGGTATGGTCGTTGGCAAAATAGTATAATCTAACAAGCAAATTATATGAATACTAAATTTCTTTATTACAATTTTTATTCCTATTTTTAACCAATCGCACAAACAAACGTTTGCTTACTTTTGCTTAAATAAGTATATAAAAGCAATGTTATACAGTATTGTTACAATTCTGTTTTGCTATGTTAAACGTTTGTTTGGATGCAAATACATATGTATGTATATACAAACATTTATCTCTAAAAATGTTAAAAATCAAAGAAAAATTCATTTTGCTGTTGGTATTTTTGCTTTTGCAGTTTTGTTAAATGTTTTGCTTCTTGATTTTTATTTCATTTACATTTTTAGGTAAAAATTATTAAAATTTTTAATTTTTAATAAAATACATATTCATTGTTAATAAAAAACTAAATTTTAATTTAAAAATGCAAAAAAGTTGCTGGAATGCCAACAACACGCGGTGTTCCCAAGCGGTCCCCCATCTAAGTACTAACCGCGCCCGACGCTGCTTAATTTCGGTGATCGGACGAGAACCGATGTATTCAGCGTGGTATGGTCGTTGGCAAAATAGTATAATCTAACAAGCAAATTATATGAATACTAAATTTCTTTATTACAATTTTTATTCCTATTTTTAACCAATCGCACAAACAAACGTTTGCTTACTTTTGCTTAAATAAGTATATAAAAGCAATGTTATACAGTATTGTTACAATTCTGTTTTGCTATGTTAAACGTTTGTTTGGATGCAAATACATATGTATGTATATACAAACATTTATCTCTAAAAATGTTAAAAATCAAAGAAAAATTCATTTTGCTGTTGGTATTTTTGCTTTTGCAGTTTTGTTAAATGTTTTGCTTCTTGATTTTTATTTCATTTACATTTTTAGGTAAAAATTATTAAAATTTTTAATTTTTAATAAAATACATATTCATTGTTAATAAAAAACTAAATTTTAATTTAAAAATGCAAAAAAGTTGCTGGAATGCCAACAACACGCGGTGTTCCCAAGCGGTCCCCCATCTAAGTACTAACCGCGCCCGACGCTGCTTAATTTCGGTGATCGGACGAGAACCGATGTATTCAGCGTGGTATGGTCGTTGGCAAAATAGTATAATCTAACAAGCAAATTATATGAATACTAAATTTCTTTATTACAATTTTTATTCCTATTTTTAACCAATCGCACAAACAAACGTTTGCTTACTTTTGCTTAAATAAGTATATAAAAGCAATGTTATACAGTATTGTTACAATTCTGTTTTGCTATGTTAAACGTTTGTTTGGATGCAAATACATATGTATGTATATACAAACATTTATCTCTAAAAATGTTAAAAATCAAAGAAAAATTCATTTTGCTGTTGGTATTTTTGCTTTTGCAGTTTTGTTAAATGTTTTGCTTCTTGATTTTTATTTCATTTACATTTTTAGGTAAAAATTATTAAAATTTTTAATTTTTAATAAAATACATATTCATTGTTAATAAAAAACTAAATTTTAATTTAAAAATGCAAAAAAGTTGCTGGAATGCCAACAACACGCGGTGTTCCCAAGCGGTCCCCCATCTAAGTACTAACCGCGCCCGACGCTGCTTAATTTCGGTGATCGGACGAGAACCGATGTATTCAGCGTGGTATGGTCGTTGGCAAAATAGTATAATCTAACAAGCAAATTATATGAATACTAAATTTCTTTATTACAATTTTTATTCCTATTTTTAACCAATCGCACAAACAAACGTTTGCTTACTTTTGCTTAAATAAGTATATAAAAGCAATGTTATACAGTATTGTTACAATTCTGTTTTGCTATGTTAAACGTTTGTTTGGATGCAAATACATATGTATGTATATACAAACATTTATCTCTAAAAATGTTAAAAATCAAAGAAAAATTCATTTTGCTGTTGGTATTTTTGCTTTTGCAGTTTTGTTAAATGTTTTGCTTCTTGATTTTTATTTCATTTACATTTTTAGGTAAAAATTATTAAAATTTTTAATTTTTAATAAAATACATATTCATTGTTAATAAAAAACTAAATTTTAATTTAAAAATGCAAAAAAGTTGCTGGAATGCCAACAACACGCGGTGTTCCCAAGCGGTCCCCCATCTAAGTACTAACCGCGCCCGACGCTGCTTAATTTCGGTGATCGGACGAGAACCGATGTATTCAGCGTGGTATGGTCGTTGGCAAAATAGTATAATCTAACAAGCAAATTATATGAATACTAAATTTCTTTATTACAATTTTTATTCCTATTTTTAACCAATCGCACAAACAAACGTTTGCTTACTTTTGCTTAAATAAGTATATAAAAGCAATGTTATACAGTATTGTTACAATTCTGTTTTGCTATGTTAAACGTTTGTTTGGATGCAAATACATATGTATGTATATACAAACATTTATCTCTAAAAATGTTAAAAATCAAAGAAAAATTCATTTTGCTGTTGGTATTTTTGCTTTTGCAGTTTTGTTAAATGTTTTGCTTCTTGATTTTTATTTCATTTACATTTTTAGGTAAAAATTATTAAAATTTTTAATTTTTAATAAAATACATATTCATTGTTAATAAAAAACTAAATTTTAATTTAAAAATGCAAAAAAGTTGCTGGAATGCCAACAACACGCGGTGTTCCCAAGCGGTCCCCCATCTAAGTACTAACCGCGCCCGACGCTGCTTAATTTCGGTGATCGGACGAGAACCGATGTATTCAGCGTGGTATGGTCGTTGGCAAAATAGTATAATCTAACAAGCAAATTATATGAATACTAAATTTCTTTATTACAATTTTTATTCCTATTTTTAACCAATCGCACAAACAAACGTTTGCTTACTTTTGCTTAAATAAGTATATAAAAGCAATGTTATACAGTATTGTTACAATTCTGTTTTGCTATGTTAAACGTTTGTTTGGATGCAAATACATATGTATGTATATACAAACATTTATCTCTAAAAATGTTAAAAATCAAAGAAAAATTCATTTTGCTGTTGGTATTTTTGCTTTTGCAGTTTTGTTAAATGTTTTGCTTCTTGATTTTTATTTCATTTACATTTTTAGGTAAAAATTATTAAAATTTTTAATTTTTAATAAAATACATATTCATTGTTAATAAAAAACTAAATTTTAATTTAAAAATGCAAAAAAGTTGCTGGAATGCCAACAACACGCGGTGTTCCCAAGCGGTCCCCCATCTAAGTACTAACCGCGCCCGACGCTGCTTAATTTCGGTGATCGGACGAGAACCGATGTATTCAGCGTGGTATGGTCGTTGGCAAAATAGTATAATCTAACAAGCAAATTATATGAATACTAAATTTCTTTATTACAATTTTTATTCCTATTTTTAACCAATCGCACAAACAAACGTTTGCTTACTTTTGCTTAAATAAGTATATAAAAGCAATGTTATACAGTATTGTTACAATTCTGTTTTGCTATGTTAAACGTTTGTTTGGATGCAAATACATATGTATGTATATACAAACATTTATCTCTAAAAATGTTAAAAATCAAAGAAAAATTCATTTTGCTGTTGGTATTTTTGCTTTTGCAGTTTTGTTAAATGTTTTGCTTCTTGATTTTTATTTCATTTACATTTTTAGGTAAAAATTATTAAAATTTTTAATTTTTAATAAAATACATATTCATTGTTAATAAAAAACTAAATTTTAATTTAAAAATGCAAAAAAGTTGCTGGAATGCCAACAACACGCGGTGTTCCCAAGCGGTCCCCCATCTAAGTACTAACCGCGCCCGACGCTGCTTAATTTCGGTGATCGGACGAGAACCGATGTATTCAGCGTGGTATGGTCGTTGGCGAATTATGTCGTTTAACTTTTGAGGCCTTTAATATACTTGCTTAGACAGAATATAATTTTCAAGAATTTTTTTATTTGAATAAAATTAATTCTATGTCCTGAGTAATCGACTTAATGAGATGCACATTGTAGTCACGATTGTGATGCCAGATGTTAACTTGTGCATTGCAGGCTTTTTTAAAAGGATTTTGTTATATTTGTTTTGCTTTTCTATGTTTTTTGTTTTTTCTTTTGTTGTGTTTGTATATAATTCGCTAATCTTGCAACATTGAACGATTTCCTAAAAGGAACTTTTTAGTCTTTTACTTGTTTTTAAGGGTTAAAACACAGGTTGTTCGCCTATTTTTGAATTCTCTGAACAAGGTTGTGTGTTTGTGGTTATTGACTATTGTCAATGACCAATAAGCTCAGATTAATTTGTAGGTGATATATTTCGTGCTGACAGAGCTAATTTGTTATCATTTTTGTTATACGTCAAAGTTTACTTTAAGTAAAAGTATGGTTCTTCGTGGGACAAAGGAATGGCGAAGCACTGAAATAAAAATAAATATATTTTTTGGTTGAAGTTGTTTTCCTATCATTTCTTTTGTATTCGCGGTTAAAAACACGAAAAAACGATGAATAAAACGAACAACCTAGTTCCGTTAACTTTCAGCATGGAACGATTCGCTTAAAAAATGACTTTTCCACACTAAAAAATTCACCCTAATGCTGTGCTTCCTTTTATATTACGCAATTTAAAAATTATTTATGGCTGTTATATTAAATAACTAAAAAAAATATTGTTTTGTTTTATGTTTTGTGCAGTTTTAAGTGTGAAATCACACCGTTTTTTAGTTAGAAATATTGCCCAAAATTGGTGATTGATTACATGAAATTAAATTTGTTTCTTGCTATTTTAATGCTGAATCGTTACTGTTTTTCAGTAATTCTTTATAGTTTATCAATCAATTATTATGAATTTTTTTTTATAATTTTTAGGGGTTTTTTCTAATTTAATTTTTGTAAGAAGATGATGATGATGAGTTTTCGTGATAATTAAGTTTAATTTTTGGTTAATTTTTATTTGATTTTTTTTATTTTTGGTTAATGGGAAAGAAAGAGTGTTTCAATGATAAATAATTAATAACGTTTTAATAATGGCAAAGTGAAACAAAAGTAATTGTTATATTCGGCGTTTTAGAATAACACATATAAAAGTTAGTCAAATTTGAGGTTAGGAACACATACTCTTGTTTGACATTTTTACGTTTTATTGATACCAATTTACGGTAGAAATATGGGAATTAGTAATGGGATATGAAATCGAGCAAATGTCTAATTAGTATGCTGGCAGACTCCTGCTCTTTTCATAAAATTGTCCAGCACACTTTACAACAAAGCTTCGTTTATCTCGTTAATGCAACGCCGAATTTCATCTTTCAGACCGCCAGTGTTCTGCAAGCTGTTCAAGCACGATCTTTCAAATGGCCGCAGAGAAAATAATCTAGCTGCATTAATTCACTAGAATGACGTGGCCAATTGTCAAGCAGAAATTAGGTGACCGGGAAATTTCTCATGCAGAACCGAAGTGTTCGGATGGCTGTGTAGCTTGTGGCACCGTCTTGCTGAAACCAAAGGTCACTGATGTTAACATAAGCCAACTGTGGCCACAAATAATTGGTTATAATGGCTTGGTGGCACAGAGAATTCACGGTGACGGCGTTTTCTTGCTCATATTCGAAAAATTTCGATCCGATGATGTCGCCTGACCATAAATCGCACTTTGTTTGGATGTAATGATTTTTCGAGGACTGTTGTGGATTTTATGAGCCCTATTTGATAATTTTATTTGTTAACATAAGCTTCTAACTGACTGACTTCTTTGAAAAATGCATTGTATTCGTTAAGTTTTTCAAACGGCCAATTCCAAAACGTCGATGAAAATTATGGCCGGTCGGCTTCATTTCTTGATCTAGTTGAATTTAATAAATCTGAAGATGAAGATCCTTATGTAAAAATCAAAGAGTTGATGTTCCAAGCTCATTTGCAACACTTTGTTGTAGAGCGGCTATATTTGCATCACTACGGTAAATATGAGCACATCATTTTCGTCTTATTGTATTGATAAATGTTTTATTAAAAGTCGTCAATTATATATAATGAATATAATGACAGATAAATGACCGCCTCTGAACACATTTTTTATTACATTACAAGCGTTTCAGGTTTGTTTGCATAAACCTTGTGATCCACACAAAAAGAATTCCAGTGCAGTCAAATCAGGCGACCGTGGAGGCCAATCAACATCACAATTTCTTGAAATAACTTGTTTTGGAATTCCACTGTAATTCCATTGTAATTCTGGCTGCATGCGATGTGGCACCGTTTTTTTGATACCATGTAGTTTAAAAGTTTTCAATCAAACTGCACACCAGACTGTCACTTTTAATGGATGAGGGTTTCTCATTCCCCAAAACTGACTATTCTGTTAATTCACATATACATTCAAAGGAAAATGTGCCTCGTCACTCATAATTTTTTCGTGAAAATTGAGGTTGTAATGGCCGAACTATAACATCCTATTGGCATATATACGGCGGCGTAAATGGTCTTGTGGAAGAAGCTCTTGTGTCAACTAAATCTTATATGGAAACAAATACAAATCCTTGTGCAAAATTGTGGCCAAAATTGTTCGTTGAAGACCAAGCCCCTGAGCACGGTGTCGAATTGAGGTTACCGGATTATTTTCAACACATTCTTGAGCAGCATATTTTCAGTTGATCTTGCAGCATGTCGTGTGCATGCTTGGGCCTATCACCTACGGACCATCTTTCTTCGAAATCATTAACTACACGATAAAAAATGCGTTTTGTATGCACTTTGTTTCTCCCAAAAATTTTACGTAACTTTCTCATTGTCAGAGTAATCGATGATTGATTTTGATTAAAAGTTTTAACGATTAAAATGCGTTGGTTTATGCAATATTTTTCCATAATAAATCTGCCACGTGTCTATTTCGCGGCTGCCAAATATGGACTGTCAAGACTAATGTTTACCAAAATGGCGGCAAAGTAGCATACATTCCCGGTCGACACCAAGTAGAATCATGTAAATAACGAAACGTTAGCTACGAACAACGAGCGAACAAGAAATATCTTTAGCAAGTTTTTAGCAGGAAGTCTATGCATAACGTATTTTATTAGTCTGTCCAGGAACATCTCTAATATCAACTCTACAATTTTATAATGTTATATGTTATTTTAATCTACGTTAAAATGTGCTAGATTCCTTTAATAAATATTTTATGATATTTTCATAAAATATTATTAAAAAAATAGGTCATTCTTAATAAAAAATTTTTTAAAAAAAAAAACTATTTTTTATTATTTTTTCGATATTTCGCCACACCGTTGGTTGGCATCATCAGGAAAAACGACAATAATGAACAAACAAATTGAAAAAATTTTTTGATTAACAAATTCAAAATAATCAAAAAATTTTTCAAACGTTACAAAAAATTAAAGTATTAATTATTAATATTTTTGTAACGTTTGGTCATTAAATTTATGTTTTAGAATATATGTGTAAGATACTATTGTTTTGTAAATTTGTTATGTATTTTAAAAATTGTTTTTCATTTAAAAATTTTTTAATGTTGAAAATTTGTTTGTATGTATGTAAAACAAAAAAATTTTTCAATTTGTCGTTTTTTATTGTTTTTGTTTGTTTTGAATTTGTTAATCAAAAAATTTTTTCAAATTGTTTGTTCATTATTTTTGTTTTTCCTGATGTTGCCAACCAACGGTGTGGCGAAATATCGAAAAAATAATAAAAAATAAAGTTTTTTTTTTTTAATTTTTTACTAAATAATGACCTAGTGCTTAAAATTAATTACTAAAAAATATTGAAAAAGGTCAAAAAATTATAACTATTATTATTACAAAAAAAAAATATATATATATATATATTTGAAATGTATTACTGCGGGAGAAAACATATCCATATGGCCATTTCACTACTGCTCATATAGCTCATCAATGGATTTTAAAATGTCCACAAACACTACTCCCTCTTTCCTCCTCCCCATAACCTAGTTTCCTAGTTCTGTTAAAATGCATTGCATAAGTGGGGGTCATCCCCTGAGTACTGGTCCGAGCAAAAAAAAAGGATTTCCCTTGCCATATTGAGAAAAATGTATTAAAGTTAAATATTATTTAAATAATATAATTAGAAAAACCTTCGATCAGTAAGCTGTGAAATAAATTTTAGAAATTGCTTTCAAATTGGACGTTATAGAAAATGCGAAAACTGATATCAACACATGTAAAAAGAAAAGGGAAGCTTGGAGTGCTGTCCATATTTTGTTTATTAGAATTTAAGAACTACCAAGCCAATACAAAATCAATGGTGCTTACTTTAGAAAACGACCGCAGACTAGTGGTGGTGCAATTTTGAGGATGAGTTGGTGTTGCGATTGCCAACACTGTTCGTACTTTTTCGATAACAGCAATCCATCGATAACTGAAATTGAAATAGATTTTAATCGGACGGAATTTATGAAACTATATGAGGAAGTTGAAAGTTGTTTTGAATAGTTGAAGCCTGAAATTTAAAAAGTAAATCAAAGCAAGTGTGAAAAAAGATAAAAGTTGTAAGGTTAAAATATTCAACAATAGGAGTTGGAAATTTAATGGTAAAAGGAAAAAATTAACCATTAGAACATCAATTAAAAAAGAACGCATTTAAGAGCGGAAATGGAAAATATAAAGATTAACCGCCATTATTTGTGGTATGAAAATAAATTTGATTTTAATTTAATTCCACTGCTAATCATTTGAAAAGTAATTGCAATTAAAAAATTTCAATTATTCCCACAGTTTTCTAAAAAATGTTTTGTATAGTTTAGTATAACTTAATATAGTTTAGTATACCTTAGTGTATACGTTAGTATACTTTAGTATAGCTTAGTGTACTTTAGTACAGTTTATTATACTTTTGTACAGTTTAGTATACATTAGTACACTTTAGTATAGTTTAGTATACTTTAGTATGGCTTAGTATACTTAAGTATAGTTTAGTATACTTTAGCATAGTTGCGTATATTTTAGTATAGTTAAGTATATCTTAGCATAGTTTAGTATTCTTTAGTATAGATCCATATAGTTTACTATATTTTGGTACTATTTAGTATACTTTAGTGTATTTTAGTGTAATTTAGTGTGCTTTCAGTATACTTCAGTATAGTTTAATATAGTTTAGTATAGTTAAGGATACTTTAGCACAGTTTGGTATACTTTAGTATAGTGTGCGTAGTATACTTCAGTATAGTTCAGTATATTTATTTTTTTTTTAATAATGCCTCACGTTCTTCAGTTATAGAGAGTTGACAAGTAATCATTTCAACAGCAATTTAAATTCAAAAATTTCAAATATTCTCATTATTTTTTAAAAAAGTTTCCATATAGTTTAGTATAGTTTCACATAGTTTAGTATACTTTAGTGTATACGTTAGTATAATTTAGTATAGATTAGTATTCTTTAGTTTAGTATACCTTAGTATGGTTTAGTATACTTTAATATAGTTTAGTATACTTTATTTTAGTATAGCTCAATGTAGTTTAGTACGCTTTGGCAAGAAATTTTTAAAACTGTGGATGGTAAATGAATGTTTAGCGCAACTTCAACTAAATACGTCCAAGGAGTTAAGTATCGTTGCAATTACAGTCGTGATAATGGTTTATGTTTATTTTATCCTGTTTAATTTTTAACCATGATCACTCAAATAGTAATATTTTAGTTAATTTATTCTTTATAAGCAATTATTCAATTGCGATTATTACCGGAATTTTCTTTTTTTCATATGCAGATTAGCCCCTGAACAGCTTGAAATTTATAAAGATAAAAAACCAAAGCAAACAATTGCAACCAGGAGTAGAAAACCATAAACGCAGTTAAGCCGCTTTAGAAACTATTTATTGGCCACTGAAAATCATTCAACAATTTTTATGTGTTCAACTTAATGCAGTTCAATTTATTTGGGGGTTGTAAGACATACGTCGATCAATTGAATTTTATCATGTGTTATCAAAACAATTAATTTGTGCGTTCATGGTATGAACAAGAAATCAACCACAACTTTTCAAATAGAGGTTTATTTGATACCCAACCTTTAAACATTGATTGACCTTTTCTGACATGCAACATAATCAAAAGGCAATTGTTAAAGAAGGAGGGCCTGGCCTGGCACTTGTAAAACTTAAATCATCAATTTCAGTTTTTTTAAATAAAAAATTTCTAGAAAATTTAAACACATGTGCCAGCCTTTTGTTAAAAAACAGAAAATTAACAAAAAGCTGGACAAGTGTCTGTCTGTGTAAAAAATAAAAAAATAATAAATTCCTGGTTTTGTAAGAACTTTAAAATTCCTGGTGACTTAATTTGATTAATTGTTGCAAGTTTTCAAAAATGTTTTTATTTTTTTTTATGATTTAAAAAGAAAACAGGGGTTGTTCTCACGGGCACATTCAGCTCTCATACAAATCACATCTTTTTTTATGATTAAACTTTACGATACAGGATAAAATCTTTGGCCGTTTACATTTTATTATCCTTGACACAGTATTCAGTTTCGAAAAAAACGAACAGGTTTTAAGTGTTTTGTTTGAGAATACAATACAAACGATTATGCTAAAGGATACGCACCCTTTTTGTGAAAACTTTGTGTGAATATAATTGAATAAAAAATTAGTATTTGGAAAATTTAACACATGTGTTTCACTCAATCAATGATTTTGTTTCAGTGTAAAACTTTTAAATTGAATATAATTGAGGAAGAAAATTGTAACAGTTCAAAAAAATGTAAATCAAGTTAATCAAGTGATGCCTGATTTTATTCAGGTCTGTAGGAATTTTAAGTCAAAATTTGACAATATAGCCGCTTCATCGAAAGTTTAACTTAATGGTTCTACTCGAACGTTAATATTGCGTAAAATATTTAAGGAGTATAAAATTAAATAAAAAAGTATTTTATTCTGCATAACAAGTGTAATATTTTTTAAAACGTGACGATGACCATCTAAAGAACAAGTTATGATATTATTAACTTTTAATTTTTAACGTAGTTCAGCTGAAGAACAGGATAGAATTATATTCATGCTTTAACTGTAAATTTGTTACAGTAAATTATTGGCTTCATTGGTGTCGTGACTCTACAGTAATGTCTTTCGAACAATTTAAATAACTTTTAACATCAACTGTGCCTTTTTAAGCCGCTTATTCCAATTGTAGAACATTTATATATAGGTATAAGTAGAGGGTCAATTGACCACCGGAAGTCAATGGAACATCGGATCTGCCAATGGAAATTAGGAGAATGTGATTTTTGGAAGAGCTACTGGATCGTCGAACTGGCCGAGCAAAATTAGGTGAGCGATTAAATTGATCTAAAAGTGATATTTATTGCGATCTACTCTTATTCGTTAGATTCCTTTGAAGTCTTTTCGATTTTTTTAAGTTAAGACATGCGCAATGGAGCATAACTTACTAGGGACAAGATTAATCAATCTATACTTAAATTTTTGTTTGTTTTCGAATGCCGGTTTTTTTCCCAATGTCTGGCAGGAGAAACTCAAAATAAGATGTTAAAATAAAAAGGAATTGTTTGGTTTTAGTGATTTTTTCAAACAAATAAAATTGTTTGTGCTATTTCCTACAGAAAACAATTAAATTCAGTTTCAAATGTTGTATAGTGCAAGCAATAATCCTTGGGTTAACATACGTTTGACATAAGTTTAAAAAATCATCACGTACTTCCACAATTTATATTAACATATCTCACTGCCCTTCACATGTTTAAAACTATTGTTATTCAAAACTAGAAAACCCAAATTCCAAAATATGTTCTGTGGATTGAGTGAAAGAAGCACGTCACTGCTGCATGAAAAACCCTGAAATCAGGTAGCGTGATTTGTTTAAGTATGAGTGTGTAGCGAGTGTAAATACTAAGTACAAAACACGAAAAATAGCACGAGTCTTTTAATCATCTGCCTATTTTGGATTTTTCCTTAGCAGTGTTTTTCTAATATACACCTTCAATATTTTAAGTAACAATTTAGTTTATAGAGTGAGTGAGAATAATTGGAACAAGGAATAATCTAAAATATTGGAAATTATTTAAATCAGATATGTTATTTTCACAGTACACATTTTTGTTTATCTGTTTAACATAATGAAAGAGAATTTTTTTCTAGTTAATACTTTGCTGATGATGGCATTTATAATAAAATAAGATTTTTAAAGCAATATAAGCGAAGTATTGACATGCTCCGTCATATATTTCAACTCCTTATGATGAGGGTAGTGATTTCTGGTCGATGGAACGTTAGTCTAACGCCGGAGGAGTTCATGATGAATTCAGGGGTACTGCAAGGCTCCGTTCTTTCTTCTGCCCTATTTCTTATTTTTCTAAATGACCTTCTTTGTCGAACTTTGCAGATGACAGCGCCATTTGTCATTCGTATTCATTTGGTAATAGACCAGGCCAGTTGGAGGTTAGTTTCAAAAGGCAAAATATGAATGATACGCTTAATCACGATCTAGTGACAATCTTGGAGTAGGGTCGTGTGAATAAAGTCGATTTTAATTCCCGTAAGACGCATTGTTGTATGCTTACGCATAGACTTACATTCGGTAATGGTACTACATCTGTTACTATGGGTGATATAGATATTACGCAATCGGAAGCTCTTGATGTTCTTGACATGAAAATTCAGTGTGATTTTCGATAGACTAAATATATTTTTCAGATTTCTAAAGAAGCATTCAAGTGCCTCGGTTTTCTAAAACGGTGTAAAAGATACTTCACTCCATCCGATCTCCATACTATCTATACCACCTATATCCGTCCGAAAATGGAATACAGCTCTCATGTATGGGCCGCGTACAGTAGCGGGGCAAGAGGCTCATTGGAGACAGTAGGGTATCCAACTCTATTGATTCTATAGAGCATCGACGCAATATGGGACACATTTCACTAATCAATCGTTACTACAATGGTAAGTGCTCTAATGAAATTAGGGAACTTTTTCCCGATACTCGCACTCGTTTAACTCGATTTTCGATGATGATATTCATTTATGGTTGATTGGCCAGTGAATCGCACTACGCATTCCAAGGAAAATACGTTTTTCAGCAGAACAGTCCTTATGTGGTATAAAGTCCCTCCGGAGTTCTTTCCTGTCATGTACACTCTGGGAAAGCTCAAATCGAATGTCCACAGACAATACTTCATTTTCCTCCTTTCCGTAACCTAATTTCTCAGCTAAAGCACAATGCATTGCATGTGTAGGGGTCATATCCTGAGTGCTGGTCCGAAAAACAACTAGTGATAGTTCTTTGTATACATACGCAATTGCGTCTTAGCCTTAATGCTCCTAAACTACAGTACCAATCGAATATGCATTTAGTTATTTCTCCCTATCACTATTATAAAGTCATTGGTATAGAGTGTCTGAAAGTTTGCATAGTAATATCTGTTCTTTCTGGTGCCAGACTATCGAACTGTGATATAGCTACACAACACCTTCCGCACTTGGACCGGATTCTAACTATCAGTAAAAGGCATTCGCCTTTTGTTTCATTTAATGTTACTTTTGACCTTTCTTTGATCGTCATTTTGGAATTTTACCTTTCTGCTGCTGAAAAAGACATTTCAATCCCAATTTCGATAGGTCCTGTATTCCTTCAGCAACATTCTGAACTTGTGCAACTATGAAGACTTGATTCTGCACCTCTTGAAAAGTGTTGATGTGCGTTTTTTATTGGGTGATTTGATTTCATAATTATTTTTTTTAAATGGAATCAGTCGAACTCCAAAATTCATATTCATATAATTAATTTTAACGATTTTGTTATATTATTTATTAGCAATAAAATAAGGAAAATTTACCTAATTCCGCCGACTTAACCAGATTGCTTAAATTTAATGGATCTGGCCAATTTTTTCTTAGAAAATGTGATTTGTCTTCTTTTATTTAATAGTTTTCCTCATAGCCTGTTTCCACGACAATTTGAATCTCGTGTTTCGCTCTCTGAAGCAAGTTTGTGAATCATGCTGTTTACACGACTCATTTATCTGCTTCGATTTGGTAGTTGTTATTAAACAGAAAAACATAAGTTAAAAAACAACAACAATAGTTGAAAAACAACAGAAGATATCCTTCTTGCCGCGATAGCATTAAGTATAATTTTTTTCCTATGCATTTTTTTTTTAATTTTATAAAATTAAAATTAATTAACACACCCACAAAACAATTATATTTTTTAAGTTTTCACTTTTAACTTTGTTTTGTTTGTAATTTTTCTTTGTTTACAAAAACTTTTAATTTTGATAACTAGTGCAGATAAACTTACGATAAAAATTAGAGAAGAGAGGATTTTTCCTTGCTTCGCAACTAGATTCAATATGAATCTACCAGCTTCGCTCTCAAAATTTTGTATGGCGAAGCAGGTTGATTCGCTTATGATTGGGGTGTGAAGCAAGAATAGAGAGCGAAGCAGGTGCCGTGGAAACAAGGCATCATGAACATAACCATAATTCTTAACAGTGATGCCTAAGAATTGAAAACATATGCGATTTGTGTGTCGTGAAAATCAGCAGATTAGTAATAAAAATAGTATGTTTTCTAAAAAAAGGAAGCGAAATAAATTTTTTATTTACAGCACTAACCTACAAATGAAAAATAATTGCTTGGCTGGTGGATGGTTGATAAAACAGGGCATAGGTAGATAAGTTTTGGCTGATAATTAAATGTGCACTTACCTACAGCAGAAAATGTACAACATAGACAATGTGTAAACACATAAACTGGTAAATAACAAATAAATAAATTAGCTGGAAATAGAATGTACATTTCCTTCTTACCTACAGTACAAAATAAAGTTAAAAGGTGCTAAATACATATAAGCTTTTTCAAACCCATTTTTAGAGTTACAAATATATTAAAAAATAGACAAAATCTTAAATTCAAAAAAAGTCCTGTTGAAGCCTGTTAAACTAATTTCAAAAATTAAATAGATTTAATTTTTCCATTTACGGAAGCCTGGATTCAATTGAGAAAATTTCCTATTACTTTTTATTGTTTTTTTAAGTTGTTTTTTTTAAGAGAAGTAGCACTTCAGGCAACAATGCCTATTTAGTCAAGTACCACGGTACATTACATTCTTTAGGAAAGAGATAGGGAAGAAATGAGAGAGGTGGTGAAAGTAGAAGGATAGTTACGGAAATTAGCTGTCGTATAAGACAGCAGCACAGTGACCAATGACCATGCCTTCATCACTGAGCACCGACAGTCAATTTTGATTTGCAGTGAAAAAAACAAGGTTTTTGTTGGGAATCGAACCCACAACCCCTAGTCTTGCAAGCTAGTACACTACCTACTAGCTTACCGGGGCACCTTAGGCCTTAAAAGGGATTTTGTAAGTATTAATTTTTAGAAGATTTTTTCCACCTTATTTGGTCTTGATCCATCATGTTTTGCTATGAACAGCATTACCTTTTGTAGGACGTGACTCTTCAACATGCATGACGATCTTATCATTAAAAAAAGTTAGCATCCTCGCTGTCATGCTACCAAACAAGTAAAGTTTAAATTTTTAAATCAACTTTAATATTTAGTATATAATTATTAATCGCACGGCTACGCGCCGTAGTTAAATATCAAAATTTAAATTAAATCCATTCAATATACATATGCTGGTTAAAAAACAAAATGCATTCTATCTAAAATTTCAAATATTCGGAAGGTCAAGACAAAATAATGTAAAATACTTAAAATAAACTTACTTTGCCCACCGGCAACAGGTGGATTTCTCCGTAGCTGGGCAGCCCATTACTTACTTGTTACTCATAAAAGAACTTAAATTTGTTCGCTGAGTAAGAATAAAATACTTACACTTTTTAACTTTCTTTTCTGTCCTTTGTGATTTTTTTCACCGCATTCCACACGGATTCACTTGTTGTCATTTTGACTAACATATTAGAAAATTATGGCAGAAACCATAAATATTCTAAATATTTCGGCCAATTTACATAAAATTGTTAAATAAAAATTTAAAAAAATAAAACTCATTAACTCCTTTATATAAAAGAGACAGATGTGTCTTATAATAACTTTAGAGGTGCCTTTTGACTTTTGTTGGCGGCCATGTCCTAGCTAGCTATTAATCTATCGTTTTCATTTTTAATAATGGAACTGTTCATCAGTAAAAAAGTTTCGCAATGATTACATATAAATTTTGCTGATAAGGAAATAATAAAATCTGAGCCGAAAATCATCTTTTATAATCAAAGAAAACTGAGATTGTAGAGAGATTATACAAAGGAGCCATTTTACTATTCAGAGTATCGTGCAAAGTTTTAAGGCAGCATCAACATTTTAAAGTTCTAAATTTACAGGTCGTTCTAGACTCTTAAATGACCGTGAATGCAGCCATATAATCAAAAATGTCAAGTTATGTCCAAAATAGTCTTCAACACAGATAGCTGCAGAGATTAAGGAAGATAATTGTCCTATTGCTAGAAATAAACCATTTGTTTCACCTCTTAACCCAAAGAAGTTAAATAATGTTTTTGTTTTATGTCTTCGATGTGGAACACCACGTACTGTGGCCACTTATATACTAGTTATTTTAAAAGTCTGCTTCCGCTTCACTAGGCATCTAGCAATCAATGTAGGTCTAGAATTGCATAATTTCATAATTTACGGTTTTATAGATTTATAGTTATGTAAGAGACTTCCGCAATTACGGGTTGTAAACAACCAGGTCACAAGAGGGGCAGGACCGCCCCTGTAGGCTAGTAGGTAGTGTACTAGCTTGTCAGTATGAGGGTTGTGGGTTCGATTCCCAACGAAGACCTTGGTTTTTTTCACTACAAAAATAAAAATTGACTGTTGGTGGGGCTGCTCAGCGATGAAGGCATAGTCACTGGTCACTGAGCTGTCTTATACGACAGTTAATTTCCGTAACTATCCTTCTACTTTCACCACCTGTCCTATCTCTTCTGTATCCCTTTCCTAACGAATGTAGCACGGTACTTGACTAAATAGGCATTGCTGCCTGAAGTGCTTCTTCTCTTTAAAAAAAAAAAAAAAAAAAAAAACAACACCCATTTTGTACATTGCAACCAATTATACAATCAAATATAATTATTTATGTGATTAATAGAAAAAGAGTTAAACTTAGGAAATCGTTATAGAACTTTGAACCTTAGATATTATTTTGAATAGAATTGTGTTGGCTGATTGTTTACTTTTTAGAAATGCTTTTAACTTTCACGGTTCAGCAATTATACTTCTGACTATTCTATCACCAGATGGGTTTCTTTTCATTCAAAGCTTACTTTCAAAAGAACGATTCGTATGTTCTATTTCTTAATTGCAAAGATAAAGGGGGATATAAGAAGCGACAGCAAGGCTCCTTTACCTAAAAACTTGTATTTCTTGGCAAGGTGCTGTTAGGCGTCGCCTTAACTATAAAAACATTTATCTGACCACTGATCGATTGATTTCTTTGTCCCGCAATTTTACAACGAGCATTTTTCTGGCTTTGATTTTGATGAAGTTTGTATATGGACGCAGTGATATTGAAAGTAAACATCTGCCAAAAGTCAATATTAGCATTTTTAAATGTTTTAATTTGTAAATAAAAAATTTATTATTTGGAATGATTTTTAAATTACACTACGTTAACCTATGCTAGACTGCCCAAAATGTAAGAATGAAAGGAACTGTTTGCTAATGGGCAACTGCGTTTTTGTATAAATTTTTCTTGAGTTTTGGCTTTTTTTTGCTGTGTTGGTTGAATATAATTCCTATTTAATCAATTTGACTTGTGATATAAGACTCTTGAGCTTTCTAATGGTTAAAATCCATTACAAAAATTTTTGAATAATAAATATTTCATAAGAATATCATAAAATATTTGCGTTTGAAGGAGTCTAGTACAGGTTAACGTAGATTAACTGTTTTATTTTGTTCAAAAAAGGAAACACAATTTTATAATTAAATTTTACGCTCTTTATTCTATGATGGTATGACAGTGAACCTTTACAACATAAATGGACGTTATTGTTTGTCACTCTGTATAACATATTTATGCACGTACATTCATCGGAATTAAATCTTAAAATAACACACGAACTCAGGTAAAATGTTCTTGTTATAATAGAAAAAGAAGGACTTTTAAGGGAAAGTGAAGAAAAACCAAAATTAAAAATAAACTGTTTTACCTACGACAGTGAAATAATCGGCTTTTGTGAACGAGACGTAGTAGATTAAATATTTGTAATTTGTTGTTAAAAATTCTAAATAAATAGATACAGATACAAATTGTCTTTAAATGATCTTGTCATGCTGTTAAATAAACGTTAAGAAAATGCCAATGATGTTAATATGGCACTTAAAATATAAAATAAATCAACAAAGGTTTTGAAGGCATCCTAAAACAGTCCTTTTTCAACAGACAACTGACTGAAGTATTAAATGAATTTTGCTTTTAAAAAAATATCTATCAAAAGAATCAATATATTGACAACATTGACAATTTTTTCTAATACAATGTTTAAATAAAACAAATATTTGTACAAGTGGTTATTTGTCTAAGGATCTTCATAATTTATTTTCTAAACATGCCGATGACAATGCGTTATTCAATTAGTTTCCAAAGGTTTAAATGTTATTTAATGATACTTTGGAAATTGTCACTTTATACTCAAGTTGATAATTAAGAAAGAAGATTTTTGAAATGATGAAATCTAGAATTAGTTTACATGGAGACAGTGCCCACTCTTGGAAACGACACTTTTAATTTAAGGCATTCTTTTTTTAGAATTTGTTTAAGGTGGATCATGGTACATTGTTTAAAACTTGTCTAGAATTTTATTAGAAAACTTTTACAGAATTCTTCTCTTTGTGAAACAATTTGGTCAGTTTGCAGCGTTTGTTGTACGGAAACTAACTCAGAATGCGTTCACAAAGCAGTTTAAGAAAGAGACAGTTTGATTTCTGCAAAATTATATAAAAGGCTATTTTTTGTACAATGTGTTAAATAGAATAAAATAGCGCGAACTGCATATCTTTAAGAAATGGAAATAAGAACATTTTGCTTTTGCGCCTCATTGACGCTGCTGTTGCTAAGGAAGCAACCTGGACTTGTAAAGAACAGAAACTGAAGATAAGAACTTCGACTTTTGATCAGTGTTGTGGTGGCTATGGGTTAAACCCGTATCGTGAGTAAAACGCTATTGTCCTATTTGTTATTACACCAGATGTCGCCAGTTCCTTGTTAAGAATTAAAAGCAGGTGCCCCTGTAGGTTAGTAGGTAGTGTACTAGCTTGTAAATATGGGGGTTGTGGGTTCGATTCCCAACGAAGACCTTGGTTTTTTTCACTACAAAAGATAAAAATTGACTGTCGGTGGAGCTGCTCAGCGATGAAGGCATAGTCACTGGTCGCTGTTGCTGTCTTTATACGGCAGTTAATTTCCGACTATCCTTCTACTTTCACCACCTATTTCATCTCTTCTCTATCCCTTTCCTAAAGAAGGTAGCACGGTACTTGACTAAATAGGCATTGTTGCCTGAAGTGCTACTTCTCTTTTTAAAAAAAAAAAAAAAAAAAAAAAAAGCAGGAGCATTATGTCCCCTGCGCTAAAAAGAGTAATCGATGCTAACGTTATAAACCCCAAGGTTGCTGGTAAATATATTGCATTTACTTAATGGTAACCCCACCGTCAATGTAAAGATAAACTTATATCATATATTCCACAGAGTTTACTGTCGCGAATGTTCCATGAATTATTTTTCCTTGCTCGATTGCGCTTTGTTGACTGTAATCGCTCCCACTACACTATTACCCAGTATACGAGTACGCAAGTGAAGTATTGTCTACCATACGAGAGGCGTTACCCCTCAGTAGCAAGACTGACTTATACTCGCCTGAGTTATGACTATCTAACTAACCTCTTTTCTGACCGAGTATTGAGTATTGAGAACAAGTTACTGTAATAGTGCTAAATAGTTTAATGCAGTATTTAAAAATGTTGCCGAAATAAAATCATATAATGGGTGCGGAGTAAATTCGCTTAAAACACACACCTTTTTTTGGCAACTTCAGTTTTATTGATATTAAACTTAAAGCAGAAATATGAGAATCAATAACGGAATTTGAGACCGGGTTAGCGTCAACCTATGGCATGTCGTTAGATGATTGAGGTAGCCAACGAACATCGCAAAATCAAGGATCGCTTAATTCCTTGAAATTTGTCATGCAATAGCAAAGTTTTTTAGGTGGCTTGTAGCGTCGTCTTGCTGAAACCAAAGGTTACTCCTGTCAATATTGGCCAATTGTGGTCATCATGTTTTGATAACGCTATCACAGTGACAGCTAATTTTCAAAAAGATATGGACTGATGATACCGCCTGACCATAAACCGAACCATACTGTCACTTGCTTTGGAGGTAATGGTTTTACAAAAATTTTTGTGCCCCATATGAGAAAATTCCTTATTGAAAATAAGTCTCACTATTAAAGATGATTTTGTTGAAAAATGTGTTGTATGAGTTAGGTTTTTCAAACAGCCAATTCACAAATGGTTGACGCACACACTGGACAGTTGGATTTAATTCTTGAACGAGTTGAACTTTATAAGCATGAAGATGATCTTTATACAAATTGTTACGGAAAGGGCCTTTATTGACGCCCAATTGTTGCGAAGAATTACTTACAGCTACTGCAAGCATATCGTGTTGTTATATTGTCAGCAAAAATTTCGTGAGTCTCGAAATTTGTGATTAAATTACACACAGCGGAGCCTGATTACGAAGAAAAGCTGCTCAAATTTTATGCAGTGAAACAGTGAAATGTCCATAATTAACTCCTTTGCTCAAGAGTGTAACATTCCATGCTCAAAATTTCGCAACTTTTTACAAATAAATGTCAATGAATGACAGACAATTTACTTTCTAACCTCAAATTTGACCAACCTTTATTTGTAGGTAGAAATAGTCAAAAAACAAAAATATAAATTATTATTAGAAATTGATAATTTATGTATTGAACTTTGAATGAATTTGAACGCCCTTAATTATAGGATTAATTTTAATACTTTTAGAAAGATCCGTGAAAATCATCACAAAACTATCATGATTAACTATCCTAAAATTCTGCTGTAGTGCAAAAATAAGAAAACAAGAAAATGTGTATTTTGATACCACACTGGCACACAAAAATATGCAACACAAATTTGAACTCTGATCCTACAGAAACTGTTATTCTTTGTTAATTATTTTATTAAAAATACAAAACAATCTGTCACAGTTCTTTTCATCTACAATAATAAAGTTTCAAAATGTTTTATAATGTATATAATCTAGGGAAGATAGATGTAAAGAATGCTGATGACGGATGTAGCCATCCAGAAATATTTACAAAAAATGTAATAGAAATTGGTTTTTGTTAGTCGAGTGTACTAAAGCA
The DNA here is from genome assembly GCA_030448955.1 of Trichopoda pennipes. NCBI lineage: Eukaryota > Metazoa > Arthropoda > Insecta > Diptera > Tachinidae > Trichopoda > Trichopoda pennipes. The sequence continues at coordinate 12,402,562 of JASKUP010000042.1, forward strand.
GTTCGTTAAAGGAATTAATTAAAAAAAAAATTTTTAAATATTTAATAAACTAGTAGTTCAAAGGGTGTTTCTTTTACAGAGGAATCTAACTTTGAAATAGAATAAACCAAAAATATATTTTTTAAATTGACACGAAATTTACTTTACTCGAAAGATAATCTATTGGCATGATAATTTAAATATGACCTTTGGCATATAGTCTAATCTGGATGACTTTTTTCTAACATTTGTGTCCGTATATCGTATTTAGGGGGCAAATATTGTCTTCCAGGTGGTCAATGATTTCGGCCTTATCGGCGAGGACTAGCACGATATTAGAGGTCAATTCATTCATCCGAAGTGTGAAACTATGTGGTTTCTTTGAATAAATCAATTGTAGCACGATCTCTGTCTCCCCCCAGGGGCATATAAATATGGTCTTTATAGAATATTCCACTATCTAGACACAGTGCAACTGGGGAAAAAGGGAGCCCAGCCCCCGGAAGACAGGCAGGGAATCAACTGGAAGCTCCACTTATTTCCACGGGGATCAGTGAGCCGCAGAGTTCATTATTTGTCTCTCTAGACATTTAATAGTTCTCTGACTGATGATTAAGGTTGGCCCCTATATGGGAGTAACGTAGTGGTTATGGTTTCGCGGCCCCATAACAGGTTTGTTTTATATGCTGGCCAGGATCAAGGTATGATGGTTTGCAGCCCTGCCCTGGAATTATTAAAGTTGCAACTAGGTGGTTCTGTTGCTTAGAATTATGTCTTCGGCTTCCTAGGACGCTGTATGACGTTCAAAATTATACAATAGTGGTTTGTCCACCATCTGATTAAGTGTGATTCATCGCTAACCAAAATTCGCTTATGAAAGTCTATATAATCGGTAATCTTGGTTGGGCCCAATTTAAACAAAATTAAAACGTTTTTTATTCGTCAGTCTATTTATGTTTAAATGCCAAAATAAACCTAACATAGTCTAATCTGGAGTTCCAATTCTCGATGACGTTGTTACGACGAATGTTGTCTTTCAAGTGGGCAATCGTTTTTGCCTTATCGACTTAGACTACCGGCTTCACATATCCCCACAGAAAATAGTCAAGCGGGTTTAAATCACACAATCTTGGAGGCCAATTGAGAGGTCCAAAACGTAAAACTATGCGGTTACTAAACGTTGTATTTAGTTAATTAATTTTGGCACGAAATGTTTCACATGTTATGTCGTCGTTTGTTGAAACCACAGCAAGGGCACATCATGGCTGTTTAATTGATGAATGAGAAACTAAGTATTCATTTGTATTCAAATTATTTGAAAAAATTATCACTGAACATTTATGCTTTCATACATCAAGTTTGATAACCAATAATCAACATGGATTTCGGAAGGGATGCTCTGGCACAAATCTTTTACACTTTTCAACAATTATACATCGTGGATTTTTAAAAAAACAACAAACAGACGTTATATATACTGATTTCAGCAAGGCATTTGATAAAATAAATCATATCCTCCTAAAGAAAAAATTGGAATTAATAGGTTTTGCCGACTTAACTGTCAAATGGATTTACTCTTACCTAACGAATAGGAAACAAATGGTCCGTTTTAATAACGCCTCCTCTAGATGCATAAAGGTTCTATCTGGAGTACCACGGGGAAGCCACCTTGGGCCGCTTCTTTTTTTGCTATTTATTAATGACTTGCCTGATGTCATTCAACCATCCAATATTTTGATGTATGCTGATGATGTAAAAGTGTTTCTTAGTTATTGTCAAGTAACTAACCAGCAACGCCTCCAAAGTGACCTTAACTCTTTTCACAACTGGTGTAGAATAAATCGTATGGAGCTAAATCTCAAGAAATGTAAATATATGTGCTTTGCTAGAAAGAAACCGATAACTGCATGCTACTATATCGATGACCATCATTTGGAGGAAGTTGACAAAATACTTGATCTTGGATTGCTACTTGACTCCAAACTCAATTTTATTGCACATATCAATCTGACAACAAACAAAGCTAGAGGTGTACTTGGATTTGTGAAACGTTGGGCTAAAGAGTTTGATGATCCATACGTTACCAAAAGCCTTTATATGTCCCTTGTCAGGCCTATTCTAGAGTATGGATCCGTCATTTGGGACCCTATATATAGAAAATACTCAGATGTTCTCGAATCTGTTCAAAAACAGTTCCTGCTTTTTTGCCTCCGTGGTTTGAACTTTAACCCATTGGACTTACCTGCCTATTCAGCTAGACTTTCTCTTATTAAGCTACCAACTTTAAGGAGTCGTAGAACAGCACTTAATATTTCGTTCATTTTTGGTGTGATAATTGGCGATGTTTCTACTCATTCACTTATTAACAGGATTACTCTAAATGTACCGCAACGCCCTACACGACATTTTATACCTTTAGCAGTGGAATTCTTTCGAGCCAATTATGCTAACGCGGACCCTTTTAGGAGAATTTGTGCAGATTTTAATAAATATTATAATTTCGTAGATTACAATTTGTCAGTAAGCGCAATAAGGAATAACTTATTAGTTTACCTGAACAACTAGGTGTTTGCATTTATGTATATTTTTTTTTTTACAAAATTTGTTTTTATTGTATGTATGTTAAATTTGAGCAAATTTTTATGTTGTATGTAAAGCTTATTAATTAATTTAAGATAATTTATATTGTATTTTAATTAAAATGTCTGCAAGGATGTTAAATTCCGTAGACAGTTGATGATAAATAAATAAATAAATGGCTCTATAGAGTCCTGTAACCTTCTGACCAGTATTGCTTTTAAAGAAGAATAGACTAGTGATTCCACCAGCCACCAAACAGTCAGTTTTCTTTTGGATGTAACGATGTCTCAACATATACTTGATTATGAAAACTTCAAATACAGTTGTTTTGTTTATTGACGTATCCATTCAAACAAAAGTGGGCTTCACTGCCAAATAAAATTCGCTTATAAAATCGGGATCTGGTTTTTTAAAGTGAAGTTGCACTATTTGAAAGCGTTGTTCAGGCATCAGTCTGTTCAGGCTGAAATGTCAAACTAAATATAAATCACTTGTTACCTGACAAGGCCAGTTAAAAAAAATGGTGCCAACATAAAATTCTATACCTCTATTAAAACAGCCGAAGTATCTGAATTATAACAATATCCTTACAATACCAACAATGAAGATACATTGGTTTTGTTTCTATTGATTCACACTTTCCACGTTTCAATTTAATGCAAATGCATTAAAACATCAAATGAAATTATTTTTGAATTATCAGACATTGAATTACACTTAAGAAGGGAAACAAACACACAGAATACATATCACTGTTTTAAATTCATTCCACAAACAATTGAATTTTTCTCAAACGCATCGCAAAAGTTTAGGTTGCATAAAAGAATGAATGATCTAATGTAAACGACAACTCTTATTTATTTAAATCATGTAGAAACAAACAAAAACAAATGTACTTGAATTTCAAATAGAAAGTGACAAAAAGCATAAAGAAACAGGCAAAAAAAAATCTGTTGTAAAGGTCGTGACATACACATGTTTTTCAGGAACACATGAACTTTTCACACAACAACCGCAGAAACACAATGACTTCTTTTTCGAACAAAAAAATGGAAAGACACATTATTAATCTGGGATTCTGTAGCCGTTAATGATGGTGACACGAATTTGAATATTATTTATGCATTACGTATGTCACTGTTATGTAAACAATACTCAAACCTCTTAAAAAAATGAAAAGTAACGAGTTAAAATAAAGGGTTAATTTAAATTGTAACATTTACCCACACCCTACGATAAAAGTATACATTTTTCTTATAAAAAATAGAAACGGATAAATCAACCACTAAAATGATGATTGTTAGAAAAAATTGAATATTGCATTTGGAATAGTTTCCTTGTTGAAGGAAAGGGTTAATTTCCAAATGACACAATTGAAATCGAGTTGAAGTTAATTTGCAAAGTCATTAAAAGGATGAGTATTCAACATTTTATATGATAAGAAAATAAGATTAAAAATTCAGGTTGTCATATTTGTTTTATTATTTACACTTGTATCACTTGGCAAGAGAGGGTTAGCAAAAAGGATACTCTTTTACTCTAAATACCACAAAGTTTGTTTGCTTTTTTTATGATAAGAAAAATTATTTAATTTTACTTAACTGGAAGATTTCAAAGTTTTGTAAAAATTTATTTGTAATACGAGTATGTCCCATGAGCATGTAAATTAACCATTCGTCAAAGGAACAATTGGGGAAGGTAAAAAAATCTAGCTGACTAAATTCAAAACAAGAAAAATGTAAGTCATGCACTAAATCTAAAATGCGTTAACGAATCAGCTTGCCAATTATCGCTACAAGATTTGGCGATTTATAAAGCCGAAAATTGTCGATTTCTGCTTTCAAAGTAGTAATTTTTATTTGTTTTTAAATCAGAGACGGGATTTTATATTTTTATTTTTCAGTTTAAATGAAACTGGGCTCGTCATAACGTTAGTACCAGTAATTTTTTTTAGTTTTAAATAAGAGACGCGATTTTACATTTTTATGTTTTAGTTGGGCTTGTCATAAGGCTAGAGTTATAACGCATGTATAGAATCATTAATTTTTATTTGTTTTTAAATCAGAGACTGGATTTTAGAGCCACTAAAAATGTCAAAAATTTTTTTATTTGTATGACAACTGGTATGTTATTATTCAGCACTCTTCGCCATTTCAACATGGAAAGACTTCCTTTCGAATAACTTCTCTGAAATCAGCGTTCCGTGAAAAGTTTTGTTTTTTCATGTGGCACGCATCATCGACCTTCCGAATCCAATATTGCCAAAGTCAGCGACGAGAAGAATATTGCAGGTATAGAGAAAAGTGTGACGTCTGATATTATTGCGCTAAAGAGATTCACTGTGTATGTCCAGTTCAGTCAGTTCATATAGCGGGCAAAGGGATTTTTTTTATTAATATTTCAGGAAAACAGTGTTGCTCCATGCACAGTGAACGCACTAATAGAAACAATTAAAAAATGAGTCTTATGAGCAGATCTGGACCTGACCAGTATTTGTGATTATGTGAAGCTTACGTTGAAGGCTAAATTAAAATAATGGGGTTCGAAGAAATCTGTTAGAAATGCTGAAAAAAGTGACAGGAAATTAGGCTTTCAGAATGAATCACCTAAAACACAGTTTTTTATTTAAAACTAGAAAAAGGCAAAATCATTTGATGGACACGTTTTAAAAAATTATAACAAAATGTTTTGCCAAAATAGAAACGTGGTTTTCATAAAGGTAGACAACTTTGAAATGGAATAAAACAAAAACAACTAAAACAATATTTTTTAAGCTGATGTAAAAAGCTTTAATCGAAAATCAATAAAGTCTGTCTTCTAAAGGTGAAGATATGGCCGAAAAAGGAGCCTCTACGTTTTTATCGGCTTAGAGTTGAGTTGCTCAAGCATTTCTGGCTATTTAGATAACCCCACAAAAAGAAGTGAGGAGCAGTCAAATCATCACATTTTACCCGCTATTTCATTAATTTCATCACGAATATTTTTTTGAGTTGCTCAAGTGTTTCTGGTTTGTTTGCATAAATCTTGCTTTTCAGATATCTCCACAAAAGGAAGTCCGGAGCAGTCAAATCAGGCGATCGTGAAGTTAATCAACATCACCTTTTCTTGAAATAACTTGTTGTGGAATGAGTAATTCCATTTTAATCGTGTTTGTATGCGATGTGACACCGCTTGCGAATGGAGAGCGATATCGTGACATGATTGAACACCTTTTAACGTCACAACTGCATGCTTTGGGCATGATTAACATGTGGTATCAACAAGAGGGTGCCCCATCGCATACAGCCAGGATTCCCATGGAATTACTGCGAGAACTCTTTTCGCAACAAATTATTTCAAGAAATGTTGATGTTGATTGGCCTCTATAGTCGCCTGATTTGACTACACCGTACTTCTTTTTGTGGGGATATCTGAAAAGCAACTTTTATTCAAACAAACCAGAACAGCTAGCAATTCAAAAAAATATTCATGATGAAATTAAATACCGCGTGAAATGTGTGAAAATGTAATGAAAAACGTGCTCAAAAGGGCTCGCATTCGTGAGGCTAACAGAGACGGACATTTATCTGATATTGTTTACTATACATAATTGCCGACATTGAATAAAACATTTATCAATATAAGATGCATTCCCTTTAATTTAATCAAAAATTATAAACAAACAACCTTCCCGGCGGACACTCGTTATTAAATAAAACAAAATCACATAAGCGTGAATTCCAGTTTTCCAAGAAGCAGGAGTTCAGTTTGTTAACATTTATTTAATTGTGATATTTTTTAAATAAAAAATAAAATATCTTTTATAAAGGATATAAACAATGCGTGGCGGCGATTCAATATCCGCCGCTATTGAATATATTTAAATCTTTAATATCTACAGCCAACCAAACACCTTACGTCAAAAAGATATTAAAATCAGGAAAAGAATTGAAAAAATATATGAATTTAATTATCTAAATAATCAATTTTCCAAAGTTCCCTTATACTTTCTTTCAATAGAACGTGTTAAGAACACTAATAATGTTTTCTTTGAGCACAAGTCATACTCATAAACAAAAGATACGTAAAACTCATTGAATTTAAAAGTGTTTTGTTTAAAAAAAACCTGGCAACATTTAAGGAAACACAAAAAATCCATAAACAATTCTTTGATTTTTAAATGAATTCACTCATGTTTCAATTCCAAATTGTTTCTCACATATGCAACTGTATGTCTCTTTGTGGTGTTTTCCCAGTCAACATTTTTGCATAATTCTATAGGACTACAGAAGTAATCAGTACAACGTGAAAAATTCATTTTGGTTATAGCTTAGTACTCTGTTCTAATTTGCGAAAAGTGTTTCATATTTCGCTTGAAAATTTTGACAATATGTTGCCAGCTGATTCTCTCTTTTTATCTAATATTAATGTTGCGCATTATGGCAACATTATCTTCGTTTTTTTTGGAGGAGATTCCTAATTAAAAATAGTTTACGAAATAAAAATTTATAATCTCACTAAAGTGGCTTTAAAAATAATTAAAATTATCAAAATGCTTTAATAAAAAGATCTGTTTTTAAACAAAAAGACAAACTTTTTTTATTAAATAACTTTTAATAAGGTGGATACGTAAGGCAATAGATTTTAACGCAAAGAATAATATAAACATATCCTATTATTAAAAGAAAAACTTTGGCTATTATAAAAAAATTCATATACTTATTTCAGCCTTTTGTTTTGTGCGGCTAGTCTTTAAAAAATTTGAAAACTCTTATTTTACTATGATGTAAAAATTGCTATTATGCATTAATATTAAAAATAAGTTGCTAATTAGTCTTTGAGCAGAGATCTCATCGTAAAGCATAACAATAATTTTTCATCGTACATTTTCGCCAATCTCATTAGGCAATTTTAACTACAAGGAATTAATATAACTGAGGAAAGGCGCGTTGACATACCACCAACGTTGTCATCACATCTGCCACCTTTGAGACACCAGCTCACATTTCATTTCGATATACGTTTTTCGATGAAACTGCTGTGTTTTTCTAAAACAAAATAAAAATCTGTAAAACTGTAATTAAAGTTACGTTTTGAATTAGAATAATAAAGACTTGGTGTCTGCTTACATATAAATAAGTTGTTTTTTTCTCCGGCGGCGTAGTAGACAGCATCTCAGAATCAGATAAAATATCTTGCGCGGGCTGCTGATCTAGCGTGCTTAAAAGCTGCAAGCAACTGGTTCTACAATCAAAATTTACATCACTTACGAAAGTTACAATAAGCAACAATAAGTTAGAATAATAACACTTACGTTCTCAACTTCGACGTCTCAGTGAAGTCCTCAGAAAACTCCCAGAGATCCTGAGATTCGTCTGAAGAGAACCGCAAGTCGCATCCACTGCCAGATTTTTTGAAGTTTTTCGTTTTTGGTTGTAATACCGTTTGCTACTCAAAATATTCCTCCAGTTTTGCTTACATGCTTCATCTAATAATAATCAAAAATGATCATACAAACCTTACCAGGTTTTCCAATCTCTTTAGCAATATCTATCCACGATGATTTCGCGGGACTGCGGTTAGAATATATCATATGGGACTTATCCCAAAAAAGTTTTCTTTTTTTTACTGCAGAAATAAGGATACGCTTTTCTGCGTCATTAAATTTAATTTTTTCTTTTTCACTTTTTAATAAATTTACGCTTTTCTCCTTACTTTTACTTTTTGGCACAACAAATTTAAAATTAAAAATACAAATACTTAACTGATCGGCTGTTGCTCACAATTCCGTGCGAAAAAAGTGCCGCTCATATTGTTTCGTAGTTTTTTTTTTTTTCCTTTAATAGTGAATCTGTCGGTATGACATTTACAATATGTATTAAAATCTTAATCTATGTATGATTTTGGTTGGTACTGCCACTGTAGTACTCAACGCGTTTTTCAATAGGAGTGTTGTCTTGCCAAATCAAGAGTTTGCACCCTTTTAAGACGCCTGTGGCCCTCAAATAATAACAAGTTCCTCGCAAGCGGATTGGGATGATTGGTGATTTTTGCAACGTAGTTTGTGCATGACCTTCTAATTTCCTCCCGAATGGTAGGAATATTGAGGTCTTTATGGATGTTATGATTCCGTATATACCATGGAGCACCCGTAATCATTCTCAAGATCTTTGATTGTCATCTTTGTAGTTTTTCAACATTTGATGCGGAGGCGGACCCCCCATAGCTGCATTCCATAGGACCATATAGGTTTTAAAATCGCTTTGTAAAGGAGCACTTTGAGGTTCAAGACAAGTGAAGATTGTGGCCCAATTAGCCAAAGAAGTTGGGTGGTTTTAATTTTAAGCTGTGTGATTTTAGCTGCAATGTGGTGTACCCAAGTGAGACGCCGATCGAGGTGTATTCCCAAGTACCTTACATGGGTCTGCTCTGGGATGCTAGCTCCATTTATTATTATAGCTGGACAATTATCTTTTCTTAACGTGAAAGTTATATGAACGCATTTTGTGGCATTAACATTTATTTTCCACTTATGTAACCATTTCTCCAACTCATTTATATGGGTTTGAAATTGTTGCGATGCCAATTCTGGTTGTTTATGAATACTTAGAAATGCTGTATCATCTGCGAATGTTGATGTGTGTGTGTTTGAACATGTGGGCAAATCTGCGGTGTACAAAAGATACAGGAATGGCCTGAGTATACTTTCCTGCGGGACTCCAGCTAAAATTTGTTTTCTCGATGAATAAGTATTCTTCGACCTTATTACAAAAGATCTATTTGTTAAGTAGCTCGCGAGCATTTTAAGTACGTTGGACGGGAGAAATATTGAAATTTTATATAGAAGCCCTTCGTGCCAGACCTTGTCGAATGCTTGTGATATATCTATAAATAGTGCAGAGCAGTAATGCTTCCTTTCAAAAGTTTCTCGAATTAAATTTGTGATTCTATGTACTTGTTCGATAGTGCTGTGCTTTTTCCTAAATCCGAATTGATGGTCTGGGATTATATTTCTTGAAATAACATGCGCTGCTAATGATTTTAAAATCAACCTTTCGAATATTTTAGAAAGAACAGGTAATAAGCTTATCGGACGGTATGATGATACCTGCGTAATGTCTTTGCCGGGCTTGGGGATCATAACTATTTCAGATTGTTTCCAAGATGATGGGAAGTAACCCGTTCTTAACATTGAATTAAAAATAAACATAACAGTTCTTAGCGCCGAATTAGGCAGATTCATGACCATAGTGTTGGTGATTTTGTCACTACCAGGAGCTTTTTTCGGATTCAGTTCATTTATAACTGCTTTCAGCGCAGGTAAGCAAAATTTTTCCGGATTTAACACAGATTCTTGAATAGCAACTGGTATTATCGTAGAGTCTGTTTCGTAGTTGAAAAAAAATGTTGCCTGAAACGTTTTTCATTTAGAAAACATGCGGCCAGAAACATTTCGTGACTTTTTCAAAAATAAACAGAGTGCTAGTTTAGCAACATTATTTCTTATTTTTATATGGGCTTTGACAGCATTTCGCACGAAATTATGAACAGAGTATCAGGCTTATAATGCAAATTTGAAGTTAGGAAGTAAATTGTCTGTCAAATGATTAAATGTAAAAAATTTAGCTGTCATCGCTTGACATTTATTTGGTAAAAAATTGGGAAATATTAAGCATGCAACGTTTCTCTCTTGAGTAAAGAATTTTAATTGTGAAAATTTATAATTCTGGAAGGGCTGCATAATTTAATCGCTAAATTCGAGGCTAGCGATATTGTTACTGATAATAGACCAACACAATATGCTTCTAGCGACTGTAGTGGTGAAAATGAGCCTGGAGTATCAGCTTGACTTATCTTCACGCTTATAAAGTTCATTCACGAAATAAAGCCGACCGACCATGGTTTATGCCAAACGTTTTTTAATGAAAAACTGAACGAAAGCAACGCATTTTTCGACTAAATCATCCATAGCGGTGAGGCTCATTTTCAGTTAGGCGACTGTGGAAACTAATAAAACCACAAACGGTCCTCGTAAAAATAGTACATCCAAAAAATTGTGACCACATGGTGCCGTTTGTGGTCAGGCGACATTATCACCCTGTACTTTTTCGAAAATGAGCATGGAGACACCGTCACCGTGAATTCTTTATGCTGTCAAATTATAATAATTGACTAATTTTAACATCATTGACCTTTGATCGCAGCAAGACAATGCCATATAGCCACCTAAGAAATTTTCTCGTCCTTTAAATTCTCGATTTGGCGATGTCAATTGGCTCATTCTTATCATTTAACACAGCTGGATAATTTTCTCTGGGACCATTTGAAATACCGGGCTTACACAAACAACTGACACTCTGAAAAATTCAATTCGGCGCTGTGAAGTTTTTTTGCAAAATATGTTTGAGAAAATGGCAGACGTCTGTCGACTTTCTAGATACGGACATTTGCCCGACAGTTGTATAAAATGTCTGAGTTTTAAGCCAATTTACTTCCTAACCTCAGCCCTCAAAATTTTTTAATTTAATTTTCAATATTTATCGAATAGAATTTTTAAGTAGTTAGTAGTTTACAACATATTTCAGCGGCGTCAGACAAATATATAATACTTATCTCAGACAAAACGCTGAGACTTCCTGGATCTATATCAACAAGTTCCTTAATAAAAACTCAAATAGAAAATCGGTTATTCGATATTCATGCTTAAATTTTTTTGAATTTTAAAAGAAAGGAGCCAGTGATATGCAGGCGAAATAAAATCTAAAACACATGAGAAATATTGATATTTTGGAGGAGCGGTGACTTTAATTTTTAAAAATAAGTTCATGTCTGCTCAGTAGGAAATATTTTCCAATATATTTGGAAAATTATAAAAATTGCTTTAAACTTATGCTTGCTAAACTCCCGGTCAAGTAATTTCCAAATATTTAATTTTATTTAAAACTAGAATTTCACTTCCATCAACTGCCAGGTGGAATTCTTTTACGTGATTTATTGTATGAAAAAATTACGGTTTGGGCTTTTGCTTTAACTTTTATATTCTATTTGTTTCAAAATTTAAGCCCATCTAAAACGCCAAATTTTATTCTTTTAATGATTGCATCTGTAACTTTTTCTATTAAAATTATTAAAGTATCATCCGCATACAATGCTGCAGAATGGTTGCTAAGAATTTGAAAATCTGAAATGTATATTGAATGTAATGTAGATGATAACACTGACCCTTGTGGTACTTTAGCGGGAACATTTCGTGATCTGAAAAATTGATCTTCAATATTTACTATAATTAATTTTTCTTGCAACTATTTTGCAATAATTTTTTGTAGGTGGATAGGATGGATGGCAGAACTCGTTGAGCTTATAAATAAAACCATTGCGCATAATTGTGCCATAAGTTTTTTCTATGTCTAGATATATAATACCAATGCTGTTTCTATCGTTTCTATTACCAAAAAAGACATGGATAATTATTTTTACTTGATGGACTCTAGAATGTTCTTCTCGAAAACCAGACTGTTCTTTTGGCAGCATGGTGTTAGTCTCAGTAAGCTCATTTAGCCCCCACAGTATAATTTTTTTAAATATCTTATCGAGACAACTTAGCATATCAAGAGAACGGTAACTTCTAGCTAGTTAAGCACCGTTATCAGGCTTAAGTATAACCTTTGCAGTTTTAAAACGTTTTGGAAAATATCCATTTTTTAGGCACCATTTAAATACGCATGTTATAAGGGCAAAAGGCTGTTGCTTATTTCTTAATCATTATGGGCTGACGCTTATTTACCCAAATTTTTATCGATTTTTTAAATAAAAAATTATTTTTTTAAAATTAAATTTTGTTTGTTTGCTTTCTTTCTCTATTAAACTTTCTAAAAATAATAATTTAGGTTATTAATTTTAGTTTATAATTTAATCTTTAATAAATATCTTTTTTCCTTTTTTAAGATCTTTTTTATATATTTTTTTCTTCACGATATTTCGCTTTCCTTTGGAAAGCTTCTTCAGGAAAAAATTTTTATATTTTTGAAAACAAAAAATTATTAACAAATTGAAAAAAATGTTTCAAAACATTTGACAAAAACATATAAAATATTTTTTCATACATACATACAAAAATTTTAAATTTTCAAATATTCAAACATACAAAAACAAGGAAACGGAAATAACAAATAAATAACAAATTCTGTGTCTTTTTAATTAAGTACCTATAATTCTGAGCTAAATTGTCTGTGTCTGTCTTGAAATTTATTCTCCTTACATTTGGTACATTAACAATTTCTAACATTTCCAACATATAACGTCTTTTGTAGTTTTTTTCTATATCTAATACTGATGTTTCATCAAACTTTGGATAATGATTATATATCTTACAATGTGAAGATAAGGATGTCTTCTGTGTTGAAATATTCCTATATTTTTGGTCACACCTGTGACCAGCTAATCTCGTTTTAAGTTTATTTTTTGTTGTCCCAATATAAACTTTGTCACAGTTCACCTGGTCATTTCCTCCACATGGTATCCTGTATACTACATCAGATATTTCCATTTTTCCTATTTTATCCTTCATACTGCTAAATAATTTATTTAATGTGTTATGTGTTTTGTGTGCAATTATATATTTATCTGTGTCCTATATTTTACACTTTCTTAATCTTTCTGATATTCCAGGAACATAAGTTAATGATTTATAATTTCTTGGCTCTGCCGTAGAATTTTCTAAACTATGCCTATAACTACCATATTGTCTAATTAATCTGTTAGTTAATTCTACTGGAAAATCATTGTCATTAAGTATATCTCTTATTGTATCCCTATTCTTCAAATGAAATTCTCTATCACTTATAGCCAAAATTCTATCTATCATATTTTTCGCTGTATTTATTATCATTTTCCTTGGATGTTTTGAATAAAAATTAATAATTCTTCCAGAAGATGTTGGTTTCTTATACCAATCAAATACTAAATTATTTTTCTTCCTTATTATCAATATATCTAAATATGGAAGTCTAGATTCTAATTCTCTTTCAATCGTAAATTTAATATCCGGATGGAAACTATTCAATTCTGACAAAATATCATCCACTGCATCTTCTGAAAGTTTATAATTTAATATAATATTTCATTACATGTAATTGTACACTTTCAAACGAATCGCTAGCAAAATCAAACACCCCAAATGTAAACCTTTTTACTTATTACAATTTATTTTATTACCTGCTTATTATATCCATCATTGTAGGAGCCTACTTTAAAGTGAAAATGATGCCCTTTTATATTTTTATCTCATTTCTCGGCCTCATTACGAATTCAACGCAAATATAGCTGCTTCTTTTCTATGCTTGCACCTGAAGTAGGTCACCTATTTTTAACGTTAACCACCGTTTTTTCTTAAAACCGAGTAAACAAAATAATTTTGTTACAGAGTGTCACTGAGGTTGTACACCACGTATTTCTTTATTTAAGATCTGCATCCATTTTATGTTTGATGTTTTTTCTGTTCCTTTTTATAGCCATAAGAAATAATTTATTTTATTTACTGATATACAAATGATAACTGGGTATTCCCATTGTTCAAACACCTTTTTTGATTTTTTGGAAGGCAGGGGTGGATGATTTTTCCACAACTTGTATGAACAACGAACTCAATGTTTGATTGTGTTGCTTTCAAACTTTGCTTACTGTGGTGTGTATTTCCGAACAATACAGGCAGGTTGTTTTTATGTTTATATAGGTGGTGAGTTTTTTGCTGTTGTTTTGTGTTGTTATTGTTCGTATATGTTAAGCCTGGAAGTGAGTATGTCGTGTGCTAGTATGTGTTGTTCGTATAATGTGTGGTTGTTGTGTTTGTTTCTTGCCATGTGCATTTCACTTGGCAAGCTAGTGGGATGTCTCTACAATAATAACAAAGGGCAGCAAGAAGAAGAATAGTATCATCATCATCATAGTATCGTCATCGACAACATCACCGGCTTGAATGCAATCAAAATTGAAATTCATTCGTATTTGTTGCTCGGTTAAGAACGGTTATTAACCACAAAAATCTTGGCGCGGGTAATGGCAGAATCCATTTAAGCGCATCAACTAATTTCTTTCCTGGAAATTAAAATTACAGTGATTTTTTGGGTGAAAATAATTTTGACGTTTTATTGAATAATTAGTTGTGAAAACAAAACTGCATGTGGTGTTGTGTGTTGTTTTATAAATATATAAATAAAATAAGCAAAAATTTAATTGAATTTAATTCAATTAAAATTGAACAATTTATTGTGTTCTTTGTGGTTGATGTTGAGTTTGTGTTTTATCATAATAAAATTTTGCACATTCTCCCCATTGCAAATAAAATGATTTGTTAATAAAGACTTTTTAAAAAATAGCATACACACAATTGTTTAATTGTTGTGTCTTATTAAATAAAAGAGACTTAACTTGAAAGCCGTAAAAATTTAAGAAACTAAATTACTTTTGGAAAAAAAGAACGGATATCGTTATTTAAAACTTTAATTAAAAATGGCGGATGAAACGTTACATACTATACCGCTAGAAAACAATATTGATGCTCACATTGTGACATTATTTGAACGTCTCGAGGCCATACGCAAAGATAATCAATGTAATGCTTTGAATAATCGACTCTCCAGTACTCTGCAGCCCAAGAAGAGCATGCATGCCGAGATCAGAACTTTAGAATTTTGGCGGTGAGTTACAGCCTTTTTTTTTTCTTTTTCAATTTTGTTACTTCAACAGACTCTTTTTAATTTATTTGTTAATTAAAAACAATGGCAGCTATTTGATTTTGTTTAGTTTTTATTATTTTTTTGTTTTTTGCTTTCTTATCGAACATTTACAAAGAAAACATTGTTTATTCTTTTTAACATTTTATGATGGGCTCTTCTTTGAATTAAAGCTGATGACACCAACGCTTTTAATTTACTTTAAAGGCGAGAAAAAAAATTCAGGAATATGCAGATGTTTTGTTTCTTTTAAAGAAGCTCAAGTAAGGTTTAACTACACTGAAAGAAAAAATTTTTAAAAATTGTTTATATTATAGTGTTAATTATATAAACATTTTTATAAAAAATACATCAATTTTATTATTATTATTAATAATATTTCGACACACTATTGGTTGGCAGGCATATTCAAGAAATGACAAATGATAAACATATTTTTTTTAAAAAATTATTTTTAAAATGTTAAAAAGTTCAATTAACTATAATTATTATTTAAACCAATTATAAAGCGGTTTTCAACAAGAAGTTTATTTTCTAAAACAAAATAAAACAAACAATTTCGATTAAGATGATTCAAATTTTTATTGTATTACGAAGAGAAAAGTTTGGCAATTATGAATGAAAAATAATATCTGGCAAATGTCGATTACGACCACGCTGACAGATGTCGATTCTTTCATCAAAGTTTTTAATATTTTTTTTTTTGGCAAAATGGCGGCCCTATTTCGTTAATCACATCATGGATTTTGAGTTTTATTGCTGAAATCAATTCGATTGGCGCAGTATAGACACTGTCCTTAAAAAATATTCCACAAAAAATAATCCAGTGGTGTTAAATCACAGGCTGGCCACTAACTGCTGATTTTCGAGAAATTATGCGATCGGAAAATATGGTTTGCAATAAACTGACTGTTTCGTTGGCTGCGTGTGATGTGGGACCGTCCTGTTGTTGATAATGGGCAAACATTTAGTTTAAGCATCTCTCAACAGCGTGATCCATTGACCGTTACCGCATTTCCAGCCTTATATTTGAGCATGAAAAGGCTTGTCAATAATCGCTCTGGGATTTTTACAAGCCCAAATACAGCAATTTTGCTTGTTGACATATCCTGAATGCTTTAAGCGATTCTACGGCGATGTGAGTGGTCGGTCGGCTGCAATTCTTCCAACAGTTGAACCTTGTAAGGCTTCAAAGTCAAATCCTTATGCAAACATGTGGTCGTTTTGGATATCCCCAATTGTTGAGAACGTCGAAGAATTGACAAATTTAGACCTGCTTCAACACTGTGGCTCACGGCTGCGATGTTTTCGGTTGAACGACCCTATCGAACTCACGACGATTTTGTATCGACCCTGTCGACTCAAATTTAACGACCAACTTTAGAAGGATGTTATGTTGTCCGAAAATATCACGAATTTTACGAAATATAACTTTAACAGAACCACCATTTTCATAGTGGATTTTAATTATTTTAATGCGATTTTTGTGCGAAATTGAATTTATTGTAACAATTGCCATCGCATCTACTACGAAAACATGTTGCCCCGACGGTTGGTTTCATTAATCCACACAAAAACTCCGAAGCTTAAGGTTTAATTTGGGCATAAACTGATTCTTAACTATTTCTCGTTATTACCAGTTTCTTGTAAAAAAATTATTCATTTTGAAAATATGGCATAATAAAGTTGGTTCCTAAAAACAGTTGTGGCAACGCCATACTTTTAATACAGATTGTTTCTTTCGGATTTTGCCAGCACAATTACAAATTAAAAAACGAATGATTCCACCAGCCAAAAAATGGTGTAAAAGAATTTCCTGTCGCTGGCTCTCGTGCATGTTCACAAAATCTGAATAGCAAAAAAAGAATTTTGACGCCCAAAGTTTTGAAAAAAAAACAACAGTTGATACGAATTATTGAGCTGTTTTTTTATTTAAAATAATTTAAAATATTTTCTTTAATATTTGAGATGTTTGCACAAATTTCGTTTTGCAAGGTTGAACATATTCCGCTTGCTCACGCAAACTTTTAAAACGCTGTACATTTCTGCTGTGCCTTCCAAATAATCGCAAGCCTATTTATATACAAGAAAGGTAGTCTGCTTTCTATTTTTGCAATTATTTCTATTATGGATCATAAAACATGTTTATTGATTAAAACATATGGCAACTTTTGACCTTAAACTTAAAGCCCAGCTGAATTTCCCTTTGGCTATGATGGCCCTTAGTTTTTACTAAATAGTTTTTTTTTTCAGTTTTTACTTATAATAGAGAAAGACTATTTATCTGTCCGGTAACAGCCTAAGTTATAATAACGGATCTAAATATCACAATAAAAAGGAGCTTAAGAAGAGCGACTGCAATCTTTTAGTATATATAATTTCAAAAAGTTTTTTATAAAATCGTGATCAGAAATTATTTTATATTTGCGATTATTGGAGTTTTGTTTTCGAATAAATTTACTCATGCACGAGCCTTTTTCGGATCTATTTCGCGCACACTAATTTGCAAATGTATTTCACGATTGCGAAAACTTTTACGTACAAAAATTTAATTATTTGGTTTGTGTCAATAATAACAAATATGGTATTTTGGAGGGTAAATATCTGTCATTATAATTCAATATTCGCTAGATGCAAAATTGAAAACACACGTGATTTTCAATCGCTATAATAATTTCGAATTTTGTGTATAAAGAAATATGTGTTGCATGTAAGTCTGAAAATATTTAAGAAAACGGCTGCTCAAAGTTATCGATCGAAATCAAAAAACTTGTCAGCGATAGTTTGCGCGATTAAAAAGTAACGATTTCGACACAGAAGACAAGAAGAGGACTGATCACGTGAAAAAGTTTGAATATTAGGAATAAATAGCATTAAATTGACAGTAATTGTTGTCAAACTCCTCACTGGGAGTCACACAACAAGCCATTTTCCTAAGTTTAAAATCATTGGGATGCATTGAAATCAATTAAATTGGGTCCCATATAAATTAAATTCGAGAGAAGGAAAAACGATTTTACATGTCGGAAATGATACTTTAACGCTACAAAACTAAGTAATTTTTGCATTGTATTGTTACTGGCGATAAAAAATAGATACACTATAATAACCCCAGACTCAAAAAGTCAACTAATTTTGTTATCATAAGACATGCATTTTGTTATCGACAATATTAACTTGCACACCATTACTTTTCAAAATTTATTTTTAAAAATACACTTGATATTTTTAACAATTTTATATGTATGTTTAAGTGTGTAATTTCGTAATAATACTTTATTTTAATTTTTCTTTATAATTAAAAAGGGCTTGAAAATTGCATATGTATCGACTTTTGCCTTTTTTCAAAATTCCAGCAATAACGTGATAAAACGGATTAATTTTATTGTTGTGTGCTTGTGACAACACTGTTTTGTTTTTAATTATGTCTTACTGTTGTTGCTTCAATTACCGTTAATTGCTGCCTACATAGTTGCCAGATTGTCATATGTAGTTAAATAAAGTTTATTTTACCTTAAAATCGTTGGCTTTGTTAAAATGACAAACAGTTTCCATATAAAAATAAAATACATGCAAATTAATATTCGCTTAATATAATTTACTTTTCTATATTTTACACTGTAAGAAATTGTAATGCATTTGTACTAATTAAACCAAACCTGTCTTAATTTTTCCCCTGTTACAGATCCATTATAAGTGAATGTTTGGCATCATTCTTTTATGTTTTTATCGTATGTGGTGCAGCGGCTGGAGCTGGTGTGGGTGCTAGTGTATCTTCTGTATTGTTAGCAACTGCCTTAGCTTCTGGTTTGGCCATGGGCACCCTGACACAATGTTTCCTTCATATATCTGGTAAGTACAACCAAAAACAACATTAAACAGCATTCAAAAATAGCATCTTAAACTCACATTGTCAAATTTCAAGTAGGGTTGTGTACTGTTTGCGTGTGTGTTGTTTTTATTTTTCTTAACTGTATAACAAGCATTTTTATACACACTTACGCAAATACAAACAAACATATCCACAATTTGTGTGTAAGATACTGACTGAATGCGAATGAGTGGAGCAAATCATAATACATTTTTTAATGCGTGGGAAAATGGGGAGAGAAGTTCCAAAGAATTTGGTTTTCTCTTCTTTTTGAGGGTGACAAGTATTTATGTATTCGTTCGTTCGTATATAAAACACACAAATGATAAAGACTTTAAGAATAAAAAAAACTTTGTTACTTATGACTGTAAGAAGTGTTTGTTGTTTATTTTAAAAGTACTTTTTTTTATTGTTGTTGTTGTTGTTATTTTTATTATAAAAAATCTCTTTTTAACATGTGTTTCTGCTTAAGTGTAAAACATAAAATTAATTGTTTCATTTAAAATTAAAGAATGCCCAGCAACATTGTAAAACAAAAAATTATTAAAAATTCGATGATCCAAAATCTAATGAAATTTTTAATACCAACACACACACACAAGTTTAAGTAAGTTTTCTATGTATTCTGTATGATTGATGGATTAATGTTTGCCAACAAATGCTTAAATTTACTATTTGTCAACTAATTAAGCTTGTAGGATACAAGAATTTTTAAGGGGTGGGTAAATTTGAGGTTTGGAAGCAAATGCCCTATTAAATGATTAAAGATCAAAAGTTGGAAATCGTTACAATCTTGGGAAAAGAATTTTAATTGTGAAAACTTACTACACCATCAAAATGGTGTATCTGTATCACTATATCACTTCGTAAGATTCGAGCAGATATTCTTCGTAATCATGCTCCTTCTATGATCGCTGTGCGTAATTTAATCGCTAAATTCGAGGTTCACAGTATTGTTGCTAGCAATAGACTAACACAATACATTCACACAAAATTGTCGCCTATGGGTCTCACAAAATCCACAAACAGTCCTCGAAAAGGCATTAGATCCGAAAACAGAGACTGTATGCTACGGTTTGTGGTCAAGCGGCATCGTCGTTTCATATATTTTTTCGAAAATGCGCATGGGAACGCTGTCACCGTCCACTATCTACCCTACTAAACCATAACTTTTTATGCCCATAAATGGTTAATGTTACCATCAGTGACCTTAGGTTTCAGCAATACGTCGACAAAGCAGGCCGCACAGCCAATAATTATATGAAAAATTTACTTGTCATGTAATTTCTCGAACGGCTTTACGCGAACAATCCACAACCAAGTGATGCTCTGAAAAATTAAATTCTGTGCTACACTGACGTTATATCAAATTGGTACATTTATGACTTACTTATTTTGTGTAAAAGAAAGGTCATATTGAGTGCATTATTTGACATATGTATATGTGAGATCAGAAGTTTAGTCAAAGCTTATTTGCAGAAATTTTTCGCTGACATACAAAAGTGAAGTGAAACCAGGGTAAACGAATTATGCGTGTTTCTTCAATAGTCACGCATTTGTGTAAAATAATTCCATAATTTATTGAAAACGGTTGTGAGGGCTTCTTCCTTGTACAGTAGGTTGAAAAATATAGCACATTGGACCTACCAATTTCAATAGTTACGGTTAGTAAAATTGCTTATTTTAACTCTTAGTCCCCTAAGACACTATTTAATGCTCGGGCTTAGGGTCAACCTATGTTTTAAACAAGATATTAAATATATTAAATATTAGATTAAAATGAGTTGAAAATTATATAAGAACTTTATCTGGAGACTTACTTAAAAATTTAAAGTAACTTTTTGTGTTTTCATAAATTGAATTTTAGCTCATTAAAATAATTAAATGATTTAATTTAATTATAATGTGTTATTAACTAAGTCGGTTAACAACTTTTTGTTTTAAAACTTTTAAACTACCAAACTTTGTACTGTTCGTGTTTGCAACCACTAATTTTTCGACACACTGCACAAAAAACTATTTTTAAAACAATATATTTTTTATTTATTACTACTCGTTTAAAGTTTTAAAACATTTAAATAAATAAAAATGATGATAAAATTTAATTTTATTAACAGGTGCTCATATAAATCCAGCCGTAACATTAGCATCCTGTGTGATACGGAATATTTCCCCAATGCGTTGTACAATGTATATAACGGCACAATGTGGTGGAGGCATAGCGGGAGCTGCCTTACTTTATGGGTAAGTTTCTAAATAAATAAACCTCTTACACATATACAACTTTTATTTGTTTCTTCCTTCATGCTCGTACATATGAATTAAATAAACTTTCATAAACACACTTTAACTGCAAAGATAAAATGGAAGAGAAAAAAATGATTTTCATTGAAATAAAATAAAAATTTGCACTCAACTGAAAATCGAAAATACTTTGTGACCTCAAAACATAAAAGAACAGACATTCTTTAATAAACATTGTGTTTTTATTTGTGTGTGTTTATTTAAAATTGTCTCTTTATAGCAGAAACTTTTTAGTCTTTTAAAAACACGACTGCAGCTATAAGCATCTGTTTTCAAAAATATTCAGCAATTGACAGCATTGTTTTGTTACTTATTTTTCATTGTTGTAAAAAAAAGTTACCGTTAATTGATATTAAAAAGTTGCCAGAGGGATGCAATTTTCTTATTAGGTGTTTTCGAGTGCAAGAACTAAAATCAAAAACATAAAAACGCAAAAATTTTAGAAAGAAGATTATTTTTTATTGAAAAATGTAAAAGGTAAAATAATGAAAAATTATAACAAAAATGAGTTGCATCCACGTTTCGTTCAACGGGCGTGGATTCACCGCGACACACCGGAGGACAAACTGAAGCAACAAACAGCACATAATCCATTTTTTCCATTTAATTCTAAAAACGCGAATTTATCAAGGGCTACCAATCCCGAACTTAGAACTTTTGACAGGAGCAGTGTTTCCATTTCACTTAAGAGGCGGGAAATTAAAAAAAGTCACAGATTGATTGGGCTATGTGGCGCCATCTTGCTGAAACCAAAGACCACTGATGTCAACTTTAATCAATTGTGGCCACGAGGGTTATCAAGGTTTGGTTATCGCCGGCTTGTATTTTGCCAAAAATACAAACCGACGATGCCGGCTAACCACAAAAATCAACAAAAGGTCTGTGGATGTAATGAGTTTTCGAGGGCTGGTTGTGTATTTTGTGAGCCCCATATACGTCAATTTTATTTGTTAACATAACCACCTAATTGAAAATGAGCTTCATTGCTAAAGATGATTTTGTGGAAAACTGTGTTATTTTCATTGATTTTTTGAAACAGCCAACTTGCAAACGGCCGAACCAAATAATGGTTCGTCGGCTTTAATTCTAAAGATGAAGATTTTTATGCAAAATGCTGCCCAATTATTGCGAACGTTGAGGACATGATGTTCCAGGCTTACTACGAGTGTATTATCTTGGTCTATTATCATCAACAATAATGTGAGCTTCGAATTTAGCGACGAATATAAGCACAACGCTTTCAGAAGGAGTCTGATTACAAGGAAAAATATAAAAGTCTAAAATTAAAAACGAATTCATAAGGCATTCAATTCAAAATTTTAATATTTATTGCCTGTGAAATAAATTTCAGTGTTTTATTGTTTATGTGTGCTTTGCATGGTCTGAGTCACTTCCGACTAGCTTTTATTTTTCTCAAGAGATTCTAAGCCCTGTCGCCAGATAAGAAAATATAAGATTATTACAAAAGGAAACAGTAGCATATAAAGGAAAGCACTACAGAATATATATATGGTTCCAACTTCGAGCAGAGAGCCATAACTTAATTTTTTTACACAGATCTTTACTGTGCCATTACTCTTACTTTATTCCTGTTGCGCTTATCTCAAATTCTAGAAGTCTGCTCCGGGTGTAAGTAGTTCTACCTTCGTGCAGCCTTCTCAAAAGGCATCCAATCCAGCACCATTTCTAATCTGCAATTTTTATAGTGATGAATCATGTTCATGAATCTTGAAGCAACTACGTTCGGAAAAAATGTTCGCAGTATTTTTCGTAAACATCTAGTAATAAATGTCACCATTGTTTTATACTGTTATACTTTTAAGTAATTTTAAGAAATAATCGTATAAATCGCACGTATTTTTAGGCAAGATTTCAGCAAAAAAATCAAGGCGAATTTACTTAAATTAAAATAATGCTTATTTTAATGCTTTTTCATTTAAAGGCGTTTTTTTATAGAGATATATAACTTTAAGTTGGCAACATTTTTGTAACTGGCGACAATTTTGTTAGCTGTTAAGTGATTTATATTAAGTTTGGTTTAGCATTTCAACATGAATAAACTAATGACTGAACAGTACTTCCAAATTGTGGGAATTGGGCCCAAAACAAGATTGCCGTTGATCCCGAATTTCTTAAGTGAATTTTATTAAGCGATGACCTCTTACTTTTTAATACGTCAATAAACAAAACTGCCGTATTTGGACTGGTGATAATCTTAAGTGTATGTTGTGACATCCTTACCTTAAAAAAACGGATAGTTTGTTCTGCTTTATTGGTTTGTGCTTTTTTAAAAATGATGGTGGTCAGAACGCCAATGACGACAGCTATAAATCTATGATTACGCTCATCAGTTAAACAACCATGGTATGCAGGAGCTGTGGTTTTAATAAGAAGACGCTCGACGACAGCTCGTATCACAATTGATTTATTGAAGCAAACGTTTGGTACTTTTACGTCTCGAAAGTGTGAATTCTGCTTTAAGATCGTGCGATTTAATATCGCTAAGCCGGAAGCGATTCACTACTTGGAGAACCACAATGTTGGATAAGGTCATCGAAAATCAGACCCGAAAATTAGACTACGTCGGATTCAACCGAGCCTGTAATATGCCAGAAATTATATTTAAATTAAAATGCCAGAATTAACTTTCGAATAAATTAAATTTCATGTCAATTTAAAAAGTTCATCTTTGTTTTATTCCATTTTAAAGTTTTATAACTTAAAATATCGTGCATAAGCTTGATTGGTATTAAAAAAAAAAGAGACGCTTTCTTGAACGTGCAAATTATTTATAATTAAATCACAACCACAATTGATTCACGCATGCTGTGTAATAGTCATGGCATAACAAATATTTTTATTATAAACGAAATTGTATCGTCTGTAAATGACTTTGACAATTACGAATTATTTCGCCAGCGGCTTTGAATGTGTTTAAGGCCATTGTGTTTCTGTGTTCTGGTTTCTTTACGCATTTATCCTTAAAGTTGAATTTAATTTTGTTTTCTGGTTGAATCTTCTTTTTATATAAAAGGCGTATAAATTTATGAGCTGCATATGTTTTTCTTGTTTCGTTATTTTCGTACAAAAATATTTATGTTGTTGCAATTTCTTTTTTCTTTTTTTTTTGCTTGATTTTGGCAGCTGTATTTTGTTTGGGCCAAATGTGCTACTTTCATTTTTGTTTTTGCTTTTGGCTTCTTTTTTTTGGTTGTTTCAGTTTCCGTGTGCAAGTGTCTTTTATAATTCTTGTGGTGATAAAAATCGTTTAAAGAGTGAATCGTTAACTACTGAATGTTATATTTAAGAAAAGTAAAAGAAGAAAAAATAAGATTAAAAAAATGGAATAAAATGTTGCTGGCTCTTTTATAAAAAATATCATAAATTATAAATTTGATTTCCGTTATTATGCAAAAAAAGAAAAATAAAAGAAAAAACTTTAATTCACAAATATCTTCTTCTTGCTTTTAAATCTTTTCAACATTTTTTTACTATTAATAAAAAAAAATGTTTTAAATCTATATCTATTATCTTTGCACTACATTTGCATCCTGTTTGTTTAATTTTTAGCTAGGATTTCTATGAATCCTTTTAAAAACATCTGCCTATCAAGATTTCTTGAACATGACACGAATTTATCTTTTTGTTTTTTCTTTTTAATTCAAAAGCAAAACTCCATTTTTTTTCTTTTTCCTAAGTACGCACAAAAGGATCTTTTTCTTTTTTAATAGTGATATCCTGTTTAAAGATTTTCTTTATTTGTGTAGGTGTCTTATTAGATACTAACACTCGCCGATATTATTTATAACATGCCTAAACTCATTTTATTTGATTTAGTCTAGGTTTCTATGCCGCTACCTGCTTTTGTAAGTCGTTTATTGTAGATCCTGGTAAATGAGTTTGTTTTTTAGATTCCTATTAAAGATTTCAAAATTTTGTTATTTATGTTCCACTTTAATACGTTTGGTAATTTATCAAGCATGTCTTCTTTTGAAACCAAGATTTTGTTTTTGTTGTATGACTGCGTGCCATCTGTTACTATTTTTTATGCATTTCTTTCATTACGTACTGAAGATAAAAGAATTTAAAAGTGTGTTTTAGTGTTATTTTCTTTAAAAGTATGTGATTTTTTTTTTATTCAGACTTACTTAACGCTGACCATTTTTATTTTGCTTTCGTTTTTCTCACTTTTAATCTTTTGAAGAATATAAAATTATCAGCTGCCATTTTATTTTAAAACTGTGTCTTATTTGAAAACAGCTGTTGAAGTTTTTTGTTCTCGGCAGATTTATGTTTCATTATTAAAACTATTAAAAGAATAGAAAATATTTAGTTGTTTAGGTTTATTTGTTTGAAGCGTGTGCTTTGCGTACTCTCATTGGAATGTCCTTAGAATTAAACTACAAAGCGGTTGTTTGATAGACCCTAGGGATTCTTCTGGTCACTCGCTTGTTACTGTAATAGGCTTTATGTGAAGCTTTAACCTTAAAAGTACATAAAGCATTCTCTGGTACGCGCTAAACTTGTCTACTTTAGAACTAGTTTTATTATTTATTAATAGAATAGGAAATAACATAAATTGAATAGTTAAAATGAATTGAATAGAAAAAATTTAAAGATAATTAAATAATAATTAAAAAATAAGTCCACTGTCTTAGTTACTCAATCATTATCGGCCTACGACTTACTTTTATATCACAAAAAGATCATTTTCAATTGTTAACATTCTTTCTCGTCACCACATTCGCAAAGACTTTTATATTCCGTTTGCCACTCTTTATGAAATAATACATCATGATACCGGATTTAATATCTCGTTTGATATAACTTTTATTCCAGTTTTCGATTATGCCCATAATAAGTTACAACTTGGTTTTAAATAGATTATAGGTTTAGATGTAAAAAAATTTCGAACTGTTGCCATGCGATGATTTTTTCCCGCTGCTATTGGTCTGGGTAATTTAGTGTACGTCGGTAATTCGGCTAATACCTTCTTGCGGTAGCGGCTGGTGTCTAGCCGATAGACCCTCAGTTTTAATATGGACTACATACATAGGTAAAACTCCGCATGAGTGGACATCCTTTCATTTTATTATTTTATGCTCTCAAACAAAAGTCTTGACTTCCTTCAAATGCAGGTCTAGAAATTTGCTTTAATATAAGCAACTTACCTTAATATAGATTAACTGCATTAGAAGGACGATGATATTTTCAAGCATCATCTGGCCACGATGAAATCCAAGAAGACTATAGTTTGTTGCATATAAAATTTTATGGGAGATTAGCATAAGTCTTACAGCTAGGAGCAGAAAAAAGATAAATATGGATGTTATGGAGGACCTTAACCAAAAAAAAAAAAAAAAACAGTGGAATACACTTTGTTTGTAAACGATTAATATCACGATTTTTGTATCAGAAATTAATTAGTAAAATCCTTATAGGATGTCACCTGCATTTTCGCTCAAGATATGAAAATAAAACTATATGGAAAACCATGTGATTGACTTGGCACAGTCTCAGCTCAAAATCACGGCAGCAGGCTATGAGTGCTAGCTTAACTTAAAATAGAATTCTTTCAGCTAATTTATGCAAATGATGCATACATTGCGGTTTTTTAAATTGAGAATCAGTTTTGGTTTTCGAAGTTTCACTTTAATTTTTGTCTGTTAACAACTAAATTACAACATTTAATACTCTGCACATGTTTGATAATTAAACTTTGCTTTCTTGAAATAATGCGTTTATAAAAAACAAACAAAAAAAAAACAGCTGAAATTAATTTTTTTTTCCTGTCTTCAAAACCAAACATGTGGTATCCTGCTTAAATTAAATATTTTTAAAAGTATTAAGAATTTTTAGGAAAACACTTGAAAACATAAGATACTTAATAAAAACTTGCTTATGTGTACATAATATAAGTACACTATGAAATAACAACTAATTTAATATTAAATACTTCGGCTCAAATATTAAGTGCGTAAGAATCCTTAAGATTAAATATAAAGAGCTGAATAGTTTTCTTTTAAATAAATAAAAAATATTCAGTTTATTGTTTTTTTAATAGAAAACAAACAAGAGTATTTGAATAGTAAATACCCAAATTTAAATAAAAAAAAACTCAACTCTTTAATTTCTTTTAGTCAGAAATTCTGAACAATTTGTCTCAATAATTAATCTATTTTCATCGAACGCATATTTAATACTTTTTGTCAAATTTTAACTAAAAAAAAGTATCATGTTTTTTGGGCAGCAGCAAAAATTAAGCATTTCATTTAATAATATCTTATTTCATTTAATAAACATAATACTTTTTTATTACAATCGAATTCTTATTTTTATTTGTCTGAGCACGTTCCATTTTTACCGCCAGCCAACTCCTTAGTTTTTGTGAATGCCAACACTGTCATAATTATTAAAGAATTTCTTCAGGTTCCGTCTTTTTTTCGTGTTCTTCTCCGTTGTTTTTTAATTCAAAGACTGGTACAATGACCAATAATCACGAAAACCTTTTTGGTTGTTAATATGCAAACCTCGCGGTAGGTTCATCAATGTGTATAAGCATGTGTAAAAACAACCACTAGCGAACGAACGGCGCTTGTCTTTATGATTTTTTCCTGTTTTGTTTTAAATTCATTTTTAAACCAAAAGTAAAATTTTGTTAAGTATTCAGTTACTTCTTATCTTTGTTTTATATATCTTTCGATGCGGTTCAAGGGTAATAACTGAATTTAGCCTGCAAAACAATTTTTATCAAACCCCTACAATTATTATAGTATTTGCCCATGCATTTAATAAATTACCCACTTCGCTTTTAGTTCTGTTTTAGAAATGATTGCAATTGCGAAACATCATACAAATAATAGGCCTATACCTAATAATTAAATGTAATATAATAATCACATAATATGGCAATGTTGCTAATTGTTTTAAAACACATCACAAGTGGAAAAGAAATTTTTTACAACATCATCCTGGAAAGGCATATTGAAACCATTAAATTACAATAAATTAAAAACGCCTAACCAATGCTTCCAAATTGTGCAAATTTATTCTGAACATCATGGTTCTCTTCGAAATAGCCAGTTCCGATTTCATAAGTGAATTTTTTTTTAGCCCTAAAGCTTACTTTTGTTTGAATGAATATGTCAATAAACAAAGCTACAGCATTTCGGGTGATAACAATCCTTAAGTGAGACATCTTTATATCCAGAAAAACTGTCTGATTCGTATGTCCTATAAAACAATGCTAGTAAGAACGTTACAGTCAATGGTGACCGCTATAGAGCCATAATTACTGACTTTGTCGTTCATTAATTAAACAACCATGATATTCAGGAGCTGCGGCTTCAACAAGACGGCACAACATGTTACACTGGTCGTGCCACAATTGATTTATTGAAGTCAACGTTTGGTAGCCGCATAGTTAAACGTGCGACACAGCGCCGCTAGACTATTGTCTGTAGGGATATGTGAAATCGCTAGGCTATGCTGATAAGCCCGAAACGATTAACCATTTTAAGGACTATGTTTGCTGTGCTATTGCCGATGTATGGCCGCAAATGTTGAAAAAAGTCATCGAAAACTACACCAGTAGGTTAAAGTACGCCACGTCAGTCGTAGCGGTCATTTGCCAGATATTTAAATTATGATGCCAGAAGATAACCTTTCGAATAAAGTAAATTAAATATCAATTGAAAAAAATCATCTTTGCTTTATTCTATTTTAAAGTTCTATACCTCTATAAAACCGCCCTTTAGTGTACATTTTTAGAAGTAGTTCTTAACAAACTTTAAATAACCAGTCCGACAAAAATTTGTAATGCCGGTTTGATGCTGGAATTCGAAACGTTTAGTCAATAAAAAAGTGTAGTTTTAAATGTTTGACTCAGAATTAATGCCAGCAGTATATGCTAAAGGGGGCTTTGCACGGTAACGCAGTTCGCCTTGTTTGAGATTTTATTTACTATCCTCCATAATCATATGTGTTAATCACATGAAAATTCTGCGCTACTTAGAAAAATGGCGAATTTTTGTGACAGCAAATCGATCACATCTGTCACATCTAAACGTGTGTTCTATTCATTTCCACTTCATTTTCTTGATTTGCAACATTATGCGTCCTTTACCTACCTATTGCCACAGATTGACGTCCGATATTCCATCTGGCTTTAATATTCTGCGTATGACTCCGAGACATTTGTTTACCAAAACTTGTAATCTTTGTGTGATGTCGTCGGAGATTAACAAAGTTTCGCATTGAATATTCTTAACTTTGTTTTTGTGGGCAAGCACACAACACTGGCCATAGTTGTGCAAATACAGGCTGTGCTATGTTGAGTCCGTGTTTCAATTCACTCCACCATTTGTAGTCATTATACCTCTTAGATAGCAGAAGTTGGCTGGCTGTTGTACTATGGAGATGGGCTGCATCTTGGTGGTGTCATTTTCATGGTCTTGATCTTCTTGACGTTTATCTGTAGGATAAATTTAATTAGCTACTTATATTGTTTTCTATTGCAAAAAGTTTAACATCAATTTTCCATCCCTGGCTAGTTTCATATGCTAGATTTGTTGTAAATATATTTTGCTTTCAGTTGTTCTGCAGAAAATGCTAGAAATTGTGTAGCCTTTTTTATAATTCGTGTTTGCCGTTATTCTGATTTGTCTTTGCTTAAGAACGCTAATTTAAAAAAAAAAAGAATGGACGATTATTTTAGTTCTTTTTTATTTTCATTATTTTGTGTTGTTTTCGTGTCTACCCTTCTGCAACAGTTAAACGTAGAACTGTTGCTTATGTTTAAGGTAAGTTGTCTTTTTTGAAACTCAAACGGATACTTGAAATCAAACATGCATATAAAAACATATTGAGAAGTCATCATTCGAAACATCGTCTTTGAAATATGTTTTTTTAAACACGTGTTTAAATTAAAAAATTCAGGTTTGGTTTCTTATCATCTGCTTAAACAAACGAGTTTAATTTGATTCACCGAAAAACCACCTGCTCCTGTAAAACAATCGTAAATGATAAAGCGACAAAAAACTGCTTATTAACGAGGGGTTTCTTTATTTTTGTTTAAAAAGGAACGAAAAATCATTTGTGAAAATTAAGGTGACTGCAAACATAAAATATAAAAAAGAAGAGGAACCAATAAAACTGTTCAGTGCAGTTCAGTTTTGTTTATTTTCTTTTTGAAATCATTTTAAAAGTATTTCTTAAAGATTTTACAACAGACTGTTTAGAATTTTTACATCAACAGCCTTTAATAGCAAAAGTAAAAAATAAAAACGAAAAATTAATTAAAGCGAACATAAAAACTTTAACTATGAATTTCTGAAAATTAAACTTTTATTCCAACAAATATTGGGTTTTTCAACAAGAAGTTTAATTTTCAATTCAATTGAAACATTTCGCACGAAAATCGCATTAAAATAATCAAAATCCAAACTGAAAATGGTGGTTCTGTTAAAGTTACATTTCGTAATACTCGTAATATTTTTGGGCAACGTAATCGTTTTTCTGAGACCGCTATTAAGAAATTGGTCATTGAATTTGAGTCGATAGGCTCGATACAAAATGTGCGAATACCAACGCGCATTCGTTCAATGAAAAACATCGCAGTCTTGAGCCAAGTTTGGCAATTCCTCGACGTTCTCAACAATTGGGGTTATCCAAAACCACCACATAGCAAATTGTCAGGGTCAACAAACAAAATTGCCGCATTTGGACTTTTAAAAATCCTAGAGCGATTATTTTGAAGCCTATGCTTGCTAAATGTGTCTCTGTGTGGTGTGCTAGATGCGACTGGAAATGCGGTAACGGTCAATGGATCACGTTATCGTGAGATGCGTGACAAGATTTACATTAGTACCTAGCTGTGCAAGCCGTAACTTCATGGCGGATCAAACCATTGGGTGATATGTAGCGTCACCCTCGCCCTAGGAAGCCGTCGGATATCTCTATCGTCTAGTCAGTCCTAGTTGCAACTTCGGGGGCTTGGAGCAGGCCGCCACCCTCACTCCTTGCTGAAGAGTTGGAGACTATCCAACTCCTGGTCCAGAACACATGAAAAGCATGCTCACTTGATCCGGATCATTTCCCCTGTGTTCTTGGTCAAAAGTGAGATGATCCTGGCCTCTTAATCATTTGATGAGGGCCACCACGTGGCTCCCAAAGGGTCAACCTTAATAATCAGTCAGAGAAAAGCTAAAAAGCTGAACTCTAGGGCTTACTGATTCCCGTGGAAATAACGTGGGGTTGCCCAGTTGGCTCCTGCTAACCTTTAGGGGACTGGATTCCCTTTTACCCCCGGTGACACATATCATAATGGCGAGATTCCATCAAGAATCTCGGGTGGGGAGGGTCTATCGTGAGATGTCAATAACTTAATTTTGTCATATTATTGACTACGCAGACATCACTGAAATGTGGTTTCAGTAGGACAGTGCCAAATATCACACAGCCAATGATACGATCAATTTTTTTGCAAACCAATTTTCCCTATCGCATAATTTCACGACAATCAGAAGTTAAGTGGCCAGCCAAATCGTGTAATTTAACGTCTCTGGATTATTATTTGTGGAGTAGTTAAGGACAGAGTCTATACAGAGCCAATCGAATCGATGTCAGCCATAAAACTCAAAATCCGTGATGTGATTAACGAAATAGGACCGCCAGTTTGGCAAAATGTGATTAAAAATTTTGATACAAGAATCGATATCTGTCAGCGTGCTCGTGGTGGCCATTTGCCAGATATAATTTTTCATTCTCTTCGTAATAAATACAATTAGAGTTTAAATCATCTTAATCTAAATTTTTGTTTTTTTTTTGTTTTAGAAAACAAACGTCTTGTTGTAAATCCCTTTATTTTTTAAATTCTTCATCAGTGCAAATATAAATTTCTTAGCATTTGTTCAATATTTTATTAACGTTTCTGATTTTCGCACAAGTCTTTAAATAAACACTTGTTTTTGAATTGTGTGTGTGTTTGTGGCATAATCCATCAAACTACGGGCAAACAGTCTTAGAAAAATATTGCCAAATGATTGTTTGTTCAGAGACAACTTCTATTCAAGTTTTTGTCAACCACAGCCATTTTCAATAACTCATTCATTTTTGCCTTCTAATCCTTCAGATCAATAAAAAATAGGAATATAAAGTAAATTGTTTACTTATAATATCCGTGCTAGGAAATGTTTGTTAAAAGCATTGGGTCATTGGCAAGAGCAAGTGTTAACTACTTGAACTGTCATTAATAACAATCATTTGGCTGTCATAAGACTTTTAGTTGTTTGTATTATTACCCCCTTTTTTTGCCAACTGATTAAATATTTATAAGAATTATGTTTTTTTATGATACACACTTTTCGAATTAAATTCACGCATCTTTCTAAAAATCAATAATTCTCTTTTAACATTTACTGCAACACTATAAAAAATGTCCACATTAAACAAATAAAGGGTTAACTCTTTTGGTTGATTTCATAAAAAAAAATCCAGTTTGCAAAAATAAGGTCAAATAGTTCAATTCTTTTATAACAAATGCCAAATTTATAAGCCTACTACACCATTGCAAACATTTTTGGCGGACATCCTGACACCAGTTTCATACATCTTTGGCAAAAAAAGAGCTGTGTCACACACTGTGTGTGGTGTGTGCGTGTGTAAGCTGCAAGTAAATTTAATTGATTTATGATCAGTTTTAATTATAAGAAAGATAAAGTTTCTACAGCTTTATAGTGGTTAAGCACATGCTTTCACATTGCAAATTATAAACTGTAAAAGAATAAAATGAAGATAAATGTTTTAGGGAAGCAAAACTTTGAAAAATTTGTGTTAGTAGTTCACAAACAAAAATTTATTTTATAAACTTTTCATATAAAGTTACATTATGAAATTAGCAAGCGACTAGTAAATAGGCTGTTAGTAAATAATTTAAAATTTTTTATAAAGGGTTTTTCAACAAGAAATTTGTTGTCTTAAACAAAATAAAACAAAAAATTAGATTAAGATGATTCAAATTTTTATTGTATTACGAAAAGTTCGACAATTATGAATGAAAAATAATATTTGGCAAACGTTTACGACGACCACGCTGACAGATGTCGATTCTTTTATCAAAGTTTTTAATTACTTTTTGGCAAAATGGCGGTCCTATTTCATTAATCACATCACGGATTTTGAGTTTTAAGGCTGAAATCGATTTGATTGGCTCCATATACACTCTGTCCTTAACACAGCCCCACACAAAATTAACCAAAGGTGTTTAATCACACAATCTGGCTGGCCACTTAACTGCTGAATGTCGTGGAATTATGCGATCAGGATATTTGCTCGTTTCATTGGCTGTATAACATGTGGCACTGTCCTGTTGAAACCACATATCAGTGACATCCACGTCGTCAATAATAGGGAAAAATTGAATTGTTAGCATCTCGCGAAAGCATGATCAATCGACCGTTACCGCATATCCAGCCAAAATGTTTTTTGCAGAAAACTCAGTCGGTTGCTCTTGAATAAATTGAGCCAATCTACGGCGATGTAAATTTTTGGTCGGCCTCAATTCCTGCACCTGTTGAACCCTGTAAGGCTTCAAAGTCAAATCTTTACGCAAACTTCGCCATGTGGTGGTTTTGGAAAAGCCCAATTGTTGAGAACGTCGAGGAATTCAACACCGTGGTTCATGGCTGCGATGTTTTCAATTGAATGACCCGGTTCGCACATTTCGTATCGATCCTGTCGACTCAAACTTAACCATCAAATTCTTAATAGGGATCTCAGAAGAACGATTATGTTGTCCAAAAATATCGCGAATTTTACGAAAAGTAACTTTAACAAAACCACCATTTTCATAATGGATTTTAATTATTTTAATGCGATTTTCATTCGAAATTGAATTCATTGTAACAATTTCCGATGCATCTATTATGAATGCGTCAAAAAGCTTAATGTTAAAACTATCATATTGTAGGTGTTGCCACAATTAAAAAACCAAACTGCTTGTTGAAAAACCTTTTACGAATATTCCACACAATTATTGGCGATTTTTGTGAAAGTTTATATATATATATTAAACAAATTAGAGTGCTACAGTGGCTTATAAAGAAAGTTGACAACCAATTACAGATAGGCTCAGCAGCTTTCAAATAAATAATACTTAAAGTTTTGCAAACTATTTCACTAAAATACTTATCCTGCATATTAGTAAATATAACATGACAGAAACAAGTTACTTTAGCCTTATAAAAATGGAAATAAAAAAATCCTTAAAACTATCATCAGACTGAAAGACGGGCAGGCTAATTATTTATATAATTAATATTTGGTTACATATCCTTTTTGAATTTGTACAGCTTTTAATCTTCTTCCACCAAGTTTTTGCACATATAAGGTGTTAATTAACCCCATTCCTCCTGTAATGTAACCTTAAGCTGGTTTTTATTACTGCACAATCTGTTTTGCATCCGACGTCCAAGTTCGTCCCATGAGTGTTAGATTACGTTTTAATCTGGACTTTGCTTTAATGTCCTTAGAGCAGTTGTAAAGCAACCAGTTCTTTACTATTAGTGATGTGTGCTTAGGATCGTTGTTTTGATAAAATTTTAAATTATCTGCAATACCCAACTTGCGCTCACTTTCCCTAACATTAGTTTTTAAAATGTCCAGATACATGTTTCTGTTAATGATACTTTTTATAAAGTAAAGGTTTCAGACACCTGAAGCTGCCATGCAGCCCCACATCATTACTGATAAGCTTCACTGTTTTCTAATTGTTTTTAGGCAAAAACTCTTCATTGTGCCGCCCATCGGAACCAAACAAATTAAATTTGCTTCCATCCTTAAAAATAACTTTCGATATGTTCAAATATTAATAGGAAAAGCCAAGTAAGGTGGCAAACCCGAAATCTTTTGATATGTAGTCTTGCACAAAATCCAAGTGAACCTTTCTGTTTTTGACACTGACACATGGTTTCTTTCAAGCTAATCGGCTATGTGATATATATATATTTTTTTTTTGCATCCGCATATACTTCCCATCAGAAATTGGTTTTAGTCATTGCGGAAAGTTTTAGAGCGGAGATAATGGGGCATTTTGTACTTCAAGAATTATAAACTTCTCACCTCTCGGGCGAAACATTATTTTTACAGGTGCACTTTGTGTTTTTGTAATTCTATTGTTCTTCTACTGTATCGCATAATGATGTCGTGTACAGTTGATTTGTTTTTATTAACAATACTTGCTATTTCTCGTTGTGTTTTACCTATTAAATAATAATAATTACTGTTCGCTCTTTCAAGGTATACTGTGTCATTGTACGCAGCATTATGAGCAAAATTGATTGATTTGCTCGGCTTTCAGAGTGACCATAATTTTTGAACTTTTTGAAATTAATTTTAAAGTACCGTGTTGGAAAATTCTTGGCAACGGTTCTATTAAAAAAATTCTATTGTGTAGTAGTCCTTGATGTATTACCATTACTAACCTATTTTTTGTATGCATGTATTTTAATTTTGACAGATTGCAGTCGAATTTGTTTAAAGCATAAGTGAAGAAGTAAAAAGTAATTAAAATTAAGTATACAATTGAAAGCTACCATATAGCGAACCATAAAGTCTATTTCTAGTCTGAAAGTAGTAATTTATATAAAATAGTTTAAATAGGAGACAATCTATTTATAACAATTTTTAAAGGTATATTTTAATTTGGTAACAATGTTGCCAACCCGAAACCTGAAAATTTTTATTTATTAACTCCTACAAATATTTGTAGACTTAAGCTTTATATTTTTTGACAATGCAGCCAATTGCTTTCTCCTGGAGTTTCTAAAATTTAAGTTTACAGTATCCGAATTTAAAAAAAAATTAAAAAATTATGTTGATGATACATTCACTCTGAAATCAATTAGAAAAAATTTAAAGTCCGATTTTTGAAGAAAATTCTTTGCTTTAGTTTTAATATATTTTAAAAAATATTATTGTTTAAACTTCTTTGATACTTTAACTATATTGCAGAACTTTTAGGCGATAAACTGATAGCAACTAAATAATTTCTACGTTAATAGCCGATTTTTAAAAATATTAAGTAAAAAATTGTACAGATATAAGCCATCCCAAAATTTTATTTTACTAATTTTTTGTTAGTAAAATTTATGTTTCAACACTTTCTTATATTTTTGAAAAAAATTTGTAAATTTTGTTTTAAGGAAATGCATAAATTTGTTTTATTTTATATTATTAAAGTACCTAGTCTTGTAGAGTTTGCATTAACCGAGCTGTGCTGTATTATTTTTTTGTGATCAATGGCACTTAAAAATATTTTCAAAATACATAACAAAAACAAGGGCGTAAAATTAAAAAACAATATTCCCCCTAACACAATATTGTCCCTAATTTAATGTATTCTTAATTTTGTAACAACTAAGACAATTAGAGATGCCAATTACTTTTACTTCTTTTTCCTTCTACGGCATTTATGTGGATAATAACAAAGTTATTGCAAATTTTGAAACTTAAAATGTATGGGGTTGCAAAAAATTAAATTATTGTTTAAGAAATTTGCATATTTAACTAATAAAATTTTTTACACTTGAGAAAATATTATTGGGAAATTAAGACATCAATAATAAAAAAAACCAATTGATCATCAATATTCAGTTATTGCAAAATAAACAAAAATAGAAATTTGCACATTTAGATT
Organism: Trichopoda pennipes; assembly: GCA_030448955.1. Taxonomy (NCBI): domain Eukaryota; kingdom Metazoa; phylum Arthropoda; class Insecta; order Diptera; family Tachinidae; genus Trichopoda; species Trichopoda pennipes. The sequence continues at coordinate 12,439,700 of JASKUP010000042.1, forward strand.
TATACATTATTAAAGTGCTTTAATATTTATGCAAATGATTTTGAAAAATGAGCCAACAATGATCACCCCTCTGCAATGTGTGTTAAAAACGCCCATAGTGGAACCAAGAAATGTCAGAAATTTAAAAAAGAAACAGAGAAAATTTTTTCAGCAGAGCAAGAAGCAGAGGCACAAAACAAACAACTGGAAATCAAAATGCACTTTCTTTAACGAGTGAAGTTTATCACGCTCAGGAATATTTAAAATAAATCCTTATCTTAAGTAAACACATCTGCTGGCATTAAAGTATTCTTTGATATTATTTCCATTTTCATAGTTCTGACTTTTTATTACAGGATTTTACAGTACAAAGAAATTGATTAAAAGTTGCACATTTTTATTAGAGTGATAGGACTAAACGTATATCATGTTTTTGTTGAAATCACTAATGTCACAGAAAGTGATAAGATTTACATCAGTATCGAGCCATGTTATTGTGCCAATTTCGGCTTCTGCTAGCCTTTAGGGGACTGGACTCCCTTTTAACCCCAGATGAAATATATCTTAATGGGGAGATTCCATCAATACATATCAATGTGCCCCTGGGGGGACCACTAATCTCACAAACCTTCCTCATCAAATATCAAAAATCATAATTAATGTGCTTTTTATTTTTATTTTTTGTTTTCTAAAAACATTTATTTTTGGCCGACTTGAAAAACAGGTGCTTGTGAAATCGTGCATATTGTATATTTGTTATTTCAGAACTCTGTTCTGAGTGTGGTTCCAAATACCAAAAAGCAATAAAAAATAAGCTTGAAAGCTATAGGGCTTAGTTTAGACAGATAAATGAACATTTTTACAGAAGATATGTTATTATAGTAGCTACAGAAGAAAATACTGAAAGTATAAAATTAAATGGACACTACAACTTTTTTAGGAAAAATTCACATTTAGAAATCTGTATTTCTACTGATGGCTCTAAGACAGGAATGAGAGTTGGTGGAGGAGTTTGCATAAGATTAAGCTTCAGACGCCCAAATCGCTATATTATCTAACAGGCGGAAATATGAGCTATTAGGAAAGCAAAGCCACAATCATGTTCCTTTAAGGTGTGTTTACCACATCAAATCTTGTCTCTTAATGCCGAGCATACTTGAATGTGATGTCGTAATAGTTAACAGTCACATTAGAATGGATAATGGGACATCGGATTAGCCTTAGCAACTGTGTTGCAAATGAGCTGGCAAAGAATGATCCCATGCTTGATGAAAATGCCGTTGATACTTTTTACGGCCTATCTGCTTGCGGACAGCATATTGACGGTGCTCCTTATAATCTGGCCCCGGTCAGATGGTCCAACAAGCTGATCTGTTCGATTGCGAAGACAATCTGGCCCTCATTGAACTGAAAGAAGGCGCTTGCACTGTTCCGGTTACCGAGGGTAGCTCGTTTACTGAGCACTGCCTATTTGGGACCCATGCTCAGAGGGTGGTTCTCCCACACAATGATATCTGCAGAAGTTGTAAAGAAAAGGAAGAAGAGGAGACTATCAAATATCTTCCTATCTGTGTGCGGCACTGGAATACCTACGACTAAGGCACCTCGGCTAAAGCTGTTTTGGGAGCTTGACGGATGTTTCATTATAAGTATCAGGCAGGATCAGTTCCTTTTTAAGTTATAGTTATTGGTTCTCTGATTGGTTTTTAGGGTATGAATACCCTGGGTGACGGGCATTATTCGGCAGCTTATTTCTCTGCAAGTGATGGCAATCACATTCTACTCCTTTTTCTTTCTTTATTTTTCTTTTATTCCTTTTTCTTTTTTTATTTTCAACCCCCTTGTTTCTTCTCTTTATTTCCTCCCTAATATCACAATTTTCTTCTTTTCTTTCTCTTTTCCCTTTTACTTGCAAGTAACACAAAGGGATCAGCTAATGGGGCAAAGTGGGTTGTGGAAACACGCCTGCTGGGCCTGAACTTACCTCATTTAAATTTTTATTTTTAATTTGATGAGAGTGTAAACGTGAACTTTTACTCCTGAGTCGAAATTACATTCATTGGCAGTTTTTTTAAATAGCAGTGGCATGAAGTGATATAAAGTTGGGTATTTAAAAAAGAACTCTAAAATTTTACAAAATAGCAAATTTGAATTTTGAAATTTAGCAGTTATGGTAGTGTATCCTATTAATATCGCTACAATATAAGTTCACTTCTGTCTACCACAGGTCATTATCTCTTTAAGTGCAACAGTTAGAAAAAACAGTTTTAGAGCAATCAAAACAGAAATTGCTGAAAATATTTTTTTAAAAATAATTTAAAAAAGTATGAGAAATAATTTTATGTGTAATGTTATTGGTGGCTTTTCTATTAAGTATTTACGACTGTTAAAAAGGTGCCAAGTCGGGTGCCCAAAATATATAAAAAATATAAAAATAGTCTCGATTATTTTACAATAACATACTTTTAAGTTTTGCATATTTTTTTAATAGCTTAAAACAAAACAATTTTCTAATAAAAAAATCTGTTAAAATAAAGTTTAATACTGGTTTCACATACCTGTTGTGTGCTAAAATTATATAGAAAATTGAACCCATATGTCAGGTTTTTATTTAGGAAATCAATTGACGTTATCAGAAACAACGATGTTTGCATATGCCGCAATCAAGAAAACTCTTTTTTGAACTAGCAACGGTTAACAAGTCGTAATTCACCCACATTTTCCTCCAAATAACAATAACACTAACTTTTTATACATATAAAACCATTTGGTCATAAATTTTAACATAAATTTGAATGCGCCGCTTATTGTTATACTTAACATATGACAACAAAAAAAAAATATGTTTGAACTTTTGGAAGGAGGAAGAAAAAGTGCAGCAAACAAAATAAATAATAAAAATTAAGTGACACTTATAAAAAGTGTCACAAGTAATAATAAAAAAGTATCACTACATGAAAATAACAAACATTGGGTGTGATATTAAAACACACAGGAAAACCCAAAAAAGTATCATAAATCGTCATGAAACCACAACCCCTCTAATTTTATAGTTGTTGTAATAATTGTTTTAACACACATTCAATTACGGAGCAGAAGCATAAGCATCAACCACAAGAACAAAAACGCAGGGTTAATTCAATTTGTGATTTTTCTTTCTTTCAAACTTTTTATCCAAATGAAAATGTAACAAAAGCACTAAATTGTTGTTTTTGTTATTCATTGTTTATTGTTTTTCTTTTCCAAAGATTAACAAGGAAATAATTTACATGCATGTCATTTATAGGAGAGACAACAATTCTGCAACTACATGCACAGCGGTAGCTTAATATTAGGATTTTATCTCTTCTCTTAGGACAATTGCGGTTTTTTTGATTATTATTTAAATAATAATCAATTGATAGGATTTGGTTGGGTGTTTTTTATTAATAACAAAAAACTTATTGGTATAAGGTTTTATTTGAATATAAGCATTCGATTTTAAGAGGATTTTATTAGAATTGTATTTGTGATAAAAAATCTTAACAGATTTATGTGACTTGATTGTTGCATTTAAGATTTTTTTATCACCACCATAAAAAAATTATGTTAAACATGTTATAACAATAAAAGATCATAAACTATCATAAATTGTCGAACTGATAAAATTAAAATCGAAGCTAAGCAAGGGAAAAGTCTGTTACTTATAGTCTAGTTCACCAGGTAATGCCTGGAGTGTTTCCCTATTCTTTTGAAAATGAAATTATATTATTGTTATTTTTAAATTATAATTGTAGTTTATTGAACAATTTCAGTATTTCATAAATAATTTCTTTAATCACAAAATCCTTATATAAAAATTAAATATTTATTTATTTATTTATTAACAGTAAATAAATTTACAAATCAATAACTACAATTATACTTACTTATATGTATTTATTTTAGTATTTTTTACAAATGGAAAAAATTAAAAAATATCAAAATGTATATTTATGTGTACGTATGCATTTGTTTACAGATTTTTAAGAATTTCAGAAGGTATATGTTTTTAATAAGCTTAAAGTCCAATGTTTGAATTGCTTCTAACAAGCTCTTTGAGAGCGTTGTATTATTAAAACAAGATATTAGATAAGACATCGTGAGTTGGTTATTGCATTTCGGGCACAAAGGTTGATTTTCTTTTTTCAAAATATGTCAAAATTTTTTGTTGATATTTTGGCAAAAAAATTAAATAAATTTTATTTTTTTTGGGTGACATCTTCAGCAAAAAAAAAAAAAATTTAAAGAATTTTTAAATAATAAAAAAGACATTTTTTTTCTTTCATTTTATGTCTGTCAAATGATTAAATGTCCAGAATTGTGCTGTCATCGCTTGACATCTATGTAGCAAAAAGTTGGATAATTTTAAGGATTGAACTTTTCACCCTTGAGCAAAGAATTTTAATTGTAAAAATTTGCTATGGCAAAGAAAAAACTTTTTTTCATTTTCTGAAAACGCCACACAATGATGTGGTGAAATATTTAATGTAAAAATAAATTTATTTAATTTCTGAAAGAAATTATTTATAAAATTATTTTTATTTTCATTTTTCTAATTGTGTTTGCATCACAACGAAACAAAGTTTCGCCGTATAGATCCTGTCCTTTATATATCCCCACAAAAAATAATCCAGTGATGAAAAATGATATTTGGCAAATGTCCAGATGACAGATGTCGATTCATTTATCAACGTTTTTAATCAATTTTTCGCAATATGGCGGTCTTATTTCGTTAACCACATCACGGATTTTGAGTTTTATGGCTGAAATCGATTCGATTGGCTCCGTATAGATTCTGTCGTTAACATAGCCACACAAAAAATAATCCATATTACGCGATTTGGCTGGACACTTAACTGCTGATTGTCGTGAAATTATGCAATCGGGAAATTTGGTTTGCGATAAGTTAATTGTTTCATTGGCTGTGTGACATGTGGCACCTCAATGTTGAAACCACATGCCAATGATATCTACATCAGTAATAGTAGGCTTCGTGTGGAAAAACCCGATATTAAAGTATGCGGTAGACAGAAAGACGGACTGTTATTGCAGGGCTATTAATAATGTACACTATAATTAATATAATTAATATCAAAACACAGAATTAAAACTTTTCGATATTTTGTAAGTTCTTTAGCAATTTAAAAATGCTTGCAGTAAAGTTTGAGCTCCCTTTTAAACAGTCGCACTTTATTTTATCCTACTACCATTAAAAAAAACTCCGAAGAATGTAATCTCCAATCAATTCGTGCAAATTTAGGCTTTAGCAGTTTACAGCCTCATTGAGTTTAAAATAAAAACAGAAAAAAAATATTAATTTAGTACTTTTCTTGCAGCATTTTCATTTTCTGTATAACTTTAAAGTATCTGGCTACGACTGTTCAAAAGTTAACACCATATACGTCAAAACTCCGTCTTCCCTTAGTAATTTAGGTAAATTGTACAGAGTGCCCCTATGGAATATACATATCTTTTGAACCGTTTTAGTTATGAGCTTTAAAATTACACTGGCCTTGTACTACAATATCCGCTATAACAACAAGTAAAGTGTATATTCTATAGAGGTATAGAACCTTAAAATGGAATAAAACAAAGATGAATTTTTTAAATTGATATGAAATTTGCTATAGTCAAAATATAATATTCGGTCATTATAATTTAAATATGACTTCTGGCATATGACCGCCATGGCTGGCTCGGATGTAGTGTAAACTGGAAGTCCAATTTCTGATGATTTTTTAAATTGTCATGAAATTTACTTTATTCGAAAAATAATCTTCTGGCATTATAATTTAAGTATGACTGGTGCCATATGAGCGGCTCGGACGTAGTCCAATCTGCAGACCTAATTTTCGACAACTTTTTCCAACATTTTGGGCCGCATATCGACAATAACGCAGCAAATATTGTCCTCCAAGTGGTCAATAATTTCGCACTTATCGGCATATATCCAAGCAATTTAACGGTCCATATCGAGAAACTATGGGGTTACCAAAAGTTTCTTTCAATAAATCATTTGCGGCACAGCTGTGGTTTAAACATCTTGTTTAAACCACAGCTTCTACACAACATGGTTGTTCAACTGATAAACGGAAAAGCCAGTAGCCATGGTTCTATAGTGGTCACTATTGACTGTAACTTTCTGACCAGCATCGTACACAGTGAGTAACAGTGTCTTAACATACATCACTCTAAATATGGACGTTTTGCTTATTAATGTATCCATTCAAATAAAAATGAGTTTGCTCACTAAACAAAATTCGCTTTTTAAATCTAGATCGAATATTTCGAACAGAGTTTGCAAAATTTGGAAGCATTGTTCAGGCGCCAGTCTATTCATATTGAAATCCCACACCCAACTAAACATAAATAACTCAACAGATGGCGGTCAGTTAAAAAACTGCAAATGACGTAGACAAGTACCACTAATCGAATTCCATATTTTCTCATTACCCAGGTCACATAGTATGCGTTTGTTCCTTAACTCGTTTTAAAAAAAGTTTCAAGGGTTTTTATATTTTCAGGCGTAGTTGAAATATTTATGGAAATGGCCATATATATGTGTGTGTGTGTATGAAAAAAAAAATTAATTTCTATTAATAAAAAAAAACTTGAATTTGCATAATTGATTGTTATTTTTTATTTCAACATAATATTGCGAATAAATTGCATCCATCAGTGCTTTACGGTTAATTAAAAATTGATATTTCAATTCTATTGAAAATTTTTAAAAAATTTTTAAACTCTTTTACACAACAATAACTTCTTTTTTTTATATGTGATGTAAAAATCAGCACAAAAGAAAAATTTCTTACTGATTTTAACAAATGTGAGGAAGGGGAGAACTCATAAAAGGAAAGTATTTGTGTAACGTCACAACAACAAATTTTTGGATTTACCTATAAAAGCTGACAATACGATTCAATTTCACATTTTGACAGCTGTCTGGTGATTTTGGTTTGGTTTGGCGTTTCAACACGAACGCCTGAATAGCCCTTGCAAATTGGGTCAAAACCAAAACCAAACCGATTATCATATGTTATGAACCCCACTTTTCTTTGAATGGATACGTTAATAAACAAAAGTCCTGTGTTTGGGGTGATGATAATCGTCAAGTAGACGTTGAGACACTACTTGGGGTGTCTTATGGGGTGGTGGAATCATTACTTCGTACTTCTTTAAAAACAATATTGGTCATAGCGTCATAGTTAATGGTAACCGCTATAGAGACATGATTACTGACGTTTTTGTTCATTAATTGAACAACCACGATGTACGGAAGCTGTGTTTTGCGTAAGATGTCATACAGTTCGTGCCTCAATTGATTTATTTGTGTCGAAAATCGTTCGATTTAACGCTGCTAGACTATTTTCTGTGGGATTAGATGAAGTCGCTAACGAAAAAATTAACCACTTCGAGGACAACATTCGCTGCGTTATTGCCGATATGCGGCCCAAAATGTTGGAAAAAGTTGTCAAAAATTAGGTCTGCAAATTGGACTACGTCCGAGCCGCTCATATGACACCAGTCATACTTAAATTATAATGCCAGAAGATTATTTTTCGAATAAAGTAAATTTTATGACAATTTAAAAAATTCACTGTTGTATTATTCGATTTCTAAGTTCTATTAGCTTTATAAAAACACTCTTTATTATTATTTAATAAGTTTTTACCATTAATATGTGGTTAAATGTTTTTCAATAGAAATTAAGAATTTTTTACATTGATTTGGTAAAAAATGTAAATAATTTTTTACAAAAAAGTGTTTAAAGCTGTACAATCATTTTGATACGGTTGATTGGTTTTGAAAACTCTTGACACCCTTATTTTATGGTTTTTTTTAACATAAAATTTAAATGCTTTAAATCCCACTTGTTTTTGTTGACTACAAAAAATAAACTCCTGTTTCGAGAAGGCCAAAAAATCAAGTCTAGACACTTTAGTTTAATATTTAAACATTTAATGCATCATTTAACATTTAAAAGGTTTTAAATTTTAAAGACAACAATTTAATTTTAATTTAAGGAAATTGTGAGAAAGAAATGTTTGTTTTTTGTTTTGTTTTAAAATTACTTACACTTACACACTAAAAAGTAAAAATTTTTAACATGAAAATTTCTTTATTTATTTGAGTGTATAAATTCAAAGCAAAGATGACATGCAACTTTGTTCTTCAACTTTTTAGAGTTGGCAACTCTACTAGAATTAATATTATACCCAGATACAATTAGTTTCTATTTTATACATTTGATCCCATAATATTAGGGATCAGACAGATAAGGAATTTTTTAAGGTTAGGAAGTAAATTGTCTATCGAATGATTAAATGCTAAGAATTGAGCTGTTATCCTTTGATATTCAATTAGTAAAAAGTAGGAACATTTCAAGCATGGAACGGTGAAATGATGAAAATTGCACTGCATCACTTTTTAAAATTGGAACAGTTTTTCTTTGTAATCAGGCTCCTTCTGAGACCGCTCTGCGTAAAATAATTGTTAAATTCGATGCTTACGGTATTGTTGTCAGCAGTAGGTCACAACAATTCGCTCGTAGTGTGTTGTGATGCAAGCACAGCCGCTGTATAGGAATATGTTGAAAATGAGCCTGAAACATTAACTCGTCGACGCTCGCATCAGTTAGGCATCTGGCATAAAGATCTTAATAATTAAAGCCGACCAACCATTGTTTGCATCGAACGTTTGTGGATTGGCTGTTCGAAAAACTGAACGAAAAAATACACTTTTCAACAAGTTTATCTTTAGTGATGAGGCTTATTTTCGATCAGGCGTTTATGAAAACAAACAAAATTGTCCATATGCGACACACACAAACAGTCCTCGAAAAACCATCGCATCCAAAAAGTGACCTCAGAGTAGAACGTCGTCATCACCGTCTCTGCGCTACTAAACCAAGATCCCCATTTTTTTTTTTTTTTTGGCTACAATTGGTTAATTTTGACGTCAGGTAACTTTGGTTTTACCATAAAGGCGCCACAAGCTACGCACCCACCCAAAAAACTCAGTTATTGCATGAGAAATTTTCTGTTCGCCAAATTTTTTAATTTAGCTATGCCAATTAGCCGCCTAGATCTTATGACTTAACGCCGTAGGATTATTTTCTCTGGAACGATTTTGACGAGATAAGTGAAGCTTTATTGCAAAATAGGCTTTAAAATTTTATAAATCGAGCGGATCTCTGCCGACGTGCAGTCGCTAGTAGGCATTTGCTGACATCATATTTCATTATATTTCAACTTTAAATTGATATCAATAAGCTAATTTACTTACCAATCTAAAATTTTTCCATCAGTTATGAAACCAAGAACTACATGCAGTCGTTTTATTAGAAATAAAACCCCTAGATTAAGATTTAACTCCATAAGGTTAAGATTACAACAATTACATACATTTTAGTTTTTTTGCAAGAGGATATTGGATCAGTCTGATGGTTTTACGTTTGAAATAGTTTTAAGTCGTCTGCTTACAATAGAATTTTCTAGAGTATAATGGTTTAATAAGATCATTAATGAATAGGGAAAATAATAAGGGAACCAGGAAGCTTCCCTGTGACACAACAAATAAAACAGAAATTGCTTTAAGAAGTAAGCATTTCAAAAAACATTCAATAATTATGAATCTACACCGGACACTATAGACTGCAATGTTCTAACCAGCATCGTTTTTAAAGAAGAACGTAGCAATGATTTCACCAGTCCATAAAACACCAAATAGTCAGTTTAGCCGCATGTAAAGGTATCTCAACATGGCTTTTAGAACTAAGCGTTTCAAACTGAAAGGTTTGACTGCTAAAGCAAATAAGGCAACTATATTAAAGCTCCATAAGGTCAAGCTTTTTTATAAGAATTTGGTGAGTAACCTTATCGAAGGCTTTAAAAAGCCCAGTATAAATAACATCAGTTGGGTTTTGTTTTGAATAAATTCTTGGCTAACGTTGGAACTACAGAAAAATTAGTTCTACTCTAAAGACGTGCTGACCAGAATCCGTTATAGCTGATATGTTATGTGATGGGAAAAAGTTTATAGGAATCAAATAATTAAAAATAAAATAGTGTCCGTTGCTGAGCGCATAGCTTGAGAACGGCTTGACCGACTTCAAATATTTTTGTAATGTGTGTAATAAAAAGTCTGAAAACTATTTTGATATGGAAATAAAAATTGCAAAAGTTGTTTGGAAAAATTAAGAGTTCGGAAATAACAAAAATTGTATTTTTGTAAGGAATTTTATAATTTTTTATAGATTCTGCTCAAACTTAAGAATAAAGTTATAAAAAACTTCGAAAATATGCCCATTTTTATGCCCACTTTTTTTTTTGTTAGTCGTGAAGAAATTTTAAAATGAACAACGTTTTCGAAACAATAATTCTTAAGGAAACGTGCAGAGGAGAAAACGTTTCGATTCCACCGATAATATGACCGATATGCCGTTTAAATTTAAACGTATGTAGCTTCCGGTGAGGTTTGTAGTGAAATGAAAATTAACACATCGCAAGAACAGTTATCAAGTATTTGCGGTATTAATAAGGAAAATCCGTGCTTGTTGAATAGTCAGTTTTAAGTCGCCTGGTCCCCTGTTTGAAACCCACCAGCTTTATTTACGTACCAGACAGAAAAAAAATGTCGTCTATCATAAAGCATTGGAATGAACGAAATGGTGAAAGTGAACCAATCAAAACAAAACATTTTTTAATTTATTAATCGAAGGTCGTTCTTAGAGTCGAAGGGGTTGTTATACCTATATGAATGCGGCCAAGTGCATTGGCCTTGGTTTAAGATATACTTCACTCCATCCTATCTTCGTACTATTTATGCCACCAATTTGCATCAAAAAATGGAATACAGCTCTCATATATGGGTCGGCGCCCCAAAGTCTATTTTGGAGTTGCTCGACCGCGTATAGGAAATGGCCAAGAGGCCCATTGGGGACAGTAGGGTATTAAACTCTATTAATTCTCGAGAGCATCGACGCAATGTGGGATGTATTTCACTGTTTTATCGTTACTACAATGGTAAATGCTGTATTCAAATTATGGAACTTGTTTCCTTTACTCACACTTGTTTGTGTTTAACTCGATTTTCGTTGATCTTGAAAAGTCTGTATGTGGAATAAACTCCAGAGGTCTTTTCTGTCACTTTCAATGTAAGAAGGTTCACATTGAATGTCCACAAACACTTCTCCCTCTCTCCTCCTCCACCTAATTGTCTAGTTCTGGCACAATGCATTGCATATGTAAGGGTCACCCCCTGAGTGCTGGTCGGAAAAACAAATATGTTATTACCATCTGCAAAAGAATAGATGAAATAAAAGGTCGTTAAGAAACATAAGAAATAGAAAAATGAGCGGACAGAAGTTAGAGCTCGTTATGATAGCGAATGTGGGATCAGCTCGTAATAAGATAAAATTTCCATGCTTTAGGAAAATAAACAAACGTCACCGATATATTGAAAATTATTGTAAGAGGTCTGGGCAGTGCCTAGGAATATTATTCGGACCGTATTTATATGAATATTTAACATAAGAATGGAATTGATGTTGCTGGATATGATACATTAGCCAAAAAATTTACTCATTGGTTCATAATGGATGGAACTATTTTGTGCGAGTAGCTGGCTTAATGTCGGCAGAAAGGTTTACTACCTGCCTGTTTTAAAAGTTTGTTGTCTTTTTAATAATTGAAAATTAGGGACAGGATGTATTCTGTTCTGTTGTGGTTATTATTTTAAATATTTTAATTGCAAAACAGTTCTTGAATTCAACTTAAAATTGTTTCGAATTTAATTTATTTTGAAATGGTTTTCAAAAATCAATAAACGTTTTTTTTTTGCAGCAAACTGAAATTATTGTTGCATTGATAGGCGTGAAGAAATAATAATTAAATAAAAATTTTATATTTTATGGTCATTTTGTGAAAATACTAAATTTTTTATTCGATTTAGCATTAGGGTTTCAAAGGGAGGATATCCACTTTAATTGTATTATAGTTTTAAAGACCATTAAAAATTAAACTGAAAATTTTGTATTTGCAAAAGTGTCTTTTTATTTTTATATTTTATTAAGTGTTAAAATACGGTGAAATAAAATTTTAAATTATGGCACTGTCTCGTGAAATAACTGTGGTTGATATTTTGAAACAATGAAAAACACCACTTCGTGGGTTTGCTTAAGAACAAGTGTGCTTTCTAGTTAAAATATACATTTCATGTGCATAAAAATAACTCACAAGTTTTAGATACTCAATCAGTCGGCTTTGAATTGAAAATCATAAGCGTGTTAAGCTGATTAATTGTTGTTCAAAATAAACGATCTTGACAATTACTATTTTGTGCATGTACGAGTGGCTGGCTTAATGTCTGCTTGCTCCGGCAGGGAGGGTTTACTTTGTGCCTGCTTTATAATTTTTTTGTTGTTTTTTTCATTAATTGAAAATTAAGGACAGGATGCATTCTTTTCTGTTTGTGGTTGTAGTTTTAAATGTTTTAACGGTACACAAAAGGTTTCAATTACAAAACAACAACAAAAAGCTACTTCTTTAGGAATAAACAAAAAAATAAGATGAAAAAATGACAACCACTTATGCGTGATACTTTGTTTTTATTTTAAACAAAAAATCTACATGTTTTCTCTTCTCAATAAGTGAATAAAAAAATATCAGATGTCAGTTTGCTTCAACGAAACATATTATGCCTTGTAAGACACAAAAAAAACACTTGCAGGAAATATTTTGAAATTATTTAAAAATTTTAAGATAAACCTGGCTTATTTTGTTAGGCAGGTGGCTGTTTGGTTGTAGCTGAAATCTGTTTTAAAAAATTGTTGAAAAATAAATAAATAATTGTTTATCCAAAACGTTGCTCACTTTTTTCAACTATACGGCGTTTTTTATAGAGGTATAGAACCTTAACGTTGAATAAAGACCATAATGTTCACTCTGTAGAGTACGTTATTCTAACTATAATCGGTTAAATTGTCCAGAATTTTGCGAATGTAGTTTAATTTGAAGAGCCTTTCGAACATAGTAATACATATAAAGGGTGTTTTGTATACAGGTATAGAACTTTGAAATGGAATAAAACAAAAATGAATGTTTTAAATTGATATTAAATTTACTTTATTCGTAAGATAGTCTTCTGGCATTATAATTTAAATATTGTATCACTCTGGCATGTGACTGCCACGGTTAGCTTGGACCTAGTCTAATCTGCAGTTCCCATTTTTGAAACATTTTTTAAGCATTTGTGGCCGTATATCAGCAATAATGCTACGAATGTTGTTCTCTAAGTGGTCAATAATTTTTGAGCTTATCAGTGTAGACTAGCGGCTTTACATAATTTCACAAGATAGTGCGTTAAATCGTACAATTTTCAGGCGAATTCACTGGACCGAAACGTGAAACTATACGTTTTCTTCAATATTGTGAAACGAGCTGTGTGGGATGTCACGCCATCTTGTTGTGACCACAGCATATCATGGTTGTTAAATTGATGAACGAAAAATTCAGGAATCATGACTTTATAGTGCTCACCATTCACTGTAACATTCTGCCAAACATTGTAATTAAAGAAGTGAGAACCAATGATTCCACCAGCCCATGAAAGGTACGGTGCCCGTGTAGGCTAGTAGATAGTGTACTAGCTTGCCAGTATGGGGGTTGTGGGTTCGATTCCCAGCGAAGACCTTGGTTTTGTTCACTACAAAAATAAAAATTGACTGTCGGTGGAGCTATTCAGCGATGAACGGCAGTTAATTTCCGACTATCCTTCTACTTTCACCACCTGTTTCATCTATTCTCTATCCCTTTCCTAAAGAATGTAGCACGGTACTTGACTAAATAGGCATTGTTACCTGAAGTGCTACTTCTCTTAAAAAAAAAAAATATACCTGAGCAGTTTTGTTTATTGGCATATCTTTTCATCACTAAACAAAATACGTTTATGAAATCGAGGCAAATCACCGCATTCGATATCGAGTACTTTACCACCGAAACATCCTACTTTTATATATTTATATTTATTTATAGTTTCAACAGCGCTTTTATAGTTTCAACAGCGCTTTTGAACTTATCTTTAATTAATCATCAGATTGTTCACTTGTTACTTGTTTTTAAGTTGTGCGAACCCGAGTAAAAAATCATTCCTGACATTATGCTAAAAGCTGCCCCTGACCAAAAGGGTGAGTGTAGAGCAAAGCTGTAAGATGGTACGGAGGTCGACATATGAGCATATTATTCGGAAAAAAACATATTTAGACAGCCGATAACGTTTATAAATCTATGGATAGGACAGTGTTCAGTGCAATTAATTTACTTTAAATGGCACAACTTACTCAACATCAGACAATGGAAAGAATTGTTGTTTTTTATCAGACAAAATTTGGATTATCCTTCGATTCCGTAGATGAGGAATGCAAAATAAACATTTAAATCCATAATTTTTATAGTTTTTTAAACGATCTTTTTTATCTTGAATAAATATCTTTTTTCTTTTTTAAGATCTTTTTTATATATTTTTTCTTTTCAATATTTCGCTTTCCTTTGGAAAGCTTCTTCAAGAAAAAATTTTTTATATTTTTGAAAACAAAAAAATTATTATTATTATTATTATAATTTTATCCATTTTAATTTAAATAAATTTAAATTTGTAACTTAATTTTACTATTTTTCAGCGACTTGTTTATATTTTGGTGTTCTCTTTTATTTTGATTTTTCTATTGATATATTCTTAAAGCGACGTAAAAAGTAATAGCAGGTAATATAAATTACGGTTGAATACTATGATCCAAAAAATGTTAGTCTTCGAACAATTTTTTAACACACGTGCACTCGATATCGAAAGCCCTAGAGTTATGATTTTCTATACCGCTATAAAAACACTCTATGCATAGTTTTTAATGTTTACATTTTAAATTCAGAAATATTTTTAAAAAATATCACTGGTATTTTGTGCCTGCTGCAGTATACGCCGGAGCAGGAGTTTGCTTCTCTAATCAATTGAATCAGAAAATCCTACTCAATTTAGTTAGTGTGACAGCCATCGGAATAATAATCAAAATGTTTTGATTTTATCCAACCCAGACCTCTAACGTTACAGTTTATTGTACAATTATATAATTGTTGCTGGATTTTGGCAAAATATCATAAAACCTTCTAAAACATTTCATTTCATTTCATTTACGGCTGGAGAAAATAAAGAAAATCAGCACTAGAGAATTAGACGAAGTAAATTGTTATAATTAATTTTAACTGTTCCTTATTATTTCTAAATTTCAGCTTGCAATAGAAATTAGGATGGGCAAAGAAACTAAACTGAACTTAAATTCAATACTGAAAAATTGTCAGGCAACTTTCGTAGTATGCACTTGAAATCTAAAGTACTCGTACTCCGATTTTGTTTTATACGGTAATATGGCAGCACTAACTTTCCGTCAATTTATACGTAAAATAAATGTACCATCATCAAATAACCACGACAAGTTTTTGCAAATGTATGAGTGTTCTGCATGCTTTTCCATTGGTATAGTTTTTATCAGGGTTCAGATTTTTTCATTTATGAACATTCAAAAATCAACATTCATGATATTTTTCATAAATGAGAAATCTAAAATTTTATATTTATTTTTCACACTCATAAACGAACAACAAAAAATGTTCTGGTTATTTTCATACATGAATGCGAACAACAAGAATTATTAGTCTTATTCATATGTGATAAATGATAAATTAGCTACTTCTCATTAATGTTATTTTTCATAAATGTACATGTTCATTTATGAACGTTGAAATTTTATAAAACTTCTCATAAATGAACTCAGTTTACCGTAAAATGTAGTAAAAACACATGGGTACTTATTAACTCAAAATACCATATTGCAATATATTCTAAAAGAAATAAAAAAAAGCATTTTTTTCCTGCATACGCCGACAATTGCGCATTATCAAATATGTGCGTTTATGTACGCGAATGCTTAACGCACATATTTTTACGACCTTTTCATTTATGAAAAATTATCAAAATTGTAAAGATTCAAAAATGAACACTTGTGTGTTTCTCATTTTTTCACTTATGGATAGAAAGAAAAAAATAAATCGTCGCATTCACAAATGAGAAAACACAAAGTTATTTGTAGTCTCTCACACATGTATGAGAAGAAGCGGCTAAAAAATGAAATGTACATATTCATACATGTATGAACAGTGAGTGAATACTTCGCTACTCTGGTTTTTATTCGCAATTAGACGATAGACGATAACAATTTGTTCTAATGTAAACAAATTGTTATCGTCTAATCTTTTATTGCTATTGTTTTACTTTTGTCATTACTATAGAATTCTAAGACTTTACATTATGTAAAATTCGTAATTATTGATATTTTCAATAAAACGCAATTTAATTTTTTTTTTATCCGCATATTTTGACATTTCGGCATTTACAAAGCTAGTGAGCAGATTTTTGTCAAAATTAATAAATCAAACACTTCATGTGTTGCCGAAAAAGCACGACTATCCAGCGTTGATGAATTATTTTTGTATCGTTTCCATGGCACGTAATATGCAGACAATTGTTTGGTCACGGAATTTATTTACATTTCATATTGTGTTTTGTTTTTATTGTCCATCATTATTATTTTAATTTATTATTAATGTTTTTTTGTTATAAAATTTTTAATTTGCTTCAAAGCTTCATTACATATGAATTGGTAAATTCCTTTGCCCCTCTTTTAACAAAAGCATGAACCCCTCTAGCCTTATTGAGCTTTACGTCAAGTAGTATACCCAAATCAAGGAAGGAGCTTACCAAATCCAAATGTTGTCTGCCCAACAAAAAGTTAATATTGACAAAGTTGTTAGTGTTTAGTTCCATTAGGTTTACATAGCACCAAGTAAAGGATTTTTCAACACGAACTTTGTTTTCTAAAACAAGATAAAACAAAAATTTAGATTAAGATGATTTAAATTTGTATTGTATTACGAAGAGAAAAGTTCGGCAATTATGAAGGAAAAATGATATCTGGCAAATGCCCACCATGACCACGCTGACAGATGTCGATTCTTTCATCAAAATTTAATTTTATCAAAATGGTGGTCCCATTCCCTTAATCACATCACGGATTTTGAGTTTTAAGGCTGGCTGACCACCTAACTGCTGATTGTCGTAAAAGTATGTGATCAGGAAATTTGGTTTGCAATAAATTGAACGTTACATTGGCTGTGAGACCACATGTCAGTGATATCCACGTTGTCCATAATATGCCAAAATTGAGCTGTTAGCATCTCATTCACCATGTGGTGGTTTTGAACAACCCCAATTGTTAAACGTCGAGGAGTTAACAAATTTGGATCTGCTTCAACACTGTAGCTTACGGCTGCAAAGTTTTCAGTTGAACGGCCCGGTCGAACACGCGTTGGTGTATCGACAAATTCTTAATAGCGGCATTAGAAGAACGATTAGGTTGTTTGAAAATATCACAAATTTTACAAAATGTTACTTTAACAGAACTACCATTTTCATCGTAAATTTTAATTATTTTAATGAGATTTTCGTGCAAAATTGAATTCATAGTAACAATTTCCAACGCATCTATTATGAATAGGTCAAAAAACTAAATGCCAAAACGATCATGTTGTTGCTGTTGCCACAATTAAAAACAAACTTCTTGTTGAAACCCCTGGTAAAAAAATTATCGATATCTATCATCTAAGTAAAAATGATTCGAATATTTATTGTATGTGAGAAACATTTTTACATCGTCCGCATTTGGCAGATCATTTATAAATAAAGAAAAAAGGATTGGACCAAGGTAGCTGCCTTGCGTACTGCTAAAGTAACATTTATAATAGGTTTAGATATGCAATTTAAAAAAAAGTAATTTTTGTTTCTTATCATCTAGATAATATTTAATCCAATTTAGTTTTAGCAGAAAATCCCAGCCTATAAAGCTTTTTAAGATATTTCTTATATTTAAATATTAAATAATCGCTGGTTTTGCAATTTGATTCACTCTGAACTAAAGGCTTGTTTATTCCACAGCCATTAAATTATTAATGCAGCCAGCTTGACAAATGATTTTTGGGACTACCTGCAAGCGTAATTTCAAGAATTGTGTTCCAAATCAATGAGCTGAAAAATGTTTTATTGTATAAATTTTCATAAGTGACATTACGATTAAATGCTTTCTCTTTATACTTTTACGCATTTCGAACCCTTTAATTCCTTAACTAGAGAGAGAGAGAGAGTATGCATAATATCTAATTTAATAGTTGGAAGGGTTTGGAGAAACAATAAGTTTTACCTTCATTATATCTGTTTCCAATCTTTATTTGTTGAAAATCGCAATTTCGCTCCTGTTTCTCTTTTAACCACCTTTTAAAGCATTTTATAAAAAATTTTAAAGTTTAAACTTTTTTTTTTAAAAAACAATCTTTAATCAGAGTAAAGTAAAAAAGTCATTGTATGTTGATTATATGACCGTGGGAAAAATCCCTTCTTCCTAAAAAGCAACAACACACACACACAAATTCCCACATAAACACAACCTAGCAATGAGAATGCCAGTTCCAGTTTGTTAGTGTTGGTAGCTTAGGTGGCTGACTTCGTTTAGTACCATTCATTTGTGGCAGTACAAAGGTTTAAAGCTTAAATATACTTGTTTGAATGATTTGTTTTCTAAATGTGTTCTTTTTTCTTTCTACCTTTATTGCAGTTTGTTTATGGTGTCTTAACTGACGAGGTCTTATTAAAGTCTTTTTATGCCAAGTGCAAGGTTCTGCTGCAACCTCTGCTTGTGTGTACAATATGTAGTTGTTATTGTTATTCTTGTTGATCATGACGTCTCGCAATATGATTGTGTTGCTGATGACCTATACCTTTAAAACAAAAAAGCTAAAGAATGATTGCGAGTAGAGAAAACAAAAAAAAAATAAAAACAGGCTCAAAAGGAGAGATGGTGCTATGATGTGAACCTTAATTTGGACAACAACAAATTTGTGTAAAACACAACAAAAAAATCTGTTCACACATCATATGCTAAGGTTTTGTCGATGCTTTTGTTTTTGTTGTCAAGTATGAACGAGGTACAATACAAAGTGAATTATGAGAATTTTTAGGATTTTTATCATTGACTTGACTTTACACTGTTATTAGTGGTGTTGTTATCCCTTTTCTCTTGTGTTTTTGTTGCTGTTATATAATAAATCTCATATTACCTGGGAATTAAAATTTAAAATTGCACAAACAAACAAAACGAAAAAAAAAAGGATGAAAAGGTTAAGCATTAGTGACCTTAGCTAACACATCATACACACACACACACATACATTATTCTAAGATAGATCCTTGTTTCCTTTAAAGGCACTTTTTCTAAAATTTGATCTCTTAATTAATTTAATTTTTCTATTTATGTTTTTTTTAGTGTAACAGTGCCGGGTTATCAAGGTAATTTGCAGGCAGCCATTTCTCACAGCGCCTCTTTAGCTGCCTGGGAACGTTTTGGTGTGGAATTTATTTTAACATTTGTGGTCGTCTTCACATATTTTGTTTCAACAGATTCCGTTAAAAAAGTTATGGGACATTCAGCTTCCTCGATTGCAGCCGCCTATAGTGCATGCAGCTTTGTTTCGGTAAGTTAAATAAATAAAAACAGATTTTTTTGTTTCCTTTACACACATAATTTGTAAATTTTAGCATCTTGTAATTTGTTTCGTTCCAAAAAACACCTGCTGTTTTGGTATTTTCATAAGTTTTCGTATTATTGCCAGCAATTTACTTTAAAGATTTACTTGCATTCTTTTACAGCCCGTTAATGCGAGCATATTGTGAGCTTGTGTAATTTTAAGGCTGTTTGCTTTAACTTTTAAGTTTGTCATATCAATCCGTTTTCATTGCAGACAGACTTCAAAGGCGGCTTTGCTTTTTGTCTTTACTATACATAATATTTAACATGATTGTTTACTGTTGACCTTCAAGAAGGCAACATGATCAACAACAAAAAGCTGCAAGATATATTGATAACTTAAAAAAATATCCTTAACGACCTTAAGAGATTAATGATAGATATCAAAAAATATATAAAATATTGAATTTATGCTAAACAAGTTAAGCAACAAATTATTCACTATTAAACTTTTATATTGTATCGGGGTTTTCAACAAGAAGTTTGTTTTTCAATTATGGCAACACCAACAACATGACATTTAGTTTATGACGTATTAATAGTAGATGCATTCGCAATTGTTACAATGATTTCAATTTCGCATAAAAATCCCATTAAAATAATTAAAATGGTGGTTCTGTAAAGTTACGTTTCGTAAAATTCGTGATATTTTCGGAGAACATAATCGTCCTTCTGACACTACTATTAAGATTTTGGCCGTTTAATTTGAATCAACAAGCTCGATACAAAATGTGCGCATACCAACACGTGTTTGGTCTGTTAGTTCAGCTGAAAACATCACAACCGTGAGCCACAGTCTTTAAGCAGATCGAAATTTATCAATTCCCATAATATCACCATATGGCGATTTTTGCGTAAGGATTTGAATTGGAAGTCTTACAAGATTTAACAGGTGTAGAAATTCAAGCCGATCACTCACATCGCCGTAGATGCGCTCAATTCATTCAGGAACAACCGGCTGGTTTTTTAAAAAAAAATCGTTTTTCAGACAAAGATCATTTTCACTTGTCAGGATATGTCAGCAAGCAAAATTACCGCATTTGGACTTCTGAAAATCCTAGAGCGATTATTGAGAAGCCTTTGCATGTTCAACATGTCACTGTATAATGCGCTATGTGGTTTGGAGGAATGATTGGGTCGTTTTTTTCGAAGATAAGGCTGGATATGCGGTAATGGTCAATAGATCACGCTATCGCGAGATGCCAGCAAATCAATTTTGGCCTATTATTTACGACGTGGATATCACTGACATGTGTTTTCAGCATGACGGTACCAAATCTCATACAGCCAATGAAACGATCAATTGATTGTAAACCGAATTTCCCGATCGCATAATTTCACGAAAATCAGCAGTTTAGTGGCCAGGCAATTCGGATCATTTTTTGTGGGGCTATGTTAAGGACAGAGTCTATACGAAGCCAATCGAATCGATTTCAGTTTTAAGACTCAAAATCGTGATGTGATAGACGAAATACGAGCGCCATTTTACAAAAAAGTGATTAAAAACTGTGAATCGATATCTGTCAGCGTAGTTGTGGTGGACATTTGCCAGATTTTATTTTTCATTCATAATTGCCGAACTTTTTTCTTTGTGATACAATAAAAAATGGAGTCATCTTCATTTAAATTTCTTGTTTTAGAAAATAAACTTCTTGTTGAAAAACCCTTTATTAATCAAACATGTCAATCATTAAATTAATAATTTTCGTATAAAATATGGCAGCACTTGGTCCAAGTATTGCCAATGCACCCATAAAAAAATACAAAAACCGACTTAAAATATTTTAAAAAATCATGAAAATATTATTGGAAAAACTTATCCGTTTTGATTTTTCTTACAATATAAACTAAACATAATCGGCATAGGGGCAACACATAAAAATGCTAACAAAGACCGTATCAATTCCATTACAGTCCCATGAATATAAAACACAACAAAAAGGAGGAAAAATGCTGATTTAAACATAGATAAAACACTGAAGCTATTTTTATAAGAGTCCCTTTACCATGACATATTTGCACAGGTTTTTCAGGTATTGACAACAGAACAAAAGGAAAAATAGAAAGGATACAGAAAAAACTACCTGCAGCTGCAGCTGAATAAAAATACCTGATTTTAAATAATAGACCAAAATTACAAATAACAAAAAAAAATTTTAATTTTTAATGAAACAAAAAACTGTGGGAAATTTTACGGGCAGATGTTTTTACATTTTTATACATTTTGTAGATTCTATGAAATTTTATTCCTGTTTTATTCAATTCCATATCCTTTTCAACTAATATCATAATATTTTGCTCTCTCTCTCTCTCTGTCTATCTCTCTCTAATTACAGATGCCGTATTTAAATCCTGCCCGTTCTTTGGGACCCTCTTTTGTTTTAAATAAATGGGATAATCATTGGGTGTACTGGTTTGGTCCTTTAGTGGGTGGTGTTGCTTCGGGCATTGTTTATGAGTTTATTTTTAACACAAAAAGAAATGGCCGCCGTAAAAAAGCTTCAATGGATAATGAATCTTCTTCAATTAATTCTGAGGATGAACTAAATTATGATTTGGATATGGAAAAGCCAAATGTACAGGGAAAATACCCTGGTTCATTTCAGAGAGGTCAAACAGCTAATACTGTACAAACACAAAATCCTGCAACTAATAATCCTGGTAATTCGGTTAATTATTGCCAAAACTTGTATACAGCACCTCCCAAGTTTGACCAAACTGAACCTTTGTATGGTGGCACCCGTTCCATGTACTGCCGTTCCCCCACTTTAACACGCACCAACTTAAATCGCTCACAATCGGTCTATGCAAAAAGTAATATTAATATTAATCGAGATATAATACCAAGATCGGGACCTTTGGTGCCAGCGCAGAGTTTATATCGTATGAATGTTCAACAAAATCATCAGCAACAACAACAGCAACAACAACATCAACAACAACAGCAACAGCAGCTGCAATCTTCACATTTGCAAAATCAGAATTTACAAAATCAATTGCAGCAGAGAACGGAGAGCATGTACGGGGTGCGCTCTTCCACAAGACAAACCCAACAGCAACAGCAGCATCAAACTCAAATGCAACATCCTCAAGTGGGCCAATTAATACAGCACCAGCAACAGCAGCCATCTCAACAACAACAACAACAACAGCAGGGGCCACAACATCTCAATCAAGAAAATCCTCAAGTTTTTCAAGCGGTTTATGGCACTCGACACAATCCCAACCCCATGGATGGCAATCAAAAATTTGAACGTCGCCCTGAATCTGTTTATGGCATGACAGCACCACGTAATCGAGGCCAATCAGCGCAATCCGATGACAGTTCATATGGTTCATATCATGGCACCTCAGTTACACCGCCTGCACGCATACCAAGTACGGAGCCAACCATGCTATTGTATAATCCACCACCACAGCCAAATCACAATCAAGTGTCTTCCACAAATCCTTCAGCAATGAGAACACAATCGGAACGTAAAGTTACTGCACCTGTAGTATCTTCACAAGCCTCTACAGTTACTTCAGTTACCATGGGACAATATACAACAACCCAAGTTCCATCACAAGGACCATCTTCTCTACAACAACATCATCAGCAGCAACAGCAACAGATGATGGCTCAACATCATCAACAGCAACCGCCACCTACACCACATTCTCAACAACAGCATCAACATTACGGCATGATGCCAATGAGATCCAATTGAAAAAGGCTTTCCTGGAGCCCGGCTCTAAATGAAGGAACGAAAGAAACATTTTTACCAATTGTTATTGAGAAGTTTTGTCTAAAAGACAAAGAACATAAGCAAGACGAATAAGGAAGAAGGAAGATTGCTAAAAATCAATTATAATCAATACTCTTTTTAGTTTTCATGCATTCTTTAAAGCAAAACTTGCTAATGGGAACAGTTCCTGTTTATAAAATTCTTTCTTATTTAGTTAAGCCTTGAAAATTTCTTTATATAAATTCGGCGAAAATGTTGATTGAAGAAACATATTTTATCTTTTAATTAAAATAAGTTTTTTTTATAATTTTGAATTTATTTAATTGCTCGCGCAGTGTTTTCACTAGATAAAAACAGTCTAAAAATTTAACGAAATCCAGGTTACGCAAATAATCCGAAACAAAGTCCTTCGGGGTATTTCTTCTTAAAAAAATAATTCTTACTGCGGATACGTAAGACTTTATAGTCCCTAAACTTGATATGTGTCTAAATAAAAATAAAAGAATAAAATTGTAGTATAGAAATAATGCGAGGTAACATTAATTCATCTGTAAATACTTTTTAGTTTAGTCATTCTCTGGAAGTATTTACACAAACGGAAAAAGTATAAAGTTTTGCTGAGAAGCTGCTATAAAATGGAACTATAAACCTTGCAAAAGTCAAATATTATTAGTTTACTTTAACCATAGCATTTTAATCCAACTATAAAAAAATAAATTTATTTATCTGCATTTATAATTTAGAATATCCTTTTTAAATGCGCAACAGCTAAAATATATTTCTTTGCAATAATAAATAATTCCATTAATCATTTGCATTTAATTCCACTAAATTTTATTCAAGCCAAGTTTAGACTGAATTCGTTTTATGTTTGTTTAAAATATACATGTAAGCATTTTATTCTAACGAACTTAAGCTTAACCTACAGTAGAATATGTTTTTTTTGGATTTTTTAATTATAATCTTAAAATAGTTTTAATTTAACTTGTTGTAAATATTTTCTTTATTAAGTTTAATTTAATAAGATTTATTTTGCTTAAGACATGTTTGTAAAAAGTAACATAAATTAGTTTATTTTAAAGCAAAAGAAAAATATATAAAATAATTCCACACATGCATACATACATACATATGTAGAAAAGAAAAATCTTGTTATTATTTATTTAGTTTATGGAAAGAGTAAATCTTTTGTTTAAATAATTTAATAGCAATGAAAAACATAAAAATATTATAAAAGTTACAAGAACCAGTACCGCTATCAGTGCTGCTAATTATTTGAAAAATGTTTATACTTGGTAACACCAATGGGTTGATATGGTACCTTTTTTCAATTCTCTTTTCAAGTTGCCTAAACATTTTACTTATGCTTAAGAAATTAACAACCACATTTTCTGCTCGCAATTCACAGCCAAAAATACTGAAACAAGTATGACTTAAGAAAACTGATATACAGCAACAATATGAATATAAAGGGTTTGTCAGCAAGAAGTTTGTTGTCTAAAACAAAATAACACAAAAAATTTAGATCACGATTCAAATTTTTATTGTATTACGAAGAGAAAAGTTCGGCAATTATGAATGAAAAAATATATCTGACAAATGTCCGCCACAACCACGCTGACAGATGTCGATTCTTTCATCAAAGTTTTTAATCACTTTTTTGGCAAAATGTCCGTCCTATTTCGGTAATCACATGACGGATTTTAAGCTTTAAGTATATATATATATTTTTTTTTTTTTTTGAAAGAGAAGTAGCACTTCAGGCAACAATGTCTTTTTAGTCAAGTACCGTGCTACATTCTATAGGAAAGGGATAGAGAAGAGATGAAACAGGTGGTGAAAGTAGAAGGATAGTCGGAAATTAACTGCCGTATAAAGACAGCACTATGCCTTCATCGCTGAGCACCCCCACCGACAGTCAATTTTTATTTTTGTAGTGAAAAAAACCAAGGTCTTCGTTGGGAATCGAACCCACAACCCCCATACTGACAAGCTAGTACACTACTTACTAGCCTTCAGGGGCACCTAAAGTATAGACTCTATCCTTAACATAGCGCACAAAAAATTCTCAGTGGTGTTAAGTGGCTGGCCACTTCGTTCTTTAGCCGAGCAGCTCGTATGTGGAATAAACTCCCCTCGGCTTCCTGGCACTTCAAATGTAGGAAAATTCAAATCAAATGTCCACAAACCTACTCCCTCTTGCCACCTCCCTATTACCTAATTTCCTAGTTTTGCCACAATGCATTGCATTAGTAGGGGTCATCCTGAGTAGTGGTCCGAAAAAATTTTGTCAACTATCTTATCAGCTGTTTATTGACAGATATGTCAAAATATTGTAGAGTTGAGACCTTGTTGGCAACACTTTTTTAATTGGTGGCCATTTTGTCAAACTTCAAGTTATTTATGTTTAGTTCAGTTTGGCATTTCAGCATGAATAGACTGACTATTAAACAATGCTTACAAATTGTGCAAACTCACTTTGAAATACCAGACCCCGATTTTAGAAACGAAATTTATTTAGCGATGAAGCTTACTTTTGTTGGAATGGGTACGTTAATAAAAAAATTGAAGTACTTGAAGTGATGATAAGTTGAGACACCGTTACATCCAGAAAAACTGACTATTTGATGTGCTTTATGGGCTGGTGGAATAATTGGTTCGTACCTCTTTAAAAGTGATGTTGGTCAGAACGTTACAGTCAATTGCGATCGCTTCAGCACCATGGTTACTGACTTTTTCGTTCATCAGTTGAACTGCCATGTTGTGCACGAACTATGGTTTTAATAATTGATTTATTTTAATCTCAGTAACATGCTGACGTATGAGAAGGATGGACTATATTATAAAGATATTTGCCCGAATACATTTCTAAAATCTTAATTTTTGTTATATATATTTTGTTTATTATCGTCTTAAAACTGATACTACGTGATAGGATTTGATATTGCAACATGAATGTTTTGTATAACTTACTGTTACAGTATGGCACCCAGGTAAAGTTCTAACATTTGAAAGTAATTTTTATATAAAAACTTGCAAGGCTTTATGTTATTAGGAAACTATTATAACGTTAAATATCGGCAACAAGCAAAATTAATATATTGAAACTAATTTCTCTATCAGAATGTTACAAAATGTGGAAAAATATTATTAAAAGAAGCCAAAATAAAAAGCTTTTCTTTAAGTTATTTGTCGGAAATTTTATATCTAATGAAGCTATCTCGGCGACGACTTTTAACCTCTAGTCAAATGCGTTTAACAGCTACCATATTTTGCTATTTTTAAAATAAAACAACTTTTTTGCAATAATTTTTAAATGGCGCCAGAAAATATGCTACAGTGCGTTCTTCATTTACTTACTTTAGCATTTTTCTTGTGCTGGATAAACTTTTCTAAAATACAGGGCGATTCTTATTTTATCCAAAGTTAAGATAAAAAAAATAAATCATGTTTCTCAATGTGAAGTGGTGACTTTTACTGTTGTAAAGTTGCGCCATCTATGGATGATATTGTAAGGCAGTTTCAAATTCGTTCAATGTTGGCATTTTAGCTATTTTTTTGTTAACATATGTATTATTTAAATTTTTAATATAAGCAGCAATTTTATTCGTGCTTGATTCCTTTTTAAATAAATATTAAGTGATATTCTCACAAAATATTTATTACAAAACAATTTTCATTAAAAATGAACATTTTATGATATTCTCATAAAACATTCCTTCAAATAAAAATATTTGAAATGTTTTGTAATGGGGGAGAGCACATCCATATTGCAATTTCACTATTGCTCAAGTAGCTCATCAGTGAATTTGACCCCAATATTGTATAGAAAAACCTAAGAGTCTTATATCCAAAGCCAAACTGATTTTATGAGAATTTTTTCATAGCAATAGTGAAATTGCTGCTTATATTGATAATGATTCCGAATAATTTTAAATTACTTAAAATGTGTAATTTTATTTTTAGTCGAAACTAGTGCAGTAGAAATTGTTATATACTACTTCTACTCTGAGAATATAAAAAAACGATAATTCTTATTTTACTTATACCTTGTTAACTAAATTAACAATAATTAGTTTTTGTTCAAAACAAAAAGACAAACAAAATTCAAAAAGCCTTTTGTAAAAAAAGCACAGTAAAATTAATTTATTTTTATTTTCTTTATTTAAATTCAATTAAATTTAAGTAAAATTAACTGATGAAATACATAATCAGTAATGACCATAAGAATAGGAGGCTTCCCCGCAGTAACACGTTTTCATGTTTTGAATAATAAATATTGTTACGAATTTGCTTAATTCATAAAAAAATAATTATCACAAAAAAAGTAAAGTGAAATGACTTATTATGTCTGTTTGCAAATCTGAACTCAAATGTACAAAAAACAACAACAATATGCTACATTAAAATTCCATGAACTTAGATTAACAATCAAAAGAAAAAAACAACAAATAGACACACAACCAAACAAACCCCTACATTGAATAATGATAACGACAGAATGTGTAGTAGAACTTCCTTAATGTAATGAATTAAAGTATTTTCTTACAGTAAAAACCGCTTAAAAACTATATAACGGCTACCTCACTTATGGGTCAAGCAGTTGATACAGTAGATTTCATCCGTTTCATTGGTACATTTTTATAAACTATTTAAGATGTCATTGCTTACAAATTTTTAAAAACTTTTGAATAATTTTCATTAAACATTTACAAAACTATAAAATTTATTTTAAAACTAATTTTAAAAAATTCTTAAAAAATTTTTTTCGTCTTTGCTGGCTGTTCTAAACTAAACACATCTTGAGAATGATGCCTTCACATCGAAAGCGCTCGCCGTTCATACCGAACAGGCAACCGGCAAAGACGGAAGAAATGACACAGTATTTCATATACTAGCGGAGCAAATCCAAACAACTTAATACCGTTATATTATTATTATTATATATATATCATTTCTTATTAATTTTATATTATAAGCGGTAGTGGCCAGTTGGACAAATGCTTTTTTGTAACGCCGCGTGCAATCAAACAGTCTATCTTGGAAGAGCGAAAAATAATTATTAATTTATGTATAATAAAAGCAAATCAACCGTTCATGACATCATTACACGATACAAAAAAGACATCAAGAATTATAAATAAACAATGCGCACCTGTAAATAGAAAGCTAAGTATGTCCGAGAGATGAGAAGTTTATAGTTCGCAAATGACCAATTCATCTCCACTTTAAAACTTGCCACAATGCTAACCATAATCAGTTTTGGAAAGAAAGTGCATGCGGAAAAAATAAGAAATGTTGTAATCAAAAACAAATAGTATGACCGAGTGGTTTGAAAGAAACCATGAGTCAGTGTCAAAAATAGAAAGGATCGCTTGGATTTTACACGAGACCACATATCAAAAGAATTCTCGTTTTGTAGCACAGGAAAATTTATATGCTACGTTATGTTAGCTTTTCCAATAAACTTTTTATAGGTTGTATTTACGAATGAAAGTAAATTTAATTTGTTTGGTCTGCGATGTTGAAGAATTTTTGCACAAAAACACTAAGAAAACAACGAAGTATGGAGGTTTATCAATGATGGATTGGGGCTGCATAAAAGCTTCAGATGTCGGAAACCTTCAGTTTCATGGACAAGAAAAGTATCTTGACATTTTAAAAACTAATGTTAAGGAAAGTGCGCACAAGTTGGATATTACTATTATATATGCAGAAAATTGGTGGAACCTATTCTAAGAAGATTAAAAGCTGTAGAAAATTAGAAAGGATGTGCAACCAAACATTAAATAATGCATAAACAATCGAATTTGAAGACTGTCCGACTTTCAGCGCGATCATGATTTTAAGGTTCTTTAAGTTTGTTTTTATTATTTGTTATAAGACTGAAGTACTTAGTTAATGTTTTTACATATTCTAGTTAGCAGACTAAATATTTTAATGAAATATTGTGCAAAACTTTAAGTCTTATTTATTTTAAAGCTGCTGAACTTTTATATAATTAGTATAATTTATTAGATTAACTAATATTTACTATACTTTTGTAGAAATTCTTATAATAAAAATATTTGTTACTTTTTTTTAGCCTTCAATTTTGTAAGTTAAACTCGCCTTTACAGCGGACTCTGTGCGCCATACTCTGTTTAAGTATGTGTAACGGTTTAAAAAGTAGGCCATATAAGCGACCATTTTGTCCGTATGATGAAACGCTCTCATTTTTAATTCAATTAAATTTATTGTAGCGGCCAAAATATTATGTATGAATTTATTTTCTTGAGCGACTACAAAACGATGTACATTAGTTGTACATTTACAAAAAATCCTGCAACGCCCATTTATTTAACTAAAATCGCACAAATTGAACATTGTTAAATTGCCATCACTGAAACAAAACTTTTTCCAATCAGTGAACTGTCAAACTTTTTTTGCGAATCAAAGGAAAAATCTGATTGTCGCTCTGAGGGAAGACTCGCAGAAAATCAAAGGAATTTAAGACGAATAAAAAGGAAATTAAAATGTTAATTAGTTTTGAAAATAAAACTAAACAGGAATGAAAATCAAAAACGTTATTGCAAGAGTTAATACAAAAAATCATATTAATAACTCGGTGGGTGATTGTTGAAAAATAACAAGTGGCTTAAAAAAAGGAAAGCAACAAGGACTTTTTTTCAAAAATCTCTTGACAAACAACCAACACCTTAAGGAAAAGACGTCAATAAAATAGCGAAACACGGTTAAACCTGTGGGTTGATTTTATTTTTTTAATTAACTTTTTCATACAAGAAGGATTTTCATGTTGTACATATATGTATTTTTAGTCATTTATTAAAAAAGAAAAAATTTCGTTACTATTATTAATTTTGGCGAAAAATGGAACCACCACATTCATTTCATCCTTGTGATGAGGCAGTCATTGCTACAAATGATGATGCCAGCGATTGCAAAAGGGGAGCTGTACGTCTAGGCTATTGGAAGGACGATTATATTGGCTTTTTTGTGCGCAATCAAGACCGCAAGGCACCAGAGATAAATCGAGGCTATTTCGCCAGGGTCAAGGGCGTAGAGATGTGTGTTGAAAAGTTCCTGAAGGTCAGTTTTACTACTATTTTTAGTTTATTTTTGTATAGCGAAGGAAAAAAAAGTAAAAAGACAAATATTATGAAGGAGGCTGGCTGGTTGCTGGGTAACAATCGTACAAGGGGTGGGGCAGGTTAAGGAGGCAAAAGTCAGTGTTTTATTCCCTCACCATTTACATATATATATATATATATATATATATGATATTCGCCATAATGCTCACATATGATATATGCAACAGAGCATATATATATATATATATATATATGCAGCAGAGTCATTTATAGCTTTTTTTTAATTGCTTTGGGTTTTTTGGTTTGACATTGAATACGTTTTCCTGTTGCATGCATTTAACGAATAATACGAATATGCATTAAAATTAAATTTAAATGGTACAAATTTTAATCTCCTTACTGATACTCGTGTAAAGCCAATAATTTAATTCAAATAAATTTTTTTTTTTTAGCCAACATTCAACATTTCCAAGTTATCAAATCTTAAATATTATGCATTATAATGCCAAAACTGCTTTTTATAGGAATATGTTGCCGAAGAGAAGCTATTCTTACCTTACAAATTAAGGAGTGGTGTTTATTTTTTTTCGTTTCACATTTTGACCAGACATAATAGCTTTAAAAAATATAAGACCAGAGGAAATGATATCGTTATCGGATCTAGGTGAAGTATAAGTTTCTTGTACCTAAAATATTGGTTTAAAAAATTTTTTTAGCTTCATCCGAAGGTTCGTTCTCTAGATAATCGTAATAGTGCTTCGACATTTCATTCAGAGGATTCTGTCATATAGAGAAACCCAGCGATTTTCGCCTAATTTTTACCTATTTGAAAAATAACGATGTATTTAAATTACTAAGTTTCAAGAGTCAGCTATCAGTACTAATATCTTCGTAACCAGATTTTTTATTTGCGGAAGCTTGCCTTCTAGATTTAGTGTTCCCAAAAAAGTATGTTCCCTAGCAACAAAAATAGAGTTTACTGACACCATCAATTGTTTTTCTACTTCAGGTAACAAAATATTAAACGAAAAAATGTATATCCTTCCATAATGTGCAACTAATGCCAAACACTTTTACATTTATCCTTCCAGTTCGCAAATCTTTGTTGTTTTGGCTATTTTTGGGACGTTGATATGCCACTTGGATTTAATGTAATCTCCTTTTAAAGAGAGGAAAACGAATATCTTTCTAACTTCTAAAAATGTTTTTAATAAAAAATACACATTTCCAAAGAACATTGGCCTAATTTGTGTGTTGAGGAAATGCCGTCTTTTTTCGTCGTCCCTTTAATGGCTGATATGGCAGTAAATATTGTAATCATTCTCCACATCTAAAACATTTTGTCATTTTTTCTGACATTTTTCTAAAAGTTGTGCAACTTCCACAAAATGTTTACTCTTTAGTGAAAATGAGACACATAGTTCATAGTCGGAACCACTTTATATAATATAACTATATCTTTTTTCCTAATTTTTCTATTTTCGTCTCGCCTTAGCTCATTTGATGCTTGGTTCTTCCATGGCCAAAAAAAAAAAAAAAAGATTTTTTGAAGTTTTAGAAAAACAAAATTTAGTTAAAAACTATCTTTTATTCTCATAGCAGCTAAAACTATTTTAGCACATTGATTGATGTCAATTTAACGCAGATACAAGGAATTATAACTTTAATTTACAAACGGAATAACAAACCCATATATCGTTTATCTCATGTGGAAAGGGTCGACCGCAGTTAATAGTAACTTTACAAGAGAAGAAAAAAACATATTTAAATTAAAGTAATGAAATTATAAATACTTTTAAAACCATTATTTTTGATGCCTATTATTTTAATTAAAAGTATATAATTCCACTGATAGTTTTGGAATAGGTGTATCTTGTGGCCACAAGAAATTTGTTATTATGGTTTGGTAGCGCAAGTGATGGCCAATTGGTCCAGTCTCATTTTAAACACTTTGCTTTACAGCGGCTATGTTTGCATCACAACGGCTAATACGAGCGTATTGTTTTGGTTTAATGTTAACAACAGTATCGCCTCAAATTTAGTCTCAAGAGGAGCTTGATTATAAAAAAAGCTGCTCGTATGTTACGAAGCGATACAGTGAAATTTTCATCACTTTAATCAATTTCCACAATTAAAATACTTTGCTGAAGAGTGTAACATTCCCACTTTTACTCAATAAATGTCATAGGATTTAATCATGTTGACAGGCAATTTACTTCCTCAGATTTGCCCATCTATTATATACAGTTCTTTTTTATAATTATAAATAAACTTTTTTACTCTTTCTTTAGAAAACTGATGGCAATTGTCAGATAATTAATCTTGGTTGTGGCTTTGATACCCTGTATTTTCGTTTGCGTGATACTACACATCTGGTCAAAAATTTTATTGAATTAGATTTTCCAACTGTTACGGCACGCAAATGTTATACCATTAAAAGGAATAAAGTGTTACTATCGAAAATACATGACGAAGATGGTGAAGTGAGATTAAGTCCAACAGATTTGCATGGACCCAGCTATCATTTGATGGGTGTAGATTTAAGAAATATAGATGAAGTAGACAATAAATTACAACAAGCTGAAATTGATTACACACTGCCAACAATATTTCTGGCCGAATGTGTACTGGTTTATATAGAATTGCAGAATTGTAAAAATCTTCTCAAATGGATTGCTAGTAAGTTCACCAGTGCCGTATTTGTTAATTATGAACAGGTAAATCTGTATATAAGATTTTTATTATAAAAAGAACAAAATAATTAGATGTGGATTATTGTAAAATATTTAGGTGAACATGAATGATCGTTTTGGGGAAGTGATGTTAAATAATTTGCGAAGTCGTGGGTGTAGCTTGGCTGGCGTTGACGCCTGCCTATCACTGGATACACAAGTTGGTAGATTTTTGGAATGTGGCTGGAGTGGCAGTCGGGCTTGGGATATGGTTCAAGTATATCAAAGTATACCTCCATCAGAACGGCAACGTATCGAACGTATCGAAATGTTAGATGAGGGTGAATTGTTGTTACAGTTATTTCAACATTATTGCCTTGTGGTATCTTGGATTGGTGAAATATTTCAAGATATTGAAATTGCGTGCGTTAACGTGTAAACTTTCTTCCTTGTCTAAACTATGCCAACGAAAATAAACACTAATATTTTACTTTTATTTTTGTTTCTTTCTTTCACCCTTCCGATTTTAACAGAGTTGAAAAGCGTATGTCTTCTTTGAACATCGATTAGATAGTGAACCAAACAACATCAGTTATATGTTAAATAAACCATGAAACAAGGCTGCACAATTTACAGACTTATGATGAAACAAACATCTTTAATTAATTTTAATATAGAAAAAACATAATATTGCTTATTTTGGATTTCTACTTATTAAAAGTAAATTAAAAAACCTCTTTTATTTAATGGATTTCCTACATTATGTTCAATAAGTGTAAAATTATATTAATTAGTGTCATTGCATGATAAAGACAAACGGAAGTAAAAACTACTGGTGAAAACTTTGGGCTTATTAAGAATTAAGCTTTAACATTTTTCTTTGTATGTCTAGATTTTTTAAGTCTGTCATTTAAACTTAAATATATATGTATATATATATATATATATATATATATACATACCTATATATATATATATATATATATATATATATATATATATATATATATATATATATATATATATATATATATATATATATAAAATATATTTTTATTGTGAAAATAAAAGCTATAATCATAAAGATCAGAAGTTTAACAATATAAAACCTTTATTGCTGAAAGATTATTTATAACTTGTCTAAATGTCCTTTTTAATAAAGCAATTGTTAACAAATTTTTTTAAAAAGGTTTAATTGAAATGAATTGAACTTTTCATACCCTATATTTATGCATTTTTAACTTATTAATAACATTTAGTTTAAAGAATTAAACTTGGAGATTAATAAAAGTAAAATTCTTTTACACAATCTATTTTTGTACTTTT
Organism: Trichopoda pennipes; assembly: GCA_030448955.1. Lineage (NCBI taxonomy): Eukaryota > Metazoa > Arthropoda > Insecta > Diptera > Tachinidae > Trichopoda > Trichopoda pennipes. Next base: position 12,474,201 of record JASKUP010000042.1, read on the forward strand.
TTTTCTCCTGCTAATATTATGTGGCGCAGTTGCAAGTAAAAAATGAACCGATTATCTCCTCATAATCCAGGCTAAGGGTATTGTTGCTGATAATATACCAAAACAATATAGTCGTAGTGATGCAAAAACGTAGCTGCTGTATTGCAGTGTTGAGAATTAACCTGGAACATCAACTCGTCGATGTTCGTAATAGTTGGGTATCACTAGAGACACTTTGCGTAACGTTTTGAATAAAGATCCGCATCTTCACGCTTATAAAGTTCAACAACTTCTTTGAAGTCATTGTTTAAAAAATTAATCAAAAAGATCAGATTTTTTAACAAAATCATCTTCAGGGGTGGAGTCGAAATAATTCAATATTGAATCCGATATTTCCCGGTAGCGTAATTTCTCTTTTGGCGATGTCAATTGGCTGTCTTGTTTTTGTAATTTATTTGATAGATCGGGTTTACCTGAACAATGCACAACTAACTGACTCTCTGAAAGATGAAAATCAGCGTTGTATTAACGACATAAGCCAAGCTTTTTTGCAAAATATGCTTCCATAATGTAATTCAAAAAGAGCGCTGTTTGTTAACAAATCAAGAAGTTTCTAAGAAATCTTTTAAGGACAACATGCTACATTCAAATTCAATGAACTAAGATTAATAATCAGAACAATAAAGGAGGCACTCAATCAAACAAACACTATATATATACACTGAATAATGATGACAACTGCATCTGTAGTAAATGCGATTGTAGAAGTTTCTAAACAACGTGAATTTGGATTTTTCTGTATATTCTAGAGCCGCTCAAAACAGTATATAAAGGCTCCTTCTCTTTTGGTGGAAAAAGCAGTCCAATTATGAACGCGATCAATTGAAAAAACAACAGTTGAAACAGCAGCTAAGTGATGAAGTTACCATCGGGTACTTTTGTGTATCAACGCGAATAACCGCCTACATTAATCGTGTAATTTAATTTTAAACTTTTAAATTTATGTGTAATTATTTTGCAGTAAAAGAATTCAATAAAACTTTTATTAAAAAAATAAATTATTATATAGTATGATATTTTGCACAATCAAAGGACACTTGCTACTCTGGAAGCAATTCTTGCATAAATTTACGTAGAAGCACGGCCTCAACAATTTTAGGTGATAAGCGTTTGACTATGGAGTGGTTAATTTGACCTCAGCGGTTGCAACTTGATATGGGCTTAATGCAAATTTGGGGACTAGTTCAACAGCAAATACAAAATTCATTCAATAATTGGGTGCATCATCGGGATGCACATAAAGATTATTATGCCTAGTTTTGAGTAGCTTCTATATTTGTAAACAAAAAAAGACTTTTTAGTATAAACGCGTTTGCGACCCTAAAACCAAAATGAGTGCTTTAGATTTATGGTATCGTGGCTGTAGCCATAACGCATTTGCATAAAAAATAAATAGCGCTAGACAACATTTTTAAAAAAAAATATGAGCCAAACTTATAAGAAGATTGTAAACAAATAATTTCAATATGGCCTATTCATCGGTTCGTAACATTGTGAAACAAACATTTGAACTGTTGAAAATCCGGTTTCGCTGCTTAATGAGCCCATGCCACTATTATCCGGAAATAAATAGAGAAAATGTTTATTTTCTTTATGCGGTAAGTTTTTCTTCTCTTTTGCTATCAAATTACACCTATTTGCAGTAGACCTGCACTGCTCAGTGTTTCAGTCAAATATTGTCAAAAGAAATCTTTAGGGTTAACATGCTATATTTTAGGGAGATATTTTTATGCTTTCCCCTAATTGTTAATACAAGTGCTAATCTAATTTTACTTACATTTTGCAAAATCGCCGTCTCCAAAATAATAAAAACAAAAGTGCGCAAATAGTCATCATTGAAATTTACCCAAATTTAAGTCTAAGTTGTGCAACGGTTTTGTTTGCAAATTCAGAAACCTCGTCGATATTGCCGTTCAATGAAAATATGTTTTTAACACTGCATTAACGTAAAACAATTTGAAAAACAACAGTAAAAAAGTGTTTTTTTAGAAAATTCCGTCGTTCTTATTAGCCAAACGCATAATCACTCTAACCACTATTTTGTTGTTGTTATTATTAAGCAACAAAAACGACCTTTCAACAGCCCAAATGTTACGATCCAATGAATGAGTCATATTGAATTTATATTCTTCGGACTTGCCGCACTGCGCTCCGTAAGTTGTTTATGAAACAGTATTCCGCATTACCCATCTTCTTATGAGTTCTATATAGCGCCACATGTCATATTTTTAAAGAAGATGTTGACAAGCGCTTCTAATATTCTACTTATATTATTATACCAAGTTCACACCTAGCGTGTTTAACATCTCAATCGTGTTTAAACATTAAACACGGCGAATTTGAGGTGTTTTACCATATAATTTTGGGACGTGCTAAGTGCGTTTTTGCCCCTGTAGGATAGTAGTCTGGGGTTTGGGTTTAAATCCCAACTAAAATGTCTGTTTTCACTACAAAAAATCATATTTAAGGTAAAAAAAGTAGATAAAACATCAGCCTTAAACATCTCAATTATAGTGTGAACGGCTGTGTTTAAATTTTAAAACATTTTGCTTAAACACGTTCAAAAACACAAGTGTGAACTTAGTATAAGCATTAAAGACGCCGATTTTGGGATGTTTTACCATACATTGACGTGAATTTCATTTAATTTTGGGATGTGCTAAGTGCGTTTTTGCCCCTTTGTGCTAGTAAATAGTGTAATTAGGTAATTTGTTTGGGGTTTGGGTTTTGGGTTTGATTCCCAACTAAAAAGGCTGTTTTCACTACAAAAAATCATTTTTAACTTCAGCGTTAAACATCTCAATTATAGTGTGAACGGCTGTGTTTAAATTTTAAAACACTTTGCTTAAACGCGTTCAAAAACACAAGTTTGAACTTAGTATTATACTAAGTTCACACTTGTGTTTTTGAACGTGTTTAAGCAAAATGTTTTAAAATTTAAACACAGCCGTTTACACTATAATTGAGATGTTTAAGGCTGATGTTTTATCTACTTTTTTACCTTAAAAATGATTCTTTGTAGTGAAAACAGCCATTTCAGTTGGGATTTAAGCCCAAACCCCAGACTACTACCCTACAGGGGCAAAAACGCACTTAGCACGTCCAAAAATTATATGAAATTCAGAGTTGTATTGGAAATTTACGTGTTTAACGACGTGTTTAAATCAAAAACAACTCATTTGAGATGTTTAACAAAACACGTCAATGTATGGTAAAACACCTCAAATTCGCCGTGTTTAATGCTTAAACACGATTGAGATGTTAAACACGCTAGGTGTGAACTTAGTATTAGACTAGGTAATTTATTTGGTTTATCGTACTCTCCTTTTCACAGTTCGAAACGGTTAGGATACTACGCTTAAAAGATAAGGCCGTTTTGCAACAAATACATAATTTCAAAAACAAGTCTTTTTATTGTTGCTTTGTAATGTATATTAAAGAACGGTTCACTCACGTAGTGGTGCGTATCATTTACGTGATTGTAACACTTGATTTTCCATACATTTTTAATGCTACGACCACATATCGAAAATATGTTTTTCTGTTCATGTTTTCGGTTTGTGTTTGCAACACCGTGATGTGTCTGAGATATTAAAAGTCAACCCTGTTGTTGTTATCGAAGATCGGACGTCTGATTTAAGTTGAAAAAGAGTTTTAACTGTTTTGTTCAGCAATTGCGTTTAATAATTAAAAAAAAATAAAAATCTACAAAAGCAATTTAAAAAAAACAGAGTTTTTTTTCTTTTACGAATAAAATATCGATGTTATGTTCTAAAACCGAATATTAAAAATACCTTAGCTCCGTGAAAACACTTTGAAGTATCTTTTTCAAAATGGGCTGTTTTCATGTTAGTGAAAATATATTTTAATTTTGTAAATTAAGAAGTCAACAATTAAGAAGAAAACATTGAATAATTTAGAACAGTAAGTAAACTTTACTGAATTGTCCAATTGACTAATCCCTTCCATAAGCTACGGAACTCAAAAAACATCATATTTTGAACGTCTTTGCTGTTGCATTTTTAACTACTTTCCGCAGAATGGAGTTTTCTTAAAAATGTATTGTGTTTTGGGGCATATTTTAAGGAGCAATAATTAATAGATAAAAGGAGAATTAAAAAAGAAAATAATAACAAGTGCAGAATATATAGCAAAGATAAAAAAATTTAGATAATATTTTTTTATTATTCTCATCAGTGAGAAATGCTTTTTTATCTTGCACAGACTAGATGTAACTAGATAAATCTAAACAATTTAATATACGAAAACTTACTTAATTATTTGAAAGATCCAATCAATACTTTGAAAAAAAACACCGAAATAAAAATAAAAAATATGTTTTTAAAGGCCAAGTAAGGTGTTTTGTCAATAAAGGTGCTTTTTGAATGGATACAAATATAATCGCTACTTAACAAACATTTAGCGCAGTTATTTCTTAAAAATATGCACAAAATAACATAATTATGAATACAAAATTATAAAGTGTAACAATGCAATTTTTATTAAAGTTACAAGATTACGACGTTCATACGACCGTGTTATTTGTAATTAAAAATATTGAAATTGGCTAATTTTTTAAGCCCTTAATTAACGTGTTAAGCGCAATCTATCAGTTAAAAATTTTCGTGTACAGTACTGTGCAAAGCAAAAGATACAGTAAAATTTTTGTGTAAAATTTAAATTTTTAATTATTTATTATAAAATAGATAAAAGAAAAATGTTTTTATATAAAATTTTATTCATTATTACAAACTTAATGTATATATTGTTACGTTTATTCCTTTTAATAGACATTTTGTTATATTTAGTTCTTTTATGCAAAATAATAACACAGCACTTTAGAGATTTAAATGAAATTAAACGATTTATTTTTTTTCAATACACATAAGTTAACACGACGGTAACTTTGTTGCCTTTACTGAATGACGTTTCAACTTTAATTAATTCAATTGCACATCAAATGCTGCTTATATAGTTGTTTTAAGCGGTTCTCGCATATGCAAGGATATTCTACCCATATTTAGAGTTTTAAATGAAATGATTTATTTACTTTCAATATGCACAAAATAAGCACGTTGGTATTTTTGTTGTCTTTACTCACTGATAACTCAACTTGAATTCCTTAATTTTCCCAGCAAGTGGTGCTAATATAATTGTTTTAAGCGGTTGTCGCACAAACAAGAATATTCTACTTTAACATCATTGTTGTTGTTATTATCATTCAGTTTAGACGCCTGCTTGGCTATGTGTTTTGTTTTTGTTTTGTTTTGTGTTAGTTGTTTGTGATTTTTGTTGTTTATCTTATTTCATAGAAATTCTTATAAACGTGTTTTTGTTGTCTTGTATGTATAAGTTTTCTTAGAAAACTAAACAAACTTTAAAAACTAAACAAATCATCTTCGTAACAATACAAAAAAAAGAGTTAATTACGTGAAGAGATGTATATTTTTATTCGTTACTTTTGAAAGACAAACAAAAGCAACAAATTAACACTTTGTATAAGAACTCTTGTCGCTAATGTAATAACATCTGAACATCCGTGGGGTATGGACGCAACTATATTGTTAATTGTAGATTATAGAATGTTCCCACATATATTTTAACTTCTAAAATAGTTCAGCTTTATTCTTAAACCTTTTTTAGTATCCCAAACATGTTTTCGATAGGATTCGTGTCGGGAGACTGTGCCGGTCAAGTTGGAGCCTAAATTCTATAATCTTTAACCAACTTAGATTGCTTGATTCGGATCATTGCCAGCATATCAATTTTGAGAATTGTAAACAACATTAGCCCCAAAAATAAAAATTCTGCATCGTTTAATAATTTAATGGCTGTGGAATAAATAACCTTTTTGTTCATTACATTTTAAAACTGCCAAAACATTGAATATTTTAATACCGAAAGTAACAAGTGGCCAAAATTGGATGAAAAATGGGTAAACAGGATCGAAAAACTTGTATACTGAGGAATTTAGAACAGCGTACTGTCACTATTTTGATGAAACAGATTTAAGTGGTGCTAATTTTACTCCAAACACAGTGTGGAAATATTGTTATAATACCCTCATAATATGAATACATGGAAAGGGTGTATAGTTTTGTTTTCTAAAGCCAGTAATTTGGGTACAAGATCCAACGGGATATGATGAATCCAGGTGCTATGCATGCATGAATTCCGGTTATGAATTGAACAGAAAAATGGCAAAACAAAAGTTAACATTCCCGCTTTTACTACACCACTTTCAGTGCGACATGCTACTGTTATCGATCCACCTAAGTCTGAATACCGTGTTGCTGCAAGCCGAAACCACTTTTTATTGTTGGGGGCACCTTTAAAATGCAATTCTCAAAATTGAGTTCAATAATCAATTCAATAGCTTTGATTGTCGAAAAACAAGTTAAGACGCCATGATCATGTTTAAAATTGTATTACAATTCTGTCGCTCGACGCGTTTACCAGATTGACTGTGTACTTATCGTTGAAAAGCATTTCTTGTCAACACATTGAAAATAATTCACTTAAATACACTTAAAGAAATGATAGTCAATTCTTACCTTTACGCATTGGTTAACAATGGTTTTTTGTATGGTCTATAACTTTTTAGATTGTTCTCTATTACGTGTTTTCTAATCGTGCTGTCATGAACTTTTAATTTTAGTTCTCTCACAACCTCTTTTGAGGTTAAAAATAGCCTTTCCTTAAAAATGTGATCAATTGTTCTATCTTCGCGTTATGTAGTTTGCTTGGTCCACCGCCCAAACGATATTGGGCCATTTGCAAATTTACGCAATACGCTGCTTAAATTTCGTAATATTGTATTTTTTCAATTAAAATTTGTGACTTTCCTTTCTTGGCCACTTATAGCTTCAGCTGACTTTTTAATTACGATATAAAACTTTAACATCATTGTTGTTGTTATTATCATTCAGTTTAGACGCCTGCTTGGCTATGTGTTTTGTTTTTGTTTTGTTTTGTGTTAGTTGTTTGTGATTTTTGTTGTTTATCTTATTTCATAGAAATTCTTATAAACGTGTTTTTGTTGTCTTGTATGTATAAGTTTTCTTAGAAAACTAAACAAACTTTAAAAACTAAACAAATCATCTTCGTAACAATACAAAAAAAAGAGTTAATTACGTGAAGAGATGTATATTTTTATTCGTTACTTTTGAAAGACAAACAAAAGCAACAAATTAACACTTTGTATAAGAACTCTTGTCGCTAATGTAATAACATCTGAACATCCGTGGGGCATGGACGCAACTATATTGTTAATTGTAGATTATAGAATGTTCCCACATATATTTTAACTTCTAAAATAGTTCAGCTTTATTCTTAAACCTTTTTTAGTATCCCAAACATGTTTTCGATAGGATTCGTGTCGGGAGACTGTGCCGGTCAAGTTGGAGCCTAAATTCTATAATCTTTAACCAACTTAGATTGCTTGATTCGGATCATTGCCAGCATATCAATTTTGAGAATTGTAAACAACATTAGCCCCAAAAATAAAAATTCTGCATCGTTTAATAATTTAATGGCTGTGGAATAAATAACCTTTTTGTTCATTACATTTTAAAACTGCCAAAACATTGAATATTTTAATACCGAAAGTAACAAGTGGCCAAAATTGGATGAAAAATGGGTAAACAGGATCGAAAAACTTGTATACTGAGGAATTTAGAACAGCGTACTGTCACTATTTTGATGAAACAGATTTAAGTGGTGCTAATTTTACTCCAAACACAGTGTGGAAATATTGTTATAATACCCTCATAATATGAATACATGGAAAGGGTGTATAGTTTTGTTTTCTAAAGCCAGTAATTTGGGTACAAGATCCAACGGGATATGATGAATCCAGGTGCTATGCATGCATGAATTCCGGTTATGAATTGAACAGAAAAATGGCAAAACAAAAGTTAACATTCCCGCTTTTACTACACCACTTTCAGTGCGACATGCTACTGTTATCGATCCACCTAAGTCTGAATACCGTGTTGCTGCAAGCCGAAACCACTTTTTATTGTTGGGGGCACCTTTAAAATGCAATTCTCAAAATTGAGTTCAATAATCAATTCAATAGCTTTGATTGTCGAAAAACAAGTTAAGACGCCATGATCATGTTTAAAATTGTATTACAATTCTGTCGCTCGACGCGTTTACCAGATTGACTGTGTACTTATCGTTGAAAAGCATTTCTTGTCAACACATTGAAAATAATTCACTTAAATACACTTAAAGAAATGATAGTCAATTCTTACCTTTACGCATTGGTTAACAATGGTTTTTTGTATGGTCTATAACTTTTTAGATTGTTCTCTATTACGTGTTTTCTAATCGTGCTGTCATGAACTTTTAATTTTAGTTCTCTCACAACCTCTTTTGAGGTTAAAAATAGCCTTTCCTTAAAAATGTGATCAATTGTTCTATCTTCGCGTTATGTAGTTTGCTTGGTCCACCGCCCAAACGATATTGGGCCATTTGCAAATTTACGCAATACGCTGCTTAAATTTCGTAATATTGTATTTTTTCAATTAAAATTTGTGACTTTCCTTTCTTGGCCACTTATAGCTTCAGCTGACTTTTTAATTACGATATAAAACTAATTTAAAAATTATTTTATTGCATTGTAAATTATGCAAAAAACAATTTTATTATTGGAAAAGTACCGTTATTTTTTTTTTACTTCTTAGCTTATTTTGAGTAATTTTGTATTTTTATTGTACAAAACAATTGAACTTCCTCTTATCCACGTTATTACAAACACAGCGCTCAAATAGCTTAAATTCCAATATTAAACTTTAGAACTTCATGTAATGAGGGTAGTGCAAAGAATGCAAGGCGAACATGCTCTTTAAGGATTTGCCATTTTCGTTAGCCTTAACAGCATTTACAACTTTAGCATCTGGATTCTCTTGTTTCTTTTTGCGACGGTAAACGGTAATAAAAATATCGCCTTCACCCGACTTCTTCTCCTTCTTGATTTTAAAGCGCCGGAAGTAGCCATCATTTAAATGTTCTGTTACTTTGTAGCCACCCAAATTAATGCGGGTGGAGGTGCCAATGACGAAAGCAGAAAAGTACGGTGACCAGCAAAAGACCAGAGGTCTAGTTTTCCCCAACCCTACTTGTTTGCGTTAATGGCAACCGGCCAACAAGATGGTTTAAGGTTGCGGCAAATCTTGCGTTTGTGTTGGCTGAAATAGGACGTAGAGCGACGCTGGCCTTGGGTTTTTTCTTTTTACCAATTCGTTCACCATCGTTCCGTCAATCTTTTTCACCTTTTTATGCCGATTTTAACAGTCTTGACGATTGGACACTTGGTACCCTTTTAGAGCAACGCAAAACACCACCACGAAGGATCGCATTTAAAGAACGTTTCTTAACCTTTTTGGCCAATTTACCACCTTTTTTAGATTTTTTAGCGGGTGCCACAACGAAAAACACGTGTACACCGAAGAGAAAATATGTCGGAAATCATAATTTTGAAGCATGTATTATTGCATTATTATTGCTGTTGCTACGCACACTAATATTTTAAGGCTAATGAATGAAAATTTGTTGTTGTTCAGATTTTATCTGAAATAAAAAATTATCACAAATAATTAAAAGGTTGCTTTTGTTCTGCACAGTACTTTACGTACAAAATGTATGAAGCAAACTTAAATAGCGGTGGTGTTAATATTCAACAGTGGGAAAATTCCATTCTGACAGTGCGTTAGGTAATGAAGTTCAAGGTGGCAACTTCATTACCTATATTGTTTATATTGTTTGTAATTTCTTTTTTTATTACTAAAAAGCTGTTATTTTTAAATTCGAATATTTTATTTATTTTTACGAAGGTGACGCTATACGCATTAGTGTTGCGCTTAATGAGCTGGTTTAGAAATATTTGTAACTTCGAAAACATTATAGTTTTAACGATTATTTAGAATATACTGGGAGTTCATCTCCTAAGATATTTCTTTTTTCTTTTCGGCAATCAGGCTTCCCTGCTAACATATGCTTGCATATGTTTTCTATAGCAGTGTTGCTAGCAAATTACTATTTTTGATATGCGATATTATTTTACCATGTTCAGACGGCAACTACAGTAGCCAGTCATAAGAATTATTTCTTGTTTCGTTTTGACGTTTAACTATTGCAACTATTACATGCTCACACATAAAGGCCCAACTATATTAGACATATGCGGGCTTAAGCCAACTTAAGTAACTGTGCAAATACCTAATAATCATATGTGGCAAACTATAATTTACTTAACAAAACTTTTGGCCAAATGTTTTTTGCTTGAGCAAAGTACGAAACTGATCGCACATTCCGTACGAAAATAGCTGATTTTGCGTTTGAACACATTAGTAAACAAATTTCAATGGAGGACGCAAGCGAAAAAATATTTTATCTAAATTTAATAGAAAACGTACAAAGAAAAAATTGCTTGTAAGACATAAGAGACGCGTTTTATTATAACGGCAATCCAAAGGAACGAGCATGGAAAGAAGTAGCAGAAAAATGCGGTAAAAGTGGTAATATCTTAAAGAATTCTGGTTGCGTTTTTTATTTTCATACTGGTATGAATTATATAAAGTTGCGGAGTGCAAACACAGTTACTACGGGAACGTTTCTGCAAGGAAATTTAGAGGGTGAAAACTCCATCAGGCAGTAGAATGGGCTATATTGAGGAATAGACACTACTGCAGCTCTCCCGCACCCCGCCGGTGTAAGCATTTATATTGAATATTTTTTTACAATGTGAATGTTTATTTTGTAGTACTCGTGACAACGTTGAAGAACTAGACTAAAACTTGGAGTTTAATAACTTGAAGGCCTTTAAACATTATTTTTTGCAAAAGTAAAAGTAATTTCTATATTTATGTAAGTACATTATAGCCACCTAAAAGTCTTCAATAATTTTCTTAAGCATTTGACAGACTTTTCGTTCAATTTTTGTGGTTAGCTTAAGCCAGCTTATGCATATTATAGTTGGGACTTAACTTTTTTGTTGATAATTTTATGAAAATTTTTTATCATGTGCTGTCTTCTTAAAATAATTGAAAAAGGGCCAGCAAAAAGCATCAGCGCATATGTATGGATGTTTGTCTTGCTAAATTGTATTTTTTGTTTCGATTTTTTCTTTGTTTACATTTTTTTACTAAATTTTTTTTACTAATAGTACAGATAAACAAACTATAACTTGCAATAATTTTTTAATAAAAGTCCATTTGCATAAAATAAAAGGAAGTGTGCTGTTAGAGTCGCATTTCGAGTTGCATCTTTCCTGTGTGACAGTATGGCACCTAAACACTACTTAAAGTAAAATTATAGAATTTAATCAGAATTTTTATTTGAATGTATCGTACGATTATATTAGATATTATTTTGTGGCCTTTAGGTAAGTTGTAAATATAGACTTGCATGGCAAACAAATTATCTTAAAGTCAATTACATTTATCCTATTCCTGTATAGTATTTTGACTCACCCAAGAAGCTTTCCTTTTTTTAATGTATCCAAAAGATAAGATCTTCATAGAAAAGTCTCTTCTTCCTTGTCCATTTATTATTAATATAATTTTTTTATACTTACCTATATCGGAACTACATTCATTTTTTACATATGTTGTTATATCCGAACATGGTGCTACATACCCTGTGTAAATTAAAATGTGGATACTGTCTAATTTTAAATATCATTTTATTTATTTCTTATTGTAGCGGACGTACGTCTGCGAATTTTTCAAGTGCCATAACATTACATTTTTAGAAAAAGAGGCAGATAAAACTGCATTTCGGCGATAACAATAGAGTTAAGTTTTTTTTATAGGAATGCTAACCTAATAATTATGTTTTCGCATCGTATTTGAAACGTTCAATAGTCACTAAAGTTTATGTCTGCCTATGAAGTTCAATGGCCGCCCACTTGATTAAAATATAAATTCAACTTTAAGTTCTTAAATTGCTATCAAGAATAAGATTTTTTACCAGAAGAGCTCAATAGAAAAAAAAAAACGTAGTGAGGCCTATAACCCAAACAATTAATGGCATGAGCCTACATATATTCCTACATATGTTCCAAATGATCCAGAGTGCATTGTCACAGCAAATATGAATTAAAAAGATATGCGCTACTGGGTATTTTAATAAGATTTTAAATTTTCATGAAGTCCTTCTTAAATTATAAGAAAAGGTAGTGGTTGTGTGTTAGTATGGGGGTTGTGGGTTCGATTCCCAACAAAGACCTTGATTTTTTTCACTACAAAAAATAAAAATTGACTGTCGGTGGGGCTGTTTAGCGATGAAGGCATAGTCACTGGTCGCTGTGCTGTCTTATACGGCAGTTAATTTCCGACTATCCTTCTACTTTCACCACCTGTTTCACCTCTTCTCTATCCTTTCCTAACGAAAGTAGCACGGTACTTGACTAAATAGGCATTGTTGCCTGAAGTGCTGCTTCTCTTTAAAAAAAAGGAAAAAAATATAATAAATTAAAAATGTGTAACTGAACACAAAACATAAACTTAAATAAAATTCAGCTTGTGTCTAATTAGAGTTTTATTAATTATTTTATTAATATTTCTATTCATTCGTGAACCAACCCGTTTATCACTAACTTCAACTCGTGTTTTCATTAAAAGGTCAATATTAATTTACAGTGCTGTTTATATTGTTGTAAGACGCCAATGACAAAAAGTGTTTTATTCTTTTTGCTGGTCAAGGCTTACAAAAATAAAAGAACTTGTGTAAATAGTTTTATTAATGAAATCGAAATGTACGAATATAATGCTTGTGAGAATAATGCAAAACATGGTGAGCATATGCATTGTGTCGTCTCAATAGTAAAAAGTAAAATAGTAAGGAGTGCATTGTAAAAAAGTTAATATATAAAAATTTATCTCGAATGAACCTTTAACAGATACATTTACTTATTTTGGACTGGAAAATACAAAAACAGGACTTAGTGGTGCATATAAGAAACACATTAAGTTCTTAAAAAAATTTTAAAATATACTTTTCCATTTCTTAAAAATGTCCCGAATATTAATATTTCTAAATATAAAAGCCATATTGAATAAAAATTTTGAAATATAATTTGAAATATAACATTGTTACCTTTATTCCTTTAATTTCTTTTTAATAACACAATACTTTAGAGTATTGAATTAAGTTAAACGATTTATTTACTTTCAATACACACAAAATAAACACGATGGTAATTTTGTTGTCTTTACTCACTGATGACTCAACTTGAATTCGTTAATTTGTCCAGCAAGCGGTGCAAATATAATTGTTTTAAGCGGTTGTCGCACAAACAAGAATATTCTACTTTAACATCATTGTTGCTGTTATTATTATTTAGTTTAGGTGCCTGCTTGGCTGTTTATTTTTCTTTTGTTCTGTACTCGTTGTTTTTCTTTTCTGTTGTTTATCTTATTTCATAGAAATTCTTATAAGCGTGTTAATGTTGTCTTGCGTATATAAGATTTCTAGGCAGTTTGTAAAATGCACAGTGGGTTGTTTACTTTTTTACAGATAATTACTTTCTTTTCTTAAAAAAATGCGGAACAATAATAGGATATTTTTAATCTCGATACACTTTAAATAAGTTCCTTAATGAGTTACTCGACAGGGTCTATATAATAACCAATAAGTTAACTGATTAATTCTTTATATTAAAAGCTTTACCGGTGGCCTCAACTAGTTTGAGCACTATAATTCTTTTGTTACTTTACCATACTATACTTATTCTTGAACTTATTGTTACACTTATATTTATACTTATAATTGTATATTAATACATATACTTAATTTATATTTAAACATATACTTAAGCTTGTACTTAAATTTATTTGGGTACGATTTTCCGTCGACCCTCGTCAAATTTGGTTTGTGAACAAACCGGTTTCGGCTGTTTGCCATCTTCAGTGTTCTTTTCGTACTAGTTGCGTTCTATTGTTAGTTGTGTTTATATAGTTCGTGTCTCCCTTCGTGTTATTGCGTTCGTCACTTACTGTCTTTTTTGCCTGCATCTCTCTCTCTCTCCTTTTTCATTTGTCTCTTTTCACCTAATTTGTCGTCCCTTTTTCATTCGTCTTCTTTCCTAACTAAATCCTTTTACGATCATGCTTGTTGTCCGTTTTTGTTTATGTGTGAACCTATTGGGTTTTTTTCCTTCTCCCTCATGTGACATAATAATCTGTAATTGTACGTTTATGATGTTCTTTATTGCTTTGGTCTTCTTTCCTAACTAAATTCTTTTACGATCATGCTTGTTGTCCGTTTTTGTTTATGTGTTTTTTTTCCTTTCTTCCCCTTTTATGTGACATAATAATCTGTAATTGTACGTTTATGATGTTCCTTATTGCCCTGGTCTTGCGCACCTGCGTAACGTTTTTGTGCTGGTGTAGTGTTTGTTTTCCTGTAAAAATGTTTCAACGGTTCAAATATTGTGTCCGAAGCAGTGTTTATTTGTTCATTTATTATTCGTCCGTCAAATGTTTTTTGTTTGTATATTTCCATGTTTACCAATACATTTAGTCTCCTTCCTTTGTGCTGTGTTTGATGCAGTTTAACTGTTGTCATAATATGTCCTGGTGTACATTTGTTGTTAAATATATGGTTCGCGAAGTTGGATTCTGGAGTCGATTTTGGTTCTCGTAGTTTCTTGTTATAGTCTCTGATGTGTTCCCTAAATCTGGTCTTAATTTTCCGTCCTGTTTGCCCGATGTAGCTATAATGGCATGTACAAGTTAATTTGTACACTCCTTGTTTGTCCAGTATATTCGCCACGGATGTTCCATTCCGTAGTATTCTGCCTAGGTTGTTTCTTGTTCCGAATGCGGTATTGATGTTGTGTTCTCCAAAGAATTTCGCCAGTTTGTACGTTGATGTTCCCATATATGTTAATGTAGCCCATTTTTTCCCTTCCTTCTCCTGTTCTTTGTTCGTTCCAATTTGTTTCTTGATGTTATCTACGAGGCGCTTTTTGTATCCGTTGTTTTCCGCTATGGTGTATATTGTTTCCATTTCCTTCATATACATTTGCCGTGTTAGTGGTGTTCTCTCGAGTCTTGTTATTAACTGCCTGATTGCTGCGTTTTTGTGTTGCTGGGGATGATTTGATGAGTTGTGTATTATTGTGTCCGTTGCTGTTGGTTTCCTGTATATTTCATATTCGATTCTGTTCGAGATTATGTTCCTCTTGATCGTTAGGTCCAGATAATTAATTCTCCCCTCCTCTTCCTTTTCCATTGTAAATTTTATGTCCTTGTGTCTTCCATTCAAGTAATCCAGAATTTGCTCCTCGTTATTTCCTTCTAGTATACATATTATGTCGTCGACATATCTTGCGTAGAATATTACTCCGAAGTTGGTCTTTAATTCCCTTACGTATTCCTCTTCTAAGTTCTGCATAAATACTTCCATGAGGGTGGCAGATGTTGGATTTCCCATCCCTAGTCCTGTTATCTGCCTATATATATTGTTGTTAAATTTAAAGTAATTCTGTTCTAGTGTCGCTTTTAGTGTGCCTGTAATTTGTATTGCTAGTTCCTTGTTTTCCGTTTTGTTTTTCACTGTCCTATGAACAATGTTCAATGTATCCATTACCGGAATTGATGGATACAAGTCCTTCACGTCAAAAGAGACCAGTTTTGTTTTCCCCGTTATTTTCACATTCTCCAGTCTATTAATCAGTTCTGTAGTGTTGACTATTGTATGCTCATATTCCAGGTCTAAGGTGTCCTCCAATATTGTCCTCATATACTCCGAAAGTTTGTAGCCTGGTGCAGATTTGTAATTAATTATGGGTCTCATTGGTATCCCCGGTTTGTGTATTCCCGGTAGTGCTATCATAGATGGTGCGGATGGATTCATCATTGCCAATGTGTGCGACATGTTCGGTCTTATTATCCTTGTCGCCTTTTCCATAATTCTCCCAATTCCCGTTCGGTATTCCCCCGTAGGATCCTTACCAATTCTCTTGCACTTAGAGTACTTAAAGTTATATTTAAATTTGTACCTATACTAATTCTTATATTTAAACTTATGCTTAAGTTCATGCTTATACTTAAACTTATAATTAGACTTGTACTTATATTTATGCTTAAATTCGTAATTATATTTTACTTATACTTAAATTTATACTTCAACTTAATGTTGTACTTATATTGTATTATTTATTTATTTATTTTTCATCTATTACAATTAAAATTATAATAAGTCTTATTAAAGCACTAGTAACTAGGACTATCGGCTACTATTTTTTATTTAATGTACTTAAACTTATACATATACTTATACTAATACTTATATTTATACTTATATTTAGTTATACTTACATTTATGCTTATACTTGTATAATACTTATATTTACTTATACCTATATTATATTTTACTTATTACAATTGCAAAATTTGAATGTAATTGTAATTGAAAATTTCCAATTACAATTACATGAAATTCAGTAATTGAATGTGTAATTAATTACAAACTATAATTGATAACCCCCATATATATATATATATATATATATATATATATATATATATATATAATTACAAATTAATAATTACAATAAAATAATTATATATTAGTAATTAATTAATTTACTAATAAATAAAAATGAACGGTGGATATTTCTGAACTATTGCTAGTAATCTGAACATCAATATTTTTAAAAGGCTGTCTTATTTAAATTCTTATTTTTTTTATCGTTTTCTGTAGGCATATTAATATACCCTCGTACATTCTTGTTTTGGAGTCGAGCATAAAATTTTTTAAATTCATTTAAGACTTTAGCTTGACCTCTTAACTTGGAATCACTTTATTATCGCGTTTTTAATTGATTTTCCGCATCGGAAGCAAAGCGAACGTATAACACCCATCATACATTCCTTCATACAAATTATTATTCATCTGAGAATGAACTTTTTTTATTTTAAGTTGTTTTCTTTTTTAACGAAAAGGTCGATGAGTGAACCTATTCAATTAAAATTTAACTGTTAAATGATTGTCCGTCAATTTTATTGTATGCTGCTGGTGTATAGTACGTCAGACTTTGTGTTTTTGTAATATTTCTTCACTTTCTATTCAGTCAATCTTTTATATTTAAAATAAAAAAAAATATTTATGAATCATTTTAGCATGAAATTAAATTGATATTTGTTTCATATTGTTGAATTTCCTATGCGAAGTAGATGTAAAACATTTGAATAATTGTTAATTAAGTTACAAAGTGTAATTTTTACCCGACAAGTAAAAGCGACAAATGTGACAGTCGGAATAAAAGGCGGCTGATTAACATTTTAAATCTTAAAGATTTTAATTTAAATATACTAAGCATTTGTAGCAATTATCATCCTTATTAAAAATCTTATGATGCCCTACAGAATGTAGTGAATGTTTTTGTCTAAGAAAAAGTTGTGCCATTCAATTGCATGAAAACTTTTGAAGCTATTTATAGTCAGCGCTAATTTTAGTTTTTAAATTGGTAAGATTTTCAGTTTATCAGACATTTAAGAAATTCCGTTCGAAATTGAAAATATTCCGTAGTTACTATTCTGGTTATTATTATTTTCGTTTCTATAGATTCCGCTCAATTTGATTAAACCGAAAAATAGAAAACCGCAGAAAAAGTATAACAAAAGCACCAGTGATGGCTGCAGCAGCACAAGAATATAAAAATTGTTAATTATTTACATCTTTATTATCTATTGCGCGCGTTTTATATAGGTATTAAACTTTAAAATAGCAACAATTTTTTAACTAGTGGCGATTTTTGTCAGCTGTCAAATGATTTATGTTTACTTTGGTTTAACATTTCAGTATGAATGAATGCAAATTGGGCCCAATACAAGATTGCGGTTGGTCCCGATTTTTCTAAGCGAATTTTGTTTAACGATAAAGCTCACTTTTGTTTGAATGGATATGCCAATAAAAAAAACTGTTGTTTTTAAGGTGATTATAATTCCGAAGTGTATGTTGAGACACGTTATATCCAAAAAAAACTGACTGTTTGGTGTGCTTCTTTTAAAACCATGCTGATCAGAACGTTGCACTCAATGGTGACCGCTATAGAATCATTATTACTGATTTTTTCGTGCATAAATTTTAACCACCATTATATACAAGTACTGTGGTTTCAAAAAGACCACACAAAATGTCACACAACTCTTGCCACAATGATTTTGAAGGCAACGTGTGGTAACCGCACAGTATCGCGTTTTGAAGCAATGAAATGTCGATAATTTACGTCGATAATCCCAAAACGATTGACTACTTGCCAGAAGTCATATTTAAATTATAATGCCAGAAATTTCATGCCAATTTAAAAAATGTATCTTTGTTTTATTCCTTTTCAAAGTTCTATACCTCTATAAAAACCCACTTTGGTACATATTTTTACAAAAAGTCCTTAACGGACTATAAATAACAAGTTCGAAAAAAATGCCTGATGCCGGTTTGATGCTAGAATTGGAAACTTTTACTTAATTGAACAGTCTAGTTTTAAATGCTAAAGGCATGCTAAAGGCATTTCAGTCTTCTTTCAAACATTTTCTCACACCAAGTAGTACAGTTGGTAAAATGTCCAACCATAGAGTATCAAAGTTAACATTAGACCCGCTTTTAAAAATCGGCTTTACCTCTCCATCAAACCATTTGGCGATGGGTGGTATGGTGTTGTGCTCCAATCAAACGTTAAAGTGTTGAAAACAATGCTGACTCGAATTGAGTCCCCTTGCTGGCACTTATTATCTTTGGTGAACCACATTTAGAAATTCAGCAGCTTTGAAATGTCTTTCTGGCCAAAGAGAAAATTAGGCAACAATTGACAAGCAGTACCCATACACACTCGAAGAAACATAAGGTCTCAAAGCGTTGATCAATTTCTTGAAACAGGTTAAGAACTATATGTGCATGCTTGTAACTTTTGATAGTTGACAATTTAAACATTCGCGTACCCATTTACTTATATCTTGATGGCCACAGGGAATGAATTAAAAGAAAAACTTTTTATGTCACAAGATTAGGTATGTACGGACAGATTTTCTGAAGTCGTAAAGCCATTTTCTTGATGGATCCGAATTTCTTGTAAGGCTTGCTTTTGGTATGTTGATGTCATTAATCCTCGAATGTCGGCAACCATATTATCCATTCCAGAAACTTGTATAATATCAGTTGTATACTGATCAATAAAGTTTAAATGGCATACCTGTCGAGGTGATGCTTTATCAAATTTTTGACGCAATGCATAAGTCAAAAGTTTGTGTAGTCGGTTCGCACCACAAAATTAACACCATCCAGCAGATGCTTGAAATATTTGACGATTAAGTAGACTACCAAAAGCTTACGATCATATGTACTATAATTTCTTTATGATGACTTTAGTTTTGCTGACAAGAATGCTACTGGCTTCCATTGATCTGATAATATAAATTATCCATTACGTGCAAAATATTCTTTATTTTGCTATGATCGTGGCAGCCAAAGCTCTGTTTGATAAAGTCTATTGCTCTTTAGTATTTTTATCTTTGTCGTTCTTAAGACAAAGATATGTCTTAGCACATTGCCGATGCCGTGCCTTTTAGCCAAAAATATGCTCTGCTCATCTCTGACATGAACCAATAAATAATGTAATTTCGGTGTCACATAAATAATAATCAGAGATCGCCCTTATATATTTATGGCTGTATTTTAAAAAGGGCCATTTCCATAAGACTTACATTTCAAAGGTCTGCTTCTTGTGATTAAAAAACAAAAACATAAATAATAAGCGGAACCCATTTAAATTAAATTTTTTTATTCTTCTTGTATGTGATATAGTTATTCATACTCAATATAATCTAATACAATTCAAAAGTTAAATCCTTCCTTCATTCTGTTTTACTTTTGTTTCTATTTTTTTCTGCGATTCAAAAGATTACCTTTATTTTCTTTATTTATTGATATAGCTACTATCTGTAAATTTTAAGATTATTATTGTTACGATTCGAAATGATATTTTATGTAGGACACCGTTTCAATTTCAGTTTTAGGTTCTATTACATGTTCCTGTAACACACTCCTTTTGCAATTCCAGTTGTTTGCTGTTGTTGTTTAAACTACTCGTATAATACCATACGTATATGTCAAAATGATATCTCTATGGAAATGCAGATTAACACTAATTTTATTTTATGTACTTATCGAAGTCTATATTTAATACTTTCCCCGTTGTAATATAAAAAATATATCACAATCCTTTGTAGCCATTGTTGTGAGTATTTTTTGCGTGTATGAAGAAAATTATTAAAAACGAACTAATAATCTTCTTTTTGAAGTCCATTTAAAATAAAATCGAGCTTTGGGATAAGTTGCAAGAGAAAAATTGCAAATGAAAACGATTGAACGTTTTAACGAATCTTCACATCACTCATTAAGCAAATAAGATTTAAGCACGAGCCAAAACCAAATACCCAAACTACAATATCTATGTGAAATAACAAAGAGTGCGAGCGACTCTTACGTAAAAAAGAGTTTAAAAAATTCAAGTTAATAATCAAACAGTTGAGAGAGAATTTGAGAGTGTTTGGCGGTGAGCAACCAATTTTAATATTGTTAGTTAATTGAAGTCGCTTATGCACCAACAACGGCATGGCCACAAAAGTTTACTACAACTTATGTTAGTCTATCTATTAACGTAGCCAGTAACGGTTTGAAATACTAGCGAGTTGCATAATTTGGTGGGATAAATATAATAATAATGATAAATTGTTATAAAAACGTTAGTTATGCATATGTATGTATGCATGTGTACATAAGAGTGGTGGTTAAGTGAATGAGTAAATTTAAGAGGAACAATAAAATATAAGTTTATTAACAGAGAAATAATAAAAAATTAATGCTGGTATTTCTTGCATAGAATACAAAAAGTAAAGAAATAAGCTAAGAAGCCCACTATGTTAAACAAATGTGTTTGTTAACGTTGTTAAGTGTATGTGGTAGCATAATATTACGAAATTATAAAAAATGTAAATAACTGAAAGTAGCTGTGAAAAATGTTGAAAACATATTTATTTCTATGTGTACAATTGTTGTTTATTTAAGTTTGTTTATTAAAATAACAACAAAACAAAAAGTTACAATAAAACTGGGCTTAAAGGAAATAAAATTAAAGAAAAAAAAGAAAGAAAACCTGAAATAACGTAACGTCATTAAATAGAGAGTTAGTTCTTATTTTGTTTATGTAGTGGTGAATGGTTTTGTATTTGTTAAAGTCGAATTGATCTTGAACAGAGGTGGGAATTACGGAATTTTTTTTGCTATTTGGATTTTTATTAAATGCATTTAAATTAATTTAATTTAACAATGTGTAAAGAGTTTTGAAATTATTTCCTTTTTTATTTTATTATATATTAGGGAGGGATAATTTTTAAGAAAATCTTTCTGAACATTTTCTGGATTAATTAAAAGAAAACTTAGATTAGGAGGGTAAAATTACGGTAGGATTAGCTCATTGATATTCTTAAAGTCAGAGTCACAACATCTGCAACCCTGCGGATGCTTGTGTTGACAAGTTTAACGTGAGCCAAAATGTGAATCCGTTCAGTAGAATAATACCAGTGTGCAGCAGAAGACCATAATGGGACAGCATAGCTTGACTATTAATTTAAATTTGAGAGTCTTAATTGAAATACTAAGTCTAGAATTGCTGTTTACTAAGGGATATACATAATCTTCCAATTATTTTGTTAATTTAGTTTATTAAGAAAGGGATATGATTCTTAAATTTGAATTTCGGATCTAATACAACTCTTAAGTATTTAACTTTGTTAGCCCAGGCTAGTAAATTGTTGTTGCGTAATTTTTGAAAAAGAATTGAAAGGTGTGCATGAATTATGATAATTTTTTTTGTATCGATTTGCGGTTAGGAAGTAAATGGTCTAAATGATAAAATGTCAAGAATTTATCTGTCATCTTTTAACATTTATTTAGAAAAAATTGGGAAATTTGAAGGTTACACTTTTGAGCAAGAATATAAATTGGAAAATTTGCCAACAAAATAATGAAAATTTCACTGTATCACTTCGTAAAACTCTAGGCGGTGCGTGATATGATTTACATCTGCGCCTGGCTATGGAGCCTTAATCAGATGCTGGTCAAACCACTTTGCATAAATAGGAACGTCATGCTCATCCTAGGAAGCCGAAGACTAATTCTAGCAACAAGTTTTTCCTAGTTGCAACTTTAATGATTCCAGAGCAGGGCTGCAAATCATCACTCCTTGCTGAAGAGTTGGAGACTTTCCAACCCCTGTCCAGAACATATGTCTAGCATGGTCACTGGACTGGATCATTGACCTAGGGTGTCATTAACGGCGAAATGATCCTGGCCACCATATTAAACAACAAACCTGATATGGGGCCGCGAAACCACAACCACCACCTCTAGGCGGTGCGTAATTTAATCGATAAATTCGAAGCTCGCGGTATTGTTGTTGACTGTAGACCAAAAGCTATATGCTCGTAGCAATGCAAATGTAGCCGCTGCACAACAAAGTGTTGAGAACAAGGCTGGAACGTCAACTCGTTGACGTTCGCAAGAATTAAGCATCACAAGAAACACTTTTAGCAAACTTTTTCATAAATTTTTATCTTTACGCTTATAAAATTCGCGTTTTTCAACGAATTAAAGTCGACCGTCGGAAGTTTGTGAATCTTTGTGTGTGTTTGTGAATCTGTTTGAAAAACTGAACAAACGAATTTTTTTAATAAAATCATCTTTAGTGGCGAGGCAATCCTCCAGAAACCATTACATCCAAAGAAAGTAACCGTATGGCGCGGTTTGTGATCAGGCGGCATCATCAGCCCGTATTTTTTTGTAAATGAGTAAGAAAACACGGACACCGTGAATTTTCTGCATTACCAAACCATGACAATTGGTTGATGATACCAGTAATCTTTGGTTTCAGCAAGACGGCGTCTTAACCCAACAATTCAGTTATTGCATAAGAATTTTCCGGTCGCACAATTTCTCAGTTTGGCCGCTGGATTATTTTTCCAGGGGTCTTTTGATAGACCAGATTTACGAGAATAAACAAACAACGGATGCTTTAGATGATGATATTTGGCGTAGCACTGACGAGTTAAGCGAAGCTTTTTGCAAAATGTTTCTCAAAATTTTGTGACATCATATTTTATTACTAATTCCCATATTTTTACTTTACATTGGTATCAATAAAACTGAAGTTGTCAAAAAAAAGTGTGCTCTAAGCCAATTTACCTCCTAACCTCCAATTATTTATTATGAGAATAAGAGTTATTTTATGAGAATAAGAGTTATGATCTCGCCCCTTCATTTCACTTTTCTAATAGTGAAAGGAATAAAGTCAAATAAAAAAAAACTACTTGGAATGGGTTCAATTTTTATAAATGTAATCAATTGATTTTCCAACTCTGATCAAATCTACCAAAACATATCAACAGTATTCGATTGTCTGCTTTCTTAGCTGGCTAACAAACGGCTTACTGGCTGGTTTTCAAAGTATTTGTTAAACAAAAAGAGAATATAACAAACAAATTGAAAATGTAGTACAATCGTATAACAACAACCATTTTTACCTTAGTGATTTTTTCGGGGCGTTGTCATTAAGACGTTATTTAACAAAACTTTTCGGTTATAAGAGTGAAAAAATAAAATTTAAGCAAAATTGGAAATGATCTTTTTAATGTGAAATAACAAACAACAAATTACAAAAAATAAATATTGCTAAATAAAATAATTATTGTTGCTTAAAAAGTAAATACATAAAAAACAAAAAACAAAACATCAAGTTTAACGATAAGATAAATAGAGTGACAAATTCCCCGAGGCATATCTAGACACGCACCACACAATGCAGGTAAATATTAAAATAATGAAAAGTGTTAGATAAAAACAAACCCTGAATTATCATTTTATTTTTTTTTATAGCTGCACATAAATATGTGGACATAAATTATTCAAGCATATTATTTAAACAGTTTAGCAAAAATAACTACATATTTTACATTTCTTACACTTTAATTGAAAAAAAAAAAAAAAAAAATATATATATATATATATATATATTCGAACAAGCCTTGATTGCAACTCTTCTGTAGATGATTAGCAGTTATTTAAATCGGCGTCATTGCCATTTTAGTTGTAGCCGTGTTTATTATAAATTTACTGACAACACCACCTGCTATTAAACGTAAGTTGCACACTAACTGACTGCGTATTCTCTTTCAGTTCAGTTTCTTATCGCTTTCATTAACTATTTTTTGTTTCATTCGCACATTATAAAAAATTACCCACGGCTAAGTAAATTAGTAAAACTTTTTGCACACATATTTACATACGTTCATAAATAAATGGTGTTTTTATAGAGGTATGGAACTTTGAAATGAAATAAAATAAAAATTGTTTTTTTTTAATTTACTTTATTTGAAAAGTAATTTTTTAAAATTACAATTTAAATATGACTTCTGGCATAAGAACGTCGCGGCTGGCTCGGACGTTTAATCTGGTGGTAAAATTGTCGATGACATCGGTAATATTACGGCGAATGTAAATAGTCAATTGTTTCGGGCTAATCTTTATACACTATCGACTTCGACAAGATAAATCGTGTTAAATCGCACGACTGCCAGTTCGCGGGTCCGAAACTTGAAACTTTACGGTTACCAAACACTTCCTTTAATAAATCAATTATGGCACGAGCTGTGTGACATCTTGTTGAAACCATAGCTGCAGCACATTACGGTTGTGTAATTGATGAATGAAAAAGTCAGTAGTCATGGCTCTGTGGTCACCATTGACTGTAACGTTCTAACCAGCAACGTTTTTAAAGCATTACACAGCAATGATTCCACCAGCCCACAAAGTCAGTCAGTTTTTCTAGATGTAACGGTGTCGCAATATACACTTGAGCATTATCACCACTCCAAATATGGCAGTTTTGTTTATTGACGTAAAAATTCAAACAAAATTGACCTTCAGCGCTAAACAAAATTGGCTTATGAAAATCGAGCTTAACGGCCATCTTGTTTCGGGTCCAATTTAAACAATTTGGAAGCATCAGTCAGTTCAGGCGTGAGTCTATTCATGTTGAAATGGCACTAAATGAAATGAACTAAATATAAATCACTCGACAGCTGACGAAATGGGCGCTAGTTAAAAAAGTGCTGCTTACTTAAAGTTTTATACCTCTATCAAACACACCCGTTATAACAGCACAAACATATACATATACACTTGGGAATACATTAAACATTTAGGAATCGGAATGTTTTTCTTTTTATCATGAAATCTAAAGTGCAATAAAAAGTGATTCACACTTAAAGCTGAAATATTTCAATATATAAACCCTTCAAAAAAGGTGGCCATTTCGTTAAATTATTATTGAAGCCAATGCATTATTTACAATCGGATAATATCATTCGCATACTTATAAGTTTTCTTTTTTATCATAGTGATGACTGAGTGTAAATTAAATCAAGTTACTGAATTGTAATTATCTAAAAGTATAATCGAACTTATTTCCCATCAGACACCCCAAGCGCTTATACTGTTGAATACCCCAACAATTACATTAAGTATATGGATGCGTTTCTATGGTACTAACTCGGATACCAAAATCGCACACGTAACACTGTAAAGAATAAAATTAAAAGAAACCATTTCATTTTATCTGTCAAGTTGCCGAAAGCATCTGGTCACCTTACCTTTAAAGTCTTTTAGGGCCATTCAAGTTTGCCTATTGTAACTGCCCTACACCTAAATCACAAAATATTGAAATGAATATTTATAAATGAATGTTTATTTTTAATAAAGATTTTTGTAATAAATATTTCGTGAGAATATCATGAAATATTTATTTAAAGGAATCAAGCACGAAAAATGAAATTGCTTTATCACCAATAATATTATTTTCGAATTATTCTTTAATCAAATTAATTAATGAAAATTATAGCCTTCGATAAGTCAATTGCAGTCAAATTATTCGATACTTTGCTCAGCAAACATACGCCCTTAAACAGTTCAGCCATTGAGACAACAATACACTGTGTCTCCAACAAGACTCGGAAATATGATCACCTGCTTAACCAATTAACGCAATGCTTCATAAACATGTATGCCTATATAATTTTTATAGAAAGAGCCACAATAGGATGTATTTATATGTTCGGCCTGTTACAGTAACGTGCAGCTAGCTGCGTCCTTAATCTTTATTTTTCGTTATATGATCAGTATATTTAATTTTGTTTAATTGAGAGTGATTGAGCTTCTAATTCCTTCCGGTTTTTGGGTACGAATTAGCAGAAAACATAATCTAACGTTATGCAGCGTAGAATGATTTGGTTTTACTTTGGCCAGCGTTTTACGGAACAGTAACCACAAAAATTTTACAAGGTCAAACCTTATACTGGCAAGAGAACGCATGGATTATGAAGCCTTAATCATTCAAAGTATGGATCCCCCCGGAGGCACATTATAGTCTTTTTGGAACCTACTATTCCATTTAGATTTGTGTCTTGCGGGGTAAAAGGGAGCCCAGGCCCCTCAAAGGCTAGTAGGAGTCACCTGGACAATCCACATATTTCCACGGGAAATCAGTTGCCCCAGAGTACAATATTTGCTCTCTTTAGACAAAAAATGTGCTCTGACTGGTTATTGAGGTTGGCCCCTATATGGGAGTATCGTGGTGGTTGTGGTTTCGGACCCTCGTGAGAGTTTGTGGGTCGGACCATTCAAATTAACACAATGAATGGTTCAGGTCCAGTGAGTATGAATACTGGCGTGTTCTTGATAAATAAGAGCTTCATGCGTTCTGGACTAGGAGTTGGAAAGTCTCCAACTCCTCAGCAAGGAGTGAGGGCACGGCCTACTCCGGACTTTCTAAATTGCTACTAGAAGTGACTGGAGGATATACGTATCTGAAGGCCTTCTAGGGCGTAGTTGGTGTCCAATCAACTAAGTGGTTTAACTACCATCTGATTATGACCTCGCGGTCGGTGCAGATGTAAAACAAATCACACATTCAAAGTATGGAAACAGTTGTTAAGGAAATGAAAAATAAACATAATATCGAAAGAATTAATCTATATACTTCTGGTCCCGTATAAATTAAATTGTGTCGTCGTGTTGTAACGGTTCTCTCTTTGTCTGTTTTATTAATAAACGAAAAACACCCTCAAAGGAATACAAATACCTGTATAATAAAATACAAATACCTGATAAAATATCAGGTGGCAGGTATCCTACCTAGATTAGTAGATACGACCTTAATGAAAGAACTACCTAAGCCCGAACACGGACTCACCAGTAAAGTTTACAATACGGCTTGAGAATATTGTCATCACATGGAAAGCCCTCACCGTTCATACCGCATAAACAGCCAGCAAAGACCGAAAGGAATGACAACAGGAAATACAAATTATTTGTTTTATAAAAGGTGTTTTTAAAGAGGTATATAACTTTAAATGGACAACTCTGTTTAAACTTGCAGCTATTTTTCCAGCTGCCAAGTGGTTTAGCTTTCCAATATGAATAGGCTGATGACTGAATAATACTTTCAAATTGTGCGGCTTGATTCCGATTTCCTTAAGCGAATTTTGAGTGATGATAATCCTGAAGTGTATGTTGAGACACCATTACATCCAGAAAAACTGATTGTTTAGTGTGATTTGTATGCTGCTGAAACGATTGGTTCGTACATCTTTTACAGTGATTCTGACGTTTTCATTAATTAGTTAAACAACCATGATTTGCAGGAGCTGTAGTTTCAACAAGACGGTGCAAAATGTAACAGCTCGTACCGCAATTGGTTTATTGAAGGAATGTTTCGAACCTGTGAATTGGAATCCTAGATCTTGCGTATTAACACCGCTAGATTATTTTCTATGGAAATATGTGGCCTCTACACCGATAAGCTCGAAACGATTGACTATATGGAGGACAACATTTACCCTATTATTGTCGATATTCGGCCACAAATGTTGGAAAAAGTCATCAAAAGCAACGGTCATATGCCAGAACTCATATTTAAATTATAATGCCAGAAGATTATCTTTCGATTAAAATAAATTGTATGTCAATTTAAAAAATTCATCTTTTTTTTATTTTATTTATAGATCTTATACCTCTATAGAATCACCTTATATTTGCTTACTACTGTATCAATTTGTAGAGATTCATTTTTTATTGAATTAAATTATATTGAACAAATAAAATGTACAAATTTTGAATTTATTGTATATACAGAGAAATAAATGTAAAATCCCTGCCGCACGAATACTACAAGTATTTTTAAATGTAACGAGTATGGTCACCCTTATTTAACAACTCTTTGTAAAACTTCTATTTTAAGCAGTGTCATGCACATTTTTGTCTACAAAAGCAATTTACATGTAATTATTCATCAACCTTTATTTTAACAAGTTCATTATTCCAGAAAATAGTGCAATTTAGCAAAAAACAGGTTATTGATCTCTATTAAAAGTGCTGTTAAGTTTACAGTAAGTCCTTGTAACAAATAAAATAACCGTTAAGCAAAATTTTTGCACAAAAAAAATTAAAATTTCCAATAATGTGTATATATGTATGTATAAAGATATGCTGTCATACATACACATACAAATATATGTATGTAGAGTATACTCGTACCGTACAATGAATAAAGTCTGCTCTACTTTTAAGGTGCTTGTAGCCATGTAGAAGTATTAAATCATCTTTTATAAAAAATCAACCGCCAACATGCATTTTTCCTACGTAACGTACATATTTTTAGTTTTATTGATAAACTGCCCATTTCTTGTACATAATCGTAATTTTTGTTTTTATAAATTATACTTTATATATGTAGCTTGAAGTTTGCTACATACACATTTATATGTCTGTATATAAACATTTCTGCTATTACCGCAACATAAGAAAAGCCGTTCTGTTATAAATACGAATTTACAAACAATACGAGTATAAACACGTACCAGGTATGGAAAATTGGTTTTTTTCAAACTCCAAACGAAATTAATTATGCAATTTTTTTAAATTATTTCACAATTGTTGCATATTTATATAAAAAACAATTTCAATTTTGTTGGTTAACAATAATTCTCATAAATTCAGTTTAAGATGGGCTAATTTGAAAGTAAATTAGCTTAAAACACTTACGTGGTACAATGCCAGGTAAAGTAGAAATATGGGAATCGATAATGGGATATGATGTCGGGCAAATGTCCAGCTCTACCACGTCAGCAGACGTTCTCTCATAAAATTTTGAAGCATATTTTGCAACAAAGTAGCGATGAACTGCATCTTTCAGAAAATCAGTTTTTTTTGGGTATACACGTAAAAATCGCCCCAAAGAAAATAATCCAGCGGCGTTGACTCACAAGAACGAGGCGGCTAATTGATATCACCAAATCTAGAAATTATGCGACCGGGAAATTTCGCATGCCTTCAGTTGCTTGGGTGACTTGTGTAACCAAAAGTCACTGATGTTAACATTAGCCAAAATTTTGATCACGGTTTGGTAGCGCAGAATATTCACGGTGACAATTATGCTTATTTATGAAAAAATACAGCCCGATTATGCTGTCCAACCACATACCTCTCCACATGGTCATACTTCATTTTGTTTGTTTCAATAGCCGCCCAATTGAAAATAAACCTTATCACTACATACGATTTTGTGGAAAAAAGCGATGTTTTCGTTCAGTTTTTCAAACAGCCATTTCACTTCGGTCGTCTTTAATTTTGCAGATTTTTATATAAAATATTGCGCAAAGTGCCCTTAGTGCCCAATATTTGCGAACATTGGCGAGCTGATATTCCCGGCTCATTCTAAACACTTTGAATCACTACAGTAACTGCGAGCATATTGTTTTGTTCTATTGTCAGTAATATCGCGTCTCGAAGGTGCCGATTAAAGTCGGCCTATCGGTCTCAAAAGAATCCTGATTACAAGGAAAAGCTGTTGGAATTTTACGAAGTGATACAGTGAAATTTTCACCATTTTGATACAGTATATATTCATAAATAAAATTCTTTGTTTAAGAATGTAACATTTCACGCTTAAAGTTTCTTGACTTCTTACTAAATAATGAGAAAGAATGACACCTCAACTCTTAACATTTAATTATTTGACAGAAAATTAACTTTCTAGCCTCAAATTTGCCCACTCATTATAGGAATTTTTATTTTTCTATACCAAATTTTAATACAACCTACTGATAAGCTATATAAGCAGTAGCGAAAAGATTATTTCATATTTCACTTTCATGTAAAAAAATATTTTATTAAAATATCAGGAAATGTTTATGTTTTTTCGTTCGTGCAAAATGGTTCTGCTGTCCACAATGGTTTAGAAAATACTTTGAAAATAATTTGGCAGTATTGCTGCCAGTTGTAAAACTGAATGACAAAGACTAATTCAAATGCAAAACAAATTAGCTTGCCTTATATCAAAGAGAGTTATAAATAATTTAGAAATACGTACGCTATTTAATCAAATCTTATTGTGTAAAATAAAAGAACTTACATAACGAAATTTCCAAAAAAATAAATATAAATCGAATTGCTTTCTTATATTGTTAATAATGCATTGTAATAAAACAAGTAAGTGAAAAGGTATCACTGTTATATATTTAAACGATAAAACTACAAGTGCAAATAATAGACATACAAATAGGCAAAAAGTGTCAATTATTTTAACTAATAAATGTAAATAATTTTTGAATGAATTTAATTCGAAGCAGCCAGTTGTTAAACCCTTTAGTTTAATATAAACTTAAATGTTACAAATATCTTTGCGCCAATAGCGTCAGCAGCTAGAAAAGTATTTAGCGAAGAACATTGATCTCTTTCCTCAAAAACAAAACAACTACCGCCTAACAGGAATTAAGTTTAGTACAGTGATGTCAGTGATATCTGGCCACTATTCTTATGGCTGTTATTGCTAGATAGTGCCAAATTTCGTGGACTACATTCTCACCGTCCTCCAGGCACAGTCCACAGGCATAATTTTTCTCGATATTCGATATGCTAGTCAAATAATATTTCCATTGTCTTCATGGCTAAGGGGTTCATAGGCATCATTTGAATCTGCCTGAATGCAGTTGCCTACCGTAATTTTTTTTAGATTTTGCTCCTAGCTAAACAGCCGAATATAGTGTCGGTCAGTATGCACAGTCATCCTTGAGTGACCTGCTATTCTGGGTATGTTCCAGGGCTAGCAGTCTTAAAATTTTTTGATGTTTTGCCTACTTCGCTTCGCTTTGATGACTTGTAAAGTAGAGTGTAAACAGTTTGTCCACTCCTCACTGTTGCTACCAAATGCATCTCATATTCTAGACGTCGGTCAGGCTGTAAGTAAACTTGCATCATTTAAAGGTTTTTGTTCCCAAAGCCATTTCGTCTTATATTTTTGCGCAAACTAGTGATAGTTTCCGATAGCAACAAATTGCTTTAAATTTAGAAATTTCAAAGCACTTGGGCAACTCTTGTAAGAATAAATCACAATTCCACTGCATTTTCCACCCCCGGTATATATGTTAGTATCTACTTTGAAGTTGTTGTTTGTATTTGAAGCCCCACACGTTTGTGTGAAACTAGTTTGTCCACCGCTCTTGTAAACTTTGCTCAAACACGTTTGCAACGATTGTCCACCAGTTTTTCGTTTTGTTTTGGTTTTTGTTTTGATTTCTTTGCTTCCTATGTTGCGGGGGATTTCGAAAGAGCAACAAAATGTTTATTTTTTATATTGTTGTCACACAATTTAGAAGCTTGTTGTACTACGAACACTCCTGTTAATAACGTGTGATTGTAGAATGCCGAATATTACTATAAATGGAAAAGCTTAACAGAAGGAAGAACACAAAACTGTTTTATAATTAATTATGTTTTATAAGAACAAGAAAAAAAGTTTTAAAAAACAAATCTTTTTCCAATTCCAGCAGCAAGTTAAACAGATTCTAATTGAAGGATTGTGATGACAAAGTATTCCATCTATCTCAGTAATATTACCCGTCAAATGAATTTTATTTGTTAAAATTTTCTGTCAAAATGGTGAAAATTTTACTGTATCACTTCGTAAATTTCGTGCAGTTTTTTCTCGTAATTAAGCTTTATCTAAGACCGCTGTGCGGACTTTAATCGCTAAATTCAAGGCTTACGGTATTGTTGCTGACAAGGGACTTAAACAATACACTCGTAGTGGCGATCACGATGGGCACGAGCCATGGCGAGCAATGACCGCTGTATGGTAAATTATTGAGAATTGGCAACACTAAGGCACTAGAGATATTTTGTGTAACATTTTGTATAAAGATCCTTATCTTCACGCTTATAAAGCGCTCAAGATTTAAGGCCGACCGACCATTGCTTGCGTCGAGCGTTTGTGTGATGGCTGTTTGTTAAATTGAACAAAAACATCCAAGAAAGTGGCCGTATGGTGTGGTCTGTACTCTGGCGGCATCATCGACCCATACTTTTTCCAAAATGAGCAGCAAAACGCCGTCAGCAAGACGTCGTCAACGTCCACACAGCCATCCCAAACAATTCAGTTATTAAATGATAAAGCTTAAGGTGGCGTAATTTCTCGATTTGTTGATGTCAATTGGCCACCTCGTTCTTGTGATTTAACGCTACTGCATTAATTTCTTTGGCGCCATTTGAAAGATTGTTCATTTACGTGAACAATCTATAAACAACCGACTCTCTGAAAATTGATTTTTGGCGAGATAAGCGAAGCTCTTATGCAAAATATGCATTAAAAGTTTGTGAAAAGAGTGGACGTCTACGACGTGGTCGACATTTGGCCAACATCATATTTCATTATTAATTCCAATATTCCTGCTGTACATTGGTAACAATAAAAGTAAAGTTGTAAAAAAAAGCCAAATTATTTCCTAATCTAAACCCATCCTTTAGTTTTATCAATTTCAATCAATTCAATTGGTCTTTTACCGTTATTGTTCTTTTCTATTTAATTCTTGGTCCACCTCCGTTTTTTTTTTTTTTTTGTTTAAAGAGAAGAAGTAGCACTTCAGGCAACAATGCCTATTAAATCAAGTACCGTGATACATTCTTTAGGAAAGGGATAGAGAATAGATGAAACAGGTGGTGAAAGTAGAAGGATAGTCGGAAATTAACTATAACATATATAAGACAGCACAGCGATCATTGACTATGACTTCATCGC
This sequence comes from Trichopoda pennipes, assembly GCA_030448955.1. Classification (NCBI taxonomy): domain Eukaryota; kingdom Metazoa; phylum Arthropoda; class Insecta; order Diptera; family Tachinidae; genus Trichopoda; species Trichopoda pennipes. The sequence goes on from JASKUP010000042.1 coordinate 12,507,436, forward strand.
TGAGCAGCCCCACCGACAGTCAATTTTTATTTTTGTAGTGAAAAAAACCAAGGTCTTCGTTGCGAATCGAACCCACAACCCCCATACTTACAAGCTAGTACACTACCTATTAGCCTACAGGGGCACCTATATACTTTGATATACTTTGATATAAATATCTATGACCTCAGTTACGACGATCTGTTGGATTAAATGGAAGAACTGAGCATAAATTAAGATTCACATTCTGTTAGCGTTCGGACGAGTTAACAATATTTTCGTTTAGTGATAACGCTTCGCAAGCTTTTTTGGCTGGTGATATTTCATAAAGGTTGGCGACGCACATAGTTTAGAACCATCAAATTTTTAGTTTATTTCGAAGTGATTATGTACCTGTAGTTTGTTAATAGTTCCACTGGTTATATATCATTAAATCTGACAACATTTGTGCAGAATCAATAGCATAAATAGTGTAAAAGGGTATAGTGCTGTGTAGAAGGGAATATAAAAATGTCTAATACATTCTAATAACATTCTAATTGAAGAATTTTGATTAAACCAGTGCCGAAATATATTTTAATTTAAAAGTTTAAAAAATAGATTTAATTTTTTTTAAACTAAATTTGATAAAAATAAAACAAGTTTTCTATATTTGAATGTTCCGAAAAAAAAATTACAACAAAATTTAAAAAAAAAATTTATTCCTATAAAAATAGAATCTTTTATTATTCTACTTCACACTTATGGTAGCACGACCATTGCAAATGCAATCACTTTTGGCTAATAAGCAAATCTACAACTGTGTTGCCTAAATCGTTATCAGAAAGTTTGTATACGTAAGATGTCCTTGATTTTTAATTCATAATAGTCTTATTGAGCACCAGCTGACACTTCAGACGTTGTCCTGTTTAAATTTTAGAAATATTTGTTTATGATTGTTGTTAGAATTTTTATTTTTTAAGATTTCCAATATGTTTTATTTTGAATTGAGATCACAGAAATTCGAAAGTTGTTTTATTTACACTGCGACTGTAAGACAAATAAAAAAAATTTGTTTCGATTGGTTCATTTTCACCATTCCTTTCATTCCATCAATGCTGTAAGATACACGATATTTTTTATGTTGTTGTTCGGCGCGTAAACAAACAAAGCTGATGACTTTTTAATACGGAAACAGGTAACAATTGACCGAACGAAAGCCATGGATTTCGATAAAAAAAATTTTTAAATTTTAATTAAAATTTTAGTTTTGAGTTTTTAATTTTCCAAGCAACTTTTGCAATTTTTCTTTCTGACCATTACACACATTAAAATAAACTTAGCAAAATCTGTCAAGCCATTTTGAAGGTATGCGCTAGCAAAGGACACAATTTTATTTTTATTTATATGGATTTAAAAATTGTAGGTTTAAGTTTCAAAAGTGCCGATATAAATTTCGTGATGCTTTGCTTTGTTTTTCAGAAAGTAATCATACTTTCAAATTATGTAGTGTCAATCAGTATTACAGTAAAATGGAAAAAAGCTAAGAAATCCTAGAAACTGGAAATTTTTGAGACCTTTAAATAGTCAGTTCAATAAGTCAGTTCAATTAAATTAGAAACGAAATATATATCTACGTGCTTCCCTTTTTTGAGCAAGCAATTTAAAGACAAGTTTAAACGGAATAAAATTCCGCTTAAATACTGAATGAAGCAACATGAACAACAAACAAAAATTTTCTGAGTCTCTGTGATAAATGTTAAATCGGTCATAAGAGTACAAATTATCTGCTTTTTTCACCGCCCGCCGGATGCCATTGCAAAGCGTTGGTTATAATTACTGATCCGACTTTCAGTTAGAGATTGTGTTTTGGCAATCCGGGTGATTTCAGCGAATTCAAAAACCTGGTTGAATATTTGATGAAATTACCTTGATTAAAATCACTAGCAATTTCATTTCTTTACGATCGACAAACAACAAAAAATACGTAGATTAGGTGTGCCAAAAAAGTGGGCGTAAACTGGATGTGATCAATTAAACTTGTACCTGCATACTTTCTATAAATAAATGAAAAATTCCAGTTTTTTTTTAAGATTTTTAAATTATCCAAGCAACTTTTTCAATTTTTCTTTTAAAAACGATCTTAAGACTAGCGAAATCGGTTAAGTCGTTCTCAAGTTATGCTTTAAGCAATGGACACTATTTCATTCTTATTTATAGAGATTCATTTTTGAAAACTATTTAATATAAAATACATTACTAAGCATAGAAAGCATATTAATAATCATAACTCCTCATTACTTGCTCGGCTGTTTAACAGAAAAGAAGACTTTCAGTTTAAATTGCAAGACTTTGAGTCTTGAATAGGAGAACAGTAACTGTTGTAAAGTAGCCGTCAGGGTAAACAGCTTTTCAAACCTCTCTGGAGTCGTGTTAGAAAGAAAAAAAATGCTGAGATAACGCAGTGGATGAGTTGGTAAAGACGTTTGTATATAAAACAGAGGATAGTAAGTCCCAAATGTTGCCACAGATATAGAAGAAAGTAACACAATAGTGCGTGGCAACGTCTGTTTGGCGAACAAACGCTTATGATTTTGGTTCTCAACGGAGCTATAGACTGTAATGGTTTGAATATTTACGCTTGCTAATGATCTTATTTGTTTAACAATATAAGATATAAGTTCATGTCTCGCTTCAACTTATGTGCATAATTGGCAAGCTAAGAGCAAGAAAAAATTGATATGCATTGCAATCAAAAGAGCTTTCCAATATTTTCGATTTTTGTTTTATTTATTTAACTAAACTAATTTTGTGATAAGTCATTGGTCAATTTTCTATTTATTTACTTTTTTTGTTCATGAACGTTTACATTCATTTTCCCTTCTCTTTTCTGCTTTGTCTCATTGCAGATGCAAATATTCTCAACACAATAAAAATGCACTAGAATTTGTGCAACTTTCAAAATTTTACACACCATCACAAGCTTAACTTTCACATCAGAAATTATGGTCAAAATGACTGACATAAATGTAACAACAGCTGCAACGGAAACAACACCAAATACACCTACAAGATTAGAGAAAAGAAAAAAGAAAATTAAATATCGTGACAAAATTAAACTTTTACCAGCCATAACATTAGGATTAATTTTAATTATAATTAAAAAAATAGAAATTTACATTGAAACTGGCAGAGGAGTAGGAGGAGGAAGGCAAAGTGTTGGTGCATTGGCACAGACACGAGATCCTCGATTTTATTCAAGAGTTGGAGTTAATGATTATAATTGGCCTAACCCAGGTGATCCAGATTATAGGTAAGTAAAAACACAATATTTAAAAGAGATTATATGTTGTAAGAAACTAAGATTATTTATTAAAAAATCAGACAATTGGTCAGGATGCAAATAATCATCATAATTCACGAAAGCAATTTAGAATTCAAGAGATTTATAAAATGAATATTCAAAGTTTGATATTTGCTTAAAAATGGCTTTAGCAGCACGTAGATTTTGAAATAAACAAAACGTTTGTCATAATTTGTCAATTCGTGATTGCATCATAGTAATTGCCTCGACTCACATCTTTCTTATTCACAAGAAGATCTAATGAAAAAATAATCGTAATTAGAAAAAAACGCAAAAAATATGTTAAGGTGCCACATTGGCACACAAGAAAACGGTAAATCAAAATTAACTCTGATCGTAAAATACTGTTATTTTATAAAATATTCAAAAGATTTCGGTTTTTTCAACAAAAAGTGTTTTTTTTCGAGTGTGGCAACACCCACAACATGATAGTTTTGATATTCAGCTTATTGACGTATTCGTAGTAGATGCTTTGGCAATTGTTATAATGAATTCAATTTCACACAAAAATCGTATTAAAATTCACTTTTATTTGGATACGGTTTTTCGTCGACCCTCGTGAAATTTGGTTTGTGAACAAACCGGTTTCGGCCGGTTGTCATCTTCAGTGTTCTCTTCGTATTCACTTTACTCACTTCACTTAAAGTTACATTTCGTAAAATTCGTGATATTTTCGGGCAACATAATCGTCCTTCCGAGACCACTATTAAGAATTGAGCCCTTAAATTCGATACGAAATGTACGAACACCAACGCGTGTTCGACCGGATCGTTCAACTGAAAACATCGCAAACGTGAGCCATTGTGCTCAAAATTTGTCAATTCCTTGACGTGGCGTGACATGGCAAATTTTAGTAAGGATTTGACTTTGAAGCCTTACAAAATTCAACTGGAGAAATTGAAGCAGACTGAACATGGTCGCCATAGATTCGCTCAATTCATTCAGGAACAACCGGCTAGTTTTTCTGAAAAAATCATTTTCAGACAAAGGCCATTTTCACTTGTCAGGGTATGTCAACAAGAAAAATTACCGCGTTCGGGCTTCTGAAAATCCTAGAGGGATTATTGAGAGCCTTTGCATGCTCAACGTGTCACTGTGTGGTGGTAGAGGCGTGATTAGGCCACCTTTTTCGAAGATGAGTCTGGAAATGCGGTAACTGTCAATGGATCATGCTATCGCGAGGTGCTAACAACTCAATTTTGGCCTATTATTTATGGGGTGGATATCACTGTTATGTGGTTTCAATAGGACGGTGCCACATGTCACACAGCCAATAAACCGATCAATTTATTGCAAACCAAAATTCCCGATCGCATAATATCACGACAATCAGCAGTTAAGTGGCCAGCCAGATCGTGTGAATTAACACCACGGGTTTTTTTAGGTTATGTTAAGGATAGAGTCTATACGGATCAATTTCAGCCTTAAAACTCAAAATCCGTGATATGATTAACGAAATAGGACCGCCATTTTGCCAAAAATTTATTAAAAACTTTGATGTAAGAATCGACATTTATCAGAGTGGTCGTGGTGGATATTTGCCGGATAGAATTTTTCATTCATAATTGCAGAACTCTTCCTAATACAATAAAAATTTGAATCACTTAATCTAAATTTTTTCTTTTAGTTTAGATAACAAATTACTTCCATAAAGAAGCTATAAAGATCGCAAAAATTTGTATTTCTTACAAAAACTCGCTAGCTTAAAATCCGTTTTTTCAGTGTGATAGATAGGTATATTATAATATTGTTAGATGATGCTTAGTTTAAGTTATAAAAAGGTAATTATTACTAAAGAAAGTAGAGTGAAATGACCTATTGTGTCTGGTTACAAATCTAGATTTTTCTTAGAAATCTCAATAGCTCAAAATAACGATACATCTAAATTCTATGAACTAATGTTGACAATCAGAAAAAACAACCAACATAGATCAATAAGACCCACAACCAAACAAACCACTACTGAATAATTACAAAGTCTATATTAAATGTCATGAATTAGAGTTTTCTAGTAAATACTTGAGGCTCTCAAAACAGAACATAAGGGAATGTAAGGGCTTGGGCAAGAGACGATTTAATTGTGAAAGTGGTTGAGTGAAGACATAAAGAGTGATACAGCAGCTTTTAGGTGTTAAAGTAATAGAATTGCCATCGTGTATTTTTGCGCGTATAAAAGTAAATAGGTCGTCTAAATTAATCGTGTAATTTAATTTGAAACTCTAAAAGTTCTATGTAATTATTTTGCAATAAAAGAACTTAATAAGCTAAACGTTTATAAATGGGATAAACGTAACACCCGGCATCAGAAATGGGAGAGAATAAACGTTTATTAAACGACAAAACGTTACAATATACATTTTTAAAAAGAGCAATAAGATGCTTCAGATTTTCTTTTTAAACTCTCCAAATCTCAAAAAACCTACATATGTTATCGATAAAAAATATAAAATATCAAGTATAAAATAAATAAAAATTTACTAATAAAGAATATTTTAATTCCAAAGAGAAGTCTTGGAAAATTGATTTTAGAGCAAGCGTACACTTTTTTCAAACTCTTAATATACAAAAACATTATAAACTAAGCAGCGCTTATTACACTTTTCAGTGGTATTAAACAAACATGAATCTTTTAATTTGACATGAAATTTAGATTATTTGAAAGATAAAATGCTGGATTTGTTATTTAATCTAATTTGGAGGTCCAATTTTCCCTGGCTCTTTTCAGCATTTCTGGCCACATATCGGCAATAAAGCGGCGAATTTTGTCCTCCAAGTAGTCAATCACTTTTGAGCTAATATGCAGAAAACAGTCTAGCGTAGTGAAATCGCATGATCTTCACGGATTCGAATCGTGAAACTATGCGGTTGCCAAACGTTTTCTTAAATAAATCAATTGTACGACGACTGTATAACATGTAGTGCCTGCATATCATGATTTTTCAAATGAACGAAAATACACTTATCATGGCTCTATAACAGTCACCATTTACTGTCACGTCCTGACCAACATCGCTTTTAAAGAAGTACGGACCAGTGACTCCATCAACCCAAAAAGCACTCCAAATAGTCAGCTTTTCTGCAATACCCCGCAGTTTTCTAGCTAATCAAAATTCGCTTATGAAAATAGGGAATGTTAATATTGTTTTGAACCCATTTCCCGAATCTACGCCTCGCTAGATGATTGTGTAGCTTCAATTCAATAAGAAACCTAGTATCCTCATAAAGGCTTGTGATGTCTTATTAGAACTGATAGCTACGACAATCAGTTTTGTTCCACACGCAGTGTATTTTAGCTGCAAATACTTTAAGGTCTGATATAAATATAAATTTCTAGGCAGCTTTAAAATATCGAATTTATATGACGTGCTATTGTATTATAATAGTTATTTTCAATTTTTTAAATTTGGATTCGAAAAATATTTTTTGAAGTGATAGCTTGTGTTTTTTAATCAATTTGAAAATTCAAATTTGAAAATTAATTGAAAATATATTAAAAAATAGAGAATAAAAATAATAAATATTTGAACTAAAATTTAATTTTGGAATCCAAAATAAAACATTTTTTTTTTTTTTGAACAACAATAAATTAAATAGATCAGTGCAATTCAACAAATTGAAGAGTTCGGAGATTAAAAGGAAAAAAAAAATTAACTTGAATAAGTGTAAAAGGTTTACTCCCAGTATGGAAACTGGTGAAGTAAATTTAAGTTATGAAAGCGGTGTAGATGAACATGTTAATACTTGGCAAAAAGTTCCAACCAAGCGTAAAATTAACGAATCACCAAAATTATACCAGCAAAAGAAATCTCATTTTTCATCATCAAACCGATTTTCAGCTCTTGCCGACAACAATAATGAAAGCGAAAATGACAATACATTGTCCCAAGAATCCCAGCCAAAACCTCCACCGATTTTTATTCCAAATGTAGATGATATTGCCAAAATGGTTAGTAAGTTGGGCAAGGTTGTTGCAAACAATGAATTTTATTACAAGTCGTGCAGTGATGGACAGGTTCGTTTGAACATTAGAACAGTTGACTCATACCGGAAAATAGTTAAGTATCTTGACGACAATAAGATTGTATTCCATACGTACCAACTGAAACAGGAAAGGGCTTTCACTGTTGTTATCAAAGGGCTTCATCACACAACACCAATCGCTGATATTAAGGCGGAGTTGATTTTGTTAGGGCATCAGGTAAGGAGTGTAAGGAACGTAGTTAGCCGTATTACAAGGAACCCACTCTCTATGTTTTTTGTTGACTTAGACCCTAATACTAACAATAATGAAATTTATAATTTGAAAACACTTGGTCACGCTACTGTGGGTATTGAAGCTCCCAAAAAGTATGATGACATTGTTCAATGTTTTACATGCCAACAGTTCGGACATACTAAGTCTTATTGCAGAAAACCATACTCATGCGTTAAATGTGGTCTAGAGCATCCAACTAGTGAATGTACAAAATCGTCAAGCACTCCACCGAAATGTGTTCACTGCTTAGGAAATCATACCGCGAACTACAGAGGCTGTGTAGTTTATCAAAAGTTGGTGAATAAGCGCACAAAAGTAACTGTAAGAAATGTAAATGAAAGTTACAACTTTAACTCGCACGTCTCAGCTGCTGCTCAGAATAGTGGACAGCTTACCTATGCCCAGGCTGTCAGTGGCACAAGTGATGGTGTAAACAACGTACTTCATAAAATAGAAACTATGCTTGAAAAACAAATAGAGTTAACAAATACATTGATGAATATGATGTCTATGTTAATGACAAAACTATGCAAGTAGACCTCATAATTGCAGAATGGAATGCCAATGGCATTTTAAATCATATTAATGAAACAGAAATCTTTTTGAAAAATAATTATATTGACATTTTATTACTTTCTGAAACACATCTTACAAGTAAATCCTTATTTCGTATAAGAGGATTTGACATAATTACTGCCAATCAGCCTAACGACAGGGCACATGCCGGTGCGGCGATCGTTATAAAATCGACTATCAAGTATGAAATTTTAGAACCAATAACTGAATTATATATGCAAGCTGCTGGAGTTAAAATAACGTGCAATAATTGTAGTGTAGCAATTTATTCTGTGTACTCGCCCCCCAGATATAGTATTAAAAGTGAGCAATATGAGAACTTTTTCAGAAAACTTGGCAATAGATTCATAGTTGGTGGTGACTATAATGCCAAACACACCTGGTGGGGATCACGTCTAATAAACCCTAAAGGGAAAGAACTTTTTAAATGTATATCTAAAAATGACTACAGTTCGATATCGACAGGAGCTCCAACATACTGGCCAACAGATAGTTCCAAAATACCCGATCTTTTAGATTTCTTTGTGTATAAGGGAATCCATCATTCTTCTCTTGAAATAGCAGCAAGTGATGATTTAAGTTCTGATCACAGTCCAATTATCCTTAACTTTGCTACCGTTTGTAAAAAGCGATGCAAAAACTCTAAACTTATTTCTACAAGCACTGACATTAGTCTTTTCAAGCAATATATTGAAGCCAAACTTAATCTAAATTTGTCATTGAAAACTGGATACGAGATTGACACAGCCATTGAAAACTTTTCGAAATTAATACATGAAGCTTCGTTTGTTTCCACGCCGCAAGATAATATTAAAGCCTCAAATTTTCACTTATCTCTTGAAATAAGGCAACTAATCGTATTGAAAAGAGGACTTCGAAAAATTTGGATGAGAACAAGATCACCCTCAGATAAAACGAACTTCAATCGAGCAGCCAGCAATTTGAAAAGAAGATTAAAAGAATTAAAGAATAATTCCATTGGCAGATATTTAAGTAATTTACGTCCGGAAAATAACAATGAACATAATCTTTGGAAAGCTACAAAATACCTCAAACAAGCTCAAAAGCGAAACGTTCCAATAAAAGATTCTAATGGCGATTGGTGCAGATCTGACGTTAGCAAAGCCTCTGCTTTTAAGTCCCACCTTGAAAACACTTTCACACCATTCTCCTTTTGCACAACACATGAAGACACAGAAGTTAACAATTTCTTAGATGTTGCATGTCAAATGAGTAGGCCTATTAAACCATTCCGATGTCGAGAAATTGAAGTTGAAGTAAGCAAGCTCAATGCGAAAAAGTCCCCGGGTTATGACAACATAGACGCAAAAGTTCTTAAGAATTTACCCAGAAGGGCTGTGATTTTTCTCACAGTTGTATTTAATTCTATTTTGCGATTGTCACATTTTCCAACACAGTGGAAGCATGCCAAAATCATTATGATTCACAAACCTAATAAGCCTGAGAACTCCGTTGAATCATACAGACCCATCAGCTTGTTACCAGTATTGTCGAAACTATTTGAACGACTTTTTCAAAAAAGATTAATGCCGGTACTAGAATCGCAACATATTATACCTGATCATCAATTCGGTTTTCGAACCAAACATGGAACTCCGGAGCAATGTCATAGAAAATCAATAAGAGAATGCCTTGAAAACAAACAGTACTGTTCTTCAGCTTTTTTAGATGTTAAACAAGCATTTGACAGAGTGTGGCATAACGGTCTTTTATTTAAGCTAAAACACTTGCTCCCAACTCCATTCTACCTTCTGTTGAAGTCATATCTGTTCGAACGTACTTTTTATGTTAACATTAACGACGAGAACTCGGAAATTGGTGATGTTAAAGCCGGTGTCCCACAAGGGAGCGTTCTGGGCCCAACGTTGTATACGTTATTCACTTCCGACATGCCAACAAGAAATCATGTAGTAGTCGCAACCTATGCTGATGACACAGCTCTGCTTTCAATTAATGAGTCCGCTGCTATTGCATCTAACACCATACAACTCCAGCTCGACTTAATAAGTAATTGGTTAAAAAAATGGAACATAAAAGTGAATGCGGAAAAATCTACCCACGTCACATTTACGCTCAATAAAGGTGATTGTCCGCCTGTATACTTGAATGGAGTTTTAATACCCCACTCAAATGAAGTTAAGTACTTAGGCCTTAACATCGATCGGCGTTTAAATTGGAAAACGCACTTAAAAATAAAGAGGAAACAACTAAATATTAAAACAAAAAAAATGTTCTGGCTCCTCGGGCCAAGGTCGGAGTTAAGTGCCAGTAACAAATTACTATTATATAAAACTGTTTTAAAGCCCGTATGGACTTATGGAATACAATTATGGGGAACGGCTTCTTACTCTAATATTGACATAATTCAAAAGTATCAGTCCAAAACTCTCAGGCTTATAATTGGTGCTCCATGGTACATAAGAAATAACACAATTCATAATGATCTCAATATCCCGGGTATAAGGGATGAAATCAGAAAGTATAGCAGTAATTACTTGGAACGACTTAGTAATCACGAGAACATTCTTGCCATAACTCTTTTGGATGACGGTGACGAAGTAATACGATTAAAAAGACTTCATATACTTGATCTCCCGTTTAGTTTTTAAGTTGTATATATTTTGTTGAAAACGCTATTGTTATACTATTGAAAAATTGTTTTTAAATTTTGGATTGTTAAATTTAATGGAATTTAACGCTACTGTTACATTATTCTAAGTGTAGTTAATATATTTGTTTATTGTTTGATTGTAAACAGATTGCAAATAAAATATATAAAAAAAAAAAAAAAAAAAAATTTTTAAAATTTAATTGACATTTGTTTTGTTTTTTTTTTTGAAAGAGAAGTAGCACTTCAGGCAACAATGCCTATTAAGTCAAGTACCGTGCTACGTTCTTTAAGAAAGGGATAGAGAAGAGATGAAAGAGGTGGTGAAAGTAGAAGGATAGTCGGAAATTAACTGCCGTATAAGACAACACAGCGACCAGTGACCATGCTTTCATTACTGAGCAGCCCCACCGACAGTCAATTTTTATTTTTGTAGTGAAAAAACCAAGGTCTTCGTTGGGAATCGAACGCACTACCCCCATACTGACAAGCTGGTACACTACCTACTAGCCTACAGGTAGATAAATTCCTGCAGTTACTTTTGGCCACAAAAATTTCTTATTGTGGAATAGTACCGATATGAAATAAATTTCGATAAATATTAATGACGTTTTTAAACTTGGAAAGAGCAAAACGTTCAGGATATTACTAGTAACGAATATGTATTTAAAATAGGGATGGCAGAACAAAATTGAAAAAAAAACAAATTTTCTATGAGTTAATTTTGAGACAGAATCCCATGTCAATAATGTAAATTAATGAGTTATTTAAGTAATTAAAAACAAAGAGGAACTTTATTGATTTTACCGATGCTATTCAACTATTCGGTAGCGGTGGTAGAAAAGTTTTCTACGCGGCAGCTCAAATTTGTTTTAAACTTATTGTGTTCTAATTGTTCTTCCTTTCATCACACATGTATGTTTCAAATTCGACGATTTTTTTGGGCTAAAAATATGTAAATTCTTAGGAAGGTTGTAACAACATGGCATATGTATTTCAGATCGTAATCTTGAAGTAGATTCTTTTGTATTTTCTGATCCATGAGATCGAAAAATGATTATTATTATTAGATCATTTTTAAAAATTTTAACAACTCAATTGCAATTTTGATAAATTAGCTATAATCGATAATGATGTGATAATGGTTGTACAAGCCATGATCGTAGATTGAATACTCACACTTTAGATAAGAAAAGTATGGCTTCATATAAATAAATTTTATACACCAAATGAGGATTGTGGACAAAAGATGTAACAAAACACAAACACCAAAGCCTAACGAAAAACCAACAATCATTTTTTAAATAAGTTTCCAGGAATTTTCACATAATGATAAATTTAACATTATAATTATACCTGAGTAAATTTTTTATTTCAAAAAATTAATAAAAAACTATTTCTTTTTATATCGTTTTAAGGTTGAAATTATTTAATATCGTATTTTCTTTTTATTTTTAGAACTTATACATTTAATGATCGCCGGTATGGCCATTATCAACCAAATGGTTATGGTGCCAATTATCCCGGTAGAAACCCACCTGGTCAATATCCACAAGGAATGCCAAATGAAGATCGTTTTCGTTTCGATCCTGTAAGTCATAATATAATTTTTGTTTTGTATTTGTGTATGCATATGCGTCAATCACGGCTATACCGATTTTAATGAAATTTGAAATATAAATCGTTACCTAGGGGTGCAATAAAATAGGTATTTTTTCACAGACATTTCAAACGACCTTACACATTTCAATAGAATTTTAAACGTAAACAAATAGATCCTTATCTATAAATTACAATATGCTATGTTTGATTACGAAAATCGGATTCATAGAGAAGAAAATCGGATTCATAGAGAAGAAAATGAGGTAGGAGGACAAGTAGTCTAGCATGCATTTGTATGTAATGAATCTCCTCGTAAGTTTGTTTATGGGTCAAATGCGGTCCTGTATCATTTTTTCAAAGTTCCTCATTTACCACGGAAAATTTCATCGTCGTGCAAGTTGGCCTAACTCTACGCACGAACTCAATCAATTACATTGACATTTTTCACTTTCTGTACAAAGTTTGTTTGTGTTATACTTGAGATAGGAAGCGTCACAGGGTGGACTTAGTCTCAAAGTAGATCCAAAAACACTGGATACAACAAGCTACTAATTAACAAATTAAAATTAAATTAAGTAAACATTTATTTAAATACAGACTTGGGCAAGTGCTTACGTAAGCGTGAGTATGTTTGAATGTGTTTAGTGGTTTTTATTCGATTTTAATCGTTTAAAAATGTTTGTTTCATTTGGTGTTTGATTCGCATATGCACTACATGCTTTAAATATTTTTTTTTCTGATGAAAAGAACAATGAAACTAATTTAGTTTAAAGAAAAAAAAAATAGAAGAAAAATAATCTAATGACATTATTAGTTGATCATCAAACTTGGACAAATGGGGGCCACCAAATATCAAAACGTTAATTAAATTTATAACGCATATGGCCGTTAATGATATTTTTCATTTTCATGTTCATTTTTTTTAATTGATTAATCAAGCATGTCTCAGCACAGTGGTGATAGAAGAAGCTGTTACAAAAATTATACAGTTAATTATAGAAGAAATATTATTATTTTTCAATTAAGAATAAAAGCTGAACAATAGACGAATAATCGAACATTTGTTTTTTTCAAGTTATTTTATTTTTTTGTTTTTACTAAACAGACGCTAACTAAAAACTAGAAGAAGCTGTTACAAAAATTATACAGTTAATTATAGAAGAAATATTATTATTTTTCAATTAAGAATAAAAGCTGAACAATAGACGAATAATCGAACATTTGTTTTTTTCAAGTTATTTTATTTTTTTGTTTTTACTAAACAGACGCTAACTAAAATTGCCAAATTTATTTTCTTGGTGATATACACCGTATCTCTTATTTTAAATAATATATTTGAAAAAATCCCAAATTATAACTTGCACATCTTTGAAAAAACATGCAAAATGTATGCATGTGCCGCCTTATATAAATTTGCGACCACTGTGCACGCTTTTTTAATAGTTTGAGAAAGAAATAAAAATTTTATTTATGAAGAAGAACCTACGACCTCGTAAGATTAAGTGAGTTGGTATGCGTATACTATTCTAGTATTGCACAGTGGGTGTTTTGTTCCAAAAATACAATAAAAATAAATAAAGAAATTGACAAAGTTTTACCTCCAGTAGCTCTAAGCAGCTAGAACAATAACTTTGAAAAATATTTTTTTCTATTAGAATTGTTATAGGGTTGTGTTAGAGTTATCTATGCGCATTAGGTTATTTAACTTGTTATTTTCTCATTTTTAAATAAAAATTGTTATCAAAAATTATAATCTAAGCAATTTGATTATTCGTGCTTGATTCCTTTAAATAAATATTTCATGATATTCTCACGAAATATTTATTACAAAAATTTTTATTAAAAAATAAACATTTCAATTTCAATCTAAGCAATTTTATTAAAATTGCTTAGATTGAAAATGATTCCGATTAATAAATTACTTATTTAAAAATTATAATATATATATATTTTTTATTATTAGAACTACATGCTTTGCTATCAGAACTAATACGCTAGGACTTCCCTATAAAAGGCATTGTCGTACCCGCCGTGAATATGACAAGAAAAATTCATTGAAAAAACCATGATAGATGACTTATCTGATAGTAATCACCAAACTCAGAACTTGCAAGAAAATTTTATTATTTCTTTCAACATTCGAGTTTTTTAGAAAGATATAGAATTTTTCAATGGAATAAAACAAAGATTAATTTTTTCAATTTAGCATGAAATTTACTTTATTCGAAAGATCATCTTCTAGCATTATAATTTTAATATGACTTCTGGCCACGAATGGCTTGTACGAAGTCTAATCTGGAGGTCCAAATTTTGATGACTTTTTCCAAAATTTAAGGCCATCTATCGGCGATAACGTGACGAAAGTTTCACCTCAAGTGGTCAATCGCTTCGGACTTATCGGTATAGATTAGCGACTCAATAATTGTGGCGCGAACTGTGTGGTGTGTTGCGTCATCTCGTTAAACCATAGCTCCTATACAGTATAGCTGCTCAATTGATGAATGAAAAAGTTAGTAATCAGCATCATTTTTAAAAAAGTTCAGACCAATAATTTCAGTCAATAAATCACACCCAACAGTTTGTTTTTCTGGATGTAACGTTGCCTTAACTATACTTAAATAAGACAGTTTTGTTTATTGACGTATCCAATCAAACATAAGAAGCTTCATCACTAAACAAAATTCGGTTATTGAAATCAGGAATCTAAAAACCACGCCTTGTGTGGCTTTGATGCTCACACGAGTTGCGTAATCTTCTGTAAAGTGGCTGGACACATACAATGGCGGATAGACTGTTTCGGGCCTGCCTCTATCAGCTAAGCTCTACAGCAGCTCTGACTTCTTCTGTAGGCACTCTACGTCGTCATTTAGAGTAAACGGGATCCGAAAACGATACACATTTAATCGAATTAATTGCTCTGATTAACGATTATGTTGGCAGTAAAGTGAACGTAGTGCGCGATACGTATTTCGAATAGAGCCATTGTTTTAAAAATAAGTTATGACCAGTAAAATAACTGCCAGCCTTACAAAACTTTTATCGTTAATACTACACGTTGTTAAAAAATACTTTCAAAATGACGATAAAAACGCAGAATAATATTTTTTCCTTAAAGTTATTTTACGATTTTTAATTTCGAGGGCTTTTCTGAATCTAATATAATAATTATCATTTCAATATCTTGAAAAATAAATATAAGAAGGAGTGCTAATTCAAGAGGTAGTAGCTCAATATGTT
The DNA here is from genome assembly GCA_030448955.1 of Trichopoda pennipes. Classification (NCBI taxonomy): domain Eukaryota; kingdom Metazoa; phylum Arthropoda; class Insecta; order Diptera; family Tachinidae; genus Trichopoda; species Trichopoda pennipes. The sequence goes on from JASKUP010000042.1 coordinate 12,523,057, forward strand.
AGTCGATATATTCGGATTAATAACCATCCTAAAAATAAAATAAACAAAGAAATTGTCTTTTACAGTGGCATTTCGTGACCACTATCGACTGGGGAAGTCTATATGTGAGAGGTCTTTTGAGATTGCTTGCACGCAATAGCGCATAATCTGATTACAGAAGAGATGTAGTTTTTCTAAATTACAGTGGCACTGTAATCGGCTTATGTTCTCCATTTGTCTAATTTTAAGCTACAAAGCTAATTGTCTTTCTTTGAACTCTTCCTTTTTTAATCTCCAGAATAAATCTTATAGTTGCGTTAAGTACCAGAAGAAGATTCACATCTTCTGGCGAACTTGGCCATGTGTGTTCCAGGCATTTATACATTTTAGCCATGTTGTGGATGGTAAAAGTCCCGTGGAGAACAAACAAGTTTCGATAATAGATGAAGATAATACTAATAAAGCTCCAGCTTCGTTATTTCCATGAAAAAACCGCTTGTAATACTAAAAAAAATAACATTAGGTTTTTTGAGATTTGGTAGTCCCATAAGTTGGATGATAACACAAGATTAAACGACCTTTCAGAGCAATAATCAAAAATGCCCAGAATGTGTATGTTTTGCGTTTTAATCCGCAGCTGTTATGATGATACATAAATGGACTTAAATTTACATTCAAACTCGATTACATCTCGTATCCATTCATATGAAATAGGTTTATTTAGTTTTTTTTTTAACAACCCTCCCACTGTGTTCGATTTTGTAAAACTAGATAATACAACTATTAATTGAAAGTTGTATAACTTAGAACTACAAGTAAATGAAAATCAATTTTAACTGATTCCATATGCCATTAGACATTTTCTAATATTTGTTATTTCATTTCATTGTAGAACAATCCAAATGCTGGTCATACACCATTTCCAGGAGTTTTAGCTGGTTGGCGCGAAGATCTTCAAGGCAAACAGAGACGCGACTCTTTAACTCTGGAACGTGACGTTTTTGTTACCACTAATTATGGCCAAGTGCAGGGCTTTAAAGTTTACATGTATGACAATCCTGATCCAAAATCTTTTTATCGTCCTTATCATTCTACGGTGGATCGCGTTATGGGTGAATGTTCAGTGTTTTTGGGCATACCCTACGCCTTACCGCCCACATTTGAGGGTCGTTTTAAACCACCGAGACTTCATAGAGGTTGGCAGCTAGTGCAAGCAGTAGATTTTGGCCCAGCCTGTCCACAACCAGTAAGATACACGGGCGCTACGAAAGGTATTATGGATATGGATGAGGATTGTTTGTACTTAAATATATATTCGCCTAATGTAAGTTATTTTGTTCTGATTAAGCTAGATTTCAGGTGGAGAAAACTAATATTTATTATTTAATTATAGACGGGTGCTGGTGTAGCCCAAAAATATCCGGTAATGGTTTACATACATGGTGGTGAATTTATACGTGGTGCCTCTAATCTATTTAAAGGTCATATTTTGGCCACATTCTATGGTGTGGTAGTAGTTACAATAAATTATCGCTTGGGAGCTTTGGGTTTTCTCTCTACAGGTGACGAAAACTCTCCTGGCAATTATGGCATACTCGATCAGTCGATGGCTCTGAAGTGGGTTCACGACAATATAGAATTTTTTAATGGTGACCGAGAATCAATAACATTATTTGGTCCAGGTGCTGGCGCAGCTTCTGCGGGCTTACTTATGGTAGCTCCCCAAACTAGAAATATAGTAAAACGAGTAATAGCTCAGTCAGGGTCGGCTTTAGCCGATTGGGCTTTAATACAAGATAAATATCGTGCTCAAAATACCAGTCGTGTTTTAGGTCAACTATTAGGATGTTCTTTGGAATCTTCCTGGAAATTAGTGAATTGTTTGCGCACTGGCAGAAGTTTTTATGAATTGGGCAACGCCGAGTTTCCACCCGATGTTGGTACATTTCCTTGGGGTCCTGTATTGGATCATAATTTTACAGTGCCAGGTGATGATTGGTATGATGGCTGGCGTGAGAAAGATTGGCGTTTTCTCTATGAAACTCCTTTGCAGCTTTTGCGCCAGAAAAAATTTAATAGAGGCTTACAATACATGACAGGTGTTACTACACAGGAAGCGGCCTTCTTTTTATCGCAAAATGAAAGCTTAGCACCATACTACGAAATTGATGAGAAATTCTTTAATCAAAAAATCCGAGAACATGTTTTACGTTACAATTACACTTTAAATCCAAATGGGGTATATGAGGCCATCAAGTATATGTACACTTATTGGCCAGATCCCAATAACAGTTCAGTGTTACGTGATCAATATATAAATATGTTATCGGATCTATATTATCGTGCCCCAGTAGATCAAATTGTTAAGATTTTGCTGGAACAAAAGGTGCCAGTCTACATGTATGTTATGAATACAACCCTAGAAGCCTTAAATCTGCCACAATGGCGTAAGTATCCCCATAATATAGAACATTACTTTCTAACGGGAGCACCTTTTATGGATGTGGAATTCTTTCCTAAAAAAGATCATTTAGAGAGAAATATGTGGACTGACAATGATCGCAATATGTCACATTTCTTTTTAAAAACATTTTCGAATTTTGCGCGTTATGGGTGAGTTTAAATATTCTAAGCAATAATTCACCTATTAATGTCTTTCTTTCAGCAATCCTACTCCTCAACAAGTATTGGGTATACATTTTGAACGTGCTTATCAGGGTGAATTACGTTATCTGAATATAAACACTACTTTCAATTCGTCAATTTTACTAAATTATCGTCAAACTGAATGTGCTTTTTGGACACAATATTTGCCCACTGTAATTGGTGTCTTAGTGCCCACTTATCCTCCCACAACGGAATATTGGTGGGAACCTAAGGAACCCTTGCAAATTGCTTTTTGGACTATGTCCGTGGCATGTTTCTTCTTGATTGTTTTGGTAGTAATTTGCTGCATAATGTGGAGAAACGCCAAAAGGTAAATTTTACTAATTAATCATTAAATCCTTTTTAATAGCTTCATGCTTGTTGAAAAGATTAAAACTGCGTATGAAGTCAAGTGTTTTATTGTATTCCTCGTAGTCAGTAAAGAGTTAACAACAACCCAATGCAAATACTCACAGATTACATGTTCGGCTTTTTTAGTTATCATATTTCAAGAACTTAATTGTCTGATCCCAGAATTACCTAATGCACGTAAATTGTAGACAGCAATGTTCGAGTAACTAGTCCGTGCGTAACTTAAGGCACTCTTGTTTAGTGAGAGCTGCTTTTGGAATATTTTCTGAGTCTAATAAAACGCCTCTAATCCCTGTTACAGCTTCCCGAAAAGAGAAAAACCTGCCCAAGAAATCTTTTATATCCTTAAAAAATCCAGTTGATTTGACAAAAACGGTTCTTGTATTATAAATCTGTATGGCAACCCTTTTTCGACTAATCGATTTACCCGCTTATTGCCAGCATAACCCTAATGGCTAAGAACCCAACACAGTGTTGTTTCTGCTTAGATTTTCAAAAGGATATGCAGTCCATGAATGTCTAAGATCGTAGGTCAATTTGGGTTATTACAGATTGGCTGTTCAATATAAAAAAGCTATCAATGCACATTGAATGTCAGTAAGAAAAATAAACTTTGCAAAAGTTGTTGAAGTTTAGGAATAAGTAAATGAATTTTTAGAAACGCAGTAACAGCTTTATTATAAGAAAAAAAGACGAAACAATATCCAGCTGCAGATGAATTAACCCTTTTAGGATTTGATGTATAGGATGGATTAACCCTTTGGGATTATAATGAATATAAGAATGCTGATTACAGATAGAGAGAATCAGGTAATTTTGCTTTGCATTCTGCTCGCTCCACAAACCATGTCAACAATATTTCTTTCTTAAAAGAAAATTAAGAAATTAATATTGAAGTTAGGAAGTATTTTTTTTTCCGCCAGTAAATGGAATACTGTTGTTACTTGCCGCCTTATCGGGCTGTTATTCTCTTGAAGTTAATGGCGAGCGCTTTCGATATGAAAATATCATTGTAAGCCGCAATGTGATTCGTACTAGTGAGTCAGTGTTCGCGTTTAGGTAGCTCTGTTTTTAAATTTGTATCTATGCATGTAGGCACCTGGCCCTTTATGCAAAAACAATCTCAATATCTCGGTCTTTTATTATCATCTAGGTACGTGTGTCCGTCTGAGGGCGTGTTTCGTTTGTTCGCGCGGATGAGTAGTTTTAGTGGTGTGAAAATTGTGTCTGAGGTCGTATTAACCTGTTCGTTTATTATGTCACTGTTGAAAGTTTTTGTTTTGTATATTTCCATGTTTTAAAGAATGTCTAGTCTTTGTCCCTTTTTGCTAGGATGTAGTAATGTCATACATTCATCTATTTCCCTTGGTGTGTGTTCGTGAGTTTCAAGGTGTCATGCAAAGTTGGAATCTTCCCTTTTCCGTTTGTATGAGCGTATATGTTCTGTAAACCTTGTTTTTAGTGTTCGTCCAGTTTGCCCTATATAAGTTTGTACGGGTAAGTCTGTATACTCTGCTGGAACTAATTATGTCAGTTGTTTCTGTCGTTATTCTTAGATTACGTCTCAGAGTGTTGCCAATTTTTAATGCTGTCTGTATATTTCTGGTCCTGTGTAAGTTAAGTTTATTATCTTAAGTCTGTGTCATATGTCTTAATACTGCTAATCAAGCAGCTTTTCTTCGTAAACGAGGCTCACGGTATTGTTGCTATCAATACACCAAAACAATATGCTCGTAGTGGGGCTATTATTGCAAACATTCCCGGTGTACAGTAAAGTGCGAAAAAGTAAGCCTGGAAATCTAACTCTTCGACGTTCGCAACAATTTCACATCACTAGATGCACTTTGGGCAACGTTTTGAAAGAAGATCCTCATCTTCACACTTATAAAGTTCAGCTTCTTCAAGAATTGAAGAGACCGACCGTTGTTTGTGTCTAACGTTTGTGAACTGTTTGTTTGAAAAACTGAACGAAAACAACGCATTTTCCAACAAAAGAGTCTTTGGTGATATTTCTTATTTTCAATTAAGCGATTCCGTAAACAAACAAAATTGTCGCATATCGGGCTCATAGACCTCGAAAAACCATTACATCCATATTTTCGGGTTGTATTCAGGCGGTATCATTGGCCATTCAGTCGAGTTTTCGGCGCTACCAAACCATATTAACAAATTTTTTGTGGCTACAATTGGCTAATGTTGACATCAATGACCTTTGGTTTAAGCAAGGTGCCCCTGTAGGCTAGTAGGTAGTGTACTAGCTTGTAAATATGGGGGTTTGTGGGTTCGATTCCCACGAAGACCTTGGTTTTTTTCACTACAAAAATAAAAATTGACTGTCGGTGGAGCTGCTCAGCGATGAAGGCATAGACACTGGTCGACTATCCTTCTACTTTCACCATCTGTTTCATCTATTCTCTATCCCTTTCCTAAAAAATGTGGCACGGTACTTGACTTAATAGGCATTCTTGCCTGAAGTGCTACTTCTCTTAAAAAAAAAAAAAAAAAAAAAATAAAAGGTGCCGCTGCAAGACACACAGCCACCCAGTTATTGCTAAAGGCAGACATTTGCCCAACATCATATTCCATTTTTAATTACCATATTTTTACTTTACATTGGTATCAATATAACTGATGTTGTTGTCGAAAAAAGTATATGTTTTAAGCCAATTTACTTTCTAACCTCAAATTTAAACACCCCTTATAAAAATAAACTTAAGGCGAAAATATTAATTTATTTGTTATAATAGTAATATTTTAGATTATTATTTCTATTCGACCTTTTTATTTCTTAAATAAATATATATTAATCTTTTTAACGGTCTTTTTAATTCTTTGGATTAAAAAAAAAAAAAACAAAACACAAAAAAAAAAATATTTTCCTAAAGAAGCTTTCCAAAGGAAAGCGAAATATTGAAAATATATTGTTAAATTTAATTAAAAAGACCGTTAAAAAGATTAATACAAATTTAATTAAGTAATATTTTAGGTAACATAGAAAACTAATTTTTTAACAGTTATTTAATACAAAATATTTAAAAAACTTTATTTTTTATTATTTTTAAATATTTCGCCAAACCATTGGTTGGCATCATCAGGATAAACAAAAAGGAGAATATATAAATAATTAATCAAAATTGAAAAAAAAATTTTTTTTAATATTTTTTTATTAAATAATGACCTAGTGTTTAATAATAAACTGCTAAAAAATATTAAAAAGGTCAAATAACTATAATTGTTATAGAAAAATAATCATATGAAGTTTGCAGTTCCACAAAAAATTAATGTCAAAGAGCTGTTTAGGAAAATTTTCTTTGTTAAGCAAATCGCAGTTTTTAAATGCTCTTAATAAAATAAAGTGTTAAAGTATTAATTTTTTTCTACTCCTTATTAGGCAATCTGATCGCTACTATGACGACGACGTGTTCATTAATCCTGACGGCACCGAATATGACCAGGAATCTCGAGCAGCTGGTGTCGATAATAGCAACTTGGTAGCAAATCAGCATGTAATGCGCTCACGCGATAACATTTACGAATATCGAGATTCACCATCAACGAAAACCTTAACAAGTAAAGTTTTAACCGATACAACATCGATAAGATCTCCCTCATCTTTAGGCATGACACAAAAATCCGGAAGTCAAGCATCTCTTAAATCTGCAATTTCATTAAAAGAGGCAAACGGTGGGGGCACACTAAATACATATAATAAGCCATCGCGTACGGAAGCCAGTATCCCATCGGGTAGACTAATAACAAACGGCAATACGGCAGCAGCAGCTCATGCAAAAACAATAGAAGAGAAACGTCTCTTGCAACGTGATCCTGTACCATTGTCTTCAACGCCAGTACCATCAGAACATTTATATACGAAGTCTACAAAACCCGCTTTACAAGGTCGTAGTGCAACTCCTACACCTAGTGCTCGCACAAACACAACGACTGCTACAATAACAAGTGGTTCGAGCGTAGTTCAACCGTTACCTGTGCCAGCACCTAAACCTCAGGCACGTACTCAAGTGATTGAGGGTGTGCCACAGACATCCGTTTAAGAAACAGCTCTGTAAATGCTGCAATATCGGAAGGAGTATGGAATCGTATTTCTATTTCAGCTGCTATTGTTGCATTTAGAGAGGAGCGAATATGTAATTTAATTATCACTTGAATATAACAAAGTAAGTTCCAGCATAGCTACTGCCAGATGTCTAGGTACAGCATGCACAATTGTATTTCGAATTTTTTTTTTTTTTGTTAGTTTTTAATTCAACCATAATTTTAAACTGGAACTAAACCCCTGTTGTGATTATTCATCGATTTAAATTAAATTTTTAAAAGTTTCTATTTCAAAATACTTAACGGGTTAAATTAAATGAGATTTCATAATTTTTTATGATAACTAAAGATAATTAGAGATAAGTTCTTTAATAAACATGTACAGCTATTTAAGAATTGATTATCGCATAGAGCTTTAGCTTTGCCTATTTTTCTCATCGTCTTTGGATTGTAATAAAAGCCCTTGTATGATCTGTGGAAGATTATTAAAACTTTCTTTTGAGACGTTAGCTATACTATTATGCCATTTAAATGGTTCTTATTCGAGACTGGAGATTTCAGGCTGTTGTTTGATAACTGTCAACTTCCCTTTTCATTAAACAGCTGCGCCTTTTAGCCAATATATGCCGACTGAAGTCACCTATGGCATTGATGTTTAATATACTGCTGTAAGTAATCGCCATCAGAATGCTGGGAAGTACCGAATATACGCTTGCAATACATGCTGTCGTTTCAGGTTCTTCCAGATGCTATGTGATCCTGCCATGTTCTGTTAGCAAGGGTATACTACAGGTTAAGGTACTACAGCGAATTACGGTTTTCGCCTTCTTGCGCAAGCAAAATTCGACTATTCAACATGGACGGTATTTTCTTTTAGCAAGTGTATCTGATACATCATTTTCTGCAATATCCACCTGTCTCTCTGACCCACCCATTAATCTAAACTCATTTATAGAGGCACACTATTGAACTTTAGAACACACTGTAACTTTAAGGGTATTGACGTTTATTTTCCAAATGCGTCGCACTACAAAGCAAGTGTTCGATTCAAAGAAAAACAGCTTCCTAAACATCTCTGCTTAATAGGAGAGCACGAACTCCCCCCAAAAATAAAGAGCAGATCATTTTTGCTGAATATATGGCTGCACCGACTCTGTAATTACTTAAAGATCAAACAGTTAAATAACTGGTATTCCTTCCCTCACAGTAAACATTTGTGAAAATATCAATTTTAATTGGTGCAACAATGTCTACAGCGGTGCTATACCTTCCAGTTAAAATTTCTTTTTATTGATGGATTATTTTTGTAGCAGATTAAGATATTAAAAACATAACGGTGAAAGTTAATTAAGATCTTGCTGCTACGACCCTGGTAAGATATTCAGCAAACACATTATTTGGAATTTTTGCTAAAATTGGTTTCATTAATTCAAAATTGACATCATGTTATATGTACTTAAAATTGTTTGCGTAAAACAATTGTAAGATTGTACAATGAAGAATACAACAGATACAGTTATACAGCGGGGTTTATTGAATTGAACAAACTTCTTTAAAACAGACAGGAAATTTTGGTTTTTTTACTAATGCTTCTGTGCATATAAAATATATATTACCTTTTTAAATTAAAAATAAATAAATAAAATTTTGAGCTTTTATTTTTAATTTATTTAAAATTCGCAATATGAAAATTTTACACAAAAATTATTATCCCTATTTTGCATTTCGAATGGAATAGTTAAAAAAAGTAAAAAGTATTTAAAAGGACGGTTGCTATAGAATACGTAAAGAATGAAAAGATAAAATAATTATAGTTAATTGACCTTTTTACTAATTTATAAATAATTTTTTGAGCTTCCAGTTGACTCCCTGCTAATCTTTAGGTTACTGGGCTTCCGTTTTTCCCCAGGTAACACATGTAATGACGGTGAGATTCCGTCAAGACATATAAATGTGCCCCCGGGGGGGTGGGGGGGATCATAAAAAGTTATATGGGCCAACCAGCCAAATATTTATCAATGACCACAAGCTAATGCTCTATATTTGGTGGGGTTAGAAAGGTGCTTTGTATTATGAGCTGTTGAAATCTGGTCAGACGATCACAGGCGACCTGTATCAAAGATAAAGGATTCGTTCGAAGAGAGCAATCAACGACGAAAAACGAGCATCATGCCAATGTTGCAAAACCAGTCAAAAACTATTAAGAATACAGTAAATGAGAAGTTTTGTGTTCACCCACCTTATACCCCAGACTTTATCACTTCTGACTACCATTCGTTTGGTAGTCAGAAGAGGCCCTTAATGAAATATGTTTCACTTCAGGACAGGGTATTAGAAATTAGTTTGATTCATTCTTTAAATAAATTTTACTTTTATATTCAATAACTCGCCACACCTTTTGGTGGCATCTTCAGGAAAAGATAAATGTAAAAATAATTTTTTAAAAACTGTTTTCTTTTCTGAAGATTGGTGTGGCAAAATATTAATAATAAAAATAAAATTTTTATATAAAGATCTTGGGCTTAAAAGTATTCTTATAAAGACATAATAAAATAATTTTTTAAACAATTTATTTAAAGTTAAATAACAAATAAATAAAATTATATATTATTCAAAATTTATTTAAATAACAAATTTGGAGACAAACCAAAAATCATTCAGGAAGCAATTTATTATTAATAAAATTTTCTTGTAAAATAAAATAATGTTTCGACCGAAAAAACGAAAAATCGAAACGAAAATTCCAAACTTACAAAAGCGTAGCCACGATCGAAATGCAGAATACATTAAATTTAAAAAAAAAATTAAACGAAACGTAGTATAACAATCGAAGACATTTTTAATTCGAATTGATATGCAGAGCAGGGGTGTATATATTTTTAAAGTGTGTCAAATTTCCAAATTCGATAGACTTGTCTTAATCATATAAAATATATAGAATGTTTTGAAAACTATTTTCAGTTTTGTCAATATGATCATAAATTCTGATAATGAATTTGATTAAAACAAGACTCGTTTGGGAAAATAAAATTGCTCAAAAAAAAACAATTGTGTCAAATTATACATCTCCGATCTTAATTTAAAAATAAACTTATAGCTTTCAAAAAAAAACTAACCATCTAAGAACGGGTTATAAAAATAAAAAATAAATAAATTTATACATTTTAAATCACAGTTTTTTTTTTAAATTTTAAGTCCTCATTTTTTCACTTTTGTGTGACAATTTTGTAAAGTGTTAAATTTAAGTTGACTTATAAATACAAAATCTGTATTTATTATTTCTACAAACAAAATGGGCAAAAGAGATTTAAATAATTTTAGCATACGCTTTTAAGTTAGAATCGAATAGTTTGTAAAATTGCAGAGCGGTCAAATTTGAGGTTAGGAAGTACCTTTAATAGAATATGATGACAGCCAAATGCCCAGCTCTACCATGTCAGCAGACGTTCGCTCCTTTCAAAAACTTTTGAAGCACATTTTGCAACAATACTTCGCTAATCTCGTCAATGCAGCATAGAATTTTATCTTTGAGAGCGTCATCGTTTGTGGATTTTTCATGTAAACCCGGTGCTTCAAATGACCTCAGTCATTAAGCAGCGTCAAATCATAAAAACGAGGCTTCCAATTAATATCGCCTAATCGAAATATTACGCGGCCCAAAAAATTCCACATACAATAACTGAACTGTTTGGGTGTCTGTATAGCGGAAACCGAAGATCAGTAATGTTAACATTAGCAAATAGTGGCCACAATAAATTGATTATCATGGTTTAGTAGTGATGGCGTTTTCTTGCTTATTTTCGAAAAAGTACGGGGAATTGATACTGCCTGACCACAAACCGCACCATATGATCACTTTTTTTGATGCAATAGTTTTTGGAGGACTGTTTGTCAATTTTGCGACTCTCATATGAGACAATTTTGTTTGGTTACACAAATACCTAATTAAAAAGGAGCCTTATCACTAAAGAAAGATTTTGTGAAAAATGCGTTGTTTTCATTTAGTTTTTCAAACAGCCAATTCTCAAACACTTAATGCAAACAGTAGTCGATTGGTTATATATCTTGAACGAGTTAAACTATATCATCGTGAATATGAAGGTTTTTATGTAAAATCTTGCGCAAAGTGTCTCTAGTGATGCCTAATTGTTGCAAACGTCGATGAGTTGGTGTTCCAGGCTCATTCTTGAAAGCGGCTATGCATTCCAGTACGAGCGTATTGTTCTGGTGCATTGTCAACAACAATACCATGACCCTCGAACTTATTGATTAAATTATGTCCAGCAGTCCCAGAAGGAGACTGATTACAAGCAAAAGCTACTCGAATTTTACGAAGTCATACAGTGAAATTTTCTTAAATTTTTTTAATAGTAAATTTTCATAATTAAAATTTTTTGCTTAAGAGTGTAACGTTCTATAGATTCAAATTTCGCAACTTTTTACAAAGTATATGTCAAAGGATTACAGCTCAATTCTTAACATGCAATCATTTGGCAGACAGTTCACGGTCTAATCTCAAATTTGCCCGTTATCTTAAAAATACTAGCAGCTATAGTTTATAACAATATTTGAATAAGATTTAATTTTAAAACAACAACAAAAATGTTTAATTTTTAAGAGTTTAATTAAGTTAATTAACTAATTTTTATTAGTATTAAATATTTAAATATTTTTTTAATTTAAATAAAAATAAAACAACCCCACGAATACAATCCATATCAACACATTCCAATATTTTAGTTTTAAATATTTTCCAATTTTTTGTAAATTAATTTAGGTTTTCTTCTGAACATGTAAATAAAGTTTCACCTTAATTATTAATATTTTTTTTTTATTAAATTGTGTATATTTTTAAGTTTAAAAAGATAATTATTACTAAGCTAATAATTATCCAGGCATATCAGTGTAATCCGTCCAATTTGTTATGCATATAAGCTACTCACTCATGTGTATTGTTGTAGTATTTTGCCTATTGTATTATATATCGCTTCATCTATGTTTGTTTGCAAGTGATTATTGTCCATTACAAACGAAAGACATTTAATTATTATTTTCATTTATTTAGATGTTAATTATTTTTCAATATTTATGTTACTGTCTACATCGCATTATATAGTTTTTATATTAATTTTAAATTAATGTTTAACCGTTTTATTTGCTCTACAATCATTTATTTTTTGTATTTTTACTATATTTTTACCCCCTCATTTTACTTTATTTCATTTCATATATTTTTATATTTTGTAATAAAGAAAATAGCTTTGCCGCATATTTAAATGATAATTATTTTGTAATGTGATTTGTCTTCTTTATAATTTAAAAAATGATAAATATGTATAATGAATTAGTTTTGAAAGTTTTAAGAAATAAATTTAAACTACGTAATATCAAGCATAACATGGTTTATCTGTAAATATATATTAAAATGTATAGCAATTCATAACATGAGAACGGCTTAGCCGATTTCTGTAAAATTTGTTGTCAGTTGTTCGTATTTTCGAGGAGAAGGTTTATACGGAAGAAAAGTCCCACCGGAAAAGTCAGAAAATTGAAAAAATTGAAAATCGCGTTCACGTAAAAGCATTACAATTAATTGAATCTCAGTGCAATGTTTATCAAAAAAAAAAAAAATCGAAAATAGAGTTTGTAAAAGGTGTTTTTTTAAGCTAGATAGAACTTTAAATTGTAAAAAGTAACACAAAAAATGAAATTTTGATGAAACATTTTTTTTTATTTGTTTCAGTATACTCTGACAAATCATCATGAATAGACTCTCGCTTGAACAACGCTACGAAATTATCCAAATTTACTTTGAAAATCAGTCGTCGATTCGCGCAACTTATAGACGACTTTGTCATTTTTATGGCGTACATAATCGTGCATCTGAACAAGCCATTCGTCGAACTGTCGATAGATTTCGTACCACATACTCTCTAGAGGATGCAATAACACCAACACGCCGAAGGAATGTGCGTACTGAAGAGAATATCGCCGCTGTAAACGAAAGTGTGAAAGAAGATCCAAATTTATCAATTCGTCGTCGGTCGCAGAAATTGGGGCTCTGTCCGTCCACTACGTGGAAAATTTTGCGCAAAGATCTCGGCCTACACCCGTATAAGATCCAGCTGGTGCAGGAATTGAAGCCACGAGACCATTATATGCGTCGTTCTTTCGCCGATTGGGCTCTAGAGCAGTTGGCAACTGACCCGTTGTTTTATCGCAAAATTGTGTTCAGCGATGAGGCGCATTTTTGGCTTAACGGGTTTGTTAATAAGCAAAATTGCCGCATATGGAGTGAGACCAATCCACAACAGACCCTACAGACTCCATTACATCCAGACCTTATTTCTTCAAAAATGAGGCCGGAGCTCGCGTTACGGTCAATGGAGACCGTTACCGCACCATGATCAATGATTTTTTGTTTGAAAATATTTTTTTTTTTTTTTTTAATTTTTTGTTTGTTTTTATTGTACCTTTCATGTAAAATTTGAAAATAACAATAAGTATTAAATCTTAAACTAAAAAAAAACAGTTGACTTTGCCACTGCAAGTATCAACACTGTGTTCGAAAACAAAGAATAAAAGAACAAAAAAAGAAAATATCTAGATTAGATCAAGAGTTTGCATCCTCTTGAGACGTCTATGACCCTCAAATAGAAGCAAGTTTCTCGCCAAGGGGTTTGGATGGGTTGTCAGATTTGCCGTGTAAGATAATGTTGCATTTACTATTTCCTCTCGGATAGTGGGAACATTAAGGTCCATATGGATGTTTTTGTTCTTGATGTACCATGGTGCACGCGTTATTAACCTTAACAGTCTTGACTGTTGTCTTTGCAATTTTTCGACGTTAGATGGCTTCGCTGTACCCCATATCTGGATGCCATATGTCCATATTAGTTTCATAACTGCTTTGTACAGGAGCACCTTAAGGTCTAAGTTTAAAGATGACCGTGGCCCAACAAGCCAGTGAAGTGGAACTGTTTTTAATTTAAGCTGGGTAATTTTTGCAGCGATGTGATGACTCCACGTAAGACGTCGGTCAAGATGAATACCGAGGTACTTAATATGATTTTGTTCAGGAACTCTTGCGCCGTTAATGGTTAAAGGAGGACAATTTTCCCTCCTTAAAGTAAAAGTAACATGAACACATTTACTAGCATTAACTCGGATATTCCATTTTTCCAACCACTTTTCTATCTCCACGATATGCAGTTGGAGCCGTGTTGATGCGTCTACAGGATTTCCATGAATACTTATAAATGCAGTATCATCAGCGAAGGTTGATGTATGCGTCAATTGGCTCGTTGGCATGTCTCCGGTAAAACAATGTATACAGGAAGGGTCCTAGAATGCTTCCCTGCGGTACTCCAGCAGAAATACTTTTCCGGGAGGAGATAACGTCCTTCGATCTTATTACAAAAGATCTATTTTCCAAATAACTTTTGAGCAGCTTGTGTACGTTAGCAGGTAAACAGCTTGTAATTTTATAAATTAAACCATCGTGCCAGACTTTGTCGAATGCTTGAGAGATGTCAATGAATAGGGCACTGCAATACTTTTTTTTCTCTAAAGCCTCTCGAATCAAGTTAGTTATTCTATGAACTTGTTGTGTGGTATTATGCTGTTTTCTAAAACCAAATTGATGATTAGGAATAAAAGTTCTAGGTTCCAGTTCCTGCAATAATCTTTCAAGAAACATTCTTTCAAATAATTTCGATAGAATAGGTAGCAAGCTTATTGGGCGGTACGACGTTACTTGAGTGGAGTCTTTGCCCGGTTTGGGTATCATAACTATTTCCGATATTTTCCACGATGCGGGGAATAAGCCAACGCGTAAAATAGAATTAAAAGTAAACAAAACAATGCGCATAGCAGAATATGGTAGTTCTTTAATCATTGTGGCTGTGATTTTGTCGCATCCGGGAGCTTTTTTCGCATTCAGGTTTCTAATAGCTTTTTTCAAGTTGGGCATAAAAAATTTAAGAGGGTGTGGTACCGTTTCATCAATTAAAATTGGATCAATTTTTGAACGTGAATCATTTGGGGTGAAAACATTTTCAAAATGATCAGCGAAAGTTTCAACTTTTTCCTGTGTATTTCTCGCCCAGTTGCCGTTCTGTAATCATGTAAACATGTACTTTTGTTTTCTTGATGCAGAAGAAGTTGGTGTGGATACTTTAGCTGCTGTTGTCATGATATTCGTAAGAACACGAATTCAATCTCTTCTTTGCTTCTAAGCGGAATATTTTGCGGTAAATGTGAACTCACATACATTTTATACTTAAGCCATTTTGTCCTCCTGTTTGGAAAATAAGAATTTTTTTGCTCCTGGCTACCTGGATTGTTAATCAATGACAATATAGTGGGCGAATGATCGGAGGAAAGATCTAACGAAGGAACGAGGGAAATGCTTTCACGTTTTATACCTTTAAAAACAGCAAAATCTATAACATCTGGTATTTTGTTACGATCTGTGGGCCAGTATGTTGGTTGGCCCGCTGACATGGCATCCATCTTGTATGACGATATTGCGTCAAATAATTGCCTACCTCTTGGTGTAAGAAGGCGCAATCCCCAGAACGTATTTTTCGCGTTGTAGTCACCGGCTGCAATGAATTTTGGGCCTAGAGTTTTAAAATATTCGTGAAACTGCTCTTTACTAATATTGTGCTTAGGAGGACAATATACTGCTGAAATAGTGATCCCACTATCAGTAATATTAATGGATGTAGCCTGAATATGGTCTGTTCCATATTCTGGCATAAGAAAATGCTTAATGTCCTCGTGAACTAAAATTGCTGTTCCTCCGCATGCTCTACCATTTGGATGTTTGGTGTCATAAGTAAAGTAACCTTTAGTTTTTAAACTATTTTTTTGCGTAAAGTGAGTTTCCGACACCAGCAACACATCAATATGCTGCGAGTGCAGAAAATGTTGGACTTCGTTCTTATGTTGGCTTAAGCCGTTAGCGTTCCAGAAACATATTTTCAACAAATTCATTTTTTATTTAGAAGGATTTGCATTAGACTGCTTTGGTTCTGCATTAACTGTTGCATCATATTCTGCATATTGATCATGAAGCTGTTCATGGTTTCAATTAATTTCTCCATTGGATCTTGGGTACTCGCACTTTGTACTGGATTTCCTTCTTTTAGCGCATGAGCATATGAAATCCGGTTACTATTGTTAGCGGGAGATTGCTTATTTTGTGTTAAACACTCTTTCTCTAACGTTGATACACTAACATATTTAGGAAATATTGGAAAATGTGAGGCTTGGTATAGAGCTTGTTGTACTGGTCTTTTTACCATTGTTTTCTCTTTGAGTCGTCGGAACACTTCACAACCACGGTAGTTTGCAGTATGCTTTTGGCCACAGTTGCTGCATTTTCTTATGATTGGCTCGTTTTTTGGATGAGGGCATTCTGAACTTTTATGGATATCCCCACATCGTACGCATACTGACGGTAAATTGCAATAGGTCTTAGTGTGTCCAAATTCCTGACAATTCAGACACTGTGGGGGGCCTTTACGTTTAATAGGTTCCTCTACAGTTACTCTTCTATTGAGAAGATACCTCAAGCCGTATATTGAATGCAACCTCGACTCTAAAAAGGGGTTGTGGAATTTTGTCTTTATTTAGAATATTGTGAATGGACTTCACCTCATGACCCTCGGACTCTAATGCCTTCTTTATCTCATCAGTTGGCACAGAGCTATCAATGCCTTTTATAACAACAACCAACCCTTTCGCGCTTTTTAGCTGATAGGTGTAGTAGTTTCTTTTTTCAGCATCGAAACAATTAACTACGGTTCTGTAGTGAGACTCGTTAGTGACTTGTATTTTTGTTTCTGAAATATTTCCCTTGCGTAAGGAAGCAACATAAAAATTATCCTTACCTATTAGTTTTGTCAATTTTGTGACCATAGCGCTGGTAGTAGCTTCGCGAAGATAAAGTGGGGGTGGCTTGTAGTTTTTCACTGTTGACGCGGCCTTATTATCTACTGTAGCAAGAACTGCAAAACGATTTTGCGTTCCCGCAGAATTTTTGATTTATTTTGGGTTTGGTTCTAGATATGATTTTCTAGGACTAGACTTGCGCTTCGTTATAGTAATGTAGCGATCCATTCCCGTTAAAATTGTTTCAGTATTATTTCCGTCCTTAGAAAAATTTGTTGGAATAGCACCCGTTTTTTTTGAATCTTGCATTTGTGAAGAAATCAAATCACCCTCGTTATTATTTTTGTTGATTGTTTTTAATTGTTTTTCTGTTGTTACATTCTCTCTATTTTTTTTATCTACCGTTTGTGTAGACAGTTGATTTGTTGTTGTTTTATTTAAATTTATTTCTGTACACTTATTTAAATTTGGTTCACTGGAACTTAAATTTGGCTTGAGGAAACTTGTTTTGCCATTAGTTAGTTTTGCAGTCAAATAATTTTTGTTATTATTGTTTTCCTCAGTCATGACAATATATGCATTTCTATTGTTCACACTAGGCCTTTTGTTTTTTATAGGAGAGTTTGAAGAACTCATCTAATTATGAGCACTTCACTCCACAAGTCAAATTTTTGATTTTTTGTTTTTATTTGTATTGATTTTAAATTTTTGTTTTATTTGGAGTTTTTTTTTTTTTTTTTATTTTATTTTATTTATTTGTTTTTTTTTTTCTTTTAATTTCTTTATGAACTATTATGAATATTTACTTTTACATATACGAAGCACCCGCGATATAAAAAACACGTCAGTACTCATCAAGAGAAGAAGTTTAAAAATATGGATGCCATTGATCCGGACGAAATGTGGTTTCAACAGGATGGCGCTACGTGCCATACAGCGAACGCAACCATCGACTTATTGAAATCAAAATTTGGCGATAAGTTGATTTCGAGAAATGGACCTGTCAATTGGCCTCCAAGGTCGTGCGATTTGACACCACTCGACTATTTCCTGTGGGGCTACGTGAAGTCACTGGTTTATGCTGATAAACCAGCAACAATTGACGCCTTGGAGGACAGCATTGTTCGTGTTATTCGTGACATACGCCCAGCAGTGCTCGAAAAAGTGGCCAAAAATTGGACGTCCAGAATGCGCTTCGTCAAGAACAGCCGCGGTGCCCATATGCCCGAAATCATTTTCAAATGTTAATATCACGTATTGATCCTTCGAATAAAAAAGAAATTTTGATTACAATTTAATTTTTTGTGTTATTTTTTACAATTTCAAGTTCTATCGGGCTTAAAAAAACACCCTTTATATGGAATTTTGTGTGGAATTATTCCTTAATAGCTTTTCAAATCAAAATTGCGGAAAAATGTGAAAAAACTTTATTTTTCCCTATTTTTTTTATTTATCGCGCCTCTTATTTTAACACACGTTTTGAGCTCGATTATACGAATTTTTCACGGTTCGTTACGTTATTCGTAGCGTACTGACAACACGAATAATTATTTACGTACGTTTCTTTATTCTTCGTCAGTATCTTTTGTTTGTCTTCCTTATTTGAATTGTAAAAAAAGTGATTAGTGGAAACGAACTTCGCTTCATTGAAATGTCTTATGTACGTTGCGTGTTCACGTATTGGGAAACCGTCTTCGTTATTTGTTTTTGCGCCGTAAAACAAATCGAAAAACATTGTTCATCAAATCGCTCGCTACTGATTCCACTCAAATAAATCACATTGAAAATTTAAACATTTGTGTTGTATTATTACTCTAAAGCTCGTCTGAAGGCTAAAACTGGGACGAGGCCATGTTCGCCGGGTCCGCTAGTTTGTTATAAAACATTTATTTATTATTTTATTATAAAAGTTTATTTCTTAGCGAGTAGCTTGCTTCTTTGTATAACTATAAATATCATTACTAAGGAAAATAGTCCTCCTTATATACTAATTCTTACGTTCTAATTTGTTTACAAAAAGTGCTTAAAATTATTCTTATCAAATGTTTCTGTATAAAGTGTGCGAATAAAATTTAACATAGTGTTGGTAAATTATTTTTCCAGACAGAATATGAAGCGTCGCAAAAATTGCGAGTTTTATTGCGGCTATGTGTACTCATATTTGCAATGTAATACAATACATACGTGAGCTTACTTGTCCTCACAACTAAATAGTTGCACATTATCCAGGTTGGAACGCTTGTGGACATTCTTAGCTTTAATTGCATATGTATGTTTGCCTGTGCACATCTACACATGAAATACAACACCCTGTATGTTCGGTTGGTTTGCTGTCAGTGATCGCTGCTAGTGTGAAGGTACAAGTGCCTATGTATGCACGTTACAGGCTTCTATTCAAGTTAAATCACTGTTATCTCTTATATTAGGTGAGCAAATTTAAGCTTAAAAAGTTAATTTTCTGTCAAATTATTTACCAGATCACCCAGACAAATTCTTCCAAAAACTCTTTTCTAAAATCCACTTAATTTATGTTGAAATTTGTATATAATATTGTCTTGCTTAGGTTTTAAAAGAAAATAATTAAGCAATAAAGTAAATAAACATACAACATACAGCATACAACAACAAAATGTGATACAAAGGGAGTAGAAGATTCTTAAATTTTTTAGACTTTTAATGGACAAATATAAAAGGGCAGCGTCTGAGTGGATAGTCAGTTAGTGTAAAAAAAAACCTCGTGAAGTAAAGACGTGCATCTTAAGTAAAGTGTCAACTTTGTTGGTAGTTAAATTAAAAAAACTTGTGATTAATTTAAAAACTCCGAAACCTGGTGTTATTTGTTTTGCAATGAAGAACTCACAACAAAATTCTTATAAAAGGTATAAACGTAACAATATTTTTAAATGATAATAATTTATTGGAATCATTTTAAGCAATTTTAATTCGTGCTTTATTCCTTCAAATAAATATTTCATGATATTCTCATAAAACATTTATTCAAATATAAATATTTGTGGAGGAGATCATATCCATATCATATAGAAAAGTTGTAAATTAATTTCCTATAAGAATAAAATGTTTTTAAAAAAATGTTCAGTTAAATAAATTTCTTACGGAGTTGAAAAAATTCTTATATTTTTTATTAACAGAAATTGGTCGTTAGCAGGGTTTTGCCGGTAAAACAAAATCCTAGAAAATTGCGTATCTGCTAAGACTTCTAAATATTAACGAAAATTATAATTAAAGTGGCCGAATAAGTAACGAAAAATTAAACAAACATTTTTAAGTAACAACATAAAAATTACTAAATCTTCAGTATGTGTCATTTTCGCAAAAAATAAATTGAATTTTTTCTAAAAGGGTTCAATATAGAACATTACCACAGCATAGTAAATCACTTTTGGAAAAAAAGTTGATTATTTCCTAGAAAACATTCTCTTAACTCAAAATATCTTGTGCCTGAAGAAGAGCGTTTAAAAACCTGGTTGGTAGTCATGCTCAGGTCCAAAATTTTAAAAGTTTACTTTTTATTTATGCCCTTTATGGATTTTATTTTTGCTGAGTATTCCTTAATGTGGGATGGCCAATGTATTTAAGCATTCAACAAATGTTCTTTGTCCACAGGGTAAATCATAATCATGTCTTTTTACACGTGGATTTGGTGGCGTGTTAAGTTCTAAACTTTCATTTATATCTTAAAAGAGTATTTGTATTCGAAATAAAATAATTATTTGCTGTCTTTTTCAACACCGAAAATACTATCATCTTTTAAAAATAGAAATTTAGGTTTTGCTTCTTTTGTTTTTTTTTAAGATTATTTTAGAAATAGACTTTTGTGTGGTTGACGAATATTCTTGTCCTTGAGAAAGTATAGGAGTTTCATTTAATCTTTGCTTCAGTGGTATTTAAAGTGTAAAGTTGATGTTGGTGTTATTAATTAAGATATGCTGATTATTAAAAATTTGTTATAAAATGCTTCTTTTGCGTTTTTTTTTGTTTGATTGGCTCTGCTTTGAAAACTTTTAATGCTTCACGTGTGACATTCAGGGTCACACGAGGAATGTTTTTGCAAATAATACAGTATTTGAAAGTGCATGTTATTCTGTGTAACGACATTCTTCATAATGTAAAACATTTTGTGGCCCAGCTCTGACAGTGTAAACACTTCATGGCACTGGGATTATATTCTTCTTACTATTGAGGAATATAACCATCCCAGTTTAACAAATTTAGGGCAGTTGAAACGGTCAAAACGGGCTATTGACAGTTGTTTCATGCTTTTCCTTTTTGTTGAGTTTACGAAGCTCCACTACTTTTTTATCTATTCTTATTTAGAAATTGTAATTGAGTATTGTTAAGCGTTTTATGTAAACATATTTTTACAGGCGATATGGACAGACTTTAAAAACTTTTCTGCAGTCTTGACATTAGAAACTTTGATTAATAGGTCACCACTTTTTATCTTTTTAACCTCCAAATGGTTAAGCCCTCTTTCCACTTTAAACACATTACGTAAAGATAGATCGCTAATGTTTCTGGTGGAAGAACGTAATCATTAGCCCATGGTTTTTCGTTTTTAATTGATTTATTTTTCTGTGTCGCACCCACGCTAAAAAAACTTGCTATAAATGACGATGATGTCCTATGCTTATTAAAAAATATAAAAAAAAAACAAAAGTTTATTAATTTTTTAATTTTACTTTATGTTGATGAGCACTAATAAACTTACAATATTGGACGCCTTTAGATGGCAATTAGCTAAATGACACTGATAACCAAAATATGTTTTCTGTTCAGTTTTTAAAGTAATTTCGTTTTTATTAATCAAATGATATAAACAGAAATCATACATAAAAAATGTATGCATGAAAATTAGAAAAGGTTGTGAAAACCCGTTAATATTTTTTTATGAATATAAAACATCCAGAATAAAACTTTTGTAAAGCTAAATAAAAACTATAAAAATGAAACAAAAAAATATATGAAAATCCTTTAAAAGGATATTCGTTTACAAATACAAAGAAGCAGCAAAAACAATATCCCTTTTAAGCAAACGTATTCCTTCGGCAAATTTATTTTCTAATTCAGTATTACCAATCGTTTTGGCGGCTTGGCACATTTGACGCAGTAACTCTTCCAAACGACGCATACAACGTATAATGGACCCTTCAAAAATATCAGTCATTTTGCAGACACTCAAGAAGGAGGCGCCTTTACACCAGGCTAAAACAACATCCATGAGAAAGGGTTTGAATTTTTCCACATATGTCTCTTCATCTAAATCTAGTTTGCACTCATTGGAAATTTTAGCAATACGTCGTGCCAAATCTTGCATTGCTCGTAGGGCACCAGATAGTTCATCAGTTGATTTGGGGGTTTCCGAAGATTTTTCATCACAAACAAAGGTGGACAGTATCGCTACACATTGAGCTGTATTCAAATCATTAAATACACCGTTAAATATCATTTCAGTCATTAAAAGTTCATCAGCCGAACTTAATTCGCAAGCAACACGTCCCTTGAACTCGATAACATCTTGTGCAGTACAGTATTCCATACGCCTTAATACGCGTTTCCGGTGTTTTAATTCATCCATTTGAAGCAAGGAACGAGCTTCCTTCAGCTTTGCTTTAGCCGCCTTAAGCTGTTCAAGAACTTTTAGTTTTTGGGTGTAACGTGAATAGAGACTATTTAAATCGGAGGAATTGTGTAAGGGATGAGCAAATAAACGTTCTTCAAATTTATCAATTGATTCTACAATGTTTTGAAATTCGGGATCTTTAATGTGCATTTCTGTTATGGGATTCAGAAGAGGAGGACCTTTAGGGAAACGTTTTTTAACTTCATTAATGGTTTTCAGAACACTGCGTCTGTTATCGGCAGGTCTTAAATCATTCGGGTAGTAGACTCTTAAAGAAGAAATTTGCGAAATGAGTTTATGAACGACAGGCACTACCTCCATGTTACCCTTCTCACCGGGCTTACAGGGTTTTGGCTCATCTTTTTTAGCTGATTCCTCAGTTACATACAATAGAACATCGACTATAACTACTGTTTCAGCCTTGAGAGGATTTCTCGCATTGTTCGTTTGCTTTTTAAAATTAACCACAATACCCCAATCAAATTCATCGGTTTCATTTTGTACCTTTACGAGACGTCCTGGTTGCAAATACGGTACCAGATATTCAGGCTTTGTTATCCATTTACGAAATTGTTTGCCCAACGAGTCCAATTGTTCTCGAATATGATGATAGGAAGCTACACTATGCTCCTCGTTTATCTTAATTTTATCCAATTGCTGTTGTTTCTCTTGGACCTCCTTGTACAATTCGGGTATTGAAGATTGATTTTGAAATTGAAAAAATGAGCGTTCCAACATGTATTCAGGATTTATTTCTTCTACTCTTAAAAGGTTTAAAACCATATTATAGGTCAAATGGAAAGCGGAATTAATGGGATCAGCTTTACCCTGCACAATGGCACGGCCAACAGAAGGTGATACTTTTTCATCAATCATAAGGATAACAATACCTTTGTCATCTAAGCCACGCCGACCGGCACGTCCAGCCATCTGAATATATTCTCCAGAAGAAATCCAACGAAAGTCTTTACCATCAAATTTACGTGGTGCTGTAAATAGTACAGTTCTTGCGGGCATATTGAGGCCCATAGCAAAGGTTTCAGTAGCAAATAAAGCCTTTAAAAGACCTTCACCAAACAGAATTTCTATGATTTCTTTTAAAATTGGCAACAGGCCACCATGATGAATGCCAATTCCTCGTCTTAATAACGGCAAGACATTTTCTACTTGTGGCAATTGTCTGTCTTCTTCGGAAAGTACATCTAAAGCATTATTAAACACTTCATCTACTAGTTTCTTTTCTTCGGCAGTATTAAAGTCTAGTTTTGCCATTTGCATGGCATAAACCTCACAATCCTTTTTGCTGAAGGAAAATATAATGACAGGTGCAAAGTTACGCTCCATTATCATTTTGACAATTTTAAAAATATTTGACTGTCCCGCATTAACGCCTTTTATACCACCTTTGCGACCCTTTTGATCACCCTTAGCAGCTTCACCTAAAAAAAATTAGGTGGAGAGGATTAGAAATACAATTTGAAAAAATCTCACTTTGCTTTAAAGAAAACTTAATTTCCCACCAGAAAATATTTTTTTACATTAAAAAACTTTAATACGAACCAGCATTTTGCAATACAGCCATAGCTGTATTGAAATTATCCTCTTTAAATTGTCCCTTTTCGTCAACTATCAGATGAATGCCATCACCACCGGCTGGAAAAATATAATGTTGCAATGGTGTTGGTCTGTAATCGGTGTAAACAACATGACAAGGTTGCTTATGCAGGTGGCATACCCATTCAGCAAATTGTCTTGCATTCGGTATAGTGGCCGATAAGAAAACATATCTAACATTATCAGGTAACAAAATTAAAGTTTCCTCCCAAACTACACCCCGTTCTTTGTCACGCATATAATGGATTTCATCAAAAATAACCCAACCAACTTCACGCATAATTTCGCTACCGCGATACAACATGTTACGCAAAATTTCTGTTGTCATTATAAGACAGGAAGCTGAAGGATTAATAGTAACATCGCCAGTAACCAAACCCACATCTTTAAATTCTTCAGTGAACTCACGATACTTTTGATTGGATAAAGCTTTAATTGGTGTTGTGTAAATGACTCTCTGTTTGCCATTCAGTGATTTGGCAATCGCATACTCAGCTACTACTGTTTTACCGGCAGAAGTGTGTGCCGATACTAAAACACTTTGCTGATTATCAATACATAGGATCGCCTCCTTTTGAAAAGGATCCAAAACAAAGGAATATTCTTTTGCTGGTATGCCTGTTAATGGTTGAAGTGGTATGTACTCTTGGCCTGGATAGGTCGCCACTTCATGAGTACAGGATTCTGGCGATTGTATGACATGCACTGATATTCGTGAACGTAAAGCATCTACACATATATCGTCCAATATCGATTCAGTTATTTTAGCTCTCTTATTTGTGTTACTCTCTTCCACATTTATTTGGCGTTTTTCCACAATATTTGAAGGGCTTAAAATTATAAAACATTTAATATTACAGCTGCATATTTAATTAAACAATAACTACCTATCAGCTCCTTTTTTGTCGTCCTCATTTGATATCACAACTTTAGGCCCCTCTGACAAAACAATCGGTGGCTCATTGGCAATGTCATCTGCTTCTTCATTGAAACAATTAAATAATTCATCAACATCAGCCATGGCGTTTATTATTTTTTCCAAGTTTTAGCACTATTTCGAAATAAATTTATAAATTATTGTTAATTTAATAAGAAATTTGTGAACGAGCTTATTGTTTTGCACGCTATCAACTGCTACGGAAATTTTGACATTTCGGCATAAAAAAACAGAGTTGATAGAACGAAGTAAAAAAACATCATTGCCAGCCTAAACAATAGTGTGGTGTAAACTTTTCCTTAACCCTTTACCGCCAGGTGCTTTTTTTTCATGTGCTGCCTGCAAGTCTGCTATGATTTTGCATTGTATGACGCACGGTCCTCTAAAAAACGATATTTTCCGTGCAAGAAATACATGATTTTCGTATTTTCATCTTTAAAAAGATCTGTTTATCTTCGATAGTTGCAGTGTAATCATGTGCCTGCGAAGTGTGAATATCAAAGATAGAGAATTGTGCACAAAAAACATTAAAAATGTGCCTTTCAAGTTCTTTTATTGCAAAATAACGGCTTTACATGGTTTTACCTTTTTTTATAATAATTTGTTAAATATTTCTGTGTATTTTTTCATCGTTGGCCTGCTTCAAGTGTTGCTAGTAGCTAAAAAAAGGTTTACATATTTAGGTAGACATGTAATAAATATTGGCATTGCCAATGCAATGTTATACTATCATATATAATGACATACTATGTTCAAACGCTCTCCATTCGCGGTTCATGACCAAATCTTGTGTGAAACGCTGCTGTTTCGCCATACAAAAATATGAGAGCGAAAAAGTGCAAACTAAACATCCATGGATATAAAAATGAAAATAATAAAAAGTGCTGTGATGTGCCGCAGAATTTATGGAAAGTTAAAATATTTAGAATATTCAAAAATGAATATATGAAATATATTTTTTTAATAACTAA
Organism: Trichopoda pennipes; assembly: GCA_030448955.1. Taxonomy (NCBI): domain Eukaryota; kingdom Metazoa; phylum Arthropoda; class Insecta; order Diptera; family Tachinidae; genus Trichopoda; species Trichopoda pennipes. The sequence continues at coordinate 12,549,170 of JASKUP010000042.1, forward strand.
CGTACCTTTTTTATTAATTTTAAACAATCAAAATTCACGCGAAATATTTATGTGTGTGCATGTAATTGCTACGATAGTTAAACGTTAAAACGTAACAAGAAACAAGTGAACACCACGGTTCGCTGTAATAGTATTGTGGTTCAGAGAGTGAAACAAGTGGTTAATTTGACCGTCTGAATATGCTATTATTAATAGTTTAATTAACAAAAATAGTACTTAGACCAAAAGGGCTGCATAAAACCATTTTCGATATTGCAAAGGAAGAGTGCTGCTATATAAAATAAATATGACGGATTTGGCCTCGGTGAAAGAATAGTTATTTCATTAACAGAAAATGAACGAGGGTAAAACAAAATGATTTATTTTGCCAAAAACTGAAAAAATTTCGGCCTGTGCCACTATTCTTTTAAATAGAAAATTTACTTCGTAAAATCAGAAACCTGATAAGAAAATTAAAACAGAAGATTGGGGCGCACAGAAGGGCCAAATGAATGAAAAGTGGCGATTAATTCAAAATATGAACTTTAAAATTCATGATCGTGTTTGATACCGGGTGAAAGTGGATAAAATTCTGCATCACTAATTGCAAAAATTATACTTTTAAGTTGTTTGCTTTAGTTGAAGTGAGCACTTAAAGTTGAATAATTATTATTTTTTTTGTGCATATTGAAAAAAAGTGAAAATTTTGATATTTCAATTGCTAATTTTTTCTTTTAATACTTCTAAAAGTTAAATTTTTATAATGGAACCGTCAACTTCAGGTAGTTTACTATATAGTACATGTTTTTTTGTTTAAATAAATGTTTTAAAAATATTAAATGTTAGTAAAATAAAATTAGCCCAAAAATGGGCTATTTTTGATTTATATATGGAGTTTCAACAACTTTGTTCGTGAGCTTGCGTAAAATCGTCTATATAGTGTTATAGTATCAGATCTCAACTAATAAACCCCAAAATATTTTTTTGCGATTTTTGGCGACTTTTGAGTTATCGTTGGTTTTGTGAAATAACTCAAGATGCTAAAAATCCACAAGTTGTTTTTACTTTGTTTTGTCATTATTTTGGTTATAGTAGTTGTTATTGTAGCTAAAAAAAAGTGTTGTTAATTAGAGATGGGGGCGTGAGTAACTTTAATTCACGCATGCTCACGTGATTGCGTATGTTGGGTTTATTTACTACCAACAAGGAGTTCAACAATATTGAACAAATGATTTCTAGAGATTACAACGTAGACTTCATGCAGTTCGGTTTGTCTGTCCTACATGGCTGGATAAGATGTTTTAAATGTCTTATTCACTTGGCATATAAACTTCCAATTCAAAAATAGCAGGCAAGAAGTGACGAAGAAAAAAAAGTTATTGCTGAAACTAAAAGTCGCATTCAACGCGAATTTAAAAAGAGAACGGGATTGATCATTGATCAACCAAAACCTGGTTTTGGTAACTCTAATGACGGGAATACTGCAAGACGTTTTTTTAAGAATGCAGAAGTATCTGCTGAAATTACTAATATTGATTTAGAGTTGATCAAAAATATGCACACAATATTAATTGTAGTTTCTAGTGGTATTGAGGTCAACATTGAAAAATTTACAAACTTCGCTAATAACACTGCCAGGCTATTTGTCAAAAAATATCCATGGTACTATATGCCTCCTACTCTTCACAAATATTTTATTCATAGGCCTGAAATTATATCATTATCGCCATTGCCAATTGGTCAGCTAACCGAAGAGTCTCAGGAAGCCAGAAATAAAGATTTTAAAAGTTATAGGGAGAATTTTGCCTGTAAATGCAGTCGAGAAAAAACAATGGAAGATATCTTTAATAGATTTCTCATAAGTTCAGATCCGTTTATAACAAGCATGAACAGTAGTTCTAAAAAGAAAAAAGAGCTAATGCCAAAATCTGCATTGGAGTTGCTTGTACTTCCCAGCAATCAGAATAGCAATGATAAAGATGGAGATGAAGATTAAGATTATTGTAACGAATTAATTTATGATTATGAAATTGAATGTGAAGTAAATACTAACATTGAAGGTAATAATGATTATAATAAAAAATTGTTGTTTTCAAAAAAAAAAAAAAAAAAAAATAGAATAACCGAATTTAATTAAATTTTTTTTAAATAGTGTGTTTATGGTTATTTATCAATAAAAAAACAATTAGATTTTCAAATGTTGCATTTTTGAGCAAAATTTTAAAATTTCGAGAAAAAAGATATGATTTTAATTTAAAAATTTTCTAATAAAAATACATATAAAATATTTATTCCTTATTATTTTTAAAAATATTACTTATTTTTCTTAAAGTACATTTAGTATGCTTTAATTTGCAATTTAATTGAATAATTTAAAGCGCACCGTTCCAAAGATACAGCAAAGAATGAGAAACAAGAGGATTTTTTACAGAACACAAAATGGCCCATAAAGGGTTAAAAAATGTGTTTTTTCACTCTGTTTTTTTTTAAATGTTGGTTTTTTATGTATTTATAAATGTCCATTAATTAAAAATATTTTTTTTGTAAATTACGACTTCTATGAATTAATCGCCACTTTTCATACATTTGGCCCCACTGTGGGGCGTCTACAAATGATAAAAGCTAATGCAACTGAAAGGCAATTTATCTACCATCAAACATCTATGGAAGTAAAACCACAGATGCATCTAGAGGAGACCATAAAGAAGAGATTGCTCCGTAGTTATTCAAGATAACAGTTTTATGGGCAGAGTGACTAGAATTATCTGGGCTTTTGCTGAGGCTACGCTTACAGAATCTTATATTCTATTTTTCAATTTAATGAAAAACTTTCTTTGTATCAGTATAGGCGATACAATGTCATAAGACATAAACCCAAGCAAAGACTTATGACATTTAAGAAATTGTCTATCCACAAACGAAACTCTCTAACGGATCATGCTACTTCTAGTAGCAAAACGCATCGCCTTAAGACTGAATCTGTTACCGCAAATGTAAGGCTGGGTAACCTTGGTGTTAATTGAACTATTCTTGAGTATGCTCGAAAAAGATGTAAACTCTGCAGCATTAGAAAAATTCAGTCGAAGCTGCATTTAAAATGTGGTATTTTTGTGTTGGAATGATAACAAAAGTTGTTTCACTGAGTACCATGGCATTAATTAAATATAATATTTATGCACTCTTTGAGCTCTTAATATACTTTTCTTGTTACGTATGTTTAATATAACTTTTATAATTCTGGCAATTCAAAGGCAATTGTGAGTACCAGGATTATCATAGTGTATACTTCACGATCTGTAAAAGAGAATTTAAATTTTGTTTTTAGTCTTAAAATAAGTCAAACATAAAGATTCTATAAACAACATAACAGATTTTTAATAATTAATCAAGGGTTAACTAATTTTATTTAACGTTTATTTTAGAGTAATTTATAATTATTCGGAATCATTTTCAATATAAGCAATTTTATTTCGTGCTTGATTCCTTTAAATAAATACACATTTCATGATATTCTCACAAATTATTTATTACTAAATTTTTTTTTTTTAAATAAACATCTTATAATATTCCCATAAAACTTTTATTTTTCGTATATTTCCTGAAATAAAAGAATGATTCTAATTATGAAAATTTAAAAATTGGGATCCTCAAGATATGCTTGTAAAGATACAAATTTAACATTTTTCAAGTGTGCAGCCTGGACAAGGGAATATCTGACAGGTTTACCGGCAGAATATCTTCAGAAAAGATCATAACTAGTAATTAAGAAATACAAGTTGATAAAATAACAAAAACCAATAAAATAATGTAACGAAGGTGATTTATTAAGTTTTAAAAGAAAATAATTAACAGTAACAGAAAAGTAAGCGAGCAACGGTGCTCGTAGTAGTTTTCTAAGAAATCTTATACACACAAAAAAACAACAACATGCTTATGGAAAATTCTACCAAAGAAGTAAACAACAGGCCAAGGAGACGCCTAAACTGAAAGAAAACAACAACAACAACGATATGGGGTGATGTTAAAGTAGAATATTCTTGTATGTGCAAGAAGCTCTTAAAACAACTAAGTATATAAGCACCATTTGCTGAGCAATTAAATTAATTCAAGTTGCATCATCAGTGAGCAAATACGAAAAAGTTACCATCGTGTTTATTGAAAGTAAATAAATCGTTTAACTTAATTTAAAACTCTAAAATACTGTGTTATTTTGCAATAAAATCATTTAAAATAACAAAACATTTATTAAAAGGAATAAACGTAACAATATTAATAAAAAGTTAATTATTTCTTAAAAAGTTTTCACATAATTGTACTCATATAGTTTTAAAAAGACCTTGTAACACTTTAGAATAGCTGTTAAATTTAAAAACTTCAATTGTTTTGGAAATTAAATATTGAAAAAGAATATTAGCAGAGATTAGGAAGTAAATTGGCTCAGTTTTTTTTAGTTTAAGGCATTTCTAGCATGGTATGGTGCATACAGTGACACATTGAGAATGCGACAATTTTGCTTGTTGACATACGACAAGTGAAAATGGGCTTTCTTAATGAATTGAGCGAATCTACGGCAATGTGAATGATCGGTCGGCCTCAATTCCCGCACCAGCTGAACCTAGAAGACTTCAGTCAAATACTTACCCATAATTCTCCATGTAGTAATTTTGGATAACCTCAATAGTTGAGAAAGTCGAGGAATTGACAAATTTGGATCTGCTTCAAAACTGTGGCACACGACAGCTTTGTTTTCAGTTGAACGACCCGGTGGAACAAGCGTTAGTGTTCGCACATTTTGTATCGCACCTGTCGACTCAAATTAAACGATCAAATTACTAATATTGGTCTCAGAAGGACGGTTATGTTGTCCAAAAATATCACGAAATGTAACTTTAACAGAAACACCATTTTCATAGTGGATTTTAATTATTTTAATACGATTTTCGTGCGAAATTGAATGCATTGTAACAATTGGCCAATGTATCTACAATGAATACGTCAAAAAACTATATGACAAAACTACCATATTGTTGGTATTGCCACAATTGAAATGCAAACTTCTTGTTGAAAAGCCCAATATTTTAATTAATTTTTTTTTGCCTGTTACATCATGTGACAATACTTTTTATTTGTTTTTACAAAAATTAAATTTCCAAAATTTTATTTCTCTCTGCACTCTGCTATGGAGTAAGTGCTTATCAAACCAATAAGTGCTTATCAACCATATCAGAAACAATTTTTAATCCATTAATTATAAAGCAGAAAGTTTTTTCTGAAATAGGAACACAAATTTTTTTCCATTTATGGACTATTTTATTCAAACAACCGTCTTTTGTTAGAAATTCTGTGAATATTATCTAACACAATGTTTTAAATGAAACTATTTATTTTTTGATTTTGTTTGTTTTTTTATAATTAATATATTTTTAATTTTATACATTTATTTTAATAGACATTTTAATGCAAAGAAGCGTAATAGTTTTGGGCATTTATTTTAAATATGTAGGGAATTATATAAAAAAAAAATTAGAATATATAAATATATTTCAGATTTAAACTTAAAAAGTAACTACAAATATTAACGTAAATACAAATGTTTTCACTAAAATTTAATTGAACTGAAAGAAAAACAAAACTTAAAATTTAAAAAGTAAACAGTTCAAGTTAAAAATCAAAGAAAAAAAAAACTTAAAATATAAACTTCAACCAATAGTTTTTAAATTTTGAACTTACTTTTTATTAAATTATTAAAATGTATGTGATTTTTTTTGCCTTAAACTAAAAAGGAAGGAAATAAAGAAACTAAAAAGATTTATTTTTTTTTACATAAACATATTTTTATTTTTGTTGTTTTTTTATTTTTAGTAAAAAAATTTTTATAATTTATTTACACTTAAATTATTATTATTTATAATTATAATAAACCTGAAAATATATAAGCGTTTTAATGGAAATTATTTGATTTTTAGGATATTATTTTGGTTAACGAGTTGGCTCTAAAACATGCATTTAAGAAATCGAACAAAGCCGAAATATTTTGTGTTAATTTCTTGTTTCTTTTTTTTTCTTTTTACAACTGCTGTTTATAAAAAAAATTCTCTCTTTTTTCCTTTTAACCTTAAAACAGGTTTAATTTAAATTTTTAAAAATACAAAATTTTATTTGTAGTTTGTTTTTTTACAAATTGTTCATTCAAATTTTTTTAAGACCTTGTTAATTATTTTTTATTTTAAGACTTTACACATTGTTTAAAAGTATTTAAAGTATTTACGTAACATAAAAACTTGCTGTGCAAATTATGGCAATATTTAACCTTAAATTTATATTAACTTTAAAATTTCATTGTTAAATATTTTAAAATATTATTAATTATTTTTTGTAAGAAATGTAGACTGTTTTAAAAGAAAATATTTCTATTTATATAGTCTTGCGTCTAGTAAATGGAAAGAAAACGAAATTATAATTTAAATTATAATAAAAAAACTGATAATATGACAGAAAACTTTATGAAAATAATAAAAACAATATAAAAAAATGTTTAAGAGATGTGGCGTGCAAGGGGGTAAAAATAGAGAGCGGGAGACTTGTTATGGTCACAAACAATTTTTTTTTAAATGGCAATTTTAATTTTACATGAATTGTCAGGTGTGGTTTTTAATTTCAATTGTTTTAAAGCTTTTTTTTGGTTTGAAGCTTTTTCTTGAAAGTGAGCATTGTCTTCTTTGTATTTTTTTTGTTTGCAGTAATTTGTCCTCAAAGGAACACGATAATTTACAAGAAAAAGTCCTGCAAGCCAAGCGAACACAAGGATCAAGCTAAAAAAAGCTTATAGTAATTTGCTAAAAACAATTTCAAAATAGCAGCGACTGCTAGCACACTAACTTATTCCGATCTGCATTCGAAGAACAATCAATTTGGCTAAAAAGATGAACAGTCAAAGAAATTCATTTTATTGCTAATTATAATCAACAAATCTTTTTCTTTTTTATACTTAATACGAGTACTTCACAGCAAAACAGTCCTTAAAAATTCGAATTTCTAAAATGATGGATGCTCAATCTGTTTTTCTTGTTACAAGATCCCTTTAAAATATTAGTATTTGTTAGTAAGGAAATACAATGAGAAAAATAAAAACTAAAAAAAAAATAAAAACTTGAATGTAAAACAAAATCAAATTATAAAAAATGCGAATGAAATGAACTAAATATTAATGGTGTTAGTCTGCTGTATAAAAACCAAAATACCTCAACTTAGTCAGCTACTTTTAGTGTGTTAGTTTCAGAACTAAAAATGATAATAGTAAAGAAATGAAAGGGTTAGTAAAAGAGGTTAAATTAAATTAATGATGACTTTTTTGCTTAAGAAACGAAAACTAAAAAAATAAAAATAATTAAACTAAATAATTCATTAACTAAATTAAAAAAAATAAAAAAATTAAATAAACTTAAAATTAAAATTAACAAAATATGTTGGCACAAGACAAAAATTAACCGATTCTCTAACACGCGAATAAAACCAAAATTCAATCAAAAATTTGTTTAAAAAAATGTTATTTTTTAAATTATTTCAAACAAATTCTTGACATTCTCCACAAAAAAAAACGTTTTATTCTCGTTTTGAGTCAGGCTTTTAATTTTAATTTAAAAGTCTACTTAAAAAAAGGAATATTATTTTAATAAAAAAATAATTCAACTAAGGTCATTAAATTTAAACCAAATCTTTTAATAAATTTATAGATTTTAGTTTTATATAATTTTTATATACATTAAGAAATTTAAAATATTTAAAGAAAAACAATTTTACTAAATGAAAAAACGAAAACGAAAAAAGTTCTAAATGAATTTTTGAATCATCTCTGCTGGCTGTTAAAAATTTACAACAAAATTTAAAAAAATATTTTTTGTTTGTGTTTTTATAGACTGCGATTCTTAGAAATAAGATTATTTTATATGGATTTGTATTTTTATGTTTTTATTATAATTATAGTTAATTGACCTTTTTAATATTTTATAAGTGATTTAAGCACAAGGTCTTTATATAACAACTACAATAAATATAAATTTTGTTTTTTTTTAAGAAAAGCTCTAAGAAAATGAATTTAAATCAATCACTAAGAATTGTTGATACAATTTTATTTGATTTTTATGTAAAGGCCTTGTGCGCTTACAAAAATTTATACAATTTTTATTTTTATAATAAATTTAAAGAGCAGATAATTTGTTTAAACTTTTTACATTAAAAATAAAAGTAATTATAATTTTAACACTAAATGGTTAATAATAATATTTAAATTTATGCTATATAAACTTAGATAAAAATGAAAACACAAATAATTACTTTGTTTTTACTTTACGTATGTGTGTGTGTGTGTGTATGTATAACATGGGTTTTTTTGTGGAAATATTTATTTAAGTTAATAATAAATTAAATTTACTTAACGATAGCTGTGTAGGGTGGGGCAAATGGTTGCTTAACAATTTCTAATTATATAATAAAAAACCGTTTACACCACACTTTTTCAAAGGGGTTAGAGGGGTGGTTAGAAAAAGGCAGTGTTTAATATTTACTTGTTTAACACTAAGACTTATAATATAATATATTACTTTTAATCAAACCTTAACTTAGTTGGTATTTTGAAGATTTTGATGATTTTCATCATCTTCATCATCATCAATAATGCCCATGGGTTTGCGACTAGAGGCTGGTGGTGTTAGTAAACCATCAGGACACATAAGACCGGTAGCTGGTGAAGCTTCTTGTTTGATTTTTATGGCCATCGCCAAAAGCTGTTCTTGTAAAAGGCTAGCTCGATCCTAGAAAAAGAACAATTCAAAAATGAATTACAACAAAATTATATTGTAAGATAATAATAATACAATGACATTCCTAAAAAGACAGTTGTGGAAAAGTGGAAACGTTATAAACCTCAACTTAAAAGTGAGCCCACTAATAATAATTAATAAGTCTAAGTACAACGATTATTATGAGTGGAAAAATTTAAGGTTAGGGAGTAAATTATCTGTCAAATGATTAAATGTCAAGGATTGAGCTGTCATGCTTTGGCATTTATATAGTATTTAGTAAAACGCCGCACTCTTGTGAAAAGAATTTTGATTGTGATAATGCTGACAATTTCACATTGTAAAATGCGAGCAGTTTTTCTTCTCAATTAGGCTCTTTCTGAACTCGCTGTGCGTAATTTAATCGTCAAATTAGAGGCTCCCGGTATTGTTGTTGTTGTAGTAGACCAAAACAACACGCATTTTGATTTGGCGATTATAAAAGTGGATAAAGGAACGCACGCCACAATAAACATAACAAATACAGAAAAAATAATATAATTATCGGATCGGCAAAGCAAGTAAGGAGAATTTTAAGAGGAAAAAAAAAACAATTTACGATATTTTTGTAATGCTACAAATATTCTGGCTAGTGGGCTTTATTCGGCAGCTTGCTCTTCTGCATATATGGCTTTCAAATCCTACTTAGTTTTCTTCCACTCTTTATTCTCCACAGCTAACACAAAAAGATCATCACGGCAACGAACTCTTTGTAAAAAACAACAAGAATACGTTTTCCCTAAGAATTTTTTATAGAGAGCCAGGGATTTAAAAACCTAAAAAATAAATATCCTTAGACTTTTCCAATATTTTTGTTGCTAAAAGGTCTAGAAAGTTCCTAAATAAACCTAAAACTCTATTACACCTCTCTGCAATGTTATATTTTATTTGTTTTGCTGATGAAAACTGTCCAAGAAGAAATCAAATCCCGAAAAACACATATCCATATTTAAAAGTTAATAGAAATTTAGCTAATTTTTTCTAAACTTAAAAAAATAAAGGTAAAACATTTTTCAACACAAGCAGGTAATAACGAGTTTTGTTTGTGTTTTAATGAGATGGGGCATGTATTTCTGGTCCGGTAAAAAAAAAAAAATGAAAATAACTCTGAAGTATTGTAATGGCTAATGCTATTGTATTGAAACTTCATTATCCTTCTTAAGGAGCCGGCATCGTAAGGCTTTAAAATAGCACACTTCGGATGTATAAACCGATTTTAAATTCTTATTTTTTTAATTTATTTTATTTTAAATTAATAACAATAATGAAATACTTACAAACATTGTCATTGTTGTTGTATGTGTTTGTATAATGTGCGAGTCATCTGTCACAATATTGGGACATATATGACCCAAACCAAATTTAGTGGTAACTTGTTCATTTTGCTCTAATAAATGTAAATTGTGCGATTCTTCTGATATCACTTCAAAGAAAGGCTGCATCCAACGAGCGCACGACTGTATTGTTTGCCAATCGAGACCAGACGAACGTACAGCCATTTCTCTGTAAATTAAAGTATAGAAAAAGGTGTTTTAATGAAAATTTTAAACAGAATTTTCTTTTGGGCGCAAAACTCTTATTTTAGAAAAATGAATTATAGATTTTGGAAGCACATACATCTTACAGTTTAACAAAAAATAGTTTTCACTCACCTATTAAACGTGTGTGAAATAGCAGCTGCTGCAATCACGGAATAGGGAAAATTGCCAATACCAACATCGAGTGAACATAAATCTAATAGTTGAGCTGTTTGTACAAATTCTAAACCTGAAAATTGTGGGTAAATGAAAGCGTCATCAACTGCACTTTTTTGTGAGCGTATTGAGTTGTTGTTACTTAAGGCAGGTTGTTGAAAATCTTGTTGTGGTTTTGAAGCAGTATTAACTATGGAGGTTTTTGTGTTTTTCTTACATTTTTGACTTTGTGAGGTTTGAAACGAGGCAGGTGTACGATTATTAACATTTAATTGCATATAAACACCCAACCAACCGATGGGTGTAACAGGACTAATACTCCATTCTAAAGCTTGCAACAATAAAATTTCATGTTGTAAAATGTCAGATTCTTGACAAGCACCATCGGTGACGTAAGCAAATTCACCAATTTTAGGTGGATAGATTTCTTCAACTTTGGCTGCTACAAATAGGCACGTAATGCCAATCAATTGTAAATGGGTTTTTTGTACATTTTTCTGGGCGCTCAAATAACGATCCAAATAATCAACAGCCAAATAATAGGTTTCACGATGTAGTTTATATACTTCGCATACTTCTATTAACCAGTCAAGTAGAATGGCACGCATTCGTGGCTGTAGACCAGGATGCTGATCCAACATATTGCAATCTCTTAAACAGGAAGCCTGTTCATCCTTTTTGCACATCAGTTGCCACACATCGTGAGCATTGGCCCAAGACAAAGCAGGCAAGGGACATTGTCTGGGTGGTTCGGGATCAGCGGCTGGTGTCATGCAATCATCATAATGGCTATTTAAATACTCATCAAATGATTTTACCTTCTTTGGGGACTGTGCTAAACGAGAGGCGGATGTGTTGTTTGAGCTTTGCTTTTTGTCCGCCGATAATCGTTGTCCTGGTGTTCGTTCACCATGATGTACATCTGTATTATTTATTTCATCAGAGATGATGTATGTAATGGCAGGATTATATATTTGTGGTATTTTTGTAGAGTCTGTTGAGCAGGGTGATGCACTATCCGATACCATATCATCGATATCATCATCATCTGTTATATGATCACTATCGTCATGATCACCGTTTTCTACTAAACCATTCACATCTTCATTATGTGATCCATTTTCTCCTTCTTCATGAACATGAACTAATTCATCATCTTGCCCTAAACTATTGGGACTATCAGGTATTGCATCATTGACTACTTCAAAATCTGTGCCGGTTGAAAGGCATTCTGATGAGCTGCGCGTATCAATTTCTTGAGCTAAAATTTCATCAACTGGTGACGGATAGGCAGAGGAAACAACAGAACCATTATCACTTTGATATAAAGACGAGAGGCATTGTTGACGTTTCGCAGCAGGCTCAAAGCCTAATTCTGGGTCCTGCAAATACAGGTAAAAAGTGGAAAAAATAATTACAAATCTACTTTTATTAAATAATAAAAATATTTTTGTTTTTTTTTTTATTAAAAAAGGAATTCGTTTTTTATTTCATTTCACTCAGAACAACAATCCGGAATTCAGATTCCCAAAAACAAAAATCTCCAAAATCTCAAACCGAATAATTGGTAAACTTTAATTTACGCTGCCCTTCAAATAATTTTGTTTGTAGAGTCTCAAAAAGTTGCCTCACTTTTGGTTTCTTTCTTGAAAGATTTGAACTCACTAATACACACATAGTTTTAACTCACTAATTCAATTTTATTAATACTTGCGCATACGTCTTAGCAACGCAGCGACTGAAAAATGGTGAATATTAAATACTTTCAAGAACTAGTTCATGGGTTCAATTAAAGAACATTATTTCAATATTAATGGCATATTTATAAAATTTATAAATTCTTCAATTTAACACGACCCTTTTGAAATATGAAATTTGAGAAACAGTGATTTATTTTATCATAAGATTTAGATTAATATAAATATAAATTTTTATAGTTTTTTTTAAAAAATAAAAAAATAAAAATTTTTTCCTGAAGAAGCTTTCCAAAGGAGAGCGAAATATCGAAGAGAAAAAAAATATATAAAAAAAATCGTTAAAAAGAAAAAAAGATATTTATTAAATATAAATATAAATGAAATAGTGTCCATTGCTAAGCCCATAACTTGAGAACGGCTTGACAGATTTAATTAATATTTTTAAAAGTCTGAAAAGTTTTGCCTGTATTCGTTGGCCAATTCAGAGTTTTATGTTGTTGATTTCATAAACTTAAAAAGCTAGTCAGGGCTAATATATTGTGTCATTAAAAAACTTTTTATTTCACTTGTACCCAACTTTCTCAAGGGTTTCGTCTATTTAAAAACTAAAATCTTATATTATTACAAATAAATACACCAATACAATATAATATTGATCACATTACTAACTTAATATTTTGAAAAATAACAAAAACAATTAAACTTAAGTAAAAACAAACACAACTTAAATTAAATACGACCGTTTAAATTTTCGCCTGAAAAGTTTGTTAAGGAAAGAAAAATTGGAAAAGTTGGAAAATTAAAAATTTGGAAAAAACTAAAATTGTGTTTTTCTATTGAATTTTGCATTTTTTCTGTTTTTATAGATTCCGTTTAAACTTAATACGAATAACATCTTAGGTTCGGAGAATATGAAGGTACAAGTTTAATTGAACATGTCCATTATTACGATCACTTTTTTTGCATACTCAATATAAGCATTATTTGTTGTTTGTTGGCCATGATGAAGTTTTAAATTCAGGCAATTTACAATTTTCTTGATGCACTTAGGACTAACGTCATTGAGACAACAATTCTTAAGGGGAAGTACAGAGGTGTAAACGTTTATATACCACGCATTCACAATGACCACACACAAATCACAAGGAGTCTTTGCGGTATTAACTTGGAAAATCTATGGTTTTCGCGTGGTCAGTTGTATGTTGACTGTTACCGTGTAGGAAAACCAAAACAAAACATTTTTTTTTATATTGTTACTCGCACATTTTTCTTACGTTCGAATTGTAAATAAAACATCTTTCGAATCTTTGTAATCTCTTTTAACAAAAAAAAAACGTTATATAAAAATAAAATTTCTAAAAGCAATCACAAACAAGTTTATATAAATTTAGACAGTTATTGTTATGGTATTAAAGTTGTATGGATTTGTTCCGCCAGTAGATGAAATACTGTTGTCATTCCTTTCCGTCTTTGCTGGCTGTGTTCTAAACTAGTTGTTATCACATCGAAAGCGATATCCGTTCATACCGAACAAACAGCCAGCAAAGGCGGAAAGGAACGGCAACAGTTATAATTATATTCATTTTATGATACGCCGTAACGGTGAAATCCATTTTTGCTTTTGGCCGCTTTTAGTTTCAATTACGTTACATTATTCTAACGTCTACTAGAATCAATTTGTCTAGACAGTATCATCAGGATTTACAACAAACCACTTTAGAGCCGCTCTAATATTAAAATAGCTTTGCTCCTTTGGAAATATTAACTGTCGTATTATATTTGACTAAAAAAAATATCCAATCTGAAATTAAAGCTTTTTATTTATTCTTTTTAGAATTTTGAATACATTTTATACATTAAAAAAAAAAAAAACTTATTAGATTTTGTTTATGCAGCAAATAAATACAATCCACATTTTAAGAGAAGATGGATGGATACTCTCTTTTACATATTCAGTCAAGTAATGGTGCTCATTCCTTAAGGAAATTCCTTCGCTGTTTCTCTTTGAGTATTAAGTTTGAGTAAGCTTTTCTTAAGTTTAAGACTTTTCATAGATTTCTTTTATGGTCGCTTTAAAAATATCCGTTTTTGTTTCGGGGCTAATAGTGTTGCATAATGTCCGAGTTTAATTTATTTGCAGTTGTTTGCTATTCATCTTTTTTTTCTCTTCAGTTTTTTTCTTTTTATTTTAGAATATTTTTGTACATTTGTTGTGGTTGAATTGAGGAGCAGTTTCACTATGTAAGTTTTTTAGTTAACCTGCTGCAATATTTAAATAAATATGTTAATAATTTTAAATAAGCTAATTTTTGTACTTACTTGGTTTTTTCTGAACAATCGAGCAAAGATTTGATTATGTTTTTTGGATAGAAAAATTTGTGCACGGACATTTCTTAATATTTATTTGAGCCAGACAAATTCCCAACTCAGGGTGTTAAATTGTTAAATAATTATTGTTGGACATTTTAATTAATTTAATTATTTAATTAAAATAATTGTATAGCAGAAGTGCAAGGACCTCTGCATTGTTAAAAAAAATAATATCACAAATTTTCCATATTTTTTAAATAATTTAACTTAATAACTTGAGGAGATGGAATTTAATGTTTTTGTTTGTTTATTCCTTAAGTTTTAATTATTATATATTTGCATAATAGAGAAAGAAGTAAACTGGTTAAGAATTAAAAAATAAAAAAACTTTACCAAAAAAATTATTTACCATTTCAATAACTTTTCTTTTGCTTCCAAACTTCATAATAACATTTATTAAAGTCTCACCACACTGTCACTTTAAGAAACTTCAAAAATAGTAAAACACACAATTTTCTTTTGGCGTAACTTTCGCCAAAAACAATCAAAAACTAAATAAGAATTTTCTTTTAGCCGTTTGCAACATTTGCAAGATTTTGAAAAAAATTTTCTCAGCTGAAATTAATAAATTTAAGAGACAGAGTGAGAGTTAAATGACAGTGAGAGGGCGTTTAACAATTTTGTATAAAATTAATTAAATATTGCACTTTAACTTTGTAAAAATACAACAGTCTTTGGTTTAATATATATTTTTTTTTTGGTATTTTAATATTTAAGAAACATATTTTCTTTTAATTTGAATTTTTTATCTTCTTATGTATTGGAATTTTGTAAGAGATTTTGTTCAAAATCTGTAATGCGTTTGCGTGTGTTGACGCATTGGCTTTCCCAGTGGAACTGAGTTTTAATGTTAAAGAATTTAAGCATATCCTCAAATACTGACACACACACATAAGGGTTGATATATTTTTTTTAATACCCTTCTAATTTGCTGTCGTTCTCTTTTGGAATGTGTGTTTGACTGAGAGAGGGTTTGTGTAACATCTACTCGTTAGATGTTGCGATCACAAGGATCTTCATTTTTTTACTTTCTTACCCTTCAAAAATTGAAAACGGTTTTAACGAAGGTTCAAGCAAAAGAAACTAAACAATTAAACCTTAAAGATCCTTTTAAGTAAGTAAATGCAAAAACAAAACAAAAAAAAACAAGAAGTAAAACTTGCATTTAGATTCTACAAAATAGTTAAAAGCCAACAACAAAAACAAACCTAAGAAATATATACAAAATGTAACAACAACATAAAATATCTCTGGATCATTGATCGTCTAACAAAAAGATATTTGTCAACTCAGGTACACAGATTCAAATGGAAAGAAGAAACAAACAGAAACCTAAAATTCCTTAAAGTTATACAATTTTTATCTCTAGTTGGCTGCTGCAGGCAAAAATACACAACAATTATGTCACGATGCAATTTTTTTAAGTATATAAATGCTGCAAAATTTTTAAGCAAAAACAAAACAGCTCATTTTTCCTGAAATTATTTTTAAGGCTACAAGGTCACTAACAAAAACAAATCATCACTAAGAAGATTTCCATAAATCTTTACTCTTAATCATTGAAAAAAAGGAAAATGTAAGCAACCAAGCGAAACATATAAAAAATGAAAATCAAATCCTTATTAAAGTCATACATCTTGCAAAACTAAGGCAACAACAACAAGAGCATCCCTTAAATTTAATCTTTAATAAAATAAATAGATCAACAACAATTATTCAGTTTAAAGGCAAACATTTTTTGTAATGAAATCTTAAAAATTGTCTGACTTTTATTTTTGATTGCACAAGAAGACAGCATAACAAAATTGATTTATCCAGCCTTTTTATTTTTATTTTTCTTTAAATTAAAATTTTCTCTCCTGCAGCAACAAATCTTGCCATTCTTCTTTTCCAAACAAACAAAAAATAGCAGCAAAATGTCACAGTTCATTAAAAATTAAAGCATCGTAAAAATGATGAAGTATCTATTGGATTTTTATTTTAAATTGTTTAATTAGAAAAGAAACTGCTGCGTTTGCGACTACGGCTGCGACTGCTGCTTTTGTCAAGTATAAGAATTTGGCGTAAAAAGCAGATGTTTTATGTTAAATTTTTGCATGGAGGCTTAAGGTAAAAAAAAAAAAACAAACCAAACGAAAAAGAAAATCAAAATGACAATAAATCATTTGTACTCGTAACTTTTCTGCTTAAAGAAAAGTTCAACAAGAAATTTTTCTTTATCAAATAAACAAACAGCTGAACTTTTGACCGGTGGTCATACAAAATTTTTGACAAAAAGTTTTCCAAAGAAAAAATACTGTAGTGGGAATGTACGAAGTGCAAAAGTTTTTTGAATGGCTTATATACTGGGGTCTCCCGGAATCTTATCAGGGCATTATATTCGAAACATTGTTGCTTCTAATCATCGAAGTAAATATGGGTTTATTTTACTTAAGTTTGCAAGTTTAAGTTTATTTAAGTTTGCCAAAAATTTGCGAATCTATTGAAGTGTTGTCCTGGCTTTTGACATCATATTTAGACTATTTTCTGTGGATACATGTGCAGTCGCTACTCTACGTCGGTAAGCCCGACATTATTGACCACTTGGCGAACAACACTGCCGATATGCGGCCATTACTCTTTCCATTACTGAATTTCTTATTATTTGTTCTTCTGCTATTTTTGTTTAAAAATAAATTATGCTATTTTTTAAGTTGTTCAAGTTCTTTATTTGTTATAATATTCGAATAAAATAAATGCAAACCGAATAAAAAATGATTTAACAAGATATTTAAACAAAATTAACTTGAAGCATGCCTCAACAACTTAGAGAGGATCAAAGTATTTCAAACTTTAAATACAGTAGAATCTCGCAAATAACAAGCACCTTGTGCACCACCCAGTTCGAATTTCTAGACATTTTTTTCAAGAAAATTATAAAATTATAATAAATCTAGTTATGTAAGTTTTGAACAAAACGGTTCATATTTAATAAAATTGTATTAATTGAACACATTAAAAAAAACATTTAAAATGTTCTTTATTTACAGGTATTTAATGAGTTTTAAACATAAAATCAGTAATTCTTGTTTGTTTTTTTATATTTATTTAAATTGGATACAATGGCATCGTAACGGGCGTGTGTTTACTGGAAAATACATCACTGGTTTTTCATCATTTTATAATATTATTAATGAGGAATGGATGGCGTTATGTCGATAGTATAGACGTCGTTGATTTCTGAAGCCTCCTCATCGCTATTTTTCGCATCTGATTCGTTAGTAAACTCATCTTTATTCCATTCCTCGACAACATTTATGCAAATGCTTGGCAATTATGCCATTCAAAAGATTATGAAAAATACCAAGTTCCCCGTTTATATTTGCTTTAATGGCCGAAAACAGTAATTTTTAACGAAAAAATTTAAATCTAAAAAAACTTTTCAGAAATTTCAGAGCGTTTAATACATTGAAACGGCCCGTTATAATTTCTGAACGGTTCGATTTGGACGGTACGAATATGTGACGGTTCGAATTTGTGAGATTATATTGTAATAATATTTTAAATTTATATCATATCTTTTCACTTAAAATAAATTAACATGGTGTTTATTGTTGTTTTTATAACATGTTTTCCTTCTTTGGACTAGCACTCAGGGGATTACCCCTATACATGCATTGAAAGTGACGGGCAAGACTTCTTGAGGGCGTTTATTCCACATACGGACTGTTCTGCTAAAAGACGAGTTTTTCCTGTAATGCGTGCTGGCCTCAATTAGCCAACTTCTGTACGTGATCGAGCAACTCCAAAGCACTTTGGTGCGCCTGCACATACTTGAGAATTGATGTTATTAATAGTACGAAGATCGGATGGAGTGAAGTATCCTTTACACCGAGGCACGTAAAAGCTTCTTTAGAAACCTGGAAGACATGCCAAGAACATCAAGAGCTTTCGATTTGGTAATACTTATATCGCTCATAGCAACAGACACAGCATCATCTTCGAATACAGATCTATGCGTAAGCATGCAACATTGCGTCTTACGGACATAAAATCTACTCTATTCCCACGACCCTATTCTGATCGTTGCGAGATCGTGATTGAGCGTATTATTCATGTTCCGCATTTTGGAACTCACCTCTAGCTGGTTCGGTCTATTCCTAAATGAAAACATATGCGAAGGAGTAAGGAATAATTAAAATTAAATTATATTCTTCACATTACATATTATTAAAAGTTCTCCATCAGGAACAAGTAGGATCTTAATCATGAAATCGTCTATAAGACGAAAAGATATCAAGTGAAAAGATATCAAGGTTCGTAAAAAAATCTTTCAGAATAAGATGACCAGTAAAAACTAACTTTACTTTTTCGGAAAATTTTTTGACCTATTTTTCAGGCTATGACAAGAAAAGTTGTCGTCTGTTGAAAGTTGAAAACGATTAAGAGCATTTTAAAAATCCCTTTAAACGGTTGTTTTCATAAAATCTATTGTTATTAAAAGTACAGAAAATATTGTTTTGTTTTTTTTCATTCCGACTTCTTATTATTCTTTTAAAATTTATATATTTACTTTTTAAAATCCTTTTGAAACTCCTTAGGTGGTTTACTCAAGAGTTTATTATAAATCCGTGTCTACTGTGTTTTCAGAGGTACACATCTGCCGCCTTTTAATATCTGTTTAACCAAATAGCTTAACATACAATTTGTTACCTTCAACACTAAATAGGCATATGAACATACACTTACGCACTCATATGTATATGAAATTTATTATATTTATTAAAATATTTTGCAATTATCCTTAACATTTCAATATGTTGTTTGGTAGAAGATACTTAAAATATTATAAATGGAAATATTATCTTTTTAGTTTAAACGCTTGATTTAATAATAGTAAGAAGAAACTAAATAGAGCATTTAGGCGAGAAAAGTGACTAATATATTATATAAATGCTAAGGAGGATAAGAAAGATAACATATGTTTGATAAAACAATTAGATAGAAAATAAATTTTAAGAGCTTAACTAATTTAGAGTCTTTCTATTAAGAAAACTATAAAATTAAAGGCATTAAGCATATTAAAATTGGAAGTTTATTTGGTCATTCAATTAACTTTTTATTATCCTTATCATTTTTGTCAATAAAACTTCCTTTAAAATAAATAAAATGCGGCAGATGATTGAGTTCTTTTCTTTTCTTTTTATTCAAAATAACTGTTATAAAATTTCTATTATTCTAAAACACACATGCCATGTAGATAAGTAGAAATGTATCAAACATTTAATAACATTGGCTTCTTAATATTGGAAATGGAAATCACAAAGATTTTCTTAAACTATTAATGGTTTAGTGTCCTTTTTGTTGAAATAAAACTAAAAATTTCTTTAAAAGGGAACGCTTTTCAAATGTATTCCTTTCTTTCTATAATGCTGTTGCCTTGTTTTTATTGCATAAGCGTCGCAAGTCACAGGACACCTTTATATTTTTACATTTTTCTACTATTATTTCGATTACACTTTTTCTTGTCTTAATGTTTTATTTACTTGTTGTAGTAGTTGTTGTGTGGTGGTGGTTGCAATTCAAAATTTGTCGTCCTCTATTAAGAATATTTTATAGGAAAAAATACAATGAAATTAAAAAGCATTAGTAATTTCTTTTGTTAATTCTTACACAGAGTATCTTGAGCTCTTCTTCCAGGTGTAAAATATAAAATAATTTTACTGCCATTGGACGCATGCGCTCCTTTTTACAACTGGCTTTATTCCAACTGCCGTTTCGTTTATGGCGTTTTTTTTTTCTTTAGATAATTTGTTAAGATGTGGTGGTTTAATTGATAACAAAAAAAAAAAAGAACGAACGAAAAGTAATAGTTTATTTCTTAAAAGTTAACTATTGAGTATTTTTCCTAGAAATCATTAAACCATTATAATTAATTTTTTTAGTTGATAATTTTTATCGAAAGTTTTCAGAAATAGTTTTAGCCATATCCTTTATTCTATTGAGTTTATTGCGGTAGTAAAAACTCCTTACATTTTTTACGGTCTATTTTTAAACGTTAGATCAATATAAGAATCATAGAATAGGTGTAATTACTTGATGTTGTGGGTAGAGTTGGGTTTCGGGAATTTCCCGACGGGAATTCTCGAGAAATTCTCGATATTTTTCCATCCCGAATCTCGAGAATTGAAATTTTTAGCATTTCGGGAAATCCCAAATCTCGAGAATGTTTCAAGATTTCTCGAGAAATCCATTTTTTTTTTAAATTTTTGTTGTCAAATATTAAGAGAAAAAACAATTCTTTCAAAAGTAATAGAATACACATACATATGATTAATACCTGAAAACACCAAACTGTAACGGCCATTATATTACAAAGAAGAGTAAAAGAGTAAATGCTAGATGCGTTGCTATGCTATGTCGAGGGAAAGCACTGTAACATCAAGCTAATGAAGTTTAGTTTTATGTGTTTCTTATGTGTAGCAGCAGTTAAGCAATTAGAAATGCTTTGAAAATAGTCAAGCAATTTCAATTTGTTCGCAGACTGCACAGACGACGTTTGTACATTTATTTTTTGTAGTGAGCGGGTGCATTTCATTTTGTGGTACCTGATTAAGTATAAATTATACACCGTATAATAAAATATTTTGTGGTCCAAATATTACTTATTTTTAAGTTTTGAATCGACGTATCGTTGACTGTGAGTACAGCTTTTCTTGCTGTTGGATTGCAAAACAGGTTGGAATAGCCTGAAAACTATGCTGGCCAGATACATTCGCATCAGCAAGCATGTTTGTAAGGCGCTCGACACTCTTAATTTAAATTTTATGGCCACTACTGACGCAGAAGAAAAGTATTGCGAGGATATCATAAATGCTCTTAAACCTATACGTGTTGCTGTAGAAGCACTTAGTCGCAAAAATGTGAACTTACTTGCTGCGGATTCTATTCTCAAATTTTTGTTCACAAAATTGGCACACCGAATTGGGCAATGAATTCTTATTCAGCCAAAAAAAAACTTAACAGCTCGTAGATTTAACCGTTTGTTATCGGCCTTTAAATATTTACACGATCCAGTTAACAGCTCTAGTGACAAATCTGAATTTTTCACACCTGTTCTAAAACAGAATTGATAAAAGAAGCCGAAAACTACTTGGTTCGTCTATTTTCTACGAGCATTCAAAAAGACTAAGCAGTGTCTAGTTCTGACGATGATGACGTATTTGCCGATGAAGAAGATATGGCGAAACAGCTTGAAAAATACGTTCAGCAATGCTCAAAACCGAAAGCAGACATTGCGCAACATGCGGCGAACCAAATGTTTTCGTCGCTTAGAAACGAGCTAAAACTATATGAAAAAACTGGAGAGAAAACACAAAATGTTAAAAGACTGATCGGGGCCTTTAACACTGTTTAGCCAACATCGACTCAAAATGAGAGGAATTTTTCTACAGCGGGTAATTTTGTGTCCAAAAAGCGTACGCGATTGTCAGACGAAGCCATTGACAGTCTGTGTTTTTTAAAACACCATTTTGGGAAATAATGTTTACAATCACTTTTTTCCCCTATTTTAATAAGTATAATCTTGAATTATTTTTGTAATTATTTTTGTTTCACTGGTTTTAGATTTTTTTTTTTAATTTTTTGGAATTTTTCCCAAATTTTCGAGAATTCTCAAGAAATCTCAAAAATTATTTTCGGAAAATCCCGCATCTCGAGAATTTAAATTTTCGTTATTTCGGGAAATCCCGATTCTCGAGATTGGGATTTTCTCGGGAAATACCCAACTCTAGTTGTGGGCATAAACTTTTAATGTAATGTTCACTAGACTGATTTTTATAGATCTCCTTTAAAACAAATAGCGCCCATATTATTATGGAAATGGTACCCCATTCTATCTTGCCTCTAAAATGCACTCATATTTAATAAAATTAAGAAACGATGTATTCGTTCACCACATCTGTTCTGGTGAAACCGAACGAATACGTAATACAAACAAAAACAGTTTCTATCACTGTGGAATAAGTTTCCTATAGAGAAAAAGAGGCCTTTGCTGTCAGTTTCATAGACAGCCAGGTCAAATTTTACTCTACTTCAATTATTTTTCTAACCTAGTTCCATAGAA
The DNA here is from genome assembly GCA_030448955.1 of Trichopoda pennipes. Classification (NCBI taxonomy): domain Eukaryota; kingdom Metazoa; phylum Arthropoda; class Insecta; order Diptera; family Tachinidae; genus Trichopoda; species Trichopoda pennipes. The sequence goes on from JASKUP010000042.1 coordinate 12,571,851, forward strand.
TATTAGACCTGGGTTTACAGACGGATCCGGAACCAGTCTTTTCAGCTTTACGTCTTAGGGATTCTTAATGGTTTTTTGAATCTCGAATAGATCGGTTCTTTTAATTTAAGAAAATTGTCGTGTTGAATATTTTAAAATTTGAATACTTTTCTTTTAAATTGCTTCTAAAAATTAAACTAAAGAATTTAGAACTCGATTACAAAATCGAGAAAAAAATTTAGAGCAGCCTGTGGAATAATCTCCTGCAGATAGAGAGAGAGAGAGGAAGAAAGATCTTTCTTACACTTTCAATGACAGTCAGGTCAAATCGCAAAACGAGAGAGTACCATAGTATAGTATATTACTATACTATGGTACTAAAAGAAAGACGGTTCCAAAAGCGGTATTTTCCGCTTTACATCTCGTTTATATTATGTTAGTTTTTCCAATAACTAGATTATAAAATCGCCTTTTCGATAATGAAGAAAATTCTTTAAATGATATTCTTGATTTTAAAGATAACGATTAAGATAAAAATTAATAGAACGGGTTGCAAGAAACAATTAAATGAAGAACAAATTAATGATCTAATAAAACTGGTTTGGCCTTCCAACTTTTAATTTCGCTGACTGAACCTTAATAGGCGAGAACATGTAGAAAATATGCGTTTTTCTTCAAAATATGAGTGTAATTAGGAAAGGATGATGAGCAGAAGGCGAGCGACTCCTTACGAACTCAATTTTTAAAGTGATTAAGGAGGAAACTTTTGAATAAACGTTATTAGGAAGTGTTTATAAACGGAATCATAAAAAGAAACTATTTTCTATTAAAAAAATAAAATCTCTGCTCGGTCATTTATGAAATGAATTAACATGCCACAGTAATGTGCAAAGGAATTTTTAGGTTAGTTTTCAGGTTAACGCAACAACTTTGCATTCCCTTAATGCTAACACACACTTCTGAAAACATCAAAGAATTCAATATTTGAAAACGATGGGGTGCAAATCAACACGTTTGTTGATAACGAAAGAAGTATTAACGAAATTACGGCAACAGTAAAGGCATGCAAACACTACTATATAGTAGTTCATATCCATGTATGAATGTAAAGTACATATGTACATATATAATGAAATTTCTTTTTAAAGAAGGACATAACAACAACAACATATAAAAAAAAGAACTTACTTTTTTTTAAAGGCAGTAAAAAAATTTACCAACTTAAAATAGTAACGCATGCGTGAACACCTTGATGAAGGACATTTGAAGAAACTAATAAAAAAATATCTTTCTAAGAGTGTATTTGTGTAGGTATTTATGCAACAAATATACACCAACTAAGAGAGTAAAATAAGAGAGGGTTGCTTGACATTTTTCTTAAGCAGACGTTAAAGGAAAATGACAAGAAATATTTACATTAATAAAAAACAACACTGAACACAAATAAAAGAAACCAACAGCAGACGTTATAAAATAAAATAAATAATAAACTTTATCGCCAGGATATTTAAGATGAAAATTTTGGGTATTTATAATAAAAAAGGGGAAAAAAACAAGAAATAAAAATTAAACAACAACAAAATACAACAACAAAAATAACAATTAGGTTACTTTTATGTATAACAATAAAATACTAAACTATTTTTGTGTTAATATTTACACAAAATTTGTTTTTTATGTAAATTTAAAAATTCACGAACGTGCCACAATAGATGAATGATAATGAATGTTATTCTTAAGACACGATACAAAAGGACGTATGAAAATGGCCAAAAATAAAGAAGACAACGCTTAACTTTAATAGCAGTGAACATTACAAACCTATTGAAATGTAACAAAAAGTAAAAAAAAAATAAACTGTAATAAGTAGGTGGTTGACATTTTGTCTAAGAAGGAAAAAAAAATGATATGATCGGCACACATTAAATAAAACAGAACCATTCTCAGACTATTATTTTAATAACATGGTGTTATCTTGCGTGTTTTTATCTGGTTTTGTGTTCAATATTAATATAACAGCAGTAAAAAATTAAATGAAGAAGCTACATTTCCATAGCATGCACACACACACACACTCTTACTCGTATTAAAAGTTTTCTATTAGAAATAGATTCTTGAAATGTATGTCCTTTTTAAGGAACGTTGTTTTTTTTTAGTAGCAGAAGCTACTAACAGGAACAAGTTTGCTTTTGAGACATTATCTAATTATATATTCAAAACATAATGAACGACATTTGTTTTTTTTTTTGGTTTTGGTTCTTCTGCATTTTTTTCATACTTTTGTGTTGAGAAATTGCATGTTTGTTAAGGTAACCTCGAGGTTAAGGGAAAGGAAACCAGTGACAAGGATAATGAAATGTGTGTGTTAAGACAAACTTGGCATAACTAAAAAGTAACGTTTATTTGAGAAAGCCATATGTCTAGGATGTTTCCATACGGGATAATAAATTTATGCAAATTTTCTGATACCTCTTTTTGAAAAACAAGTATAGAAAAATCATAGAAATATTACAGAGGTGTACAAGCTTGTTAAAAAAAGCAAGTAAAATTTAAATATCTCTCTTAGAAAATAAAGTGAATTTTTAAACACCACTTCGATAGATTTGAAAAACAAATCACACGATTATAACAAAAATAAAAACAAGAAAATATTTTAAATCTTTTCCTTTCATTTTCGTTTTTCAGAAAATTCCAAACACTTTTTTTGCAAGTGAAATCTTATAAGTGCTTTAAGCTGAAATCATATTTTTTATTCGGTGCATAGTTGCAAGCTTATTTAACTTCAGTTAGATTGTAGAGCCAAATGAAACCTTTAATGTAAATTATAGTGCACTTTTAACCTGTCTTAATTTAAGTTCGACAAATCCTATTATTTTGCAAACATCCTGCACTATATTCAAATAATATTTAATTAGCAAAACATTGGCACAGCGCCTGTTTTATTCGGCGTTTTTTATAGAGGTATAGAACTTTCAGTTGGTAAGAATTTTTTAAGTGGTGGATATTTTGTCAGCTATCAAGTAATTTATGTTTAGTTTGGTTTCCAAATTGAATAACGCTCCCCAATTGTGTTAATTTATTTTAAAAATTATGGTTCCGTTCGAAATACCCGATCTAGATTTGCACTTTTTTACGATTAAGCTCACTACGTTTGAATTGATACGTCAATTAATAAAATTGCAGAATTTGAAGTCATAATTATTATTTTATTTTTTAAAGAGAAGTAGCACTTCAGACAACAATGCCTATTTAGTCAAGTACCGTGCTACATTCTTTTAGGAAAGGGATAGAAAAGAGATGAAACAGGTGGTGAAAGTAGAAGGATAATCGGAAATGAACCGTCGTGTAAAGACAGCACAGCCACCAGTGACCATGCTTTCATCATTGAGCAGCCCCACCGACAGTCAATTTTTATTTTTGTAGTGAAAAAAACCAAAGTTCTTCAATGGAAATCGAATCCACAACCCCAACACTGACAAGCTAGTACACTACCTACAGGGGCACCTTCTCAAGGGTATGTTGAGACATTGTTGCATCCACAAAAACTTACTGTTTGATGTGCTATGGGTTGGTAGAATCATTAGTCATTAAACTAACAACAAATATACGCATTTCAAATTAAGTTCTTTGGATTTTTTTCCGCCAGCAAATAAAATACTGCTGTCATTCTTTGTCGTCTTTGCTGGCTATTTGTTCGATATAAATGGCGAGTGTTTCGATGTGAAGACATTATTCTCAAGCCCTGTTTTAATCTCTACGGCCAGCAAAGACAAGAAAGAATGATTGCAGTATTTTAAATTGTTTATAATTAAGCCAATGTGATCATAGTTACTGCTGCCATTTAGAACTCGTGTCTTTCGTGTTCGATTAAGAAAAATAAAATATCAATAAAAAAATTGTGAACGGGACGCTTAAAAACGTCTTTATATCTGATGCACTAGAGAGTTGCTGTGAGAGATCGTGTATTTAAAGTTTTTCAAATTATAGTGGTTTTCGGAATCCATTATGAAGTAAATATCTACGAAGATTTTCTGATTTTAATTCAAAATTCAGGTTATTTTTATTGTTTTGATTTGATCTTTGTCCAGGTGGCTTTTCAGATCTGGATACAAACCGCGATGAACGACTTGAAAGTGTTAATTATTTGTTTATTTGATAACAGTGCATACGTCTATGCATAATGAGAACGCTGTATAATTTCATTTTTGCTTATTTTTTTTTTGCAATTTTATACGTATTTCTTCAACTTAAATACTATATGGCCCTGTCATTTTTGGGGTGCTAATACTTAAGATACTTTCTTAAACTAGATGGAATAAAGTATAAAAACGAGTCTTGTTTCAAATTACTTTGTTGAATGGATAATAATATTATTTTCTTCAGTCTTTAAATTTTCACTTATACGTTACGGTCTAATTACAATCTAGTCTTACTAAAATTTGATTATAAAAAATTCAGAACAGTATACTTAGTATTGGAAACAACAGTGGCAAAAGATGGACAAGTCCGCAGAGCCAAGGTAAAGACAACAGCTGGCGTAGTCGAAAAGCCCGCGATCAAGTTAGCAGTACTCGACGTGGCCCAGGAAAGAAAGTAAGGCTGCGAAACCCCTTCTTGCCATACTGTGGGGGGGGGGGGGGTGTTATCGCCACAACCGAGACCGTCAGGTGTAAACACTGCCGATTCTTTTTAATAAACACCTTCATAAAACACCCGATATCTAATGTCACTAGTAACGAGTAGATATACAGAATTCTAACTCTTGTGATAGACAGCATTTCCTTTTTACGATTTTTGCATTAATTAGTTTAAATATTATTATAATAATTTCTTAAAATACTTATGATCCGGTAAGGAATTGGGAACGCCAAAAATTCGCTATCTTACACAAAGAAGTAGGTATATTTAAGAAAAAATCTGAATTTCTTTATTTTTATGTAAAATGAAATATTTTTTGTCGTAGGAATTATAATACACAAATAAATAGCGTTAAAATATCCCATTTGCGTTTTTTTTTATTTGGTGTTTACAATCCCGTGAGCATAGAGACCAGAGGTATTCCCGGAACAAAACGTTTTGTAAAATAATTTTTTTATAATAGGCAAAAAGTAAAAAACTACTGCTTGTGTTTTCAAAAATTATCTGAGTGAAATCGAATACAAGTCAGCAAAAGTATTTAATTTATAGAAATAGAGGGGAAAGACTCTCTCGGTTCATACAGAGCAGCAGTGTTATTAAGCAAGTAAAAAAAGAAGTGAAATATATACGGTGCTCGTGCTTCTCGATGCTCGTTACATTTTCTAATCATTTGCAATTTTAACAAAAAAATGGAAGTAAATAAATAAAAAATAATTTTCTGTAAGAGATCCCAGACAAAAAAAAAAAAAAAAGAAGAATTATAAATTTTGTTCCGGGAATATCTCTGGTCGCTATGCTCACGGGATTGTAAACACCAAATAAAAAAAAAACGCAAATGGGATATTTTAACGCTATTTATTTGTGTGTTATAATTCCTACGACAAAAAATATTTCATTTTACATAAAAATAAAGAAATTCAGAAATTCGCATTAGAAATCGGGTGTTTTATGAAGGTGTTTATTAAAAAGAATCGGCAGTGTTTACACCTGATGGTCTCGGTTGTGGCGATAACACTTAGTATTCATTATATTTAAAATTCTTGTCTGTTAAAAATAACTGCGTTAAATGTTGTTGTTTGAATTTTGCTTGAAGTATGGAAAAATTCGACTTTTTCTACATTCCCGAAATTATTATGAACTTTTGCAAAGTGTCAGCATAATTACAACCTGTTTTAAAATGGATAATTTTAACCCAGTTGAAACCTGTTTAAAATGTTTAGTTTCAATCATATGAACACACATATTATTAAGTATAGAATGAAATTGTTTATAAATAAAAATGAAAGAAAACATGATCATTTATATTTTCTTCTTTTTTATATATAAAGGTTGAACATCCCTGAAAGGATTGCTTGTTTTAAAGAAACAAAAAAAAAAAAAAAACAACAAATACATTAGATTTCCGTTACAAAAAGTTTTTAAACGAACCAGTTAAAATATTTCTTGATACAGGACACATGATAAACATTTTTTAGTTTTGTCTTAATATTTTTCCCTTTACAACAAAGTTAATGAAGGATAAATTTAGAAATGTAAAAGAAAATTTTGTTAATAAAAAATTTTCTCATCATAAGATTTAAAAGGAAGATGCTTTCGATTTTGAAATTTACTTACCCTATCATCTAAACTTGTGGTTGCAAAACGTTTACGTTTGGTGCCGGCTGATGTTGCTACTGTGACTGTTGCTGTTGCTGACGATGATGGCGCTGTTGTACTGTTATGACTAGAAGAACACATTTTATTTGAAAATTTACTAAGCGTTAAAGCTGATGAACACGATGATGAGGCTGAAATGTGTGAGGCACTACTGCTGCTATTTGAAATGGATAAAATGACTTCCTCCAAACCCACATTCACAATTGTTTTGGCAGATGAAGATGGACAGGAGGCAATAGATGAACGATTTGCTCTTGTTGCAAAAGGTGACAGTGATGATGATGAGGTACAATACTCTAAATTGTAAGGAGCACCGTTATTACTTGAGGCATGAGATTTAAAACTGCTATTGCTGTTACTATGTTGGCTGCTGGTACTGTTGCTGTTGCGGCTGTAATTATAAAAGAAAACGCAAGGCAGAAAGAAATTATTTATAAAGGAAATTGAAATGAAAATATGAAATTTAAAACATGTTTAAAAATTATAATTGCAAAAACTATAAATTCTTTAAAGAAAATTGATACATTCAAATATAGGGGCAGACAGACAGACAGGCAGGCAGCAGGCACACAAGACTGACAGTCAGTTATGTATATAAATTGATAGTGTTATAAAGATAAAGGCGTTATTGTTAATAAATAATAGTCTACAATTATTTCCATATCCCGGAAATGTAAGCACATGTGAAAATCAATTTATATGCTGCAAAGGGTTTGGCTCTGTTCTTTATTCTTTTTGCTATTTAAGCAAATTAAGTAATTGTATTAATTTTCAGGAAAATTTGCATTTCCCTTATTTCCATCACAACAATACTTGAGTTTCCATTTGAAAATCGTTTCTGCATAACGAATTTCTTAAAGTAGTTATTTGCAATTTAATTTAGATTTTTTTGAAAAAAAGAACGATTTTCGCAAACCTTTTTTTTTTGTTAGAAATGGGTTAAATGGCGAAAAGTAAAGGAGAGAAAAAGAAATGAAACTTACAATAACAAAAAAAAGAAAAATAATAATAATAAAAATAACAAGATGCTGCTCTTGCTGATGATTTCCTTTTTAACCCTTAACTCTGTTGCACACTTAAAGGGTTTCGCTATTTATTTATTTAACATCTTAAATTTATTAAAAAGCCGTTGAAAAAGGGCCGGCTGCAGTAAAATAATGAAAAGGATTTTAAATTTGACAGTAAAGGGGTGTTGTTGTTTTCTTTTATATAAATCAAATTTGTGCATTATAAAAAATATATATTTTCTTATACATACATGTACATAAGTATATAAAACATAAAGGTTAATCATGAAGAAGAGCATTAAAAATCATAATCACGTACTATTTTACAGGGAAAAATAAAAAAATTAAAAACAAACACTAACTACAATTTTAACTCACAGAAATCAAAGTACTAACTGTCTTAAGAAATTGCAACCCTTAGTGGATACAATTATTTTCCCAAATATAAAATTTATTCTAAAACATAAACTTTCTTTTTTTTTTAATAAAAATATTATTTTCACATAAAAAAATGGGCTCAGTACGAAAATAATCTACACAAAAATGTTATAAAAATCACAAAAAATAAGGTCTTCTAACAATATTGAGAAATATTCATAAATCAATGTTTTTTAGTAGTTGTTATTGTTGTAGTAGTTGTTGTTAAATACTTTTCAACAGAATCTATGAGAATTTCTTTTTATCAATGAAATGTGTGTATGCTCTCTTCTCTTTGAAAGGCAATCGATACCGCCGTCTATTAAAAAAAAAGAAGAAATCGTAAATAAGACAAAAGATTTTAAAATTGATTATTGTTTGAGTGTAAAGTGGAGAAGAGATAATAAAAAGGAAAATTTATCTATTTATTTTCCTAGGAAAGCATTTAAGGATTTTTAAGAATTATTTGTATTAATTAAAAAAAAATTTTAACACATAAAGAATTGTGAAGCAAAAGCTTTTTATATATAGAAACTCCAAAAAAAAATTCCTTTATATTTATTTGTTCAGGTGTAACATGTTAAGAATAAAATGTAGAGAGCACTTGAGGATCCGATACTGTTACGCTTGTGCTTAAAGTAGTATGACTCTACTGCAAGTAGAACTCACATAAGTGCTGCATTACATGTTTGGCTCATCTTTTATTTATTAATTTAAGTTTTGCATTATTCGTTATTGAAAATTCGTATTTGCCCAAAACGATTCAAATGAAAATACAATATACTCGTGTGTCAAAAATATGTGTTCTCTGGGCATAAGCTTAAAGTTTGAATTTTGCTGTTATTTAAGGGTGTTTTTTATAAATTTACTTCATTTAAAGATAATCTTCTGACATTATATTTCATATGACCGCCACCGCTGGCTCGGATCTAATCTGGAAGTCCAATTTTCGATGACATTATCCAATATTTGTGACCGTATATCGGCATTAATACGGCGAATGTTGTCCTCCAAGTGGTTAACCTTTTCGGACTGATCTTTGTAGACTAGAAACTTATATATAACTCCGCAGAAAATAAACTAGCGGCGTTAAATCGCACTATCTTGGGCCCAATGTGCACAATTTGGAAGTGTTGTTCAAGTGTCAGTCTATTCATGTTGAAATGCCAGACCAAACTAAACATAAATATCTTGACAGGTGACAAAATGTCTGTCAGTTAAAAAAGTTGTTGTTACTTGTTGTTATAGCGTGCTAACCTTGTGTGTTAACGTTGTGTGTGCCTTAAAATATTTAAAAGCTATGGGTGTGTACTTATTTGTATAATTTAATGTAGCGAAAACAATAATAGAACTTCTGTGAGAAGTCCGTCTGGTAAAATTGTTCCAGATATAGAGGGCTGTTACAGTTATTATGGCGATATTTACAGGGTTAGGTTTTTGAATTCTATATGCTGATGTGTCAGATAGGACTTTCTAAGCAGAAAGAAGTACAGTTAAAGATAAGTACCAAAACATAGAAACTCTTCTAAAAGTATTTTCATATTTTTTTAAAAGCCGTTTTTGTTATGCTAATTTTTAGAAAAATACTATTTTTTAAAGTTGCTTTTATTAAAAGTACCTTTTTAAATCAATTGTTATTTACAAGGTATCGAGTGCTTTTTTATAAAACTTCAAATTAGCAACATTATTTAACTGGCGGCCACTTTGTCATAATATAATTATGTTTAGTGTGGGTTGGCATTTCAGCATGAATAGACTGACGCCTGAAAAACGCTTCCAAATTATGCTAATTGGGCCCAAAACAAGACTGTCGTTGATCCCGATTTTCAGAAGAGAATTTTGTTTAGCAATGAAGCTCATTTTATTTAAATGGATACAGAACTGCAATATTTGGAGTGATGATAATCTTCAGCGATGCTGGTAAAAATTTTACAGACTATGGTGATCGCTCTAGAGCCATAGTTACTGACTTTTCCATTCATCAATTGAACAACCATTATGAGCAGGAGCTGTGGTTTTAACAAGACCGCGCAACATATCAGACTATTTTCTGTAAGGATATATGAAATCGCAAACTACGCCAGTAAGCCCGAAACAATTGACCGCTTGGAGGACAATATTCGCCGCGTTATTGGCAATATACGCTCACAAATATTGGAAAAGATCATTAAAAATTGCGCCTGCAGATTAGACTACGTGCGAGCCAGCCGTGGCGTTTGTAGGAAAGAAATTACGTTTAGATTATAATGCCAGAAGATCACTTTTCGAATAAAGTAATTTTTATATCAATTTAATATATATATTTTATTCTATTTCATATTCAATAAAAACACCCTTTGCAAGCAATCTTTAATTTCTGCATTTTTACAGTATTTTCTTTTGTAATGGTTATCTAGCAAATAATACACTAACAAATAGCACACTATTTTTTAAAATACATTTTTTAAGTTTATTTTAAAATGCAATTTTTTAGGAGCACATTTTTAAAACTGCTTTTAATTATATTCTTAAAAAGTTTTTTTTTCTTCATAAGTACTTTAATAAAGACAAATTTGCATCTTATAAAAAATTCCATTTTTTTAAAAGGCTTTCAAAATAAATGGGTTTATTGAAAGGACCTCTTTAGAAAGCATCTTTTCATAAATGGGTTTTTTTACTTTTTAAAGTTAAAAAATTTAAAGTATTTTAAAAGTATTTTTTAATACTTTTATTTCGAAGGTATATTTTGAAACAAAACATTTCTAAGAAACTTTTTCTTTAATCATAATTAAAAGATACCTTTTCGAAAAGAAGTTTTTAAAGTTCCTTTTTTAGAAGTTTCGTTTTTAATATGCATTTTTTAAAGAAGCTAATGTTTTTTTTACACTTTTTATTAGTAGGTACTTTTTAAAAAGATAGTTTGTCAAGAAGGAATTTTTTCTGACTCAATCACTTTTTTAGTACAAAAAGCAGACAAGGCATAAAAATTAACCTCATGCAGCAGGAAGTGCTCTTGAAGAAATGGTATGTGAAACGGACATTCAATACATCTTTCCAAATGACTGCGGCTTTAATGTATTATAGTTTAAGCATTCCGTACCCAAAGAATAAAAACGTAACGCCATTTTTGAAGCTTATAATACCAGACCGCCTGTACAGTCTTAGATTCGTGGAGTCGTAAATGTTAGATACTTTTGCACAGAGTATGGAGCGCTATATTTGCTACAATGGTTCAAAAGAAACATTAGAATTAAAGAGTGCCCCCGTTAAAAGTGATTTTCAGGTATATTGCTTCTTCTATTATATTATACAAGTAAGTATAAAAAATTAATTTTAAACTTAACTAGTGTCGTTATAGATACCTGGGCTTGGATGTATATTGACTTTGAGGCATGATACTTTCAGCTTAAATTATCAACAACGAATAACAAAATCATAAAGTTTTCAATTAAAGTGCAGTTCATAATCTCTTTATAGATAGCCCACAAGATACAAGAAAAGAAAATCCATCAATCTTTATTAATTGACAGTTAAAAGTAAAGAAAATTTAAATAAGTTACTAAAATTCAAATGGCAAATAATTTTCCCACAAGAACACAATTCCCTGTTATGCATTCAGCAATGAAATTGTTAGAGAGAATATGACAAAAACTATTTTAGCAATAAATTACAATAAGTTAGACACTAGATGCGGAATCACAGGATAACATTGGGTAAAAAAGAAAAATAAAACTATAGGAAATACAGGACGAATGGCAAAACACAAGCAATTTTAAAATATTTTCAAAATTTTCAAACACCGCAAAAACCTATTGAAAAAATACATATACATACATATATGTAAGTATGTATGTACATCTTTTGCAATTAGAAATAAACAAAAATGAAAAATCTTTAAAATGAACGACGAGCAATAATTTTTGTAATTCACGAATTTGAATTATCCGCTCAGCCGGCTGCTTGAAGAACAATAACTATTGAATAACTATTAATAATGCAGCTAATATTTCCAATAGTAAATGCATCAAATCTATTTTAAATACAAAAATGTTTTCTGAAATAATTGCGTTAAAATTAATAATGGAAACTGTCTCAAAAGCTGGCTGGCTGCGCATGCAAAATCACGATAAGATTCACTAATAAGCAGTACACATTGTTCTGAATTAACGGATATTAAAAATTAAAAAATCTGCCGGCTTGGCTTAGCCCCTTGTTTTTGTTGTAGTAGAATGTTTAAAGATAAAAAACATTTTATAAAAATTATTGTTTTTAGTGCAACGTTGCAAGTGAAAAATCATTATTAGCGATAAAGTAAAATTTCGTGTAAATATCTATGTTCCGAAGTACAACCCAAGTCTATGGGTCAATGCTAAGTAACACGCTGTAAGGGAACACTGCTTGGCGGCGATTTAGAACGCGAAAATATACTTCAACGGCATCTAGTGCAATTAACCAATTTGTTCTAACTCAAATTAAACAATTCAGACAACCTTGATTAGATGTGGGTGTCATAAGAACGGTGGTATGCGCCGCATATTGAATACTGCAACGATCAATCTGCATGAAGAATGTTAACTGGCCTCTACACATTTGAGTAGACACAGGAAACATTTAAATTATTTAATATTCCGTACATAGTGGTATGCAGGGGTTTTTTTCTGTTACAAATTCACTGAGGACGGGAAAATGAAAAAAAAAATAATTTTTTGCTGTTAAAGTAATTTTGCAAAAGGCCTTTAGTTGACGAATTGATAGATGCAGTGTGTCAATCAAACAAACGACTGCACTGAAAAATTAAGACCGATGTGACGGCCGTCATTGGGTGTATATTTTAGTACGGCTGGCTAATGCCTTCGGAGTAAAAGCCACGTTTAAAATACTAATCTAGTATAATTGAAAAATTTCATAACTTCCAGTGAAGATGAAAGCTTTCAATGTTCTGCTATATTAAACACAATTATAGGACAGAAAGGAATTACTGGCTCCTATAAGACTTTATAATTTATTAAACAATATTCTCCAGAAACCTTTTTAATCTTCAATTTAAAAATAATTTTTTAACCTCAAAAATATAATAACCTCCAAAAATTTGTTTAAATTAAAATCTATTTCACCTTAATTTCCTTTCTAAAAAAGGGTATTTTTTATTTTGTTAAATAAAAAAATGTATTACCTTCACTTAATTTGATTACAATAATTACAATGATAATGCATAATTGCAATATGAACATGCAGTTTAAATGTCATTGTTAAATTATGGCCAACTGACAGGAGTCACTACTTACAGAAAATACGATGGGTCAAAAAGGATAAGTGCTATAACAGAATGCACCACAACCAAGCAATTTAACTACAAAAAAGTGTAATTTTTAATGTCATATGTGACATGGTCAAGTATTCAAAAATATGATGAAATAATCAAGAGCCGTTAAAGGACAAATAAATAACACTTTTAAATACACAATTCCTAAAATAAAGCAGGAGGAGGAGGGGGTGTTTTAGCATTTTCATCAACAACACTTTCAATAGTCTATAAAATATAATGTGTAAAGGTATTTAAAATGATTATAGCACTGCATGCATGTAAAGTTATTTTTAGTCAAATAGTTAAAACAATAATAACTATTGTAGTTTAAAAATAACAAAAAATTGGGAAAAGCATTAAGGAATTTCATTAGGATGTGGAAAATTACCTTACAACATATTTGAAAAATCGTTATAATATAAAAATTGTATTTTTGTTCTTTTTTGCAAATGACATAAATATTCAAACCAAAAACCAAATGTGTGAGAAATAATACCTAAATTAAGGGATACTTTTTTTTAGACATGCTTCTTCCTTTCTATTACTAACTAACTCTACATTAAAATTAAAGGAAGCAGGAACAAATATTGTGAACAATTTTGTCAACCACAATTATGGGTCACATAAAAATACTTGCAGTTTGGTAAAATTACTAAAGAGAGGGAAAAAATAGATTATCTGTTGACTACTGCACACTACAAAAAAAAAAGGAAAAATAATGCAGAAAAAGCAAAAAGTACCAAAAGTACGTAAAGGAAAATTGTCCAAGCAGAACAATACAAGATAATTATAAGAAATACAGATAATCATCACAAAAAAAGCAAAATTTGAAACAAACGCAAAAGATCCTGGATATGAAAATAATTTCACATGGGATTTTTAGTGTTAAATGGAATTGAAACTTACCTTTTATAGAAATCCATAATTGAACGGCCTGAAACAGCCGTTATGATTTTAAAAACGTTAAAAGCGTTCACTTAAAATACAACCAACCGAATTATTGTGGTACAAAAAACTATAAAAAAATAAAATGAAAAGAACAAAAAAAAAATTAAAATTGAAAATCAATAAAATGTTAAATAATAATAATCAAAGCAAAGTAATATTTAAGTTGATACAAATATAAAGATTTTAAGGTTTTTCAAACTGTATAACAGAAAATCAAGCTAAATTTCTTTAAACTTCCGCTTTAAATCTTTGGCAGGACATTATAAATTGCCGTTTCACACCAACAAGAAAAATATCTGTTCTTTTTATGGGCGGACAACCCTTTAACTTTAGGATTTGATTGATTAAATTGTGATTGAAATCTTCTTATGAGATAATGACATATTTGGACACTCTTTAATTTTAATTAAAAGTTGTTAATTTGTAAATATAGTGGGCATATGTAGTCATTGTAATTTTGAATAATAGTCAAATAATGGTTTAAAAGATCAGGTCTATACATTAAAATTAAATCTCTAGTTTTTAATTTAATTTTTTGTTTGTTGTTGTATCGCTCATAATAAATTCAAGTGAAGATAATTACAGGGTGTCCACCGGGAAGGTATACCACTTTGTTTTGGCGCCATAAAATATTCGATAAACCATCGTTGTTTAAAACGTTAAAACATTTTATCAAAATCAATCATCCATTACTGTGACGATGAGGAAGTTTAGTGAAATTTTTAGGAGACGTAACCTGTAGTGAATGTGTAATTTCGAAGAAAGAGGGTCTTTAGGTGATAGGCTCAAACATGAACCACAACATACTGTAAGATCGGCTGTTCAAAACAATCCAGCAACCCCAGTTCGAAGCCGTGTTCAGGAGCTTCATCTTTAAAGAACGACTTTGGCCACAATTTTGCACAAGGACCTCATTGGACCTTACTTCCCTGATAATGAAAACGGCGTAACGGTTTCTGTGAATGAGGATCGATATCATGATAGGATTAAAAACTTTTTAACGATACAACTGCATGCTTTGGGCTTAATTAAGATGCGGTATCAATAAGATGGTGCTATACAGCCAGGATTACAATGGAGTGAGTTACTGTGAGATCTCTTTTCACAAGAAGTTATTTCAAGAAATGGTAATGTTGATTGGCCTCCACAGTCACCTGATTTTACTGTTCCGGACTTTTTTTTGTGAGGATATCTGAAAAGCAAGGTTTATACAAACAAACCAGAAACGCTTGAGCAACTCAAACAAAATATTCATGATGATGCTATGAACTGATTATTAAAGAATTAAATTATTTTTAAAATCCCAAAATTCTATTGCATACAAAATAACATACAGGCCAAGTTAAACCATTCATTCAAATTAAATTCTTTCTTAAAAAAATCTTTTTAAGATAAACAAATTATTTATTTATTTTTTGTTATTGGAGGGGAAAATATTAAATAAAGTAGTTAAGCATCATTTACGAATATTAAACACAAATTTCGTTATAAATTAAATCGATTTTAAAAATGGATTTCTGTGAGAAAATATTTGGGTGATCTGGGGAATTCATATTTTTCTATCGTAAACATAAATTAGATTAAGATAAAAAATAAAATAATCTTATAGTTGTTAACATTAGCTTATATACGACAGCACAGTAATAACACACAATTAATATGCCGGCATTAACATATATTATGTCATGAACTAAACAAAAACCTAACACACTCATCAAAATGGTATGTTTAAACATCAAACACATGTTAACCTTCGATAACGATATTCTATCTCTATCTAAACTATGCATGTGGTCAATGCTTTGTGGAGTACAAGTAGAGAAATAACTAAACAAATATCGAAAGAAAATCCTTAATGCATCTATTTATGCTTCTTGTGATATAAAAATCTAAAATATCTAATTTCTAATTGTCTAAATAAAGTAATTTTGGGTATTTGTTTCAAATTTTTTTGGAAATTTTATAATAGTGTGAAAATTTTTGGTAAATATTACTTCTTCTAACTACCAAAAACAAAAACAAAGAAATGCAAGTTATATCAAGAACAGACAGACATAAATATATTTAAAGATAAGAAATAAAATTATTTATTACAAGTTGGCATTGCATGATGCAATTGTTGGTTGCCCCTTACTTTTTAATGATTTCCGTTTGGTGTAAAATTTATAAAAATTTTTAAATGTAATTAAGGCCGTTTGAAAGTCAGTTTGTAAGGAAAAGACAAATAACGGTCAAAATAAAATGCTTGCACTTGTCTCTTCGAATTTTAGTTATTTTTATTTATTTATTTTTATTCAACCAGCATTAAATGCAACAGGAAAACGTTTAAATTGAAAAGGAAATTTCTAACAACACTAATCCACCTGTTATGGCAACATAGTTGTATCACAAAAAGAATAATAGGATAAAACATATGCATGTATGCTGCGGGCAGGTGAATAATTAAGCAGCTGTTGAGTTTTTTTTTTACTTAACAATTTTTTTACAAATGCAAGATGCTATTTTTTAACTTCTTATAGATTATTTTTATAGTTTTTAATAATATTTTTTTTATTGATTGGCCTAAGTCGTAATCTAATTTTTCATATAAATTTCATTGATGTTAAAAAATAAATGTCCTTTTTGACTTGACGGGTTTTTTTGTTTCGAAAAATTGTTCCTTTTCCTTGCTTTAGTTATTTATTTTTTGTTTGTTTATTTGTAAGTGACATATGTTTCAACAATTTTCCTAATGTCATTTAATATTTTTTTAACACCTTTGGTTAAACACAATAATTTCCTGTTCATTATTGTTTGGAATACTTATCCAACCGTTATTTTACTTATGACCATATTCTCTAATTGCAGTTAAGTAGTTAAAATTAATTGTTTTATTGTTTGGCACCCTCAAGAATTAAAAAGTCAATAAAAACTACTGTTTACTGTGTGACATAAAAGCATTAAAAGCAAACTTTAGTTAAAATATTTCAAAACTTTAGACAATTTTGTTTTTTATTACTTTATCCCTTTTATTAAATGAGCACAGAAAGAATTACTAACAGCATCTCGGCTAAAAATTTAGAAAGTTTGAACGCAGAAAAATATTCATTCATGATACATGAAGACCAGACAAATAGACAGACAAAGACAGACATTACTTAATCCTTGTGATTGCAACTTCAGTGAGTAAGTTAATTGTTATGAGGTATTCTTTCCATATCGTTCCTATACTCTTATATTTGTTCATGACAAAAATTTCAGTCATTGTTTTGCTTTGACTAGACACATTTTTGTGTTAGTGTCCCTTTTTTATTTTTATTGCGTCTTTGCTTGATCCTTATTTTCATAAAAGCTGGATCGGCTTAAAGCATCCTAATTGTGGGCTTAGGTTTAAGTTAAATACTGTTACAACAGGCAATTGAGTAGTCAGCAACTACAAAATACCAACAAACACATTTTCTCAAGAAAGTACCATTTAAATATATTTTTCTTTTGAAAATGCTTTCTTCCTTTATAAGCTTGAATTTTATTTCCCTGTCCAGTAAGTGTTGGGCGTTTTTCTAGAGGTATAGAACTTTAAGTTGCAACACTTTTTAACTGGCGGCCATTTTGACGGCTATTGGGAAAATTTATATTAAACAAATTAGACTGCCATATTTCGCCATGACGAAGTTGTATGGTAAATCTACAGTGACGTTCTTACGCTCATGTCTTTCAACGCCATTTTAAAAATTATAATATCAGAAAATGACACCATCCGTTCAGCCTTACATGAACCATTAAACTAAATGGTGTTTTTATAGAAATTGGTAACACGTTTTTTAACTAGCGACCATTTTGTCAGCTGTCAGCTGATTTATGTTTCGTTTGAGTGATATCCGAAAAAAGCTTTTAAATTGCGCAAATTGAACACCAAACAATAATGTCATTTCCGAAGATCTTAATGGACAACAAGCTAAAGTATAAGTATAATTTCGGCCTTCTAAAAATTTCCTATCTGGCCCAGGCACTGGTCTTAAAACAGTGCTCTTCGACGCTAGCGCGTCCGTTAACAATCCTTTTTAGCATATTGTATCATGCCGCTGAATTTCCAAAGTGTTGGAAGGTTGCTAATATAACGCCAATCCCCAAAAAAGGAGAGGCTTACAACCCTGAATATTACCGCTCAATTGCAATTTGCTCTGCACTTTCTAAAGTAATGGAAAGTATGATTAATTTTCATCTTGTGAGGTACCAGGAGTCCAAAAGCTTACTTAGCGACCGACAGTATGGTTTCCGTGGAAGGCGCTCTACGGGTAATTTGCTGGCCTTCCTGTCGGAACAATGGTGCATCTCCGTACATCATTTCGGAGAGAGTAAGGTGGTGTCTCTAGATATTTCCAAGGCATTTGATAGAGTGTGGCATGATGCACTTCTGTCAAAACTTGTTGCTTTTTGTGTCCGTGATAATTTCAACAGATTTATATCGAATTTTCTCAGAAATCGCACTATACGAGCTGTTATAGATGAGATTTCATCAGGCGGGTCCAAGATTAATTCAGGGGTACCGCAAGGCTCCGTTCTTTCTCCTACCCTATTTCCTTATTTTTTCTAAATGACCTTCTTTCTCAAACTTTTGCTCTTTCAGCATCATTTGTCATTCGTATTCATTTAGTAACAGACCGAACTAGTTGCAGATGAGTTCCGTAAGGGGAACATCAATGATACGCTAAATCACGATCTCGCAACAATCGTGCGAATAGAACATATTTTAATTTCCGTAAGACACAATGTTGCATGTTTACGCATAGATCTGTGTTTGGAAATGGTGCTACACCTGTTACTATTGGCGATATAAGTATTACGGAAATGGAAGCTTTCAATGTTCTCGGCATGAAAATTCAGTGTGATGTTCGATGGACTAAACACATTTTTCAGAATACAATGGAATACAGTTTTCATGTATGGACCAGTGCCCCAAAGTTTATTTTGGTCTTTCTCGACTACATGCAGGAGGGGGGAGAGAGGCTCATTGGGAGCAGTAGGGTATCCAACTCAATTGATTCTCTAGAGCATCGATGCAATGTAGGTTATATTTCACTGTTTTATCGTTACTGTAATGGTAAGTCTTTCCTGTCACTTTCAATGTAGGGAAATTCAAATCGAATGTCCACCAACACTACTCCCTTTTTCCTCCTCCCCATACCCTAATTTCCTAGTTCTGATACAATGCATTTATGAGTAGGCGTCATCCCCCGAGTGCTGGTCCGCACGAAAAAAAAATTTACGAAATTGCAGCGTTCTAGTCTATACCATTTTCTATATAAAGGCATATTTTTTATTTATTCAAATTTGTTTATTCTTATAATTGTAACCATTACTTTCTCGTATATTCCCTTTAGATCTGTGTAAAATTTATAAAAGGAACCGTTACTCAATAACCGTTGCTTATATTCTTGTTAAGTAAGTAAAGCTTATTGACTTCTAATAACTCACGTTTATAATTATAAATGAAATATAAAAGAAAATTATTAGCTTAAGCTCAAGTAGTTGGTAAAAATATATTTTATTATTCTCACAAAACCCCAAAAAAAATAAATACTTTAGAAATGTTAGTGGCTTCGAATTTTTAGAAACTATAACATGTCATAAATAATAATTAAAGGCAATTGAAATAAAAATATGTACGAGGAGTATATGAAAACAGTTAAAATAAGACATAATTTTAAACTAAAAGAAATTATAAGGAAAACTATATTCCTTCACACGACCTTGGATTGTAAATGTGTACAAAGCATGGATTTAATTTACAAGCAACAACAACTACTTAGTTTGAAACTAACAATAGTTTTCTTTAAAAGGAAACACAAATCTACCGGCTACTTCAAGGATGTTAATTTTAGAAACCCAATTTCCAAGAAATCTCAGTCAGCACACCCAGGCTCTGCATGCAATTAACGTTAACAACAACAATAAATTTTTTGAGATTTTATTCATGAAAACCTTCCTAAAGATATACAACAACAACTTAAAGAGAAAAAAAATAGTTTTGACAAAGAGCTGAGAAAACTAAAAAAATGTGCAGATAAAAAGTAAACAGACTGAAGTAAAAATAAAATTCTTACGACTTCAATTTGTACATTTATTATTTTAATATCTAAAAAGTGTTCCCATATTTGTTCAACCTTATTTTATAATCAAACGGCACCCAGCAAGTAATTCTACAATTTCGGTAACCTGTAGTAAAGGGTTTTTCATCAAGAAGTTTGTTTTCCAAAACAAAATAAAACAAAAAAATTTGATTAAGATGATTCAAATTTTTATTATATTTCGAAGAGAAAAACTCGGCAATTATGAATGAAAAATTATACTTATACTTCATCAAAGTTTTAAATCACTTTTTAGCATAATAGCGGTCCAATTTCGTTGATCTTATCACGAATTTTGAGTTTTAAGGCTGAAATCGATTCGATTTGCTCCGTATAAACTGTGTCCTTAACATAGTCCCGCAAAAAATAATCCAGTGGTGTTAAATTACAATGCCGTGAAATTATGCGATGGGAAAATTTGGATAAATTGATCGTTTCATTGTGTGACATGTGGCACCGTCCTGTTGAAACCACATGTCAGTGATATCCACGCCGTCAATAGAATTTTATTGACCGTTGGCGCATTTCCAGCCTTATCTTCGACAAAAATAGCCCACGCCCCCAAACTACTTAGCGCACCACAGAATGGCAGGTTGGACATGCAAAGGCTTCTCCATAATCGCTTTAGGATTTTCAGAAGCCCAATTGCGGCTATTATGCTTGTTGACATACTCTGACAAGTGAAAATAGGCTTCGTCTGAAAAAATTATTTTTTCAGAAAAACCAACGACGGTCGGTCGGCTTCAATTCCTGCATCAGTTGAACGTTGTAAGGCTTCAAAGTTACGCAGAATTCGCCATGTAGTGGTTTTGGATAACCCCAATTGTTGAGAACGGCGAGGAATTGACAAATTTGGATCTGCTTCAACACTGTGACTCATGGCTGCGATGTTTTCAGTTAAGCAGCGCGGTCGAAAACGCTTTGGCGTTCGCACATTTTATATCGAATCTTTCGACTCAAATTCAATGACCAAATTTTTAATAGCGGTCTCAGAGTGAATTTTGGGAAATGAACCTTAAAAGTACCACCACTTTCATAGTGAATTTTAATTCTTTTAAAGTGGTTTTCGTGCGAAATTGAATTCATTATAACAATTGCCAATGCATCTACTACGAATGAGTCAAAAAGCTAAATGTCAAAACTATCATTTTGTTGGTGTTGCCACAATTAAAAACGATTGTTCCTATTATGTTGTTAATTTGCATTGATTACCGACAAAGGGCAGGTTTTTTGTAGATTATCAAAGTAGCAGCCAATTACGGCTGACATCTTGATTGTGTACAAACATTTGGAAATATTCATTTGAAGCATATTGTTTTTATGCTTTGTAAAACTGTAGATTTGACACGAATCCTTTAATGAACTTTTTAAGCCTTAAAAAATATCTGTTCTCTCCACAAAAATAATAACCGAATCTATTGAATTTAAAGGCAAGTACGATTAAAACTTTATTGCTTCAATTATGTTTACAAAATAGTAGATAAAATGGCTAATAGACATTGAAGCCAAACCAAGTTGCTATTTTGTTAAACACAAATCTCTAAAGCATTTTAAATCTGCCCAGCGAAATACTTAGCGTACAAAGACAAATTTACATTCACATGTCGTTAAAGAATATTCCCAATTTAGGTATAAATTCCAAAAAATCTGACAACACTGTTCATTCACACATACATAATCTAAATCTCTTCTCCTTTTTGCTTTGTGTCCTTAACAAAAATTGTTTTAAAGTAACTTGCAATTTCTCTTTATTTATGCGAGGAGAGCCAAACAAGTCTTTAACAAAACACACTTTAAATTTTTTATACTCCAAAAAATTTGTTCAGTTGAATGAGAAAGTATGCTGTCCAACTGAATTTTTTCCCCTCAGCCACACATTTTCTTTAATTTAATAAAAACAAAACGTCAATCTAGAAAGCAAAATGAATTTGATTGCTGGGTGCATCCAAGCATTGTCTTTTTAATGGCCCAGCACACTGTGGCTGCATCGAAGTTATGCAATACATTGTGTTGAAATTAAAAACAGTGATTAACGTTTGGAAATAGGGTTTAGGACATAGGAAAGGCTTTTTAAGAAAGTTTATTCGACTAAAATTATTTTATTTATTTAATATTATTTACACAAGCGAATAAACATTTAATGAGATTATTGAAACAAGTTCCCTAATTCCATTAGAACACATTTTACATTTGTATTCAAGTCATTAATATGTTTGGATACAAATTTGTTATTAAAAAACTTTTACACTCTTTCCCGTATGCAGCCGCCATGTTTTTGTGTTTTATTTAGGGATTTTGAAAATTGCTGTGTGTATGTAACCGACAAATAACGAATATATCACCCTTTGAAATTTATATAGAAAAAAAATCAAAATCAAAATTTAAAAATTTCAATGTATAACTTCCTAAAATTCAAACAGCATTTTCTAGTAATTAGGCTTCTACTGACCCCGCTGTGCATAATTTAATCACGGAAGACCAAAACAATACGGTCATAGTGATGCAAACATAGCCGATGTACAGCAAAGTGTTGACAATTAATCTGGAACATCAACTTGCCGAACTTCGCAACAATTGGTCATCACTAGCTAGAGGCACTTTGTGCAACATTTTGCAAAACATCTTCATCTTCACGCTTCAAGTATTAAAGCGTCGAATGTTTGTGAATTGGCTGTGTGAAAAACTGAACAAAAGCAACGCACTTTTTAGCAAAATCATCTTTTGTGAGGAGGCTAAGTAGTTTATGTAAACAAAAATAAATTGTCGCTCACAAAATCAACAAAGAGTCCTCGAAAAACCATTGCATCCGAAGAGTGTACACTATGGTGTGGTTTGTTGTCAGGCGGCATCATCGTCATTCATTGAAAATGAACAAGGAAACGCCGTTACCGTGAATTATCTGCGTTACAGAACCATGATAGCCATTTGTTATGGCCAAAATAGGCTAATGTTGATATCAATCAGCGATCTTTGACTTCAGTAGGAGACAGTGACATAAACAGCTGACGCTCTGAAAAATGAAATTCGGCACTGCATTCAGGAGATAAGCGGAGCTTTGTTGTATAATGTATTTCAAAATTTTTTGCAAAGAGTGGACGTTTGTCGATGTGCCAGAGGTGGGCATTTGCCCAACATCATATTCCATTATTAATTTTATTAATTCCCAATTAATACTAATTACTTTGGTATCAAAAAAAATGAAGTTATCAAAACAAAAGTTTGTGTTTTAGGCCAAATTACTTCCTAACCTCAAATTTGCCGGCCCGTCTTTTCTTTTCGCGTACGCTAACCTTTTTTTCCATTAATTTTTAATAGCACACATTTAGACTTGAGTTTATCAATGAATAATTTCATCACGACCAAGATGAAAAACTACTACATTTTTTAAACCACTACTTTTTTGTTTTGAGCTTTAATCTTTCACAACACTATGCTTCGTGGCGATGTCTCCTTTAATTAGAAATGAATACTTGTTCTGTTTAAAAAAGCAATCTTAAGCTATTTTCCCAAAAGTTTGCCGCTTGTTTGTTACAGTCTAGTATTTTTTAGACACCTTTTTTGTTCCATATTTCAAATGAGCTCGATGTATAATTTTGAAAGTACTTATCAGATTACCACCGTATATGAAAAGGATAGCCGTGGATTATATTTGTGTGTATCTTTTTTATACTGGTCTCCTTGCGACAAGATAAAATTAAACAAGAAACAGCAACAAAAGCAGCAGCAACACTGCAAACCTTTGGATATGAACTTTTAATATCGTCTGCTGATGTTGTTGTTATTTGTTTACAATGATTATTGCTTTTTTCATGTTTTACAGCCTGGCCAAACAAAGGAGAGTAGAAATTAATATAAAAGGAAACTTTTACTGAGTTCATTGTAATTTTTTATTCATTTGTAAAACAATTCTAAGTTAAAAAAAGCTTATGTTGCAAATAATATGATTTTATTGTTCTGCTTTACTCGTTGACTACAGTGACGAGTTTAAGATGCATATTTCGTATTAAAATATACAGAACAGAAAAGGTATGCATTTTAATAAATATCAATTTCTTCGAAAATTGATACCAGAAAATTAGTTTTCCAGTAGTTTCTCCCATAGATCAAAAATCAAAAAATAGGGTTTTTTAAACCCTATTGCAATAAATTTATTGATAACACTCTAATTTTGTTGAATATAGCAATTTTCGCGGTATTGCATACATTGCGGTTGTATAGTCATAAAAGAAAACTTTAAAAATTTATTCGCAATATTGTGGCACAAGAGTACAAAAACACACATTAAATTTAACTTATTTTCTACCAAATGAAATAATAAGAGCTGCAGAAATATAAATCCCTCAGGAATACCTTTTTGACTATTTCAAAACACGTTTTTTAAAAACTTCATTTTCAGTAGACTTTTCACTATTTAGTTCTCATGCACCCGCAATATATTATACTTCCAATTGTACATGTTTCACCCATTTTTATTATTTTGGCATATGGATGTGATTTGCATAGTATCCGACGGCAGATAATGTAAAATCGCATTGCCTGCAGAAATGAATGACATTAAAAAATGCTTCGCAAAAACAGTAGATGAAGCTCGTTACGAATTCGGGCTATCACCATTACATGCCAGCAGTTTATGAAATTAATTAACTTATCGTAGATGCTGTAGATACAGAAAGATAATCAATAGGTGGATTATCGGAGAAAGTAGTTGAAGCGACAAATAAAAATATAAAACACTTTGGATTCAAACACCAAGTACATACATTATTACTTTATATTTATTACTTAATAACACCTCATATTGCATTATACAACTTTGCATAACTTTTTAATTTGGTGGCTAATGTTTTTGCCTAAGAATATGCAAACTTTAAATTCTTCAACCTGGTAAATTTTTAAGTTTTTTAGTTTTGGAGATATAGATTTTTGACCGCTTGTCTATACAATGGCAACCACTGTGCTATGATAGACTAGCACAAGCTCTTTTGGGCACGATATGATAACAAAAAAATAATAATCGTCAAAGAAAGTTAGAAGACTTGAAGAAAAAAAATATTTTGCATATACACTGAGAATAATGGAATGTGCAAAATCAATCATGTCGATTCCACGCCACATGGAAAATGATGCGAGAACTACCCGATGTTTAGTATGAAAAAAATGATGACACTATATTCCAAAGTCGATAATTCATGTAAACCAATAGAAGTGCGCCAGTAAAGTCGTTGTTTATTCTGTGCAGAAGAGGCAAACAAATTTAAAACTTGGCTTTTTCTGCCGATATCGGTTAAAAAGGAAAAATACGCTCAACATGTACTTTTCACTATCTGGATGCTAGCTTTTTTTGCAGCACAGTTAACATAGCTGCCCCAGCATATGTTTTTATCCAAACAGCCATTACAGTCTAGAGATAGTATTTTTGAATTTATATAGCCTGATGATTATCGCGGCTAGGCTGTTCTTTATTTTATCTTAGTTTTATGAATTATTGATAGCAGATACGCTTGAAAATATGCCCTCTCTGTATAAAAAAAAATGCACTGAACACCTACTAAACATAACTAAATAAGAATAAAAATAATGTAAAATATAAATCCCCAAAAGATCTCTAAAATATTTAAAATCCTCAATTTACAAATAAAAAATCGCTATTTTGAGTATAACACCTTCTGATTGGCAACACCGTCCCAGATTGCAGTTTCTGTTTTAAAGTCAATGAGAAGAAAATCTTTCAATTAATTTTTATCCGATTTATTAAACCAAAACCTGTCTTCAAATAGATGACAAAGTTGTCTTAAGGATCTGTCTTTTGCAGTATTAAATCATCAGATTTTTTGTTTTCTTGTTAGTTAATGCAGTTATCTGTGGAATGTTTGTTTCTCGTTGTAAGGACAATACTTTAGCAGAATATGTGCGTATGTGTGCTTCTATATCCGTCAACTCGAAGATGTGTACATTTTATTTTTATCTCTTCTTTAAAACGACCTGTTCTCTTTTTATTTACTTTTTAGTTTCTTTAATTTTTGTGTTTTTTATTCCTCATATTTGATTTTGAGTTGTGTGTGTTCCTAAATGCCTGGTGGGAAAATATGTATAACAATGAATGAAGTAGTGAACAGGAAAAAATAAATTTAAAAGAAAACATACAAATAACACCAATACCCAAAAAATATATAAATATAATAAAAACAAAATACAAGTTTCAAACACATTTTAGGTTTTCTTTATCTGTGCGTATCAGTTAAATTATTTATTTAAGCGTCTAATTAAATGTTTAAGAGAAAACAAAAGGACTAAATATTGTGTGAGGATCATATTTTACTTTAATGTATGATTTTTTGTATTTGAGAAATTAGTTTTTAAGGAGAAAAATACATTTTCTATTTGTTTATTTTTTTCAATTATATTTTATTATTTTAGTTGGCGAGGTTCTCACAGTTTATGTGCCCACTGAGATTCCAAAGAATAATATGTGTATGAGAGGTCAAAGGAGATACATAAATAGTTAAAACGTTTCAAAGAGAAATTTTTAATGTAAGAGTTCAAAAATAAAAGCAAATATTGATAAAGACCACATTAAAATTTTTTTTTGAACTTTGAATTACGATTATATGAATATATTGGTTTCATTCGCTTAAGGTCTACGACTAATTATATTAATTTTAATCTCACTTTAGTCGTGAATTTGTTAACAATTTTTCTTTTCGATCAGTTATTTATCTAAATAGTGAGCAAATTTGAGGTTAAGAACAACATAAGTTTTATTAGAAATATGAGAATAGTGGAATAAAATGTCGGACAAATGTCCACCTCTAGGACGTTGACAGATATCATCTCTTTTCACAATATTTTCAACCACATTTTGCAAATGGTTGTTTGTGGGTTCTTCACGTAACTAGGGCTTTCAAATGCCCTCAGAAAAAAATATCAGGCGACTTTAAATCACAAGAACGAGGCGGCCAATTGACATCGCCAAATCGAAATATTACGCGACCGATTAATTTTTCATACAATAGCTGAAATCATATGTCACTGATGTCAACACTAGTCAATTGAGGCCACAAAAAATTGATTATCATGGTTTGGTAGCGCAGAGAATTCACAGCGACGGCTCATTTTCGAAAAAATACGGGCCGATGATGCAACCTCACCATAAATCGCAACAGACGATCATTTTCTCTGGACGTAATTGTTTTTCGAGGACTGTTTGTGATTTTGTAAGCCCCATATGCGACAATTTTGTTTGTTTACATAACCGTGTAATTGGAAATGAGCCTCATCACTAAGAAAAAAATTGTGTTAAAAAATGCGTTGTTTTCGTTCAGTTTTTCAAACAGTCAATTCACAAACGTTCGACGCAAATAATGGTCGGTCTGCTTTAGTTCTAGAACAAGCTGAATTTTATAAGAGTGAAAATAAATTTCTTTATGTAAAATTTTGCGCGAAATGTCTCCAGTGATGCCCAACTATTGTGATGTGTTGATGTTCCAGGCCCATTCTTATCATTCTGGACTTACGGTCTCCTCGAACGTATTGTATTGTTAGCAACAATTCCGTGAGCCTCGAATTTAGCGATTAAATTACGCATAGCGGCCTCAGAGGAAAAGCTGCTAGAATTTTACAAAGTGTTACAGTGAAATTTTCACCATTTTTATAATTAAATTGTCACTATTAAAATCCTTTGCTCAAGAGTGTATCTTTCGATGTTTAAAATTTCTAACTTTTTACTAAATGAAAGGATGACAGTCAGCTTTTGACATTTAATCATTTGACAGACCCATTATTTTGCAAAATATTTTTTTTTGTAAATTATAAAAGCCTATTTGTAAAAATTTAACCTTTCCGTGTATGTTGAACATGTAATTTTCTTTTTTAGTTATTTAAAAAGAGTTAATTTAATAGAGCAGTAAGGTTATAAATTTTTTAACGCTTTACTTTGTTAAATGTAATATATATATATATATATATATATATATATATATATATATATATATATATATATATATATATATATATATATATATTACAAGTACACGTACATATACATATGTATGTATGTAGTATAAAATCAAAGATTATCGACATTATGTTTCTTTATTTTTATTAAATTTTTAAATAAATTTTGTGTATATTGCGCCACTTTCAGCATTAATATTAATGCAGTAAAACACACACTGGAAAGATGAATTCAAAGAATGAAACAACAAACAACCTACCGCTTGCCTTTAAAAACAACAAGAATTAAACGAAACTAAACCCGAGGCCGACCGGCAATATTTTACAAAAATAAAAATTATTTATAAATAAATGCATTAGATATTAATACGAATATAAAATATAAATACAAAAGGAATACTCAACAACTGTTTGGGGAGTTAAGATACGAAATATAAAAGCTACAAGTAATTTAATAAACTGGCGCAATAGAAAACAGCGAACTAATAAAAAACCGCCAAAATACAAGTAAAAGTAAAGAAAATTGCGCCAACATTGAAACACTACATGCAATAAATTTTTATGATTTAAGTGCGAAAAGCTTGGTTGGCTGGGTGTGAGAGTGTTATAATTTGGTAATAGTGATATGTGATATGACTATAATATAAAAATAATTCAATGATAACAACTAACCAACATGATAAAATACATATAATAAGAGAACATTAAAACTAATACATTATAAAGTGAAAAACCTACATAAGTATGTATTTGCATATATACATGTGTATGCAAATATTTTTAGCAAAACTTTCTTTTACTCAAAATTATTGAAACTTTATGTAAAACTCCTAATGAATAATCATATTTCTGGCACCCTTACCCAACAGTAAAGAAGAATAAAAATTCTAATAAGAAAATTAGTTGTTTTTAATTGTGTATGTGAACAAACTTACACTGCGACTTAATTAGTTTACTATAATGTTACTCAACTCTCTGTGTAATGTAAAAATAAATAAATTAAAAAACTTCAATTTGAGAACAAAAACAAAAAACAGAAACCCAAAACGTTTGCGACTGCAGTTAAAAACAATTGCGCCAAAACCAGATGATCAAGCGCCAAACTGCAGCAACAACAATACAAAAATTACTCTCTAATAAGACAGCAAGATACCACGGCAAGTTTATCATTTCACCAAGTTCGCCGCACATTCCCCAAAAGACGACGACCGACCGACCGAATTGAAACTAAGAAGAATAAATGAAGAAGTAACAAGAAACCAACAATAAATCAATCTGCAGCCCAAACAAACTAACAAAAATGTACTTTAAATTCTTGTTGTTGTTTTTATTTCTCTTTTCTTTTTGTTACATCTGAACGCCTGCCAGATTAGATGATTTCTTCATTTAAAATCGTCAATTTATAAGATCGATATGCCATTTTTTATTTTAATTCAATTTATGTGCTTGAAAAACTTTTGAAATGAAATCGTACTTGTCTGGAGTAAGAGGAGAAAGTGAAGATGTACTTATTTTTCTCGTTTCGAAACTATTGTTATTTTGTTTTTATTGTGTTTATCCCCAAGGCTTCTTTAAGGAATTTCTACAGGTTATATTCATTTAGATTATTTATTTGAAATTCCTTCTTCCATAAATAGCTTCGAACGGCAATTCTAGATTAAGGCTATTACTACACCAAATCAATATTGTATATTTTAAAAGCAACTGTTTTTTGATCGTCCCTAAATGGAACCAAAGAATTTTACATTTAGTTATGTAATTGCTTGTTTAGTAACGAAGATGATTTTTCAGGTAGTGTTCTAAAGTTGAAAGAACACGATGAAGAGAAAAATTAAGAGGAGAGAAAGAAACAACAACAAAAAAAAAGCAAAGGAAAATCTAATGTAAATATATTGATAACTTTATTTTGTATTTTTTTGATTATATGACTTTATACTGAAAATCCTTATTAAATATTTATTAATTTTCAGAAAATTATTTTACAGCTTGAATATGGTCATAAAATCAAACAATTAGATGCATTGTAATTAAAGTAAAACATTGAATTTATACAGCAGCGATTATTCCGTTTGCAGGTATTTTTGCTACAGTATTTGACGATTTTGCAATAAATTTATCTGGCTACAATGATTAAATGATTTATAAACCGCGCGTAAAGTTTATACGATAAGTGCTGCAGCAGAAACGCTGACGTCTACAATGTTTACCATGTTCTTTTTGAATAAATTATGGAGGGAGAGAAAAATAAAAACAGGCATCACAAAACCCAAGGCGAAATCAAATTCCTAAAGAATGTAAGAAACAAGTTTTTTTGTTATCATTTAAATTTAGTTATCCTTTGGCCGAAAACTCAATTTAACCAAATAGTTTAATACTATATGGTTAAGTTATACTTTTTTTCGAAACTATATCGCCGTTCACTTTTAACCTTTTTTCAGCATTAGCAAACGTAAACGTAACATTAGTAGAGTCAGACATTTTTTTGTCGATGGGAATGAATGTAGCTATTTAATCAGCTGTGTTGCCGTATTATTCGAGAGAGTTCGAATATGTATATACGTTTTGTTGCTTTTTTGCAGTGTTGTCCATAGTTTACTTGTGTATAAATAAAACGGAAAATGCTAGACGAGCGAGATAATTGTTTACTTTTGCGTAAGACTAATTAATACCTTGTCTTCATCGCTAAGCCGATTAATATCAAAGTAATTTACACAAATTTTAAAGATTCTCAGTGCACAAATTTACTACGGTCGAAAGAAAATATATTTTCATAGCTTAATAAAGACGTTATTTAAATTAATCTTTTCGGGAATTAAAAGGTTTTTCCCTGGTTAAAAGTAAAATATCTAAAAATGTATTTACACTTGCCATTCTTAGTGATACAGATTATTATTTTCGTTTGGTTCGGTCAGTGCTTAATTCATACGTTTTGCGTATGGTTTTCATTTTTAAGGCATCTACATTCTTTGGCAATAAAATTTCATCCCAACATCAATTACAGCAATTTAAAGCTTACGCTTTGTGTAAAAAGTTTACACAAAATAAATAGTAAGACCTTTGAAGAATATATGAAAATATGAACCTATTACCCAATTTTACTCCCTGTGCATTTATATACTTAGAAATCCTACATTTATTTACTTATATTATTACCTACACGCTTTTATATTGATTTACTTATAGTAATTTTATTGCGTATTAGATTGCATCTTTATTAATTTAATAAACTTAGCCGAAATGTTTGATTTTGTTTATATTGATTTATTTATAGTAATTATTTTTAATAAATGCAGCTTGATTGTAAATAATATGCCCGAAAGTTGAAATACTATTAACTAAAAAACATAATGGTATTTTAAATGTCAAAGCATTATCTGTAAAATCGAGAAGTTTGAGTACAAGCAAAGTAATGCTTTTAATTGTCTATTTTATTTCTGACCTACCTCAACCTATATTCATTTTCAACCATTAAGTATATAAACAAATTTAGAAAACTAATAGAAAGAAACCTCAATAGAAATTATTTTGAAGTATGCAAAGAAGAATAGAATAATACTAATTGCAACGAATAAATTAAATTAGTTAAACAAAATAATATATTTAAATAGCTCACAAATACACTTAACACGTCACAATATTTACTCATACACACCACTTCTTAGCAAGTTGGCATCACTGTCTATAAACATCAAAACAAAAAAAGTTGTTTACAAAACAAACATAAATCTGTCGTTTATAGACTCAACTTTACAGGCATTTTTCGCATAGATTTTAAATTGAAACCTCTATGTATGCTACCATAGCTAAAAGCTTATATCCTCTATAATCTGATTCTGAAGAAAAATCAAAAATCAGGACCAATTTGTGGAAATAATTCACATTTACTTTTGACGATTTTGGCGCGCGCGGGCTTTTTGGGCTAGAAATAGAGAGCACAAGAGAACTTGACACTGACAGTTGAGTAGCGCGCGCACTTAATAATATGGGCGCGAGAGAGTAAAAAACTGGATGGTTGACTGGAGCAGCAGCATATAAATCTGCAGCGATGATAATAGCAAACCACCACAATATGGTAAAATATGAGAAATTATTGGAAAAAAGTCTTTTGTTACTGTGAAAAAAGCGGCAAAAATCCGGACTAGTGACGACGACTGCATAGAAAATACAAAAAAAAGAAGGTAAAATCGAATTGAAAAAAGCGAGTGAATGAATAAAAAAAAAGATTAGAAATAACCTTATGAAAGAAATCCAACAAAAAAGGTATCTTTTTAGAGGGTCAAATAAGGAGGTGTCTTTGCACATTCACACATAAGTATGTAGAAATTTACAAAAAGGAATTTAAACGTAACAAAAGACACCTGCCTGTCGTCGTTAACCTGTTTATTTCTAGATTCACTTTTAAGTATCATTAAAGCACACTTACCTTGAGAACAAATTCTTTCGATGCTATGCGTTTTAAGGAAGTTAGAATTTATTATTATATTATTGATCCTGTATAAAGTTATTGTCTGATGCCAGTCATATTAACTAATAAAATCAATTTGTATGGTGATTAGTAATAGTCTGCTTGCTTTACTTAACATACAGAAGACCTGTGGGTTGGTAATAGCCACTAAACTCTTGTCGGCTTTATAGCTGTTAGAGCACACTGAGCTTTAATTCCATTTAAGATTGAAGAATATTGAAATAATCCAAAATGTTCGGAAAATTATGCAAAAACCATATTGTTCAAAAAATATATAAAATCTTATGACAAGGCGTGACCACGTTGCTAAAATTGCACTTGAAAATCACTGGACTTATTTAAACACCAAAATTTATTTTATAATTTAGAAATTTATAGACACTTGCACGTTTTTCTATAGTTTGTTCAACTGTTTATTGCAATTTGCAGGTCAATTGTGCAATAGTTTTAACCAAAATAATTAACTTTTCTCTAGTAACTTTTGGCTGAAAATGATGACGGCAACACAAATGGTGTGTAGAAGTTAAGCCAAAATTTTTTCTTTCTTAATTTTTGGTGACAGCACAGAACCAGAACAGAGCAGTAAATGCGTTGAGATCGTAAAGTGTTAAATAAAAGGCAATGAAACCAACTAGCGCTGCCGTAGTTAAATTCGCTTCTCATGCTCTCTCTCTGCTAGAGTATGTATAAAGATAAAGCAACAACTTCGCCGCAGCAATAAAGAAGCAGCGCGCGCAAAACAATTTGACAGCTGTCAGGTGCATCAGCTGTTTGGAGTTTTAAATGTTTTCAGTATTTTTTTTGTTTTAATAATCTTACCTGCTGATCGACCTGCCACTGTGGTGAAAATGCCATTCCACTAAAAATTATAAATAACAACAACAATTTATGAACTAACCATATGCGACCATCAGTTGGGGTAAACACATCTAAGTGGTGAGAAAATAGATAAAGTAATAAATATGCAGCAACAATGGGGAATTTTATGCATGTTTGCGCGAGTGTGCTTTGTTCTTGACTGGTTTGGTTTTATTACACATACATGTACATATGTATTGAAATGCTTGTTTTAAAATGCTCATTAACAATCGGCTTACAAAAATAATCGCGGGAATTATAAAATTACACTTTTTATTTTTACTTTATTTACAAATCTATTGTTATTGGAAATGAATGATTGACTTTATTTAAATATTTACAAGTGCACATTTTCAAAAAAAAAACTTAATTTTTAAATGCTTTTAAATTGAAGACAATGTTTAAATTGTCTTTACAATTAATTTTGCACAGGCGTTTAGGCTTTGTAGCCCATTTTTAAAATCTGTTGAGGAACTAGGTAGCTCTTTTAAAATAGTTTTTACTTAAATTGCTAACCCAAAAAAAGGTTTTTTGAATGGAATTAAATAGGTTCGTTATTTTTCGTTTGAAACCAGTTTGCGCTAAAAAAAGTTTTCATTAAGAAAAGTAGTGAAAATTTGTTACAGAAATTTTTACAAGGAAAATAATAATTTGAAAATAAATACACACAAACAACATATGGATGCTGTCATTAAAAAGAACACACACACTAAACACACTATGGCGAAGTTTAATTATATTTAAATACAGAAACAGAGGGAATAATGCAAATAAAAAAACATATTCTTTATTCAGAAAATTAAACAAAACATAATGATTTATTTTTAATCTTAAACTAAGCCGAAAATCTCAATTAGAGCTTATAAGGTTGTACAATATTCCCGTTTCGAATAATGTGTTCAAATGATTGTACTTCAAAAATAATTTTCAAACTTTTGGAAAATCATGACTTATTTGAAATGAATTAGAATCCTTACTTTCCTTTAGAAAATTTGTTGAAGTGGCTAGAACTATGACAGATTTATATAAGCAAGAACTTTTTAAGTGTGAATTTTGCAACTTTTATTTTTTTATTCCAACAGAAAAGTTCCAGGAATAAAATAAAGATAATCGAATTATGAAAATGTTTAATAATAAATCTTTTTTCTTTTTTTAGATCTTTTTTATATATTTTTTCTTTTCAATATTTCGCTTTCCTTTGGAAAGCTTCTTCAGGAAAAAATTTTTTAAATTTTTGAAAACAAAAAAAAAAATTATTAACAAATTGAAAAAATGTTTCAAAACATTTGACAAAAACATAAAATATTTTTTCATACATACATACAAAAATTTTAAATTTTCAAATATTCAAACATACAAAAACAAGGAAACGGAAACAACAAATAAATAACAAACAACAAATTCTCTCTTATGGAATGATTATAACAAATTATGTGTCTTTTTAATTAAGTACCTATAATTCTGAGCTAAATTGTCTGTGTCTGTCTTGAAATTTATTCTCCTTACATTTGGTACATTAACAATTTCTAACATTTCCAACATATAACGTCTCTTGTAGTTTTTTTCTATATCTAATACTGATGTTTCATCAAACTTTGGATAATGATTATATTTCTTACAATGTGAAGATAAGGATGTCTTCTGTGTTGAAATATTCCTATATTTTTGGTCACACCTGTGACCAGCTAATCTTGTTTTAAGATTATTTTTTGTTGTCCCAATATAAACTTTGTCACAGTTCACCTGGTCATTTCCTCCACATGGTATCCTGTATACTACATCAGATATTTCCATTTTTCCTACTTTATCCTTCATACTGCTAAATAATTTATTTAATGTGTTATGTGTTTTGTGTGCAATTATATATTTATCTGTGTCATATATTTTACACTTTCTTAATCTCTCTGATATTCCAGGAACATAAGTTAATGATTTATAATTTCTTGGCTCTGCCGTAGAATTTCCTAAACTATGCCTATAACTACCATATTGTCTAATTAATCTGTTAGTTAATTCTACTGGAAAATCATTGTCATTAAGTATATCTCTTATTGTATCCCTATTCTTCAAATGAAATTCTCTATCACTTATAGTCAATATTCTGTCTATCATATTTTTCGCTGTGTTTTTTATCATTTTCCTTGGATGTTTTGAATAAAAATTAATAATTCTTCCAAATGTAAGGAGAATAAATTTCAAGACAGACACAGACAATTTAGCTCAGAATTATAGGTACTTAATTAAAAAGACACATAATTTGTTATAATCATTTCATAAGAGAGAATTTGTTATATGTTATTTGTTATTAATTTGTTATTTCCGTTTCCTTGTTTTTGTATGTTTGAATATTTAAAAATTTAAAATTTTTGTATGTATGTATGAAAAAATATTTTTTATGTTTTTTTCAAATGTTTTGAAACATTTTTTTCAATTTGTTAATAATTTTTTGTTTTCTAAAATATTTATTAAAGATAAAAAAGATCGTTTAAAAAAACTATAAAAATGATCAGAAAATGTTTAATAAAATCCTAGTTTGCATTTTAAATTCTTTTTATAGAAATATAGAATTTAATTAATTAATAACGAATTTAAAAAGAACTTATCTTCAAAAGTAAGTCAAGTATAATTTTAATTTACCATTCAAGCCTGAAATATATAATTTGAGCTCAATTGTAAATGTCCATTTTGAAAATTACTTGATTTTAAGAGCTGCTGAATTTATAGGAGAGCGATATATTTTTCCAAAACAGGTGATTTCTTTGAAAACAGAAAGCTTTTGTATAGACAGATTGTTATCCATTTTCTAAATCTTAACAGCCTTCTAGAGCATTTTTTCTACCTTTGTACTGTGATAATGTAAATGGCATTAATTCAACCAACTTAATTGTAAGTAAGCGATATGAAAATGAATACTCCCAAATTATTGTCACCTGGTGTTTTCAAAAGTCGTATTAAGTAAGGCAAGTTGTAACGGCAAGCAGGGAAAAAAATTCGCAATAAAATTCAAAACTGTTTATTTTCATACAAAGTAGTCGCACTTGAAATTGAATTGAGAGACTCTCTTATAATATATATTTATAAACTTATTATTTCTTTGTATTTTATTATTTATTAATTTTAAAGTAATGTTTTCTTTTTTAATTATTAATAGAAATACGACACTCTATTTACTCTCGACTAAATGCCGAATTATAGTGTTTGATATCGATTGAAATTTGATTAGAATTTATATAGAAATCTTCACCAAATTCGATGATTTCTTGAGAGACTTTAAAAAGTAATAAATAATTTTAATGTTTTATATGTAAAAGAATATTGTGCTCTATTATTCTCTATTGTGTTCTGTTAAATGAGGAAGCTTCTTCCTGACAATCATGATTTTGTGCGCGCAACGCGTTCTTCATAAGCAGCTCAGACATTTTTAGTCAATTGGCCAGCGAATTCGGCTAAACAACGATTTTTGTCTGTTCAGTTCGCATTCGAAATAAACTTAATGCAGAGGTCCTTCCCGAGACTTTCTATGTGCACAGATTTTAATTTCTCTCTATTTTTCTTCATATAAACTAATTTCATAATTCTGATACAATGCACTGCATGAGTTGGAATCATCCCCAAAGCTCTGACTCTTTAAAAAAATAAAAGGCTCCTCATGATTTTAAAAATCAAAAATGGTTTTACTGATTAATAAAAAATGTTAAGCTCTCTTAGTTTCAAAAATCACTTTTTGTGGATATTTCGGGGATCTGTGCAACCTACATTTAGTCATTATAAAATGAATTATTCGAAAACGTTTTTTTTTTCTATTGAAACTCGTTTTTTATTTCCTTGAAAAAATTCAATAATTTAGCTTTTACGTTTTTTATTTAAACAAATTTATTTTTGTGTTATAGAATTTACAATAATCAACATTTTGTACTAAAATTCTGAATTTAAACAAACTGAGAAGTAAAAAAATCAGAATGTTTCGAAATATTAAAAAGTTATGTTTTATTTAGTGTTTTTTCTATGTTTTGTTTATCTTTTGAGATAAAGAAATCCCTTTACAAAACTATTAACAAACCATGGAGTCATTATAAAATCCTGAGAAATTTTCGATTGTAGTTATCTGATTCAGATTTATTGAATTCTACTTTGTGTTCACATATTTTTAAACAGGCTTCATTCATCCGACATGATTCTAATAGAGACTAAATTTTTTGTTAAATAATAGGGGCTATTCTGCGTTTCGATTCGAATCGAAATTTTCTCCGTCCAGCAGCTTTGGTATTCTGCGTTTCGATTCCGCTCAGTTTCTTTCGATTGTATGTATTCTGCATTACGATCGGAGCTCCGTTTTTCTCAGTTGTTTTTTTGTTGACGGAGGGGTCTTCTTTATCTGTGTTTTTTAGTTAAAAAGTTTAAAATTGAAAAAAATGTAAGTAGAAAATGAGATAAAATGTTCAGAAACGATAAAAAAACACTTAAAATTATTTTTTAATTAATTTATTGAATTAAATTAATTTTTTTTTGTTTTAAATTGTTAATTTTTGTACCCGAATATGGTGTGTTTTTATGTGTTATAGGTCAAAAACAACAACACCGCACCAGTATGAAAAATTGGCAAATTTAATGGCATCTAAAGCAGACATTCCAGGTGGATAGCACCAGCGATCAAAGGAAGAAGTGGCACTGTTCTGGGAGGAAGTTGCAGGAGTCCTCAATGCACTAGGTCCTCCAACAAAAAATGCTTATTTTTAATTACGTATACATACAACTTTTTGTATTAAATTTTACATTTGTTTATGAAAATGATAACAACTTGCCTATTCCACATTCCACAGTGACGCTATTAATTTTGTAAACATTGCTGTCTTCTTCTTTTTCTTTCGATTCCGTTTTTCTTCAGAATACCAATTTCCGATCGCAACGGAACTGAATGCGGAGACTTAATCGAAACGCAGAATAGGGGTGAATATCTATTATGTTACCTTTTAGTCGTAGACATTTTTCTCCGAAATGTACATTAAAATCGACTTACTTTAATTTTAAATTTTCAGTTACTTAAAATCATTCGTACTAAAAATTACGGTTTAATGAAATCACTATCTGTAGCTTTTTCTTTAGCATTTTAAGTTTTAAAGTGTAAGGTTAGGTTTTCTCGGTTGCGTCACTCATGCCAACCTCATGCTAATAAAGGGTATTTTTTTATAGAGGTATGAATTTTTTTAATTTATTCGAAAGATAATTTTCTGTAATTATAATATAAATATGACCACCCCGACTGGGTCGATAGTAGTCTAATCAGGAGATCAAATTTCCGATGACTTTTTCCAACATTTGTGGCCGTATATTGACAATAACGCGGCGAATGTTGTCCTCCAAGTGGTCTCTCATTTTAGGCTTATCGGCGAAGACTAGCAACTTCACATATCCCCACAGAAAATAATCCAGCGACGTTAAATCGCAGGATATTGAAGGTAAGTTAACGGGTCCGAACATACGTTTTCATGGTTTTTACGTCATGGTTGGTACGTCAGCATGGTTTTTAAAAAAGTACAGACTAATGACAAAAAAAGCCGCCAGTTTTAAAAGTGTTGCCAACTAAAAGTTTTATACCTGTATAAGAAACACCCTTTATTAAACTAGTGTTTAAATTTGAAAGCGATATTCTGCTTCACCTTTTCTGTAGTCATATGATATTAAATTAAAAAGGTTTACCTTTTTAAGAAAGTCTAGATTTATTTCCAGAATTTTATAATTCAATGCATAGGATTTTTTTAAATTACAGCATATAGAGTAGGTAGACTTTTGTTCTTTTTACAACATGTAGGAGAAGCTTAACCATTTTTAAAATTTTATTAGTTTCTATTTAAAATATTGTGCTAGTGATGGATTCTAACATTTTGTAGCAAAAATGCAATTTATTTGTTCGTTTCCAAAGCTGGTATCTTCTGCATATACCTTATTTCGCTGCTCTCTCAGGTCCCATTATCATCTGTTGCCTTTCAAATGATTAGGTAGGAGCTAAGTCTGCTCAAACGTGCGAGTTTTTTCGTTTTTTGGAATTATCGGTGACGAAATGTCCAATGATGACATTCAATAGCATTCGAACGTTCGAACAACACCATACGAGTTTTTAATATTAGTTCTTGTATGTTGTGAATAAAAACAATTATTATAGTATTTTAATCTAAAAATGTAAAAAATAAATTTCACTCAAAAGAAGATTCTTAGGAACTTTATAGCTCAACATACAGATTTAGCAAAAGAGCATATTGCCAAAATATTCGTAAGGAAAAACAAGGGTTAATCAAATTTTGAAGCAACTAACGTTTAAACAGAATAAAAAAAACAGAACCCATTTTTTACTATTTTTAATTTTCTAATTTCGGTTTTTTTACTTTTTTCTACTTTGTGCAAATATATAGATTATTGATTACTTTTTTACAGTACTGTTTATTCCTTTAATAAACGCTCTGTTTATTGCCAATAACTACGCTGAATCTTTAGTGTTTTTAATGAAAATACACGTTTTATTCAGATGAGCTGTTTACTTTTATATACACAGAAATTCACGATGGTAACTTTACTACTTTGACACCTAAAAGCTGCTATATCAACTTTATGCCTTCACTCGACATCGTTCACTCTTCCACGGCACTATTGCCCAAAAGTGGGAGCTTTTATATTTTACTAGCAAACCCGGCAAACTCCGTTTCGCCACCAGATGGCTTCGTGTTTTGTAACATTTCGTTTGGGTATTAAAAGATAAAGAAAAATTATTTTTTTTGTTTTACGTTTGAAAAGGAAAAATTTTATTTCATTGCACAACAGTAATGAATTCATTTCGATTACAAAAAAGTGGTGGAGTTTAGTTGAACTTCTCTAAGTAAAAAATGAAAGTGAATCCAAAGTAAATACTGGATCGAAGCGTTATACGTGTCCGCAAATTATCCGTTTTATTAAAGTGCTCTTTGATAAACCACATTTTTGTTTTTTGGTCTGACGTTAAAATAAACAAAGCGGTTGGTTTCCCAACTCGTGAAAACGCAACGTATAGCTGCCCATGTTAAAAAAATGATTTTCTAAATTTATCCCGCAAGCACTAAGCGATTAGTCTTGCGACTTGTTAATTGTCATTGGGAACGCAAGGCGAACCGGAAACTGCAATCGTTTGAAGTCAAACGGAAGATCAGTCGGAATCATTGATATTCGAGGAATACATACATTATCGCTTGAGTAGTTGCCGTTAATAATAGTTGCCTCAATCAAATTCGGCATAAGTCTTTTCACCGCAAGTCTAGTACCGTTGCAAAGCGGTAGATTTAAATTACGCAATATCATAATAACTGAACCAACTTTGAGTTGCAAGTTTTCTGGTGGAAATCCTGGTAACTCTAGAGAGTTCAAAAACTCAGTTGGATAATCATCGGGATTTTTTATGGAATCAACGGATTTGTATGTCACCAAATTGCCATCGATCATTTATTGAACTGTGAAATTCAGTGCGTTTACATTATTATCCTTAGGGCGAGAATTGCTCATTGACTTAACCAAGCATAATTCTGATATTTTTTACTAATGTTTGGGAAAACATTTTCAATAAGAGCTAATTGAGAGTCTACAAATCGGCAAAAGTCGTTGGTAAGAGTAATTAATCCAGCTGTGGCGTCAACTGTGACTTTTCCATTTCCAACAGCTAACAGTTGTTTGGAAAATTGTGCAGCACTTTGATCATTTTGAAGTTGAATTCTCATTTTAGTGGTTAGCGATAATGTTTATACATTATTCCACAAAGATGATGCCTTCAGGCAAGCATTCAATTCATATGCAGGCGTTGCACGGGGAATTACTGGCAACGTCTGCCTGATATCGCCTGCCAACAATATCAGCCAAAGATGTTGTTATTTCGCCGAAGATCCTTCAGTGTGAAGTTAAATGCTTCAAGTGATTTCTTAAGTGCCATTGTGCACTCATCTCAAACAATGAGCTTGCATTGTATCAACAATTTTCCCATTGTACTGGATCGGGAAATATTGCATGTTGGAGTATTAATTGTGTTTAAATTGAGTGGTAACTTCAGCGCAGAATGTGCAGTACGACCGCCATCTAGAAGAGTCGCCGCAATTCCAAATGATGCTAACGCCAAAGATATGTCACATCTTGATCAAAAAGTGTCCAAAACCAATGAAATGACAAATATTTTCCCTGTTCCTCCAGGTGCGTCTAGGAAGAATAGACCACCAGCATTATTGCCCACCGCTTGCATAAATGTTTCGTATACTTGTTTTTGCTGTTCATTCAGCAACGGCACATTATTTCAAACGAATTCCTGCAATGTATCAACATTGTATTGCAGCTTTCGATTTAATTATTGGTTGAGTGCATGGTGCATCGATCGATTTGGCGCAATCATTCCTACTTCAATCAGTAGTACGTTTGCAATAGTCAAGCATTGATCCTCAATCAGAATCAATCCTTCATTGTATATTTTATCGGTTATTTGCATTTCGAACGTACTTATTTTCGTGAGGGATACTCACACACCACGTACTTGTGCCGTTGTAGTACATGCTATATATCAGAGATGGCGCTGTAATGTAAAATGATTTTCCCTGTTTTCCTGCTTTTCTCTTGAAATTTTTCCTGAATTTTCTTTGCTATAAACCTCACCAACGCAAAACCGTGGAAATCAGTTCGTGCGTTCTGGAGTTATAGCGTCAGGAAGGAAAACCCGACTTATTTTTATATATAAAGATTTTAA
Organism: Trichopoda pennipes; assembly: GCA_030448955.1. Lineage (NCBI taxonomy): Eukaryota > Metazoa > Arthropoda > Insecta > Diptera > Tachinidae > Trichopoda > Trichopoda pennipes. The sequence continues at coordinate 12,613,906 of JASKUP010000042.1, forward strand.
GCGGTTACTCGAATACTCTAATTCAACACATCACATGTAGATGATGCGTGTTTTCTTGTTTTGTGTTAATTGTTTTTATTTTCTGGTTGTTAATCTTAGTTCATGGAATTTTACTGCGGCATGTTGTTGTTTGTGTTCTTAAGATTTCTTAGAAACTTCTTAAGTTTCTCAGAAACTTGTAATAACTTAAAGTAAGCTTCTGCACAACAATATATTTGTTTGGATTTTCTGCAACACTAAAGCATTTATTAGTTCGTTTCATGTCGAGTTACAGAACTAAAAAAAATTGTATTACCGAACTTGTTTTCGTTCGAAAATAATTTCGATCGCGACTACCAGAATTAGCAGCCTGACAACGTTTCACATAAATAAAAGTATATTTTTTAGGAGACACAAAAAAAAGGATCACAGCTAAATTGTAACTATATGTTATTTCATAGTATAACAGCTGTTAGTCGTGGAAAGTACATTGTGATCGTTTAATCTTTTAACCTAAAAAATATTTTTTAGTAGTTTATTATTAAGCACTAGGTCTTTATTTAATAAAAAAAATTAAAACTTTATTTTTTATTATTATTCAATATTTCGGCATCTTCAGGATAAACAAAAAATGTATAAATAATTAATCAAAAATGAAAAAAAAATTATTGATTAACAAATTCAAATAAAGACCTAGTGCTTAATAAAAAACTACTAAAAAATATTAAAAAGGTCAAATAACTATAATTATTAAACCTAAAAGATAATTTATAAAACTATTTTATTATATATTTAATAATCGAAATGGCAAGCTTACAGATGCTAAGCTGAGCTTCTCACTATTCATAATTAAAAATAAGAAAAAAGATACTTTGTGTTTAGTGCGTTACCTTAAGAGTAAAATATTTTTTTATAATTATTCTGCTCAACTATAAAACTTAGGTGACACTATTTTTCTGCTCGTAATTGTAACTGTGTTGGCTTTGTTTTATAAACGCCGCACGACAGCATTAAACGTTTGCATGTAAACAAACTAATTAAAAAAATGCAAAAAAAATTAAACATATTTTTATTTAATCTTTAACATTCTTGTATTGAAAACAATTCACAATTTTTATTCTTAAGGAAAAATGTTTTTGGTATTTTTTAGGAAATTTGGTTAAAGGTTTTCAGATGGCAGATTTTCCAAATAATAAATTGCAGTATTTTTATAATTATTTAATAAATATTATTAGCATAATGTATTTAAAAGGAATCATAAAATAATCGTATAAATAAACAAATAAATCAAAATAATTCTTAAAGGATATAAAACAGTTGTTGAGAAGTAAATGTTCGAAAACATGCCATTCCAATAAAAAAAAACACTTTAACACATCTTTTGGTTACTGTTATCCGTAGACACCAATTGCATTTTCATTTTCTATCACCATCATACAGAGTTAACTGTTGCATTGGGCTTTTTTAAGTCTACTTTAGTTTCTCACGCCACGCAACGGACTGTGATTGCATTGAACATCTATATTAGATGTGCAGCTAAGATAAAATCGGAGTAAATGTTCGGTGGACAAATTTAAGCAGACGCTTGTAACCAACCAATTATTAATATAATATAAGGACGGGCAAATGTTTATCTCTAGCACGTCGGCAGACGTCCATTCTTTTCACGATATTTTGAAGTACATTTTACAACAAAGCTTCGCTTTTCTCATCAATGGGCTGCTTACTTAAATAAGATCTTGCAAATGGCCTCAGAGAACACAAAGTGCATCTAGTGATGCCCGATTATTACGAAAGTTTATAAGTTGATGTTGCAGGCCCATTCCTACCACTTTGCTGTATACGGGTTATGTTTTCTGTACTATGGCCACTACGAGCATACTGTTTTGATCTATTGTTAGCAAAAATACCGTGAGCCTCGAATTAAGCAGTTAAATTATACACAGCGGTGTGAGAAGAAGCATGATTACGAGAAAAATCTGCTTAAATTTTACGAAGTGATGCAGTGCCATTTTCACCATTTCGATAGTAAATTTTCGCAATTAAGATTCTTTTCTCAAAGGTGGTATCGTTTCGTGCTTAAAATTTCCTAACTCTTTATTTAATAATTACAAATTTTCAAGAATCTGGCAACGGTTTTAATACTTCCATTCTCCTTAGTGCTATAAGGTCCAAACTAAAACTTCAACTCTATAAAGCCGTGTGAAACTTAAAAAAATACGGAATTACTTGCATGCTTTTATTCCACTGCATTCCACTGATATGATTCGTGTACTCTACTTCTGCTCTTGTATACTCTTCTACTAATAGTCAATGATAGAAAGTATATTTATGGCCAAAGCGATGATTACGACTATTGAGTTAAGACTTAATGTCATCGGTTGGCTGCATATAATTGAATGGAACGAAAATTATGTTTGACCAGATAACAGATGTTTTATTTTATTTTGACTAAGGTATATTTAACGATAACAATAATTTTTTCAGAAAAAAAACCTAATCAATACTCCAGTTAACTTTAAAATGATTGTCCTCATAATAAATATGAATTGATAAAAATGGTTTTACAATTATTATACAAAGTGTTTACTTTTTGGGCAAATCTAGGTCATAACAAACACATGATGCAAGCAGAATTGCAATAACCATAATACTAATTTTAAAATTGCATTAAGTCCGTTAACATTTTTCTTTTTTTCTTTTGTAATCTAACTTGTCATTCCACACTTGAGTTTAAGTTATAATAAAATTTAAATTCAAAACTCACCAATATTAAAGCTTGAGCGTCGTTTTTATTAAAATAATTCCTTGCTTCATCTTGCAAACGCATAACTCCATCATCGTCATAAGAACAATGAAAATGAATATAAAAAAACACTTTTCAAACATGAAATGTCTTGAAAACCACCAACAATTTAATTATTTAATCACAATTGCCGCTTCCACATTATATCAAAAAGATAATAAATATAATAATTACCAAGAAATGAAGTAAGCTGCAAACAAGAATGCAAATATAATCAAAAACAAAATGCAAAGATCAGCAAATAGTAACTTCAGGCACAATTTGGACAGGTAATAAACAAACAGATGATTTACTATAAATCAAAACATTAGTAACAGCACTTGGTATATCATCGCTCTTTTTTTATTGTTGGTAGATACACTTGATTGGTAATCATGAGTTGGAATTCGATATATTTGCTATTCTTTAATAACTTATTAAATTGTTTAGCTTATTTTCATTTCCATACTTAAAAGCACATTTTATAGCTGGATAAACACAAGATGGAGTGTTTAGATGGGCGACTGTTTAAAACCACGAGCAGCGTAGTCTTCTGGCTTTACACGATCTGATAGTTGGGGAAAACCTTCATCACCAGGATTGCAGACTTTGCGAGCTGTTATTACACGCCAGCCACCTTTGCGTGTCCAGTCCTTAAAAAAAAACATTGAACAAATAAATAATTGAAGACCATTTTGCAGAATCAGATCTAAATAACAAAAGAATATTTATTCATGGAGCAAACAAAAGATATCGTTGAAAATTTTAAAATAACAAAGCCTGATGCCTATTATATTAAACCTTCCTCCTACAACACACCTGCTGCTCAATAACGTAAATAATAATTTTTGGTTTGATTAAAAGAATCCATTCAATCTACCCACATTTTATACAAAGAACATCACCCAATTTCTTGCATGCATTAGAAATTTTGTGTAGATTAAAACTTTTAAATTCTTTAATCTGTTTTGAATATTAATTCTAAAAAATATATTTCCGATCGTTAGAGATTACTAACAAATGAAATTGAAATAACTGATATTTGATTACACATTATCGTTTGCACGAATTCCCGATTGATTTCAATTAAATAAAGCCTTGTTTTTTTTTAGCTTATTCTAAATTTGGGTGGCTTGTTTAACTACATGTTCCCAGTATTTTCGTTTTATATTAAAATTTGTACAGAGTATTAACTAATATGTCCGCTATAATATATTAATAAGAAATACAATTTATAAAATTTTATATAATTTATATAATTAATAATTTATAAAATAAAATAGAAATTAAAAAGTGTTCCCATAGAGACCTAATTATAAGGCATATGAATTTTTGTTTCTTTTTTAGCATCATACTCTTGAAATTTAAAAACTACTACTATGTTATGACGAGTATAAAAAATTGTATTAAAAAATAAAGGGCGTAATTTTGTGTTAATAGGCTTATCTATTGGGTCACAACAAGCCGACCTTAAAATTTATACAGACTGTATATTGGCTGTATAGAAAAATGTATCCAAAAAAACTTTTTTCAAAGGCTAAGTGGGCTAAGCGAAAACATATTTGCAGTACATGAGGGAAAAAATGGAAAGTCCACTGTCAGTTTGACAGAAGACTTAAAATTTCGAGTTGTTTGTTTGCGTGTGTGTGCTTTTCTTTTAGTACTCCAAGCCAGATTTGTATACCCGATTTTAAAACAAAATTCGATATATATAAATTATTTATAAAACTTTATGAAAGCTTTCGCAAGTTGGGTTTAAATTTCTTATTTCTTATTCTTTTTTATGTTATTATTATTTGCATTATTATTATTTTTTTACTGTTGCTACTAGAACTGGGCACTCTAGAAGAATATAATTTTTATTTCGAAGATAATTTTTTTATAGCATTAACACTGCTAAATTCATGCAGTGTTAATACTTGGACTGGTAATAAATGAATTTTAAAGTGTTAGAAAATGCATAATTCATTTTGAAAAAATGCTAAGAAAAGTGTCAGGTGCTGAATGCAAATAGTCTCAGGGGTCCAGTGAACCATAAGAAGAGGTAAACAGACTACAGCTGAGTGGTAAATACATACCAGGGGCCGGTGCAACTGATATGAACCCCTTTAATTTAATTAATTACAAGCCCTTCAATAGACTAGAAGTGACTGTTGGACGGTTATGGCCTTGAATCCTCCTAAAAATTCACATAATCATTGCAAATGACAATTTATTCAATTTGCCTTGCTTAAGTTTTAAATATGAAATATTTAAAGTTGAGGTTAATGTACTGCTGGAATTTATTTTTAATTTTGTCCATATTTTCCACCAAACATTAAGTATCATTATCATTCTCTTAATAAAAAAACGATTCAATGCTTAAAAAGTTTTAAACGTTAATTTAAATTTTGTGTTTGTGCTATCTTCCCCTTAATAGCAGCAAAAATTGTTATAGAAAACCTTATTTATAAACCAAATTTAACCAAAACTATTTAGAATAAAATCGATTGGGTGTTGGAAGCATTAAATAATTTTCACATAATTTAAAATAGAAAAAAAATTAAAAAGTAGAATATCAGGGCACTAACAGATAAGCGACGTCATAGCAATTATGATCCACAAAAAAAAAACAGTATTAGCACAAAAACATAATAATTTGAAAAAACAAAAAAGGCTCATTTTCAATAAGGCAGTTATGTAAACAAACAAAATGGTCCCATATCGAGTTACAAAGAAAATGACCGTATGGTGCGGATTGTAGCTAGGCGGCACCATCGGCCGTAAATTCTTGGCGCTATCATAACCAATTATTTATGACCACAATTGGCTAATTTTAACATTAATTCAGTAATTGCATGAGAAATTGCCGTTGAAATTCTTTCTCGTTCTTGTGTTTTAACGCCGTTGGATTATTTTCTCTGGGACCATTTGAAATACTGGGTTTATGTGAACAATTCACAAACAACTGACACTCTGAAAGATGAAATTCGAGGAAACAAGCGAGCTTTGTTGAAAAATGTGATTCAAAATTTTATGAAAATAGCGAACGTCTGCAACGTGGTAGAGGTGCACAATTGCCCGAAATCATAATAATAATATTCTATTATTAATTTAAGCCAATTTAGTTCCTTACCACTTAATATATCTGAAAATCCCAAAAAACTTATTATTTATTTTTTCATTAAATTATTAACTTAGTACATCTAAAGAAAAATGTACAAACATTCCACGCTACACGGAATACACCTTTCGACATCTAACATTAATTGGAATTTGAATAAATCAGGCTCATGTCTTGTAGATTTTGAAAAAACGTTCGATAGCATTTAGATTCCTGGCCTTATATATAAACTTTTAAAATACAGATTTCCACTTCTTTTGGTAATTTTAATTAATAACATGCTATCCAATAAATCGTTTGTCGTTTGCAATAGAACAGAAGTTAGTACTAGGGAATTTTTTATAGTTAATGGGTTAAAGCAGGGAACAGTTAATGCTCCTACACTCTTTAATATATTTATTCACGGTCTTTTAAATATCGCTGATATTATTGGCCTCAATGGCAACTCCGATTGTAGTATACCATGCTGACAACAAAATGGAGAAAATAAATACAAAATTGCAAAACCATTTTAATATCATAGGAAAGAATGATAATAATTGGAAAATTAAATTAAACGTGGAAACTATCTATACATCCTTCTGTCGGGAATTGCAACTCTGAAGTAAGGCGCAATTGGAAATCCTTCGGTATAAAATCCAGTAACAACATACAATGTATATTATACATACCTCATAAACAAATGGTAAAGTATAGAGGAATCCATTTGGACGAAATTTCTCTACTCCAATTAACAGGTCAACATACAAATTAAAAAAGCTAGAAATGCTTATTTTATGTAAAAAAAACTATTTTTTTTAAACATACATAATACGGTTGCCAAATTTGGTTTAATGTTTCTCCTTCCTATTTGAAAAACATATGGAAATTTCAAAGAAGATGCAGATCCCCAAGTAGTGAATTTACGAAATTTATAAGTAATTCGAGACTATACGATGCTGCCAAAATTAGCCGAATTGAAAATTCATCATACACCTTATTAGAAATCATATTCGATCTTGTTGTGACCGTTATGAAAATAATCTAATAATGGCTCCCTATTATGTCAATGATGAATATATACATATATATATGTACAAAACACTACAAACTGATTATGTTCCTCCTGAAGCATTCGTATACCTTGATAAGAACGGTTTTATACAAAACTACTCAGGCGTCCCTATATTTGTTCATATATGTATATACAACAGCAAATGTTAGAGCTATGTCTAGCAATCAACTGACAGCTGAGAATAGAAGGTTCGATACGAACTTTTTCTGTGAGGATAAAAACATATTTCCAAATTTAAATTTTAGCAAAATACTGGTGGCTTAGTTTAATACGGTATTCTTTTATTTTAATTCAGGAGCTTTTTCTTTTTTTATGAATAATTGTTATGGTAATGTTTATTAAATTATTTTTCATTACGAAACATTCGCTATTTCATTTTGTATAAAAAATATAATCAGTTTTAAAAAATGTCTATAATTATACCTATATGAACTGTACTAGAGAACTCGTTTATCGGACAGTGTATACTTGTATTTTGCTTATTTTTAGTAATTATAATAAAAATTTTCTCTAAATAAACATTGGAAAAAAATTTTACAAAAAAAATTAAAGTTCAAAAAATTTAATTCGAAATTCTACCATGGACGAAAAATTCGGCTAAAAGTTAAAAAAAGAAAAATAAATAAACTGCTTGTTTCACAATGCCATCATGCAATTTAAGATGGTAAAGCAAACGAGTTATTAAACTAAAAGATATGTTTTTAGTCTGATTTTTTTAATCGTCGCAAAAACGTATTGTATTAAACATTACGTACCCGTACTTTATGTTATATACTTTTCAATTAGTTGAAAGATTTCCAATCCAATTTTAACAAAAACAAAAAGACGATACAAACTAAGTCTCGGACTAATGGGATAACTCCCTTATTTCGTGAAATGAAGGAATTTTCAGTTCACTTTTGCAAAAAAATATACTTATTATATAGCAATCGAAAAATTGTCAATAAACTTTGTAGTCAGCTTTATTTTAAATAAGTTATTTGCTTCTTAAAATCTTTTCTGATTTGATAAAGCTTATATTTTTTAGCACACATAATTCTAAAAGTTGAACTACAATCAGAGAAATATTAAATTAACTTTTCTTAAACAGCGACATTTTCCCAACGAACGAAAATATCAGTAAAATTTATTTTGTTTCAATTGTCTACTTACGTTTTGATTGTATTTGAAATAGTAATAGGTAGAATAAACAAAGATTCCGGTTAAAAAAATTTTGCCAGTCCAGAAACGGATGTACCCAGCACGATCCTTTCCCTAAAAATAATTTAAAAGTAAATTCCATTTTCAAAGATATCTCTCAAAAATCCAACATTGAATAGTTACATAACAGTGGCCACAATAATTCCAAATAGAAATTACTTAATTTGCATTTAATACTTACAATGATAGGAGTCAAAGCTTTGTGAAGACTATCCAATGGTGCTCTGTAGAAGCGTTTAATAGGATTTGTTAATTCTCTTTCTAAAGCGGGTACATGCTTAGGTTCATGATGTAGTTCCAAGTCTTTCAGCCATTGCTTGCGCCAGGCGCGTTCTTCGTCACTCATGCCAATTAGTCGCTCACGTTCTCTAACCATGCGACCAGCAATGGCCATGGGTTTCACACCTCCAGTTGATGAAGCCATTTTTATCTAATAACTTGGAAGTTTCAATTTTAAACGGCAAGAAAGAAAAACTCATCTACTTCCACCGCTACCAAAAATTAATTGAAAGTTGATCAGCTGTTTGTTTCTCATGACAGTTTAATTAAAACAGAGTTGTTATTACATATACATCTATTACAAAAAGTCATAAGTTATTATTTTTCATATACTTATTAGAATTGAGTCTAAAAAATACCGTTATACCAAAAAAAAAAAGATATTTAGAGAACATTTAAAAACGCCGTCTATCAAACTGGTTGGTAATAAATATTCAGCGCAAGTACAAGTAGTTAGTGATTAAAATGAAAAATAATCAGTTACGTTCATTGCAACAAATTTTGCAGCAAAAAAAAAATTGTTATTAATTCAAAATCTCTAAAAACTAGTGTTATTTATTTTGCAATAAAGTGCTCACAACAAAACGTTTATAAAAGGTATAAACGTACCATTATATTGTTTTTTGTTTGCGATATTAAGAAGAAGTAAAAATGTTATTTTAATAATAAATTAACAACAAAAATGTTAGATCGAACATCATCTGGTTTATTTGGCATCTTCTAAACAGGTATGTCAAAATATTCCGAATTATTTATCTTAGAATACTTTGCAAATTTGAAAAGAAAATATATATTTTAATTTCTTCAGAAAAACATCTGTTTGTGTACACTGAGATAAAAGAGTATTCTTAAAAAATACATTTTTACAGCATTTTATTGTGAAAATATTTGTGAATCAAGAAGCTTTTTATAATAACAAGGTGAAATGTTATTGTTATTTTATTTATATGTAGGAGTTATACATTAAATTGAACAAATAAGTTTCTTTTATCATTGTACTTGTACTTTTAATCTTCAGCATTTTATGCAAAACGGACTTATTTTAATACATAAGTCGATACATCAAATAAAAATTTGCTCTGAATTTGTAAAAAAAAACAACAACAAAGAAATATAAGAAATAATTGATTGAAAATCGTAAGCATACGCAGATGTAAATATTGGGTGCGAAAATTAATGTTTAGGAAGCAAACTGACTACTCGAGTTTTATTGTTAACAATGTAAAGTGGAAATATGAGCACTAAAAATGTCGGAAAAATTTTCGCTTCTAGCAAGTAGGCAGAGATGCTTATCTCGTCAATGCAACGCCGAATTTTATCTTCCAGAGCGTCCGCTATTTGTGGGTTGTTCACGTAAGCCCGGTCCTTCAAATGGCAATCACAAGAACACAACGGGATTATTATGCAACCGGGAATTTATTATGCAACAATTGAATTGATTCGATAACTGTGTGACTTGTGGCGCCAATTTTCACTTTCTTTGGATACAACGGTTTTTTGAGGACCGTTTTGTAGTTTGAGACAATTTTGTTTGTTCCTACTTAACCATCTAATTGAAAATGAGCCTCATCACTAAAGATGATTTTGTTAAAAAACGCATTGTTTTCGTTTAGTTTTTCAAATAGGCAACTTACAAGCGTTCAATCCAAACAATGGTCAGCCAGCTTTAGTGCTTGAATGAGTTGAAGATGAAAATATTTATGCAAAATGTTGCGCTAAGTGCAAATAGTGATGTCCAATTGCTGCGAACGTCGATGAGTTGATGTTACTTGCTCATTCTTAATTCTTTAATGATCATTACGGCTACTATAAGGGTGCTGTTTGGGTCTATTGTCAGCAACAATATCGCCTGTCTCGAATTTACGCACAGCGGTCTTAGAAGAAGCCAGATTCGAAGAAAGGCGGCTCGAATTTTACTAGGTAATGCAGTGAAGTTTTCTATATTTTGATAGTAAATTTCCACAATAAAAATTCTTTCCTCAAGAGTGTATAGTTCATTGCTCAAAAATTGTTCAACTTTCTATTTAATAAGTGCGAAAGGGTGACTGGCTAAAAATGGGCATGTTGTTTTTGCCAGAATACTTAGTAAAAGAAAAAAAACATAGGTGGACGACATTACCCGTAAGAATTTATCTTATTTGTCCGTTTCAAGTGTGGCACAATCATTAATCAACAGCTAATTGCTCTTTCAAAGATACTGGCGAGTCAGTGTGCGGGTTTATGTTGTTCTTTTATTAAGGTCGTATCTACTCATGCAGGTAGGTAATAAAAAATGGTAATATTGAAAATTAACTCCGCATAATATGCCAGGTGGTGGGCATTCTACAGTTTAGAACACGGCTTGAGAATGATGTCTTGACATCAAAAGCGCTCGCCGTTCGTACCGAACAAACAGCCAACAAAGACGGAAAGGAACGAAAACAGTATTAATCCTGTTTAACCTGCGATAAATTTCATTTGTAAAAATAGATCAGATTTGTATATTTATACGAGTATTTTTTTAACAACATATTTGGGGCTATTTTGCGTTTCGATTCGAATCGAAATTTTCTCCGTCTGGCTGCTTTCGTATTTTGAGTTTCGATTCCGCTCAGTTTCTTTCGATTGTATGTATTCTGCATTACGATCGGAGCTCCATTTTTCTCAGTTGCGTTTTTGTTAACGGAGGGGTTTTCTTTATCTGTGGTTTTAGTTAAAAAGTTTTAAAATGGAAAAAAATGCAAGTAGGAAATGAGATAAAATGTTCAGAAACGATAAAGAAACACTTAAAATTATTTTAATTAATTTATTTAATTAAATTAATTTTTTTTTGTTTTAAATTGTTAATTTTTGTACCCGAATATGATGTGTTACAGGTCAAAAACAACAACACCGCAGCAGTATGAAAAATTGGCAAATTTAGTGGCATCTAAATCAGACATTGCATGTGGATACCACCAGCGATCAAAGGAAGAAGTGGCAGTGTTCTAGGAGGAAGTTGCAGGAGTCCTCAATGCACTAGTTCCTCCAACAAAAAATGCTTATTTTTAATTATGTTTACGTACAACTTTTTGTATTAAATTTTACATTTGTTTATGAAAATGATAAACTTGCTTATTTTGCTATTTTATTTCCACATTCCACAGTGATGCTATTAATTTTTTAATCATTGTTGTCTTCTTCTTTTTCTTTCGATTCCGTTTTTCTTCAGAATACCAATTTTCGATCGCAACGGAACTGAAAGCGGAGACTTGATCGAAACGCAGAATAGGAGTGATTACTTATTATTAAAATGGAAGAGGAATGGAAGTAGACCGACCGCTTCTTTAATTAGTTCCTTTTCGAACATCTTTCGTCTTCAAACCGATTTGTAATTTATGGCAAAGAGCCTTTTCTCTTGACTTTAGTGATTTCCGACTGTCGACTGGTAATTGTGGGTCTTATTACCTAAGTCGATTAACAAAATAGATCAAATGTTACGCAAAACGTAGATTTAATTTTAAAGCATTGATTAGTTCTCATTACTTTCTCTAATTTTATCTTGATCGTGCTTTCTATTCATAGATTTACTAAGTATAGCTAACACTAATTGTTCCAGGTCTTTGAGTACTCTTAAATCCAGTGCAATCTTGTTTAATCATAGCATAGATTTGAAGAAAAATACGATAAAACTTTATTGCTTCAATTAAGTGTGCATTTTTTATTTCAAGCTTTGTTACTATACACAGTTGTTCGAACACGTTTTTGTTTGGAAACTTAAGATATCCTAATGAAGCCAAGCAAATGTGTTTCTGAGTAAAGTTGCGGGCGCCCAGCCCCTTGGATAAAGGGGGACTTCTGGTATGCTTCCAAAGTTGGGTACCTCGGGCATAATTTTTTTTTTGGGAAATGTCATAAAAGCTTATTTATAACTAAAATGTAAAGAGTTTTTGATGTCTTTACCTGTCTAAATTACCTCTTTTAGTTTGGGAGAAAATCGGGCTAGAATTTCTTTTTTAATTTTTGGAGGATCTTAACCTAGTATTTTTGACGTGATGTACTTATATATATTCGGATTATTATTTTAAGATTTTGGCTGTTTTCTTGATAAAATTTATAATATAATAATAGTAGTAATTTTGGGTCTGATAGCATGTTTCGTTAAAAATTAACAGGCCACTGATTTGAGAAAATGTAAAAACTACCGTTTTTTAGGATTTATCCCTGTTTTTTAGGCTTTTTGCTTATATAATTGAAACCTACTTCGGTACTAGTAAATTTTTGGACAATTTAAAGACAACTTATTACAAATGCGAATAAAAGAGAAATTACGTAAGTTGTAATGATTCATCTTCCAGACCCATCCAAACATAGCCGATTTTGAAACACAATTTATGAATTAAATCATATTTCCTTGGAATGCAAATCACCAACTGAAAAAAAGTAAACAGATTATTAAAGCTCCATCTCTTGACTACATACTCGAAAAAGGATTTGACAGCCCCATAGCACAAACTATACAACTATACTTAGACTGTGTCCATAGTTAACAAAGCCATGGTGACCAGCTCTCTGAAAATAAAAAAAAATAATTTTTGGAACATTTTTCCCCGTTTAAGGAATTTATGTGCTAAAATAAAAAAATAAAATTGAATTCTACCATTTGATTACTGGCTCTTTAATGTATATCGCTTCAAAATTTTGTAAGAATAAGTCGGAGCATTTAGATTTTGTTGCAATTAAAATTCCATATTTTTATTTTTCAAACAGCCACTTTAACCTGAATATTACAGTTTTAGAAGTAATGACATTTAAAAAAAGCGTTGCGTTAAAAAGGTATTAAATTGTTAATCTAGATTCTAGAAGATATAAGCTTTCAGCTGATACCATCTACTTGTGTAAAGCATTTAATTAAGTTGTAGGAGCTTCGCCAAGCTCGCCTTCTAATGACATTTCTCTCTTTTTATATGAAGATATTTTCAAGGTCTACTTAAAATCAAAAACTCTAAACATTTGAGTAATAAATAAACCAACAAATTTTGTACCTGTGGTATCCAAATTTGGGGCATACCCAGAAGCCCCCCTTTACTTCGGGGCGCCGATTGTCCGCAACTCAGAAATACTTCTGCTTGGCGGTTCATAAGCTACCGAATTATTTCCAAAAAAATGTCTTCAAACAACTGTTCTTTACTAAAAGACTTGTAGATTTATTGAAGTGATAATCAAGAATTAGGTAAAATATAAATCGCTAAACAATTTCGAAATATGTAAAATTTTCCTAATCTTCCATTTTTGGGATAGATCTTTCAATCTCACAACACAGGGGATAATATAATTCAAACATTTTTTGTTAGTGCTTTTGAAAGAAACCCTTATAAAAGTTAATAATTGAAAGGTTTATTTGGAATGAAAACACTGCTGTTGTAACACTTCGCTATGGCACAATACAACACTGATTGAAGTTCGAAAAGCAGAGACAACAACCGGATAATGAGGCATTGCTTCACTTCAATAAAACTTTAAACAGGAAGGGGGCTTATTTTGGAGGGTGTTTTCTGGCACACAACAACTTTATCTTTAAGTATGTAAGGCCAACAAAAAAAAAGCACTTCCAGCGGGCCATCAAACGAACCAAGCAACATAACGACATCGAAACAATAACGAAGTCTCAGTTTAGTGCGTGAACCCTTCGAATGTGGATGTCTTTCGTAACCAAGGCAACCACAAAGAAAATTGTTTAATTGTTTAAATCTGTAAACGCGTTTTGAGAAAAATATCATTAACAAATATAATTCTTTGCACAAAAGTGTAATGCAATGAAAAATGTGAATTAAAAAGTAAATATAATAATTATTTAAATAAATTAAACAAAAATATTAAGAAAGAAATTTAAAGCTTGATTTGTTACGGGTCAAGAAGTAAAGATAAAGAATAAAAAGAGATTTTTTTGGTGGAGGAATTTTCGTATCCACCTTAATTTTTTTGCAACACAATAAAGAATAATAATTTGCAGTTTTAAAAACTGTGAAATTAATGTTTATTTAACGTAATATTATTGTTTTTTTTCATTAAAGTGATAAAGTTCATCAAAAATTAATTAAAATTCATGCAAATTTACAGATTTTTTTGTTGAAGTAAAAGCAAGTTTTAGGAAAAAAAATTTTCTCAAACAAAACGAAAAATCTCTGTACACCACAATTCCTTATTGCAGCTATCAGCATATCATACATACACATACTTTCATACACACATAGAAATATATACAAATACTTATACATTTACTATAGAATAAGTAGCGCATAACGATAGTCGTCGTTTATGTCATACATATAGATTTAGTTCTCAACATTATCGCCGTTGTTGTCCTTATCATTCTCATCCTCATCGTTGTCGTCGTTGTACTCGTAGTAGTTGTATTGTATTGTAGTAGCAACGTGTCGCGTAGACGAGCCTTTTCATTGCCGTTACACTTCGGGCCGCATGGCGCATCCCCAAATTAAAGTAATGTTAGCATTGTCATCCTCCTAGTAGTAGTATTATTATGTGCCGCTTTTTATTAGCCGACTTGCGTTATTTTTCTTTTCATTTTCCTCATGTTTTTCCATATGTAAAATTCTTAAGTGATTTTTGTGCGAGTGATAGAGTGTATGAGAATTTTAGAGAGTGATTGAAGGAAAATTAGCTCATTTTATGCAAGTTTAAATTCCATTACACTTGTCATTTTTGTGGTTGAGATATTTCATGCAGCCACCATTTTGTATTTAACGATTTGTTAGTGTTTTTGCCCAGAGACTAAAATAATAACATAACAATTTAACAACAACAACAACAACAATAACAATAACAACAAAAATTTAACTTGTTTAAAAATTCGAATTCGAATTGTTTGAAACGGAAATTGCAGTTTAGCATACCAACTAACGACCAGCAATAACTCCGATAGCAACATTAACAACAACAACCCAAAGAAACACGTTTGTTGTAAATCATGTAAGTTCGAAAGAGAGTTCAAATAAATCATAAATTTTGTCATAATAAAATTTCTCAGCACAAGAGTATTACAACTCTCCGAGAGCTGTAATATTTAATTAGAGAGCAACAGTTTTGATATGAAAAGCATGTGACCATTTAAAATCTTTCATTTAAATTTTTTCGCCAATTTTTGATTTAAAAACAAACAAAAAAATGCAATTAATTTAAATAAATTAAAAAAAATAAATTAAAAAAAAGAATATTCTAAAACATTAAACCCTTTTTCTGCTCAAGCTTATGCTTTCAAGGTTATTTCGTTTATGAAATGGTGGGGTGGGGGGGGGGGTTAATATGTTTAAGCGCATGCTATCGTTTTATATGATAGATAAATCTCTTCGTTTAATTTTTGTGCTTTTCATCAGTTTTCGCGCCTGTATTTTCAAAATAACAAAAGTTCTCATGTCGCATTAAAATTCATTTTTTTCTTTTTATTTCATTTTAATTCTGTTTCGTTTTCTTGCATTTGTTTTTTCTATTGTTTCGTTTTTCTTCTTATAGTAAAACGTGGACAAGATATAAATTTATTATTTTTTTCTTCTTTTCGGCAAGCTAAAATTACTACTATATGTGCCAGTGTTGCCAGAAACTTACAAAAATCACAAATCAAAAAAATATTTGTTTTTTCCACTAAGTTGTTTATGTCGGCAATAAACTAATAAAAGTTGTTTAAAACTAAAGTCTAAGATTCTACCGTTGACGATTTTTGAATCCAATTAAGAGTGTCATATAACTTCAGAATTTAAAACGAATAATGCAGGACATTTTAAGAACGAATTAAGCTCCTTAATATACAGGTCTATTTAAATGGTTTATTTCATAAAAGCATCAAACGCTAATTATTACTGCAAAGCTATTAAACTAAGTAACAGCAAATTAATGGCTGAGCCATGTTTGAGCCACTGAAATATTTTTAATTAAGCTTTAGTTATTTTTTATATTATTCAATTATTATCGTATTACCTTATCACAATGTCAGCAATATTCTAAGAAGTGTCTCTGAATCGGTAGTCAACAACAGCCGAATGCCCGAAATCATTTTTAAATGTTAATTTTTCGAATTATTTATTTATTTTATTTATCTGAATTTAATCTGATTGCAAGACTTAAAGACTAATTTAATCTGGGAATATATGAATTTAACATAATTTAATTTAAATTTAAATATATTTTTGTTTTCCTTCTTCCAATTTGCATATAATGGTGAAACCAAATAAATAATAAAATATGCTAATACCATTTTAATTAATCTATCACCTTTGCAATTAAAGTGTAATAAAAAGACGTAGTAGTATCACATATATTAGTTAATAACGGCTTTCTTATAAAAATAAGGGTTTTATCAGCAAGAAGTTTATTTTTCAAAACAAAATAAAACAAAAAATTTAGATTATGAATGAATGATATCTGGCAAATGTCCACCACGACCACGCTGACAGATATCGACTTTTACATCAAAGTTTTTAATCATTTTTTGGCAAAATAGCGGCTTTATCTTAATCACATCACGGATTTTGGGTTTTAAGGCTGAAATCGATTCGATTGGCTCCGTATGGACTCTGTCCTTAACATAGATCCACAGAAAATAGTCCAGTGGTATCAAATCACCAACTGGTTGTTCCTAGTAGGTCGGCTTCAATTCCTGCACCAGTTGAATCTTGTAAGGCTTTAAAGTTAAATCCTTACGCAAAATTTTTCATGAGGTAGTTCTGAATAACTCTAATGTTGAGAAGTCGAGGAATTCACAAATTTGGATCTGATTTAACACTGTGGCTCACGGCTGCGATGTTTTCAGTTGAACGATCCGGTCGAACACGCGTTGGTGTTCGCACATTTTATGTCGAGCCTATCGACTCAAATTTAATAACCATATTCTTAATAGCGATCTCAGAAGGACGATTTTGCTGTCAGAAAATATCACGAATTTCATGAAATGTAACTTTAACAGACCACCATTTTCATAGTGGATTTTAATTATTTTAATGCGATTTTCGTGCGAAATTGAATTTATTGTAGCAATAGCCAACGCATCTACTACGAATACGACAAAAAACGAAATGTCTAAACTATCATGTTGTTGCTGTTCCCACAATTGAAAAACAAACTTCTTGCTGAAAAACCCGAAATTATTTTAAGTTTTTGAAGAACTTGACTGTGAGGTGACAAATTTCTTAATACAATATGGTTTGAAAATTTATTTCGAACTTCAAATCTTTGACTTATTTCACTCATTAGCATTGAGAGCATATCTTGTTGTATATTTCTATGCAAACATTTTGTTGACTATCTGCCTGCCGCCTTGGCAATTCCAAATAAATTTTTGGGTTTTTATTTTGAATAACTTGTAGCTTTTTAAGATGAGTTTTAGCTGCTTTTGTTGACCACATTTGACACACGTAGGTCATTCATTACTGGTTATTTACACGTTCATACAGTAGAAACTATGTTTGCAGAATATGATTTTTAAATGACAAGTTTTTATCTGAAACCGTTTACCAGCTATTTAATTTTGTTTAAAATTGGAATTTCATTTCCATTACTAATAAGCCTGCTGAATGGAATTCTGTTGGGTGTTTTACTGTATGGAAAAATTATGGCTTGGCTTGTTGCTTGGCTTAATTTTATAACACTATCGATTGTGGTACCTCAGCATGAAAATTTCGCGGACTGGAAAATTAATCTTCAATATTTACCATAAATGATCTGTCTTGCAAAAAACTTTGAGTGATTTTGTGTAGGTGGTTAGGATAGCAGAACTCGTTGAGCTTATAAGGCCATCGTCCCAAATCAAGTCAGAAGCCTTGTCTATGTCCCGGAATATAATTCCAGTGCTATTTCTGTCCTTGCCGCTACCAGATAGAGTGTTCTTTTCGAAAACCTAACTTTTTTTCGGCAGAAAATTGTTACTCTCCGCTCTACCCCCCGGGGCACATATATATGGTCTTTGGAGATAGCAACAACTTAGACATGTGCAACTGGGGGAAAAAGGGAGCCTAGTCCCCTGAAATCAGCAGGGGTACAACTGGAAACTTCACTTTATTTCCACGGGAATCAGCAAGCCGCAGAGTTCGTTATCTGTCTCTTTAGACATTTAACTGTTCTCTGACTGATTATTGAGGTTGGCCCCTATATGGGAGTATCGTGATGGTCTATAACAGTCTATAGTCTATAGTTATATGGTGGCGGGGTTTATTTCACCTTTAATAACACCTACCTGGTGAAATGTTCCCAAATCTAGTGAGCATGCTAGACATGTGTTCTGGACAGGAGTTGGAAAGTCTCCAACTCTTAAGCAAGGAGTAATGATTTGCAGCCCTGCTCTGGAATCATCGAAGTTGCAACTAGAAAGTTCTGTTGCATAGAATTATAGCTTCGGCTTCCTAGGACGAGCATGACGTTCCAAATTATGCAGTGGTTTTATCCACCATCTGATTAAGGCTTCATGGCCAGGCGCAGATGTTCAACTCATTTAGCCTCCTCAGTATAATTTTGTCAAATATCTTATCGAAAGAATTTAACATACTAATAGAACGATAACTGGTAGCTAGTATAGCATCTTTACCAAAAAATATCCATAATTTTTTTTCTTTTCTTAAAAACGTCACCTAATAGTGTGGCGAAATATACAAAATATATTGAATTTATTTAATCTTTATATAAGGACCCTGTGCTTAAAAAAATTATTTATGAAATATTTTTATTCTTTTTAGTTCAATCCGTCCATGCATTCAATCTAACCACGATCATTTGGAATGCTATGGACTGGAAAGTTTGGACGTGTGTTAACGCTCCGTAAATAATTTTCCCACATTTCACGATTTATCAATGACGCGTTAAGATCTTCGTGGTGTTGCTGGATGACGTTTTGCTTTATTTTTTTTCAATTCGGAGCAGATTCCAGATTTCTATTTGAATATTTGGAACAGTTACCATAACTGAATCACACAGCACAATATTGGTTTTAGAATCGCACTTTAAAGTAGCAGTTAGTTCTTAGAATTTAGAAGTTTAACATCAGAGCTTCTGTTATTTGAATGACATGGTCCTTTTTTCAACCAGAAGCGCAAGACTTTCAAATTTATTTTCCATTCTTTCAACCAGTTTTAATAGTGCTTAAAAATTTAGACGATTTTTTTCTTTTCTTTTTCTTGTTCCCCTAAAACAATATTCCTTAGTTACATCTATTGTCTTGTAAATAAAGGGTGGGTAAATTTAAAGTTAGGAAGTAATCTGGCTTAAATAAAACACATACACTTTTTTGACAACTTCAGCTTCATTGATATCAATGTAAAGCAAAAAATGGGAATTATTAATGGAATATGATTTCGGGCAAGTGTCCACTTCTTCGGTTCACAAAATCTTGATGCACATTTTACAAAGTTTCCCTTATCTTGTCAATGCAGCGTCAAATTTCAATTTACAAAGCGTCAGTTGTTTGTAGGTTATTCGCGTAAACTTGGTCGGTCACTGATGAAAAGCCACATAAATATGCTTACCTTAATCTGTTTAACTATTTATTTTTGGCCATTGGTAATTAAAGCGAATATCATTAAACGTGTGTATGTATTGAATGTGAATTAATTGCCTTTTTGGACTTTTTAACTGTGTAAAAATAAAATAATTTTTTTAAAAGAATCAAGTAAAGATAAATAAAGGCTTTTCAACAAGAAGTTTGTTTTCTAAAACAAAATAAAACCAAAAATTAATTGTATTACGATGAGAAAAAGTTCGGCAATTATGGATGAAAAGTTATATCTGGCAAATGATAGACATCGATTCTTTTATCATTTTTTGGCAAAATGGCGTTCCTATTTCGTTTATCAAGTCAAGGATTTTGGGTTTTAAAATTGAAATTATTTCGTTTGGCTCCGTATAGACTCTGTCCTTAACAAAGCCGCACAAAAATTATCCAATGGTGTCAAATCACACGATCTGGCTGGCTACTAAACTGCTGATTGTCGTGAAATTTTCATAAGTGGATTTTAATTATTTTAATGCGATTTTCGTGCGATTTTCGTACTACGAAAACGTCAAAAAACAAAATGTCAAAGGTATCATATTATTGGTGTTGCCACAATTGAAAAGCAGGCTTTTTGTTGAAAAACCCTATACATTCACAAATAGTATTAAATCCAGTAAAGAATTGAACAAGTAACGTTGCGTTGTATTTCCTAATTTAATTTCTACTACCAACATAATAATTAAAAATCAAACTAGTGAATCTTATTTATGAAGGAAAGGGCTTTTGACCGTGTTTTATAAACACTAAATGCGCTTTTACGCTACCTGAATAACAAATGTCTATTTTTAATTATTTAGAAATTACAGCCGAAAAAATATAAAATGTCTGCATTTAAAACAAATTTATTGTTTTTTGTTTTAGAAACTAATAAAAAATTAATGATGATACACATATATTTTAGTAATAAAATATGGTATTAAAGTTTGCCCCTTAAAACTTTGTACATGCTACAAAAAACTAAAAGCGGTTTTTAAACCTGTTAAATCGTCTATACTCAATTTATTTTTACCAAAGACAATTTTTCGATTGGGCTTTTTAAATTTTAGCGTAGAAATTTTAAAAATATTCTAGCTTATCATTTTGGACTTACGCTCTTGAAAAAAAGCCATCGAAAGTTGTTTCGAAAGTTTCAAACCGTAGTTAGGCTGTGCGTTTATTAATTTAAATCTCGAATTAAATAATTTTTGATTTTATTCAAAAGCATATTATTCATAATTTGTTGTTTAAAAAGTTGATTTTTATATCAAGCATCTTTCAATATGATAAAGTGCACCCTTTTGTCGGTAGTACTGGCTGGATTCATCCTGTGCAGTAGTTCTCTATAAGTTCTCTACGTTTCTCGGGGATTCACTGTTAAATTCGCACTAAAAATATTGCTAAAGATATTTTGTTGTTGCAATTTATTTTTTATTAAATTCCGAATCCAAGCATGAGTGATATTTTTAAAATATCTCAGTTTTAAGGTTAGAAATTTTAAAATCATAATGAAAGTACTAATAATTTGTTCTTGTGAAATGGAAACTTAATATAATAAATTATTAATCTGGCAACGTCAATTATTATTATGTAACATCATTTTATTATTTTTTCGAACTCTGTTTACTCTTTACTTTTCCTTACGAACCATATCTGGGAGTAATCCATTACACCAACATATTACTCAATTTAATTTGGTTGATACTTCAATATTTTTCATCTGTAAATGCTTAAATACAATTGTGAAATATTTAACTCATTGAAGAAACTTTCGAATATTCGAGTTTATCTTTTTAATAATTCTTTGGCTTCTATTTTTGATATTTTCAAAAACTAGGTTATTTTGAAAGCAACAAGGGGCTTACCGTTGCCTACATAAGTTTAGAGATTAAAAAAACTAAAATATTTATAAAACTGTTGTACGGTGACACTAGATTGCTGACAACTTGTGCTCGGAACACTTAAGCGAGAGTCTGAGTTGTTTTGTTATTTAGCCTTTAAGTGCTCAGCATCTCATCTTACACCAAAACCAGAGGGCACGCAGTCTAGGTGATCACTTGTACACCTTGACATTATAGCTTATGTAGATAAAAGGTGGCACCAGACGCCTAGGTTAGCAGGAACCTGAAACTGGAAGAAAAGGACTTCTAAAACCCGACTAGTGGCTTAACAACTTGTGGTATGGAAACATGTAGCCCGCAGAGATATGTTCCTGGTACAGTTGTTGGCGAGGTCCTTCGGAAAGTGATTTCGTGGTTGTGGCTTACATCGAAATGCAGATTTTTAATATTCGATGTGTTGTTACATTTTCAATAGAATTTCGCTATTATGAGGCGGTAGGAGTTGAAATAGTCTCCGTAGTGGCTTCTGAAATTATCAACCGGGATGTGTTATGCGTTGGTAGATGTAGTGGTAAGATCACTATCAGGTTAGGACCACACGGCCAGGTACTATCGTTAATCACTATCTCACTCCTATTTTTTTTTTTAATTTTTTTTACTAAATTTAACTGTATTGCCCCATAATATTTGAAGACCTTATATCACCAATTTATTAATTTTAACCTCAGTTTTGGAATTGCGGGAGTAATTGAGTTCTTAAAGTTCCCTTCGACTTCTTTTACTTTCTATAAAGATATAGATAATTGTGGAATATCTAAGAGATGCTTGTTAGAGTGGTTTACCCGAATAGAATAATTACTTGTTGAAAGAGGTATTACCTAATAAATTCTTTTGCCAGTGTTGCCATTGCTTAGGAATATTGACATTAAAGACCTAGCGTTTACGCTTTTGCTTAAAATTGTCACTTTAGGGTTTATGATAGGCACTAGAAAACGGTGCATCTATCGCTTTTTTTGAAACTACTTTATAAATTACGGACTTGCTGCTATAAGAATTTGACAGGAATGTCGTGAATAGTTTAATTGCATTATTAAAAAAACTCTATTTTCCTTTACATATACATTTTTGTTTAATAGAAACAATTTGTGATTCATTATTTAAAATTGGTATTTTAAAAATGTTTTTATTATTGTATTGCCAATAAATCTGAGCATTAAGTGATGCATAAATTTTTCGCCATTTAATTTTTGTCAATAAATTATTCATGAAATTCAACGTCAATTGAAAACTCCCATGTATTGTACAGCCAAATAAAAATTTTTACATTAATTTAGATTCTGTTTTATTATTTTAGTTTTCCAATGCCTGGGAGCTCTTATGAAATTGTATTTTCAATTACATGCACACATATATATTACATATGTACATATGTGTGTTTATTTGTTATCTATTTTTCCTATTATTTTCTTTAGTTTTGTTATTTTTGCCTACATTATACTATTGTTCAATGTGGTTATTTTGTGTCTAAAATAAAACTCTTCTTCAGCTCGTACGTCCCTTAACCCATTCGCTTTGCTTATATTTTGCCTTAATAAATGATACAAATCTATTTTATTTTGCCTGTTCGTTTTTGCCTGGCTTATTTGCTTTCTGACCATTAATCCATCATTGTTTTTAATTTATTTATCCGTTTTATAGAATTTAAGAGTATTTTCATTGCGTAAATGTTTGCAAAGGAAATTTTTTCAAAAACCAAAGAAAAGAAATAATAAATGTGTTAGCAAAAGAGTAATTTCTTTATGCAGCCAAGCAGTTTAGATTACTTGAAACTCAAAATGTATGAAGGACTCACGTAAGTTGACAGATTAACATGAATTCCGATAGCTTAGATATAAATTGAAAGAATGTTAGAAAGAAATGCTACGAGGGATGATCTGTCAAAACATTTATTCTGGTTGAAATTCTAACAAGACCTTGATATCTCTCCTTATCTTTCGGTATTTTTCCATATGAAGAGATCTACATCATTTAGTCCTGGTGTAAGAGTTTTGAAAAGTCACCGAATTATTGATTCCAGAGAACATTGGTACATAATTTTAAAGGATTTTGCTCTTTCTCTCTCTCTATTGCTCTTTTTACTAAAGTTGTTTGGGGACATTGCGAAATTTCTGGAGGGGTTTTGTTATAAGAAGACTTCCTAGACTTTATAGTGCCTAGTCTGTCAGTCTCATTATATTGTATTTTTATTTCATACATGCTAATCCAAGATTAAGATCAATTCACAGTCTTAGAATGGAATATCACAGAACTGGTTCATTCATTCATATTAATCGTACGCGAGAGGTTTGCAGTTAGTAGCATTATCCGTATTTTACTTCGCTCTTCAAGTAGAGGTTAACTTAAGCTCCCATCTGTTACTAGACTTGTACCTCTTTTGCATATATCTTGAAAACACCTCCTGCATTTATTTATCTAAAGTCACTGCACAAAATATGTTCTAGGTCCTTTTAATGTATGACTTTCATATATTTTTCAAGTCCATGATATAGATTTATTTTTTAGTGGTGGCAATGAACCTAAATGGGCTTCCTATTTAACTTTATCATACCAATTTTATTACAATAAAAAGTTTATAGAGGGCGTAATGTGTTTTTAGTGGTAATAATGGGTAATATTGGGAATGACCAAAGAACTTTAAATTTGTAAAAAAGGGCACGGGGATATTTAGGTGTCTAACATATTTGTTTTGTTTAATTTTTTTGTTGTGATTGGGCTTTTTATTTAAAGAAAGAACCGCATGGTTCCTCTTGCATTAGAATGTGCACAGAACACAAATAATCAAACCAAAAAACATCTACAAAAATATCTTCGTTATATCGGAGATATATCCAAATGAAATTATATATTTTATGAAAATAATAATAAATTTTCTTTGGTGAAACACTGTAACTTGGTTTTTTAAAATTCAAGCCTCTGCTGTGATTTGAAAAAGGCACTCACTGTTATCCATAGAAAGTAACAATTTATTTCAGCTCTGTTATTGTAGAACGTTTCCAGCAAATAGAAGTAGCTCTTACAGCATTCACAAATTAGGCGTCCGTCAATGTTTCTTTAAAAATTTTAAAAATATATCGCCCATTGAATTTTCACCAAAAATACAAAAGCTTTTGAATCGTTACTATCAAAATCGTTAATAATTACAAGTAAATCATCATTTTAGATCGTGGGTATTTCGTGATAAGATTTACATCTGCACCTGACCGTAAGCCTTAATCAGATGGTGGTCAAACCACTGGGAATGAAAAGCAACGTCATTCACGCCCTAGGAGGCCGAGGACTAATTCTAGCAACAGGTCATTCGTAGTTGTAATTTCAGCGGTTCCAAAGGAGGGTTGAAAACCACTACTCCTTGCTAAAGAGCTGGAGACTATCCAACTCCTGGTCCAGAACACATGACTAGCATGCTCACTGGATCCAGATCATTTACCCGTTGGTGTTATTAAAGGCGAAATGATCCAGGCCCCCATAATCAAATTCATGCGGGGCCGTAAAACCATAACGCAAAACCAGCTCTGTTAACTGACTTAAAAATAATTTAGAGCCATTTTGAAATGGTGTAGAGAGGACAAGTAGCAGCTAAGGATCTAAAATTTTTAGAAATAACGATTTTTCTTCATACTTTCTATTGGTTGAGAAAATGCAGAGCATATTGAGCTATATAAGCAATCTACCGACATAGGCCCTTTGCATTATATTTCTTAAAAACTCTTTTTTAGCTTTTTTTTGCTTTCCCTTTGACCAGTAAAAATTAAAATTTCTTTTAAAGTCGAATTTAAAAATATTATTCAGAGGAAAAAATAATTGTTTCATTTTGCTTTTGATATTTCTACTTCCTAATGGTTCTTGCTTTTGCGTTAAATGACCGACATATTTTAAAAATAGCTTTAAGGACTTTTAGGAAGCAGCACGTCGTATTAGAAAACAAATCATTACAACCAAATACAACAATCTGACTCGCATTTTGAAACAAATGTAGAACAAGTTCAAAAACAAGCCAAAAAAAAAAAGATATAAAACAAATTCACCATATAAAAAAAAAACAAAAACAACGCAAAAAACATTTAAAATATGAAAATGTTGATTTTCGATAATCGTTTGACCTTCTTCCTCTTCTAGTTTGCATGTAGTTCCACTCGTGTGAATTTTGCTAAAAAAAAACAAAGAAAGAAGACACCAAAAAATGTAGACGTACAAATGTTTTTCAAATGCCAATGCATGGGTGGAGGACAACGGATGATTATGATGATAATGATGATGACCAATTCAATTCAATTTGACCTTTCTTGTTCAACCTCCATACAAACAGATAAACAAAATAAAAAGTACTTAAACTCAAATGAGTGCATGTCCATGTTGGGTGTGTGGATTTGAATTAAACAACAAAAAACACAAATCAATTTTTGAAATAAAGTTTTCGTTTGTATAAAAAGTTCTTTACAAACTAAAACAAAATAATAAAATTTAATGCAAAATATGACTCATGCAAATAGAACTTGCAGCGAAGCTTTATTACGAGATCCTTTATAGTTTCAGCTCAAGTAGTCGTTTTAGTGGAAATGTATAAAACTATTAATTTTCTTTACACGAATTGAAGGCGTGACGTATATCGTTTTGTGTTACTAATGTCAATCCAATTAGTCTTCAAGAACATAGAAAGAACAAATTCTTTTTTAAAAAGAAAATTTTTTAGCTCTGCACAAAGTCTGACTTTGAAAGTTTCATCAAATAGAATTTGTCTTTTGGGACAATTGTTGGAAATTTTAAATTAGTAAAAATACCCAGGAAACAAAATCTGAAGAATAAGGTGAATGCGGTGACAATTCATATCCCAACACGAGTATTATAGTCACTAAAAGTACCTGTGCGGGCCTTTTTAATCCTGAGTCTACAATTTTTGATTTGTTTATTTCAGATTCTGCTAATCTATTATATCTATTGCTTTGCCTACTGTTGCATTCTGGTTGATTGTAGTTAATCACAATACAACACATGATTTTGGGACACATGCGAATAGCACACGAAAATAGTCTTAAAAATAAAAACTACTAATGGGTTTTTCAACAAGAAGTTTGTTTTTTAATTGTGGCAACACCAACAACATGACAGTTCTTTGACGTACTCCTAGTAGACGCAATGGCAATTGTTACAATTAATTTAATTTCGCACAAAAAATACATTAAAATAATTAAAATCCACTATGAAAATGGTGGTTCTGTTAAAGTTACATTTCGTAAAATTCGTAAAGCGGTCTTTCTAAGACCGCTGTTAAGAGTTGGGTCGTTAAATTTGAGTTGACAACACGTGCGAACACCAACGTGTTCGACCAGGTATTTCAACTGAAATAGAAATTTGTCAATTCCTCGACGTTCTCAACAGTTTGGGTTATCCAAAACTAAGAATTTGATTTTGAATCCTTACAAGGTTTTACTAATGCAGGAGTTGAAGCTTACCGATGATTTACATCGCCGTGGATTCGCTCAATTCATGCAGGAACAACCGGGTGGCTTTTCTGAAAAAATTATTTTTACAGACGCAGCCCATTTTCACTTGTCAGAGTATCTCAAGCAAAATTGCCGCATTTTGGTTTCTGAAAATCGTAGAGCTATTATTGAGAAACCTTTGCATGCTCAACGTATCAGTGTTGGTGCGCTGTGTGGTCTAAAGGCGTGATTGGGCCGTTTTTTTTCGAAGATGAGGCTAGAAATGCGGTAACGGTCTGTTAATCACGCTTGGCGAGATGCTAACAACTCAATTTTGGTTTATTACTAACGACATGGGTACCACAGACATGTGATTTCAACAGGGCGGTGCGACATGTCGCACACCCAATGAAACAATCGATTTAAGTATTGCAAACCAAATTTCCCATTCGATTATTTAACGACAATCAGCAGTTAAGTGGTCGTGTGATTTAACACTACTAGAGTATTTTTTGTGGGGCTATGTTAAGACAGAGTCTATACGGAGCCAATCGAATCGATTTCATCTCTAGAACTCAAAATCCGTGGGGTGATTAACGAAATAGAACCGCCATTTTGCCAAAAAGTGTTTAAAAACTTTGAAGAAAGACTCGACATCTGCCATCCTGGTCGTTGTGGACATTTGCCAGATATTATTTATCATTCATAATATTTCGTACGAATTTGCTTGCTCGAGAAGGATTTTTATCACTTTTTCTATATTTTAACATGATTATGTCTCGGTATACCGTACGAAATATCTCCTTTGTGTTATAAGAAGTGTTGTAGATTTAAAAAGAGGGAGTACCTTTTTTGCTCAAGAGCTGGATTACAAAACTAAATTTGGATCCACAAAACTAAATTTTTTTTTCGCTCAGGCCAGTACTCAGGGGATGACCCCTACTTATGCAATGCATTGTACCAGAACTAGGAAAATAGGTTATGGGAAGAACGTAAGAGGGGGTAATGTTTCTGGACATTCGATTTGAATTTTCTCACATTAAAAGTGACAGGAAAGACTTCTGGAGGAAGCTTTTCCATTCTACTAAAAAAAGAATTCTCCCTGTAATGCGCAGTACATGAAAACAAAAATTCCGATTCATATTATTCTTACACAGAAAATATGAAAAATTTATTTGTTATCGATGCATGAAAAAATTTGGAATATTTTCAATTATTGTCAATATCCATCCTCGTTGAAGTTGGCGCTCGTGGTTCTGGTGATCTTGCATTCTTCATAGGTTATTTATATCTATGTTCGGACTCTGCATCATCATCATCCGAATTAGGCTTAATATTCAAAGGCGTGTTTTCTTCTGTGTGTCCACCAATTTCAGTGTCACCTTCATCGTCGGTGCTTTCATCTTCAAACTGTATAATTTGGTGGTGGAACCCCTCTTCTTGTTCAGCCGATTCATGAAATAATTATGCCAAAAACGTATCAAGGTGGAAATGTATAAAATGTAAATTTAACTTCATAGATGCATTAGTTTTTTTTTAATAATACAGCAACTTGTACACTCGTGTCTGTATTTCGTTGTACACGATTCCTTCCTAAAACGCCTTCAGGTTTATTTCAATGTGTCACATAGAGGTGGTTATAATGCACTACCACTTAAGACAAGACGCTGTTTTAAATTCCATATTGAAATTTTCAATGTTCTTCTGATTTTAAAATATAATTCAGTTTGAACAAAAGGGTTGTATACTCCACAGCCATTAAATTATTATGCAGCCAACTTGACAAAACGAATGATGCAGAAGTTCTTAGTTTTGGATCTACTTTTACGTAAAATTCACAGAATTGTGTCCTAAATTAATGAGTTGAAAAATGTACTGTGTTATTATTAATTATTTCCTGGAATTATTTTTAATCAGGTTATCTCATAGATAAAATTTTGATTTATTTGTTTATGTTTGTGATTGTTTTAAAAATGATTATTTTTATAGAATTTTAAAAATGTTTTATTTCGAATTTAGATCACAGAGATTCGAAAGGTTTTTTATTTTCACTTCGACTGTAAGAACGACGTTCGAGAAACAACAATGTCTTTAAGACGCAGAGGCATTGTATATTGTAAAATAATTATTATATGAATAAAGAATTGATTACAAAAATGCTTTATGATACACCACTTTTTTGTGTTGTGTTGTGGCGTTTGAACAAACAAAGATGATGGTTTTCCGACACGGAAAAAAGCGACAAACGATTGATTATGCAAAAAGCATGGATTTTCTAGGTTACTCTAAAATGTGCACAAATTTGAGGTTAGAAAGTAAATTTTCTGTGAAATTATAAAATGTCTAAAACTAAGCTGTCATCCTTTGACGTTTATTTAGTACAACGTGGGGCAATTTTCAGCATGGAACTTTACACTCTTAATTGCGAAAATTTATCACAAAGATCGCTATGACAATAAAAAAGGCAATAAACCAAAAACAATATGCTGCTGTAGAGCAAAATGTTGAATATGAGCCGGCAACATTAACTTGTTCGCAGCAATTGGGCATCACTATAGGCTTTTTGCGCAACATTTGGTATAAAGATCCTCATCTCCACGCTTTTAAAGTTAAACTCATTCAAGAAATAAAGCCGACCGATATTGTTTGTGTCGAACGTTTGTGAATTAGCTGTTTTAAAAACTGAACGAAAGAATGGATTTTTCAACAAAATCATCTTTTGTGCTGAGGTAAACAAACATAATTATTGCATATGGGGATTACAAAATCCACAAACAGTCGTCGCAAAACCCATACATCCAAAAAAGTGACCGTTTGCGACCAGGCGGCATCATCGCTCCCTATTTTTTTTTTTTCGAAAATTCAGTAAGGAAATGTAGTCACCCTGAATTTTCTGCCCTACCAAACCACCATAACCAAGTTTTTATCGCCACAATTGGCTAATTATTGACATCAGCGACCTTCGTTTTTAACAAGACAGTGCCACAAGCCACACAGTTACCGAAACAATTTAGTTATTACTTGAGAAATTTCCCGGTCGCGTATTTTTTCAATTTGGTGATGTTCGATTGGCCGCCTCCTTCTCCTGATTTAACGGATTATTTTCTCTGGGCCCATTTGAAAGATCGCATTAACGTTAACGATCTACAAACAACTGAGCCTCAGAAAGATGTTGCAAAATGTGCCTCAAAATTTTGTGAAAAGAGCAGACGTCTGCCGCCGTGATAGTGGTGAAAATTTACCCAAGATTAATTCCAAAATATAATAGATGAAATCAAGTCAAATTTATTAATTTATTTGTTATTTTAAATTTACATTTTATATATTCATCAGTTTAATACTACGAAATGAAAAACTAGATTTGAAATTCTTGATTCTTATTCCCTCATAGACTGCATTTCGACAGAATAAAAGCGAACTGGAGTCCCACATAAAAATATAACGCGAAATACGAGCGAATGTTCTTTTGATATTTTTGATATAGTCCTCTTTGATGCCACTGTGTGTGTGTGTGTAAATGCATGCGAGGGGCTAATTATCAAATTGATAGATGATACTAATTTGAAATAAATAAAATTTTCGTTAAACTAGAATTGGCGGATATAAAAAGTATGTCAATGCTTTGGAAGCCAATAATACTTAGCCCTGTTTGAAATACGAATTTATGTATGTATTCATATGAGTTCATGTGTATATGTGAATGCACTTCTGCGTATGTGTGGATGTCGTGTAATTGTCAAGAAAAAACTGCACTTAAACAAACAGACAAACCTTCAAAAATTGAAGTCTAACGGTGATAGCAACTACAACAATAAATGTTTGTATGCATGTAGTTATGGATGTATGTACGTGTTTGCAAGTATAAACCAACACAGACACATAAAATGAATAGAAAAACACACAACAAATAAAATTTCTAGCAGTGAAAAGAAAATGCAACTGAGAAACTCGGCCAGCCAACGAACAAAACAGGAAACCAAATAGTCAGCCTTCAAAATTGTAACACATCGATTATATATGAGTTTATGTGTGCCTGTGTTTGTTTGTTGGTTTGTTTTTTTTTTTAGTGTCGTACATCAAGTGTATACGAGTATAAATAACAATGAAATAAAGAAAATGTTAAATGGCTAAAGAATTGGATTTAAAATCTTATGTTGTGGTAAACGAACTATCTATGAGTATGTATTGGTTTAAACGACTCTGTTCTGTGCTTTGTTCGAATGTGCAAATGTGTTGGTGTCAGTGTTGTAAAGTGTTAGTCAGCATTTATCAATGTTTCGTGGCAAAGAAGCTTTTAGTAAGCAAAAGAAAATTTAAAGAGGGCTTCAGTTAAGACGCGAGAACCTGAGAAAAATTTTTGTTTTTGTTTTTATTTTTGCTATAAAAACTGTTCGTTTTCCCATTCATATTTGTTACCAAGTTTGGAGCGGAAAGTGGTGAAATTGAAGTGTGAAAAAAGGTAAACTGTTTGATTTAAATACCATGGTGAGGTTTCACGGCCTCCAGTCTATATGTGTGTCTGTGTATGTGTGTGTGTGTGCAGTAAAAGAACTGGCAGACTTGCTTCGGCAAAGACCTCTAGCCGGAGCTAACGCCAGCATAGGTGCCCCTATAAGCTAATAGGTAGTGTACTAGCTTGTCCGTTTGGGGGTTGTGGGTTCGATTCCCAACTTCCTTTGCTTCTTTTCACTACTAAAATAAAAGTTGACTGTCGGTGGGGCTGCTCAATGATGAAGGCAAGGTCACATGGTCATGACATTTAATTTCCGACTATCCTTCTACTTTCGCCATCTGTTTCATCTCTTCTCTATCTCTTTCCTAAAGAATGTAGCACGGTGCTTGACTAAATAGGCATTGTTGCCTTAAGTGATACTTCTCTTTAAAAAAAAAAGAAAATAAAAACAAACCTGTCAAGGGTTTTACCGCACTGGGCATTTTTTCAACAGTATAGATCATAGATCACAAATGGACTGTTTGCTGGGAGTTCATAAATAAAAATATTCAGAGGCATATGTATAAAATTCATTAAACGTTCTTTGAAATATCTATGCGACCCATTGTGGTTATAAGACACTCTGCTTGTTTCCATAATTTGATCGTGTAGCCTTTTAATTTGATTTATCTTTTCATCATTTTCGAATTTTCATAAATATACAAAACAGTGTTTTTTAAACAAAAATAAAATTAATTCTAAAATTTCGGATAAGGGTTTCATTAAGCT
Source organism: Trichopoda pennipes (assembly GCA_030448955.1). Lineage (NCBI taxonomy): Eukaryota > Metazoa > Arthropoda > Insecta > Diptera > Tachinidae > Trichopoda > Trichopoda pennipes. The sequence continues at coordinate 12,646,333 of JASKUP010000042.1, forward strand.
AGGTTAAGCAACCAAAGAAATATGTATAGTTCTTAACTTTTCAAACCAACATATAAATTTCAGTTTCAATATGGAATGCTATGGGTTCTTGGAATTATATATTTCAATAAAATCAAATAATGTATTCAATTAAAAATATGATTCGAATATTTTCGTTTGTACCTTAAAAAATATACGATGGTAACGGTCGTAAGCTGCTGTGTCAACCGTTGATCATGTTTACAATTAGAGTGTTTTTGCCCACAACAGATGTAGCCTTTATATACTGTTTTAAGCGGTTCTACAATTTACTAAAAAACTCTAATTTACGGCAATCGTACAGTTATAATTATTATTCAGTAGTTATCTGTTTTCCTTTTGATTGTTTATATTAGTTCATGGAATTTAAATGTAGCATGCTGTTATTGTTTTGTGTTCATATGAGTTATTAGAAGCTTCTTAGCTTGTTAACAGGCCCAATAGGTTATTTCACTTTACTTTTTTAGTGATCAAATTATCTTTTTATAACATAAACTAAGCATCGTAACAATATGTTTAAGGAATTCATTGCGATTGGAGACAATTTGGATTTGGATATGTTTTAGAATTTTTAAATAAAATAAGCAAAAACCTGGTTTAGTGAAATAATAATGTGCGTATTATTATATTTTTTTTTAAAACATGAAAGTTATCGGGGTTGTAAAATGATTTTTCAATTTTTTTAATTAGAAATCAAATTTTAGCACAAAATTTTTTAATTCAAAAAACGTATTTTATCACCTTTTATAACTTTCCATATCGATTGAGAACTACAATATAATTTTTAAGGACTTGATTGCACTGGTATAGGTTTTTCATCAATGGTTTGTGGATCCTGTTTTTACGCATATTTGTTTTAGAAATAATTGATTATATTTTAAGAGACTATTGATATATTTTTTGTTAATTTCCTTATAATGACAGTTAAAAATGCCAATTTATGCACACGATAATACTTTTCCTTAAAAAGGATCCAAATTGTCAAATTGAAAATCATAACATTTTTTTCCAATTATTCACTTGTTCATAATCGATCCTGATCCTACCTGTTATCGAAATTACTTTTATTACTTTCTTTACTTTTCATAGCACCCCCGAGCTGTAATTTTTCTTTTTGTAGTTTTAACAACTTTATAGTAAAGATGAGCCGAAAATTTTAAATACAAATTACATTTGTAGCATACTTTAAGGCTTTAGACCCTTGTTGATTAAACATGAACTTAAACAAATTTATACTGTAATCCGCCAAACGAAGCTATGCGACTTTTCCGAGACTAGAAATTTTCTATGTCTTTTTAAGCAAAAATGCGAAAAAGCAACTCAGGCCTGACTGCAATGCAGCTGCTTCATTATTATTCTCCTCTGTAACATTGGCTCCATTGAGGTTTGGACCATGACTACCTTGTTTTACTATGCAAACTTTGAACGTGTGGTAATACAAATGCCTTCACCAACTTATTCCATAGGCGGCTGCACAATAAATGTTTGTCCTTTTTTTAGAGATTCCGAATAATTTGAACTGGCGTTCGCCATTTATACGCTTTTCAGAAAAAATTATCTACCAATACAATGATTTTCATCTATATTAAATTCTCGAATGGGAGTTGAACTCATGATTTCATGTCATACTTATATATTGGTATTGAAGTCATAATAACTCTACATTTTTTTGCACAGCTGCCTATGACAAAGCATTATTTTAACTGGAAAAAGTGCAACTCCTTCTTTTTTTAGAGTGACGGAAGTAAAATTTATTTGATATGCGAACTAACATTTTAAACAGGCAACAATGGCTTCTTATGTGAAAGGTTGCCTAATCCTATTTTCATATATTCTTATTATGTTAAACCTAAATTCAAAATAAATAATTTTTAAAATCACTAGAATAATAAGTTTGGTATCTAACTGGCGCCATTTGATGTTGTATAATGAAATTTGATTGGGTTGCATAAAGTTCGTCAAAATTGCTAAATCATAGTTGTTAATTGTGAAAGATTATTGCATTTTTAAAAATTTTAAATAGAAGATTGCTTTTGACAATTGTGATAATTATGCTCTTGAAAATCATTATAAATATATTGAAGAATAAATAACGCAAGCTATTTAGTCATATTTACTTTGAAAATAACTCATCTTTTCGCGCTATTTACTAAAGGCTTAAATGATGCGAAACTTATTCTCAACAGATTGTATAGACTCTGTTATTTACAGAAAATTGGACCTTATGAAAAATGGTGAGGGAGCATGATTTAGGGTTTCTCATTTCATGAATAATAACTTTTTGTTTGAAAATTTGGGTGGCACTAATCCGGGCGAGATATGATTTTATCGGATGATACCACTCACCATAGACGTCCGCAACCATTGACTAATTGAAAACCAATTAATTAAGTTGATTTCCAGAAGTTTATGTCAATCGTGCAATTTTACACTCTTCAATTATATCTTGCAGAGCTATGTGACTGTGGTTTATGGTGATGTGTTAGCAACAATTGATGCTTTGAAGGCAACGCAGTGTCTGTAAGCGCGAAATCATTTTAAAATATTTATTCGGATTATTGATCTTTTAAATAACAAAATGTTTTTGATTAAAATTGAGTATTTGGTGCGTTTACGACAAACAAATGTCACACAATATCATAGTCAACGGCCTTTTATCAAATATGTTAAAACACAATAATATACATATTTCTTTATTTAATCAGTATGTACATATGTATTCCTAAGTACCATTTATATTTGGAGAATAATACAGCGCTATTGAGCAAGTACTAAAATCAATTAAATTAATGAAAGGTACTTCTGAGGAAAAATATTAATTTGCGTATTTCATTGATGTTTCCAAAGTATTTGATAAGGTGGGACATCAGCATACGAGAAGAAAAACTTAGCATTAACAGTTATTTAGCTAATTGTAAGTTTATAAAGGGTGTTATTTTAAGGCCGATAGAACTTGAAATTGTAAAAAATAACACAAAAAATTAAATTGTAATCAAAATTTCTTTTTTATTCGAAGGATCAATACGTGACATTAACATTTGAAAATGATTTCGGGCATATGGGCACCGCGGCTGTTCTTGACGAAGCGTATTCTGGACGTCCAATTTTGGGCCACTTTTTCGAGCACTGCTGGACGTATGTCACGAATAACACGAACAATGCTGTCCTCCAAGGCGTCAATTGTTGCTGGTTTATCAGTATAAACCAGTGACTTCACGTAGCCCCACAGGAAATAGTCGAGTGGTGTCAAATCGCACGACCTTGGAGGCCAATTGACAGGTCCATTTCTCGAAATCAACTTATCGCCAAATTTTGATTTCAATAAGTCGATGGTTGCGTTCGCTGTATGGCACGTAGCGCCATCCTGTTGAAACCACATCTCGTCCGGATCAATGTCATCCATATTTTCAAACAAAAAATCATTGATCATGGTGCGGTAACGATCTCCATTGACCGTAACGCGAGCTCCGGCCTCATTTTTGAAGAAATAAAGTCCGATGATGCCACCAGCGTGAAAACCGCACCAAACGGTGCCTTTTTCTGGATGTAATGGAGTCTGTAGGGTCTGTTGTGGATTGGTCTCACTCCATATGCGGAAATTTTGCTTATTTACAAACCCGTTAAGCCAAAAATGCGCCTCATCGCTGAACACAATTTTGCGATAAAACAACGGGTCAGTTGCCAACTGCTCTAGAGCCCAATCGGCGAAAGAACGACGCATATAATGGTCTCGTGGCTTCAATTTCTGCACCAGCTGGATCTTATACGGGTGTAGGCCGAGATCTTTGCGCAAAATTTTCCACGTAGTAAACGGACAGAGCTCCAATTCCTGCGACCGACGACGAATTGATAAATTTGGATCTACTTCCACACTTTCGTTTACAGCGGCGATATTCTCTTCAGTACGCACATTCCTTCGACGTGTTGGTGTTATTGCATCCTCTAGAGAGTATGTGGTACGAAATCTATCGACAGTTCGACGAATGGCTTGTTCAGATGCACGATTATGTACGCCATAAAAATGACGAAGTCGTCTATAAGTTGCGCGAATCGACGACTGATTTTCAAAGTAAATTTGGATAATTTCGTAGCGTTGTTCAAGCGAGAGTCTATTCATGATGATTTGTCAGAGTATACTGAAACAAATAAAAAAAAATGTTTCATTAAAATTTAATTTTTTGTGTTACTTTTTACAATTTAAAGTTCTATCTAGCTTAAAAAAATACCTTTTACTTAAAGTAGAAAAAATCTCCTAAGCTTGCCTGGGCCAATTAAGGCAGCAGGCCATCAGTGCTGCATATAGATAAATTTTGTATACTTCATATATTTTTCTTCTAGCAACTGCTCTGAAAATCAATATTTGCTCGGGATACAGCTTTCCTTAGTATATTCATTAAAATTCTCAAGGAATATCAAGGTTTTTCCAGGATCACATATAGTAGCGAATAAAGGGTCATTCAAAACTCTTTGCACTTTGAATGAATAATGTCACACAAAAGCAAACTTGACAGAAAATTTGTTTAACGCAAAACTTTTTGAAATAAGCTCAACCCAAAGTTTAGTTTACAAGCTTTAACCTTGAAATTCGATCTTTAAAACCGTATTGTGTTATAGCATTCAATTAAGTCAGTTTTATAATTTGAAATAATTCAAAGACGCCAAGATAAGAATTATAGGCATGATAACAGTCGATTTAAAAGTGAAATAATTTTAAGCCGATATAACAAACATGCTGTGTGGTGTTTAAAGAAGATTTAAGCGCAATAATATTGGCTGGCTCCTAACATCCTTAACTATCTTAGTTATATTCGTCTAAGAATGATGAATTTTACTTTCTTTTGACAAACCTCAAAGGGACTACACGAAAATGAAAACAGCAGACAAGATATGTGAACTTTGTGCCTGTACATGACAACAATAGACGAGTTTTTTTTTTAAAGAGAAGTAGCACTTCAGGCAACAATGCCTATTTAGTCACAACCGTTGTACATTTTTTAGAAAAGGGATAAGAAGAGATAAGACAGGTGGTGAAAGTAGAAGGATATTTACATAGCCTTTAAGCTCTTATTTTTGTAGTGAAAATAACCATCCGTGGATTGGTAGGCTAAGTACACTACCTATTAGCCTACCGGGGCAGCTTTCATTTTTACAAGGCCCATCTTATCGGAAATTAACTGTTGTATAAGACAGCACAGTGGACAGTGACCATGCCTTCATCACTAGGCAGCCCCACCGAGAGTAAATTTTTATTTTTTATAGTGAAAACAGCCAAAGTCTTTGTTGGGAATCGAACCCACAACCACCAGACTGATAAGCTAGTACACTACCTACAGGAGCACTAGCCTATAGGGGCACTTAGTTAAGGCGTCTGTATTCTAAAGCAAGACTATAACGGTCCAGAACTCGATGGAGCCTTATTTGAAAAGGAATGCAAAGTCTCAACAGAAAATAAAACTCTTGTTGGAGTCACAGCATATTGTAGTCTGGGCAGCTGCGAAGGTAATGGTCTCACGAAAGTCACATAATATTGTGTTGTGAGTGTTGCATAGACTTGTTAAAGCATATGTTTAGTAAACAAGACGTCATGTGGGGAATACCAATATAGATAGAGCTACATTTTTGGACATATCTGTATTTGCAATAAAAATAATCTTTTTGTTTGAAAAGTGAAAAATGTAATAGTATATTTGAAAAACTAAATGAGAATTGTAAGACAGTACAGCTTATTGTGCTTACAAGATATGCATAATTACAAGCTCTTGGCTCTTTTGTTTTTTAATACAAAGAGTCCAAGAAATATAAAATCAACACTTCCGACAAACACATAAAATTGTGTGTGGATGAATTTAATCTGTTTTTCTCGAACATCTGTTAATGAATTCCCATCCTTGATTTTGAAATACTACTTTCACTTCAGTTTTATTTCCGGGCTTGCTTTTTGAATTTGATAGCGTTATAGCCACTAAATTTGCAACAGTGACGTTATTTTTAAATAAACAAAAAAAAAACAACCTTTGGAAAGTAGCAACAACAACTACAATAGAAACATAATAAAATTCAAAATATATATTTCCCTACTCATTCCGTTAACGAATGACTGTATGAAGGACTGAAGAGCTGCACTGAATTGTGGTAAACAAACAAAAACAAGAAAACCGAATGTGTACTCGATAAATTGCCATTATTCTCCAAATTTTTTGTTTTTGCTTTTGTTACTATTGTTGTTATTACTGCACAGTAGAATATAGAGTAATTTTTTTTTATTTTTGATTTTCTACACCCTACCGATGTTGCCCAACAGTTGCGGTTGCTTGAAGATGCTGTTTGCCTCTCTTTGTGTACGTGTGTCAGTGTCGTTTCTTCTGCAACCATTGTTGTCCTTTGCAGTATTGCACTTTACTTCGTTTTTCATTTCTATTTCCTTTTAGTTTTATTCATAAGTTTTTTGTTGGTGTTGTGTTTTTAAGTATATTTAAATTGATGTGTTTGTGTATGTGACGCAACAATCAATATGAGTGTTTGTGTGAATTCGCTTTGTTTTTTTTCTTTTTTGTTTTTCTGCATTAGAAAACTTTTCTCCAAAAATTGTTTTTGTATTTGGTTTTTTGATAGCGATATTGTTTGGGCGCTATTTGAGTTCTTTTTTTTTGTGTGTGTCCAAGTGTATGTGTATTCTTGGCAGTGAGCAGATTCCGTAGTATTTGAGTGTTTATCAGCTTGTGAAGGGGTTTTAGTTTTGTTTTTATGTACAAAGACACAAAGTTTTCTCCGATATTATTAGAAATTATCATGTGATATCCTTGAGGATGTTATTTTTTCCATTTATGCTTACAATTGCCAAACTAACATTTAGATAAAAGTACGAGGTTAAGTCAATAATAATAATAATAAAATGATAATAAAATATTTAAGGGCTTCTCATTTCTCAATCGATTGATTAATATAAATTTTGCACATACTGAAAATCGCAAGAAATAGAATTTCGCTGTGAAATCGAAGACAAATACGAAAAAATGGAGGATACATCAATAGTGCTTATTACTGTCTACAGTTGGGTAAATCGAAAATACTGTTTTGATCAACCGATTATTTACGATTTGGATTTAAGTCTAAGAAAGGTTTGAGTGATATATTCAGGAAGCCATTTAAAAAATCGACAATATGGTTTTGTGCGACCTATAGATTTCAGTTGTTTATGCAAGATCAGAAAGTTTTTTTTAAAAATGAAAAAAATCGACTATAAGTTCCTGAGAGACTGATCATATATTCTTTAAGAGTTAATTAAGTATCAGGCATTCATGTTAGAAATCATTCGAAATTCGAATATGAATTTTTCAAAGACCGATTATCTGTTGCTTAAAGATCGGGCAGTTACTTTTGAAGCCATTGAAAAATCGCCGATGTGATTTTCAGTAACGGACTGCTTTCAGTTATTCAGATGCTGTAATCAGAAACTTCCAGGTAGAATTAAAAAATTCAGATCTGCAAAAACTATTTCATGCTGAAAGTTGTCGGTTAGATGGTTACCACGTTAGCTAGCCAAGAAGATGAACTTGTCATCGATAATGAAATATATATTCAATTACGATCAGATATCACAGAGAGCAAAGATAGCTAATTGGGATGACGTGATAAGATTTACATCTGCACCTGGCCGTGGGCCTTAATCAGATGGTGGATCATTATGACTGTGGATGAAATGTAGCGTCATCCTCGCCCTAGAAGGCCTTCGAATACGTATATCCTCCGGTCGCAACTTTAAAAGCCCGGAGTAAGCTGCAGCCTTCACTCCTTGCTGAAGAATCGGAGACTATCCAACTCCTGGTCCAGAACGCATGATTCTTAATATAATTAAGAACACGACGGCATTCATATTCACTGGACGCGGACCATTCATTGTGTTCGTTGTGAATGATCCGACCCGCAAACTCAAACGAGGTCTCGATACTCCCGAAGGGCCTACCTCAATAATCAGCCAGAGAACAGCTAAATGCCTAAAGAGACAAATAGCGGAACTCTGCGGGCTCACTGATTCCCGTGGAAGTATAGTGGATTGTCCAGTTAACTCCTACTAGCCTTGAAGGGGACTGGGCTCCCTTTTACTCCGCAAGACACGAGTCTAGATAGTTGTTGTAGGATCCATAAAGACTATCATGTGCCCCCGGGGGGGGGGGGAATATTTGATTTTCATATGAAATTTCATCGTGTTACCTTTGAATAAAAGGAAAATAGTAAGTAGAGAAAACGTTTAAAATTGTTTTGGGCCAATTAAAAAGACGCTCGTATTTCGTCACGGCAAGTACTTATGCACTAAGGTGAGATGGAGTTTCGATGGGAAAACATATGATTTGAGGTTGAACATCTGTATTTTATTTTGTTTTGCTTATAGATTTTGCTCCTAGCAATTTTAAACTATTTAAAAATAAATAAAAATACTTAGAGCACGGGTTCTAATTAATTGGGGAGGTCTATCTTTTACTTTTCATTTCATGAATGATTTATTTTCATTCGCTGCAAATAATAAAGTAATTTTATTGCAACTGTTCAACTTGCCTCGTAACTCTTTGAACAAATATTTTATAAATAAACTAGTTTGAATATACACAAACTGATGACTTATACATACAAATGTTTATATGTATATGTTTGTATATTTTGGCGCTTGCATAAGATAGGAAAATGTTTGTGTTGGTTTTTGTTTAGCCAATGCAAAATATATCAACTGATATGTTTGAGGGTTTATCCCTTCTTTGAAATCTAGAAACTTCATGAGCCAAAAAGTGTGATTCTTTGAAATGTCTTTAAGAATTTTGTTTCAATTTTAAATATGAATTGATTTTCTTTACACTTAATCTTTTTAAATCTCTGAATAATAGATTATTAAAGAAATGAAAGAGAGGATAATACCACAGCATTAGGCCCCATTTCAATATCTTTCGGTTCTTAAGGATTTTTCATTTTTTATGGTCATCCTAAATCAAAATTGAGCCAAAACTGATTTCTGGCAATCCATACAAGTTGAGTTTTTGCAAAATTTTTTTTGTTACAATAAAATTTAAAGCCACCTGGTGTTGGCCTTTTGTCTGTTTGAAATATACTAAGAAATAAAACGATCAAATTAGAGACCACTACTATAATCTTTTAATATCATCATTTCATTAACCAAATGGCAGAGGAGTAAGAAGGAGAAAAAGCAAGGGAAAGAGGGTACAAAAATAAATAAATAAAGATGTTACCGAAATTGTTGTTGTCAATTTGTTGTTAGTCCCGAAATGATTTTTGCGGCATGTTTGCCATCAGCAAAATGTTTCTCGAAATATATTTTTCCAACGACAGAGCGACTTATTTCGCATACTGTTATAGACAACATAAGTCAATATTTAAGGGTAATAAAAACAAATTTGTATTACAAGGGCATGTTATTGGCCACGCCTTGTCAATTTTTATCAAACGAAATAAGTAAAGTTGAACGAGGCACAAGTTTAAGGGTAACACACAAATTCTAGCAAAAGTATCTAATGGCAGTATAACTTTTTTGACTGTACTTGTATAAAAGAAACAGCTAAAGGGTACTTGCTAATAGAGGTATAGAACTTTGAGCTAGAAAGTAAACTTCTTGTTGAAAAACCCTTTACATGCAAAAAAGTGCGTATAGTTTGTGGTCAGGCAGCTTTATCGACCCGCATTTTTTCGAAAATAAGCAAGCAAACGTGGTCATCGTCAATTCTCTGCGCTGCCAAACTATAATTTCTAAGTTTTTGTGGCCACAATTGGCTAATGTTGACATCGTTAATTTTTTGTTTCAACAAGAAGGCGCCACAAGCCACGTAGCCATCTAAACAATTCAGTTTCTGCATGAGGAATTTCCCATTCGCGAAATTGTTCAATTTGGCGATGTTAATTGGTCCCTTTTTTGACATTTAACGCCACGAACAACCCATAACTAACTGACGCCCTGAAAGATTAAATTCGGCACTGTATTGACAATATAAGCGAAGGTTTGTTGCAAAATGTCTTTAAAAATTTTGTGAAGTGAGCGGAAGTCTCTCGTCGTGCTAGAGGGGTACTTATACTCCATTACTAGTTTTCATATTTCTGCTTTATATTGATGTCAATAAAACTGAAGTTGTCAAAAAAAGTGTTAAATTGAAGTCAATTTATATTCTAACCTTAAATATGCCCCCCCTTTATGTCATTTTCTATTGGTGCTGTTCTACACTGCGTATGATTAATAAAGAAATTATTTTTTGGTTTTTGTTTTTTCTCAATCATTATCAAATTTACAATTTAATTACATGTTAATACCACAATAATTTCCTACTTCCTATTTTTCAGGCACTCTCATTTCCAATATATCAACGGTGTCAACAGCAGCAATAGCTAAGCAAACATTTTAATTACAAATGAAATAGAGAAAATTGATGAAAAGTGAGAACAAATTTACAAATAAATTTATATGCAACAACAAAAATACACAGTCAACCTGTTAAATTTTAAAACAAATTTGAGGAGATTTTTTGGAACATAACAAAACAAAAAATAAATAAAAACAAACAACATTTATTTTATTTGTAAACAAATAACAGAAATTGAACAAATAAGTAAAAGTAACAAAAAAACGATTTTAAAATGTTGACCATCATTTATAAAGTAAACAAAATCTATGAACCATGTAAACAACAGCAACAAAAACAAACAGCCGTTTACAAAACACAGTCAATTATTTAGTAAACCGTAAGACAAAATTGGTTATTGAAAGGTTTTTTAACTTTAAAAGCTAATATTAGGAAATAGGAAATCAACTTCCTTTATACTATAAATTTGAAATACTCACACCTCGCTCTTGCTTGCCTAACAGTTTATTGATTAATATTCACATGCACACACACACACACACGCACACACATACACACATCCATATTTGCAGCTTTGGATTTCTTGGATTTTTTCTTCCTTAAGCCGAAGATCATTTATAGTTTTGCTTTTAAGATATTTTCTTTAGAAAGAGGACAACCGCTTTGGCAACTCATATTTTCCGATTAACAGATCCAAAACTTGTTTATAAATATTTTATAACATCTTAAATATTTTCTGGCGCAGCTCGAAAAATTGGTTATAATAGGAGAACTTATCAAAATTCCTATCAAGTCTTATGCACACGGTTAACAAATTAACCCATTATGAACGAGTTCCCCCCGGGGGCACATTTATCGGTCTTTATAGAATACTTGACTATCTAGACCTGTACCGCTGGGGGTATAAGGGAGCCCAGTTCCCTGAAGGCAGCAGGGGTCAACTGGAAAGCTCAACGTTATTTCTACGGGAATCAGTAAGCCCAAGAGTTCCCACTAATTGTCTATTTAGACTTTTAGCTGTTTCTCTGACTGATATTGAGGTTGGCCCTTCGGGAGTATCGTGGTGGTTGTGGTTTTGCGGCCCCCAGCATGAACTGATTATGGTCGCCAGGATCATATCGCCTTTAATCACAATTACGGTTGAATGATCCAGATCCAGTGAGCATGCTAGTCATGTGTTCTGGACAGAAGTTGGATAGTCCCCAGCCCTTAAGAAAGGAGTAGTGGTATGCAGTCCTGCTCTGGAACCGCTGAAATTGCAACTAGAAAAGACCTGTTGCTAGAATTAGTCTTCGGTTTCCTAGGACGTGAATGACGGTGCTTTTCATTCACAGTGGTTTGGCCACCATCTGATTAAGGCCCACGGCCAGATGCAGATGGAAATCTTATCACGAAATTATGAACCAGTAAGTTTTTAACGGAGCAAAAATGTAAAAATCACTTTTAAATCTAGCCGGTAAACCGCCAAGCATATATACATGCATACATATGTATCGCTATGTCAAATTTGAGCCTACGAAGTACATTGTCGGTTAAATGATTAACTGTTATCAATTTAGCTGCCATCCTTTGACAAATTTTAAACACGGGACGTTATAGTCTTGAGCAAACAATCATAATAGTGAAAATTTTTATTACTTTGTAAAACTCAAACAGCTTTTCCTCCTAATCAGGTTTCTTCTGATACCACTGTGCGTAATTTAAGCACTAAAGGCTCATGGTATTGTTGCTGACAATAGGCCAAAAATAATATGGTGGCAGTAGCCGCTGAGTATGAGTCTGGAACATCAACTCGTCGACGTTTGCAGCAATTGGGCACCACTAAAGGCACATTGTGCAACAACTTACATAAAGATCTTCATCTGCTGGCCTATAAAACTCAAATAGTTCAGGAATTAAGCCCGATGGATTTTTCAACAAAATCATCTTTAGTGATGAGGCTCATTTTCAATTAAACGGTTATGTAAACGGTTAAACAAAATTTTCGCATAAAATCCCAAACGGTCATTGAAAAGCCATTACACACAAAGAAAGTAACCGTATGGTGCGTTTTGTAGTTAGGCAGCATCATCGGCCAGCATTTTTTCGCAAACGTGCAAGGAAACGTTGTTACCGTAAATTCTCTGAGCTACCCAACAATGATAGCCAATTTTTTGCGGCCACAATTGGTTAACGTTAACATCAGTGATCTTTGGTTTCAGCTTGATGACGCCACATAGCTATCCAAACAATTAATGCATAAGAAATTTCTTGGCCGCATAATTACTCGATTTGGTGATGTCAATTTGCCGCTTCGTTGTTGTAATTTAACGCAACTGGATTATTTTCTTTAGGGACATTTTAGAGACCAGGTTTAAGTGAACAATCCACAAACAACTGAAGCTCTTAAAGAGGAAATTTTGGCGCTGCATTGACGAGACAAACGAAGTTTTGTTGCAAAATGTGCTTTAAAATTTCATAAAAATAGCGTAGGTCTGCCGACATGCTCGATTTGAACATTTCCTCGTCATCATATATTTACTTTACATTGGTATAAATAAAATTAAAGTTGTCAACGAGAGTGTGTTATACGGCAATTTACTTCCTAACCTCAAATTGCCCATCCGTTACAAAAGTAGAACAGGTTAACTCATTTGAAAATTATTCTGATAGTTTATTCAGGAAATTTTCCTACTCTACCCATATTTCTTCATTCCGTGAAAAAATTTATTTTGCCCGCTTGTTTTTTCATGTTACCTAAAAATGAATGTCAACTTTCTGTCTTGAGAATTAGTGTTTTATAAAGCCCTCTGTATAGAAATGTAAGGAAATTAAACAGTCTTATTGTCCTGAAAAATCACTAAATTGTAATTACTTTTCAGCAATAAGCGAAAAATTAAACAAACAACAGCCAACTTCATCATTTAACGCACTGTCAAAACAGGATTTTGTAATTGCCGCCAGGATTTTGTAATTGCCGCGTTATTCAGGCTCACTTGCAAACATTTTTGACAGATAGAATGCGCTCCGCGATGTAATTATAGTTTGGATGTAAAAACATTCACGGAACAATTTTAATTTTTTTTTTATTTTCCACAAACAGGGTTACCATTGGAACCGATTTATATTTATTAGATAGATATAATAAAAAAACTAAATATTTTTAGCGTAAAAGCTGGGCGTCACTTAACGTTGCGCTGAAAAATATCTAAGTTTTGTTAGTTGAATACAGCTCTCATTTATATTTAAAATTTGGGTAGAATAGATTGATGAGCTATATGAGTAGCAGAGAAATGACTTAACGACTGTACTTTCCACGCAGTTAGCAAAATGGTAAAAAAGAAATAATTATGCAGTTTTGAAATAATATATTTTCGGAGAATCTATTCGCTTGTTAAATAAAATTTCTCAAAACACCTGTTTAGCTAACATTAACTCCCAGCTACTTCTTTAAACGTCTGCTTTTCTTTAAAGTTGTTTGTAATTTAGCAGTTTCAGCAAAAAGTTAACAATTCACATCGATACACATCGCAAGCTTCTGCGGTGTCTTAAAAATAACTTAAAAGGTACGGCGGCGATCAAACGTCGGCTCGTAACCGCTCGACTTTCCCTCTGACTTAAACTTTGCCGACGCGTAGAAGTTACTCTAAAGTAAACACGATTTACTGAAATGTTTTTCTCTTCTATCGGGTTTTTTAACATGAAGTTCGTTTTTAATTGTGGCAAAAGCAACAACATGATAATTTGACATTAATTTTTTTAAGTATTCGTAGCTGGTGCATTGGCAATTGTTACAATGATTTTAATTTCGCACGCATTAAAATAATTAAAATCCACTACGAAAATGGTGGTTCTGTTAAAGTTACATTTCGTAAGATTCGTGATATTTTCGGACAACATATTCGTCCTTCTGAGGCCGCTATTAAGAATTTGGTCGTTAAATTTGAGTCGGCAGACGCGAAAACAACGCGTGTTCGACCAGATCGTTCAACCATAGTATTGAAGCAGATCCAAATTTGTAAATTTCTCGACGTTCTCAAAAATCGAGGTTATCAAAAAGCACCACATTGCAAATTTTTCGTAAGGATTTGACTTAGAAGCTTTACAAGGTTCAACTGGTGCAGGAATTAAAGCCGACCGACCATATCGCCGTATATTCGCTCAATTTAAAACTAGCCGGTTGTTCCTGAACAACCGGCTAGTTTTAAAAAAAAATCATGTTTTCAGACAAAGCCCATTTTCACTTGTCAGGGTATGGCAACAAGCAAAATTGCCGCATTTTGGTTTCTGAAAATCATAGAGTGATTATTGAGAATCCTTTGCACGTTTAACGTATCACTGTATGGTGCGCTATGTGGTCTGGAGGCGTGGTTGGGCCTTTTTTTGTCGAAGGTGAGGCTGGAATGTGGTAACGGTCAATGGATCACATTATCGCGTGATGCTAACAATTCAATTTTGGTCTATTATTGACGACGTGGATATCACTGACATGTGGTTTCAATGGGACGGTGCCACATGTCGTACAACCAATGAGACGATCAATTTATTGCAAACCAAATTTCCCGACAGTTTTTCTAGGACTATGTTAAGGACGTTAAAACTCAAAATGTGATTAACGAAATAGAACCGCTATTTTGCCAAAAAGTGAATAAAATTTTAATAAAAGAATCAGCGTGGTTGTGGTGAACATTTGCCAAATATCATTTTTCATTCATAATTGCCGAACTTTTCTCTTCGTAATACAATAAAAATTTTAGTCATCTTAACCTAAACTTTTTGTTTTATTTTGTTTTGTTTTAGAAAACAAACTTCTTGTTAAAAAACTATTAAGAAGAATTTTTTAATAGTTCATCTTTATTAAATTTGGTAATTTTTAGAAACCGATATTGCTCAAACTACACATTAATATTCTTTAGGTCGTATAAAAGGACAATATTTCGAAAACTTAATTTATTTTATAAGAGACGTACTTAAATTAGCAAAACAATAAACTTAATATATTGTGGCTTTAAAATTGCTTAAAAATAAAGGTTAAACAACAATAAAACCATTTAAATAATTAAAACTCAAAACAGGAATATCATCAAAGAAACAATAAAACAACAATTAAAATGAAAAACTCCAATGCAAACAACATCAGCAGCAAAAAAATATACAACAAATAAATTAACCAAACAAATAAAAAACATAAGCACAAACACATACACACACCTATATACAATAAAATAAAAGTAAAACAGAAATCAAACAAACAAACAAACAACATTAAATGAATGAAGGAATAGTAAACAAGAAAAAAACAGATTAAAAATACAACTGATTTTTACCTTTTGAAAATTTAGTTAACGCAAAAATGAACGAACGACTAAAAATAAAAGAAAAGTTGAATATGAATCTAGCGCCCTACAGGCTTTTATCTATACAAATATTTAAAACCACGTGTTACATCCACCCAAATATTACCAACACACACACACACATACGCACACACCCACACCCACGATCAAATCACGGCAGTGTTGGTAAAAATACAGAGAACAAATAAAAACGATATCCCCAAATAATAACAAAAGCCAGCAAGTTCAACAACAAAAACAATATTTCCAATACAACTGCTTACACAGACACTACAAAATCAAAAACAGAAAAACAGTCACTCATCTGACATACGAATTTTTAAAATCCCTATAATCTCTTTTATTTATTCTGTTCTACTCACCTACACACCTTTACACCGTTAACATAAATTGTGTGCGTAAAAATGATAAGGTTACTTTTTTTTTTACTTAGGAGGAAAATGCGTAAAATAAAATTTGCCGAAGCTAAAGTACTTCCGTTTGAGGTGTAATGTGGAAACTGGATGATTTTTATTGTGTTCTTAAGGTTTAGTATCCTGTGGACAAAAATAATTGTAATTTCAGAAATGACTCAGTTCCGAAATAGAATTGTCCTTACTGTTAGCGAAGTAGTATACGATCTTAAATTTATAGTTTAACGGAAAATTGACGTTTAGCTGAATGGGGTTTCAAAGTAGGGCACCTCGGAGATGAGAGTTTTTTTTAACACTGGCAGTTTTCGTTTTTCGTCAAATCAAGTAAATGGTGTTTTTATAAAGGTCTACAAATTAAAATTGGCACACCTTTGAACTCACGGTCATTAATTTATTTCATTTAGCATTAAACAAAATTGCTCTATTTGAAGTGATGATAATTCTCAAGTATATGTCAAGAAAAACTGGTAAAATCATTGGTCCTCACTTCTCTAAAAACGAACCTTTCAGTCAGTGGTGACGGTTATAGATCCATAATTACCGATGTTTTCGCTCACCAATTGAACAACCACGATGTGCAGAAACAAGCTTTGATTTTAACAAGACTACAACAATCAACCATTAATACCATCACAACATTATCACTTTTAAAAACTTAATGGCCATTAAATAGTTTTATAAGCGGATATGGTTATCATTTCGATATAAATAAGTATACGAACGGCATTTGGTTATAAACGCTTAACTGGCTTAGCCGAACTCGTTTTATCAAAATTTTTGAGCGTGGAAGCTATTCATATGTACTCGCCATTAAGTATATTCATATAAGTTCACTTTAGCTGGTAATAAACCTAGATAATTCTAATAGTTAGTTGCTTAATTCAACTCGTCAGGGAATCTTAAACCACAGACAAATTTTCAACAAGAAATATGTTTTCTAAAGCAAAATAAAACAAAAAATTTAGATTAAGATGATTCAAATTTTTGTTGTATTACGAAGAGAAAAGTTCGACAAATGTGAATTAAAAATTATATCTGGTAAATGTCCACTACAACCACGCTGACAGAGGTCGATTCTATCAAACTTTTTAATCGCTTTTTGGAAAAATAGTATTAGTAGTATTTCGTTAATCACATCACGGTTTTTGAGTTTAAAGACTGAAATAGATTCGATTGGCTCCGTATAGGCTTTGTCCTTAACATAATCACACGATCTGGCTGGCAACTTAAGTGCTGATTGTCGTGAAATTATGCCATCGGGAGGTTTGGTTTCCAATAAATTGATAATTTTCTTGGCTGTGTGACATGTGGTCCCGTCTTGTTGAAACCACATGTCATGTCGTCAATAATAGGCAAAAATTGAGTTGTTATCATCTCGCGATAGCGCGATCCATTGACCGTTACTGCATTTCCAGCCTTATCTTCGGAAAAAAAGAACCAATCACGTCTCCAGTCCACATAGCGCACCATATAGTGGCACATTGAGTAGCAAAGGTTTCTAAATAATCGCTCTAGGAATTTTAGGAGACCAAATGTGGCAATTTTGCTTGTTGCCATACGCTGACAAGTGAAAATGGGCATCGTGTGAAAACCCAGCCGATTGTTCCTAATGAATTGAGCGAATCAACGGTGATGAGGATGGTCGGTCGGCTTCAATTCCTGCACTAGTTGAAGCTTCTAAGGCTTCAAAGTCAAATCCTTACGTAAAATTCGCCATGTAGTGATTTTGGCTAATCGCAATTGTTGAGAACGTCAGGAAATTGACAAATTTGGATCTGCATCAACCTTGTGGCTCACACTGCCATATTTATAGTTCATCGACCCGGTCGAGCAGGCGTTGGTGTATCGAGGCTGTCGACTTAAATTTAACGACCAAATTCTTAATAGCGGTCTCTGAAGGACGATTATGTTGTATCACGAATTTATTACGAAGTCTACGAAATATAACTTTTTCTTGCGAAATTGAATTCCTTGTAACAATTGCCAGCCCCCCAGGGGCATATAAATATGGTCTTTATAGATATTCCACTATTCAGACACAGTGCAACTGGGGAAAAAGCGAGTCCAGTCCCCTGAAGTCAGACAGGGAGACAACTGGAAACTCCACTTTATTTCCACGGGGATCAGTAACCCGCAGAGTTCATTATTTGTCTCTTTAGACATTTAATAGTTCTCTGGCTGATCATTGAGGTTGGCCCCTATATGGGAGCATGGTGGTGGTTGTGGTTTCGAGGCCCCATAACAGTCTATGGTTGTATGGTGGCCAGGATCATCTCACTAATAATGACACGCAAAGTGAATGATCCAGTCCAGTGAGCATGCTTGACATGTGCTCTGGATAGGAGTTGGAAAGTCTCCAACTCTTAAGCAAGGAGTGATGATTTGCAGACCTGTACTGAAATCATTAAAGTTGCAACTAGGTGGTTCTGTTGCATAGAATTATGGCTTCGGCTATCTAGGTAGCATGTATGACGTTCCAAATTATACAATAGTGGTTTGTCCACCATCTGATTAAGACTACATAGTCAGGCGCGGATGTAAAACAAATCCCACTCTGTAACAATTGCCAATGCATTTACTACGAATACGTCAAAAACTAAATGTCAAAACTATCATGTTGTTGGTGTTGGCACAATTGAACAACAAACTTTTTGTTGAAATACCCTATATATAAAATTTTTTTTTTATTAAATTACAAATGGCATCAGAGCTTAAATTGTAGTCGGTATTGTTTACAGAGGTATAGAACTCTAATTTGGAAATACTTTTAGTCTGCTTTGACATTTCTACAAATTGTGCATTTCATAAGTGAATTCCGATTTCATAAGTGAGTTCAATTTAGTGATGAAGCTTACTTTTGTTGGTGGAATCACTAGTCCCTACTTCTTTAAAAACGAAAGTTAGACCTCCAGATTAGACAACAACCGAGCCAACCCTGGCGGACATATGCCAGAAGTCATATTTAAATTATAATGCCAGAAGATTATCTTTTGAACACAGTAAATTTCATGTTAATTTAAAGAATTCATCTTTGTTTTAGTCCATATCCAAGCTCTATAAACCTCTATAAAAACATCCTATAATTTGGCATATTTTTTAAAAAATATATTCAAAATCTTAAATAATTTTTATTTTCATCAGCAACACCTCAAATAAGTTGTGTGCGAGAGTGACTGTTGGTGTTTATTTCTGTGAGATTTTTTCACCATATTTTTAATTCACGTGTAATCAGTGTAACTGTATGTTTGCATATTTTTTGTGTTATTCTAGCTTAATAACTAACCCCGTGTGCAGTGAGTATTAAAACGTTATATTATAAAAAACAACAACAATTGCAAAAAGCATATCAACTAAAGCGGAAGCTTTGTTGCATTAACTGCGGAATAATGCAAAGGTAATACCGCATAATAAAGCAAATACAAAAACAAAATAAAACAATGCAAAAGAGGGAGATACAAAATAACAACAGTTAAACATAAAAAGTGCAAAAAGGTTAAAATTTCCAAATAAATCAAACAGAACAAAACTTAAACAAAATAAACAGAATACAACAAAATTTGCCATAACATAATATAAAACAGTAAATTTCTACTTCGCCGCTTTAAAACTGATTTTAATTGATGCCATTGTCATCGTCTACATCAACCTCATCACCGTCAATAGTGTCCCAATTACCACCTAACGAAACAACAGAAACAAAACCATCGTAATTATCAATATAATTGTCGTCGATAGTTTAAAATTGGCATATTTCTCGTAATGGAGCGTAAAGAATTTTGTGTACTCACCCTGTTATTGGGAATTTTTATTTTTAAATTGAATGTTTTTATTGTTGTCGCTGATCAGGACGAGGACATACCACATAATGAGTAAGTAGATTTTTATTTTTCTTAAAACATTTTATTTTAATTTCTTACATTAAATGAATATTTAAATTGTTATTGGCCTTTAGTGAATATATTATTAAAAATATTTATATTTATTCAAGTTTTTGTACATACTGTTATGAATATGATATATTATATTTCAAGAGAAATATAATATACCTACTAGCCTACAAGGTGCCCCTGTAGGCTAGTAGGTAGTGTACTAGCTTGTAAATATGGGGGTTGTGGGTTCGATTCCCAACGAAGACCTTGGTTTTTTTCACTACAAAAGATAAAAATTAACTGTCGGTGGAGCAGCTCAGCGATGAAGGCATAGTCACTGGTCGCTGTTGCTGTCTTTATACGGCAGTTAATTTCCGACTATCCTTCTACTTTCACCACCTATTTCATCTCTTCTCTATCCCTTTCCTAAAGAAGGTAGCACGGTACTTGACTAAGTAGGCATTGTTGCCTGAAGTGCTACTTCTCTTTAAAAAAAAAAAAAAAAAAAAAAAAGAGAAAATAATCATCAGTAAAAACTAAGAAATGTTATACACGTAAGACCACAACAACATGCTTATAAGAAATTCTAGCAAATAAGTACACAACAGAAAATACAAACAACTGACACAAAACAAATTATAATAAAGCAGGCGTTTCGTTTGTTTAATCCGCTATGAAAATAGGCTAATTAATAACACAGGCCTGCGACATAAAACTTGTTTAAAATTTAATTAGTGATTTTTATAATGTTTTCAACGCTGATTTCGGGAAAAATATAGAAAAAATTCTATTACGTGCAGTTACTTTCACCCTCCATCACCGAGCAGTGAGCTTCTGCTATTTTCCTTCAGTTCACAGTCCCGCTTCTCTATGTGCAGTTCTCGTGTTGTAGTTACTAGTGCTTTAAAGTAGTGATTGTTTTCTTGTGTAGTGAATTTGTTTTATGGACAGTGGCTACCAGAGGATGTATAAACTCACCAGATTGCTTCTGCTACATTTGTGGTATCTACACCATTAAAAAGAAACAAAGATTTTATTTAAAAGGTACATTTTGCCTATGTTGATATAAAGTTAGGCGATCAAAATAAGCCTTGGGCCCCACACAAAGTTTATTCGGTGTGTGTTGAAGAACTGAGGCAATAAAAATTCAGGAACATAAAAAGCAGTCCTTTCGTTTTGGAATACCTATGGTTATTTTGGTTCTTGCAACGTACAAGGTTTCAATTTGAAAAGCAAAAAGGATATTTCTTACCCTAACATTCAATCAGCGATTCGCCCTGTTCCTCATGGACCTGAAGTTCCAATATCCTCTCCTCCAGATTATCTGGATGACATTTTAGATGATCACGAGGGTTAAGCAAGGTGATCGTGAAGAAGACAGTGGCACAAGCGATTACATTCCATTCTCACAATCAGAACAGAACGATTTAGTTAGGATCTAGATTGAAAGATAATCATGTGTTGATTCCGAGTACATCCTTTTCTTGGTATCGATCGGGGGAAAAGGAGTTTGTTTCTTTTTTCTCTCAAGAAGGTGATCTGGTGTTTTGCAGTGATGTTCCTGGACTTATGGCACGTTTCAACATTGAATATGCTCCTGAAGAGTGGAGACTTTTTATTGAATCTTCCAAAGGAGCCTTAAAGCAGTACTTTTACATAATGCCAATACGTTTGCCTCCCTTCCACTTGGACACTTGATTCACTTAAAAGTATGTTACGAAAGCGTTGAACTAGTTTTAAACAAACTCTGCTATTCGGACCACAAATGGATACATTGTGTTGATTGGTCAACAAAGTGGCTATACAAAGTTCCCTTGCTTTCTCTGTGAATGGGATAGAAAGACAGAAAGCAGCACTACATAAAAAAAGCTTGGCCCTTGAGCAAACCTTACAGGTAGAGGTTAAAAATGTTGAAAGGAAAAGCCTTGTGGATCCCAAAAAGGTGTTACTCCCACCACTTCACATTAAGTTATTGCTGATGAAACAATTTGTTCAGGCATTGCCAAAAGAAGGGGCAATGCCTGAACAAATTTAAAGAATGATCAAATATTCACTGACCCGGTTGATAAAGCTAATCTTTTATCTGGTATATTTGCCGGAAAGCAGTCAACCACCGCCAGATCTCGACAGAGTATCAGTTCCTATGACGAGGATATTTTTTCGAGCTCGAGCGGTTAAAAGGGTTCTTACAGATCTCAACATAAACAAGTCTCCTTGGCCTGATGGGATACCAGCACTGGTCTTGAAGCAGTGCTCGTCGACGCTAGCGCGTCCATTAGCAGCCCTTTTCAGCACATTGTACCATGTCGGAGAATTTCCAAAGTGTTGGAAAGTTGCTAATGTAACGCCGATCCCCAAAAAGGGGGAGGCTAACAACCCTGAAAATTACCGCCCAAGCGCAATTTGTTCTGCACTTTCTAAAGTATTTGAAAGTATGATTAATTTCCATCTAGTGAGATACCTGGTGTCCAACAGCTTGCTTAGTGACCGACAGTATGGTTTTCGTAGGGGGGGGGGGCGCTCTACGGGTAACTTGTTAGCCTTCTTGTCGGAACAATGGTGTAACTCCATACATCATTTTGGAGAAAGCAAGGTGGTTGCTCCAGATATTTCCAAAGCATTTGATAGATTGTGGCATGATGCACTTCTGTCAAAACTTGTTGCTTTTAGTGTCGGTGATAATTTTTCCAGATTTATATCGAGTTTTCTCAGAAATCTCACTATACGAGTTGTTATAGATGGGATTTCATCAGACGAGTTCATATTGAATTCAGGGGTATCGCAAGGCTCCGTTCTTTCTTCTACCCTATTCCTTATTTTTCTAACTGACCTTCTTTGTCGAACTTTCAACCCTATATATTCCTTTGCAGATGACAGCGCCATTTATCACACATATTCATTTGGTAATAGACCAGGGCATTTGGAGGTTAGTTTCAAAAGACTAAACATGAATAATACGCTTAATCACGATCTTGCGGGTATCCAACTCTATTGATTCTCTAGAGCATCGACGCAATGTGGAGTGCATTTCACTGTTCTATCGTTACTACAATGGGAAGTGCTCTTATGAAATTAGGGAACTTGTTCCTGACACTCGCACGTTTTCACGTTTAACTCGATTTTCGATGAAGGCACATCCTTTTGTGGTTGATTGGCCAGTGAATCGCACCACGCATTACAGGGAAACCTCGTTTTTCAGCAGAACGGTCCGTATGTGGAATAAGATCCCTCCGGAGGTCTATCCTGTCACTTTCAATCTGAGAAAGTTCAAATCGAATGTCCACAGACACTACTCCCTCTTTCCTCCTTCCCGTAACCTAATTTCCTTGTTGTTCCACAAAGCATTGCATAGGTAGAGGTCATCCCCTGAGGGTTGGTCCTATATAAAAAAAAAACTTATGAGCTAAAATAGAAATGGAAGTATACTACAAATGTAGTTTAGAATATGATTTATAAATAAAAAAATATTTTATAACTTTAGAAAAAATGTGAAAAATTGCTGAAATTTTGTTATTATACCTAAAAATACTGTAAGAACACCTGGCGTGATAGAAAAAAATGGATTGCATTTTTGATTTAAGCAATGAAAATTACACTGATACACGTCAGTTATCAAATTTTAAACAGCTTTTAGAAAACTTTATTTTACAGGTCTCGGTAATCGATACAAATTTGTTAATACTCGGTCAATAAACTGTCGTTAAATGAACACAAAAAACTAACGAACGAACGAACGACGGAAAAAACTTTGCCTATTCCAATGACTGGCAACTTAGCGTTTTATTTACAATATCAAGGAGATTTGGTTAATTCTTCTTAAGTAATTAAGCAGCCGCTTGTAAATACAAAACATTTAAAAAGAATTTCGAAATATTTTTTAACAATATAGAACATTAAGTTGGCCACACTTTTTTTAACTGGTGGCCATTTTGTCAGCTGTCAAGTAGTTTAAGTTTATTTTGGTTTGGCATTTAAACATAAATAGACGGACGCCTGAACAACGTTTCCAAATTGCGCAAATTTATTTGGACAATTTTATGTATAGTGTGTAGTTCTGTTTAAAATACGTATCGCTGACTTCTTCTAATTAACGGTCAACATAGTCGTCCAGCAAAGCAATTAATGCGATTAATTATGTACCGTTATTCTATCGCGGATACCGTAAATGTTTACTCACATTCAAAAATACGCCGTACAGTGCGTACAGAAGAAATCATTACTGCTGACGACCGTAGCGTAGAGAAAGACCCGAATCAGTCCATCAGCCTTTGTGCACAGGAATTATATATACCTTTATTCACTTTATGGAAGATTTTGCGGTAAAATCTTGATTTGTGTGTTTACAGAAATCAACTAATGTAAGAATAAGAGCTGTAGCGAAGCGTAGATTTGGTGAATGTTTTGTTTAGCGATGAAAAACCCTTTTGTTTAAATGGATACGTCGATATACAAAACTGCCGTATTTAGAGTGATGATAATCCGTAAGTGCATGTTAAAACACCGCTATCCACCTGATTGCTTAGCGTGATTTATAGGCTATTAAAATCATAGGTCGGTAATTTTTTAAAAACCATGCTGGTCAGAACGTTATAATGGTCATCGCTATAGAACCGTGATAACTGGCTTTTTCGCTCCTCAATTGAACAGGTACAATGTGCAGGAACTGTGGTTTTAACAAGATCTCGTAACATATCGCACGGCTTGTGCCACAATTGATTTACTATATGAAACCTTTGGTAATCACGTAGTTTTCCCTTTTGGATTCGTGAATTGTTTTCCAAGATCTTGCGATTTAACGCAGATAGACTATTTTCTGCAGAGATGTGAAAAATCGCTAATCTACGACGTTACAAGTGATTATTGGGAGGACTACATTCGCCAAGTTTTTGCTAATATATCGCCATAAATTTTAGAAAAATATATCGCAACTTGGACTTCTGGATTAGACTACTTCCGAGCTAGTCGTAGATTATATTTCGAATAAAGTAAATTTCACGTCAATTAACAAAATTTACGTTTGTTTTATTCCATTTCATATTTCTATACCTCAATAAAGAGCACGCTTTATTATATAAACTAAAATTAAATAAAAAAACTTGTCTGCAATTGTTTCGAAATTTAAAAAGAGAATCTGGCCCAGATTAGGGTTACGCTGTAATAACAGATTTATAAATCAACAAGATGATTGAGTTTGACTTCAACTGTTCTCCATACGTCGGCCTTTCATGTTCTGACGTTCTGTTTGAAATTTTAATTTTGTGGATGCAAAAGAACATCTTAATTAATTAATAATTTAATTTAATTTAGCCTAATTTTTGTTTGTACTGTTTTAAGATGCTTTTCAGTTAGACTTATTAAAATGATGTTACAATCAATAAATTCTTAAAGAAAATAATCACTGATTTTTCCTAGAAATTTGGTAGGCTTTTGCTGAAGCTTTCTAGAAGCTTTAAACTTAAGTTGTTACTTCTATTACTGAAAAGTAGGTGTATGAAAAGAATAAATGGAAAAGTTAGCCGCGGTAGCTGCTTTGGCTTGTATATTAATCAGTAGATCAGAGTTCAGACCCCATAAGAGCCTTCAACAAAAAAATAAGGGAATGAATTATTTTAAGCGAATTAAATGAGAAGTAACAGTTAACACCTGTCGACATCTTTTTAAACGACAGTAGAGATTATTTAGGTGGCTGATAGCAATAAAAATTAATTTAAATTTAGATACAAAATTCTCGTTTTGAGCTTTTTTTAGCGAAACTTAAATTTCTTTAGAATGTATCAGGGATTGTATTTTATGTTATTTAAAAAATTATTTTAATCTAAGTGTGGAAGTGTTAGTATGACGAAAAACAAAACATTTTTTACGATAAATAAATAATAAAAATAAAAATAAATATTGTAAAGTATGTCTTTTCTTATGGTCACCTTTATTTTACTTCAAACCTTTATTACATTTTGCTTTTATTATATTTCATATTACTTTCCTTAGTATCCGGTTTTTCAACAAGAAGTTTGTTTTTCAATTGTGCCAACTCCAAAAATATGATAGTTTTGACATTTGGATTTTTGACGTAGTCGTAGTAGATGTATTGGCAATGAATCAAAGTGACATTTCGTAAAACTCGTCATATTTTCGAACAATATAATCGTACTTCTGAGACGGCTATTAAATATTTGGTAGTTAAATTCGAGTCGACAGGCTCGATACAAAATGTGCGAACACCAACGCATGTTCGACCGGGTCGTTCAACTGAAAACATCGCAGTCATAAGCAACATTGTTGAAGCAGCACCAAATTTGTCAATTCCTCCACATTCTTAACAATTTTTGGAAGAATTCATTCAGGAACAACTGTGTGGTTTTTCTGAAACAATCATATTTTCAGACAAAAAACATTTGTTAGGAGATGTCAACAAGCAAAATTGCCGCATTTGGCATTCTGAAAATCCTGGAGCGATTACTGAGCCTTTGCATGCTCAACGTGTCACTGTATGGTGGGCTATGTAGTCTGGAGGCGTGATTGGGCTTTTTTTCGAAGATGAGGTTAAAAATGCGACAACAGCCAATGGATCACGTTATCGTGAGATGGTAACAACTCAATTTGGCCTATTATTGACGAGGTAGAGACGACGTTGATATCACTGATATGTGGTTTCAACAGGACGATGTCACATGTCACACTTCCAATGAAACGATTAATTAATTGCAAAACAGAATAACAATTTCACGACAATTACTAGATTATTTTTTGTTTGGCTATGTAGAGGACAGAATTTATACGGAGCCAATCGAATCGATTTCAGCCTTAAAACTCAAAATTCATGATGTGATTAACGAAATAGGACCGCCATAGGATTAAAAACTTTGATGAAAGAATCGACATCTGTCAGAGTGGTCGTGGTGGACATTTACCAGATATCAGTTTTCATTCATAATTGCCGAACTTTTCTCTTCGTAATACAATAAAAATTTTAAACATCAATTTATATCTTTTTTTTCTTTTTTAAGATCTTTTTTATATATTTTTTCTTCTCAATATTTCGCTTTCCTTTGGAAAGCTTCTTCAGGAAAAAAATTTTTATATTTTTGAAAACAAAAAAATTATTAACAAATTGAAAAAATGTTTCAAAACATTTGACAAAAACATATAAAATATTTATTTATACATACATACAAAAATTTTAAATTTTCAAATATTCAAACATACAAAAACAAGGAAACGGAAATAACAAATAAATAACAAAAAACAAATAACAAATTCTCTCTTATGAAATGATTATAACAAATTATGTGTCTTTTGAATTAAGTACCTATAATTCTGCGCTAAATTGTCTGTGTCTGTTTTGAAATTTATTCTCCTTACATTTGGTACATTAACAATTTCTAACATTTCCAAAATATAACGTCTCTTGTAGTTTTTTTCTATATCTAATACTGAAGTTTCATCAAACTTTGGATAATGATTATATTTCTTGCAATGTGAAGATAAGGATGTCTTCTGTGTTGAAATATTCCTATATTTTTGGTCACACCTGTGACCAATATAAGCTTTGTCACAGTTCACCTGGTCATTTCCTCCATATGGTATCCTGTATACTACATCAGATATTTCCATTTTTCCTATTTTATCCTTCATACTGCTAAATAATTTATTTAATGTGTTATGTGTTTTGTGTGCAATTATATATTTATCTGTGTCATATATTTTACACTTTCTTAATCTTTCTGATATTCCAGGAACATAAGTTAATGATTTATAATTTCTTGGCTCTGCCGTAGAATTTCCTAAATTATGCCTATAACTACCTATAACTACTACTGGAAAATCATTGTCATTAAGTATATCTCTTATTGTATCCCTATTCTTCAAATGAAATTCTCTATCACTTATAGTCAATATTCTGTCTATCATATTTTTCGCTGTGTTTATTATTATTTTCCTTGGATGTTTTGAATAAAAATTAATAATTCTTCCAGAAGATGTTTGTTTCTTATACCAATCAAATACTAACTTATTTTTCTTCCTTATTATCAATATATCTAAATATGGAAGTCTAGATTCAATTCTGACAAAATATCATCCACTGCATCTTCTGAAGTTATACAAAATAAATCATCCACATATTTTGTGATTATCTTAGGTTTAATATGCATTTTACTAATACATGTATTTAGTAATTCCTCCATCACAATATCAGCTATAATTGGAGATGCTGGAGAGCCCATAGGGAGGCCCTCCTTCTGTTTATATATCCTATTATCAAATTGAAAATACCTATTGTCTTCAATACAAAACTTAAGAACACGTAAAAATAATTCCTTCTCAATATTCGTATTTTGTTCTATTATCTGCACATTTTTCCTCTATAATACTTAAAGCTAAACCTACAGGAATACTTGGAGAAAGTGAAACTACATCAAATGAAAACAATCTATCATTATCTTGTATATTTAATTTCTTGTTATAATCATTTCATTAGAGAGAATTTGTTATTTATTTGTTATTTCCGTTTCCTTGTTTTTATATTTGAAAATTTAAAATTTTTGTATGTATGTATGAAAAAATATTTTATATGTTTTTGTCAAATGTTTTGAAACATTTTTTCAATTTGTTAATAATTTTTTTTTGTTTTCAAAAATATAAAAATTTTTTCCTGAAGAAGCTTTCCAAAGGAAAGCGAAATATTGAGAAGAAAAAATATATAAAAAAGATCTTAAAAAAGAAAAAAAGATATTAATTAAAGATAAAAAAGATCGTTTAAAAAAAAAACTATAAAAATTTGAAACATCTTGATCTAAATTTTTGGTTTTACTGTGTGTTAGAATATAAACTTCTTGTTGAAAAATCCTTTCCTTTGCGAGCATTGTTGTAATTTGTCTAAACCATTTGCTCTCGGAAATATAATTTTAACAATTCTTAGATTTCGTGATAACTTCATATACGTTTTGATTTACAAAACAATTATAGAATAAGAAGAAATGTTCTTCCACTTACATTTAAAATTCAAATATTTTTTTCTTGTCTTCTTTAAGTACATAAATCTCTTCACCCTTAACGTTGTGGTTGCTTAAAATGGTTGGAAAATAATGAAAATTCATTTTAAACACGATCATGATAATTGAAATTCAAATTAAATTCACAAACAGTTAAACACATTTAGTTTAATGAACAACAATACAAACATAAATGGTTTAAATACTCCTAGTAAGAAGGATTTAATGAATTTATGTATGTTTGTATGTATGTATGTATGGGTGTCTGCTTGTGTTAAATACTAATACATTTGCCATTACAATGCAAGTAAAACTAACTCCATCTCATGATAATAAAGAATAAAGCATCTGGTTTTCATGTAACTGAAGTTTGTTTTTTCCACTCTCTTTGTTTTACGTTTTGTTTTTATCTATTTTCTTTTGTGTTAGCGAGGGTGTATATGAATATATATAAGATTTGTTTGTATTTTTGGTACATTATTTTCCATTTTGTTTTTTATTTTAATCTTCTGAAATTATTACAATGAAGAAAATGTTTAAAGGATGTTATCGAACCTCTGGGTCTTTAACTATAGTTTTGCTGCAAAATACGTTTTAACAAAATGAGCCACGATTTTTAAATTAACAACATTGTTTTTTGTAATAGCTAAATAGCTAATATTCTAGCTAAATTTCTTGGTGGGAAAAATTTGAAATTTTAGTTTTAAAGATATTTGCAGAAACAAAACATGAATAAAAAAGCTAATTCAATTTAAATAAAAGTTCCATGGTCATGCATGCCAGTTACCTCATGCTAATGTTGTATCTAACTTATAAGGATTATACACATAAAAAATTTTGTGGCCTTAATTTCTTTAAAAAGCATAATTGTGTAAAAGTTTCACATTGGGTGTGACACTGTGAACACTGACTCTCTTGCCTCAATTTGAGTATAAAAGTTAAAATCCGCAAAGTTTATTTATTAATTAATTTATTATTTATTTATTTTCTAATTTATTGCTTTGTGCGGCGGCGGAACAAAAAGTTATAATAGAGGGGTTTTCAACAAGAAGTTTGTTTTCTAAAGCAAAATAAAACAAAAATTTTTTTTGCTGTATTACGAAGAGAAAAGTTCGGCAATTATGAATGAAAAATGCTATCTGGCAAATGTCCACCACGACCACGACCACGCTGACAGATGTCGATTCTTTCATTAAAGTTATCAATCACTTTTTGGCAAAATGGCGGTCCTATTTCGTTAATCACATCAAGGATTTTGAGTTGTAACGCTGATATCGATTCGGTTGACTCCATGTAGACTCAGTCCTTAACATAGCCCTACAAAAATAATCCAGTGGTGTTAAATCATACGATCTGACTGGTCAAATTACTGCTGATTGTCGTGAAATTATGCGTTCGGGAAATTTGGTTTCCAGTAAATTGCACGTTTCATTGGCTGTGCGATATGTGGCACCGTTCTGTTGAAACTAGGTCAGTAATATCCACGTCGTAAATAATAGGTAAAAATTGAGTTATTAGAGTCTCGTGATAGCGTGAGATTGACCGTTATCGCATTTGCAGCCTCACCTGCAAAGGCATGCAAAGGCCTTTCAATAATCGCCTTAGGATTCTAGGATTTTCAGAGGTCCAAATGCGCAATTTTGCTTGTCGACATACCCTGACAAGTGAAAATGGGCTCGGTATGAAAAAAAGATTTTTTCAGAAAAACCAGCCGGTTGTTCCTGAATGAATTGAGCGAATCTATGGCGATGTGAATGATCAATCGGCTTCGATTCCTACACCAGTTGAATCTTGTAAGGCTTCAAAGTCAAATCCTTACGCAAAATTCGCCACGTAATGATTTTGGATAACTCCAATTGTTGAGAACGTCGAGGAATTGACAAATTTGAATCTGCTTCAACACTGTGGCTCACGACTGCAATGTTTTAAGTTGAACGACCCGGTCGAACATGCGTTGGTGTTCGCAGATTTTGTATCGAGCCTGTCGACTCAGATTTAACCACCAAATTCTTAATTGCGGTCTCAAAAGGACGATTTTCGTGCGAAATTGAATTGATTTTAACAATAGCCAATGCATCAACTACCACTACGTCAAAAAAATAAATGTCAAAACTATCATGTTGTTGGTGTTGATATAATTGAAAAACAAACTTGTTGGTAAAAAACCTGATATAAGCAATTGATAGGACATTGATTGATACAAAATATATTGTTTTTTTTTTTTTTTTTGTTTTAAAAGAGAAGTAGCACTTCAGGCAATAATGCCTATTTAGTCAAGTGCCGTGCTACATTCTTTAGGAAAGGGATAGAGAAGAGATGAAACAGGTGGTGAAAGTAGAAGGATAGTCGGAAATTAACTGCCGTATTAGACAGCACAGCGCCCAGTGACTATGCCTTCATCGCTGAGCAGCCCCACCGACAGTCAATTTTTATTTTTGTAGTGAAAAAAAAACCAAGGTCTTCGTTGGGAATCGAACCCATAACTCCCATACCGACAAGCTAGTACACTACCTACTAGGCTACAGTGGCATCTATTTAGTTTAGTACTATGAACAGTAGAAAAAGAAATAGATGAGTGGAACTCGTAGTATGTAGTTTTTTTATTATAAAAAAATTTTTTCCTGAAGAAGCTTTCCAAAGGAAAGCGAAATATTGAAAAAAGAAAAAAATATATAAAAAAAAAAAGATCTTAAAAAAGAAAAAAATATATTGTACAATTTTATATTGTATGTATTGTGTACTAAAAATAACTGTTATTGTGCCGTTAAATTTTATTGCTTCAAGAACCAATCCAAGCTGGTATAGCAATTAAAGACCAAAAAATTAAAGTAAAAATTAAGTTGAATTGAACTTTATTTTGATAACCTTTTTTTTAACAGAAATCTGTCATTCTCTCAAAATACGAGTCCACTAAGAATTTAAGAGAATAATTAATAATTTTAATTAAATATACTATTTTCCCCCATATTTTTAGAGAACATTGTGACTTTTTTAATTAAGTTTCTTTTCATTTTAATTCACTTTTATATTTTATGAAATTCAGGGGTATGTGTTAATATGAGTTTACTGTCACAGTAAAAGTATTTATATACTTTATGCGTGCAACCATGTCTAATGGATTCATAATAGGATTTTCTAATTTTGCTATCATTTCTTTCGTTTCATCCTTAATGTTTATGCTTTAACGTATTTGCTCTGACGTTGTCTACCCATACATAACACCAGTTTTAGCCTTTTATACACTTTTCTTTCTAAACACATTTCTTTCTCTAATAGGCTTAATTAATCGGTTGTTTGTGAACAAAATAAAAAAACATAACATTGTTAAAATATAAAATGTTAAGCAGAAAATAAAAACCATTGACTGCCTTGTGTGATTAAAGTCACAATTTAATCGAAATTTAATATTAAACACTTTAACGTTTAACGTAAATTTTTCATGAGCCACAATGAGTCAAATAACTAGAAATTGTAAAAGTTTTAGTTTAAATTTAATACAGCAATATATGATTTAGTATGAATTAATATATCGGGTGTTTTTATAGAGGCATAAAACCTTAAGTTGCCAACACTTTTTTAGGTGGCGGCGATTTTGTCAGCTGTTAAGTGATTTATGTTTGGTTTTGCCTTGCATTTCTACATAAATAGACTGGTGTCTGAACAACGCCTCTTAATAGTGCAAATTGGGCCCAAAACAAGATTGTCGTTGACCCAAATTTTCGTAAGCCAATTTTCTTTAGCGAAAATTGGCTGCCGTATTTGGGATGCTGATAACCTTGGTACGTACTACCTTAAAAACGATGCCGATCAAATGCTTAACTAAACAACAATGATGCATAGGAATTGTTGTTTAACCATAACTCAACATGTCTCCCTGCTAGTGGTACAATTGATTTATTGAAGAAAACATTTGGTGATAAGATTTACATCTGGACCTAGCTGTGCAGGCCATAATCAGATGGTGGATCATACCAATGTTGATGAAATGTAGCGTCATCCTCGTCCTAGAAGGCCTTCAGATACGTATATCCTCCGGTCACTCCTACTTGCGACTTCAAAAGCTCGAAGCAGGCCGCAGCCTTCACTCCTTGCTGAAGAGTTGGAGACTATCCCACTCCTGGTCCAGAACGCATGAAGCTTAATATAATTAAGAACATGACGGCATTCATGCTCACTGGACCTGGATTATTTATTGTGTTCATTGTGAATGATCCGATCCACACAACTCAAACAAGGGCCTCGAAACACATAGCCACCACGATACTCCCGAAGGGCCAACCTTAATAATCAGTCAGAGAACAGCTAAAATGCTAAAAGGACAATTAGCGGATTTCTGGGGCTTTACTGATTCCTGTGAAAATATAGTGAATTGTCCAGTTGGCTCCTTCTAGCCTATTAGGGATTCCTTTTACCCCATGCAATGACGGTGGATTTCTGTCAAAACATTTAAAATGTCCCGAGGGGGACATTTGGTAATTGCGTGGTTTCACATTTCGGACCCGTGAGTTTGATTTAACGCCACCAGACAATTTTTTGTAGGATTATATATACTTGCTAGTGTACGCCGACAAGCCCGAACCCATTGATCACTTGGAGGACAACATTCGGACAAATGTTGAAAAAATTCTTTGAACATTAGACCAGATTATACTGCGTGCGAGTCAGCCATTGAAGTGATATTTAAACTTTATGTTAATTAAAAAAAAATCATCTTTGCTTTATTCCATGTTCTATACCTTTATAAAAAACAGCCTTTATCATAGAACAGAAATGTATTTAACTCTAAAGGCAAAATCATCATCTGGCTTTAGATTTATTAAACTAAAGGAAATCCTTGAAATGAAATACGGGTTTATGGTCCATTTCCTGATCTGTAAAAAGTTTTAATAGAATTTATTATATCCTCAACCTTAAACCTTCGAAGGAGCGATTTGTGATTTTCCGAAAATGGGTTTTGGATTCGGTGGACATTTCTATATAAAAGGATTTGTCATTATTGTTATTCTCAAAGCAAATACATGTTGTAGAGTTATGCTGCAAGAAGACCCATATTCTATGGGCCAAATTTCTTAAGCTTTCGCTACCCGCGAAGTATTATGAAAGCAGTACGCCGCAGTGACCGTTATGATAGAAATATTTGTTTTGACGGCTTAACTATTTGTTTTATATTGTGCAGTGACCGTTTTATTATTTTTTTATCCTAGTTACGAGATAAGAACGCATGTAGAGCTGTATGAGTCTTGAGACTTACTTAAAGCCAGCAGAAGTTTTTGATGAAGATGTTTAGGAACTGTTAACGGCGAGTAGGACTTAAGCCACCTTTTCAATTTAAGCTTTGTTTAAATTTTCTTTAAATTTTGTTTTTGTCTACACTTCTAGCAGACTCTGTGTAAATTTATAATCACAGCTTTATACGTTTAAAAACCACACTCTATTTTATTTAATTTTTTTATATTCGTCCTTAAAGCAGCATATAATCTGCGTTTCATGGTCTACGTGAAACACTCTTAATTTTTTACCTTCTGATCATAGTTATGGTTAAAGTGGAAATTTTTCTACATGGTGTGAGTAAACTCTAAGTACCTGTTTATGTAGTTATAAAACCAAAGCAATATATTATAGGGCCACCCTTTATATTTTGCTTTTGGATGGACATAAGAATATCTAAACTTAAATTGTAATGCGGTACAAAACCAAGGTGCATGACTGCCTAAACAGTTCATCCTATAATCAAAATTAATATATCTTTGTCAGTGGGTCCTGCTGTTCATCAAGCATTTGTTCGGGGAAAAAGTTGTTTTGTCTCAAAAACGAACTGCCAAATGTTAAAGGCGATTTTAAATAATACAAACTGGTTGAATCGGCTTTTAAATTCTAATCAACTTAGCATCACCAAAGATATTGATAATATATAGCAAATCTGGTTCATTTATTGACTACGCCAAGTATTCTATTAGTCGTGCTCAATATAATTCGATTAATTAATTGAGTTACTCTGCTTACTTAAATAAAATTTGAAACAATTTTAAATCGAATCAATGGCATTTTCCTCTGCTATGAAGTATATAAATTTCGAATCTACCTACCTGTTCTGATAAAAATTTTGATGAATCTAGCTCTTATCAATTATCAGAGGTGTCATGATTAGATTTTCAGATTAAATTTTCATATAAATATGTTCTGAATATTATTCTGAGTTGCATACTTAATAAATGTGCTATGGCACTGGCAAAACCTCTTACAATACTCTTTAACATTGAATTGAAACTTAGTTATTTTTTCAAAATATGGAAGATTCTTTTATTATTTTTGAAATCTAGTTGTAGGAATAATGTTGCTAACTGCAGAGGTATTGCTAAACTTAGCGCTGTACCTAAACTTTTTGAGAAAGTTGTTACTGATCACCTTTCCCATCAACTATCGTCTACATTGGTTCCTCTTCAACATGGTTTACTGGATGCTAAATTACATTTTATACAATATATTTCGTTAGCCACTAACAAAACGATTTCAAGATTTCAAGATTTCAGAGGTTAATTTATTTTCCAAAAAGTTTTACAAAAGGGTATTAAAAAATTAACAAAAATACTACAAAAATTTAACAAAATATTCTTTACATAAAAAATTATATTCCAAAGACTTCCTTATTCTAAACAAAATTGACACATTTTCTTGGTCATCTCTCGCAAAAAATAATTAAAATTGTGAATTGATTTCCCAAAAAAGGAACAAAAAAAGGAACGCTCTTAGAATCTACTTAAAAATAAGAAACACTTAAAACTAATAACTTAAAACTAAAAACTTATAACTAAACAAAACAAACAAAACAAGAACAATAGAAACACAAGAAATAATAAAAAAACAAGGAATAACAAAAAAAAAAAAAAAATTTAACAACAAATTCAAAGTAAAGAAAAATAATGAATTCACAATTAACAAAACTATAACTATTGAGCGGTATTATATACAGTATTCTGAGTGCTTAGAGAACGTAGCCTTCTATGATAAAATAAGAGGTCTGCATCCTCGTAGAGCATATCAGCCTCTTTCAAAGTTAACAAGTCCATTAGACAGAGATACCGGGACATCCGAACAGTCTCCAAATCACGCGACGCAGAAAAGCACCCCGCAACCAGGGAGTTACCTAAAGAACGTGCGCCCTCCAGGAACTTCACAGCCATTTCCATCATATAGACATCCACCCGCGCAAAATCAATTGCGTTGTAGATTGAACTACATGATGGCCTGCGGAACTCGCCACTTGGTCCTCTATAAGGCCTCAGTCCAAGACAAGCAACCAAAACCCGTCTCTTCCATCTCCTAAGCCTCTCCATCTGATGAGAAGAAATACCAAACCAAGCCGGAAAGGCGTAGGAGATGACAGGGCGGATAATTTGGCGATACACAAGAAGACGCACCTTCTTATCAAGACCTCCTCTACGTTTAAGGGCTCCCTGGTACGCGGAGTAAATTCTCTTGCTTCGCTGCAAAATATCGTCAATGTGCCGATAACTTTCAAAGTTTTCATGAAGGGTGACACCCAGGTATTTAAGCCTGTCCGAAGTCGCAATCTGTTCTCGTCCGAGAGTCAAACAAGGTCTGTACGATCTACAATTTGGGTAAATATATTTCCGCCTTCCCTTAAACATTACGGCCACGGTCTTCGCAATGTTTAAAGTTAGACCCCATTTTGTAAAATAGTCCGTCAGTATCGTCAAATAGTAATTCAGTCGGTCCTTAGTGGCTCTTGCTCTAGCACCTGAAGAGGCAATGAGGATATCATCGGCATACACAATTAAAAGATTCTCCCGTGGCGGTTGTGGTATGTCAGAGACAAAGATATTGTAAAGCACAGGCCCCAGCAACGAGCCCTGTGGCACTCCAGCAGAAATCGAACCCTCGTCCGACCGAACATCTCCCACGCGCACTCGGAATGATCGGTTTCCTAAAAAGTTGTCCACTATGCGGCAAAGGCCTACACCAAATCCCATATTCATCATCTTGAATATAAGCCCGTCATGCCAAACCGTGTCGAACGCCTTGGCAAAGTCCAGACTTACAGCTATTGTTGGGCATTTTCTATTCAGTCCCCTGGCAATGAAGTCCGTTAGCACCGTCAGCGCATGCGTTGTCGAAAGTCCAGTTCTAAATCCAAATTGGAAGTCTTTTAAAATGTCCTTGTCAATTATAACGTCATTTATCTTTGCCAGAAGAATGAATTCAAACAACTTTCCAAAAGCAGATAGAAGAGAAATGGGTCTATAGCTTCCACATACCACAGGATCCGATCTGGGTTTTAGCACCGGAACGACGAGAGCCGATTTCCACGATTTTGGAAAATAGCCAATATTATAGCAATGATTGAAAACTATTGCTAGAAATCTCCATGCCATAACATTGGTTCTTTTCAAAACGACATCAGAAATCCCGTCCATACCACAGGATCTTTTATTTGGTCTACGCCTCAACGCATTGCCCACAGATGTAGAGTTAATGAACCCTATACTGTCCTCGCCCGCGCTTGCACCAATTAGGCTACCGTCCGCCGTAAAAGTCCTGCCAAAAAACGTCAAAGGTGTCGTCCTGTCTAAAGTCGACACAACCGCCCGCACATTCGCACCAAATGAATCCAAATGTGCACTTGGACCAGAAAGACCAACCTGAAAGAAACGGGTTGCTAACAGGTTAGCCACTCCAGCACTATCAGAAACAATAGCGCCATTTGCATCCACCAAGTTTCGAATTGCGGGTCGTTTGTTGAGTCCAACGGCCGACTTTACATCGCGAAACGTCCTGTCGTTAAGTCGAATTTTTGTCCAGTGGTCACGTTCAAAAGCAGCTATGGCCCCCTGTATTATTCTGTCCAAATTTCTAATTTCCGCTTTCAAAATATTTCGTCTACCAGGGTCCTCACACCTATGTGATACCCGCCTTAGTCGCTTTTTCTGGTCGATGAAATGAAGAATGTGTCGAGGCAGCTTCCGCAACCCTCTGCCTCCCGTGGAGACTTTCGGTATGGAATATTCCATAGCATCTTGGAAGGCTCTTTCCATCGCGGCAACACATTCATCAATTTCGGTCTCAGTCACGTTTCTGTCCAAAGGTAGTCCACACGTATCAAGATTTAAAGACAGTCTGCGCGTAAAACTGCGTCTGTTCATATGGTCAAAGTCAAACCTGGTGGACCGTTCTCGCATCAGAAAGTCACTCGTGAAGAATTCTATCACTACAGCCTTGTGATCCGATTCATAGTCCAATGTCCTTAGGTAGTTCGTACTTTCTGTAGTGATGTCTACTGATGTGAGAAAAAAGTCAATGAAGGAAGAGGACACGTCATTTATTCTGGTCGGCCCGTCAGTTTGCCGAATTTCAACATCAGGGCTTGAGAGAAGAAATTCTCGGAGGTTACGCCCACTCGCGTTCGTAAGTCGATCCTCCTAGTAAGGATGCTTTGCATTGAGGTCAGCACCCATGACCACACTACAATTACGTACCAGTGGCTGCATTTCATCAAAGCATTCCGCAGTGAAAGTCTCACTGGGTTTAAGGTACATTGCAATGGCAATCAAATCCACATTGGCCTGCCTTCGAATACGGACCGCCGTATTCTCAACAGCTCCACTGTGTAGTACGATCTCCTCGCACTGCAAATCATCCCTTACGAGGACAGCTGTGCCTCCCCCTCTTCCGTTCTGGCGGTCACGTCTAAAAGTCCTGTATCCAGTCATGTCAAATATATGGCGAGCACTTAAATGGTGTTCAACCATAAGGAGTACGTCAGGTTTATGTCGCGTCAGGAACAAACTCAGATAGTGTCTCTTGTATCTCGAGACAATCGAGTTGACATTAATGAAAATAATTTTGAATAAGTTATCCATGTTTAAGGGTCAAAAGCATGCCAAGCAACGCTCGGGATCTGTCCTCGTCGTTGTCCAACTGTTGGTATTTCACCGCAAATCCACCGATTTTGCTCAGACAATTTAAAAGTCCGCCGCCAAAGAAGCGCTTACAGTCCTTGTCAATTACATCATACTGGGCCATGGCAGCTCCTAACGATACCTCTGTCCTGTCACACCTTTTCTGCCCTAAAGATTGAGTTTTAGGAAATTCTGGAACCTGGGCAGCACCAGCTGCTGCAGCATACGAAACCCCTTTTCTTATCCCTCCCTGACCAGGAACTCGAGAAATCGGGCCTGCGCTTGGCATCTTCTTTGCTTC
Source organism: Trichopoda pennipes (assembly GCA_030448955.1). Classification (NCBI taxonomy): domain Eukaryota; kingdom Metazoa; phylum Arthropoda; class Insecta; order Diptera; family Tachinidae; genus Trichopoda; species Trichopoda pennipes. Next base: position 12,685,532 of record JASKUP010000042.1, read on the forward strand.
AAGCCTACGAAGTAGCTCAAGCCTACGGGGACACTCTCTCGAGCTAGCCGCATGCCCCTCTACTCCACAAATCACGCACCTTACAGGCAGCCCCAGCCTTCTCGAGACCTGCCCAGTTACAGGATCAGTTATAAGGGTCTCCACAACATTCTCTCCGCGAGGAGGCACCTCGCATTTACCCGGACCATGAGATCCTCCACTTTTAACACATCTATAGGGCATTCGGCAGTTCGCAGAAACATGTCCGTACCACTGGCAATTGAAACACTGTGTAATGCCAGTACGTCTAAACTTTCTAATGTTAACTCGGCATCTCAAGATATACCGAATAGCGTAAAATTTCTCAATGTCCGAGTCTCTTTTCAACCTAAGAACCCACTTATCACCCCCCAATCGACTTAAGCCTATGACGCTCGAACTAATTTGAAGACTATTCAGATACTCCAATATCTCCTGACCTTCAAAAGAGTCCGAAAGACCCTCGATAACCACCGTGTAAGGGCGGAGGCTTTTTGGAGTATAGGTATAATAATGTACCTTTAACTCCTCAAGCAACACCCTTACCTTTTGATAATCCTCGAGAACGCACACCTCTATATTCGCTACATTCTTCCCTAGCACCCTTACATTAAAATTTTTACGTCCAAGAGACCTATCAATACTATCAATCACACTTTTCACATTAATGTTATAGGTTGTAATAACCGGAATGGACTTGGAATTCTTCTTACCCACTTCCTTCGCTCTAGACTCCGTGGGTCTTGAGGAAACACCTTGATTTTGAACTTGTTTCGCTCCACTTTTGGCGGCAACTACCTTTTGAATGTTCTTTTTCGGCTCTATAACATCCTTTCTTGTGACTAAATCAACAACCTCCACACTATCTTGCCCGTCTATTGATACTAAGCTCTCATTATCTTGAAGAAAAACATTCAGCTTCTTCTTCAGCACATCATTTTCATGCACCAGCAAGCCAATTTTTCGACCAGCATCATCCAATTTTGCCATTAACATAGAGTTCAGCCTCAATATTTCCTCTAAACTGTCCTTCCCTTCCTTAACAGGACCACCGGGCAACATCTTTCTCTTTTTGACAGAGGAAGAATCATCCTCGTCATCAATTTTGGATGAGCTACTCATCAGCACAATCCCTCCGGGCCAACTAAGTTAAAAACAAAAATTACAAAACACGCTCGTTAAACAAAAAACACTTGCTTGCCTTATAGGCGATTTTAAAAAAATTTAAAAAGAGTCAAAAAATAGAACGATTAAAATAAACAAAACTTGAATGTTCAATACGTTTGCTCCGTTCTATAAAACACGTGCTATCAGGTCGAATGCACAAACACGACTCCTCCACTAACAAAACGCATAAAATTCTTGGATTTATAAAAAGCTGGGGAAGGAGTTTAGTGACCTATCTGTCACAAAACATCTTTATATTTCTCTTGTGAGACCTATTCTGGAATATGGCTCAATAATTTGGGATCCATTTTATAAAGTTTATAGTAATGGCATGAAATCGGTGCAAAAGTAGTTCTTGTTATTTTGGCTTCGAGACTTACAATGAAATTCCTTAATTCTACCATCATACATTAGTAGACTTGCTTTAATAAAGCTGCCAACTCTTCGTCCTAGGCGCTATTTTAATACACTGATAATTAAAGTTTTCAGATCAAATTATGCTAAACTCTGGTCCATTTTTAAGAATTTATACTGATCTAATAAATTTTGTAAGCACATTGATTTTTCTTTTAATGTTAATGCTGTTAAATGTCATCTAATTTTATATTTGAATAACTAAATTTAAGTTTTATGTACTATTGTTATTTACTGTTTTAATGTCTGTAGGGATCTTGAATCCACAGACTAAATATCAATAAATAAAGTTACTTACAGCTGTAACAGACAGAAAAGCGGACAGACAATGTAGCCAAAATTTTTAACTTTGCGTGCGAGACCTTAGAACAAGCATGAAGCAAAGTTTAGGGATCACTATTGCAGTAGTTAGTGAACAGGAATACGAGTAGTATTTCATTTATTATTTCCGTGTCCTTCATTGGCGAATATGAGAACTTCTTTTTTTTTGCAAAAACTAAAGTGTCTCTCCGCTATAGAATAGTAAGTTGGATACTAAGAAAATGTTGTATTAATCACGGATTATATTTGTCAATTCCAACGAACTTGCAACCTACATTTCACTGTACCATCACGTCTTTAAGCTATTGTTCTATAGGAAAAAATTATAAAAGTTAATTTTGTTAATTTGCAAAATTTTGCTGGTTGTCACATTAAAAAAAAGAAATAAAAAACATTTTTTTCATTTCAGTTTTTAGTTTTGCTCCTCAGAGTCGTGCCGAAGAAAATTCAATTAAACTTTTGCAAACTCGACTATTGTAACAGTTTTTGTTTTTGTTATTGTTGTTATTTTTTTATTTTCGCCTTTTACTGTATTACTATAGTTAAAGAGGTTGTTATTGTTGTTATGTTGCTGGTATATAAAGTAGCAACAAATAATTTATGCTGCCGTTGCTGCTGGATTTGCTGCTGCTGCTGTACTGCTATATTTCCATTTAATGTTTCCACTTTTAAGTTTATGGCTGCTGTTGTCGTTGATGAAAATGACCTAAATCTTCGCATAAGTTTTCCGTATTCAGTTTGTGTTTTAATCTACTATGTGCTTTATAATTTTGTTGTTTTTCTAGTTGGTGAAACATACAAAAATACACAACCGAAGAAATTCTAATAAAAATAATAAAGAATCAGCCATGTTTTTTATTAAAAAAAAAAAGAAATTAAAAAAAGAAAAACTGCGAAAAAGGAAAGAAGTTTAAGTTTTGCTTTTTTCTTAAGTTGCTGTTAAATATAAAAATTTTATTGTTGTTATATTTCTTTCGTTACTTTATTCTTATTATTGAATCAGACTTAGCGTGGCCATGTAATGTGTGCCATGTTTTTTGATCTGCGTTGCACTTCCTTATGGTCAACAAACTGTTTACATAAAATTTTTTTCTTATAAATGCCTGTGTAAAGAAAAGTTTCTATATGGACATTTTTTGTCACGTTTACTTTTATTTTGAAATAATTTGTTTCTTATAATAGGATAAACAAAATGGCAAGATTAAACTTAAGGAAGTGAGACACAAGTGAGTTTCAGAAAACGAAGCCCAATATAACCTCGTAAAATGGTTAAATATCTGCTGGCAAAACTCGAAAATGCTCTAGAAGAAGATATATTGACTGAAAAGGCACACAATAGACAAACTCTATAAATTTAAAAATTGACGACTACATGTTAATAACTGAAAATGTGCCTTGGGAAAAGCTTAGTAAGGAAAGTGAGAAAGATATTTAATCACAAAATGGCGGTCCTATTGCGATAATCACGTCACGGATATTGGGTTTTAAGGCTGAAATCAATTCGATTGGCTTCGTATAGACTCTGTCCTTAACATAGCGTCACAACAAATAATCCAGTGGTGTTAAATCACACAATCTGGCTGGTCACTTAATAGCTGATTGTCGTGAATAATGCGATTAAGAATTTTGGTTTTCAATAAATTCATCGTTTCATTGGTTGTGTGACATGTGGCACCGTCCTGTTGAAACACATGTCAGTGATATTTATGTCGTCAATAATAGGCCATTTCCAGATTTCCAACCTCATCTTTAAAAAAAAGACTCTTCCAGACCATATAGCGCACAGTACAGTAACACGCTAAGAATGCAAAGGGACATTGACATGAGACATTGACAAGTTTGGATCTGCTTTAACACTGTGACTTACAACTGCGATTTTTTCAGTTGAACGACCCGGTAGAGCAACCGTTGGTGTTCGTACATTTTGTATCGAGCCTGTCGACTCGAATTTAACGTTCAATTTCTTAATAGCGATTTCAAAAGGACGAATATGTTGTTCGAAAATATTTGGAATTTTACGAAATGTAACTTTAACAGAACCACCATTTTCATAGTGGAATTTATTTATTTTTGTGCGATTTTCGTGCGAAATTAAATTCATTGTAACAAACGCCAATGCATCTACAACGAATACGTTAAAAAGTAAAATGGCAAAACTATCATGTTGTTGGTGTTCCCACAATTGAAAAACCGGGTACTTTACATAAGAATCGGAAAAAGTGTTTTAGGGACTTTCGGCATGAATGGCAGAACATGCTGAAACAGTATTAAATTGAGTTATTAAATTAAAACGAATTCTTAGGAATGATTAAACATAAGCACCAAACGATAAATAAAATCCAAGAATAATTTAAGTCTATATGAAACACTTCATGATTGTTCAGATAACTTATGGAAAACCTTTTTTTTTTAATAGTTCTGCTCTTAATAAAGATCTTCTGTGCCATTAAAATTTAATTTTTATGCATTTTTCCTATGTAAGCTTTATGCAGGCTTAGGTTCGAGATATTTTTTCTTAGCAAGAAAAATAAATCTAAGCCAGAATACAAGACATTTTCTTAAGGGCTCCATTCTTCATTAACATTCTCTGAACCATTCAAACTTTATATTAATGTTTCTATCCTATGTTATTCCTATAGAAAGTTTGGTCAGTTTTAAAAACGATTGGGAGCTATTCTCTTTCTACATATCGGCCATTTATTATCGCCCAATTAAAATAATTTAAACGATTACTTCCGCATAATCGTTGTGTCAATTCTATTGCAGGTTTTATCGACATTACACTGATACCACAGTCATTAGATTGATCAGCTATGCTGGAGTCATAAAATAGTTAATTTTATTTAGTTTTGGTTTAATACCTAACGACCATGGAAATTAAAATAGCAGTCATATTAAACGACATTAAAATTTGTTACTTGTATGATTAGTTTAAATTATAAAAAGATAATTATCACTAAAAAAAGTGAAATGACTTATTGGGTCTGTTCACAAATCAAGAAGATTCTAAGAAATCTTATGAATAAAAAATAAGAACAACATTCTACATTAAAGTTCCGTGAACTAAGATTAATAATCCGAAATGGAAACAAATAAAGAAGGCACACAACCAAACAAACACCTAGACTGAACAGTGATAACTATAGCATCTACATTAAATGTGATTAATAAGAGTTTTTTCCTAAATTTGAGCAAAAGGTAGTCTAATTGTGAACGTGGTTGGGAGAAGAGACAACAGTCATTAGAGTAATAAAGTTACTTTCGTGTATATTTGTGTTTAAACGCGAGTCATCGTTTAAATTAATTTTTTTTTGGGTACGGTTTTACGTCGACCCTCGTCAAATTTGGTTTGAGAACAAACGGCTATTTGCCATCTTTAGTGTTCTCTTTATACTCCTTAATCGTTTGATTCAATTAAAACTCTAAAAGTTGCGTGTAATTCTTTTCAATAAAAGAACTGAGTAAACTAAACTTTTATTAAATTGATAAACATAACAATACTGAAACCTTTGACTACTTTTCCTGGTTAAAGTGAAAAATGTTGAGGTTTTGCTACTGCCTCATTATTGCATATTTCTGTAGTTAAAAATTAACTTCACCCATTAAGGCAACTTTTCAATAAAATTCTGAACTGAAATTAATTAAAAAAGTTTCGATTTCAAAACAAGTCAGGAAATTTCATTTCTTTAGTTTTGTGACTTTTTTCAACTTAATCTTGAACCGAACTTGATGATTTTCGTCTACAACTTTAACGTTTTCAATATTTCTTATTTCGAGTCGACCGTTATTTATTCCCACGAATTGGATTAATCGCTCTCATTTCTTAAACGCCTAAATTTTATTAATTTATTGTTTATTGAAATAATAATGAGCCAGCTGCTACCGGGACATCCAGGTTATTTTATTTCCATCATTCAGATTTTAGCAAGTCGGCACTTGTCTGTTCTGTTAACAAATTTAGTTAGTTATGCAACTCCGTGTGTCTCGTTTGTAACTAAGCACCTTTTTGGCCACTCTGAGTATGGGTTCCTTACCATTCCTGTCTGCCTCTAGATTTTATAATTAATAAATACAACCATTGCCAGATTTTAGCTCATATTTTGCGCTCTAGTCCGTACAATGTAGACATTTTTTCGCTTTTCGCAAGAATATCTGTACCTCCCACTGTGTAATATTAATATAAAGAAACATGCACAAAGCGCTAAGAAAAAATAAATGAAATAAAGAGAGGAGAAGACCTTGTTATAGTTTGTGCTGTTGCATATTAAATTAATATAATTTATAACTTTATGCCAGAAATCATAAAAATTAATAAGCAAAGAAAATATAGCTGTAGCCGTTAGCTGGCTCATTCCTAATGGATAAAAAAATATTAAAAAGTTCCTTACACTCTTCAGTTCAACTTAACAAAAAATTAAAAATTTTCCTGTTTATTCTTGAACAGTTTTTCAGTGATTTTTCTTTTAGTTTGTGCCATTAAATTGCCATAAAATGTTTTGAGATGTGAATAATTTTTTCAACAATATAAAAGAAAATAATTTCGAGGGTGTCTAGAGCCGTTCTCTTTGTCGGGTTGTGTGTACTTGATGCTACTAAAATATATTAGCATGTGTTGGACTCATGAAGGCTTTAGCACCATGTATGGACCCCTCTCTTTTATTTTGAAGTTTGTGTTTTTATTTGTGGTTGAAAGTTGACAGTGGCTGCGTATAATGTGTCAAAAAATAACACAATAAACATCGAAATAAGGTCTTTTACAGGAATACCCGTTACTTTTTATTTAATATTTTTTACTTGATACTATAGAAGGCAAACACTCTGTGTAAGTGTTGAAACGCTAAAAGTCAGGCGATCGTTTTTAGCAGCACAACATATAATATTATTTTCGTATGTTATAACTATATTTATAGTCTTGTTTCTATACATATATATCTATATATAGTTTACATAGTTTAAGATTAATGAATTCCTAATTTTGTTTTTGGTATTCTAAATTGTGTCTTCCTGCTGTTCGCGTGGCAGCGCCATCTTTACGTGATGGTACAACTGGCGGCTGATAATGAACGGAGCCTTCACTTGTTTTATACCTCAGCCGTAGATATAGTGTACGTGTGTGTGTGTGTGTGTGTGTGTATAGTTGCGAATGATCCCCCTCCTACATTTATCGGTCTTTATGGATTACTGAACCATCTAGGCTTGTGCTACTGGGGGTATAAGAGAGGCCAGTGCCCTGAAGGCAAGCAGGGTGTCAAGCGGAAGCTCCACGTTATTTTCACAGGAATCAGTAAGCCCCAGATTTCCGCTAATTATCTCTTTAGACTAGTTTGCAACCCTGCTTTGGAACCGTTAAAATTGCAACTAGGAAAATCTTATGACGAAATGTAGTTGCGTGTTAGTTAGTTAGTTAGTAGCCAGGATAAGAGGTTTATTTTGACTGAAGGGTATCGCATGGAAATATTTCTAATTATTTCCAGCTAATACTGTGACGTCGAAAACTGGGGTAGTGTTTTCAGTAGCGTGAAATTTGATGCTAGTGGTTTTTACTCGGCACCGTTTCCGCTGATCGGAATATTTCAGTCGGCTACTAACTGCTAAGCTGTGATACCTGGCCAAGAAGTACCTCCGCACACGATTGAGCAGCAGACGGAGCCAACTAGAGCAACCTGCTGTTAAGCAATTAAAATGGTAAATAAAGGCGAAATATTTACAACAAGGTTTTTTTATGTGATTTGGAACAACATGACCCTGGACGCCGTTGAGGATGCACCAGAGAAAACGTGTCGTTACAATGTCAAAAGTGTTACTTTAACAGTTAACAAAATGAGCCCTTTAATCATTTTTTGATATCACATATTAAGTTTTTACTGTATTTGAAGTTGAAGCGGCAAAAATAATAAAGCTTTTCTGAAAATAGATTGGATATGAAGCCCTAAAAAAATTTCAGTGGCATCACGTTTTTTTTTAGTATTTCTTGGGCAGTCGTAAATATATTTTGAAAATAAAACAAAATTGCTAATAATTTGTGATAAAGTAATTCCTCGTTAACTTTAGATTTAACAGTACTTTGCTTTGAAAGTACTGTACGGTATTATATTGTGTGGTACTGTATTCAAAATTTATGTAAGACTGCAATTAAAATAAAAATTAATTGCTTGTTAACTATATGTTTTACAGTACTTTGTTTTAAAAGTACTGCACTGTACTGTACTGTACTGTACTGTATTGCGCTGTACTGTATTAGAATTTGTGTAGGATTTTAAATTAATTAAAATTAATTACTGTTTAACTTTATGTTTTACAGTATTTTTTTGTGTCTTTTTTTTAAATACCGTAAGTATGATAATCTTAAGCAACCTGTGATTATATTTATATAATATATCTCGCATAAAATATACCTTATCTGTAGAGCGTTGAGACTAAATTATTGCTTCTACTTATACATTTTTAATGATCCACTGTTTCTTTAAATCACAGTTTATTTCAAACATCCAATTAAAGAGTTCTTTGCGATAAATACAGACTTTTTCGTCTTTTTGTCAACAGCGAAACTGAAAACTTTCTGGAAATTTTTGTAAATTTCGCACTGAAATTTGCCAAAAAAATCTGAAGTGAAATGCTACTTTGACATAATAATGTAGGCAGCATTTTAATAAGCAGATAGTGAATTTAGCACCCTCACGAAATCAATGTATTTCTTTACAGTGGCCTAAGGTGTTTTTATATGTGAAGTAAGTTTGAATTTTACACGAATTTTGGAATACTATTTAGTGAGTCGATAGAACTTAAAATGACTTAAAGTCTGTGAAAGCAAAAATTATAGTCAGAAATTTATTTTCACCTCAGAAAACATTAAATAAATTCGTAAACACTTAATCGATGATTGTCGATGAATGAACGCTAATGAACTTTAACGATTTTGCATTATTATAATAAAACGCAAATGGAGATGCGTACCTCAATGTTAACCTCGATGCATACCTCTTATGAAGAAATATTCAGGAAAAGACTGAAAGGAGAAATTATGTAAGAAACAGCAGTAGATAGAAAAGATCATATTATAAAATGTAGGGCTAAGAAAGTGCTGTTTCAGAAAGATTACAATAGTGCTCGCTGGACTAAGTCCCTTAATTTTTTTTCTTGCGAAACTAATTAGATTCTGGCATAAAGTTATAAAACAGTTATTAATTTTTAGTGTACTTGTTTATTTAGTTGCGTGCCTTCTTTTTTGTTTTTTTTTTCTGATTCTCAATCTTAGTTCATGAAATTTTAATGTAGAAAGTTTTTGTTATTTTGTCTTCATTTAGAAGCTTCTTTATTTGCGAACAGACACAATAAGTCATTTCACTTTTCTTTTTTTAGGGATAATTAGTTTTTTATAACTTAAGAGTCGGTAAAAAAATGTAAACAGTTCAATAGTTTATTGACCACAATAAATTATTTAAAATCAGACATATTTTTCATGTAATCTAATCGCATTAAAATTCATTTAAAATTTCTCAATGAGTATTGCAGAGCTGGGAATTGGAGTTTACGATTTCTTTAAACGTCCAAGAGTTTTCTTAAAAACAACACGGCAAAATAATTGTACATTTTTGAATAAAGGACGTCTGATTTTAAAAGAATGAATAAATTGTATTTCCCAAAAAAAATTGTTTTTATAGGACCCCATTTGAAAAAAAATACGAGTGTGAGTTATAGAAGACAAAATGTTGTTATTTACGTCACGACCTCAATAACTTTGCCTTCCGTGTTGTAGCTTTGTTTGTAACAATTTGCAATTTTTCTGTGCAGCAGATTCACAATATGAACATTTAGTCTTATCGTCTACTTGTTTTCTATTTTTATTTCATTTGCTTGTTTTGCTAAGTTGTAAATTTGTTTTTTCGTTAATGTAACAAAACTCCCAGTAAACAAATGTTGTCTTTTTTCCAACAGAAAAATGCCCATAGAAACTGTGAACAGGAAAAAAAAATGAATAAAATACAAAATTATAAGGAAAGAAAGAAAATAAATATTTAAACAATATGATCGATGTTTCGGTATTAAAGTTTGTTAAGTTTTAAAGTTTTATAAATTTTATTTTTGTTTTTGTTTCTAAATAATTACAGCAATTAAAGTGTTTGTTTAAGTTTCTACATCATTTTATAAGAATACTTAAACATCACCTTCATGTACATTAATTTTCAAATGAAAACTAGTCGCTTTACACTTAGCGTAGACCAATATGGCAAACTAATTTTAAAAGTGAGTTTTTATGCAGTGCGTGTTTGGGAGGGACATGCCACACAGTGTTTTGAGGCCATATAACGATGGGACAAAAATAGAAAGAATTATCGTAGCTATTTGATATTGGGTATGCAAGTAAAATATACTCCAAAATAAAAAATGATTTTTAGACCAAATTAATGTCTGTAACATTAGAAAACTTGGTACATTAATATAATATTATTACGGATGCGTCTTGCTTAAGTTTTAAGTGAAAAAGATTAAGTAATAAAGTAAACAACTGGGTATGCTGTTTACTAACTGTGTAGCTTACTAAGAAAACTTATGCACGCACGACAACAACAACTTTCCAGTTACAAACTGCGTGGAAATTTTATACACGCATAACAAGAACAATCGCGTATGCTGTTTACTAGCTGCGTAGTTTGCTAAGAGAACTTATGTACACAAGCCAACAACAACTATCTTAAAAAATAAATACCAGGAAGAACAAAAACCAAAATACACAAACATACATGCGTCTATACATTGCATGAATAACATAACAACAACAAAATGTGATGCAAAACTAGTGAAAGATTCTTAATTTTTCTCGACCTCCAGTGGACAAATATAAAAGTAAATGTCTGAGCGAATAGTTAGTCAGTTAAAAAAGTAAAGACTTGCACCTTTAGTAAATTGTTCTGTAGTGCCAACGTACAAATTTTACTTTCTGTGTATTTACAGTAAATAAACTTGTAATTAATTTAAAAACTCTAAAATCTGGTGTTATTTATTTTGTAATAAACAACGCAGCAATAACAAATCGTTTATAAAAGGTATTAACGTAACAGTATATTTGAGTGACAAATAATACAATTTTTAGGTTAATCAGTTAATGGGCACGCCCACAGTGATATACCAATAATGATACTAATAATGATATATCAAAATTTAATTTTGACCGATTAAAGGTTTCAATATCTTGGAACATATGTAGGCATAATATATATATATACATACTTCATTTATATAAAATTAAAAATATTAGCAAAATCGATTTAGGGACCTTTTATATACAACTGAAATTTTCTAAGATAAGAAATGAAATTTCGAAGTGAAAAATGAATAACATAAAAATTTTAAAAAAGTTTATAACATCTTTATGGTTTCACATTTGAAATATTGATTTTATTTTAAGAAATACTCGTACATAGGCTTATCTGAAAGAAATATGTTTTACTCACTATCTATAATAAAAGGTTTTTCAACAAGAAGTGTGTTTTGTAAAGCAAAACAAAACAAGCAATTTAGATTATGATGATTCAAATTTTTATTATATTACAACAAAAAAAAATGTTCGGCAATTATGAATAAAAATGATATCTGGCAAATGTCTGACAGATGTCGATTCTTCCATAACAGTTTTAAAATAACTTTTTGGCAAAATCGCGTTCCTATTTCGTTAATCATATCACGAATTTTGCGGCTTAAGGCTGAAATCGATTCGATTGGCTCCGTATGTATGTATGTCCTTAACATAGCGCCACAAAAAATGATTCAGTGGTGTTAAATCACACGATATGGCTAGCCAAGATTGAATTGTCAGCATATGTCGATAGCGTGATGTATTAACGGTTACCGCATTTCCAGTCTCATCTTCGAAAAAAATGGCTAAATTGCGCCTCCAGAATACATAGGCAAGGGCTTCTCAATAATCATTCTAGGATTTTCAGAAGACCAAATGCAGGCTTTGATTGTTGGACCTCCAGATCAGTTTATGTCCGAGCCAGATGAGTTGGCCAAATGCCAGAAGTCATATTTAAATTACAATGCCAAAAGATTATCTTTCACATAAAGTCAATTGCCTATCAATTAAAAACAAATCATCTTTGTTTTACTCCATTTAAAAATTCTATACCTCTATATTGAGGATTGACTCAGCGATTTAAGATAAAAAATATCCATTTCGTTACAATATCTCAGTTTTTTCGTTAAATCTAATTAAACTCGATCGGAAAATCGCCTTTTCCGACAAAGATTATTATGATTTGCGCGATTATGTCGAGACTTCAATCCGCAAGGATAAAAAATTTTGTTAGGATTTTGGAGTGGTGGAATTATTAGATCATATATATTGTCACAAATGCTATTTCAACCAACGACAAGCGCTACATAGCCATGATTACGGACTTATTATGATCTTAAATGGAAGATATAAACTACAGTAATTTTTGCTTTCAGCAGGATGGGTCATGTTGTAAAGCTCATCAAACAATCGCTTCTTTACGCACTTAGTTTGGTAATTGTGTTATCAGTTGCCTTGGCGATGTCACTGGGCCATCTTGGAGCTGTAACTAGACTCCTTTAGAATTGTTATTGTTCGCGTTATTCGTCCCTACAATTAGAAACAATCAGTAAAATCTTGAAAAATTCATTTAAAAAAAATACGAACTGCCTTAGAGAAATTGCAATCAAACACCGATTAAGGACGAAAAATCTTTTTGACAATGCTCATAATCAATACATCAACAAAGATTAACAATCATGTGTAGGTCTTGTAATGGAATCATTGGCTCAGTTTTTTCAGTCACTATAAATGCTTGATTACGGAATTTTTATGGCCTTAACGAAAAGAGTGAACTTGAGTTAACTGTGTTTTTAACAAATGGCATACAGCTTATCAAAAAACGTCCTTTCATATAGTAAGTTCGCTTATAGTATTATCAGTTGTCTTGGTTATATCAAGTATATGTCTCACGGTTGCGATTTGACTCTTTTATAGCTTTTTTTTACACAGTACAGTTTAAAACCGGTGCTATGTGAATAATCTAGATAGCAAATGTCATGCTAACTTTTCATTGGATACAATTAGAAACTGTCATTTGAACAGCCGTTTGCTTAATGCCAGTAAGCGTAGCACTCAAGTGCATTGGCTATCAATAACAGTGTATTTAACTCCAGCCGTTCTCCTTCCTATTTATATTTACAAGACTGAAAATAAGCCTGTGCTTCAAAGTCTTTTATAGAGCTATTCGACTGCGTGCAGAAAAAAACGAGGAAGCTTATTGGGGAAAGGGTATATTAACCCTAAACTGCATGCAATATGTTTTCATCTATTGTAATCGATTGGCCAGTGTTTGCTTTTAAAACAAAACCAAATGGAATTTCCGCAAATACTATTTTCTCTATACTCTGTGTGCTGGTTCAAATAATTTATATATATATATTTTTTTTTTAATTTAAAATTATCATTTTTTTTATTTAAAAGTATATCCTTCACACTGATTTCTTTAACCCCATCAGCAGAATTGTTACAATCGTCATATGGGTAATTTACTATATTTCCATTTTTTCATCCTTCCTTTAGTTAAAGATGTTCGAAGAATATATTAAGAAATGAACTGAAAATAATTGAGAATAGTACTGCCGCTGTGTCTGTGCCTATTTTGGTAACAGTATTAATTCGAATAATATAAAAACAATATATCTTAAAGTTCTTTTTATAAATTTCCACGCGTAAATTTAGAAAAATGAAAGTAGTTCTTAGTAAAGGTTAAAAACTGGTACTATTATTGTATATCGTTACGTTATATTAATTAAAAGTCGGAAGTCGTTACGTTATATTAATTAAAAGTCTGGAGTAGTACTTAAGACAGGTAGGTGCTCACATTTTATTCTGTGACACTTTTAAGCCGTTTACAGGTCACCGATACTTCTTCACTCCTTTTTGTGGGAACGATTGTCGGAGCTTCGTAAGCTGAGATAGGTAGACAGACAATTCTTTCTGGACAGTGGATAAAACTATTTTAGCAAAGAATTGGCTGCATGAGCAGTCGATTAAAAATATATTTAAGTGAATTCGAAAAGATAGCAGTTCTTTAATATCATATTTCTGCCCACTGTATTTTGTACTGGTTAATAGTGTATATAAATTTGTTAGCAAATAATTGTTATAATTATTTTACAAATAAGACGTATGATGTACGTTGTTATTTCATTCGCAATTATTTAATAAAGTGACGTCTTCGTTAAAACCTCATATTAACACATTCAAGCCAAATCACTACAATTATGTTCATATCAGAAACATAACAAATAAAAACATTTTTGTTTCGTGACAACTAAGGAGAAAAATAGAAGTGAAGAACTAACAGAAAAATAGAAACGGGTCAATGAACCTCTTTGATAACTTAAGTTGCTATTTAGCACTGGAAGTGCAACAAATTACATTTTAATGGTCTAATTAAATTCATTCACATGCCAAACGTCAACTAATCTAAATTTATAACAACAAGTGCCATGACAAAACCTAGAAAAAATGACTACTGGACAAAACATCAGTTAAGAAATAATAAATAAAAAGAGCACATAGTCACAATATAAACACACATAAATTACAAATAGGTGATTTTTACAAAAGCAACACTCCCCTCCTCCAATCCGCAATTGACTTATAATGGGTGTTTTTTATAGAGGTATAGAACTTTAATTTTAAGCTGACAACACTTTACTAATTGGCGGCCATTAGGCGATTTATGTTTAGTTTGGCATTGCAACATGAATACACTGACACCTAAACAACGCCCTAAATTATGCAAAATTGGGCCCAAAACAAGACTAGCGATGATACTATCTTCTGTTTGAATGGATACCCCAACAAATAAAATTGTGGTATTTGGAGTGATAATAATCTTTAAGTGTATGTTGAGACATTATTGCATATAGAAAAACCGACTGTTTGGTATGCTTTATGGGCTGTTGAAATCCTTGGTTTGTACTTCTTTAAGGATAAACTGGTCAGAACATTTCTGTCAATGGTGACCACTATAGAGCCATGATTACTGACTTTTTCACTCACCGATTAAAAAAATCATAATGAACTGGTGCTGTGGCTTCAATACAGTGGCGCATCATGTCACACAGCTAGTGCTACAATTGATTTATTGAAAAAAACGTTTGGTAATCGCAACGTTTTACGTTTCGAACTTGTGATTTAACGCCGATGAACTATTTTCTCTGGGGATATGTGAAGTTTATAATCTACGCCGGTAACGATGGACCACTTGAGGGGCAGCATTCGCTGCATTATCGCCAATAAACAGCCACAAATGTTGGAAAAATCATCAAAATTTGGATCTCTGAGCCGAGCTAATCATGACGGTCATATGCGAGGAGTCATTTTTGAATTACAATGCCAGAATAATAAAGCATATTTCATGTTTATTTAAAAAATTCAGTTGAAGTAATGAAATAAAAGAACATTTCAAAGTTACCTCTATAAAAAACACCCTGTATATGAAAAAAATGAAACAGAAATTAAAGACAGACCGACAGTATCTATTGTGAAGTGAATAAGTGTACAATCGCATTTGTATGTGTATGTTGAGTGTAAGCTGAAACAACAGCAATAACAACAACAATATTGTTAACTAAAAATCATGCATTAAAGAAACTGTGTGAGCAATAAGAGTAGCACAAAACAAACGGTAGCAGTTAGGTTTTTGGTGGAGTACTAATAAACTAATTAGTACTTTGTAAAAAAGTATCGACTGGTTTTATTCGCAGATCATTAGTACACAAGGTACAATTTTAAAAACCCATTTAGCACGTCATTGTTTCAAGGGTTTCCACTGGCAGTTTCTGATCTACTTGCTTATCTTGAGTTTGTGATATTTTCTAAAAGCTGATATATTATTATACCCAACTTTGAATGCTAGTTTACAGAACAGGGACATTTTCAGCTATTTAAACTATTGTGTATCTTTTTCCATTGAATATAGTTAATATATATTGCATACTTATTTACAAAAAAAGTTTAAAGAAATTTTAGCCGAAAGTAAACATCTAACGCGAGCTCTGTACGGAAGTTTGTAAGACTCGCTTGCTGGCAGGCATCACTAATAGTTCCAATTGTAATGAGGGATGTAGCCGCGAGTATATGGCTGTTCTATAAAATTTTTTACAAACCTATGGATTATGTTAATTAATCAAACTGAGTTTTTGAGCTCGCTGGAATTACCAGGAAAGCCACCGCATTCCGTAAAGAAACTCTTAACGGAAGATACAGAGGAGAAAACATTTTGGTACCACGCTTTCCAAAGATTTTGACCGACAAGCTGTTTAATTAAGACGCATGCAGTTCCTGGTGAGGCTCGCATTTGCAATGACCAATTGAAACAAAACATTCTTTTTGTTTTGTTATTCTAACGTCGCTCTTACTGTCGAAGTGTAAATAAAACACCTTCGAATCTCTGTGAACTCAGTTCAAAATCTTATAAAAATAAAAATTCTTAAAACAATCGTAAACAAATTTATTTAATTTAGGCAAGACAAACCCTGTCGGGCCAGCTAGTTTGTTAATATGTCTTTTTTGATAAATTTAAAAATAAAAGTATACTAGAAGTTAGGCCCAACCAAACTATTCATTTGTGATGATGCTAAAATATAGGTTGTTTAAACAAGAAGTTTGTTTTTGACATTTAGGTTTTCAACGTATTTGTAGTAGATGCATTGGAAATTGTTACAATGAATTCAATTTCGCACGACAATCGCATTAAAATAATTAAAACTCACTGTGAAAATGGAGGTTTTGTTACAGTTACATTTCGTAAAATTCGTAATATTTTCGGACAACATAATCGTCCTTCTGAGACCGCTATTAAAAATTTGGTCGTTAAATTTCAGTCGACAGGAGTGATACAGAATATGTCAACACCATTGCGTATTCGACCGGGTCTTTCAATTGAAAACATCCCATCTGTGAGCCACAGTGTTGCAGCAGATTCAAATTTGTCAATTCATCGACGTTTTCAACAATTGGGGTCATTTAAAACCACATGGCGAATTTTACGTAAAGATTTGACTGTAAAGGCTTACAAAGATAACTGGTACAAGAATTGATACTGACGAAGATTCACTAAGTTCACTCTGGAACAACGAGCTGGGTTTCTGGAAAAAAGTTTTGTCAGATAAAGCCAATTTTTACTTGTCAGAGTATGTCAATAACCAAAATTGCCGCAATTGGGCTTCTGAAAATCATGGAGCGATTATTGCATTCTTAAAGTGTCACTGTATGGTAGTACGCTATGTAGTCTGGAGGCGTGACTGAGTCGTTTTTTCAAAGATGAGGCTGAAAATGTGGTAACGGTCAATGAATCACGCTATCGCGAAATGCTAACAACTCAATTTTGGCCTATTATTGACGACGTGGACATCACTGAAATGTGGTTTTAACAGGTTTTGTGGTTTTGTCACGCAGCCAATGAAAGGATAAATTTGTTTCAAACCAATCTTCCCGATCGCATAATTTGACAGCAAGTAGCAGTTAAGTAGCCGACCAGATCGTGTGATTTAACATCACTAGATTATTTGTTGTGGACAGAGCATAAGCGAAATCAATCGAATGGATTTCAGCCTTAAAACTCAAAATCCGTGATGTGATAAATAAAATAGGACCGCCATTTTACCCAAAGTGATCGAAAACTTTGATGAAAGAATCAACATCTGTCAGTGTGGTCGTGGCGGAGCAAAGAGAACAAGTTACTTGCATTTCTTGATCGCATGTTAATTTTTTACAATGGCGCTGAAATTTTAATGTGTGTCGCAACTTTTGATTATTTTTATAAACAGAAAGCTTTTCACTATTAATGCAAATAAATTTTCATTACAATTTACTGATTAATGGTTTTCTGCAGTTATCAATAAAAACTAACTGATGATGAAAATTATATTTTAGTTTAAGTAAAAATGTACTGATACTTTGTAAATTTTCAGTAATCATTAAAAATTTACTGCTAATGAAAACTAAATTCCAATAGCAGTAAAAGTTTATTTTTATTGGTGGTGCAAAGTGCCTTAAATGCTATAAAAAAATCACAGTCAGAATTTGACTTCAACTATAACTTAACCGGATAAAAATACAGATTAAGTAATTTGGGGGTATATAAAATATATTGTTTCTAAGGAAACTAACAAAAAAAAAGCGTTTAAAAAAATTAAATGGCCGTAATGTATAATTTAGGACCTAGATAATACGTTAAGAAACTTTTCTTACTATAGATGTTATCTCAGGTTATCTCTGCATTGAGCTCTTTTGAAAATTGCAAAAAATGTTCTGTGTTGTGGCCCACAATTAACAAGTCAATTCTCATTATTTTCATGCTCGTAAAATGTAAAAATATAATTTTACTCGTGTGTACGTAATTATATTTTATTTTATGAGTGCATGTATGTATGAAAATATAAGTGTGTTCTTTTACTTGGTATTATACATGTGAGGCGGCGAAAAATCTGTTTAAAAATATCACGAGACAAATCCACTTCACTGAGTCACTTAAAAGGCTACACACGGTGCTTAGTTCTTTCACGTTTTTATTGTTTTTGTTGTTTTTGTAAACAAGTCACTATTTGTGTATACAAGTGTGCTGTTGTTTCTTTTCAAGTCAAAGTGAAATGTGTCTCTTCAGTTACTACAACAGAATTAATGACGCCGACAACAACAATCTACAAATATAGAACACACATTTCTAAAAGACCACACAACAAAAGCTTAAAATCATTATACTTAGACTGACGTAGATGTATGTATGTGAGTATGTAACATACTCCTCACGTTTTAAATGTTAAAATGCATTAATAAAGCTTTCTTTCATCAGCCCCTTTCTCATTTTCTTTAGCGTTAAATCTCTTATTCATTCGCTTAAGTTGCCTGCCTAGATTGAGTTAATTTTTTTTTTGCTTTTCATTTTTTCTTTTTGATTGTTGACTTTATTGGCCGCTCACTTGGAAAATTCGTTATCATGATTCGGGTCATTTTATAAATAAATTAAACGGTTTATTTATTTTCTTCTTATATAAGAAATCTAAATAATTTAATTTCTATCTTTAGTGAAAAAAAGGCTTAATATGATTATCACTTCTATTTGTCTTTATTTTTATTTCAAAAAGAGAAAAAAAAAATATTTAAATTATTAATTTTACGGATTGGCAATGCTATTGATGGCATAACAAGTATTGAAGTATTGTTTAGCGGTAGAGAAATTGTGTCTCTTTTAAATGTATTAAAGCCTCATCTGATTGGGATTTCATAATTTTTTAAATAATAATTTAATAAAATTAATTTTTTTTGAAAATTTATTTAAAAAAGAAATTATGTTCTGACTGACAGTTTATTCATTTTTTATTACAGAGTTCGTAACTGGGCTTTAAAATTTGGTGTAGATCTGTGGGAATTTGGACGGCAATTTACAAAGATGAATGAAATCAAAAGTGTAAGTGTTTACTGATTTTAAGTTTTCTATTTAATTTTTTAAATTGTTAAGAATTTCGTATTTTAAATTGCCTGCAGAAGAGATAGAATTTTGTAACATAAGAAAAAAATGTATAAAGTAATTTTTAATTTTTTTTTAAAGAAACTATAAAAACTGTTTTGTCTGTCTGCAGTACAAAACAACACAAAATACAATACAAAACTAAGTGATAATTAATTTTGGTGTTATTTTTGTTTTTGTTTGGTGTTTTATTTTGCTAACAACCCGTATCTAACACAACACATGTAAATAAACTTCTGTGTTGGAGTATAATTGCGTATGCGAATGTAAGTAATCGAGTGTGTGTTTGTGTGTGTATATAGAACATAAACCTAATTAAAATTGAAATTTGTTGTTGTCATCATCATTCGCTAAAAAAGGAAATGAATTAGTTTGAATGACTGAATGGCTGGATAAATGTAGAAAGTTGATGGCTTGGTTGTTAGAGGATCGTTTGACTTGAATTTTGGATTTTAGCTTTGGAGAAGGAGGAAAACCGGATGTAGTACTATTACAAATAACTGTATGACTGTATGTATGTTTGTTGGTTTTAGTGGGCAATGCAAGTGAGCTTATGTGTACTGTTTTTTTTCATATTATATTATTTTATTGAATTGTGTTGAAACATAAAGTACAAATAAAAATAATAATACATACTCACACATTTACATAACTAAATACAATAAAAAAAACATAAAAGTTTTAGTATTGCAAAAAGGCTGATAGAAGTATTAAAATGTCAACATCAACACGTACATACACACATTAAAATAATGGCAATCGCAATTGAGTTTGTGTGCCATTTTGCTGGCGTTAATAAATTGTGAAGAAAAAAATTTACACAAACCGACATTGTGACAATTGATTTGATAATTACAATTAAATATCAGAGATGTCTAAATGTCGAATGACGTGCTCGTTAGGTATTTAAAAGTATTGTTTTGTTATACTTAAAATTTCCAATCGAGTATTGAAAAATAAATGATCTCGCCTTAAATAAAATTTAACATTTTACAATATCTGATCTGTATGTGGTTTTAAAGCCATTAGCAATCAATTTGAAATAGTATTTGAAATAATTAAAAAAATATATTTTTTTTCTTTTTAAGGAACTTTTTTTTATATATTTTTTTCTTTTCGATATTTCGCTTTCCTTTGGAAAGCTTCTTCAGGAAAAAATTTTTATTTTTGAAAACAAATATGAATATATTATCGAAATATCGAAAAGAAAAAAAATATATAAAAAAAGATCGTTAAAAAGAAAAAAGATATTTATTAAAGATAAATAAAAAAAAATCGTTTAAAAAAACTATAAAAAAAAAAATAATAAATTCTTAAATCTTCTAAAAATATAAATCCAAATATGGCCTCTGGCTTGTTCATTATTGCACCAGTTTTATTGAATATTTGTGACGAGTTGACATAATATTTTAATATTATTCTCTTTTTGTAGCCTTTAAGTCATTCTGGGCTCCAAGGGGTGATCAGATTTTTGATTGCGCCATTCTTCTAACAAGGCAGTCATGTTCTGCTGTACTGGCATTGTACGATCGAAGTTTAAAAACTAAAAAATCCATGACATACATCTCATCAGACGAAACATAATGAAGTGACACAACATAATCGGAACAGCATGTCAGACTCTACAGACAAAAGTTCAATTCAAGATTAATCATTTTCCATTGCAGCCAATACATAACGCCAATAACTATTTAATTTTATTTTTGGTATTATATTACTTAAAATGAATGGGTAAAAATTGAACTCGTTTATGATCACCCCGAGAACCACTTACGACAAAATCCACATTTGCAAACAAACTCCCATTTCTTTATTTTCAGCACCTTCGGGTGTTTGTCGAACCGGAAGGCCAAATCTTATTCGTGAGCCGTATGAAACCCAAAAATTTTAATTTGAAAGAGGTTTTTTCAGCTTCCGAAGATATTGTTTTAAGTCCATGAAGTTTTTATATGAATGTTCTTGGCTCCTTGAATAAATCTAGACTGACCAATTGTGATCTGCGTTCCTTGTATATCCAGCCCCCTTTTTATTAGGGAGCACAAGGGTTTCCAACAAATGTTTCGTTTGAAATTAAGCGGCACCGACGGACTATTCAGGTTTTTAATAACGGCTGACGTTCGTCAGGAGAGAGACAGAGAGAGAGAGAGAGCTTTGAGCTGTAACAATGAGAATGAAACAATTTTCAAGAGCTCTTTTATTTGTTTTAGGACAATTTAAAATGTTGCATTTCTTTCGTTAATTTTTTATTTTTAAATATAAATCATTTATTTTTATTTTATAAAAATGAAAATAGAAATTTGCTAAAATATAAAGTTTCTAAAAATAATAAATTGGAATAAATTTCTTAGACCACATAGAGTTATTTAAAATAATGTATATGTTGTTTTTATAGCACTTTAGAACTTTAAGTTGATAAGAATTTTTTAAATGGCGGTGATTTTGTCAGCTGTCAAGAAATTTATGGGGCCAAAAAAAAGATTGACGTTGATCCTGATTTTCAGAAGCGAATTTTATTGAGCTACGCAGCTGACTTTTGTTTAAACGGGTACGTCAATAAACAAAACTGCCGTATTTGGAAAAATGACAATTCTCAAGTGTATATTGAGGTACCACTACGTTCAGAAAAATTGACTGTTAATGTGCTTTATGGGCCGGTGGTATCATTGGTGCGTACTTCTTTAAAAACGATGGTGTTAGAATATGACTGCTTATATATGAAGTCGCTAAGCTTATTGCCAATATACGGAAACAAATATTGGTAAAATTCATCGAAAATTGTACCTCCAGATTAGATTGCGTCCGAGCCAGTCCTTGCGGTTATATGTCAGAAGCCATATTGAAATTAAAACGTCAATTCAAAAAATCATCTTTGTTACCATTTCATGGTTTTATAGCTTTAGCAAAACAACTTTAATAAGAAACACCACAAGAAAAATGAAATAGTGATTGAACTAGAATAAGTAACAAATTTAATTGAATTATGGAATCTCGCAGTAGAGCATCTTTTAATATTCAATTCGTAGCTTCCAAGGGCTGAGAATGTATCTTAAGTTGATAAAGGGCCTTGTTTTTACATTTCCTTTTAATAAAATCATCTAGAATTCGAAAATGACGGAAAAAATGAGATTGGGAGAATCTAACCCCTGAAAGGTTTTTCAACAAGAAGTTTGTTTTCTAAAACAAAATAAAACAAAAAATTTAGATTAAGATGATTCAAACTTTAATTGTATTATTAAGAGAAAATTCGCAAATTATGCACCAGTTGAATATTGTAAGGCTTCAAGGTCAAATCCTTACGCAAAATTCTCCATGTGGTGGTTTTGGATAAGCCTAATTCTTGAGAACACTGTGGCTCACGGATGCTATGTTTTCAGTTGAACGACCAGATCGGATACGCGTTATATTCGCACATTTTGTATCGAGCCTGTCGACTTAAATTTAACGATCAAATTCTTAATAGCCGTCTCAGAAGGACGATTATATTGTCCGAAAATATCCGAATTTTTTGAAATGTAACTTTAACGAAACCACCATTTTCATTGTAACAATTGCAAATGCATAAACTACGAATGCGCCAAAAAACGAAATGTCAAAACTATCATGTTGTTGGTGTTATAAGAATTAAAAAACAAACTTCTTGTTGAAAAACCCAATACAATCAATAAATCTAAAAATATTTTTCATCACCATTTTCTTACCGAATGCTACCTACTTCATTAAGGTAACTTTTAAGATATTTTTAAATATTTAGAGCCATGGATAGAAATTACTTTGTAAGTATATTGATAATAAGAAATACCTGTCTAACTACAGGGTAATTTTCTCTTGCAAAAATGGGAAAAAAATTAAAATAATACTAATTCCCATTCTTGTCATAAAACTAACACATGTGTAAATATTAATACTTGCATAAAAGCAAGCAGATACACACTCAGCTATTCCCTAATTGCACACAGAAATGGTGTGTTAAAATTGATAAGTGATTTTTTCTTTTTGTCTTTTATTTGCATTTTTTTTTAATCTGACACACAATTAACATAAAGTGTTTGTGATTACCTTTGTGTTACCCCTTATTAGAAATTCTTTTATCAGACATAGAAAAAAAAAAAACAAAACTATATCGAAAGAAAGCATACCACAGAAAATAAAACATAATGCAGCGAAGCCAATACATTCATTATAGTTCAAATTCATTAGAAACATCCTACTCTGGTCCATTTATTATTATACACTTCATCCGAGACAAAGGAGTATGCTATAAGTTTTCCACGCCTATTTTTAAATTTCTACAATATTTATTTCCCCAAAAAGTTTATATATTTTAGTTCTTATTGCAAATGGAAGTCGCTTTTTGTTATTATTGTTGTTTTGATTCTTGAAACTGAATAAATGCAAAACTTTTTATAATGTAATATTTTCACCAAAACTTCTCACACAAAAATTAAACTTCACAAAAAATTGAAACATTTTATTCAGAAAAATTCTCTAGTATTTCGAAACCCTTATAAAAATCCCAAAACAATTTTTATTTTTTAAAAAATATTAAAATTCTGAAATTTTGTTCAGCCCGAAAACCTTAAAAGCAAAAGTCAACAATTCACAAAATGGTATATAGACCTGTGGTTATTATTGCTAAATTTTTCCGATTTTAACGTTTTCATTTTTTTTTCGAAATATATGAAATAACATAAATGAAGGCAATGGCTATCAATGAGCATCCAATTTTACTTGGTAAAAATTAGAGAAAATGTAATAAATCCCGATGAGCTCTTAGTAGAGCACAGTAAGCGTGTAAAAAATTAAGTCAGCATGATAAACTTAAGAATTCATTGAAAAAAGCACAAGAATCTAGGTGGTTTCTAGTGGTCACAGAACATCCACTAAACACATCTTCATTAATTCAAAGATATATTTCGGCAAATTATCGATATTTTAATAAAGAACACAATTCACACAGCCGAATAAACATAAGGTTTTTCAATAAGAAATTTGTTTTTTAATTGTGACAACACCAACAATATGATAGTTGTGATATTATATTGTTTTTTGACGTATTCGTAGTAGATGCATTTGTGGTTCTGTTAAAGTTACATTTCAGAAAATTCGTGATATTTTCGTACAACATAATCGTCGTTATGAGACCGCTGTTAAGAATTTGATCGTTATATTTAAGTCGACGGGCTCGATATACAATGTGCGAACACCAACGCGTGTTCGACCTGATCTTTCAACTGTAAACATTGCAGCCGTTAGCCACAGTGTTGAAGCAGATCAAAATTTGTCAATTTCTTGACCTTCTCAACAATTGGGATTATCCAAAACCACCATTAGGCGAATTTTGCGTAAGGATTTGACTTTGCCGACCGACCATTCATATCGTAGATTCACTCAATTCAATCAGGAACAACCGTCTAGTTTTTCTGAAAAAATAATTTTTTTAGAGAAAGCCCATTTTCACTTGTAAGGGTATGTCAACAAGCAAATTTGCGGCTTTTGAGCATCTGAAAATCCTAGAGCGATTATTAAGAAGTCTTTGCATGCTCAAAGTGTCATTTTATGGTTCGCTTTATGGTCTGAAGGCGTGATTGGGCCGTTTTTTTCGAAGATGACACTGGAAATGCGATAACGGTCAATAGATCGTGCTATCGCGAGATGTTAACAACACAATTTTGGCCTATCCTTGACGACGTGGATGCCACTGGCATGTGGTTTTAACAGGACAATGCCACATGTCACAGAGCCAATTAAACGAGTAATTTATTGCAAACCGAATTTCCCGATCGTATAATTTCTGGACAATCAGCGGTTAAGTAGCCAGCAAGATCGTGTGATTTAATACCACTAATTAATTTTTGTGAGGCTATGCTAAAGACAGAGTCTATACGAAGCCAATGGAATCGATTTCACAATCTGTGATGTGATTAACGAAATAGGACCGTAATTTTGCCAAAAAGTCATTTAAAACTTTAATGAAAGTCATCTGTCAGCGTGGTCGAGGTAGGCATTTGCCAGATATCATTTTTCATTCAAAATTGCCGAACTTTCCTCTTCGTAAAACAATAAAAATTTTAATTATCTTAATTTAAATTTTTGGTTTTATTTTTTTTAGACAACAAACTTCTTGTTGAAAAACCCTTTACTTCCTCTTATGGAGAGGCAAAAAGCTGCTACATATGACAGTAGTTTCAATATACATATTTTCATCTCGCTTAACCTTAATCTGCGTTAATTTAAATGCTTCAAAACACATGTGGTAATGAATTTAAAGCATCTCCAATAAGATTCAAATAGAAACTTAAAAATAAAAGAATTAATATCTTGCGTAAAGCTGTCATTATTATCATCGTTGTGAAAGAATATCAGTCATTAACAAAATGAAAAACAATTTAATATTAAAAAATGTTGAGATGATAATGATTACCGAAAAAATATCACTAAAAATACTATTCATTAAGCAAGATTACATTTCTTTCGAATGCCTAGATTTTTTTGTGAAAAAAAAAAGAAAAATTGCGGATGTCTTAATAAAATGGGTTTCGTGTAGTGGGAAATCAGTACCCCCTTTCATTTCTCATTCTTGCGGGAAAGAAAATTCTTCTTCTTAGGTATTTGTTTATATAACGAATATAAAGCGACACTTGCCAAACATTTACGTATTCACACATTTGCATATTTGCAAATATGCACAACTTAATAGATTTATTTTTTCTCTCACAACAAAAGCATATAAACGCCATTATTTTTAATATTACGACATGCGTAAACATGAAAATTCACTAAAATGCATAAAAAACAATGTTGTCACAATAACTAAATGTTGCATAGAAAAAATTACTCACAAAGACACATATTGCAATGTCATGCTGTATCCCAGTAAACACATAATCGCAAGTTTGAAAAATTATTTAATTTGCTTTTAAAAGGTCAAATTTAGAAAGCAATTAAAACTTATCTTTGCCATTATTGTTTGAATAACAGAAGAATATTGTTTAAATAAAAGAAAAACCAAAGTATAAACTGAATTTCAGACATGTAAGAGTTACGTACCATGTGTGGACCACTCTTTAATTAATTAAGCATTAAAAGTATATTTTTTATTTTCTTCAAACTTTACCAATTTTCTAAATAGTTTGTATTTTTTTAAAGCATTTTTCCTTTAAGTTTAGTTTCTTTAATTATGCAATCAACGAAGTTAAAGTATCACAAGCAAAAAGGTCACCATTTATATTCTTCCAGCTGTAATAAGACCTCGCTTAACGCGTAAGTTTCATCAAAGTATAGCATGTTTCGAAACAGCGCCAAATAATTCTCTCTTAACATGTACGTAATGGGGTTAGGGGAAGTTGGATAGAACATTAGTTAGATATATTAAATTTAATAATTGTGCTATTTTTAATAAAAATTAAACCAAACATTTATTTCTTACAAACCAAAAAAAAAAAAAACCATTCAAAAGAATACACTTATAAAAACAAAAAAAATTGATTCAGTCTGAGATCATTCAGTCTATTCTGTTTCCAATTTTCTGCATTTCTATCAAGAAGGCATCTACTGTAACTTGCTTTTTTGGGGTTCTATTAGAAGTTATTGAAGTGGAGAAAGCACCTATAACACCGCGCCTTGGTTTTGAACTTCCGTTAAATTTGGATAATTTTTAACCAATTGTTCCATAATTGCACTTATAGCGGTCA
Organism: Trichopoda pennipes; assembly: GCA_030448955.1. NCBI lineage: Eukaryota > Metazoa > Arthropoda > Insecta > Diptera > Tachinidae > Trichopoda > Trichopoda pennipes. Next base: position 12,712,680 of record JASKUP010000042.1, read on the forward strand.
ACGCCATCGAAAGCTCCATTTACTCTTCTTCGAAATCACTACCCAATCAATATTTGTACTTTCTTCTTGCCGGCTGCTGTTTCTTGAACTATTTCTTCGACGTTTACGTTCTACATTTACCACATAGTTTGATTCGCTAATTCCTTATCGACAGAGTGTGGATATTTTTACTTTCAGGCCAAATATTCTTCCATACTCCTTTCGAAGATCTTTGTGTTATTTCATTCAAAAAACGGTTCATGTTTTCTACAGCATTCCTGACATTGTAGTTTTTCCAAAATTCGCTTCTCTTTTGTTATTTCAAACATCTGCTTAAATAAACCTTATATTTGGATATAACGTCTTGGTCCATTGGTTATATTAAAAAAACCTTGCAAATTTTTCATAGCTATGCATGATTTTTTATTAGATCCAACATACAGATAAAGTTGATTTGGATATGCTTTTCATCGCTCTTGGGTTTTTAGAGAGGTAAACGAATAGTGAGTTAATTTGAAATCTCCGCATGCGCTACCGTCCAGTAAAAATGTTAAGCCATGTTTTGGCTTTAAATCTTGCTACTCGTTTCTCCTCAGAGACTAGCAATGAGCGTTTTCGGAACAGTTCTGTTTCGTTAACATTGGAAATGTATTCTAGAGCACAGTTTCCTTGTTCAATTATTTTTTTTAGTACCGCCACCGCTATCGTGTCACCACTTGCTCCTTCTCCTGAGATCTTTACATTGTGAAGATTATTTCGATGTTTAAATATATTAAATCATCTTCGATTCGACTAACAATGAAAGTAATACTTATGGCACTTGCCTCTGCTTAAATGAATTTAAAAATTCATTATTACTCATGATAAAACCTAAAGATCATAATATTTGTCACAGTAGTAATCGTTATAGTATTTATACATTTATGTCAACAAATGTTTAAAATTATAAAAAGCCGTTGGTGCAACATCGCACCAAACAAGACACACAGCTACACTGTTTCGGATATGTTATGCACATATTGGGAAATAGCGTTAAGCGCAGTATTATCCTCCGATTAATGTACTAATTGTTTTGCTTCCGCCTTATTCAACCGTAATTAGATATTCAAAGTACTTTGATTTTTTTTCATTACGTTTCGCCATTTATACGTTTTTTGTGATTACAAATGCAAGAACCTTAATATTAATTCTCGTTTCTTCCATTTCTTATCTTGCAGCACTTGATTTATATATAAGATTTTGGGTTTACTAAACACGACACAGTACTCTTCGACATCGGCGTGATTCACAAACAAACTCGTGGTTATTACAGTGGCTCTAGTTCAATGTGTTCCCACGATCTTTTGTTAAGTTAAACTTCGCTGCCATTCATACCAAAACATTCTGTGCCTCTGTCAAAACTTATATTCACATTGCTTTCTTTACCATAAAACATTTCCTCGTTTAACGGACTTAAACATGTTCGTCTTCTACTCGAGATTCCACAGAATTTTAACTGCTGTTTGCCATTAAGCAACACTTAGTTTTCCTTATAAAGAGTATTTTTTTATATAGGTATAGAACTTTGAAATGGAAAAAAAGACATGAAATTTACTTTAATTGCTTTAATTAGTAGGTAGTGTACTAGCTTGTCAGTCTGGGGGTTGTGGGTTTGATTCCCAACGAAGACCATGTTTTTTTTTTCACTACAAAAAATAAACAATTGACTGTCGGTGGGGCTGCTCAGCGATGAAGGCATGTCTTATACGCCAGTTAATTTCCGACTATCCTTCTACTTTCACCACCTATTTCATCTCTTTTGTATCCCTTTCCTAAAGAATGTAGCATGATACTTGACTAAATAGGCATTGTTGCCTGAAGTGCTGCTTCTCTTAAAAAAAAAAAACTTTAATTGAAAGATAATCTTTTGGCATTATAATTTAAATATGACTTCTGGCTCGGATGTGGTCTAATCTGGAGGCCCAATTTTTGATTAATTTTCCAACATTTGTAGCAGCACGTTAAATATTTTCCTCCATGTAATCAATCGTTTGAAGCTTTTCGGCGTAGACTAGCGACTTCACATATAAATATATGTGATAATATATGTTAAAAAATAGTCCATCGGCGTTAAATCGCACGATCTTGAACGAATTTATGCTTTCTTCAATAAATCAATTATGGCACGAGCAATGTGATATGCTGCGCCATCTTGTTGCAACAACAGCTCCTTCACATAGTAGTTGTTCAGTTGATGAACGAAGAAGCCGGTAATCATGGTTCCAGAGCGGTTTCCGATGACTGTAACGTGTTGACCACCATCGGTTTAAAAGAAGTATGGACCAAGGGTATTATCAGTCCATAAAGTGCATCAAACAGTGTTTTACTGGATGTAACGGTATCCCAACATACACTTTAATATTATTATCACTCCAAGTACGGCACTTTTCTTTATTCATGTAACCATTCAAACAAAATTGAGCTTCATCGCTAAACAAAATTCCCTCATGAAAATCCGTATTAACGGCAATAATGTTTTGGACTCAATTTGCACAATTTAAAAGCGTTGCACAAGCGTCAGTCTTTTTATGTTGAAATGGAAAACCAAACTCAACATAAATTAATTGATAGTTGAAAAAATAGCTACCAGTTAAAAAAGTTTTGGCAAATTAAACTTCGATGCCTCTATATTAAACCCCCGATACCTATAGTTCTATGGGGAGTTGAACAAAATGATTCAATTAATTTAAGTGATTTAAAAAATAATTTTATATATGTAAAATGTTCGATATTCTTATTTTTATTTTTATTGCCACTTTTTCTAAAGTTTATCACTCACATTTTAAGATGTAGAGCACTAATATCGCTTCCTTGAAAATGTGCATAAAAGAGAAAAACATGATAGTTTTTAAAGTAAACATTACAGGTCAATGGTTTCACGACGAAAAGTGTCAAAAGAATAAAACAGAAAACATTTTCATTTAGAAAATTTTCTATTTTTTTTTTAAATGTGCATTTTGTAAGAGATGTCATTGTTGTTATTGTCGCAGTTGCACATCTTCATTAAAATCTAATTAGCACATTTTATCTTTTGCAAAGATTATTATATTGTATTTGTTTCTTTTTGTTTTTAATTCAAGCTTCTTTCTACCTATTTGCTGTACACAAAAGATTGCCGCGTTTATATATGTATGTCACAGAGTTGGAAATGTGGTACTGAATTTACTTTTACTCTCACAAGTTCAGTGTTGTTCTGTGTCTTATGATTCAACTTAGAAAATGAGAAAATAATTTAAAATTTTGATATAAATTTATTAAAATTCTTATATTGTCTTATAAAATATTATAATATATTCAGTACGACTAGATTGTAAACAACATGTAAGAGAGGCCGTCTGCCATCTTATGTACATCTCATCCTTGTTGCGCTATATCGGGGTTTTTAATTAAAAGTTTGTATTTTAATCGTGGCAACACGAACAACATGATAGTTTTCGTATTTATTTTTTTGACTATCACTATTAAAATGGTGGTTCTGTTAAAAGTATATTTCGTAAAATTCACGATATTTTCGGATAATATAATCATCCTTATGATAACGCTATTAAGAATTTGGAGTCGACAGGCTCGATACGAAATGTGCCAACACTAACGCGTATCGGTCAATTGAAAACATTGAAGCGGTGAGCCACAGTGTTGGAGCAGATCAAATTTGTCAATGCCTCGACGTTCTCAGAACCACTGCATGGCGAATTTTGCGTAACGATTTGACTTTGAATCCTTACAGAATTCAAGTGGTGCAGGATTTGAAGCCGATCGACCATCCCATCGCCGTAGATTCACTCAATTCATTCAGGAACAATTGCTGATTTTTCGGAAAAAATCATTTTTTTAGACGAAGACCATTTTCACTTGTCAGGGTATGTCGGCAATTAAAATTGCCGCATTTGGGCTTCTGAAAATCCTAGAGCAATTATTGGGAAGCTTTTGCATGCTTACTGCATGGTGCGCTTTGTGGTCTGGAGGCGTGATTTTTTTTAAGATGAGGTTGGAAATGCGGTAACGGTCAATGTATCACGCTACCGTGAGGTGCTAACAACTTAATTTTGGTCTGTTATTGACGATGTGGATATCACTGCAATTTGGTTTCAATTGGAAGGTGTTTTTAATTCATAATTGCCGAACTCTTCTCTTCGTAATACAATAAAAATTTGAAGCATCTTATTCTAAATTTTGTTGTTTTTTTTTATTTTCGAAAACTAAAAACCCTTCACTTGCGCAGTTAAAATAAAAACAAGAAAAACAAAAATACGCAATCACATTAAAAATTAATATTGTTATCGGAAAACTTGAGCGAATTTGGTTTTTTTGGTAATCCAAAACAAAAACAAAAAATATGTAAAAACTAATCATTTATTTAAAGAACAAAAAGTTAACTTTTTTATAGTGTTGTAGGCCAAAACCACAACTCTCTGTAAGAACTGAAAGTTTAGGGGTAATAGTGCAATTATCTGTTCATTTTTAGTTTAAAATGTTTTTTTTTAACCTGAATCCTCTGTGAACTTTTAAAATGATAACAAAATTTTAGATTTTGTTTGCTGAAATTTCAATTTATTATTAAAATGGTTAAAAATTAACTGAAAAATAAATCTTCTAATTAAAAAAATTTAAGTATTTTCGAGTAGCCCGATATTTAACTCAGGCCAAAAATTCTTTGCTTTAAAAGGAATGATTTATTAAATAGGGTGGGCAGTTTTATTGATACCGATGTAAAATAAAGATATGGGAATTAATAATAAAATATAATGTCAGGTAAATGTCTACATCTAGAAGGTGTGAAGCATTTCGCTCTTTGTGGTTTGGTCATGTAAACTCGTTCTTTTAAATGGCCCCAGAAAAAATAATCCAACGTTTTTAAATAACAAGAACATGGCGGTAAATCGAGAACTACGCGACTGAGAAAATACTCATCCAATAACTAAATTGTTTGGGTTGCTGTGTAGCTTATGGCGTCGTTTACCTGAAACCAAAGATGGCGTCAACCATTTGGCCAATTGTGGCCAACAAAAATTTGTTAACACACAATTTCCGGTGACACCGTTTCTTTCCTCATTTTCAAAAAAATACGGCCATACTGTAGCTGTTTTTAAAAGTAGTGGTTTTTCCAGAGCTGCTTGTTTGTGGATTTTGTGTGCTTCACATGCGACAATTTTCTTTGTTTACATAACCGCATAAGAAAAAATTAGTCTCGTCACTAACTATGATTTGATTACAAAAAGCGTTGTTTTCGTTTAGTTTCTCCAAGAGCCAATTCATAAACGTTTCACAATGGTATTTAATTTTCGAAAGTGTTGTACTTTATAAGCGTAAATGATGCTTAATTGTTGCTAACGACGACGAGTTGATGTTATAGGTTCAGTCTTAACATTTTGCTGTACAGTGGCTATTTTTGCATCACCATGCCCTCTAAGAGCTTATTGTTTTGGTCTATTGTCAGCAGCAAAACCTTGAGCCTCAAATTTTTCGATTAAATTATGCACGGCGGTCTCAAAAGGAGCCTGATAACGAGGAAAAGTTATTGAAATTTTACCTAGTGGCAAATTTAAATTTTCATCATGTTCATGATAATGTCAAAGCTGATAGTTCAAGTCTTGATATTTAATCATTTAATATACAATTTACATGCTAACCTAAAATTTTCGCACCTAATATTTTCTTCTTTTGATAATTTTCTGTTTTGTTTGGGAACTTAAATTTTTAACCGAATTTTTAAACAATTGCTATTTTTTAAAATTTTCGATTTTTATGGTTTTTACCTTTTTTGCTTGCAAATTTAATTTTTTTATAAAACGGGAAAAATGTAAGAAAGCTAAGATGCGTTCATATTTTTGTCAGCATAGCTGCATCGGCTGATGCTATAAAAATGCAATGGCAACTCTTTTTTGCTTTGCCTAAGAGATAAAATTGTATCAAGTTGTCTCAATTTTTTTTTATGAAATACGTTCATACCGAACAAACAAAAATTTCTTCTGGGAATTTTGCAAAACTATTCTATTCGATTACAATGAGCTGCAGTATTTTGTTTTCATAATATTTTATTATATTTTCACAGTTTTGAACTAACAATAAGTGCTCATATCTTAAATCTAAATTAAAAATATACTTTCAAAGTCCAGCCATTCCGAGACAATAAGGCCGTATGTAACCACTATCGAGAGCCAGTGAATTTCAAATACGATGCTGTCGCTACGATGTGTCGCTATTTCATCAGAAATTAAGATGTTTATATACCAGGGTGCCACTATAAAATCTTATTTTGGGGCCTTTAAATTTGTTCCAAATTTGAAGCTGAGGCAGTGCCCCATAATTGAATTCCATAACACCATATAGGTTTTAGAATTGATTTGTACAATAAAAGTTTACAATATAAGCTAAGGGTTGCATTTCTACCAATCAGTCAATTAATTTGCACTGTTATTAGCTTCATCTGTGTGAATTTTGCTTGGATGTGATTTTTCCAGAATAAACATCGGTCAAAATGTATGCCAAGGTATTTAACCTCTGAATGTTGAGGTATAATTTAGTTATTTATATGAATAGAAGGGCAAGAGTCTCTACGCATTGTGAATTTTATGTGCGTACATTTTGGTCCATTTATTTGAACTCCCCATTTTTTTAACACCTACTTCCAAATGATGTGTATGATCTTAAAGGTAACTGGTTGCTATTTGGAGGCTTACGTGTATGCTATCGGCAAATGTTGATGTGTGGATGCGGTTGTTAGTTAGCTAATCCGCAGTGTACAACAAGTAAAAAACGGGTCCTATAGTAATACCTGGTGGACTTCTGCCAGGTAGTACTATAGTACTCCTGAGAACTCTCTACGAGTTCTCCTTTTTTCAGTTAACAGACGTTTCACATCTACAGAATAAAATTTTTTGTAACGAATTTCTTGTCGGATCTTCGCAGCATGGTGGGAAGCTAATTGAGACTATTATTGAAATTAGTAAGGCATTGCCCCACTTCTTCTGGCGTTTTTTTTCTAGCCAGATTTTTTCCAAACTATGAGAACTGATGTACTTTCTATACTTCTCTAGTAATTTGTCTTCATCCAATTTTTGCATGTACTTGTTTTCGGTAATAGTCTGGACGGTGATACTATTTTTTTGGAGTTCCATATAGTTGCCATTGTGGGGGAGTGATCTGAAGATAACTCTAGGCATGCTTCAACTTTAATAACTTCTTTTAAAATGCCCTTAATTACCCCAAAATCAACAACATCATGTATTTTCTGTCCATCAGTAAGCCAATATGTTGGTTACCCACAAGAAATAATGTTTAAGATATTTTTGAAATTGGGTCAAACAAAATCCGACCTTTCGGAGTATTAACTCGTGACCCCTAGAAGGTGTGTTTTGCATTGTAGTCGCCAGCTGTTATGAAGCAATTTGTAGAAATCCCAGTACTGACTTATCGGTATCGAGTTTTTAAGAGGGGAGTAGACTGAATGAAGAGAAGAATATACTAAAATCAATTTTTTTTGTTTATAACGAGTATATACATTTTAGGGAAATGGAAATGATAATTTTAAAAATTACACCTTGTTGGCATCCCTAGAAATGCGAACATCAACAAAGAGAACTAGAAGAACACGCCATTCGAGTTTTAGCGGTAGAGTAGAAAACACAACATTATAAATTACTTATTAAATATATTGGTAGAAAACACAACATAATTGTGGCGACGAGGATTTGAGAATTTTTGCAACTCAAAGCTAAAAAAACAACACACGCTGTTGCAGTTTTATACACACGTGATTTTCTTTCCCCAATATCCTCTACTGTCTTTTTTTTTTTTCGGCAAAAATTCGGAACTTATGTCATGGCTGACAAATGCCTTGAAACATTAACTGCGCTTCTGCAAAATCATGACGCAATACTACAGCAACTTCTAAAAAAAAAAGAAGAAAAAAACATAACCTCAAATAAGGCATTCGATCTCTCAGCACAGATAACTGAATTTTGCTACGATGCAGATTCAGGCGTATTTTTTGAATCATGGTACCGGAGGTATGAACAGCTTTTCAAAGAAGATGGTAAAGACCTAGATGACCCCACTAAAGTCAGAATCCTTTTGCGTAAAATACACTCATCAAATTATGAGAAATACGCTAACTTAATTTTGCCAAAAATGCCAAATGAGTTCAGCTTCGATGAAACAGTAAAAAGCTTTATTGACTTGTTTGGACCGACAAAATCATTATTTCATCGCCGGTATGAGTGTCTGCAGTTGGAAAAAAATGAAATCGAAGATTTTACCACATATGGTAGCAAAGTCAACAAGTTGTGCGAAGGTTTTGAGCTATCAAAGATTTCGGCAGACGAATTCAAGAGCCTGATTTTTATACTTGGTTTGAGTTCATCGCGCGATAAGGAAATCCGTACGCGTCTTCTGTCTAAATTAAATGATGGTACGCTTAAGGGTATTGATAAGCTTATAGCCGAATGTCAAATGGTTATAAATTTAAAGTCAGATGCAAATTTAATTGAAAAGTGTAGCGAGTCAAAGATTGCGGTAAATTTTGTAAAACGGACACGTTCGAAAAACTTTCAAGCAAACCTAAGTCAAAGTCAAGCCGTCAGATCATCTAACACACCACGCACACCGTGCTGGGCATGCGGCGGAATGCACTATATCAAAGACTGTCAATATAAAAACCGCAGATGTAATCAATGTTCCCGGATTGGGCATAAGGAAGGTTACTGTGGCTGTTTCCCAAACAAACAGCCAAGCAAGATAAGTATCTCACATAAATCATTTCGCGATAAAGCATCTGTGAAGAAAATTTCTGTTAATAGTATAGGTAGCTTGCAAACAAAGCGAAAATTCGTAACAGTGCAGATAAACGGAGTAGATGCTACTTTGCAGGTCGATTGCGGGTCTGATATTACAATCATATCGACGTCGGTATGGGAGCATATTGGCAAGCCAGAATTGTCAAATCCAACCACAATGGCGCGAAATGCAGACAAGCGTCGTCTCAGGATAGCAGGGCAATTTAATTGCGACATTGGTTTAAAAAACATTATAAAAAGCGGAGTTTGTTATGTGGCTGATGACATAAATCTACTGGGTATAGATTTCATAGAAAAATTTAACCTATGGGATATCCCTCTAAGAGAAGTTTGCAATCACATCACAGAGCATCCCATGTCATCACACCCACTTGCAGCACAGTTTCACAAACTTTTTGAGGGAACATTGGGGCTATGTACAAAAACAAAAGTCAAGCTCCATCTGAAGCAAGGGGCGAAACCCGTCTTCAAACCAAAACGACCAGTTGCGTATGCAGTTTTACCGCTGGTAGATGATGAATTACAGAGACTGCAAAATTTAGGAATTATTTCACCAGTTGAGTATTCCGAGTGGGCAGCACCCATAGTTGTAATCAAAAAGAAAGAGGGTAGCGTTAGAATCTGCGCGGATTATTCAACAGGATTAAATGACGCCCTACAACCAAATCAATTTCCCCTGCCACTGCCAGAAGAAATTTTCGCAAAAATCGGTAATGGTAAAATTTTCAGTCATATAGACCTTTCCGATGCTTTTTTACAAGTCGAAGTCGAAGAAGAGTCCCGTCGGCTACTCACTATCAACACGCACCGTGGACTTTTTACGTTTAACCGTCTTCCGCCAGGCATAAAATCAGCACCGGGTGCATTTCAACAAATTATGTCAACCATGGTCGGCGATATAGATGGTGTCGCTGCATATATGGATGATATTATCATTTCTGGTACAAGCGAAGCAAAGCACGACGCCAACCTAAAACGAGTTTTACAAAGAATCGCACATTTCGGTTTTACGCTCAAAATTGAAAAATGTAAATTTGGTATGCGGTCCGTACGGTATCTTGGGCACGTCATTGACAAAGATGGTCTTCGCCCTGACCCATCCAAAATTGAGGCCATAACAAACATGCCACCACCATCTGATTTAGCGACCCTACAGTCATACCTGGGTGCAATAAACTATTATGGCAAATACGTCAGACAAATGCACGTACTTCGCAAGCCATTAGATGCGCTTCTCCGCAAAGATGCAGCGTGGAACTGGACGGCAGAATGTCAAGAGTCATTCAACAAATTCAAAAAGATTCTAAAATCCGATCTACTGCTTACCCATTTTGATCCAAATGAGAATATCGTCGTAGCCGCTGATGCATCTAATGCAGGCATCGGTGCGTGTATATACCACAAATATAGTGACGATTCTATGAAAGCCATCGGTCATGCCTCAAGATCTCTGACGAAGGCTGAGCAGAGCTACAGTCAAATCGAAAAGGAGGCGCTCGCACTAGTATTCGCGGTTACCAAATTCCACAAATACATTTTTGGCCGTAGATTTACGTTGCAGACTGACCACAAGCCATTGTTATCGATTTTTGGTTCCAAAAAAGGCATACCTGTATACACAGCGAATCGGTTGCAGAGATGGGCACTCACGCTTAAAATGTACGATTTTAGCATTGAATATATCTCGACAAACAATTTTGGCTACGCGGATGTGCTTTCTCGTCTAATTAACGAGCATATTAGCCCAGATGAAGAAGTCGTAATTGCTTCGATTCACGCTGAAAAAGATATTGGTCGAGTTCAAGATGACATCTTGCGTAAATTGCCCATAACGCACAACATGGTTCAGACAGCAACACGACAATCAGATTTATTTCAAAAAATTATTCAACACGTTCAATGCGGCTGGCCAGCAGCTGCACAAATTACTGATTCAGACGTCCGTGCTTTCTATAAACATAAACAAGGTCTTTACGTCCTAAACAATTGTCTAATGTACGGAGAGCGTCTGGTCATACCACGCAAATACAGAACCCGTGTACTGCAACAGGTACACAAAGGGCATCAAGGCATGCAACGAATGAAAACAATAGCAAGAGGCTACGTTTTTTGGCCCGGTATGGATGCACAGATTGAGGATTTAGTAAAAAATTGCGACAAATGCGCAAGTGTTGCTAAATCGCCCACCAAGACGCTACTTGAGTCGTGGCAAACGCCTGATGGCCCATGGAAACGCTTACACATTGACTACGCTGGCCCAATAGAGAGCACGTATTTCCTTGTGATTATAGACGCATATTCAAAATGGCCAGAAATTTTAGAAACAACTTCAACAACAGCTCACAAAACAATTCAGTTGCTTGAATCCGTTTTCTCGAGATTTGGTCTTCCGCACACCTTAGTATCGGACAACGGAACACAATTTGTTTCAGCCGAATTCAAAATGTTTTGCGACCAAAATGGAATTAACCATGTCAGAACAGCCCCGTATCATCCTCAGTCAAACGGCCAGGCTGAAAGGTTCGTGGATACACTGAAACGATCACTTCAAAAAAATCGAGGGGAAGGAAGCCTACAGGACGCGCTTAAGGTGTTCTTATCTACTTACCGCAGTACACCAAACCTGAGCGCGCCTATGCAAAAGTCACCAGCAGACCTTATGTTGGGGTATAAAGTAAGAACCCCACTAGACTTACTTAAGCCAACCAGCGCCTATCAGAACAATGTGTGTGCTAAGCGCCAACAAGACCAAAATAACCAATTCAATGAATTTCACAAAGCTAAATTTCGCCAGTTTCTAGTTGGAGATACCGTTTCCGTAAAAATCTATCATCGTAATAAGTACAAATGGTCAACTGGTTCAGTCCAGGAGAGGATAGGTAAAGTAATGTATCGTATTTTGCTAAATGGTTCCAATAGAACAATCAGATCTCACGCAAACCAAATTCGGTTGCGGGCTAGGCAACTGCCAGCTGAGGAAACAGACGAGGAACTACCCTTAGATGTTTTATGTGAAGATATAGGGCAGCCGGAGTCTCGGCAACAGCCAACAATGCAACCAGCTCTTAGCGTTCCAAGGTGCGAGGGAAATACGCCAATGTCAACTCAAAGGCCGCCCAGAGACCGGAGACCGCCCTATAGGTTCAAGGATTACGTTTTGTGATGGGGGAGGTGTTGGCATCCCTAGAAATGCGAACATCAACAAAGAGAACTAGAAGAACACGCCATTCGAGTTTTAGCGGTAGAGTAGAAAACACAACATTATAAATTACTTATTAAATATATTGGTAGAAAACACAACACACCTTAACGGTGGTTCCGTTAAAGTTACATTCCGTAAAATTCGTGATATTTTCGGACAACACAATCGTTCTTTTGGAAACGCTATTAAGAACTTGGTCTTTAACTTTGAATCGACAGGCTCGATAGAAAATGTTCAACAACGCGTGTTCGACCGGGTCGCTCAACAAAAACATCGCAGCCATGAGCCACAGTATTGAAGCAGATCCAAATTTGTCGTATTCAACAATTGGGTTATCAAAATCACCCACATAGCGAATTTTGCGTAAGGTTTTAATTTTTAAGCCTTACAAGGTTCAGCTGCTGCAGGAATTGAAGCCAACCAACCATACACATCGCCGTAGATTCGTCAATTTCTTCAGGAACAACCGGCTGGTTTTTCTTAAAAACAAAACTTTTTTAGACGTAGCCAATTTTCATTTATCAGGGTATGTCAACAAGCAATGTATGGTGTACTATATGGTCTGGAGGCGTGATTAAGCCGTTTTTTTTCGAACATGAAGCTGGAAATGCGGAAACGGTCAATATATCTCGATATCGCGTGATGGTAACAACTCAGCTTTGGCCTATTACTGACGACGTGGATATCACTGAAATGTGGTTTTAATAGGACGATGCCACATGTCACAGGGCCGATGAAACGATCAATTTGTTACAAACCAAAATTCCCGATCGCCTAATTTGACGACAATCAGCAGTTAAGTGGCCAGCCAGATCGTGTGATTTAACACCACTGAATTATTTTTTTGTGGGGCTACGTTAAGGACAGAGTCTATAAGAGTCTATATGGAGCCAATCGAATCGAGTTCCGCTTCAAACTCAATATGCGTGATCTGATTAATGAAATAGGACCGCCATTTTGATAAAAAGTGATTAAATACTTTCATGAAAAAATCGACTTCTGTCAGCGTGGTCGTGGTGGATATTTGTCAGATATCAATTTTTATTCATAATTGTCGAACTTTTCTCTTCGTAATACAATAAAAATCATCTTAATGGTTTTAATTTGTTCTACAAAACAAAAATAAAATAGTTAAGCGTCATTTAAAAATATTACATAGAGATTTTAACATAAATTAAGTGGATTTTAAAAAAGGAAAGAAATTTGTAAAAGAATTTGTCGGGGTGATCTGGGAAATAATTTGACAGAAAATTTACTTTCTAAGCTCAAATTTGCTCACCCAATATAAGAGATAACAGTCATTTAACCTGCATAGTAGCCTGCAACGTGCATACATAGTCACTTGTACCGGTACAATGTAGTGTGACTTGATTGTTGTGATTGGCTGTGCTGTCATTAATTAAATTGTTTATGTCACTCTGAATAATTCACATTAGCAGCAATCACTCACAGCAAACCAACCGAACATACAGGGTATTGTATTTCAATTGTGATTGTGCACAGGCAAACATACATATGCAATTAAAGCTAGGAATGCTCACAAACGTTCCAACCTGGACAATCTTATATTTTTTTTGTTGTATGTTGTTTTAGAAAGCAAAATTGTTTTTGTCAAAGTCTTTATTGTTAATATTGCCTAAATATGTATAGTCGGTGTATTTGCCGTCTTAACTTAATTTACTAATAGCACTTTCCTGTACTTCAAATATAAGATGTTTTCTTACTGTGCAAGATTTGAGTATAAGTAAGTAAATTAAAGTCATTAGTGTTCTTAGGGATAAAGTACTCATGTGTGGGCTATCTCTTTAAGTATGTAAAATAAAGTTTCATTTACGTGTTTGGTTGGTCAAATGTACTATTAAAAAATATATTTTCCTTATGTATGATATGTAGTATCTAAAAAGTTATAAAGATATAATGAATGATGAAAAGCTTAGAATAGCTTGCTTACAATATTAAACTTTAGCGGTAACAAACAGAAGAAAATTATATTAAATTATAAGTAGTAAATAGTTTTTCCTATTCTTTACAAATTTCCTATTTTACATTTTTGAATTCTTCTACCTATTGTGCAAAACAAAGTTAGATTAAATTTTTGCTTCTAGATGGCAGCAAGCAAAAACAAAACAGGTGGAATGTCGTTAAGATACGAACACAATGCAACATAATACTTTTATAAACACGTTTAATAGAATACGTTGTTACATTTTCTTTTATTCTTCATTTTATATTTTCATTTATACAAATTTAGCAGTTGCAACATAATAATCCCAACTTTTTTCTTTGTTTCCCTTTTTAAGTTTCTCTCTTCTACACAAAAATACTCGTAGAACCATTTATTTAAAGAAAGGAATGATGTAATTGTGTGCAACTGTTGACTTGCACCGGTGTGTCACAAAAACCCACTCACACGTCAATGTGATTGGTGGGTTGTATATTGGCATAGTTAAGGCGTGTTTAATTAAATTTTGGTTAAATAAAGTTGTATTTCGAAACAGTTTATTTTCCAATTTTATAATTTAATGGAAGATACAAGATACAAATATATTTCTCAGATTATTTCGTGGAAAAAGAACTCAAAAAAATATGCATAAACACAGATGTTTAATTAATGACTACTTTTAGAATGTACTTTGTTTACCTTTAAGCAACATTTTTCATTCCTATTCTGAATTTTATGCTTAAAAATTATTGGTTTTAAAAGTGCATTTCAAATGTAAAGGATTCTTTACAGTACAAATACCTGCATATCAGTTTCTATTTTATTCATTTTCAATTGCTAATTTCTTACTCCGTACGGCTGCCTGTGCTCGTTGCCCTGTTCACTAAAAATGCCAGACTCTAACTATTCGATGTCTTCTTTATCAAAAATACGTCGCTAGGTTGCGCAATCATTCAGAATTTACAATACGCTGTGGCAAACTCAGTGGCGATTACTACTATGTTATTTGTTCCCTTACTGCAGAGCAATTGCTTTTCTTTTTCGAATCTTCTAGGCTTGAACTGTTATTTTCAACTCAGCGGTGACTGCTACATTCTGGTGCTATGTGTTTACTTCCCATGCTATAGAGCAATAGCTTTCCGTTTTCTAATTAGTGAATCTTATAGGCTTGAATTGTTGTTTTTCATTTATTCAACGTATCCATTGCAACTGTTCTAGCACATCATGCCACGGATGGGATTTGAACTCATGATCTTATGTTTTGACATAAGTATGTGTTTCTTAAGTTTCTTTTATTTTGTTCAGACCATCAAACTTGTTAGGTGTAGGTAGCAATATATTCGCCAGCTCCCTTTTTTAGCGAAGATACAATCCACGACTAATGCTGTAGAGGGCTGCTATATCTCTTTTTTCCACTACTTTTGTGTGTCGATGATGTCTACTTTAGTTTGTAACTAGAGACGGTACGTTAAAAATTGTACTTTAACATGCCGACAAGCCATTTAATATGAATGTGTGTGATCTTATGATTGTACTTTTTCAAGTAAAGAATTTCTTTTAATTACAAATACTTTTTTCGGCTCTTATTAATTTTCCTCTGCGGCTCTGACTAAGTTGGCAATTAGTAACTTTTATTTGCCAAACTATCAAAGCAGCTTTCTATTGTTCCATCGGTACTTTAACCCACTAAATTGTTATTCTTTAAGTTTCTGGAGACGATTTCCAATTTTCCGCCAATAGAGGTCATTAGTAACTTATTTACGCGCCCACGCAAAAATTGTTTAATATTAGCTTACAATCTTCTACTTTGCAGGCATTTACATCTATCATTAAATCACACTAGAGTTCGATCTGTTAAATGTAAAGGATTAAAATGGGAATAAGAAAAGACCACAGCCGACCTAAAGAACTTTTATTCAATTTATTACACATACTTTCACGATATATATCATATTTCACGAAAAATTTATCGCCTCTATTTTCCTAACGCTTTCCAACTATATTG
Organism: Trichopoda pennipes; assembly: GCA_030448955.1. Taxonomy (NCBI): domain Eukaryota; kingdom Metazoa; phylum Arthropoda; class Insecta; order Diptera; family Tachinidae; genus Trichopoda; species Trichopoda pennipes. The sequence goes on from JASKUP010000042.1 coordinate 12,728,642, forward strand.
ACAACCCAAATTTTACCAAAATCAAATTTATTGTAAAAATATAACAATAAGTTCCATTTCATTAAAACCCGAAAATTCACAAAAAATAATAAAAGCTTAATAGCTAGCTAGTTGGAAGGCATTACAGCGTAAATTAATCGCTATGGTGAAGGATTATCCATAGTTGGGTGATTGGGTGAAGGATTATCTATAATTGGGTGATTATTTTTTTTTTTGACAGACATCACGATATGTTATCGAAAATAATTTTATTAAGATTACTACTCTTTATCTACTGCTTACCAAACATTCCATTAAAATCTGCCGTTACAATCACGTACAACATGTGCTTGTCATTAGCTGTTAATTTATTCGATACTAATATAGCCCTGGCATTTTATAGAAAAGTGAATTAAAATTAAATGAGAATTATGAAGTTAGATTAATAATTTATAATAAAACTGCCCCTTAATATTAAGTGATATTAGATATATAAGGAAGCTTCTTCCCACTTTTTTAAAAGTCAACCATTTCAAATGCAACATAACAATTGCATTTTAAACAATTTTAGGATTTATATTTAAGGAAGCTATCACGCCCATTTTCACATTCAACCTGCCACAGCTAAAGCAAAGCTATTGGAAAATAAGGCATTCATTCTATTGTATTTTCCAAGTTACATTAATTTATGATAGTGACATCACCGCCAAGCCAAAATTTACTTCCAGGATTATTTTTTTTTCAATAATTATTTATTGTATCTTCAAGAAACTGAACTAACAATAAGTTTTAAAATCCCGACCATGTCAGAACTAACCTTTTGGGGTAAAAAAAATTGACATTAAAAAAAAAACAAAACAAATGTTTCTAAGATGTGTCATCTGTAGCATTGAGGATTAAAGCTGCGGTATCCCTCTTTTTTAATCGGCTATGTCCACTATAATCCAAGATATTGCGAGCAAGGGGATTAGGATGGTCTTCGAGCTTCATCATATTTGCCTGCGTATTTGATGATTTCTGTAGTCACCAGCGGTATGTCTAAGTCACAATGTATGTTTGAATTTCTGATGTACCATGGGGCGGAAGTTATCAACCGTTAAATTTTATTCTGTCCACGTTGAATTCTATCCACGTTTGAAGCTGAGGCAGTGCCCCAAAGTTGGATTCCATAAGACCATATTGGTTTCAGAATACTCTTGTAAATTAGAAGTTTGCAATCTAGGCCAAGTCTCGAGTTCCTGCCAATGAGCCAGTGTAATTGTGTTAGCTTAAGTTTCATTTGTGTTAGCTTTGAGTCAATATGATGTTTCCATGTAAGGCGACGATCAAGATGTATACCAAGATATCTCACATAACTGTGGTGAGGAACAATATGATTATTGATTCGAACGGGTGAACAATTATCTCTTCGCAGGGTGAAGGTCTCATGAATGCACTTTTGAACGTTCACTTTAATTCTCCATAATTTTAACCACAACTCCAACTGAGTTATATGTTGCTGAAGATTTATGGAGGCTTGACAGGAGTTTTCGTGCGAACTTAGACACGCTGTATCGTCAGCAAACGTAGAAGTGTGGACAGTTTCACTTACAGGCATATCGCAGGTATATACATCCAGGATTATAATGTAAAATTTTTTTAGAGAATTTTAAAATTTTTATTGAGATATATAACTTTAAGTTGGCAATAATTTTCAACCGACGGTCATTTTGTCATTAGTCACTTAATTATGCTTGGTTTGTCATTTCATCATAAATAGACTGTGAGAAAATGGTATCTAAAACAAGATTGCCGCTGAGCGCGATTTTCATAAACGAATTTTGTTTAGTGATGAAGTTCACTTTTGTTTAAATGGATACACCAGTAAAAAAAAATTGGTCTGTTTGGAGTGATTATAATCCTCAAGAGTATTTTATATTCAGAAAAAGTATTTGGTGTGCATTATGGACTAGTGGAGTCATTGGTTCTTTTTAGAAACCATGCTGGTCAGAACATTACAGTCAATGCTGACTGCTATACAATAATGATTGCTTACTTTTTCGTTCATCAGGTGAGAACAACTCTAAGTTGTGGTTTAATAAGACGGCCCATCGTGTCACACAGTTGGTGCTATGGAAGGCAATGTTTGGTACTTGCAAAGGTACCAACTGACTCCAAAATCCTGTGATTTAACGCCGCTAGTATATTTTTTGTGTGAATATGTGAATTCGTTAGTCTACGCCGATTGGCCACTTGGCGGACAACATTCGCCGCGTTATTGCCATACAGTCATATATGCTAAAAAAATCATCGAAAATACGTCCTCCATTGGACCTCCTTGGATTGTGGGAGGAAGCAATTTTAGCGAAAACCTTCATACCTCGACATGTAGACGGGGGTAAAAGCGGAACCAAGAGCCTAGGGTAGCAGGTCTCTAAAACTGAAAGAATTGGACCCTCGTAGTCTGACTAGTGACTTATCAACTGGTTCTATCGGTAGCGTACAGGACTACGGCTCAGTACCAATTATTCGAAAGTAACGAGCTGGATGTTGTTTAAACCCAAACCGCGGGAAAATGTGACTTTTTTCTATCCCATATACTGTTGCATTCTTAACAGATTGTCACGTTTTGCGTAGTAGTAGTCCAGAGGTAAGACTACCAGCAGGCTAGGTACTGACGTTAATCTGTGCCACGATCTGCCTAACTCAGCCATGGCGGAAAACTTCACCTTTATTTTATTCCGTTTAAAGGTTACATAAAATACCATATACATGGACTAGAAAATGAACCTGCATTTAAAATATTTCAAAAAGCTGTGCTGAAATAATAAAATAATTATTAACTACGAGGATATGTTAGTTAAGCATTTATATAAATTAAAATAATTAATTGGTTTATCCTTGAAATCAATTTCTAAAACAAATGTTAAATAGCTAAAAGTATACTATTGATGATTCTTTTTGTTATAAATTAATTTATTTTTTCACCTCGTGCGATGCCACTAAACAAAGCAAACTGCTATTTTCTTTGTTATTGTGTTTTGTTTTTGTTTTTCCTTCTGCTTATGGATTTTGATCCCTAGAGGATAATTCTGGAATGCTGTTGGGTAAATTATTTATATTACAACAATAGCAACTAGCATTATATGTTCACAAAAAACACACTCATGGATAGATGTGACAGAGGGACGGAGGAACCTATTATTCGGGTGTGCATTGTCAGTGCGTGTATTTGTGGTTCTGTTGGTTTTTGGTTTTGCTCAAAGAAAGAAGAGCAAATTTAAGTACAAATAACAAAATATACATAAATTAAGTGTTGCCGTTGCTGTTATTGCAACAATTGTTTTGCAAGTGCGTGTCAACGTTATAATGTGTGTCCTTGCTCTACTTTGCGTTAAGCTGTTTTCATATACACACGCATTAACTTGTACACTCAAATACATGTATATATATTTGTGTGTATACTTGCTGGCGTTAAAGTCCCGAAGGTTTTTGTTTCATTTATCTACTCCACCCCCTCCTTAGCCACTCTTCTTTTCTGCTACACATTTCAAAATTAAGAAAAAGTGCACACACACTCTAAAACATATACTGATGTATGCAGGACAGAGTTGAGTTTATAAAGACACTTTCTCAATTCAAAAACTTCAGTTAAATGCGAACAAGGAACGTTTTAAATTCCTTACGCAACCACAAGCTTAACCAAAAACGATAAGTTATAATAGAAGCAGTACCAGGACAAGGAAACAAAAACAACTAGTGCTACAGCAGTAGGAATAGTACGCGTATGAAAATGAGTTGTTTTCATTGTCATTTTATTTTATTTAATTTTATTTTTCTTTTTATAACTTAAATTTCTTGTTCTCCTTGAGCTCCTTGATGCAATGAATAATAATTAAGGATTGCGGGTTAATTGACATAACAATGTCACCATATAAAGCGATTATAATATCTATTGCCACTTTAATATCCTCTTATGGTACAACAAGTATGAGTTGCCTCTGTTTTGACGAGCGTAAGAACACACGATTGCAAGACCTTCCATTGTGATATATATATTCGATTGTGTGAGAATAATGTTTTCAAACACAGAGGATTGGATATTTTTTTTAACAGTCTAAGATCTTTCAACCATTTGAAGTTAATTTTTGGCTCAGAATATAAAAAACTGAAAGTTTAAGTCCAGTTTATATTCAACTGAAGCGATTTGTGTTAAAATATTGGAGGTACAAAAAAAAGATGAAGCAAAAGACATTTCATTCAAATTAATAAATCTAAAGAGATTAATGGAAATGCAATGCTCGACAATATACGAAGACTGCATTAAATTTCTACAAACTAACAGTTAGCTCGATGCTTGTAAGAAGAGTGTGAATGTTTTTATACAAAATAGTTTCTTGTTTGTGTTCTAGACTTTTTTTCTTCTTTTGCCTGATTTAGAGTGCATTTTTACTATACCGTAATCCAATACTAAAGAGATTTCAAGCAAACCCCACCTTTTTATTTCTACTAAATTTTGTATCATGTAAAGACAAATTTGAGGTTCGGCATTAAATCATCTCTCAAATGATTAAATGTCAAGAATTGAGCTGTCATCAGGCATTTATTTATCAAAAAATTATGAAATTTATAGTATGGGATGTAACTCTCTTAAGCAAAGAAGTTTAATCGTAACAATTTAGTTAAAACGTATGACGGACGGACCCATGGGAAACCCATTTTCCGCAATCCTAATGGAAATTTTCATGTAACATTTTGAATTACTATATGTAAAAACACTAATGGAAAAACTATAGATACGTGGACGACATCATATATATCCTCGAAAAAGACATACACAATGGACGAAGAACAAGACAGAAATTTGGATTATCTTGAAAAAACCACAATAACACAAGGAACTGACTGAACATTTGATGTCTATAGAAAACCAACTAGGACGAACACTACAATCCATATCAGCTCGAACCACCCTACCCAACATAAGCTAGCAATATTTAAACATACGATACACAGAGTTAAGACAATCCCACTTACTCCAGATAAGTACAAAAACGAACTCGAAACGATTTACAACATAGCTAAAAATAATGTCTACAAACCCACTACTATCAACAAAATTATTTGGAGAATATAACATTAAAAGCAGGAATAAAGAAAACAAAGATACATACACACAACACGATAGCACACACTTACTTACACAGAATTAGATTAACTAACCTTTTTTTACAAAAAAGGTTTATTCACAGTATTAAAAACCGGCAACACTCTGAGACATAATCTCAGGATATCGACGGAAACAACTGATAAATTTAGATCCAGCGGAGTATACAGACTTTTATGTGCCTGCAAACACACTTATATAGGACAAACTGGACGAACAATAAAAACAAGATTTGCGGAACACATACAAGTACCCTCATATAAGCGGAAAAAAGAAAAGACTCCAATTTTGCATTACACCTTGACACTCATGGACATGCACCAAGGGAAATAGATGAATTTATGTCATTAGCACATCATAGCAAAAAAGAAGAAGACTAGACATTCTTGAAAATATGGAAATCAACAAAACAAAAACTTTTAGCAGCGACATTATAAACGAACAGGTAAACAATACCTCAGACACAATTTCACTCCATTGAAACTCCTCAAACACTCGAACAAACTGAAAACACCCTCAGACGGACAGACGTAAATAATAAAAGACGAAGATATTGAAAATTAGCCTTGCCTAAAATGTCAGGTGTCTGGCATTCTATCTACATGAGTCGTTACGACCTTAACAAGAGAACTACATAAAACCGAACACTGATTTACTAGTATGATTAGAACGTGGCTTAAGAATGATGTCTTCATATCGAAAGCGCTCGTTGTTCATACCCAACAAACAGCTGGCAAAGACAGGGAAGAATGATAAAAGGAATTTATCTTTACCATGAATTCGCTACCCTGCCAAACCATGATAAGCAATTTTTTGTGGCCGTAATTGACTAATATTGGCAAAAGTGATCTTTGGTTTCAGCAAGACGGTGTCACAAGCCACACAGCCACCCAAACAATTCATTTATAGCATAAAAAATTTCCAAGTCGCGTCATTTGTCCAATTAGCAATGCCAATTGGCCACCTCTTTCTTGTGATTAAACGTCGTTGCAATGTTTTCTCTGGAGCTATTTGAAAGATTGGGTTTATGTGAACAATCCATAATTAACTGACTCCTTGAAAGATGAAATCTGGCGGCCGCCTGTCGACATAATTATACTTTACATTGGTATGAGAAAACCCGAAGTTGTCAAGTAGAGAAGTAGCACTTCAGGCAACAATGCCTATTTAGTCAAGTATGTGCTACATTTTTAAGGAAAGGGATAGAGAAGAGATGAGACAGGTGGTGAAAGTAGAAGGATAGTTACGGAAATTAACTGTCGTAGAAAGACAGCATAGCGACCAGTGACCATGCCTTCATCACTGAGCAGTCACACCTACAGTCAGTTTTTATGTTTGTAGTGAAAAAACCGTGGTCTTTGTTGGGAATCGAACCCACAACCCCCAGTCTTATAAGCTGGTACACTACCTACTAGCCTACAAGGGCACCTAAATTTACTTTCTATCCTCAATTTTGCCCTAGTAGATTTGGACAAAATTTACTTAAAAATATAAAAGTACTAAGTCAAGGATCTATGGCTTCTACCAAATTTTATAAACAAAAAACAACGTTGCACAAAAAAAATCAGATTTTTATAAAACTACAAAAACAAAGAAAGATCTGTTTGTTGTAAAAATGTAAATGAACTGGCTATTGATTAATTTAGGAGAATACTATTAAACGAATTAGTTGCATTATATATCGATTGCCTGTTAGAAAATTTCCAGGTCCTAGCACCTCATAACCTATAAAATCCTTTGGTCGCGTCTAATGCACAATATTTTTGTTATTTGTTGTTGGTGATTTTCAAAGTTATTATTGAGTATTCACTTGTTGACACTAGATTTTGTAACACGTTTTGTTTAAAGTTCCTTGTTACGTATGTGTGTTTGTTTCTGATTGTGTAGAGAATATAATTTATATTTTTATCATATCGAGTTTTTTTATACCGGTATAATACTTTGAGCTGGCAAAACTTTTTTAGTGGCCGCTCATTTTATAAGCTGATTTTGGTTTTGTCTGGTTTGGCATTTAAAAATGAATAGACTGATGAATGGACAGAGCATCAAAATTATGCATATTGGACCCAAAACAAGATTTCCCTTGATGCCCATTTTTATAAACGAATTTTGTTAAGTAATGAAGCACACTTTTGTTCGAATGGATACGTCAATAAACAAAACTGCCATATTTAAAGTACAGATATTTCCTCAAGTGTATGATGCGAAAATGTTAGATGAGTATTTGGTGTGCTCAATGGTATCATTGGACCTTACTGCTTTAAAAACGATACTGTTTAGAACTTTACAACAATGGTGACCGACCGCTATAGACTAATTTATTACTGTCATTTTCTTTCATCAATTGAACAGCCATGATGTACAGGAGCTACGTCGCATTTGTTTTATTAAAGGAAACATTTGATAATCCCATAGTATCATATTTCGGATCCATGAAATGGTCTCAAAGATCGTGGGGATTTAGCGTCGATAGATAATTTTTTGGGTATATGTGAAGCCGCTTGTCTACGGCGATAACCCCAAAACGACTGATCGACTGAAAATTAGAGTCTCAAAATACATCTGAAACAACCGTGGCGGTCATATGCCAGTAGTCATATTTAAAACCTAATAGCGAAAGATTAATTTTCGAATAAAGTAAATTTCATGTCGATTAAAAAATTTTATCTTTCTATTATTATTATTCCATTTTTATTTATTTTAAAATATTTAATTCTTCTCAAGTGTCGTTAATAACTTTACGTATATTGTATAATTGTATACACATACTATCAGGGCTAATATTATACTTTTTTATATCTTCTTGTTTTCTTGTTAAGAATAATAAGTTAATAAGTTTTTGCCCTTGGTTCCAAGCCAGTGCTTCCAGGTACAGTCTGCAAATATTATTTTCTTTGATTTTCTAGATAGATGATATTTGAAGTTTTCGTGACCTAACTTCTCTTATTATTCAGATACTTATATTATATCGGGTTTTTCAACAAGAAGTTTGTTATTCAATTATGAAAAGACCAACAACATGATAGTTTTTACATTTAGTTTTTTTCGTTTGCAATTATTACCAAGAATTAAATTTCGTAGAAATTCACATTAAAATCGTTGAAATTCAATATGAAAATGGTGGTTCTGTGAAAGTTTTATTTCGTAAAATTAGTGATACTTTCGAACAATATAATTGTTCTTCTTGGTCGTTAAATTTGAATCGAGAGGCACGATACAAAATGTGAGAACGCCTAACTTTGGAGCCTTACAAGGTTCAATTGCTGCAAGAACTGAAGCCAACCGACCGTGGTTTTTCTGAGAAAAATCATTTTTATTTGTCAGGATATGTCAACAAGGAAAATTCCCGCATTTGGGCTTCTAAACATTCTAGAGCGATTATTAAGAAGCCTTTGCATGCTCAATGTCTCACTGTATGGTGCGCTATATGTTCTGGAGGCGTGATTCGAAGATAACTCTGGAAATGTAGTAACAGTCATTGGATTACACTATCGCGAGATGCTAACAACTCAATTTTGCCCGATTATTGAGGACGTGGATATCACTGACATGTTGTTTCAGCAGGACACAAAGCCAATGAAATGATTAATTTGTTGCAAACCGAATTTTCCGATCGCATAATTTCACGACAATCAGCAGATAAATGGCGAGCCCAGATCGTGTGATTTAACAACATTGGATTATTTTTTGTGGACTGACTAATTTGAAATGCTTATAATTTCTGTATTTCGTATTTTTTTTTGTGGCTAATACAGAATTTTATAAAATTTTTTAATGTCATCTTTATTAGTGAAAGAACGTGTAAAAATTGTGGAATTGTATTATGTTTCCGGACGATGAATTGTTGCAACGCAAAAAAAATACTGTCAGCATTTTAATACTGCAGAGGCTCCCAGGGTAAATATGATAAGAAGCTTAATGACCTGTTTTGAGAATTTGGGTTCAGTGGGTAATGAACTACGAAGAAATGTTGGTCATCCTGTTCGCACTTAACAAGCTACAGAAGCTGTACGAGAAAGTATTTACACGGATCCAACGTATTCTAAAAGTTGATCTGAAGATGTTTCCATATAAAATTCAGTTGGCCCAAGAATTATTGACGAGCGATGCACCACAACGGCTACAATTATAAGCATTTCTTAATATTATTTTCTATTTGGTGTAGAATTAAAGCGGATGTAAAATGCCAGATTTCATTCTATTAATGGTTGCATTTGAAACTTTTCCATTTGTAATTATTGCACATACAACGCTGCAGAGTTTTAAAATCTGAAATATGTATTGTAAATAATGTGGCTGATGACATTGACTCTTGTGGTATCTGAACAGAAATATTTCGTTGGTTTGCAAACCTATTATGTGTCTTGTAAAAAACTCGGAATGATTTTCTGTAGATAGATAGGATAACAGAACTCTTTGACCTTCTAAATGAGACCATCGTGCCAAATCGAAACAAGAACTTTTTCTTTGTCCAAGCATATAATTCCAGTTATCTTTCTATGGTTTCTATTACCAGAAATTAACAATTCTCTTTACTTGACAAACTGACAAACTCAGTAAACTTATTTAGCCTCCTCAGTATAATTTTTTCAATTCTTTTCGGAACAATTTATCACTCTAAACGGGCGACAATTTACCAATAGGGTATTGCTCATTTTTCTTCAGGACAATTTAAATATTAACAGCGGTATGTATAAAAACTTAAGGCAGCTTTACATGCCGTTGTTACTTGAAAATACCTTTGTTATACCTTCGTTAACTTTAAGTATTGTAAAATAGGAAAAATCCTGCTTTAAAGCTACAATAATTTTATCCGCTTCTTTTATTTTTAAGTCGAGATATTTAAGGATTTGCGTTTTAACACATTTAAAAACATGGATGCTAGCTTTCGAGAAAATTTACTTTTATTTGTTATCTCATGATACTGATATTTTTCTTAGTATAAAACATTTCGTACGAACATTAAAAAGTCACTTTTTTATTACGGAAAATTGACTTAAGCCACTTTAAAAAAAATAGTTTAAAAAAATTACGGAAATGCATAAATTTTGACCAACGTATTTTACTGAAGTGATGTTGTGAAAGGGCAGTGATAAAAGTGTTGAATAAATTACATATAAAAGGTCCGTCGGGAAGGTATGGTACTTTGTTTGTTTATAATTTTTGATTAAATGAAAGAGAATGGATCTTATATTAATAAATGCTTTATTTAGTGTCGGCAATTATGTATGGAATACAATATCAATTATAATCCTGGCTGTATGCGGCATGTGTCACACCGTCTTGTTGATACCATATGTCCAATAATTCTACAGGTCCAATAATTCCTTTTGAACAAATTGCATACCAGACTGTCAGTTTTAGTAGACACAAAGCTGACTATTGGATAATTTGGGGTTTTCCCATTCCCCAGAACCGACGATTCTGTTTATTCACATATCCATTCAAATGAAAGTGTGCTTCGTCATTTTGCTTGAGCTCCGGTTTCATGGTATATTGGGCATACATTATTAAACAAGTCCATTATGGCTTTCTTTTGCTGAAGAAACAGGACGATATACAGCGTATAACGAACCCTTCTAGGCTTTCCTAGTTTTGGTGATAAATTCAAATTTAGAAATTCATTAATCTTTTTCATCTAAATTAGTTCTAAAACATTTTATAGGAAATGTCTATTGATTCCCTAGATCATCGACACAATGTAGGTGGTATTTCACTGTTTTATAGTTACTACAATGGTAAGTGCTCTAACGAAATTTGCGGTCGATAGGCCAGTGAATCGCACTACTTATTAGAGGAAAAATTCGTTTTTTAGCAGAATAGTTCATATGTGGAATAAACTGCCGCCAGAGGTGTTTTCTGTCACTTTCAATGTAGGAAAATTCAAATAGAATGTTCACAAACACTACTCCCCCTTTCCTCCTCCCCATAACCTAATTTTGTAGTTCTGGTACAATGCATTGCATGAGTAGGACGGATCCGAACGAAAAAAATTATCCACGTAAAATCGCATCCATTGAATTTTTAGCCAATTCACTTTGTTTTGGTCTGTATTGATTGTGTTGAAATAGAATCTTTTTCTCCCATGTTGGGTACTGTGAAGGATTTTTTTCGGCACAATTTAAATATTAAAACTGTAAGTCTTCACCATATAATGTTTAAAAGATCACGCTATAAAAGTAAAAAAAAACAAATTCTGCTATGAGGAGATTGGGGTTTTCGTTAGGGCTTTTCGGCTAAATTCTATGTTGACTTAAGCATTTTTCAAAATACAAGGAATGCAAAAAATTTCACAAATTCTCTAAATAAACACTTTTTGATTATTCTCTGTAAAAATTTAATTTTGATTGGGTTTCCAAAATAACTGAGAAATGTTCACAGGCAACATAAAATTGCTCCCAAACTTTGTGAATATGCATCCCGTCTCATTCAAGCAACTATACCAACGTTTAACTCATGTTCGTGTTTGTAATTATGTTTATATTTGTGTATGTGTGTAAATATTTATTATAAATAAATAGCTTTTTTAATATTTATTAAAATATATATACGTACGCATGTATGTATATGTAAGTATGTGTGTATATGTTTATGCACCCTTTCGAATGTGTGCAAAATTATTTGCTTTCAACTATAAAATTTGTTTGCAGACACAATGCAAAAACAAATCAAAAATATGTATGTATAGATTTATGCATATATTGTATGTGCATGATGTAAGGATTTCAAGGAATAACAAAGGAATAATATTTACGTATGTGTGCGTATGAATTGTATGCATATTTTTGTATATATATGTTTTAGCTGTTGTTTTTTCACCATTTCACAATTTTTTTTTTTTAAATAAATATTATTATGTGCTGCAAAAAACTATGTGTATAACTTATACACATAAAAATTTAAATATTTATAATATTTCATATACACATGCGGAAATACATACAACCATAAATGGCTATAGCTATATAGCTACAGATATAAAATATAAAGTTATATTTCGTTTTGTCTTATAAAATAAACATTTATATATCTGTACATATGTACGCACACTAACAAACACACACACACACACATACCGATTATATACATACATCTTTACACATTTAATATATTATTCTTAATAACACATACACTACGCTTAATTAGAATAAAGAATAAGAACATGGCCCTGAGCGAATAGTTTTGCTGCCTTTTGAACTTCTATTTGCCTGCATAAAATGTGTTAATATTGTACATCCGGCTGGCAAGAGAGTGCTTTTTGCGAAAGTAGAAGATCCTCTTTGAAATTTTTCTTGGAGTTTAAGACACACAAATTTCTAAATTCTTCTACAAATAAGAGAAAAATAAATACCTGAAAAGTCAATAATTTTACTCCTAGTTAACAAAGAGCGCTTGCTTTATGCATTAAACACATTCCTCACATCAGGTTACACGACTACAAATTCCGTCAGCTGCATGTGCCGCCTTGTAGCTAGCTATATATTTTATTATATTGAGAGCGGCAGTAGCATCATAAACATTTGATGTTCTGTTGATATTCTCTTTCATAATTAATATTAAAAATCTATTCATCTGAAATTTCGCATTAATATTAAAATATAATAACAATAAAAATCAAATATTTATAAAGTTCAAAAAAAGCAAATGCACAATTGATATGAAATCTTTCAAAATACGAACATCTGCCTTTGTTTTTCAGTGGTACCACTATTAAAATTTTTCCTTCGTTTTTAAAACACTTAACTGCTTTACGTAGAGTAAGCAAAAACCAAAATTCACGAAACCAACTAAATGGCTTTGTCATTTGTTTTTTTGCAAGAATTATTGTTAATACGATTTAACAATAAATTAAAAATTAAAATTTCCGAAAACTTGAAAAAGTTTCTATAAATTAAGGAAAATATTTATCTTCAGAAAATTTTTTGATAGACAAGCTAGGCCTCTATTACTTTATGGTTAAACCACTAAGGTTTCTTTGAAACATATGACACTTCCACGCAAATTATTTTTTCGTCTAAAAATAAATGCAAATTTGAAAGGCGAAAATTCGTAAGATCTGTATTTTACAATAAAACATTATAAAAGGTTGGTCAAACAATTCTCAGAACTCAAGAAAAAAACTTACCACTTCTTGTTTTAACAGAAACAAAAATTCTCTTTTCAGCTGTGTACTGTAAACAGAAATTTACATAGGTAATTTACCAGTTCAGCCTTAAGTAATTTTTTTTTTAAGAGAAGTAGCACTTCAGGCAACCTATTTAGTCAAGTACCGTGCTACTTTCTTTAGGAAAGGGATAGAGAAGAGATGAAACAGGTGGTGAAAGTAAAAGGATAGTTGGAAATTAACTGCCGTATAAAGACAGCAGAGGAACCAGTGACTATGCCTTCATCGCTGAGCAGCCCCACCGACAGTAAATTTTTATTTTTTGTAGTGAAAAAAAACCAAGGTCTTCGTTGGGAATCGAACCCACAACCCCCATATTGACAAGCTAGTATACTACCTACTAGCCTACAGGGGCACCATAGGCTTGAAAATCAACAGAGGCAGGGTATACTAATGTCGGGAGGGTATACTAATTTGAAAGAGAATGTATTTTATATTGATAAATGTTCTGTTTAATGTCGGCAATTATGTATGGAATACATATCTGTTAGCCTCACAAATTCGAGGCCTTTTGAGCACATTTTTCATTACATTCTTACGCATTTTAAGCTGTATTTCATTAATTTCATCACGAATATTTTGTTTGAGTTGCTCCAGCATTTCTGGTTTGTGGTATAAACATTGCTTTTTAGATAGCCCCACAAAGAGAAGTCCGGAAGAGTTAAATCAGGCGACCGTGGTGGCCAATCAAAATCACCATTTCTTGAAATAACTTGTTGTGGAAAGAGGTCTCGCAGTAACTCCATTGTAATCCTCGCTGTATGCGATGCGGCACCGTCTTGTAGATACTACACGTTACTCAAGCCCACCGTATGCAGTTGTGGCCTTAAAAACTTTTCAATCACATCATTATATCGCTCCCCACACTTTTCACACTTACCGTTACACTGTTTTCATTTTCAAAGAGGTAAGGTCCAATGAGGATTTTCCATTTCCCAGAACCTACTATTCTGTTTATTGACATATCCATTCAAATGAAAATGTGCCTCGTCACTCATTATCATTTTTTTATGGAAAATTGGGATAGTCATGGGGGATCTGTAACATCCCATTGGCATATATACGGCGGTATAAATGGTCTTGTGGAAGAAGCTCTTGTGCCAACTGAATCTTATATGGAAATAAATGAAAATCCTTGTGCAAAATTGTGGCAAAAGTTGTTCATTGAAAACCATGTCGAATTGAGGTAGACGGATTGTTTTCAACACTTTCTTGAGTACCAGTAATGTTTTTAGCCTTGCACACATTTGGCCCTATCAACTACAGATCTTCTTTCTTCGAAATCATCCACTACACGATAAATAGAGCGTTTTATTGGCACGTTGTTTCTCCCAAAAATTTCACGTAACTTTCTTATCGTCATAGTAATCGACGATTTTGATAAAATGTTTTGACGATTAAAACACGTTGGTTTATCAAATATTTTTCCATAATAAATTTGCCTTATGCTTACTTCACGACTGCCAAATATGAACGTCAAGACTGATAGTTACCAAAATGGCGGCAAAACAAAATATTGTACCTTCCCAATGGACACCCTGTACTATGCTTTTGCTTACATTTATAAACAGCTGCTTCAGATAAACTTGCCATAAAAATTAGAGAACACAGAAAATCTTAATGCCTGGCAAGTAATTGAATCGGAGAACATGTTGATTCACTGATTGGGGTGAGAATTATATGTGCGAAATTAGGGAATTTGTTCTCGTTACTCACACATTTTTGCATTTAACTAGATTTTCGTTGAGAGCACATTCATTTGTGGTTGATTGGCCAGTGAATGACACTACGCATTACAGGGACAATTTGTGTTTTAGTAGAACATTCCTTATGTGGAATAAATTTTCTCCTGAGGACTTTGCTGTCACCTTCAATGTAGGAAAGTTTAAATCGAATGTCTACAAAACTCTTTTGTCTTTCCTTTTCCCCATAACGAAATTTCCTAATTCTGTCATAATGCACTGCATGCGTAGGGGTCATCATGTGTGCTGGTCCAAAGAAAAAAGGTAGAGATGTGGGCAATAATAATGGAATATGATGGACAAATATCTACTTCTAACACATCAGCAGAAGTCCGCTATTTTCACAAAATTGTGAGCACAGTTTGCAACAAAACTTTGTTTATGTCGTCAATGCAGCCCCGAAATTCTCTTTTTGGAGCATCAGTTGTTCATGTTAACCCGGTCTTGCAAATAGCTCTAGAGAAAGTAATCCATCGACGTGAAATTACAAGCACAGAACAAAAATGAGATGTTTTCGCTTAATTTTTCAAACACCCAATTCACTAATGTTCGACAACAATAGTCGGTCGAATTTAATTCTTAAACCAAATGAAGTTTATAGCGCGAAGATGAAGTATTTTGTGCAGTGATGGCCAATTGCTGCGAACTTCGAGGAGTTGATGTCCTCGTTCTCATTTTGCTGTACAGACGCTATATATGCATTGCTACGGCCACAACGAGCTCATTGTTTTGGTCTATGTTAGCAGCAATTCTTAGTGGCTAAATTACACCCAGCGGGTTCAGAAAGATAATATCGACATTAAATTCAAAATTAATGAGTGCAACATAACTGGTGTGTATCACATCGTCTGTGATTCAAACTCGGCGTTTGTGAATGTATTATTTTTAAAGTAAAGACCACTTTTTAAAGACTTTTGGTTTTTGTGTTTAAGCTACTTCGTTTGAGTAAACAGATGTTTTCGAGATTCATGAGATTCACGAGGATGAGTAATGCCGTTACAGCCGATTAACTTCATTTAACACACTTGATCATTCGTAGCCATTTTAAGCTTCCTATATTTTAACGAATATCCTAATAGGTACCCCATTATGAAATTCTGTTATTTTTAAGAATCTGTTATTTGGGATTTTTTCCTTGCTTTGTTGTTTTTGGTTGATGTGGTTCAATGTAGTATCAGTGTTCTAATTATAACAAAAATAGGCAACGTTTATGAACTATTGTGACCTTGAAATAACTTCAGTAATTTATGATTTCATAAGTGTTTTTCTAAAATAAGATTTGGTAATGTTTAACACATCTGCACTAACACAATTTTATATCATTTATGTCAGGGTAGGTCCGTGCTTAATAAGTTCGATAAGTGGTTAATTTTACCACTAACAAAATGTGATGTGCTCAAAAAGCGTATTTGCTGACAAAGGTTCTGTTGCTTTGTTAAACAAAAAATAAGTTCATTTACCAGCAGAGTCTTTATTATAAAGCATAGCTGCAAAGTATCCTTGGTGATAAGTTGCTTAAATTGTGAACTAGTGAAAAAGCATTTTAAGCCTTCCAAAATAATGAGACCGCTATTAAGAATTAGGTCGTGAAATTCGAGTCGATAGAATCGATAAAAAATATGCGCGTGTTCGACTGAAAACATCACAACCGTGAGCCACAGTGTTCAAGCAGATCCATATTTGTCAGTTCCTCGAGGTTCTCAACAACTAGATTTATCCAAAATCACCACATGGCGAATTTTTCGAAAGGATTTGACTTTGAAGCCTGACAAGTTCCAACTGGTGCAGAAATTGAAGCCGACTGACCATTCATATCGCCGTAGTTGCTCTCAATTCATTCAGGAACAACTCTAAATCCGTGATGTGATTAACGAAATAGAACAGTCGTTTTGCCAAAAAGTGATAAAAAACTTTGATGATAGAATCGTCATCTGTCAGCGTGGTTGTGGTGGACATTTGCCAGATATCATTTTTCATTCATTGCATTCATAATAGAATAAAAATTTTAATCATCTTCACCTATAATTTTTTGTTTTATTTTGTTTTAGAAAACAAACATTTTGTTGAAAAACCCTTTATATTAAGTTAATTATAAATAACGTTAACATTGCCCTTATTCAATCAACTTTTGATGTAGGCACCCATATGTTTTATATCATTGTGCATGCATGCAAATATCAACTGTTCCTTTCGTTTTATATTTTTATTTTGCATTTCAGTACATTTAATATTCGCCAACTTTAATCTTATATGAAATCAGTTATAATGAAGGAAATAAAAAAGATGAGACAAGTGAGTTATATAAATATTTGTTAATTCTTATGTAAGTGTGTGTTGAATTTTTTATATGTTCTCATACAAATATTTATTTGAATATCGTATAAGGAATGTTTTAATGAATGTGTGTATGATTTAAACACTGAAAAAAAAATATATTAAGGATAGATATTAAGAAGATTGTGCTTTTTTCAAAATATTTTTAAAAGGGGACAAATAGATGTTGCAAGTACTTATGTAAGGACAGCACTATGCCATGTTGCCGTTGTGCTATATCAGCTTTCCGTTTAATTCAGCAATGTTAAGTTTTGATGTCTGCGAAAGGTTTTAAGTAAGCAAAATCCAAAATAATCTAAAGAAAAATTTTCATCGCATTGGTTGGCATTTCTTTTGAAAACGTTAGTAAAGGCCGTTCTAGAAGAGATATTGTGTAAATTTTAAGATTCTGATTCAAATTCGCAATTTGTATGGGAAGTCCATTAAATCACAATTTTGTGTGTCTAAAACTTGTTGCTGCAGACTGCGACTGCAGAATAATGCGCACTTTGGATAAATTTTAAAGATAATGCCATAATCGTGCTCAATTTTAAAGTTGATTGCTTTCGACCATTGCTTTACACACACCTATTAAAATTTAGAGTATTTACCAATTACGCATTAACTATGTGTTAATTCTCTTGTAACTAAAGTATTCAGTTTAAAAACGTACTGAATTTAATAAATTTTACAAGCACTTTTGACTTTTCTTTGGATGTTAATATTGTTAAATGTCATCTTATTTTATATTTAAATAGCTAAATTAAAGTTTTATACAACATCAATATTTACTTTTTCCATGTCTGTAGGGATCTTGAATCCAAAAAAATAAATGTGTAAAAATTACATGAATTGACTTAGAATTGACTTTATAATTTCACTAATCTGGAGGTATTATTTTTCGATTTTCAAAATCATAGTTCTTAAATAAAAAACATTAGCACACACACAAAAACAAAATTAAAATATGCAAAATTTTTTTTAAAGGATTTTATGAAAAATAATTGTTATTTGTTAAAGCCATGAGAACTTTTTTAAATTCGTGGTATTTCAGGTATGATACACTTTCCTCTTAGTGTATTTGCAATACTAGAACTATTTCACATTTTTTCCTTTAATGAGTGAAGGAGAGAGAGAAAAAGCAACATCACTCTTGTATGCTGTTGAAGAAGTAGTTAGTTGTTTTCCAATAAAAAGAAAAATTAACTAGAATTAGTTTTCAAAAACTTATTCTTCTAAAAGGCATTGAAACGAAATGCAGTAAAAGCACAAGGAGTGAAACTCGCCACAATCTCTTTGCAACTTTTAACAGTAAATAATTTATGTATTTTTATTGTATTTCATTGTATTTCTTCTTCTTCTTCTAAATCTTTAAGAACTCTAAAGAATGCAAGAAACTTCACAAGATATTATGTTCAGTACTTAGCTTTTCACGAATGTTTGTGGTCATCCAAAAGTTTCATTCGCCATTTCTTGTGCTGAGTATTAGTGGCTTTCCAAGTAAATCCACGAGAAATGGTTTAAGATAAAAAGGATTTAATGGAAATGTCAAAGATTATTTCGCCCCCCTCCCCCGTTTCAGCAAAGTAAATTAACATTGTAGAGTTGTGGTTTTGTATGGTAATTTTTCACACTGAAATGCTTTTGTAATTTATTGAAAGTTAAACTTTGAGAAGACGGTTTCTTATTTAAAATTAAATCCTTGAATTGAGACAAAGATTTGTTATTTATTTTCGATCGCAATTGTACAAAAACTTTCGACTTAGAAACTGGTATTGTTTGGCCACTAAAGCCACCTCTGCCTTGAATATTAACGTGTGCGTTTTCTTAAAACTATAAGCCATAACCAAAGGAATAAATTTATATGTATGTAATATTTTAATATGTTATTCACTATGGTCTAAAAAAACATCTTGAAAAATGTTTAAAGTTAAATAACTTATAAGACGTATAAGACTAATAAAAAGACTCTTAGCATGTTTTCTCTATGTTTTTAAAAAGAGATTATCACAATTAAATATAAATAATAAATTTTTCTTTTTTCTTTTTTTTTCGGCTTAAGGTCTTGTTCAATAAATTAAAAAATGAAAACATTTAAGTTTAAAACAATTTATTGTCAATTTTTAATTTTTAAAAAAAATTTTTTTGTTTTTTTTTCATAAAAACCAATATTTCGGCCAACTTTGTTGGTCATCTTCAAGGCTTTTTTCTACAATAAACATTAATAACAACTTTCCTGTAAAGACAATAATAAATTTAATAAATCATGTGGAACAAAAAGGAATGAGAATCGATAATGACAAAACCGCTGGAATACAGACGAAAATCTACAAATCAGTAGACAATATTCCTGGACTATCGGAAAGAGTTAAATACTCGGATATTTATGACAGAGATAAATACATACTCGCAATGAAAACAAATAACACAACAAAGACGTTATTCAACAAACATGAAGTCTAAATTAGACAAAATTGGACCAATCAAATATAGTCTATGAAATAACATGTAATGGAGACGACACCGATATATGCCAAAAAGTATATATTGGTACAACTAAAACAAAGTTAAAGACAAGATTGGCATCACATAAGTCAGACTTAAAAACAAACAACAGAGAATTAAACCACAAAACTGCACTTACATCCCACTGTGCAACAACTGGACTTAAACCAGAATTAAGACGAGTAAGAGTTCTGGAGAGAGAAAATAATTATGCAAAGAGATACATGCAAGAGATGCTCCACATAATAAATATCCCAACAGAGAAACGTATTAACTACAAGACTAATACGGACAATTGTGCCCACATATGTATATCGACATACAATTAACAAACACAAAACTGAAAAGGAAAAAGAAAATTTTCCAATTATTAGTAAACAGTATGCGACAAAGTTTAGTAACGTACTCAGAAGTTTTTAATATAAAAATTTTAAATGTAAATATTCATTGTGAAATGTGTTTTAAGGTTTTTGATTAGCTATAATTATTGTTGGTAATGTTTATTGTAGAAAAAAGCCCTGAAGATGACCAAAAAAGTTGGCCGAAATATTGGTTTTTAATGAAAGAAAAAAAAAACATTTTTTGAAAAATTAAAAATTGACAATAAATTGTTTTAAACTTAAACAAATGTTTTAATTTTTTAATTTATTGAACAAGACCTTAAGCCGAAAAAAACAGAAAAAAGAAAAATTTACAATAAAAAAGGTCTACAACTTAAAAAGAATATTTATAAATAATAAATACATTTTTAAAATCGTTTCATATTTTCAAAAGTTATATGCCCCGGAATGTTTTTAAGCCCCATGGTTGCAAAGTTTAAAGCTTTTTAGAGTTACCCTTTTTTTATACATGGTAACTCTTGGTACAATAATGAAAACACATCGGTCCAGTTTCAATTTATTCCATGCATATTCGTTGAGCGGCTTGGAAGTTATATATTTTTGTGCACGTATCTTCTTCAAATACGCCAATGTGTAATGATGTGATAAGATTTACATTTGCACCTGGCCGTGAGCGTTAATCAGATGGTGGATCATTACTACTGTGGATGGTATGTAGAGCGCCATCCTCGCCCTAGAAGGCCTGCGGATACGTATATCCTCCGGTCACTCCTAGTTGCAACTTCAAAAGCCCGGAGTAGGCCGCAGCCCTCAGTCACTGTTGAAAGTTGGAGACTATCAATTTCCTGGTCCAGAACGCATGAAGCTTAATATAATTAAGAATACGACGGCATTTATACTCACTGGACCTGGACCATTCATTGTGAATGATCCGACCCACAAACTCAAACGAGGGCCTCAAAACTCAGCCACCACGATACTCCCGAAGGGTCTAATTCAATCATCAGTCAGAGAACAGCTAAATGCCTAAAGAGACAAATAACGGAACTCTGGGGTTTTTATTGATTCCCGTGGAAATATAGTGGACTGTCCAGTTGGCTCCTACTAGCCTAAGGGGACGGGGTTGCCTTTTACCCCCGCAAGAAACATGTCTGGATGGTTGTGTGAACCATAAAGACTTATAATATGCCCAGGGGGGGGGGGGGGGGCGGTTCACTGTGTAATGGAAGTTTAAAAATAAATACTTAAATCAATTTGAACGCCAAGATGAAAGTAATTATTTTATTATTAGGCGAATTCCTACTTAAGTACTAAACTGTGCTTCATTATCGCTTGCAGTTTACGAGGTACTTTGCTCTTTAATTTAAAATTTTGTAGCAGCGGATCAAAATATCTGTTTTGATTTATTCCATTTGCTACAGTCCCCCATTTCTGGCCCCAGAAAAGCAAGAGACTTGAAGTTGTCACAGATAATGTATTATTATGAGCTCTGCAGCAGCAAAACAGAAAATGCGGTTAAGAAGTAAAAGGTATCACAATAGAGACGTGATTTTTCAACCTTCATAGAGAGTAAACTAGCTTTAGTGGCAATGAGAACTTAACTTAGAGCTTAACTTAGAACTTGGAACACCTGCTTTTGATATACAAATGTTGTTTTATCTCTTAATAATGAAATTCACGAAAACTTCTTGTGTGGTTTCAATTCATTTTTTTCTTCATTGATAAAATAGATGTACCTTTCTTTGGCCATGCGGTGCCAATTCTCTGAGTACTTCTATCGACTCTTCAGCGAAATCAAGCCATCTATTTTAAATTCCAAATAGTATTATTTAATATTTTTGTGTATTTGCAAACGAAACAAAAATTGTTCAATTTCACCTATTTCGCCTACACGGAATGGAGTTATTTGCTTCAGTGTCACTTAAAAAGCTCTTAAGTAAAGCAAAACGTAGCAAATAAAAATCTTCAAATAATTGTCTTGCTGATTATCATTCATCGCTAATTATTTCGTCGTCCCTTTCCTCTCTCTCTCTCTCTCTCTCTCTCTCACTCTCCCTCTGTTGAAAGTTTTAAGTGTTATGAAAAAATTTTTCCATTTTTTATTATTTGTAAACTCTTTTTCATTGTATTTAATTCGAAACAATATTTAAACCATGAAAAATATTCATTCATTTTTCATTTCTCTTCAAATGAACGTTTCTTTAAGTTTTAAATCACACATGGGAAATTTTTAAATACATACGACTACAAAAACTCTTTACAACAACTAATTCTCTTGTGGAAAAACGATATTCAATCATTCAGTTCTTTATTTAACCATTCAATCGTTCATCTTATTCTTCCTTCTGTTAAATATATAAAAATTATAAACATTTTAATCACAAGTAAATCATTGAAGGATACGAGCAAGAGAAACAGCCACAATGCAAAAACTAGAAGAAGAAAAACAACAATATATAATGAAACAATTTTCTGGAAATTCTTTTGAGTATTTGCTTCAGTAGAGTGTCCCGAGAATATGGCATGATTTTTCTACACTTAAGTAAAATATTCTGTTCGTTTTTTGGATTTTTTAAGTTTAATTCAAACTAAGTCCTAGAGGGCATGTTGCGACGAAAGACAAGCAGCTTGACTAGATAGAGAGAAAGTACAAGCATAGGCTACTATCCCATTGCGAACTTGAATCAAACATTAGTAGAATCTAAGATTAAGTCTCAACAGTATGAGAATTTGCCAAAATTAGTACCTATTGCATTTCTAAGATGCCACATGAGAGCAGGGGACACAAAATATCTTTTGTTTGGGTACGGTTTTCCGTCGACCCTCGTCAAAATATCTTCTTTTAATCGATGTGGCTCATTTCACTCACTGGTTTTTATTATTTGCTGGTTCTTGAACCTCAATTATAATAGGTTTGACAAACAAGAAATGCATCACCGTGAAATGTGTTTCCTTAATTTTGCCTTAAAAATCAGTATCCATTTAAAAAATGTTTGGATCTTGTGTGAATTTTGTTTCACCCTCTAGTGGATTGAACTATGCATACATTACTATTCATACTTCTTGAGTTCTATTTACAAACTATATGCATTGCAGCCCTACTACTACATACATGTTTATATATCTTTCCTATTCCCTCGCATATACACACACACACACTTGCAAAAATTTCTCTTCTCTTGAGTACTAAAAAAGAAGGATCAACCCAATAATAACAAAAGGAATTTAAAATGCAATAAATATAATGCGATGTTAAGAACTTGAACGTTAGTTATATTGTAGCGACTTGTAAAATTTAATTGTAAAGCTTGAAATGAAAAACTATTGCTTAAATAGGAACAACTTCCCAGAGAGGCTCAAGGGATATATGGTCAACTTCCTGAGTGATAAGGGTACTGTTTTCTTTACTTAAGTAAAAATGTGAGATATTAAACAGTTACTTAAACATAAAATTGTACTTAAAGAAGATAATTGAAAATCCTCTTAAAGCAGAGAAGAAAGTAATTTACACACTAAAACCAAATCAGTTGAAAGTGCCATATGTTTATAAAGAGTACATTTTATAGAGGTGTAAAATTTTTAAATGATGAATTTTTTAAATTGACGTGAAGTTTATTTTATTCGAAAAATAATTTTCTGCCATTATAATTAAAAAAGGACTTTATGTATATGACCGCGAGGCTGGCTCGGACGTAGTCTGGGGGTCGAAATTTCTATGCCTCGTTCTAAAATTTGTGGCTGTATATCGGCAATAATACAACGAATGTTGTGTGGTCAATCAAAGTGGCCAATCGTTTCGGCCTTATCACTATAGAAAATAGTCTAGCGGCTTTAAATTTAAATGATCGCGGAAACAAATTCATGTGTCCGAAACCTGAAACTATGCGGTTACCAAACCAAACATCTCCTTCAATAAATTTTAGCATGAGCTGTGTAATATGTTGCACCGTCTTATTGAAACCGCAGCTCCTATACACATTATATTTGTTCAGTTCGTGAACGAAAAAGTCAGTAATCATGGCGGTCACCACGGACTGTAACGTTCAAATCAGTGTTATTTTTAAAGAAGTACGGAACAACGACTCCACCAGCCCATGTAGCAACCAAACAGTTTTTTCTAGATGTAACGAGATACCGTTACACATACACTTAAGAATTATTATCCCTCCAAATACAGTAATTTTGCTTATGAAAATCAGCATCAACGGCAATTTTGGTTTGGGGCCAATTTGGTGGCATTGTTTAGGCATCAGTCTATTTGTCTAACCAAACTTAATATAAATCTCTTGTCAGATGAGAAAAAAGCTGCTAATCAAAAAAGCGTTGCCAACTCAACTTTCTATAACTCCTTAATTTTTACTCAATATTATAGTTTCAAAGCAGGGAAAGAATATTTTTTAAATATTGATAGATAGTGATCTAAGTTTGGAAAGTGAATAATTAAAGTAACAAGCTAAATAAATTGCTCTTTACCGAGAAAAACTTCGGCAGTAATTTTGATCACTGATGATTGTGCGCTTTGTATTCCATTTTGGCAAACAAAAGGTATCTACTATAAGAACCATCCCTAAAGGGTGTAAGGCAAACCCTCTTTAAAAATAAGAAAAAATACTTATATATACTAAATATATTCTGCGCAGGGAACTCTCTATACTACATTTCCTTTAGCCTTGAGCTTTAGATAATATACATAAGTATAATATTCGAATTTCTTCAAAAAAGTACGAAAATTTAATTTAAGGCTCCATAAAGTAAATAAATTGTGCAAGCTTAAAAGTTATTTGAAATTTTATAAAGAATACTTTGTTCCATGTGATATTTTTACTTTTTTGTCAATGGAACCTGCAAAAATGTTACTCAAACATGAAGTATGGCAACATTTACATGCAGAGTGCATTTTTCGATGACAGAGTACTTGGATTTAAACGGAGAGTTAAGTCCGGTTAAAATTTTAATACTCGGTTTTATGCGCTTCGCAGCTTAAACGCTATTTATGACGCTTGTTAATGATACTTTCTTTTTGGCTATGGGGTCACTAGTCCACTAGTCATTATTTGCAGAGAAATACGACTTAACAAAGACCTGCAAGAAAAAGCCGAAAAAGCATTACATGTTTGATTAAATTGCGTTGGCAACAGATGAACTGATTATTTGCTTGTATCATATATGTGAAATAATAACGATAACAGAACGTGTAAAGTTTAATAACTTGACGTTACATCTAATTCTGATGTAAGCTACAGGAGTACTTTTGCTATTCTTGAACATTTTCAGAGATAACGAGGAAGCTTATCAACGAATCTGTCATTCCAATAAATCCAAGTAGTAGAACGGTGATTCGCTGGCACCCTGAATTTGACATTGGCTTTTAAAAAAATATAACGAAAAGAAGACTATAACAACCAGTTCGAATTGGAAATTAATTAGACAAAATATTGATGGTGGATTTGTAAGGGCACAGTTTAACTTTCTGATGACCGAATGGCTAATAATCTTTTTTTTTTTCCCAAGAGAAGTAGCACTTCAGGCAACAATGCCCATTTAGTTAAGTACCGTGCTACATTCTCTAGGAAAGGGATAGAGAAGAGATGAAACAGGTGGTGAAAGTAAAAGGATAGTTGGAAATTAACTGCCGTATAAAGACAGCACAGCGACCAGTGACTATGCCTTCATCTCTGAGCAGCCCCACCGACAGTCAATTTTTAGTGTAGTGAAAAAACCAAGGTTTTCGTTGAGAATCTTATCTTTATTTGAGATAGTTGAAAAGTTGAAAAACTTATTCTTGATTCTAATGATGAGAAAATTAGGTAGAAATGAGTGGTCAAGTGGTTGAAGTTGCTTGCCTTCATCAGATCTTGCACTATTTTACTGTACCAACAGCTTTATATGCGTGATTTATCTTGGAAAAAAAAGATATATTCAATAACAGAGATATCTGACATTTCTGAAACAACACAATCTTTGACTTTAATGCAAAAGACTTGCAATTACTCAAAGAGTTAGGTTAAATAAAGATCACCTTACAAAAATCAGTTGTCTACTAAGCATGTGTTAAGTTTTGTGGTCTGGGCTTGGAATTCACTTACTGCCAATTATACAACTTCATTTACTATAACTATACATCATTTTTTAATAGTATACATCGAAGTGCTTATCTTTGCGGGAATTACTCTGCAGTCGGAAAATACAAAAATAATCTTATTCGCCATCTTAACACTACAGGCTCTGCAATACTGTTTTAAAAATAAACACAACGCTTAACTGCATGATTTAGCTTATCGTACATCAATCTTCTTCCTTATATGATAGGGTATTTTTTAAAGGTATAGAAATTTAAAATTTGGAATAAAATAGAGATGAATTTTTTTAAATTAATACGAAATTTACTTTATGCGAAAAATAATCTTCTGACATTTAAAATTAAGTATGACTTATGGCATATAACCGCCATGGCGGCTTGGATTCAATTTGCTATGACATTTGCCAACATTTGTGGTTGTATGTCGGCAATAACGTGACTAATATTGTCCTCGAAGTGGTCAATCATAGCGACTTCAAATGTCTCCACAGAAAATATTCTAACAGAGTTAAATCGCACAATCTTGGATGCCAATTCATGGGTCCAAAACGTGAAATTATAAGGTTACCAAACATTTCCTTCAATACATCAGTAGTGAAACGGGCTTTATGACGTTACGCTTCGTCTTGTTGAAACCACAGTTGGTGCACATTATGGTTGTTCAGTTGATGAAAGAAAGATAGCAGTCACCACTAACTGTAAACTTCTGACCATTTTTAAGGAAGTATGGGTCAATGATGGGTCAAGCCTATAAAATACACCAGTCAGTTGTTTTTGGATTTTACTGTTACTAAACATACGTTTGAGGATTATCACCACTTAAGGATTATCCACTCTACTCATGTTGAAAAGCCAAACCAAAATAAACATAAATCATTTGATAGCTGATCTTCTCTACTATATATTTTTCGAGTTAAAATAACACAAATTATTAGGAGACAGATATTTTTCCTAGAAAACTTCTCACAGTTTTGCTATTGTATCCTCAAAGAGTAGCTGACAGTTAATGGTAGTCTTATGGGGCAATGGTAAAATATTTATTTTGTATACTAGTATATTTTATTAAAAGAACAAGAGGCTGATATTCTTGTTGACAACAAGAACGCCATTATCGTACATATGTATAAATTTTTATATACATATATACATACATATATTGTAATTTAAAGTATGATATTGCACGTGTAACAACGATCTTCCAACCATCAAATTGTCCAAAGATAGAGAAACAAAAGATTCATAAAAGTCGTGCCATGTGTTGTAATTTACAATGTTAACTATGCCTTAACGCAAAGTTTTCTTTTCTATTTATTTTCAATTTCTTTTTACAAATAAAGAATAAGAATAAAAATACAAATTAAATAAAAAATTCAACAATACAAGAACTTTATCTGTTCATCAACTAAAAAGTATGGCAAAAGTTTAAACAGTTGCACCGTAAAAAATTATTTTAACATTTCCGTTTTTATGCTTTTTATAAAATATTTTATTAACATTAAAAAATATTTCAAACTCATTGAACATTTTACCATTCAGTATTCATTTAATTGGGTTGACTTGTAGTTATTGATAACAAAAATGGAAATACGTAAAAGCGAGCCAATTGTGAGAGAATAAATTAAAAGAAAAATTTATTTGACACAAATTGTAGAATTAATTTAGGAGCAGCATAAAATCGTTTCATCAACAAAATTAACTAAAACACTGACATCGCACTGACATACCCAAGGAATTACAGTTGCGTACAAAAAATGTAAAAATGCGTGTTAACATCTTCATATCAGGACGTTCACGTTTTGTTTTAGTCATCATTGGACTATGATTAAGACTCCTTCGAGATTTTTATTTAACTATAATGAAAGTGTAAAAATTTCCACAACCACGTTTACTAACTCATATAGCGAGGCTACACAAAAGAGTTTCTCCTGTTCTAATCAAAACCCCCGGTTTGCTGGCCTAAGCTATTTAAATTAATTTAAAAGTTTATAAACAACTTTTTTTTTACTCAATACTTTCTGGGATTTCAACTCGTAATCCTTCTGCCTAACAAATAAGTAGACTAACTCTATTAGTGCTTTCTTAGTTGATGAACTCGTGATGAACTCTTTGTCGCCTCTGAGTGTGAAAAGTGAAAACTTAAAACGACATAAGCTTACTGAAAAAGTGTCGGTCATCTGATCCTCCCTGTTTATTGAGTAAAGGAAACCTTTTGGTGTCTGTAGAAACCAGTATTGTCACAAGTTTATAATCTGTGTCGTCCATTTCTCGCTTTAAAGGCTATTCACTGTACTTGAGTAAAGGGATGCTGTTCCTATTTTTGATACAATAATATTAAAGATTTGCTATGCTGGAGTATAAATAAATAACACCCCAGTAAGATGTACTTACTCATGGTTTCTTTCTAACTCAACATATGAGTGTGTTTTTTTGCGGATTGATTTCGAAATAAATGAAATTTATTTAATCTTCGGAGAACAGTGTGAATTTCAATGGAGGTAAATATCCTAATTGATGATCTTCTAGCTTCATTTCCCTTCTGTCTCTGAAGCAAAGTCATAATATTATACAACGTAAAAGTAATTTATATACTCATGAGAGCAGGCCTTGCTCATATGTAAATGACTTTTGTATGCTCTAGAGTTGTAAGAAAAACTTAAAATTAAGCTTTTACTCAAGAAAAAGCTTTTCCAAATCCCTTTTGATTTTTAATGCGTTTCATTTTATTTTTGCTTTCTAAATTATCGAATTATAAAATATAAAAAGCAAAACTAAAATGTCTAATATCCTCTCGGTTTCGTGTGCAACTGTTAATATACTTTCGCACATATTTTCAAAAACTGTAACAGAATCTGACAGAAATGTCAGTTGTCACATTTAATTACATGTAATTAAAAAATTACACAAACGCTATAGTTTTTGAAAGTGTGTCTGGGAGTGAGAAGTGAAGCAGTAATTGGAACATACATACCCACACACACATACATTTGAGTTATAATAATTTTATGTTTTAGCGATGACAGTTTTAGAATACAAAAAACTTTGTTTGCTTTTCTTAAAAAATTATTTTTTATTTTAAACACTTAAATCGAATTGTTGTTTGAATAGCATTGTTACTTGAACAGCAGTTTAAAGAATTTTAAGAACAAATGCGATAGATAAAATAGGAATAAGTTTAAAATAATACTCGTATAATCCTTTGGGGCTGAAATATACTTTTATTATGCTTTTATTTATGAAAAACATACATCTGCATACTTACAACATGTAGTAGAACTTAACAATTGTTTGTTGAGAATATCAAGATCTGAATCTGATTTTTATAACTATGCATCGAAAATATTTATAAATACTCAAGCTATCCTATGATTTTAAAGTGATTAATATTGGGTTTTTTATAACGGTATAGAACTTTATGTTGACAACACTTAGTTAACGGCCATTTTGTCAGCTGCCAAGTGATTTCTGTTTAGTTTGGTTTAACATTCTATAATAAATGTTTTGCGATGAAACTCGCTTTTAGAATGGATACGCCAATAAATAAAAAACTAACTATTTGGTGTGTTTTATGGGCCAGTGGAATCACCGGTCCATACTTCTTTAACGGCTATAGAGCCATGCTTACTGACTTTCGAACTTGCCAATGCAACATGTCTCATTGCTCGTGTCACACTTGATTTGTTAAAAGAACCTTCAAGTTTAAGTCAACCGGGTAACCAGCCTTAATTTGACCTAAAAATTGAATAGAAGGCTTTAAGAAGATCGGTACTGTCGTACTTTTAACACCGCTCTGGATTAATTTAACTACGAATTATTATGAGGAAGAAAAGAAGGAACCGGAGGAACTTTTTTTAATAATTTTGCTGCTGTGCCTGTGTATGTAAAGCATAGCTGTGCAAAGTACTTCCATCACCAACAAAGAATAGAAAATAAAAAGAAAAGTCAGCTAAAGCATGTTACGCAGGTTGTTTTGTGAAGAGGAGATCTTCAGTATGAGTACAAATCTTAACCAACCGTGGTAGAAAAGACGAGTTAGTAAAAGCGTTTGTAAATTAAATGAGGAGATAAGAAAAGACAGTAAAACAGGAAGAGTGCGATTAATACGCAGTAGTAAGGTAAATAACAACATTGAAGAGGATAAGTAGGCTTAAGGGGTCTATTTCGTTAGATAACAGATTGTGAGCAGAAATCTATCCACACACATGATACAATAAGTGAAAAGATTTGCAATCAAAAGGACACCTAAATTTGGTTTTATTTTACAATTTGATTCTCTCACTTATATCGAGTTTTTCAACAAGAAGTTTGTTGCAGCACCAACAACATGATATTTTTGACATTAAATTTTTTGACGTATTCGTAGAAGATGCATTGGGAATTGTTACAATATTAATTAAAATCCACTATGAAAATGATGGTTCTGTTAAAGTTACATTTCGTAAGATTCGTGATATTTTCGGACAACATAATTGTCCTTCTGAAATTGCTATTAAGAATTTGGTCAATAAATTTAGGTCGACAGGCTCGATACAAATTGTGCGAACATTGGAGTTATCCAAAACCACCCCACGGTGCAGGAATTGAAGACAACCGACCATTTACATCGCCGTTGATTCGGTCAAATCATTTAGGAACAACCGGGTGGTTTTTTTAAAAACAACATTTTTTCAGACGAAGCCCATTTTCACTTGTCAGTAAAATCGCTCTACGATTTTCAGAAGCCAGTGTATCAGTAGTGTCACTGTATGGTGAACTATGTAGTCTGGAGGCGTATAGGGCCGTTTTTTTTTCGAAGATGAGGCTGGAAATGCTATACAGAGATTATTGAGCCATCCCGATCTGTGTATCCGGCCTTCGACCGGATGGAAGGATTTAACCTTTATAGTATAACAAACCTCGCCTCCGCTAACCAAAAGCTTGCTGCATAGCCGGCCTTCGTCAAATATTTTCCTCCTTCAACCTTCAGGTATGGTATAGAAATTATTATATTTTAATTAACTAAAGAGCTATTATTAGGCGTAACCTAATGGAAACTATTTAATTAAGACTTGTTCCATTATTCTGGCTACAGAGAAAACTCTTAGTCAGCGAAACCGGTGTTTGTTATACAGTGGAGAATAAAAGCCTTTTGGTGAGCGGAGGCGGGGTTTGTTATACTATAAAGGTTAAACCCTTCCATCGAGCCCACGGCCGGCTACACAGACCGGGATAGCTCAATGATCTCTGTATGGTATGTGGAACACCGGCTTCGCTAACAAAATATTATCTGTATAGCCGGTCTTTGGTCATATATCTATGATATATGGTATGATATCAAAGTTAAGTAATTACCATAGAGGCTAACACAGTTAAAAAGTGCCCGGGTGCAAATATAATTTGTATTGGGAGTTATTTAATTATTTTTGGGACTTATTTCATTTGAATTAACGGTTAAATTTTTGGGTCTTAATTCATTTTTGCGGTGGAAGTTATTTCGTTTTTTTTTAATTTGGGAGTAATTTCATTTTGTTTGAGACTTATTTCATTGAGAGATATTGCATTGGCAGTTATTTCAGTTGGGAGTTATTTCACGGTACCAGCGTGGTCATGGTAAAGGTTTGCCAAATATCATGTTGCATTAATAATTGGCAAACTTTTTTCTTCGAAATACAATAAAAACTTGAATTGTCGTAATCTAAATTTTTTGTTTTATTTTGCTTTAGAAAGCAAACTTCTTGTTGAAAAGCCCTTTATATTAAATATAGCTTTCTTGATATCTTCTATGTAAAGTTAGTCTTTGTATTTCTATTTCCATGTCGTTGTCAGCCTA
The DNA here is from genome assembly GCA_030448955.1 of Trichopoda pennipes. Classification (NCBI taxonomy): domain Eukaryota; kingdom Metazoa; phylum Arthropoda; class Insecta; order Diptera; family Tachinidae; genus Trichopoda; species Trichopoda pennipes. The sequence goes on from JASKUP010000042.1 coordinate 12,760,717, forward strand.
CTTTCCAGTATCCAAATAAAAGGTGTGTTTTATCATAGTTTCTTTAAAGGTCACATCTCATCCTATTTTGGTATATTGGTATGATAATCATGTTATTATAAAAACCGCAATATTAAAATCACTATTTTTTCTTAAGCTTTAAGAACATTTTTCGTAATTTAAAAGTGAACTTTCATTGAAAATAATAAAATAATACATGCACTTTGAAACATATGCTGTGACCTTTATTTGAGAAAATAACTTCACTAATAATGGTTATGGCTGCATGGCCAAAAAATATTGCTCGCTTTTTTTTTAAATTAAATAAAAAATAAAATTTAATTTCTCATAAATGTCTTTCAATAACTTCGTATGTGCAAAAGTCTTTTTTCGACAATAACAAGAAAAACATTGCTTTGATTTTTTTATTGTTTTTATTTTCGTATTAAATATTAAACGACGGAAGAGAGTGTTTTAACAACTCATACAAATACTTGTGCTTCACACTTCTTGATTCTGGCTCAAACAAAAAAGAAGACACACAAAAAAATAAAACTGAAACAAACATCTGCCATAATTTTGTCAGTTACGAACAGAAGTGCAGAATTCTTTTTTCTGTTTAGTCCTGCCACGTTTCAAGGAAGTATGTGAAATGAATTTATAAAAATTATACTTTTTATTAATGTGTCTGTGCAATTTTAGTGAAGTGTTTTAGGAAGTGCTAGTCCAAGCCCAACATACAAAAAAACTGGATTCTAGGTTAATAATGAAATGAAAGCTAAAAAGTTAAGCGAAATCCAAACTTAAGAATTTTCTACAATATTTTTTTAGGATATCTTCTGCCAGTGGAGTTTTAACTCAATGGGGCTGATATTTTCTAAAATTGCTATTTTATTCCCCACAATTTTTTTGTGCTATATCTTAAAATGTGACATCCACACATATGACTTTAAAGTTGTTGTAGTTGATTTTGCTTTAAATTTATTATGTATAATTAACGACAATTAAAAATTCCGAACATTGATGCCCACTATTTTAAAAAGTTTTTCAGGATTTTTTTAGTCAGCTGTTCAGTACACCCATTACAATTACAACAAAATTCCTCTGTGTGAAAAAATCGATTTAAAAAAAGTGAGAAGATTATAAAAGCCCTATTATCTCTTAGCTACATGTTCCAAAAAGGATTTGACAGCCGCGTACTTAACTAACCCAGGGTGACCAGTTTTATAAAAATAAAGTTTCTTGTAACATTTTGCCCCATTTAAGGAATTTTACCATTTGATTCCAGCTTATATATATATATTGGTTTATTTTTTATGAATATTTAGATGCGTTTAGATTTTGTGGCAACTCAAATTCTATATTTTACTTTTCAAACAACCACTTTAACTTTAGGTGCCTCTGTAGGGTAGTAGGTAGTGTACTAGCTTGTCAGTATGGGGGTTGTGGGTTCGATTCCCAACGAAGACCTTGGTTTTTTCACTACAAAAATAAAAATTGGCTGTCGGCGGGGCTGCTCAGCGATGAAGGCATAGTCACTGGTCGCTGTGCTATCTTAGATGGCAGTTAATTTCCGACTATCTTTCTACTTTCACCACCTGTTTCATCTCTTCTCTATCCCTTTCCTAAAGAATGTAGCACGGTACTTAACTAAATAGGCATTGTTGGCTGAAGTGCTACTTCTCTAAAAAAAAACCTACTTTAACCTAAAATTTACAGTTTTAAAGGTAAATGACATCTACAAAAATGCGACGTGTAAAAAATGGTAATAAATTATTAATCTGGAAATAACAAGGTTTCCTCCGACACCATCTACTTGTATAAGTTGTAGCAGCTTCGCCAACCTCGCCTTCTAATGAAGTTACCCTCTTTTTATATGTTAAAATGAGAAAAGTGTAAAACTGAAAAATCACTGTTTTATTACATATTTTATCAAGAATATAGCCAATGTCCTTGAATAATAAACCAAGTACATATTTACACCACATCAAAAGTTAAGTTCGACCAAAAAATAAAAAAAAAAAATTTTTAACCTTATTTTTTCCCAAACTAAAAGAGATAACCTACATGTGTAAGTATATTGTAGATATTTTCAAGGTCTACTTAAGTTCAAAATCTGTTAATATTTGAGTAAAAAATAAACTTTGGCAAAAAGAAACATAACATTTTCAAAAAAAATTATGCCCGAGGTACGCAATTTTGGCGGCATATTCAGAAGCCTGCCTTTATCCTAGGGGACTAATCGTCTGCACTTCACTTAGAAGTATTATTTTCTGTAAAATTTCAATAGGATATCTTAAGTGGTTCATGAGCTACCGAATTATTTCCAAAATAAAACAAAATAAAACTACTGAGTGTCGCCTAAATAGCGCTTCCAACAACGCAAATTATGCCCAAAATAAGAATACCGCTGATCCCGATTTTATAAGCGAATTCTACTTAGCAATGAATATTGCTTTTGTTTAAATGGATACTTCAATAAATAAAACTTCCGTATTTGAAATGATAATAATCCTTAAATGTATGTTGAAAACCTACAGCTTAGTGTGTGCTTTATGGCCTGTAGTTCTTTAAAAACGTTACCGTTAATGATGACCGCTGTAGCAGCCATGATTACTTATATTTTTGTTTATCGATTGACCAAGCATTATTTATTGAAGGAAATGTTTGGTAACCACATAGCTTCACATTCCGAGCCCAATTTAACAACCATGATGTACCCTAACCATGGTAACCCTATAGTTTCATGTTTCGGTCCCGTGAATCGGTCTCCAAAATTGTGCGATTTGATGCCGCTAGAGTTTCATCTGTAAGGACATGTGAAGTCGCTAACCTACGCCGGTAAGTGCAAAACAATGAAATACTGTAACTCCATACATCATTTCGGAGAGTGTAAGTTGGTGGCTCTAAATATTTCCAAGGCGTTTGATAGAGTGTGGTACGGTGATAATTTCTCCAGATTTATATCGAGTTTTTTCAAGAATCGCACTATACAAATTGTTATAGATGCGATTCATCAGACGAGTTCACGATTAATTTAGGGGTACCTTTCTTGCTCCTACCCTATTTCTGAATTTTTTTAATGACTTTCTTTGTCAAACTTTCAACCCATATACTCTTTCGCAGATGATAGCACCATTTGTCAGTCGTATTCTTTTAGTAATAGACCGAAACTGTTGGAGGTGAGTTCTAAAAGGCAGAACATTAATAATAATACGCTCCACCACGATCTCGCAAAGATCTTATAGCAGAGTCGTGTGAATAAAGTCGATTTTAATACCCGTAAGACACAATGTTGCATGCGTACGCATAGATCTGTATTCGAAAATGGTGCTGCACCTGCTACTGTGAGTGATATAAGTTGTTATTATGAAACCGATGTTTTTGGCATGAAAATTCAATGTAATATTCGATCGACTACTTACATTTTTCAGGGTTCTAAAGAAGTCTTCAAGTGTCTCAGTTTTTTTAAACGGTGTAAGAGATACTTTACTCTAGCCGATCTTCGTACTATTTATACCACCTATATCCGTCCAAAAATAGACGGAGGTGGTCATTCTCTAATTGCTAGTCCAAAAAAAAAATACTGATCACTTGAAGCGTAACATTCACCGTGTTATTACCGATATACGGCCGTAAATGTTAGAAAAAGTTATTTAAAATTGGACCTCCAGATTTGACTGCGTCCAAGTCAGAGGTGGCGGTCATCTGGCGGAGGTTATATTAAAATTATAATGTCAGAAGAAAAAAGTAGATTTCATGTCAATGCAAAAAAATCTTTGTTTTATTCCTCTATAAAATGCCGTTTGTATGCTTGTATATCGGAAATAGATGTTGTAGAAATTACAAACTTTATTAAAAATTTATAAGTATACTCTCGAGCTTCTGCAAAGGGTATAAACTAAATTATGGTATGTTTTGGATTTGCGAGAAATGTCTGTTATTAGGACCGCTTCGACGACATTGCTCCTGCGTAACTATTTGACTATTTTGACAATACGTATAAGAGTCAAGAGTTGTCGCCACATTTTAAGATTTTTGCCCTGAGTATTCGCCTTGTGAATCATGTGAATCATTAGGTATTTTCTAACTAATTGTTGTTTGTTAAAAATTTCTAAAAATATTTATAAAACAACATTAGATTCCGTAGGATCATATTTGCAAAGGCTGCCTCTTGTTATTTTATGCTATTGACTTTAATAAGTTACATTATTACATGTCTTTAAAAATTCATGGATGAAAAGAAAACCGAATAAATGTGTTTGTGTATATGTTCATTTTCCATTACATTGTTCCAAAGTACTCATTCCAATACAACAAAAACAAAACAACAAACAATAAGACAAGTATGTACACTGGAGCATATTTATTGTTCACGCTTCGACTGACACAATTTTTCATTTGACAGTTGTCCTTCAATATTGTTTATTTTAAACAATTACTCACACACGCAGACGCATACACACACACATTCACTCAATTATATTTATGAGTGTTTCCATGTAAATAAACCACATCCTCTATACAGAATATATATGGGTGTGTGTCTGTGTACATCAATTTTAAGAAAAAGAAGAAAAAAAACACACACAAAAACCCAGATGAAGTTGGAAAAATGTAAAAATGCACCAACGATAACAACAAAAACTGTAACTAACAAGGATTAAGATGAGCCCAAAAATAAAAGGTTTGCCTAAGTGTACAAGAGAAAGAGTATAATGGAACCAAATGAAAATCTTGTTAAAACAAAAAATAAAAAAAGAGTCTAACATGTAAAACAAATGAAATAATAAATGTGGCACCATTTAAAAAGAACATGTTACTGTTTCCTGTTGTACATTATTATTTTTTCTATTCCCTTTTCTTTCACTTTGTATTTGTTCATTTTTATTTGAATGTGTGAGTTTTAATGCTTCCTTTTTGCTTTTGTTTTGTTTTTGTTTTTAACTAGTATAAGATATATTGTATTTGTTTTTAATGAAAAAAAAAAATATTAAGTATTTAATATGTAGGAAAAGTAATGAACTGTTCCATATTTAACTGATTATTTCATTTATTTTTCATTTTCAATGTAAATACTGGTGTGCATGTAAACGTAATTGTGTGTATGCATGATTAGTAACTGCTACGTTAACTTAATGTGTGAGAATTATATTAGTTCATATTGTTTGAGTGTTTGTATGTATGTATGTAAATATGTATGTATGTATGTATGTATGTATGTATGCTTTAACAAAGTTGCCAGGTTATTATGCTTTGTGCTCTACTTTCAATTTAAAAAGTTTATTAGAAAGTCGATTGATGTTGAAAGTTTGTCATAAGAACAAAAAACAAGAACTTAAATTTTTAAAGGGACATTAACTATTTTATATATACTTTATATACTTTAAAATAATAAATGGTCTCCCAACAAGAAGTTTGTTTTCTAAAACAAAATAAAACAAATAATTTAGATTAAGGTAATTAAAATTATTATTGTATTACAAAGTGAAAAGTTCGGTACTTATGAATTAAAAACGATATCGGGCAAAAGTACACCACGACCACGCTGATAGATGTCGATTTTTTTCTCAAAGTTTTGGATTTTGAGTTTTTAGGCTGGAATCGATTGGCTCCGTATAGACTCTGTCCTTAACATAGCCCTAGAAAAAATAATCTACTGATTATCTTGAAATTATGCGATCGGGAAATCTGTTTTGGAATTAATTAATCGTTGCATTGGCTGTGTGACATGTGGCATCTTCCTGTTGAATTTACATGTACTTGATATCCACGTGGTCAATAAAAGGCCAAAATTGAGTTGTTAGCATCTCGCGAAAGCGTTATGCATTGACCGTTAATGCATTTCCAGCCTCATATTGAAAAAAAAAATAAACCGCCCAATTACGCCTCCCTACTACATAGCGCACCATACAGTGTCACTTTTAGCATGCAAAGGTTTCTTAATAATCACTCTAGAATTTTCAGAAGCCCAAATGCGGCAATTTACTTGTTGACATACCCTGACAAGTGAAAATGGGCTTCGTTTGAAAACATTTTTTTCAGAAAGACCAGCCGGTTGTTCCTGAATGAATTGAGCAACTATACGGCGATATGAATGCTCGGTCGGCTACAATTCCTGCACCATTTGAACATTGTAAGGCTTCAAAGTCAAATTGTTACGATAAATTCGCCATGTGGTGATTTTAGATAAACCCACTTGTTGAGATAGTCGAGGAATTGACAAATTTGGATCTGCTTCAACACTGTGGCTTACGGCTGCGATGTTTTCAGTTAAACGATCCGGTCGAGCATACGTTAGTGTTCGCATATTTTAATGCGATTTTCGCGCGAATTTGAATTCGTTGCGAGATCTACTACGAATACGTCAAAAAACTAAAAAAATTAACAATTAAAAAAAAACTTCTTATTGTAAAACTCTATATTTATTACTTTGGTTTAATGGAATTAAGACAATAAATAATAACAAAACACAAATGTTTAAAAAATATTTTGTAATAAAAATTTAGCAAAAGGACTCAAAATATGTTTTTTTAAAAATAGAGGAAATCAACGTACGCGTTCTAAAGGCTGTTTTGTATAGAGGTACAGAACATTGAAATGGAATAAAACAAGGATGCATTTCTTTAAAATAGCATTAAATTTACTCTATTCAAATGGTAATATTCTGGCATTATAATTTACATATAATTTTTGGCATATGCAAGCTACGACTGGCTCGAACGTAGTCTAATAGGTCCAATTTTCGATCGGCATATCGGCAATAAGGCGGCGACTGCTCTCCTTTAAATGGTCAATCGTTTGGGTCTCAACAGCGTAGACGAGCAACTTCACATATACCCACAAAAAATAGTTACACGATACGTGAAACTATGGGGCTACCAAACGTTTCAATAAATCGCTTGTCCAGCGAACTGTGTGATATGTTGCGACACGTTATTGAAACCACACATCGTGCACATCAAAGCTATTTAATTGGTGAACGAATTTAGTGGTCATGGCTCTATAGTGGCCATTGTTGACTGTGAGGTTCTCACCAATATCGTCTTTAAAGAAATGCGGACTAATGATTCCATCAACCGGTAAAATACACCAAACTGTCTTTTTTGCTGTAATAGTGAGGATTATCATTACTCCACATACGGTAATTTTGTTTATTAACGTATCCATTCAAACATAAACGAGCTCCATCGCTAAAAAACATTTATAAAAATCGGGATCAATGGTAATCTTGTTTTGCGCCCCATTTGTGAGTGTTTGTGAGTCTATTTATGTTAAAATGCCAAACCATATAACATAAATCACTTGACAGCTTACAAAATGTCTTCCAGTTAAAAAAAGTATTGCCAATCTAAAGTTGCATAACTCTTTATGAAACATCCCATGTTATGGTTGACTTAGTTGACTACGTTTTTAACGACTAAGTGTATTCTTCATCGCAGAAAGCATGAGCGAAGCATTTATACCCCATATGGCATAAATGAAGATAGACAACTATGGTATCTGAGAAGTTAGGTCTAATTTAAAATGTTTGGTCCGGATAGCATTACTATTATTAGCAAACATTCTAGATCATTTCATTTTTGAAAAATATGACTCTGATTTTTATATTCAATAAAAACTGCACAACTCACTTTTGAGTCAATTAATGCAAGCTCATTTTCAATGTAGAAGAAAGTCATAAATCATTCGAATCGATTGTTAGAGTGTTAGCAAGTTATTGGCAATATATGTTTAATGAATATAGGAAACAAACATTTTTACTTTATTTGTGATAGTGTAAATTTGTTCTGATGATATTCAGCTCGATTTTAATATATTAAAAACTGCAAACAAAAGAAGAATTTGGTATTAATATCAAAAAGTAGAATTAAAAATGTGTTATTTTTATATAAAAACAGAAACTAATAAAGTTCTTTAAAATCCTAGTTCAGGACATTTTCTTTGAACAGATTTATTGATATTTCGATTGCCAAAATATATTGCAAAATATATTCTCGGTAGAAATTTAGAAGAAAGAAAATAATCGTTTTCTGATTGTTTCTTTTATACAAAATTGTATATTTTTTATTAAATTATTTAAAATTGCAAAAATTTTAGAAGCGTGTTTAACTAAGAATGCAAATAGAAAATCATTTTTGGTAATTGTTAATTAGAGGCCAGTTATAAAATGAATGGTTATTTTGTTTATATAGATTTAATACCACCCAAAAATTGTATATCATTTTCCAAGCAGTCAAAATTAATGAAGCTGTCACAAAGGAGAGAATATATTTGAAGTATATGATTCTTTGTAAAGTCAATATATATATCTGAAATAATAAAAAGAAAGAAAAAGCGACCAGAAATAGGATTGTGGCAAGGTTTGCTGTGTTCCTTCCTATAATAAGATTTTTCTATTTGATTTATAAAGGCCTGTAGTCTCTGTCTCCTTGCCACAACTTTGGGTCAATAATAAATTATAATTTATATTTTTAAAATCTCGGTATGTGTAGAAGATGACATAACCTTAGGAAAGGGCATCATCCGCAAGGAATATTGAATCATGCCTCGAAAAGACTCAACGTTTTTTTTTAATTATTAAATTTTCCCTTTCTTCTAAAGAGCATAAGCGAAGGTAGTGGACCTCAGTGAACGAGTTATTTAACTTGGTTTATTTTATTTTTATTTCAATAAAACGATTAGACAGGATGCAATGAATCTCGATGGGTGTTTAGTGGAGAACATTTGGATGGGTGAGGGGTTCAATTTCATACAAGGGATAGACCAAAGAACCTCATCTGAATATATGTATACCGCAGATGACAGCACCATTTGTATTCGTATTTATTTAGTAAGGGACCGAACCAGTTGGAGGTGGCTTCTTCCAAAAGACGGAACATGAATAATACGCTTAATCACAATCTCGCAACAATCTCAGAATGGGGTCGTGTAGATAGAGTTGATATTAAGACACAATGATGCAAGCTTACGCATAGATCTGCGTTCGGAATGGTACTGCATCTGTTACTATGGGTGATATAAGTATTACGTAATCGGAAGCTCTTGATGTTCTTGGCATGAACATTTAGTGTGATGTTCGATGGCCTAAACATATTTTTCAGGTTTCTAAAGAATTGAAAGCTTCTTTGCCTCGCTTTTCTAAAATGGTGTAAGAGATCTGCGTACTATTTATTTTACCTATATCTGTTATGGGCCAAGAGGCTTATTAGGGACAGTAGTGTATGCAAATCTATTAATTCTCCAGAGCATCGACACAATGCAATGCCCTTTTTTATCCTCACTTCAATGATAAGTGTTTTAATAAAATTAGGAAATGCATTTCCGTTACCCGTATGTTTTTGTGTTTAACTCGACTTTCACGGAGAGCGCATTCATTTGTGGTTGATTGGCCAGTGAATCACACCATGGATTACAGGAAAATTCGTGTTTTAGCACAGCAGTCTGTATATGTATTCCACACTTCCTCCACAGGTCTTTCCTGTCATTTTCTGTGAAGGAAAGTTCAAATCGAATGTCCACAACCACTACTTCCTCTTACCTCCTCCCCATAATCTAATTTTCTAGTTCTGGAACAGTTCATTGCATGTGTAGGGGTCATCCCCTGATTGCTGGTCCAAAGGATTAGAGGAACTTGGAGTCAGTTTGTTTTCTGGTGCTCTAACTTTTATAAACAACTGCTGCTTTTGGTTTAGAGGAAAGCAAATCACAAGACGTCAAGGAATTAATTTAAGTACTGAAAACAGCTTCACTATTTCATTGTCGATATTTTAACAAAATAATTTGACGATTTCTTTGGTGAATATATTCGGGGGTGTGGAACATAGCACTCTTATTTGTTTTTCTTTAATATGTAATATTAAATTTTTTTGAGCAGTTAATTTTAAGTGCAATTCAAGTTGCAAAACGTGAGTAGAATGAACTTAAGTATCTTAAAACATATCTATCGTTATCATGATTCTTTCTAAAAACTCCTTAATCTCGTGATAGTTTAGAATAAAAGGCTGTCCACAGACATCAAATTTCTTACTAAGAAGCTGTTTTTGATGAAACTCCTCTTAATTTTCTACTGTAGAAGTTAAGTAAAATACAAAAAAGAATTTGTGACTGAACTGTTCTCCCCCAAAGAAAAACGAAACGAGGCAACAACAACCCCAAAATGCAATATAACGCCGGCACGATTTGGTTTCTGATGAGTTGACTAAAGTTTTACTATTTGTGCGGTTTTTTGTTTCTTCAATTTCTTAAGTCACCCATTCTTATTTATTTAGTTCTTTTTTAAAACGTATTGAAAATCTATTAGAGAAAAAAATTAATAATATTCCTGACACGTTTATGTTTCCTTGTGTGGAGTTAAACAAGAAAAATAAATATTGCTGATGCTAATACTGATGTTACACATAAGGCTCTGGCAAGTTTTTTTCTTGTATATGTACATACATACATACATTACCAACAAAAGCAACTGCTGCGATAGCAACAAAAATATGTAGAGCTGTTTTGCTGTACTGTTTTTAGAATCCATAGAGTTGAATAAAAACTATTTAAACTACGAGTTTATAGAACAAGAAATTATTTGATATTTGACGTTTCATATTTTTATCATTAATTTTTGATCAAATTGGGGTTTAAATAAACCCAAAAATATGTATAAAACACTAGTTCCACAAAATGTTAAGAGTTGTCATTTCTTGTGAAAAAAATTCCATGTGCAGCAGAGAAGAAATCCCACTGACGTCTGCTACATTTCAAAGCGGCATAACATTTTTAACATTAATATTTTATATAAAACTTCAACTAGTGGAAATTAATTATTTTTTTACGTTTTTCCTGCTTTAGTTATTTAAATTCAATTTACGTTTTTTATTTATTGTCATACGACAAGTGGCTTTAATAAACTTCTCACTAAAACTAGAAAACAAATTAAGTTTTTATTTTATACATATTAGATAGCGAATGAAAAATTATTTCTTTTATTATGGCTATAAAGTTCAACACTTATAGGACGTTAGAGGCATGTAATTAATCATATATGTAACAATAACAATTAAGAAGGGACAGAAAAGTACTAATAACAACCGTGACTTCTTTGGGTTCCTTAATCACTTCTCTGCAACAGCAATACCCGATTATAAACGATTATACCGATTATATCGGTCCCTTATGTCACATGCAATTTTTTATATTAACTTCTGGTACTGGTTATTTTCAATGTCAATATTCCTTATCATAATGATATCCACGTAATTACAAAACTTAAGGTTCGCATTGTGTTCAATTGTAAAACGAAAGTAAAGGAACTATCAACTGCTTGGTTTTTTACACTTTTTTTACAAACCTTCTTTTTCATGGAGTAAACTGCAAAGCCAGCATTAATCTCTGCATTAAGACTAAATGAAATTTATTCAACTGAACTTTTTTAAAATCTACTTTAAGTTGTATAGGGTTATATAATAAGAACTTTGTTTTTCAATTGTGACAACACCAACAACATGATTGTATTGACATTTTGTGTTTTGACGTATACATAGTAGATGCATTGGCAATGAATTTAATTTCTCCGATAATCACAGTAAAATAATTAAAATCCGCTTTGAAAATGGTGGTTCTGTTAAAGTTACATTTCGTAAAATTCGTGATATTATCGGATATTATAATCGTTCTTCTGAAACCGCTATTAAGAATTTGCTAGAAAAATTTGAGTCGACAAGCTCGATACAAAATGTGCGAACACCAATGCGTGTTCGACTGAAAACATCGCAGTCGTGAGCTACAGTCTTGAAGCAGATACAAATTTGTCAATTCCTCGACGTACTCAACAATTAAGACTATCCAAAACCACTCCATAGCAAATTCTTACAAGATTCAACTGGTGCAGGAATTAATGCCGACAGACCATTCACATCGCCGTAGATTCGCTGAATTTATCCAGGAACAACCTGCTGTCTGAAAATTCTAGAGCGATTATTGAGAAGCCTTTAGATGCTCAGCGTGTCACCATATGGTACGCTATGTGATCTGGAGGTGGGATTGGGCCGTTTTTTTTTCAAAGATGGGCTGCAAATGCGGTAACGGTTAATGGATCACGCTATCGTGATATGCTAACAACGTAGTGTTGACCTATTATTGACTATATCACTGACTTGTCGTTTCAACAAGATGGTGTCGCATGTCACACAATCAATGAGATGATCAATTTTTTGCAAACCAAATTTGCCGATCGAATAATTTCACGGCAATCAGCAGTGTGATTTAACACATCTGGATTATTTTTTGTGGAGCTATGTTGAGGCTCTATACGGAGCCAATCGAATCGATTTCAGACTTAAAACTCAAAATCCGTGACGTGATTAACAAAATGGGACCGGCATATTGCCAAAAAGTGATTAAAAACTGTGATGAAAAAATCGACATCTGTCAGCGTGTTCTTGGTGGACATTATCAAACTTCGTGTTGAAAAACCCTTTATAACACAAATCTAAAACAAAATTCTAAACAACTACGCTCTTGCTCAGCATTTTTCATATTGTTACGTTTATTACTTTAATCAACGTTCAGTTTATTGAGTTTTTTACTATTTACTTTAATACACACAAAAATACACTATCTTAACTTTACCACTTTAATGCCTAAAAGCTGCTGCCGTAACTTTAAATTTTTACTCAACCATATTCACACTTAAGTAGCGTTATTTACCAAAAACGAGGGCTCATATATTCTGCCTTGAGCGGTTCTGGCACGTATAGTGGTTCTTATCATCAGTATTTAGAGTAGATGTTTGGTTGGTTGTGTGCTTTCTTTTTTCTGATTGTTTATCTCAGTTCATGGAGTTTTACTGATGCATGTTGTTGTTGTTTTGTTTTGTTTTCTAAGATTTCTTAGACAATTTTTAATTTGTAAACAGACATAATAGGCCATTTTACTTTACTTTTTTCGTGATAATTATCTTTTTATTAAACGATTCTTTAAGTCGATCGATTTTTAAATAAGTTTAAGCACACAAGATCGAAAGAGTTCGAAAACTATTACTTTTTAATAGATTTCGAGCCATTCTCGGTGACGCAGTTCCGAGAGGTTGAGCTTTTAATCGTTTTATGATATAGATCTCGCATCATAAGAGCGATCATTAGAGTTATATTGTCTTTATCTTACTTCGAGCTAGAGAATTTTATTATCGTATAGATAATGCGGCACAACCATAAAAGTTGCTTTCCAATATTCGCACCACTATCTACACAATTAACTTTTATGGAGTTAAAACGACGCAAATAGGGAAGCAGGACTCTTTATGGAACTTTGTTTTCACCCCTACCTCTGTATCTACAACTTAGGAAAAGTTAAAAAAAAATCTGAGATTGTCGTAGATCGGAGTAAAGTAATCAACGGTTACGGCTTTTTAAGTTGATAATAAAAATCAAAAAATCGTTAAACCCTGCTTTGATTTTTACCAATAACCAATTCTAGCTGTCGACTCAATGCTGTCAAAATCAATTCCTTCACAGAGTCCTTTGTAGTGCTTAATTAAGAATATTCATGGTATCAACTTTAAATATGCTGATCTCTCCTCTAATTACAACTTATGCTGGACATTTGGCATATATTATTTTCCTGCATGATGTGTGGAAATGATATCTAAGGTGCCCATGTCCTAATACCAAAGTATATAACCAGCATAACCTAAGCTCTTCGCTTCTCTCTTTCTAAACTCTTGTTTGCTTTATTTTTCAGCAAAGTGTCTAACACATCTACAATGCTTTTATATTTTCGTTTGGACGAAGTTTACTTTCTGATAGTTACCAGGATCGCCAACAAGGTTATTTAGAGCACACAGCAGTGTGGCTCCTACGGAAATTTAATTTGTCAGCTGCACATCGATTAACCCCTAAAAGTTCTCTGTTTGTCACTTTTTGGAAACTTTCATGATTTTTACTCTTGAAACGGAACTTCCAGATTTTTTGGCTGCTAAAGTCCATTTGCCCATTAATATGTTACTTTCAACGGCCTGGAGTTAAAGTTCTGTAGAAAATGTTGAAAATTTTCACGAAAAGGCGAATTATAATGCACAACTATTTTTATGACATAAAAACAAGAAAGTGAATTTCAAATATTTTCTGTGTCTACGACTCGAAATGTGTGCCGTAGAAGTTTGTTTATTACAGTTTTTTTTAAGATCATATCGAGCTAAGGTTAAGTTTGCAGGGTTAATTTTCTACAGCGTCCTATCAAATTTCACTCGGACTGCTTAACTTCCGTAGTAAGTTTTTAAGCTTCTCTGCTTAAGTTAACGTTATTACAATTATATGTATCCAGACTTTTCAAGTACTTCACTTAGCTTATTATTAATTCAGGGGTACCGCAAGGCTCCATTCTTTCCCCTACTCTATTTCTTATTTTTCTAAATTGCCTTCTTTGTCAAACTTTCAACCTTATTTACTCTCTCGCTAATGACAGCTTCACTTGTCATTTGTATTCATTTAGTAACTGAAAGAAAATTGAAAGTGAGTGGAAAGGCGGAAAATGAATAATACGCTCAAACACAATCTCACAACAATCTCAGAATGGGGTCGTGTTGAATAGTGTCGATTGTAATACGCGTAAGATAACAATGTTACGTGGTTACGCATAGATCTGTGTGTGGAAATGGCGCTGCTATTACTATGGGTGATATAAGTATTAGGGAATCGGAAGCTCTTGATAAAGATGGCATAAAAATTACTTAGCGGTACTTCGATCTTCATACTATTTATACCACCTATATCTGTCCAAAAATGGAATACAATTCTCATGTGTGGGCCTGTGTCCCTAAGTGAAGTTGCTTGACCGCGTGCAGTAAAAGGCCAAGAGGCTCAATGGGGACAGAAGGGTATCCAAATCTATAAATTCTCTAGAGCATCGACGCAATGTAAGTATTTGTTTAGAGCATCGACGCAATGTAAGTCATTGTTTTATCGTTACAAAACTGGTAAGTGCTCTATTAAAATTAGGGAAATTGTTCCCATTACTCGCATGTTTTTGCATTTAACTCGATTTTCGTGGAGAGCGCATTTATTTGTGGTTGATTTGTTACCAGAACAGTATGTATATTAGACTCCCTCCAAAGGTCTTTTCTCTCACTTTCAATGTAGGCAAGTTCAAATCGATTGCCCACAAACACTACCCCCTTTTGCCTCCTCCTCATAACCTAATTTTCTAGTTCTAGCAAAATGCATTGTATGTGTACGGGTCATCCCTTGAGCGCTGGCGCGAAAAAAGAAATGAAATACTAAAGAAAACTCTTTTATGTTGGTTCTATTTTCCTTCGCTGAACAGTGAAACTTCTTTGTCTTTTAGTGTTCTATTCGTTTGTCTTGAAAAGCATTGCAGCCTCCTACTTTTACATATTTTTCTTTTGAGAAACCTTAAAGATTAACTTGTTCGGCACTGGCAGGGTTTTAGTTGTATGTCTCGTTGAGGCCTCTTTAGATCGCAGATAGCGTATCACATTTAATATAAACTTAAAATTTACCAGGGCATCGAGTCGATATACTAGTGACTAAACTCTTTTTGCCCTGGTTCATTTTGCCCTCATTTCATTTAACATGAGTTAGGAGAATTTAGTTGAAGAGCTTCTTAATTTTTTAAAGTTGGAATTCATTGTAACAGGGATATTACTATTATTCTATTGTATTGAGTAAAGTTTAAAACTTTTAATTCCACTTAGCAGTTTCATTTGAGCGAAAGACATGCAGTTATTTACAGTTTTCTTCTCGAACCTCGTAAACGTACAAACGTTAAAGTATGTATTTGCATAGATGTGAGTGAAGCAATTTAAAATATTATTTATTTGCTTATTTTCAAGTCGTAATTTTCTTTCTATATGTATGGTCAGTGTGCGTTGAATGGAACTTATGTACGTTTATCAGTAATTTGGAATGCCACAGTAGCAGTGGTGGTGTGTAGTGACATCCTTACACGGCAAAATATCCAAAAATATTACAAAAGAAAATTATTTCTATTTGCTGTAAATTGTTAAGAAGAAACAACAACAAATGAGCATACACAAAAAACAATGTTTTTTGGTTTCAATTGATTTACGATTTGCATATATTTGCTGCCCCGTCATCAACCACATGTACCCGCAATGGCTCATGCACTTATTGAAGCTCGTGCTATTCCAGTTGTCTACTAGCAGGAAGTGCAGACACATGGAAATACAATTAGATTATAAATGAATCTTTTGATTTTTAAAGGCAGTAGTTTGTCTACACGTTTAATTATGAATACACCAGTGTTACACTTGTCCCTCAGCAAAGTGCAAGAGCAGGAGCACTAACTAAAACAAACAATATAAATTTGCTGCCAAAAAAAAAAAAATAAAAATAACAGCAAAAACTCATATGCTGAAATAGAGAGAACGATATGATAAATGTTTGCTAAATTAATTAAAGTCCTATACTCCCTATGGGAGCGAAACGAATACATGCATACGTAATTTAATTAAAGAGAGTATGGGAAATACTGACAAATTATTATCCATATGAATTTAAGAAATATGTTGCATAGGCACTTGGTCCTGGCAAAAGCTAGATTAGTTTAGCAAATAATGTAAAGTTATAAACCTTTATATAAAGCCAAGTGATTTTTTAAGCGCTGGCTTATCAAACGAAAACATAAATCATTTTGCATTATGCAAAAAATATTTAATTTGGTTCAATTACTCAATGCTTTCAATGCAAAAGTAGTTTTCATGCGATAGATAAAATACTGAAACGTTGGCCTGCTATGCGTATATATTGTTAATGATATTAAAATATAACATTTTTTTAAGAGTTATAGTTGATAGCAGCCTGCCAACACAAAGTATCTGCAGTTTTCAACATAAACGATGTAGAAACTTAATAATTATTGCCAGAGTATAAAGTGGTTTCATAAAGTCCATGAAATGCTTTCTTGCATATCTGTCTAGCTGCTAAGAAGAAATTAAAATTTTTAATTTAAAAGTTAAAAATCGACAAAATTTTGAAGCGATATAAATTTTAAAATACTCGAACAACAAGAGACTTTATTGCAACACTATCATAATCAACATCATGTTGTTGCCATCAATACTCTCAGTCACATCGATACATGTATGTCAGCTCGTCAACATGATTTCTTGCCGTCTTGTTTATCGGCTTCAGGAAAATTAGGTTATGGGCATGATCATGGTAAACGAACACAACAACAATTGTACAAGAAAACTTTACCTATACATCGTTTAGATGGTGATGGAGGTGGCGACGGTAATGTCGTACCGGCTCAGCTCACAATACCTTGAGGAGCTGTAGGACCCGGTGCAGGTAATGCGGCAGCTGTAATAGCTACAAGTCTTACTTGTTGTCTTATTAAAGGCTGGCCTTCGCACAACAGCAAAGATGCCAACTCAGCTAATAACTCAACGGTTTCATGTACTGCTTCAGCTTTTCACTTTTACTGCTTACGTTCAAAATTCTTTTTGCCGGACAAAATGGCACGTAAGGGCAATTTTTTACCACCCACAAAGTTTCTTTTGGGTGGCAATATATCAGATCCCCTCAACTTTATAAAATTAGGTCCCTAATCAATCTTTAAATCTTAATTTTAAGACAAGCTTTAAGGCTCATGCTTTACAATACAACTATCAGGAAGTGTTATGCTTTTCATTTTAATTATCAAGTGCTGATTCTTGAATGCCATTCCTGTGCTAATTAGTAACGTATCAAGTAGATCAGCTTAGACTTGACACTGATTGCACCGGTTTCCAATTTGCTATATTGTTGTCCATGATACAAATTGTTAAGTCGTGTAAAGTTCCCATGTCCTAATACCAAAGTAGTTAACTAGCTACATTAAGCTTCTTGCATCTTTCGGTCTAAACACTTGGCTGCTTTATTTTCCAGTAAAGTGTCATTAACACATCCACAATATCTAATATTTCCCTTGGGATTGCACTTTCTTTTTAATAATCACCAGAAGCGGCAGCAAGGTTATCCACAGCACACATCAGTGTGGTACTTAAGGAAATTGAAATTTATGTCATCTGTAGTTAGATTGCCGCTAAATGATTTTTGTTTGCCACTTTTTGAAACTTCTCTGCCGTTTTTTTGTTTTGCTCGTTAAAACGAGCGAAATGTTTCGTAGTCAAGGCAAGATAACCGCGAAAATTTAAAAACGCGAAACCTCTTAAGGCTTTGAAAACTGAAATATTACGATAACACAAAAATAAGCTTGATAAAAGCTAAACAAACTCGATAGTACTTTTTGAAAGTGTAAAGAATGCCCATTATGACATCAGTTGTTTAATGTTTTAATGCCTGTGGAAATTCGCATTATGTATTAGGATATCTTCCAAGTGCGACTCTTGCCGATCTGTTTAACTGACCATTCTACATATAAAGGGTATACAAATTTAATTTGGCTTTATTTCACAATTTCAGTTTTATTGATACCCATGTAAAAAAATAGAAATATAGGATTTCATGGATATGATGGATATGATATCAGCCAAACGCCAAACGAAGCCTATTTTGCTTATCTCACCAATGCCTCGACGAAATTCATCTTTCACTGCTTTAGTTGTAAACCTCGTCTTCCAAGTGGCGCCAGGGAAAAAAAATCAGCGGCTTCTTTAAATCACAGGAACGAAGCGAACAATTGGCATCGCTAAACTGAGAAATCACGCTAAAGGGAAATTTCTCATGCAATATCTGAATAGTTTTGGTGACTATGAGGTGTAATCTTACTAAAACTTAAGTGACTGATTTCTACATTAGAAAATTGTGCCCACAAAAAATTGTTATCGTGGTTTGGTAGCGTAGAAAAATCGACGCAAATAATGATGGGTCCGGCTTTAATTCTTGAACGAGTTGAACTTTATAGAAAATGTTGTACAAATAATGATGCCGAATTATTAGAAACGTCGAGGAGCTGATGTTTTAAGGTTCTTCTCAATATCGTACTGTAGTGCTGTCATGCTTGCATTGCTGCAGCCACTAGTAGCGTATCGTACGGTGAGCCTTGAATTTAGCGAATAAATTACTCACAGCGATCTCAGAAGCAATCTGTTTGCGAGGAAAGACTGCTCGAGTTTTACGAAGTGATATACTGATAAAAATATCATTTTGATAGTGAATTTTCACAACTAGAAGTCTTTGCTCAAGAATATAGCATTTAATTTTTACAATTTCCTAACATTTTATAAATAAATGTCAAAGACTGGTGGCTTCATGCTTGACATTTAATCAATTGACAGGCAATTCACTTTCACACCTCAAACCACCCTTTATTTACACCGCAAACATTGAAAAGTAACCAGGAAATGGAGTTCATCCTTAACGGTCACATGTTGGTCAAAGGCTTATTATCTAATCATGTCATTTGGACGTAAGGCACAAGCAAAGGAACACTCAAATCTGGAAGGCTATGAATTAGTGACTTAACCTTGCAAAGATGATTCTTAAAGCATTCCTTTAGTTGAACACATTCCTGGCAGACGTAGTATTGTCTTTTACGACTTTATATAGTTTTATAGTTGCCCAAGTGAACTTCGAATGATAAAAATGATTTTTATAATACTTGTAACAATAGCTCCAAACCAATTGAAATGTACTAATTACTAATAATTACTAAGCAAAGAAAACCGAAAGTTATTAAAATAATTATATAAGACCGCGAAACATTAAGTTATCTTTTTTATTTACAGCGCTTCAAAGACAATGATATTGAGGTGAAACGAAAGGATGGCATCATACTTTTGCGGGAACTGGCAGCAGAGGTGAAAAACTTTATGGACTTCAAACGCAATGCAGTAATGGTAAGTTAACTACTTTCCATATTTAAAAACAAGTTGATCATTAAAATGCTGCATAAAGAAACAAAGAAAAAAGATAATAAAATAAAGAAACTTTAATGGCAGCAAGACAAATTCTATAACAATTATTGGGAAGAAAACAATTTTATTCCAACAGGAAGGAAAACAAATAAAAATAAATAACAAATACTCGCAAACACTAAAACTGAAACAAATGGGATGAAGAAAAAACTTTTTACTGACAGCCGGGGGCAAATTTAAATTAAAATAAAATTGAAATCAATAAAATATAAATTGTAACAAAATTTTAATACTCGTACGGAAAAGTTACCTCAGGCTAAAATTCTTATGAGCCATCCATTTATTTATTCATTCTAAAGAAATAAAAAAATATCTCAATGGTGAATAGATTAAATAAAGCTGTGTAGGAGATTGAGGACAGTAGATATTCAAGTTGAAAAAATAAAAGGACTGGAAGCGGCAATTGAGTAGCACCGCATTGTATATGATGGCTACCTAATTGGTCGAATATGTTATATATTTTTTGTGCGCTGCATAGAACTAAATAATGCATCATTACGACATACAAGTTTCGAAAGTTTTTGCTGAAGATAACATATCGTGTTTCGCAAAAATCATTGGTGATACTGGCCAAACTGAAATGAACTAGCTTCATAGCAGTGGTCGTTATTTCTATTAGATAGATAATGAAGGTGATGGGGTATTTAAATTTGCTCATCATCAAAACTAGAACAAATCACTCGTTTTATTTTGTGTAATAATAATAAATAGTTGTAAAATTATAAAATTTTCTCTGTTCGCGGACCACTGCTTTAGACATGTATTTATTTTATATTAACTGATTAATCGGTTCTCAAAACATCGTAAACCTTGTCGCTAGAGTTATAGAATTATTATTATTTGGGGAAATAAAACTCGCCTTAATAACATTAAATCGACACTATTATTCGGCAGAAAATTCAAAATATCTAAGCATTTAGAATAAATATGACATACCTTCAGCAAAACGGTACCCTCGCTTAGGTTTAGAACTTAAACCATCCGCTTCCAAGACATTTAAAAGCAGCGCCACAGGATTATGTAGTGGGAATTCGCACTTTTTATTTTTCATAGGATTAAACCAAGTTTTTAACCTTAACAAGATTTTTAAAGTCAAATTTATAAAACCGATGTGTTCTGTTTAGCGTCCCTAAAAACATAAGCTGCAAACTCAAAGCTTAATACTCCTTTTTTTTTAAGAAAAGTAGCACTTAAGGCAACAATGCCTATTTAGTCAAGTACTGTGCTACATTATTTTAGGAAAAGGATAGAGAAGAGATGAAACAGGTGGTGAAAGTAGAAGGATAGTCGGAAATTAACTGCCGTATAAGACAGCACAGCGACCAGTGACTATGCCTTCATCACTAAGCAATCCCACAGACAGTCAATTTTTAGTTTTGTAGTGAAAAAAACCAAGGTCTTCGTTGGGAATCGAACCCAAAACCCCCATACTGACAAGCTAGTACACTACCTACTAGCCTACAGGAGCACCTAACAGCATGTGAAATTGGGTTTTAACAAATAGTGATATTTAGAAATTGTTGATTTATTTTCGTTACCACCCACTGTGCGCTGTGATTATAGAATTCAAATAATACAAAACCAAAAACATATTGTAAAAAAAAAAAAATAAAAATGGAAATTGTATTATAAGTTCGAACTGGTTTTAGAATTTCGCGAACATTTTAAAACAATTACCTCGATTTTCATCCCCCTCTTAATAAGAGTTAGTATTATGAGTTTCCCGGAAAGTTTTTGTCCCCTTCATTCAACGGCTGCTTAAAATAAATAAGCTAATTAAATATTGGTAAGAAAAATTGGTTCTATCATAATTGTGAAATTAAAAATAATTTCGGTACATGGAGAAAATTTAATTTTTCTATTTCAATTTCTAAAAAAATTTAGGTCGATAGATTTGAAGTAAATCTGGTATAAAGGCTGATATTAGTAAAGTATATGTGGAACGCCAAATTATTTTACAGTCCCAAAAAATAAATATTGTATAAATTTGTAAACAAAGCTATTGTTGATTTTTGTTTATTTAGTAGAGCAAAGGGCTACTGACAAATCAAGTAAAGACGGTAAATACACGAAAAATTAGCTGTAAATTAATTATATAAAGGTACAAGTATTCATGGTTCATTATTGAATATAAAATTTGTTTAAAACTTTTTGCATTATTGTTAAGTTGTTGTGCTTGAGTAAGGATATTTCAGTGACGCGATGTATGTATTAAAGCTGTCATTTAGGTTCAAGAGGATTACAATTTCTTAACAAGAGTTAAGAAATTGTAATCCTTTTTCCCCAAACTGATCCGGCAAACCGTAATTTATCAATAAGATATTGTGGCATTTCTGAAAAAATGATTTTGTGAAGAAATAAAAGCACGTAAATATTAAATATTAAACAGGTTGAATGAAACTCCATACAACTTCGAAGAAAATTGGGAAACATGTTCATATTTACTCAAGCCATAAACATATCTAATGGCATTGTTGAGTCTTTTACTAGTAGAATTACATCCTGCAAAAAGCTCACAACTGTAGGTTAACCCAGGGACAAGATAGAATTGTGCAAGAAGTTGCCTTATATTAAAAGGGTGGTATAGTGAAGGGAGGACCACAGTCCGACCGACAAGTGAGTTAACAAAGAATGTTCAACTAAGACTGCTATTGTTTATTATTCCGAGGTTCTTGGCAGTACTTACAATAGTTATTTCTTCGCCATTTATTAAAGCATCAACATCATTATCGATGATTAGTTTTCTTACAAATTATAATACACTTTGACTTGTAAGAGTTTAAATAAAATCCGTCTGCAGTTGCCCAGCAATAAATTTTATTCGATTCCTCATTCAGTCGTGAAGTACTTTTAGCAATCGGGACGAGTGGACTTCTGAAATACAGCTGCACATCATCTGCGTACATATGAATCTTGCAGTGCAACAACTACATAGATAATCATAAGGATAAATATGAACTCTCCTAGATTAATATTGAAGATTGTTTGACAACACAAAATGTGAACGACTACAGAGGAATGCAGATAACAGTCGTGTAGAAATATAAAACAAGATCTTTATTTTCCAACTCGTCATGTAAAAGATTTAGTACGTCACAAAATTTACTCTCACCCATCTAGATAATACTTACCTGGATTTGGTTTCAGGTACCAGTTATTAAATGAATGCAGATCAAAGTGTTTAATTAAATTTAGAATGACTGTAACAAAGCCGTCTGTGTATTTTCATTTATCAGCTAGTTTACTTCTGAAAATTTCGAAGACCTATTGTATTTTCAATATATAATTTTTTAATTAACTTAAATCAATATCTTGCTAGAAAGGTATAAAAATAACCTCTGTATATACGCACTGAAATTTAGTCAAATAAATAGCACCAGATTCAAATACCCATCGACTATTTCGGATATTATGATAAAGTATTTTTCAATATGCTATACTTTAATAATTTTACACTAACATTTTTAAAAAACGGTGTTGTTACACAGGTATATAACATTAAGTTGGCAATGCTTTCTTAATGAGCGGCTATTTTTTAAGTGATTAATATTTGATTTGACATTTCAACATAAATAGATTGACGCCTGAAAAGGCTTCCAATTTTTTTTTAATTTATTTTGAAAGTCATAATTCTGTTCAATCCCGGCTTAATAAGCGAATATCCTTTAGCGATGAACATATCGACCAAAATAAAAAAACCTTTTTATGTCAAATATTTTCACTCAGTCTAAGGCAGTTAATATATACGTATATTTTTAAATATGTAATATGCCGTACGTCGCGGCTGTATCTGAAAAACTACCAGGGCTATGGAATTTCTCGTAGTAAGTATCGTCATCTTGTTGGAACCACATATCGTCTTAATAGCCAACACCATTTATAAAGTTTTGCCTCATAACTGCAGATGATTTTCTTTGGAAAGTCATCATTCACTTCTGTCCGTTCAACCAAACATTCGGGGTATTGATGACGCCCGAAATGGTCAGTAGAGTTCAAAACTCTGTTCAATGATGTTTTCAAGATGTTGAATTGCCGTACAACGAGGGGTCGCGGTGACGGCTTTCCTCCAACATTATGGTGAAAAACAGCAACGGAATGCATATGTGTTTTTTATATTTTCAAATTTACACAAATGTGAAATTTGTGTGCAATTCCACCGATTGTGTGCACATTTGGTACATTATGCTAACCAAAAATAAAAAAAAAATGCAGGAAATGCATTTGACTTGAACACACATTTTGGGGAAAGGCTTCAATAGTCTTAACGCGCTGCTTAGTTGTATTTGTCTCTATGGTTGTAGTTGTCAAACATTGAAACAAAGAAATGTCAAATTAAATTGGAGAAAAAAACTTAACGTTAAGGTGTGACCCACACAGATGATATCGTGCATTAAGGTTCTAGCACCCGTTAGACATTAATAAGATATATATGTATTTCGAAACTAAGTTCGAAACTTTTCGAAAACTTTGCGTATTTTATCGATTTATTAAGATGTAATTATTGATATATGAATTTAAAGAAAGTGGTAACATACTCGTAATTTTAAATGAATAAATACTTTTATAGTTATAATTTAAGAAGTAAATGCTTCATAAAATAAAATTTAAAATTATCAAATTGCTCATAAAAAGTTAATCAAAATTAAGAGAAGAAGTAAAGTAGCACTTCAGGCAACAATGCCTATTTAGGCAAGTACCGTGCTACATTCTTTAGGAAGGGAATAGAGAATAGATGAAACACGTGGTGAAAGTAGAAGGATAGTCGGAAATTAACTGCTGTATATAAGATAGCACAGCTGCCAGTGACTCTGCCTTCATCGCTGAGCAGCCCTACCGACAGTCAATTTTTATTGTTGTAGTGAAAAAACCAAGGTCTTCGTTAGGAATTGAACCCACAACCCCCATACTTACAAGCTAGTACACTAGCTACTAGCCTACAGGGGCACCACTTACAAAACTATTAATCTATAAAAACCGTAAATTATGAATCGTAATCAAAATTACTTTCCAATACAGTTCATAAAATGCACATAATCGGTTTACTTTTGTGGGAGCTTTTAATGTAACCAATTTACTATACTTCCTCCCCACAAACATGTTAAGTTTTCTTAAGAACTAAAGTGTGAGCGAATTGTTGTCTTGTCAGTTTGATAGAGTTTGATGTTTATAAAAAGTGCTCCTTGCAAACAAACACACAACTGAAAAACATAAAATCATTTTGAATGGATGTATGTGAGCTGTTGTATTTAAGTTAAAAATACAAAAAGCTAAATAAAAATAATAAAAGGATTTACTATAGCGCACACATGCATATACAATATTCACACACTTTCACATTCAGACTCATACATTAAACATTAATGATTAAGCGTGATAAAAAAGAAGAGAGAACAAAATGTGTTGAAGAAGTAGAAGTGTGTCGAAAGTAATTTTGTTACAACGTTTTTGGATTACAAAAGTCCATTAAACTGTGTCATTGACAGTTATGTTTTGTTAATATCACAATTTTTTTTCTAACAATGACAGTAAAAGATAGTATTAAAAAATGTCATTAAACGTAAAAATTCACTCACTATTTTTAATGGCTCCGAAAATAATATTAAAGTGAGAAAACTAACACCGAAAACAATTTTTTTTATTTATTTATATAAAGATAATAAAAAAATTTAATGTTGGCATAATGCGTTCAAAAGCATTCTTAATTTTGTTTTTTTTATTATAATCAAAATATATTGGAATGTTTTCGAAGCATGAAAGGATTTGAAGGATTGGTAAAATTATGTATGAAAAAAAATCTTTAAAATTGTTATTACTGAACTAATAGATTAATCGATTGTTTTAATATTTTAATGAAAAATAGAAAAACCAAATGGAATCAGTTCATTCTTCCGCGACCAACGCTTTCTTTTTATTGGCGGTTTAGGTAATTTCTATAGTCACTTCATTGAATGCTCAACTCAACTCTACAGCCGTTTATTATTTTTAGCAATTTTTTGACCAGCTGAAAATTGTATAAAAAATTCAAAAGCATTCGAAGCATTTAGGTGTAGGTGTTTGCTTGGTTGAATGGTTTTTTCTGGTTGTTAATCCTACTTCATGGAATTTGAATGTATCATTATGTTATTAGTTGTTCTATATTCATAAGATTTCTTAGAAACTCTTGATGTGTTAACAGACAAAGAAGGTCATCTCATCTTACTTTGTTAGTGATAATTATATTGGTATAACTTAAGTTAAGCACCTCCGCACAATATTAATTTCCGAATTACATCATACAATTCCTGTGAATATCACAAGAATTGTAACAACCCTTCCAAACTTAACGGAGTCTAAACTTTAAAAAAATGAGCGATAATAACAAAAAAATATTTCAAGTAAAGATGCGATATATGTTTTTGAAATTTTTTGGTATTTAGACAAAATCATTTAACTCATTGGTATCAATCAAAAAAATATATCTTCTCGATGATATCGTACATTAGAGTGCTATGTAAAAACAAAATGGGCGGATGGTAAATAGGCAGGCGATAAATTAAATATTTTAAATACTATATATTCAGTGAAACGTAGTTAATAAAACAGTTATTAAAAGTATGTTTAACTGAGTTAAGAAATAAAATTTTATTAAAGCAGTTAAAACTCGTATGACTGCATTTATAATAATTTGAAAGATGTTAAATAAATACTTTATTAAAACAAAAACAAGTAATTTTATTATTAAGATGGGTTGCCTAAAAATATAAGGCTTCAGAAATATTTTCTGAGTTAGGGACCCAAAAATTGTTTATAAATATTTTATGAAACACTTCCTGGCGGAATGGCATAATGTAAGTATCATAGAAGAAGCTCATCTGTGTTCACGTGCATGGTTTTCGTTGCGTTGTTTACTTAGAAATAGTCGTAGTGTACTAGTTGTTTTATAATTTATGGATTTTAAGAAACATAAAAATAAAATGGCTACATTTAAAGACTGTGAAAGTTAAAGAAAAATAATTAATTAGAATGAAAACTTAAATTTGCATAAAAAGCAATTTTGAATTCATTCTTTTTTTCATTTAGTTCTTTCTCAAAATTTACTTTACACAAGATAATATCGATATGAGTAATTGCTTTTTACAACCCTAAATGTATTTTTTTCTTCTGTGTATACATGAATTTCAACAAGAAACATTGCTACACACGAGGAAACATTAAGTGCATGCTGAAGTTTTCTTCAGTGTTTTCTTATGTTTATGTAGAAAATTATTGACTATTTCTTTTAAGATTTTGAACTAGTTATGCTTGTCTTGCTAATTTTAGAACAAAATAACAGGGGTGAACAGTTTATTTATTTATTAATTAATGTATTAGAGAAATCTTATATTTACAAAGTGCTACCGATAAATTAGGTAAAGACAGGAAATATACAGACTATGATAATGTTATTATTATAGTAGTATTTGTGATTTATAATTAATCATAAAGCACTTTTTAAAGCCTTTTGAATTGGTATTAAGTAATTGTGCTTGAGAACGGTCATTACAGATACGCGGTGCATTTGTGAAAATCTGCCATTCAGATACAAGAGAAAGGTGTAAAAAAAATTCTTTTTTCCCTAACTGATGTGGCAAACCTGATTTTATCAAGAAGATATTGTGGCATTTCTGAAAAACTGATTTTATGAAGAAATAAAACCACACGAAGAAAATTGAGAAACATGATCAAAGCTTCTCAATCCGTGAACATATCTAATGATGTTGTTTCGTAGTCAATTAAATGCAATTATATTCTAATGCTAAGTTTCTTGCTTTTGTTCTTCTACATACTCTACAAAAGTATTAATTTGTGAAAGTGTCTTTAAAATTATATTTAATACTAAAAGGAAAGTTTCGAATGGTTACATGTAATTGCGCAGATTTTTCTAATTTGAAAATTCTCAGTAAAAATTTACGAAATTATCTTAAAACCCTTAAGGCTCTCTTCCCCTTATTGATACCAAGATTTCATATAAAATATTTCATTTCAACTCAACATTACTAAGTACAAAACTTGGCAAAAAGGAATTATTTAGGGCGCAATTTTTTTTTACCGATATTCTGTGGCCAGAGCGGATATTATTTACACAAATAACGACAATAATTGTTGTATAACGTTTTTGTTATACACTTATGTCGTTAACACTGTTGCACTTAGATGTTGTATTAAATAGTACACATACAGCAAAAATACCTTTTTTTATCAATATCAGCACATGAAATGAAAACGATAAAAAAAAACTTAAGATTCTGTGAAGAAATAGACTGCATCTGTCTGCACAAAATTGCGACGAACTATTTGTAGATGCTTCAATATTTTAAAATCAAAGTGTTTGATTTAAAATATTTTTTAGAAAGAATATTATCTACGGCCTGTCAAATAAACTAATATTTTTCGAAATATTTTCTTTGCTGCACATCTAATGTCGTTGGTTTCCATTAGAATTTTTTTTAAGAGACCATTAAGTTCAAATGACACTGATGGAATTTGAAATTGGTTGATACTTAAAGTCAGTAAAAGAAAGAAAAACACCATTAAAAACTTGGAAAAATCTTATTATGTACGGAAAATTGAGAGAGTTTATTAACTTGATATTTTCCTTCAAACAAGCATCTAAGAGAGAAATTCAAGTTTAATTGAGTTTTTTACTTATTTTTTTACAGCCTGCTTTATGCTGCAAAAACAGTTTCTACTGACAATTGTATGCATGTGTGTAGTAAAAGCAAATTGACGCCAGTAGAAGTGTTCTAGTATCACTTAAAAGTGGCTAGAAAATCACACAGAGAATATACAAGGGGAGAAAATTAAAGAAAAGGAACATAGCTTGCATGTGTAGAATAGTAAACCAGAAACTTGCGTATACGTTTGCAGCAAAAAATTACTTAACAACTCTCTTTTAAGGAAGAGAAACAAAAACAAATAAGAAATAAAAAATAAACAATAAAAACTGGCCTGAAACAAAAAATATTTATCACAAAATTAAACATGTGTTAAAAGGTGATTTCAAAATCTACCCAGTTGTGTAACCCAAGATAAACAAGTACGTTGGGTTTTGCTTCATACAAACAACAGAACGATTGTGTATGTAAATTTTGCAAAAAATCCATGTGTGTGTCACATGCTCATTGCAACATTTTCTATTCTCTTTTTGATTTCCTTTTTGCTGTTATTTCAACAATTTCAACTTAGAAAACAATGTCCTCTTCAATTTTACTTAATTCATTTAAGATGAATAATGTAACAATATCTGCGCTTAATCACGTACATATGCAGTAATTCGGAGTTGGACAATCTGCTTCACTGCTATATTTTATTAAGCCTTAAAGTGTAAGAGGAAAATGAACTATAAATTTCGTTAAAAAGCCTTGAAAACCCTTTACTTGGTTTAGATTATTTGAAGATTTTTATTACAAGCTTTAAATTTCTAATTTTCATTAAATGTATCCTATGTCATAAAGTATGCGTAGTTAAAGGTGAATAAATTTAAGGTTAAGAAGTAGATTACTTGAATGGAGGACACAAGGACATAGAATTTACAATGGAAAGGGAAGAGGAGGGGAGAATTAATTATCTGGGCCTAACGATCAAGAGGAACATAATCTCGAACAGAATCGAGTATGGAATATACAGGAAACCAACAGCAACGGACACAGTAATACACAACTCATCAAATCATCCTCGGCAACACAGGAACGCAGCAATCGGGCAGTTAATAACAGTACTCGGGGAAACACCACTAACACGGCAAATGTATATGAAGGAAATGGAAACTATATACACCATAGCGGAAAACAACGGATACAAAAAGCGCCTCGTAGATAACATCAAAAAACAAATTAGAACGAACAAGGAACAGGACAATGAAAGGGAAAAATGGGCTACATTAACATATATGGGAGGATCAACGTACAAACTGGCGAAATTCTTTGGAAAACACAATATCAATACCGCATTCAGAACAGGAAACAACCTAGGCAGAATACTATGGAATAAAACAATCGAGGCAAATATACTAGACAAACAAGGAGTGTACAAATTAACTTGTACATGCCATTATAGCTACATCGGGCAAACAGGACGAAAAATTAAGACCAGATTTAGGGAACACATTAGAGACTATGACAAGAAACTACGAGAACCAAAATCAACTCCAGAATCAAACTTTGCGAACTATATATTTAACAACAAATGTACACCAGGACATATAAAGACAACGGTTGAACTGCTTCATACACAGCAGAAAGGAAGGAGACTAAATGTATTAGAAAACATGGAAATATACAAACAAAAAACATTTGACGGACGAATAATAAATGAACAAATAAACACTGCTTTGGACACAATATTTGAACTGTTGAAACATTTTTACAGGAAAACGAACACTACACCAGTACAAAAACGTTACGCAGGTGCACAAGACCAAAGCAATAAAGAACATCATAAGCGTACAATTACAGATTATTATGTCACATAAAAAAAACCCCAATAGGTTCACACATAAACACAAACGGACAACAAGCATGATCATAAAAGGATTTAGCTAGAAAAAAAAAGACGAATGAAAAAGGGAGCGACAAATTAGGTAAAAAGAGACAAACGAAAAAGGAGAGAGAGATGCAGGCAAAAAAAGACAGAAAGTGACGAACGCAATAACACGAAGGGAGACACGAACTTTATAAACACAACTGACAATAGAACGCAACTAGTACGAAAAGAACACTAAAGATGGCAAACAGCCGAAACCTGTTTGTTCACAAACCAAATTTGACGAGGGTCGACGGAAAATCGTACCCAAATAAAAGTTAAGAAGTAAATTGATACCCATGTAAAGTAGAAATATGGTGTTTAATAATGGATTAGCACATCGGCAGACGTCCGCTCTGTTCACAAAATTTTAAAGCACTTTGAGGAAAGCTTCGACTATCTCGTCAATGCAGCACCGAATTTCATCTCTCAGACCCTCAGTGTTTTTCTGACATAAAACCGATGTTACAAATGGTCCCAAAGAAAAGAAATTAAATTACTAAAGGCTTTTTCAAGAAGCAGATTGCTTTCTAAAGCAAAATAAAACAAAAAATTTAGATTAAGATGATTCAAATGTTTGTAATTGTATTACGAAAGAAAAGTTTGGCAATTATGAATAAAAAATGATATCTGGCAAATGTCCACCACGACCAGGCTAACTGGTGTCGATTCTTCTTTCAAAGCTTTTAATACATTTTTGGCAAAATGGCGGTTCCATTTCGCTAATCACATCACGGATATTAATTTTTTAAGGCTGAAATCGATTTGATTGGCTCCGTATAGACTCTGTTATTACCATAACAACATAAATAGTAATCTAGTGATGTTAAATCACACGATCTAGCTGCCCACTTAACTGCTGATTGTCGTGAAATTATGCTATCGGAAAATTTGATTTGCAATAAATCGATCGTTTCATTGGCTGTGACATGTGGCACCGTTCTGTTGAAATCTCATATCAGTGATATCCACGTCGTCAATAATAAATCAAAAAACGCGTTTTGGTGTTTGCACATTTCGTATTGAGCCTGTCGATTCAAATTTAACAACCAAATTGTTAATAGCGGTCTCAGAAGAACGATTATGTTTTCCGAAAATATCACGAATTTTACGAAATGTAACTTGAACAGAACCATTATTGTTTTATAGTGGATGTTAATTATTTTAATGCGATTTCCGTGAGAAATTGAATCCGTGTTAAAATTGCCAATGCATCTGCTACGAATACGTTAAAAAACTAAATGTGTAAATTATCATACTGTTGGTGTTGCCACAATTGAAAAACAAAGTTCTGGTTGAAATACCTGATATATTAAAAACTTTCGCAACTGTGAGCGAGATAAAGTGCTGTTTAATTGATTAACGAAAGCGATGATACAGAATTTTTCGAGTTTCGAGCATTCACGATACCATAAAGGTTTTTTCTCTTCTTGTAAAGAAGTGTAAGTGTAACACTACGTAAATTATGGAAAGAAATATGTCGACATACTAAGTAAATTCATTAACTGGGTTCGTAGATATATAAAGAAATTGATCGTTCAACAGCATGTTCTTAATGATGTTAAAATAAAGCAAATTGCGTTAAAGAAAGTTCTGGAATATCGATTTTGCAGCGGTTAGCATATTTCTCTATGGCAGTACTTTGACAAGAACCATATTATGTTTTCTGTAATAACGTACAATTACAGTGATTAACTTTTATTGTTTTAAGCCACATTTTAGTTGCTATATTCGTTTTTATTAATTTTCATTAGAATATGTTAATGCTTTTCAAATTTATAATTATATTTATTTAATAAAGTTTTTATTATTTTTAGCTGAAATATGCTTGCAAAAGCAATAATACTGCAGTATAAGAAGACTATATATAATTATATAATTCAATCATGGGTAGGGGTTAATTAAACCACGTTGTTTCTCAGTGTGTTTGGCTATAATGAGCATAGCCTGGCTCCGCGGTTTTGCTACAAATTCCCTAAGAATTTTCCTTTATTATATCGTATGCTATTAGCTTAAGGGCGATCTGTACTTCTGCTATATTTTTTGGCCTTGGCTATAATGAATTTGTAATAAAGAGCTTTACAAACGCTATAAATATCTTTCGTTACTTTAATGTGTAATTTATTAATTTATCTGTTTATATCAGATTACAAACCAGGTTTCACTATTCCTGGCTAAATTTTAAATTATCATGATTTTGAGTTGATTTTCTTTTCCGCACACAGCCAACAAACGATGACTTTTGGTCTGGTTAAGGTTTTTTGTCATTTGCTATTGTTGTTATTAAGAAGTGATTACCTTGTCTGTTCAGGCTTGGTCATCACACTCAAAACACTTAAGATCTTTAAAGGGTATCTCTAAATTTGCACAAGATTTAAAAACAAAATATGAATAACAAATTATTTTACTAATTGTTGCGTTTCAATTTACATCCACAACTATTGCGATGCAAGTACACACATCTCTCCTAAATTTCTAAAAGCTTTTTAGAAAATGAAAGCTAAATTATGTTAATATAAAGAGCGCTTAGGCGGTTGTTGCTAGGTTTTGCTTATCTATTTAAATCAGGGTTCAGAATTTTTCATTTATGAACATTCAAAAATCAACATTCATGATATTTTTCATAAATGAGAAATCTAAAATTTTATATTTATTTTTCACACTCATAAACGAACAACAAAAAATGTTCTGGTTATTTTCATACATCAATGCGAACAACAAGAATTATTAGTCTTACTCATATGTGATAAATAATGAATTAGCTACTTCTCATTAATGTTATTTTTCAAAAATGTACATGTTCATTTATGAACGTTGAAATTTTATAAAATTTCTCATAAATGAACGTGAAAAAATTTTCTACCTACGATCGCAGTTTACCGTAGAATGTAGTAAAAACGCATGGGTACTTATTAACTCAAAATACCATATTGCAATATATTCTAAAAGAAATAAAAAAAAACATTTTTTTCTGCATACGCCGACAATTGCGCATTATCAAATATGTGCGTTTATGTACGCGAATGCTTAACGCACATATTTTTACGACCTTTTCATTTATGAAAAATTATCAAAATTGTAAAGATTCAAAAATGAACACTTGTGTGTTTCTCATTTTTTCACTTATGGATAGAAAGAAAAAAATAAATCGTCGCATTCACAAATGAGAAAACACAAAGTTATTTGTAGTCTCTCACACATGTATGAGAAGAAGCGGCTAAAAAATGAAATGTACATATTCATACATGTATGAACAGTGAGTGAATACTTCGCTACTCTGATTTAAATGTTTGAAAAATGTTGAATTGGTACTAATGATATGGAGCTGGATATGTGGTTGCCCTTATCATGTTGGAACCACATGCCGCTCTATAGGATATTAATGGAATATGCAGTGGTATTTTCAAATTTCAGAGTAAATTTACAGTACAGAGTAAAAAGTAAATTTAGAGTTAAACTACCATATTTTTCTTTTAGTCATTAATTTAAGCTACATTTGGCTAGAGTTTAAAGTCACTGAAAAAATATCGTTTGTAATCAGCTTGTATATTTTAAATAACTTCGATTGCATTTATAACGAAACGTTGTTAAGATCTGGACTTATGAACTGCTCGAATTGAAGTAACATTTAAAAAACAATTACGTTATTAATATATTACGTATAAAATGCGAACAATAAAGGAAAATTTTTATCTTATACATAGTTCTATGGTGGATACGTTTGAATTCTAATGAAAATTATGATAATAATTTTGCAAAGGTTTTGTAGCAATGTTGGCTACAGTGACGACAGAGTATACGAATTTAGGATAAAAATACAAATTTAATGAAATTAAATGTGGGAGATATCTCATTAAAACCCCAAAAATGTTGATAAAACGGTTACTTCAAAAGAAAATTGGTACTACTAAGCCAACTGTGACTCCCAAAACCAAGAGTCTGCATTAAATAAAGAGTCTGGATAAATACTGACAAGCTGTGGAAGCACCCTGGACCTCTGGACCTCGTTTACAACAATTTCATTGAGAGTTTCATGACAAAGGAGAGTGTTTATTGAAAAAAAGACGATCAAATAGTGAGAAAAAATAAATAATTTGAGAAACTTCCCTCTTCGTGCTGTATGGTTAGGAGGCTTTAGTTCTTGTGTTAACTAAATAATCAAAGGATGAAAAAAGAGATTCTATATAAGTATGCGATTTAGCGAGCCTGTTATTTTCCAGGATGCAATATTATGTCCCTGAGCGTTTACTGACTCTTATGCACTACTTCCATATTGATAATTTAATAGTTTTGTTTTGTCAAATCTCTCTTTATAGCTTACAAAATTTTACTCGTCTTTCTTTCATTATTTTATTTTTATTTCTCCACTTTTACGTAAGTGATAGCTGTCAAATTTTCTTTGTTTACTCTTACTGCACAAAATCTTATGCAAACTTTTAACACTCTCTTTAGTAATTTAATACGTGTATTTGTTTTAACGTGAGTCCACGCAGACGTCTACCGTAAGAGTGTATAATTTGTATTTGCGTGTGTGTAGGTTTACGCATGAATTGTTTTTTCATTATTTTCATGTTCGACATGAGTGCAAATTGCCGATACTTCTGCGATGTTGGTTGGTTGGTTGACTGCCTGGATGGCTGGCTGTTTGAATGACAGCATTGCATTGAGTCGCAGTGTAACCTCAAACTATGCAATGGAAATTTGAAAAACAAAAAACTTAATAAATGTAGTCGCATGCAAACAAATTTAAAGGAATATTGGGACAGTCACACGTGTAGATACATATGTACATACTTTACATACAAATTGGTAAATTGACGGTAAATTCTATGAGTCTGATGTGTGTAAAATACGTTGCAAAATATGGAGTAGTTTTGTTTTTTGTTTTTGTTTTTTAAGGAAAACTTTTTAAAAATTGCAATATAAAAATAAATTGCCATGTGTAATATGTCCATAATGATGTAGAAGATGTAATGTATTTATCTTTTAATGCAAACAAACTTTCAATCCCATCAAATTAATTTTCCATATATTTTTTTTTATTTTATAGCTGCAAAACGAATAGCTGAATGCATTCGTTTATTGTTTCATTGAATGGTAATTGTGTGGGCATTATTCGTTAACCAAAACGTCAATTGCTTGGGCAAATAGTTCAGCGGTCATATAAAAAGTGTCATAGTAACCAAATAATTGTTACAACAAAATAAACATAATTACTGTGTTGCATCAACATTTTTGTTGCCTTTCCAGTCAAAGTTAAGCACATGCTATTCGAAAACCGACAGTGTGTAAATGGCTTTTTTAAATGAATCGTAACAATTGAGTGAAATGATACTGTAGCATAGCACAATTTTGTCCGCTCTTTCATCCAGCTTATCAGGCATTTTTCGTTTTTTTAAAATTTTTCTTATTTCAATAACTATCGGCAAGGCAAAATATGAAACAATTTTAAATTTAAGGAAAAGCCGTTTATATTATATATCGGAGAACAAGTGTATATGAATATTGTTAAACAAGGCCTTTTACTTCTGTGTAGCTTAAAGTGTAAAAATGTGGGGGATGATGATGGCTTCCAGACGGCTATCCTTACCCAAGCAAACAAAGCAACCACAAGCACTAGACCGATGTCGCAATAAAAAAGAACACGAGTTAAATTTTGCTTTCTATTTGATAAAAGGTAAAGCTACAAATTAACTTCCCTTTGGTTTATTGCAATTTTCACAAAAATTTCCAAATTTACAATTTAATTTGCATTTTACAATATTTAAAATTTTATGTGGCGCGAATAACCACGAACTTGCTTCCTTCAACAAACGAACTTGAATTGAAAAAAAAGAAATTCTTAGCTAGCTAAAATTTTTGATTGCAGCGCCCCTTACACGTCAGCAGCTTTCATCCAAAAATATGAGCCAGGGTTGGAGATTTTACTTCTCAGACTTCAACAAAGTGAATCTTATACGATTTTGCGTAGAACGTAAACGAATCTTTTTTTTTATAAAAATTATATCTTTTTGGTTATTTTTACAAAAGCGTAGCCACCAAACAAAACCAAAGTTATTAAATTAAAAAAATTGCAGAACTCTGCGCTCAAAATTGATATTTTTAACTCTAGCCTATAAAAACCACATATGGATCCACATTGGCTTCATTAGACTGCTCTTACTTTTAATACGTACGAAAAGAACACTGAAGATGGCAAACAGCCGAAACCGGTTTGTTCACAAACCAAATTTGACGAGGGTCGACGGAAAACCGTACCGAAATAAAAGTAATTTTAGCCCCGTCGGAAAATCCAAGCACATATTTAATTTCTGCCCTACTGTTGGCGTTTTTTCTATTAAGCTTCAAATTAAAATATAAATTGAATTCGAACACAATCGACTGTACATGTCGGTTAATGGATAGACGAAAATAAAAAGTTCTTGAGTTCTGTCTAACCAAAAGGGTACATAAGGATTTATGATTCTTATTATTTATATAGGGAAAATCGAAGCAGGCCGCTTTTTTAATAGGTCCTTTTCGACCTCATTTCGTTTTCAATGATTGTAGGGCAACCGATTTGCTTTCATTGATATCCAACTATCGAGACTGATAACTATCGGCATTCTTTCTCTTCAAGCAGTCCTTAGTTATTGTTAGCATTTGCTCAAGGCTTAGATCACTTTAATCGTTTAATAAAATTTCTCCCACTGTGCTAGCCTCTTCCAGGCGCAGTTTGCAAGTGCCATTTTCTTCGATTTTCATGTTGATACTTAAAGTTTCCATGACCTGTTACTATTGCAGTTATCCAGCTTAGGGTATTTCAATTATATCTTAGCATCTTACTGGTCTTCCTGCCAATGGACTCTTAGGGCATCATTCAAACCTATTTACATGTAGTAGTCTCCCTACTCCTAGTTTAGTTTTATGAGTTTACCAACTGCAAGGCTTTCGCTCACATTGATCCATTTCACAGTCCTCTGTCTGTTCTGGTCCACAGATAGATCATAGCAGATTCGCCTTTTGTTAGCTGCTCTACTGCTTCATTCACAGCAGATATATGTACGCTTTCCAAAAAACCAAAAATATTTAATATTTGATAGAATGTTTATACGTTTAATTGACAACAGTTTAAAAAATGCGTTTGGAGAACATGTTAACTTACCTTTAAGCGTTTTTAACCGACTGGTTGTCGAGTACAATCAGAAGCTTTCTTTCATGTACCCGTCTTTCTAGCAGGTTATTCTATGCATGCAGC
The DNA here is from genome assembly GCA_030448955.1 of Trichopoda pennipes. Lineage (NCBI taxonomy): Eukaryota > Metazoa > Arthropoda > Insecta > Diptera > Tachinidae > Trichopoda > Trichopoda pennipes. Next base: position 12,798,360 of record JASKUP010000042.1, read on the forward strand.
AGCCCAAGCAATTCTGCCTGGTAAATGACAGATGTAGGTTTAGTAAAGCTGATTATACACCTACTCCTACTTTACCATCTACAAAAGAATCATCAGTGAAAATGCTGATGTAGATCTCGATACACTCGTTGTGTACAATATAAGCCGCAATTCGTGTCCGATAAAGTCTTTGGACTATTTTTCTTCAAATCCACAAATGATCTTAATGATGGAATTGTTGCCAACCTAAGTCCAACCGAAGAAACGTACTCCAATGTGATATTGATTTTTAATAATCTGCGAATCTTTATCATAAAAACCAGAACTCGTTCCGCTGTATTTGTATTGCAGGCTTTTATTTTACTTAAACGACCTTTTACTTTAAGTGATATAAAACAAAAAACATCAATTGGAAATGTTAATTTTAAACATGAAGAAATTGATTGCCCGACAACAACTCTGACAACAATGGTGAAAAGTTATTGACATTTATGAAATTTAAAACCAGTAACTAAAACATTGAACTCAAAGAACATTTAACACATTCTATGCTTCATGAACTCATTCAGACATATGTTACATGCAGGCGCCCATTCGTTTCTAACATTATACACAGATTGCGAGTAACTTTTAAAATATTCACATTTGCTGTTTGCTGCAGTATTCTATTGTGGGCGTTAAGAAAATTGTTATTCTTTCTTAAAGAAATTCTTACATTTTGTTTCTAAAAGAAAATTAATAATTATTATTTCACCCCCTATCACCAGCAATGTTGACTTACGTATAAGAGTAAAATTTTTTTATTTTTTTTTAAACATTCAGAAAAATTTCTGAAAATGTATTTAACTCTGTGAGTAATAGAAGCGTAATTCTTTGATATTGACTTCTTGTGATAAGAAACTGTATTATATTTGGCATCACAGAAAAGTAATAATATTTTTAAGGGATGCTATAATTTAATTGACTTAATTCTAAGAACGTTTATCATGTCTTATATTTCATTTTTATTTCTTTTATTTAAACATCTTAAATTTTATTAGTAAGCGTATGCTGTAAAGCCTTCGACTTCGGTAGTTTTGCTACTTCGGACTACACCGTCTCTGTCATGAGAACTAAAATAAATATTATTATTACAATTGTTTTGTTTATTCTATCACTCTTAGCAATCAAAGTATAATAAAATTACTTCTATTTGTATTTTTAAGAATTTTCTTTACTTTTAGTTAATAATAGCGTAGTTATATAACCGTTTTAAGCATATCTTGTTGCACACTTCTATGTAAAATGTAATAGTACATACCTCCTTGGTAAATTACAAATAATTCTGAGGTTTTTGTTTTGTATAATTTGTAGCTATTTGGAATGTCTTTTCGTTGCTTTTGTAGGCCGTTATTGATTGTATACACATTCTGTAGAGTACAATCTTATTTTTACGGTTAAGGGTCAAATTACAGTCAGGCAGTAGAAATAAATATCTACCGCATTTTATATTTATCATATGTTTGCTGAAGATGATCTTTTGAAGAAACATTTTTTATCTAAAACAATTTTCAGTTATTTAATTTCATTTAAAATGGAGATTTAACTTCATCGGCAGTAAGCCTCCTAGATGAAATTCTTTATTGCATGGAAAAAAATGGCCTGGGTTTTTGCTTGATTTACTTTTATTTTCCATTGTAGAATTTAAAAGCATGTAAAAGGTCAAAAATCATATTTTTAATAATTTGAAAATGTCCCCCTTGTAATTATTACAGTATCATCAGCATCCAACGCTGCACAATGGTCCCTAAATATTTTAAAATCTGAAATATATATTGCATATAAAGTGGTAAATCAGTAGGAACATCCGCGTGCTGGAAAATTAATTTTCAATATTAACCATAAGCGATCTAACTTGCAAAAAACTTTCAAGCATTTCTGTAGGTGGATATGATGCAAAAATTTTGAGCTTATAAAAAGAGCATTGTGTCACATCGACTGACAAGAGTTTTCTATGTCGGAAATAAAATCCTTAAAAGAAACTTAATTCAGAAATAATTATATCAGCTTGTTGTAATAGTAGATAATTTAAGATCAACATAAAAACAAACTCTACAGGGTTCTTTTCAATCGGACACCGGAAGCAATAATTTTTATTAACTTTTTTCTCTTCAGTATCTACATAGGTGAAATATAGCTCCCTGGCGGCCAATTGACATCGTCTAAATAGTACGACTATCAAATGTATAAGAATAATTAGTACCAAAGGCTGTCCTGGTGCACGTCTTCCATTTCAGGTTATAAAAACTGATTGGAATGATGTTTTCAATAGTATTGAAATCCGTTTTTGATCATTTTAACCAACTGCAAAATCCACATCAAATTTGCGCTCTTTGAAGATGCATTGATGCTTGTCTGCCGTGCGGGTATTCCAGTCTCTAGATGTGGAAAATTTGTCGACAATCTTGGTGCAAAATTTTTATTATGTTGAATATCGACAATGATCTTCAATTGAGTTGTATAATATGTAGTATACAGCAGCCGCACTCTTCTAGGTACGTACGGTATGAATCTGACGACCATTCAAGAGAACTTTTTGCATAAACTTGTTTCTTAACGTTAAGCGTCATATTCTGACTGGTAGTCAATAGTTTGAATAGAATTAAAATAAGACATGATATGTAAGGGAACCAACCTAGTCGTTACAACCATTTAAAATTCAGTTAAAATGAATTTTTCTATCAGTTATTTTTTACGAGCTTCTTCTTGTATTATGATGCATATGAACTTGTTTTTTAAAACTTTCCTTCTTGTAGACATTTAAAGTTTTTATTTAAAATTTTTTACGTATTTTCAATCATCCATTTATGAAAAACCAGTACAGACAGATGATAACAAAAGCAACTGCGACAATAACATATTCAGAATTCATGCAAATCTAATGTAAATGTCCGCTAAATTTTCATGCAAAAAAAAAAAAAACAAACAGTAAAAGAAGAAAAAAAAGCAAATGTCAAGAGGTTGAAACAACAAAAACTAAAAGAAGAAGGCACAGACATAGCAAAGATGACAAAAAACAGCAAGACAACTTCAAGAACTGATAAACAACAGAAAAATACAATAAACGTTTACAAGACTTCCCTTTCCTTATTCAGGACATATGCAAAAGGGTGGCTTGCAAGTGTTGTTGTTGTTATTGAAGGATACAAATTCGTATATACATACACAGTTTGTTACAGCTGTTTTCTTTTGCACGTATAGTGTTAAAAGTGTCAAAGTAATTCATAGTTTTTCAGTTTTTAACATTTCTATGCAGGCAAAATTACAAATTTTTATATTAGAATCCTTGTACTAACACATACGTAAATATATATAAACTTTTGTGTGTGTGTATATGTTTTTGCAAGCCTAACCTATTATTTGTCTGCATTTTGATTACTAGAGACATGTAAGGACTTGTTTGTTAGTTAAAACAAATATGAATGAACACGACTACTGCGAACTATTTTACTTTAAGGAGAGCCGGTGGTAAATGCTCTTATACAGCCTATTTTTTCTTACGTCCATCACGAGATGTTATAATGATTCTGGATTTTAAAAAGAAATTGAAAAATCAACAGCCTACATTAATGTGGTTAACGAAAATTGCAACTATTGTATTGACGTAAGGAATCAGGGAAATAGTTATATATGGGGAGAAATTGAGGGATAAATAATACCTTAGCCTGACTAGCTATGTCTGGTATCAAGTTGTTTAGATTCGTTCCGCCAGTTGTACTCTTGTACTTTAAATAAAATACTGTACTCTACAAGTTTAGAACACGGCTTGAGAATGATGTCTTCATATCGAAAGTGCTTGCCATTCATACCGAACAAACAGCCAGTAAAGACGGAAAGGAATGACAACAGATAAATAATACCTTGAAACGCAAATTTTTTAATATCTACCCTTCAAAGGTTCTCAAGTTAAATTTTTTCAAAAACTAAGTACCGTGTATCATCTTAGTTTTAAAAAAAAAGAGGTTATGAAACTGTCTCTACTATTTTCATCACAATAGCCCTTAAATTAGAATTGCATATACTGAGAATAATAAAAGTATAACAGCTTAAAACTATAGAAGTTAAACAGAGCAGGTAGTGTAGCTATATAACAAAGCCTGTTCTTAAATGACAAACGAAACTGATGACTAAAAACTTTGCTGTAAATTTCGGATGTATAATGGACAAATTTGAGATTAATCATTAAATATCACATTTCGAGCTATTATCCTTCGACATTTATTCGGCACAAAGTTGATATGTTACACTCTTGAGCAAAGAACTTTAATTGTGAAAGCTTACCATCAAAATGGTGAAAACTTCACAGTATCATATCAAATTTAAAGCAGCTTTATTTGTAATCTGGCTCCTGTAAGATCGGTATGCCTCGTAGTGATCAAAAATGAGTAATTAAACGCCATCACCGTGAAGTGTCTGCGCTATCAAATTTTGATAACTAATTTTTTTGTGGCCACAATTGATTAACGACCTTTGGTTTCAGCATGACGGTGCCACAAGCCACATAGCCAGCCAAACGACTCAGTTATCGCATAAAAAAATTACCGGTAGCGTAATTTCATGATTTGGTGATGTCAATTGTCCTCCTCCTTCTGGCAATTTAACACCGCTGGATTATTACCTCTAGGATCATTTGAAAAACCGAGTGTACGTGAACAATCTACAAATAACTGACGCTCTGAAGCTTTTTTGCAAAAATGTGCTTCAATATTTTGTGACGCGAGCGGAGATCTGCTGACGTCCTAAAAGTAGACATTTACTTAAAATTAAATGCCGTTTTTAATTCCCATATTTCTACTTGCATTGGTATACACAAAACTGAAGCTGTCAGTTTTACCTCCTAAATTGTCCACGGACCACAAAAAAAAAATTAATACATAAATAGGATATATGTATCCTTCCTGCCTTACAGCTGTATATTTATATCGAGTTTAGAATAGATTTTTTAGATAAATAAAACTCAGCTTGAAATTTTTTTAAAATGACATACACCTTCCAATAACAAGGAAACATAATGATTTTGCCAAAGTTTTTTTTTGTTATTTTCCGTTAATTATTATTGATGGTTAAAAGCAACAGATTTTTTTCTATATTTTCTAATTCTGGGGTAACATTTAGTGTTGGACTCGTAGTCCATATAAATGTATGCATCGAGTGCTTAAGTGAACGGGTTTATTGCTGCAGCAAAGTACATTTTTTACTTATTTATTTATCACTGTAAAAGTAGTTTGTTGACAACAACTTGCTATATTTTCGACTTTATTTTGAAAATATATTCTCCAGAATAAACAACACATAACTAAACCTTAAAATTACTCAGTCAACACAACAAACCAAACAGACATTTCTCTCGTTTAGTCAGTCATCATCATCATCATATTCTGCCATCCATTCAATCATGCATTTAATTCTGCAACCGAACACCAAACAGCAACCATCAGTTAGTGTCATTTAGTCTGTTATTAAGTTTTAGGTTGCTCACATTTAAAAGGCGAAAAAAGAAAAGAACCTGAATCATGTTTCAAGCCTCAAATTCATTTCTATTTTGTTTGGCTGCACGAAATTCAAATACAACGAAGACAATTTTTGAAATTATTTGCATTTTATGCAGCTGATATTTAACTTTATGCTTATTATATCACTAGTGTAAGGGAATAAGTAATGAATTTGGCGGAAGCCTGTAAAACATTAAAGATTTCTGGGACGAATTGAAATAACTTTAAGAAGTTGCAACATGTCCAATGTTTTTGTATGTAATTGTTCTTGATAGAAATTTCAATTATAAATTTCATAAACTTTAAATTTAGATTCTGCAAAAACGACCAATTTTAAGGGCTTTTAGCCATTTCTCCTTCTCAGAGAGGGGGAAAAACAATAAATTTAAATCACATATGTTTTATTGCAGGACCGTTTAAATGAAAAGTACCATTTCCTTGCTATGCAATTATTATAGCGATCAGAATCATTTATGTCACATTAAAAAAAGTAACATTTTGTCATATTGTGTCATTTGCGTTGCAATCATAAAAAAAATTGATAGTTCTAGTTTTTGACCGTTTTAGATTACACACATTCTCCAGAGTTTTAATGTCGAATTTGAAAGTTCAGTTGAAATAGAAATAATAACATTCATAATACAATAAAGAAAAAGTACCATTTCTTAGATTAAATTAAATTACCATCTAAAGAGTACCAAAGCTTATTTGAATGTTCTGGTTTACAAACTCTTACTGTTCATTTTCTGAATAGCACTATATCTGTTAGATTGAAAATTTTTTGTATAAGTCAACTCTGATCTCTTTTCTGCCTTCATTGCCCTCTTGAGAATTACAAATTTTTATCAATTTAATTTATATTTTTCAAAAACGCAACGTGCACCTGCAATGCGAATAAAATTGGTACAATTCATTGATAAGCTATATGAGTGTATAATCAACTATATCAGTAGTGATGTGACCATATGTATATGCTTTCACCACAGTAATACATTTAAATTTTCGAATAATATTTTTATTTTATGAGGATATCATACCATATAGCCATTTGCACCAGAAGAACAACAGCCAGAAATGACGGAGGGAAATAACATTTATGTTCAAAGCACAATTAGTCTACGTTTAATGTAAAAATGATTCCAAATAATACAATTTGTATTTCTATTTAGCGATAGGCTTATTAGAAACTTTCACATATTCTATTTCTTTAAAGTCCATAAAGGGTTTTATGTAAATCAAAAAGAATTGCAGCGTTAAACTCTTTAGAGGACTAATTGGGCAGCAAAACGTACCAATTTTAGGTTTCAGTTGCTCTTATTTTCACTTATTTTATTTATTTTTTTAATTTTATTTATTTTTTCATAATAAAAAAGATATTCAAGTTTTACTTTTATTGTATTAAATCACGTGATCTTCAAACGTTTGAACTGGGCAATTAAAAGTGACTCAGCCTTTCGTATCATATGTATATTAATGCCAAATTTCGGAAATAATAGCCACAACGTCTCTCACAAAATCTCTCAGTTCAATTTTTAATACTTAAAGACACATTAAATATCCTAAAGGATGTCATGTTCGTTCAAGCCGTTTGTAGAATCTAAATATCAGTCTGAGGCATCTTGACCATTTACATTTATGACACTTTTCTAACAAGAAAGTGAATAAATCACACAAGTAGTCCACAATTTTTTTAATATAATTCGAGTTCGACAGTCATTATGTGAAGAGTGGTTTGAATGTGAGTTTTATGCAAAAATTGGCAACACATTTTTTAAGAAAACTTGCGCAAATTGTAACTACCTCTTAAAATCATATTGAATATAATTTGAATTACTTATGTATAACGCTAATTTAGACCATTATATCCGGTTTATCAACCAGAAGTTAATTTTTCAACTGTGGCAACACCAACAGCATGATCATTTTGACATTTAGTTTTTGATGTATTCGTAGTAAATGCACTGCAAATTATCACAATGAATTCAATTTCGCACGAAAATCGCATTAAATTAATTGAAATCCACTATGAAAATGATGGTTATGTTTACATTTCGTTAAATTCGCGATATTTTCGGAGAACTAATCATCCTTCTGAGATCGCTATTAGGTATTTGGTCGTTAAATTAAGGTCGACAGGCTCTAAACAAAATGTGTGAATGCCAACGCGTGTTCGATCAGGCCGTTCAACTGAAGACATCACACCTGTGACCACAATATTGAAGCAGATACAAATATTTCAATTCCACAACGTTCTTAACAATTGGGGTAATCTAAAACCACCATATGGCGAAGTTTGCCTAAGGATTTGACTTTGAAGCCTTACAAGGTTCAACTGGTGCAGGAATTGAAGCGATCATTCACATCACTGTAGATTCGCTCAATTTATTCAGAAAGAACCGGCTGGTTTATCTGAAAAAATCATTTTTTCAGACGAAGCCCATTTTCACTTGTCAGGGTATGTCAACAAGCAAAATAACCACGTTCGTGCTTCTGAAAATCCTAAAGCGTGTAACTTTATGGTTTGCTATGTTGTCTGAAGGCGTGATTGGACCATTTTCTTCAAAGGTGAGGCTGAAAATGCGATAACGGTCAATCGATCACGCTATCGCGAAATGCTAACAACTAAATTTTGGGCTATTATTGACGACGTTGATATCACTAACATTTGGTTTTAACAGGACGGTGCCACATGTCACACGGCCAAAAAAAAAACGATCAATTTATTGCGAACCAAATTTCCCGATCGCATAGTTTCATGACAATCAGCAGTTAAGTGGCCTGCTAGATTGTGTGATTTAACACCACTGTATTATTTGTTGTGGGGGTATGTTAAGGGCAGAGTCTACACGGAGTCAATAAAATCGATTTCAACCATGAAACTTAAAATCCGTGACGTGATTAACACAGAGGTTGCCCCGTTTATTCTTTCGTAAGACAGGGTGCAACCCCGGTACCTAAAGTTACATCAGCCCAAAAACAGCATATTTTATCTAGTATTATATTGTTTGGTTGTCCTCCGCCAGTAGATGAAATAATATTGCCATTTCCCGTCGTAACTGGCCGGTTTGTATATGATGGCGAGCGCTTTCGATGCGTATGCATCATTTTCAAGCCACGGTTTAGTTTGTACTGGTGAGTAGTGTTGGCGTTCAGGTAGTTCTGTTATTAGGCTCGTATATATACAGGTAAGCAGAATACCAGCCACCTGGCATTTGTATGCAAAGTGAACCTAACGATACCTCCGTCTTTTACTATTATGTAGGTACGTGTGTCCGTCTGAGGGTGTTTTTCGTTTGCCCGTTGGCATGAGTAGTTTCAATGGTGTGAAAATTGTGTCTGAGGTCGTGTTTACCTGTTCGTTTATAATGTCGTTGTTGAATGTTTTTGTTTTGTAGATTTCCATACTTTCAAGAATGTCTAGTCTTCGTCCTTTTTTGCTAGGATGTAATAATGTCATACATTCATCTATTTCCCTTGGTGTGTGTCCGTGAGTGTCAAGGTGTGATGCAAAGTTTGAATCTTCTCTTTTCCGTTTGTATGAGCGTATGTGTTCTGCAAACCTTGTTTTTAGTGTTCGTCCAGTTTGCCCTATATAGGTTTGTTTGCAGGTACAGGTAAGTCTGTATACCCCGCTGGAGTTGAATTTGTCAGTTGTTTCTGTAGTTGTTCTGAGATAGTGTCTGAGAGTGTTTCCACTTTTCAATGCTGTGAGTATTCCTTCTTTTTGAAAAAGGTTAGTTAGTCTGTATATTTCTGGTCCTGTGTAAGTAAAGGTGTGCCGTCGTGTTGTATCGGCTGTCTCCTTGTCTTCTCTATTTCTGTTCTTAGTGTTGTACTGTCTAAGTAGTTTATCGATGGTAGTGGTTTTGTAGCCGTTATTCATAGCTATGGCGTAGATTGTGTCGAGTTCCCTTCTGTACTTATCTGGATTAAGTGGAATTGTCCCAAGCCTATGTATCATATGTCTAAAAGCTGCTAGTTTGTGTTGGGTAGGGTGGTTTGAGGTGTTGTGGATGGTAGTGTCCGTTGTTGTTGGTTTTCTATAGATGTCGAATGTTAAATAGTCAGTTCCTCGTGTTATAGTGATGTCAAGATAATGTAAATTTCTGTCTTGTTCTTTTTCCATTGTGTATGTAATCTTATCATGAATTGTGTTTAAGCTTTCTAGAATTTGTTCGCCGTTATCTTGCTCGAGGATGCATATAATGTCATCTACGTATCTATAGTAATGAGTTATTTTGTGTTTTTCCATGAGTGTTTTCACGTGTAGTGATTCGAGATGTTGCATGAAAATTTCCATGAAGATTGCGGAAGTTGGGTTTCCCATACCGAGTCCGTCAGGTAATTTGTAAAAGTTGTTATTGAATCTAAAGTAGTTCTGTTTTATTATCGTTTTTGCGATATCTATAATATCAGCGATGTATTGGCTTTCGTATAAATTGTCTAGTGTGTTGCGTAGAATATCTAAGGTTTCATGTGTTGGTATTGAAGTATATAGATCCTTAATATCAAAGGAAACGAGTCGCGTATTTTCGGTTATTTTTATGTCCTTAAGTTTATCAACGAGGTCTTGTGTATTACGTATAGTATATGTGTTTTGTAAATTTATCCTTTCCTTAAGTACGCTGGTGAGGTGTTTAGCTAGGTGGTATGCCGGTGCAGGTCTGTAGTTTATAATGGGTCTCATTGGTATGTTTTCCTTGTGTATTTTTGGTTGTGCTTTGAGCGTCGGTGGTCCTGGATTCATGTTCATGTACATGTATACCTTTCCGTCAGTAAAAGTTTTGCAGCGTTTTAATAGGTTGCGTATTTCCTTTTGGAAGGACTCAGTTGGGTCATTCCTGAATTTAGTGCAGTTGGTCTGCTGTATAAATTGTTGTGTTTTGTCTATATATTCTTCTTTGTGCATTATTACTGTCGTATTACCTTTGTCAGCCTTTGTAATTATTAAGTCATTGTCTCGTAATTTTGCCCTTATCTGCTTAGCAATTTTTTGCTCGTTTGGATTCGTTTTTTTCTTATTGTGTTCTTTTATCGTTTTCTCGAGTATGTCGGCCACTCTGTGTCTCATGTGTTCTTGGCGGTCGGTTGGTAATTGAGCAATAGTTGCCTCAGCATCTACAATCTGTGTTTCAATCGTCTTCTGTATTCTGTCAAAAGGTAAATTATGTTTCAATCCTTTTTCCATTAGTTTTGTCTCGTTTTCATTGAATTGTGTATCTGTGAGGTTTTTGACTCGTGAATGAAACTCCATCCTATTGTGATTGTCGGTTTGTTTTGTTAGCTTTGTAAATTTACGCTCCATTCGTTTGTATTTTTCATCCATCTGGTTTTGTACCCTATCGCGTAGATTGTGTAAAAATGGTGGAAATATATGGAATAGATTATGTTTAGTCAATGTGTCGGCTACCTCTAAGTGAATTCTATATAATTCCTTGTTAAGTTTGTCTTTTTTGATATAAAGTGAGCGTATTTCAGTCTTTATCCATGTTAGTTCTGCTGTACGTTTAGCCTGCTGTGAAGCGTAGGTTTTTGTGGTGATGTTAACAGTTGCGTAGCGTGGCGTAATGTTGTTGTCAATACATTGTCTGTTGTAGCGTATGTTTGCGATTGTCTTGTGCAGTTGTAAAGTCTTATTGGTCAGTTTGTTCAGCATTACCTTAGCCTGACTGGCTGTGTCTGGTATTATATTGTTTGGTTGTCCTCCGCCAGTAGATGAAATAATATTGCCATTTCCCGTCGTAACTGGCCGGTTTGTATATGATGGCGAGCGCTTTCGATGCGTATGCATCATTTTCAAGCCACGGTTTAGTTTGTACTGGTGAGTAGTGTTGGCGTTCAGGTAGTTCTGTTATTAGGCTCGTATATATACAGGTAAGCAGAATACCAGCCACCTGGCATTTGTATGCAAAGTGAACCTAACGATACCTCCGTCTTTTACTATTATGTAGGTACGTGTGTCCGTCTGAGGGTGTTTTTCGTTTGCCCGTTGGCATGAGTAGTTTCAATGGTGTGAAAATTGTGTCTGAGGTCGTGTTTACCTGTTCGTTTATAATGTCGTTGTTGAATGTTTTTGTTTTGTAGATTTCCATACTTTCAAGAATGTCTAGTCTTCGTCCTTTTTTGCTAGGATGTAATAATGTCATACATTCATCTATTTCCCTTGGTGTGTGTCCGTGAGTGTCAAGGTGTGATGCAAAGTTTGAATCTTCTCTTTTCCGTTTGTATGAGCGTATGTGTTCTGCAAACCTTGTTTTTAGTGTTCGTCCAGTTTGCCCTATATAGGTTTGTTTGCAGGTACAGGTAAGTCTGTATACCCCGCTGGAGTTGAATTTGTCAGTTGTTTCTGTAGTTGTTCTGAGATAGTGTCTGAGAGTGTTTCCACTTTTCAATGCTGTGAGTATTCCTTCTTTTTGAAAAAGGTTAGTTAGTCTGTATATTTCTGGTCCTGTGTAAGTAAAGGTGTGCCGTCGTGTTGTATCGGCTGTCTCCTTGTCTTCTCTATTTCTGTTCTTAGTGTTGTACTGTCTAAGTAGTTTATCGATGGTAGTGGTTTTGTAGCCGTTATTCATAGCTATGGCGTAGATTGTGTCGAGTTCCCTTCTGTACTTATCTGGATTAAGTGGAATTGTCCCAAGCCTATGTATCATATGTCTAAAAGCTGCTAGTTTGTGTTGGGTAGGGTGGTTTGAGGTGTTGTGGATGGTAGTGTCCGTTGTTGTTGGTTTTCTATAGATGTCGAATGTTAAATAGTCAGTTCCTCGTGTTATAGTGATGTCAAGATAATGTAAATTTCTGTCTTGTTCTTTTTCCATTGTGTATGTAATCTTATCATGAATTGTGTTTAAGCTTTCTAGAATTTGTTCGCCGTTATCTTGCTCGAGGATGCATATAATGTCATCTACGTATCTATAGTAATGAGTTATTTTGTGTTTTTCCATGAGTGTTTTCACGTGTAGTGATTCGAGATGTTGCATGAAAATTTCCATGAAGATTGCGGAAGTTGGGTTTCCCATACCGAGTCCGTCAGGTAATTTGTAAAAGTTGTTATTGAATCTAAAGTAGTTCTGTTTTATTATCGTTTTTGCGATATCTATAATATCAGCGATGTATTGGCTTTCGTATAAATTGTCTAGTGTGTTGCGTAGAATATCTAAGGTTTCATGTGTTGGTATTGAAGTATATAGATCCTTAATATCAAAGGAAACGAGTCGCGTATTTTCGGTTATTTTTATGTCCTTAAGTTTATCAACGAGGTCTTGTGTATTACGTATAGTATATGTGTTTTGTAAATTTATCCTTTCCTTAAGTACGCTGGTGAGGTGTTTAGCTAGGTGGTATGCCGGTGCAGGTCTGTAGTTTATAATGGGTCTCATTGGTATGTTTTCCTTGTGTATTTTTGGTTGTGCTTTGAGCGTCGGTGGTCCTGGATTCATGTTCATGTACATGTATACCTTTCCGTCAGTAAAAGTTTTGCAGCGTTTTAATAGGTTGCGTATTTCCTTTTGGAAGGACTCAGTTGGGTCATTCCTGAATTTAGTGCAGTTGGTCTGCTGTATAAATTGTTGTGTTTTGTCTATATATTCTTCTTTGTGCATTATTACTGTCGTATTACCTTTGTCAGCCTTTGTAATTATTAAGTCATTGTCTCGTAATTTTGCCCTTATCTGCTTAGCAATTTTTTGCTCGTTTGGATTCGTTTTTTTCTTATTGTGTTCTTTTATCGTTTTCTCGAGTATGTCGGCCACTCTGTGTCTCATGTGTTCTTGGCGGTCGGTTGGTAATTGAGCAATAGTTGCCTCAGCATCTACAATCTGTGTTTCAATCGTCTTCTGTATTCTGTCAAAAGGTAAATTATGTTTCAATCCTTTTTCCATTAGTTTTGTCTCGTTTTCATTGAATTGTGTATCTGTGAGGTTTTTGACTCGTGAATGAAACTCCATCCTATTGTGATTGTCGGTTTGTTTTGTTAGCTTTGTAAATTTACGCTCCATTCGTTTGTATTTTTCATCCATCTGGTTTTGTACCCTATCGCGTAGATTGTGTAAAAATGGTGGAAATATATGGAATAGATTATGTTTAGTCAATGTGTCGGCTACCTCTAAGTGAATTCTATATAATTCCTTGTTAAGTTTGTCTTTTTTGATATAAAGTGAGCGTATTTCAGTCTTTATCCATGTTAGTTCTGCTGTACGTTTAGCCTGCTGTGAAGCGTAGGTTTTTGTGGTGATGTTAACAGTTGCGTAGCGTGGCGTAATGTTGTTGTCAATACATTGTCTGTTGTAGCGTATGTTTGCGATTGTCTTGTGCAGTTGTAAAGTCTTATTGGTCAGTTTGTTCAGCATTACCTTAGCCTGACTGGCTGTGTCTGGTATTATATTGTTTGGTTGTCCTCCGCCAGTAGATGAAATAATATTGCCATTTCCCGTCGTAACTGGCCGGTTTGTATATGATGGCGAGCGCTTTCGATGCGTATGCATCATTTTCAAGCCACGGTTTAGTTTGTACTGGTGAGTAGTGTTGGCGTTCAGGTAGTTCTGTTATTAGGCTCGTATATATACAGGTAAGCAGAATACCAGCCACCTGGCATTTGTATGCAAAGTGAACCTAACGATACCTCCGTCTTTTACTATTATGTAGGTACGTGTGTCCGTCTGAGGGTGTTTTTCGTTTGCCCGTTGGCATGAGTAGTTTCAATGGTGTGAAAATTGTGTCTGAGGTCGTGTTTACCTGTTCGTTTATAATGTCGTTGTTGAATGTTTTTGTTTTGTAGATTTCCATACTTTCAAGAATGTCTAGTCTTCGTCCTTTTTTGCTAGGATGTAATAATGTCATACATTCATCTATTTCCCTTGGTGTGTGTCCGTGAGTGTCAAGGTGTGATGCAAAGTTTGAATCTTCTCTTTTCCGTTTGTATGAGCGTATGTGTTCTGCAAACCTTGTTTTTAGTGTTCGTCCAGTTTGCCCTATATAGGTTTGTTTGCAGGTACAGGTAAGTCTGTATACCCCGCTGGAGTTGAATTTGTCAGTTGTTTCTGTAGTTGTTCTGAGATAGTGTCTGAGAGTGTTTCCACTTTTCAATGCTGTGAGTATTCCTTCTTTTTGAAAAAGGTTAGTTAGTTAGGAATACTCACAGCATTGAAAAGTGGAAACACTCTCAGACACTATCTCAGAACAACTACAGAAACAACTGACAAATTCAACTCCAGCGGGGTATACAGACTTACCTGTACCTGCAAACAAACCTATATAGGGCAAACTGGACGAACACTAAAAACAAGGTTTGCAGAACACATACGCTCATACAAACGGAAAAGAGAAGATTCAAACTTTGCATCACACCTTGACACTCACGGACACACACCAAGGGAAATAGATGAATGTATGACATTATTACATCCTAGCAAAAAAGGACGAAGACTAGACATTCTTGAAAGTATGGAAATCTACAAAACAAAAACATTCAACAACGACATTATAAACGAACAGGTAAACACGACCTCAGACACAATTTTCACACCATTGAAACTACTCATGCCAACGGGCAAACGAAAAACACCCTCAGACGGACACACGTACCTACATAATAGTAAAAGACGGAGGTATCGTTAGGTTCACTTTGCATACAAATGCCAGGTGGCTGGTATTCTGCTTACCTGTATATATACGAGCCTAATAACAGAACTACCTGAACGCCAACACTACTCACCAGTACAAACTAAACCGTGGCTTGAAAATGATGCATACGCATCGAAAGCGCTCGCCATCATATACAAACCGGCCAGTTACGACGGGAAATGGCAATATTATTTCATCTACTGGCGGAGGACAACCAAACAATATAATACCAGACACAGCCAGTCAGGCTAAGGTAATGCTGAACAAACTGACCAATAAGACTTTACAACTGCACAAGACAATCGCAAACATACGCTACAACAGACAATGTATTGACAACAACATTACGCCACGCTACGCAACTGTTAACATCACCACAAAAACCTACGCTTCACAGCAGGCTAAACGTACAGCAGAACTAACATGGATAAAGACTGAAATACGCTCACTTTATATCAAAAAAGACAAACTTAACAAGGAATTATATAGAATTCACTTAGAGGTAGCCGACACATTGACTAAACATAATCTATTCCATATATTTCCACCATTTTTACACAATCTACGCGATAGGGTACAAAACCAGATGGATGAAAAATACAAACGAATGGAGCGTAAATTTACAAAGCTAACAAAACAAACCGACAATCACAATAGGATGGAGTTTCATTCACGAGTCAAAAACCTCACAGATACACAATTCAATGAAAACGAGACAAAACTAATGGAAAAAGGATTGAAACATAATTTACCTTTTGACAGAATACAGAAGACGATTGAAACACAGATTGTAGATGCTGAGGCAACTATTGCTCAATTACCAACCGACCGCCAAGAACACATGAGACACAGAGTGGCCGACATACTCGAGAAAACGATAAAAGAACACAATAAGAAAAAAACGAATCCAAACGAGCAAAAAATTGCTAAGCAGATAAGGGCAAAATTACGAGACAATGACTTAATAATTACAAAGGCTGACAAAGGTAATACGACAGTAATAATGCACAAAGAAGAATATATAGACAAAACACAACAATTTATACAGCAGACCAACTGCACTAAATTCAGGAATGACCCAACTGAGTCCTTCCAAAAGGAAATACGCAACCTATTAAAACGCTGCAAAACTTTTACTGACGGAAAGGTATACATGTACATGAACATGAATCCAGGACCACCGACGCTCAAAGCACAACCAAAAATACACAAGGAAAACATACCAATGAGACCCATTATAAACTACAGACCTGCACCGGCATACCACCTAGCTAAACACCTCACCAGCGTACTTAAGGAAAGGATAAATTTACAAAACACATATACTATACGTAATACACAAGACCTCGTTGATAAACTTAAGGACATAAAAATAACCGAAAATACGCGACTCGTTTCCTTTGATATTAAGGATCTATATACTTCAATACCAACACATGAAACCTTAGATATTCTACGCAACACACTAGACAATTTATACGAAAGCCAATACATCGCTGATATTATAGATATCGCAAAAACGATAATAAAACAGAACTACTTTAGATTCAATAACAACTTTTACAAATTACCTGACGGACTCGGTATGGGAAACCCAACTTCCGCAATCTTCATGGAAATTTTCATGCAACATCTCGAATCACTACACGTGAAAACACTCATGGAAAAACACAAAATAACTCATTACTATAGATACGTAGATGACATTATATGCATCCTCGAGCAAGATAACGGCGAACAAATTCTAGAAAGCTTAAACACAATTCATGATAAGATTACATACACAATGGAAAAAGAACAAGACAGAAATTTACATTATCTTGACATCACTATAACACGAGGAACTGACTATTTAACATTCGACATCTATAGAAAACCAACAACAACGGACACTACCATCCACAACACCTCAAACCACCCTACCCAACACAAACTAGCAGCTTTTAGACATATGATACATAGGCTTGGGACAATTCCACTTAATCCAGATAAGTACAGAAGGGAACTCGACACAATCTACGCCATAGCTATGAATAACGGCTACAAAACCACTACCATCGATAAACTACTTAGACAGTACAACACTAAGAACAGAAATAGAGAAGACAAGGAGACAGCCGATACAACACGACGGCACACCTTTACTTACACAGGACCAGAAATATACAGACTAACTAACCTTTTTCAAAAAGAAGGAATACTCACAGCATTGAAAAGTGGAAACACTCTCAGACACTATCTCAGAACAACTACAGAAACAACTGACAAATTCAACTCCAGCGGGGTATACAGACTTACCTGTACCTGCAAACAAACCTATATAGGGCAAACTGGACGAACACTAAAAACAAGGTTTGCAGAACACATACGCTCATACAAACGGAAAAGAGAAGATTCAAACTTTGCATCACACCTTGACACTCACGGACACACACCAAGGGAAATAGATGAATGTATGACATTATTACATCCTAGCAAAAAAGGACGAAGACTAGACATTCTTGAAAGTATGGAAATCTACAAAACAAAAACATTCAACAACGACATTATAAACGAACAGGTAAACACGACCTCAGACACAATTTTCACACCATTGAAACTACTCATGCCAACGGGCAAACGAAAAACACCCTCAGACGGACACACGTACCTACATAATAGTAAAAGACGGAGGTATCGTTAGGTTCACTTTGCATACAAATGCCAGGTGGCTGGTATTCTGCTTACCTGTATATATACGAGCCTAATAACAGAACTACCTGAACGCCAACACTACTCACCAGTACAAACTAAACCGTGGCTTGAAAATGATGCATACGCATCGAAAGCGCTCGCCATCATATACAAACCGGCCAGTTACGACGGGAAATGGCAATAATATTTTATCTACTTCATATCCCCAAATGGTCCGACCAATTATTACTTATGTATCGTATGCCGACGCCGTAAAAATCAACACTGTTCCACCAAAAAATGTTCCATCACCAAATACCAATGCAGACGCTAACTCAAACTTCAATTTTACTCGTCTGGAAGCTACTATTGACAACCTTGTGCAAACAATAAACAATTTCACAACAAGTATGACTAGCATGATGCAACAAATGCCGCAAATGCAGACTACTTTGCTTCGACAATCGTAAATAAAAAATGAATTCGTTGAAAATATGTTTCTGGAATGCAAATGGCATTCGCCAACATAAAAACGAACTCGAACACTTCCTCACGGAAAATAACATTGACATCATGCTGGTCTCTGAAACGCATTTGACTACAAGAGGTATTTTTAAAATTAATGGATTCACATTTTATGATACAAAGGATCCGAGACGAAGAGCATGCGGCGGCTCAGCAATTTTAATAAAGTCAAGACTGAAACACCATTTTTTGGACAGCAAGCATGAAGACTATTTGCAAGCCACAACTATTTGTGTTGAAAATCTTTTTAATGATATAGTAATATCATCAGTCTACTCTCCTCCCAGGTTTTCAATAAGCGAGGAGCAGTATGAACAATTTTTTAAAGGTCTTGGACCATGTTTTCTGGCAGCTGGCGATTATAATGCGAAACACAATTACTGGGGTTCGCGCTTAATTACACCTAGGGGCCGAGCATTGTACAACGCTATTAGCAGTATTGATTTAGATGTTGCTTCGAGTGGTCAGCCTACATACTGGCCTACTGACAGACAAAAAATTCCGGATGTAATAGATTTTGCTGTCACAAAAAATATTTCAAGAAATTTAGTCACAGTAGAATCTTCCATGGATTTATCCTCGGATCATTCTCTAACCATTGTAACTATTTGCAGCCCGATTAGAAGACATTTGTTTTTTCCTGATACAAATATGATCAGTCGCATCAACTGGTTGAGTTTTAAGAAAAATCTCAGCAGCCATTGTTCGGAGTATATTTTGCTAGAAACACAGGAGGACGTGGAGTATAGCCTTGCAACTTTTAGTGAAAATATTAAACAAGCAGCACAGCTTGCAACAACTAAACATCCGCAGACTACTTTAGGTCACATCTATTCTTCAGACATTGAACGTCTCGTAGCGGAAAAACGAAGAGCTAGAAGAGATTAGCAACAACACAGATCGCCCCAGCAGAGGCAGAGACTTAGAGAATGCACAAAGCGGCTTAGAGACTTACTAGTATTTGAAAAAACTGCATCTTTTGAGAAATATTTGCAGGGGACTCGATGCTACACCAGACTCCAATTATTCTTTATGGCGTGCTACAAAAAACCTTAAAAGGTCCGTTGAGTACAAGCCACCTCTACGTAATATCAGTGGAGATTAGGCAAGAAGGGACGCTGAAAAAGGCGACTTATTTGCCGATTACTTGAAAGATGTATTCACCCCACACATATGTACTGATGATCTTAATTTGCCGAGCGTAGTTGGATTACCCCCTCGAACCTTAAAGTTTAGGTTGCGTGAGGTACAAAAGTTAATCTCTGAAGTAAATCCGAAAAAAGCTTCTGGTATGGATTGCATAAGTAACAAAATGTTGAAGGAGCTCCCTAGTATTGCAGTCAGAATCATGCTATTAATTTTTAATGCCATTTTACGACTTGAATACTATCCTGACCACTGGAAGATTTCTAAAGTTAAAATGATTCCAAAACCGGATAAAGACCTAACCAAAACCGAGTCATAGAGGCCCATAAGTCTATTACCAACTATTTCAAAGGTCTTCGAAAAGTTGCTTATAGATAAGTTGTCTCCAATGCTAACGGATAGTGGGTGTATCCCAAACCATCAATTTGGTTTTAGAAGTAGACATAGCACAATTGAACAAACCCATAGATTGGTTCAGGTGATAAGAAGGACTTTTGAAAAGAAGAAGTATTGTTCAGCTATTTTTATTGATGTTTCTCAGGCTTTTGACAAAGTTTGGCATGAAGGTCTATTTCTAAAACTGACCGCTCACTTGCCTTGTAATATAAGCAACCTATTAAAAAGCTACATAATTGGACGAAAATTTTCTGTCGTTGAAGGAAACTTTGTTAGTGTATCCAAACCATTTTCCTCAGGCGTACCGCAAGGTAGCAGTTTTATACTTGATATATACCTGCGATATGCCTGTAAGTGAATCTGTCCATACTTTTACGTTTGCTGATGATACAGCGTGTCTAAGTTCGCATGAAAACTCCCATCAACCATCCATAAATCTTCAGCAACATATAACTCAGTTAGAGTTGTGGTTAAAATTATGGAGAATTAAAGTGAACGTTCAAAAGTGCATTCATGTGACCTTCACCCTGCGAAGAGATAATTGTTCACCCGTTCGAATCAATAATCACATTGTTCCTCACCATACTTATGTGAGATATCTTGGTATACATCTTGACCGTCGCCTTACATGGAAACATCATATTGACTCAAAGCTAAAACAAATGAAACTTAAGCTAACACAACTACATTGGCTCATTGGCAGGAACTCAAAACTTAGCCTAGATTGTTAGCTTCTAATTTACAAGAATATTTTAAAACCGATATGGTCTTACGGAATCCAACTTTGGGGCACTGCCTCAGCTTCAAACGTGGATAGAATCCAACGTATGCAGAATAAAATTTTACGGTTGATAACTTCCGCCCCATGGTACATCAGAAATTCAAACATACATTGTGATTTAGACATACCATACAAATACTTGATGAAGCTTGAAGACCATCCTAACCCCCTTGCTCGCAATATCTTGGATTATGGTGGACACAGCCGATTAAAAAAGAGGGATACCGCAGCTTTAATCCTCAATACTACAGGCGATACATCTTAGAAATATTTGCTTTGTTTTTTTATGACAATTTTCTTTTTTACCCAAAAGGGTAGGCCTGGCATGGTCAGGACTAATTTAACTTTTTTTAGAATTTAAGATTTTAATACTTATTGTTAGTTCTTTTCGTGAAGATACAATAAATAATTGTTGAAAAAAAATGTGATTAACGAAATAGAACCGCCATTTTGCCAACAAGTGATTACAAACTTTGATGAAAGAATCGCCGTCTGTCAGCATGGTCGTGGTGGACATTTGCTGGATATCATTTTTCATACATAATTGCCGAATTTTTCTTTTCGGAATACAATAACAATTTTTATTATCCTTAATAAATATCTTTTTTCTTTTTTAAGATCTTTTTTATATATTTTTTCTTCTCGATATTTTGCTTTCCTTTGGAAAGCTTCTTCAGGAAAAAATTTTATATTTTTTAATAATTTTCGGTTTTATGGGTTGGCCCTCCATGTGAACTTTTAGCTCCAATAAATAACTTTTTGTAACCTCGACGGACTGGTTTTTTGCATTCATTTTTGAAATATTTCGTAGTTATCTAATTTGACGTAATTGTAATTGTTTCTCTATTTTGTATTCGCCAGGAGCAAAAGGCTTTTTTTGGCCAAATACTGATATCTTTTTTTAAATCCAACACAAAAATTTGGTCTCTGACAAGTTCGTCTTCACCTTCTTTGACAGCTGTTTGGGATCTGATGTTTTGTGGCAAAACTTGGTTGCTATTACGCAGTTGAACAACGTCAAACAATGCTTCGAAAGTGGAGTGTAAACACTCCTTGCAGAAAGCTTTCGCATATCAATCTCACGCACTTCTAATTTCTGATCGGCCAACACATATTGTAAGATTTTTTTTTTTAATTGTTCCGGATGTAGCAATGGTTTTTCCGCAAAATATTGCTTAAGGAGCACAAGAAATTTACTTTTCCCATTGTTATCTCAAAATAAGCGGTTATCTGCTAAGAATGGCTGTGCAAAAACAAATTTTTAGGAGCAGCTTGTTTAAACTCAAGAAAAGAAATGACTAACAGATGCCTATTTTCCAGGAACATTGCTGGCATTACAGTTAAGAAGCAGGATAATTAAAAATGCATCATATAATATCTTGGTGGTTTGATGTTTTACTTATATTATTGTCAAAGAGGACACTAGTCTAATTCGGTAAAATATAAATCTTAATATGCTTTTACGACTCTACAGCTAAAAGGATAAGCAAAGTACAAGTCAAGCGATTATATGAAGTTACAAAATTTAGGGTTTAAATTTATGGGTTTTTGTAGCAAATTTACTATTTAAAATACTGTGCGATAAAACAAAAATATAAGTTTTCAAAAGGTAGGACTTTGGCTGTAGTTTTAAATCAGATTCTACAACTTAAGACTTCTTCAGAATTAAAAATTAATAATTATTCTAATAGAATAATACGTACAAAATAATGACAATCATAAATTTACATAACAATTTCTGTTTATTAAACGAAAAATTTTGAATTATTTTAACAAACAAAAATGCACCCTCCCGTAAGTTAAAGAATATTTTAATAAATATTTCATTTTACTAGTCTGCCTCTTATTCTCTCATGTCATACGTTTATATTCCAAATGCAAAGTTATGCCATTGTGCATGAGCGTGTATGCATGTGTGTTTGTTTAAGTTTAGAGATGAATGTGTTTAATCATATTTTGTTGTTTAAAGTGTCGGAATATTAATTAAGATTCTGATATTTTGTTGTAAGAAATCGCTGTAGATGCTGAAGTACCAGA
Source organism: Trichopoda pennipes (assembly GCA_030448955.1). Taxonomy (NCBI): domain Eukaryota; kingdom Metazoa; phylum Arthropoda; class Insecta; order Diptera; family Tachinidae; genus Trichopoda; species Trichopoda pennipes. The sequence goes on from JASKUP010000042.1 coordinate 12,821,046, forward strand.
AATACTTATCACTAAAAAAGCAGCCGTGTTTAAGACTTTAAATATTCACTACTATTTGTTTTTGTCATTAATATGTAGTCGTTTTGTTATTGTGTTCGCTTTGAGATTGAAAATGTCTAAATCTTCTTCTAGTTAATCTTCTCTTTATTATTTTCATACATGCATGTGGATGTACTCATACATTCATCCACTTAATATGTACCAGTATTTCGTTGTTTTATTTGTATGTGTGTGTGTGTGTGTGTTTGCATTTAATTTTTACTTTTTTTTATTATTTATGGTTTTTCCTGGTTGCTGTTATTTGTGTTTTTGCTTAAACAAGCAAAAGGTATTTTTATAAAATTTTGTCAGGATGTATGTATGTCAGTCAGCATGTAAGTGTTTATGTATTTTAAGTTTCTCGACGAAGATTATAAAATTCTGTAGTGTTTAAAATCTTTTCTAAATATTTAAGTAGCAATTTTTGTACGAGGGTGGGTATTTATAAAATTCATAATATTTTTCCATAACATTTTTATATGTATCTCTTCTTCCGGCTTTTGTAAAGAAAAACTCTTTATACTTTTTAAAATAGTCAGGATCACTGATTTAATAAGAAACATTTTCCATAATATTCTCTAGTTAATTTCGTAATTTTAAACATATGTGAAGTAGGAAGAAGTAAGTAAGAAGTTAAACAAAATACAGTACACTCGCGATAATATGAATACCCTATTATATGAACACCCCAAAATATGAACACATTTTTTCTTCCATTGATTACTCTAAAATGTGAACTTAGTGTGAAAGCTTTAAAATATGAACAACTTATTTTTGAAGTTCTTCACGGACTTTTATCTAAACAGTGATAAAATCTTTGCAAACAGGGTTGTAAATAAATTCTGGTTCAATATCATAGTAAGCAGTATTAATTTTTGTATATATATATATATATATATATATATATATACATACATTTAAAAAAGCATAAGTTTTAAACTTTAAAAGGAAAATCCGAAGTTTTCGAGCATTTACAAAAAGGAGCAAGTGTTACTACAATTTGTGGAATAAAAAAAACAGAAATTCGATTATTAAATGTGTCAACAATATCTTCCCTCGACCTGGAAAAAGGAAGACTGTGTGAGTACCCAAAAATGGAATATGCTGTATACCGGTGGTTTCTGGATATGAGAGACAAAAAGTTTACTATAAATGCACTTATGTTAACAGAAAAGGCCAAATATCTTCATAATAATATTAAAGAAAATGCTTTGAAGTTCAATGTCAGCAATGGATGGCTTCAAAATTTCAAAAAGAGATGCGGCGTTCGCTTGCTTCAAATATCTGGAGAAAAACTCTCTTCACAGCCCCACTTAGTGGATCCTTTTATAATGAAGCTAAAAAATAAAATTGAAGAGTTGGGATTGGTCAATGACCAGCTTTATAACTTTGATGAATCCGGATTGTTTTAAAAATTGCTGCCACCAAAGAGCTACATGTCATCATCGGAAAAAACAGCTCCTGGTGCAAGAACTGAAAAGCAGCGGGTAACTTTCTTGTGCTGCGCAAACGTCGCAGAAACTCACCAACTTAAACAGCCTCGCTGTTTTTAGAATTTTAATTGTCTTGTTCATTGTAGACATTCTAAATCAGCTTGGATGAGAGGAGCCAGTTTTAAAGATTGGTTTCATCTTTTATTTATTCCGGAAGTAAAATTTATAAACTCGAGCTAATTACCATCTCTTAACTTATTTTGTATGATTGAGGTTAAAAAAATTGTACCAAAAAAAAGTTGCCGCTGAAAGCTATTCTCCTAATACACAACGCTCCATCTCATCCATCTGAGGATGAACTTAAAACTGAGGATGGCCATATTTACTTAAGGAAGCCATAACAATTTTAGAATCCGCATGTATTCTTCATGGATGGCAATGTATTAAAAAAAATGTTGAATAAACGTTTTAAATATGATCCGATATCGAAACGATCCTGAAGATGAAATACCTTTTACCTGAGGTTTGTATTTTGGAAAATGTGTATTTAAAACAAAGTAAAATTTTGACTTCACTATAGGTTGAATTTACGGCTTTGAACATTCAAGAATGCAAGGAGGTCACTGCAGAGCGTAACGAGAGTGAAGAGTAATTTTTAATAAGGCATTGGAATGGGCCGAAAGTGAAATGGTTGATCAACGAGATTGGAACGTTTTGAGGCAGTTAAGAGAGCAAGCCGTTTTAAAGGTGGTTGCACAAAAGAAACAGCAAAGAAAAATAACAGATTTTTTCACATCAAATTGTTTGTTTTTTTTTCGAAAGTACATAATATGTTTATATGTAAAAAGTAACACATAAAAAATTCTACATACATAATAAATTGTTATTTCTTGGGGAAAAGGGAAAATTAAATGTCATTCGTAAATATGAACAATCTTGCAAAAGTGAACTGGCTTGGTTTTAATTAGTTCATATTATCGCGAGTGCACTGTACCAACAAAAGTTATTTGTATTAAAATTATATTCCACTGTTATCTTAGCCCATTGCTGCCCAATTGGGTATTGAAATACCCAAAAATCTGAGGTCCAGATTATAGAATAAGGCTTACATTACGTAATAGAAATAGGAAATATTGCGTCCACAGAATATTGAAAAAGTAAAGATTTTTGCGTTTTGTCTTTATTTTTCATAGATGTGAAATAGAGATTTTATCCTATGTCGGAAAATGCTCAGAAAAAGCATTGCCACACATAAGGAAATGTCAAATACTCCCGCCCGTTTTAGATAGTTTCAGATGGTTTGTAAACTCACTTGCTCAACACATACTACGTAAAAAAAATGGGTATTTAAATACCCAAAAGTCCCAATTGTTAAAATTTTTTCCATATAAAGAAAATGTTTTGGCATTGATAAAAGTATTTTTTTTTTAATATTTTTTTGATTTATTTAATTAAAGTTATAAATTATTTAGTCTTCGGATTTTTGATTTAGCCTAAGCTGCTCGGTTGTTATAGTCCAGGATGTAAATTTATAAGTATTCTGTTTTGCCACCGCACTGCGGACAACGATGAGTAGTGGATAATTTTCTGATTAAATGATCGATGCGACCATACCCAAGCCTCATTTGTGCCCCAAAAGTCAGCATTTGTCCAGGATTTTGATCATTTGATTTTACTTTAATTGACCCACATATCTCTACTCGGAAATTTAATTGCGAGATTTGGGGTACTTTCTCATATTTGCGTAAATAGAAAAGGTCGTTTCCAGGCGTCTACTATAAAATTGCATCAAAAGCATTTGAAATACCACTTTTTACCTCGAACTTAAATGCGCTAATTTTTCATGGCATTATCGAAAATGTCCATCAATTGAGGCCATTTTTTATTGCTTTCGATCATTTGTGTATAGCTCAGAAAATTCGCTAACAAGTGACAAGCTAGAAATATAAGAAGCAAAGGAAAAAGAATAAAATAGCCAACTGATTACATAAAATATGTTAATGTATAACCTACTGCTCGCTCCAACGAACAACAGCAGTAGAATTGTTCATATCGAAACAAAAGTCTGACATATTATGAGGCTGCTTACGCATTTTTTTTTTGGTTTTCATCTAATGGGTATTTCAAAACAAACGCCCTGTCTCGGGTATGTAAGGAAATGAATTTCTTTTTTCACTCCAAACAACTTCTACTTGCCACCAGTTATATGCTTAAAAATTTAGTTAAAATCGTACGATCAGTTCTATTGGCAGGCATTAGTTGGTTAAAAGAGACATTTGCAATCTCTGTTGATGAAATTAAAAGTATCCAATTCTGCCATTGACACTCCGAAAATATATGGTGATGACAAAATGTGGTGATGTTTTGCTATCCTAAAAGTCGCACGATTTTAGGATAGGAGAGAAGCTTTCAACGAAATATTTAACATTATTACGAAAATAAATATCTGACAATTCCTTACAGACACACCTAAATTAGCGCGTTAAGCGTAATGCCACTGAGCACCTAGCTGTCATAACTAAACAAAAACGTTGCATCTTGAACGTTGCGTCCTGAAAAACAAAATTTACTATATAGTAATAAAACGGATAATACCGCTACATGATACAAGTAGCTAAATTGTCCTTATTTTGGTGCAATAAAAAAAGTAGCAAATTATAAGAAGAGCAGGCAACATCATTTCTAATTGCTAAGCTTTGACATGGAGCTATTAAGGTTTACTTCATACATTTTGTAGATATAGCTTGGGCAAATTTGAGGTTAGTGAGTAAATTGTGGGTCAAATGATTAAACGACAAGAATTAAGCTGTAATGCTTTGATATTTATTTAGTAAAACGTTCAGGAAATTTGAAACATGGAACGTTACACTCTTTAACAAGTATTTTTATATATTTTTACTAACAACAGACGAAAACAATATGCTTGTAGTGGCCATATTGACACAAACATAGCAGCTGTACAGCAAAATGCTTAGAATAAGCCTTGAACAACAACTCGTCGACGTTTGCAACAATTGGGCATCACTCTAGGCATCTTGCCCACCATTTTGCATAAAGATCTAAATCCTCACGCTTATAAAGTTCAACTTATTCAAGAATTGCTTGTGTCCAATGTTTGTGAATCGGGTGTTGAAAAATTTAACAAACAAGTTGTAAACAAAGTTGTCGCATATGGGGCTCACAACATCCACAAAAATCCTCGAAAAACCATTACGTCCAAAGAAAGTGGTCGTATGGTGCGGTTTTTCGTCAGGCGGCAGTATCGGCCCATATTTTTGTCAAAAATGAGCAAGAAAACGCCGCCGCCGTGAACTCTCTGCGCTACAAAAACACGATAACCATACTTATGTGCCCAAAATTGACTTATGTTGATTTCATCAAGACGGCGCAGACTGGGGATTTTTGTATGGAGGTGAGGAAAAAAATATATTTGTCAAAAAATGTAGTGATTTCATCATAAATTTAGTTTTATTTATATAGTAATAGACAAAAGTAATCAAAATAAAGAAAGTGAGAGAAATGTCGATTGCTACCTGCAATGTAAAAAGCCATAACTAACAAAAAAATTTAAATGATTTTTTTTTTTTAATTTTTAATGCATTATTCTAAAAGAACCTTAACTTCATGGCTTATAACACTATGCTTTTTCTGGCTAAATGAAGGCGTCAAATGTGAAATCATGGGATCTGATGTTACCATCGTTCTGTGCATAATATCTGAGGCGATATTTTTTTGTTACGACTTTCCTAAGCCTCTTCGGATAGTAGGCCTACAGGAAAAATACACTTTTCAATTAAATCCTTGCCATGAGTCAGAATTTTGTGAAGTGTAGGTGGTGATATTGTACCACTCGTACAGTGCAACAAACTCTTTTGCCGTCATCAAACAAAAATTACCAAATTGTTTTGGATCTACTACCTCGGCGATTGTTATAGTTTCCAGAATTATTGAAAACCTCTTGATTATGTTTTCATCTAGACCCGTGATTTCGGAAATCAATGAAAGATTCGTAAAGAATCTTCATGACGTATTACCTGAATTTGTCGTACCAGAGCCAGGTAACCTGTATTTCAATTTTCTCTCTAAGTTTACGCTTTTTCAAACATTTTTGGGGTTCTTTTGAGTGGACTGTACCACGTTTAAATTCAATATTATAAGCCACATGCAAAAGACACTACATCAGCTTAATACGCGCACGAAGTGGTAACATACCAAATTGCTTGTTCATTTATGGGAATAGCTTGAACTATTTCGATTTAATTCATCTTGGATGTTGTGGTTCCACAAATCAGACAAGAAGATGCAGCTTGTGTTTCTGTTAGTGATTGTGCTGTCTTGCAGTCAATCATTGTAAAATATAATTCATGTTTTACTCTAAAGTTGCGATTATGCACTGTTAACTCAAATTCTTTTAGTTGAGATATTTCATCGACTCTTCTCTTTTCTTCTCGTATAACTTGAGGTGTCTCTTTAACGTACGCAAACTGTAGTGTTCTACAATACTGTATGGAAGCAGGTTAATTGTTGTTTCATACTAATTTATTTATGTCATCACGTAATGATAATTTAAGTGGTACAATTGATGTCGTATATAAACGAGAGTAAAAAATTTGTGCATATCTCGAGCAAATTTTTTAAATTCATACCTTTACTTAATTGTTCATAAAAACGAAACGCGTTCATCGATTTTCATGAGATATGTCTCATTTTGTTCATTGGTTATACGACTTTACGTGAAAGTAATAGGACTTGACACTTTTTTTTACCGTTTTGGATTTTTTATGAATTAAAAAAAAAAACTTAACTCTTTACGCAAAAAATATTTTTTTTCTTCATACATTTATTTATAACTTCGAAACTGTTGCTTATGTAGCAAAACGTTATATAAATAGATGAAAGTACTTGTAATTCTTGATTTTTCTAAATTTTGTTTAAGTAACATCGGACTAGTGGTTCTGGAGTTACATTAAACAAAATGGCCTTATCAGAATTGAGTTGAGAATCAATCAGCTGAAAAATGTTGTACTGTGTAATGCAACAAATTAATAGGTGGCACCTGGTGGCACTTGAAATTGATTAAAAATGTAAAAAGAGATATGAGGCAATATATTAGCGGTGATTTCCAGCTGCAGGAAAGTAAAGCTAAAATTGCAGGTCCAAATGTTTTGAGAAAAAAGGGATTTTTTTATATGTTCATAAAAATAAGCAAACAAAAAAAACTTAAGTCTCTGCAGAGTTGATTTTTTCAATTTTAGTATACTGAAATATCCTACTTTAAATAGAAAATAGAAAGAAAAACGTTAGCTCACATAATAAAATAATATTCGTTTTGAAATTCTTAGGTTTAAATTAAGTTGGTTCAGTAAAACATACAAGTGCTGAGCTTGAGACGGCTATTAAAAAAAACTAGCAGTCAAATCGGAGTAATTCTTTTTGATTTTATTGTACCATTTAGTCTAAAATTTCAAAAAATCTATGAATATTGCATGAAGAGTACGTTGACAATTTGACTTTTATTCCGCGAAATCCCCAGTGTTCGGCGTCATAAGCCAGTTACTGCATGAGAAATTTTCTCGACTTGTCGACATCAGTTGGTGGCCTTGTCTTTGCTATTAAGTGCCGCTGGGTTGCGTGAACAACCCAAAAACAACTGACTCTCTGAAAGATAAAATTTAAAAAAATGCGTTGATGAAATTAGCAGAGCTTTGTTGCAAAATGTGCCTCAAAAGCAGTGAACGTCTGTCGACGTATAAGAGGAGAACATTCGCCTGACGTCATATTCATTATTATTGACCATATTTCTACCTTTACATTTTTATTAATATAACTGAAGAAGGATTTGTTGACAGACTGTTTGGACTTAACGCAATAATATTGGTTTGTCGGCGACAACAAGCTAATTTTTCGTTTGTTGCAACACAGAGGTGAATAAAATTACTTCCACCAAAAGTAAAACGTTGTTTGTAAAGAGAATAAAAAGAAAACAAGTCGAGCAAATACGGTGGGTGTGTTGGTAGAAGCATGAGCTTGCTACAAGAGAGAAGATCGCGAATTTAATGAGTTTAAAGAGTATTCTATGCTGAGCATACAAAGACGAATAAATGGACAGCCAGCGTAAAATTTTTTCGAAGTATGTGATGTGGAGAAATGATGACGAATAGTTTATATATGGCAGCAGTTGTGGTTAAGTTGGGCTAATGAGTCTAGCTTGATAAACGAGAAAAGAGTCAGAAGTCCCTGCCACAGCTACAAAATATGTTGTGAATGTGAATGATTGCGTGAATTAAAGACGTTAGTACGTTCACTAAAAAGCAAAGCTTTCAGTAATTAATATTTCGCTGAAAAAATAGCACATACTTAGAATGCAAGTGACCATGAGGTCAAATATAGTTAAAACTACAAGCTAAGAATGAATTGAGTAACAAAAAAAAAGTTCGAGTATTGATATTTGCAGGACAATAATACTTACGTTTCACTAAGAGAAAATCGTAACCACATTTTCTTTAAATTCTCCAAAAACTTTTGGTGACTTCAATCTTTAATTAATAGACTGAGGTTGGACTTACAGAATTCGTAGATGTCCGAATCCAGTAATAGTCAATATATTTAGCTCCTTTATTAACTTAGCAGTAAGATGTATTGGTACTGTAGTTATTGGGAACACTGGCATTCCCGGAATGTATTAGTTATTTTTATATATATTGTCATTACCGATCAGTTAATTTACATATAGTTTTCCTATGCCGCAATTCAGCATTTACCAATTTTTTGATGAATGTCATACACTGCGTCTTTTTAATTTTTTAAAACCTTTTCAATTTATCGCCCAGCGCTATTTTGAAAGAAATTGGTTGGACTTATAAAACCTTTCAGTGATAATATTTTATGTGTAAAAATTCTTTACGAATAAGAAGAATGTGTGATAAACAAAAAAAACAGTTTCTTCTGTTTAGAAAGAAGGTTGTGATTTCTAAAAAGATGAAGAGTTTAAATTGCAACGAAACATTGAGTTCAAACATTAGCTGTTACTGCACAGTAGCCATGGTATAATAGTTTCTGGTGGCCATTGTTACAGTATGTAGCACTTTTAGGTTAATCGAAACGGCGAAACAGAAAGGAAGCAATTACGGAATCATACCACCATATATTCGATTTTTACACTTATGATTTTCAACTCCGTTTAAAATCTATAACTATATAATGTTTAAGATAAATTTCACAAATTTTGCTTAATTTTTAATCTGACTTCGTTTAGCACCTGCAACAGCAAATTTCCTTAAAAAAACATTTTTGCTAAACATTTCTTTTTCGTCGTTTCCCTCACACGTTATTGCCAACATTCATAATAGGAATTTTATGTCTATGTCCTTTTGAATCTGTTAAGTTGGATTTTTTCTACTTTTGGATGTGTGTTTAAAGCTTTATATTTTGTTACATCTAACAGGTGCAGGTAGGTGTCTTGTTATTATGACACCGTATTCCAGAATTGTTAATAAAAGATGCAGTGAAGCTGCTTTCTTCATATTTGTTCTACTTTCTGTTGAACATTTGTTTGCTTTTCCTATTTGTAGCCAGATTAAAAGTGGAAATAAATGTGACTGAAATGAAATGGTGAATATTTTTCGCTTTTAGGACTTAAAAGTTTAATAAACATACACTCCAATATGAGTTTTTGCAATTTTAATTCTTACGAAATCGCAATAGAAGACTTATGTCATCTATGTACTCATATTTATTTAAAATTAAATAGTTGTTTGTTTGTTTGTTTGTTTATCTCAAAGCAATAGTAAATCTTATGGATTTTTTTAACAAGTTGGTTGTCAGTTGCTTGAAAGAAATGACATTTAGGCACTTAAAGTGGACCTGCCACTCCTTTTACAAAGCTAATACTCATATTCTTATAGCTAGAGCACTATAACATATTGAGTGCTCAATTTTTTCCGGATAGGAGCAGTGGGAATAATTGTCAAACTTTGTTAGAATAAATTTAACAAATTGGTGTGTACTTTGACTATATGTGTATATTATACGTATATGTTCTAATTGAATCGGGGACATACACTCCTCATTAAACATTAATTCTCATCTAATTGTAGCTAGAGAAATATAACACAGTCATCCTTCAAACTATCTACGAGTATATACAGTGTCGGGAAAAACTAAAATATGAACTTCTGCTTCTAAGAAAGCAGCTTATGAAAATACTCAAGAAATGAAGTGACAACAGAATAGCATGCCAATTGCCGATGGTACTTCTTTATTTTTAAAGGAAAGGAAATTGCACCAATGACGTTATTGTTTTAAATTATAATAATTGCAGTTATTTTTCACAAGATCATTTGAAACATTTTTAGAAAAAAAAAATTGGCATTTATTAACTAATTGTTTCTATACTTTCAAAGTCGCTTTGAAGATTTTGGCTACTTTGAAATAAAATAACAAGAAATGAATATGCAGCAGATTAACAAAAATCATAGATGATTTTAATAATAGTGAATCCGCGACAGCCATTGTAACAAAACCTGGTACAAATCACAGTGTTTTATTCAAAATTACAAACCATTTTTGTTCCTCCGGCTCATTGGATACAGTAGGTTAAGATTGACGCCCAAGCAAAACAAGCAAACGAGATGAATAGGTAAAAACACGGATGATTAAGAAGGATCCATTTACATTGCCAAACTCCACTGCTACGTAGTTACATCTAAGAACTATTCAAAGAAGGTGACTATTATATCACGTAAACATTAACCCGTCAAGATTAAACTCACAAAGGAACATATTAATTAAACCACCACAGAATATAAAAAAGGAACTTTTCTCGGATGAGTTCAAATTAATTTTAAAATCTTGCAGATTTATAATGGATCGTTTCGTTGCAGAGAAGGAAATGCCTTTTCGTTCGTTGACAAAACTAATGTTTTATAACGTCTGGCATAATCGCCGCCCGAAGTTCATCCATGTAGGAAATCTATGCAAAAATATAAATCGGAAAATAGAGTTTAGTGTTTCATGTTTAAAATTTTTTAACTTTTTGTTAAAGAAATATCAAAGAATTACAACATTTGACAGATAATTTACTTCCTAACCTCAAATTTGTCCTTCAGTATTTATTTACTAACTAAATCCCACGGCTTTATCTCTATAGATCGTTATATTGCAAAGATATAACAATATTATAAATATATATTATTAAAAAGTTCTTTACATAAGAAAAGATGCTGTCAAGTTTTCAGTGCTAACCAGCAACGGATAAATTTGCTAAGCAATAGAATTGTCTACATTTACTTTTTATCGGGGATTTGTATTTTACATTATTTAAAATAGAATTCGTATTTCATTTTAATTCCAAATATTTAATTGTAAATAAAAATTGATTAATCGTACTTGCCTTTAATTTCAATGGCTTTACTTTATGATTGTGGTGAAAACTTTTAAACGTTTCCCAACGAACGACTCTTATTTTCATAAAACAACCAAACAACTTATAATAATATTTTAGATAAAAGTTTGCTAATATCAAGAACATATGGAAACTTCGCAAAATTGCTGACTTTACTATGTGAACCCATTATTAAGGGATAAATTATTTTCGATTATTATTATCGTATTGAAATTTCTGATTTTGTTATAGAATTTTGAAAATGAAAAATGAATCTGGAAACCGTGTTAGCATCTCTATCCCATTTTTTAAATGGACCGATTTAATATCTATTTTAAGGTAAAATATTTAATCTCGTTGTTAGTTGTTAGTAACTGCCAGCTAAAATCATTAAATAAATCATAATCACAATTTTTCAAATATTTTTTAGTCGTACCTGAAACGCGTTATTGTTAATAATGGCTTATTATTTAAATTACAATGTGATTTCTTACTTTTCGTATCGAAGTCTTGTGTTTGTATATAATTATCATGTGGGCAAATTTGATGTTGTCTGTCGAATGAATTGAGTTGTTATTCTTTGATATTTATTTACAAAAAAAGTTGAAAACTTTTAAGCATGAAACTTTACAGTCTTGAGCAAAGAATTTTAATTGTAAAAATTTACTATCAAAATAGGGACAATTTCAGTGCATGACTTCGTAAAATTCAAGTGGCTTTCAGCACTAAATTCGAAGCTCACAGTGTTATTGCTGGCAATAGACGAAAACAATACGTTTGTAGTGGTCGTAGATGTAAACATAGCCGCTGTATAGCAGTGTTGAGAATGAGTCCGGAACATCAACGTCCGCAACAAATGGTCATCACTGGAGACACTTAGCGCAACATTTTTATAAAAATCTTCATCCTCATACTTTTAAAGTTCAACTCGTTAGATCCGAGCGACCATTTGACCACGCATTTTTCAACAAAGTCGTTTTTAGTGACGAGGATTATTTTCAATTATGTGGTTATGTTCTTGTGATTAAACGCCACTGGATTAATTTCTCTGGAGCCGTTTGAAAGACCGGATTTACGTCAATATACTAACAACAGACGCTCTGAAAGATGATATTCGGCGCTGTATTGACAAGATAAGCGAAGCATTGTTGCAAGCTATGCTTCAAAATTTTGTAACAAGAGCAGACGCTACATCATATTCCATCAATTGTTCCCATATTTCTACTTTATACTGATAGCAATAAAACTGAAGTTGTCGAAAAAAGTGTGTGTTTTAAGCAAATTTACTTCCTAACCTCAAAATTGCCCACCTAATATTTTATAAAAACAACAAAAGTTGTTTACTTAATTTAGTGGTTACAGCTTTTGGACCAAATCTTCATCCTCATACTTTTAAAGTTCAACTCGTTAGAGCCGAGCGACCACCATTTGCGTCGAACGTTGTTTAAAAAGCTGAATGAAAGCAATGCATTTTTCAACAAAGTCGTTTTTAGTGACGAGGATTGTTTTCAATTATGTGGTTATTTTCTTGTGATTAAACGCCACTGGATTAATTTCTCTGGAGCCGTTTGAAAGACCGGATTTACGTCAATATACTAACAACAGAGGCTCTGAAAGATAATATTCGGCGCTGTATTGACAAGATAAGCGAGGCATTGTTGCAAGATATGCTTCAAAATTTTGTAACAAGAGCAAACGCTACATCATATTCCATCAATTGTTCCCATATTTCTACTTTATACTGATAGCAATAAAACTGAAGTTGTCGAAAACAGTGAGTGTTTTAAGCAAATTTACTTCCTAACCTCAAAATTGCCCACCTAATATTTTATAAAAACAACAAAAGTTGTTTACTTAATTTAGTGGTTACAGCTTTTGGACCAAATATTTACCTTAACATGTTATGTACAGGGGAATGTAAGTTAGAGCGGCTAAAAAATATTCCATGTTATAAGTGTGCTATTGAGCGGTTTTGTTAAAATCTAGAAGTTGCTTTAAAAAACTTAAAGTTTTTCGTTACGATAGAAGAAGATAATATTTGTAAACGTTTTAAACGAGATTATTTTAAACTCATTAGGGTCCCTTTATTTTCTTTTTAAATTCAGCCAAATCTTCTGAAATATTTTTGAAAATTAAATTTATCCCAAAAAAAGGATTACAACTCCTATGTTGGAGAGTGTGTATATACGAACATTTGTGCTTTTCGGCAAAAGCTTTGTACCATTAAAAAATAATAAAAGAAACTTCTATTTGCACTGCCACTACTGCATACAACACAAATACAACAACTAAAATGTACAAACAAAAGGGGATATAAAAATAATATAAATAGAAAAGAAACAAAAGGAAAAAAAATAGAGAAAGGAACCAATCCACAAGGAGTTGAATAACAAACTTTATGAATTTTTCACATGAATAAAATTTGATACTTAAAGATTAAATAACAATTAAATATAAAAGTTGAATAAAATAATAAACAAAATAGTTGAATTTAAACACTTTAAGTGTAAATAATTCTAATTATTTTTATAATTTTTATATTGCAGCGTATAATGGATTCGGCGGAGCAAGCTGCTTTATCGGAATTAGATACGCAAAGCTCTCATTCCGCCACAGCGAATAATCAACACTACGATGCACGACGCATTAACGAATACAATGCTGATGGAAAATTGGCCGATGGAGCAAGACATATGGATATTCGTTTTATGCGACGTTTCGAGCGACTACCCGTTAATCTCAGTCTAAGTTCGATTCTGGTGCCTAATGGTGTCTCATTGGATGAGGGAGACGTTAAGGCAGCACTACAGTGGAGTTTGCATTTGGATCCACTGTTCCAGAACAACTTGGAGCGAGATCCGGCTTTGTCGTGGCAATATTTTGGCTCAACGTCTGGTTTTCTACGGCGTTTTCCCGGCACCGCCTGGCCACCCGAAGGCTCTAAGGGGAGCAAGCAAATACATGATTTTCGCACACAAAATTGGTTCGTTCAGGCTGCCTCATCACCCAAGGATATAGTTAGTTGTCGCTCTGTTATTTTTGTAACCAACAATCGTTTGTATTAATTACTTTTCTCTTGTCTGCAGATGATTTTATTGGATTCGTCATCGAGCATATCGGAAAAGTCATTTGATTTGGCTATGGAAACAGCGTTTAGCATTTTGGACACGTTAGGAGAGAATGATTTTGTTAATTTAATAACATTTGCCGATGTTATTAAGACACCAGTACCCTGCTTTAAAGATCGCATGGTAAGAGCAACACCCGATAATGTGCAGGAAATCAAATCTGCCGTTAAAGCCATTAAATTACAAGACACTGCTAACTTTACAGCAGGCTTGGAGTATGCTTTTAGTCTGTTACATAAGGCAAGTATAACAACCAAAACTATTTGGAACACAAAATTAAAGATGAAATAGTAATTTACTTAAATTCCCTTCACTTTTTTAGTACAATCAATCTGGCGAAGGTAGTCAGTGTAACCAGGCAATAATGCTATTAACTGAAAGTTCCTCAGAATCTTACAAGGAGATTATTAAACAATATAATTGGCCTCATATGCCAGTACGAATTTTTACTTATTTATTGGGTTCAGATTCGGGAAGTCGTAGCAATCTGCATGAAATGGCCTGTTCAAATAAGGGCTTCTTTGTTCAAATCAACGATATAGATGATGCGAGACACAAAGTAATGGATTATGCCTTAGTTATGGCTCGACCCATGATTATGTATCAGGCTGATCATCCAGTACATTGGAGTCCTGTATTTCTGGCAGGCAAATCTGGTGGTCTGGCACGTGACTCTGAGTACCAAAGGCGTTTGGTGACGACAGTTTCAACTCCGGTCTTCGATAGACGCAACCATTCGGTACGTGTAGCAAACTTATTGGGTGTTGTGGGCACAGATGTTCCTGTAGAGGAAATACGTAAAATGATACCGCAACATAAATTAGGACCGAATGGATATTCGTTTATCGTTGATAATAATGGTCGTGTACTCTATCATCCAGACTTGCGTCCGTTAAGTGATGGTAATCAGTATGTTGATCAGTTGAGACCACGTTATACATCGGTCGATATAACGGAGTTGGAATTGCCGGAAACCGAAATTGGTAACGACAATGAAATTGTCGAGATGAATAAAAATCTTTTATATGACGTAAGTTTTGTTTAACTACAATTTAATTGCCAAAAACTTCTCATTTATTCTATTTTTTATTTTTTCTATTTAAAGATGCGCAGTGATATGATTATGCCCAAAGAGGGTGAAACCGAATTCACTATATTAAACCATTTTGATGATATGAAACGTGTTAATGCAAGAACTCAAAGGTAAGACTAATTGATTATTTAATTTTTTTTAAATAAATTAGAATGATTTTATCATTCTATGAGCATTTGTTTGTAACGAAAGCTGAGTTTTTGTTAAACATTAACACACACCAGAGATTTCTTAAAAAAGATTTTTTTTAAGTTGGATAATTTCAGAATTGTAATTTTTTATACTTCTCGCTTTGAGTTAGGAAGAACAACGAAGTAGCAATAAAAATATATTGCGAATAATACAGTTCATCACGAAATATGACTGGACTTGATTTGAATGAAATTTTTTCCTATAAAAGTCAAAGCAGATATAATTAACAGAAGTCGTCTCCCTGCTCTTATTATGACATTTTATGCACTGATCCTTAAAGTAAAAAGCCAAATTACTAGCGTGTAATTTTAGCTTGTTGTACTCTATAGTCATAGCCATAAGTCTTTTGTAATAAGGCCAAGTTCAGAGCATTTGCAAAAATTACATTCCGATCGTTATCTTGACATTAACACTGAAGTAATGCAATTATTATCACAGACGTCGATGTCATTGGAACATTATAATTACACTAGCACCCACATGTTAAGTGTAATTATTGTAAGACAAAAATCAAATATTAGTTCCAAAGTTATGACCAAGTAACCAATTGACTGCAATAACTAACAAAAAAAGTGTAAGAAACTAAGCCAGTTCCAAAAAGGATGGCATTATAATGTATGTCGGCCTACGCTTATCAGCGTATATTGTAACTTCACATATATCCACAGAAAATAATCCAGCGTTATTAACTCTGACTTATAGGGCCGAAACGTTAGAATGTTTCTTTAATTAAATCAATTGTTGCACGAGATGTCTGAGATATGTGCTGCATAGTCTTGTTGAAACAACAAATCGAGCATATCATGATTGCTGAGTGAAAAAATCATTAATAATGTTTTTGTACCATTGTCACCATTGGGTGTAACGTTCTGAGAAGCATCGTTTTTAAAGAAGTACCGGCCAATGATTCCACCAGCTTCTAAAGCACACCAAACAGTGTGGTTTTCTGGATGTAATGGTGTCTCAACATACGCTTGAGGATTATCTCCACTCCAAATACGGCAGTTTTATTTATTTGACGCAAAACAAAATTTGCTTATGAATATCGAGACCAACGGCAATCTTGTTTTAGGCCCAATGCGCACAATTTAGGAGAAGTATTCAGACGCCACTTTATTCATGTTGAAATGCACTTGACCGCTGACATAACCGTCAGTTAAAAGGTATTACCAACTTGAAATTTTATTCCTTTATAAAAGATATTCGACATATGACGTATTTTACCCACTGGTCCGCTAGTAATTTAAGGAGCTTAGTTATGTTTCATTGTCGTCATATTGGCTTGTACCGCCGCCCTGCGGAAACCAAAGGCTAATAATGTCAAAACTACCGAATTGTGGTGACGACGTTTCCTTACTTATTTTCAAAAAAAATACATACCTTTGTTGCCGCCTGACCACAAATCGCACCATACGGTCATGCGTGATAAGATTTACGTCAGAAGCCTTCAGATACGTATATTCTCCAGTCACTAGTTGTAATTTCAAGAGCTCGGCGCAGGCCAACGACCCCACTCCTTGCTGAAGAGTTGGAGACTATCCAACTCCTGGTCCAGAACGCATTAAGCATAATAAAATTTAAGAACGCAACCGCAAGAATGCTCACTGGACCTGAGCCATTCATTTTGTTTATTGTGAATGATCCGACCCACACATCTCAAACGAGGGCCTCGAAACCACAACCACCACGATACTCCCGAAGGGCCAACGTCAATAACCAGTCAGAGAAGAGCTAAAAGGCTAAAAAAACAAAAAGCTAAATTCAATGGCTTTACTGATTTCCGTGGAAGTAAAGTGGAATTGTCCAGTTGTAGGGAACTAGGCTCCCTTTTACCACCATTCCCACATGTAATGACGGTGAGACTCCGTCAAAACATGTCAATGTGCCCGCGGGGGGCCGCACCATACGGGTCTTTCTTTTGGTCTAATGATTTTTCAAAGACTGTTTGTGGATTTAATCAGCCCCGTAAGAGACAATTTTGTTTGTTTACGTAACCACCTAATTGACAAAAAGCCTCATCACTAACGATAATTTTGTTCAAAAATGCGTTGTTTTCGTTCAGTTTTTTGAACAGCTAATTTACAAACGTTTGACGCAAACAATGTTTGATTGGTTTTAATTTTTGGAAGAAGGTAAAGATTTTTATGCAAAATGTTGTGCAAAGTGCCATTTCATATAAATGGCCAATTTATATGATCTTCGACGGTCTGTTGTGCCAGGCTTATTATTAAAACTTTGCTGTACGGAAAATATGCTTGCATCATTGCGGCCGATACGAGCTTATTGTTTTTATCTGTTGTTAGCAACAACACTATACTCTTCAAGTTTAGTAATACAGTCACGCACTGCGGTCTCAAAAGGTCCCTGGTTACGAGGAAAATGTTCTAGAATTTTACGAAGTGAAACAGTGAAATTTTCATTTTAATAGGAAATTTTCATAACCACAATTCTTTGGTTTTACGTTTAAAATTTCCCAAATTTTTACAACACAACAAACGCCAAAGGATCATATCTCAATTCTTGATATTTACTCATTTGGTAGCCAATTTGATTCCTTACCTCACCTATTAAATTAAGTTTAGTCAGTTATTTCCAAATATCTATCACGCATTTTATTAACTAGAGTGCTGTTCGAAGTGGTGTCGAACTAAAAACAATTATGCAAAAATAAAAATACCCCAATAGCATTGGCGTAGCTATATTTGCGCAAAATCTTCTTCCTGCTGTAAAATAGTTTTAACAACATTCTATAGCAACTGTGAAAAATAATCACTACAGTCAGATATTTTCCGCGGCCACATAAACAATAAGTTTGAATTAAATGTACCACCAGCTAATTCGTCAATTTTTTAAGCGCGTTAAACTGTGTTCTCAACTACATAAATATACATATTTATGAACATATACATCTAATGTGAGACAGTGAGTTATGAATTAATCATTTAATGCCATTAACAACAACTTAAGGCAGTTATGACAGTGATTTTTAGCATGACAAATAATGTCTTGAGTAACGTGTTGGTTTGCTCTTTTACAGATATTTCTATGGTCCCATTGAGGATACACCATTTACGCTGGCTGTTATATTACCGGAAAAATATGGCAGCCATGAATTAGTCTCCCAACAGGAAATACGGCATTCTAGGAAGAATGGTATGTACGAGTATGAAAGAGAAAATATGTCAAATTCTATTTTAAAATAATATTAAATTTAATTTTTCGACTTGCAGTTACTGAATATTTTAAGGGAGAAAATTGGCGTGTCCATCCAGAATGGGTGTATTGTGAATATAACAGTGTTAGCGATTTGGAAAAAGAACGGGAAAGTTCTGGTGAATATTCGGGTTCAAGAGATCAAGAGCCAAGTTTTGGTTCACCCGAAGAACAAGTGTTGCACTTTTTGGCTAGAGCTGGCAGGCCCGGTTGGAAATGGATGTCGGTAAGCAAATCAATAAAATGCTGCGATTTGAAAATATGATCTAGCAAAAAATAAAAAATAAATTAAACATTTGTCTATTTTTTCATTTCAATTTCAAGGTAAGGCCAAAATCTCCCCAACCACATCATAGCTTACATGGTGCAACACCTGCGGGTCATTATGCCCAACACATGAATGTACAAGGTTCTCGCAAGGCAGAACCTTACTATTGCGATCGAACCTTGTTGCAAAGCTTAGTACGTGATGCTATGGTAACTGATGGCTTGGATCGTAATTCTACTGGGTCCCCAAATGGCAAAGAAGATAAAAAGTAAGTTTTCCTAATAAAATGACATGACAATGAAATATATCTTAATTTCTTTACTTATTTCATTTTGTTTAAGATTTTAATTTTAAATTGATGCACCTTAAATCACCTTTAAAATTACTCTTTTTATTTTTATTGACGAGAAGGTTTTATCACACATAATTAAAGCACCTTTTTATCTATATTTGTCTCCAATCAATTCTTTTTTTTTAATTTTGTTTTTCTTTAAATGCAATCTATAATTTTATTTTACTGTTCTATGCAAATTATTTCTTAATTAAAACACTTTTTTATATTTAAACACCAACAA
Source organism: Trichopoda pennipes (assembly GCA_030448955.1). Lineage (NCBI taxonomy): Eukaryota > Metazoa > Arthropoda > Insecta > Diptera > Tachinidae > Trichopoda > Trichopoda pennipes. The sequence continues at coordinate 12,840,369 of JASKUP010000042.1, forward strand.
AAAAATGATATGGTAAATTCAAATTTTATAGTCCAATCGCCACTTTAATGGCAATTTTAAAAAGGTAATTTTTTTAGCAAAACATTTTTATAAAACAATCTCCCGTATGCACCACTCTATTGGCGGATAAGCAGCTTGAATAAAATTATTAAATTGAAAAATAAAAAATAAATAAATGTGTAACAATATCCAAAATGCTACGTAAACTTAAGATATTGCTAAAATATTTGGGAATTTATGTTACAATTTGCTATTAAAAATTTATATTGCATTTTACAAGATCACCGTGTTAAAAATAATTGGCTTTGTGTTTATTGTGTCATTTACCCGACAAAAACTTTTGTTAAAAAATTTTTTTTGGTTGATTCGAAAAATATTTTAATTCAATTGAAAGGTTATAAAATAATTAATAATATGTTATATCGAGGTTTTCAATAAGAAGTTTGGTTTTCAATAGTTTCAACATTTAGTTTTTGACGTATTCATAGCAGATGCATTGGCAATTGTTACATAAAATCCACTATGAAAATTGTGGTTCTGTTAAAGTTACATTTCATAAAATTTGTGATATTTTCGGACAACATAATCGTTGTTCGGAGATCGCTATTAAGAATTTGGTTGTCAAATTTGAGTCGACAGGCTCGATACAATATGTCCTAACACCAACGCATGTTCGACCGGGTCGTTCAACTGAAAACTTCGCAGCCGTGAGCCACAGTGTTGATATCCAGATCCAAATTTGTCAATTCTTCCACGTTCTTAACAATTGGAGTCATCCAAAACCACACCAAGTCGACTTTTGGTTGCTCGCACAGTCAATAAAACGATCAATTTATTGCAAACCAAATTTCCCGATCGCATAATTTCACGACAATCAACAGTTAAGTGACCAGCCAGATCTTGTGATTTAACAACACTTGTTTATTTTTTGTGGGGCTATGTTAAGAACAGAGGAACCAGTTGGTTCGATTTTAGCCTTAAAACTCAAAATCTGTGATGTGATTTACGAAATAGGACCGCCATTTTGCCAAAAAGTGATTAAAATCTTTAATGAGAGAATCGACATCTGTCAGCGTGGTCGTCTTGAATATTTGCCAGATATAATTTGGTATTGTTTTTTTTTTTGCTTTATTTTGTTTTATTTTGTTTTAGAAAACAAACTTCGTGTTGAAAAACCGTTAATAAGATATATTATTTAAAATATTTTTATTTAATTTTAAAAAATTTTGGCCGCATTTGCTCTAGCAATTATAAGCTTTTATTGCCGTATTTTTATTAAAATTTTTGGTTATTTTGTTGGTAATTTTGTAGCCTCTCCACATTATTATCAATCTTATGTATGAGGTTTTAGCTGCTCTTTACATGTGTAGAGCAACAGAAAGTGCTTCTCTTGTTTTTCGCGTGTGTGTGTGTTACTTCACTACTAACAAAAATTAGTAACCGCACCACCAAACAATTGCGGTGCAGAATTTAATGAGTTCAACCCCCGTTAGTGACAGATGAATAAATGGAAAATAGCAGCATAAACTTACCGCAGTCTACATTAGAAAAGGAAAAGAATTAAGCTAAACTCTTTCTTTTCTACAATACGATGAGTTTTCTTCTTTCTTGGTAACGACGTTCATAATGATTGTGCTTCCTGAGTTTGTTAACGATGTATGTGTATATTCCCATTATTCGATATATTATATATCATTTATATCATTTCCGAAATTTTTTCGAAATATTAGGTCACTTAAAATTTTGCGAGCTGCCAACATTTGATTTTTATTTTTTTTTTTTCATTTTTCCTTATGATGGTTTAAATATCGACGTAACCATAAATTTTGGTTTATAATTGAAAGCTCACCATTCATGAAATTTGTGTATGTATACTTTGCGATCAGACATTATTATTAATCGTTTTTCTCTAACAACATCATAACGAATAATATGTTTATTTGTAATTGGTAATAACGTTTGAGATCAAATTCGAAAAAATTTATGGAATTTACTTTAAGCTAACAAAATATTTATAGAATGCCGTCATCAAAGTTAGGCTGCATTGAAAACATTTTCACTGAAAGTCATACTGTCACGAATAAATTGCATTACGATAATGAGTCAACATAAATGAATAGCAATATCATACCATAGCACTGGCATTCTTTGGATCAAGCGCCCTCTAACTTTAAACTTTTAGTGAAGCGAAAAATTCATGAAAGAATGATGGTTTCCCAGGGTTTAAAATAGAATTGGAAGAAAGTGCTCTCCAGCGATATAACATGCGAGGGAGTTATCCTGGAAGATGAAAAAGTAAATGTTAATTAATAAGAACTTCTGCGAAAAATACTTTACATGCTTCTCAACACCAAATAAAGTTCCAAAAAGTATTAGATTTAAATGAATCCTAGCACCCTTTTTTGAGAATAAAAAGGCAAAATATATTGAGTTCGGGAATAACAATTAAGAATCTGGTATTATATAATAAGTCATATTTAAATAATTTGAATGAATGCGTCAATAATTAAACTTGTCGTATTTAAAGTGATGACAATCCTCAAGTGTATGCTGAGACAAGATTACATCCAAAAAAAAAAAAAACGACTGTTTGGTGTGCATTATGGTAATGTGGATTGACCTCAAAGATTATGCGTTTTAACGTCGCTAGACTATTTTCTGTAGGAATATGTAAAGTCACTAATATGTGTTAATAAGCCCGCATCTATTGACCACTTTGAGAAAAAATGTTGGAAAAAGTCATCAATTTGAAATCTAGATAGGTCCAAGCTAGCCGTGGCGGTGTTTAAATTATAATGGCAGAAGATTATCTTTCGAATAAAGTAAATTTTATGGTAAATTAAGAAAACTCATCTTTGCTTTATTTCATTTCACAATTCTATTCCTCTGTAAGAACATACCCTTTATCAACTTTTGCTTCATCCCATTTTGTATAATTAAGAATTACAAAAATTGAGACGTCCTATCTTCTCAATCCTGACGCTTGGCAATTTTTAATTAGAAAAAAAAAAAACAAAATCGCTAAATTATTAAAACTTTTAATCCCTTAATTTAGGTCGCGAAGGTAAAAGAAGAAAGCAGCTAAAAGAAATCTTAATGTGTAATTTGCTTTCGTAATAAATTCTAAAGCTATAAAATTCCTCTTAAAGCCTGGTTAATTCTTACCAAATCGCGATACTTATTTTATGCTTTTCTTTTTACAGACAAGGCTACCAGAAATTTGTGGTCACCACTTCATTTGTGGCCACTCGCTCTGGGCTGCTAAGATGGATTGATCATATTAAAGCAGCTGAAGATTCACCAGAACCGTAAGTTTTGGTATTCTATTTCGACATAAAAACTAATTTTTTATTTTCACCAAGCAGACATTTTAGTGAAGAAAATGCTCGAGCAATGGATATGTCCTGGTATAAGAGAGCTATTGATCAACACACCGTAGAACAAGATAGTTTTGTTTATAGCGTGCCTTTTGGCTCGGGTTATAATACCAAAACCAACTCTACATTAGTGACAGCATCGCATGCCATATTTGTGGAACATCGGGGCCATAAGGCACCAGCCGCTGTAGTCGGTTTACAATTCCAGCATGATTCTTTAGCAAAACATTTTATCAGTATAACATCAGCTGTAAGTAGGCTTTAGGACAAAAGTTTACACAATAAGGTTTTAATTTAAACTCTTACTTCCTTCAGTGTACAGGTATGACTGGCTGTAAGCGTACTTGTGCTTCTGATAATTTGGATTGTTATGTTTTGGACAACAATGGCTTTGTTATTATTTCCGAAGAGCCAGAACATACTGGCAAATTTTTTGGTCAAATTGATGGCACCATCATGGATTCGTTGGTGCAAGATCGAATTTATAAACGTGTTACAGTCAACGATTATCAGGGTGTATGTTCCAATGCTGATAATCCATATACAGCCGATGGTGTTATGATAAGACCACACCCAGCTACTTCTTGGCTTTTTAAATATTTTATTTCTTTAAGTGCCACGTGGCTTTCAATGATGCCAACACCTATTAAGGCCTGGCCACAAGATGACTACAGCTATAATGAAGAAGGATTTGAAGAACCCACGTATCCTGATGATTATGAACCATTCGAGGACGATTACAATTCGCCCATCGATGAGGATATGGATGAAACGTTTACCACCGCCGATGTGGTAGCAACAACATTAACAAATTGTTTCAAAGATTTTATTTCTTCTTTTCTTTATACAGGAATATACCACGCCGGCTCCCAAACAACATAAACCTCATACTGGTCCTCGCTCTAATCCCGATCCAAGTAATGCACGCCGTTGTGATTTACGTACCGACTTATACATGTTGCAGCCAGAAAGATTAAACCAGGGAGGTCAAAACAATCCTTTGAAGGGTAAATTAACAAATTGTCATGTATCGGGTTGCGAAAGACCTTTCAGTGTGCAAAAGATACCGCACAGCAATCTTATTCTCTTAGTAGTAGATACTTTGTGCCCTTGTGGTTCTAAACAACTGGATATAGAACCTATGGAGGAATCTGGAATTGTGGGTAAGTTTATCATTTTCAAGCTTCTTAAGTTGGATACAGACATTTGGAGAGTCTGTTCTTATTTTTTTATGGATACATTTTTGTAATCGCAGGAGCTTGTAGTACCCGTCGGCAATCACAAGAAACTCAAAAAAGACGAAGACCCAGAAAGTGCATAAATTATCATCCAGAAGAAATTGAGATACAACAATGTGGCAGGGGTACAAATCTTCTACAAAATCCAGCATCAGTTTTAATTGCTCATGTAGTAATGATCATAGCGACATTATTGCTAACTAATGCGTGATACTAAATCATCTACAATCAATGTAGTCACCCATATTAGCAAACAGTCACTTTCATTGATACCCTGACATAAAAATATAACTTCATTTTGTTCATCAAGAAAACACATAAAACCACATGTCAAACACACGTAGAGAAATGATAACGAAACCAAATTAGTAACAGCAAAAACAAAGATAATTCGATTTATTTTATCATATTTTTTTAAATAACACAAAAAATAGTTTTCTTTTAAATAAGTATAATTATTATTATTATAGTTATAAACAACACGTGTATAAACTGTTTTAAACAAAACAAAAAACAAGGTTTTTTGCGAGTGTAACAAAAAAACAGGAAAACAGTTGGGTACAACATGTGTTTTGTATTTAAAAAAAAATATATTTTTCATTATTCATTCACAATGAATTGATATTAAGCAGAAGGTATTTAAATTAATATCCAACATAAATTAATGACAAGAGAATTTATTTAGTAAAACGGCAACAACCAAAATTTTGTTAGAAAGTTAAAATTGAATTAATATTAAATCAATGAAAAAGAAAATAAATTAAGTAAATTATGTAATTGTACCTACAAACTTACAAATTAATGAAAACCACAAAAAAGAGAGTAAAATTGATAAATTAGTTCAATTAATTAGTTTAATAATTAAGTTATTATTTTAGCAATAAGTTTAAAGCAAAAGGGAACCTAAAGCCTTCCTAAATTAAAATAATTGACCACTTAATCCATTTAGGGAAGAATAGACAGCCAAAGGAAATAAACTATGGATGTTAATTTCAATGTTCACTTGAACTGTCGACATTTTTCTATCTTACGCACCAATTTCAAAGTCAATAACTTTGTAACTATTGAATCTTAAGCTTTTTTCATTTTCTAGAATTTTCGTTAAATACTCAATTTTCAAATTTTTAAAAGAAAAGGGAATTTCTTAGGTCTAAAAGTTGTGTTTTATATTTCTTTCAACTGGTAACTCTGTTAGGTTTAAGTGCTAATTACATGCCAGAATAACTTAAACTGTTACAATTAAAAACTTTTTTGGCAAATTTTCTCAGGAATTCTGGTTTTCAATTTTTGATTCTTCTTATAAGGCCATGGCAGTTATAATATATCTAACGCAAGATTGTTTTAATTCCTAAAAATTGGTAAAATAAATGTAACAGTATGATATAAAAGTATATGCACAAAATTTTTAAATAGTTTTACTTTTTTATTGATTATTTTAAAAAAATATTTTTTATTGATTGTTTAAAAAAAATTGTTATTGATAATTTAATACAATGTTTTTTGTTGACTATTAAGAAATAAAAATTTATTGATTATTTAAAAAAAGTGCCTTTTGTCTAAAGGTATTAATTAATACAAAATTAGCTAATTAATTCTAGCATAAATGCTTAATACATGAATTGAATTTAAATATTTTATAAATAATTTCTTTAAGCACAAGACCTCAAAACAAAAGTTAAAAAGTTTTGTTTCTATTTTCAATATATCGCCACACTTTTGCAAAGCATCTTCAAGAAAGGATTATTTAAAAAAAATTATTGATAAGTACAAATTTTTTATCGATTATTAAAAAAAATATTGATTATTTAATATGAAATTTTTTCCTTGATTAAGTAAAACAATTTTTTTTATTGTTTAAAAAAAATCTTATTAATTGTTAAAAATAATTTTTTTTATTGATTATTTTAAACAAAATTAATTTATTATTTATAACAAAATTTATTATTAAAAAAAAAATTTTTTTCCCTGATTAATAAAAATAAACTTTTGTTTATTAACTATTCAAAAAAAATATTTTATTGATTATTAAAAACATTTTTTTTAATAATTTAAATACAATAATTTATTGATTATTGCAAAAATAAATTTTTTCATTATTATTAAAAATAAAATTTTTTTTATTAATTATTTAAAAAATCTTTTATAAATTTGTTCTCTTCTGATGTCACTCAATAGTGTGGCGAAATATTGAAAAAAAAAATAAATTTTGTTTATTTATATAAAGACTTTGTGCTTAAAGAGACTATTTATAAAATATTAAAAAGTTCAATAAATTATAAGTGTTGAAATTAAAATAATTTATTCTAAACTACAGATTTGTTGTTACTTTGTGAATTTTTACACGGTCTCGAAATATAACATACTCGCATAAACTATTAAAGCATGGCATAAATATATTTATAAGATATCGTAAAAAACGATATATTATAAATTATAATTATATAAAATTACAGAAAAGTAAAATTTCTGGATTTATAATGAATTAAATTAATTCTTAACTAAATTAAATAGTATTTAAAAAAGTTTTCAAATTGATGCGCATTTTATGAAAAGTAAAATTATTCATTAGCCATTTAGCCAAGTTGATTAGTTTAAAAAAAATTGTGACACGTTAATTACACAGAGTTACCCCATGATAGCCTTCGCTAAAAACCGCACTTACAATTCAAGAATTTAATATTTTTATCACACAGTTAATATTTTTGTAACATTTATTATCTTATTTTTATTACTTAAATTAAAATTTTCCAAATAAGAATTTCTACTTTATTTAACAGAATTTTGTGTTTCTCTGATTGTAGTTTGCTTGTTCACTGAATAGCAAAACAACTTCTTCATTTCTTTCAATTGTTGCTAAACTATTTTGTCTTACTCTATGGTAGACCTTTAATGGAAGTTTTTGTTTCATTAAGATAGTATATTAATTTTACGCATTAATTCAAGAATGGAATGTATGTAGGCTTTAATTGAATCTTTAAAAAAGAAATTGTTTGTATGTTTTATATATATGTTCTGTAACAGACATGGGGGGATTTAATTACCTTTCAATTTCAATTACACGTAATTAGTAATTGCAAATTTCCAATTACTAATTATAAGTAATTGTATTTGAAATTAGGGACTAAAATCAACTACAATTATTTGTAATTAAAAAATTTCAATTACAAATTACAAGTAATTGTAATAAGGCATTCATTACTAAAAATTTTAAATTACATGTAATTGTAATTGATTTTTTTTTCAAATACAATTACAAGTAAGTTTAGTTGGAATATTCTAATAACAAGTAATTGTAATTGTATTTTTTCAATTACAAAATACATGTAATGTGTAATTAAAGAAACTCAATTACAATTGAAAATTTTAATATTACAATTACATGTAATTCAGTAATTTAATGTGTAATTAATTACAAAATGTAATGGGTATCCCCCAAGTCTGTGCTGTACTAACAACAAATAATATCTGCCTTTCTTTTATTTTCTGCAAAGGCATTTGACTGACTAAGTCATGCAATGGTTTCTTTACGATGGATATAAAATTTGCAAGAAGAACTCGGGATTAGATTTTTACTGAAATGAAAAAAAGATAATTTAAAACCTGGCTTATTTAAAATAAAACACAAATTACGTATAAACGACGAAAACTTGTTTTCTTGCAATTACAATTTTTCTAACGCTTTTTGATGGGTTATGTGATTATTTTTTCTTTAAGTAGACAATAATTTCTGCTTGGTTTCGTAAAAGTATTTTTTTTTTTAATAAAAAACGAAAAATATTTAAAAATAATTAGGAAAAAGTTAAACAAGAAAAAAAGTATATTGTTGGTATAAAAAAGAAAATATGTTATGTTTCAAGAAAATAAAATGAAAATTAAATAGACAGCAAAAATTTAAATGAAATCTCCAAAAATATCAAAAAATTATTAATGTCATAAGAGTAGTTAAACGATTTATTAAAAAAAAGTTATTATTGGAAAATTAAACTAATTAAGAGTAAAAATTAAATTTAATTAAGAACTATGAACAATTAGTAGAATTAGCAAAAACAAAAACAAAAGAAAACAACAACTAACTAAAAACTATTGTTTGTGTAAATAGTGTTGACTTCTGGAAAACAAAAACAAAAATACAGAAAATACAGAAATTCCTACCGATTATTTCACTGACAAAAACTTAAATATTTAAAACTTAAAACATTTTAGTTTTACAATAAATTCATTCATTCATTTTATTACAATAAACACCATCACTTACGCCTAAAAGTAGACAAATGAATATCAAAAGTAAAGCATTTACTTTTTTCCTTAATTTAAAAAAAAAAGTGTTTTTTATTAATTTTGCACTGAATTTATATAAGACGCACAATTATGCAAAAAAGAAAATATTAAAAAAAACTAAAATATAATATTTAATTTTTTAATTAAAAAATTATAGTGTTTTTAATAAAAAAAAAACAACGGAAATTGATGTTTCTTAATCTAAATTATCGTTATAAGCCCCCAAAAAAAATTAAAAGACTTACTGAATCTGAATCTAATTGCAATTTTTCATATCAAAAAATAAGAAACAAAACATAATCTACATTTAAATTTGTATTCTTGTAATTTTTATATATAAAGAAAAGCTATTCAAGTTTTATTCCATATATTAATGAACTTTATTCAGAAGAAGCACAATGTAACAAATTTACTTTTTAAACATTTCTAATCTTTCGAAAGCTTCCCTATTGAATTCTCTTGCTCTTAAACCTTGTAGAACAACATCAAGGGAAATATGGCCATTATATTCGGAGTAAAAGCCAAAAAAAAAATCCTTACCATAATGTACAAGTAAAGAGAAAAAATAGAAGCATTAAAAGATATGCCCCTATGGAATAATTTAATTCTTTACATTATTTTGTAATTGAGTTATATTTTTTAAATACATTTATTCGAGTTCGAAACTATGTTTATGTGTATCGATCATAATTTTACATTGTTGAAAATCCAAACAAGGAAGCATGATATAAAGTTCCTACGTTTCATATTTTGTGGAGCGAGACACACGGATAGAAAGTAGAAAAAATCGTTTTGTCATCTTCCTTGTTATGATACCAGCAGAAATCTGTTGCTTGTGAAATAACAGTTTCTGGCATGTTGGCAAATTTACCGTGTCTAGGTATCATGGTCGCAAAATCCCAAACATGTTTACCATAATCTACAATAAAGGAAAGAGATGATAACAATAAAAGACATGCCGCCATTACGTACATGTAGATTACTACTCTCTGTAGCCTAAGTCTAGTCACTCATATCATCACTGATTCACTCCTCCTATTTTGTCTTGCAGGAAAAAGAGTCCTCGCTTACAAAGTTTGGAAGTATGCTCTTTGTAACAATAAAAGATATGCCCATATTACGTACATGTAGAATTATAGCTCCAGTAGCCTAAGTCTGGCCATTCATAGCATAACTGATTCACTCCTCCGTTGCTTTTTGCAGGAAAAAGAGCCGGCGCTTACAAAGACTTATTGAACGACTTGAATTACTTTACTGAAAATTGATATCAAATACTCTTCTTTACTTTATTGTAACACGGCTGAAGATATTTTAATGACATGTTAACAAAACAGTATTTAGGAAGTCTAAAAGGCTGAGTATCTTTACAAAAGACACAGCCAAAGGGGTGATAAGGTACAAGCCAGTAATTTTATATAGATTTACTGGTTTTAGCCAAATTTTAAATAGCAACAAGAGAAAAAGATTATCTTCATATTTTTGCACCGATTTTCTTATGTAGAACTTGGAATACAATCTTGAGTTGTTTTTAAAAAAAGTTAAATTAAATTTTGTGGAACTTCATAATACCCAAAGTCCTTAAAAACCACTTTTATAAAAACTCTAAAATCAATCTGAATAAAGAAACATTCTTTACAACATTTTATGGAGAAAATATGTTTAAACAATTCTCATAGGTATTTTACACAACATTTAACATTTATAATCAATTCCACCTAAAGGCTAATTCTACAGTGGCGATCCAAGTGGTTTTCAAATCGAAAACAATTTCGTCGCAACAACTTTGATAATTCAAAATTTTATAAATTTTATTGCATTACTCGACACGATATGAATCGAAGTAATGCTTTAGTTTTGTAAAAAAAAAACAAGCAAATATATTTTAAAATAGATCCCGTTTGTGTTTGCATTTGATGAATTTTTAGTTATCATTTACCTAAGTATGTACACAACAAAATTATTGTTTAAAGACAATTTTTCCTTTTTGCACTACTTAATTAGCGCTACATGTTAGCAGGTTTTACTGGTGAACCAGAAGTGTTCAGTTCAGTTAAACCGTTACTTTCTTTCAAACATGGTTAGCCCTTGCTTTTTCTTGCAAACAGTTTGTCTCTTTGCTACATCTGTATGTTGGGGCCATAAAGATCCCTAGAATTTCCTTTGGAGTGAGTGAAATTTATTTTTGACATTTTGGCTTAAAAAACTAAAATTATTATTTTTATTCTTCAAAATCAACTTATATATTTTTTTATGTCCTTGTGTTCGTTGTGTTACTTCGAATGATTATTGCCATACGAGAAAAATTCGCACCATTAGAAATTATGAGACCGGTTATTCGATAATGAATACAAATGGTAGAAAAAATTCTCTAATTTGTAAATAGTCCTGATCCAGATATAAACAGTTGCTTAAAAATTTAATTAAAATGTATGTTCGAATCATTTATTTAGAGCAGAAAAAAACGGTTTAATGGGAATAATTTTAACTCTGTTGATAGCACTAGTGTTACCAATTAAATAAAAGGCGGGAAATTCAAAAAGCCACGAACTTATTGAACCATTCTAGTATATTTATTAGAAATTTAATATCCGTTAAAATAGCAAATCAATCCTTAGTGTGAAAATGTGAAAGATGTATACGGTTAAGCATATGGTCTAAGATGCCAAACCTGTGGCATCTTAGACCATATGGCTTAATGAATTTACATTCAGAATCACGATACTAATCCCAAATTAGATCAGGGTTTAAACAGGAATCTTTGAAGACTTCAACGTAAAGATTTGAGGAAACTGGTAACCACTATAGTTTTGTTAATGACATTAGTTTTGTTCGACTATCCTGAGTTTTAGAATTCCGTAAAACGATACACCAAACTAAACTTGCATGAGAATATTTAAATTATTGTCTATTCGTTTGTATAAACATTTACTTTCTTTTTTCTGTCAGAACTCGTACCCCGGTGATCTGCAGTCTTTGTGGACACCTTCATACCTTGTTATGTAACTTTTGTTATTGCCTTTTTTAAAAGGCAGCGTCAGTCGCCTGTACTAGCGGGAGCCTAAAACTGGAAGAGTTAAACGCTCGAACTTTGGTCAGGAATTTACCAATTTGTACCACGGGTATCGGTAGTAATTGTGGCTCTTTCCTATCCGATGTACGGTTGCATTGCAACAAAATGTTACAAGAAGTGGGGCCACGGTCCTGCTTGATGTGCATTTGAATCGTTAGTAGACACAAAATATTCGATATGTATTCATCCAGTGGTAAGATCACTGTCTAGTTAGAGTCACACGGCTGGGTGCTGACGTTAATCTGTATTACAATCTGTCAGGACTGCTATTTCACATATACATCTTTTATAACGATATTTATTAAAATTAATAACGATATATTCATTAAAAAATATTCTATAAAAAACATCTTACAAAATTATTGCTAGTAGAACAAATAACAGCTTATAACGGTCGTTCATAAATTTAAGATTAAAACATCTTTGGCTGCATTGAGCTAAGAATTGGCCTTTGAGACATTGCCATTGTCTTACTAATATTGACATTTATGTATTATTTTGTATTTGTCTATAAAATAGTTACGGATATTACGAGTATAATCAAGTGGTCATAATTATCAAAAATTCTCAAAGCCGTAGAGAAATCCCCAAACAGAGTCTTTTATATGCACTAAAAAAATGTGGCAACTTTGGGAACAAATTTCATAATTTGAAAACACTGAAACAACTTAAAATCATTTTGTAATTTTCTTCCCTTTTTTAATTTCCCAAAATTTTTTCCCTTGTGAAGAAAATTATTCAAAATATTTGGGAATAAATCCGTTAAACACAAACTGGACCTTTGCTTTCCTAATCGGCATTCCTAATATGGCATTATTCATATGATTAAGCATGACTCAACTGAATAATCAATCAGTTGAAAATATATTTGTCTTAAATATTGACAAGATGATCGGGAAAAAGCCCCTTAAAACGTTTGTATTGAAGGTATTTAAATTCGTATATAATTGGGGGTTGTACGAATGACTGTGTTCTTGTCACCTTTGCAATTAGTTATATAACTTTATTTTGGTATTTTACCACCCACCAAAAATTATACAGCAAGCTTAAGTGGTATTCTCATATTAAAAAAAATTAACTTTATGTTCTCTGACATAAAAATTCAGCAAAATTCAACACCAGTAATCGCATTTAATTTTTTTAAATAAATTCCTACTTATAATTTTAACAGGACTAATATTTTAAATATAGACCCCTATTTGTTACGTTGTGCTCAGAGCAATGCATTAACAAAATGAATTCAGTAATAACGAAATTTTTTTAATTATAAATATTGAATAAAAAGCCAATAAATAAATAATTTTATTTTTTTATAAAATTTACCTTAATTAGAGATTAATAAGAAGAAGCATAAACTGTATACTCCACAAACAAAAAAACACTAAAATTTTTCTCCGAAAAAAATTAAACCCAGCAAACATTTAAATACCAACTAAAAATTTGTAAAAAGATGTAACAAAATTATTAACAAAGTAAACAAGCAAATTCAAAAAAAAATAACTATAACTATTTTTGAACGTATTAAAATTGATATTGAATAGAGAAATAAAGCAAATTTGCAAAACAAAAAAAAAACAAAACTTAGAAACATTGTGAAAATGCAAACCCCTCAAAATTTAAAATAAAGCAAAAAACAAACATATCTTGTTAATAGAATGATTCTTGAATAAACTTAAATGGTTTTTTTAATTAATATTATATTCTATAATTATTTATTTCCTTTTTATATTTTGGTTAATGTTAACATTTTTTGTAGAAAGTAAACGCAAAATACTTTAATGGAACACAAACACTTGCTTTTTAAACGCACTCCTGTAATTTTCGTTTAAGTAAATTTTTTACTTGTTGTTTCTCTTTTAAAATAAAGTTATTAAATCTCAACTAAAAAAACAAACAACAACAAAATAACTATTTATATGAGAAAAGAAACCACTAAAGTTTAACACAAAAAAAATTTTAAAAACATTTTCTGTGTCTTAAAACTTGTATAAAAAGAATGTCTTCCATTAACTTAAAAGAAAACAATTTTTATTATGTATTTAACACAAAACAAACCAAAAAAAAACTATTAAATTTTAAATCATTAATTAAATAATTAATAATACTAAATGATTAAAAACACAAAAAAAACTTAGATTCCAAAAACTGTGCAATGAATTCATTCATAATTTCATTAATTACTACAAACTTAACAAATTGTATATTTCTGTATTATATAACTCCACTATTTTAAAAACCAAATTTTCCTTTTTCTTTATAAACGATATTTGGTTTTGTAAAAATTTGTTATTTTAGGTACATTATTTTAGGGCACTCACAGTTTCTGGTACTTATATTTAACAGCAAGGTACTGCATACTTCAAGGAGGAATAAAGGAATAACTTTAAACATTCGGCCGAGATGCAAGGAACAATACTAATCCTACTTTAAGGCCCTAAAGCCAATTACCTAGTTCAATAAATTAAGCTGTGATACGACAAAAACAAGCAACAAGTTTTCGGTTTGTATATCTGCCTTGGAGGTAATTTGCTACCGCCATTTGGAAGGTAGAAATAAGGCTATGTAATTCTTAAGGCGGCTAAAAACTGAATATACAAAGTAAATGGAACATTAAATAGAACAAATTCAAAAAGAAGCATTCTAATTAGCTCTACCTGCACAATATATCGTACCCTTTCCATTCTGGACTCTAAAAAATATTTCTCTGGTTCTCCTCATCACTAAAGTGCACATCATGTTGTACTTTGGCCTGGCGCAGACAGTAGCTTTTTCTACTCCCAAATAAGACTAATTTTGGCATACGGACATACTTTGCTAATTATCATATTACAACTATTTCGACACAAGCTGCCTATGGAGATGTCCTGAAGACTAAATCCATCATCGATTATTTTTTTGTCCCTTAAAACTTAACAATAAAGTCCTTGAAAGCAAATATAATACCTAAGATTCTATTACTTTATTTAACAAAAGCCCCTTTCAGGGTAGCCCTTCTGTATACTCTTCATAAAATTATTCCCAGTGTAGCCTTCATTATCATATCTTTACGGCTTTGCAATGAACATCTTGTCATTTTTGGAGGGTTAGAAGTAGTAACTCACATAACGAATTGTGTTTATACTGGAGCAAAAACCGCATATTAACACAGATTGTAAATAACATTGTTGCTTGGTACACGCTATACTCTTGCTATATTATACAGTTATGTATATAGTTTATTACGGATGAAAAGAATTTTCTACTTAGCAGTTTAACAAGGTTATCTTTCTTTACAAGCACCTGGCTTTATATTAAGAACTAGTTCTTTCCTGAAGAACTCATCTTCTCTATTTCATTCTCTCTCTCTCTCTCTTTCGTTCTTAAATTGTAGTAGCTATTTGGGTTTTTTTTATAGCCTGAAAAGGACTTAAAGTCGGCAGCCCATGTTAGCACACTTGTTCAAATTATTTTTTAAATCGATTAATGGCTTATTGAACATTCGCAAATTACCTAGACTGTTTGTGTCTGATTTTTACGTAATTTTCACATAGCCAGCTTACCTCAGTTGGCTCGCCAAAACATTAAGAATCCAGACTAGCTGCAGTAACAGTGCTTTTTCTGGGAATTATGGCTAATGAAGTATTATAAAATATGCTATTAAAACATTTAATTTAAAAACAATGTAATATCAATTTAAAATTTTAATAAATAAATTTTCATAATATTATAGCTTCCCCTTAAAGTATGCTTCATTTTTATTTATAAATTCAATATAATTAATAAACTAACTAAAAAGAAAACTAAAAGCACCGATAAAGAGAAACTGTGACACCCTCAATTGGTTTTTCTAGTTAAATATTAAATTTAGCATCAAATATTTGCATTTTTAGGCCCAGCATTTATTTATATTTTATAAATAAGTCTTGGTTAATAATACTAATTTATAAGATTTACACTTTATTGTTTATAAAAGAAATTTTGTTTATAATGTTTATAATTGTTTATTAAAAAATTCAAAATGAACTTTCTTTAGTTGATACCTTGATTTTTATTTAATTATTATTAATTATTAGTGAAATTTCTATGAAAAATTTTAAAAAAGAAATGATGTAATTTTAAATATTAAATCAAATTTAAATAGTTGAATATTTTTTGAAAACCCTTTGGATTTTTGCAAAGTATTGAAAAAAGTGTTATTGAATGTTTTTAAAATTGTTTAACCATTTTAAATATTAAAGAAGTTCTAAACAAAGTTCTGAAGAATTATATGAAAACATTTTTAATTTACGTCTTCCAATTTACTTCTTTCACCAGTAGCAAGAAAGATACTAAAAATTTTTTTAACAATTTCTTAGGCAAATAGCTTTACGATATTAAAACAATTTCTAGTCAAAAATTAAATTAAGAAAAATTTTATGAATTATTTTCTAAGCACTAAGATCTTTATATAAAAATTAAATAAAATTTTTTTTTCATTATTTCGCCACATATTGGAATGTTCAGAAAAAGAAAAATGTATAATTTTTTTTTAAACAATTAATAAAACAATATTATTTGGGTACGGTTTTCCGTCGACCCTCGTCAAATTTGGTTTGTGAACAAACCGGTTTCGGCTGTTTGCCATCTTCAGTGTTCTTTTCGTACTAGTTGCGTTCTATTTTCAGTTGTGTTTATATAGTTCGTGTCTTCCTTCGTGTTATTGCGTTCGTCCCTTTCTGTCGTTTTTGCCTGCCTCTCTCCTTTTTCGTTTGTCCCTTTTTACCTAATTTGTCGATCCCTTTTTCATTCGTCTTGTTTTTTTTTTTTTTTTTTTTTGTTCTAACTAAATCCTTTTACTGTCATGCTTGCGGTCCGTTTTTGTTATGCGTGAACCTATTGGGTTTTTTTTATGTGACATAATAATCTGTAATTGTACGTTTATGATGTTCTTTATTGCTTTCGTCTTGTGCACTTGCGTAACGTTTTTGTGTTGGTGTAATGTTTGTTTTCCTGTAAAAATGTTTCAACGGTTCAAATATTGTGTCCGAAGCAGTGTTTATTTGTTCATTTATAATTCGTCCGTCAAATGTTTTTTGTTTGTATATTTCCATGTTTTCTAATACATTTAGTCTCCTTCCTTTGTGCTGGGTATGAAGCAGTTTAACCGTTGTCTTTATATGTCCTGGTGTACATTTGTTGTTAAATATATGGTTCGCAAAGTTTGATTCTGGAGTTGATTTTGGTTCTCGTAGTTTTTTGTTATAGTCTCTAATGTGTTCCCTAAATCTGGTCTTAATTTTTTATAAATGAACAAATAAACACTGCTTCGGACACAATATTTGAACCGTTGAAACATTTTTACAGGAAAACAAACATTACACCAACACAAAAACGTTACGCAAGTGCACAAGACGAAAGCAATAAAGAACATCATAAACGTACAATTACAGATTATTATGTCACATAAAAAAAACCCAATAGGTTCACGCATAACAAAAACGGACCGCAAGCATGACAGTAAAAGGATTTAGTTAGAACAAAAAAAAAAAAAAAAAAAAAACAAGACGAATGAAAAAGGGATCGACAAATTAGGTAAAAAGGGACAAACGAAAAAGGAGAGAGGCAGGCAAAAACGACAGAAAGGGACGAACGCAATAACACGAAGGAAGACACGAACTATATAAACACAACTGACAATAGAACGCAACTAGTACGAAAAGAACACTGAAGATGGCAAACAGCCGAAACCGGTTTGTTCACAAACCAAATTTGACGAGGGTCGACGGAAAACCGTACCCAAATAATATTGATTATAACCCCGTCGGAAAAACCAAGCACATATCGAATTAATAAAACCTTGTGCTTTAAAAATTATTTAAAAAACGTTAAAAATATATAATATATATAATAATAATAAATAATAATTTAATTAACTATTTATAATTGTAATAAAAAAACGGTTTAAAAAATATTTAAAATTTCCATTGAAAAAATATTTCTCGGAAAATTGCTAACAAATTTATAAAAGTATTACGTTAATACAGTTTTAAAAAGCTAATTAATGTAAACAGTAGTAAACATTCACATCTTATTTGCATTCTATCTACTGCTTAGGGTAAACCCACGCTTGCTATGGAACTAATTTTGTTTAAGCAAAAGGACTTTTGTTTGACGGACTTATCAACTGAGACTTTTAGTTAAGAAATTTTACCCCAAAACTTTAAAAATGAACAAAACATCATCTATTAAAAAGATTTTTAAAGGACGACAATTGAGTAAATATTAAAAATAATAAATTATTATTAATCTTAATAATGGTCTTTTTTTTAAATATAGTGTTAAATTCATTAAAAAAATACCATTATTAAGATTAATAATTATTTATTTAGAAAAAGTTCGAATAAAAATAATAATTATTAAAAATTATAATAATAAATAAATAATTGAGCTTTTTAATATTTTATAAATATTTTTTAAGCACAAAGTCTTTATATAAAAATTATTTAACTTTAAACATATATTTTTTTTAGAAAAGCAAGATCCCACCCAATGGTGTGGCAAAATAAAAAAAAATTTGTTTAATTTTTAAATAATTTTTGAAATTATTAGTTTCCTACAAAGTGTTTAAAAAATTTATTTATAAAAACTTAAAAGTTATGACAATTTTTAAAAATTAAAATATAAAAATATTTTAATAAAACTTTGAATAACTGTTAATAAAGATTTTTTTAGAGGTCTCATAAAACTTTTGCTACAATCGTTATCTCGTGACGACATAAGGCCTCAGCATTTTTGATTGGAAAGTTTCCACAACAGCTAAAACTCAATTTAAACAGAACATAATCCGAACTTAAAAATATTTTAATTAATTATTTTCTTAATTAATTTCTTTTTTAAATAAATACAGTTTTGGGGATTTGATTTAACTAAATTCAACTTCATAATTACAGTAAATATTTTGTTTGAGAAATAAAATAGCGAGGTTTTTAAGCAATATTAAACTGAAGAAAGACTTCAGTAAATACTTTTAATAAAATAGTTAATAACTTGTGAAAATGTTTTTAAGCTAAAATTACTAAGTGAAGCCTGAGCACATATTTCAAGTAAAACTTTCAGTACCTAAATTTTTGGTATTGCGTGTCTTTACTTCAATATGACAATACAGTACAACATTTTTCAGCTTATTGAATTGGAACTCAATTATTAGAATTGCACGTAAAAGTAGCCCCAAAAACCACAAATCCACAGTATTAATAATTTAATGGCTGCGGAATAAACAACCCTTTGGTCACAGTAAATTACATTGGAAAATCAAAGGAACATTGTATGTATTTCAATATAGGTAAAGTCCAAAATTGGATAATTTTTGTATCATTTGAGGTCATATTATTCCAAAAATATGCAAACAGAGTCAAAAATACTTGTTTACTGAAGAATTTAAAGCAGCGTATTATCATTATTTTGATGAAGCCGATGTGAGTGGTGTACATTTAACTCCGAATACAGTTTTCAAAGGTTGTTACGTTATAAAAGTCTTGTTGTTGCTGAGTACTTTATTCTAAAATAAATACCACCACATTTTAGAGTTTAAATTAACAACAAGCTCATTTACTTTAACTACACACAAAGTAAAAAAAGCACTGCAAAAGAGTTTACTAAAGATGCAAGTGTTTAATTCACCCGGGTTATAATTTAACTAACTAACTAACTATCCACTCATACGCTGTCTTTTATATTTGTCCACTAGGGGTCTAGAAAAATTAAGAATTTTCTACTCGCTTTGTATCACATTTTGTTGTTCTTATGTTATTCATCCAATGTATAGGCGCCTGTAGTGGTCTGTGTGTATTTTTGTTGTTGTTGTTATGCTGATAAATTTTCTTCCTGGAATTTATTTTAAGATATTTGTTGTTGTCTTGTGTGCATAAGTAAGAAAACTGCGCAGTTAGCAAACAGCATATCCAATTCTTGTTGTTTTGCGTGCATTAGTTTTCTTAGCAACACCCATCCGTAACAATATTTATAATGTGGATAGATGGAAAAGGTATACAGTTTTCTATTGTAAAAGCTGTAATGGAATGCAAGACATGATGAACCTATTAGAATAATCTTGAAAACAGAAGTATACAATCCTTCTTTTACTGCAACACTTTCAATACAACGCAATACTGTTACTAATCCACCTAATCCTCCGAGTCTAGATAATATCTCCCTACAAGTCAAAACCTTTTTCAAAACTGCTACCAATGCTAATGATACACCTTGAACAGTCGATGTTAAAATAAAAATTTTATAATTTCTGTGTAAGAATAGTAATATGATTCGGACCTTGTATTTCCATGCAAAATAAAATTTATAAAGGAAGAAACCGCATAATTGTTGATTTTTTTATCTAGTTATTGAGTAAAAAAGGTGAAAATAGGGGGAAAACGGATATTTTTACGATTTTTATGGCTTTTTTCGGGTAGGTTTGTTCCCGTTTTTTTTCATTTTCAATATCTACAACTTTGCTTCAGCACAAAAGAGATACTCCGTAAGATATACTAAGATATAACCGTGTTAAAATGTAGAGAAAGTGCTAGAAACCCACCTTGAGTAAATAATATCGTATGGCCATTAAATTATTAATGCAACCAGCTTGAGGTAATGAATGACTCTTATTTTTGCGGCTATTTGCACGTGTAATTCCCAGAATTGAGTTTCAAAATCATGTGATGTACTATGCAGTTATCCAAAAGAAATTAACAATTTGTTTTCAAGAAAATATTCATCATAACTTAGAGTAATTTAAACTTAATTAGTTCTATTCAACTATTTGTTAATTAACTGTACGAACTGATTCTTAAATATAAGTGTGCATGTAAGAGGATCTCCAACTAGGCCTAAGTATTTTAGATTAAACAGTTTAATGCACTAAAAAAAAAAACAAAAGCAAATAATAACATTAATAATTAAAATAACTCTGTATCCATAATGTTTGTATAATAAGTGTGAAAAGAATGAATGAGTGGCAAAGTGATTGAATGGTTTAACGAGTGTCTGAGTCCAGTTAGTCTTTATATATTCAAAATATGTAAATAAAAATGAAAACATTTTGAGATACAGATTTAAAGAATAGATCTAAAAATATTTGAATTTGTTATATTGTATGTATGTATTGTATGTTTTGAAAATTGTACTAACAACAAAACTAAAAATATATAAAAGTAAAACCACTCAAATAATACATACTCAGAAAATTGTTTATAAAAAGATTTTTTAAAACAAAACATACACATATTTTTTTAAAATATATATATTTTATTATGCAAAATATTTGTATACAATTAGTTATTAAAATAAGTAAATAAATGAAACTCAAATAATTAAAAAATAAAAACTTAAAAGTAAAAAACAACTAAAAACGAAAAACCAAAAACCCCCCTAAAGATATGCAACATTAAACTTTCACTAAAATTAATTTCTCTCCTCATATAATGGATTAAAAAAATAACGTATAAAGTATATAAAAAAAAAATTATTAAAAACTCACACATACATACGCATTTATAAAAAACATCAAACATTAATAAACCCGTTTAAATAAATGAATAAACAAAATACTTTTGCTTCTTCAACGTTTCATTATTCAAATTGTAGTTAAATAAAAATTATTAACAAACATTTTATATTTATTTTTCATTTTATATTTTCCTAATTGTATAATTAATCTTATGTTCTTGTTCTTTTATTAAAATAAATAACAAAAATTTACTAGAATGTTAAAAATATACAAATATACATGCATACAT
Source organism: Trichopoda pennipes (assembly GCA_030448955.1). NCBI lineage: Eukaryota > Metazoa > Arthropoda > Insecta > Diptera > Tachinidae > Trichopoda > Trichopoda pennipes. The sequence continues at coordinate 12,862,081 of JASKUP010000042.1, forward strand.
GTCCAGTTTAAATGTTTAAAACTACATTAAAATTTATTAATAGAAAACAAAAAATTAAACAAACTTTTGGAAAACAATTTAAAACAAACGAACAAACAAAAGAAAGAAGAAAAAAACAACTTATAAAAAAAATCAATATTCAAAAGTAAATCTACATAAAAATTAAGAGAAAAAATAATTCCTTGTATCAAAATTAATTATCATTATTAACGCAAAACAGCCTGTTACGGCGCTTGATTTATGTCTTTTATTTATCTAAAACTACTTGATTTCTTTAATACTTTTTTTAATAATAATTCTTAATTATTATTTTTAAAATTGAAATCGTAAATACAAAATTTATTATGTAAGTTAAGGTGTACCGCAGTAGCCATCTATGAATTCTGGCTAAAGAAGAACACATCTTCTCTTGTTTTTGGCTATTGAATACAGTTACTGCTGTCTTCGTAAAATACTCTTAACTACGTGCCGGCCTGTGGTTCAGCCGAACACTAATGTTTTTCCAATAACAAGTATAATTTACAAACATTAGCTTTCTCGACTTCCAATTTAGAACGTAGGGTGTTAGGTTGTGAATTTTTAGAGTGCCCAAAGGGTGAGGTTAGGAGGTAAATTGGCTTATTAACTAACGATTTTTTCAACAACTTCAGTTGAATCGAATTTTATCTTTCACTTCTTTATGGGATGTACACATAAACCGAGTCTTTCAAATAACCCCAGAGGAATGATACCGCATGACCACAAACTGCATCTTACGGCCATTTTCTTTGGATGTAATGGTGTTTTTGAGAAGTGTTTGTGGATTTTGTGTTTTGATGATTTTGTTGAAAAATACATTGCTTTCATTCAGTTTTTCAAACGGCGAATTCACAAACCTTCTACGCAAACAGTGGTCACTCGGCTTTAATTCATGAACGAGTTGAAATTTATAAACGTGAAGATAAAGATTTTAATGCGAACAGCGACAAGTTGATGTTCCATATTTAATCCTAACATTTTGGTCTATAGCGGGGATGTTTGGATTACTACGGTCACTACGAGCGTTTTGTACTGGTCTGTGATGAACAGACAAAGATGTAACTTGCTGATTAAGAGAATTTAGCTGCTTCGATCTTTTTCTAGGTAACATAGTATTCTCAAGTAAGAACTTCTGGGCTATTTCTACAGATCTTAATGATTAGAAAACGTCAGCAAACAATGGCAAACAATGGCGAATTGACTAATCCGAAAATGGAAACGGCTAAACGGTCAGGTCTTAGGTTTCGATATTTTTATTGACTAAACGATTTCGATTTTTTTGTAACCGATGAATAGAGTACACAATTTCAGGAAAAAATTTCACGTCTCCAATTGTAAATGATGTTGAAGATGAAGATTTTAATGCGAACATCGACAAGTTGATGTTCCATATTAAATCCTAACATTTTGGTCTATAGCGGGGATGTTTGGATTACTACGGTCACTACGAGCGTTTTGTACTGGTCTGTGATGAACAGACAAAAAAGTAACTTGCTGATTAAGAGAATTTAGCTGCTTTGATCTTTTTCTAGGTAACATAGTATTCTCAAGTAAGAACTTCTGGGCTATTTCTACAGATCTTAATGATTAGAAAACGTCAGCAAACAATGTAGTTCGAGTGGCGAATTGCCTAATCCGAAAATGGAAACGGCTAAACGGTCAGGTTTTAGGTTTCGATATTTTTATTGACTAAACGATTTCGATTTTTTTGCAACGGACGAATGCCATAACCGATGAATAGAGTATACAATTGCAGGAATTAATTTCACGTCTCCAATTGTAAATGATGTTAAACTGTAAAGGATTATATGTTTAATTCGTAGAACTTGTGCGATGCACAAAATGCCCTACAAATATTCCTATGGATCGCGTTACTTAAGCCTATACAAAGAACAGCAAATTCGTCAGAAGTTCCTCGTAATGCGAGATCTGCAACAACTATTCCGGCTAGGACAATGCTGGCGCTTCTGAAAGACGTCTTGTTCAGAACCAGTAATCATCACAGTTGTCGATGACAATCTTTTGACAATGGTGAAAGTAATAAAAATTAATTTTTACTACTTTAAAGAATTATTTATTATATAAACCCTTTCATAGCCATGCAGTCGCAATGGTAAAGTTCATGAATTAAATGCTCTGATATGAAATAAGCCCTAACCACTTTTGCCTAATAGATAGTTAGACACTAGGTGACTGTATTCTCACTACACAAAGGATATACCCTTTCTGAATAAGAGGAAAACTAGCTGGAGTTTCCTCACATATCTATATTGATAACCACTGCTCATTTAGAGGTCATTGATAGAGCAGGAATCTGATTACGATGAAAAGATCCTCGAGTTTTTAGAGTGATATTCTCACCATTTTGATATTTAATAATTGTTAATTAAGATTCTTTGCTCAAAAGTGTAATGTTCCATACTTAAAGTTTCCCAATTTTTTGCTCAATAAATGTTGAAAAATGATTGTTCAATTTTTGATATGTAATCATTTGAAAAGCAATTTACTTTCTATCCTCAAATTTCCCACTCGATATTTATTTCGCAATAAAACATATTGCTCTCATAATGGTTTTATCAGCTTCTTTGGCATTTGACAGTTGAATGATTTCTTAACTTCTAAAATTTTACATTCCTTTTATTGACATGAGTATATATCACTTTAATGCGCTAAAGTTGTTAGATTTTTTTATCTATTGGCAAAACCTTTTTGAATTTGATTTTGAACAAGCAGCTCGATCTTCAATCTACCGATGGTTTTTGTTATTGTGCCAAGTTTTACAAAAAAAAAAAATAATTTTGATAATTATTGGCTGTTGTCTGTTACAAAAAAGATATCAAAACATCTTGCTAATGTATGCAACATAGTCAACTTTGTGCTTTTAGGGTTGTTTAAGTACTTTTGAAAATTTGTGTTCTGAAAGTTGTCCGAGCCGTAATATTTTTTTGTACATTGTAAAAGAAAAAATATTTAAGCATTTCTTAGATCAACCGTAATTAAGAACTAAATTTCCTGAATTTTCTAAATGCCTAAATGCTGTACATGAAAGATGACTTGAAGCTGCTATGCAATGTATCACTTTCATGACGAAGTTAACACAAAATTAAAATAAATTCCTTAGAAATGGATTTCGCCAACACATACATATTTGTACGGTGCACAGATGTCACAACAGGCATGTTGAATAAAATATAAAAAACAGGTTGCTCACGGCGCTTCCGAATTAAGTAGAGTTAGATTTACCATAATTATACTTAACACTAAATCTTAAAGCTGAAACATATATAAATTTATTGGAACACTTGTAGTTCTTCTCTATGATTTTCTCGAAATTTTTTAATGTTTTCATCATTGTTTTCATAAGACTAAACCATAATGAAAATGCATAAGGAAGAATTGGTCTTATACTTACTTTGTATAAAAGACGTTTAGTTTTCATTGGCAAAACCATACAGTTGAAAAAAAATGATGCAAACGCTCCGTTTACCTGAGTAGTCTTAAAAGAAACGTGATTGTTAAATTTCAAAGTTTATTAAACATCAGTCGATTGTTTTTTGACGCTGTCATCATAGTTCTATAATAACTTTAAATTTATACTTTCTGGAACATTAGTAAGTATATTTACATTTTACAGAAAATTTTCTTAAATTGCATAACTCTTCGCTATATTTATCTTTATCCCCCAATAAGCATAGTATTCGTCAACTTTTCCTAGGTGCCATGGAACATGTTATGGCGCAATAAAAGGAAACTCATCATGGGTATAAACAAGCTTATGCTTAATAAATAAAAATTTTAAATTAATGTTATTACTTATTCTTTCATTTGTATAATTTATGCGAAAAAATACTAAAAAAAGCAAAACGGTGTATTATCGAATTAGAAAGCAATAAAAAAAATTATTTGTTAAATGTTTAAAAGATTTAAAGTTATTTTTATTCTGTTCGACATTCCTATTAATTTGAAACAAAAATACATCGATTTCTATTTATATAAATTTTTAACATTTTATTAAATTATAATAGTTATAATTTTTTGACCTTTTTAATATTTTTAGTAATTAATTTTAATTTTAATTTTATTAAATAAGACCTAGTGCTTAAAATTAATTACTAAAAATTTTATTAAATTATTGTTTGCTTCTGTTTGGATGGTGCGATGAGTTTCGCTGTGTGCACAACGCCCACTTTAAACTACATATGAACATATACTGGCTTAATCTGTTAGGCAAGAATGTAAAAGCTTATATATATCATATGTGACAAACTATAATGTACTTAACAAAACTTTTCGTGAAATGGAGTTTCCTTAAGCAAGATGCCCAATATTTCACATCTTCCGTATGGAAACATTTAGATTTAAAAAAAGAATTCAAAAGAAAATGGAAGTAAAGAGAAGATATTTAAAAGTTGAATAGAAATCTTTAAGGTAAAAAGTAATTTTAAATTTATTAAAAATTTAAATTTATTTATTGTTCAATAATTCTATAATACACAGTGTTGCATTTTTAAGTTTTTTTTTGCATGAATGATACATGCAGAGGAAAAAGTAAAGTAAGTTTTTGTTCAAAGAGTAATTAATAACAGGTTGCTGTATTTATGGCTTCAATACAAAATCTGTTTTCATTTAGTTATATTTTGTAAACAAATTATTAGAAAACATTAGAAGAAATAAAATTTCTATTGCAAAGGTGCGAATATTGCAAACATTTTCAGACGTTATTTAATCATTTGCCCCAGGTTGTCCCAGGTATATTATAGTCAAGAAAAATTATATTCAAACTGTTTTTAAGCATTTAACAGGCTTTTTGTTCATTTAGCTTATGTTTGCTAATGCACATTAAAGTTGGGCTATGATGCAAATGACGAAAGCCAAAGTTAACTAAAGTCTGGTTATATATATTATAGATTTCGTTTAAGCTGTTTTAACCCAACATATTTTTTACACATGACTTGTTAGTTTGAAAGCGCCTACATATGTATGCAATTTCGCATTTATGTAAAAATTATGAATTATCAAATTATTATTATTATCAAATTATTTCTATCGTAACTTGTGAGTGTTTAAAATAGCAGATAACAAATGATTTGCCAGATCAAAATGGTACGACGTCTAATTGCATTAGGATATGCTTTACCCAAAATGAGTTTTACATATGACGTTGATTTGAAAGTACGTCCACATGTATGTAATTTTACATGCTTGTAAAAATTGTGAATTAGTAGGCGACATATATCTGGCATAACTTGTTAGTCTTTAAAACAGCAGATTACATGATTTACCAGACCAAAACGGTACGAGCTCTAATTGAATTTTCTCATACACGGTTTGTATGTGCAGAAGCGAAAATTTATATAAAATAAATTCTTTGAAAACTTTTCAATTCTTTTAACGCTTTATATACAAATCAAGTAGTTTTAATTTTAGTTGCCTTTATTTTATTAAACCTTTTATATAAAATTATTTTTTCCTCTATTTAAGCCAAACTTTTAGAAAAAACTTAAACTCATTACTTATTCAGTAACCATTTACTATCTACAAAAAAAATCATTAATAAAACAAACACCTTCTTAAAAAACAAATAATTAATTTAACGAGACATTAAATAAAATTCCACATATTAGTGTAAAATACTTAATGAAATTTTTATGATGTAAATTGTTTAACAACTTAAAATTGTTTATTTTTCTTAAAAACAAATAAAATAAATAAAAAATAATTTAAGTAAACATTTCCAAAAATTACTATTATTAAAAACACAATAAAAAAAGAAAAACAAAAATAAAACAAATAATTATTATTATTATTATTGAAGTATAAAATTAAAAAAATCATTATTTGCTAATTATCATTATTACTGAAAAAATTATAAGAAACAACAACATTGAATGAAAACTAATTAAAAAACATTAAAGAATTAAACATTATCTATTTAAGACATTAAATATTAAATAAAGAAAAAAAAAATAATTAAAACAAAAATTTAAAAAATAATTTTGGTTTTAAATTGCAAAAGACGGGTTCTAGTTGGGGACTTTTTTTCGGATAGAAAGGAAAATGCCAAACGCATCTCAGATGCTGTCATCACTGCTCTGACATGTAGAGCTTGCATCCCTCTTTTCCAAGCCCTTTTTCATCCCAGGACCACTCCCGCATTGAATTGGGGTGCAGCTTTTCTTCTATTACTCCGGAGAGCAGTCACTGTTGATTCTGCGCATAGGTGCAGTTTTTTGACATGTTGCACTTTCTCTATGAATGACGCTACGTGTTTCCATGTCCTCTCATTTTTCAGCGTGAGGCCAACAATATTCTCCGGAGATATTGCTCCAACGCATTCCTATACAGGCCTTCATTCCATTCTCCATCTCTCCCACCTGAAAAAAGTGTGCTCTGTACCGTCTACATCCACCTACCTTTCCCATCTTATGGAGGTATTGCAGAACGCAACCATGCTTAGAAAGCATCTGTGTTATACGTGGTAAGATTTACAGCTGCACCTAGCTGTGTTGGCCATAATCAGATGGTGGACCATACCACTGTGGATGAAATGTAGCGTCATCCTCGCTCTAGAAGACCTTCAGATACGTATATCCTCCTGCAGTCATCTTCCTTCGACATTTTTCCTTAAGGTGTCGGCCCAGATTTTTCATCCGTATAAATAGGATCGAATGCGTTGTTGGCAACATCATCCTGCTTTTGCTTTGGTATTGTCCTCCGATGTTCGCCATTAATGTGCTGAGCTGCCTTTATTGCAGCATGTTCGAGCTCAATTCTAAAAGTCTGCTTAGGATCAAGCCTCCTAGATATTTGAGCTACCTTTTTGTCTTTATCGTCTCAGACAAGACTCACATGTCTATCTCCAGTTGGATGTGCTTTCGTGTGATTAACAGCAGCTTAGTTTTTGTCGTGGCCAGGTTAAGATTGTGGGAGTCCAGCCACAACATTGTCCTAAGTATCACCTGGTTAAGCCAACTCTGTGCTTCCTTCATGTTGCGGGCTACAATAACGGCCGCAACATCGTTCGCATAACCAGATAGCCATCGCGTGGCATCATCATAGCTGATGTTCCACAGTTCAGAGTATAAGATTGAGCCCTGTGCTGCCCCTATTGTAATCTGCAAATCATTTGTTCTGCCATGATGTATGTTGGTGCTCCAAATCGTGTCTCCAGAGCTCTTACCATATTGGGCCACGTTGTGCTGATAAAAGGATTCTCTACGACCACGCTCGCCAATAAGTTTCTACTGCTGCATGTATTCTGGGTTTAAGGAACATTTCAAGAAGTTTCCCCGCGGTATTTAGCATACAAAAGGAAAGGTATGCAGATGGACTTTAAAAATGAAAATTTGTTATTTATGTATCACATTTTTATGGAAACAAGAAAGTATTCTTATTTACAAATTGTTTTTAAAATGCCATATATTTTTTTAAATAATTAACTCGCTTGTGATGATGAAAAATTCGGTCAGATAATAATGGGAAAACAATTTTGTAAAAACTGGACGGAATAAGTACTTACAAAATTGTCTTTCCATTATTATCTAATCGAATTCTTCATCCAGTAATTGCATTTTGACTACATCAACTTTTCGCAAACAATGAAATGCCTGCAAATAATTTCTATACCTAAAGTATGAAATTTCTTTGATGTTAATAATCTCAGACCTATTTGCATTCTACCAATATTATCTAAAGTTTCCGAGCATGTTTCTGTACTAAATGATAATAAATAAATAAAAATTGTAACTCGTCTTTTACACTATTAGGTATTACCAGCTCAATAAGGAATAAAGTAAAGGAAAACAAAACCTTTGTTTTGGTCTCTTGGATATATCTAGAGCTTTTGGGCATGAGAGAATAATAAATATGCTTTGCTCTGGGTTAAAGTTTTCGCGAATGGCATGCGAACTTGTATATTTATATTTAAACATCCAAAAAAGTTAGCTAGGGAGTGGCTCTAGCATCCGTTGGAACCTTGTTTTTTTCTATGTATCGGCTTTTGTAACAAGAAGTTTGTTTCTCCATTATGGCAACACCAACAACAGGATAGTTTAGACATTCAATTTTTTGACATATTTCTAGTAGATGCTTTGGCAATTGTTATATTGAATTCATTTTCGCACTAAAACAATTAAAATCCTCCATGAATACGGTGGTTCTGGTTCAGGTAAATGCCTAAAGAGACAAATAGCGGAAACTCTGCGGGCTACTGATTCCCGTGGAAATAACGTGGAGCTTCCAGTTGTACCCCTGCTGACTTCAGGAGACTGGGCTCCCTTATACCCCCAGTTACACAGGTCTAGATAATCAAGTATTCTATAAAGACTGATAAATTGGGGTTATCAGAAATCACAATATAGCGAAGGATTTGACTTTGAAGCCTTAAAAGGTTCAATTGGTGCAGGAGTTGAAGCCGGCCGAATAAAATTTTTCAGGCGAAGTCCATTTTCACCTGTTAGGGTATATCAGCAAGCAAAATTGCCGCATTTGGGCTTCTGGGCTATTATTGAGATGCCTTTGCACTGTATGGTGCGCTATTTGGTCTGAAGTCGTAATTGGACTGTTTTTTTTTCAAATATGAGGCTGGCAATGCGTAACGATTAATGGATCAAGTTAACGCGAAATGCTAACAACTCAATTTTGGCCTATTATTGACGAGGTGGATATCACTGATATGTGGTTTCAAAAGAATGGTGCCACATATTTCACAGCCAAGGAATCGATCAATTTATTGCAAACCAAATTTCTCGGTCGCAGAATTTCATGACAATCAGCAGTTAAGTGGCCAGTCAGATCGTGTGATTTAACTCTGCTGGGTTATATTTTGTGAGGCTATGTTTTAGACAGAGTCTATACGAATCGATTTCAGCCTTAAAACTCAAAATTCGTGATGTGATGTGATTAACGAAATAGGACCACCATTTTGCCCAAAAGTGAATTTTGATGAAAGAATCGAAATCTGTCAGCGTGGTCATGGTGGACATTTGTCAGATATCATTTTTCATTCATAATTGCTGATCTATTCTCTTCGTAGAAGACAAACTTCTTGTTGAAAAATCCTTTACTGTGGTTGATTTAAATTCTTTATTTCTGCATTTAGTGCTAACAAATTTTCGAAAAAAATTAAAGGTTTAGAAGTATGCGATGAAATTATTTAATTCATTTCTGAAAAGCCCACACAATTTTATTATTCTTCATAATTCTTCATAATCAGAAAAATCTGTAATGGATTTCCGATAATAATAGCGCGAGAAATAAATTTTCATCCGATGTTCGGACGTTTTTCTTAAGGAAATAAGAAAGAAACAACAGTCACTTTTCTTGTATTTAATTTTACTATTTATTTTATTCTTAACTTGTAGTACAATTTCTCTTAAAAATATGCACTTATTTAGTATTTTAATTATTCTTAACTATTTTTCGACACGACTTTACTTCTTCAATGACAATTTAATAATCTTTCCATTTTCTTATGATGATGTCCTTAAACACTATTTTGTAAGGATCCTAAATAAACACACTACGGTCCACATGTATTTCCACTTCTCTATGATTGGGAAAAACACGGCAGAAATGATTTGTGTTTATTTAGGAGCTTTTTGTTTTTTAAAAATATTTATAATGCTATGAAATATTTGTGTCTATTTTAATTGTTCTTTAATTACCAAATTTTCCACAATCTAAATGTTTTTTAATTACTACATTTCCCATGTTAATTTGAACAGTCTGGCTTTATTAATTTGTTATAATTATTCCTATGTGTAACTCGAGCGCCACTAATTTCCGTAGATTTTTTCCTTGTTATGGTTGTTTGTTTTCTATTATCATTACTTTTTGTTGTATTGAAAACCGGAAGTTCTGAAAGGATAACTCTTAAAACTCTTAAAACTAAGCATTTAACTAATAGATTTTATATTAAATGAAAAATTTTAAAAATCATCAAAAACCAAAAAAAAATAAGTTATTCACTCAAAATCAAGTTTTGGAAAAACATATTTATTCAAGCTTAGGTTCAATCCTTGGCTACAGCAAAAAGGAATTTAAATTTCCTTTTTAGCTGAATCAATTTTATTATTTGTTTTTTAGTATGACAATTTAGATAATAAATTTTTTGTTATAATTAAACAAGTAAAGCTGAGCTGATTGAAAGATTATAAGAATATGAAGAAGGGTACATACGATTCTGTACTGGTAAATACACTTGTTTATTTTATGTAAATCGCTAAGAGATTAAATTTTTCTTTTCAAAAGACAGATTGTAAAAAATGCAATTAAGTTATCATTCTTGTATTTATAAAATACATATTCACAGACCTTTTAAAGAAAATCTAAATTTAAAATTAAATAACGTGGAAACTTGACTAAACTTGGAAGAATTAAGGAGTCGTTTTGTCTAAATTTTCTTTTTAATTCTTGAAACTTTATGCTGTCAACACTTTATTTAACTGACGTCCACTTTATTAGCCTTTAAGTGATATAATTTGGTTTGGTATTCCAACACGATAAGATTGAGGCCTTAACAACACTTCCAAATTGTGCAAATCGGGCCCAAAATAAAATTGCCACTGATCCCATTTTTCTTAAACAAAGTTTGTTTACAGATGAAGTTCACTTTGATTTCAATGGATACGTTAATAAGCAAAACTGCTGTTTTTGAAAAGATGATAGTTCTCAAGTGTAAACTGATATCATTACATCCAGAAATACTGACTGTTCGGTGTGCTTTATGGGCTTCGTACTTCTTTAAAAAGGTTGGTGGTCAGAACGTTGCAGTCAATGGGATCTGTTATAGAGCCATGATATCTAACTTTTTGTTGATCAATTGAATAACCATGAAATATAGTACCTATGGTTTCAACTAAACGACATGTCATATATCTTGTGCCACAATCGATTTATTGAAGAAAACATTTTGACCAGGCGATTTAACGTCACTAGACTATTTTCTTTAGATAAATGTGATGTTGCTAGTCTGTGCCGTAATGCTGGAAACGACTGAGTACTTGGATAACAACATTTGCCGTGTTATTGCCGATATATGGCCAAAAATGTTGGAAAAAGTCATCGAAAATTCAACTTCCAGATTATATTATATCCGAGGCAACCAGATCCAGAAGTCATATTCAAATTATAATACCAGAAGATTATTGTACGATTAAAATAAATTTCATGTCAATTTATTTCTTTGCTTTATTTCTTTTCAAAGTTGTGTACCTCTATAAAAAACACCCTATATAAATAAAATTAAATTAAAAGCTTTTGCTTCTTTTTGGTTTATTTTTTTTTTTGTCTTTTAGTATATAATTTATTATTTTCTTTTTTCAAAACTTTTTAATTTTACAAAAATTCTGGCATTTAAATGATGCGGTCATTAAAATAATAGTTATTTACTTACAACAGTAAAACGGAACATATCTATTAATTACTTAATTTACACTATTTTCCTTAAACGATTTTTACATATTTTAAAATGAATTTTTCTTTTCTTAAAAAAAAAAAGAAATTGTAGAAAAAATTTCACTACTTACAATATTGATTTTCGTTAAAAAGTTAAAGGCTCTTATTATAGCAAGTTAGAAAACAAATTTTACAATACTTTTTACACTTATGTATAACGTGAGGAAGTCAATAGTTAGTCTTTACAAGAACATAAAATAACAATTTTTTTATGAAACTTTTTTTCATCAAAAATATTCCTTCAAACTTGTGAACCATAATCCAGCATTTCTTCAAATATTCTAAGCCTTCTATAAATAAAGTTTTTGAAAGTCGTGCAATAGGTTCTTATTAAAGGGGGAACTAACCTCCTTCTTTTCCGATACTACATTGGCAAACTCACTAGATGCCAAGCTTGAAGATTTATAAAAAAGTGGTGACAAATCGACACCAATTAGTGTTTTTTGCTTTTCACCAAATATGTAGAAGTATGCATCTAAGCTGAGCAATAAAATATTGTATCTTTCTTCTTCTTCTTTTAAATCAATAAAGGTATTTCTATACACGTCCAAGAAATGAATGTCATAAGCTACAATGCAATTTTACTGTATTTGTGTTCCGAATTAACAGATTGACTTAAGCTGCAATCTTTATTACTCATCAAATTTTGGAAAACCTGGAATGTTTTGAATTTTTATTTCAATTTCCTTAAGACTTGTATCTGCTTCCCCTCGTATATTGATTTCTTTTTTATTAAATTATGAATTTTAACTTTACTCAACTAAGAAAAATAATAAATTAAGTATTTACAATTACAAACACTCACAGACCGGCAATTAATTTCCAACAATTAGGTACTTTTAATATAAAAAAAAACGCTAAATGGCAACACTTACAGTCTGTGAATGGCCCTAATAGTTTTAACACAAAAAGGCTTTGTGTAGAAACAAATTAAAATGTATCTCATGGAGAACTTAAGTACAACATTCAGCATAACTATGAGTGTTTGTAGTCGATGGAAGTGCATTTTCAGTATTATCACATATGAGGCGTTTTTGACAATACTAAATTGAATTGACAATTTTTCATCATAATTATGACAAACACTCAGGGCTAAGCTGATTAAAATTTATAACGTAAACAACTTAAAAATGGTACAAATTTCTTAAACCATATTAGCGGCAGCATTTTATAAATTAAAAATTTTTGTTCGTTTCTTTAAATGGGAGGAATGGGGAAAATGATATTAAATGTTCAAGAAATTAAAAAAGATATATTTTGTTTTAAGAATGTTAAGTGAAAATGAATAATTAATTTAGGCAATAAATATTTTACAACTAAATAAATTAAAAACGACTTTAGTAAAAAAACTATCTGCAGCCACAGGACTCAACAACCATATTGGGGAATGTTTTTTGAGTGGCCGTGTTGTTACTATCCATAAATACTAACTGCAATGATGAATATTGTTTCGCTGTACAGCAGGGTACTAATTCCAAATTTTTGCGCCGTTTGCCAGGTTTATTTAAAAGTTTCTGCATTAGTAACAAACAAAGAGAGAGAGAGAGAGAGAGAGAAAAAACAGTTTATTAACTATGTGAATGCGGTTAAAAGAAATTTTAAATTTTACCTGTAAAACTATATTGTGTGTTGAAAGAGACTCTGAAATGCTGGCCACCATGCCACAGGTACCCCGACAAAAATAGGCATCATAGCCTCTGGGCTGTATAATCCAATCACCCCAGCCTATATCATCAAAAGAAATATACAATTTCTCACGACAACATTCCGTTACACCATCAGTGCAATTAATTTCACGTTTTTGACGTGGCTGCCTCTTGCGATTTTGTGTATCGACCATTATAAACGGCCGATAATCTATATCGGTTGATATCATATGCTCCATAGGTTCATTATCACACGACTGGCACGTAATCTGTATAAGATGACTTAGATCGTGATTACCAAACCAACGTTTTATCGGCCATTCAATATCGATTTTCATCCATTCATCTGTAATTAAAGCAGATCATACAAATCAAATTAGATAAATTTTGATAAGAAAAGGCAAATTTGATTAGTCATAGTATTAAATTCTATACTTTGTTTAATACTTTTAATTAAATGACACGATTTATTTAAACGAAATAATTTCCTTTATACACACAAAACGATCACGTTGACCTTTATACTGACTCTGTATTCCGTGTTGGGCGGTTCTAGCATTTAATAAAAAATCTAATACATAGTTACTGGCTGTTTGCTTAGTATGATCGGCGAGCGCTTTCGATGCGACGACATAATTTTACAGCCGCGTTTATAGGTAGTCTGCATCGAAGGCGCTGGCCGATCATACCGAACAAACAGCCAGAAATTATGGTTTCAACCGGGGGGAATGGCAACAGTGTAGATGACGTTGTTATCATTATTTAGTAAAGGTGTTTGTGTGCTTGTGTGTTTCTTTTTTTTTCTGTGTTAGTTATTTTTATTTTTCTTGGGTTTGTAAACAGACACAATAGGTCATTTAACTTTACTTTTTTTTTAGTAACAATTATCTTTTTATAACTTAAACTAAGAATCTTCGTAGCAATATTTTGAAATGAGTAAATTATCCGTGTATTCATTTCATGTTCATATATATTTTGTAAAATACAAAATATAGGGATTTTTTTTAATAAAATATTTGTACAAAAAGTCCTTGTGTTTGTAAATAACAAATTTCTCGATGACATTCGTTAACAAAACCGTTAATGAGAAATTTCAACAACAAACAGTGAAACCAAGCAAAACAGTGAAGCTCAACATTTAACAATGAAGCATGACATTCGATAATAATATCGTCTGCAAACTTTAGGCAAAATTTTATCATATTAAGCAATCAAAAATAGCTGTCGGTAGCCAACTCATAACTTAGTTTTTAGTCGAATTATAAGATTCGTGGCCTTAAAAAAGTTTAATTTTAAACGATTCTAAATACTTGTGTTTTATTATCTCTCTCACATTAAAAATAAGAATGAAGAATGTTTTGTTTGTTTCTATCTTCTTACCAACAATTTGATGCGATGAATGCAAAATAAGAATCGATATGTGTCTGCGCAAATATTTGACTATTGCAAACTTTGTTTATTTTTTAATTTTCTTAAACTAAGCAAATATATTTGTTTCGAAACACTATTTGCCACAAACATCACGTACAATTTTTCTGAAAAGCACTATTTTCAAATTCTAAGATCAAAGTGTCAAGTCGTGGGATATCGAGTGACGATTGTTTACGCTTTTTTGATACAGAAAAGGCGTAATTGTATAAAGACTTTTTCCGTAAATGTTGAAGCTCTATAAGAAACACAATCTGTGGGTAAAAACAAATTGGTGTTCCAATCCAATTTTTTATCAAAATAAAATGTTTAATAAAAACAAAAAATAAAAATATTAATTTTTTATTAACAAAATACGTTCTGTCAAATTACAAATTTCCTTTAATTAAAAAAAAAAACACTAAGAAGACAAAAAATACGATTCCAATTGACGTCAGGTTCCCTAAGACGACTAACAAATTTTAAGATTAAAAATTGAGTCTTTTTTTAACAGACACATCAGATTTGAAATTGTGAAAAACGAACACATCATTTAATACATCTCTAGGGCCGCGAACATGTCTCCATCAGCCGATATTGATGTCAAGACATTACTAGTGAATGCCTGGTTTCATTGTGTAAGCAAGCTAAGAAGGATAAAAACATTATTGCTGGACTCAAGTATACTAAATATCAAACAACGGCCAGTGCAGTGGATTTTAAAATGTAAATCCAATTCGGAAAAATAAAATGAATTTTTTTTATAATTTTTTGAAGACATCATTAAGGTATTTACATTTTACGTTTTTAGCTTTTTAAAATTGAAACTGCGTTACAAAGCGACTTCACCTGGATCATAACAACAAACGTTAAGTGAAGATTTTAAAATTTGTTGTAATGCGTCTGCAATTACGATTAGTTCTGACAGAATAAAAGCACTGATTTGTTATAAAATTGTTATCAATCTTTCATTATTTTATCAAAGCTAATCTCATTCGTACACGCAAAAACATTTTGTTTTTATTTTGTTTTCATATTTTTGTAATTTCCTGTAAACAAAACAATAATAATTTAACATTTTCTTTGTGATTTTTATAATTTAGGAGAAAAACACGCGCATGTATGTGATGCGTGGTAAGATTTACGTCGGTACCTAGCGTGTGTATGCCACAATTCGACGGTGATCAAACCACTGGGGCTATATGATGACAATATGTGATTGCAAATCTCTACGTTTTAGAAAAAGACATTTTTAGAGAAGTGTATACGTTGCTGTGATGAATGAATGAATGAGGCTACATTCTCGCCATCAAAAACTTTCAAAAGTAATCTGCTGTTAAAAACGCATAGCGCTAAATGAAATTTGTTGAAACTAATATTAGTTTTATATTGCAAATTTAAGGTTAGAAAGTAAACTGTCTGTCAAATAATTAAATGTCAAAAACTGATCTCTCATCCTTCTAGATTTATTTAGTAAAAATTTTAAGCATGGAATTCTACTTTCTTGAGCGAAGAATTTTAATTATAAAAATTTAATGAGATGGTAAAAATTTCACTGTATTACTTTGTAGAATTCTAACAGCTATCCAGAAGGTTCCTTTTAAAATTACTGTGAGTAATTTAATCACAAAATTTTAATAACAAGACTCGAGAGAACACCACTAACACGTCAGGTGTATGTGGGGGAGATGGGGACAGTATACACTATAGCGGGGTACAACGGATACAGAAGGCGCCTCATAGATAACATCGGGGAACAAATTAGAACGAACAAAGAACAGGAGAATGCAAGGAGGAAATGGGCTACATTAACATATATGGGAAAATTAACGTACAAACTGGCGAAATTCTTTGGAAAACACAACATTAATACCGCATTCAGGACAAGAAACAACCTAGGCAGAATACTACGGAATAAAACAACCGAGGCAAATATACTAGACAAACGAGGAGTGTACAAATTAACTTGTACATGCCATTATGGCTACATCGGGCAAACAGGTCGAAAAATTAAGACCAGATTTAGGGAACACATTAGAGACTATAACAGAAAACTACGAGAACCAAAATCAACTCCAGGATCAAACTTTGCGAACCATATATTTAACAACAAATGTACACCAGGACATATAAAGACAACGGTTAAACTGCTTCATACACAGCACAAAGGAAGGAGACTAAATGTATTAGAAAACATGGAAATATACAAACAAAAAACATTTGACGGACGAATAATAAATGAACAAATAAACACTGCTTCGGACACAATATTTGAACCGTTGCAACATTTTTACAGGAAAACAAACACTACACCAGTACAAAAACGTTACGCAGGTGCACAAGACCAGAGCAATAAAGAACGTCGTAAACGTACAATTACAGATTATTATGTCACATAAAAAAAAAACCCCCAATAGGTTCACACATAAACAAAAACGGACAACAAGCATGATCGTAAAAGGATTTAGCTAGAAAAAAAAAGACGAATGAAAAAGGGAGCGGCAAATTAGGTAAAAAGAGACAAACAAAAAAGGAGAGAGAGAGATGCAGGCAAAAAAGACAGAAAGTGACGAACGCAATAACACGAAGGGAGACACGAACTATATAAACACAACTGACAATAGAACGCAACTAGTACGAAAAGAACACTGAAGATGGCAAACAGCCGAAACCGGTTTGTTCACAAACCAAATTTGACGAGGGTCGACGGAAAACCGTACCCAAATACAAACAAAATTTTATGCTTAAACCAAAACAATACGATTTTAGGGACCGTTTTTACGTAAACATAGCCACTAAACACCAAATGTTGTTGAGAATGTGCCTCAAACATCAACTCGTCGACGTTTGCAACAAATTGCAATCACTAGAGGCATCTTATGCGACATTTTGCATAAGGGTCTTCATATTTAAGCTTAAAAATATGACCTCGACCGCCCATTGCTTGTGTTATGCATTTGTGAATTGGCTGTCTGAAAAACTGAACGAAACCAACGCATTTCTTAACAAAATTATATTTAGTGATTACGTTCATTTTCAATTAAGCGGTTATGTAGAACAAAATTTTTCGAATATGGGACTCACAAAATCCATAAAAAGACGCCGAAAAATCATTAAATCCAAAGTAAGTGGTTTATGGTCTGGCAGCATCCTCGTCCCATATATTTTCAAAAATGAGCAAGAAAATACCGTTACCATGAACTTTCTGCGCTACCACACCATGATAAGCAATTGTTTATGGCAACAATGTCATTTAATTTCAGTAAGACGACACCACAAGCCACATAACCAACCAAACAATTTACTTTACATTGGTATCAATAAAACTGAAATTGTCAAAAAAAAGTGAATGCTTTAAGCAAATTTACTTCCTGACCCTAAATTTGCAATATAAAATTAATTTTACTTATAACCATGTATATTCTGCTTCGCTCAGGCCGCTTAGCGATATAAGATCGGCCTGATTTAAGAATAGAGCCCTAAAAATTTATTTAAAATTATAAAGGATTTTACAACAACCATTTTTTTCTGCATTTAAAGATATAGCTCGGCACCAAAAGATTCCAAAGGTGATCTGCTATTGAAATCGCATAGCGCTAAATGAGTTTCAAGAATTGCCAATTTATGAATATGTATTTCAATTTCTAATGATGTTTATGAAAATATATAGAAGCAAAGTTAAAAAACAAATCAAACCGCTATTATATATAATTGTTAAATTTAATAATAATATTTAAGTGGTTAATAAATCATTTTTTATAATATTTGGGGGAACATTTTCAAGATTTATTAAGATGGTGTGTTTTTGTGTTTGTTGTTATACGTGATGTTGAGATGGCCTTTTGATACACCTTTTTGGAAAAACAAAGTCGAATGATTAAAATTTTTAATCCAAGAATATATTTCTTTCAACATAATATATATTCAGCTCTGAAAATATATGGATTTATATTCATCCATAGTTCACAACTATGAACCATAAATAAAAAAGCTGCATAAAACTGTTCAATCTTGCCTACTACCGTATATGAAAAGAAATTTTAATTTG
The DNA here is from genome assembly GCA_030448955.1 of Trichopoda pennipes. Lineage (NCBI taxonomy): Eukaryota > Metazoa > Arthropoda > Insecta > Diptera > Tachinidae > Trichopoda > Trichopoda pennipes. Next base: position 12,880,657 of record JASKUP010000042.1, read on the forward strand.
CTCTATCATCATTAAAAGTTCAACTTATTCCCTCCCTAGCCGATGAAAGTCCACTTTCAAAGTACTACATTGTCCGGGTGTATATGAAACTGATAAAAGTGTAAAAATTTATTAATAGCAAAATTTTATTTAACAAAATAAAAAAAAAATGTGCCAAAAATGACCACAACAACTTCAAAACAATAAGTTTTTGAAGGTAAAACCAGAGGCGCGTGGTTTTAGAATTTATAAAAAGAAATAATTGGATTTTAAAATTGTGTTAGAACAAGTGACTTTTAAGTTTTAATTTAAGATATTTTGTTTTTTTTCGGAGTAGGGGATGACTACTACTCATGGAATGCATTGTACTACAACTAGGAAATTAGGTTATGGGGAGGAGGAAAGAGGAAGTAGTGTTGTGGACATTCGATCTGAATTTTTAATTGAATCTTCAGTGTCAGGAAAGACCTCTAGAGGAAGTTCATTCCACGTACGAACTGTTTTGCTAAAAAACAAATTTTCCCTGTAATGCGTAGTGCGATTCACTGGCCAATCAACTCTACAAATGGATGCGTTTAGAGCACTTACCACTATATTTAGTAAGGATGCAATTTACATTGCGTTCTAGAGAATTAACAGAGTTTTATACTGTCCCCAATGAGTCTCTTGATTGTCTCTTGTACGTGGTCGAGCAACTCCAAAATAGGCTTTGGGGCGGCGGCCCACCAATGAGAGTTGTATTCCATTTTCGGACGGGTATTGATGGTATAAATAGTACGAAGATCGGATGAAATGAAGTATCTCGTAATTGATATTTTCACCCCCACATACCCATAGGGTACTTAATTTCCTACTTCTAAAGTTAACTTAATATAAACTTTTGCTGTGGCCTTGCCGCAGTATCAATAGTAAAATATTTCATTAATATTTATTAACTGAATTTTATGTCTACGAGATTATGGAAAGGCCACAGCTAAAACGCAAGTTGTTTTGAAAATTAGCATCGAACGTAGTGTGTTTTCTGACAGTCTGACAGAATTTGCACATTATAAGCTTAAACTGCTTTATTAAGGCAAGCATCCAATACACAAAATAAACTCTCAACAAAGAGAGCAAAACACATACTGAATGCTATATTTGTACCATAGAAACACTTCGTTTTTATTTAATCTCACTTATTGTATCAATTGGAATTTCATTTTAAAGATAATAAAATATTGACCTTCAGTTGATTTCCCAATTTGAATAAAATTTTGTATAGAAAACACGGTCTCAGCACGGGGATTTACATCTAAAGTTAACATATACTCAAATATTCTTGAAATTCACTATTTGTTTATTCGGAGCTTTTAAATCGCCACTTTAAAAAATGTTCAAGAAAGATTTTGTCAATATGTAACAGATGGGCGAATTTCAGATTATAAAGTAAATAGTCTGTCAAATGATTAAATGTCAAGAATTAAACTGTCACTGCTTGACATTTATTTATTATAAGGTTGGAGTATTTTAAACATGAAATGTTACAAAGAAGTTTATATGTGAAAGTTTACTATCAAAACGATGATTATTTTACTGCATGACTTTCCTCGAAATCAGGCTTCTTCTGAGATCGTTGTGCATAATTTAATCGCTAAATTCTAGACTTGCGGTGTTATCGCTGACAATAAACTAATGATGCAAATATAGTCGTCATGCAGCTAAGTGTTAAGAATGAACGTGGAACATCAATTCCTCGAATTTCGCAATGATTGGACATCACTATAGTTATTTTTAAGTGTGTAGACCCTCACGCTTACGAAGTTCAACTTTGCGTGTATCGAACGTTTGTGCAACTGAAACTGTTTGAGAAACTGCGTTTTTCAACAAAATTATCTTCAGTGATGAGGCTCGTTTTCAATTAGGCGGTTATATAAACAAATAAAGTTGTCGCTATAAGGCTCTACAAACAGTCTTCGAAAAACCTTTAACTTTAAAGAAAACAAACCTATTGTGCGGTTTGTGGTTCCCCCCGGGGGCACATTATAGTCTTTTTGGAACCTACTATTCCATTTAGATTTGTGTCTTGCGGGGTAAAAGGGAGCCCAGGCCCCTCAAAGGCTAGTTGGAGTCACCTGGACAATCCACATATTTCCACGGGAATCAGTAAGCTCGCAGAGTGCACTATTCGTACTCTTAAGGCAAAGATGTACTCTGTACTGATTATTGAGGTTGGCCCCTATATGGGAGTATCGTGGTGGTTGTGGTTTCGGACCCTCGTGAGAGTTTGTGGGTCGGATCATTCAAATTAACACAATGAATGGTTCAGTGAGTATGAATGCTGGTTCAGTGAGCTTCATGCGTTCTGGACCAGGAGTTGGAAAGTCTCCAACTCCTCAGCAAGGAGTGAGGGCACGGCCTACTCCGGACTTTCTAAATTGCTACTAGGAGTGACTGGAGGATATACGTATCCGAAGGCCTTCTAGGGCGTAGTTGGTGTCCAATCAACTAAGTGGTTTGACCACCATCTGATTATGACCTCGCGGTCGGTGCAGATGTAAATCAAATCACGCATTGTGCGGTTTGTGATCAGACGACATTAATAGCTGGTTCAACAAAGCTGATGCTTATGAAGGATAATATCATTAATATAAATTATATCTATATACAGTTTGGGAGCAAAATTCCTAATGACTAAAATGACAGGAAAGTATTTTTATAATAAAATGAACTGTAATATTTTTTGATCGGATCTTTTTATCTTTAATCCACATAATTCATTTTATAATTTTTGGTATACCGGTCAAGATTAAAAGCTAATTAAAAATGTTTATTATTACAAGGAAAATTATTAATTTGTAGCAAAAAATTATAAAGTGTAGCAGCGCGTTATTAAAGTCACGAATGTACCAAATTTGGTACAATTAAAATCAGCAAACAAGCTTTTTTCAAAAAAAAATATAATCGCTGTAAATATTTTTAAAAAATTATTAAAATAAAATTATTTCAGTCCTTTGGAGTTTTTCTGCCAGTAAATAAAATAATGTTGTCATTTCTTTCGGTGTAAAGCGAAAAAGTTTCATCGATTCGTTAACTAAATACGTGGTTTTTGTAAATTTGCATTACCCTTTAACCTTAAAACTTGTAAAAGTTGCAGCGCTGAAATTTTCTTTACTGTAAAATCCTCAATACATTCTCATTTTAAGCATTTTATTAGGTTGGCGTCACCTGACTTAGAGATTGTGTATCTGGTAACATATGTCAACTCTCAACAAGCAGACAAGTTAAAAGTTAATATCTGGACGATATCTTATGCAAAGTCTGGCATAAGAAAAACTCCTCGCATATTACAAAGAATGGCATCAAAATAAATTTTTTTCTTCCTGTACTTCCTTCATTTCAGCGGGACACTAGCCAGATTTGACAATTTATGGAGTAAAAATATTTGTTTTTCGACAATTTTGTGGAAAAATTATTAATAAATCTTTAATTGCGTAAAACTAATAATTTATAAAATTATGTAATTGTGTATCTACAACTTGCTGCACCTACCTTCAACATCCACCGATTGTATAGCAATAGTCTTAACGACAGGCAAATATTTTGAATCTAATTGCTGTTGTACTTCGGACACTACAATAGTCTGCTGCGTGAGTATTGTATCGTTGCGTTTAACAATTTTTTTAGAATTATTTTTAAATAGCCATAAAACAGCCGTACTAACATCATAACCATCAGCATCGGCATCATCGATTTTAAACGAGAAACAAATAGAGGGTTGTGACCCCAATTTACCACATTCATTCTTTTCTAATTTAGAAAAAAAAATTTTTAGGATATTAAAATTTAACTTTTGAAAAACAAAAATATTCTAAAAAAACCTACCGACTTCTAAAAAGATGAACTTTTTACTTGTTCTCGCATAGTAGTCATCTAAATCTTTATTGACAGTAGAATCTTCTTCCTGATCAATTGTAACGCCTTCATAAATGGGTTTAGGTAAACCCACTGCTGAAACATTGGGACGCTCTTTAAGTCTTAATTTCTCTAAAATTTGTTGCTTAACAAACTCAATTCGCAGACTTGTTAGTTCCTCTTCAGTAACATGTTCTACTCGACGATTACTTTCGCATTTGGGGCAACGAGTTACATCGGAATTATGGTGGATGTGCTGCTCCTTTTCTTTTACATATATAGAATTACCACTTTCTCTTTCTTCTTCTTCTTGTGATAATGATTGTGGTATCTCTATTTTAATATTACTTTCATCAGTCTCTAAAATAATATCACTTATGGGACCATCACCATACATCCGCTCATTTTCTTCCCCATAATCATTGTCATAGGCCGTTGACAAATGTTGCCAGATGCGCGGCATTGTTTTCATTGATTTGGCCATGTGTTGAGGGTTTTGGAAACGTGTTTGCAAAATTTTGTTATGTTCCAAACGGTGTTGTTGCTGCTGTTGCATATGTTGCTTTATACGTTCGAGTTGTCTTTTTGTATCTTGCACAGCGTCATCCTCTTCCTGGCTATTGTCGAAGTTTTGTTTCTGATACTGTTTTATATGTTTGCGTGCATGATGTGTTTGATGTTGCTCATGAATTGGATAATGTTTATTAGGTCTATGAGAAGAAGCATGATGACGATACTGATGCTGACGCATAATATCAGTCACAGTACTGGGTTGTGATTTTGCATGTAATCGGTTATAGACATTATTGTTTTCCAAAGCCAACAACGCTAATAATACAAAAGCTATTAAGTATTTTACCATTTTTTTCAATTATTGTAAACTATTCGAGTATTTTTCAATATTTTTTAATTCTGATTGAGCTACAAGTTTAACCTAAAATTCGGTTTAAGTATATTTTTATATCTTTTTTCACTTTTCTTTAACAACTATCTTTTCGGTAGCATTAAAAATCCCTTTTTAATCCTTTGGCTATATAAAATCATAGATTTATATCTTAACAATTTCTTTCGCAGGTTGACAATGTTTTAGTTTTTTTGGAAAAGTTTATATTTTCACTTATTTACTGCTTAATTTAGATCTAGAAGTAAAAAAGAAAAAGTATTATTTGATAATAATTGGAATTTCAATACACAAAAATCATAAAGAAAATTTACAGATTTATAATTTTTAGGTTTAACATAACGGGTGCACTAATTTGGGTTAGGAAGTGTATTGTCTGTCCAATGAGTAAATGTCAAGAAGTGAGCTGTCATTGTTGGGAAATTTTAAGCATGGAATGCTATACTCTTAACCTAAGAATTTACTATCAAAATTATGAAAATTTCAATTTATTACTTTGTAAAATTTGACCTTTTTTTCTTCGTAATCCCGCTCCTTCTGAGAGCGCTGCTAATAATTTAATTGCTAAATTTGAGGCTCACAACATTGTCAAATGGGGAAAAACTACTCGCTCGTAGTGGCCTGCCGTAGTCACACAAAAATAGCCACTGAACAGTCAAGTGATGAGAATGAATCTGGAACATGCATTTGTCGACGTACGTAACAATTGGGTATCATAAGAGGCACATTGCATAACATTTTGCATAAAAATTTCCGTTCAACTCGTTTAAGAATTTAAGTCGACCCGTCATTGCTTGCGTCAAGCATTTGTCAATCGGCTGTTTGAAAAACTGCACTAAAATAACGCGTTTTTCTTGTATTGAGGCCAATTTTTAATTAGGCAAAATTTGCGCATATGGAGCTTACAAAATCCACAAACAGTCTTTGTTGTCAGGCGACCCAAATTGTTCGTAAATGAGCTACCAAACCATAATAATCAATTTGTTATTAGTTTCAGCAAGACATAGTCACAGGCCACGCGGCTACCCAAAAAACTCAGTTATTTCATCAGAAATTTCCAGGTGGCATAATTTATCGATTTGGCAATGGCTGCCTGGTTTTTATTATTTGATGCCGCTCTGGGGCCATTCGAAAAACCGGGTGTGCGTAAACAACCTAGAGACAACTGACGCCCTGAAAGATGAAATTCGGCGCAAACAAATTTTATGAAATAAGCGGAGGTCTAACTGCCTGCCAGAGATGAGCATTTTTGCCCGACATTATATTCCATTATTAAATTTACATTTTTTCCATATTACATTAGTATCAAAAAGTTTAGTTGTCTAAAGAGTGTGTTTTTTAAGCCAATTTACTTCCTATCTTCAAATTAGCCCCCCAATATAAATTTACAATAAAAATTTCTAAAAAATTAAAAAAACCAAAATTTAACTAAAACATATAGACATGACTAATTCATCAAAACTTTATATTTTTGGTAGATACGAAAAGAAAAAGCAGTTAACTTTTGCGTATGCTGCCTAATAAATAATATTTTATCTTGAAGTGTTTAAAAAAGCCAACCTTGGGTCCATGTGAATATTAAGACTAAAATGCTTGCGGGGTGGTCAAACTTTTGCGGTTTCTAACGAGATTAAAAATTAATAATTTAACACGAAAATATATTTTAATAGCTCCATGACTTTTTTCTTATCGGTCGACTTCAATGTTTTAAAGACCAAAGTTCCCAATGATAAGCAACGGAAAGTTTTGAATTTTTTACCGACTTCTCGTGAAATGGTCCACTAGGAGCCTACGGCCTTAATGCCTATTAAGAATAGAAAATTATTCCGGGGTGACATATTAGCAATTTTACAGCTTACAACTATGAGAACAATTTTGAATTGGAATAATTCAACTTTAATTTGCTAAGTTTGCCATTTTATTTTTTTTATAACAAAAAGAAAAAATCATAATTTTTAATCACGTAAATTTTTGAATTACTTCACTTTTTGTCTTAAACATGAGTAAAGTGAACAAATAGTATTTAAATATGTAACAGCTGCAGGTACCAGTAAGGTTTCCGACAAACTCTCTCCTTCTTTTCGATGAATACATCTCAGTAAATTCCCTCCCTCTCACTGGGTACGCTGGATATAATTTTAACACATTTAAATGACCAAAATTTTTTACTCACAGAAACACGCATCACTCATATAATTATTTTTCTTTTCAGACAGATGTTTAGTCCTTCGTTGTCCTCCCAACCAAGTAACGAATACAGTTTTCATGATCCCAACACCAACCAATCAAAAACTTAAATTTGACAAATATTTGATTTATGCTTTTCAATATATTTTTTGCTGTTACGCTTAGACCCCTTTCACACAGACAAATTTTACTTTGCAAAGTTTTGATTTTATGTGAGAGCGAGGGAGAAAGCATGATTGAGAGTACAGACTTTGATATACTCGCAAAGTTGCTTTGTTTTTCTTTCGTCGCTTATACACAGTTGTACTTATACACAGATTGCATAAAGCACCAAGTGACTTAAACAAAATTTGTAAAAGAAAACTTTTTGTGTTTGAACACCAAAGAAAGTTTAAAAGAAAATTAAAAAAACTTTGTCAAAGTAAAATTTGTCTGTGTGAAAGGGGTCTTAATAAATTTACGTAGCGATCTGTGGACAAATGACTCACTGAATTTCAAGCTAAAATTTACCACGCAAACAAAAACACCGTAGGCAAGAAACAATATTGATTTAAAGGAAAGAGAAGGGGTATAAAGCCTTCTCTTTCTTTCTAATGGAAACAACGAAAGTTGAGCAACAAAAGTTGATGTGTGTAAAACCGCACAAAAACAGAGAAATTGACCAAAACTGCTTCGGGTACGCCATTGTATGTGTAAATAGGATAACTCTGCTTAGAGTTGCGGCATTCAAAACTGCTTATTTTGCCCCTTCCTTTTCGAAATATTTTGAACTTGAACATAAGTAATTTTTCCTTACTCACTAGTTTTCTTCCTGGACAAATTCTTTCTGAAAGTACGAGTGTTGCTAACTTAAGCAAATTCAAAATATATATTTCAAGGAATTTAATTTTCAAGAATTTTCTTCTAAAACATGATCAAAATTTTATGAAAATTAAAAGTAAGTAACTTTTAAAAAAGTCTTAAAAATTGTTATAATATAAAACTTTAGTTTATTTTTAAGCACTTATATGCCTTTTGACACTTGCATGTGTATTGGTTAAGAAATCAATTTTAAACTAAAGTCATTTAATTATTTTTACCTAAAAACATTTAACTATTCACTGAGGAGGTTTGGCCATTAAACTCCTATAAAATTTTTAGCAGTTTAATAAATTAAGTTTAATATATTCTGGATTTATTTACCATTTATTTGTACTGTCCAATTATTATTATTAATTTATTAATGATGTCTTATGCATATTTTCACGATCTTAATAGATTTTAGTTTCCCATACTTTTTAAATCCTTTTAGTTGGCACACAAAAAAGCTTAGCACACTTTAACAGAGTTTTCTGTTTTATAAATTTTATTTGCTAAAATATTTTTTGGTGTTACAATCAACAATAATTTTTCCGTAACAGAGATTTTTTTAAAACACACGAAATCTCTAATTGTAATAAAATCACTCACACATTTTGATTAATTAACGCTGCCTTTATTTTATTATTTATAAAATGTGTATTATTAAGCGCCACGCGCTTCTTTTAAAAATGACGCTTTACCGAACGGATTTAAAGTAACAAAGTTCAATTTTCTATTATTATTCCGTTAACCAACGACGTCAAAGTTAATGTTTATTATTCACTTTCCTTTTTTTTCCTTTTCGGAAACCACTCCGGACCGCTCTAAGACTTTAGTATGAATGGATTGCCACGAAAACTGTTTAAACAATTTATTTGCGATGGTTTGAATGGTTAAATGGTAAAAAAAAGAATCATATCAACGGAAATTGCTATTAATATTAAAAGCGAAAATATATTGCACGATTGTAAATAGTATTTTAAAGCTCTTAGTTATAAAACGCTAAATTGCTCTTAAAATCTCGTTGTTTCTTTCTCTTTTCAAAATTACAGTGATTTTTTTCCGTTAGAGCAAGAGCAAGATTTTTGTTCAGAATATGTTAACGAATAAAAGAGAGAGAGCGAGAAGAGTGCCTTTAAAGCATTAAGAGACTGCAACGAGCATAGCAGCCACAACAAGAATTTCTTAATTATTTGTAAAACAAGAAAAACACACATATAGTGCAGTTGCATGCTTTCAGTTTTGTAAAAATTGCATCATTCTGTGCAGCTCATTTGACAATATAACCACTAAGAAGTAAAATTAATGCGTGTCTTTGCATAAAAATAAATAAAATCAAATAAGAATGTTAAATTCTTTTGTTAATACAAAATGATAAATTAGCTTTTTTGTAGCTGTAAAAAGTTGACACGTTTTTACACTACAAATTTATTGTAATCGAATAAATTTTAGTTCAACAACTTCGCATTTATTTCGCTTGTATCTTATCGCGTTTCTTTTTAATATTAACTAATTAAAATATTTTTTTTTAATTTTTGGCGCTTGGAATTTCGATTTAAATTATTAGAAAAGTTTGTAACTTATTTAAGGCTTAATAAAAATACATTGTGTTAGAGATTGCTAGATGTCTTATCTTCCTTAATTATTACATACAAATTGTAACTTAACCCAGAAAGCAATTTCAAACAAATTTGTTACATAGTTAAAATTTCTTAAAGGAAGATTATTTAAGGTTTAGGAATAATTAAATTGTTTGATACTTCCTGTAATAACCGTCTTAGTGTCTGCAAATATGGGCTATTCGGAAATTTTGACATTAACTTGTGGTTTCGCTTATCATTCCATAACGTGTCACTCTTTAGTTCTAAATTTGAGTACGAGAAAACAGCATATAACATTGGGACTCAAAATACATTTTTTTTGGTCAAGTTAGATTTTTATCACATTTCGGTTCGGTTTACTGTACTGAATATCTGTAACAAAGTTAGAGATATTGAATAAGAGAAAAAAAGCGGAACAAACCTACTCGAAAAAAGTGCGTCTAGTGCTTTAAAAATCTCAAAAATGCTCATTTTCTCTCAATTTTCATATTTTTTGGTCAGTAACAGGATAACAAGTCCACAAATATGTGATAGTACCATCGAATTTTTTTGTTATAGTGTCATATATCACAGTAATGCATTATTTTTAATATCTGATGTCTAATTTGACATTCACATTAGTCGGATTGGTAAAAGCGATTTCGGCTTGAAGGGACACAGTATCCAGACTATGAGGCTTAGATAAATCGGTTACAGCAGCGCGTTGTACTGGCAGTATCGTAGTAAAAGCGGGAATCTATGTTTTTGTTTTCAGTCTTGTTCAATCTATAACAGAATTTATTTATGCGGAGTTTCATAAAAGAAAGCTGTAAACATTTTCCACGTAAGTACATATAATAACAATTTTGCGTAAAATGTGTATCACTTAAGTCTGTTTCATCAAGTTCCTCTGTAAACAAGTTTTTTCGATCCTCATTGCCTCTTTTTGAAACGATATGACCCCAAACGTGTCAAAAATCATCAAATTTTGTGAACTTGCTATTTTCCATATTGAAATATTCAATGTACTTCTCGCGTTAAATTGAAGAAAAGAGTTGTATTTTCACAGCCATTAAATTACTAATACAGCCAAGTTGACAAAACGAATGATGCTGAAGTTCCCTTTTTTGGTCCTACTTTCACGTGCAGTTCTCAGAATTGAGTCCCGAATTAATGAGCTGAAAAATTTTATACTGAGTTGTCTTAGTGTAAACAGGCTTCTTGTCGTTTACTAGGTTTCACATTACATTTGCTTGTGGATTCATAAGAGAGAATTCAATCATGGTGTTTACATCGTATAACCATATTTTCTAAACGTTTCTTTTAAGTGATATCTGAAAGAATATTGATATTATTTTAAACATTTTCTGTGTCATGCAAAGCGATTTGCGTCAGCCTTTTCTCTTGACATAGTGAATTTCGGCTGTCAACAGGTAGCCGTTGGCCTTCTTTCTTTCTTTCTAATACAATGTGCGCCACTATCACAGCCCATTCCGGGCACAGTTTTTTCATTTTCTTAGATTTTAATCCTGACTCGATTATATTCGAAGTTTCTATGATCTGTCATTAACACAGCTACCAGCTTAGGAAATTTCTATTATATTTATGGTACTTCTAAATATCTCTGTAATAAGCAAGACGATTTTCACGATAGTTGTATAAATTATTTAGCTTGCAAATGCTTGCAGGGTATGGCCATGCTTACGAAACTGAAACACTCAATGATTCAGGCATGGATAATTTGCTTCAATATAATGAGATTCTGAAGAAAATTTTGCATGCGTATATTAATTACGATGTTGCAAATGATTACAAATACTTTACGTTAATCCATGTATCCATAAAAATTACAGCTAAAATGTGTTTAAGCTGTTACATTTGTTGAATTCCTTACATTGAAAAACGTGCAATATGTATTGTCGTCATTGTTAATCCAAAAATGAGTACTTTATACTTTCAAATCTAAACGAAAATGAATTCAGTATTTTCTTATTTAAGCAACAATTTTAAATTTCATAATTCTATAGCAAACCTGCCAAAAACAAGCTATTTTATTCCTGGAGAGTTCCGCAATATATCCAATTTTTTTCTGTTGAGCCTTGAGTTACTTAACATTTGATCAAAACAAAGGGAACACACCGATTTTTAGTAAGTGAAATGGTAACTATTACAACACGTTGATGAAAAATTTGATCAATTACACCATTGTTTAATTGTGACCACAAGGTACGATAAATTCTGCTAGTGTTTATTGGATAAACTATTTAATTGATTTTGGTTAACAAGTAAATATTACTTTCGAATTTAAGGACAATTTTATTTTGTATCTTTCAATAACTATTAAAGTTTTTAATCTAAAATTAGTTTGTTTTTTGGATATTAGTTTTCCTTGCCTGTAATATATTTTAAAAATTGTAATTGTATTTTTTATTAATGAGGGTGATGTTCGGTTAAATGAATTCGATCTCTAATGACCTTAAACTATTCTATTTCTGATAACAAAATACTAGTTTTATCACCTTAAAACCTGATTCTGTTTAAAACCAAAAATTATCGCTTTTTTATGAAGAGGACACTTTTTTTATGTAACTGTATTTGCTGATTTGAAATATGATCCAGCATTATGTGGATCCAAATATGTACCTTTGAAATTTACTTATTAAGGAAACCGCTATCAAATCTGTGCCTTATTTTTAGTTGGACTACCTAACTTTCCATAAAATAAATCTTTAGAAACTTTAAAGCTTTTAGTTAATATTTATCTAAAAGTAATGGTACCGTAATTAATATTTTTTTTTAATTCAATCTCATAAGTACTTTAATAGATTTCGATACTTTGTATTATAGATAACTTTTTTAGGTTTGATGCTCTGAGCTAAATATGCCACTCAAGCCCAATTTTTCTTTCCATAAAAACTATGCTTTGAACATACAGCATATTTGAAACAAGTTTTAGCCAAATATGTCCAGCCAAGTTGGAATATGGATGGAAATACATTGAGGAAACAAAGAATTCTTTTTTCGTTAACAAATCACAACTTTACGATAACAACAATGAAACCAATTTCGATCTTAAAATATAAACTTTACCAAATAAAGGTGCACTCACATTGTGGGCATGCGCGACCCCTAATAATCATAATTATTCACTGACATAAAATAATGAATATCTAACGTGTTTCAGCAGAGAAGATGTCGAAAGAAATTTTGCAGAAAAAAATTCATTTTAAGAAAACTAAAACTGTGCATTTCTTTAGCTGCCGCGTATTTGTGATTATAACATTAGTCGAAAAAACCGAAATAACAAGCAAGCCTATTCTTCACTAAAAACAATTATCATCCCAGTAAAAATCGAAATTACGCAAAAGCGAAAAAATTTATTTAAGGAGAATTTCGGCGCTGCATTGGCGAGATAAACAAAGCTTGCTTCAAAATGCACTTAAAATTTTTGTGAAAAGAATTGAGGTCTGCCGACATCCTAGAGGTGCATATTTGACCAAAATCATATTACATTGTCCGCATATTTTTATTTTATATTGGTATCAATAAAACTAAGGTTGTCAAAAAAGTGTGTTTTAAGAAAATAACCTTCCTAACCTCTAATTTGTTCACCTTTTATATGAATAAGCCAAGAACTTGAAAACACTTTAAAAGCCAAAAACTAACAAGATAAACCAATTTAACAAAATAAAAAAAAATTCCCAGCATCACCAAAATCTCACCAAAAATAATTAATTAATTTCACACAACAAACCACATTAGGAAAAAAATAAAAGAAAAATCGCATAAATACAAAATATAACAAAATTTACTCGGAATATTTTAATTCCAAAGAACGAATGAAAAATTCGTAGCAAAGTTTAAAAACAAATTATTTTTATTTTTAAATGAGTCTATAGCTAAAATGTATTTACACAAAAATATTCGTTACTACGGAATATTTGAGGTTCTTTTTTTCTTTGCTATCAATATGTGCTTCATGTCATTACCAAGCAATAGCTCCCCTTGATTAATACCCAAGACACTCACAACTTCTATCAGATTAATCACGCATCGGTGTCGCACAGTTACAGAAAAAGTTATGTACAGTCATTGCATTTTTAAAAGGCCGTCAATCAGCGCTCAGTGTTTAAATCTTTCAGTGACATGGAGCTACCTTTGCTTATCTGAAAAAGAAATTTTAGGCTGGTAGTTATATGATACCACGCATCTATAGTTACAAAAAAACTCTAATAACGCATGCAACTAATGATAAACTACAGTAATTGGGTGTAATAAATAATTATTTTCATCTATTACAAATAGCCTTATATGAATTATTTGGTTTTAAGTTTTTAACTCTTTTATAATGATTATAACGTTGCCTAACTATAGAAGCGTGTTGAAATTATACTTCAACATAAGATCGAATTTTTATTTTTTCTATAATTTTTAATTAATTACAATATTTAAATATACGTTTTTAATGCAATATTTAGATTTTCTGATTACAATTTGTGATTTGAATTGCAAGTTGACATAATTGCAAAAGTCAATCTTTGACATGGCATTGATAAGTTTGAAAAAATGTTCAATTCAAGTGCAAGCGAAAATGTTTTTTAATATTTTAATTTAACATCATGATACACATTCAAACTATACAAATTGATCTATTCTGAAATTTTTAGTTTTTGTTAAATCATGTAATTAAATTAAATTTATATCGCCTCTTAATTGAATACGTCTTTCATTGACTATTAAAATTAATGACTTCCTTAATAATGATTTTTTAACTATAACTTTTTCTCAAATCCATTTTAAACAATTTACAAAAAATCTAAATATCGAAAACTTTCGAGAATGATATTTATATTTGTCCAAATATAAACATGAGCTTTCTCTCATTACGAAGATCAACTTGGCCTAACGAAGCAACTGCATTATTTTCAAAAAAGTTGAAAGATCAAATTTGTTTACGAAACGGTTCTTACCAATTTTTCGAAATACTTGTTAAATTGAAGTAAGAAACGATAAACATCAGTCAAATACCGGTAATCACAACTGGCATCATTATACAAGGATAGGAAATATAAAAAAAGATTAATGATTTTCCTTGGTTTTCGTCTTTAGTATAATTACCAAGGGCCAAACCCTTATACATTGAATTTTAGAATTTAGAGATTATATGACTAAATTATACACTTTTTCAGGAGGTATGCGTGACAATGAAGCATATATTTATATGCTCAATGCAAAATTTTTGATTATACTATAGAATTATTATAGTAAGACTCAATATGTAACACAAAAATTTCCGAAAAATTTAACCGTTTCGTATCTTTTATTTTTTGGCATTACATTCGGTTCTATAGAATATGACTTTTTATGAAATCTTGAACTATATTTCCATTACTTTCTGTTCGCAAGACATTCAATACTACAGCCAATAACAAATGTTGTCTTATTTAATTGTACGGCGGTGTATTTTCATTCATTCAGTCATGCACGTACTATGACGTTTAAACTTAAATCGAAATATTTTTTTTTTCAATGAAATTGTTAAGAACATGTGATAAGCACTGTGTAATTCTAAGCAGTTAAGTGTAAAAAAACTTACGCGAATATATTTTATAAATATAAAAATTTTGAATTTTAAATTATATAAAAAAACTGAAATGATATATTTGTTTAATAACACAGAAACCATACTAAAAGTCTTGTGATTAATCAGCATATACTAATTCTGGCACTCTGTTATTTACTGAGAATATTTCTTTTTTCTTTACTCGACACTCTGCTCCTCAATTTAATGGGAACGCTAGCACTATATTCTGTTAGGCATTACACTCTCCCTTAAATCGAAAATCTCATACGAAATCTTAGGTGGGTAAAAAATTTAATCATATAAAATTAATTATATTTTTGGTAGATCTAAACTTAAGGATCAAAAGGGCGGGTCATAACGGGGACCAGCTGTACAAACCAACAATATGGGCAATAGTGTATTCCTTATGGGTGATATGTCAAAATGCTGTAGCCATAATCGTTATAGAAATATTGTGACAGTCAATATTTTGAGGAGCAAATAGCTTTTAATCGGGTATACTTTTAACTACCTCCTAGCCTACAGGTGCCCCTGTACTAGCTTGTAAATATGGGGGTTGTGGGTTCGATTCCCAACGAAGACCTTGGTTTTTTTCACTACAAAAGATAAAAATTGACTGTCGGTGGAGCTGCTCAGCGATGAAGGCATAGTCACTGGTCGCTGTTGCTGTCTTTATACGGTAGTTAATTTCCGACTATTCTTCTGCTTTCACCACCTGTTTCATCTCTTCTCTATCCCTTGACTAAATAGGCATTGTTGCCTGAAGTGCTACTTCACTTTAAAAAAAAAAAAAAAAAAAAAAAAAAAAAAAAAAAAAACTTAAATTAGCTAGAGCTCACAAAATTGATCATCCGCAGTTAATATCTATTAAATAAAAGTCAAACCAAATGTTTATTCTATGATCTGCAAAATCTTAACTTTAACTAAAGGTTTTTCAACAAGAAGATTGTTTTCTAAAATAAAATAAAACAAGAAATTCAGATTAAGATGATTCAATTTTTTATTGTATTACGAAGAGAAAAGTTCGGCAATTATGAATGAAAAATATTTAGCAAATGTCCACCAAGACCATGCTGACATATCTTGATATTTTCATCAAAGTTTTTAATCACTTTTTGGCAAAATAGCGATCCTATTTCGTTAATCACATCACGGATTTTGAGTTTAAAGGCTGAAATCGATTCGATTGGCTCCGTATAGACACTTCTTATCATAGCACCACAAAAAAAAAAATAATCCAGTGGTGTTATATCACGCAATCTGACTGGCCACTTAACTGCTGATTGTCGTGAAATTGTGCGATCGGGAATTTTGGTTTACAATAAATTAATCGTTTCATTGGCTATGTGACATGTGGCCCCGTTCATACCATATGAAACCATATGTCGGTGATATCAACGTCGTCAATAATTGGACAAAATTGAGTTGTTAGCATCTAGCAATAGGCTGATTCATTGACCGTTACCGCATTTTCAGCCTCATCTTCGAAAAAAAAACGGTTCAATCACGTCTTCAAACCACATAGCGTACCATACAGTAGCACGTTAAGCATGTCTTTGTGAATTTTCAAAATCCGAAATGCGCCAATTTTGCTTTTTGCCATACCCTGATAAGTAAAAAGAATTTTTTTCAGAAAAACGAGCCCACTGTCCCTAAACGAATTAAGCGAACTTACGGCGATGTGAATAGTCCGTCGGCTTCAATTTCTGCTCCAGTTTAACCTTGCAAGGCTGCAAAGTCAAATCCTTACGCAAAATTCGCCATGTGGTGGTTTTGGACAACCCCAGTTGTTGTCTAGCACGGTGTCTAGTACCTTTGTACTTTGCTTTGAATCATTTTTTGTTAATAATTTTAAAAATTTTCAGTTGAGCTCTTTGATATCACATATTAATTTATTAGTTTATCTCAAGTTCATTTATGTTTTAATTTTCACTTTTTTTAAAGAGTAAAATTATTATAATGTTTTTTTAAAGTAAAAGGGAAAAATTAAACACAAACAGAATGTAATGAAGCATTTTTTGGATGGCTAATTTCCATCATCGCATCTATATCTTTGGCCTGTAAGCATGTATTTAACCACCCTACAATACGAGGAATATACTAAAACAAACAATATGAAATTGTTTAAATCCACACACAAACCAAAACTTTATTCGTTGTTCTCTTTATTGAGCAAAACATACATCTGTTCCTACTTTTTGCTTACCGTTATTCGGCTTATCCACGAATAAAATATTTATTTTTATATTTTCATACTCTTTGCTTCACAACATTGTAGATGCGATTGCAATATCATACTCAAGTCTGTGATACTGATTGTTATTAAGTATTCGTATGAAAGCGCGCTATGCCTTGCGTGTAATATAATTTTTAATTTTTTTAAAATTTGTAAAAAAATGTTTTTTTTAATAAATCAAATTAGAATTAAAAAAAAGAACAACAAAAATAATAATTCATTGGTTTTTTATTTATATTCATAATTTTTTTCAAAATTATCGTTAGAAGGTCATTTTTATTTATTTTTAGCATTTTTTATTAGGTCGGTTGTCTGTTAATTTAGAATCAGTTTAAGTATTTTTTTAATATGTAATAGAGTATGATTTATTAACCCACTCAGAGACTGCATTAAGAAAAGTCTAAATTCTAAAATATTAAAAAGGAATAAGATTTACAACAACATAGTATAAAGAAAATAATGTTGTTGATCATGGATTGTGTTTAAGATACAAAAATTTGTATTTTCGTCATTAACAACTGTGGAGTGTAAACAAAGAAATTTACAAATTAGTGGACACATGTTGAGAATATTAGTTCAAATCTAAATGAAGCCTTGAGGAGAAATTGTTTAAAGGCAACCAAACGAAAACAACAGTGCGTAAACCTTTTGGGGACTGGACAACTAATCAGACCTTGGCTTGCCATTTTATCTATATAAATAAAAATCAAATGGTGTCCGTTGGTAAGCGAGTAACTTGAGAACGGCTTAATCGATTTCGCTAAAATAAAAGTCTGAAAAAGTGGTTTGTGGAAAGAAAAGTTGCTTGGAAAATTTAAAAATTCGGAGGAAACTATGGAATTTTATTTTTTTTTTCTATTTTTTATATATTCCGCCTTATGATCATTAAATATGCATGTGCGAATTTAATTGACCACGCCCATTTTAAGGTCCACCTTTTCGCAATATCTAATATACGTATTTTTAAAAACAAATCACAAAAAATCATTGAGTGTTTGGATTTCGAAAATCCATGTTTTCTGTATGGAAAACCATCAGCTTGGTTTGTTTACGGGCCAGACAACAGAACAAAAACTATCTTTATCATAAAGCATTGGAATGAACAAAGTGATGAAAGTGAACTAATCGCAACAAAAAATTGTGTGTTCTGTTACTCAAACATCGTGACGGTCGAAGTGTTAATAAAGCACCTTTTGAATCTCTGTGATCTTAATTTAAAATAAATTATGTTTCAAATATTATACTTATTAGACTCTCTAAAGACAAAATTATATTGCTCTGGTGCATTTCTTGACAAAAAACAACCGCTTGATAGAGTATGGCATGAAGGATTGTTATTTAAACTTTAAATAATGTTACCTGCTCTAATTGTTTCGTTACTGAAATCGTATATAAGCAATCGAACTTTTTATGTAAAAGTTGATGATGAAGTATCAAATATATATTCAATATATAGTGGTGTTCTGAAAGGTATTGTTCTAGGATCAATATTATATACTATATTTACCTAAGATATGCCTATAAGTGACAATGTTCAAGTTGCAACTTACGCGGTCGATACCTCCATAATATCAACCGACAAAAGTCATATTGAAACCTCATCTGTACTGCAAAGTGAACTAGATATGCTACAACAATGGTTTATTGATTCGAAAATCACCATTAATATAGATAAATGCAATCGCGTTGCAGTTACCAAAATCAGACTGTGTAAAATATTTGGGAATGTTCATAGACAAACGACTCACATGGAAACATCACATCAAAAATAAAAGAAATCACCTTAATATTAAATCAGGAAGGGAGTCCCAACTCAGTCTAGAGAATAAAATTCATTTGTATAAAGTCGTTTCGGAATGGGCAGTAATTCGAAATACTTAAACGTTATCAATCTAAAACTTTAAGAAATATATCTAATGCTCCATGGTTTGTGACAGAGATCTAAAAGTACCTTTCATTATAAACGAAATTAGCGGATTTTGTTCTAGATATTTAAATAGGTTTAGCAACCATCAATATCCATTGGCAATTTCTTTACTGGATGAAGCAACCGAAATAAGAACACATAAAAGATTCCATGTATTAGACCTTCAATATAGGAAATAATACATATGTATGTAAAATTTTCTGTATGTAACTTCTCTTTTTACGTGCAGATATAGCTTATTAAACTTAATGTAATACCTCTCTCATTTTGTTATAGATTAACAAATTTGCTAAAAATTGTGAAGTAGATTGTAAATAAAATTGAAAGAATAAAAAATATTGTACAAATAAAAATTCTTGAAACAATCACAAATTTATTTAAATTTAGGCACGACAACGTCTGTCAGGTCAGTTAGTGATAAATTAATAAAATAACGCTTAAAAATTATGTAAAATTTACTTGAATCGATTTACAATCAGGTGCACCATGAATAGGATGAATTATTTATGGAAAAATCTTTGTAAACGGCAGACATCCTGGGGAAAACCTGAGAGTGAGGCGAATAATGGTTTCTAAATAATTGCAATTCTAATTGAGTGAGGAGCTTGCATAAAGCTTTTTGGGAACGTGACAATTATCGAAAGAGTTCAGTTAATTGATCACCAATATTGTTATATTTAAGGCATTTTAAATACTTTTTAAAATTGTTTTCCATTAAGAATGCAGCAACTTTGCATTAATTGAACAAAAGACACAAAATAAGAGATCACAAAATAAATTTCCAGCATTAGATTTGCCTCAGTTCATCGATGTGTCCATTATAAGGACATATCTTGCCATGGAAACAAAGCGTCCAAAGATCATTTATTTGCAACCTATTAATAAAGAAATTTCAAGCGCAGAAAAACTTTATTTATCAATAAAATAATAAAATAAAAGTTCTTGGTTTCAGCTTAATCGCTAAAGTTGAAAACAAAAAGTTGGTGCATCAACACCAAGAGCAGCTAAGGAGCCATAACTTACCACCATTTTTACAATACATTTTTAGTGAGGAAGTTAACCAGGCACTATAATCAAAACACACCACCATTAGATCATATAAACTTTGCATTACGCACATAAGATGGTGCACGAATAGATTTATATTAATTTAAAAGATCTAAAGATGAACAGTATTGTTCGTAAACTATCTTATGTTAACCCAATATAAGTATTTTTTATATGAAATAAATAACAAAATGGCGTAAAAAGAATATAACTTTAAACATCGCAAAAGCTTTTGATCTAGGCCTTGAACATTTTCAGATTTTATTCCTAATCACGGTTGTGACAAACAAAAAACCTTCGCACAAGGAATTTTTATGCAAATAAAACATTGTGTTTTTTTGTCAAAAAACCATAAATATTTTTGTTTTGTTGTATGATTTTCTCCATAAATCGTACATTCAACTTCAATTGGAAGAATGTAAACAAAATTAAAATAATTAATTTATTTTGTTGTTCGCTTTTGATAAGCTAAAGATTGAAAATTTTTAATAAAAAGGTTTTTTTTCAATTTCTGTATGTATTTCTTTCCAAGTTTTTTTTTTTGTATTTGCTTATTAAATAATTATCAATCCAATAGGGTCCAATGGTCCACCCACAAGATCAACCAGAATTGCGAGAGAAAAAATGATAACATTGATTTTTTTAATACAACTACTATGTGATCACTTCATTAAACATTAATGTTTTTGAAAATTAAATTCATGGAATTTTATTAAAAAATATTTACGAGGGTCCAAGCATAAACAAAACGAAGTGGTAATTATACAACATATTACCAATATGTACTTTAACAAACAACCTAAAAAAGAGCGCCGAGATAGTACCTCAGAAGGCCCTAACATTAAAATGTCACACCTAAATAAGAGCTGGAATTCCTATCTGTAGAAGCCGCACTATTTAGGTTTTCGTAGAACTTTTGACAGGTAGACGAAACCTGACGAGCTAATTTAAGTTTGACTGAATGGTTTATAAACCAGGAGAAGACAATATTCGGGTATTTATTTAACTGGTAATAAAACTTAATAAGCGTTCTTTCTTTTTCTTTTTTTTTCTTTTTAGCGTTATACTTTTCGTTCATTCCTATAATATGAGAGAGCAACTGTTCAAGGCTTCATATCTAGAAACAAGAAAAGAAGAAGTCTGGCATTGTCGGTAAATTCCCCCCGGGGGCAAATGATAGTCTTTATGGATCCTACTTCTTCCATTTAGACTGGTGTCTTGCGGGGTAAAAGGGAGCCCCGACCCCTCAAAGGCTAGTAGGAGCCACCTGGACAATCCACTATATTTCCACGGGAATCAGTGAGCTCGCAGAGTTCACTATTTGTCTCTTTAGACATTTAGCTGTTCTCTGGCTGGTTATTGAGGTTGGCCCCTGTATGGGAGTATCGTGGTGGTTGTGGTTTCGAGGCCCTCGTAAGAGTTTGTGGGTCGGATCATTCACAATGAACTTTAGGTCCAGTGAGTATGAATGCCGTCGTGTTCTTAATTATATTAAGCTTCATGCGTTCTGGACCAGGAGTTGGATTGTCTCCAACTCTTAAGTAAGGAGGAAAGGCTGCGACCTAATTCGAGCTTTTGAAATTGCAACTAGGAGTGATCGCAGAATGCACGGATTTGAAGGCCTTCTAGGGCGAGAATGGCGCTACATACCATTCACAGTGGTTTGACCACCATCTGGTTAAGGCTAACTGCCAGGTACAGATGTAAATCAAATCACGCAATTGTCAGTAAATGTAACTTTTGAAGGTCTAAAACGGACGCCTGGTAAGGTATGCCTGCTAGCTGGCCAAATAAGTGGGGAAAATAGAAATGGAGTCCTTAAAATAAAAAACTATCCCATAGAGAGCAGCAAGGACCAATGATACGTCAAGTGGACAGGGAGAAACGAGAACAACCAGTCAAAAAGGGTATCATAAAGAGTCAAATCTGTCTAACAGTAAAAAGTAAGTAAGTATGATGGTGGCTCTAGATATTTCCAAGGCGGTTGATAAAGTGTGGCATGGTCCGCTACTGTCAAAACTAGTTGTTTTTGGTGTCGGTGATAATTCTACAGATTTATATAGAGTTTTCTCAGGTATCGAACTATACGAGTTGTTACAGATGCGATTTCATCTAACGAGTTGGATATTAATTCAAGGGTACCACAAAGCTCCGTTCTTTCTCCTACTTTATTTCTTATTTTTCTAAATGACCTTCTTTGTAAAACTTTCAACCCTATTTACTCTTTCGCAGATTACAGCACCATTTGTCATTCATATTCATTTAGCAATAAACAAAATTAGTTAGACGTGAGTTCCAAAAGGCGGTGCATGAATGATACGCTCAATCACGATCTCGCTACGATCTCCGAATGGGGTCCTGCGAATAGAGTCGATTTTACTGCCCATAAGACGCAATGTTGCATGCTTACGCATAGATCTGTTACTATGGGTGATATAAGTATTACGAAATCGGAAGCTCTTGGTGTTCTTGGCATGAAAATTCAGTATTATGTTCGATAGACTAAAACATTTTTCAGGTTTCTAAAAAAACTTTCAAGTGCCTCGGTTTTCTAAAACGGTTTAAGAGATACTTCACTACTTGCGATCTTCGTACTATTTATACCACCCATATCCGTCCAAAGATGGAATACAACTCTCATGTATGGTTCGCCGCCCCAAAGTCTATTTAGGAGTTGCTCGACCGCGAACAGGTGAAGGTCAAAAGGCTCATTGGGGACAGTAGGTTATCCGACTCTATTAATTCTTTAGAGCACGGACGCAACGTAGGTTGTACTTTACTGTTTTACCAGTACTACATTGGGAAATTGTTCGCGGAACTCGCACGTTTTTGCGTTTGACTTGATTTTCGTTGATAGCGCATCCATTTGTGGTCAATTGGCCGGTGAATCACGCATTACAGGGAGAATTCGTTTTTTAGCAGAACAGTTCGTTTGTTGAATAAACTCCTTTCAGATGAGTTTACTGTAACTTTTAATGTCGGGAAATTCAAATCGAATGTCCACAAACAGTATTCCCTCTTTCCCCCTCCCCATAACCTAATTTCCTAGTTCTGGTACAATGCATTGCATTAGTAGGTGTCATCCCCTGAGTGCTGGTCCGAACGAAAAAATAAAAAAAATAGTAAAAATATTAAAAAATCCAACTAAGTCCATAAGTCAAAGATTATTGTAAGCGTGAGAAGTTCAAGCGGTGGATAAAATACTTATAAATAAACTATCTGCAGTAGAAGACAATCAAGGTAAAATAGAATCAAAAAGAGTAAGCAATATTTCAAAAGCCAGCGACTCAGTAAAGAAATTACGGGGACTTTGAATTCGGTATTTCCATATAGTTTGCCTGGCATACAAAATATGAGATAAAACAGGAAACTACAGCTGACACTGCACAAAACTCTATTTCGTTAACTGACTAAATTCAGATACTGAAAAATCAGCTCACATCGTGAAAATCATAAGCAGCAGTATGTTTTAAATATCGACGCCATGTGTGTCAAACGTTGGCTATTACACACCATTCTGTGATAAGGATAGTTAACAATTATTAGACGCTTATCAAAAATCAGAAGCCAAAATTAAATATTGTTGGAAGGCGAGGAACTTTCTGATAAGTTAATAGTAGATATTCTTGATCAAACACGTTGCCCATTGCAGAGTAGCGGTTTGTTTCAGTATCTCCCTAGACAAAAGTATTGAAGAACAGGAAAGAGAAGAAGAAATGAAAATTGTTTTTATATTCTAATTATAATTCTCCCCGCTAAATATGGGTATTATTGACACAACCCTCGTACAGAAGCATCTTTAATAAAATTAAAATGATGCTTCGATAGCAACACAAACAGAAACGGTTTGAAACTTTGGACTTAAATTATAAACAGAATGATTAATTGCGTAAGATTTCAAAAAAAAGAACACAAATACGATCACATAGATACGATGTATGTGTGTATGTGCGTATGTATGTAAATGGTGCTGTTGATGGCAACAAATTGCACGCTTAACTAGCGTGTCAATTTGAAAAAAATACTGATACCGAAAAAAGTTTTTGTTTAAAACAAATTTCGAACATAAAAACTAATCGAAACATACATACATTCATACATACCGTTATTACAGCCAAACATATACTAAATAAAAATAATTCACATAAAATTATCACTTATGTTTTTCTTTTCCGTTTAAACATTATTCGATTTTAAATTATTTGCTTTCTGTATAATTTCCCATTTGTTTACGCATTTTCCGTTTTTTCCTTTTACAGACTTTAATTCTCTTTTTTTAATTAATAGTGGCACTTGTAGTTTTGTATTTGAAAACGTTAGATATTTTTTTTATTAATTTAATTAATTTGCAGTTCACTTTTAACATCCAACTTTAAAGACTGTTAATTTATAATTAAATTTCCATTTACAAATGACATACGTTATTAACTAAAGAAAATGATAATGACGCTGCTAAAGCTGATATAAGTCATGATGAGTTTTAAAAAGTGTTCTTTCTTATGTTGACCGTCGTTGACTATTTCAAAATTTTTTTCGAATATTGCAAAAGTTTTCCTATCTTTCGGCTGTCAGGAGAAAGATTTTTTTACAAGTCATTCTCTTAAGAAGTCTTTAAAGCGAAAATTTATTATCACAACAGTTAAAATAAATTTTTAAAAATAACTCACCCACAAGATTCTTTCATCAGTGCTGCCAGATTAGAGGATTTGTCTCCAAAATGGGGATATTTTTATATTCTGTCAACAAACGCTATTTATCTGTTTGGAAATTTTTATGGGAATATGTTAAATGCTTTGGGGATTTTCAGATTTGTATTTTTTTAACAGCAGTGTAATTGGTTTAGAAATATTTTTTATTAATTTTTCTAAGTATAAAACGTTCAGCAAGACAACAAAAGCGTTTATTTAGATAAAAATGTGCAAGTGATAAGTCCTACAAACAAAAATTTAAAGAAATCAGTTTTTAGTTTTGGCTTTGTGATAAAAATTGAAATAATAATGATTTTTTTTAAACATATAACAATCCTAATCATATCAATGATTATAGTTCAACAACAAACGTTATAAATAAATATTTAAAATCTATTTGTATATACATATAAAGATGCCGCTGGATAAAGACCATTAGAGGACTAAGAAAAAGTAGTGTTAAGTTTACTTTGATTATCAATGAAGAAAAGCGTGTATAAAGTGCATTTCTACGACAACGAGTGCAAGTAAGCAGAGCACAGAGATTTTCAAATTTGTAGATAAAATAAACTGGATTCTGGCAGTTATTGTTGGTCAACACTTTCAAGTATAGGATTCAACGTGAAAAAGTCTGGGAACGCTGCCTTTAATTTTTGTTTATAAAAAACAACCTCTTTTAATTCTACTTTCCTTCTCTCTTTGTTTTATTAATTGTATAAAAATATCGCGATAAGACTTTTATACGTTTTGATTGGTAAAATAAATTGTGAAAATAACTTAAAACAACCAATCTGAAAAAGTCAGGTTTAGAGAGCCTTATAATTTTTGGCTCTCTATTAAGTCTCCGCAAGTAAAAAATTAACCTGTTAGAAATAACTCATATGTTATAAAAATGGTTTGCTATTGTTATATTTACCCAAAACCCTAATTAAGAAGAAAACCTTATTATTGAATCATAGTAAACAAAGGAGAAGGAGCCATGGAAGCCCTTTACAGGCATATACGCAATCTTTTGTCTATTGTTTCAGAGTTAAAATTTCTTCTCTAATGCATAGCTGATTACATGCGTAACCTTTCTGTTTAAATCATATGCCAACCTGTCAGATAAATAATTCCATGACTGGTTTCAAAGATGACATAAAAAAATGATGACTTTATTAACAGACACTGATTTATTTTCTTTTTTTTCCCCAAACGTTATCCAATTATCCAGCTTTCTTCAGTTGTGGTAATCTATCAAATCAACGATTGTTTCAATTTGACTCGAATAGCGATATAAACTTAAAAACATGTTTTATCTATATATATAAACATATAAATCAGGGCCGGTTAAGATTTCTTTTTTTTTTTGTTTTGACTCCAGTTTTGTCCTAAAAACAATTTTTAAGACTACATTTATTTTTCTAAACTCTGAAATATTGTTAGAATATTGTTTTGTTTAAGTTTTAAAAGAAAATAATTATCATTGTAAAAGTAAACGAAATGACCTATTGCGTCTTTAACAAAGAAATCTTATACACACAAGACAACAACACCGTGCTTATTATAAATTCCAGGAAAGAAGCTAAACAACAAGACCAACTAACACAACAAAAAGAAAACACGCAGCCAAACAGGCGCCTACATTAAATGATGATAGCAACAACAACGCGGGATGATGTTAAGTAGATTATTCTTGTACGTACGGGAACCGCACCAGCAGATATATAAGCACCATTTGCTGGCAATAGAAAGAATGCAAGCTGTAACGTCGTTGAGTAAAGACAACATAATTAAAAAGCATTTTGTAGACGTTACAGTGAAGAAGTTACCATCGTGTTTAATTTGTGTGTATTGAAAGGGAATAAATCGTGTAATTTGATTTAAAAATGCTAGATTGTTATGTTATTATTTTGCAATAAAAGAACTCAAAATAACTAAACGTTTATTAAAAGAATTAAACGTAACAATATGATTTTTTAACTCTTACCTACCTAATTTTTTAAAGCGAAAACGTTTCAAGTTTGAGTCTTCAGATTGGTTGCTTTTTACTAACTTTAGCAAAAATACAAAAAAAAATTGTGCTCTAAATTTTAGTAGCTAAAAAAGTTATAGAAAATACTTGAAACAATACAATAGTTAAATGGTAATAACACATAGAGTAGTGGAAACATTAAATTTTGCGTTGTTTCAAATTTTTTAGTACAAACTGTGTACGTGCAGGTGATCAATAATACTTTAGTTATCAATAATTTAAGTCAACTCTAAAATGCCATGTAAAAATTTTTAATAAAATAAATTTTTTGTAAAGTAAGTAAATTTAAAAATTTGTTTTTTTCAAATTATTATATATCGGGTGGCTGAGCAATTTTGCTACATTAAGAAACTCAAAAAACTATTTGTAAAGTTTATGTAATTTATTTTTTAGTAATTCATTTATAAAATAACACATTTTTATTAAAGTAATAATAATTAAAGTAATGTTTTGAAAATAATTGAATTCAAATGTCCTCCACCCTCGGGGACACATGTGCGACATCTTATCAAAAAGAGGTACATTACTGCCTGGAGTGTTGCAGCGGGAATTGCTCTATTACCGTTCGAATGGATTGCTTTAAATCAAATTTGTTGGGTTTCTTTTGTAAACTTCTTTTTTGTAATAACCCCACAAAAAAAAATCAGGTGCAGTGAGGTCAGGAGACCTGGGAGCCCAACGGAATGTGAAGTTTTTCAAATCAGTTTATCGGGAAATTTTTGCCGCGTTTCTGTTATAACAGGCGTGCCTATGTGACAAGTTGCTCCATCTTGTTGAAACCAAACAGAGTTGAAAGACATTTTCCTTCGGTGTAATTCTGGAAAAAAAATTCTTTCAACGTCTTTAAGTAACGGTCTCCATTGACCGTAACAGTCAGAACGTTTTCTTCGATGAAGAAAGGCTCGACAATGAACCTTAAAGAAACTGCACACCACCCTGTGATGCAAAGTGTATGTAATTGCATCTGATGGAGTATCTGTGGGTTAGAATTACTCCATATTCGACAATTTTGTTTGTTAAAATTGCCGTTTAAATCAAAATGTGCCTCGTCAGACATAAAAATGCAGTACAAGACGTTTTCATTCTCTGACGCCATTTGAATGATCTTTTCACAAAATTCCAAGCGAATCGGGAATTCTCTTGGGTTCAGTTTGTTTGTTAATTGAATCTTATCTGGAAATAAGTTTAAATCTTGGTGCAAAATTGTCTGCAGTGACTGTCTGCTGACACCCATTTGAGAAGATAAGCTCCATGTCAAAACTCGAGGATTGGTTTGTATGGCAGCAGCTACAGCTGGGCCAGTTTTCTGCATCCGAACTGAAGGATCTCGATAATAAGGCCTTCTTGCGCATGTGCCACACAAGGCAAAATTATTCACGAGCCTCATTATAGTCCATCTCAAAGGAGGAGGAGTGCTACCAAACGTGCGCCTTATTCTCTTTGGACGGAAATTACGAACTCTAAAGGGTGAAAGCGTTGCACTATCCAAATTCTTGTTTCATTGTCTCAATTCTTCATTTTAGTTAAATTTAAAGATATAAAATAAAAAAAAAATAGAACAGGTTGGTTACACAGAAAATAAGTTTTTACGTTCTTTTCTTTTTTTTTGGTAGCAGCTTTCATCATCCACCCTGTACAAAACCCTGATAAATATTCCTTAGCACATTGTCTTATTCTTAAAAAATCTCTTAAAAATAAAGAAATTTCCATTACTGGTAATCGTGTCAAGCAACTATTAATGAGTTATTACTACAAAGCCATGTACATAGCCTCATCGTGGCAAAATAATGTACCAGGTAATAAGAGTAACTAAGTTAGGTCATCACTAAATATCTCAAACTCCATATATTAAAAATCATCGTTTAATTTTTGTATATGGAGTTTGAAATTATGTCATTTTATCTATTATTATTTAATATTTAATAGTTGAAAGTGTATCACTGAACTAAAGCTCTTTTAATACAAAAATAATAAAGTCATTGCAATGCAAAAAGGGCTAAAATCAATGCAAAATGTCATAATTTTGTGTTTAATGTGTTGCAGCGGGTAAAAAAAAACAATTATTACAAGACAGGCCTCAAAAAACTTTTACTAAAGGGAAACAGAGCTAAGCTTCAAAACTCCCACTATGACAGTAAGAAGTGGGAAAAATGTATTTGGGAGATCTCCAGGGAAGATTTTTGGGAATATCTCATAGTGTTTATCGAAAAGTGTCGTCGTTGAATGAATCACTTCTTATTGAGGAAAAAGGAGCATAAAGCGTCTTAAAATAAAAAAACTGCAAAAATGCTACCCAATTTCATTGAAAATATTTTAGATGACTTTTTCTATTTTTTTAAATTTTTTAGAAAAGTTTCAAATACATAAAAACTCTAGGTTTAACTAGAATTTATACAAGAAGCAGTGTAAAATAAAGTGAATCGCTGTTCTCTGTAATATTTATTCTTTCTAGGAGAGTTGTAACTGATGGATACTGTTATTGTTGCTTTTCTTAAAGGTCGGTTTATCGATTGTCATAAAAATAACTCCTTTTCCTTATCTTTGTGAAAAATTAAACTCTTATAAATGTACTTTACAACAGTACTTTCTTACAAAAAAAGTAAAGTGGTTTAGACTAAGTTTCAAATAAAACCGTACGTTTTTGCAAATATTCCAAAGCAACTACGTTAGCAGTAGCCAAATTTGAAGCAAACATTTTCAGGATCCTTAAATTTAATTGTTATAGTAAAACATTTGCGCGCATAATAAAAATGGATTCGAGCAGTTTTTAACTTATCTCTTCAGAGTCGAACTGAATATGTAAAATTTTATATCTCGTAAGGCGAAAAAGAAGAGAATACAATGAACAAAAAAAGAAAAAATAAGAAATAGAGCTCTTGAAATTAATAAAATTAATGCCGCAGTTCCAAAAACTAGCATAATAACTTTAATTATTAAATTTATAAAAAATTATACTTTTCTTTCGTGTTTTATCGCAACCCAAAATTATGGAGGTGAGCAAGCCGACACTTCTGAAAATATGTTTAACTTCAGCAAAACAAAAAAAAAACTATTAAATTTCCATTGTCTCTACAAAGCAAAATTGCAAACTTGTGTCATTTTTTCATAATACTTTAATAAACAGCTAGTAGATATTATCTGTATAAATACGATAGTTTTGAATATTTCATCAATTCAAATATAGTACACTTCAAAACAATAACAACACACTGTTCCTTGTATCACTTCTCTTCGAACAGAATCACGATCTTCAAAATAAATTTGCACAACTTAAGCGTCAGTCAGTCTATTCATGTTGAAATACCCAACAAAAGTAAACATAAATCACCTAATAGCTGACACAATGACCGTCAGTTAAAGAAGTGCCAACTTAAAATTTTATACCTTTACAGTGGCGTAACTATACCGTTTGAGGCCCGTGGCAAATTCGCCGGATGGGGCCCTCCCTTCTTTCTCTCCTCCCTCAATATAAAGAAGCTAAACAAATGATATAGTATTTTTTTATTTTACAATAAATTACTATATAAGTAGGTACGAACGATATAATTATAAAAAAAACATAATAATTGAGAGCGAATTAAAATGAAATAACAATTTTTGTCTTAGTATCAAACAATTATTAAAATTCCTTTTTTCTGGCTTTTTGTTCAGCAAAAGTATTAATGACATCATCAAAGTTTAAACTTCGGGCCATGGAATGTTCGATGGATAAAATAGCTAAGCCGCTTAACCTTTCCTGTCCCATAGAATTTCTTAAATAAGTTTTTATTAATTTCAATTTCGAAAATGATCGCTCGGCACTAGCCGTAGTTACAGGGATGGTTATAAATAGCAGAAATGCAGTGCACACTTCAGGAAAGCTTGAAGAAATGAAATGGTTTTTTATGATCAATAAGTCGGCAAGTTCGAAAAGCGGATCTAAAACTGAGAATTTCCTTAGCAAACGAGACCGATATGTCTTTGTTATATAGATTGACAAATACTAAAGCTTTTTCTAATAAATCGTTATCATTTAAATTTCGCAAAGTGGCAGGTTGCAAGACATTGAAATTGGAAACAACTTCATTCATTCCAAGGAAACGCGATCTCAGTTGATTAATGATGATGTCTAATACACGATAGAATATGTTCACTTTAAAGAAGCTTTCAGAATCTTGGAGACGTTCATCCTCACAAATTTCATCAAAATGACGTTTCACTTTCCTCTGACGAGTTTCTGAAAATTTCGGGTTTATAGACCACTTCACTGCAATATTATTCGCTTGCATTTTCAAATCTTCAAATTCTTTTCGGTACTTTTCAAGGTCTTCCAGACAGACAGCAAAAGATTTGAGGAAATTGAAAGATCGATGTTCTTAGATTGAAGTGCTTTAGAAGCCGCGTCGATGGTCTGTAAACATTAGAATAAAATTCTTACCGAGTAGACATTATTGTAACTAATTTTTTCACAATTCACTTATTAAATTTGCTTGAATTGCACACAAACAACCAATTCTTACAATCAGATGACGTACGTAGGCGTAATAGTGGGACTGGAGCTTTTTTTATACGTCCTTACAAAATATAAAACGGGGATTCCCCGAGCATAAGTATTACCAGCCCGCGCCACAACAGTAGCTCACTTTTTGATATGGCAGTTCTCTATGTCTCTGATCAAACTGAAAAACAAAAGAAACATGTGTGTGTGAAATGCATGGTAGTGTGTGTAATGTTTTATTTATTGATTTAATGTACTTTGTAAGCATTATTATGAAAAATGTTAGTGCTCTGCACTTCTCCTACACATAAACTATAAGTGTGCCAAATGTTATGCTCCTGCGTCCGCGCATTTTTCGTAAAAAGGAGTCCCAAAGCTTTGGACGTATTAATATACAGATTAGGATCCTTCTGTGCTCGCGGCCCTCTCTGACCAGGGGGCCCCTTTTGGCTCGGGGCCCGTGGCATTTTGCCGTTTTGCCACCCTATTGTTACGCTACTGTACCTCTATAAAAAACAACCCTTGGCCATTTAGCCAAAAGCTATTAAAAACTTTGACGAAAGAATGGACATCTGTCAGTCAGCCTGGTCGTGGAGGACATTTGCTAGATATCATTAATCATTCATAATTGCAGAACTTTTCTGTTCGTAATAGAATAATAATTTGAATCATCTTAATCAAAATTTGTTGTTTTAGAAAACAAATTTCTTCTTGAAAAACCCTTTTCATATTAAAACGGTCATAACCATGAAAAATATTTTTGGCATTTATAACTTTTGTGCAATAAACCTTTTACAAATCAAAATTATGCTAAATTCAGTCATTGAAATTATTGCACAACCGCGGCAGACTCTTGTTCATGTTAAGAGAAATAGCACAAGCAGTTTCTTCATTTGGCTTGTCTCTACAAATATATGTTCTCTTAAAAATATCGTCGAATTAATGGAATTTGCATATGCATGTTAACAATTTGTATTATTCATTTAATTGTACACGCATACCTAATTACTCCTACGCCTGTATGGTCATTAATGTTCCAAAGTACAATTCTTTAATCATGTTAACATTTTTTGTTTACATAATACGTTGATAGTCTTATCGTTCTTGTTGATAGTGTTTCAAGAAAAGTTCGTAGGAGTAATTGTTTCACTTTTTCCGATCAAAGTTCCAATTTGAAAATGTTTTCTCTTCAACTGATTAACTTAAGAAGAAGAAAAAATTGCCTGCGTATTGAAAAAATAAAGTAAATAATTTTTTTGTTGTTGACCTAGAGTAACTAAATGAACATTAGTCCATATCAGTTTGTTGCGCTTAAATTTTGAAGGTTTTAAAAACAACAAATTGTGAGAAAGTTAAAGTCATATCTGTCAGACTGTCTGTATGTACATCTTTGTTACAACTTCGTACAATCTTATACGCAGTGCCTGGCTTAAAACGTACCCAGGCTTAACTTAAGAAGAAGGCGCTTATACAAATAAAACCACAACTTTAGAAATTTGTTTGAAGAAAATGCATAAAAAATATTATAAGGGGTGGGAAAATTTGAGGTTAGGAAGAAAATAGTGTTTTAAATATTAAAAATTAAGCTGTTTTCCTTTGACATTTATTTAGCAAAAGTTGGGAAATTTAAATCTATAACATTGAACAAGGAATTATAATATTGGAGATTTACTATCAAAATGGTGAAAATTTCACTGTATCACTTCATTCCCCCCGGGGGCACATTATAGTCTTTTTGGAACCTACTATTCCATTTAGATTTGTGTCTTGCGGGGTAAAAGGGAGCCCAGGCCCCGCAAAGGCTAGTAGGAGTCACCTGGACAATCCACATATTTCCACGGGAAATCAGTTGCCCCAGAGTACACTATTTGTTCTCTTTAGACAATGATGTGCTCTGACTGGTTATTGAGGTTGGCCCCTATATGGGAGTATCGTGGTGGTTGTGGTTTCGGACCCTCGTGAGAGTTTGTGGGTCGGACCGTTCAAATTAACACAATGAATGGTTCAGGTCCAGTGATTATGAATGCTGGCGTATTCTTGATAAATAAGAGCTTCATGCGTTCTGGACCAGGAGTTGGAAAGTCTCCAACTCCTCAGCAAGGAGTGAGGGCACGGCCTACTCCGGACTTTCTAAATTGCTACTAGGAGTGACTGGAGGATATACGTATCCGAAGGCCTTCTAGGGTGTAGTTGGTGTCCAATCAACTTAGTGGTTTGACCACCATCTGATTATGACTATATAGTCGGTGCAGATGTAAATCAAATCACGCATTGTATCACTTCATAATTTCAGTAGCTTTTCCTTGCAATCAGACTCCTTCTATAACCACTCTGCTCAATTTAATCGTTAATTCAAGGCTCAGAATAGACCAAACATAGATGTTGTACAGCAAAGTGTTGAGAATTAGCCTAGAGCATTAACTCGTTGACAATTGGGCATCACTAGACATACTGTACGCAACGTTTTGCACAAAAAAACTTCATATTATGAGTTCAACTCATACAAGAATTGAAGAATAAAAAACGCATCATACATTTTGTCATCTTCATTTTCAATTAGGCTCAGAAAATCCACAAACAGCCATCGAAAAACCACTATATCCAAAGAAAGTGACTAGATGGTGTGGTTTATGATCAGGAGGTATCATCGATCCGTATTCAGTTTTTGCATAAGAAATTTCCTTGGACGTAATGATCTTCTAGGGCCGCTTATGAGCCCCATCACTAAGGATGATTTTGCTGAAAGATTCGTTGTTTTCAATCAGTTTTTCAAACAGCCAATTAAAAAATGTTCGACGCAAATAATGATCGGTCGGCTTTAGTTCTTGAACGAGTTAAATTTTATAAGCGATAAGATGAAGATCTCTATGCAAAATGCTTCTATCGATACCAAATTGTCCTGAACGTCGACGAGGCTCTTTCTCAACACTTTCAACAGTACGGCCACTACGAGAGTATTGTGTTTTGGTCTATATCTGCAAAACCATCGTTAGCTTAGAATTTAGTGAATTAATTATGCA
The DNA here is from genome assembly GCA_030448955.1 of Trichopoda pennipes. Classification (NCBI taxonomy): domain Eukaryota; kingdom Metazoa; phylum Arthropoda; class Insecta; order Diptera; family Tachinidae; genus Trichopoda; species Trichopoda pennipes. The sequence goes on from JASKUP010000042.1 coordinate 12,915,028, forward strand.
CAGCGGTGTCAGAAGGAGCCTGATTGTGTAGAAAAGCTGTTCCAATTTTACAAAGTGATACAGTAAATTTTCACAATTAAAATTCTTTGATCAAGAGTGTAATGTTTCATGTTTGAAATTTCCCAATTTTTTACAAAATAAATTGAATACATGTCAATTTATTACTTGACAGTCAACTTACTTCCAAACCTCGAATATATAAAAATTAAGCGTATCTCCATAATTAATGTAATTTGGCTTTTATGAACATTACAGACACAATCAAAACCTAATAGGTCTGCTATAAGAACAACTATAAAAATTTTAAAATGGATAATAAAGGGAGATGCCATGGATGATTTAAAATTTACACACAACTTTTATAGGTAAGTTCAAGTTCACAATTTCAGATTAGAATTTAAAGGTGAATTTAAAGATTGTGTTATTTGAAATTCATATATCTCTTGTACTGTTATTTGCAAACACTTGTAATTGAAACAGAATCCGATAAACATGTAAAAAAGTACAAGAGTAATATTTTTAAGTGACTCTCACAGGCTCCACGCATAGGTGACCTTTTTTTAATTTTTTAGGTATAAACTTTCATAGTACACTACAGCAAGTATAAAGTTACCCATTAGAAACCAAAGCATGACTCCAGAGGGATGATGTATATGGAGTTGAAATATTATAGATAAACAATTATGAAATTTAAATAAAGTATTTATTACAATTTTTATTTATAATTCAAAGACCCGCTGCCGGTTTTGAGCAGATGTATCATATACAAGAATTATTTCTTTTACTGAAACTATACCTCAAAGCCTATGAGCCCATATCAATTTACGACATTGTAAATATAAATTCAATTTACCCAATTCTCTATTTGTATTCAATATAATTCTAAAATTAAATTTAAAAAATACTCAGCAGCCCACACTGTTTATAAAAAAAGAAATCTTTAAAAATAAAAGATAGAAACATAATGATGAGCATGAAACATTTTTTCGCTAGACTTTAGACTTTGTATCACGCGATACGTCAGCAGCTCCTTAAAAAAGATATTTAAAAGAAAATAAAGCATTCTTTTTGTCTTACAAAAAGAAAATTCTTAAGCACGCGCTCGATAGGCTGCAAATAATGATCAGTAGTCGCTACACAGCTTTTTGCATATTCTTGAAACAAACATTGCAAAATTAAATACGATAAATTAATTGCAAATAAAAATGTGGTGTCTAGAACATATTTATCATTGGTCTCTTGTAGAAAGGGCCTAACGCGCATAATTGTTACTTTACAGGAAAAAGTAAAAACAAAAGAAATAGAAATAGTATGTGATTGTAAAATTGCTATATTTACTAATATTCTGTCAGAGTAGCGAAGTATTCACTCACTGTTCATACATGTATGAATATGTACATTTCATTTTTTAGCCGCTTCTTCTCATACATGTGTGAGAGACTACAAATTATTTTGTGTTTTCTCATTTGTGAATGCGACGATTTATTTTTTTTCTTTCTATTCATAAGTGAAAAAATGAAAACACACAAGTGTTCATTTTTGAATATTTACAATTTTGATAATTTTTCATAAATGAAAAGGTCGTAAAAATATGTGCGTTAAGCATTCGCGTACATAAACGCACATATTTGATAATGCGCAATTGTCGGCGTATGCAGAAAAAAATGTTGTTTTTTTATTTCTTTTAGAATAGATTCCAAAATTGTATTTTGAGTTAATAAGTACCCATGTGTTTTTACTACATTTTACGGTAAACTGCGATCGTAGGTAGAAAATTTTTTCACGTTCATTTATGAGAAATTTTATAAAATTTCAACATTCATAAATGAACATGTACATTTATGAAAAAAACCATTAATGAGAAGTAGCTAATTTATCATTTATCACATAGGAATAAGACTAATAATTCTTGTTGTTGGCATTCATGTATGAAAATAACCAGAACATTTTTTGTTGTTCGTTTATGAGTGTGAAAAATAAATATAAAATTTTAGATTTCTCATTTATGAAAAATATCATGAATGTTGATTTTTGAATGTTCATAAATGAAAAATTCTGAACCCTGTATTCTGTTAAATGAAATGGAATAATAAAAAAAATAAAAGCAATAAGAATAAAAACGTCTCAATTTCTTAAAAATCCCAATTAGGGCTTTTTTACATAAGACCAACGCTACTATGTAGTATGCGTGGATGTATGTATATGTAGGTACATGAGTCAATATGTCATAACAAAACATAAAAAAGCACATTGTTTGAGTTAATTATATTTTACCGCAGTGTAAAGGCCAGGACACATAGAATTCGTCATACGTTATACGTCGTCTTTTTCAACCGACAAATAAGTTGAAATGCATGTTTTCACAATCAGTATGTCTCTCTCAACGATAAGTACGAACATTGGGCAACTTTTAACTTTTGTCGTACGTTCAATACTCAGACAGCTATCATTTGTTTCTTCATCTTTGTTTTGTTGTATTTTAAACAAATAATTTTGGTGATAAAAAACACAATAAAATAAATAAATGGAGAATAATCTTATAAATGCCGTGCAATTCTACAGTTTTCAGGTATTAAAGGTCTGTTGGAGTTTTTATTAAGATCTTCCTTTAATAATTAAAAAAGCGTATCGAATACATCTTTTTGCATCTGTACAAAATTCAGTGCAAAAAATCAATTTTCGTCTCGGTTTTGATATAGCGGTTGAACTCGAAATCTTAGACCTCCAGCCATTACATCAGGACAATCCCGAGCGTCATAAAGCAACATTATAAGAAACTCCAAAATATCGTTCAAAAAAAAATTTTGTTTAAAAAACATGCGATAAAACAGCTGAGATATTATCCGCCAACAATGTACTCATTGTGTCTATCTCATCCTTGATTTCAGTCGAATGGATTCTATGTGCCCCGGCCTTAATACACTTCATCCAACTACCGACCAAGGTCGATATAGTATCCGTTACCATGCCGAAGATATTTTTCAAGCTCGAGCAGTTAAAAAGGTTTTAGCAGATCTCAACATCAACAAGTCTCCTGGGCCGGACGGAATACCTGCAGTGAACTTGGAACAGTGCTCTTCGACGCAAGTGCGTCCGTTAGCACCATGTTGTTTCATACCGGTGAATTTCCAAAGTGTTGAAAGGTTCAAGTTTTCTCAGGAATCGACTATACGAGCTGTTATAGATGGGATTTCATCTGACGATTATAAGATTAATTCAGCGGTTCCACAAGGCTCCGCTCTTTCTCTTACCCTATTTCTTATTTTTCTAAACGACCTTCTTTTTCAAACTTTCAACCCTCTATATTCTTTCGCAGATGACAGTATCATTTGTCATTCGCATTCATTTGGCAATAGACCGAACCAGTTGGAGGTGAGTTCCAAAAGGCGGAACATGAATGATACGCTCAATCACGACTTCGCGGCGATCTCCAAATGGAATCGTGCGAATAAAGTCGATTTTAATGCGCGTAAGACGCAATGTTGCATGCTTACGCATAGGTCTGTGTTCGGAAGTGGTGCTGCAGCTATTACTATGGATGATATAGGTATTACGGAATCGGAAGGTCTTGATGCTCTTGACATGAAAATTAAGTGTGCTGTTCAATGGACTAAATACATTTTTCAGGTTTCTAAAAAAGCTGTCAAGTGACTCGGTTTTCCAAAACGGCAGATGGAGCAACGTTTCTCACAGCTCGTATCATAATTAATTTATTGAAAGAAACGTTTTAGGTCACAGACGCGTGAATTGACCTTCAACATCGTGCGATTTAACGCCGCTATTTTCTGTCAAGATAAGTAAAGTCACTACTCTACGCTGATAAGTCTGAAATGACTAACCACTTGGAAGACAACCTTCAGCGTGTAATTGTAGATATGTGGCCACAAATGAGGTTCATGACTAAGTGCTTTCTTATACATTTTACTTGTTTATATATTTTGTGTTAAGCATTGTTTTTCGTTAGAGGTCTTAAAATAAATTTGTACTTGAAGCAAATAAGTAATAAATTCGATCTACCTATGTGGTATTGTGGGTGTTATCTGTAGCTTGAGATAAGCAATTGAAAATAAATGTTTCATTAGCGTTTCATGCATACTAAAGGTCGTTAAATAGCAAAACACATGTGTCTGATTTAGTTCCGTTTTAAAATAGATGTTTGTTAGTGTATGTATTCCACACTGACAATTGCTTGACCCATAAAGGGAGTATATACATATATATATATATATATATATATATATATATATATATATTAAATATATAAAGATAAGAGTTGGAAAATCAATTAATGTTACAATCAAACATGTGCAGTTTATATAAGAACTGCACAATGGGGTATGTCGCCAAATAAGTATTAATATGTGCACAACTTGTAAAATTTCTCCACTATATTTGAAACGTGAGGCTAGGCGTGCTATGCTCACCACTCTTATCCCATTCAAAGCAAGGCAGCAAAGAAGAAACTTCGCAGATAAAAGAGCAAAGAGCTCAGACAAGATAGCTGTCTTGTAACATCTATAAACTCTGTTACAAAATTTTCTATAGACTTCTCACTATTTTGTTAAAAAAACCTACCATTTACAGGTTTTAGATAATATAAATCTTTAGATATCCCTAACTACTATTTACTTTGCATGGGATGAACAGTCTTGAACATTTTAATATTGAATACAACACTATATTAAAAAATCCTTTGCACAAACGAAGGCCATAACAAACGTTGTTCTCTAGAAATGTCAAAGTTAGCATTTACTATTTGTTGTTAAGTTGTCAAGCCCTTTGGCTACTCTCCGTCTTTCCGAATTATTTTCTGATCATACAGAATATTAAGAAAAACTAGAGCCAAATTAGTCTTGTGGTTCTACAGTCGTGGAACAAAATCATCCAGCTTATAAAGATGTAAAACTTTAGGTGAAGAACACTTTTTCAGTTGGCGGCCATTGTGTCAGCTGTTAAGTGAAGTAAGTGAAAAGAAATGTGAAAATTGCGCCCAAAATAAGATCGAAGTTGATCCCGATTTTCATTAGCGAATTTTATTTAGCGAAGAAGCTCACTTCTGTTTCAATGGAAACGTCAGTAAATAAACTCACCTTATTTGGAGTAATGATAGTCCTTAAGTGTATGTTAAGACATCATTATATCTAGAAACAACTAAATGTAGTATTAAAAAAAAACTAACTGGCACATGCTTCATTAAAAACGATGCAGATCAGAACATTGCACTTAATGGTGACCGCTATAGAGTCATGACATTTATTGTTCATCAATTGAACAACCATGATATGCAGCAGCTGTACTTTCAGCAAGACTGCGCAACACATCACACAGCTCGTGCCATAGTTGATTTATTGAAGGAAACGTTTGGTAACCGCATAGTCCGCAAGTCATCGAAAAATGGATGTTTCAATTAAATTGCTCCGAGTCAACAGTGGCGGTCATATGCCCGTCTTATTTAAATTATAATGCCAGAAAGTTATCTTTGAATTGCAATTAATTCCATGTGAATTAAAAAATTCACCTTTGGTTTATTTCACTTTAAAGCCCTATAAAACACCCTTATAAATATATAACTATAACCGCTGCGGTTCACTGCCACAATTATAAAACAACTTTTCACTTTTTATGGGAGAAAACATCCACTATAACAATCCAGCCAGGGTTTCGCTATATTATGCACATTAAAAATGCAGTTACCTGTACAAAAGTTCAAGGCTCCAAGTATTATAGTTCTCTAGGTACATGGTAATACATTGTATGGAAGGTACCATGTCTATGTTTTAAATAAATTTATTTTTTACTAGGCATATTAGCAAGGAGGCCACTTGTGAAGAAGGTTTAACTAAATAAACATTTGCTTTGCATGAGAATTGAACTGAGAACAACAGATAGATTTTTTTTTGCATTTTCAAAAAACTAATATTTTTTCGGGGCGGTTTTGCCTGGTTAGATTTATAGTATCAGTGTTGCAACTTTAACGAAAAGCAAAGCTCGCAAAACATCCCAATAGCTTTTAAGCAGTCAGTCTTCTACAAAATAATAAAATCCTTGCTGGTAACAATAATTAGTTTGAGCATTCATGTGAATGTGTACTTTGTGATATTCTACCTGTACTAATTATAAAATGTACTAAGTGGGTTTTGTTTCTGTTTTGAAGTTTTGAAAATAAAAATAGATTCAGTCTTCGTAAAACCTTTGATAACAAACGTAGTTTTATTATTAGCAACTTTACATTTGGGGGCTCAACCGAAAGACGGATAAGACGCTACAAAGACGGAGAAAATAAAATTGGAGGAAAAAAACGTTTAATTATGGAGAATGGGAATCTTCTGCTTTCTGTAGTTGACAAGATGTCGATAAGTCAACTTAGGGAAGAACTAGAGAGACGTGAGGCTTCAGTAATTGGGTCGAAAGCTGTTCTTAAATTTCGGCTAATGAATAGTGTGGCGAAAGAAACAGAGAATGTTGAAGATGAAGTCAAGGCAACGGAGGATGAAGAGAATGAACCTTCTGCAAATAATCAGGGTTCAGAGGAAATTGGTGAGCAGAATAGACGTTAGAATCAGTCAATGTTTCCGGGAAGAGGACCGAATTGTTTTTTAAGTTTTAAGGATGTTGAAGACTTGGTGGAAACGTTCAATGGGGAAGATTTTGGGGTACCTGTTGAGAGCTGGTTGGCTGCAGTAGATGATATGGTAAAGATGTGTAAATGGTCTGATCAAGAAGCAATATTTTTAGTGCGAAGGCTTACTTATTGAAACAAGCCAATATTCATTCATGGTTAATGTTTAAGGAAAGGTTGATTAATGAGGTTCGTTTACAGGTCAACAGTGCATGAAAAGCTTCGAGGTAAGAGGAAACTGTCCACTGAATCATGGGGAAGTTATTTTTACAGTATGACCGAACTGGCAGTTTCAATAAATTTGGATACGTCATCTACAATTGCTTATATTGTCGATGGTATTAAAGATCAATCAATTGACAAGATGGTATTGTATGGAGCTACAAGCCTGGAACAACTTAAAATTAGGTTTGTTGAATACAAACGTTTGAAAGCGTCTAGAGCTGGTAACAAATTGGAAGGAAAATGCTTTAATTGTGGGATGGATGGTCATAATGCAAATAAGTATCCAAATGCAAATCGGGGTATAAAATGTTTCAAATGTAATGTTTTTGGACATATTTCAAAGAATTGTCCGGTGGTTAAATCGGATGGTTTTAAAGATGGTAGCGTTTCTAATGTGAATATGAAACACTACCTGACGACCCTGTTGTTATAGCAAAGATACAAAGTTATGAGTTTAAGGCATTGGTGGATACTGGTAGTTGCGTTAATTTATTGAAAAAGAAAGTATACTGTAATATTGGAGAACCAATATGTGTTGAAACTTCTCGAACTTTTGTTGGAATTGGTTAGAAGGAAGTTTCTCCGGTGGGGCGGTTTGAGACTGAAATGAAATTTGGTGAAGGAAAGTAATTCAGAGTTGCATTCATTGTATAATCATGAATCGTAAACGTGGTAAACAAGAAGGCTTTTTTGTATCCGATACCCAAAGATGACTTACCATTGGTAACATTACATATGGATCATCTGGGTCCAATGACTGCGACTGCTAAGGGATATAAATATTTGGTGGTGATTGTTGATGGGTTTTCGAAATTCACTTGGATTTATCCTGTTAAAACAACGTCAGCAAAAGAGGTTATAGAGCGTTTTGAACAACTAGCTAAAACTGTTGGTTATCCGCAAAGAATTGTGACTGATAGAGGGGCAGCGTTTACATCCCAAGACTTTCGAGAATTCTGGAATTCAAAGAATGTACAACATTTGCAGACAACCACGGGAGTGCCCAGAGAAAATGGTCAGGTTGAACGTGTTAATGCTGTTATAATTTCAGTTTTATCGAAACTTTCTATAGATGATTCAAGCAAATGGTACAAGTATGTTGATAAGGTTCAAATATGCATAAACTCTACATATCATCAGGAAATCACCACATGAGGTTCTTACGGGGATTCCAATGAAAACAGAATATGACATAGGAATAAACGATATTATTCATGAAGAACTTGTAGAGGCATTTTGCGATAAACGTGAAGAGGAACGAGTAGTTATACGAGATGAAATAGGCAAGGCCCAAAGAATGCAGAAGAGACAATACGACAAAATTAAGAAAGGGGCATATAAGTATAGTGTTGGCGATATAGTGGCAATAAGAAAAACTCAATTTGGAAACAATTTGAAATTGAAGAACAAATTTTTGGGGCCATATTCAGTTACTACGGTAAGATGTAACGACAGGTATGATGTTAAGAAAATCGGAGTCTCTGAAGGACTTCTGCTGATTTGATGACGTTGTGGAGTATCTAATCGGAAACCGATAGAAGTCAGGATTGGCCGTGTTTTGAAGTTTTAAAAATAAAAATAGATTCAGTCTTTGTAAAACCTTTGATAACAAACGTAGTTTTATTATTAGCAACTTTACATTCATGCTCATCAGTAAGCTACTCAAAAATCTATCCTGCAAATTTACTAAATCTGAGCTCCACAGATGGATTCAGATATGCTAGAAATTTTACCCTTGAAAAGATCTGAGAAGAATTTTATCTTAAAAGTTGCCTTAACTAATTAAAAGAATAATTTAAAAAAAATAAATGAAATAAATTTAAGAGCAGCTTTGATATCAATTACTCATTGGGTAAATATTTCATACATTGTCGCTTTAGCAAGCAGATGTCAAATAGTTATTATCTTGATCAATGCTATCAGTAGCTATCAAATATTAAAGTAATTTTTAAGATTAAATGTATATAAAGATACGCTGATAAAACATTATTGGGCTATTTATTCATTTCCATAAACTAAAATCTTTTTCTTTGCTTTTGCAGATCATAGTCCAGCGTATTAATAATTCAAAATAAAACAATTATTTGTGTCATCATTCTTGAAATTATTTGGACGTTTTAGTTATCACGAACTTTGTATTCAAATATTGTATAAATAAAAAACAAGAACACCAAATAAAGTAGTAAGCGAACTATGAATATTTCAGATCAGGGATGGTAAACGGTATTTAAAAGTTATCAGGTATAACTCTTAAAATCTTTTTACCAAGATTGTGGAAAATTCTTCTTATGAAAAACGATGAATTTTTAGGAAGTTTCAACTATTCATTATATTTCAACTATTTGCTATATTTCAACTATAAAATAAAGTGAAGAGAAAGCAACAGGAAGGTTAGACTACATATTTACCAAATAAATAAATTTCTAAATACGAGTATTGATGGAGCATTATTCCAATTATTACTTTCTTAAGGTTGCAGAAATGTTTTTTTTAGTTGTTTCTTCTTAGAACACTGTTTCTATTCACCACACTTTACATTATCACTCAAATTGCACTATAAAAAGCAAGGAATTTCTTATAAAGGGTGTTTTTATAGAGGTATAAGATTATATATAAAATTCTATACCTCAATAATAAAACAAAGAAGAATTTTTAAAAATACATTTTAAATATACTTTATTCGAAAGACAATCTTCCAACATTATAACTTAAATATGATCTCAAGCATATGATGGCCACAGCGTACTCGGGTGTAGTATAATCTGGAGGTCCGATTTTCGATAAAACTTCCAACATTTGTGGTCGTATATTGGCAATAACGCGGCGAATGTTGTTATCCAAGTGGTCAATCACTTTGGACTTTGCGGTGCAGACTAATGACTTCATATATACCCACAGAAAATAGTATATCGGCGTTTAATCGCACGACAATTGGCAATAACGCGACGAATATTGTTATGCAAGTGGTTAATCACTTTAGACTCTTCGCCGTAGACTAACGATTTCACATATACCCACAGAAAATAGTATATCGGTGTTAAATTGCACAACTTTGCAGGCCATTCATGAAACGTGATTATCGCGTGTTTCCTTGAATAAATCAAATGTGGCACGTGCTGTGTGACGTATTGCGCAGTCTTGTTGAACACAGATCCTGCACAATTGGTGAAGGAAAAAGTCAGTAATCATAGCTCTATAGGCGTTACCATTGGCTGTGATGTTCTACCCGGGATCTTTTTTAAAGATCACACTTTGAATAACACATCAAACAGTCAGTTTTTAGGATGTAACGATATTTTAACATACATCTGAGAATTATCATCACTCCAAATACGGCAGCTTTGACTAGTGACGTATTTATTCAAACAAAAGTGAGCTTCATGGCTAAACAAAATTTGCTTATGATAGTCGAGATAACTTAAATCTTTTTTTGGCCCAATGTGCACAATTTGGAAGCGTTGTTTAGGTATCAAGGTAATGCTAACCATAAATCACTTAACAGATTAAAAAATGTCAGCTATTTAAAAAAAGTTTTGCCAACTTAAAGTTCTATACCTCGATAAAAAATACTAGTAAATAATGTGATATTTTCTGCAACATCATATCTTTCTTCAGCATTTTTCGTATAGATCTTTTCTAGTTTTTAACTAATTAAAGATATTTATTCGATTTAGTATAACGTATTTTGCCCTATATTGCTACAGAGAAAAAATGTTGGAGTTTTTACTAATTAAGTAACCTAGGGGCTGGTTTTAAACTCCGTTTTAGTCAAATCCCCTGAAACCAGTTATTTTTAACACCATTCACAATTAAAGGCAAATACGATTTATTGCTTCATTTCTTTAGGATTATTTATTTATACCGTATTTACATGTACACTTACGATATTTCGATAAAAACCTAGTTAATGTTTAGTAAATTCCTCATACGAAACAGAATCTACCTCGTCACAAGATTTTGATTAAATCAGCAAAAAGTACTGCAAAAAATTACATTTCTATAAATACAAAATATTAAAAATCATAAAGTATTTTCGATAAATGATAAATAACATCCATAAAATAAATAGAATTGAAAAATTTATTGAATGTAATGTAATTTTTTGTTGTGACAAAAATTTCTACAGTCTATTGGATTTCGTTGTCATGTTACACACTTAATCTTAACCAAATTGGAATGGTACCCAAACAGAATCTATTAACCTCAATTTCCGAAAAACAATTAAAACTTTTAGAATATCACCACGATAATACAACTAAATAATAATGGTACAAAATCGACGATACATCCTATAAATTACTTGAATGAAAAATTGGTACTTAAAACTAGCTGTTGTTATAGCAGGTATGTTAAAATATGAAACCTTAAGTAACAATAATAAAAATTAAAATTTTTAAAAATCGAAAAGCAAATATTTCTATCAAATATGTCATGGGGAATAATTTTCAGTTTTTAATAACAGAACAGAAGAAAAATATAAACTGTTCTAACTTTGTCATCCCTGATTCAGTATTTAGGAATCGAAATATATTATACTTTGCAAAGCAATAACAATGTCAATAGAAAGTGAAACAAGTGAAAGTGAATTGATAACTAAAAGTAAAATTTTTTTTTGTTTATTTAAATTCATTTTATTTGTATTTGAGACAATAATGGGAAACAGAACCTTATCAAGGAAATGAATAGCTAAAGGCTAATCGTCCACTTGTTAATAAGTTTGAGCAATCGCCGCTAGCAAAAGTACAACTGCCAATAACTTGAGCATTCATAGTGCCAGCAATGTACTCTTATGATTAAAGTAAATTAATACACACGCTTTAAAATCTATTTATTGTTTTATTATTTAATTTATTAACAAACTAAATGTTTATTATTTTATCAATATTTGTTATATTATTAATATTTTTTTAGTTTATCGGTTATTGTAGGTACTATTTTAAATTTTTCCATCGCACCTAAGCCTAAAATCATTTTAAACAATCGTTAGTTTTTTTTTTTTTAATAATCAGACGCAATAAAAAAATATTACGCCACACAATCCGATAAATGGACAATAAATTATTATAAAATTATTTTAAAACGACCTTTGGAAAAGCATGTTTTTATTTATTTACTATCAGGCTTGAATGCATAATAATTAATAAGTTTATAATTCCAGGCCAAGAATATTTAAATTTTAAAGTGGTTAATTTAATTTTGGTTAAATATTATCTTTATGCTTCCATCTTTCGTTAAATCTTAGTAAAGTACCTGTAATGTAATAGAATTATTTTATTATCTCAATAATAAAACACCGACTGGCTTCACTCAAGTTTTAATTACAACTGAACTATATTTATTTTAACAATTATATTAGAGGTACAATTAAGCATTAATTTTGTAAACAAATATGTTCAAAAGAAAAGATAAAAGAATTTACATCAACAATGCTATGCGTCTATATACGGTAATAATAACAGTTTCAATAGAGTTACAATTTTTATATGTAAAGCAATAATTTTGTAAACAAATATGTCAAAAGGAAAGACAAAAGGATTTACACAACCCAGCAAACAATTACGATACTAATTAGTGATGAAAAAGTAATCCTCTCCAACATCCTCCCCCTGTTGAAACGGCTGTGTTTCAAGGAATTTTGATACTTGGAAGTGGGGCGATTTTGTGTACAGGTCGTTGGAAGGAACCACAAGATGTTTTTAATTCAACAACTCGAATGTATCCATCACTTCCAGCAAATGTTTTTGTAACTCGAGCGAGATTCCAGTTCTGTGGTGGGGTGTTGTCTTCATGTATGATAACTAAATCGCCAATTTGGACATTCGCTTTTGTTTTTGTCCATTTGGCACGTTCCTGAAGCGAGTGAAGATAATCTCTGAACCACAGTTTCCAAAATTGATTTTTGAGAAAACAAATTTGTTGCCATCTGTCTATGGCTGACAGTTGATTTGAGCAAAATGTTGCCTGTGGAACAGCAATCAATGAAGAACCAATTAAAAAATGGCCAGGTGTCAGAGCTTCACCGTCATTCGGATCATCTGTCATTGGAGCAATAGGACGAGAATTTAAAATGGCTTCTATTTCGACGATTAGAGTTTGAAGTTCTTCATATGAGAGCCGGGCTTGAGAAATGTTTTTCACTAGGAGAGTTTTAGCCGACTTGACTGCTGCCTCCCATAATCCGCCAAAATGTGGGGCACGAGGGGGAATAAAACAAAATTCAAATCCGCTTTGTGAACAATGGCCTTTAATGTCATGTTTTGTATCTTCTGAAAGTAGTTTAGTTTTTAACTCTTTGAGCTGGTTGTTGGCGCCAGTAAAATTGGTTGCATTATCGCAGAAAACGCGTCTGGGTAAGCCTCGTCGACTGACAAAACGTTTTAAACAAAGAATAAAGTTGTTTGTTGAGAGGTCCGAAACGAGCTCTAAATGAATTGCTTTCGAACTAAAACATACAAATACTGCTATGTAAGTTTTGTAAGGTACTTTGCCACGAATTCTGTACGATGTGATGAATGGGCCGCAAAAGTCGATACCAGTTATCAGGAAAGGTCGTTGTGCTCTTAAGCGATCAGCTGGTAAATTGCCCATTATCTGACTAAGTAATTTTGGCTTGTAGTGAAAACAGTGAATGCAACTTCGAACCACCTTTCGAACGATTTCTCTTGCATTTATTACCCATATCTTTTGGCGAAGTATACCAAGTAAGACCTTTGGGCCAGCATGTAGGTACAATCGATGTAAATGTTCAATGTAGAGTTTGACAAAACGATGGGTTTTTGGCAGTAAAGCAGGGAAGCGAGCATCGTAAGAGATTGGAGCATTTGAAAGTCTTCCGCCGACTCGAACAATGTTGTAGTTATTGCTATCAATCTGCATTTGATGTACAAATGGTGCCAATTTTTGCAAATACGGCTGTACGAATTTATTGTTTAAAAGAGCAGTTATTTCTACAGCAAAGGTTTTTTGTTGTATATGTGCCACAATTTTCCAAAATGTGTCTTCCGTCTCATACGGCGAAAGATGAATGACATGATTTGCTTTTAGCGATCGATTAACCTTTGATTTGTTAAAGACCCGAAAAACGTAGGTAAGTATTCGAATAATTTTGAGGTATGAAGAATATCTATCAATGATTTCCTCAATGATTGAGCTTTCAATATCGATAGTGCATTTAAAAACTGCGGGTTTTTTTTGTTCAAGAACTTCTGACGGTTTACTATTCGAGTTAGATGGCCATTGTGACGCATCAGTACCCAAAAATTCTGGGCCACAAAACCACATCGTGTAAGGCAAATTTTCGGCAGTACAACCGCGGGAAGCAATATCAGCAGGGTTACTTTTTGACGGTACATGTAGCCAAATTATGTCTCTAGTTTGTTCTTGGAGCTCCGAAACACGATTTGCCACGAAACACTTCAATGTTGACGAGTGCATTTTGAGCCATTGGAGAACTACTTTAGAGTCTGTCCAAAAGTAAACTGAAGAAACAAATTTAAAAATTTTCTGTTTAATTTTTCTCCAAGTTTTATTCAGTAAAACTGCAGCACACAACTCTAAACGAGGTAACGATTGAGCCTTAATAGGAGCTACCTTTGATTTGCTAATCAATAAAGATGATTTATAGTTACCATTTTCATAAACACGATAGTATAGGCAACAACCATACGCTCGTTGCGAGGCATCAGCGAAGCCATGTATTTCTCCGAGATTATTTTCTGTTGTAAAAACGTAGCGAGGTATTTTAATGCGATGCATATTTTGAAAATCCTTTTTAATGTGCAACCATGAAGTTAGTAATTGAGATGGTAGAGTATCATCCCAGCCTATATTCTGGACCCACATTTCTTGAAGTAAGATTTTACAGCGAACAACGATCGGGCTCAAAAGACCAAGTAAATCAAAAATTTTTGCTACGGTTGACAAAACGTTGCGTTTGGTGGGTTTAATTTCATCTGGCAAATCAAATCGAAACAAAAATACATCTAGGGCTGTATTCCAAGCCATGCCGAGTGTTTTTCTAATAGTATCCTCTGAATCTTTTATAGAAACCTCTAACGAGTCAGAAGTTGAGAATTCTGAACAATTGCTGTTCCATTGTGCAAGTTGTATACCATGAATGCTGAGAATTTTAATTAGTTCAGCCCTTTTTACCATTAGTTCATTTAAACTGTTAGAACCAGTGAGAACGTCATCGACGTATAAATCTTCACGAAGGACTCTTGATCCAGTTGGATAGCTTGAACGGTGTTGATCTGCAATTAAAAATAAGCTTCTAATTGCCAGAAACGGCGCTGATGAAAGACCATAAGTTATGGTATTTAGCTGAAATACGCTAAGCTCGTCTTTCGGATTCGATCTCCATAGAACCAATTGAAATTTACGGTCAGCTTCATCGATTAGGAATTGGCGGTACATTTTAGATATGTCTGCAGTCAAAGCAAATTTATTTAAACGAAACGAAAAGAGAGTGGTTATTAAATCTTGTTGAATTGTTGGGCCAACCATCAAAATGTTATTTAAGGAATAATTTGAAGTTGTACGTGCTGATCCGTCGAAAACGACACGGAGTTTGGTTGTTGTACTTGTAGGTTTGAGAACACAGTGGTGCGGTATAATATAATGTGGGTGACAAAGAGGACGTGTAAAAGGTGACATGTGACCAAGTGCCACATACTCATCCATAAAATCTACATACATAGTTTTGAGTTTTGGATCTCGTTCAAACCTACGCTCAAGTGCCAAAAATCTTCTCTTAGAGGTTTCAAAGGAATTGCCTAAGCAATCTGGAGTTTGTTTAAAAGGCAAACGAACTTGAATTCTTCCATTTGGTAAAGTTTTTGTATTTTCAATAAAATGCGTTTCACAAGCTTGTTCTTCTTCCGAAAATGTAGAAGTACTTGTAGTATACTCCTCAACCTCCCAAAATCTTTTCAATGTAGCGTCTAATGTTTCGATTGAAGAATCCACGGCTAAATTGCAAGTGACTGGAGTAGAACTTTGCTGAAATTTTAAATTTCCACCAATAATCCACCCGAAAACTGTATTAATACATGTGGGCGAACCCTGCCCTAACGAAATGCGGCCATCGAGTAACATATCAAAGAATGTTACTGTGCTAAGCAATAAGTCAATTCGCTGCGGCTTGTGGAATAATGGGTCTGCTAATTGAATTGAATCGGGTAGTTTTAGATTTGAAATATCAATAGTTTCTGTAGGCTGATTGGCTGAGATAGACTTTATGACAGAAAACGTTGCCGAAAATTCATAAGAGCAAATACGAGATTTGATGGATGCACAAACAGAAAATTTGCTTTGGGTTTGGACTTCACTTATTCCGCTTACATTTTGACGCCTTTGCTGAAATTTAAGTCTGAGTCTTTTTGCGGCTTCTTCTGTAATAAAATTGATTTCTGAACCGGAATCAAGCAGTACTCTTATCGGTTGAAATGTACCAAAGCTGTCTTTTATTAACACTACAGCAGTGGGTATAATTGCCCTTCTAACAGCACGAGCCAAAAATGAAACAACATTATTGGAACTTGTTGATGGACCTTCAACAGTTTCACATGATTGAGGGTTAGTTTTAGCGAAATGCAGTATTGAATGATGAGCTAACTGACAAATTCGACAACGACCTTTAGAAGGACATTTCGATACTAAGTGACCCTTTCGAAGGCAGTTTATACAATGTCCGTTACGTTTTACAAAATTAAAACGTTCAGAAACTATAAGCGACAAAAAGGAAGAACAAGCTGCAAGTTGATGTTCAGCACTGTTGCAGTATGAGCATTTTGTGTTTGAATTCGAATTCACTAAAGTGGTTGCGCGACGAGCAAAATTTGGTTTTGGTTTTGTACTACTAGAAGCACTTTTACTAATATCATTCTTTCTACCATGGCTTTCTAAGAATTGACATCGACGACTTAAAATGTCATAGCAGGTATCCCAGGAAGGTAACGCGTTGAAATCCAGTTTTTCATCATAATTTTGTTTTGATGCATCGTCGAGTTTCGATAAGACCATGTGAATTATAATCGCATTCATAACATCCACTTCTGATCCAAGCGACAAAAGTGAACCACGAATTGCAGATACGGTATCAATTATATTTCGCAGTGAAACGCTATCACCTTTAGACATTTGAGAAATATTAAATAAGGCAGTAACGTGTTCCAAGAAGATGAGTACCTTGTTGTCATAACGCTTCTGCAACCTGTTAAGAGCTTTCGGGTAATTTTCCTCCGTTACTTGAAATGGTTCAATGACTGCAAGAGCTTGACCAGACAGACAATTTAACAAATAGTTGAATTTATCGATTGGGGTTAATGATGAATTTTCATGTACCATGTTGTTGAATGTTGCTATGAACCGTTTGTACTCTGCGTACTTTCCATCAAAGCGAGGTAATTTCAAAGAAGGCAAACGAATTTGATTATGCAAGCCAGCTGTTGCGTTGAGAAAACTTTGTTCTACTGGTATTGCATAATTACCTTTGTTAATGGTCGACAATATTTTAACCTTTGCTGCGATGTAAATTTCCTCAATTTCGGTTCTTGCGGTGTCTGACGGGCAAATTCTTTCAATTTGTGACTGTATATGACATACCTGTTTGAAATATGATTCCAAAATTTCTAATCGGCATTGTAACATAACTGGGTCGGCATTGTCACTATCGCCATCAATTTTCTTATGGATGATAGAAATATTTCGCTTTGTGTTGGCTCGTTGCTGCTTAAGAGATGCCAACTCTGGAGCACCGGAGGCTGTAGCTACATCATCATTAGTTGCCATTTCTGCTGTAGAAATTAAGACACTTGTTCACTTGATAAGAATAAAAGTGTTTTTTTTTTTTTTTTTAACAAAATTTTATATGTTCAAATCAATCAATTATCAAGGTTTATTAGACGTTTACTTAGTGTTTCATAAAACACTTGTATTTTGCACAAATTATACAAATTTCAAATTGTGGTTTAATAGGAATCCTGAAATTTGTTTATATTTTATTGATTGAATTAAACAATTTGTGTACAAGAACTGAAGAATAAAATTTGAACAATAAACATGGCGGAATGCCATCAGTGTAAATCTGCAATACGAGGTGAGAGTGGAATTATGTGTGAGGGAGTTTGCAAGAAGGTGTATCATTGCTCGATGAAATGTTCAGGGCTAGATCAATATTCACGTAAAGTCCTAGAATCTAGTGGGTTTATCCGTTTTATATGTGGAGAGTGTATCCAATACATACATAACGTTGATTTGGCGCTTGGAGAAGTACAAGAAAATGTAAAAACAAACTGTAATAATTTAGCTGAATATAAACACGAATTCCAGTCAGCATTGAAAAAAAGTGAATATGAAATCAAGAAATTGCTTGAAGCAATTGAAAAAAGGTACGATGAAAGATTAAAGAAATTGGATGAGGCTCAAAAATTATGTCGAGTAAATGTAGGAGAGATAAAAAAACTATGTACGAAAATAAATGAACAGCATAATAATGAGGAATTATTTACCACAATTGAGAATAAAAACAGAAAAATGTGTGAAGAAATAAAGAAAACAATAGAAGAAAAGGGAAACAGAAAAAATCAGATGTCTTTCTCAGAAGCAGTAAAAAGTAGTATAATGATGCCAGATGAAAATAAACAAAACCCGCTTATTGTAAAACCCAAAAGGAAACAAACTGTTATAAAAACTAAAGAAGACTTAAATAAAAAAGTTAATCCATCCAACTTCAAAATTATAAACGTGGAACAAAGGAAAAATGGTTCGGTTGTTATTCAGAGTAAGAGTAATGAAGAAAGGGAGAAAATTAAGGAAGTGTTACAAAATGAGATCAGTGACTCATATGAAATTAAGGTCCCGCAACAAATGCAAATGAAAATAAAAATAACCGGAATGGCATTTAAATACACGGAAAATGAAATTATAGAAAAACTAAAAAAACAGAACGATGTACTTAACGAAAGTGAGTTACAGGTTATAAAAATATTTGAGCAAAAGACTAATGAACGTGTAATATATGGTGCAATATTGAAAATAGATATGAGTTCGTATATAAGTATAATGAAAGTTCAGAAAGTTAACATAGGCTGGGAAAAATGCAAAATTTATGAAGGCATGGACATAATGCAGTGTTTCAAATGCAGTGGGTATAATCACAAAGCAGCTGAATGTAGAAATGAAGTAATATGCTATAAATGTCATGGCAATCATGAATCAAAGGAGTGCACAGAAAAGGTAATTGATAAGTGCATAAATTGTGCAAGAGTGAATACTAGATTGAACCTTGGTCTAGATGAGAACCATTCAACAACAAATAAGGATTGCCCAGTTTTTCAGAATAAGCTTAGTGCAAAAAGAAGAAAAGTTGGTTTAGTAGCATAACAATCATGGCGAATATATGGAATATATACGAATATACAAGGTTTACTTAATAATTTCAACCAACTGGAAATATTAATAGAAATAGAAAACCCGGAATTTATAATCTTATCAGAAACACATATAACCAAAGAAATCGATGAAACAGAGATCCAGCTTAATGGTTATAATCATCATAATTCTTTATCAACCTCAACCAGAACAGGGGGTGTAATAATATATTTTAGGAAGAAGTGGAAAGTAAAAAAAGTAGCTGAAAGGATTGTTGATACAAAAATATGGATCGCAGCATACATAGCACATAATAAAAATAATAGATATACTGTAGTAGCTATATACCGATCTCCAAGTAGTGGTGAACATGAATTTTTAGAATTATTTGCAGATATAACGGAAGAAATAAGTAAACTGAATTGTGATATTATAATAGCAGGTGATATTAATATAGACTGGTGCAAACATAGCTTTTATAGAAATAAATTTAAGTATATTCTGGATGACAATGGACTGAAGCAGATAATAAGCGAATTTACGAGAGTGACACCGAACTCAAGAACACTAATAGACTATGTGATAACAAATACTCGGAACATATCGGCACACATTAATATCTCAAATAAAATATCGGACCATGAGATTATAGACATTTTTATCGAAAGCGAGCATGAAGATGTTAAAAGACCAAATAGAAAAGAAGTGGAGATATTCAAATACAATAAGGACGTATTTAATAGAGAAATAAGAGCAGTAATGAGATATCAGGATATGAAGGATGTCAATGAAAATGTAAATTTTTTCGATAAATGTTTTGAGCAAACTGTTGCAAAATTTGTTACGAAAAAGAAAGTAAAGGAGCAATATAATATTAATAAATGGTATAACCACGAAATGAGTGCAATGAAAAGGGAAAAAATCAACAAATACCAAATCGCAAAACTGGAAAATACGAATAATGCATGGTCAAACTACAAGATTATACGAAATTTATATAAGACAAAAATAGAAAATGGAAAAAATAAATATATGAACGATCAAATTACTAATGCCAAAGACCAAAAGCAAATGTGGGGGCAGATAAAAAAGCTAGTTCTGAAAAAACATACAAATGTGATAAAGTCGGTAATATTTAATCAAATTGAATATAATAATAATAATCAAATAGCTAGTCAGTTTAATAAATACTTTATAGACAGTATTAAGTTGGTAAGAGATTCAATCACAAATGTACAATATATAAACCAAATACCGTTGATAAATAAAATTTTTAAATTTAGACCAATAACAATGCTTGAATTGAAAAATATAATAAAAGAAATTAAGAATAAGCCCGACTACACAAGGATATCGAAAAAGATCATTATAGAAAATTGGAGTGCTATCGGGATAACTTTATTAAAGATAATAAATGAATCAATGAAAACAGGAGTTTTTCCTGACAAATGGAAAGAGACAGTGGTAACGCCTGTAGAAAAAATTGGAAAAACTAATAAATGTGAAGAATTTAGACCAATTAATACCCTGAAAATATTCGAAAAAATTTTGGAAAAAGTTGTGAAAATACAATTGGAAAAATATATGGAGGACAATAATTTACTATCAAAATATCAATCTGGCTTTCGAAAAAAATTATCATGTGAAACAGCGATAAACCATGTAATAAACGAATGGAAGAATATAGGAAAAGAGCATAAAATTATGGCAATATTTTTAGACTTTAAACGAGCATTTGAAACCATTGATAGGGATATAATGATAAGGAAATTATATATGTACTGTATACGAGGTGTGGAATTGAAATGGTTTAAGTCGTATCTTGAAAATAGAAGACAGATTACGAAAGTAAATGGAGTCAAATCAAATGAACTAAAAAACGACTATGGTGTCCCCCAGGGTTCAATTCTTGGTGCATTAATGTTCATTATATATATAAACGATATGCCAAATATTATCGAAAATTGTTCTATAATGTTATATGCGGATGATACTTTGATATATTCCATCGCACAAACGAAAGAAGAGTGTAGAATTAAATTGATGCAAGATGTTGAGAAAATTAATAAGTGGCTGAATATGAACAAATTAAAGCTAAACGAAAGTAAGACAAAATTAATTGAAATAAATATGACTAGTGACTCAGTATTTAAAATCAATAATGAAATTATAGAGAAGGTTAAAAGCATAAAGTATCTTGGTTTTATAATTGACAAAGAACTGAATTTTAATGATCACATTGATTACATATGTAGAAAAATAGGCAAGAAAATTGGTTTTTTTAAACGGATAAGAAACAACATTTCAACAATAACCGCAGTGAATATTTATAATACGATGATAAAACCGCATTTTGAATATGGTTCTACGATTTTATATACGTGCTGCTTGGATTCACAACTGGAAAGAATGCAGAAGTTACAGAATAAGGCGATGCGTAGTATCCTCAAGTGTAGCAGATATACATCTATCTGTGCAATGCTAAATGCACTTAAGTGGTTGAACGTACGACAGAGACTCGAACTGAATACATTGTGTTTTATTCAAAAAATTAGAATGGGCGACGCTCCTGAATATCTGTGTGGGAAAATAGAGTATGTTGGAGGTGTACAACCTTATAAATTAAGAAATTCGGATAATTTTCGAATACAACGGATGACATCAACAGCGATGCAACGATCACTATTTTATAAAGGTCTGAGATTGTATAATACAATACCGAATAGTTTGAAAATAGAAAGAAATTTTTGCGTATATAAAAAGGAAATTGTGAAATTTGTCAGAAATATTGTTTGATTTTAGGATTAATTAATGTATATAAAGTATTTTTAATACTAATAAAAATGAATAAATAAAAAAAAAAAAAAAAAAATTAAATTGTTATTTTTATTGTTTTTTTTTTTTTTAAACAATATTTCTACAATTAATTCAGTTATTCAATCGTATACCCCAAATAGGTTTCTTTTATGATAAATAAAAAATGGTTGATATATAAATAACTATTTAACACTGGCTCTTGTAGTTTGGTATAAATACAAACTGTATTGCTTCAAAAAGAGAATTTTAATTTAAATTGTTGTTTGATTTTCATCAATCAAAATGATCACAAATTTTTTCTTGTTATTTTATAATTGTAATTTATTTTTCATTTAATTCTTTAATTTGTTTTTTAGAAAATATTAATTTTGTAAACTTGTTTGTATAGTTGAAGTACACTTTAGGTATTACTGTTTTTAAAATTCAACTCGAAAAAAAACAACGGTTGTCAAAGTTGGATTCAGGAATTTTTCAAAAGTTTTTGTTGCACCAAAGGAAAATTGTTTGAGTAAACGTTTAACACTTTTAGTTTTCCACGACGAACGAATTTCAATGTTGCGGCTCTACGGGCCTAAAATTCCTTTCACCAATTTATATAAATTAAATTTTATTTAAAAACACTTTGAACTTTAAAATTCAACTCGAACTAAAACAACGGTTATCAAAGTTAGATTCAGGAATTTTTCAAAAGTTTTTGTTGCACCAAAGGAAAAATGTTTGAGTAAACGTTTAACACTTTTAGTTTTCCACGACGAACGAATTTCAATGTTGCGGCTCTACGGGCCTAAAATTCCTCTCACCAATTTATATAAAAAAAAAAATTTTATTTAAAAACACTTTGAACCGCCGTCCTGTCACGGTCGCCAAATTATGTAATGTAATAGAATTATTTTATTATCTCAATAATAAAACACCGACTGGCTTCACTCAAGTTTTAATTACAACTGAACTATATTTATTTTAACAATTATATTAGAGGTACAATTAAGCATTAATTTTGTAAACAAATATGTTCAAAAGAAAAGATAAAAGAATTTACATCAACAATGCTATGCGTCTATATACGGTAATAATAACAGTTTCAATAGAGTTACAATTTTTATATGTAAAGCAATAATTTTGTAAACAAATATGTCAAAAGGAAAGACAAAAGGATTTACACAACCCAGCAAACAATTACGATACTAATTAGTGATGAAAAAGTAATCCTCTCCAACAGTACCAAAACTAGTTTTATCACATTTTTACTAGATTAATGATAAATGAATGTCCCCCTTAAATTCTTCATTGATTAATGAGAAATATCACTTCTGAAATAGTTTTGCCTGCCCATCACAAAGTGCCGCCAGCTTTGAATCATATTTTACTCTAGACATGTAGTTAACTTAATTTCATAATCACAGGGAAATTCGCCAGTATTCATTTTCGTTCTCTAATAGTATATACACGTGCTCCGCACTACTGAGCCAGCCGGTGCTAAACATTAACGACCAGCATGTTACCATAGGTCACTCCTTAATTGAGTACTTGAACTTTTACCGGTTCGTTTACTTCCTGTTCTCGTCCATTAAAACAGCTCATCTCTAAATATAAGTCAATGCAGTAGGTAATTTTCGTCTATCTTCTTATCTTCTTAGTGCGCATACTAGTAACTTTTCTTGGGACTTTTATGATACTTTTCATTTCCGTCACATGAGTTTTAAGAAAAATACGGCCATCTGCACAAAGCTCCAGTTGCAAAGGTAAGTCCAAAATGTAACAGAATATATATTCGTATTACGATTTGCTGGCTGTTGCATTTTGTTCAAATAGGAACTAGTATGCTATTTTAAAAATCCTTATCTTCTATTTTTAGACTAGAAGATTTCAAAAAATATTTGAGAAATATCATATTTCTACATTACATTGGTATCAATAAAACTAAAGTTGTCAAAAAAATGTGTGTTTTAGCCAACTTACTTCCTAACCTCAAATTTGTCCAACCACTACATACATATATACAAACATACATAAAAGTACTTTTGAATACAAGAACAAGTGTCTGGTAAGTTGTTTCATGAAAATGAACTTTTTATTTAAGATAACTTGTTTGCTGTTTGATGAAGGATAAAACGCAATTGAAAAACTACAAACAAAGATTAAAGATTTAAATTTATTGCTTGAATAAACTTCAGTTTATTGAGTTCTTTTATTTCATAATAATGGCAGACAAATTTTTAAAATTTTAGTTAAATTGCAGGCTTGATTTAGACATACTATCACTTTATAAACAAAATTGCACGATGGTAACTTTACCTTTGTCTTAACTTGCTCACGTTCACAATTATACTGACTCTATTGACCAAGAGCCTCTATCCTTTATATTCTTCTTGTTCTGTGTTAGTTGCTTTAATTTTCTGATTATTGATCTTAGTTCATGGAATTGGAATGTAACCTGTTATTATTATTTAGTATTAATAAGATTTCTTAGAAACTTCTTTTAAGTTCCTTTCACGTAAGAAAAATTGTCTATATTGTACTCGTTGTACTTTTGTATGTTCTGTCTTTAAGGTCTAGTAGGTAAAATAGATAAATAGATCCTTTTTGATTTATTGCAAGAAAGAAAGAATAATTTAGCATGTATTTTCTAGAATCAGGTTTATTTTTTCATAGTTTCTATGTTATCTTAATCGTAAAGAAACTTTATTCAAATTACTGGAATAAAAAGAGTAAAAGAGCAAAGCTCAGGATTAATTTTTTTATAAGCAAATCCAAGGATACTTTTCAAAACCCTTAAGCTAAAAACAAAAAGGCTAAGAAGCTTAATAATAAATGGTATACTATTTTTGTAGTGTCGAAACTGAGGAAATTTGTGTGAAAATTTCAACTGTAAAAAAAATGTAATTTTTTTTTTTTCAAAAGAGAAGTAGCACTTCAGGCAACAATGCCTATTTAGTCAAGTACCGTGCTACCTTCTTTAGAAAAGGGATAGAGAAGAGATGAAACAGGTGGTGAAAACAGAAGGATAGTCGGAAATTAACTGCCGTATAAAGACAGCAACAGCGACCAGTGACTATGCCTTCATCGCTGAGCAGCTCCACCGACAGTCAATTTTTATCTTTTGTAGTGAAAAAAACCAAAGTTTTCGTTGGGAATCGAACCCACAACCCCCAAATTTACAAGCTAGTACACTACCTCCTAGCCTACAGGGGCACCTAATTGCCGCATTTCCATTGCACAATACTAGTTTAGTGGCTGACTAGTTTTTATAAAGGGGTTTTCAACAAGAAGTTTGTGTTCTAAAACAAAATTAAACAAAAAATTTATATTTAGATGATTAAAATTTTTATTGTAATACAAAAAGTTCGGCAATTATGAATGATTAATATATCTGGCAAATATCCACTACAACCTCGCTGTGAGATGTCAACTCTTTCATCAAAGTTTTTAATGACTTTTTTTAAAACTTGCCGCGCTATTTCGTTAATCACATCACGAATTTTGAGTTTTAAAGCTGAAAACGATTCGCTTGGCTCCGTATAAACTCTGTCCTTAACATAGCCCCACAAAAACTAATCCAGTGTTGCTAAATCATACGATCTGACTGGCCACTTAATTGCTGGCTGTCGTGAAATTATGCGATCGGGAAATTTGGTTTGCAATAAATAACCGCATTTCCAGAGTCATTTCGAAAAAAAAAATTAATTAAGCTAATCTACGGCATGTGTTGGTTTTGGATAACTCCAATTGTTGAGAACGTCCAGATTACGGCTGCGATATTTTTAGTTGAACACCCCAGTCACGCACGCGTTGGTGTTCGCACGGTTTGTATCGAGCCTGTCGACTCAAATTTAATGACCAAATTCTTAATAATGGATCTCAAAAGCACGACTATGTTGACTATGTTGCCCGAAAATATCACGAATTTAACGGAATGTAACTTTAACAGAACCACCATTTTCATAGTGTATTTTAATTATTTTAACATTGTAACAAGTGCTAATGCATCTACACAAATACCTCAAAAAACTAAATGTCAAATCCATCACGTTGTAGATGAACAACAAAACTTCTTGTTGAAAAACCCGATGTATAATAATATAATTAATGTTAGATGTCAAATAGAGCATTCTTATTAACGCTCTATTAACCTATTGCGCGTAATAAGCCCAGTTTTTGATTGGGTTGAGACAACACAATGTGTTTACAACAAAACTGTTGTTGCCATCTATTGTTTGCAATAAGAAATGTCTGACAGAATTTGGTGCAGTTGTTATTAGGTCGGAAGTTCATATTGCAGGAAACCAAGCGGAATGACAAAGTCAAAATATGCTGGGTGCGTCACTCTAATGCTCTTAACATGCACTGTGATTGGAATGAACCTGCATCTGCCTATAGAGCCTCTTAATTCCCATTACTCACCAAATTCGTCAGAGGCTTATTCTTAAGATAATTCACATCTTAAAAGAATCTCAAAATAAGTTACCAAGTATTTTAGCGACCATATTTTTCATCTTTCAATTTCCACTTCAATCATTATTTTTTACTGAACGAAAAATTTGTAAAGCACGTGTATCAAAAGTCCCCTGAAAATGTATTTCATTACACTATATCTACGCCTGCCTCTTTACACTTTCTCTAGTAATGAAATTTCCCAAGCTGAATTAAAAAGTGTAACGTATCACTTTGGTTTAAAAGATCTTATTCAAAATATGATAGTTAAACCGCTAAATGATTAAGTTCTGCCTAAATTTGTACTGTACTGGTGAGCCTAGCAACACTTTGAAGGAATTTTGAACAAAATAAACAATAGGCCTAGTTTTCTTGCTATTTTTTAAAAACATACAAAAGATCGCACGCAAAAAAGGGGCATCTATTTTTAAGAATATTTGTTGAGAAAAGTGATTCGTGGTTGATCGCTGTTATCTTAATTATTCAAAGGCTACAGGTTAATTTAAATTTTTAAAGACAATATGTGTGTGTTTTTCGTTTTTGATAAAGCTTTTTTTATGAACTACAAAAATAAGCATTTTTTGTGTTTAATACTCGTACTAATACAAACTAATGCAAGACCTACTTATTTATACGAGTATATTATAATCTGTTAAAATAGGGTCATTCTGAAAATTTGGTTATATTTTGAAAATTTTTACTTAGAAAAAAAAATTAATTTCTGGCCATTGCATTCTAAAATTAGAAGATTTGTGGTTAAAAATTAATAAGTTTGTTTCAAATATTAAAATATGAACGTATTGCCTCTTTTTAACCCTTTTTGATACCTTTGGCTTATATTATTTGCAGCCATAATAAATAAAACCAGGTGCAATGATAAAATAAAAAATAAATTAATAACTGAACTGGTTCTATCCGATATCAAACTTCTAACTTTTGTCGGTTTTGCGATGCGATTAAAAGACGTGCAACAGCACAATGCTTTTCAACAAGAAGTTTGTTTTTCAATTGTGGCTATACCAACAACAAGATAGTTTTGACATTTAGTTTTTTGACGTGTTCGTTGCAGATGCATTGACAATTGTTACAATGAATTCAATTTCGCACGAAAATCGCATTAAAATAACTAAAATGTACTATAAAAATGGTGGTTCTGTTAAAGTTACATTTCGTAAAATTTTTGATATTTTCGGAAAATATAATCGTCCTTCTGAGACCGCTATTAAGAATTTGGTCATTAAATTTGAGTCGACAGGCTCGATACAAAATGGGCGTTTTCGACCGGCTCGTTCAGCTGATACCATTGTAGTCATGAGCCACAGTGTTGAAGCATATGCAAATTTGCCAATTCCTGAATGTTCGCAATAATTGGGGTTATCCAAAACCACCCCATGGCAAATTTTAAGTAAGAATTTGACTTTGAAGCTTTAAAAGATTCAAATGGAGCAGGATTTAACGCCGAGCGACCATTCACGTCGCAGATACGCTGATCGTATTGTTCGTTTTTCTGAACAAATTTTTTCAGACGTAGCCCATTTTCACTTGTCAGGGTATGTCAACAAGCAAATTGCCAGATTTGGGCTTCTGAAAATGCTAGAGCGATTATTGAGAACGTGACACTGTATGGTGCGCTATGTGGTTTTTAGGCGTGATTGTGCTATTTTTTTCGAAGATGAGTCTGGAAATGAGGTAACGGTCAATGGACCACGCTATCGTGAGATGCTAACAACTCACTGACATGTGATTTCAACAGGACGGTGCCACATGTCACACCGTAAATGAAACGTTGAATTTATTGCAAACTAGATTTCCCGATCACATAATTTTATGACAATCAGCAGTTAAGAGGCCTACTAGATCGTGTGATTTAACGCCATTGGATTTTTTTGTGGGGCTACGTTAAGGACAGAATCTGTATGGAACCAATCGAATCGATTTCAGTCTTAAAATTCTAAATCCATGATGTGAAATAGAACCGCAATTTTACCAAAAAGTGATTTAAAACTTTGATGAAACAGTCGACATTTATCTAAATTTTTTTATTTTATTTTGTTTTACAAAACAAACTTCTTGTTAAAAAGCCCTTTACATGGATATATTGCTTTTTTAGATAAACTATTTTAGAGTTTCAGTAAATCATCAGCACATATACACAAACAGTGTACAATAAGTACTTATGGTAAAAACATCATCATCATCATCTCTTTATATCTGTGTATCATAGGAAAATAGATATGTTTTTGGATGCGAATCCCAAAAGTGAAAAAATAATATCAATATCAACTCATATAAAGAACACAAAAATACTCATCTGTACGCACTCGCAAAAATAGATGCAAACAGATGTATCTGTGCACGATACATTAGTTTAGTTGAAAAAATAAATATGCATGTGGAAAGCATCTCAAAAACAACATTGTTGGCGCTCAAACAATTAAAACTTTTATATGAATGTATGGCATAAAAGGTGTTTTTTACATAGGTAAAAAAATATGAAATGGAATAAAACAAACATGAATTTTTTTAATCAAATCTGGATGTTCCATTTTCCATGACTTTATCCAACATTTGTGTCCATATAATATGGCGAATGATATCTACTAAATGGTCAACCGTTCTGCGACTTCATATGTCTCCACAGAAAATTGCATGGTTTTAAAGATGACTTCAGGTGTCAGAAGCTATGTGACACATTGCGCCGTCTTATTAAAACCACAGCTCCTGCACATCACAGCGTTTTAATTGATAAAAGATAAAGTCAAATATCATGGCTCTATAGCAGACTACATTGACTGCAACGTTCTGATCAGCACAATTGGAAGCATTACTCAGGCATCAGTCTATTAGTATTGTAAGCCAAACCAATGTATAAATAAATCACTCGACAGCTGACAAAATTGTCGTCAGCTAAATAAGTGTTACGAAATTGTAGTTCTATATCTCTATAAAAACACTTACTCAGTTGAATCATCAAATCTTCCTGAATTTGTGTTAGATTCCTTAATAAAATATTTATTATTTAAAAAAGTATATTTGAAATGTATTACTGCGGCGGACTCATATTCATATGACCATTTCACTACTACTCATACAGCTCATCAGTGGATTTTACCCCAAATTTTGTATAGAAAATTCAAGTCTTATATCAAAAGCCAAATTGATTAAATGAGAGATTTCATTTAACCAACACAGAAAGAGACAAAATTCAAAAACACTTCCACACAAAAACCGATTAAATATTTAAAAATCAAAATACACTTTTTATTTTCTATTTTGAGAATAATTTTTACTCTTTTATCCAAAAAGAATTGTATCGTTCCCATAGCAATATTTTGTATTAACACCACACTATTTAATGTCACCCGAACACATGTAATATTCTCTATAAGCGCAAATTTGTAACTGTTAAGAAAAGAAAATGACAGCACCACTTGTCATTCTTATTTTTCGTGTCATTCTCACGCATATTTTGTTTTAGTTGCTTTCAGATATCCCCACAAAAGGAGGTCCAGAGTAGTTAAATCAGGCGACCGTTGAGCCCAATCAGCATCACCATTTCTTGAAATAACTTATTGCGGAAGAAGGTCTCGCAGTAATTCTATTGTAATCTGAACGCTGTATGCGAAGTGGGTGGCACCGTCCGTCCCCATTCACAGTTACCGTTACGCCGTTTTCATTTTTACAGAAGTAAGGTGAAATGATTCCTCCTGATCAAATTGCACACTTTTAATGGATGCAAAGATGACTGTTGAATAATTTGAGGGTTTTCCATTCCCCAGAATGGATTTTTTCATGAAAATCGGGGTTATCATGGGCGAGCTGTAACATCCAGTTTGCGTATGTACAGCGGCGTAAGCCGTTTTGTGGAAGAAGCTCTTGTGTCAACTGAATCTGAATCTTATACAGAAACAAATACAAATTCTTGTGTTAAATTGTGGCCAAAGTTGTTCTTTGAAGGCCGCGGCGTCGTATTGAGGTTAATGGATTGTCTTGAGCACTTTTTTGAGCAGTAGTAATGTTTTTAGCTGATCTTGCAGTATGTTGTGGTCCATACTTTGGCCTATTCCTACAGACCCTCTTTCTTCGAAATCAGTCATTACACGATAAATAGTGCGTTTTGTTGGCACGTTGTTTCTCCCATAATTTTCACGTAACTGTCTCATTGTCACAGTAACCGGTAATTGATGATAAAATGTTTTAACGATTAAAACACGCTGGTTTATCGAATATTTTTCCAAATTAAATTTGCACGTGTCTAATTCACGACTGCCAAATTTGAACTGTCAAAATGGCGGGGGACACCCTGTAAACAATATATTATTTTTTGTAATGTTTCGTCATTAAAGTTTATTTTTGAATGAACATGTAAAATAATATTGTTTTGTACATTTGTTATTGTCAAAATTTGAGTTTATTTGAAAGTTTTCAGTATTCTTTTTCTGAAGATGCCAGGTGTGGCGATATATTGAAAATAAAAATTTAATTTATTTAATTTTAATACAGAGACCTTGTATAAAGACCCTGTGCTATAACAAATAAATTTTATTTTTTAATTTAATTATCTAAATTATGAAAATTATTGCATATAATTCTGATAAAAACTTGTTGAGTTAATTAATTTTTGTTTACTAGGCTGGTATAGCAAATATACGACATAACTTGTACATATTCATAGAAACTGTGCATTTAATAGTATAAACCATTTTTTAAATCGCAAAATTCTTTCGACAACTGTTCAATATAACAGAGCTTAATTGGCTTTATTAATTTAACTCATTAACTAGTTTATGAATGAACTATAATAAGTGGATTGTGATTAAAAATTTTGCGGCTTTGAAATCTTTATCGTAATTGTGTCTTTCATTACATCAATTCTCGGTGACCAAGAAATTTTGCGGCCGCTGCAACAAAAACTGTGAAACAATTCAGTATCAATCCGTTACCCATTAATATTCAGGTGTAACCGGTAAAAGTGATAGAATATTTAAAAACTATCAGAATCTAGAAAACCCATAGCCCATGCATGGTCATTGGCCAAATCAAATCATAAGAGGAAGTGTTTAGTTAGTTTAAGAGGTATGTTATTGATGCCCACTTATGAAAAACTATATCTTTATTGGTGCCCCTGTAGACTAGTGTACTAGCTTATAAGACTGGGGTAAGGGTTCGATTCCCAACAAAGACCTTGGTTTTTGTTCACTACAAATAAAAATTGACTGTCGGTGGGACTGCTCAGCGATAAAGGCATGGTCACAGGTCACTGGGCTGTCTTACACAACGGTTAATTTCCGTAACTATCCTTCTACTTTTAAGTCTTTTGCATTAATGCAAGTCTTTTGCAATTAAGTCAAAGATTGTGTTGTTTCAGAAATGTCAGATATCTCTGTTATTAAATATATCTTTTTTCCCAAGATAAATCACGCAAATAAAGCTGTTGGTACATGAAATAGTGCATGATCTGATGAAGGCAAGCAACTGCAACCACTTGACCACTCATTTCTAGCTAATTTTCTCAGCATTAGAATTAAGAATAAGTTTTTCAACTTTCCAACTATCTCAAATAAAGACAAAATTCTCAACGAAAACCTTGGCTTTTTCACTACACTAAAAATTGACTGTCGGTGGGGCTGCTCAGCGATGAAGGCATAGTCACTGGTCGCTGTGCTGTCTTATACGGCAGTTAATTTCCAACTATCCTTCTACTTTCACCACCTGTCTCATCTCTTTTCTATTCCTATCCTAAAGAACGTAGCACGGTATTTTACTAAATAGGCATTGTTGCCTGAAGTGCTACTTCTCTTCATAAAACAAAAAAAAATCTGTTTATAAACTTCATATGCTTCTCTTTAAGCAAGAAAAATTTATCTCGTTCTGCTAAATGCTGGCTTGAAATTCTCCTTTAAATGCAATTTAATATGGTAAATTGGGCTTACCAATGGACTTACTAAAACTTTCTTTGAACTGCCTCAACAGCTATTTTTGAATTCTGCAACTGGTTGGACGACAAATGAGAATCAGTTATTTTTGATGTTTTAACGGGTTCTGTTATAACAAGAAAAAATTTTAAATTGCTAGCGAATTGTGAAATCCACTCTTTTCCAAAAAAGAAAAATGAATAAAGTTGCAAGTTTGCGAATGGCAGATTCATCACCAAACGTCCACTACAATCAATTCTATAGCCACTGTAGCTTTTGAATTTTATCGCTGCTCTCAGTAACATACTTTATTATCTTCCCTAAATGTGATAAAAGCGACACGGTCATATTCACATCTTTAATTTCTTTCCATGCGTTTAAGAGCTGGATATTTTTTGCGTGTCTACACACATCTTCATATGAAATTGGAAGTGTTTTTGACTCGCATATTTTCCCAACATGTCTTGTTTTATTACACACTGTGTGTCGATGGTTTACGTCGACATGTACATACGTACATACAGTCAGTCACAGTCATAAAAATTTAAAACATGTTCACAGTTTTGAGCTCACCGTTTATATGATTCACTGCACTTACAATCTTCACAAATCTTTGAATTAAAAATGTTTGCACTTATTCTTAGCCCACTGCTTAGTGGAGTATTCCTTTTGATATATTATAATCGCGAATTCATATATTCTACTAATTTGTTTCTATAGTTGGCACGAATTTTAGTCTATTCTTCTTGAAACGCATCGTTTTGATCTGAAACATTAGAAATATTGTATTTTCTAATTTTATTTTCGAACAACAACAACAAATTCTCTATAATATTCATGGACACTGCTCATGGGTCTGCACTACAGTGGAAAGTTTTATATAAGCTTAGTTTTCACAATACCAGATATATGTTTAGGATCACTAGAATCATTAGTAGAGCCAAAATGAAGCCCATGGATTAAGAACAGTGTTGGGCATTCTCCAAATATCGGACTTTTCAGCTAATCGAAAATGGTTCATTTTGCTTTCATCAGCAAAAATAATTGACCGCCAAAATAAAATATCTTTGTGTAAGTGTAGAAGGGGAAACTCAATTCTGCCGTTTCTATTAACATCAATGGTTTGTTTCCAAATCCTACCATGATAATTTGCTTTTCAAATTACTTTAGGGTTCCAAGTCTTACCCAAATACTTTTCTACTTTAATTGCCAACTTTAGAGTGGTAAGATGTGTTGATGTACTGAGCAATTTAAGAGCCTTATTACAACAATTTCTGTAATTTTTTGCTTCGAATTACGTCTTCGTCTTTTCAATTGATACTCGTTTACCCATTTTTAGGAAAAGTAAATATTTAAATTTTTTTGACGGTTCACTTCAACAATTACTCAGAAATGATCTTAGACGCTGACTTACACTAAAGGAATCTATTATTCTGTTGTCATTCCTTTCCGTCTTTACAAACGGCGAGCTCTTTCGATGTGAAGGCATTATTCTCACACCGTTCCTACATTCTCGGAGAGGTTTTTATTCACTACATCATTTAATCAATATTTCATCTTTAATGTCCTAAAAGATCAAACATTTTTGCATAAAAAGTAAATTTTTTCTATTAAATGCATAGGCATTAACATACATATTCTCTTTTCTAACAAAATATTAATTACATCAAATAAGCTGTGAGTGACTGCGTATTAAATACTTTCTTCATAATAATCAGTATAACACTCCACCAGTATCTGCAGTGCAAATGAATAAATTTTATTCGCTGAGAAAACTAACGGTTATTAAAAAGTAAAAAGAATGCATGTGACGATTAATAAAACAACATAAAAAGATGTTGGCTGGTTTCTTCTGATCAACTGAATTTGCTTTCAGGCGACATGTTTCTTACACATGACTCTTCAATTCAATACTACATAGATATACAACACGCCTATCAAAATTATCAATTTAGAGAAGAGTTATAATCTTTGCACCCAAACGTTTGAAATCAGATTTAAGAGGAATTGCTTACGACTTTTTCCTCGTAATCTAATTTCTTAGACGAATGTAGCGATCATTTATTTCATACTTAATTATGGCCATCAGAATTAAAGTTCGGTAAAAAAAATCGTTCAAAACCGGAATATTTTTGAAGCGAAAATTGCTTGGAAATTTTGCAAGATTGAAACACTAACGAAAAGGGAAGTATTTCGCCGGAAAAATATTTACCACAGGTGATTTAGTTTTGCATATCTGTGGCGATAATCCTGACCTAACATGCAAGCCAACACCTCTTTCGTTTTCAGTTTCCTCTCGAATAAATAAAATTATAGCATAACTTTAGCCAGAATTTGTTTTATGTTGTATTTCAATTAATACTAAAAAATTAAAACATTTACATAAATAATTAACTAAATAGTATGCTTAATAAGTTTACATAATTTGCACGAAAATTTCTCACACCCGTAAACGTAACAAAAGCTTAGAATGAGGTTGGCATAAGCGACGAAACTATCCGCAGTCACTTCAAATTAATCAATTTGCCACCAAAATGGTAATAAAATCTAGTTGCGAATCACTAAAACAATTTATAATGATTTTGATTTTGGAAGGGGTTATAAATTATTTTGAGACCCTTCTTAATTTGTTCACTCGCTCTAAGTTTTTGTTATGCCTACCGTATTTACTTTATGGTTGTCTGAATTAACACTTAAAATTAATAATTTTCTTAAAACAGGTACTATTACTTTTATATTTTTTGACGGTATCTGATGCATTAAATAACGTTTTTGTTTTTTACTATGAAGTTATGATGCCTTTTTTTGTTCATCATTTTTTTGTGGCAAAGTACGACGATTATCTAACGATCTTGTATGATCCCAATTGTTAACCATTTTGCGTTGTTTCAAACGTTCCTCGAATTGGAACTGTAGTCGTTCGGGTCGTGTGTAGAGAGCAAAATTTATCTCGGGCATACCATTCACAGAAAGCAGAAAATTAATACGTGCCCTCTCTTCGGCAATCGCATAAATGTCATTAATAGTCTCAGGGTCATTCAGAAATTTTTCAAAACTTGCATCCATAATTTCCTCGTTCATTGGTGCCTTGGAAGTTAAAATTTTTGGTGTTGCTTTAGATTGCTTTAAGAGAGTACGTGAAGCAGCACTAGAAGGGCTCTTAAGTTGATGCTGTTGAGAAGAATTTGCTTGATTGAAGTCACAAATTTCTAAATCATCATCATCGTCTTCTAACGATATAGTTTGAAATTGCATGTCTGGATCGGTCATCGCATGAAGTACGCTTTTCCGACGACGGCGACGCGATTGAGATTGTTCTTTATCATCTGGTTCTAAATTGTTGGTTAAGGATGTGTTCGAACTTGATGTGGGAGTATGAGTGTCATCATCGGAGTCAATAATTTCAATGATTTTGCTCATTGTTTTTTTAATCCTGGATTTTATTTTACAAAGCACAATTGTTTATATGTTTGCAGACTAAAAAAAAACATCGCAATCAGCTGTTTAAGTAATGACGTTTTCGCGTTTAAAGAAAAGTTTGAAAAAAGCTAACAGCTATTAATACAAATATTTGGAAATATTTTACTATTTTAGACGAGTAGGGAATGTAATTATTCTTGCGAACTATTTAGTAAAAATTAAGTGCAAAAAAATCACTTAAAAAAACTTCTTAGAAATGTAAAAATAATGGATATACCAAATTTTCCATACTTTATACTATTCTGTTCTAGTTTGTAAATTATTCTTTAGCTAATATGTAGTTAATATATCCCAATAGATTATACAATAATTGTTTTATTTATTATTTACTAATGTTACTACACAACATTATTAAGCTTTATTATTAAACGGATTTGGATAATAACGAACTAATAACCAAATTCAAAATAAGAAAATTACATTTGTCTAAATGACATAATAATGGTTTATAGTTTAACATCGAAAACTCGAACATTGCAAAACAAGTTTTTAGAGTTTTGCTAAACTAATAGTAAAATTCAAGTTTAGATCAAATTTACATCTTTTTCACAAAATGGAAATAGCTATAAAATGAAGATTAACAGCCGTATGCATAAAAACTCTAAGCAGGTTGTTAAACACAATATCCTAAAGGTGTATTCAAAAAACGATTTTACCTTAAAATACCTTTGTTAACTTTAAAGTAGGAAAAACCTACTTTAAACCTATAATAAATGGACAGTTTATTTAAAAAGTGGCATAAGTTACTATGTTATTGTCATATTTTTTATTTTAAATTAGTTTATATAACATTTTAATTTTTAGCCATTTCAACTAGTCTGTATATAGTTTTCTTTCTGAAACGGATTTTTCTAATGATTGTGTTGAAATAAAGTCTTTTTTCTCCATGTTGTGTACTACTATAACTATTTTGTCCTTTACATAAGTCACTATGTGCAATAATATGCTTTTGAGTTGTGACATTCTCAGATATTTTATACAACACGAAGCAACCTCCTGAGAATAAAAAAAATAACAAAATAATGCTAATTATGTGTAGTATATTAGATATCACTATAATATAGTTCAGTAAACTGCAATATTCTTTCGAACTAATAAAAATAAGTCCAATAATCACAACAATACTTCACACACACTTATTACATGTTTCCATTTCTTTCACACTAAGCTCCGTATGTAATTTCCTGAGTACAGCGACTAACGCCACTTTCAAAATAAACATTTTTGTTATACCGTTAATTATCAACACTCCTCTCAAACAATTCTCAATACTTCCTAACTTAGTAATTTCAAATTTATTAAAAATGAAAAAAAAACTGTTCAGTTGTGACTTATGCCACTTTCAATGTAAACGGCTCAATTGACAGTTTTACTTTGATATTCCAAAAAATTTTAAAAATGTTTATTAAAAACAAATTGTAGTATACAAATAATAATAAAAACTAAAACATAACATGCCATTCAATATAAAACATTTTTGCATCATTATTTTATATTTTACAAAAATATAATTATAATTAAATATTTAAAACAAAAGTTTTATTTATGTACATACATATAATCAAAACAAAGCTCGTTATCCGTTTAATTATTTTTTTAATATGAACAAATTCTTTGTAAGTTCTTCGTAAGCTTTGCAAATTAACCTTTTTTAGGTGCTTTGCTTTTTATTAAAAAGATTAATAAAAAAACAAAAAATAAAAACTATGTGATTTTGCTGAAAAAAATAAAAACACTTTTTATGGATCTAAATACCCGGATAAATATATTCATATTTATACATCGTTAACTAAGACGTGACAACTGAAAATAGTCGCATTGCCAGAATCAAAATACTCATTTTACTAAAGCATACATTAGCTAAAGTATTGTTTTTGAATACCATTTTTTAACAAACGTCTGTTAGCCTTAAAGTGTTTGTGTACAAACGTGTACAAGCTCAAGTAAGCGTTTTTTATGCATTCAGCCGTAAGTGTTATTATAAATTATTGTTTTCTACGGGTTTAAACAATTAAATAGTTATCATCATTGGTTCATGGTTAACGGTAACCAATTCACAATAGATTTTGTTTATTTTAGAGCACTGCCTTATCGGTAACTTTTAAGATATTAGTTTAATAATGTGGTTCTGTTAATTTTTGGAATAATTATAATTAGTAAAATCTGTGTTTCATACCACAAACTATACAGACTGTGTTTTATACTTAAGCGTTATGTGTTTTTTGTAATTAACTATTTTTATAAACTTCTTTAGCAAACAAAATATGATGCCATTAATTTTGCATAGGAATAACTTACAACTTTTGAATGAAACAGTTATGTATGTCTCAACAGAACCTCCCATTATCCTACAGTCCTGCAAAAATAAGGAAGGAACTTACTGAAAAATATTGATACCAAGTAGGTTAAAAACGGTAAGACAAGCAGTGAGGTATCTAATCGAAAGTCATCTGAAATTAAATGGAGTCTCCACAGATGCTCTGATTTTATATACATATATACATAAACGGAGGTATCTATTGCATCTTATATGTAGATAGATCTTCAACCAAAGTACTTGCCCGTGTATGGAACATTTAGTCCCACAAATTTAAGTTAATAAAAAGTTTTTTGTACATAATCCACATAAGTTATTAATTCGGCAATTAAATAATTCCTTACACGCTAAACTGAACTGATTTCAAGTTTTTAAAAAAATTTTCCTACTTATTACAATCCTTGATTCTAATTTCTAACAATTTGCGTATGACTGACAAATATTTCGGTGTTGTTGTGGAAAGATAAAAACAAAAATTTCGAAAATTATGCCTTTACTGAACATTGTTTTAATGCAAGGTTTCAGTAGTGGTTCTGTGGGAAAATAAGAATCGCTGCCTTAAAATAAAAGCAAAAATTAATATATTGATTGCAAGAATTATATCTTGATGACCATTATTTCTAGTTAAATTTAACATGTTATTGTGGAAAGTTGCTGGAATGTCGGCTGTGTTAACTTATGTATACAAACTTGTAGAGAAAATTGTGGGTAAACATGTGTATGATTTTCTGATATTTTGGAGTTTATTTTCTACTGTGACTTGTGTGTTTAAGACGTATTGTTAATGCATAAAACAGTCATCCATAAAAGTTAAAAGAAAAAATATATTGTAATTGTTCCTCTATAATTTGAACTCATTGAAGATTTACAAATTTTGCATTGTTATAACAAAAGTGTCAACCACCTGATAAAATACTCGCTTGAAAACTACATATATACATACATCAGACAACATGGATACGTATGTATGTACGTCTGGGTTTGGTTTTTCAATGATTTTTTTATTAATTTTTAAATATAACTTTTTAATTGTTTTCGGAATGCATAAATTTTCATGTAATTCGAACTAATTCGCTTATACTAAAATCATACAAAAAATTAGATCCTTGCTAAAACACAGTATTGCTAAATTTTCGATTGAATCCTTTTTTGAAAAAATACGAATGCCTATCATCTGATCATTATTATTATATACTTTATAACTTTTAATTTATTTATTTGTAACAAAAATAAATTAAAAAGTTCCTTTTTCTAAACCTCGATAGTTGTATGGTTTCGTTATGAAGGAAATGCTAAATTATCTAAATAGAGATGACTGGTTCATTGTACATCACTTCTGATTGTAGGCTTAAATAATGCAAGTCGATTTTAATAGTCTGACCGCCTAACTTATAGTAAAATCATTTAGATTCCTTGCAGAGTTTTTGGCCATGATATCTTTAGATATAAAATATCTATCCAGGACTGCTAGCAAAAACATACCAATGTAATAATATATTTTGTATGGCAAATTTAATGGACTGAATCAAGAAATATGCCTGTTATTTTTGAAGATCTTGTCCTGCAGGAGTTCACTTTTTATTTAATGGACCACGATAGCATTTATTCAATTCAATTGATCCGTAACTTTTTAGGCAAAATCAGTTTTCACAACAATAAATTTTGGCCAAACGTGTTGGTTGTTAAATAAAAATAAATAATGGATTTTTTCAACAACTTTAGTTGTATTGATAGCAATGTAAATTAGAAATATGTAGGGCAAATAAATGTCTAGATCTAGCTTGTCGACGGATGACCGTTTCTTTAAAAAAAATTAGAAGCACGTTTGTTTGTTTGTTTGTTTTATTTATTTAGCTGATTTGCTATTAATTGCAATATGTTTTACATTTGAGAAGTTATACAATTTACGATTTTTCACAAAAGAGTTTTATATTGCTTGACTTTAGAAGGTTTGCTTAACATAAGATATAATTCTACGCTTGAATATATAAAAATTTTTCTCCGTTTTCATATCCGGAGGTAAGGAATTAAATAATTTAAGACCATTATAAAATAAAAGGTTCTGATAAAAATTCGTTGTACTAAAGTGAAGTCTGAAGTCATTTGCATTTCGCAAATAATATGGTTGAACGTCCGCTACGTTCAGTAACTGGTTACGTAAATATTCAGGCAGCATTCCATTCTTCATTTTAAATATAAACACTAGCACATTCATTACTAGCCTTTGGTTGATTGAGAGCCACTTCAACTTGTCTAACATCTATATATATAAAAGAAAGTGATGTTAGTTACTACGCTTATAACTCGAGAATGCCTGGACCGATTTCGGTGATTAGCACCAATTCGGACAGGTCTCCGGCCAAATAAGAAGAATACACAAGAAAATTTTGAAAAATTTCCCAAAAAAAAAATTATGAAGAAAATTCATTTTCACATACATTTTTTTTACAACGCTATCTTAACTCAAGAACCCATAAAAAACATGATTGTAAATGCTATATTGCCGGTAGATGGCGTTGTATGCACACTTGGCAGATGCAATGACATATGTTAGTAGTCAAAAAAATGAAAAATGTGATTGAAGCAAAAATTTTAAAAGAAAAATATAAGGGCGATGTGTTGATTTTAAATGGCTTCAGTTCCCCATACCTGTTGCTTTTCAATGATCCCTGTTTTTTGCATTTTCAGTTATATGTATCACGTTCACGTGCTTTGTTTTTCAATACCGCGAACCAAAATCGATCAAAAAATGTCGAAGAAATGACTTGCAAAGCAGTCACGGGCACGCTAGTAACATATATATGTGTTAATCTATGACATCTTAATATAATTCTCATTCCTTTATTCTGCAATTTTTGAAGTCTCTCTTTCATCTGTTGTGTCCCAAGATACAATAAAGTGGAACAATACTCAAAATGAGGCTTTATAATAGTATTATATATTTTTATCGAGGTTAGAATAGAAACTTTGTTACGAATTCGTTTGAAAAATGCTAATTTTTTTGAAATCTTTTTACAAATGTAATTGAAGTGCAAATCGAACTTTAACTTTTTATCGAAAAAGACACCCAGGTATTTAATGCTCTGTACTTTTTCTATTATTTCTTCTTCAATCACGATATGCACGTTTTGCAACAAAGCTTCGCTTATCTCGTCAATGCAGCGCCGAATTTCATTTTTAAGAGCGTCAGTTGTTTGTGGGTTGTTCACATAAACCCGGCCTTTCAAATGGCCTCAGAGAAAATAGTCCATTAGCATTAAATCACAAGAACGATGCGATGGCATTACCAAATTGAAAAATTGCAATAACTGAAATGTTTCAGAAGCTGTGTGGCTTGCTTAAGGTCACTGATGTAAAAATTAGCAAATTGTGGCTATCGTAGTTTGGTAACACAAATTATTCACAGTTACAGCGCTTTCTTGCTCATTTACGAAAAAAATATGGGCTCAGGGTGCCGCCTGACAACAAATAGCACCATGCGGCCACTTTATTTGGATGTAATAGTTTTGTGAGCACCATACGCGACTTTGCTTACTTGTGATGATTTTGTATAAAACTGCGTTGTTTTCGTTCAGCTTTTTTAAACAGGCATCACAAACGTTTAACGCAAAGAACGGTCGGTGCGTACCAGGCTCATTCTCAACATTTTACTTTACAGGGGTTACGTTTGCATCACTTATCACTACGACCGTATCGTGTTGGTCTGTTGTCAGCAACAATAGTGTAA
Organism: Trichopoda pennipes; assembly: GCA_030448955.1. NCBI lineage: Eukaryota > Metazoa > Arthropoda > Insecta > Diptera > Tachinidae > Trichopoda > Trichopoda pennipes. The sequence continues at coordinate 12,956,931 of JASKUP010000042.1, forward strand.
GCCTCGAATTTAGTATTAAATTACGCACAACGCTTTCAGAAGGAGTCTGATTACAAGACAAATGTGATCGAATTTAACGAAGTGATAAATTAAAATTTTCATCGTTTTGATAGTAAATTTTTAAAATTATAATGCTTTATTAAACAAATGTCAATGCATAACAGCTTAATTTTTGACATTTAATTATTTGAGATAATTTACTTCTTAGCCTCAAATTTACCCACACGTTATTTCGTTGTTGAAAATTTTTCTACAACTTTAAGTTGAGTTTGCTTATAATCAGAATTTGTAAAGATTAATTTTTGAAGTGTAACGTGTAAAATATTTCACAATACTTTTCAAAAACAAAAAGAAAAATATTAAAATTATCTAAAGATATTAAAGAAAGTAAAATTGATAAACAGAAATAAGTAATATAGTAACAAGTGGATAAGATCGTACACAAACAAATTTAAAAATAATCGCTTAAATATTTCAAGAAAGTAAATTCATCACTGTTCTTTATAAGTATACATTTTAATTATGTTTTATTGTTCAGAAGGAGGATATCTTTAACATAACCATAAAAACAGAAACTAAACCTATTGACAAAGAAGTGGACAGTGCAAGACATTCACCGATATCAGCCAAAATAAAAATTATCGCAAAATTGAATTAAAAAAGCTGTGTAATCAACAGCATACGAATTAAAACGCATTTAACTTAAATTTTGATTTAATTTATAAATAATTTTTTAAGCACAAGACCTTTATACAAAAAAATGAAATAAATTTAATTTAATTTTTTAATTTCACCACACTAATGGCATATTTAGAAAAAGGAAAATGTATCAACAATTTTTTACTTAATCAATATTTAATATTTTTCTCTTTTTATTTAGATAAATATAAATGAACTAAATATTTAATCAGAAAACCTGTCTCCGTCTAAAGCTTATCAGGGAAATAAGAAAAAATATATAGAGTAACAATCGAAGTATCTTCAGAAGAAAAATCTCAAGAACAAGTGCTATTTAAAAGTAAACACAGGACACATAAAACTAAACAGAAAAAAATTTGATAAATAAAATCAAGAAGGCAGACATAAGCAGATTTTTATAAAAGGGGCAATAAAAGTGAGTTGTGCTTTTAACCTAATATATTTTTTATTTATATTATAAAGGGTGTCCCAAAGTTTTTACAGGATTATTTTTTGAATATCGTACCTAGCAAATACCTATGTATATGACTTATTATTTTTTCTATTATCAGTTTGCATAAAAAAATGTTAATTTATTAATAAAAAATGTATTATTGGAATCGTTTATAAGTTAATAAACGTTAATTATGTTAGATTTTCTTAAACATTTCACCACTGCTCATATAGCTCAAGAGTTTTATATCTTAAGCCAAATTATTTAAATAAGAATTATATTCAATCAACAAAGCAAACAGTTAACAAAACACAAAAATCCTTTGTAGAAGGTTTTTCTTTACATTCCACGTACACGTTGACGTTTTGTTAATATTATTTATTTGCTTTATTTGTCAAATTATATATGAATGGATTCCAGTGGAAAACCTTATGTAGAAAAATGAAAATAAAAAATAGTTTCTTAATGGTTGCTGTGATTTCGTATAAAGAATTTTTGAGTTTTGTTCTCTTTTTGCTTTGTTGGTTAAACATAATTCCAGTTTAATAAATGAGTTTCCACCTTCAGCGCATGGCTTTGGGCATGGACCTATTGGCTTTGCAATTATTATTTACCCCTATTGCTAATTGTCGAGTAACCATTGAATAAGTTCTTGCTGCCACATAATTTTGAATTGAAGTAGTGTCGTCCTCGTTTTGATGTTCAAGCACCAATGTCATGTTATATGTTCGCTCAACAACGCATTCAAATATAGTTTTTAACCGCACGATTTATTAATAAAAAAATTGTATTGCAACAAAACATGAACATCGAGGCATTTTTCAGATAAAAGAAATGAACAAACATATTATTCTACTAATTTAAGCCAAAAAATCTTCGGCTCGCCTAGACTTAGGATAACTGTTACCAGCCAACACTTTGGTAGACGCAAATGACTTCAAATTTAAATCTTCTGCAATTTTCGGACAGTTTTTTTATTTTGGTTTAATTGGACATAACATTCGCTTTCTCGCATTGGTTTCGTTTTGCTTATCAGTTTAATGCTAAATGTAAGGCGATTTGTAAGAAAAAGATTGGTCATTGAACAATGAAGTGAAAAGACAGAAAAATAGCCTCAATTAACAGCAATTTACATGTGCTATCCTGTTAGAACAACGTTAGGCTAACTTTTCTTTAAATACAATATAACATTTTAATTTAATTTTTTTTGTAGCCAAAATTTAAATATTTTTTTTAATCCAAAAAATATAGTAAAAGGAATCCTGCGTACAGGTTTTTAAAAGTTATATATTTAAAGAAAGTTGTCTGAAATGGGTACTAAAACTCGCAAAAATGGGAAAAAGCAATTGCTAAAACAACTAAAGAGGATTTTCCAAAACCCTTTGAATTAGAACCTGCTAACTTGCGCAAAAAGCACCATTTAGCTGTAAAGCTGCCAAATTCCATGACGATTAAAAATGAATTAGATATAAACATTAAAAATACAAAATCATATCTTAATTCACAATATCAGCCTTTTGTATGTTTAGAACGTTTGAAAATTGAAGAACTTCTAATTCCCTTAAATCACAACTATCTAAGGAAAACTAGATCATTTAGAAGCAGAGGGATAAAATAATGAGAATAATCCGCTTGAATCCAATAAGTTTTGGATGATGATCACTTATGTTTTAAGGGCCATCCTCCAATCCACTACAGTATGCAAAATGATACCGCAACGAAGTATTATAGTGCCCAAGAAATATATTAAATTGTGTATTCCTCTACCCTAGATGGTTTTTTTTAGCGGGAGAATGGTGTTTCTATATCAACTACTGCCACATCTCACCATTCTTTTAATGACAATAAAACTCTATTACTGAAGATTGCAGCTGAATGAGCCTTCGTTAATAACCAATTGCTACATTTTAGTTTTTCTATAATACCATTCGATTTGTGTAACAATTCAAATGAAATAATGTTTTTCTAAAATTTTTGTTTGGAAATACAAATACGTATTGAGATTATTAATTTTGAAATATTGGTTTTCTTTTTCCATGATTTGTCTTCTTTTAAAATCAATTTCGTTTTGTTATTTTATAGTTGTTATTTTACAGTTTTGTTATTATTATTATTATTATTATTAGTAAATTTATTATGTAAAATTTTATTACACTTTAAGGCGAACACCTCTAAGAAAACACTTAAGTCGAGTAGTATTGTAATTTTGTACCCTATCGGTAGCTCCTGCAAAATTCAAAGTTAACTCCGAATACTCACCTGGTAGCAGCATGTGAAGCTTTGCAGCAATCGTTCTAGTCGTTCAAAATTTGTCGATTGACATATTTCCAAAAATATTTCGTTTCTTTCTCGTTATGGAATGTAGCTTAACTAACTCTTGAATAGCTTACGTTACATTAGGAAAGATTTCCATTAGGAGCTGCAGCAAATTTTACACTTGTTTTAAAAGAGATATTACAGGACATTCTTACCTCCTTTGGCGGCTTGAAAGTTAAAATATTTGTATATTTCGCAAAACTGTAGACTAGAAATTGAACGTGCGCATGCTTCACCTTAACATATGATTACTTAGTTTGCCTTGTGTTTTGATTGTCCATTTCTGTAACACCAGAAACTCGTAATATGAAAACTTAATTTAAGGAGATTTAAAAATAATAAAATATTGACCTTAGAAATAGTTGAGAAAAATGTTTAGTAACTTTTTAGCATCCTTATACGCAAACGAATTAAATATTAATAGAAACATACAAAGGCAGTAAGTAAACATTTGATCACAAATAATAATCGTATTTCATAATAACTTTTTGATTTATTTGAAGATTTGAGCATTTTGAACCGCTGCTAAGAAATATAAATGATTACCTTGATCCAATTTTTATATTAAATCTTTGGATACCTCTTGTAGGTGTCTTAAAACATAAATTATTGGTAGAACTAGTATCAACGTTAGGTGTGATAAATGCTTTTGCGTCTGTAATAAAATGGTGAATTATTGTCTTAAAAACTATAAAATGAAATTAATTAAATTTTCCTTTCAGGTGCGCTCCTGAATATAGACCTGTTTGGTGGATTAGAGAAAATACCGCCAATTACAAATATAATTTTAAAGATATAATAATTGATCCTTACAGTTGTGATACCAGTGCTGGTTTTCCTTCCACACATACAACAGCCTTTACCACGTTTATAATAATCGTTGTCGGACATTTTGTTAATTTATTTTTGGCTCTGTTTAACTTTATTTTAGTTGACCGGAATTTGTTGATTTATGCCATTGCTTGCTTGCTTTCTGCTTTCTTGTGGTTCAGTCGTTTATATTTTCTTTATGAATTTTTACATCAGTGTATAATTGGGTCATTATTTGCTGTTGTTACGATACATATATTTAAAAGGATTGAAGGAAAGCTACTGAATTTGGATAAACTAACAGCTTTGTTATTAATTATTGGATTTGGTTTAATACCAATCAGTGTTTATTTTGCCATGTTATATATTGATATAGATCCATTTTGGTCTGTACGAATGGTAAGTGAATCAAATAATAACTTTCATGAATATCTTAGTACAACATAATATTTTGAGATTCATTTCTGAAAATTTCACATGAAGTAGCCCCAAAAATGAGAACTTCTGCATCGTTCGTTAATAATTTTATGGCCATACGAATTTTTTTGCTCAATGAGATTTTTATCACTTTTTCTGTACGGAATATTCTTTTTCGTCTGAAACAAAGCTGTAGATATTAAATAGTAGGAAACAAGTGGAACAAACCTATCCGAAAAAAGTGCATCCAGTGCATTTAAAATCGCGAAAATTACCATTTTCTCCCATTTTTCTCATTTTTTTGCTCAATAACAAACCCACTAATAAATACGCTGTGCTTTTCTTTATAAACTTTATTTTGCATGAAAATAAAAATTCCGATTTATATTACAGCTATTCTTACACAGAAAATATGAGACTTTTATTTGTTATCTAGGTTTTGAAACAACATTAGATCACTCAATTATTGTTAACAGTTGAAGCTGACGCTTGTGGTTCTGATGATTGTTTTCTTCGTAGGTTACTCATATTCATGTTCTAAGTCTGCATCATTATCCGAGCCAGACACAATATGCAAGAACATGTTTTCTACAGTATATCACCAATTCCAGTGTCATCTTTATCTTCGCTGCTTACATATTCAAACTGTATAATTTTAGAACTCCTCCTACATACGATATGCATCGTTTATTTGCCTTTAAATTGCTTTTTAATTTGTTCGTCGCACTTATTATTTTCCACGCTGAAATATTCATTGTTCTTCTATTTTCAATATTTCATTCACTCTGAATAAAAGGGTTTTTCATTTCACAGCCATCAAATTATTAATGACAAAACGAATGATGCAGAAGTTCTCATTTTTGGGGCTACTTTCACATGATATTCTTAGAACTGAGTCCCAAATCTATGTGTTGAAAAAAGTTGCACTGTGTATGTTTTCGTAAGTGCTTGCTCGGTAAAGGATTCAGGATTAATTTTTTTTATTTAATTATACACAGGCTTTTAAATGGTGTGATGATCCTTTGTATTTAAGACATGAAAGCACATCAGTTTTTACACTTTGTCGTGATTTCGGTTATCTACTAGGTGTTGCTTTATCATGCCCCTTGGCTAAAAGGTAAATTTTTCTTGTCAAAATACATACACACATAAAGTATGTATGTATGTGCTATTTATTTATTATTTAAATTTTATTTTATTTGTTGAATTCTTTGTAGGTATGAAAATTCAAGTAACAATTATCGCAAACGTCTTCCTATCCTATTCACTATCGAAGTTATAAATGCTGTTTTACGTTCATATACACTCAAGCAATATGGTCGTTTTGTATTTGTCACTTATGAATTTTTAAGAAATTGTTGTCATTCCCTTGTGTTGTTAACTGTTTTACCCAGATTTGATACTAAATAAAATTAAAAACTATTTCAGTTTGTTATAATGTGTGAGAAAATTTAAGGTTGAGAATTATTGTGGCTTAAAACACACGCTTTTTTGACAACTTTATTGATACCAATGTAAAGTAGAAATATGGAAATTAATAATGGAATATGATGTCGAGCCAATACCACTTCTAGCACATCACCAGACGTCCGCTCTTGCTTAAAACTTTGAAGTACATTTTGCAACAAAGCTTCCCTAAACTTCTTAATGCAGTGCCGAATTCAAGAATAAGGCGGCCAATTGACATCGCCAAATCAAGAAATTACGCGGCCGGAAATGGCTCGAGGCACCGTCTTGCTAAAACTTAAGGTGGCTGATGTGAATATTAGCCAGTTGTGGACACAAAAAATTGAATGAGTTGTACTTTGAAATCGTGAAGATGAAGATCTTTATGCAAAATGTCCTGCAAAGTGCCTCTAGTTTATGTTCCCCTTTTACTGTAACAGCGGCTATGTTTGCATCACTATGACCACTACGAGCTTATTGCTTTGTTGTATTGTCAGCAACAATACCATGAGCCTCGAATTTAGAGATTAGATTACGCTCAGCGGTCTCAAAAGGAGTCTGATTACGAGGAAAACTCCCCGAATTTTACGGTGTGATACAGTGAAATTTTTACATTGCTAGAAAATCTTCAAAATTAAAATTCTTTGCTCAGAAGTATAACGTTTCATGCTTGGGATTTCCAAACTCCTTACTAAACAAATGTCAAAGGATGACAGCTCAATTCCTAACATTAAATTATTTAATAGACAATTTACTTTCTAACCTCAAATTTTACGGATGAGTTTTGTAGAAATAACCCATTTCAAATAAAACAAAAAAAAAAATAAGAAGAGAGCCCTTAAGTCAACAATATTCATATTAATTTGGAAATTCTTGAAACTAGTAGTCCGAGCAAAGTAATTGTTTTTGGTTTGATTGAAACAGTTCGAAATTATTAAATCCATGGCCTATAGAAATTACTAATGTGCCGTTCTGACGCACGGTAAAGCCCAAATTAAAAAAAAAAAACTTAAACCTGACTTAGCTTTTGCAGCTTAGAATCGGTCTATTTATTTCGAAACTATTAAATTATTTTCATTTGTTTTTACCAAATCCAATTTTCTGGCCGTACAATTGTCGATTTACTACGTCACTCGATTATACGCTTTGACACCATTATAAAACGTTTTAGCAGGTTACTTGAAAATCTTTGCCGTTCAGTTCAAGTAAAAAGATCGGGTTCTTCTTTCTCACATAGACAAAAAGTTTTCTAGTGCTACAACTTTTAAATCAATAAGTTTTATAAACACACATTCAATTAATTTTTAAGAAAATGTAACTTAATTTTATTAAGCATAAAAAATAATAAATAAGTTAGGTATTTTGTTATTTAATTTAAATATTCATAATGGAAAAAAAGAAACTAAGAACAGAAGTAATAATTATTTGTAAAAAAAATTTTAAATTTTCTAATCTTCAGTTTGTTTTATAAAAAAATTTGACTAAAAATTTTATTTTTCGCTTAACAATTATTGAATACATTTGTGTAATACAACTTTTTACATAAAATATTCACACTTAATAACTTTTTAATTATTTACATTTTTTATTTTTCGTTTGTTGGATTTTCTTAGTCGATAAACTATTTTTTTTGTGAGTACGGCAGTTAAGGACACTTTAGACTTGCAGATAAGATCTTCAAGGATTTAGACAAGCAGTTTACAGATTCAAGTTTGAGGTTATTGATGGAGCGATTATTATTTTGATAAAAGTCAACAGTTGTTGTTTTAATTTAAGTTCGATCCCAAATTTCTTATAGTGTTAGATAAAACCCGAATAGCATTTATTCAAAGGATTTAAATCAAATTACAATTTCTGTCTGGTTCATTCATTTATTAAAGCTTCACAATTTTGTGAATGACTTAAAAAACGAATTTAACTTGGTTATATTCTTTACACTTTGTAAATAGTGTAAAGAGAAATTTGATTCAGCAGACATATCTCTCAGACATTTAGTTGGTACTCGTCTTATCCGTCAGCCTATAGTTCTTTTTTATGTTCTAGAAATTTATATAAATTTGAAATTCATTCAAATTACTCTAAACAATTTAAAAATAAATAATATTTTTATTTATCCAAAATTTTCAAAATGGTGAATAAAGTATGGTAACTTTCTTGTTTTGTTGACCTCATCACAGGCGGACATAACACTCTTAGTTAAGGGTCGTGGTCCGCATGAAAATACGCCAATTTTTGAAACCTGAAATTCAAAAGGAAAAAAATCAGTTGTGTTATTGCACATCGTATAAAAATGATGTTTTCTTATATAAAGGGAACAATAAGTTTGTTATCTAAAACAAAAAAAGTAGACTAAGATGATTTAAATTTTTATTGTATTACGAAGAGAAAAGTACGACAAATGTCCACAACGATGATGCTGACAGATGTCGATTCTTTCATCAAAGTTTTTAATCTCTTTTTGGCAAAATGGCGGTCATATTTCGTTAATCACATCAAGTTTGAGTTTTAAGGCTGAAATCAATTCGATTGGCTCTGTCCTTAACATAGTCCCACAAAAATTATTCTAGTGATATTAAATCACACGATCTGATTGGCCACTTAACTGCTGATTGTCGTGAAATTATACGATCAGCAAATTTGGTTTTGTTCTGTTGAAACCACATGTCAGTCAATAATTCGCCAAAATTGAGTTGTTAGCATGAGTCATTGACCATTACCGCATTTCTAGACTCATCTTCCAAAAAAAAAAAAAAGCGACGCAATCACGCCTGCAGACCACATAGCGCATCGTACAGTGACATGTTAAGCATACAAAGGCTGCTCAATCGTCGCTCTAGAAAGAAGCCCAAATGCGACAATTTTGCTTGTTGATATACCTTGACAAGTGAAAATGGGCTTCGTCTGATGTTTCTGAATGAATTCAATGTATCTGCGGCGATGTGAACGGTCAGTCGGCTTTAATTCCTACACCAGTTGAACCTTTAAGTGCCCCTGTAGGCTAGTAGGTAGTGTACTAGCTTATCAGTCTGGGGGTTGTTGGTTTGATTCCCAACAAAGACCTTGGCTTTCTTTAGGAAAAAGATAAAGAGAAGAGCGAGACGCTATGTTAGGGGCAGAGTCTATACGGAACCAATTAAATCGTTTTCAGCCTTAAACCTCGAAATCCGTGATGTGATTAACAAAAAGTAACTAAAAACTTTGATGAAAGAATCGACATCTGTCAGCGTGGTCGTGGTGGACATTTACCGGATATCATTCATAATTGCCGAACGTTTCTATTCGTAATACAATTAAAATTTAAATCATCTTAATCTAAATTCTGTTTTAGTTTGTTTAAGAAAACAAACTTATTGTTGAAAAACCCTTTATTAAAATAAATGATAACGAGGTGTTTAATTTATTCATGTGAATCTTGACGCTGTTGTTTTACCTTTTAATACATGAATATTTGTTAGTTTTTAAAGCGTTAATTAAATTTATTACTTACATAAGAATGCTTCTTTTGTACAAATTTTAAGAAGCTTGACATATCCGGCCTACCAAAATGATTGACAGCTTTAAGACCAGTAAATATAGATGTCTTCGAAAGACGTTGGAAGTGATTTTCACAAATATACTGAAAGTAAAACCAAATTCAATTATTAATATTTTGTTAAAATAAAAGCAGCAAGGGAGAAATGTAATGTTATTTTGCTTAAGCTTTAGTCATTGTGTTTACTGGTTTTTTCGTCCACCTCTCAGTTGATCACAAAAAATTTTTAAATATAATAAGCAGCTATTAGCACACTGAAAAGTTAACTAACATAAATTCAGCAAGTTTTGCTTCCGTTTTTTTTTTGATTTGTGTTTAAAATGTTTGGCCCTGTAAAGCTGTTTTCGATAACTTTTTTTGTTTGTATGTTTCGCAATTTGAAATCTGTGTAAAATAACCAAAGTTGCCTTAATGTTAAAAACTGGTTAAGTAAGTGGTTAAAAGACTCAATATTTTGTCGCGTATCCATTATATTTTAGAAAGTTATATTTTTTAAAGTTATATTTTTCGATTTATAATTTGTTTAAAACATTAATTTTGTTTGTTCTAACAGTCTTTCACATATTTACATCTGCCTTTAGGATCGTCATCACACTGGTTGGTACCTTTACTTAAAAGGAATTGACTACTCTGCATGTGAAAGCGAGACATTTTGAAGAATATCTTTATAAATGAATCGATCCATTATCCCCAGACCAAAACACAATTTCAGCTATGCTTTACTTAACTTTTGTATACCGTGGTTTAATACATTGTCCTTTGGGTCTTCTAACTAACCCTTATCAATTGGATCCTTTCAAGTGACTACAATTATTGTTTTCCTTTGCGAATTCCATCCTGGCGAGTCATCCTTTAAAGGGCTTGTTTGTACATTTATAAGATATCAAGACACCTTCTGCAGCCCGTTTTTGAGTGGTTCTTGGAGTAACGTGTATTGATAATTGAACCACAGCCGCGAATAACATTCTAAGCGACAAAGTTATAATTTTTGTGGAGAAGCAAAACCTTCTCGATTTTTTTTTTAATTTTATTAAAAATAATAATTTTAACTCAAAATTACAGATAAATTTACAATTTTCATTTTGTGGAAAAACGTTTCATATCCAAAGCTCGATGTCAGTTAGAACGTTTTTCCACTACGCAAAGCATTGCGAAAAGTGGCTTTTAAAACGTTCTTGCACGTTCACAGCAGAATGAATGATAAAATTTAAAATGCTTCTTTCGCAAAGAATAAGCTGCTTTTAAAAGATAAGTGCATAAAAATACATATATATATATATGTATATATATATATATATGTATTTTTTATTAATAACAAAAATTAATTCAAATATGTATGTATGTATGTACGTTTGTTTGCACAAAACAAACTTTATGTTTTCTTGGAATTAAGCACGGATAGATTTATAGAATTCGGCATACTTCTCTAGCAAGAAGGACGCTAATGCAAGGAGATCTTTTATCTTTTCGTCACTTAAATTTATGGGTTGTTCTCGAAGAGGCTGCATTAAATAATTTTCCAAAATTTCGGGTTCTTTTCGAGTATAAGTTGAAGCATGACCAAGCTTCTGCAATATTGTGATTTTTACGTACTCTAACTATATTTGGATCATCAGTAGAAATCTGAAGCCATCTTACCTTCGGTTATTTTACACTTCGGATCCTTGCGTAAATTTTTTAACTCTTATTCTTTGAGGCTCGCTCAATTCTATTAAAGACGATAAAAAGGCAGTTTGTTCGTTGTAATTTCTTTAATAAAATTTATAAAAATATTGCTTTACCTGACATATGGTAAAATTCTTGCAATAGATGTGTAGCATTTGCAATCACAAACCTATATAACAGAAATTTAAATAAAATACAACTTGATGTGTACTTGAAACATTTTTCCAAATTATCTGTTCTGGAGCGTTTTTTTGTTTTTACTAGTTATGTATGCATTTCCACTATTTCTATTTAATTTTTATTGTCTTTCCAATTTTCCACATGACTTTTTCTCTTTGTACCTCTGTTACACTTATCAATCACTTTCGACAATTCCGATCGTAGCATTTAATAGCAACTTACAACGTTCTTCTACTGAACGACTAATTGTTATTAAATTTTGACAACGATAAAGAGAGTAAAAGAGAGTAAAAATAACGGTAATCTGGAAAAAACAGGTTTTGCAAAATTAGTCTTTTACAACCCTATTCGCGGCTGTGCTTCAATTGCGAAGCTTTTCGATTGCTTGTTTTATGTGGGCTTACTTACCGTTGGTTACTTTTATAAGCCTTTTTTTGGACTCTTCATTAAGTTAATGGAAGAAACGAAAATAGAGCATATACAAAAAAAGACAAGAATTGAAGTGAACGAATGAAGGAGCAGATATAAACTAGATATATAAATTTAAGACATATTAAAAGGCATATACAAGACGTCGACAAGAAATATAAAGGGAATTTGCTTAAGCCCGATAGAGGAGTATTAAAAAAAGAGTAAAATTTTAATGAAACTTCTTATTATAGGATATATAGCCGAACGAACCATATTATAAGCGCTTACTTTCCAGCATTGCGCACTGGAGTAACACGAACAATGTTAGCCTCCAAGGCTTTAATTGTTGCTGGTTTATCAGCATAAACTAGTGACTGCGCATGGCCTCACAGAAAAAATTAAAGAGGAGTCACATTGCAAGAAGAAAGAAAATATTAGAATTTTAAGAAGTTTCCAAGAAGCACAAAATTTTGATTTAAAAAAATGCATGGTGATGTGCCGATGCTTTATAACTAGCGCCATACTATTAAATCCACATCTTAACAAAATTGATGTAATTTATATTTTTAAGCAATAAATCACTGATCATCATCGATTACAATGCGACCTCTAGTTTAATTGTTCAACTTAAGGATGCCACCAGCGTGTGTTACGCTTTGCTGGATATAGTGGAGTATTTTAGATATGCTGTTGTTAGTTTTACTTCATATATGGCAATTTAGTTTATTAGCAAAGCCATTTTACCAAAAATAAGCCATATTGCTGGACACCATTAGCTGGTAATATACTACATATGGCCAAAAGGCTTTCATTCCTACACCAGCTTAATTTTAAGAAAATTAAGGCTATGATGTGTTTGCAAAATTTTTCATATAGCAGACTGACCGATAACGTTTTAGTAAATTTAAATTTTCTTTAACACTTTTCATTTTCAGCGCGATATTCTTCTTACTACGCAAGTTTCTTCGACGTATTTATTTTATTGAAGTCTATCAATTATTAATTCTATCTACAGTTCGACAGATGAACTGTTCAAATGGACGGTTGTGTGTGCCATAATAATCACATATCTTAATATGCGGGTACTACTGACTGTTTTCAAAGTAAATCTAGGTAATTTGATAGCGCTATTCAAGCGTCAATCTATTCGATGCATATGGATCATAAAAACATTACTGCATAAGGAGCACGGTTAATATTTCTGGATATCATAGTAATTTATGCCGAGTTTTGTTTGCTATAATTTTTTCTTTTCAATGCACTGAATATTTATTTTTTGCACTTTTGTCCAACATTGGACATATGCGACATAAGTAGCACAGTAATTAGCTTTCTAAAGCTTTCTAAAAACTTACAAAATAATATAAAATAGAGGACACTTTTTATAGCAGTAGCCACTCCTATTTTAAGAACCAGTTTAGATTGCACAGATTTTCAATTATTATTTTAATTTTCTAGTCTTACTAGTGCATAATTTTGATTTTAAATTTACAAATTGTTTTCAAGCATAAACTTACCAACATTGTTGTTCTCAAATCGAACTTGTGGAAAAATTGTGTAATAAATATATGAATCTCTAAAACGTTCGTCACATCCTTTTTCTCCACATCACGCAAAACATCAATAAACCATTCGAAATGTTTATGAGATGGACAGATCCACAAAAAGTAAACTTTCTTGCAAGCAACACCAGAATAACGATTTGTACTTGTACCGAACACTAAATCATTTAAGATCGATGCATAAGGAGTGACACCAATGCCACCACCAACCATAACAGCCACTTCAAATTTATACCAATCCTGATTGCCACCACCAAATGGTCCCTCAATACGTATTTTTGGCTGGTCTTCAGAATTGTAATTACAAGGATCAAAATAATTACGCAATTTCCATGTCCAAGGTCCTTGGGCCTTTATGTGACAGCTAAGGAAGTTTTCATGTGGTGCCGAGGTAAGAGTAAAACTGTGCATTTCATGTGGTCTAAAGGCAGTGCAGGACAAACGTACCCATTGTCCTGAAAGATATTTAAGATTTGGCGGGCGATAAAACTTAATTTTAATAACATCAGACGGCAGCAAATCCGTTTCAATGACATCCAAAGCCATGTATTTAGTGCGCAAGGAAACAATTTTATCTAAAGTATAAATAATGCCTGGACCCAAAAAGAACATCCAAAAACGTGGTGGTCCTGTTAGGCGAGCTAAACCATGTATCAAACTCAATAAATAAAGGCCTATGTACAATGTGTGCATATTCCAGAAGAATTTATAGGCCTTCTTGCGTATGGTAGGATGAGCAAATACAAATATTATGCACATTGTAATGAACAATAAAACACCAGAGATGCCTAAAGAGTAATGTAGGTAAAAATTTTTTTTATTTGAAAAACAAAAAATTCAATTTTCTATCTTACCAGTCACCGTTTGGAAAAGCCAAAATGTAATATCCGGTTTATAATCCGAAGCAAAGTGTACTTCTCTTGTCAAGCATCTAAGATTTTCATGTGATTGCGTTGAGACATGATAGAAGTTCACTATATGGCCCACTGTATGCAGCACCGAAAAGAAGAGAGCAGTGCAGGCCGCAATTTTATGGAACTGTATATGAGAGTCTAATGGTATATATTGTTGTATGGGAAATTCTTTCAGTTTGGTTATCAAATTTCTGGAAAGAAAAAATAAAATAGTGTTTTACAAAAACTTGCAAAATCTGAACTGATAACGAAACAGTATTTTAATAGAATTACTGGACCAGCAACTATTCAATTTTCTAATAGGATTTTTGAGTTTGGGAAGTAAATTGCTTATGAAATGATTAAAAGTCAAGATATAAGCTATAATCTTTTGACATTTATTTAGTAAAATGTTGGGAAATTTTAAGCATGGAGCAAAGAATTTTAATTGCAAAAATTCACTAACAATATGACTTTTCCTCGTAATCAGGCTCCTCCTGGAACCGCTATGCGTAATTTAATCGTTAAATTCGAAGCTCGCGGTATTGTTGCTGATAATAGGCCAAAAAAATATGCTCGTGGTGACCGTAGTATTGCAAACATAGCCGTTTTACAGCAAAGTATTCAGAAAAACTGAATTTCTTGATTTGACATTGAAAATTGGCCGCCTCGTACTTGTGATTTAACGAAGCTGCATTATTTCCTCTGGAGCCATTTGAAAGACCGGGTTTATATGAACAAACGGCAAGAAATTGACGTTCTAAAAGAAGATCCTTTGTTGCAAAATACATATACTTAAAAATTTTCTGAAAAATGCAGACGTCTGCCTACATGCTAGAAGCAGACATTGGCCCGATATTATATTCCATAAATAATTCCCATATTTCTACTTTACATTGATATCAATAAAACTGAAATTATGAAAAAAAATGGGTTTAAAGCCAATTTACTTCCTAACTTCAAATTGGCCTGCCTTTTATTTCTAACCTTAATATTTTTATACTTTCCATAATGGGAAATCCTTCTCTCTATTTGGTTAATCTCATGTTGTTAGGTAAAAAAAAAACCAACGAATCTTAGTTATAGAGACATTTTTGTCGAAAACTTTTATAATAGTACGACTATATAATAAAAAAGAGTTTAGTTCCACTGCCCCTTTTATACGTAAACCGTAAACCTGTTTTTGATGATCATTTTCAAATAATTAATGTTTATATCAGTCAGTCACCCATTTTTTCCCCTTGGAGAATTACCGTTTTAGGCGGTCATACCGTTCAAGTTTGGATGTGTTCTTGCCTTGTTAAATAAAATGGAAAGCCGACACCATTTTAACATAAAAGTGAGTCTAGCGTTTTTATTTTCTGTATTTCTCCTGTGCTGCAGGTGACCTTTTTATCATAGATTCAGTGTTTACTGCAAAAAATAAATTGGAATGGAGTGCAACTCCTTTATTCTGCTGGAATAAAACATCCAGACGCCTTTTTATATTTTTACCTTTTCCGCCAGCATTAGAAAAAATAATAATTGAAAATCCCACTAAGTCTAGAAAAGTAAAATTTGATACAAAAAATAGAAAGAGATAGAGGAATCCACGTATTCATTATTGCGGGAGTTTATTAAGGAAAAAATGAAGATTTGCATGGCTTATTTGATGCACGTTTTGGTCGTCCTATTTTCTGTGTAATTATGACAGGATAACTTTTATATTATTATTATTTATATTTTCATGTTCTTCGCTTCGATGAAACAATGTACCTGATTTGTGGAATTGCTGGAAAATTCTTCTTACAATGTTTTGCATTGAAAATAGTACCAAGGATGAACAGTTGGTAAGATTGCCTTTTAAACAATATCAGCCCTCAAAGTTTACGAAATATAGCCTAAAGTATTGCTGTAGACTCTGAAGCAGGATTTTTATCGAAAATACAGCCACACCTTGGAAAATCTATAAAAAAAAATCTATGAAAAAATCAGAGGAACATGCCGTTTTGGATCTCATTGACATCTTGAAAGGACAAAATACTGTTCCTTAAAATTTTTTTCTGTGAATTCTGAAAAAAAACTTTTAAAACGAATATGTGGAAAACGTTCGAAAAACTTAACTATGGCCAAATGTTGGTTTTTCAAATATGATTTAAATATCTGCATTGAAAGCAATTTACTGAAATCGTATGCGATCAGAATCGTACGTAAAATGAAATGGAGTAGCATCTTGAGCAGCTTATACGAGCAGCGTTGCAAGAGCTACACATATACGCATAGTAGAAAACGTGGGATTTGCAGTTATTGTAAATCAAAATTCAATAATAAGTGCATCATCATAAAATATTCTGTACTGTAAACACTCAGCGACTCATCTTTTAATATATAAAGGAAATAAAGGAATAAAGGAAAAAAATTTGAGGACCAAAATTTTTAACTTTTAATTGCTTTTATCTTAAATTTTATAATAAAAAAATTACAATTTAGTAAGGAAAAACTGCCATCTAAATCGACATTTAAGGTTTATATGCGCTTAACTGTGGAACTGTGAATTTGAACCAAAAAATTACATTTTTTTACCAAAATGATAGAAATCTAAGACCCTGTGTTGCTAAATACTTCTACACACTTTATTCATTAGAATATCGAGTACAGCTGGTGTTTGAGTTTATTTTTCTGCTTAAGTTTTGTAATTTAGTTGTGTTTGCAGGGCGAGAGTAACCCTCTCTTAATGTTCAAAGAGAAATACCACTTCAATGCAACTTCTTTTCTTTGCTCCTAAATAACTTGAGTCATAATCCGGCAAAGATTGCAGCTTAACAACAGATGCAAGAACGGGAAATTTTTTCTTTAGGGCAAGAACAGCAGTTACAGTATTGAATTTATTGAAAACTTTAATTTATTTTACATAATTAAAAAAAAGGCATGCAAATGAGATTATAGGTATGATCAGATAGAACAGGGTTATCGCTTTAAATGGGTCGAATGAATGAGGAACACTATGTATAGAAGCAGCCGATTAACTTAAAAGGTATTGGCTAAACCAAGTTCATTGGACTAGAAATAAAAAGTGTTCATATAAAAAGTTTTAAAATCTATGGTGGACTCCGAGAATCTGAAATGGTTGGATGAGTGAATATGGTGCGGGCTTTATGGAAATTCTTCAACGCAATCCCAGTTATATTTTGTTCGTCTACTATTTCTATAAGCATTATTTAGACATAATTTACAGTAGTCAAGTAAAAATCACTTTAATGCGATTTT
Organism: Trichopoda pennipes; assembly: GCA_030448955.1. Classification (NCBI taxonomy): domain Eukaryota; kingdom Metazoa; phylum Arthropoda; class Insecta; order Diptera; family Tachinidae; genus Trichopoda; species Trichopoda pennipes. The sequence continues at coordinate 12,974,541 of JASKUP010000042.1, forward strand.
TATGCCATTATTAACGAAATAAGTTTTATGGTAATATCTCTTAAATAACTGTATAGATTTTTTTCAAAATCAGTGCATTATGATCGTGTTTATTGTTCACAAAATATATTTCAAAATGCTTTTTTGGTTTCTTTGATTTTATTTTATTTCAAACTATATTTCTTATATTTATTTTTTGTTCACAACTTCTGATTCTTCTTTTTTTTGTTATATTTGGTTCACAAATTCAACTTATTTTAGTTATTTTTAATTTAATTTCAATTATAACTTGAGGGCACTTAACTCACTGCCGTCAACTTTTACAATAATCTAACAAGAAGAAAACAGATGTCATACGATCAGTGTTGACGCCCTTGGCGTGTTTCTCAACAGATCGGCTAATATAATTGTTCCAAGCTGGCAAAAATTAACCACACTAATTGCTAGTCAGTAGCCACCTGCCAAAGAAATTTTGAAGAAACAAAAGTGGAATTACAATGGTAGAAGTCTGGTTTGTTAAAAAGCTCCCCAAAAAAAATGAAAAGCGCTTACAAAAATTCCAAAGTCAACTTTTTATTCAACCCAAATTTTTCCTCAACGAGACACTTGTTTACATTTATAAGCAAAAAGAGGTCGCCGCGAAGCACATATTGAGAATACTATAGATAAGCATTTTGCATGCTTCAGTGTGTATTCGAAGTTATGCCAAGTTTCTTAGTTCCATTGTTTTATTGATTTACTTAAGCCCTTGTTATAGATGAACACCTGTTGTAATCTATTGCTTGTTGATTCATCAACAGTTTTGCATTAAAAAAATTTATCAGTATCGAAACAGAGAAGTTGAATGCAATTAATCGATTACGTTCAAAATCTGTTGCGGGCTAGAGCCATTTTAAGGAAGGACATATCATATACAATACCTTGTATTATATCCTGGCCTCAAGCAGTTCAAACTTCTTAGTAATTCGATCACTTAAAGCTATGATTTTAATTTAGTGATGGTTTTATCAATAACTGGGTCAACAAGCCATATATTGATATATGGCCAATTTTTAATTTTGTAAACTAAAGCTAATGTTTCCCACTGGTGGAGATGGTCATTGACATTGGTCTATGTTACGTATCTTAATTTTGAAGCAGAAATTAATGGCTTCAATTTTTTGTTTCCAGCTTAAAAGAAATTACATAGAATGGTTAACAAGATAACATTTCGCTAAAAGTAAAATGCTTTATTCCGCAGTAATATATAATTATCAAAGAAAATCATTTTCAAATTTTGGAAACGTCTATTGAAAGCAATAACTAAAAATCTTAATTTGGCTTTGTTTGGAGGCCTTTATTTACCAAATGGAGTCTTAATGTTTTTAAACGTTGCCTTAGGAATGTTAGTGAAATTAAGGACTAAGGAAAAATTAGACTGATATATAAATTACTAAGATAAGCCATTATAAATTCTATTTTGTTGGGTCACTGAAAGGTTGGTTTTTAACATGCATAGAAATTTTTTGTAATTTTTCCTTAGAAAGCGAGCTTGAAAAAGCTTTATCGGCAGGAAGCTACGTATTTTTAGATACAATTAGAGTTTGTAATATAATTTTAATTGCCTTTTCCCCAGATGTATTTTTTTCACTCACGGATTCGTTGAGATTTGAACTCATGGTATTCTGCTTAACAGCTTTGTCGCCACAAACGCGCACGTGTGATAGCTTATTTTTATTCTGCTTTATTAATTACACAAAGGTTATTTCTTGTAGTGATGAAAGTAAAATTTTATTTAGTTTACCATATACACACGGACAATGACAATATTAGCTTTTGACGTTGTTGTTATATTTATATAAAGAAATTCGAATCTAATTTTATGTATGTGCTAATATATGGATAACATCGTGAGCATGGGAATTTTATATTGAAGTTATCAACTAGAGGGACATCTGCAATAGTTCAATATTTTAATAAAAAGTGTATAGACAATCATTTTTCGTTGTTTTGGTGCTGTTATTATAAAAAAAATAATAGTTTCCAAACCCACGAAATGTTCTCTTTCAGTATCATGCACAACTGAAGGTCAAGCTGCCACTCATCTATCAACAACAATAAGCGTTGTTGATATTAGATAACCACTCAGGGAAGTTAAAAAACTACTGAGTTTTCGAGTTACTTTTTTATATAAAACCCAACACAAAGCTTTAAATAAAATTTCTATAACATTTTTGCCTTTAAAGTATAACAAGATAAAGTAAAATAGGACTGCTTCTAAAATAAGCATTTTGAGTTCTTAAATATTCTCTAATTTTATATACTATTTTGAATTATTCCTATGATTTTAACATACCTAGACATAGTAAGTAAAAGCAGGGAATAACAAAATGATAACGATGCCGCTGATCCTCGAGTAATGGCAATTCCCACACCCATAATGTGCCTCAAGTCTGTATGTTCCGCCATAAATGAATAATCTGAAATTCAAAATAGAATAATTTTTCGATTTGGTCTAGCAAATGCAATCATGTATAACTCACGTATAAAACGTTCCACAAACAAAGCAATGGTGATGACATAAAACAAAAACAAATAGAAAATATTTTGACGATTCTCTTCCAAAAACGTTATGTAACTATCCCATTTCTCTTGCATCCAGTGGCGTGGTCTCTCTTGCATGGGTTCTATATTAAATGATGTCATGCGTGCTATATTTGTCGAAGTGTCCAGAAAATTTTGTTTAGCTCCTTTGCAATCCAACCCGATGGCCACAAAGTCACCTTTGTATTCTTTCATCATTAGCTTAAAATCTTGATAGGTAAGATGATTTTTGTGCTCTAAGCCCACATCCTGAAACATTCCATCAATTAATTCGGTAACTTGATCATCGCCTAGACTGGTGGTGCGAGCTATCTCTACTAAAGAACGCATCATCTCACTAAGCTCTCCCTTATCGATCACACCATTTCGATCATTATCACACATATCAAAGATGATGCGAAGTTTATCGTCGGTTTTGCCACGAGAGAAAAGCACAACCGTTTCTAGAAACTCTTGAAAACTTATGCGACCATCTTGATCCTTATCCACGATATTAAACATTTTGCGCACAAACATATCGTTTGGTTTCATGCCGAGAGCAGCTGCAAATTCTGCTTTTGATAAGGACGTGCGCATTACAGTCATTACTTCACCATCTGTTGAAGCATCAGATCTACGCCTTCTTTCTCCTGGTCTTAAACCAAATGTTAAAGCATAAGCTTCACGGAAGAAGTACTCTAAACGTTTTTGTCTTCTTTCCCGTGTTTCGGCACCCGCTAACATAATATCACGATTTACTTCAACCAACGTCATTTCTTTCTTGTGTAAAATCAAAAAGTCTTCTAATTTCTTAACAAACTTTCTGCGAGCTCCATATGATTCCAGTTCTAAGACCAAATCGTGATCATTGGGTACTCGTAGTAGTATGTATGGTTTCTTTTTAATATGATTATAACCCGATTCTTCTACAGTTATAACATCTACATTTTTCAAACTGAAAGTGCGTAATTTTTCCCCTTTACGATCTACCGTGTAAATCGCAGCTTCTGGTCCAAATTTAACGGTAACCAAACGTTTGTGATTAGCATGCAACCACTCACGAGCCAACATTTTATCTACCGAGCCTTTATGTTGAGGAGCTCTTAGGGCTTCTTGTCGGATTTTCAATTTTCTGCGCTTGCTGTTTTGCAGCTTAACCACACAATACCCAGCTCCGGCACAGAGTATAGGGACAAAAACTAAAAACACGCAGACGTAAATAAAAATTAATTCTGAACCCGAAAAGTAGTCATAACCCTCTAAATAAATACAAGGCTCCAATTCGGTAGCATTCAGTTGCATGGGCTGTGGACACGGGTCACCCTCGTGCCACATAAACACATCCTTCTGTATATCATTTTCACCTATATCTGTGCTATTTACAATAATATCGTACATTCGTATTTTACGAATCTCCTCAATTTCCTCTCTAGTAAAAATACCATTCCGCTCATTTTCAAACCAAAAACGATCAGCATCTCTCAGACGCTGAAACTGTTCTTTAATAACGGCAGTAAATAATTCTCCAGGCTGGCCATACGATTCTAACATGCCGCCAACATAAACATCTACATCGTTCAATTGATTATCGTAGGCTGAGATCAACATATGCAAAAGGTCGGGTTGTTTAGCAAAGAGTTCGGGATTTATATCAGTCCAATTATTTCGTCTACTTAAACCGAATGCTTCTCGGGCACTGTTATAATCGGGCAAACCATTATCTCTACCGCGCATAATATTCAGAGCTCCCAAATCACGACGCGAAAACTCCATTGGCCCGAATAGCTTGTCACGCACATCGGTACAAAGTACAGGATCTTCGCGTTCTGATATCTGTGAGGATAAGCCCATTAAAATTTCCTCAATGGTGGTGTCCGTAAGAAAGCCCTGAGAAACCAGAATCAGATCATTTAATTAGCAAATTTTTTTTTTAGTAAATCATAAATTTTCAATAATCTTAATTTCCACTTACACTCGAATCCCACCATGTCGAACACAAACGTATTGCTGGGTAACCCATGGGAGTCTTCTTATAGTTACATTTAGCATCACGTCTATAAATACCGGGTGGTATCATAGTGTGGCCGAAGCGGAAGGCGGCTGCTTGGAATATATGACCTATTCCCGGATGTATATCACGATTATAACCCTCATAAGGTGGAATTTCGGAACCCAAAAACGCTGGCAAATATTCATACATGATGACATTTTGAAAAGTGGCAATTACAGTACGACGAGCACGTTGAAAAATATCCTCATCACTCCAATCAGAATGAGCTTGCTTAATACGCTGGGCTAGGGTATTGTGCCAACGTAAAAAGAGTATGGCAAACGAAAGCATAGCTGGGTTTTGATTTGTTCTTGGATCTCCCAATACTTAAACATATAATTTAAGAGTTAAAAAATGTAATTATTTCAATAAAATTAAATTTAGTACGAGCACTTACAAAACAGTCTTTCAGGACTTAACATTTTCATTATGTTTGGCACCGGATTATTGAACAAAGGCACTCTCATTGTGTTCCTAACTGGCATCTTACCACTCTTATCTGTTAGCAAAGTGCCATTATGAAACGAACGCATGGCATTTACCCAGGCCTCCGATGTACTATAAATTAAACTGCCATCTATCCAAGCAGTCATTTGATTAATTTGTTCTCGTGGTGCATTGGGACTTTGTCCTGTATTTCGATCATATGCTGCTCGATGAAAAGGTATATATCTATCACCACGACACTCTTTGTCATACATTTCATCGCATTTCTCTATCTCAATGTGATGCATTTCTATGGGGCATCCCGATTCGGACGCCATAACGATTTCATTAGCTACAACTTGACCGAAAAAGGCCAACAGGGCAGTACGATTGAATTTTGAGGCGAGACCATCTCGACCACCCATAAACAGGCGACTCAGTCGCCTAGTGGAAGGTCGATTTGAACCAGCCATAGCGTAAACGCCATCTGAGTATGAGGGAGGCGCTTTCCGCACCAAGTGACTATCTAAAATGAGATAAAAAGGGTAACAATTTAATACAATATTTAAGTTTATTTAACCAATTTTATTTGAATACCAATTTTTCATAAAAGTTTTTTTATGATTTAAATAATTTGAATTAGATCACGATATATTTCATCACGTTTATGCAAAATATTTTTCATTTAACATTTTATTATTATTCTGAATTTAGTCACAACAAAGCGAATTGTGAAATCTCTATTGCGGAGAAATTAAAATAAATTAAAATAAAGCCGCTTATGGCCAGAAAGCAACGATTTTATATAAAATCAATAAATATATATTTATCTGGCATGAATCATGATGCAAATGATTCGTAATCGTTTGCTAAAAAATAGTTATAAAAAATTAAAATTTTTAATTTTTAAATTAAATTTTTATATTTAAATTAGAAGAGGAAAGCAGACAAATGAAAACCAAAAGCAATGTTTATCCCAAATACTTTAAAAATAACTAAGCAAATTGTTCACTGTTGCAATCAAATTATTAAGTTAAATTACACGGTATAACGTGCCGTGACTCAGCTAGTGTAGTCGTCACATAAGTGGAGTAATAAACAGTCTTAATCAAGTCGAAAATAAACAAACTAATACCGTTAATAAAAAACCAAAAAAAATTAACTCATCAAGAAAAGTCAGATATTTTAGAGCTTTTATGGAAAAGTTCACCTGTAACTGGTTTGTTGAAAAAGTATAATGTCGTCAAATCGACGATTTGTTCAATAAAAAACAAAAAAGATGCAATTTCGAAATGTGGTAATAATACATTTTCGGGTCTTGGAAAACGGAAAACATTGCATTCTTCAAAGCTTCCAAAAATGGAAAGATCTCTGTACTAATTTAAAAATTAGCATCTAAGAAACCCTTTTGCAACCCATAGTAGCATAGTACATATATTAAAATATGGCAGGAACTTACAAAAAGTAGATTCAAAACATGTCTCATAGGTGAAAAAAAACGTACTTTATTTTAAATTAAATAAAAGATAAAAAGAGACTAAAATATGTTATAAAAAATGCAATCTAAAATGTGAACAAAATCGAAAACGTGAACACCCTCGGTAAAAATTAGTTCACGTTTCTGCGAGATCACTGTATTAATAAATTAGTCTAAGTATAGCACTAGTATTACACTCAACCAGAATATCTGTTAAAGAAGATACAGAACAATAAAAATACGTCAAAAAGTTCTAAACAAGAAACTCTAAGAAAAAAGTACAAGTAATACGTTTTTCTTTTCTTGAATTGTTACATGATGATGCTGCCACATTCCCTGATGTTATGTTGTAACCATTTGGCGGATAAATTTTAGATTCAACAGAATAAAATAGTTTTTACAACGCTTCTAAAACTCTTGTTAAAAAGTTTTTGTTTTTGCAAAACAGTTTTAGTTTAGATTTTTCCTTGTAAAATTTAGGCAGAATAAAAAGTTAAAGTTCTGGACTTCTATTTTGATATTGAAAATCTTTAATAAATTTTTGCGTCCACCTGGCGTATCTATGTATTTTGACTCAAAAGAAAACATGATAAATAAGCCATATGAATTCAGATTAAATTTTTATCGAATGCAAATACAGTGTAACCCCCCTGTACGATATAATTAAAAACAACAGTGACCTTGCTGAAATTATATCTAAATAAGTATAACTCGAATACTCGAATACTCGAATTTGGTTAGAATTAGACTCAGTTTAAAAATTTAATAATTAAAATATATTGAAAAATAAGTTTTATATTAATATCATTGGAATCTTTCAGGAGTTCGGATGGTAGGGTTAATCCAAAGATAAAAGGTCTTATGGAGCTGTAGAAAATCTGTTCATTTAGAATATGTGATATATTTTGTAGCAAATTGCATGTTGCGCTCCAAGGTGCAGCACTATATCTATGTTTATAAAATCATTTGTAATAACTTATTCTGAGACGAACAAATAATCTGCTTCTCTTCTTGCTGCAGTTCTGGAATATGATGGTTTTTTACCCAGTGGCTTAAGCATTTGTGTTTGTAAACTTTTTGTACATGTTAAATTACAAAATTTATAATATCGTGTTATTACCGATTAATCTGATGGAACTCGCATTACTTTGATTTTGCTACTGTGTTGGATACAAATGTCTTTTGTTTAGTTTATAAGAGAGGATTTATGACAAGCATTCTCAGTTGGTTGTATTTTTACGAAGATGTTTTATTTGAGCTTTAATATTTATTAGCAGTAAAAAAAGTAAATGAAAATACCTATTGCATATTTTACAAATTGCGTGGTTTTCTAGGAGATCTAAAACACGGTACAACAACAAAATGCTTATAAGAAATTCCACGAAATAACTTAAACAAACAACAGAAAACAAAAACAACGAACACAGAAAAAAATACACACAGCCAAACAGATGTCTACACTGAATGATGATAACAACAACAATATAGGATGATATTAAACTAGAACCACTCTTAACAGATGTGTTAGCACCATTTACTGGGCAAATTAATTAATTGAAGCTGAAACGTCGTCGAGTAAAGACAACAAAATAACAAACCATTTTAACTTAAATGTGTTACAGTGGTAAAGTTACCATCGTTTTTATGAAAAAAACAATGTGGTCGTAATAGCCATAGTGATGTAAATAGCCTAGAATATCAACACTTTGACGTTGGAAACAACTCGTTCAAGAATTAAAGCCGATCGAATGTTTAGGAATTTTCTGTCTGAAAAACTGAACGAAAACAACGCATCTTTCAATAAATCATCTTTGGTGATGGGGCTCGTTTTCGGTTATGTAAACCAGCATATGGGAGTAACAAAATCCACACACAGCCTCGAACCATTACCTTTAAACAAAGTGACCGTATGGTGCGGTATGTCGTCAGGTGGCATCGTCGGCTCGTATTTTTCGAAACACCGCAGAGGTGAATACCAAACTATAATAATCACTTATTGCATGAGAAATTTACCAGTCGCGTAATTTCTTGATTTGGCGATGATAATTGGCCACCTTGATTTTGTTATTTAACGCCACTGGTTATATTCTCTAGCCCCATTTGAAAGACTGGGCTTACGTGAACAACCCATAAAGAATTGACTCTCTGAAAGATGAAATCTAATTGTGAATACGCGTCAAGTTTTATTTTTTTGCCCTATTTTTCATTAATGATTTTCTTTTAAATAAATAGGGAGATTAAATTTCAAAATTTTAAAGTTGGGGTGATACATATATATCGTTTTGTATACATAATAGCAACATTTTGATGAAAATTAATTTAAGAAGCATAATATAGATAACCCTATCTTATATTAAATATTTTATCTGATGTATTTTAAAAGTCAGAATCGTGTTGCTAGTGTTTTACTGGGACTAAGTAAAGTGTATTTTCTTTGAAGCCTTTTCTTTGAATCGTAGGAAGAAAAGTATTGAGTTGAAAGAATTAATGCATCAATATGGTTGGTAATTTAATTTATTTCGTGAAAAATTTCTTTTTAAATATTTTTTTTTTTAATTTAGGAGAATTTTGCTTTGTAGTTTAATTTTTTTTAAACTGCTGACAACGTTAAAACGAGTTTTGATAAAAAATAAAAGAAATAATCAGAAACTTACCTACAGAGCCCCAATCGGGATGTGCTAAATTATTGTACCAGCCATCATATCTTTGTTTTTCAATTTGACTATAAATTTTTTCTGTAACGAGAAATAAGCAAAGAAAATTTATTCAATTTAAATATAATTAAAAATTTTGAAATCTTCATATAATATTAGGTAATTAATTATTGCTTAAGTAAAATATGCAAACTAATCCTTTAGAGAATAGAGAAAATTATTTGAAACTTTGCACATAAGTTCCAATTACACTATATTTTCATGAACTCAAAATATTTTAGTTTTTAAATATTTAGCGACAAAAAATCATACTTTCTCAGTCCATTCTCTAAAAAACTTAAATGCCATAAATAAATGGTTCCCTGGGAACACAAATAATCAAAGTGAGGAGTCATTAATTTCAGCTCTGCTGACTAAAGAGCTGCTATTAAACAAGTGATAAGTAAATGAAAATAAACTCTATTTATTCTTTAGAGGAGAATATAGCAAATGAGTAAAGTTTCTGGAAATTCGATTTCAATTTCCTCATATTGAACATGGTAAAGCATATTTATGTTCACTAGATTGATGTAGAATATGTCGAAAAAAAAACGTTCAGGAATCACATATAAGTTTTTTATTATGTTATATTTAGTATCCATTAAGAAGAGGTAATCATTTTTAAATGTTATATTGAGTTAGTAGAGATATTCTATTATTAGTTTTATTCCTTTTAAAAACGTTTTGTTGTGAGTTCTTTATTGCAAAATAAATAGCACTAGATTTTAGAGTTTTTAAATTAATTACAATTTTATTTACTTTAACTACACACAAAGTTGACAATACAGAACAATTTACTTAAGATGCACGACTTTACTTCACGAGGTTTATTTTTCAACTAACTATCCACTCAGATGCTGTCTTTTTACATTTGTCCACTAGAGGTCTAGAAAAATTAAGAATCTGCTATTCCCTTTGCAACACATTTTGTTGTTTTTATGTTATTCATTCAATGTATAGGCGCCCGTATGTCTGTGTGTATTTTTATGCTGATAAACTTTCTTCCTGGAATTTATTTTAAAATAGTTGTTGATGTCTTGTGTACATAAGTTTTTTTAGAAAACTATGCAGCATGTCTAATTGTTGTTGTTTTGCGTGTATAAAATTTCTACGCAATTTTTAACTAGAAATTTGTTGTTGTCTTGCGTGCATAAGTTTTCTTAGCAAGCCACGCAGTTAGTAAACAGCACACCCAGTTGTTTACTTTATTACTTAATTATTTTTTCTTAAAACTTAAGCAAGACGCATCCGTAACACTATTATTTATTCTCTGTTTCATGTGGTCAATAAGCTAGAGTAAATAATTAATTTGCTGTTTTAATTATTTGAACATCGTGCACCCAAAAATTAAGAGGAATTTGTATTTTTGGGGTATGCACAATAAAAGCATAGAATATTGGTTCTTACAGGCTGTGAATTTGCAGTATTTTCGTAAAGCCGTTATCATATATTGGACCGAATAGTGCAAGCCCTATCGACTTATTTATTTTTTGTATTCAGAGAATTTATTTATATACTAGCTGACCGGACAGACGTTGTTCGGTAATTGTCATTCCTTTCGGCGAAAACTGTCATTACTAGCTGTTTATTTGTTATAAAAGTACAGATAAACATGATTTCAGACACAATTTTCACATCACTTAAACTATTCATACACTCTAACAAAAGAAAAACACCCTCTGAAGGATATAGACTTACGTAAAAAATATTAATAAAAAACGGAAATGTTAAAATGGCCCCATATAAAATGCTAAATGGCGGGACAATATACCTGCATACGTAGATACGACCCTAATGAAAGAACAACCTAAACCCAACAGCATTTACAGACCTAATGCTGATTTTCAAGTACTCTCCGGCGTACTTTTAACACGGCTTGATAATGATATCACTGCAACGAAACCTTTCGACGATCGTACCCAATAAGCAGCCAGTAACGACGGTTTTCACCGAAAGGAATGAGAACAGTATTTCATTTACAGGCGGAATAAAATATATTTTTTTGTGAGTATTTTAAATATTTTTACTACAATGAGATTTTGAACATGTTTTATAAAAATGGTGGTTCTCTTAAAGTTATATTTAGTAATTTCGTGAAATTTTCGGACAACATAATCGCCCTTCTGAGTCCGCTATTAAGAATTTGGTCGTTAAATTGGAGCCGACAGGCTCGATACAAAATGTGCGAACATCAAGGAGTATTTGAATGCAATTGAAAACATCGCAGCCGTGAACTACACTGTTGACACAGACCCAAACTTCTCAATTCCTCGACCTTCTCAACAATTGGGGTTACCCAAAACCACCACATCGTGAATTATACGTAAGGAATTGTTTTTGAAGCCTTACAAGTTTAAACTGGTGCAGGAAATGAAGCCGACCTACCGTTCACATCGCTGTAGATTCGCTCAATTCGTTCAGTATTAACCGGCTGGTTTTTCTGAAAAGATCATTTTTTCAGACGAAGTCATTTTCGCTTGTAAAGGATTGGGCTTCTGAAAATCCTAAAGCGATTATTGCGGAGCCCTTGAATTCTCAAAGTGTCACTGTATGGTATGCTATGTGGCCTGGAGGCGTAATTACGCAGTTTTTTTGCGAATATGAGGCTAGGAATGAGGTAATTGTCATTGGACCACGCTATCGCGAGATGCTGAAAACTCAATTTTGGCTATTACTGACGACGAGGATATCACTGATATATGGTTTCAACAGGACGGTGATACATGTCACACAGTCAATGTAACGGTCAATTTATTGCAAACCAAATTTCCCGATCGCATAATTTCACGACAATCACGACAGTTAAGTTAAATCACACAATCTGGCTGGGGGGGAGGCTATGTTAAGAAGAGGGTCTAAACCGACTCAATTGAATCGATCTCATCCTTAAAGCACAAAATCTGTGATATTATTAACAAAATAAGACCTCCATTTTGCCAAAAAGTGATTAAGAACTCTAATAAAAGAATCGACATCTGCTAGCGTGGTCGCGGTGGCCCTTCGTCAGATATCATTTTTCATTTATAATTGTCGAACAATAAAAAGTTGAATCATCTTATTCTTAATTTTTTTGTTTTATTTTGTTTTAGAAAACAAACTTCTTGTTGAAAAACCCTTTATAAAAAAATAAAAAAACAAAACACAATTTAGTTTCTTTTTTTAATTTTCAAATTTTCCAAGCAACTTTTACAATTTATACATAAAAACCTCTCTCAGAAAATTAGCGAAATCGATGAAGCCATTCTCAAGTTATGCGCATGATTTTGTTAAAAAATGCTTTGTTTTCGGTAAATTTTTCAGAAACGTTCGACTCAAACAAGTCGGTCGGCTATAATTCTTGAACGTGTTGGACTTTATAAGCGTAAAGATGAAGATCTTTATGCAAAACGTTACCAAGTGCCTCTAGCGATGCCTAATTATTTGTAACGTCGACGAGTTACAGCGTCAATGTTTGCATTACTACAGCTACTAGGAACATATTGTTTTGGTCTATTGTCAGTAGCAAAACCGTAAGCCTCGAAAAAGACTGATTACGGGAAAAAGTCGCTTAAATATTACGAAGTGATACAGTAAAATTTTCACTATTTTAGTAGTAAATTTTTTGAATCAAAATTTCTAAAATTTTTCTAAATAAATCTAAAAGGATAAATAAATCTGACATATAATTATTTGACAGACAATTTACTTCTAAACCTCAAATTTACCCACCTGCTCCTCTGGTTCGACAATTTTAAGTAAAGAGTAGAATAAGTTGAGACTTTCTACAACTAATTATTGTGTGTGATAAAAGTTAGGTAGCAACTGAAGACAGTCAGTACCGAAGCAGAAAAAATGCGTAAGTCCTAAAAAATCTAACTGGTTCATTATATTGGCTAAGTGAAAATAACACAGATCAAAATAAACGGAATGTGGCGTCATGAGAGCAGGTTTTTTAAATTGAAATCTATGACATTTTCATATGAAAAATGTTTAATTTATTTTACAGAAGCAAGTCACAATCTTTTTTTGCAGAAACGCAAAAGAAGGTAATCAGTTTGGAGCGCACTTTACATTATTATTATTTTTTAAATAAGATCATACAATTGTACTGAAAATTTGAGTCGATAAAATTTTAAGTTCTGCTATTGTGAGGTGGTGTAAGCTTTACCACTGTTGCTTAAATCTTCAACTTCAATTTTTGTTTGCCTTTCGAACCGGCAAGTTTTTTTTTAATGAACAAAAAACATAAAATTTTATAAAATTTGATTTGTCATTAAAAGAATTTTTAATTGTAATACACATTTGGTGACAATTAAATTCATTAAAATTAATGACTTCAAAAATAAAATTCAAATAAAAAAAAAATAAGCGCAAAATGTTAAAGAATTTAATCTCTATTAAAAATATTGAATTGGTTGGTTGAGTATTTTTTGTTATTTTAAGTTCAACATTGATCTACATAATATGTACATAAAGAAACAAAAAAGTAGTATAAATTGATTTACTACACTTAAATAGAGAAGTGTTGTCAGTGTTTAGGCTAGTCATGGTTTGCCTTTAAAAATGTTAATTTTTCTTTAGATTTTTCTTGTATTTTATTGCAACAAAAAATATTAAATTTATTCGATAGTTTATTTATATTGAGATAACTACATAAATAAATAAATATTTATGTATATCAAAGTGGCACAGAAATAAAATATGTAGTTTTTAGTCAATAATAAACGCAATAGTTTTAAATTTTTCATGCGTTTTATTTTATTTCTGTCCGTGAAATAAGAGCAGACACAAAGACACCTGTCATGTAAAAATATTTAGTTAAATAAAACATAAAAGTAAAAGTTATTATAACAGAGTGTCCAAAAATTTTAAATAAACTTCACAGCGCCCAACCTGTAACCTAACACTTAACATTCACCACATTTTAAACGAACACATAATTTACAGTTATTCCAGAGATAAAATCTTTGAATCTAATATGCCGCCTGATTTATTCAAGATTATATCGAATGTCAGCATTAATCTTTTATTTAAGTTCCTGCTTAAAAATAATCTAAAAAACTTAATATAAACAAAACTGCCTAGGAGTTGAAAGCCTAGGCAGCTCTTCATTTAATTACTTTAATTGTATTATGTAATAAAATTCAAATAACTAAATAAACAGAAAGCAATGGTCGTTTGCGTACAGAATGAAATTGAACTCTGCTAAACAAACTCAATTCTGAGAATTTCAGGTAAAAGTAGACCCAAAAATAAGAATTTCTGCATTATTCGTTGTGTCAAGTTGGTGGCATGAATGGCCATGCGAAAATGTTTGCCTCAAGGTGGATTTTTATAATTTTTTCTATATTTTAACACGTTTATATCTCGGTATACGATGCGGAATATTTCTTCTGTGTCTGAAGTTTTATATTGAATAGGAGAAAAAAAACCGGAACAAATCTACTAAAAATGGCTCTTTTTACTCCATTTTTCACATTTTTTGCTCAATAATTGGATTACAAATCCACAAATTGTGCTGCCGGTTATGGTGCATTATTTTCAATATCGGGTATCCAAGCCAAACTATTCATATTGGTCGGATTGGTGAAAACGGTTTCGGCTTGCAGGGACACAGTACCCAGACTCGGAGGGTGAAGTACGTCGGTAAAAGTAGCGGGTGTCGCAGTAAAATCGGGATTATATACTTTCGTTTTAAATTTTTCCTGTTCAATCGATAACCAGAATTTATGTATGCGTAGCACCTGGCTAGTAGGTGCCCCTGTAGGCTAGTAGGTAGTGTACTAGCTTGTCAGTATGGGGGTTGTGGGGTCGATTCGCAACGAAGACCTTGGTTTTTTTCACTACAAAAATAAAAATTGACTGTCGGTGGGGCTGCTCAGCGATGAAGGCATGGTCACTGGTCGCTGTGTTGTCTTATACGACAGGCAATTTCCGACTATCCTTCTACTTTCACCACCTGTTTCATCTCTTCCCTATCCCTTTTCTAAAGAATGTAGCACGGTACTTAACTAAATAGGCATTGTTGCCTGAAGTGCTACTTCTCTTTAACAAAAAGAAAAAAAAGAAAAAAATTTATTATGTCCATGTCTTGCTCCATTAAAGAAAACTGTAGACCTTTTCTATGTATCCACATTATAAGGACATTAGAGCAACTTGCACACTGTCTTGAGCGTCAAATTCGCACCATTTAAATCTGTTTCATTAAAATAATGGTAATACGCTGTTTTAAATTTCTTAGTGAATAAGTCTTTCAATCCTTTTTGCCTAATTTTGGAACGATGTGGGCACAAACGTAGTAAAAATTATTCAATTTAGAGCACTTGTTATTTTCTATATTGAAGTATTCACTCTGAGAAATTCACTCTGAGCAAAAGCATTGTTTCACAAAACGAATGATGGAGAAGTTTTTATGCTTGGGGCTACATTCACGTGCAATTTCCAAAATTGATTTCCACATCAATGTGCTGAAAAATGAAGAATGAAGGATTTGTTGTTCCTTCCAAATGTAATCTTGCAAAAATGCCATGTGCCTCCAAAAAGTGTAACAGCGTGTATTAAAATAAAATATAGGAGATTTGTTACGAGTAAGAAATAATTCGAACTTATTTCCTTGCGAATGAATCATACCATCAAATCAAAAATATTCAGTCGTTGCTCGCAAAAGCAATACGACAAAGCAAAGCTGAAAAAAGTTTTAATTCTAATTAAACATAAATTTAGATTTCAGGTAACTAATAGATGAATGTGGTTTGGTTCGAATATAAGGCTAAAGGCATTAGAAGACCCTATATTTGTTAAGTTAGGACTGATCAAGCATTGACTGTTACAGGCTTCGGTTATACGACATGAAAAAATATAATTACTTTAGAAGAACTTTAGTCGTGTGCTCTTTTTTTTATGAGGATATTTCAAATTGAAGGTAAGTGCTTAAATCCTACCAATTAATTAATTTATTAACACTCCATCAATTGAACTTAATCGGTCTTATGCTTGAGGGTTATAGCAAGTTTCCTTCAACGTAATTTTTTCTTTGAGTATTTCAGTAAAAAACAAGAATCTAAAAAAAAGAAATATATGTCAAAATTTTGCGTAAAGTTTGAGACGCCCTTTACATACTAAATAAACAGAATGTTATATCAAGAACCATTTTTAGTTCAAGGATAGTTTTATGATAGCAAAAAAAAATCGTACTTACAAATATAATTCAAACATTTTTAAAATGAGAATTCTAATAATCAATGCGTGGTAGGATACACTATTTTAAATTGCATCTACGAAGGAAGTTGCTAAATTGTTTGATATAGAAAAAAGGTGTCCCCACTGTAAATGATTACTTTATAATTTTTAAACGAAAAAACTGGCAGTTCAGTGTTAAATATAAAGTAAACTTATTTATACAGAAAGTCTGCAGCAATTTTGTACAGATTTAGAGCAAAATCAGATATATTCGAATGCACAAATCATCCTTCCAAAAATTTATTGTTACATTTTTTTCTATTCCATTTTCTGTAGCATGGCACAATTTTTCATCAGGTAAGTAAGTGGTAGCTGCTTTATTTCAAATACATATTTCTTTTTAGCGTATTTAGTCTGACGCTGTCGAATTGAACTCATTTCATTTTTATTGTAATAATATTCAATTAAACCAATTTTTAAATTAAGAAAGAATAATTATTTAAAAACCCTTGCGGTTATTTTTTAAATAAAACAGATAAAATAAAGCAAAGCATATTCTTCAACGCAACATTTGTGTAACAGGCCGCTGTTTAACCTATTAATTTTGTAATTAAGAATACGGCAAGTATTTACTTTATCACCAATGCCTTTTTTGTCGTTTTTTTTTTTTTTTTAATTGTCACCTACGAGTATTTATTCCTACTTTTTGCCAACCGGTACTGAGACTCAGTCCCATGAATGAAAAAATGAATGTCATATTGCTTTTAAGATTCAGAACATTGGCCCTTTTTACAAGTTATATCCGCTGTTTGATCTTCGTTAACTATCGAACGTAGAGTATCGAATGTCAAATTCGTTTATGAGCTGGAAGCACTGTCGAATATTTCGCTATACAACGAGTTTTCAATCGAAAACAATTTTGCTTTAGCTGCTATTCGTAAAATTGATTTAAAAATGTAAGCATTTGTCAATAGTATGATGCATTGGTGCAGCTGTTAATCTGTGGTGAGCAGCAATTCTACAATCGAAACAATTTTTCAAAATCATATCCTTGTTAATACCTGGCATAGGTATTTATTTCCAAAATGTTGAAAGTATCTATCAAACTCTCTCAGCTTCTAGTCAGTATCAATTTATCTTTATCAGACAAATTATCGAACAATAATTCAGTTTTGGTCATGTTAATTAGTCAATTTTACTTTTATGTCTGAAAAATATGTTCTATTCCAATGGAGTAAAAATCACAATAGAACTATTTTTATGTGATCAGTTCTTTCGAACAAAGTTAAAGAGCGAAAATCGACGAAGCCATTATTTTAAAATAGCTTTCTAAGCGTGGTGAAAAACCATTATTTAAAAAGTTTTTAATGCCATTTTTAATTGCGAGCTGCAACAACCAGAGCGATATTTTTATTCGCAGGATAATGGTTACGAAATTTTGAAAACTTGGCAGCTATTGAATGGAAACTAAATTACTGAACTGAACCTCAATAAAATAAAAATTTTGAAGTAGACATCATAGAAAAATAAACTATCGCTTTTTTAACCTTAATATAAAAAACAGGTTGAAACTGAGATCACCCTCGTAGGCAGTTGGCAGAATTTTAACTTTCAAAAAAATCGTTACAAGTTTAAATTTGCATTTGTATCTAAAAGCAACTATTTGACAACATGAGCTTGACACGCTAACACCTTTTCACATTTACGATTATTTACAACAAAAATCTGGTTCATTTAGAACGTACTTGAACCCATAAAACACTTCAGTTTTATATTTTTGAAACTCAGCACCGTTGTACTCATATTATTTTAAAGCCCTTGCAAAAATTCATCATAATAGTACTATTTGTTTAGTTCTACGCTATGCATTACCTTTTTTATAACCAAACTAACAAAAAATATCAATAAAAAGGAAATAAAAATTGGACATCTTTTCAGCATACTACCTTATATTATTTTTGAAATATGATACTATTCGATAATTCATTGCTAAGACGTATATTATTCGATTTGAAACGGGACAGCTTATGCCTAAATAAAAATATTGTTTTTCACAGTTTCGTAAACGAAAACAACAAAATAAAAAAATAATAATTTGATTTTGTGATTTGTATGAAGGAAAAATACACTAAAGCTGTGCAACTGGCAAACTAAAAGGGTTTAATGATTTAGAAAAGAGCATTAGTTTACGCAGTCAGAGCATTAGATTTATTTGCTTACTTTTGTGACCAGACTTTTAAGCTATTTTTTTTTTTTTTTTTAAAGAGAAGTAGCACTTCAGGCAACAATGCCTATATAGTCAAATACCGTGCTACCTTCTTTAGGAAAGGGATAGAGAGAAGATATGAAACAGATGGTGAAAGCAGAAGGATAGTCGGAAATTAACTGCCGTATAAAGACAGCAACAGCGACCAGTGACTATGCCTTCATCGCTGAGCAGCTCCA
This sequence comes from Trichopoda pennipes, assembly GCA_030448955.1. Taxonomy (NCBI): domain Eukaryota; kingdom Metazoa; phylum Arthropoda; class Insecta; order Diptera; family Tachinidae; genus Trichopoda; species Trichopoda pennipes. The sequence continues at coordinate 12,993,331 of JASKUP010000042.1, forward strand.
CCGACAGTCAATTTTTATCTTTTGTAGTGAAAAAAACCAAGGTCTTCCTTGGGAATCGAACCCACAACCCCCATATTTACAAGCTAGTACACTACCTCCTAGCCTACAGGGGCACCAGCTATTGCAAACTAACGCTCAACACATCAAATGTAGTACAATGATGAACTTTGGAACAGGCCCTATATTTCAAAAGTTCCCCGCCGTGAGCATTCATACGTTCATTTGTTTAATTCATACCAGATTTAATTTAACACTTTAGTGATGCTAAAGAAACATCTTTAAAATATTACCCAATTAACGCGAGCAAATAAGTTTTTAGCTCTTAACTTTTATTAGTTTATCTTTTGACCATTTGCCAATAAATGGCCATGACTTAAATTATGCAGGTGTTCGCTTATTCTTTTTTTTTCTTTGCGCTTTTGAACAACATCATTAAAAAAATGTTAAACGTTAATATGCTATTAATCCAAATATTTCATTTCAAATTAATACATGTGAATTCAGTGATTAATGTAGGGGGCAATCTATTTCTTGTACGTATTTTAAATTACAACTTCTATCATTTCCTGAGCATTAATTAGATGATTTAAAATAATGGAAAATACAAAAAACATTAATTGACAAAAAGTTTTGCAAAAAAGAATTTATTAATTACAAAAATCCAAATCTATCACCAAAGAGTTAAGCTTTATATATAAAAGTAAAACAATAAAAAATGTTTGCCAAATGTTTAAGATTCAAAGATTTACGGCCGTATGCAGAAAAAACGCTTAGTTGAGCTTTAAAGTACACGTTAGTTAACAAACACTTTAAAGCTAACAAACGCTTGTTAAAAAATGTTATTCAAAAACAGTACTTTAGCTAATGCATGCTTTAGTAAAATTAGTATTTTGATTCTGGCAATGCCGGTTAACGATGTATTAAAATGAATATTATTTATCCGGGTAGTTAGATCCATAAAAATGTTTTTATTGTTTTCAGCAAAATCAACATATTTTTTTTTGTTTTTTTTTATTAATATTTTTAGTTAAAAGCAAAAAACCCAAAAAAGGTGAATTTGCAAGGCTTACGAAGAACTTACAAAGAATTTGTTCATGTTAAAAAACTAAGTATTCGGATAACGAGCTTTGTTTTGATTGTATGTACATCACTAAAACTTTTGTTTTAAATAATTAACTATAATTATATTTTTGTAAAATATAAAGTAAAGATGTAAAAATGTTTTATATTGAATGGCTATAGATTCGGTCATTTCATTTCGGAACAACCGGCTGTTTCTCCTGAAAAAATAATTTTTTCAGACGAATCCCATTATCACTTGTCAGGGTATGTCAACAAGCAAAATTGCCGCATATGGGCTTTCGAAAATCCTAGAGATTATTGAGAAGCCTTTGCATGCTCAACGTGCCACTGTATGGTGCGTTATGTGGTCTGGAGGCGTGATTGGAGCCTTTTTTCATAATATGAGGCTGGAAATGCGGTAATGATAATAGATCACGCTATCGCGAGATGCTAACAACTAAAATTTGGCATATTATTGACAACGTGGATATCACTGACATGTGGTTTCAAGAGGACGGTGCCACATATCACACAGCCATTGAAACGACAAATTTATTGCAAACCGAATTTCCCGATCACATAATTTCACAACAATCAGCGGTTTAGTGACCAACCGGATCGTGTGTGATTAGATTTACATCCGCGCCTGGCCATGAAGCCTTAATCAGATGGTGGATGAAACCACTGCATAATTTGGAACGTCATGCTCGTCCTAGGAAGCCGAAGCTATAATTCTATGCAACAGAACTTTCCAGTTGCATTTTCGATGATTCCAGAGCAGGGCTGCAAATCATCACTCCTTGCTTAAGAGTTGGAGACTTTCCAACTCCTGTCCAGAACACATGTCTAGCATGCTCACTGGACTGGATCATTCACTTAGGGTGTCATTAACAGTGAAATGATCCTGGCCACCATAACAACCTTTATACTGTTATGGGGCCGCGAAACCACAACCACCACGATACTCCCATATAGGGCCAACCTCAATAATCAGCCAGAGAACAGTTAAGTGTCTAAAGAGACAAATAACGGAAATCTGCGGGTCACTGATTCCCGTGGAAATAAAGTGGAGTTTCCAGTTGTACCCCTGCTGACTTCAGGGGAATGGGCTCCCTTTTTCCCCCAGTTGCACTGTGTCTAGATAGTCGAAGTTCTATAAAGACCATATATATGTGCCTCCGGGGGGTTGACCAACCGGATCGTGTGATATAACACCACTGAATTATTTTTTGTGGGACTTTGTTAAGGAGGACAGAGTCTATATGGAACCAATCGAATTGATTTCAGCCCTAAAATTCAAAATCCGTGATGTAATTAACGAAATAGGACCGCCATTTTGATGAAAGAATCGACATCTGTCAGCGCGGTCGTTGTGGACATTTGCGAGATATCGTTTTTCATTCATAATTGTTGAAGTTTTCTCTTCGTAATACAATAAAAATTTGAATTATATTAATCGAAATTTTTTGTTTTGTTTTAGAAAACAAATTTCTAGTTGAAAAACCCTTTACATTTATAAAAAAATTTTTGAATAACAAAATTTTATGAGAATATCATAAAATATTTATGTTTAAAGGAATCTACTATAAATTAAGGTAGATTAACTCAAAATGATTCCTAATAATATTTTTGTTAATTAGGAAAAACGTTACTTGGAATGATTGCTGGCGTGCGAGTAAAAACCTCAATGGTTGCATTCGAACACTCGCTCGCTGTTGAATGACATTATTAGAAATTTCATAAGATTTAGCTCGTAAATAAATGGCAGAATTAGCCTCATGACTTAAAGCACAGCAACAACACCCAATGCAGTCCCACAAACAGTTTGATATGTGACCATAAAGCTTAAGACACGAAGATAATGACTACATACCGAGCGGTAGATTTTATATACTACAAATTAATCATTTACAATACAATAAAGTTTTGTGCTACACGGTACTTCAAAACTGATTTCTAAAATTATAAACACGCTGAAAGTCGGGCAAAGCAAAAAATTCATTTCATTTGTTAATTTCATTTGTTAATGGAAAGCATTGCTTTAAAGAAGACATCATGGACAAGAACATATATCTTTACATTTTAAAAACTAATCTTAAGAAAAGTGCGAGCAGTTTGTTGTTTATTAACTCTGGCTTCCCTTCAATTGTCGAATAAATCTTTCGCCTTTTACTAAAGATTTCCATGGAAAGGAGCACTCTAATAAGCCTATAAGTAATTTTTGGTTTGCCTTCTTAAGTGAGGGCCCATATATAATAAATTGAAAATTGGGCATTATTCGGGGCAAGGTTGTTGCCATTTTTTTTTGTACCCAAAAAATTTTTTGTATGCGGAAAAATCTTTTTTTATAATTTTACATCGGAAGGGTTGATATTTTCAAAAAGTGATATTTTTAAAATAACAATTTTATAGGGGGCAGCGTTTTTTTATCTTTTGGAGGACTAATATTTAAATTTTTATTTAACCCAATTTTTTATTCTTGTCAATTTCACATTTACATATGTTACTTATGTATCCTCAAATTTTCTTTGATTGTCAATTTATAAACTTTATCTCTTATTTTTCGAAATTCGACGTTATTTCCTCGGGAAGCAGTAAGCCCCATAGTTCAGCTTTTTAGCTTTTTAGTTTTTAGCTGTATTCTGACTGATTATTGAGGTTGGCCCATCGGAAGCATCGTGGTAGTAGTGGTTTTGCGACCCTCATGATTAAGGGGCTAGAATCATCTCACCTGTACTCAGAACAAAGGGTGAATTGGAGTTGGGTAGTCTCCAACTCGTCAGCAAGGATTGGGGGTTGGCCACCCTGCTCCGAAACTTCCGAAATGGCAACTAGGAATGACCTGTTGCTAGAATTATGTCTTCGGTTTCCTAGAGCGTGGGTGCACGCATCATATCACCCCAGTGATTTGATCACCGTCGAGTCATACACACGCTACCCCACGTAAACCTTATCACTCATAACTTCAACAGTCTGGATGTGCGCCAAACCGGCCATTCCAATTATTATCAGACAACTAACCTAACTTTTTACCTCTACAATGGCAATGAAATTAATTTTTAACTAAATTTCAGGTTCTTTTTTACCAACAAATTGTACGGCAATCTTACAGCTTACAGAATTACAATTACTGCAAAATCGTTTTATCAGAAATTGATAATGTCGACGTTAAGGTTGGTTAAGGTTTTAATGATATTTTACCTCAAAAATGATGTTTATTTCTTGGACTTAGCGGGGCAAAGCATTAATGAAAAAGATATTCAAAAATGTTGGTCGACATTGTGGTCAAGGTTTGCAAAGTGCTGGTATGAAATGAAACCGTTTTAGGTTTGCGTCATAAACTGCAGTCTGATGGCGTATATAATGATATGAAATCAATCCAAAATTATTGGAGTTATGAATTTCAGTCACTGGTGCAGATGAAATTGCATTGAATGCTTGCGATGAGAAAATAATACTACACGCTAAACAAAATCAATAGTAAGTGCTGGTTACGAACTCTGCAGATGTCTTTGCAGATGCGAAGAAATCAAAATAATTGGAATAAACAAGATATTCTACAAAGTTGGTCGGCACAAAATAATTTTTTTCAATAAATCATGCCCAATGTATATATTTCGTTCCTTTCGATTATTATTTCTATTTTCACCTACTATAGTCCAAGCGAGCCGTAAACTATATGTGTCCGGACATATTGAATGTGTATTAAAGATATGTGCTTGGATTTTACGAACCATATATTTGACGGCGAATGTACACCAGGACATATAGGGACAACGGTTGGACTGCTTCATACACAGCGCAAGGGAAGGAGACTAAATGTATTGGAGAACATGGAAATATACAAACAAAAAACATTTGACGGACGAATAATAAATGAACAAATAAACACTGCTTCGGACACAATATTTGAACCGTTGAAACATTTTTACAGGAAAACAAACACTACACCAGTACAAAAACGTTTCGCAGGTGCACAAGACCAGGGCAATAAGGAACATCGTAAACGTACAATTACAGATTATTATGTCACATAAGGGGGGGAAAACCCAATGGGTTCACACATAGACGGAAACGGACAACAAGCATGATCGTAAAAGGATTTAGTTAGGAAAAAGACGAATGAAAAAGGGAGCGACAAATTAGGTAAAAAGACACAAACGAAAAAGGATAGATAGATGCAGGCAAAAAAGACAGAAAGTGACGCAATAACACGAAGGGAGACACGAACTATATAAACACAACTGACAATAGAACGCAACTAGTACGAAAAGAACACTGAAGATGGCAAACAGCCGAAACCGGTTTGTTCACAAACCAAATTTGACGAGGGTCGACGGAAAACCGTACCCAAATAAAAGTGTATTAAAGAGTTTATATTTGGTATTCAAGTTCGATTTATGCGACTAATTAAAAACTAGATCTGGCGAGAAAACTGAATTTTCGCAATAACAGAGCCCAAAATTTTAATGAAAATTTTTTCCGCACGAAGGTCGCTATAAAATAATTAAAATCCGCTATAAAACTGCTGGTTCTATTAAAATTACATTTCGTAAAATTCGTGATGTTTTCGGAGAACATAATCGTCCCTCTAAGACCGCTATTAAGATTTTGGTCGTTAAATTTGAATCGGCAAGCTTGATACAAAATGTGCGGGCACCAAGGGGTGTTCGACCGGGTCATTCAACTGAAAACATCGCAGCCATTAGCCACAGTGTTGCAGCAGATCCAAAGTTATCAATTCCTCGATGTTCTCAACAAGTGGGGTTATCCAAAACCACCACATGGCAAATTTTGCGTAAGAACTGAACTTTGAAGCCTTAAAAAGTTCAACTGGTGGAGGAATTAAAGTCCACCGGCCATTCACATCGCGGTAGATTTGCTCAATTGGTTTTTCTGAAAAAATCATTTTTTCAGACGAAGCTCATTTTCACTTATCACGGTATGTCAACACGCAAAATTTTTGCATTTAGGCTTCTGAAAATCGATTATTGAGACGTCTTTGCAACTGTATAGTGCACTATGTAGTTTAGACGCGTGATTGGGGCTTTTTTGCGAAGATGGGACTGGAAATGCGGTAACGGTTAATGAACACGCTATCGGGAGATGCTAGCAGCTAAATTTTTGCCTATTGTTAACGCTGTGGATACCACTGACATGTGATTTCAACAGGACGGTGCCACATGTCACACAGCCAGTGAAACGACCAATTTATTGGGAACCAAATTTCCCAATCGCATAATTTCAATTAGCAGTTATTATTATGGATTATTTTTTGTGGGGCTATGTTAAGGACATATACGGAGCCAATCGAATCGATGTAATTAACAAGAGGACTACAATTTTCTCAAAAAGTGATTAAATACTTTGATGAAAGAATCGACATCCGTCAGCGCGGTCGTGGTGGACATTTGACAGATATCATTTTTCATTCATAATTGGCAAAAAAAAATTATGAAGTTTTATAATAAAAAATATTTGAAATGTATGTAAAAATACTCGTACTGCACATCTGTTAGTTTAATTTTCGCAATAACAGAGCCCAAAATTTTAATGAAAATTTTTTCCGCACGAAGGTCGCTATAAAATAATTAAAATCCGCTATAAAACTGCTGGTTCTATTAAAATTACATTTCGTAAAATTCGTGATGTTTTCGGAGAACATAATCGTCCCTCTAAGACCGCTATTAAGATTTTGGTCGTTAAATTTGAATCGGCAAGCTTGATACAAAATGTGCGGGCACCAAGGGGTGTTCGACCGGGTCATTCAACTGAAAACATCGCAGCCATTAGCCACAGTGTTGCAGCAGATCCAAAGTTATCAATTCCTCGATGTTCTCAACAAGTGGGGTTATCCAAAACCACCACATGGCAAATTTTGCGTAAGAACTGAACTTTGAAGCCTTAAAAAGTTCAACTGGTGGAGGAATTAAAGTCCACCGGCCATTCACATCGCGGTAGATTTGCTCAATTGGTTTTTCTGAAAAAATCATTTTTTCAGACGAAGCTCATTTTCACTTATCACGGTATGTCAACACGCAAAATTTTTGCATTTAGGCTTCTGAAAATCGATTATTGAGACGTCTTTGCAACTGTATAGTGCACTATGTAGTTTAGACGCGTGATTGGGGCTTTTTTGCGAAGATGGGACTGGAAATGCGGTAACGGTTAATGAACACGCTATCGGGAGATGCTAGCAGCTAAATTTTTGCCTATTGTTAACGCTGTGGATACCACTGACATGTGATTTCAACAGGACGGTGCCACATGTCACACAGCCAGTGAAACGACCAATTTATTGGGAACCAAATTTCCCAATCGCATAATTTCAATTAGCAGTTATTATTATGGATTATTTTTTGTGGGGCTATGTTAAGGACATATACGGAGCCAATCGAATCGATGTAATTAACAAGAGGACTACAATTTTCTCAAAAAGTGATTAAATACTTTGATGAAAGAATCGACATCCGTCAGCGCGGTCGTGGTGGACATTTGACAGATATCATTTTTCATTCATAATTGGCAAAAAAAAATTATGAAGTTTTATAATAAAAAATATTTGAAATGTATGTAAAAATACTCGTACTGCACATCTGTTAGTTTAATTTTTATACTCAATGACCACTTTGACGAGCAGATGTAATGATCGACATAATGACTTTGCTACTTTTGGGAATTCCGCATTTAAAGTCTTAAAATTTTTACATTTACTACACAACTAAACACAAACCAAATAAAGTTGGCGTCATTATTATTATTAATAGTTTTAGATAATGATTGGCATTAATCCTCCATAAAAATTTTAAAACAACTAAATTTAACAAAAATTATTATTCACACTTAAACAATTAAAAATTAAGTTGCCACAAACTGCTCACTAATATTTAAGAAAATTAAAAAAAAAATCGTATGTCTTGTAATTAATGTGGCCTTTTTTTGTAGAAAAAATATATAAACAAAGTAAGAGCATTGTATTCGGCAGTGCTGAATTTTATATACCCTTCACCATACTAATGTAAGATAATTCTTACGATATCAAGCAATTTTACTATGGTTTTAAACATTTTTTTACAATTATAAACACTTTAATGTAAAATAACGACTCAATAGGTTTTGGTCGATTATCAAGGCTCGAAGCAGAATCAAGCAAAATATGCTGTACAATTATCACACACAAGCTATTTATTTAAAAGAAGTTATATTATTTTGATGTGTCCCTGTTTGTAACACTAAAATCAATATCTTAAATTCTTGAGTAAAGGCGGCGTCACCACACGTCACAAACACGAAGTATTCGTTAGCCGATGCCCACGAATAATGCTGAAAATATTTTGTCCAAACTCCATAAAAATATGCAACTCGGATGACAAACACATCGAAAACTAATTTATATCGAAATCCTTACTCGCAAAAACTCGTAGGTTTACATTGATCACACGCTACACAGTGGTTTGAAAACGTTTTCTGTTTAAATAATTTGGTAGCTCGTGAGAATCACTTAAAATATCGTAGTGAAAGCCAAGCAGAGATATTTCTAAGCGAAGTTGTGGTCGATCGGCCCTCTAGGGTAAAGGGGGGTCTTCTGGGTATTCTCCCAAAATTGGATACCTCGGATATAAAATCTTTTGAAAATGCCATAAATAGTTTATTTATTACTCAAATATTTTTGAAATTAAGTAGATCTTGAAAATATCTATATGTTTAAGTTACCTCCTTTACTTTGAGAGAAAATCGGGCTAGAAAATTTTTTTTTAATTTTTGGTCGACCATAACTTAGTATTTTTGACGTGGTGTACTTATTTATGTTCGGATTATTATTTTAAGATATTAGCTATATTCTTGAGCCCTTAATAAAATGTTAAAAAAAATTCAATTTTCTACTAGTCCAATTTTCTTCCAAACTAAAATAGGTAATATCGACATGTGAACACATTTTTTGTAGATATTTTCAAGGTCTAATTAAGTTCAAAAGTTTTTAACATTTAAGTAATAAATAAACTTTTAATAACATTTAAAAAAAATTTTATTCCCAACTTTGGGAGCATACGTAAAAGTCTCCTTTATTCTAGGGGGACGATCGTCCATAACTTTATTCAGCAATACCTCTGCTACCGAACTATTTCCAAAAAAAACGTTTTCGAACCACTGTGCGCTGTGAAGTTTCCTACCCGCTATTAATTAGAATACTCAGTGCAATCCTTTAAATATCGATTTATTATTTTAAAAATTAATATTTTATATATACCATTTTTCCTCTGGTGATGAGTATAAAATTACATGAGTGACACATATCCACTGACTGAAACGGTTGGCCGGACTGTAAACTGCTAAATTGAAAAATGAATGTGGTATTTTTTTATTTGTGATATTTCAATATAACGAAAATTATTTATAAAACTTTCGATTATTTTTACATACAACCCACTTTTCAGTATGAGCAGCGTAATCAAAACTAAGCTAGAAAGGAACGGTGGGTGTGTTATCTTGCTCACAAGCTAAATGATACCCATCATATCTTAAAGCTTCCTGTGGTGTAAAGACGTTAGTATAATTACACTAATAATCTCGTTTCTAAATAATAATTAATCGTATATAATTAAGACCATAATTGATTTGATATTTTTCGAACCATCGAGCTTAATAGCTTTGGTTTGATTTTTTGATACACTATGGAAATGTTGGGATCATTTGTATAATTTTATTTCGGTGTCTTTTCAAAGTCTTAGATACCACTACTTTTGGTATTAAGTTGTTATGATTTGTTCCGCCAGTAAATGAAATATTGTTGTCATTCTTTTCGGTGAAAACCGTCGTTATTTGGTACGATCGGTATGCGCTGTCGATGCGATGACATAATTGAGAGTCAGAAAATTATAGGATTTTCGCTAGCACCTAGCCGCGAGGCCCTAATCTGATGGTGGTTTTACCACTGGGTATTGGAACAAGCGTCCATGCACGCCCTAAGACGTTACATATCCGCCTTAGTAGCAATTTTCAGCAGGGCCGTGGCTCCACTCCTTGCTGAAGAGTTGGAGACTACCCAACTCCTAGCATTCGCAAGCTAGGACTTTAGGTGCTAACTTTTATGTTAACATCTCTTCGGAACTTTCCTCAAAGCCCGATTAAACCTCAGCCGCCATGTTGCCCCCCGAGGGAGCTCACCAATTACCAGAATAGGGTCGAAGACCAGCGGGCAACTAGTTCCCGTGATACCAATGTGGATGTAGTAAGACACTGGTCGGACTTCGATAGTCCTAGGTCCTAGAAGGCATATGTTACGATGGGGAATAGATCCATCAAGTCTACGTGCCTCCAGTGTGGAGTACTGGAAAGTCAGTATTAGGTCTATTAGTATAAATAATGTTGGGCTTAGGTCGTTCTTTCATTAGAGTCGTATGTATCTATTTATTAAAGTAAATTGTACTGCCACCTGGCATTTTATGCGGGGCTAATTAAATACTTCCATTTTTTATTAACTAGGTAAGTGTGTCCGTCTGAGAGTGTATTTTGTTTTTTAGAGTGTATGAGTACTTTCAGCGGTGCGAAAATTGCTTCTGAGGTCGTGTTTACCTGTTCGTTTATAATGTCACTGTTAAAAGTTATCGGTTTGTAGATTTTCATGTTTTCTAGAAGTTATTCAGTTTTTACCGAAAGAAATCACAACAGTACCACTAATTTTTTTATTTTGTGCTGATGACTTGCCCAAAAATTTGAGTTATTGTAATGTTCAAATGTATGGTAATGATATGCAATTGTGGGTTAACAGCCCAGCATATGATAGAGGCGAAAGCTAATAATGATATGAATAGCATTTATGAAGAGATATCCAGGAATTAACTACATTTTAATCCAGTGAAATCAAACTGTCTGGCTATACACAGGAAAAGTGTACCTCCACTTTACAATACAATTACTGAACAGCAAATCAAATTGATAGATTCTACAAGAAATCTTTGCAAATACATAATAATCTGTCTTGGTCGACACATATCAATGGGTTGGCTATTCGATTGTACGCTAAATTGAGGGCATTATGTGCAGTATAATATTTCACGCTTCTGGAAGTCAGAATACTAATCGCTAAGCATAAGCGACATGGTGTCTTAACTAATGGGTGCGAATTATTTTCTAACAGTGATAATGCCGGTATGAGAAAACTTCAGGTGTAATAAATTAATATATAGTAAGACATGCTTATCGTCGCAGGAGACGTGATTACGTTTCGTCATATGTGAAAAGATTGCAAGGTGTCATCTTCGTAGGTCTTTTGAAAATAAAAACTTTAATTTTTTTTTCATAAAGTTATATATACACAAATGCTAGAATATTAATTTCGCAGAGGAAGCGAGTAAGGAATATAATAAGGCGAGCGCTTTCGATGCGATAGCATCATTCTTAAGCCGCGTTGCGATTTGTACCGAGTACTGAGTACAGCCAAATAAGATAGGAAATGGCAATAATATAATAATCCTTTCTAAAACTTACCAATATTTGATTTACATATAAAATCCCATAAGAGGATGCTCGCATTAAGAAATTTGTAAATTACAATTATATTTTTTTGTATAAAGAGAAGTAACACTCAGGCAAAACTACCTACTTCATGTTTTACAATCCTGCAATTTCAATAAACGTTTATCTTCAGAACATTGCGCTATATTTGTTTAAATTCATGTAATTTTTTTTAAATTTATGTTTTAGTTACGATTTAATGTTGAAGAATAATCCTTCTTTTGGTTTTTATATTCTTTATCTTACACACATACCACGTATATGCAGGTCTCAACAGGACTTTTTAAATACATTTCCTAAGTGAAGTCTTCTAGATACTTAGTTGAAGCTATTTCATCATTTCCTACATTTATGGATATGTACTCCTTCACTCATTAATTTAATAAGACGGCTATTGTAGCGTTGTATTTAGGATTACATCGAAATTGTTTTTATTTATTTATCGTAAACTTGGCGTTGACACTGGTTATTGTGTCAACTGAAAATGAGTTTTAAGTCTTCCATTCATCCCAGAACCGTGCATATGCATACGTTTTTATATAATATATATTATAAACAGCTTATTGCAATCAGCTATGCCTTGGTTTAATTTTGATATCCTTCTAGACACTGTATAAATTTATAGAATTGTTTATTATGGAGCTTTTCTCGCTACACATGAGAAACAATATTTTATAATCGAAAAAAAAGTTTCACAGAAAACATGAATAATCTCAGAACGGGCGTCACCCATCAGACCCGATCTTTCCAAAATGCGACTAAAACGAAACTTAACTTTTTCAAATCGAGGGAAAATTGTCTTTAATATATTGTTACGGAGATGATTTATTAAGTTTTAAAAGAAAATAATTATCTGTAAAAAAAAACAACAACAACATGCTTATAAGAAATTATACCAAATAAGTACTCAACAGAAAACAAAAACCACTAACACAGAACAAAACACACAGCTAAGCAGGCGTCTAAAGTGAACGATAATAATAACAACAATATGGTGATGTTAAAGTAGAATATTCTTGTATGTGTGAGAACCGCTTAAAGCAACTATAAAAGCACAACTTGCTGGGCAAATTAATTAATTCAAGTTGAGCCATCAGTGAGTACAGATAACAAAGTTACCATCGTGTTTTCTTTGTATGTATTGAAAGTAATAAATTGTTTGGCTTAACGTAAAACTCTGTAGTAGTGTCATTATTTAATAACAAAACCTTTAAAAGGAATCAACTTAGCATATTTTAGTTCCGACATTACATCTGTATTTATTTTCGATCAAAAGTTTTCACCATGATATTTAAATTGATCGGTTCCTTTACTTCAATTAAATTTTAAAAAATTATTTTCTGTAAGTCCGAAGCCAAACATGAGTTTATTACAAATCATTTAACCCACCAACATAATATTTAGGGAACGATTAAACTTCAGATAATGGATGAATATAAGTCGTAGTGTTTAATAAAGTCAAGTTAACCGTTGTATTTGTTGTCCAATATAATAAACTCTTGGTACTGAACGTTTTATTATGGGAACAATTATTTCAGTGAATAATATCAATATGGCAGAGATTTTGTCTCCTTATTTTGCCTATGAAAATATCGAAAAAATAGAGTTTTAAATATAGCTTTTTGAAATTACTCCAGCCAACAACAAAGATATAAAAATTTACTACTCAGGCATGTGATGGTATTTTATGATTTAGATACAAAAATATATTTTTGATCCATCTAATCATTAGCTTTTTACATAGAAAAGTTTGGCAATAAATGATACTTTAATCATTTTACTTTAGCAGTGTTCTCTAAAATTGTACTACAGCAAAAAACCTGCTTTAAAAAATATTTCGCAGACAGTAAAAAGTATAATATAATTCAATGATTTACCCACTGTACGGTTCGGTTGCAATGAATCGCATTAAAATAATCAAAATCCACTATGAAAATGGTGGTTCTGTTAAAGTTACATTTCGTAAAATACGTGACATTTTCTGACATCATAATCGTTCTTCTGAGATGGATATTAAGAATTTGGTCGTTAAATTTGAGTCGACAGGCTCCATACAAACGACCGGGTCGTTCAATGGAAAATATTGCAGCCGTGAGCTACAGTTTTGAAGCAGATTCAAATTTGTTAATTCCTCGACGTTCTCAAAAATTGGGGTAATCCAAAATCACCACATGACTAATTTTGCTTAAGAATTTGCCTTTGAAGCCTTACAAAGTTCAGCTGATGCAGGAATTAAAGCCGACCGACCATTCACATCTCTGTAGATTCGCTCAATTCATTCAGGAACAACCGACTGGATTTTCTGAAAAAATATTTTTTTCAGACGAACCCCAGTAAGGGTATGTCAACAAGCAAAATTTCCGCAATTGGGTTTCTGAGCGATTATTGAGAAGCTTTAGCATGCTTAAAGTATTACTGTATGGTATGCAGGGTTCAGAATTTTTCATTCATGAACATTCAAAAATCAACATTCATGATATTTTTCATAAATGAGAAATCTAAAATTTTATATTTATTTTTCACGCTCATAAACGAACAACAAAAAATGTTCTACATGAATGCGAACAACAAGAATTATTAGTCTTATTCATATGTGATGAATGATAAATTAGCTTCTTCTCATTAATGTTTTTTTTTCATAAATGTATACGTGAACGTTGTAATTTTATAAAATTTCTCATAAATGAACGTGAAAAAATTTTCTACCTACGATCGCACTTTACCGTAAAATGTAGTAAAAACACATGGGTTCATATTAACTCAAAATACAATTTTGGAATCTATTCTAAAAGAAATAAAAAAAAACATTTTTTTTCTACATACGCCGACAATTGCACATTACCAAATATGTGCGTTTATTTTTGTACGCAAATGCTTAACGAACATATTTTTACGATTTTTCAGTTCTGAAAAATTATCAAAATTGTAAATATTCAAAAATGAACACTTGTGTGTTTCTCATTTTTTCACTTATGAATAGAAAGAAAAAAATAAATCGTCGCATTCACAAATGAGAAAACACAAAATAATTTGTAGTCTCTCACACATGTATGAGAAGAAGCGGCTAAAAAATGAAATGTACATAATCATACATGTATGAACAGTGAGTGAACACTTCGCTACTCTGATGGTATGCTATGTGGTCTGGAGGCGTGATTGGCCGTTTTTTTTTCGAAAATAACAACAATTTTGGCGTATTATTGACGACGTGGATATCACTGACGTGAAGTTTTAACAGAATGCTTCATAATTGCCGAACTTTTGTTGTAATACAATAAAAATTTTAATCATCTTAATCTAAATTTTTTTGTTTTATTTTGCTTTAGAAAACAATCTTCTTGTTGAAAAATATATTCAAAACAAAAAAAAATTAATTTCATTCTTACTGAAGTGCTACTTAAAGCCTTCGAATGTCTATTTTAAGTAACCGGATTTAATAATTTTTTGCCTCTAGATGTGTTCAAAGTTTCTTTACACAGTTTCTTTGTACTAACCATGCTTGTTGCTCAATTCAAATCGACGATCAAGCGTTTTAAAAATGCACATAACAACAAATTGACAAATAAATTGAATCATTTGCTCTAAATGGTTCCAACCGAGTAATTGTCACTATTTTCTATTTGTTGGTTAAACAGCACCGATATCAAATAGTTGTTTGCTGCATATTTTTCTGCTTATTAAAAATTTGTTGTTATTGTTATATTTTTGCTGTCATTTGCTTAGTGCTGATTCTTCTTTAACTTCTGCTCATATGTCACCTGTCTTAATTTATGTTGTTGTTGCTGGTTTTCGTTTGTTTTTGAAGTCTTCTCATTTTAAAGTTAATTAATAATAATAAACAAAAAAAAATAATAGTAAATATTTTAAAACTGGTTTTTATTGTTATTTTTAATTTATTTATGTTTTGTTCCTTTCTCTGTTTGCATTGTTATTTGTGGTTTTTGTTAATGTAACTTATAGCAGAGTTTTGAAGTATTTGACCTTCAACATATTTAAGGGCCAAAAACTTAAACTAACTGAAGGAAAAATATGCAACTGCTTCTATGAAAGTGAATGAAAACTTTTGATTTAATATACTCCGGGATGTATAGAGTCGTGTTGTTAACTAAAATTTTGTATGCTAACCTACGTTAATTGTGCTTGATTCCATCAAACATAAATATTTCAAGATGGCAGAACTTTAATAGAAAATAACATCAGTCGGCTTTTAAAACTTTTTACAAAAAGGGTCTAGATTCATTAATTGCATTCTTTATAGAGAATTTATTTAATGTAATACTTGGTATATCTAACTTAAATTGTATGCCTACTGAGGTCCATTAAACTTTTTTATTAAAATTAAAATATAATTATGTTTATTCCTTTTAATATTTGTTATTTATTACAAAATAATAACACAGTACTTTAGAGTCTTTAATTAAGTTAAACGATTTATTTACTTTCAATATATATAAAATAAACACGATGGTAAATTGTTGTCTTTACTCACTGATGACTCTACATGAATTTATTTTCCCAGCAAGTGGTGCTTGTATAGTTGTTTTAAACGGTTCTCGCACGTACAAAAATATTCTACTTTAACATCACCCAATATTGTCCTCTAGTGCTTGGCAGTGTGTTTTGTTTTGTTCTGTGTTAGTTGGTTTTGTTTTCTGTTGTTGACTTATTTGGTAGAATTTCTTATGTGTCTTGTTGTTATCTTGTGCGTATAAGATTTCTTAGAAAACTACACATTTTGTAAAATGCACAGTGGATACTTTAGTTTTTACTGTAAATTATTTTCTTTCAAAACTTAATAAATCATCTTCGTAACAATGTTTTCGTAAAGTTTAATTATTTTGGTGGAATTATTGTGACAATGTAATATTTTGGTGAAATTTCGATCGTTTAGTGGAATTCTAATTAACTACCAATCTAAAAATCTGTTTACTGCAGAAACGAATATTATAACAAAGAAATAAAAACAATTTTAGCATTAGAAAAAAGTAAAAGCTTATAACAGAGTCGCTTTTTGGAACATATCTCCACCATTAATGGATCGCTTTTATTGATTTTCAATAGCAAAATTATCAAAACTATGTGTTACTTATTGGTGAGCTTAAATTTTCTCTCAGTTCGGGCGTCTTAGGAAAGTTGATTTCAGCGCGAGTATGGGTAGATACACATCGGCTTCCCTATACATAAAGATCTAGAATATGTAGACTTTATAGGGTCGGAAATTAATATTGCATACTCTACAAACGGAAACTTATCTGCACTCTGTTACTAATTTGTTTGGATTTGTTCCGCCAGTAAATGAAATACTATTGACATTTTCTTCCGTGTAAACCTTTATTGCTGCTTGTTTGTTCGATATGACCGGCGAACGCTTTCGATGTTACGACATTATTGTCAAACCGTTCTCTGGACTGTACTCGTGAGTTAGTGTTCGTTCGAGTTTAGGTAGTTCTTTTATTAGGGTCGTGTCAATTCATGTATTTAGATTGTCCGCCAACTGGCATTTTATACGGGCCTAATTTAATATTTCCGTCTTTTATTATTATCCAGGTTTAAGGATATTTTGCGTTTGTTAGAATATAAGAGTAGTTTTAGTTTTTTCCATGCTTTCAAGAATGTCTAGTCTTCGTCCTTTTTTGCTAGTATGTAGTAATGCCATACTTTCATCTATTTCACTTGGTGCATGTCCGTGGGTGTGACGGTATGAACGTATGTGTTCGGTAAATCTTGTCTTTAATATTCGTCCAGTTTGTCCTATATAAGTATATCTGCAGGTAAACGTAAGTCTGTATAATCCGCTGGAACTAAATTTGTCAGTTGTTTCTGGCGATGTCCTGAGATTATGTCTCAGAGTGTTGCTGGTTTTTAATGCTGTGGGTAAACCTTCTTTGTGAAAAAGGTTCATTAATTTATATATTTTTGGTCCTGCGTAAACAAAAGTGTGCTGTCGTGATGTATCGGTTGTTTGTCTTCTTTATTCCTGTTTTTAGTGTTGTACTGTTTAAGAAGTATGTCGATAGTATGGAGTTTGTATCCGTTGTTTGTGTCGAATTTTTTATTGTACTTATCTGCTGCTAGCTTATGTTGGGTAGGGTGGTTCGAAATGATATGGATGGCAGTGTCCATCGTAGCCGGTTTTCTAAAAATTTCAAATGTTAAACAGTGAATTCCTCGTGATATTGTGATGTTAAAATAATGCACATTTCTGTCTTGTTGTTTTTCAATTGGGTATGTAATGTTATTACGGATTGTGCTTAAGTTTGTTAGAATTAATTCGATGTTGTTTTGTTCGAGGGTGCATATGATATACATCTACGTATCTATAACAATGAGTTATTCTGTGTTTTTCCATTAGTGTCTTAATGTGTATTAATTCGAGATGTTGCATGAAAATTTCCATGAAGATTGCGGTAGTTGGGTTTCCCATGCCGAGTCCGTCAGGTAATTTGTAAAAGTGGTTATTAAATCTAAAGAAGTTATGTTTTATTATCGTCTTTGCAACATCTATAATTCCGGTTTTGTATTGGTTATCGTATAAACTGTCTTGTGTATTGCATAGGATAACTAAGGTTTCTTGTATTGAAGTATTGAATTATATAAATCCTTGATGTGAAAGGAAACAAATCGCATGTTTTCGGTTATCTTGACGTCTTTAAGTTTTTCATCAAGGTCTTGTGTATTACGTACCGTATTTGTATTTTTTAAATTTACCTTTTCTGTAAATAGGACGGTGAGGTGTTTAACCATGCTTGTGTAGGTCTATTGTTTACAAAGGATTTAATTGGTATGTTCTACTCGTGTATTTTTGGTTGTGCTTGGAGTAATGTAATACTCCATGTATTTGTATACTTTTGTGTCAGTAAACGTTTCGCAGCATTTTAATAGGCTGCGTGTTTCTCTTCGGAAACAGACAGTTGGTTTGTTTTTAAATTTAGTGCAGTTGGTTTGCTGCAAAAATTGTTGTGTTTTGTCTATATAATCTTTTTTGTACACTGCTACAATCGCGTTGTCCCGTATCCTTGTCCTTATTTGTTTTGTAGTTTTTTGTTCGTTGGGATTTTTTTTTTTTGTACTTTTATAGCTTTTTCGAGTACATCGACTACTTTGTGTCTCATGTATTCTTGTCGATCGGTTGGTAACTGAGTAACACTTACTCGTTGTTATTTAGGTTTTTGACACTTGAGAGGAATTCTAATTTGTTGCGACTGTTGGTCTTTTGTTTAGCTTTATAAATTTCTGTTTCATCCCTTTTGTATTTTTCACTCATCTAATTGTGTATCTTATCGGGTAAATTGTGTAAAAATGGTGTAAATATATGGTATAACATAGAACAGTCTATTATAGATTCTGAATACATTTATTGAGGTTTAAAGCAAAACACGAGTTCTTTGAAAAATATAAAAATTTTACCAAAAAGTCTATTCTGTATTTATAAATTGCTGAAAAGATTTAACTAAATAGTTATAGTTACTACATTTTGCTATTGTGTTTGCGCAAACATTATCAAAATAAGTAGTTATTAAATGTTAACTTAGATTAGCCTTACCTCAGTTAAAATAAAAAAAAAACAAATTAGTTGTCTTTTTTAACAGGTTTAATTGTTTTACGCTATTTAATATTTATTTTAAAATCCTTTGTCCAAAATAACATAAAAAATTAGGTTTGCTTTAAATCTTCGAGAGATTTGATGTAATTTATCAAAATTCCAGAGCAGGCCAATTTTATATTTTATAGTTCGTCTATTGCAGAGAACCGTTTCACGTCTCTTTATAAACTTTTTCGTTAGCCATACCCAAACGTGTTCAATTATATTTAAGTCAGGTGAATATGGTGGCTACAATAGTATTTTAATAAGGCTAGCTCATTAGAACATATTATAAAAGGAAGCTTAAAATACCCGCACATTTTTGTAACCTATTATTTGGAAACTAAATTTAAAAATTAAATTGACAGCGCCATAATACGTGATTCCTGCTTCCTTTTATTGTAGAAATAAATATTATATCCATCCGGACTATCGATGTTAAAGCACTTTCCGTTAGAAAAAAATAGCTTTTTTCCCATCGTTTGCTTGATGGCCTAGTTGCACTATCGACACATGGTTTCAATGGTGGCTTCTTTTGAAGTTTCCGATGTGTCAGATATTCCGAGCTTTTTATAATATTAAACATCTTTGTTTGCTTACTTTGACTTCGGCAGCAGCTCCAAATTTACTTAGACGCATGTATGATGTTAAAGCTATTTAAAGAAGTTTGCGTCTATCTCGGGGTAAAGGATTTCGATGTCTCTGTTTTGTATCTTTTGCCATATTCAGAAGAACTCCTAAAATAGTTGTGTAATACTTTAGGAGTTCGGCCAATAGCGGGGTTAGAAACTCCATCATGGTACGCGTCAACTGTACGTAAATAGATTCAAGTTGACGTAAAAATTATAAAGTAATTGAAAATTATGTGTTGAGGGTAATCTAAGTTAACACTGAAATACAAAAATTTAGTTAAGATTACAACTTAAACACATCAATTTGTATTAAATAAAAACAATTAGACTGTTTTAATTGATTTAACACCTCCAGCACTAAAAATCTTTGTAATTTTGGTGAATAAATTTTAACTCTTAATTGTGATTCGTGTTAATTTAAAAAACAAAGATTGAAAAATTATTTTTTTAGGAAGGCGTTACTTAATAAAACTTGGTAATAAGTAAATTTTGTAAGATGGGCTTCAAAACGCCTTATTTGTTAATTAATACCAGTCAGATTTGAAGTTGATGTGACGATTAGTTTTGAGTCTACAATTATAATTTGAAAAATACTCTTAGGCAAAATAAAAAAAAAAATTTAAACCGTTTATTCGTATTTATGAAATCCATTTGCGGTTAATTATTATTCATTTCAATTTATACTGCCTAAAGTCCCAGCTTGTTATTTATACCAAAAATATAAATAATAAAAATATGTCTGTTGATACGCAGTAAATATAAAGCACTATAATTATTATTCGATTTCTTATCCGAAAACAGAATCTAAACGTGTTCCTGTTTTGTACCTCTGTTTATTTTAGAAATTGTTGCTCCCTCAAAGCATTTAATTATTGAACCCATTTGATGTAATCAAGTATTCGGCATTCGACGGAATCTACAAGATGCTTTTTAATTTGCTTTTTTAGAAAATAAAGACAAGTCACAGTGACAACAAAAGTTTTATTTTCAAAACGGGAAATTAGTATTCGAAATCTGTTTCGAAAATCTGTAGCTTCGAAAGTGTTACAGGTACAGAATATTTTCTTGTTATATTAAAAATATTTGTTGGAGCAAATTTGAAATTAAACAATGAGAAATGGGAGGAACTGTTTCTGATAAACTTTTACATATTAACAAATAAAATATCATTTGTAGTCTGAAGCAATGGATCTGTAGAAATAATTTTTTCGATAATAAACTCAATTAAGACAAAATAAAATGAGCGTTAATATGAGACTTGCTGTTCTAGGCTTTTTCCTAATACTTTGTGGTACAGCGTCTACGTTTGAATCATTACGGCAACTACAAGCATATTGTGTTAATCTATTGCCAACAACAATAACGAATTTAGCTACGCACGGAGATCTCAGAGGGAGCCTGATTAAGAGGAAATGCTGCTCGAATTTTACGAATTGATACAATTAAATTTTCACTATTCTAATAGCAAATTTCTTTGCTTAAGTACGTAATGTTCCATGCTTAAAATTCCCCAACTTTTTACCAAATAAATTTTAAAGGATGACCACTCAATTTTTCGCAGTTAATTATTTGAAAGACAATTTACTTTATAACCTCAAATTTGCCCATCCTTTACATGTGTGTGATCAGTCAGCTAGCTTGTATGATTTGTTGAGGCTTACCTCTTATAGTTTGGAAGAAAAACAGGCAAGAAAAAATTTCCTTTTTAATTTTTGACCGACCTAAACTTAGTTTTAGATATTGACTATATTCTAGATAAAATTTATAATAGAAGTTTAAGTAAGTAAGTTTAGTTCTGATAGCATGTTTTGTTAAAAAGTTACAGGCCTCTGAATTGGAAAAATGTGAAAAATGCCGTTTTATTAGGATTTTTTTTTTTTTTTGCTTAAATAAAACAAAAAATGGCGTCAAAAATTATAAGGGTTCACACTCCAGCTCTATTCAAACATAGGCAATTTTGAAAAAAAAATGATGAATTGCATCAAAATTCCTCGCAGTGCAAAATATCGATCGAAAAAAGTAAACGAATTATTAAAGCTCCATATCTTGGATGGAAGCTCCAAAAAGGATTTGGCAACCTCGTAATTAAGAGCGCCTAGGTGGAATATTTCTTCTCCGTTTAAGGAATTTATGTTATAAAATAAAAATTTTAAAATTTAATTTTACCATTTCATTAAAAGCTCATTCATATATACTGCTTCAAAATTTTGTAAGAATTTCTCGATCCGTTTAGAGTTTGTGGCAATTTAAAATCCTTTTTTTTTATTTTTCAACAACCACTTTAATTTGAAATTTACAGTTTTAATGGAAAATGACATCTAAAAAATGCAACGGATAAAAAAAGTTAATAAACCGTTAATCTAGAAGTCATAAGCTTTCCGCTGATACCATCTACTTATATAAAGAGCATGTACTTAAGTTGTGGGAGTAAAAATTCAAAATGTGAATAAACATATTTTTGGTAAAACTAAAAAACGGAACATTGCATGAAAAATTTGTTTATACATATTGAATTAAAAAAAAACGTTTTGAAACCTCTGTGTAACATTGTTAATATGGGAAATGATAATAGAACCATATTATCTCTTTAAAAATAATATCAGTGAATTTATTTTAATCACTTTAGACAGATTGTAGATTAGATTAAAAAAAATATAAATGATGATATGCCACAGGATACTTAAATAAACCGTTATCTTTTTGGGTCCAATTTAAACTTCCTCTTATTCCTTAATACTGAACAAAATATTTGACAAAAGTATTTTTCTTTCAAACAAGCGATGCCTACGACAATTTAAAACAAATTTACCAAATTTAGAATCTAAAAATGTTTATTGAATTACCCTCGTAAAATTTTAATAAAATCATTCAATTAAATTATAATACGGTGACCGATTAAATAGTTAATAGCATTGCAAATTTCCTTAAACAATCATAAATTTTCTCCGGTATCATCATCGTTATATATAAAGCAACTAAAATTAATTATATTTTCTAGCATATTCAAACTTAATTCGAAAAAAAAACGTCATTTTATTTATTTATTTTTTACAAATATTTATTGTTTACACTCGCGTGTAATGAAATGAAATGCATGTTGTTGTACGTAATGATTATTCGTTTTAATAATTCATTTGCATTAGAATTTTAGCTTTTTAGTTTTGTTTTTTTTTTTTGTTTTTGTTCTTCTGATGTTTTATAAATTTGAGAATTATTGCTAACAAATGATGTTCGATGAAACGCTTCCTTAATTTGTGCCACAAATAACGTAGTCGTTAGTTATGGAAACCGCTTTTATGATGCTTGTTGATGTTTATTGAGCTTTAATTATGTGAGTTCTGATATTAATCGGCTTTAATGCCTTTAACATAAACTTCATTGTTTCAGTTCAATACAAAACCGGTAAAATATTATTTTACCTTTTGTTTAAATCCACAAACACACTCTTTTTATTTGCTTAACATCCCAGACAACATTTTGGCCGATATATCGAATGTTATTATTAAAAAACTCAACCAGATTTTAGACTCAGCTTTCTGTTCTTTCTTCGTGAAATTCTTCTTAAGTCCAGTTGTTTATGTCAACATTCGTGAAAAGATATTCGGTAACAACTTGAGCTACAGGTGTATAAATAAAGGGTGTTTTTTTAAGCCCGATAGAACTTGAAATTGTAAAAAATAACACAAAAAATTAAATTGTAATCAAAATTTTTTTTTTATTCGAAGGATCAATACATGACATTAACATTTGAAAATGATTTCGGGCATATGGGCACCGCGACTGTTCTTGACGAAGCGCATTCTGGACGTCCAATTTTGGGCCACTTTTGCGAGCACAGCTGGGCGTATGTCACGAATAACACGAACAATGCTGTCCTCCAAGGCGTCATTTGTTGCTGGTTTATCAGCATAAACCAGTGACTTCACGTAGCCCCACAGGAAATAGTCGAGTGGTGTCAAATCGCACGACCTTGGAGGCCAATTGACAGGTCCATTTCTCGAAATCAACTTATCGCCAAATTTTGATTTCAATAAGTCGATGGTTGCGTTCGCTGTATGGCACGTAGCGCCCTCCTGTTGAAACCACATCTCGTCCGGACAAAGTCATCCATATTTTCAAACAAAAAATCATTGATCATGGTGCGGTAACGATCTCCATTGACCGTAACGCGAGCTCCGGCCTCATTTTTGAAAAAATAAGGTCCGATGATGCCACCAGCGTGAAAACCGCACCAAACGGTGCATTTTTTTGAATGTAATGGAGTCTGTAGGGTCTGTTGTGGATTGGTCTCACTCCATATGTGGCAATTTTGCTTATTAACAAACCCGTTAAGCCAAAAATGCGCCTCATCGCTGAACACAATTTTGCGATAAAACAACGGGTCAGTTGCCAACTGCTCTAGAGCCCAATCGGCGAAAGAACGACGCATATAATGGTCTCGTGACTTCAATTTTTGCACCAGCTGGATCTTATACGGGTGTAGGCCGCGATCTTTGCGCAAAATTTTCCACGTAGTGGACGGACAGAGCCCCAATTCCTGCGACCGACGACGAATTGATAAATTTGGATCTTCTTCCACACTTTCGTTTACAGCGGCGATATTCTCTTCAGTACGCACATTCCTTCGACGTGTTGGTGTTATTGCATCCTCTAGAGAGTATGAGGTACGAAATCTATCGACAGTTCGACGAATGGCTTGTTCAGATGCACGATTATGTACGCCATAAAAATGACGAAGTCGTCTATAAGTTGCGCGAATCGACGACTGATTTTCAAAGTAAATTTGGATAATTTCGTAGCGTTGCTCAAGCGAGAGTCTATTCATGATGATTTGTCAGAGTATACTGAAACAAATAAAAAAAAATGTTTCATCAAAATTTCATTTTTTGTGTTACTTTTTACAATTTAAAGTTCTATCTAGCTTAAAAAAACACCTTTTAGTTAAAAGATATTCGTTTTCTTCTTGAATACATCTTGTAAAATGTTCAAAAACTTGTTATCCCTCTTTACTTCATTCATTGCCGAATCCAAGCAAGACGTTGCAGGATTTTCGGATATTGGATACAGATATTTTATCCCACAACTACATTTATGACATTAAAGTTTTTTAATTTTTAAAATTTTTAATTTGACCAAGTTGTTAACGTGACTTTTTAGTTCCTGAACTGGGTAATGTGCCGCGTTATCTAAAAGTAAAACTGTTTATTTGGCAAACGTTTTGAAGCCAAAAATTCTCTTGGGTTCTCAGCCTTTTTTAAGGGTGCAACGTATGCCAATGCCACTTTCTTAATAAACTTTGTTTCCTTATAATGCAGTAGACTTATGCAGCTTTTAATCCACGAAAATTGAATTTATGAAATCTCCACTTTTAAATTCTTTTTAAGTCTCGAATTTTTGAGAAATCGTTGGCTTTAAAGAAAAGGTTGAACTTTTCCCATATTAAGAGATGTATCTGCACAATAAATAACATGATTAAATTGACAAAATTGAAGATGGAAATTATCCAAGTTTAATACACCAAAAGATGGGGTTTCCCTTTTTTGGTTATAGACATTGTAATGAAATTAAAAAATAAAAAAAAAAACATAAAATCACGATTTTAAAAATTACGCCGTCATAATAGCGGACGATCGCGATAATGGGTAGTCTCGAATACCGAACTGTACGTTTACAATTTTAACATTATTTTAATATGATTCCAAAAGAACCAGATGACCTAAAGAATTATTAAGTCCACCAATTTAGATACCCCTTGGGTAATTTTGCTATTTGAGCTATAGCAAAAAAAAACGAAGTCTTCCTCACATTTGCCAAAGCTTATTTTCCAATGTTGTGGTTTTCAGGTTTTGATGCTTTCTGACAGATCACAGAGAAATGTAATAGGCGATAACGATTGGTATATGTACATGAAAACTAAGATGCCGACAATTAACCCTAGAAAAGGGCAAAGATCCTCAGGGTACCAGACTTCAAAGATAAATTCAGCTTGGGGAGCTATTGTTGTTACGTTATTGTATTTAACGTGATCCAGGGCATGTGAACCCGAGGGAAGCGCAATGGCATTTCGCTAAAAATCAATATTTAGTAATATAAACTTCTGATTATGAAAGATTAAAAGACTCCTTTTTAATTCTGTTTAATTTAATTTATTATGTACTTCTTTTCTCGTTTCTCAAACTCAACTACTCTATACATATTTCTTAAAATAATGCAGCTATCGTCTATGATACAATAATAGGGTTGTCATCTACAACGAAATGTATAATTTTTAGGCATGTCTACAGCAAGTTTAAGGTTATAGAGTCGACTATAGAATGTGGGTAGAATTTTTATGTATCGGATTTCTCAATTTTTGCTGAACTTGATACGACAGATATAAAAACTTCAAAAACTTGGAAAAATATCTTGGGACGTCTACATATTTAACACTTATAACAGGTTTTTCAACAAGAATTTTGTTATCTTTAACAAAATAAAACAAAAACATTAGATTATTATGATTCATTACGAAATGAAAAGTTTATCAATTATGAATGAAAACTGATATCTGGCATATGTCCACAATGACCACACTGACAGATATCGATTCCTTCATCAAAGTTTTTAATCAATTTTTGGCAAAATGACGGTCTTATTCCGTATTTAAGTTTTAAGGCTCCGTATAGATTCTATCCTTAACATAACCGCGCAAAAAATAATCCAGTGGTGTAAATCACACAACTGCTGATTGTTATGAAATTATGCGATAGGAAAATTTGGTTTGCAATAAATTGATCGTTTCATTGGCTGTGTGACACATGACACCGTCCTGTTGAAACTACATGTCAGTGATATCCACGTCGTCAATAATAGGCCAAAATTAAGTTGTTGGCGTGATCTATTGACCGTTACCACATTTCTCATCTTCGAAAAAAACGGCCCAGTCACAGCTCCAGACCACATAGCGCACGATACAGTGACACGTTGAACATGCAGACTTCTCAAAAATGGCTCTAGGATTTTCAGAAGGCCAAATGCGGCAATTTTGCTTGTTGACGTACCCTGACATGTAAAAATGGGTTTCGCCTGAAAAAATTATTGTTTCAGAAATATAAGCCGGTTGTTCCTGAATAATTTGAGCGAATCTACGACGATTTTAATGGTTGGTCGGCTAAAATCTTGCACCTTATAAGGCTTCAACACCAAATCCTTACACAAAATTTGCCATGTGGTGGTTTTGGATAACTCCAATTGTTGAGAACGTTGAGGAATTGATAAATTTGGATCTGCTTTAACACTGTGGCTTACGGCTGCGATGTCTTCAGTTGTTGTCCAACAATATCAAAAATTTTACGAAATGTAACTTTAATAGAGTCGCCGTTTTCAGTGAATTTTAATTATTTTAATGGGATTGACTTCATTGTAACAATTGCTCATGCATTCGTCAAAACACTAAATGTTAAAACTATCATGTTTTTGGTGTTGCCACAATTGAAACACAAACTTCTTTTTGGGGATGTAGTGGTCATCCCCAGCACTCAGGGGATGACCACTACATGTGCAATGCATTGTGCCAGAACTAGGAAATTAGGTTACGGGAAGGAGGTAAGAGGGAGTAGTGTCTGTGTACATTTGATTTGAACTTTTCCTGATTGAAAGTGACAGGAAAGACATCCGGAGGGATTTTATTCCAAATACGGACTGTTCTGCTGAAAAACGAATTTTCCCTGTAATGCGTGTGATTTACTGGCCAATCAACCACAAATGGATGGGCTCTCATCGAAAATCGAGTGAAAGGTGAAAACGTGCGAGTATCAGGAACAAGTTTACTAATTTCATTAGAGCACTTACCATTGTAGTAACGATAGAACAGTGAAATGCACCCCACATTGCGTCGATGCTCTGGAGAATCAATAGAGTTGTACACCCTACTATCTCCAATGAGCCTCTTGACTCTCTCCTGTATGCGATCCAAAATAGACTTTGGAGCGCCGGCCCATACATGAGAGTTGTATTCCATTTTTGGCGGATATAGGTGGTATAGGTAGTACGGAGATCGGATGGAGTGAAGTACCTTCTACACCGCCTTCGAAAACCGAGGCATTTGAAAACTTCTTTAGAAACCTGAAAAATGTGTTTAGTCCATTGAACATAACACTGAATTTTCACGCCAAGAACATCAAGAGCTTCCGATTCCGTAATACCAGATCTATGCGTAAGCATACAACATTACGTCTTACCGGCATTGAATTCTACTCATTCACACGACCCCATTCCAAAATAGTCGGGAGATCGTTATTAATCGTATCATTCATGTTTTTCCTTTTGGAAATAACCTCTAAATGGCCTGGTCTATTACCAAATGAATACGAGTGACAAATGGCGCTGTCATCTGCAAAGGAAAGGGTTGAAAGTTCGACAAGGAAGGTCATTTATAAAAATAAGGAATAGGGTAGAAGAAATAATGGAGCCTTGTGGTACCCCTGAATTCATCATGAACTCATCTGAGTCAATGGTGGACATGTTAAAATTTATCCTGAATTCTCAAGCCAGCTATATCAATATTTGTTCTGTATGTGCAGACCATCTGAAACTTTTCGACGAAAATGATTGCTGGGATTTTAAGTTCAACAGCTACAAACTGAGTGTATGCGTGTGTATATATTTAAAAGTACTTAATTTTCCATATTAGTTTCCTAATGTCTGCTACGGTGTCTGGTTGGTCACGTTTCATTTGGCAATCGGAGATTTCATATCAAAGAATCATTATGAATAAATTGTTTTTCTTTGTAAACCATGTAATTGATGTTGAAATATTATAGAAAGCATTCATTTGCTTACGTTTACGCCTTCCTCCAATGATTCATTCAATCAATTATTCATTAGAGTTCGTACATAAATGATTGAGATTGAAGAAGTCAAATGTCAATGGACGTTTAGTTAACGGTTAAACAGCATTTAATTTAACGGTTTTATTAGACAAACGCTAATTTTTAAATCATGTTAAAGGTGTTTCATATTCAAAGTGTACTGTAAAGTTAAGGTAGCTATTGCATTAAGTTAATTCTGTTCTACTTTTACGTAACTTAATATTTTAAAAGCAGGCTGAATACCCGTAACAAAATTAATTTGTAAAATATATAAAATAAATATTAAAGAAAATCCGTCTTTATTTTTCTTCCTCTTCCATGTTTTATTATTTATATTTATTTGCTTTGTTGCGCTAAACCGAAAATTTAGAAAAAAAATTTTTGAAAAACTTAAAAATCTGAATTTCACCAAACAATTAACATTTTACAAACCGCAGAGTATTATCTCGAGGCCATGTTTAAATGTGTTTTATCATTGAAAAAACCACAAAGTTTTAGGTCACATGTAAGCTAAATTTGTCCAATCTTTTGCTTAAACTGTGTTTAGATCTTCTTTGCCTGATAATTATATTTTTAAACTTGCCTGATTAGTTAAAATCACAGGGTTTTAAACGGATGGAGATATCCAAACCTTTATAATTAATAATTTTTTTATGGATCATTAACCTATATAAGGTTACACTTGCACGACACCTGCACTTCAAAATGCAGCTGATATGTAGTTCGTATCCATGACTTTGCCTCCATCGGTGTTTTCCAACTGATTAGACATTCCCTTCACTTGACTAAGTTTTTGTTGCGTCATCGTATTCGACTATTGTTAACTTAAAATCGCCAATAAAAACTAGAATTTTAGCAAAAATCTACACTGCCATTTGTGTCAACTTTTGTAAATTCGAGTTGTATGGTTATGTGTTATATCGGCATATCGGGTGTTTTTTTTTTCATAAAGACATCAAACTTTAAGTTGGCAACATCTTTTTAACTAGTAACTATTTTGTCAGCTGTCAAGTGATTTATGTTTAATTTGGTTTGGTATTTCAACGTAAATAAACTTTCGCCTGGACAATGCTTTTAAATTACGCAAATTGTGTCCAAAACAAGATAACCGTTAGTCCCAAATTTCATGCGTGAATTTTATTTAGCGATGAAGTCTCACTTTTTTTTAATGGCATATGTCAATAAGCAAAACTGCCATATTGGGAGTGATGATAATCCTCAGGTGTATGTCGAAAATCAGTTACATCCAGAAAAAAAATGACAGATTGGTGTGCCTTATGGGCTGCTGGAATTACTGGTCTGTACCTCTTCAAAAACGATATTGTTCAGAACGTTACAGACAATGGTGACAATTGAACAACCTTAATATGCAGGAACTGTTGTGTCTACAAGAGAGCGCAATATGCCACACAGCTCGTGGCTTAATTGATTTATTAAAGGAAACGTTTGGTATCGCATAGTTTAACGTTTTGGACCCGTGAGTTGCCCCTAATGATCGAGTGACTTAACCCCGCTAGATTGTTTTCTGTAAGGATATATAAAGTCGCAACTTCATTGTCGATATACGGCCATAAACGTTGGAAAAAGGTATTGAAAATCGGAAGTGCAGAAATCATATTTAAAGTATAATGTCAGAAGTTTATCTTTTAAATAAAGTAAATTTTATGTTAAAGAACACTGAAGATGGCAAACAGCCGAAACCGGTTTATTCACAAACCAAATTTGACGAGGGTCGACGGAAAACCGTACCCAAATAAAAGTAAAAAAATCTTCGTTTTATTCCATTTCAAAGTTATATATACCTCTAAAAAAACACTATTTAAAAACTTCAAAATTTATATTTTACTTTCTTCAATAAATAAGTACTTGTCTTTATTTAGGTCTTTTTAATTAGATTTAATATATATAAATTCAATATTTCGCTTTCATTTGGAAAGCTTCTTTAGGACATTTATTTTTATAATTAAAAATTTATTAAAAATTTAAAAAACAATTTTTTTTGAAAACAATTGACAAAACATATCAACTAATTTTCTTCATACTACTGTATGTATGTAGTATGAAGAAAATTTCAAATATTTAAACATAAAACAAAAAGGAAACAGTAATTAAATAACAAATTCTCTCTTATGAAATAATTATAACAAATTAACTATAACTATACAACTTTATATTAAAGACCGATAATGTCATTTTAAAATTCGGAATTGTTCGACTTATTCAGAAATTTAGATAATGAAAATGTAGTTAAATTGGCTATTGTGATAATATTATACGATTTACCAGGATAATACGAAAAGGATGTTAAAATCAAAATTTACTTCGATTAATTGAATATATAATATAATACAATATAATATAATATAATATAATATAATATAATATAATATAATATAATATAATATAATATAATATAATATAATATAATATAATATAATATAATATAATATAATATAATATAATATAATATAATATAATATAATATAATATAATATAATATAATATAATAAAATATAATATAATATAATATAATATAATATAATATTATATTATTATATAATAGAAAATGGTTTGCTTTTAACCATACGACAAAAACATTTGTGAAAAAGAACTTTGACTGGCTAAATGAAGTAACAACTTTTGAAAACATCGAAGAAGCGCATACATCATCTGACAGCAAAAGAGGAACACCTGTAAAAACTATAAACGAGAGTTCGGAGTCCACAACAAACGGAGGATGTTAAAATCAAAATTCCAGAGAAATGATAAATGGCCAAAAGTTTGATGATTATCCATCAAAAACTATCCAACTTTTGGCTCAAATGTACTCTGCGAAGAAACTTACTCCTACGGAACATACGATTTTGGCTCATGATAAAAATTAAATTGAATATCAATACATAGCAATTGGAGGGTTATCAGAAGAAGCCCAGAAATGCAAAAAACAAAGACTAAAAACACTTTAGATACACGAATACTTGCAAGATTTCACGGATTAGACAGAATGAGGACCTTTTCAATATATTGGTGGCCTCTTCAGACCCACTAAGATCTCGGAAGGATTTGGAAGAGCATAATTACAGCTCCAATATATACAGTCTATTAGATATCTCTCCCAATGTTAATGACTATTTATTCATTATATATTATACAGCATTAATATTGTTACGAATGTGTCTTGCTTAAGTTTAAAATAGAACAATTAAGCAATAAAGCAAACTACTGGTTACCAATTGCGTAGAAGTTTATACACACACACACAACTATAATTTGATATGCTGTTTACTAACTGCCTGGCATGCAAGAAAAAAAATACAAGTATGCTGCTTATTATCGAAACGCGCAAGACAAAAACTAATTTTACAACAACAAATATACTGTTTTTTATCATCTACGTAGTTTTCTAAGAAACCCTTTTTTTTACAAAAGCAACAACAAATGTATTGAAATAAATCCCAAGCAGAAACCTTATCAGCATGAAACAAAAACAACTATACACACAGCCATATAGGCGCCTTTACTACGAATAAACAACCTACAACAACAAAATGCGATACAAAGGGAGTAGAAGATTCTTAAATCTTCTAGATTCTAATTGGACAAGTATAAACAAGGGAAGCGTCTGAGTGGATAATGAATCAGTGTAAATTAAACCTAAGCGAGTAAAGACGTGCATTTTTAAGTAAATTGTTCTGTGTCCACTTTGTGTAGTTAAAAGTAAATACAATTGTTATTATTTAAAAACTCTAAAAACTGGTGTTAATCATTTTGCAATAGAGAATCCACAAGAAAACGTTTATAAAAGGTATAAACGTAAGAATATTATAAATATTTTAAAAGTGTGTATCTATAATATAAATAAGAAATATAATTTTAGTTTAACATGTTATATTAGAATGTTTAGTTTTTTCTAGGATTTGAAGCATAAGAATTTGTGTTTTAAATAATTTTTTAATTTAAGAAAGATCATTGCTTAAAAAAAATATTTTTGTGACAAAAGAGATCGAGATTCACAGTGCCAAAAGGATTTTTAACCATTAGATATATCTTGGTAACTTCAAAAAATGGAGGTTTGGCAACAAAAAACTCACTGCGTATAGTGCCTCTGTGAGGATCTGGCCATGCAGCTTACTTATATTTAAGCGGAAGAGGTTATATTTTATACATTTTAAAAATATCTTTATTAGTTTAAAACTTATGATTTTTGCAACGAAAAAAGTCAAAAGGACCCACTGAAATTTTGAAATATTTGGTGAAATTTTACTAAATATTTGGTTTTAGAAACAAATTTTGTAAATTTAAAAATTTCGCTCAATATTATATTTGTTGTTATTTTTTAAATTTGTATTTGTTAAAATATGCTCAAATATTAACGTTTTATGATGTTTTGTTTTGTTGTTTCTTATTATTAAATTAGGATATTTTATTGAACTCTTGGTTCTTTATGGAATTTGTTGTGTTTTTTTTTTTCAAATTTTTGGTTTTCACCATAACACAAAATAGTACGAGTATATAAGAACAAAGATTTAAAAACAATGTTAAATGATTTTAGTTTGACAGGTTATTAACTTTTTTTGACATCGCTGGGGTTTTGGTCTTTTAAACGCAAAGACTGAACTGTTTGTCTTATCTTTTTAATTATAAAATATTTCAGTTATCCAGCACTCGTTGCAACTGATTGGCATCTTAAATACTAATTGCCAAAAAAAAAAAATTAAGTCACAAAAGTGTATATAACTTAATTTTTTGTCGTTGTTGTTTTTCATTTAGTTTTTTTTGAAGTTTTTTTTGTGCAATTAAATTAAATAAATTGCAACGGACAAAAAACTAATTGGATTTTTAAGCCAAATTTGGTATGAATTTAATCTTGTTAAAATAAAAAGGTGGCTGTTAATTTACTATTAATATAACAACAACAAAAACATTTAATAAAATCTAAAGAAACAACTTACTTTTTCAGAATTGTTATTAAAAGTTCTTGATCTTTTGGTTTTTAATTAGATAAAAGTTAAATAAAATTGTAAAATGGGATTTAACGAAAGGAAGTTTAAGTTAAGCAAAAACCCAAAAAGTAACGAATTTATGGGTATTATTTTACATTATTATAGTATAAACAATAATAATACTAACAATCTAGTGTACTCACCATGACAATTGACATCCAAACAAACTAATAAAACTACAACTAAACTAAGCCACAGCTTATAGAGCAACAGCCATTGGTGATGTTGTCCTCCTCGGTGACAAGATTTGGATGGTATTATTAACATTTGCATTAATTAAATAAATATATATTTTATTATTTCAAAAAAGCAAATTATTTGAGAATTTTCTTGATCGGTGATTCATTCATAAATAAATTTAAAATAATTTCACTTCGAATTTCTTTTAAATCTTATTTTTATTAATTTAAATTTATATTTTGTTCGTTTAATTATCACATTTTTTTCTATCTGTAAAGAAAAACAGATTATATAATTATTCAACATATTAATTACTTAAAAAATTATTATTTTGTTGTTTTATTTTTATAAATTTTTTTATTTATTTCACTCTGAAGTTCAATAACTGGTTCCATGATTTCGTGAATAATTATTGAGTATTATTCTTTTTAGCTGTATTTTTTTGCAATTAAATTAATAATTTTTAAATCTGCAAATGTAAATATTTCATCAACCATTTTCGGCTTATAATCACTTTATAAATTCCTCGATTTTTGTGGGCTTACTGGGGTGATTTTGCCTGCTTTCGCTTTCCCTAACTGACTACGAGAGTTGAAAGGATTACTGCTTTTGCTAGCGGTTCGGCGTTCGGGAGTTAAAGTTGCTTCTAAGCCATTCAGCAAATTGCCTTTATTGGTCAGGTTAAATGATTTTTCTCTAATTGGTTAGCATAGTGTTATGAAGATGCTTAATTTGAGTTATAAAAGGATAATTATCATTAAAAAGAAAGTGAAATGAAAATGAAAAAATCTTCTTACCACAAAGCCACAAGAACTACCACATTCAAATTTCATGAACTAAGATTAACAGTCAGGGAAAAAATCGAAAATACACAACCAAAAAAATCTTTAGTAAATTCGATGAATTAAAATTTTCTAGTGAATTCTAGAACCGTTCTAAACTATTGCGGTAATAAATCAGTCTAGTTGTGAACGTGATCGAGTGAAGACACAACAAATGAAACAGCAGCTAACATCCGTTGAAATGGTAAAATTATTATTATTAAATAGTAAATTAATAGTTGTAAAACATCTAAGAAATTTTGAATATTTTATCAAATCGAAATCACCAGCAACAAAATATGAAACAAAAACAACTGCTTCAATCGGTTCTTGTTTATTTTTCTTTTGGTATTTAGTTTTTGCAATGTATAATTTTTTTTAGGTTTTAATATTATTTATTATTATTATTATTATTTTGTTAATTTTGTTTTAAAGTTGCTTCTTCATTCATTTAGCAATTTTTGGTTTTTCTATATAATTTAAAATTAGACATTGTGATTCATAAAATGTTAATTCAATTTGAGCTGGAAATAACTACACTCAATGAAAACCAATTCAACTAGTAAAAAATAATTTTTAATTTTGTCTTCAGTTTATTCCACTTTTGCCCACTTAATTAATTAGATATGCAGCACTCATACCGCTAGGCCGAAATCCACAAATTGTTTAAAGTGTTATTATGAAAAAAGGCAAAAATGAAACAATAAATACAACAAAAATGTCATAATGAGTTGGTAAAAACACACTAATACGAACATAATAAAATTGTTTAAATTCTTTAAATAGTTATCAATGGCTTCCTGTATAGACCTTCGAAGTTTGAAATAAACTTAATGATGTTTTCTAGAAATGGAATAAAACAAAGATGAATTTTTTAAATTGACTTGAAATTTACTTTATGCAAAATATAATCTTCTAGCATTATAATTAAAATATGAGATCTGGTAAATGACCGTCATGGCTGGCGTGATGACTTTTGCCAATATTTGAAGCAATAAATTGACATTAGCACGGCGAATGCTGTCCCCTAAGTGGTCCATCATTGCGGGCTTAGCGGCGTAATTTAGCGCCTTCACATATCCTCAAGACAATTTTCTAGCGGCTTTAAATCGCACGATCTTGAAGGCCAATTTACGCGTTTGAAAAGTAAAACTATGCGGTTACCACACGTTGGCTTCAATAAATCAATTGTTAAATGAGCCGTTTTGTTGCCCCCGCAGTTTCATCTGAACATCATGGTTGTTCAATTGATGAATGAGAAAGTCACTTATCATGCCTCTATAGCGTTCACCATTGACTATAACGTTCTGACCAGCAGCGATTTTAAAGAAATACAGGCCAGTGAACACTCCAGCGTTTAAGGCACAGCAAACAGTAAGTTTTTCTAGATGAAACGGTGTCTCAAAATACACTTGAAAATTATCATCACTCCAAATACGGCAGTTTCGTTCATGACGTTTTCATTTACATAAAAGTGAACTTCATTTTTAAACCAAATTCGGTTATAAAATTGGAAATGGGTATTTCGAATGGAACCATATGAATAGAACAATATGAATTTTCTTAATTTGGTATCGTTCTTCCGACGTCAGTCTATTTGTTTTTAAATACTAAACCAAACTAATTATAAATAATTACAACAGACAAAGTAGCCGACAGTTAAAAAAGGGTTGCCAACATAAAACTCAATAACTTTATAAAGGGCACCGGTTACAACACAATCTATAGGATTATTTCAGTTTTTTTTTTTTTAATTTTCTGCAAGACTATATTTTATTCAATTAATTACACAACTTGTGTATTCCACGACTTAATTCATTGTATGGGATATTAAAGAAGTAACAATCTTGCCAATCGGTTAGTAAATGAGAAAGTTGCAAAGCATAAAATGTAGAAACGTATGTAGCCCCATTATGCAGTAGCTAGATATCCAGATTTAATAAAAAATCATATTTCAATAAAAGCATCAGAGTTAATAAAACTTCTTTCAAGGATATTAAAATTGCATTCCCCGCTAGAAACGCAGATTTACCTACTTTTAGATTTTAAAGACCTACATGCCCTTAAACTAGTAAATATCGTTTTAAATAAAATGAAAAATAGTTTATAAAACTTTAGAAACGGATATAAATGATAACTAATAATTGTACAATATTTCAAATAATTGTGGAATAATGAACAATATTATTTGAAAAATCAACATTTTTTAATTATAATTACGATTGACTTGAAATTATTTTATTTTTTTTTCTACAAATGCCGCTTAAAGCTGTAACAGTGAACACATTTGCTGAATAAAGAAGAGGTATTCATATGAAAAGTAGTTCAAGATCTTAAACCAAAAAACAACAAAAACAAAAACATTATTCAACATAATGAGATGCCAGCATGAATAGAAACTAGACATCTGTGAAAATTCAATTTCCATCGCAAAGCCATTGTTTGTTTAACGAAAACTTTATGTCTAAAGAAGAGCGAGCAGCCAAGCAAAATAACTACAATAAATAAAGACTTAAAAAAATTACTATTACACAACCGTTAATTACATTGGCGGTTTTTTGTTTAAACTGCATGTTATACTGTCGTTACTATTTGTGGGGTACGTAATTATTATCGATTAAATAAAATAAAAATATATTTAATTTTTTTTAACACTTATTTGCTTTTAATTTTAAGAATTAAATTTAAGCCAAAAATTTATTTTTTTTTCATTTATAAAGGGTGTTTTTATAGAGGCACAGAAGCTGGCAATACTTTTTACCTGGCGACCATTTTATCAGCTGTCAAGTGATTATAATATAGCTTGATATAGCCACCTGAATAGACTGACGCCTAAACAACGACGCTTTTAAATTATGCAAATTGGGCCCTAAACAATTTAGACGTTGATCCCGATTTTAATAAGCGTATTTCGTTTAGCGATGAAACCCGCTTTTGTTTACAAGCCAATAAACAAATTACCGTATTTGGAGTGATGATAATCCTTTAAGGACTGGTGGAATCTTTGGTCTTTTTTAAAAATAATGCTGGTCAGAACGTTACTCTCAATGGTGTCCGTTAAAGAGCTGTAGTTTCAGGCAGGCGTAATATGTCACACAGTCATAATTGATTTATTGAAGGAAAGCTTTGGTAACCGAATAGTTTCACGTTTCGGACCGGTGAATTGGCTTCCAAGATTATAGGATTTAATGCCGCTAGATTATCTTCTGTGAGTATATGTGAAGTCGCTTGTCCATGTCCGAAAGGTTATTGCCGATATATAGTTACAGATTTGGAAAAAGTCATCGAAAATTGGACTTTCAGATTAGACTACACACGAGCCAGCCGTGGCGCCATTAGGTCGAATGTCATATTTAAATTATATTGCCAGAAGATGAATAGATTGACGTCTAAACAACGCTTCCAACTTTTGCAAATTTATATTGAAAATAATAGTGCTGTTCAAAATACCCGATCCCGATCTTAAAAGCGATGAAGCTTACTTTTGTTTGAATGAATTCATCAATAAACAGAACTGCCGTATTTGTAGTGATGATAATCATCAAGTGTATGTTAAGACGCCGTTAATCCTGAAAAACTGACTGTTTAGTGTCCTTTATGGCTTTTTCATTTATCAAGTAAACAACCATGATGCACAGAACCTGTGGTATCAACATATTACGCAGCTCATACCACAATTAAATTAGTTTCACGGTTCGGACCCGTAAATTGTCCTTCAGGATCGTGCGATTTAATGCCGTTAGACTATTTTCTGTAGGGATATGTGAAGATCGTTAGGGAATGCCAATAAGCCCAAAACGATTGACCACTTGTGCGGCTGTAAATGTTGGAAAGAGTCACTGAAAATTGAACTGTCAGATTAGACTAAGTGCAAGCCAGTCGAGACGGTTATATGCCAGAAGTCATATTTAAGTTATAATGCCAGAAGTTTATCTTTCGTATAAAATAAATTTCGTGACAATTAAAAAAATTCATCTTTATTTTATTCCATTTTATGGTTTTATATCCTATAAAAACAATTGATTTTCATTAAAAAAAATAAACCCATTTAGAAACTTTCCAAAATGGAAAAGAAAATAGATTTATAAAAATTTGTCTATCGGCCAGAGGTATATAACTCTAGAACCGTAAAATTTTTACATGTCTGAAGTTATGTAATAAAGTTAATGACTCCAGTTACCATCTCGTAGATAACGAAAGTGGTGGAATCAATTTTAATATAACCATTGCTGATGAGTATTATGCTATAAATATTTAGGGAATGATACCAAATGTTCAGTTGGAGATTATCCTTCTATATTTTTTAAAAAGTGTTCAGTTAATATTGCAGCCATAATTACTAAGCTTTTCAATTCGTGCCTTGAACTTGGTGAATTCTTGGATTGCTGCAAGCTTTGTTGCATTGTTCCAATTTTTAAATCTAGAGATCGTAGCTTAGTTACCAATTATAGGCTCATAATTAAACAAAGCCCATTTGCAAAGATATTTGATAACATTTTAAAGAGTAAACTATTTGAGCATGTTAAGAGCTTTATTTCCGACCGGCAACACGGTTTTATGCAGAATAGGTCTACAACGACTAACTTACTTTTATTAAGCCGTGATATTGTATCTGCTATGATGCGTAAGCGCCAATGCGATGTTATATACACTGATTTTGCTAAGGCATTTGATACAGTTAGCCATCATCTGTTATTGCTCAAGCTTTGTACATTTGGATTTTCGAAAAATATTTTGGCATTTTTTCATAGTTTCGTGACAAATAGAAAACTTAAGGTTAAAATTGGTAATTTATTCTCTTCTAATATAATTGATGCCTATTTAGGTATTCCTCAAGGAACGCATATTGGTCCGTTACTTTTTATAATTTTCATTAATGATTTACCATTAAGTTTTAAGTTTTCCAGCTGTCTTTTATTTGCTGATGATTTAAAATTGTATTCTTCTATTGGCGATATTGGTGACTGCGAAAGGATGCAGATTGATCTTGACAAACTGTCTGACTGGTGTTTTGAAAATGGCATACGTATTAATGTTTCAAAATGTTGTGTTGTCACATATGCCTCTATTTCGGGTTCAATAAATTTTGATTATACTCTTGATGGTTTCCTGCTTAAACGTGTAGCTGAAGTTAAGGACTTAGGAGTCATTTTTGACACTAAATTAACGTTCTCTAAGCATATCGACTATGTCATTTCTAGAGCTTATAGTATGCTTGGTTTCATTAGAAGAAATTCTAGAGATTTTAAATATGCATACACCCTCAAGTCTTTATACATTTCCTTGGTTCGAAGTATCTTGGAATATTGTTCCATTGTTTGGAATCCTAGTCATTTAGGCCCATCAAATCGTATTGAACGAATTCAGAGGATATTTACTAAGACTGCTTTAAAATTGATTTGGCCACATGAACTACCTTCTTATGATGTTAGGAGGAAAATGTTAGGCTTACAATCCTTAGAGGATCGTAGATCTTGCTGCTCATTATTATTTGTTTATAATATACTATCTGACAATATTGATAGCCCGGAAATTAAAAATTATTTTACGTTGTACAGTCCTCCTAGGGACTTGAGAAATAATCGCATGTTTGAAGAATGTCTTTTCAGAACGAATTATGCAATTAACGAGCCGATTGCAAGATGCTTGCATTTATGTAATAGTTTTAATCCATATTTAAATTTTAATGTCAGTTATAATATGTTCAAGCTTCTCTTATTCAAACATTATAATTAATATTGAAAAGTAATCTGTAAGAATTTAATTCTGTAGATGAAATAAGTAAATAAATAAATAAATAAATTAAAAATTAAAGGGTGACCGCAGAGAAATAATTTTTTGTGATGTGATCTAATATTTCAATCTATTATGAGGGGGTACATGAAATGTTTATATAGTTTATAGTAGCATATCACAAGTACAAAAATAAAGCATTCAAAATTAAAGAGTGTCCTGCAGAATTCCTATATTCCTCAAGCGGCAAGAGGCAGCTATTTGAAATTTGAACGAAATGTATGCCCACTGTAATAATATCAATGCCATTTTATCTTTTGAAACATAATAAGCATATGCTTGTACTTTCAGCAACATATAATAAACCCATAAAATTGAAAAAGTAAAAGATAATCTATACAAGGAACGGAAGCCGTTGTTTCTTAGCCAAATTCTAAATTGGTAGATTTTTGTGAAATAGCAAACAGTGAATTTGTATGAAATTGTGAATAGGCAAACATCGAAACAGCTTATCTAAAGAGCGAAACACTAAAAGAATAATCATTAATCAAAGACGATTAAAAACTTTCCATCAAATTCGCAATATATTTGTAGGTGACGGAAAAGAAAAAGTTAATGAACAACTTCAGACCACAAGCAAATCGTATGGTACCCAAATTTAAATTTTACTCGAAATATTGAAAATTACTTGAAATAAAGAAAAAGTCGAAAATGAAAGCAGCGCGAACCTAGATACACGCATCACATTTTTTTATAGGAATAAATAGATTATAGCTTTGCCATCTCCTAGAAGTTTTCATGACTTGATTAGGCGATTTAAATTCATGATAAATTAAATTTATACTTTTTAATCAACATATCTCTCAAATTAACAATAAAATTTTTATGATTAATAATGAACAAGCAAAGAGCTTCCAGCAATAGGAGTACTTTACGATTTCAAAAATAAACTGTATTGTGACATCGAAATTTTTATTCATGTCACTAATTAATTCTTGCTTGTTACACGTATCATAATGTAAGAAAATAAACTTGATTTAAATTACAAAGTCATAAAACTTTGTTTTATTATGCCAGCATTGAAGTGCAAAATATCGGGGTTTTCAACAAAAAGTTTGTTTTTCAATTATAGCAACACTAACATCATGCTAGTTTTGACATTTAGTTTTTGAACGTATTCGTAGTAGATCCATTGGCAATTGTTGCAATGAATTCAATTTTGCACGAAAACCTCATTAAAATAATTAAAATCCACTATACAATTCTTGATATTTCGGACAACATAATCGTCATTCTGAGACCATCATTAAAAAAGGCGTTAAATTTGCGTCTAGGCTAGATACAAAATGTGCGAATACCAAGGCGTGTTCGAACGGGTCGTTCAACTGAAAACATCGCAGTCGTGAGCCACAGTGTTAAAGCAGATCCAAATTTGTCAATTCCTCGACGTTATTAACAAATGGGGTTACCAAAAACCACCATATGACGAATTTTGTGCACGATTTGACTTTCAAGCCTTACAAGGTTCAACTTTTGCAGAAATTGAAGCCGACCGACCATTAACATCGCCATAGATACGCTTAATTTATTCAGAAGCAACTGGCTGCTTTTTCTGAAAAAATCATGTTTTCAGACGAAGCCTGAAGTCTGTAAATCCTAGGGCGATCATTAAGAAGCCTTTGCATGCTCAACGT
Organism: Trichopoda pennipes; assembly: GCA_030448955.1. Lineage (NCBI taxonomy): Eukaryota > Metazoa > Arthropoda > Insecta > Diptera > Tachinidae > Trichopoda > Trichopoda pennipes. The sequence goes on from JASKUP010000042.1 coordinate 13,035,402, forward strand.
GTCACTGCATGGTGCGCTATATGGTCTGGAGACGTAATTGGGCCGGTTTTTTTTTCGAAGGTGAGGCTAGAAATGCAATGACGGTTAATGGATCACGCTATCGTGAATTGCTAGCAACTCAATTTTGACCTATTATTGATATCACTGACATTTGGTTTCAACAGCACAGTGCCACATGTCACACAGCCAATAAAACGATCAATTTATTGCAAACCAAATTTCTCGATCGCATAATTTCACCACAATCAGCAGTTAAGTGGCCAGTCCGTTCGTGTGATTTAACACCAGCGGACTATTTTTACTGAGGCTTTGTTAAGGACAGAGCCTATACGGAGCCAATCAAATAGAGTTAAGTCTTAAAACTCAAAATCCGTGATGTGATTAATGAAATAGGACCGCCAATTTGCAAAAAATTGTGTAAAAGCCTTAATGAATGAATAGACATGTGTCAGCGTGGTCGTGGTGGACATTTGCCAGATATAATTCTTCATTCATAATTGCCGAACTATTCTGTTCGTAATATAATAAAAACTTGAATAATCTTAATCTAAATTTTTTGTTTTATTTTGTTTTAGAAAACAAACTTCTCATTTAAAAATCCTAACAAGCCTGTTAGAAACATCTAATTCCATAAGAAAAATTCATCCCGATCAATTAATCTAATTTTACTTAAAAGCGTTTGTGTATGTTATACATAAAGATCCCCCAGGCAGTTAGAAAACATAAAACCTTAACAAAACAAACAATTATAATTTCTGAGCCAAATATATTTAACGACGTAGTAAAACAGTAATTAGTATTAAAATTCTATTAGTTTTTAAATATAATTTAAAGATTTTTGTAGTAAATATTTTTTTTTTAATTCAAAATTTTACAAAATAGAACAATCTTCATATTTCTATTTTTAAGCAAATAAATTACTCGTTCGAATTAATTAATTTTTTCAAAAACGTTTTTCGTATAGGGCAGTAGGGCGTTAAATGATTTGTAAAATTAATTATTTCGTGTTTTGTTGAATAAAAACAAAATGTTTAAAAAAGTTTAAAGTGTGTGTTCTTGTAAGCACTATCTTACGCTTTGAATTTATTGTTACGAAAATATGATTTAAAAAACATTAAGCAATTAGCACATCAATATTAACGGCTAATGTTTTTGTTGTCTGTTAAAATGGGTAAGCCGTGTGTGTGGTAGAACAAACCTTTCTGCTGCTAATAGTGCTAAAACAGAATGAAAACAAAATTTAGCTAAAACACACTGAGCAGCCGCAATGTCTGCGGCAGAAGAAGTGTATTAAATAAATGACCATAGATTCAATTCCAAACAGAGAACCTAAGCAAATAAATGCAAAACATCCATGTCATACCTTTTGTAGTGTAACAGTGGATAAATTGGAGAAGGAGACTGCAAATAAATTGGGGAAGGAGACCGCGTACACTCACAGAACGAAAACGTGGTTTATATGTACTTCGGTAGGGCATTATTTAGAAAGGAAACATAACAGTTTAGCAGTTGTGTTTCGTTCGTATGTAAGAAAAGATCGTTTGTTACAAATCTAAAACTGAAATCAACTCCGATTGTATTTGCTATTAGATCGCTACGTTTGAAAAGTGAATAATGTTTCCATATATTGGTTAAGAATTTTTCTTATTTTTATTAAAAATTTTAAAATTAAAATGAACATAAACTTAAAACATAAAATCCTTGAATGCATTTGCTAAGGTATCAAACAGTTCAAATTATTAATAATTTTAAAAACTAAAATCTAGGCAAAATACCACGGGCATTGTCGTAGTTACTTTATCACAATCAATATGGTCACAAAATAAATACAGGCGCTACAAATGGCTATAAACACCTTTTTCTATTCATCTTTTATATGACATGTTATCCATATACTTTTTATTTATTTATTTTTTTTTTTTTGGTCCAGAAAATTTAAGCGCTTTTGGCAGGAAAAAAATAATTGTGTCTGTTAAAATTAAAAAAGATGTTAAAAAATAATTTAAATTTACGTAAACGATAACTAAACTTAAAGAGGCATTTTAAAAACTAAAGCAATGCAAGCAAAATGTTTATTAAAGTTAAAATTTTTTTTTTCAACTCTCAGGTGTTTAAGATGCATTAAAGGATGTTCATCAGAGAGCGAGAGACTTTCTAATATTTATATGCGTGTTGGAATAGGAGGATGATTTTTAATAAAATTGTAATGCGTGCTAAGATTGATATCTGTACCTAGCTGTGTAAGCCATAATGGTGGATCATACCATTGTGGATGAAATGTAGCATCATACTCGCCCTAAAAGGCCTTCAGATACGTACATCCTCCGGTCACTCCTAGTTGCAACTTCAAAAGTCCGGAGCAGGCGGGAGCCTTCATTCCTTGCTGAAGAGTTGGAGACTATCCAACTCCTGGTCAAAAAAGCATGAAGCTTAATAAAATATAAGAACACAACGGCAGTCATGCTCACTGGACCTGGACGATTCATTGTGTTCATTGTGAATGATTCACCCCACATAACTCAAACGGGGGCCTCGAAAAAACAACCATCACGATACTTCCGAAGGGCCAACTTCAATAATTATTCAGAGAACAGCTAAAGGCAAATAGCTGAACTCTGGGGCTTTACTGATTCCCGTGGAAGTATAGTGGGTTGTCCAGTTGGCTCCTGCTAGCCTTGAAGGTTGTTAGGTTCCTTTTACCCCCGAAGACACATGTAATGACGGTCTGATTCCATCAAAACACATCGATGTGCCCCCAGAGGGGGAATAAGATTGTAATTATCAATGTCTGGCCGTCTGTTATAGCTAGACACTTCACAATAGATGTATGTATATCGATAGCCACTGCAACAACAAATTCAAATGCTAAAATTAAATTAAAAACTTGTCTTCCATATAAAGATACAGATATTTTCTCGTATGTAGCCTCATCTTTTAATCCATAAGAGCAATATACTTGAAGCTAACACTGAGTCTATGTCCTGTGTAATGAAAATCATAATGGTATTAAATTTATATTATTGTGTATTTATCATCTTTTTAACTTAAGGCTTATGATATGGATATAGCAAAGGACGAATGTACAATTCGTCAATTAGCTTTAAAGTTAATGTTCGGTCGTAGTCCTTACAATACTTAACAGATACAACCTAACCTAAGTTTGGTTATTACTTTTTCGTCACTTTTAGTTTACTAGAACACAATATTATTAATTGATGTGATGTGCTACAATACTGGGGCGGCATCTACAATGTTGCGCCGACAAGAGTTCGAAAGATTAATTGGTTTTGCATATCAAAGAATGTGCCTTTTTTTGTTAAGTAGTTTCTTGTAATAAAAAAATTGGACACGTCATTTCAAAGTCAGTTTCATAAAAAATACCTTATTTTTTAAAAGAAATTGTAAATTTTTACTGATTTTGTAATCAAGGTGTTGTTTGAAAAGGAAGTTAGGGTGATGTAATATAAGGCATTACTATGGAGGTTTACAACTTTTAATTAGAATGAAACAAAAATCAACTTTTTAAATAATGGCTATATATCGGCAATAGTACGGCGAACGTTGTCCTCTAAGTGGTCAATCGTTACGGGCTTTTCGGCAGAGATTAGCGACTTAAATCGTAAGATCTTAAAGGTCAATTCACGGGTCCGAAACACGAAACTATAGATTTATCAAACGTTTCTGTCACTAAATCAATCGTGGCACGAACTGTGTCACATTTTGGCGTCGTCTTGTTGAAACCTGCACATCATGGTTGCACAATTGAAAAACAAAATGTTTGTTATCATGGGTAGCTATCTAATCAGCATCTTTTTTAAAGAAGCACGGACCAATGATTTCACCAATCCATTAAGCACACCAAACAATACTTGTTTTGTTAGATTTATTTATTGAGGTTTCAAACATAAGTTAGCTTCGTCGCTAAACAAAATTAATTTATGAAATCGGAATCGGGTATTTCGAATAGAAACACGATTTTCGTAAATTTAAATTTGCACAATTTGGAAGCGTTATTCAGGCGTCAGTCTTATCATGTTGAAATACCAAACCAAACTAAACATCATTTGGTAGTTAGTTTGGTTTTGGTATTTTATTATCACTAATATTGGGAACAGTTCCCAGATCATAATCAAAGGATTATAGTCATTATGGAAATAATGGCATTTTGTGCATTAAATTGTTGCCTTAAAAACACCTAAAAATAGTCTATTTCATTTATAAAAGAGTTCCAAAAAAAAGTTGAAATCGTTTTATTGTATGAATTTATGTTTTCAAAAAATTCATTCGCATTTACCAGTTTACTAATAAAATATACATTTCATGTGTATAGTGTGAACAGTCAGAATGTTGTTCTTAATTGTCAGAAAATATTAAATAACATAAAACTGAGTGAATTGTAAAAGATGTAGGGACTTTTTACTGATAACAAGCTATGTAAAGTAAATAAAGAGAATAATCGCTTGTAAATTAAACATAGGTAAGTTCAAATAAAGTAAAATTCTTACACTTAACAGAGTTTTCAGGGAAATAAGTAAGTCCTCGTTATGGTCTCGATATAATATTTTCAAAACATATGAATAATTCCATTAACCCATTAACGCCCTCTATACTAAAAATAGTACACTACTTCAAAATTATTGTTATACATCCTCTGGGATTTCGCGTTGTGAAGGGCTTACTAGCATATATATATAGACTTCAAAATCCTTGGATACAGAGCTGCTGGAACCTTATGCGAAAAAAGAGCGATTTCATTCATAAAAAGCCCAGATCTGAATGTGACCATATGTTTGATAAGACAAATGAAATTCTAATGATGAGGTGGAAAGATAATAATGTTTGCTCAGTTGGAGCTTATTTCGATATTGTAGAGCCATTGCGTGAAGTGTCCCTCGAGAAAACAAAAAGTTGATGTAGATATATCTCACGTTTTCCAAAGTTATATTAAAGGGATGGCAGGAGTAAATCAAATGAACGAGTCTATAAGGCTGCATCAAATTACAATAAAAGCAAAGAAGTTGTGGTAGGTCTTATTTTCATACGTAGCGAACATGATTACTTCAAAGGCATGCAGAATGTAGTGCATTACAACCCCTTATGATCGTATGGATCAGCTGTTGTTTCATAGACATATAGCATATAGACAATAAAACTAGGCAATCGTCATCAAAAATTTACGGAAAAGAAATAAAAAACAATAAAAAATATTAAGACAACTTAGATGTATTATATGTAACAATCGTGTTAAAACATCTTGTAAATAGGGCCTGAAAATGCTATGTATGGAAAGAGGATGTTTTGAGAATGTTCACGGTTATCATTTGAGCGTTAATGGGTTAATATGTAAACCTCACTTAAAAAATAGCATCCCTTGAAAGTCCTTTCCAAATAAGATAAAGAGAGCAAACATTATACTTAAACATTTTAGAATATAAGAGAACAAAAATAGCAGTTTAAATTGTTTATCTAGCGAATAAATTCAGATATTTGAAACATTTCAAATATAAATAACAATAACCTGGATATGTGGGGAAAAGGAAAAATTTCAAGTTCGATTAAAGCTTTACAGATCACGTACGCTCATACAAACGGAAAAGAGAAGACTCCAACTTTGCATTACACCTTGACAGTTACGGACACACACCAAAATAGATGAATGTATGACATTACTACATGTATAATATTACTACATCCTAGCAAAATTACGAAGACTAGACATTCTTGAAAACATGAAAATTTTCATAACAAAAACTAACTTTTAACAGTGACATTATAAACGAACAGTAAATCACAACCTCAGACACAATTTTCACACCACTAAAGCTATTTATACACCTGAGCAAACGGAAGTTATTAGCCAATAAATTTTAGAACACATCTTGAGAATGATGTCTTCATATCGAAAACGCTCGTCGTTCATAGCGAACAGTCAGTAAATGACGGAAAGAAATGGCAACCGTATTTTATTTACTGGCGGTACAAATCCAAACATCTTAATACTCATTATTTTATTTGTTTACGATATTATTTAATCGTCATGACTAACAATACGGCCTCTGCCATTTTTAGTTGATCGATCGCAGGTGTTTCAAAACTAAAGTTCAAAGAAGGATTTTCGATACGAAACATATTTGTAGCCGACGGTATATCACGAACGATTATTATTTTATGCATTATAAAATTTTCCAAAGACTGTTTTTATTTATATATGAACTACGTTAAAGGAAAAATATTTGGCTTATGCTGCAAAATATAACTCTCTCAATTTGAATAATTTCTGACCTCAAAATGTCTTCCCTGTTATGTCACGTATTTTTTTTCGATATTTTAGACTACCATGTAGTAGAAAGTGCTTAATATATTTTAAAATATGTATGTGTATTGCACTGTTGGTTCTAGAGCTTTCTTGAATTAGGATGTTAAATATTCCAAATGTTTTGTGCCATACAAGTTGCAATCGCGGCCAGATATATGTGTTTATTTGCACATGAAGACACAACAGTGAAGTGAAGACACAACAGTTGATACAAGTAGTTTACATCCGTTAAAGTGGTCAAGTTACCATCATGCGAGTTTTTGTTTATAAACACGAATATTTAATAGCTCATTTAAATAAATCGTTTAATTTAAATTAAAATACTTATTTTGCAATAAAAAGTAACAGCACTTTTTAAATATGTTACTTTCGCTTCTTATCTAAAAATGAAAAATAAGTTATTTCATTACAGACCATTAAATTCACAACTGGATTAATTGTATGTCGTTCTTTGGTTAAGCAATTCAGAAGCTTCAAAACTATAACCGCATATTTGGTAGTTAGAGTTTTATAGAATGCTGTTTCTAAAAGGGTTAACTGAATTTCACAAAAGTTTATGTAGTTATAGAAGAAACAGTGTCGTTTTGTTGAAAAATGCCGTGTTTTTGTTTAGTTTGTCAAACAGTCAAATGACAAACATTCGACGCAAAGAATAATCGATCGGCCATAATTCTTGAAGGAGTTGAACTTTATAAGCGTGAAGATGAATATCTTTACTGATAATGCTGCGCTAAGTGATTCTAGTGATGTCCAATTGTTGTATCACTATGGTCACTACGAGCATATTGTTTTGGTCTATTTTCAGCAACAATACTAACGGTATTGTCTCGAGTTTGTCAATTAAATTACGCATAGTGGTCTCACAAGGAGCCTGATTACGAGGAAAAGCTGTTCGAAAGTCACTAATGGCATAGCTTCACGATGCCATTTACATTTGATACAGCATCAAGGATAAACCTTCACACCAATAGTACAGCAATACTTTTGTTAACTTTGCATAAGTTATTAGTCATAATTTTGAGCAAAACGTCAAGCTTCGCTTATGTTTCATTAGGTGTAAAATTGTCATAAATAAATTAAATTAATGTTTTTTAACTTCAATTTGCTAAATTCCCATTTCAAGTCAATAATTAAATATTTTATACCATTAATTCATTTTCTTCAGAGTATAATTTAGGTAAACAGAAAATGTTTTAAAAAATATAAATTAAATATATTTTAAAGTGGAAAGTCTTATTTACTTATATATGTATATAAGATTTATTTAAATTTTAATTATCATAGATAATACAAAATAAATAAATAAATATTTGTTCAATTCGCATATCTTTTTTTAGGTAAAAATCTGTATAAAAATGCAATTTCATTCACATATGGGCGTTTCCATGGCAGCGTACATTTGTAAGCCTATAAAGTAAGAATACTAAGGACGTTATGTTACATTCCGAGACTAGTACTTTTGTATTCAAATAGAAATTAAACACATTCGATACACGGTGGTCCACAATATCAAGCAAAAGAAGGATATATCGTGCGTGACAAGAAGTAGAAGCTATTTTAAGGTACAACTAACGATTTAAAGGAGATGTAAGTCGTATTTTGTATATTTGTACTTAGCGCAATAATTTTATTTTAAAACTGTTTGCATTCAAATAAAAACAGTCCTTGGATGAGATGATAAAGAATAAAATATAAAACCGTTCGTAATATGCCGTCTGCTACAGATGTTTCTATTTTAAATTCAGTTTTGGAATACATGCGACCGCTCAATTATAAATGAAAAAGAACACTGAAGATGGCAAACATCCGAAACCGGTTTGTTCACAAACCAAATTTGACGAGGGTCGACGGAAAACCGTACCCAAATAAAAGTAATTTTAACCCCGTCGGAAAATCCAAGCACATATCAAAATATTGATGTTTACGATATACAGTGTCGGAAAAAACTAAAGCACGAACTGCTTTAAGTTGTTCTAGAGCTAAATTAAATTGTAATAAATAATAATTTCTTTATTTACACAATTATTATTATTAAGAGGTATTTCCTCCTCTGCATGTAGAAGCAATGTTTTAATAAACGCAACGATCCATTTTTCTAAATATTCTATGAATCGGGCCAATTCCTGAAAAACACTCCCGAATAAAAACACTACCTCCGCCATGTTTCACAGAATATCGATTTATACGTTGCCCTCTGGTTCTTCTAACTAATCTTAATTTGTTAATGTGTTCCTTTGCAAATTCAATCCTGGCGAGTCTATTTTTATGTAAAATAAAACGTTTGTTTGGATTTTTATAAGATTTTAAGCAACTCCATCTACTACCACTCGTCTTAGAATGGTTGTTGGAGTAATTTCCAGTGCAAATTGTGTAACCATGGACATTGACGATATGATTGGATCCTTTTTTAATCATATTCTTGCCTGGTCATCTCATTTGCTTGTTATGCGTGCACGTCCACCTTTATGTACTGTAGCTTACGAGCCTGAGTAAAGAATACGGACTATAATTCTGGTTATAACATTGTGAGTTTTGTTGCAATAGACGCTACAGATTCACCATTATTAAAATCAGCTATGATATTTTCGTTTTTAATGCAATGAATATTTATTTTTATTTGGGTACGGTTTTCCGTCGACCCTCGTCAAATTTGGTTTGTGAACAAACCGGTTTCGGCTGTTTGCCATCTTCAGTATTCTTTTCGTACTAGTTGCGTTCTATTGTCAGTTGTGTTTATATAGTTCGTGTCACCCTTCGTGTTATTGCGTTCGTCACTTTCTGTCTTTTTTGCCTGCATCTCTCTCTCCTTTTTCGTTTGTCTCTTTTTACCTAATTTGTCGCTCCCTTTTTCATTCGTCTTTTTTTCTAACTAAATCCTTTTACGATCATGCTTGTTGTCCGTTTTTGTCTATGTGTGAACCCATTGGATTTTTCCTCCCTTCTTTTCCCTCTTCATGTGACATAATAATCTGTAATTGTACGTTTATGATGTTCTTTATTGCTTTGGTCTTGTGCACCTGCGTAATACATTTAGTCTCCTTCCTTTGTGCTGTGTATGAAGCAGTTTAACCGTTGTCTTTATATGTCCTGGTGTACATTCGTCGTCAAATATATGGTTCGAAAGTTTGATTCTGGAGTTGATTTTGGTTCTCGTAGTTTTCCGTTATAGTCTCAAATGTGTTCCCTAAATCTGGTCCTAATTTTCCGTCCTGTTTGCCTGATGTAGCTATAATGGCATGTACAAGTTAATATTTATTTCTTGCCATTTTATGAACAAGAAACCAAAAATCAAAACATGACTTTGAAGGCACAAACACAATTAGTAAATAAATGCAAATTTTCCGATACACCCTTTAAATGATGCAACAAAAACTAATCGTAATTGTTGTTATTTCCTTTTTGAGAACGAACGAATCAGCATCGAAAATTTGCGTGATGTAGGTTTGTCACTGCATTTCTGGAGTATTTTCATACAAATTTGAATAAAAACTACAAAAAAACATTTTTTGTATTCTAATTTTAAATAAGAATGACAATAACACTCTAAGGCAAGTAAAATAGTACCAATACTGGTACTTTATAGAGTCCCTTTTCCATAGAATTTATTGTTGTTGTAACGTCCATTTGAATTTTAAAAATATACCAATTTTTTTATTAGAAGAATGATTTTTGGTCTCTAACATTGTAAAATTCTATAAATACTTTCACATGGTATGTCTTTGCTCTTTAACGCACATGTGTCTATTGAAATGGGTTTCAAGGGTTTTTCTTATTTTCGACGTGTTGAACATATTTTAAAAGTGTTAAAAAAATAATTCAACGTTTAACGGGTAAGCAAATTTGAGTTTAGAAAGTAAATTGTCTTTCAACTAAACTTAAATTCTTTGACATTTAAGCAGGCAATGTTAAGCAAAGAATTTTAGTCGTGAATATCAAATCAAAATGATAATAATTTCACTACATCGCCGTAAAATCCGCGCAACTTTTTTTCACAATCAGGCTCCTTCTGAGACCGCTATGCGTGATATAATAAATAAATCCGAAGCTTACTGCATTGTTGCTGATAATAGACAAAAACAATAAGTTCCTACTGGCCGTAGTGATACCAACATAACCACTATACAGCAAAGTGTTGAGAATGGTCCTGGAGCATCAGCTCGTCGACGTTCGCAAGTGCCCCTAGAGGCACTTTGCGCAACATTTTGCATAAAGATCCTCACCTATACGCTTATAAAGTTCAAGTCGTTCAAGAATTTAAACCGAACGACCATTGTTTGCGTCGAGCTTTCATTTTAAGTGATGAGGCTCATTTTCAAAATCCACAAGAAGTTCTCGAAAAACCATTACATCCAATGGACCATAGGTGACCGTATGATGCGGTTAGTGTTCGGGCGATAGCATCGCCATACCTTCTTTCAAAAATAAACAATAAAACACCGTCACCGTAAATTCTCTGCGTTACCAAACCATGATAATCAATTTTTTGTGGCCACAATTGGCTAATATTGACATTAGTTTCAGCAAGACGGCGCCGCAAGTCATACAACCACCCAAATAATTCAAATATTGTATGCGAAATGCGAAAGACCCGGTTTACGTGGGCCTACCAATAAACAATTGAAGTTTTAAAAGATGAAATATGGCGTTACATTGATGAGATTAGCGAAGCTTTGTAGTAAAATGTGTTTCAAAATTTTGTTAAAAAAGCGGACGTCTGCCAACAGGCTAGAGGTGGATATTTGGCTGAAATTATATTTCATATATCTACTTTACATTGGAATCAATAAAACTGAAGTTGTTTTAGGATTTAAGCCGATTTACTTTCTAACCTCAAATTAACCTATGCAATATTAACACTTAAACGTGTGGTAAGCACGAAAATGATTCCCAAATTAAGAGAATGTAAAGCGAAATTTTATTTGTCATCAAACGCTTTAATTGAGAAAATTTACTTCTAGCTTTCCAGCTCTTTTTGTGTATCATAGCACCTTGGCCTTACTTCTTTATCGATTGTGTAAATTTTTTACATCACGAACTTATTATTTACGTTCCGCAAGGCAGTGATTTAAACAGTGCAAAGGACAAAAGCGAGATTTGTTTCATATTTAGGTACGAGTAGGTAAAGTAAAAAAATCTTAAATAACCAATATGAAATTTTACTAGCCCTCCAAAAATATTTAAACGTGAAGGGGTTAAGGTTTCACATTTTAGTTAGAATAATAAAAAATAATGAATGCTAAAATATTATGAAAGTTTTGTCTTTTTTTGCAGTTTCTCACAATCTACCATCAATATTTGCCTGCTTGAGTTAACACCCACCCGCTGAGTGATGGTTTGCTCAAATTGGATTTTATCTTGCCCTAATGAATTCAGGTTTTTAATTATTGAAAGCGTTTATTGTATTTTAACAAATACAATTTTGCACAAAAAATGTTGGCAGATTTTCTTTAATTATATTTCTTTACATTTCTTCATTGTTTTTATTTCTTTACATTATTTCTTTACTATTTTATTGCTCAACATCGTGCGCATGCGTTAATCGGCTTAATCGTGAAAAGTTAAACATTCACGTTTTATTTTTTGGACTTTTTGTTGTAACAAAACATAATATCTTTTTATTTTTTGTTTTGGTGAAATTTCATGTGGTCTTGACTTTAATTTTGTCTATTTTTTTCTTTTCATAGCTGAACCGACCACAAACACATTTTTTTCTTTTTTGCTTAATTTTTAATCCACGTCATTACATTTTTATATAATTTTTCTTAAAAGTGTTGCTTTCCTCCGACTAAAGCTTTAGTGCATCCCTTGAAGTCACAACTTCGCGAATAATTTTTTAAATACTTTTATTGCGAAATTTTATTTCGTTTTGTTTTGCTTTAAATATGGAACAATTTTAATATTTAGTGGCGTTAGTTTCTTTCTATTACAATTTTATGTTGTACTTTTTTTAATCATTTATATTTTAATAATATAAATTAACGTTTAATTTTACCGTTTTGTTTTAAATTATAATCACTAAAGGATTTAATTTATTTCAATTTAAATTTTTTATTTTCTTATTTTTTAATCTTCTGCTTTAGCTCATTCATTACCTTCTTGCTTTTTGTATTCTTCACCGTTTTCTTTAGTTACCAACTTATTATTTCAATTAAACAATACCCACGACTCTTTCTTTTTGTTAAGATCTCTTGTTGCCGTTTTTTTTTTTTTGTTTTTGCTCTTTACCTTATTCCGTTTCACTGTGCGCAATCGCTGAAAGCCCGTTAATTACTGAATTATTGTTGGAGACTTGTCTCAGCTTGGAGCCACCACAAACAGCTGAGTTTATATGTTTTCGCTGCTGTTATTGTTGTAACTTTTTTATTGATTTGAACAACAGCAAGAAACATCATACTGAAATAAGTTTGTATTTGTTAGTTCATGGCACGTAAAGAACAAGCAACAAATTCAAACAAAACATGACGACTCTCAATGTTCAGAGAGTCTTGATCTGCATTTACTAAATAATTTCTGAGAATGTTTAATACCAGAAGATTAAGCACTTTTGAAACTAAAAATAGCACTTTATGATTTAATTTAGTACCACATTTTGCATTTAGCATTTTTTTTTAGCATTTTGCTATTCCTTTTTACAATTTCATATCATCAATCTTTTTAGTTATTTTTTTATCTATATTTAGTCTATGAATTCAAGATTCCTACAGACATTAAAAGAGTAAACAATAATAGTACATAAAACTTAAATTTAGTTATTCAAATATAAAAGTAGATAACATTAACATTTTAAGAAAAATCAATATTCTTATAAAATTTATTAAACTCACTACAAATTCTTAAAAGCGGATCAAAGTTAGCATAATTTAATCTGAACACTTTAATTATCAATGGATTAAAATAGCGCGTGGGACAAAATGGAACGTTAAATGAAATATTGTTAATCAAAAAATCTGAATTGGCATTTCCATTTATTTTTATTCTTCGGCTTTTTTGAGTTGGCAGCTTTATTAGTACAAGTCTACTAGTGTAGGATGGCAGAATTAACGGATTCCATTGTAAGCCTCGAAGACAAAATAACAAGAACTGATTTTGCGTCGATTACGTCCTATTGCTATGGACTTTATAAATTGGATCCCAAATTATTGAGCCATATTCCAGAATAGATCTGACAAGAGAAGTAAAAGAAGTTTTGTGATATATGGGTCTATAAACACTTTTGTTCAGCGTTTTATAAGTCCACATGCTTCGTTAGTATCTAACGAAATATGCTATATAAAATTGAATTTAGTATAATTAATTTATAAAAATACCTAGATTTGAAACTGCATTCAGCTTCTTAAGTTCGTAGTCGTTTAAAATACATTGCACCTTTTAAGGTTCAGTATTATAGTTGTAGCTAGTAGTAGTGCTAATGTTTATAAAGTTAAGCTTTAATAATAATAAGTAATAAGTGAGATATACAGTATCAAACAAAACTAAAGCGCGAATTACTACTTTGCAATAAACTGTTAAAAAGTTAAATTAAATTGTCTTTTATTACTTATTTATTTTATTATTTATTATTTATTTATTTTATTTTATTTACTTTGAAATTTTAAAAATTGTTTATAAATAGTTTTTTAAGCACATGGTCTTCAAATTAAAAATAAATACGTTTTATTTTCAATATTTTCTCACTAATTAGGTGACATCTTCAAAAACAAAAAAAAAATTTATTAACAATTTTATAAATCAATTAATATCTCAAAAATGATTTTCTTCAAAAAACAAAACATCCAAAAAACAAAAACATTACAAACTACAAGTTGGAACAGTAAATTAACTATACATATCGTGTTTTTCAACAAGGAGTGTGGTTATCAATTGTGGCAACACCAACTACATAATAGTTGAAAAACTTTCTTGCGGTATTCTTAGTAGAATCGAATACGAAAATCGCATTAAAATAATTAAAATACGGTTCTGTTAAAGCTACATTTTGTAAACTTCGTGATATTTACGGGCAACATAATCGTCCTTCTGAGACCGCTATTAAGTATTTAGTGGTTAAATTTCAGTCGACAGACTCGATATAAAATGTGCGAACATTTCAACTGAAAACATCCCAGCCGTGAGCCAAAGTGTGGAAGCAGATCCAAATTTGACAATTCCTCGACGTTTTCAAGAATTGTGGCTATCCAAAACTACGACATGACAAATTTTGGATAAGGATTTGACTTTGAAGCCCTGCAAGGTTAAGTGGTGCAGAAACTGAGCCACTCAATAATTCAAATCGCCGTAGATTCGCTCAATTCTTTCAGGAACAGCCGGCTGGTTTATCTGACGAATTTTTCAGACGAAGCTCATCTTTACTTGATAGGGTATGCCGTATTTGGGCTTCTGAAAATCCTAGAACTATTATTAAGAAGCCTTTGCATGCTCAACGTTCCACTGTAGAGTACGCTACGTGGTCCAGAGGCGTGATAGGGCCTTTTTTTAAGAAGAGTCTGGAAACACGGTATCGATCAATGGATCACGAAATGCTAACAACTCAATGTTGGTCTATAATTGACGACGTGGATATCATTGACATGTGGTTTCAACAAGACGGTGCTACATATCACACAGCTAATAAAGCGATAAATTTATTGCGAACCAAATTACCAAATATACGAAGCCAATCCAGTGGCGGTCCGCCCGCCACTTTTTCAAAAAGTGATTAAAAACTTTGATGAAAGAATCGACATCTGTCAGTATGGTCGTGGTGGACATTTGTCAGATATCCATTTTAATTCATAATTGCCGAACTTTTCTTTTCGTAATACAATAAAAATTTGTCTTAATCTAAATTGTTTGCTTTATTTTTTAATTTAGAAAACTAACTTCTTGTTGAGGAACCCTTTATTATATGTAGATATGAAACAAAAGTCTATTTAGAAAAGTGATTTAATTTTTTAATTAACTTCTTTCAAGTTAATTAAAACAGAATTTCTTAGAGGAAATGGGCTTACGTGGCTGAAAACTGAAAGTCAATTCAGATTAATTCGCCTTTCTTTCATTTGATATTTGACAGAATTGTTGAACTTTTTTAAAAATACGCAGATAATTAATATATTCCCCTTGAAAAAACAGCGGTGACAAAATTTTATCTTGTAAATCATCAATGAATTTATTTTAAATGAAACATGATAGTTTTGTATGCTTAGTAAATGTTGTTTTTTCAAACCTAAAGGCAAGTACAAAGTTACTTTACTTGATAGTGTCAAAATTTGAACCTTAAAATGATAATAAAAAATGCAATGGAAGATGAAAAACCTAATTAAAATTTTATATTCGTGTTAATTTTTTTTTTTATTTATTTTTAATATTATTATTATTTTTGTTAAATAAGATAAATGTACAGCACAATGAAGACAATTTTTCCAGTGTATCAGATACAGATGTTTAGCAGCGTACGAAAAAATTTACTTAACGATTCATTTCTATCTCTGAATCAATCTTTCGTTCTTCAAAGTGAGCAATATATGATAAAGACAAAATCAGAAGGATTGTCAGACCAGTCAGAAAAAATCAATGAGAAGAAAATTGAAAATTAAAAACAATATTTCAGAAAGCTTTGCTTGCTGTAGTATAGAATGCATTAAAAAGGAATGTTAATTTCTTAACAAACTCCAAATTTCAAGTAGATTAGTGAAACGCCAATTGTTCGTTTCAACTCTTTATCATTCAAAAAGTATTTGTTTCGATTTTAAAAACTTAATGTCTTTGTAAGAAACTTTTGACCCACATTTTGATCATTTTCAAACACTGGTTTTGATAGGACTGTCTATTCGAAGTTAATTGATTTCTAAAAGGGGGAATTAATAAATTAATTTAAACTTAATTTTATCTCGCAAAGGTAATACGACACTAAAAACTATTGTTTGTTATCTTTTATAACAAGATAAATTTTAAAATACAGTAAGACCTCGCTGTTTCATCTAGCGCAGTTTCGGTTAAGCGCTCTTCTAATTCAACCCCGAGATTCCCCAAAATTGCCCGAATGCCGGTTTTCCAAATATATTTATAACAAATCGGAAAAATTATACTCTTGTATTTTGGTTGGTACGGTGCTTTTTTAGCATTTGAAACATTTGTTGACATTATTAAATAAAATAATTTTACATAAAACTATACGAGTAATACAGTGACAAATGTTATGATCTTTAATCGGTATCTTGGGTGATAATGAAAAACAAGAAAAGAAAGTAATCAGAAAAAGCATTTCACTGGAAACGAAAATGCAACTGATTAGAAGATTCAGTTCTGATGAACATCAATCCTAAGTAAATGCTGCATTGAATTTACAACTTCAACAATAAAGACAATTCTTAAAAATAAAAAAACTCTCTTCTTAAAAATCTAAAACTACAACTATATCAAGCTGTACAGCTAAAATTACCAGTTCTAGAAATAACGTTATATGAAAAACAACTTTCTATGTGGATTGACGACAAAAT
The DNA here is from genome assembly GCA_030448955.1 of Trichopoda pennipes. Taxonomy (NCBI): domain Eukaryota; kingdom Metazoa; phylum Arthropoda; class Insecta; order Diptera; family Tachinidae; genus Trichopoda; species Trichopoda pennipes. Next base: position 13,052,193 of record JASKUP010000042.1, read on the forward strand.
TTAATGCAATATGCCGCTAAGCGAATCTATCGTAACCGAAAAAGTTTAAGAATTTTTTATTGCAAATAACACAAGCGAAAGTTTCGTTGCTAGTCAGAGATGGTTTCATAGATTTAAACATCGATATAATCTTTACAGAATAAAGATTATAGGAGAAGCAACAAGTGTTGATACAAAAGCGACAGCTAAATTCCCACATTAAAACAATAACTGAACAAGGAAGCTGCCCTCTAGAATTGGTTTTTAGTGTTGATTAAACAAATCTGTTTTAGAAAAAAATGCCTTAACGAATATTTCTATCCAATGAAGAGAAACGAGTACTAGGATTTAAGGCCTGAAAATATTGCTTAAAACTTCTACTGGGTGGTAATGTAAGCGAAGATTTCAAACTAAAACCTCTATTAGCTTAACACTCTAAAAAGCCAAGAGCGATGAGTCTCACAAAAAATCATAGCTTACTATACAAATTTTTAGCCTGTCTAATTAAAAAACTTGAACAAAGAGCACTTCTATTAACTGATAATACTCCAAGCCATCCAACAAATTTGTCAGACTTACATGCACTCCAGTCGAAGTGGTTTTTTCTGTCGTCCTACTTTTACTACTACTGCCTAATTTTAAGGCTATTGCTTTCGGCGAACATCTAACCAAATGCTTGAAAAAACAGACGGAGAAAAGAAGCAAAAAAAGGCGATTTTGAAAACACTGTAATACCATCAATGGTATAGAAAATATAAACACCTCTAGGAATGAGATAACAAAAACATCTTTGAAAGGACTATGGAAGATATAGTAGAATTAGTAGAACTAAACGGTTTTGATAAAGTAAATGTGGAAAACTTTGAAGAAATAGTTCAATAAACAACAGCTAGACTTTTTAATGATGAGTTCAAGGAGTTAACTAAACAAAAAGAAAACCAAAATATTCATAGTAAGGATTCCGAAGAAGAGCAAAAAGAACATTCGATGGTGTTTGTAAAAAGGGGTTTGACCACCACAAATGAAATAATGGGCCAATTTGTTGAAGAGGATTTTAAATTTGACTAGAGTTCAATAGTAAGACAGGGATGCTTTATGTGCAGCCTTTAACAGGACGCAAAAGGAAAATGCAAACTATATTAAATGCCTTCTTAACAAATAGACAGAAAATTGGAAACAGAGAAAAGACTAAATTATCTGACTGACTTAGAACTTTGTTTGTTTTTAAAAGTACATTCGTTTATATTGTTTTGATTTTTGTTTGCTTTTTTTTATTAAAAAAAAACACATTTTTTTAAATTTAATACCTAACCAATTATTTATCCATTCCCTCCTAACCCTATTATTTACATTTTAAAATAGTCTCTTTTAGCATATTACACTCTATTTTGAAGGAACGTAATCTATGCGTTAAGCGAGGTCGTACTGTAAATACTTTTGCAAATAATAATATTTTAATAACAGTCATAAGCCAGCAGTCATTGGAATGGCAAAAGCATCTTTATTATTGAGTTTCGTGTTGTAATAATAAAAAAAGTAAAAACGGCCACCTTGTTGGTGTTATTTTTCAAATAAATCGTAAACAAGTTATAAATGTCAAATAAATTTATTCACACTAAAAAATTAATTATTAGAAAAATTTTATATTTTAATTTAAGACACTAAAAATAACATCGTAGTAAATTTTAAGTTCTAAAATTAGTACTAATATGTATTATTGTTGTTATTTATAAAATGTTTTTGTGATACTTTAATGTTTTTTATACTTATCAATTTCTTTTTTTAATTGTTAATTTAGTATAAAACTGAAAAGTCATTCAACTATTTCATTACTAAAATTAGCAAGCCTGATATCACTTTCTAAAATCACACACCTAAAGTTATTATTGTAGTTATTGTAATCCACAAAACATTGTCGATCGCTGAATGTTTGCTCTGTATCCATGACAATTACTTTGTATGAGTTTTGTATTTTTATGTCTATATTACTTTTGCTCCAACATCTTGTGTCTGAGAATTAATAAAATAATGCACTTCTCCTGAACAAGTCATTCTCAATCTTGGTGCCAACATTGAATTCTCATGTTTGTGTCTTAAGTCTTGCGTTTTTATATGTAAAGAAACGTGTTACCATATATAAAAATTCTTCGTATATCTACAGTTTTAAAGGATTCCGAAAATAAAATATTTTTAAAAACATATTCATTTTGCTAAATTTGTTTTATTTCACTTTATCCAAAGTATGACTATGAGTTATTTGGAAATCTAGTGAGAATGCATTAGATTGGTAGAAATATCGTGATGCAGTAAATGTTTACGTTATTTACTTATACATAAAATATGCTGTTATAAGGTATATAAATATATTTAGAACTATAAAAATGGAATAAGACAAATATATTATTTATAAAATATTAAAAGGTTCAATGAATTATAATTATTATCAAAATAGGGGATTTGTAAAATGACAAAAAAAAATATTTTGTAGTGGACTTAAAGATTTACGTAAAAATTTTGGTAACACTGTCAGCAAGTACTTGTTGATCTCTTATAAATAACTCTTTCTCTCTCCTGTTTTTTTACTTTATAATTGTTGGTGTGTTGCCAGACAAGAGTGATTTTTAAGTGGAATGTGAAAACTAAAGGCATTTTCTTAAATTTTAATTGTAAAATTTTTTATTTAGTCTATTCTATTGAAAAAATATTCCGGTATGTTATAGAAATCGATCAATGAAAAAAGTAAATCACTTTCCTTAATACACTAGTATCTGATAGATTTCAATCCCTATCACTTTCCACTTTTGTTTCAGATCCACATTTTTTTTTTAAATCTTATTATACAACCCCCCTTAATTATGTGTTTTGTAATTGAAATTTGTTGAATATTTAAAGTATAATTAAAAATATAAATATAAACTTAAAAAATAGCTTTTCTTGCTACAGTTTCTTTTATTACTTTGACGAAAGTAATAGACAATAAATATTTACAAGAAAAAGATCAAATATATCATTTGGTTTTTTTTGGACGTCTGTGTTTTTGCTATGTAACGATCACATAAACTAAGCTCATCTGATGACGGAAACTCCTCTCCTATTATTACAAATGCCGTATATATACGTTTTACCAAAAAGCATAGATTTCATAGATCTGACCAATAGTTTCCTGTTTCTTTGAAGTGTACACCCTATTATAGGGGCTGCTCTAGTTGTAATGTTTATTTATTGCAATTTTGTTCCTTACACATGTCTTCCAATCACGCCATATCTTGTATTAATAGAATATGAATTTTTCATGAACATTTTAGTGTATTAAAACTTACTAGCTTCCAATCAGTCGGATTTCCTTTTGGCGGTCGATGACTATTTCAATCGGTGGTTAAATGAGACCATAAATTCTTCGTATTCATTTTATCTCTCCTGCGGGGCAATATCAGAATAGTTTTCCACCAACTAGATAAGGCATCATTTAGGATATGCTTATGTTTTTCTCCGCACATTTTTATTAAGTTTTACTTACATTTTTGTTGTGCTGGTTCCTCTTCCGTTTAGCTAAAAAGAAGTAATTTAAAACTGGATTTTAGCTCGCATTATCAGAATTCATTACGTTTTTTTATTGAAGCACAGTGGAATGTGAAATCGTTGCAACAAATCACATCACATGCTACGATTTGAAAAAATGTTGGCGACGAAAACCATTTTCATCACAAACCTGGTAATTTTTATTTTTGTTTTTAATTGTATTTTCATTAAATATTTAAAAGTAATAAAATATTTTAATTCTTCAAAATTATTTATTGCATCTTTAAAATTATTTAACTTATTGGATCGTAGCAGCAATCGTTTAATGTGTTTTTGCACAATATAACAATATAAACGTTTATATCTTTATGAAAGTTTAAGTTTATTATGATCCACGTGGTTATAGTGACCATTTGCAGACCTTTATTTTTGCTCTTATCATTTTTTGTTTTATTTTGAAAACGAGGTACTGCCCCATATTCATGTATTCCACATGGATTATAGAGAAGAAGTTTGCAATCTAGTTTAAGTGTTGAGTTTCTACCAATGAGCGAGTACTTCTAAAGAGTTTTTCAATAAGAACTTTATTTTCTAAAACAAAATAAAACAAAAAATTTAGCTTCAAATTATTCAAATTTTTTTGTATTACAAAGAGAAAAGTTTGGCAATTATGAATGAAAAATAATATGTGGCAAATGTCCAATAATAACTTTTTGACAAAATGACGGTCCTATTTAATCGCATCACGAATTTTGAGTTTTAAGGCTGAAATCAATTCGATTGGCCCCTATAGACTCTGTCGTTAACCCACCATACGGTGACACGTTGAGCAGTGAAAGGCTTGTCAATAATCGCTCTAGGAATTTCAGAAGCTCAAATGCGATAATTTTGTTAACATACCCTGACAAGTGAAAATGATTGTTTTACAAAAAGCAGCCGGTACACTCCTAAATGATTTGAATGAATCTATGGCGATGTAAATGGTCGGTCGACTTCAATTCCTGCACCAGTTGAATCTTGTAAGGCTTCAAAGTAAAATTCTACGCAAAATTAACCATGTGGTGGTTTTGGATAACCCCAATTGTTAAGAACGTCGCGGAATTAACAAATTTGGATCTCCTTCAACACTGTGGCTCACGGTTACGATGTTTTTAGTTGAGCAACCCGGTCGGACACGCGTTGATGTTCGCACATTTGGTATCGAGCCTGTCGACTAAAATTTAACGACCAAATTTTTAATAACGGTCTCAGAAGGACGATACGTCGTCCGAAAATCTGATGAATTTTATGAAATGTAACTTTAACAGAACCACCATTTTCATAGTCGATTTTAATTATTTTAATGCGATTTTCGTGCGAAATTGAATTCATTGTAACAATTGCCAATGCATCTACTATGAATATGTCAGAAAACTAAATGTCAAAACCATTATGTTTTTGGTGTTGCCACCATTAAAAAACAAACTTCTTGTTGAATTTCTATATACAACGCTTATCCGTATGAATACCGATGTATTTAAATTTCGAATAATTTGAACAGAGAGGCATTTACTTTGCTCTAGTAAATGTATATGTGTACATTTTTGCTCAATTACCTTAACTCTCAATTTCTTTAAATATTTTTATAATGGAGTCTTTCACAAACAGCCCTCGAAAAGTTATGGTGCTACTTGTGGTCAGCTTACATCATCTGCATTTTCGAAAATGTACAATGAAATGCCGTCACCGTGACTTCTCTGCGCTAGCGATTAAAAAATTCACGGTTGCGTAGTGTCTTCATTTGACTATGTCAAATGGCCGCCCTTTGAAAAACCTTTGGTTGAAAAGTATGTGAAAAGAATTGGCCTTTGCCGACTAGCTAGAGGTATACGATTACCCAAAACCATATTCCATTTTAATTCCCAATTCTATCATATATTGATATCAATGAAATTTAAGTTGTCAACAAGAAATATGTGTTTCTAGTCAATTTATTTCCTAACCTCAAATTTTACCAACCACTATAACTTCGTTCCTTTAAGAACGACGTGATAAATTTAGAAATTCTCATACTTATAGAATAATGTATTTTGTAGAAGCTTATTTATATTTTTAGGAGCGTTTAAAGTTAAGTAATTAGCTTTGATGGCAGAATATTGAGAAGCTCAGAAGAATATTTTTTCGCTCAAAAGGATTTTTACTGTGTGCTTGTTTACTAGTGTGATGCCGTTTTCTAAACCCGGATTGATATCTCCAGATATTAAATTATCATTAAGAATAGAATTCAGCCTGGTTATTAAAAAACAAAAACCGTTTAAGTAAAAATAAGCAAACCCTTATTGTTATTTTTCTTAAATAACTGGAAATTCCATAACAACTGAGATCAAATAATGAATCACCTTGATTCCTTTGTTATTAGAAAAAACAAATTCATTTGTTAAAAATTTATGCGCTCATTTTAATTTGTTTATACTGATTAGTGAGACATTCCGAAGTTCCTTAACGGATATCGTTTGATATTTTATTTTCTTTTTCTTTTTTTCTTTCATTGTGGCTGTGAGATGGGAATTTCAAAATGTCAATATCACTTTTAAATTTAAGATTTATTTAAGTTTAATTGTTTAAGTATAAAACTAAAAGCAGCTTTCAATCTCTTTGTAAAACTTTTTATCGTTTGTTTATAAAAGTTTTTGTTATAACAAATTAAATTAAAAATTTCATGAACAATCGAAAAAGTAACATTAAGGCGCTTGAAGTATAATAGTATAGCAAATTGGAGTGAAAAGAAAAGTTAAAAATTAGGAGAAAAAGAAGTTTATGACACAATTTATTTAATAATTTACAACTTGACCATACACCCACAAATATTGAATCTCGTTAGTCAAGGCTGCAGCTTTGGAAAACATAAATAAAATACACAATTAAATATTAAGTACTATTTGGACTCACGCACTAGGGCTTTTTTTTAGAGGTACACAACTTTAAGTTGGCAAAAATTTTGTAACTGGCGCCCATTTTGTCAGCTGTTAAATAAGTTATGTTAGGAGGCCTTCGAAATCAAATGAAAAATATGAATAGTTTTGATTTCGGTTGTAATTTCGATCAATTAAATAATTTGTATCCATCGTGAGAGTAAAATATTTGTAGTAGTAAGTTTCTACCTTAATGCAGTATTTCGTGTAACGCGTACACAGCCAAGTACCAGAGTTCTGCATGCAGTTTTGAGCTCGTGGTGCATTCTTCACTTGAGCACAGCTGAGTACCAAAATATATCAATTTAGAACTCTCTTTTCATGTACTTGACACGCGCATAACTGAATATCTGAATGTAACATTGTTTTATAGTTTGCGGTACCTAAAAACAAATGACCAGATACTTATAGCAGCCAACCCAATTGCTGTTTTAAAAAATGTTTTTTTATTGTTGTTGTGATAATTGGAAAAAGTGTTTAAATATATGGTATCAATGATCAACTTGTCTTCTGCTATATTTTGTAAAGAATTGAAACTTTTACGGTCACAACTTATAAAAACCAAACCTAGTTTAGGTAGCTAGGTAGTAGCTCCATTCGATTGGCTTAGTGACATCAAAAACAAGAACAGGCTATTGAAATATTTACGGAAATTATAAAGAATTGAAAAAAAAAAATTACCGAATATAGTTTTGACATTTAGTTTTTTAATCTATTCGTAATAGATGCATTGGTAATTTCTGCAATGAATTCAACTTCGCATGAAAATCGCATTAAAATTATTCAAAAAAATTCGTGGTATTTTCTGACAACATATTCGTCCTTCTAAGACCACTATTAAGATCTTGGTCACTAAATTTAAGTCGAACAGGCTCGAAACAAAATGTGCGAACAGTAACGCGTGTTTGACCGGATCGTTTAAATGAAAAGATGGCAGCCGTGTGCGGCAGTGTTGAAGCAGATACAAATTTGTCAAATCCTCGACTTTCTCAACAATTGCGGTTATCCAAATCCACCACATGTCGAATTTTGCGTAAGGATTTAATTTTCAAGGCTAAAAGGTTCAACTGATGCAGGAATGGAAGCCAACCTACCATTCACATCGCCATGCATTCACTCAATTCATTCAGGAACAACCGGTTTTTCTCAAAAAATCATTTTTTCAGTCGAAGCACATTTTTACTTGTCAGGGTATATCAACAAACAAATTTGCCACATTTGTGCTTCTGAAAATCCTAAAGCGATTATGGAGAAGCCGTTGCATGCACAACATGTCACAGTATAGTGCGGTATGTGCTCTAAAGGCGTGATTGGGCCGTTTTTTTTTTTTTTAATTTCAAAAATGAGGCTGGAAATACGGTAACGGTTAATGGATCGCGCGATGCTAACAACTCAATTTTTGCCTATTATTGACGACGTGGATGGCATGTGGTTTCAACAGGATCGTGCCACATGTCACACAGCCAATGAAATGACCAATTTATTGCAAACCAAATTTCACGAACGCATAATTTCACGACAATCAGCAGTTAAGTGGCCAGCCAAATCGTGCGATTTAATACCATTGGATTATTGTGGGGCTATGTTACGGATAGAGTCTATACGGAGAAAATCGAATCGTTTTAAGTTTATAAACTTAAAATACGTGATGTGATTAACGAAATAGGATCGCCATTTTACCAAAAAGTGATTAAAAACTTTGATAACAGAATCGGCATATGTCAGCATGGTCGACACTTGCCAGATATCATTTTTGATTAGTAATTGCCAAACTTTGCTGTTCGTAATGCAATAAAACAAAAAAAAAATTTTGTTTCAAAAAACAAACTTCTTGTTGAAAACCCCTTAACTTAAAACTTAAAAATTGGCTGATATCAACGATCAACTCTCCTTCCGACACTCATTATCTATGAGAGATTTTGCTATTTTTTGTAAAGAGTTTAAACTTTGCGACACAACCTATAGAAGCAAAACCTAAACTAGACAGCTTGATTCGATTGGCTAAGCGACATCAGAAATAAAAATAGGGCATTTAAGAAGTTTATGAAATTATATAAAATTGAAAAAAGTATAGTGGATTCCGAAAATAGCATAATTATTAAAAACAAAAATAATGTCAAAAAATTTCTAACGAAATCTTAATGTCAATTCGAGTTTCGCCCTCTTTTCTTCATTTTATTTTTTCATGACGACTTAGTATCATTATGCAATTAGTTTACGACGATAACTGAAAGAAGCTTTTAACTCGAATACTTATGTTAATTAACAAAAATTTTTATTTCAATAGCATCCTTTTAAAATTTTCTCTACATCACTTTATTATTTTACACTTACTGATTTTTTAAAATTTTGCACGAAAATTGTTGGTATAGCCAGCGTTAAACGACATTTTCATGATACTACATGTAATTATGGAAATAACTTCGTTTTGAGGTTTCATTGAAAAAGTATTTGTGTCAATTACCAGAAGCTAAACAGCATAACAATTCTTTGAAAAAACTATTGAAAAATTATAAAATTCCTCAAAAAAATTTTGAATTTAAGACAATGCTGCATCAGTATGCAGTAAATCAAAACTCTTAACACATTGAATAAAAAAATCAAAGCTTATTGACGATCATGCATTCGTGTGTATTTGAACTCAGTCAAATACACTTAAAAAATGTCTTATGTTTTAAAGTTTTAGACAATTTCTAGTTCAGTGTTTTCATCTGTTAAAATCTTGAAAAGAAGAACTGCATCTAGGTACTGCTGCTTAGTAAGGGATGCCCAATTAAAAAAAAGCAAACGGAATACACAAGTTTTCATTTTCATATTTCGTTCAGTGCAAAACAATATGTAGCGATTTTAGATTTAAATAGTGAATATATACTCGTATTTGAAATATATTTACTTAGCACACACACACACACACGCACACTTCGGAAAATATGCGTTTCATTAAGAAAATAACTGAAATTTTAATATCTATCAATAGCTTCCTATTATTGTGGGTTTTTTGTAGAGTATAGAAATTTAAGTTTCCAACACTTTTTTATTGTCGCCAGCATTTTTTTAGCTGTCAAGAGATTTGTGTTTAGTTTCGTTTGCCATTTTAACATGCACAAAACAAAATTGTCGTTGATCCCGATATTCATGTGAATGAAAAGTGAATTTCGCTTAGCCGTGAAACTCACTTTCATTCAAATGCATACGTCAAATAACAAAACTGTCATATTTGAGCTGATGTTGAGACACCATAACATCTAGAAAACTGACTGTTTGGTGTGCTTTATGGGTCGGTGGAATCATTGGTCCATACTTCTTCAAAAGCGATGCTGTTCAGAACGTTGCAGTGAGCGTTATAAAGCCATGATGAATGACTTTTTAGTGCATCAATTGAATTACTATGACACGCACAAAACATGACAGGATTAATGTCAGCACACGCCCTGAAACGCATACACACTAGGTGCATACACGCCTAAGTAGCAATTTTCGAGTGCACGGTAGCAAGGCCGTGCCCCAATCCTTGGAGACTACCCGACTCCACCTATTGTATGTGCAGGCTAGGACTTTGAATGTTAACTTTCTTTATTAAGATCTCTTTGGAACTATCCTCAAAGCACTTTGGTCCCCGAAGGGCCTCAAAAATGAGCAGAACAGGGCCGTAGCCCTGCAGACATCTAATTTCCGTGGTACCAGTGCGAGTGTAATAAGTCACTGGTCGGACTTCGAGAGTCTCTTTCAGTTTCGAGCTTCTGCTAGCCTAGGCGACTGGTGCCATTTTTAACCCTCAAGAGCACGCGTCAAGAGAAGAGATCCACCAAGACTGCATGCAATTGATTGTTTTGAAAGACATGTTTAGAAATTACATAGTTTCAGGCCCGTAAATTCAAGAGCAATTTTACGCCGTTAGATAATTTGCTGTGGGGATATATGAAGTCGCTGGTCGACGCTGAAGAGCTCGAAATGGTTGACCACTTGAAGGACAGAGTTTGCGGCGTTAATGCCGACAATTACAAATGGTGAAAAAAGTCATCGAAAAAAGGGCGAATTGGAAGTTATGATCTCGTTTATCATGAGCAATACACCTAAAGTAGCAAGATTTCTAAATAACATAGAACTTTCATTAGCCCTCGTATATATGGGTGTGACATAAAACAATGTTTTTTTTAAAGCGTTGTTGCTTACGATATTATGTAAATAAAAGCTGTGAGGCTACAGTTTAACTAAATCCCTTAGCTAAATCCCTTAGACGTCAGTTTATTTTAAGCAGTACTGGGACTGATAATAGGTTTATACAAACGCATGTACTATGATTCAATTATTGAATTATATGGTTTCACTCTAATCATATAATTTTTATTCATAACTGTAATTTTTTTTATTTTATTTTATTCAAACTAAATTTTTTTAATAAACAATTAATTATTATTGTTTATTTAGTCTTTAGCTCATGACTAAAATAACTAAATATGGCTATGTTGCTGCTACCTTTAAATTTAGTTACCAAAAATAACAATTTAGTTTAGGAATGATAATTTATTTATATCATTCATCCAATCGCTCAAATCGATCTGGAATTTTACGTTTCAGCTTCAAGTGCCATATAGCCTGGTTTCCATTTTTCGTATTATTATCTTACTAAGCTTACTACCCCAAACTAATATATTCTTAACCTTTATTTTATTCTATTTATGGAATGCCCTGTCAATTATCGTGACTCGTTCTGTTAAATTTTCAGTTGTGTTAGTCATTATTTTTACATGTGTATTTTGAATAAATTTTATTAAAAGTGAACTTAACATTTTAATTTCTAAATTTATTTAGAAAGAACAATTTTTTATTAAGTCAAATTTTAACTATTCATCTAGTTATAAATTTTAAATAATTTGATTATAACTTTAATTAACTAATAACAAAGAAGTTTGTTTTCTAAAACAAAATAAAACAAAATATTTAGATTAAGATGATTCAAATTTTTATCGCATTACGAAGAGAAAAGTTCGGCAATTATGAATGAAAAATGATATCTGGCAAATATCCAACACGACCATGCTGACAGATGTCGATTCTTTTATCAAAGTTTTTAATCACTATTTGGCTGTGTGACATATGGCATGACGGTTGAAACCACATGTCAGTGATATCCACGTTGTCAATAATAGGCCAAAACTGAGTTGTTAGCATTTCCACGCTCATCTTCGAAAAAAACGGCCCAATCACGCATCCAGACCATATAGCGCACCATACAGTGTCACGTTGAGCATGCAAAGGATTCATAATAAACCCTCTAGGATTTCCAGAAGCCAAAATGCGGCGAGTTTGCTTGTTGACATATCCGACAAGTGAAAATGGGCTTCGTCTGAAAAAATGATTTTTTCAGAAAAATCAGTCGGTTGTTCCTGAATGAATTGAGCGAATCTACGGCGATATGAATGATCGGTCGGCTTCAATTGCTACACCAATTGAATCTTGTAAGGCAATCTACTATCAATACGTCAAAAAACTAAATATCAAAACTCTCATGTTGTTGGTATTGCCACATTTAAAGCGTAAACTTTTTGTTGAAAAATCCGACTACAAACTAATAAAAAGCGCAATATTAACAAAAAATCATTTATCTAAAAATTTGAAATTTTTTCAACTTTCGACAGGAAAAAGCCGGAATTTTCTCAAAAAACCAATCAGATAAAAACACTTACAAAACATTTATTTTGGGTATTAAAAAAAATGTTTTTATGAAAAACGTAAACATAAGAAAACTATGATACTAAGCTTGTTTATTTTGTTGCCTAGTGTTACTATTGCTGTATATGAATGAGTGATTGCATGAATGAGTAGCAAAGATTAAAGATGCAATTACTTATTTATGAAAAAGTTTAGATAAAAAAGGCTCCAATGAAAAAATAAGCTAAAAAAAAACAAAATAAAACATAAATTAATTTAAAATCGAAATTAAATAATTTTATTGAACGGTTTGGAAGCATAACCATTAAATATTAGGTAAGAGCAAAATTGATTTTATTTACATTCCAAACTTTATTTTCAAAAGAGAGATTTATATCAGATTTGTAGATGCAGTCAAATTTATAGCCAAATGAAAAACATGATTAATTACTAAGCATTCGCAAAAACAATCTTACGCAACCGTCTAAACCAAAATACTCTATAATACCGGCGAGGTGGCTCTATATCGTTTCTCAAGTAAGCGCTTTTTCCATGCCACAGAATGTTGTGGTTCTGGCGAGATTCGAACTCTAAATCTTCTGTTTAGCAATCAAGTTCTTTAATCGACGCAGCCACGATTGCCATTCGCTGAAATGTTGTAACTTTACCATTAAAAAAATTTCCCCCCGGGGGCACACTATAGTCTTTTTGGAACCTACTATACCATTTAGATTGGTGTCTTGCGGGGTAAAAGGAAGCCCAGGCCCCTCAAAGGCTAGTAGGAGTCACCTGGACAATTCACATATTTCCACGGGAAATCAGTTGCCCCAGAGTACACTATTTGTTCTCTTTAGACAATGATGTGCTCTGACTGGTTATTGAGGTTGGCCCCTATATGGGAGTATCGTGGTGGTTGTGGTTTCGGACCCTCGTGAGAGTTTGTGGGTCGGACCATTCGAATTAACACAATGAATGGTTCAGGTCCAATGAGTATGAATGCTGGCGTGTTCTTGATAAATAAGAGCTTCATGCGTTCTTGACCAGGAGTTGGAAAGTCTTCAACTCCTCAGCAAGGAATGAGGGCACGACCTACTCCGGACTTTCTAAATTGCTACTAGGATTGACTGGCAGATATACGTATCCGAAGGCCTTCTAGGGCGTGGGTGATGTCCAATCAACCAAGTGGTTTGACCACCATCTGATTATGACTATATAGTCGGTGCAGATGTAAATCAAATCACGCATTTACCATTAAAATCCTCCTCAGGGGTGCGTACCCTTAGTAATTACTTTCACATATTGCATTATAGCTTAGCCTGGCAGGTGGTTGAAACTGGAAGAAAAGGTTCTTCAAAGTCCGACCAGTGATTTACGAACTGGTATCATGGGAACCGGTAGCTCGCAAAGCTACGGCAATGTTTCTGTGGCTTAAGCTCAACCTGCAAGAAGGTGTGACTTTTTCCTCTTCGATTTTCTATTGTATTTTCAACAGAATATCGCTATCGCGGGTCGGCAGTAGCCGACAAGTAAGCAGTGTGGTACGGTCCAGCTTGCAGTGCTTCTGAAATTGATACTATTGATGTGTTATGCGCTTTAAGCGCTTTTATAGACGCATTGTATTCACCCAGTGCTAACACCATCGTTATGTTAGGGTCAGTACGGCACCTGCTGACATTAATCTGTATCACAATTTACCGTTAAAGTTTGCCTTGAAGGCACTGCTCCTAATCATTGGCATTACAATCCCTGCATCGGCTATTGGGAAATGAGGATAACGTGATAGCTGGAGCTCCAAACCAACTAATAGAGTATCATTAGTATTACGATGAAATTTTAGGATAATACACAGCATTTAAACAATTAGTAAATATATGTCGCTATGCAATCCGAGGGTGCTTATAGTCGGGTTGTATCTGTACCAGCCTCAGTCCATATTTAGAGATTTTATCAGCTTTATTTTAAAGGAGCCAATCATTCTGATAAAGTTTTGTTACTGTAGACAATCAAAAATCTGGTCAAATCGTACAATTTCGGGGTCTCTATATGAGATAATCATATCTTCAAATCTCTCGGTCCAATTCCAATTGTAACGTAAGCAGTGGTTCACTAAAAACTTCAATTCCCTTATCGAAATGGCTTGTTTCTCTAAACATATAAAATGTATTAATTAATCCAATACACTAAATAAAACTTCGTCATATCAGGTGCACACACTAGAATGCATTCATCAAAACCTGCTGAAATCAATTAAAAATTATTTTTTTTCAAAAGAGATAAAGCAAACAAAAAAATGCCAACAAAATAACGTTCATATTGACAAGCGACTTAACATGTGCGTTAAGTGTAGTTCAAAAAACAGTAAGAAAAAATAACTGTCCATTGAAATATTACGCACATTCATATCAATCAATTAAATCCAATAGAGATTTTCTCTTACGCATCAAGTTTTACACTATAAAATCAATCATTGTGTTTTTGATGTTGTTCTTTTTTTTTGCTGGTGAATTAACAAATCGACACCATGACAAACAAGCAAAGAAATAATCTGTGATCAAAACATTGATATTGACAGTCTACTAGGAGGTGACAGCAAAAATGCACACAATAGCAGCATTTAACGCTAGCAAAAATCAACAAAATGTAACCGAACATCCACCAACTGTCGCAATCGTTGATAAAAAATCATTAAGTAGCGAAAAGTATTTGAAGAATACAGCAAATTTTTATTCACTAAACTTTATAAAACTATACTTCTATACTTAACATTAATGCTGGCCAACCTTTTTGTAATTGTGTAAAGACATGAAAAAAGTCGCATTATAACTGCTCTGATAACAGTTCTTCACAGAAATCCTTCTTCAAGCAAAATTGCTATTAATATGGAGAATTAGGTGCGATTAATTCAAATCTTATTTTAAATTACTCCTGTGACGTAGAATTATTTTGATAGGAGTGGCAAATATTAGTTTCTTAGTTCAGATTGGTATATTTAGCCATGACCCGAGAATACCCGATTTGGATAAAAAGAAGACTAGAAGATGATGAACAAAATTAACTTTAAGTTAATTGAACACACATTTGTATCCTTTAAACAGTTTCGTAAATATTCTGAAAGTGGTAGGAATTTATTGATTAAATTAAGAGAAGAGAATTTGTTAAAACTTATAAAAGATAAAAAGGAATAAATTAATTAAAAGCTTTATGTTGCTATTCCTAAAATTCATTGTGTCTGTGCACAATTAAGTGTAGAGATGAATATGCAACTTTAGTACCAAACTCTCGTATTATCATATGGATTACGGTATTTACAATGTCAGTTTCATATTTTATGACTAGGAAAACCCATAACACAACTAGTTGAAGGTACCAGCCGACAGCAATGTAGAAGATTTTTGTGAGTATTATTTTGAGTTAAAAATAAACTCATAATAAACTCAAAGTATTATTACGAAGATGCTAAGTTTCAGTTATTAAAGATTATTTATTTTTAATGCCCTATTGAGTATTTTAGCAAATCAAGAAGTTTTTAAGAAATCTTGTGAACACAAAATAACAATAGCATGATAAATTTAGATTCCACGAACTAAGATTCACAATCGGAAAAAGAAGACACGACGAAACACTGAATAATAATAACGACAGCAGGTGTAGTTAATGCGGTTGTAGAACTTATCAAATGTAGAGAACTATAGCTTTTTAGTTAATTCTAGAACCAATCAAAAGAGTGTATAAAAGCGCCCTCACTTATGGGTCAGTTAAACTGATGGTGAATATGATCAAGTGGAGACACAGCAGTTGATACAGCAGTTTTTACCAATTGAAGTGGTATTTTTGTGTCTAATTAAATCTAAAAGTTGTGTGTAACTATCTGTGATATAAGAACTTTTTTTTAAAGGCAACAATGCCTATTTAGTTAAGTATCGTGCTACATTCTTTTAGGAAAGGGATAGAGAAGAGATGAAACAGGTGGTGAAAGCAGAAGGATAGTCGAAAATTAACTGCCGTGTAAGACAGCACAGCGACCAGTGACTATGCATTCATCGCTGAGCAGCCCCACCGACAGTCAATTTTTATTTTTGTAGTGAAAAAAGCCAAGGTCTTCGTTGGGAATCGAACCCACAACCCCCATACTGGCAAGCTAGTGCACTATCTACTAGCCCACAAGGGCACCTAATAAACTAAACAATTATTAAAGGAACAAACGTAACACTTTTATATTTACTCGTACGTATAAGGTTGGGAAACTTTAACAATTAATTGAAGGTACATACATAAATATTCATTTGATTCCTTTTCATGTCATTATTTGGAGTTTCTAATCCAGTCGACCAATACAAATCGGCAAGCACTCGTAAAGCCCATGAACCGTTGGCATTTCATTTATAAAAACATATAAACTAGCTTAGGCAGCTCTCCATATTATAGGATTCTTCAGAGCAACTTAAGTTACTACAAATCGTGCTACGTAAAAATATATGAACCTTTTTACCAGCATAACCCTCTATATCACAATACACTGTGGCTCCGGCAAACTCAGGATATCTTGTTTTACTTACTTGGACCTTTAGCCATATCAGCCATGACTGCCAGACGCTGCTATGTTTTACACTCCTCTCGAATAAAGATGACGATTACTTCTGTTCTTCACAAAAATATTTAATATTTGAGCCTTTTCTTTTTGACAACAGTGGCCACAGTGACAAATTTGAATTCATGCCATTTAAGTTTTGTTTAGCATTTCAATATGAGTAGTCTAGCACCTGAATAATGTTTCCAAATTGTGCAAATTGGATCTAAATCCCGGTGATCCCGGTGATCCCGATTTTCATAAGCGAATTTCAAAGAATAACAGCGATGATGTTCACTTCCGTTTGAATGGATATGTCAATAAACAGAACTGCCATATTTGCAGTGATGATAATCCTCAAGTGTATGTTTAGTCACAGATACATGAAGAAAAACTGATTGTTTGGCGTGCTTTATGGGCTAGTGGAATAACCGGTCTATACTTCTTTAAAAACGATTCTGGGCAGTACATTAATCAATGGTAATCGCTGTAGAGCCATGATTAAAAATTTTTTTGTTCATCTATTGAACAAACATAATGTGCAGGGGTTGTGGTTTTATCAATTTATTTTATTTTACTATTAATTTATTGACGGTAGCATTTGGTACCAGCATAGTTTCCTATTTTAGACCAATGGTGCTAGATTATTGTATGTAGTGATATGTCAAGTCACTAGTCTACGCTGACAAGCTTGACACAATTGACTGCTTGGAGTTGGCCATCCAATGGACCTCCAGAGTAGACTACGTTCGAGCCAGCCGTGAAGGTCATATGCCAGTAAAATAAAAAATTAAGTAAATTTCATGTCGGTTTAAAAAATTTATTTGTGTTTTATTTCATTTAAAAGTTCTATACCTTAAAAAAAAACACTTTACATTAATTTTGTGTTTGAAAATTTGACAAGTCACATGCAAAAATATTTCGTGTGAAGCATTTTTAAACAGCTTTTCCTTTTAGACTCTTTACATAGCCTACACCTTTTAGTGTACCTATTGTGTTTAACCTTTACCTAAGACGCAATGTGACATATTTACCTGGCTGCTAGCTTTGTTGATACATTTCTATATTTAAAGAATTCTAGATTCTTTTTGTTTTATAAATAATACCTGCCGGAACTATTTTCCTATAGGGAAGTAGATTTACTTTCATAATGAAACAAAATGTCGAATAGCTTTATTTTAAGATCAGGGTTGGAACTTCGCCCAGGCAAGACAAAAATTGTTGTTGAGATACTCCAAAACAGGCTGAAAGATAACTAAATTTTTTCCAATAGACCAGTGTAGATGTAGTATAGTAAAAAAAAACATTTTAACTCTCATTTAGTTTAAATAATTTTATATTATATATATCGCGAAGTATTCATAAAAACGTTAAAAAAAATATCATCGCTTACATACAATTATTCTGCTTAAAGTAATTTCACTTTAAAATGATATTCAAACCACTTTAAAAACAATCCGTAGTGTATAAGAATTTACCAGGCGAAATTAAAAAAGGCACAGTAAAATCTGCTGGTGAGAGTATGGTCAGGGTTGTTCCGTGTTATTGAGAAGTAAAGAAATTACCTTTAATTTAGATAATGAATTTGAATTTTATAAAAATAATGATGTTGAAACACACTTAGGAGACATGTGATAAAAAGTGATTATTTTAAAAGATGCCTTCCCCACATTTTAAAAACTATTTTTATATTGAATTTTGCTGGTTTTGCTTGGTGTCTCGTAAACTTTTGTTTGCTTATTTGTTCTAGGTTCCTTCCGAAGTTTCCCTCAGGAGTAAAATACTCTTATTTGGTAAAGCGAATGATTAAAGGGCTTCGGGTTAAAATGATCTTAATCTATTTTCAAACCTTTAATGGGTAAGAACTTCATCTGTCTTGGTATGAAAGTTATAATTGCGATATAATGCGATACCCAGTGGGCTACTTTTAGTAAGCAGAATTGGCGCTATGCGATGAACCAAAGATAATGTTGCGGGTGCTCATATTAGCAGCTTATTACCAAAACTAATCATATTTGGTATTATGTTGTTTATTTCCTCTCCGCCAGTTAATGAAATAATATTGCCATTTTCCGTCCTAACTGGCTGGTTTGTACTCGAAGGCGAGCGCTTTCGATGCGAATGCATCATTCTCAAGCCGCATTTTAGTTTGTACTGGTGAGTCAGTGTTGGCGTTCAGGCAAGAAAATGGCAATATTATTATTAATCATATTTCCCTGTATTCAATTTAATAGACATTTGGCGTATTTAATATCGAACATCTCTGCAAAACTTTTTTTTTAATTTTTTAATTAAAATCATACATTTTTACGACACACACAAACATACACCATTGACACCAACACATTACGTGCTTAAACACCATTAAAAATTTTTAATTAAATTAATTAAAGAATTTTCTTTATCATCTTATCACTACAAGAATCCTTGGAAAACTCTAAATCAAAGACAAATTTAATTTACAATATTTATTTTTATTTATTTATGTATAATATTAAAAATCCCCCTGTATTAAACCCCAGCATTTTTTTACTTAATTTTACAGCTTTTGAACTGTGCTCACAATTAGTATTAAAATGTTTAAGCGTTGAATTTAAAACATTTTTGTAAAAATCTAGTTTTTCCATTTATACAAATTTTGTTGACGCAACGCAAATGATTTTTTGAAAGTGTTTTATGGTTTCTAAAAGTGATATTTAGAATTCCCCAGAGATTGTTTTTGACAAAAATGAAGTATAAAATTTGCAAAACAAATTTTAAATTGTTTTGGCATAAAGTATTTCATTGATATTTTTACTTTATTAGCACTTTAAAAAGTAGATCATTAACTAAAACAGAAGTTTATTTTAACAAAATTAGAGCTGCGATATATGGTGGCTTTTGATTGTGCGAGATATAAGCGACCACACATTCGCAGGAATTTAACTTTTGGTAAAAACAGCTAAAGAAAGGTTTGATTTAAAAATTAGAAAAAAGATTTTTTATATAAAATTTTTTTTAAATTTTGTTTTTTGTTATAAATAATAACTGCTTTAACAAATAAAACCCTTTAAAAAGATATATTTTTATAATTGTTGCTATCATATGCTAAATAAATAAATGTCAAGAATAGAACGAACGTTACACTCTTGAGCAAAGAATTTTAATTGTAAAAAATTTACTTTAAAAATGGTGAATATTTCTTTGTAAAGGGATTTTCGACAAGTCGTTTGTTTTCTAAAATAAAATAAAACAAAAAATTTAGTTTAAGATGATTCAAATTCTGATTGTATTACGAAGAGAAAACTTCAGCAATTATGAATGAAAAATGATATCTGGCAAATGTCCACCACGACCATGCTGACAGATGTTGATTATTTCATCAAAATTTTTAATCACTATTTCGTTAATCACATCACGGATTTTAAATTTTAGGGCTGAAAACGATTCAATTGACTCCGTATAGACTCTGTCCGTAACATAGCCCCACAAAAAATAATCATGTGGTGCTAAATCGCACGATCTAGCTGGTCACTTAACTGCTGATTGTCAGGAAATTATGCAAACGGGAAATTTGGTTTGCAATAATTTGATCGTCTCATCAGCTGTGTGATATGTGGCAGTGATATCCACGTCGTCAATAGTAGACCAAAATTGAGTTGTTAACGTCTCGCGATAGCGTGAACTATTGCCATTTTCCGCATTTCCAGCCTTATCTTCGGAAAAAAATGGCCCAAATCACGCCTCCAAACCACATGGTGCACGATACAGTGACAGGTTGAGTATGCAAAGGCTTCTCAACAATCGCTGTCGGATTTTCAGAAGCCCTAATGTGGCAAAATGTAGTTGGCATACCCTTTCAAGTGAAAATGGGCTTCGTCTGAAAAAATTATTTTTTCAGAAAAAGCAGCCGGCTATTCCTGAATGAATTAGGGGTATCTATGGCGATGTGTATGGTCGGTCGGTTTCAATTCCTGCACCAGTTATACCTTGTAAGGCTTCAAAGTCAAAACCTTACGCAAAATTTACCATGTGGTGGTTTGGATAACCCCAATTGTTGAGAACGTCGAGGAATTGACAAATTTGGTTCTGCTTCAACACTGCGGCTCACCGCTGCGATGTTTTCAGTTGATCGATTCGGTCGTACAAGCGTTATTGTTTGCAAATTCTGTATCGAGCCTGTCGACTCAAATTTAACGACATAATTCCTAATAGCGGTGTCAGATTATGTTGTCCAAAAACGTCACTAATTATATGAAATTTAAGTTTTGTGCATAGTGGATTTTAATTATTTTAATGCGATTTTCGGGCAAATTGAATTCAGTTTCACAATTGCCAATGTATCTATTATGAATACGTCTAAAAACTAAATGTCAAAACTATCATGTTTATCTGAGACCACTGTGCGTAACCTAATCGGATAATTTGACACTTATGGTATAAGTGCTGACAACAGACAAAAGCAATATATACGTAGTGACCGTAACGATGCAAACATAGCCGCTGTATACTCAAGGGTTGAAAACTCATCATCAACTCGTCGACGTTCACAATAATTAAGCATCACTAGAGGCACTTTGCGAAACAATTTGCATAAAGATCTTTATTTTCATGCTTATAGGGTACAACGTTTAAGAATTAAAACTGACTGACCATTATTTGCATGGTCACCTTTAGTGATGAGGCTTATTTTCAATTAAGCGAAAATTTTGTGGCTAGAGGACTCACAAAAAACAGTCAACGAAAAACATATGCATCCAACGAAAGCGACCGTAGGGTGCGGTTTGTGGTCAGACAGCACATCGGCCTGTATTTTTTTTCGAAAATAAACAAGAAAACGTTGTAACCGTAAATTCTCTATGCTACCAAACCACGATAACCAATTTTATGTAGCTACAATTATCTGTCAGAAGCCACACAAGCGCTCTAATAATTCAATTATTGCGGGAGGACTTTCCCGGTCGCTTAATTACTCGACTTGGCGATGTCAATTGGTCGCCCAGTTCTTATAATTTGGTTTATTTTTTCAAGGGCCATTTATAAATCTATTTTACGTGAACAACTCACAAGCAACTAATGCTTCGTAAGACGAAATTCGGTGCGGTATTGATGACATAAGCGAAGCTTTGTTGCAAAATGTGCTTCAAAATTCTGTGAAAAGAGCGGACTTTTTCCGATGTTGCTACCATATCATCAAATATCATTAATTATTTCCACATTACTACTCTACTTTGGTATTAATAAAATTGAAGTTGTTTAAAAAAAATATGTTTTTTGAGTTTATTTAATTGCAAACTTCAAATTTGCGTATCCTTTATAAATACCTGAAACGATCAATTTATTCTGTTGAAAGATATAGTTTTTAACATTTACATTTAATATGCGATTATCTCAACATAATTAATGATATTTTTAAGTTGAAGTGATTAACGAAAAACACTTAAACATGCCGCTTAAAAAATACTTCAACATTAAAGTTTCGCATACGAGTAATTAAAAAAAAACAATTTAATATTATAAAAGTCAATAATTGTTATAATTAATAAATTCATAAATTCATACATGAAGACACCAAATCTAGGTCAATTAATTATGAATCACAAAACAGAAATAAAGGTGGCAAATATTACAACGTAATTTTCGCGCTACTTGTATTAGAAACTTAAAATACACTTATGCCTTTAGTTGCTTAGACTACATTTACACTATGCTTTTTTCTTCCTTTTCCAGTTTCTTCAATTCTTTTTTGAGTCTGTCACGTATCTTAATTGCTATTTTTAAAGCTTGGTTATTATAAAATCACGCCTTGGAGCTATTAAAGGCTACATATTTTACATTTATTTTTTTAATAAACTTTAAGTTTATTGAGTTCATTTACTGCAAAATAATTACACACAACTTTTATAGTTATAAATCACACGATCTAATGAGACAAGTGTCGCGTTAATATAGAAAAATACACGTTGGTAACTTTCCCACTAGAATGGATGTATGCTGCTGTATCGACAGTTGTATCTTATTTTCATTACATTCAATATTAAACTGCTTTGTCCATAAGTGAAGAAGCCGTTATATACTACTTTGAGCGGTTCTAAAATTGATTAAAAAAGACATTAATGCACCACATTTACAAAGATCTAAAATCGCATTTGCCACATATGCTGTCGTTGTCATTACTCAAAGTAGATTATGCGTCATTTTTTTTGTTAATCTTAGTTCGTGGAATATATATATTATATTATGTTGTTGTTGTTTTGTGTTAATAAGATTTCTTAGAAATAAACACAAAAGGTCATTTCACTTTTTTTATGAGAATAATTATCTTATAGGTTTAATTAAGCATCTTTGTTGCAGTTGCTTATACTACCGAAGGTTGCAACCACGTTCTGCAATTCTTCTTTCGTTGTTAATTTTCTCTGTTATAAAATCACTGACCCAGAGCTACTAAATAGTATGTTATTTAACGGCAGTTTTGGGCTGGCAAACAAATGTCACGTTCCATCCCTGTTACATCGTTAAGCTGTTCAGGCCTATTTCAGTTGTAAAAAAGTTTAGTCGCCTCACTCTTAGGTTGCCTTATGGTAATGGATTAGACAGGAGTTAGCAGTCTATGTTATAAGTTTTTCATTAAATTTGGAATTTCTGCAATACTCATTTCCCTATAACATATATATTTTTGATTCTTATACATAAGGAAGTCCGCTTAGCGATGTCGGTCTATCCGTGTTCTTGTTGAAATTAATTTTTCTGGGGAATTAGAAGAACTACCTAAATTATAAGCGCACCCATTTTTCTGACATAGCGATTCAATCATTCATTACCAAATCTGTTTAATTTGTATAATCTGTTAAGTAATGGTGAAGATATTATTCAAAAAAGGCGGGTGCCTCTATTTTGTCTAAGTTCTTCTCCTATTTTTGGGCTCTCTTTTGTTATTATTGTATTCAAAAACGAATATTTTGAAAAAACTTCCAAGAAATCGGAAATTCACCTAATAATAGTAGCACATTTTCACCAAAATTTCGCTGCAATAAATAAATTTTTACCAAACAATATTAATTAAAGTTAAAATATCAAATTTTTTTAAAAACCAAAATGCCCAAAGAAAGTTATCGATTTGCCAAAATTTCGTTTAAAATTTAGATATCGAAAAAAAAATTCCACAAGTGAAGCAGTAGATTATCTGGTAATAGGAAAACCACTAAATGATCAAAATTTTACCAAAACAATTAAATATTCTCAAAAATTATTTTTATAGTAAAAAATATTAAAATTCAGAAAACAAAATCACAAATTTTCTATATTTTATAGAAATAATTATTTTCACCAAAATTTCTCAAAAGAGAATTTTTAATTTTTTGCAAAAAATGTAGTTGCAAACAAAACGTTTTGAAATTTATTAAAAACGGAATTGTACAGGAAAACACTTAAAACAACAAAAAATCGGCTTGCTTCGTTTTTTATATTAAAATTATACAAGCCAAGCTGAAAAGCATGAAAGTAAAAGGCAATGGCTAAGTAAAGACCTGCAGGTATTACTAATTGAATACAGGTGGCGCTTACAAACAAAAAGTGGTATATGACCCCTAATAGACTAATCAATTCTTTTTCTCAGATTGTAACAATTTCTTTTGTATGAAAGAGCATAAGTGAAGATCATGGGCATCTAAAGAACTTTAAATGAGTACAATAGAAAAAAAGAACCTTTGGTTGACACATTTTATATTCATTATGTTTAGAATCAGTACAAAAAGCAAATGGGCCCAGAGTAGACTTCGAAGGCGACATTTAAATAAATCCTAGACCAACTCATCACCAAAAACATCTACATTAGATCAAAGATATATTGTGAGAAAAACTTATACCTTAAGAAAATAATGATACAAATAATTCGGCACCGCCAAATATAAGGGATGTTTTTATAGAGGTATAGTACTTTGAAGTTAAGTTAAACAAATATGATTTTATTAAATTGACATGAAATTTACTTTAGTCAAAACATAATTTCCGGCATTATAATGTAAACACAACTTCAGGCATATGACCACCATGGCTGGCTCGGGCATGGTCTAATTTTCAATGAATTTTTCAAACACTTGTGAACACAGAGTGAATTTTGTCCCCAAGTGGTCAATCGTTTCGGGCTTATCGATGTAGACTAATGTCTAAAATCATATTTAAATTTTAAAACTCTTTTCTATTTATGCCTTTGATAACTTTTGTACCTTAGAAGTGCTTTATTGATTTTATGCATTAAAGTCTGAAGACTTCTAAAAAGAAATGATAAGTAATTTTTTACTTTGACTAAGACTAAAAACACCTTTTAAAATTGGATTATATCTTAGGTAACCAGTGTTACAGATTTTGTTTATTTCCACAAAATAACAAATTTTGTAGTAAATTGAATAAATAAAGTTGTTAGGCATTTAGTTGAGCTTAAGATGAAAAGTTCAAATCCCAACAGAGCCATATAGAAAAAACTGTTATGTTGACTTTGAGTAATGAAGCCTTTAATATAAAAATCAATTTAAACTTTGCCGCAACCTTATGCAGAAACGAAAATAATGTTGTGAAGCGACGGTGGTTATTATGGTTAAGTCATGTGCACAGTAAACAACTGATCGTATAGTTAGGTGCCCCTAGGTAGTGTACTAGCTTACAAGACTGGGAGTTGTGGGTTCGATTCTCAACAAAGACCTTGGTTTTATCACTACAAATAAAAATTTACTTTCGGTGGGGCTGCTTACTGATGAAGGCATGGTCACTGGTCTCTGTGCTGTCTTATACGACAATTAATTTCCGTAACTATCCTTCTACTTTCACCACCTGTCTCATCTCTTCTCTATCTCTTTCCTAAAGAATGTAGCACGGTACTTGACTAAATAGACATTGCTGACTGAAGTGCTATTTCTCTTAAAAAAAAAATCGGAAAATCGTGATAGTTAAAACAGAAAATCGCAGCTTAAGAATACTGTGATAAATTGACAATATGTAGCAGTCGTGGCTGAGTTTTTAAAAGTCCCTATTTGATAAACAACTGATGGTTAGTTCGATTGCCGCAGAAGCCACAGCTAAATCTGATCGAGACAACTGTATCGAATAAGATGCATATTTGCTAAAGAAAGTAATACTTAGCTCTACATCGAGTACTGAATAGTTATCCAGGCTATTTAGGTTAAAGGAAAAAAAGAAAATAAAAAAATGGTGATTGTGATTAAGGAGCTCGCCGGAATGTGAAACACTTAACTGATTTGTAATAAATTCGTTATTAAAGTCCCGACACAAATTATTGAGAGAAAATTTCAAAATGATTCCTTATATGGCACCACCAATATGAATAGCACAATAACTAACTGTAACTACTCTATTCTAAATTACTTTTATTTGGGTACGGTTTTCCGTCGACCCTCGTCAAATTTGGTTTGTGAACGAACAGGTTTCGGCTGTTTGCCATCTTCAGTGTTCTTTTCGTACTAGTGCTAGTGGTGTTCTCTCGAGTCTTTTTATTACCTGCCTGATTGCTGCTTTTTTGTGTTGCTGGGGATGATTTGATGAGTTGTGTATTATTGTGTCCGTTGCTGTTGGTTTCCTGTATATTTCATATTCGATTCTGTTCGAGATTCTGTTCCTCTTGATCGTTAGGTCTAGATAATTAATTCTCCCCTCCTCTTCTTTTTTCTAAATTAGTTCAATTATTACGATGCATATTAACATTAATACATTTTAATACACCTTTATATATGTTTAGAAATAGAAATACAAATGGTTAATAGAGTCCTAGGTGTTTATGTACTTTTATTAATATGTGTACGAATAAATAAATGTGAACGTTCATTCTCTTTATGTTGGATTTGATTTATTCAAAATTTTCATGCAAGTATTTTAATTTTTTATTTTAATAACATTTATTTAAAAATATAGTTACAAGTGCCTATTAATTCCTTGGATACCCAAGTATCTGTTGCATGAAGGATGAACGCTTAAATAACAAACAAAGAAAAAAAATCATTGCCAAAGTCAATGCTGTCACTGGTTTTATTTAATTGTACAATGCTCGTGCATAATCAAAATAGTATGTTTTTTGTGCACCAACATCAAGAATACTAGAACGGCATAGTGAGAAATTTTTCATAAAGAAGACTGAGAGTAAATTGATAAACTTATGTTATTTTTGCAACACTTTGTAAATGTTTTTAGAAGTTTTAAAAGCATCAAAAGAAAAATTCTATTTATGTACGTTAGTTAAAACGAAAACAACACATACGAGTATTCTGCGTTCAGCTACGAAAACATTTGGAAAATTAGCATTTAGCTTAGTCGCATATGGCAAGTGGGGAATAGAGTATCGCAATTTTTTTTCGGTGTTCGGCGATAAACTGTGCTAACATTCACTTTGCAAACATTTATAAGCAAAGAATAACAAAAATAATGGAATGTTGGGAAAAAAGACTATTTAAGATGGTTTCTTTTTCCATCTAAAATTGGATAATAGAACAACCTCGTACGCCGATCCCATGCGCCATCTATATGAATTAAATTTATAAACGTATAATGGTAAGCACAGAAACCAAACCGATGGTTAAAAATAAAGAAAAATACAGCTTACTAAAGAATTGTTTTATTACATTAATTGAAAACAAAACGAATTAGCTGAAAAACCCGGCATTCGCTTTATTTTGATTCAATAGTCAATTACCCTGACTCAAACTATAGATCATCGTCAGCTGTAACCTGCCATTTTTTTTCTGAGAAACAAATTAATCCCTTCGAAAACACTATTCATCTTCGACTAGGATAGGCTTCACCAATAAAAAGCTTAGCTGCTTGATAAGACAAACCAAATTATTTGGGTATGATTTTACGTCGACCCTCGTCAAATTTGGTTTGTGAAAGAGTATAAAGAAAACACTGAAGATGGCAAAAACCCGAAACTCTTTATATAAAGAGAACACTGAAAGTGGCAAATAGCCGAAACCGGTTTGTTCACAAACCAAATCGGACGAGGGTCGACGTAAAATGATATCCAAATAAATTAAACCCCGTCGGAAAATATACGCACATATCAAAAGCCAAATTGCTACCGCTACCTGATTGTTGCACAATTATCTCTACCCACAAGAAATAGCAACTAAAGTTTGGTCATACCAAAGTTAGGTTGTCTTTTCGTAAAGGGTGTTTTTATTCAGGTATATAACTTCAAGTTGACGGTTATTTTGTCAGCTGTCAAGTGATTGTGTATAGTTTGGTACGGCATTTCAACATGAATAGACTTAATCCTAAACAACGATGTTTTCACATTATGCAAATTGGGCCCCAAACAAAATAGACGTTGATCACGATTTTAATAAGTAAATTTTCTTTATGATGATGAAACTCGCTTTTAAAAGAATACGTCAATAAACAAGTGTACGTTGAGATGCCGTTACATTCAACAAGGCTGACTATTTGGTGTGTTTTATGGCATGATAAAATCCTTAGTCTTCTTCAAAAACCATGTTGGGCAGAACTTTACAGTGACCGCTATAAAGCCATGATTACTGACTTTTTCGTTCATCAATTGAACAACCATGATGGTTAGAAGCTAAAGTGTTAAACAGACACACACAGTCTGCGTCATAATGGATTTATTGAAAGAAACTTTTGGTAATTTCATAGTTTCACGTTTCGTCCGCTGAATTAGCTTCCAATATCGTACGATTAAACGTCGCTAGACTTCCTTTTGTGAGAATATGTCAAGTTACTAGTTTACGCCGACAAGCCCGAAACGTTATTGCCGATATACGGTCACTAATTTGGGAAAAAGTTATCAAAAATTCGACTTTCACCTTTGACTACAGTCGAGCCAGCCGTGGCGCCTTCATATCGGAAGCCATATTTAAATTAAAATACCAGAATATTAAAAAATCATCTTTGTTTTATTCCATTTCACTCTATAAACAACACACTCTATATTTTAATAGGCAACATTATGAAAATAATAATACAAAACCATTAACATTTTCTCACCCAATAATTTTTCCGTTAACATGACGATTGAAGCTAACATAAAAAATATTCTGAAATTCATTGTTACTGAACATGTATTCATATGAAAGCCAAGCTGTCCTAACCAAATGAAATTTTTACTTTCCCTAGAGGAAAGAAAAATTGCATGAAGCCAATTGATTGCAGGGGTCAATATTCTTAGCTGGGGTGTGGTAATATCTAAATGGAAATAAAATCTGAAAACGTAAAATTTAAAGCGAATTCTAATGTACATATATTCATACATAAAATGTTCCTAGTATTCCGTCATTTGTTTGTCATTTTTATAATTACGAAAAATTATATTCCAACTTTAAGAGTTTTAAATCACAAACATTAATGTACATCCTTTTTACCGATTAAATCTTAAAACATTTTAAGTCAACCACATTTATGAATGATTGTAAAAAAAGTAATAAATTGTTAAGAAAACAAAAATAGATTCAATTATAACAAACCACACGCTGTCACGCCATCTGTAGGCTTAAAAATACAAACCAGTAAAAAGATTGTTAAAAGTAATAAAAGTACGTATGTTTTTACTTGTTTTTGCCACATGTTTTACTAATAATCTCTATGTGATGGCTGAAGATGTGAAGATGGAATATGCTTCCCAAAGCTACACTAGCCAACCATCCTACGGTATGGATAAACGACTTTATTAATGTGGCATTGCAACCAGAAAAGTCTGCAAAATACTGCCTCATTGTGTTGCTAATTTAAATCGGAAAAAAGGAGGTGCTCGATAGTCTCCTCCTCATCCAGGCAACTTAAAAGTCTCTAAACAGAAAATTAAGATCTGCACGATGTATGAGTACCACCTGAGCAGTGCAAAATCAGCAAAGTTACAAGCGGTCCTATTAACACCCGCACCAGAGCTGCATTTCTGCCTCGGTGATAAACGGCTCAATATCGCACAGATACCCTTATGCGACCACCTGGCCTGGTGGGTTACCAGTAATTTCCACTGAAACTTCTTACAGAGACTCAATGGCACACCTACTATCTAGCTAGCAGTCTAGCGACAACAAGCGCAGAAGAGCATTTTGACACCTCTAAAAGCCCCAGGCTAATATTCTTCGATTTATTGTTCTGCTTAAATATTCGTTTGATAGAAAATAAT
Source organism: Trichopoda pennipes (assembly GCA_030448955.1). Classification (NCBI taxonomy): domain Eukaryota; kingdom Metazoa; phylum Arthropoda; class Insecta; order Diptera; family Tachinidae; genus Trichopoda; species Trichopoda pennipes. The sequence continues at coordinate 13,081,987 of JASKUP010000042.1, forward strand.
AAATTTATTTTTCACTTCAGGTTCATTAAGTTTGGATTTCCGGAATACGAGACATAATTTACATCAATACACCATACGGAGGAAATATTTTTTTGTTATCAAGACGTTTAATGCGTAAATACTTTTACAAAACTGAAACTATAAAAACTCGTTATAAAAATTCACTGAATTCTACTCAAAGCCTGTCTGCGCTTACTAAAAAATATTAAATAAACAAGGTTCGCAGTTCGCGTCAGTTATTGCGGCAAAATTCTATTGATTTGATCATATTTATACGTACATACATGTAGGTATAAATAGCTTGAAACAAGCTGCCATATCTCTACATATTAGAACAATCTAGACGTCTTAATTCATTTCTAAATAAAAATAAATTAAAATTACTAGCGGTATGACAATCGATCGACTAGAAATCATACGGTATTCAAATGTGGCAACGTGGATGGAATGATGTTAAACTTCCCATCTGCTAATTTTTTAATAATTTAAGTGGTAGTTGAGAGCGTCAGATCCGAAGTCGACAGAAGCATGGAGGCCGTATATCATCCAATTTTTGCAAAAAAACTACGAAAATTATTTTACTTTTTAAGATCGGCCTGCAACCTTTATCCATTTCTGACCGATCTTTCCTAGTTTGTGTTAAAGATAGGAAGTCGGAACCTTTTAAAGTTAACAGAGGAATACTACCGGACTCTATTTTGGGTTAGCTTCTTTACTATCGTTAGGTAAATCACTGAAATGATGTTGCAATCAACAGTAAAACGCTGATGATGTTCAGTTTCATAATCGTAGTAATATAAATAAGGTGCTTATAAATTATATTATAAATTAATTATAAATTAAGAAGTTTCTACTAAATCTTATGAACCGGCACAACAATTTTGCCCACCATATATTTCACAAAAATCGTCGCGATCATTTACAATCATATTCTAAATTGTTTTATGGAATATCGAATATCGAAGATCTCCTGAGATGCAGGTGCCTTATTTTCTTGCATAACATCATAATTTATTAACAACCGTCATATTTATGTAATAGAATAGTGTTCGCAAGACAGGAATTTAACCCAGCGAAATGCAAGAATCTGCTATGTTAACGATAGTTTTTTCATTTGTACAACCAGTCCTTGGAACTCTTTGCCATACTATTTTCAGAAACTTGCCAATTTCTTCGCAATGGAGCTATCTTTATCGTTTAATTAAATAATAAATTTTTAATAAATTTTTTAATATGTACGTGTATTTTCGGACGGAGTTTAGTTTATTTGGGTATGATTTTACGTCGACCTTCGTCAAATTGGGTTTGTGAACCGGTTTGGACTATTTGCCATCTTCAGTGTACTCGAAACCAGTTTGTTCACAACCAAATTTGACGAGGGTCGACGTACAATCATTCCCTAATTAAATTTTTTTATTAGATTTTTACCTTGCCATATAATTAACGTATTATTTTTAATATGATACCATCATAATTACTTTGCATACTGTTACGAAGATGATTTATTAAGTTTTAAAAGAAAATAATTAACACTAAAAGAAAAGTAAACGGCCCACTGTGTTTTCTACACAAAACAACAACAACATGCTTATGAGAAATTCTACCAAAGAAGTCAATAACAGAAAACAAAAATAACTAACCCATTAATGTACATGTTCATTTATGAACGTTGAAATTTTATAAAATTTCTCATAAATGAATGTGAAAAAATTTTCTACCTACGATCGCAGTTTACCGTAAAATGTAGTAAAAACACATGGGTACATATTAACACAAAATACAATATTGCAGTATATTCTAAAAGAAATAAAAAAAAAACATTTTTTTTCTACATACGCCGACAATTGCGCATTATCAAATATGTGCGTTTATGTACACGAATGCTTAACGCACATATTTTTACGATCTTTTCATTTATGAAAAATTATCAAAATTGTACATATTCAAAAATGAACACTTGTGTGTTTCTCACTTTTTCACTTATGAATACAAAGAAAAAAATAAATCGTCGCATTCATAAATGAGAAAACGCAAAATATTTTTCAGTCTCTCACACATGTATGAGAAGAAGCGGCTAAAAAATGAAATGTACATATTCATACATGTATGAACAGTGAGTGAACACTTCGCTACTCTGTTTAAAATAATTAAGCGATAACTTAGCTTATTAGTTCAATTGCTACTTTCTTTTTTTCAACCTCAGGTAATGTGGCTTGCACAATTTTTTTGCCGAGAGTCTACGCGAGGTTTGCAACTGTCCATAGAAAATATGTTGCTTTTTCTATTTGTGGGATTACTTTATCGCTTTCAAGCTGAAATGCATTTGTAAAATCTGAAAATCTCCACATGCTTTCAAGCGAATCTCGCTGTTATGTAGTAGATGTACTGTCTTTTGTCTTCCAATGTTGAAGGTAAGTCGACTGTTGAAAAACGATGGACATTTTTTGTCATCCGTCTTTCATTTGGGTTGTTATTTATTTTGGTGGTGCTAGAATTAACAAAATTTACCCGATCAAAAAAACTGTTTTTCAACAAGAAGTTTGTTTTCTCAAACAAAATAAAACAACAAATTTAGATTAAGTTGATTCAAATTTTTGTTGTATTACGAAGAGAGAAATTCGGCAATAATGTAAGAAAACTGATATTCTGCAAATGTTAACCACGACCACGCTGACAGATGTCTATTCTTTCATCAAAGTTTTTAATCACTTTTTTGCAAATTGGCATTCCTATTTCGTTAATCATATTACGAATTTTAAGTTTTAAGACTGAAATCGATTCGATTGGCTCCGTATAGATTAAGTCCTTAACATAGCCCCACAAAAAATAATTCACTGACGTTAATTCTCTCGATCTGGCTCGCCATTTAACTGCTTACTGTCGTTAAATTATGCGATCAGGAAATTTGGTTGCAAATTGATCGCTTCATTGGCTGTGTGACATGTAACAGGACGATTGAAACCACATGTCAGTAATATCCACGACGTCAATAATAGCCCAAAATTGAGTTGTAAGCATCTCGCGTGATCCATTGACGGTTACGGCATTTGCAGTCCATCTACGAAAAAAAGGGCCCAATCATGCCTCCAGAGGTGCGTTGAGAATGCTACGGCTTCTCAATGGTCGCTCTAGGATTTTCAGAAGGCTTTGTTTGAAAATGATTTTTTTAGAAAAACCAGCGGGTTGTTCCTGAATGAATTGAGCGAATCTACGGCGATGTAAATGATCGGTCGGCATCAATTTCTGCACCAGTTGAACCTTGTAAGGCTTCAAAGTCAAGTCCTTACCCAAAATTCAACATGTGGTGGTTTTGCATAACCCCAATTGTTCAGAACGTCGGTGGATTGACAAATTTGGATCTGCTTCAACACTGCGGTTTTGCCACAACCATAAAACAAAATTCTTATTGAAAAACCCGATATAAATAGTATTGTATTTACTATTAAAAAAAATACGCTTGATCTTGTGTCTTTTTGTTTATTACATTTTGGCATTGTTTTTGTTTTAATGACGCCAAAAGTGAACGCATATGCGTCATTCATATATTATTTTATTTTTTATTTCTTATTATTTAACAAGTGCTTATAATGGTAGTATTTATATTATTGTCAAATCTTTATTATCTTTATCAGCATTTGTATTTCAAAATATCAGCCATTAAAGCAAAAAATGAATTAAATACTTTAAGAGTATTTTAGGATTAAAAATTGTTTGCATTATGATTGCGTGCCTCAATTGGTTTTTGTCTTACATTTTATCGGCATTAAATTATATTATTATATAAAATTAAATAAAACGGTCTATTACGTTTTCTTTGCTTTAAAGCATTAGTGTCTTACATTTAATTATTCCAGTTGAGTTAATTATACCTGAAATTATGTGTTCCATTTCAACAGCGTTTGGTCTTTTGCCTAAAATTTATTATTTAATAAAATAAATTTCTTCCATGACATTAATAATACCCAGCAGTAGATGCGTTTTGGTTGTTGTTGTTTCTGACATATCTGACAGTACCTTTACGGCCATGGACTGCCCTGGCAGCGCTAAATAAATTAAAAACTTTTTTTTCAAGATTTTTTTAAACCAAAACATAAATATATTCATAAACATAAACTCATTCAAACTCGCAAGTTTCCCTTTCTCTAAAATATTCAATATCTTCGGACTTTTGTTTCATTATTCCGATGAGTGTGCCATCAACACATCCAGTTACACTTGATAAACCAAACTTTTCATAAAATATGATTCACATAATCTTGTAAAATTTTGAATGGCCCATGCCATTGGTTTAAACTGCTTCGAACGATCCGACTGCATTAGCAATTGTTACAATAAATTCAGTTTCGCACAAAAATCGCATTAAAATAATTAATAATGATATTTCTGGACAATACAATCGTCCTTCTGAGACCGTCGTTAAATTAAATTTGAGTCGACCGGCTCCATACTAAATGTACGAACACCAATGCGGACTCCACCAGATCGTTCAACTGAAAACATCGCAGCCGTGAGCCACAGTATTGAAGCAGATCCAAATTTGTCAATTCCTCAACGTTCTTCACCACAAGGTGAATTTTTGACGTTGAAACCTTACAAGTTTCAACTGGTGTAGGAATTGAAACCATCCGACCATTCACATCTCCGTAGATTTGATCAAATCAATCAGGAACAACCAACTGGTTTTGCTTAAAAAATCATTTTTTCAGCAAAACCATTTTCACTTCGGGGTATGTCGAAAAGCAAAATTGCCGCATTTGGGCTTCTGAAAATCCTAGAGCGATTATTGGGGAGCCTTTGAATTCTCAAAGTGTCACTGTAGGGTGAGCCATGTGGTCTGAAGACACAATTGGGTCGTTTTTATCGACGATGAGGCTGGAAATGCGGTAACGGTCTGATGCTAACAACTCAATTTTGGCCTATTATTGACGACGTGATATGTATGGTTTTAACAGGACGATGGCACATGTCACACCGCCAACGAAACGATTAATTTATTGCAAACCAAATTTACCGATCGCATAACTTCACGACAATAAGAAGTCAATCGAACTGATTTCACCCTTAAAACCCCAAAATCCGTCATCTAATTAATCAAGTAAGACCGCCATTTTGACAAAAAGTGATTAAAAACGACGGTGGAAATTAGTTAGTTATTGTGAATGGACCACTATTAAGCTAGAACCGAAAAAGAATTTATTTAAAACGAAAATTTCTTAGGATTTAGTTTAAAAAATTATTACGGTCAAATGACAACTTCCCGAGTTCATAATATTTTGAATTGTTAATACCAAAATATGTAGTCCCGAATTAACGACTTCTTATTTAATGTTAGCTTTTCAGCAAAGTTACATGCTCTATGGTTTTTTGCATACATCGTTACGATGAGGGATGTATACACAAATCATGCTGCATTAAACCGAAAGTTGGTCAAATAAGTCAAATGAATAATTCCGAAACTACAAAACTCTAATTCATCGTATTAGCGAGAGATGCCGCAGTTATCATTATGCAGTATAGGTTTTAGTTGGATTGTGTTCCTTCTTTTTGTTTTTTGATTGTTAATCTTAGTTCATGACATTTTCATGTAGCTTTTTGTTGTCTTATATTCGTAAAATTTCTTCTGCGTTTGTTAACAGACTCAGTAGGTTATTTCACTTTACATTTTTTTTAGCTATAATTAGCTTTCTAAAACCTAAACTAAGCATCTTTCCAACAATTTGTTCAACGATTTCTGTTGTAATGGTTTGGGGCTTTTGCTTTTCCCTTTGATTTTTTTTAATTTTATGGGGAGCTATATCTAAATACCATAATACCATATAGGCTTCAAAATCGCTCTATAAAGAAGGAAGTTTTAGTGTAAGTGTAAAGTTGCTGTCAATGAGCCATTTAATTTCCACTATTTGTAGTTCTATTTGTGTCAGCTTCAGAAATTGAGAAAGAAACGATTAACGGGTTTCCGATTTTTAGGGAAAATTTTTTTAACTGGTTTATATGATTTCTCAGAAAAGAGAAGAATCAGTTTAAAAAAAAAAATATTGTTGTTTTTGACATATCTGACAGTACCTTTAGGGCCATGGACAAACACATATTAATGTGTATGATATTAGTAGGCTGTCTGGGGGCCTTAATTTGGTATGATTTAACAGAATTAGTAATATTCCCCAGGAATAAAATAAAACTTTTTTGTCACTTTCTTTTAAGCCAAAACATAAATATAGAACAAAATTATTCAGATAATAGAAATTTATCGCGAATTGCGATCGATTTTTAAACATAAACTAAACATAGAAACTCATTCAAACACACAAGAGTCTCTTTCTGCTAAAATATGCATCATGATCGAACAATGAGGGAAAACCATTAAAAACCGAAAGTTGGTCGAATAAGTCATATGAATAATTCCGTGTTCCTATGGTGGTGCGTACGGCAAACCACTTGTGCAGAAGTTCTCCATGTGTATAAAAATGATTTACAGTGTCCTTTGATATTTTTTAAAAGATTGCACTTTTCCGCAGATAAATTGCGTGTTCAATAGAAACAAGATGAATATGGAAAAATTTAACTCTATTTCAATTTCGCATAATTAAACAAAGGTGAATAAAGTTGCTCTCACCATGAAGAAAGTGGTGTGTATATAAATAGAACATGCTGAGGAACACTGATGATTGCGTGGAAAGGTATATGCTCGCTGTAAAATAAAAAATAGGGAACTTTATAGGTTCAACCCCACCAACGAGGCGCATAAAGAAAAATGGAGCGATTAAAACGACGAATAAAATGGAAATGGAAAAGAGCTGTGTAAATATCTCAGAGTATCTTAATAAGAAAAAATAAGATAATTATTGTGTGTAACCGTCTGCCAAGAATCGATAACTTTCAGCAGCCGTTGTACGCAACTCAACTGCGATATCCATTTATAAGCGAGATAAAACGTGCATGTTTTCATAACATCGAAAGATATGGTACCTTGTTTCAGTTATATAATTTATACTTTTATTTATAATCGTTAAAGTATGAGCCAATCAACAGAATTCTGTAACAAAAACTAAGTTAAACTTATTGCAATCTTTTTTTTAACGTTTGTGTTGTTGTAAAGCGTGATTTTCTATGTGCAAAGGTACTACATCTCTTTTCGTTAAAATCTGTATGTTTTTGACAAATTGATAAATCATTTAACTTTCTAAAAATAAGTTAAAAGCCAATAGAAAAACTTATATAAAGTTTTTATGATTAGATATAAATTCCTTACGTACTTAGAACTCTTTTCAACTTAGTCATTTAAATAAACTTTATTGTCATTTCAAAGTTTTAATATTTTTTCTTTGAGTGTACCTATCTTGTTATAAAACATTCAGTGTTTTTTTTATTTTTATTTTAATTATTTATGTAAAGTACTAAAATTCATTGATTTAAATAGTTCACTTATTAAATGTCAACGTTTGACAAATGACAAACACTTTAAGAAACAAGAAACTTATCTATAGCATGCAGTTAACTGCGAGCGTAAATTTGAGACACTTGAAAATGCATAATGACGAAAGGCCAATTATTTTGTTTTCCATCAAGACAAATTTATAATAACACATAGAATTGGGTGCGTGAAGAACAACATTAGCTTCTGGCAAAATATCTTAGCAATTCGTTACGTAGCAATAAATTTTAATTCTGATTTGATTTATCGTTAATATCTTTTACAAGCAAACAAAGACGACACCGTTTTTTAAATTAAATAATTATTTATATTTTGAACGCAACAAATTAACAAACAATTAGACAAAACTTAATATTATGCTAAATTATTCATACTAGAAACATTAAATTAATTTTAGGAGATTAATTATGATTGTGATTTTAATTTTCCACAAATAAATTTATTTTTTCTATTTTAACGGTAGCAAAATTTGAGGTCAAATGATTAAATAGTCAAGAACTGACTTGTCATCCTTTAAAACGTTGGGAAATTTATTGTGAATGTTAGAATAATCATTTATGCAAAGTAATCAGTAGTTTGTAAATACATATCACTAACGTTGAATACACTTTTTCTTTTTTAAATAAACTTTTTCTGTTCGATACAAACTCTAAACTCAACAGGTTATGGGCCGCATGACACAAAAAAAAACGTAGTGTGATTAGTAAAAACTTTTTTTTGAGAAAGGAATCATAAAATTTATTTAAATTGTGCGTGAGTTTGTGAATAAAAAATATGGCTTCGAATAACTTGTCTTTTCCATTTGAAAAATTACGCGGTCGGGAAAATTTCGATATATGGAAACGACATGCAAAATCGTATTTGGTGCTCAAGGGTTGTTGGAGTGTGGTCTGTGCAGATCTCCCTGCGAATGCTTCTGCTAAAGAAGTAGAACAAGACGAACGCGCTCTTGCCGAGATTACACTAATGATAGAGCCGACAAATTTTGCTCACATTGCAACAGTAACAATGGCGAAAGAAGCGTGGGATGCACTTATAAAAGCCTTTGAAGATACAGGGCTTACAAGAAAAGTCGAGCTTTTAAAGCGTTTAGTCGCCATGAAATTGTCTGATTTTGATGATGTTCAAAGTTATATCAGCCAAATGGTCATGATGTCGATTAAAGTTCAACAAACCGGCTTAAAACTGGATGATGAGTTGGTTGCATCATTGATGTTGGCCGGATTACCAGAGGAATTTGCACCTCTCGTAATGGCCGTTGAAAATTCCAAGGCAAAATTGAGGTTGTATATTGTCAAAAATTTATTGCTGCAAGATGTCAAATTTGATTGTAGACATGTGATGGAAAAAGCTTTAGTTTCAAACAAAAAAAGCTCTAACCGGAAATTCAAATGTTACGCGTGCAAAAGAGAAGGACATATTGCAAAAAATTGTCCAGAAAAAACAAGAACAACGAACATAAAAAAGAAAACTCTAGAAGAAAAATCTTCAGTTTCTACGTCTTTGCTTTCGTCGTCTTTTTTTGTAGAGAAAAACAACAACGCACTTGAATGGTTTATTGACTCAGGTGCTACATCACACATGACTAATGTAGAAGGTATTTTACATAACATCAAAAATGTCAGCGAAAAACAGGTTGTTGTCGCAAACAGTGAAAAAATGGCAATCAAATGTGCTGGCGATGTTAGTGCTATCCTAAATTATGGCAAAAAAGAGACAAACGTTTTTTTTAGAGATGTTGAATATGTTCCTGATATGTCGATCAACTTGCTTTCTGTGAGACAAATGACTTTGAAAGGAAACAAAGTTATTTTTGAGAACGACCTATGCAAAATTTTTAACAGCGATGGTGTTTTAATCGCAACTGCAAAAGCTTTTGATAACTTATATAAATTAAATTGCACTGTAAGTTCTAAAAACAACGAAAAACCAATGTTGGCAGAGGACAAATTTGAACTGTGGCATAGGCGGCTTGCACATATATGTGACTTCAACTTACAGAAGACTTTAAGTGGATTTAACATATTAAGAGGTAAAAATGGCAGTAAAAAATGTGTGATTTGTATAAAAGGAAAGCAAACGCGTGAATCTTTTAAAGAACCGGGTCATCGTGCCAAAGGAATTTTACACATAATACATTCAGATGTGATGGGTCCATTAAAAACAAAATCATTTTCTGGAAATCGATACCTCTTAACTTTTATTGACGATTACTCGCGAAAGATATTTGTGGTGCCAATAAAACATAAATCGGATGTTTTTACGGAGTTTATACGTTTCAAGCAATACGCAGAAAGGCAGTGCAATGCCAAAATTAAAATATTACGTACTGACAACGGCACTGAGTACACTTCAAACATTTTTAAAAAAAGTCTTTCTGATTGTGCTATACTGCATCAAAAAACAACACCATACACGCCAGAACAAAACGGCGTAGCTGAACGTGTTAATCGCTCTATTATGGAGCGCGTAAGATGCATGTTATTGGACGCAGGATTAGATGACAGATATTGGGCTGAAGCGGCAGTGACATCAGCTTATCTTATGAATCTTGTTCCTTGTCGTGGTAACCAAAGCTGCCCGGAAGAAATTTGGTCAGGCAAAAAACCTAACCTAAAGCAATTGCGTGTTTTTAGCTGTAGAGCATTTGTTCATGTACCAAAAGAGAAACGTGATAAGTTAAGCCCAAAATCAACGGAGTGCATTCTGATGGGTTATAGCGATGAGAGTAAAGCGTATAGATTACAAGATCCGTCCACCCACAGCATAATCATCAGCCGTGATGTAATTTTTATAGAAAACGAAAACAAGGTATGTGTTCCCCAAAATAATTCTACTAATAAAAGTTCTACCGTATTTGACATCAGTACACAAGTTGCCAATTCAGAGGAGGAAAGTAATGCAGAATCGTCAACTGAAGTATCAGAAGAGGAAGAACCATTTTATGGCTTTGAAAGCGATGAGTTTACAGATGCAGTCGATAACGTCGATGAAAATATTGATGGCGCTGAAGTAATTCGTCGTTCAGAGCGTATTGCAAATAGGCCTAGACGCAGGTACAATTTGAATGTCAAGCAAATTGATTGTGACATAAATCGTAAGGTCCCTGAAGGATTTAAAGATGCAATGCGATCCTCTGAAGCTGATTCATGGAAGGCAGCAATGATTTCTGAAATGGAATCTCTAAAAGCAAATAACACCTGGTGTCTGACTGATCTACCACAGGGTAAAAAGGCCATCAAGAATAAGTGGATTTTTAAAACAAAAGCAGATGCAAACGGGGACGAAATATGCCATAAAGCAAGATTGGTTATAAAGGGCTGTAGTCAACAGTATTGACTATGAAGAGACGTTTGCACCCGTTGTGCGCTATACTTCACTACGTTATTTGTTTGCTCAAGCAGCCAAGTATAAGCTCATGATTCATCAGCTAGATGCGGTAACAGCCTTTCTTAATGGGGACATAGAAGAGCAGATTTTTATGGTACAGCCGGAGGGCTTCGACGATCGCAGCGGTAGAGTTTGCTGTTTAAATAAATCGCTCTATGGGTTAAAACAGTCTAGCCGCGTATGGAACAAGAAGCTTAATGAAGTCCTGCTGGATTTTGGTTTGCAGCGAAGCGAAGCGGATCAGTGTGTTTACTACTGTACCAAAGGCGATATTATGATGTATGTGTCCATTTACGTAGATGATGTATTAATATTTTGCAACGATTTAAGCTTTGTAAATAAACTTAAAGTTGATTTAGCCAATCATTTCAAGATGAAATGACCTGGGTGAAGCGTTTTCTGTTCTTGGCGTCAGAATCACCCGTGATTATAAAAAATCTACGATCAGGATTGATCAGACAAAGTATATCGAAGAAATATTAAATCGTTTTTCAATGAGTGACTGTAAGCCAGTGTCGACTCCAATGGACGTTGGCCAAAAATTAACTTCGAAAATGAGTCCTACCAACGACATCGAGAAGCAAGAAATGATGAAAGTCCCGTATATGCAGGCTGTGGGATGTCTTCTGTTTGCAGCTCAAATTACTCGTCCTGACATAAGTTATTCCGTTAACTTGTTAAGCCGATTCAGTGCAAATCCTGGAAAAGCGCATTGGGCTGCTGTAAAAAGAGTAATGCGGTATCTAAAGGGTACAATTGATAAAGGTATAACATATGGAGCTGAGCCTAGTAGCCTGGTTGGTTTTTGTGATGCAGACTGGGCAGGTGACATCGATTGCCGGCGGTCCACCACTGGATATATGTTTACTTTGCAAGGTGGTGCAATCTCGTGGTGTACAAGAAGACAACGTACCGTTGCTCTTTCCTCAACTGAGGCGGAATATATAGCTATGGTATTGGCAATTCAGGAATGCATTTGGTTACAGCGTTTACAACGCGAACTTATCCAGGGCCTACAAGAACCAGTTATAATATATTGCGATAATAAAAGCGCTATACTTATAGCTCAGAATAACTCTTTCTCAAACAGGACCAAACATGTCGATTTCAAAATGAAATTCGTTAGAGAAAAGCTTGAAAGTAAGGAGATATTTTTGGAATACGTAGACTCTGCTAATATGGTTGCGGATTTTCTCACTAAAGCTGTTAGTGCCAACAAGCTTAATATATTTAGCATCAGATCTGGATTAGAATAGAACTTTTTTTTATTAATTTACATATATTTGATAATTTGTATAAACAGTTTATTCAGGCGGAATATTGTGAATGTTAGAATAATCATTTATACAAAGTAATCAGTAGTTTGTAAATACATATCACTAACGTTGAATACACTTTTTCTTTTTTAAATAAACTTTTTCTGTTCGATACAAACTCTAAACTCAACAAAATTTTATGCATGGAGAACGTTACACTCTTAAGCAAAGAATTTTAATTGTGAAAATTTACTATCAAAATGATGAAAGTTTCACTGTATCACTTCATTAAATTCGATCAGCTTTTCCTTGTAATCAGGCTGCTTATAAAGCCAATATGACTTATTTAATCGCAAAAGTTTATGTTCACGTTATTGTTGCTGATAATAAACCAAAACACTATGCTTGCAGTGGTCGTATATAGCCGGTATATAGCAAAGTGTTGAGAAAGATATTTGAACATCAACTTGCCGACGTTTGCAACAATTGCGCATCACTAGAGGCAATTTTCGTAACATTTCTTAAAAAAAATTCCTAAAAATGTTCATCTTCACACTTAAAAGATCAGCTCGTTTAAGAATTAAAGCCGACACACTATTATTTGCGTGGAATGTTTGTGAATTAGCTGTTTGAAAAACTGAACGTATTTTTCATCAAAATCAACAGATCCATGAAAAACCGACAGATCTAAAGAGGGTGGCTGTATGGTGCGGTGTGCGGCCAGGCGACATCATCGGCTTGTATATTTTCGAAAATAAGCAAGAGGAGGCCGTCAACGTCGAATCGCTACACTACCAAACCATAATAACCAATTTTTTATGGCCACAGTTGGCTAATATTGAAATTAGTGATGCAGTTATTGCATGCGAAATTTCCCGGTCGCCTAATTTCTCGATTTGCCGATGTTAATTGGCCGCCGCGTTCTTATGATCTAACACTGTTACATTATTTTCTCTATGGTCATTTGAAAGACTCACAACTCACAACAACTGATGCTCTGAAAAATTAAATTTGACGAAGTAAGCAAAGCAATGTTTAAAAATGTGAAAAGAGCGGACGACTGCGCGACGTGCTTGAAGTTCACATTTACCCAACACAATATTCCGGTTATTAATTCCCATATTTCTTCTTTATATTGGTATCAATAAAACTGAAATTTTAGAAAATAGTAAGTGTTTTAAGTCAATTTACATTATAACCTCCACTTTGGCCACCCTTAATATCCACATCACATTCATTTTTATTTTAAAATTGAAAGGATAACTAAGGATATATTTAAGATGTCAAATTCTGTGCCATATTTTAGTAAAGATGTTGGATATTACTTTCTTTCGCTTACAATTGTCCATAGATAATTGTTACAATGGTAATTGTTACAATGGCATTGGTAATTGTTACAATTAATTCAATTTCGCACGAAAATCACATTAAAATAATTAAAATCCACTATGAAAATGGTGGTTCTGTTAAAATTACATTTCGTTAAATTCGTGATATTTTCGGAAAACGTAAACGTCCTTCTGAGACCGCTATTAAGAATTTGGGTCGTTAAATTTGAACTGACAGGTTCGATATAACCATATGCGAACACCAACGCGTTCGACCGGATGCTTCAACTGAAAATACCGCAGCCGTGAGCCACAGCGTTGGAGCAGCTGTTAATTTGTGAATTCCTCGACGTTCTCAACAATTGAAGTTATCTAAAACTTTGCGGAAGTACTTGATCTTGAAGCCTTACAAGGTTCAACTTGTGCAGGAAGTGAAACCGACCGACCTGAAAAAATCATTTTTCAGACGAATTCCATTTTCACTTGTCAGGGTATGTCAACAAGCAAAATTGCGCGCATTTGGGCTTCTGAAAATCCTACAGCGATTATTTAGAATCCTTTCCATGCTCAGCGTGTCAATATATCGAGCGCTATGTTATCTGGAGGCGTGTTTGCGCCGTTGTTTTTTTTTTCGAAGATTAGGCTAGAAATTCGGTAACGGTCAATGGATTAGGCTATTGCGAGATGCTAACTACTCAATATTGTCCTATCATTGACGGCGTAGATATCACTGACGTGTGGTTCTAACAGGATGGTGCCCCATGTCACACAGCCAATGAAACGATAAATTTATTGTATAATTTTACGACAATTAGTAGTTAAGTGACCAGCCAGATCGGGTGATTTAACACCACTTTATTGTGAGGCTATATTATGAAAACTGAAAATCCGTGATGTGATTAACGAAATAGAACTGTACGTTTTGCCAAACAGTGATTAAAAATTTGATGAAAGAATCGACATCTATATGTCAGCGTGGTCGCGGTGGACATTTGCCAGATATCATTTTTCATTCATAATTGCTAAACTTTTCGCTTCGTAATACAATAAAAATTTGAATAATCTTAATCTGAATTTTTTAATTTATAAATTTAATTATATTATTTATTGCATCCATGAATGTTTCAGTTCAAAAGTAGTAATCAACACGCATTTTAAACTAAATATATATATTAATCTGTACCCAAATTGTTTGCTGGGATTTTTATTTTTACTTAAGAAATAAATGTAGCATACTTTTAGGATTGCTTGATTTTATTAAGCAGATGGCATGTGCAACTTTTTATTGAATATAAACACGTAATATGTCGTTATCGTTACATTATGTATGTAGCATTTAGTACAGTGGTGGCTGAAGTCTTTTGTTTCAAAAAGTTGAATTAATCAAAATTTTTACACAATCATTTGTAAAAATAAAATTAAAACTTAAAACTTATTTTTCTAAATAATCAAAACTTTCGCAGACCAGCCGTGTTATTTGTGATGGCGTAGATATGAGAATGAGAATTTTCGAAAGATTTTAACACAATTTACACTTAAAAAGAGATATATTTTTAAAATACATTGGCCTAAGTTTGTATAACTTTTCTATTGAAGCTAAAGAATTATAAGCGCCATAGTTTGAAAACAAATCATTTATAAATGATAAATAATAAAATGTAATACGGTAAGGAGCGTATACAAGATTAGTTTTAAAAATTTAATACAAAAGTATATACTTTTTAATTAATAACCACATGTGGCCACATTTTTTACTTAAAAAGTATTTTAAAATATTTTCAATTAGAAAATTATTAAATTGTTTTTGAAGAAAATATTATCAGCAAAAAAGTAAACGACCCACTGTGTATTTTACAAACTGCGTAGTTTTCTATGGAATCAACAACAACATGCTTACAAGAAATTCTACCAAGTAAGTAAGCAACAGAAAGCTAAAACAACTAACACAGAAAAAAACAAAACCCACAGCCAAGCAGGCACCTAAACCGAATGATAATAACAACAACGATATGGAGTGATATTAAAGCAGATATTAAGCAGAATACGTGCTTAAAACAACTATATAAGCAACTAATTCAAGTTGAGTCATAAGTGAGTAAAGACAACAAAGTTACCATCGTGTTTATTTTGTGTGTAATAAAAGTAAATAAATCGTTTAACTTAATTTAAAACACTGTGTTATTATTTTGCCAAAATAACAAAACGTTAATGAAAGAGAATAAACGTAACACGCAATAAAAATAAATAAACCTTCTTTTGATTTTTTCATGTTTTCTGTGCAACAGTATTTTAATACATAACAAGTCAATTAAATTAATTTCCAATTTGTGTGTTTATGAATGAAAAAAGGAAACTGATTAATTATGGGTCCCGTCAATGTCGCCGATTACACTTGGGAAATTTCTTTAAATATTTTAGAAATTCTTACTTCTATTCTTCTAAAGTAGCAGGCATTTTGTCTTTTGTAAGTTTTGCAATGGCCGGAGCATACATTTTTCTTACCATGGCATGGGAGGAACCATGTATACTACCTGCCTCATCCTGAATTTTAAAGCATAATTTTGGGGGCATGTATCGTAGAATATGAAAGTTACCTCACCACGCAAAGCTACTATCCTGCCATTTTGCCGGCGTTACGCATCCTCTAGTATCCAACAAAATAACAAGTTTTAATAATTTTTCACCGTTTCTTTGTTAAATATATTTTTTTTTAATTCTGTAACAGGAAGGGAGAATGAATATAACCATTCCCTTCATATTCTTCGACGACTAGAGTTTGAAATTTTTGTGACGTATTCTGTTTACTATAGGTGTAAAGTAGGGTCTCACGTATTTTAAAATAACAGCATTCAATAAGCTATTAAAGCCTGCAAATTAAGCTATTAGTCATTTGTGAATAATCTATAATATAAAAATAAGTCGAGTTTTCCTTCCTGACGCTTTAACTTCAGAACGCACAAACCGATTTCCACGGTTTTGCATTCGTTGGAAAGGTCTCGGGCTCCGTAAGGTTTATAGCAAAGAAAATTCAGGAAAAATTTCAAGAGAAAAGCAGGAAAACAAGGAAAATCATTTTTCACATGCAGCGCCATCCCTTATTTATAACATGTACTACAACGGCACCAGTACGTGGTGTATATCACGCAATAAGTACATTTCATTTTAAGTAGATGGCGCCATGCACACAAAATTTGATAAAAAGAAATTTCTTTTGCAGCATTATATACATACGAAGTATGCTTCTGCAATCCATTGAACAATTGTCACATATTTATTTAAAAGCATACTTTTAGCATTTTTCGCATGTATACTGTTCATCCTAGAAATGATGAATGTTTTTATTTGCGACTTCTGTTGGTAAATGTACATGGACCAAAATCATTTGCGCATTTGAAAACTGTGAATAGCCACCAATGCCAAACATATCGAGAAGCATGTCAACTATTGGGTTTGCTGGAAAACGATTCTCAATGGGATTTAACACTTGCCGGTTCAGTTGTTTCATCAAATGCTTACCAAATACGAACGCTTTTCGGTATTATCATCACCACATGTTTCCCTACACAACCAATTTAGTTATGGAACAAATGCAAAGACGACAATGTGAAGATATCTTGCATCGCTTGCGCATTCGAACGAATAATCCCGACATGCAAATAATCGATGAAATATATAATGAAGGATTGATTCTGATTGAGGATCAATGCAAACAAGCTATTGATTGATGCACCATGCACTCAACCAAGAATTAAATCGAGAGCTGCAATACAATGTTGATACATTACAGGAATTCGTTTGAAATAATGTGCCGTTGCTGAATGAACAGCAAAAACTAATATACAAAAAATGTATGCAAGCGGTGGACAATAATACTGGTGGTCTCTTCTTCCTGGACGCACCTGGAGGAGCAGGGAAAACAATTGCCATTTCATTGATTTTGGCCACTCTTCGATCAAGATGTGACATAGCTTTGGCGTTAGCATCATCTGGAATTGCGGCGACTCTTCTAGATGGCGGTCGTACTGCACATTCTGTGCTTAAGTTGCCACTCAATTTAAACACAATTGATACTCCAACATGCAATATTTCACGATCCAGTGCTATGGGAAAATTGTTGATGCAATGCAAGCTCATTGTTTCGGATGAGTGCGCAATGGCACATAAGAAATCACTTGAAGCATTTAAATTCACACTGTAGGATCTTCGGCGAAATAACAACATCTTTGGCGGCTTGATGATATTGTTGGCAGGCGATTTCAGGCAGACGTTGCCAGTAATTCCCCATGCAACGCTTGCAGATGAATTGAATACTTGCCTGAAGGCATCACGTTTGTGGAATAACGTAAAAACGATATCGCTAACCACTAATATGAGAGTTTAGCTTCAAAATGATCGAAGTGCTGCACAATTTACCAAACAATTGTTAGCTGTTGGAAATGGAAAAGTCCCAGTTGATGTGACAGCTAGATTAATTACTCTTACCAACGACTTTTGCCGATTTGTAGACTCTCAATTAGCTCTTATTAAAAATGGTTTGCCAAACATTAGTGAGAATTATCAGAATTATGCTTGGTTAAGTAAACGAGCAATTCTCGCCGCAAAGAATAATGATGTTGTACATGCACTGGATTTCACCATTCAATAAAAAATCGATGGCGATTTGGTGACTCACAAATCCGTTGATTCCATAACAAATCCCGATGATGCAGTAAATTATCCAACGGAGTTTTTTAACCCTCTTAAGTTACCAGGATTTCCACCACATAACTTGCAACTCGAAGTTGGATCAGTTATTATGATATTGCGTAATTTGAATCCACCGAGACTTTGTAACGGTATTCGACTTGCGGTGAAAGGATTTATGCCGAATTTGGTTGAGGTGTTTGAGGGATAAATTTAGAAAATCAAAGAGTACTTCAATAAAACGGTTAATTTGCGGACACGTATAACGCTTCGATTCAGTATTTACTTTGGATTCGCTTTCATTTTTTACTTAGAGAAGTTCAACTAAATTCCACTTCATTTTTGTAATCGAAATGAATTCATTACTGTTGGGCAATTAAATAAAATTTTTACTTTTCAAATATAGAACAAAAAATTATTTTTCTTTATCTTTTAATCCCCAAATGAAATTTTACAAAAACGAAGCCATCTGGTGGCAATTGTGGGGAACGGAGTTCGCCGGGTTTG
Organism: Trichopoda pennipes; assembly: GCA_030448955.1. Lineage (NCBI taxonomy): Eukaryota > Metazoa > Arthropoda > Insecta > Diptera > Tachinidae > Trichopoda > Trichopoda pennipes. Next base: position 13,100,583 of record JASKUP010000042.1, read on the forward strand.
CTAGTACTTCTTAAAAGTTGATAGTAAAGTTTAAGTTTAGTAAATAGTAGGATAGTAAGGGTTAAGTTTCTGTAAATAACACGCTACATTTTTTTATATTCTGTTATTTTTAACTCATATCTTTATTGCATGAAAATGAACAACAATATCAAATATCTACGACTGGATATATGGGCTGGGGAAAACATTTGGCGAATTATTATGATATCGAGAACTGAAATTCTACTCGGCAGTTAGTTATCTGGTATTAAAGCTTATTTTAATTTTACCACTAATAAAAAGCTAAATAGTGCAGAACAGAACAATCAACGAAACCGCTTAGAACCGCTCGAAACCGCGCCTAATTTATAGATATTTAAGGTGCTGGTAAAACATCAAACAAAAACTTCCTACTAAAACTCAGTCATTAAAACACTACAATATGAGAGAACTTATTGCTCTTCGGCAATAACTTTAGATTATGACGAAGATGCCTACGTTTATTCTTTTAATAAACTTTTCTTTTATAGCAAAATAATTACAAACAACGTTTAGAGTTTTAAAATATAATAAATGATTTATTTAAACGATTATTGGCAGTTATACACACAACACTATTCTACCTTTACCACTTCACCGGATATTAGCTGCTGTTTCAACTGTTGTGTCTTGACTTGATCACGTTCATAATTAGACCGATTTTTTGCCTAAGAGATAAAGCCTTTATATACTGGTTTGAGGGATTATAGTTTTTACAAAAATGTAATTCATCGTTTTTACCAGAATTACGAGAGATGCAGCAGTTATCATTATTCAGTGTAGGTCTTTGATTAGTTGCGTGCCGTTTTTGTGTTTTCTGATTGTTAATCTTAGTTAATGGAATTTTAATGTAGTTTTTTGTCGTTGTCATAGAAACTTCTGGATTTGTTTACAGACACAGTCGGTTATTTCACTTTACTTTTTCTTAGTGATAATTATCTTTCTAAAACTTAATCTAAGCATCTTCGTAACAATCTGTTCAAAGATTTCTGTTGAGGCTTTTTATTCGAATATTCAAACTTGTGAATTCGCAGTAATCATATGAAAATTGGATGCCTTTAAATTTTTTTAAATTTCATACGGAGGCATATCTAAATATCATAATACCATATACGTTTCAGAGTCGCTTTATAAAGAAGGGAATTTTAGTCTAGGTGTAAAGTTTCCATTTTCTTTACTTTTAGTTCTATCTTTCTCAACTTCCGAAATAGGAAGAGAACTGGTTAACCGGTTCCTGGTTTTTAAGTAAAATGTTATTTGTTGTATAAAATAAATTGTCAAGCGTAAAACTTATTCAAAGCAGCAGAGATCTTTCATTTGAACAAAATTTCAGATTGAAAGTGCTTTTTCACATGTGTCTTTTACACAAATTAAAAGAAATTAATTGATACTTTTAAGGAATTGATGTTATTTTTAATTGTGTCCACAATGCGCCCTCTAAAATTTCAAATACTAGAACGTCATCTGAGGATTATCTTTATTACTGTGCGAACGATTACACAACTGAGCTATAAATCATAGCGTTCATTTAGAATAGCGTGAAAAAGAGTAATTGCGAACATATTGTAACGTTTATTCATTTTAATAAACGTTTTGTTATTTTGAGTTCTTTTATTGCAAAATAATAATCCAGTATTTTAGAATTTTAAAATTAAGTTAAACGATTTATTTACTTTCAATACACACAAAATAAACACGATGGTAACTTTGTTGTCTTTACTTACTGATGACTTGAATTAATTCATTAACCCACAAAGTTGTTGTTTAAAGCGGTTCTCGCACATTCTACTTTAACATCATCCTATATTGTTATTATCATTCTGTGCTAGTTGTTATTATTTTCTGTTTTTCACGTATTTAGTAGAATTTCCTATCAGCATGTTGTTGTTGTCTTGCGTGTATAAAATTTCTTAGAAAAGTACGCCGTTTTTAAAATGCACAGTTTTTACTTCTTTGGTAGAATTTTCTATAAGCATGTTGTTGTTATTTAGTGTATACACAACTTCCTAGAAACTACGCAGTTTGTAAAATGCACAGCGGGTCGTTTGCTTGTCTTCTTTTAAAACTTAATAAATGATCTTGTAACAATATTTAAACAGTTTTAATGGCTGGTCTATTCGAAATTCCTAAAATCAATATTTAATTTTAAAGAAAAAAAGGTAACAGCTTCAAGGAAGAACAAAATTTGAGCCTGGAAGACTTGTGCGCCAATCTTGTCAATTTGTCATCTGCACCTTTTTCTCTACCTTGTATCAAATCATTCTCAAATTACAACAAATCGGAATAGTAAAAACAATAAACAAACAAAATTGAAAATATTCCAATAACCGAATAAGTTAAAATTAATATTAAATCTATATTCGCAGCATCGATTACCAGCTTATACGAAAATGCTGGTTGATTGAATACCCTAAATATGATGGGGGTTGCGTAGCACACCGGCTTACAAATAGTAGAAAAATAACAAAAAGCAATCAATAAAAAATACTCAGATATGCAGGCACGTATTTTGTTGTGGTTTGTGACATTTAAATTAGTTGAGAATTTTAATTTATTCACAGGGAGTAAAAACATGTTTGTCTGTATTTACTCTTCAGTATATTTATACGGATGTGTGTATGTATGTGTGTGAATATGAAAATATGATTGTGTGTCACACAAGCGATATGACAAAGTTACTTCAATGAAAAGAACTCACGAGCTGCGCATGCGTACAATTTAGGAATATTAAATCACATTTTTTTTACATTTGGATTTTGTTTTGTTTGTTTTTAAATTGTTTTATTCGTATGTCGTACATGTGTTGAAGATGAATTTATTTGTTGTTTTATTTTTGATACAATATTTTGTTTTTTTTACTCTTTCTTGACTGTTTTGTTTGTTGTTATTGGCACAACAGCGTGTTGATGGTAATGATGTCGGGTTATACGTAAGTTTTGTGTTTAGTGTTGTGGACGTAAGGAGCAGCTTGTGCTTAACTTCCAACAAAAACTACAGCAACAACAACAACAACAAGAAGAAACAAAATATAAGAAAATAAAATGAATATAATACCTACAAAATACTCACATTAAAATCGTCATCGCCTCTGAACGATGGCTTTTAAACAGTGACAGTCAAGTATGCAGCGAGCCATAAGCGGGTACGGTCGATCGATTGTTAGCAATAAAAAGATATTCATTCATTGGTATACATAAAATAAATACAAATAAATTAATAAAATAAATCCGATTATTGTTTTTGTTGTAGTTGTAGTTGTTATATTCTTTCAAGAACAAATGGAATTTGTAGTGAAGTTTAATAATTGATTGTGCTAACATTAAAAAATAATGATCAGGTAAAAGCATTAAAAATTTTTAAAATGGTTAGTAAGAAATTTAAAAATAAATATTTAATTTGTAAATGTCAAACAATTAAAAATAAATGCTCCCGTTTGTCGTTATTCAAAAGTGAAAACTATCATTTCTTTTTCACAGTTTTAAATGTTGAAATGTGTTTAAAAACTGTGAATATCAAAAAGGGAAATTTTTAAATAACAAAAGAAATTTATCGATGAAGATGGGCAATTTAACTTAAAAACTAAAATCCGAGATTAAAACTAGTCTCTTGAGTTGTGATATATGTATATGTGACAAAATTTATTAATTAATTATGTTTAATTAAAATTATTGCTTTATTATGGAAATCCCCTCTTTTGATTTCCATCTATAGGCGCCAATTTCCAGAACTCAAACAAAAAAGCTGAAAGCTGGGAAAAACTAAAAAAAAAACATTTTTAAATTAAATTCAATACCATAAGCAAAGCAATAAATAAATTTAATGAAAATAGAAATAATAATAAATAGAATAAAAGTGAAAATAATTTATAAGCCTTTAAAGAGTGTTTTTATACAGAACTTTGAAATTGCATAAAATAAACATGAAATTATCTTTATTCGAAAGATATTCTTACCGCAATATAATTTTAATATACTATATGACCGCCACGGCTGACTAGGACGTAGTCTAATTTGGAGGTACAATTTTCAACTTTTTCCAATATAGATGTAAGCATCCGTATGCCAACAATAACAAAGCACATGTTGTTCTCCAACTGTTCAGGCTTATCGTCGTGGAATAGGGACTTCACTTATCCCTACAAAAAATAGTATAGCGGTATGATCTTGTAGGCCAATTCACGGGTTGGAAACGTGGAACAATACGATGAGAGAATCTTTTTCTTTAATAAACCGATTTTGTTAGGAGCTGTATGACATATCGTCACGTCTTATGATTTAAATGGCGCGTTGGATAGGGTAAATGGATGCTTATTGTTTTTTTTTTAGTGCAACCGAGCGATCTTTGCTCTCTCCCGCTCTTTACTTATATTTTTTAAAGGATTTGTTTACATTTTTATTTTTACCATGACGTTGTCGGTCTTATTTATACAAGAAATTTCTGCATTAAAACTAGACGCTAGACAATTTTGTGCTGGGAACTGTGGTTTAGGTAGATTTGAAACTTTCGTGTTTTTAAATACAATTTACTTTTAATTATTAAATATAGGAAGTTTTTAATAGAGGTATAGAACTCTGAAATGGCATAATCTTTGAAATGGCATATGAACGCCACGACTGGCTCGAATGTAAATTAATCTGGAGTTAAAATTTTCGATGACTTTTTCCAATAATAATGCGGCGAATGTTGTCCTCCAAGTGGTCAATTGTTTCGGCGTTATTGGCATAGACTATCAATTTCTCGATGTAACGGTGTTTCAACACGCACTTGAGGTTTATGATCACTAAAATGCAGCGGTCGTTTCCATTGAAACAAAAATAAGCTTCATTGCTAAAAAAAATACACTTATACAAATCCAAATTAGCGGCAATCTTATTTTTGGCCCAATTTGTACGCTCTGAAAGTGTTGTTCAAGCCAAACTGAATATAAATCACTCGACTGTCAAAATGGTAGCCAAATGGAAAAGTGTTAACAAAAATTTTTATGCCTCTATAAAAAATACCCGATATTTTTAAAATAATATGACCAATGCTATCTAGACACAACACTCCAATAATTGTTGAAGATAGAAGAGCAAAAATAATAACAGATCCGTTCAATGCATATCAATCCCGTAGGAGAGCAAAACAAACCACCATTTTGTGCAGATATTTTAAGAAAAAACGATAGGTCCACTTTTTATTATTTTATAAAAGCATAGCATAAATGTGATGTCAGACTTTTGTTGCGTTTTTGAACTCCGTCTTTTTACACTTTTCACCTTTTCATTCATTATTGCCATTGTACCAAAACTATTGTTTGTCCAGGGGATAACAATCAGTATCTCACTACTTTTCTCGAATCTCACTAGTTTAAACAATTTAATTTTAGCCCAATGGGCACCTTTTGTCCACGGAATTCTTACATGTCTCGAAGAAGATTACAACTAACGAAATAGTGTTAAAAAAAGATAAACCCTACCATTCAATTTCTTACCGTGCATACTAAAATAAAAGCAATATTCAGTAGAACTTCCTGCAAACATTTTTTACAATCAAGTCAATTAAAGTAATTTAAGGTGACAATAAAATTAGTCAATCATTATGCATAAAACTGACTTAAGCTAGCAAAAATAGTCAGGTTTTGTTCGAGGTACTTTAATTTGTAAAATTATTCACTGAACCGTCGTCTTGCGTTTGGATGTTTGAAGTGTTTTAATCTTTAGTGGGCTTGTGACCGGTAAGTGGAAATGGGTTAGTCAGCATACATCACTGCAATAGTTCTGTAAACTTATCCCAATAGTTGTCAGCCAGTTCATTAAATGCGCCAGAGTACAAGTTATACAGAATTGTTTAAGGTTGGTTACCTTCATCCTAACCCTCGAAAATAGTATTACACTAACAAAGAGGAAATATTTTAAAAAAATTATCTTAACTCACCTTTCATGAATAAAAATTCTAAAATCTCTTTCAAAAAATGTTTTTCAAACTGTTAGTAGAAAGATAAAGCAGGTATTTTTATACCATGCACACCAGTAGTTGTTATCTTTGATTAAATCGTGAAGCATATTTTAGTAAAATAGAGAAAAAAATCAAAGTGAAAATACGAGAGTATATGTATAAGCAATTAGTGCTTTTTTCTTTCAATCCGGTAACTTCGAAAAACACGTCGAAAAAGGGCATCGACCTTTTTCCTTACATTTTTATAAGTATAAAAGTACTTAATTTTACGGTTGTTCAGGAAGGGTATTATACTTCAGCGTATTCCAATGTGTTTTGAGTAACATTTGCTATTGGGTAACTTTGTTGGATCTACTCTAGTCTTGCCATCAAGTTTTAGTAACACTCATTTCAATCGCATAAAATGCATACAAAACCGTTTGGTCGCAATTAGTGAATATATGGTTTCGTAGGTCATAAAGCATTTAATCCAATTATAAGATTATCAATCTGTCTGTATTTATTATATTTTTGTGGCACGAACTCCATTATTTCTGAACCGATTTTTAAATAAAAAGATAATTTTAAAAATTAATGCTCTGTAAACAGAAAGTAATAATAAAATAAACTTAAATTATTAATGTCTCTTATGTGATGTAATTATGCAAATTAGGCCCAAAACACCATGGCCATTGAACGTCAAATAACAAAACTGCCATATTTGTAGGGATGATAATCCTCAAGTGTATGTTAAGACAGTGTTACGTCCAAAAAAAACTGACTATTTGTTGTGATTTACAGGCTGGTGGAACTATATGTCCGTATTTCTTTAAAAACGATTCTAGTCAAACCGTTCCAGTCAATGGTGACTGTATAAAGTCATGAAGACTGGCTTTTTCGTTCACCAATTGAACAAATATGATGTCCAGAAGCTGTGGCTTCAACAATACGGCGTAACAAGCCGTAAATTATTTAGATTATTTTTCGAATGAAATAAATTTCATGTCAATTTAAAAACTTCATTTTTATTTTATGCCATTTTAAAGTTTTATACCCCAGTTAAAAACCCCTGCATTTAATAAGTAAAAGTAAATTGTATTTGAAAACATGAAAAGTTTCAAAATAACCTAAATCGCGTTACCAAGCACGAAATTTCACCTTTAAATAAGACCGTCCATTTCATGCCAAAAATAAATATCTACACTTTTCTTGTAAAATAAAATCCACTAAATAGAAATTAAGATAGAAAGGAAGAAAAGAGCTCTCGGTCGGATCGGAAAAAAAAACCAATAAGTAGCCATTTACCCTATCTAATGCGCCATAAAAGTAAATTATCCAATTGGAAAGCATTGGCGCTTGCTTTGTGGCCATTGCGTGAACATAAGAATTTACAACAAATAGACGACATAAAATTAAACATCACGTTTTTCTGAAAGTTCAGCTAACAAAATTTTATGAAATTTGAATTAAAATTAATATTTTTAATAAAAAAACTATTGTTAAGAATGGGAAGTGTACAATTTTAAACTTTTGCTTAACGTCCTGTTATTCATAATATTGGCCAGTGTATTTTAATGAAAATATTCTCTTCCAAATAAAATTTTTTCTTTAGGAAAATATTATTAATTGTTAATTTAAAAGTATGTGTGTATACATCTATTTATTTATGTAAATTGTATGATAAATAGTTGTTTGTGTATTTATTATTTTTTACTGCTTGTGTGTCTATTAAACAAAATTTTAAAGTCGATGATGTATTACCACCGACTTATTAGTAATCACTCAGATATGCAATTATTTTACCCCACATCCTCTACTTGCAATAAAAATTCCATAATTTTAACAATAAAATAAATTGAATTTATTTAAAAAAAATCGTTTTTAAAGAATTAAATAAAATAATAAATACTTGAATCTTAAATATTTGATAATTATACTAAATATATCTAACCACCAACAATAAATCTTTCAACAAAGAATGCAATGTTCCTTCTCATTAGTTAAATTTAACCTCGGCAGTTAAATATTTTACCCTCCAGTGGGTTTCGATATGTTTCACTCTTTTTAAACTATGTTTTTTAACGATTTATGCATTAATTAATGTTCTATTATATCTGAAGTTTCGTTACCATTCATAGAATTTTATTTTAGCCCCCTCATAGACTATGTTTCAGTTCAATAGCACACCATATTTTTGTAGGAAATAAAAATAAGGGGTCGTTTTTAGTTTACATTTGTAGTGGTAGTAGTAGCTTATAAAGCTACAGGCAATAAACAAATATTTTGATGTATTAAACGATTTTTTAAATACAACTTAAAAAAATTATTGAAAAACGGAGACAAATTCTGTTTTACTAGAATAGAATACAACATTTTGTGATAAATGTGAATTAAATGACTCTTTATTCAGCTTTTTAATTCTTTTTGTATTTTCTTTAAATTTTTTTTTATAAAAATTAAAATGTTCACATGGGTTTCTAGTAATGAGTTCAGCATTCGTTGTTCAGAATAACTTCGTATATTCTATTAAGCATTGACTAGTAGAAATTCTTCAAATAATTGAGAGAAATTGATGTTCTCGCTCGTGGAATGGCCTCACTAAGTTTAGCTTTGATTAAGACTATTTTCCAAACGTACATTTTTCTAGACGATCACCCCCAAATACTTTCTATTATATTACGGCCCAGCGATTATGGTGGCCATTTCAAAAGTGTGATATTTTTGGACTCTAGCCGCGAATTGACTAGTATATCTTGGGGCACTCTTGTGTTATAAAGTCCACGGCAATGCACCAAAAATATTTTCAAATGATATTAAGGCGTTTTCTAGGACATCCTGATATATTTTAGCGTCCATAGTGGAACTTAAAAACTGGAGCTCACTGATACCATAACAGGAAATTACACCCACCACCATAAATCCGCCGACTCGGCAGTGTAATCGATGAAACGATTCCTAAATCGTGAAAATAATAATTGCAGCCATCAGGGCCCTCCATATTAAACTTCTTCTCGTCAGGAAAAACGACTTGCTCTAAGGTAAAAAGTAGATCTAAGCAATGTTATCTCGGGCAATTTTAACCATGCAGAGTTAGGTGATGAGTTTTGCTTTAATTTAAAGCGTTTATAAAGCGGTGACTTGCTCCTAAATTGGAACGTCATGGACACCTATTTTAGCCTTAATTTCGTGCACAGAATCGTACGAATTGTAAGCTTCTCTCAAAATAACCCTCTTATCTGCGTCGGAGACCACACCAGTTACAGAGCCTTTTTTGTTTTTCCATAGTTCGTCTTATTTTAAATAAAATTAGAAAAAAATTTTTTTTAACAAATTTCTTTTGTATATTTCTGTCACAGAAAGGCCACAATCTCTAGTGTATATGTTTTGATTTACATTGGCTCATCGTTGGTTAAAGCTTAACCACGAGCCATTGTTATAGTAAATGAAACCAATTTCTTTGAAAAAGTTAAAAAGTAATTTTTTTTCTTTGCGATCCATCTGTTCACTTATACATCGAACTGAAACTGCAACCTGCTATTCAAGTGAAACAAAATATGCTCTGCATTTTTGAAAATAAGCGAGTGTGCTATTCAAGTTAAACATAGCGTAGATGTACGCTTGTTTTCACATTTTGCTTTTACAAGTTAAGCGCGTATCAAAAAATTTGTTAAATTGTTTGACTTTCATTTGTTGGGGTATTATTTGGTGATTAATTCGAATCGGTGAGAATTAGTAAGCTTCCGCTCATTAACTTTCATTTTCCATTTCTTTCTTCACTTTTGCCAAAAAAGTCTCGTAGTTATCGTTTCAGTAGTTCTCTAAGCTGTTTCTTGCGTTCGTTTTAGTCAATTTTAATTAGTAGACTCCACAAATTTTATTATAGCTGATTTACTATAACAAAATTTGATTTCTATCAGAGGTTTATCCTTATTGTCGATCTTAAACATTTGTTTTCCAAGTCTGATCAGTGCTTCTTTAGGGTAACGCACCCAAAAGGTAAAAAAGCTTCAAAGTCCGCTCACCTGTGGAACCGTTATTTAGAAGACTCTTTAACTTTTCACAGACAGCCGTTAAAATTAAGAGAAAAAAACTAAAAACTAAAGCGTTTTCTACATGTGAAGTGACATTCATCGAAATATTATTTGAACGCATATTTAAATTTTTTTAATTTTGTAATTATGATAGGCGGACCTTTTAAAATTGAAACAGAGTATGTAAAAAATATGTCTGCCTTAAGTAAAAGTGAAAGATAACTCTCAAAATTAAAAGGTGCTTCCATAAAGGGCGTGATTTTGTCTAATATATCCTTATCATTTAAAACGTTATATTCAGACGCTTTAAATTACCATTATTGCTATGTCTGGTATAAGAAAGAGGTAGAAGAGAAGTAGAAAAAAAAAATAAAATAAAATTGAGGAAGTCGCGATAATAGATTTTGAGCAATATTGTCTTATTAGCAAAAGTAAAAAAGAAGCAGAATTTTAATTTTTAGCAGCAAGCAACTAAAAATTAAATGGTGGTTCATACATGGTACGGATTTACGATACATTTGCCGGATTTACGATAGTTAGCTTACGAGTACATTAATGACTTTTTAAGTTTTTCGAATTCATTTTCTCAGTTTTTACGCAAACAAGGGCAAACAAAAAATTAAGCCGAGCCGTTACCAGATGCCTCAGTGTATGGCATAGTGAATAGCCAAAGTACAAATGATTCGAAACAAAAAATGCAAATGTGTGTTAATTGTGACTTTTCGTAAGTTGTCTTTTCTGTTTCTTCTTCAACTGAAGACAAACTTTTACACATTCACGCTGTTCATTACGTTACTTGTTGTTGAAGTTGGTTTTGTTGTTTTTTAAAGGTCGTCAAAAAATCTACACCTTGCAATATGCAGTTTGTTGTTTTTGTTGCTGCATTTTTAGGTATTTTGTAGTTTCTTTAGTTTTTATTTTTCCTTTTTTTGTTTTGGTTTATTACATATTTTGCAGATTTTACTCATCATTCACCCATACAAACATATAATGGTGTTTAAATTATAGGATTTTGCTTAATGATATAAGGAGTTGTAGTTGTTATTATTTACAGCCATTATCGCGGTCGTCATCAATCCCAAACATCATGATACAGCTCGTTCATATCAGTGCCAAGTAGTTTTAGACTTGTAAATTGTTTTTAATGTTAACGGAATTAAACAGTTTCTCTTTTTTAAATGAACTGTTGTTGTTGCTGCTTCTTAAGCTGATAATCTCTCGCATTGTGTTAATGATGATTGATTTAATGATATTTTTGAAAATATGCAAGTATACATTTCATCCTTTTAGTTCTCTGACTTAAGAGTTAATGTATTCATAAACTTAATGTATTTGGAACCTAAGAAAGGATTTCAAGTGGAGACAAGAGGAAGTAGTAATCGTTCTTCATTGAATGTGGCATAAAGGAGCTTTGCAGGTAATTAACCGATGAAGCTCAAAAGCGGCCACAGGAAATTACAACAAATTGTTTATATCTGATATAATTTTCTAGACTGTAAAAATCGGGCTACTTAAAACACATCGCGGGCTTCCTACTTCTTAAAATAAACAAACATGCGAAAATTTTTGTTATTCGTTAAAAATGTCAATGGTTACTTTTATTACACGTATGAGTGGTGCATGAAGGGTACTAGTTGAGCAGTAGACAATTAAATTTTATTAAACATAAGGTCGTGAGTTCATAACCCCTGAGTATATAGAAAAAAATTTGTTATTGTTTGTCAGCATTGTATGATTTAAAAGCTCTCTGGAGTCTAATTTAATGGTCATGAATTGGTTTTAACCGATGAGTCTTTGTCAGAGAGAAAAGAAACAAATAGTTGTGGTTCTTTTTCTTGATATGCTTAATTCTTCTTTTCGAATTCCCGAGCATTCATAGACAATTGTGGTTTGGATGGACATACGATTTCTGTTGAGTGGATGGCTGCGGCACTTTGTTAAAAGCACAGTCATCATTAGATTCTTACAGATCTAGCCAGAACCTCAGAGTGAAGAGTACAATAAATAAAATAACGTTATCTCTATCGTTAGGAATTAGAATTGCATTTGCAACTACTTAATTTGGGAAATCATATATACTGCATTATGCATTATACTAGCTTACCCAGTAGTTATGCTACTTTAGCAGTGCGAATCGAAAGAAAAACTTTCAAGAATTCTGAATATTTGATTAAACAACACCAACTAAAAAATACTTGCAAGTTATTCAATGTAAAATTTTTCTATATCATTCGATTCAGCGAATTTTTGATAATCCTTAAATCCGAAATGATCAGATCTAAAGCACTTATGTAGGTATCCTTAAATCAATAGCTTGCACATGTCAGAATATTGTTTCACAAAGTAGTTTTTATTTAATTTACTCGCATTTTTTAATTTAATATATGCAATATATTTAAATTAGACGACTCAACTAATTCTTGTTACTAAATAGGACACATGTGTAAAGCAACAGAATTGTAAACTCCAATCACTGATGAAACCAGGAAAACTATCCTTTATATGGCATTTAAAAACCAAAATACAACAATAGTAAAATACATTTTGTTACGAAGATGCTTAGTTTAAGTTATAAAAAATAGATATCACTAAAAACAATAAAGTAAAATGGTCTATTGTAACTGTTAGCAAATCAAGGTGTTTCTAAGAAACATTTTATGAACACAAAACAAAAACATGCTACATTCAAAGTCCATGAACTAAGATTAACAATCAGAAAAAAAGACGGCACACAACCAAACAAACACCTGTACCAAATAGTGATAAACATGGCATCTGTAAAACATGCGATGAATTATAAAATTCAAGAACGCCTCTAAAAAGTATATACAAGCTCCCTTACTTATGGGTTTGGCAGTTTTATAGTGGACATAATCAAATGAAGACACAACAGTTGATATACTAGCTTCTATTCGCTAAAGTCGTGCACTTTTTTATATAAACGCAAATTGTCGAAATAAATCAGATAATCCAATTGAAATTTTAAAAGTTTTTTATAATTATTTTGCAATAAAAGAACTCAATAAACTAAACGTTTATTAAAGGAAATGTATAACAATATGAATAACTCAATAAATAAATATTTTTAATCATAACCAAGTTAGACAGTTTTTGCTTGGTTCCAATTTTAAAATCTAATCATAAAATATAAAAATAAAAAATAAAAAGCTTTAATTCTTCATATTTGGAAAGTTCTACCATCGCATTTACTAAAGCTGCTGTCGCTACCATTATTCAGTTGCGTGTCTTCTTTTTTCTAATTGTTAATCTTAGTTCGTGGAATTTAAAATAGCATCTTCATAGCAATATTTAGATTGATAAAAAATCACACACAATTTAAGAAAATGTTACTGATAAGTACTGATATTCCTTATTTAAAAAGATTTCACTAAATATTTTTTTTACCACTGCTACAATCAGTGTTGCCACGACATTAACATTTTTAGAACGAACTTTCATGAAAGAGTTACCAAATAAGAAAAGTAAGCAAAATTAAAGTAATTTAATTAAAATAAATTTTAGATTAACTACTTAACATTTTAGCGCTTGTGCACTACAATAAATAAAAATAAAATGATATTCGTAAACAGTATAAAAGTGGCACCTCCCATGATTATCGTTCATATAAAAAATTATAAGATTTGAGATCTGCATCAGTTTATAAATTTTGTAAAGACTTCTTTAGCGCAAGGTAAGCACGTGTAATTTCGGGGGGGTGCTTCAATACCATGTGAGATAAGGCCATGATGGCTTTATCTCTCATTCAATAGGGAGATAAAGGCTTTGTTTTTTAATTTGAATAGGAAATAAAGCCATCATGGCCTTACTTCACATTAGCAATATTAGAAAATGGCTTTATCTCTCATTTCAGTTTTGAAAAACTTTTGCATTTTACATTAATTAATAGTTTTCTTATTTTTATACTTAAGGATTTTTTCTCCAGTAGGACGCGGCAGGTGGCTTCTCTGAATAAAGTGTTCCTGCGTGCGTCACAAAAACAAAAAAATGTCAATAAAGCCATTGAAACGCACGCGCTGATTTAATGACATTTTTATCACAAGAGAACACAACCAATAAGGTGAAATATCCTATGCTTGATTTCAAAACTAAAATATATAGCGGTTGCAATGGGGTAAAGAAGGTGCTTAGATTAGATTATAAAAAAGATCATTTTCGCTAAAAACAAGTGTCTATCTACAAATTGAGAATTTTCTAACAACATTAACAATACGCTACAGTAAAATTCCATCTTCCAAGTTTAAGCTTAAAATCAAAAAATAAAAGCAACAGCACGTTGCGTTGAGTTAGAGTTTTCGAGGCAATGCTAGAACCGCTCAAAACAGAATATAAAAGCTCCCTCTTTTGGGCAATAGTGCAGTAAAATTCTGAACGTAATCGAGTAGACATAAGAATTAATACAGCAGCTTTTAGACGTTAACTTGGTAAAAGTTACCATCATGTAGTTTTGTATGTTATGTAATTTAATTTAAACCTCTAAAAAGTTCTGTGAACTCAATAAACTAACCGTTTAGTAAAGAAGTAAACGTAACAATATATAAAAAAAATATATTTTCGTGCATGTTAGTTTTCGCAAATTCTGTGGAACAATTGTCTTCATCGACCATTGCTCCCAAACTTAATATATTTAACCCGAACAATGCTAAATTAAAGATAAAAATAGCTTTTTCGATTTCAAAAATTGTTTTAGTTGTGTTTATAATGTAGTTACAGGGTAGACAAAAGCCGTCACTAATCGATCAAATACATCTTGCTTTTTTTAAGTGATATGAAGTTGGCATTCATGGTTCAAAAGCTTAAATATATTACTTTTGCACCATTGTTATATAAGTTACGTAATAAAAACGCGCATATTGAAATATTTACCGAAGAAAAGTGCGAATTGCCATACAAAACAAGGAAACATTAAAATTTTGGGTGAAAAAGTACCCAAAACTAACTAAAACTACAGATCTGCATATCAAGAAAAAAAAACCTAACCAATTTTGGTTAAAAGTAACCAAAGCGGCAACACTGCTTTGAGTTTTAGTCTGCATATCATTGGTCGATAGGGAATTTTGTTTTTAAGTTAGACACTTAACATTACGCTTTGTTGGCATTTGTTTTGCATACATTTAAAAGTAAATGGTACAACAACAATAATGGAATGTTGCCGAGAACATGTTTGTCAGTGTGAACGTGGTTAGAAAACAAAACAGAATTCCGGGTTTATGCGTTAAGAAATTGCAAAGTCCAAATAACTCCGTTACTATACTTAAGTAGAGCAAAAAAAACCTTAAAATCTTTAGAAAGAAATGCAAGCCTTACAAAAATATATTTGTCCAAGTCTCACAACTTATGCTTCAATAATAGCAATTGCAGATTTATTTTCAAAAAATTGTCTTTTTTGTTAGAATTTGTGTTAGAAAAGAAAAAAAGCATGTAAGTTGAACTGGTGTTTTCTTTTTAGATCAAAAAATCTATACTCTGCTTAGCGAAGACACTTCTAAAATACTCCCCCTGCAATGCATACTCAGAACAGCAATTCTTCACTTTTAAAACTTTTCATAACACTTATAGTTGGAGTGGCCATTGGATTTACATTTTCTCAGCTTTTATACTCAACTCAATATGAATCACTGATGATAACGACATCAATGAAATCACAAAACTTGTTCAAAGATGTAGACTTCGAGGAGGACATAAGACAAGTGGAAAATTTAAAATATTCTGCTGATGCACCAACAAATGCATCGCTGGACGAAGATTTTGATACCGAAATAGCAGATCGATTATTTAGAGAAGTCAGGGTATTATGTTGGATTTTGACGGGACCGCAGAATCATCGAAAGAAAGCTCGTCATGTTAAGAATACTTGGGGTTCCAGGTGCAATAAATTAATTTTTATGAGTTCCAAAGAAGACAAAGATTTGGGTGCCATTAACTTGAATGTTAAGGAGGGACGTGGCAATTTATGGAACAAAACACGCCAGGCTTTTAAATATGTGTACGATCATCATTTGGATGAATACGATTGGTTTTTAAAGGCTGATGATGATACGTAAGTTGGATAATATAATACACATCAAGTTTAAAAATAGCAAAAAGCCTTTTACGCTTTTTTTAATTATTTCAGTTATGTTATTATGGAAAATCTTAGAGCTTTTCTTTACACCATGTCGCCACAGGCACCCGTGTATTTTGGCTGTAAATTCAAACCTCATGTGAGGCAGGTAATTATTCATTTTCACATAAATCAATTATCTTTTTTAATGCTATGGCTTTTCAGGGCTACATGTCTGGTGGTGCAGGATATGTTTTAAGTAGAGAAGCTGTAAGACTCTTTGTAGAACGAGCTTATACAAATCGTACTTTATGCCGACAAACACCCGGAGGTGCTGAAGATAAAGAAATGGGAATTTGTTTGCAAAATGTAGGTGTTGTTGCAGGTGATTCTCGCGATGATCATAAACGAGGACGTTTTTTACCCACCCATTTAGACAGTCATATTATCCCAAAAACAAAATCAAGTTGGTACTGGCGTTATATATTTTATGCAACGGAAGATGTAACTTGTGATTGTAATAGTCGTGAATTAAAATTGAACTTATTATTTTGTTGTTTCTGTAGGGTCCAGCATGCTGTTCCGATTATGTTGTATCACTTCACTATGTTTCATCTGATGATATGTATGTCATGGATTATTTAGTTTATAAACTTCGGCCATACGGTATCCTACCAAAATACGCTGAAATGCCAGCACAAAAGAACATGACTGTCCTGTTAGAAAAATGGCGCAATGAAAAATCTGACAACCCCTTATAGTCCAGTATGAATCAAAGGCTACAAAAAGTAATAAGATTTAGAATTAATAACTAAGTATCATTACATAGCATATGTTACGTTAACAAAAATTTAATAAAACTGGTGTAATTGAGGACAAGTCAGAGGCCATATTCGGCTGTGTAGAATATAATATAATTTTCAGTTTTCTTTATATTTTTACAAGATCTAAGGATTTAAAAAGTTTATGTAAGTTAATTTAGTTTATTATTTTTTAATTATTTCAAATAAACAAAAGCGTGCCTCACCTAATGAGCGTTAATTCTTAATATTAATATTATACCAAATTACAACACCCTACTTTACTTTCTAATACCTAAAAAATTATGTTTTCAAGATCATACTTTTTAAAAGCTTTATGATTTGAATAAGCGGCTTAGAAAAGCTGTTGCCTTCAAATCATTTACTCAATTTTGTAAACTTATTTAATAAATTACTTTAATCAAAAATTAATTATTAATTAATAAATTATGCTTAACAAATTTTGTAAGATTTATTTTTTACCATTTTGAATTAAGGATCGGGTATTAGAACATTACCATGATTTTCCAAAAAAATCTTCATAATTTGGAAGCGTTAATCAGGTGTCAAGTTGAAATGACATACTAAACTTAACATAACTCACTTGACTGCTGACAAAATGGCTACCATATACCTTGTTGAAAAACACGCTTTATTAAAAATATTTATTATCATTGTTCGTTATTAAATTTAATAAATACGATTTGAGTGTCTCCAAATCAAATATAATTATAGAAAGACCTAAAACTTCTTCTTCAAATATCACTTGCCAATGATACACAAAAATCGGTCATTTTGAAAAAAAATCGCACCCTAAATACAAAAGGGTCATA
This sequence comes from Trichopoda pennipes, assembly GCA_030448955.1. Taxonomy (NCBI): domain Eukaryota; kingdom Metazoa; phylum Arthropoda; class Insecta; order Diptera; family Tachinidae; genus Trichopoda; species Trichopoda pennipes. The sequence goes on from JASKUP010000042.1 coordinate 13,118,242, forward strand.
ACTCAAAATTTATTAAAACTGACTTTTTTTATAAATTAATTCAGAGTACACTACTACTAACTTTACATCATTATCTTGTTTAACTGAAAAAATACAGTTATGTATATTTTTGTGTTAAGTGAGTTGCTTCTGCATGATGAACTAAAGAGAATTATATTGATTTGCGAAAATTTTAGTATTTTGAGTTGTGACCCTTTTGTATTTAGGGTGCGAAATGTTTAACCGAAATAAGTTTTATTAAGTTTTAAAAGAAAATAGTTATCAGTAAAAAAGTAATCGAAACGACCCACTGTGCATTTTGCAAACTGCGTAGTTTTCTGATAAATCTTATACACACAAGACAACAACAACATGATTATAAGAAATTCTACCAAATAAGATAATTAGCAGAAAACAAAAATAACAGAGAACAAAACAAAACACATCGCCAAACAAGCTACGTGGGTGATGTTAAAGTAGAATACTCTTGTTGCCATTTCTTTCCGTCTGTGCTGGTTGCTAGCAGAACAAAATCAAACAACTTAATAATATATTCTTTTATATGCGAGAACAATTTAAAACAACATTTATGTAGCTGTTCAAATTAATTAATTCAAAACATCATTAAACATCAGTAAGTAAAGACAACAAAGTTACCATTGTGTTTATTTTGTGTGCATTGAAAGTAAGTAAATCGTTTAACTTAATTTAAAACTCCGAAGTACTGTGTTATTATTTAGCAATAAAAGAACTCAAAATAACAAAACGTTTATTAAAAGGAATATACGTAACACTATTAAAGAATTTCCAATTTTCAAATTCAAATATATTATTAACTATCGGTTTATATTGGCTTTGAAGAACTTGACAAAAGCTTTCAAAATGTAAAAAGTTATACAATCCGATCGACAAATAAAGAATGGAAAGCCTCACTTAAGTTTAAATTGTCAAAGTGCGCTTCTTTGTTGGAGGACCCAACCACCTTAAATGTCTGGAAAACTGAAACTTCTAACTTTAATTGATTACAACATTTTTCGTTTTCACTTCAATGTATGTATTATTAGAAATGTGAAAGTCATTAGCTTAACAATAGACAATATTTCCTCTAAACATTTTAACCAAAGCCGAATAAAAACGTTTTATAGAAACCGATGTATACTTTAAGGCATCAAAAAAAATTAATTTAATTTTTTATAAATCATGTACCATAAAAAACTAAACTATTGTTTATGTACGCTATTGATTCAAATATAAATATTCGAATATTTTAAGGAAAAAGCATTTCCTGAAGTTACTAAAGCAAAAGTATGTTAGAAATTAAAGTTCTTTCATTTTACTTTTAAAGTAAATGATTAATTCTCAATAAAAGTCATTTTTTATTATGAAATGGGTTCACAACGAATTGTTTACGCGCATTAAAATGACATGGACTCCAACAGGCATCAATTAACCTTCTATATCTGAAATCACTTTGGATTAGCGCTAAAAATGTTTACGATTTATAATAGAAAAATTCACAAAATGTATCGTAAAACGCAGTAAAAAGAATCGGTAGGTTAAATTTTCTGAAATATTAATGGGAAAGTAGTTTCACTTATTATTTTCATAAAGTAACACTTGCGGTCGATAGTTCTTTTGTTTGGTTGGCGCTGTTTCTTTAATATACAATTTGTGTTTTAGGTTATCTTGCTGATTGATACCGCGAATGCAAACGAAAGTTAAATAATGAATGTAGAGCTTACCGAAGATAATAAAAATTCATTTATAAAATAGCTCTAGTAAAATGCAGGCGGAGTGCCTTTATGTACTGGTGCATATTGTGAGTATGAGTAAAACTTTACCTTTGTGTATCCGATTATATCGAATTAATCTCGCATTCATCTAGCTGAGTGTGAAAAATAGTACTATTTTAAAACTTTTCAAATATTCCTGCATGGAATATTGCCTAGTAGCCACAATTTTGTTCCGTGAATTTTTTTTTCCAATTTCGTATTTCTTCAATTATTCTTGTGTTATAATGTTTTGTACTTACAACTTCAAAATTCAAATATATCATATAGTGATGGCCACCTTTTCAGAAGTGTTTATTTAAACTTCCCTTCTCATAAACGTTCATTCAGAAGGAGGATAAAGATTTAGACCCTATAGATTTTTCCCGTTACTGAAGGCCACAATAATTTATGGGCCAAAACCAAAAAAGTCTACAAATATATTAATAAAAATCTTTAAAAAATATACGATAGATTCTTTAAGGTAAACGATGATGCAATAGTGCAAAAAATATGCGCTATATGCTATACCCTTACTCTGCAGAAACTCCCATATATATTGGGTGCAAATTCAAGCCCTATGTTAAACAGGAAAAATGAATTTTTATATGCACTGAAAACTTATGCATTAACATATTGTTACGTTAATTCCTTTAATAAACGTTTAGTTTATCACACCTCTGACACCAGTTTTCACATTTATTTCTTTAATAAATTAAACATTTGTTGAGTTCTTTAATTGAAAAATAATTACACACAACTTTTTTCTGAGAATTGCACATGAAAGTAGCCCCGAAAATAAAAGCAACTGCATTATTCGTTATTAATAACTTAATGGCCATCTAAATTTTTTGGCTCAAGGTGGATTTTTATCACTTCTTCTATATTTTAAAATGGTTTTATATCGGTAAACTCTACGGAACATCTCTTTTCACGTCTAAAGCAAAGTTAAAAGCATCTAGTGTTTATAAAATTCGCAAATATATAAATTTTTTCCCATTTTTCACATTTTTTTCTCAATAACTGGTTTGCAAATCCACAAATATCCTTGATTTCTTTATAAACTTTATTTTGCATTAAAACAAAAATTCTGATTCATATTTTGGCTCTTCCTACACAGGAAATATGAGATTTTTATTTGTTATCTATGGATGGAAACAATACAATTATTGTAAACTAACTGTACGGCCCGGCTTCGCTCGGAAGCTATTTGCTAATGATTAATATTTCATATGGAGTTAGAAAAAAATTTTCAGTACAAAGAAGAAACGACACAAATTTTTAATAGTTCTTAAGGTAATTTATTAAAAAATAAACACACAAAAAAGGTAAGCATATAGTTAAATTAATCGTCATTGCGAATGCAAGGCGAACGGGAAATTGGAGACGTTTAAACTTAAATGGTAAATCACTTGGTATGATAGGTATCCTTGGAGTAAATAGCTCGTCACCTACAAACTTTCCTATAATTATTATTGCTAAGTTTTTGCCATCAGCGTTTTAATAACCAATCTAGTACCATCGCATAGTATTGGCTGATTCAGGTTACGTAACATGACTATTACCGCTCCAACGTTAAGCTGGAAGTTATGTGCTGGCATTCCCGGTAAGTTTAATGAATTCAGGAACTCTACGGGGTAGTTAACAATATTTTCGGGATCGGTAATGGAACCAATCGATTTATACCCATACCGTTCGCTTTGGATTTTTGAATTTATTTAATCAACGTATTTGTTTTTTGCAGCCAAAATGGCTCTTTCACTTAACCAAAGTTAATCGCTATAATTTTGAGCAATGTATATGAACAGTTTTGCAATTAGTTCGTCTGTAGACGTTGTGAATTGGCAAGAGCCCAATGGAAAGGAAATCTGGCCTGTAGTGCGATTCACTCTTATGTTATAACGACAATTGTTATTGTTAAAAAATTTTAACAACAAAATTATCGATTTGGCTATTCAGTAACTTTTAAAACAACATTCGTTATTGTTAAGTTACTGTTGTCGACGATAAAAATCGTCAGCTAACCTACATTTCATTTTGGTTGTTATAATAGTCGACAACACTAAAATATAAATAAATTTCGACTCGGCTTCTTTTCGGGCTACTTTTAGCTTCCATTCTAAAACATAATCACAAAAACAATTATAAACAAAGAAAATAAAATATACACACATTTTTCACATAACTTGTACAAAAAACTTGAAAAATGTAAAAATTTTGATATGCGCCCTTTATTTCTACAACAATTGTGTTTGTTTTTTATGCATTCTTCTTTGTGCTTTTCGTATATATTTACAGAGATGCCACTTGTTTTCAATGTTTGTCGACTAGCAATATCAAGCAGTTACTGAATGGCACGATCGTTAGTGCAAGCAATCAAATGTGTAGAAAGCATTAACATGGTATCGAATCGTTAAAAGTTACTGAATCGCACTACTGTTGTAGATTCAGTCGTTTTTTTTTCACTGCCAATGTCTAACAATATATAAGAATAGATAGATAAACCTAGACGTAGATAATCATTCAAATGTTGACTGTTAACAAATTCGTTCAAAGTTTTGATACTTTAGCAATAAAATTTTAGAACAAAAGAATTTTGATATTCGATTTTTCAGCATATAAGCGATATGCATATATATGTATGTATTGGTAAAATTCCATCGAGTAGAAAATTATTTTTTAACTTCAAAGTGAAATTACACTTCGGTGACTTAATATTTTTAAGCCCTCACTATCAATATATCAAGGTTTTTCTTCTCTTATAAAAACTATTAATTTTAGAATTATGTGAATCAAATCGCACGAAATATTTTAAAGCACGGATAATATGCATACATACATATGTCCATATGTATGTAGAATATATATTCAAATTTTCACTTTTAGTATTATCCAACACGTCTAAATTAAATCACTGAGCGCTGTTTAGGAATTTTATAAAGTTTAAACGTAGGCTAAGTAAAAAAATTGAGAAGTGAAAACGATTTATTTATGTTTTCACTAACATGATTTAACACATAGTATATTGAAAAGTGAAAATAAAAACATGTATAAAAAAAATTAATACTTTTTCTTAAAAACTAATGTAATGTGTTAAAAACTTTAGTTCTTCGAGTTTCTCTTTTAATTTTCTCATGCGAAGAAAAATTACTTCGAAATAAAGTCTAGTTATTGAAAATGTATCATGTTCGTTGGGCTCTCGTGCAAATTCTGTAACATAAGCAAAGCTGATGTTTATTACAACTTATGTATGTATATGTACATATGTAAGTCAATTTTTTATATATGTAATTATATTTTTTTTTTATAAATTTATACACTTTAAGGTAAAAAAATTTAAAAAAATAACTTAAAATGCATATTTTACTAAATTGAAAACAAATTCACCAAAGGATTTGAACTTCTTTTTTTTCTATACAATAAACATATTTCAAATTATTGAAAAACATGCAATCTATTTACATACGTATGCACATGTGATTTTGTTGTGAATTTTAAATAAAATAAGATGTTTTCCCCAAAATTGTGACGGTTTTATCTCTAAAAGATCTGGCAGCTATGTATAGTAATGAATTTAAAAAAATCTTCAAACATAAAAATACATTTCTGACTGTTGACATGTTAGAACAATGTTTGGTTTCGCCGAAGTTAAAGATGTTGCCTCTCTTTATTTGGTCTTTTATTTTGTTTTCTTTTTGTTTTGTGTTTTTTTAATTTGATCTACGGGTTTTTTTAGCGTATGCTAAGTATATATGCGTGTGTTTGTACGTATACAAACTCATTAGCATACAAACAACCATAAGCTTCATCAAACCAGTTCGAACGAACATGTCGAGTCGTGAATAACATATTTGCGTTTACAACAACAATAGAAGAAAATTAGTAAATGAATTTTCTAAGTTTTCCGGAAAATTTTATAATTTTTTTTTCATACAAACCATCTCCTGAAAATTTCGAATCGAATTAAACAAAAATCAGCCAAATCGCTCAAGCCGTTCTCACGCCAACTCATTACATACATATCCATTATTCTGCATCATCATCCGAGTTAGACATAATATTCAAGGAGATGTTTTGTTAGGGCGTCCACCAATTTCAGTGTCATCTTCATCTTTGATGCTTTCATATACAAATTGCATAATTTAAGAACTCCTGGTCACCTGGCGGAACCAACCTTCTTGTACGTCCGGTTGCTGAGGTAATTTTGCCAAAAAGGTATGGATGTATTGATATTTTCAAAATAATACAGCAACTTGTTCACTTGTCTGTATCAATTTTTTATTCCCTTTTCCTTCAACTAGCACCAAACGCCTAATTGGTGCTAAATTATTAAGCTAAACTTCGAGACTTTAGCCGTGTAAAACTCATTCTGCAATGAATTTTATTCTACTTGGTTCGTATATATGCTGTATTTTAATTATTACTTCTGCAAATAGAACTTTTGTGAAAATTAGAAATAAAAAATCAAATTTTTTAACTCCGCTTAAAAACTTCAGTTCCATTGATACCAGTGTTAACTAAGAATATAGGAAGTAATAATGAAAAATAATGTCGACCAAATGTCCACCTTTAGCACATCAGCAGACATCCGCTCTTTCACAAACTTCAGCGCGAGCGTAGCATCAAATTTCATCTTTCATAGCGTCAGTTGTTTGTGGTTTTTTCACGTTAATCCGGTCTTTCAAGTAGCCCAGAGAAAATAATCGAGCGGCGTTAAATCACAAAAATGAGACGGCAAAATTGAGAAATTACGCGACAGAAAATTTCTTATGCAGTAACTGTTTGGTGGCTGTGTGCCTTGTGGCGCCATCTGAAACCAAAAGTCCCTGATATTAATATTAGCCAATTGTGGCTGCCAAAAATTGGTTATCATTATTTGGTAGCGCAGAGAATTCTTGCTCACTTTCGAACAAATGCTGGCCGATGCTGCCGCCTTACCATGAACAGCACTAATGGTTCACTTTCTTTGGACGTAAAGGATTTTCGAAGACTGATTTTGTGAGTTCCGAATGCAACGATTTTGTTTGTTAACATAGTCGCCTAATTGAAATTAAGCTTCATCACTTAAAATGATTTTGTTGCAAAAAAAGCGTTGTATTCTTTCGGTTTTTAAAACAGCCAGTTCACGAATGTTCGAATCAAACATTGGAGGGTAGCCTTTAAGTCTCGTACTTTATAAGCGTAAAGATGAAGATCTTTATACAAAATGTTGTGCAAAGTGCATATAGTGGCACGCAATTGTTGTGAAAATCGGCGATTTGATGTTCCAAGTTCATTCTCAGCACATTGCTGTACAGCGGCTATGTTTGAATCTCTACGGCCACTACAAGTATATTATTGTCAGCAATAAAAATAAAGACCGCACAGCGGTCTCACAAGCAACTTGATTATGAGAATAAGCTGCTCGAATTTTACAAAGGGTTGCAAGGAATTTTTCATCAATTTAATAGGATGTGTTCACAACTAAAATTCTTCGCTCAAGAATGTAACGGTCCATGCTTAAAGTTTCCCAACTTTTTGCTAAATAAATGTCAAAGAATATCAGCTCAATTCTTGACATTGAATTATTTGGCAGACTATTGACTTCTTAACCTCAAATTTACCATCGTATTGTTTTATTTAATATTGACTATTAAAAGAAGTAACGCATAGTATTTCAGCAAGTTAAAGGAGTAAAGACTTTAAATTTAAGTTCATAAAATTGTTGATCTGTCTTTAAATTATGTTATTATAAATTAATTGAGTTACTTTTAAACGATCAACTATAGGCCGAACTTAAGACTTAGAAAACTAAACATTTTTAAGATCTACTAAAAGGAATTAGTTTATTTTACAGCGTAGTAAAAGAATCTTCTCTTATCTTTATGATAAGAATGCCAAATCATTTATCAATTAGTGCAACTTTTAGACGCAAAATTATGTTCGGAAAGAGGATTATTTTTGGAATGTAGTGATTTCGAATATAGTGATTTGCGATTACATTTACAAAAATAAAACGTTTGGTCCGATTTGCATATTATGACATTAGTGTACCATCTTATTTCTTAAAAAATTAAACTGAATTTCACTTTGCGATCAATAAGATCGTTATTATATCGTGATCAGTGTTTTAAGGTTTTTAAATATTGCAGCCAAAGTAGTCATTACATAAGTAGCGCTAAGCTGCTTCACGTTATATTTCTCGCATAAAGCTTAAATAACCAAGTGCGCTTGAAATAATGGTCCACAAATATGCTCTCGACTAATTTGTCCGCACATGATGATCAGTGTGTTTCAAATTGCATAAACAATTATTATTCAAAAAGTATATCTGAAATGTATTACTGAAAGCATATTCATGTGGCCATTTATTTCACTACTGCTCAAATAGCTCATCAGTGAATTTCACCCCGACTTTTGTATAGAAAATTTAAATTAAAATTAGTTGGCCTGCAAGGTCATGTGATTTAACACCTCTGGTTTATTTCATGAATTGCTGTCTTGGACTCTTATATTGCTCGTGTTTAACGACTAGCAGTGCTCCGAAACATAGAGCCCTAGAATTCGCATTGTTAAAAACAGCCGCGATCGGCACATGCCCATAATCATATCTTAATTTTGAAATGATTTCAAAAATTTTCAAAGTATTTTTATTTATAAACAAACAACAATTCAGAGATAATAACGATTTTCTAATACAGTGATCTCGCAGAAACGTGAACTAATTTTTACCGAGGGTGTTCACGTTTTCGATTTTGTTCACGTTTTAGATTGCATTTTTTATATAAAATATTTTAGTCTCTTTTTATCTTTTATTTAATTTAAAATAAAGTATGTTATTTTTCACCTATGAGACTATGCTACTATGGGTTGCAAAAGGGTTTCTAAGATACTAATTTCGAAATTAGTACAGAGATCTTTCCATTTTTGGAAGCTCCGAAGAACGCAGTGTCTTCCGCTTTCCAGGACTGGAAAATGTATTATTAACACATTTCGAAATTGCATCTTTTTTGTTTCTTATTAAAAAAATCGTTGATTTGACGACATTATACTTTTTCGGCAAACCAGTTACAGGTGAACCTTTTCATAAAAGCTCTAAAATATCTGACTTTTCTTGCAGAGTTAACACTTTTGGTTTTTTATTAGACATATTTTCAATCAAAATATTTTTAGAGATCCCTTGTTTATATTATTTATGTATATGCAGAGATGCTTCCAGTAGAACTGTCGCGGTAATACCATAACTACTTATCCTGCAACAGAAGTTGTTTACAACAAACAAACTACGAGATTCTTCTGCGGGGAATCTCAAAAGCTTACAAAATTGAATTTTAACGTTCGATAAAAAGTTCACGTTTTAGAGCCTTCAGCCTTTGTTCACGTTTCAGAGTAGTCAATGTAAGAAAGAAAATGTTCACGTTTTTGGATGTTCATGATAGTGGGTGTTCACGTTTCTGCGAGTTCACTGTAATATAAATAAGTCCATAAAACTTTTTTTCGAACAACATGTGTTAAATTCTTAATGGCACCGTAAGTTACAGTGGTCTGATAAATTCCTCTAGTTGAAATATTATTAAAACAATGCAAAAGCATAAATACAGGGTATAATAAAAGTACTGATTTATGGAGATGGTGGAAACATCTAACACCAAAAACAAAGTCTACAATATTTATTTCAAAGAAGGCTGTTCTTGAACAAGTTCTACGTTTACCTACAACTGACTACAAGCTGCAACCCTTGAATAAATCCGTTAATTAAGATTCACAACTAAGCCGTTGAATTAATAATGTCAGCGGAAGGTGTTTAAAATGATCAAAAGCGCAAAGTTCATCCGTCAAGATTATGGTAGCCGTATTTTGAAATGTGCGCTACATCTTTAAACAACTAAAATAAACATTCTCACTTTGGTTTTATTCACATTCACACAAATGCGAGTGCAATAGAAATTAAGTGCCAGAACTATCTAGGCGTTTTATGTTAAATGGATTTAGCGAGTTGCAATTTGTTTTCTTTTATATTCTTATGAAAATTTTTTCCTTTACAATCTGTCATATTTAAATAAAAACAGTTTTTAGACGAATTCAAAATAACTAAACGAACGATAAGGGGAGGAATTTTTCTCTCACAGTCTTTTCATCCTGGTTTGAATTTTCATTTCGAAACGCTAGCGAACGATTAGACAAACAACATTAAATGTGTCATTTAAGGCAAATACAACTAACCAAACTCAATCCCTTCTTTCCTTTCGCCATGTTTGCCAGACTTTAGTCACTATAAAATCAGTTTTGCTCTTAAATCTTGTAAAGAGCTATAAATAATTGCATATGTTACATTTTTACTTAGCTTAAATTATTTTGAACAGGATATCAGAAGCTTTTATATTTTCGTGGCATGATTGACACGTGGAACTGTCCATATAGAACAACATTTGTCATTGCCTAATAAGCGAATAGGTGTCTGCGAAAATTATTCTTCGAAATTCTAAGGCCAATAGCAATAGGTTTAGCCCCTGGGACACCTTATCTTGGTTATCACTGTTTATGCCTTGACATTGTAGCCTCTGGTGGCATAAGGCGGCATCAGTTGCTTAAGATGACAAGCGTGAAACAGTCCAACAAGCTATTACCAACTGGTACCATGGAAACATGTGTTCCACAGAGACTGCGGCCCATGTTACGGTTACTGGAATCTTGGCGTCAAGAAGGTGTGGCATTTTCCTATCCAATAGGCTATTGCATTCTCAACAGAATTCTGTCAATAGTGCAACAGGAATTTAGATAGTCACCGACCTTTAAGCAAGACCGTAAGATATGCTCATAGTGGAGAAGAGAGTTATAGCTTTCGCAGCTAGGTTTTAACGGTAATCTATTTCACATCACTGTGCGGTAGTTATAATAATACTAAGCCCTGGTGATGTTTAAAAAATCAGCAAAACCTTCGATAACATAAATTTATTTAATCACAACCTTATCATCATTCGTTAATAAGTGCATTGAATGTACAGAAAGGCGCCAGACATTTCAATCATTCATTTAATAATCGAAATTATCAAACGATAATTCTATTAAGAAAAGATTGTTTTTACTTACATATAGTCTCGATATATTAAACAAGTTACCATTTGACATTTTACTTTAGTCTCTTCGTATTGACTTCGCATAATGGACATGCAGTTCAGTTACAGAAAAATTATTTTAGTATTAACGGCGCTTTTGGGCTTAACTTTAGCAAAGCCTACTATACGAATAGAAACGGATCCAGAATTAACCGCTGGCTTTGTAGAAGGAGACATGGTGTTGGATATGAAGGCACGTACCGGTTTACGTAAAGAAATCTTTAAATGGCCGAACAACACAGTTTATTACAAATTCATTACCAAGTTTGGTAAGTTTACTTGCTGAATAAGAGAGAGAGAGAGAGAGAGAGAGGGAGGGAGAGAGAGGGAGGTAATTCAGACTTTTGTTATTCTTTCTTTAATTTTAATAATAGATGAACCCCATAAAAATCATATCTTGCGCGGTATGCAAATAATAGAAAGCGTGTCGTGTATTCGTTTTAAAGAAGCCACCAAAAATACTGAATGTTATGTTAAAATTACTGGCTATAAACAGGGCTGTTACTCCAGTCTTGGTAATATACCTGGAGTAGATCAATCTTACAATTTAGAATTGAGTAGTCTTGATACTGGCTGCTTCCGTTTGGGATCAATTATACATGAATTTTTGCACACTTTGGGTTTCGTTCACATGCAAAGTGCTTTCGATCGTGATAATTATGTTCGAATTGTCGAAGAAAACATTATTGAAGGAATGGAACATAATTTCATCAAACACAGTGAAAAAGACGTTGATCACTACGATATGGAATACGATTATGGCAGTCTTATGCATTACCCGGCTCACGCTTTTTCAGCTAATGGTGAAAGAACTATTATACCGTTGAGAGATGATAAGGCGGCTGCTTATATGGGCCAACGAAATTATATGAGCCAAAGTGATATTAACAAACTGAATGTGATGTATCGCTGTCCACCAAAACATTAATATTTTACCAGTATTATTTAAAATAATACTGGCGGTAACGCATTCCACTATTTTTAATTTTTTATAATAACATTTTATTAATATATCGATATCAAATTATTCTTGTGTGACCAGCCTGGCATTCATTTTTAAAAATTGTGACTAATAAAAAGTTTCTATACAAAAATTGTGACTAATAAAAATTACGTAATGTAATGTAATTTATTTTATTGACTCGTTCAAAATTCTTTGTTAAAATAAAACGTGTTTTTTCAAATAAAGTCCTACACAATTTATTCTTCGGCTATATACATATTATATAGAAAGGAAAGACTTCCAACATAACTTTCATTTTAGTCCAAAATAAATTTTTCTATAGAAAACGTTCATTTTGGTTCAAAATACATTTTTCTATAGACATAATTGACATAAAAACTGACCTTATTTTGAGAGGGGGAAGGCTTCGTTCCTAAGAATGCCAATGGATTTAAACTTTTATGATTTTATGCACTTTAACAGCTAGCGCATCAAAAAATGTCTCTTTTTGTTTTAATTAAGTACTTCAAGTATGCCTCCGTGTCATTGAAAATATGGGCAATCTAACACAGATATGTCACCAAAGCAATGGAAGGCATTGGCGGACACTTGCTGACATAATTGCCAAAGATCTTTCCATTATAATAAAACATATTAAGATAATTTTGTAAAACCTTTTTCTTCTATTTACAATTAACATCGTGCATTTCACATTAACATCGTTTAATATATCGAGACTATATATAAGTAAAAACAATATTAAGTAATTTATTCATCGGAATCATTTTCAATCTAAGCAATTTTATTATTCGTGCTTGATTCCTTTAAATAAATATTTCATGATATTCTCACGAAATATTTATTACAAAAATTTTTATTAAAAATTAAACATTTTATGATATTCTCATAAAACATTTATTTCAATAAAAATAAAAAATATAAAAATGTTTATTTTTTAATAAAAATTTTTGTAATAAATATTTCGTGAGAATATCATGAAATATTTATTTAAAGGAATCAAGCACGAATAATAAAATTGCTTAGATTAAAAACAATATTTTTTTAATAAAATTATCGTTTGATAATTTCGATTATTAAATAAACTATTGGAATATCTGGTGCCTTTCAGTACATTCAATACACTTATTAACGAATGACGATAAGGTTGTCATTAAGTAAAATTATGTTATCGAAGGTTTTGTTGATTTTTTGAACTCTAGCAGGGCTTATTATTATTATAACTACCGCACAGTGATGTGACATAGATTAACGCTAAGACCTAGCTGCGAAAGCTATAACTCTGAAGGTGCTCTTACCACTGGGAGAATATCTTACGGCCTTGCTTAAGAGCCGGTGACTGTGTGTGATTAGATTTACATCTGCGCCTGACTGTGTAGTCTTAATCAGATGGTGGTCAAACCACTGCATAATTTGGGACGTCATGCTCGTCCTAGGAAGCCAAAGACTAATTCTAGCAACAGGTCTTTCCTAGTTGCAACTTTCATGATTTCAGAGCAGGGCTGCAAATCATCACTCCTTGCTAAAGAGTTGGAGACTATCCAACTTCTGTCCAGAACACATGTCTAGCATGCTCACTGGATCTGGGAACATTTCACCAGGTAGGTGTTATTAAAGGTGAAATGAACCCGGCCACCATAGAACCATTAACTGTTATGGGGCCGCGAAACCACAATCAGCACGATACTCCCATATAGGTGCCAACCTCAATAATCAGTCAGAGAACAGTTAAATGTCTAAAGAGACAAATAACGAACTCTGCGGCTTACTGATTCCCGTGGAAATAAAGTGGAGTTTCCAGTTGTACCCCTGCTGACTTCAGGGGACGGGGCTCCCCGAGGGGCGGCACATATATGGTGACTGTGTGATTCGATTTACATCCGCGCCTGGCGATGTAAATCGAATCACCAAACCAAACCACTGCATAATTTGGAACGTCATGCTCATCCTAGGAAGCCGAAGCCATAATTCTATGCAACAGAACTTTCTAGTTGCAACTTCGATGATTCCAGAGCAGGGCTGCAAATCATCACTCCTTGCTTAAGAGTTGGAGACTTTCCAACTCCTGTCCGGAACACATATCTAGCATGCTCACTGGACTGGATCATTCACCTAGCGTGTCATTAACGGCGAAATGATCCTGGCCACCATAATAACCATTATACTGTTATGGGGCCGCGAAACCACAACCACCACGATACTCCCATATAGGGCCAACCTGAATAATCAGCCAAAGAACAGTTAAGTGTCTAAAGAGACAAATAACGGAACTCTGCGGGTCACTGATTCCCGTGGAAATAAAGTGGAGTTTCCAGTTGTGCCCCTGCTGACTTCAGGGGACTGGGCTCCCTTTTTTCCCAGTTACACTGTGTCTAGATAGTCGAAGTTCTATAAAGACCATATATATGTGGCCCCAAGGGGGGTAATATATGGTGACTATCTAAATTCCCGCTGCACCATTGACAGAATTCTGTTGAGAATGCAATAGCCTACTGGTAAGGAAAAAGCCACATCTTCTTGACGCCAAGATACCGGTAACCGTAATATGGGCCGCAACCCCTGTGGACCACCAGTTTCCTTGGTATCAGTTGGTTAGTAGCTTGTTGGACTGTTTCACGCTTGTCATCCTAAGCAACTGGCGCCGCCTTCTGCTACCAGAGGCTACAATGTAAAGGCATAAACGGTGATAACCAAGATTAGGTGTCCCAGGGGCTAAACCTATAAAAGTTTTATTTGTTTGCTATTGGCCTTGGAATTTCGAAGAATAATTTTCGCAGACACCTATTCGCTTATTAGGCAATGACAAATGTTGTTCTATATGGACAGTTCCACGTGTCAGTCATGCCACGAAGAAATAAAAGCTTTTGATACCCTGTTCAAAATAATTTAAGCTAAGTACGATGTGCAATTATTTATAGCTCTTTACAAGATTTAAGAGCAAAACTGATTTTATAGTGACTAAAGTCTGGCAAGCATGGCGAAAGGAAAGAAGGGATTGAGCGTTTCGAAATGAAATTTCTAACCAGGATGAAAAGACTGTGAGAGAAAAAACACCTTCGCTTATCGTTCGTTTATATATTTTGTATCCATGTAAAAACTGTTTTTATTTGAATAGGACAGTTTGTAAAGGAAAATTTGTTCAAAGGAATATAAAAGAAAACAAAATGCAACTCCCGAAATCCATTTAACATAAAACGCCTCAATGGTTCTGGCACTTTATTTCTTTTGCACTCGCATTTGTGTGAATGTGTATAGAGCCAAAGTGAGAATGTTTATTTTAGTTGTTTAAAGGTGTAGCTTACATTTCAAAATACGACTACCATAATCTTGACGGATGAACTTTGTGCTTTTGATCATTTTAAAAACCTTCCGCTGACGTTATTAATTCAACGGCTTAGTCGTGACTCTTAATTAACAGATTTATTCAAGCGTTTGAGATTGAAGTCAGTTGTGGGTGAACGTAGAACTTGCTCAGTTGGACTAACCTATACGGCGGTAAACTTTCTTAACCTCATATGTGTGTGTAATGTCCAGCCACCCTATTTTTTTTAAATTGTAAATTGTCGTTTAATTAAATTAAAACTCTTCGATGGAGGTTTATTTCGATTGATTTACGGTGACTAGCCAAATTAATAATTAAAAGTTATAATTTAATCCCTGAAATAAGCTTAACTGTTTGTTTTAGATTTTAAAGCCTATTTACTTTTAATTATTTTGAAGATTTAATCAATAATTGGAAAAAAACTCAGCATATTTTAACTTGTAAAGTTCGAAAACTCTTCCATAAGAAGTTTTCAAAACTCCTTTTCCTCTCAAATGAAGCTTACGGTTTACTTAGTAATATAAGAGATTTAATAATATGTTCAGACGGTAAATTAATGTTATAATAATAATTTCTAGAAATATAAAGGGTGTTTTTGTGGAGGTATAGAACTTTTAAATAGAATAAAATAACGATTTTTTAATCGACATAAAATTTACTTTATTCGAGGGTGGCAATATAATGTAAATATGACTTCTGGCATATGACAGTCACAGCTGGCTTAGACATACTCTAATCTGGAAATCCAATTTTCGATCACTTTTTCCATCTCTTTTGACCGTATACCCTCAAAGTGGTCAAACATGTCGAGTTTATCGGCGACTCCATATATTACCAAGGAAAATTTTCAAGCGGCGTTAAATAGCACGATCTTACGGGCCAATTAACGTCTGCGAAACGGGAAAATAAATGGTTACCAAAAGTTTCCTTTATTAAATCAATTGTGCAACGGCATGTTGTGACGTCTCGTTGAAACCACAGATCCTGCAAATCGTGGTTATTCAATTGCTGAGCGAAAAAGTCAGTAGTCATGGATCTATATCTGCCACCATGGACTGTAACGTTCTAACCGGCATCGTTGTTAAAGACATACGGACCAACGATTCCACCAGCTCATAAAACACAACAAACACTCAGTTTTGCTGAGTGTAACGATGTCTCAATATACGCTTGAGTATTATCATCACTCCAAATATAGCAGTTTTGTTTATTGACGCATCAGTTTAAACGAGAGTGAGCTTCATCCCTGGACAAAATTCGCTTATGCATGTTAGAATCAACAACAAACTTGTTTTAGGCCCAATCTGCACAATTTGGAGGCGTTGTTCAGGCATCAGTCTATTTATTTTAAAATGCCAAAGAAAACTAAATATAAATTGCAGGACAGCTGGCAAAATGGTCACCAAAAGTGGTGCCAATTTAAAGTTTCATACTGCAATAAAAAATACAAAAATAAAATGGCTAAAATGGCACTATATATTTATGTCTCCTATCATAATAAAAGTTTTTTTTTTTTTTGAGAATACCAACAAAGATTGTGGCAAACCGAAATTACTAACGGACCAAAACATTAAAACTAAAAATATTAAATCAAATGTCCATAATTTCATTTAAAACTTTATTGCAAAAAACAAATGCTTTTTATACCATTCGTTAACACATTTAATCCAATTTCAATAATTTGGAAATTTGCAGGATTAGGCAAAAGTCAGCAAAGTGACTCTTTAAAAAAATGCTTTTATAAAATTTTCTAAATAAAATAAACTATAGTTCAAATATCTGCGAACATAAAAGGTTATCTGATAAAAATACGTTTAATTTACTGCCTGACCCCATTGTTCCCCAGTATTAGATAACACAGGTTTTATTATTAACATAAAATTTTAAACTTATTGAGTCGCAATTGATTATAAAATTTTTAAAATAAACAAATATTTGTTAAATATTGTGTAATAAACACAGTAACGACATAGCATTTTACCAAGTGAAAGAAGTAAAAACTATGAATTTAAGTACATGACAATTGTTAATTTTTATTATAAATCGAACTTAAGACTAACTAAAGTTAATAGTTCATCTTGATTAAGATCTATCAAGAAGAATTAGCTTGTTTAACAACGTTATTAAGGTTTTCAGACTAAAGCTCAAAAACAGTCATCAGTTTCTGCAAGTTTTAGATCCAAAATCGTGTTCAGAAGACAGCTTATGCTTAGCTAATGGAATCTAATGGGTTGCGATTGAAACCAATTCACAATCCCATACCTACAGAAATATGAAACGTTTGGTGCGGCTTGTATATTATAGCACCACCTTATGTTTTAAGGTTTTAAGATATGGATGATGATGCGGGTTTCAAAGAGATGTTGCTATTTGCTATTCGACGATTGCAATATTTAAATTTGTTGCTTTTTAGAGATTAACGTATTAATAGGCCTTCAAAGCCATGTGACTTGACATCTCTAGATTAATTCCTGTGGTACCACGTGAAGTCAATTGTTTACGCCAATAAACCAGCATCACTTGCTCTCTTGGACTTTAATATTGTTTCCGGCATCCGACCGAAATTGGATGTCCATAAATGGCTTTGTTAAAAATAGCCGCGGTCGCCACATACCCATTTTCACATCTTACTTTTGCAATGGTTTAAAAAATATTCAAAGTATTTCGATTTTTAACAAATAACAATTGAGACATAACGATTTTCTAATAATAACTTTGTCTAGGAATAATACGTTTCAATCGCTTAACCACAACATGAGTTGCAGTGGTTTGTCAAAATCTTATTATTGAAATTTTATAAATTTTATTCCGGGTGAAATAAAACCATTTTTTTGTGATGATGCAGGCAACATCAACTGCTTATTTGTTTTTAAAAAATATTGAAGGAGCTGATTGTATCAAAATGCAATGTCTTCATGGACATTTATTTAAGAGAAGGCTGTTCTTAAATAAGTTCTAACTCACAACTGACTAAGAGCTGCCTTAACTAAGAAATTAGATTATGGGAAGGAGGAAAAGGGGGAATAGTGTTTGTGTCCATTCGATTTGAATTTTCCTACATTTAAAGTGACAGGAAAGACCTCTGGAGGGAGTTCATTCTACATACGAACCGTTCTGCTAAAAAACCGAATTTTCTCTGTAATGCGTAGTGCGAATCAGGGGAACAAGTTTCCTAATTTCTTTTATTTGGGTATGGTTTTCCGTCGACCCTCGTCAAATTTGGTTTGTGAACAAACCGGTTTCAGCTGTTTGCCATCTTCAGTGTTCTTTCCTAATTTTCCTAGAGCAATTACCATTGCAGTAACGATAAAACAGTAAAATACATCTCACATCACATCTAGAGAAAGGACCTCTTGGCCCTCTTCTCTACGCGGTCGAGCAACTCCAAAATAGGCTTTGAGGCGCCGACCCATACATGAGAATTGTTTTCATGCCAAAAACATTAAGAGCTTCCGATTCCGTAATACCTACATCACCCCTACTAATAGATGCAGAACCATTTCCGAACACAGGTCTATGCGTAAGCATGCAACATTGCGTCCTAAGGGCATGAAAATCGACTCTATTCACACAAGTTTGGAGATCTCCGCGATATCTCTTGTTCCGCCATTTTGGAGCTAACCTCCAACTAGTTCGGTCTATTACTAAATGAATACGAATGACAAATGGAGCTGTCATCTGTGAAACAAATGTCTTAAAACTACAATAATTCGACATGGTATATTTTTATTGTTTTATGTCATTTTAAAAGTGGTATCAAGTGCTAAATATTCATGTAGCAAAAAATGTCTAACGTTTTATAAAAATCGTAAAATGTATACTTTAAGGCACCAAAAAAATTAATAAAATTTTTAATAAATCTTGTACCATAAAAAACTAAATGATTGATTATGTACGCTGTTGATTCGAATACAAATATTCGAATATATTGAGATCGGAAAAAGCATTTTCTGAAAGCTTTATCAAGAACTAAGTTACTAATTGAAAAAGTAGTATTAGAAATTTAAGTTCTTACAAATAGAATAGGCAGGTTAAGTGTTCTGAGATTACGTGACAAGATTTACATCTACACCTGAAGGTGGGCCTTAATCAGATGATGATCATACCACTGTGAGTGAAAAGCAGCGCCACTCACGCTCTAGGAGGCCGAAGTCTAATTCTAGCAACAGGTCCTTCCTAATAGCAATTTCAGTGATTCCAGAGCAGGGCTGCAAACCACCACTTCTTGCTGAAGAGCTGGAGACTATCCAACTCCTGTCCAGAACACATGACTAGCATGCTCACTGGATCTGGATCATTTACCAGTGGGTGTTATTACAGGCGAGATGATCCTGGACACCATATAAAACAGACCTGCTATGGGGCCGCGAAACCACTACCACCACGATACTCCAAAAAGGGCCAACCTCAATAATCAGCCAGAAAACAGCTAAATGCCTAAAGAGACAAATAGCGGAACTCTGCGAGCTCACTGATTCCCTTGGAATAAACGTGGAGCTTCCAGTTGCACCCCTGCTGACTTCAGAGAACTGGGCTCCTTTATACCCCTAGTTGCACAGGTCTAGATAATCGAAGTTCTATAAAGACCATAAATGTGCCCCCGGGGGGAAGTGTTCAAGAGATATTAGGAGAAAATTGGTTCAATTATTATTTTCATAAAGTAACACTTGCGGCCGATAGTTGTTTTGTTTGGTTACCGCTGTTTGGTTAATATAAAGCTGTGTTTTAGGTTACCTTAATACTACGAATGCAAACGAAAGTTAAAGCGATCCAGAAAATAATATTCATTCTGACATTAAATAATGAATATAGAGCTTACTGAGGATAGTAAAAAATCATTTGTAAAAAGAGCTCTATTAAAATACAGGCGGAGTGTCTATATATAAGTTAACAAATGGAATAAATTCGTTAACTGTAAAAAAAATTATCAGGCAATCATTCATCTTCTCTGTGCAAAATTCTTTCTTGACTGTCTTTTTTGGTAAGCTTGAAACTGTGCCAAAATAAGAGCGTTACAAATTTTGTTGCTGACACAGGAGATGGTGATTGGTTGATTATGAAAAGTACCGTTGTTCATGGAATGTAGAAAAGAGATTTTTCCAATTGTTACATAGTAGCAAGAGCTTAAGTCTTTTTTGCACTTCATGTCAGCGATAACTTTGGATTTAACTTCTGCAGAAGTAGGATCGAGTCAAGAAAAGTTTAATTTGTCTAATTTTAACAAATAAAAAGTTTTAGATAATAAATTGATCATTGTGCAAAATTAAATATAATTTAAAAAGTCCTGCAACATTAAATATAATTTAAAAAGCAAAATGAAGTATAATTTAAAAAGCAAATTTATATATAATTTAAAAAGGTGTAATTAAATTGTACAAAAGTTAATAAATATAATTTAAAAGCTCAAAATTAAATATAATTTAAAAACAAAGTGAAAATACTTCAAAGCCACAAACATTTAAAGTTGTAACTACAAAATTGAGAAGAATAAAAATACTTAAAAAACCATATGTTCTACAAAAGATTATTAATTTGCACGAAAGATTATTAATTTATACTCGTACATATTGTGAGTATGAGTAAAACTTTGTGTATTCAATTATATCGAAGTAACAAAAATAGTGCTGTTGAATTTCAGGACTGGAATGCTGTTTCATTTCTATTTTAAAATTTTTCAAATATTCCTGAATGGCAAAATTCGCTGTCTAGCAGTCACGGTTTTCTGTGCCATGAATTATTTTTTCCAATTTTGTTTTGTTTTTCAAGTATTCTCCTGTTAACTGTTTTACGCTTATGGGACCAAAATTTAGATATCTCATAAGGTAATGACCACCTACTCAAAAGTGTTTATTTAAACTTCTATTTTCTTAAAACTTCATTCATATTTGCTAGCATAAGGAGGAGGATAATACATATTTGGATACTATAGATTTGCCGTTACTGGAGACCAAATTTGTAGACCAGAACTGTAGAAGCCCACAAACTATTAATTGGGGCTATTCTGCGTTTCGAATCGAATCGAAATTTTCTCCGTCTAGCTGCTTTGGTATTTTGAGTTTCGATTCCGCTCAGTTTCTTTCGATTGCATGTATTCTGCATTACGATCGGAGCTCCGTTTTTCTCAGTTGTGTTTTTGTTAACGGAGGGGTTTTCTTTATCTGTGTTTTTTAGTTAAAAAGTTTAAAATTGAAAAAAATGCAAGTAGAAAATGAGATAAAATGTTCAGAAACGATTAAAAAAATACTTAAAATTATTTTTAATGAATTTATTTAATTAAATTAATTAATTTTTAATTAATTTATTTAATTAAATTATTTTTTTTTTTTTTTGTTTTAAATTGTAAATTTTTGTACCCGAATATGATGTGTTTTTTATGTGTTACAGGTCAAAAAAAACAACACCGCAGCAGTATGAAAAATGGGCAAATTTAATGGCATCTAAATCAGACATTGCATGTGGATACCACCAGCGATCAAAGGAAGAAGTGGCGGTGTTCTAGAAGGAAGTTGCAGGAGTCCTCAATGCACTAGGTCCTCCAACAAAAAATGCTTATTTTTAATTATGTTTACATACAACTTTATGTATTAAATTTTACATTTGTTTGTGAAAATGATAAACTTGCTTATTTTGCACAGTGATGCTATTACTTTTTTAAACATTGTTGTCTTCTTCTTTTTCTTTCGATTCCGTTTTTCTTCAGAATACCAATTTTCGATCGCAACGGAACTGAAAGCGGAGACTTAATCGAAACGCTATGCTATGATACGTATGCCATAGTGGAAAATATGCGATATACACCCTTCCTACTCAGCAGAATCTCCTACATATTTTGGTTGTAAATGCAAACCCCATGATAAGCAGGTAAGATGAATTTTATATGCCAAAAAAACTTTTGCATTAACATCTTTATACCTTAATTCCTTTAAAGAATGTTTAGTTTATCTCACTTTTGACACCAGTTGTCACTTTTATTCCTTCAATAAATTAAACATTTATTCAGTTCTTTTATTGCAAATTAATTACACACAACTTTTTAGAGTTTTAAATTATATTAATTAAGTACAACACATGGTTTTAGGACTCAATTCTGAGAATTGCACATGAAAGTAGCCCTAAAAATAAGAACTTCTGCATCATTCAGCTTGTCAAGTTGGCTGCGTTAATAATTGAAGGCCAACCAACGTTTTTTTGCTCAAGATGAATTTGTATCATTTCTTCTATATTTTAACATGGTTATATCTTGGTATACCCTACGGAACATTTCTTTTTGTCTGAAGAAAAATTGGAGGCATCCAGTACCTTAAAATTCCCAAAAATATAAATCTTTAATAAATATCTTTTTTCTTTTCTAAGATCTTTTTTATATATTTTTTTTCTTCACGATATTTCGCTTTCCTTTGGAAAGCTTCTTCAGGAAAAAATTTTATATTTTTGAAAACAAAAAATTATTAACAAATTGAAAAAATGTTTCAAAACATTTGACAAAAACATATAAAATATTTTTTCATACATACATACAAAAATTTTAAAATTTTCAAATATTCAAACATATAAAAACAAGGAAACGGAAATAACAAATAAATAACAAATAACAAATTCTCTCTTATGAAATGATTATAACAAATTATGTGTCTTTTTAATTAAGTACCTATAATTCTGAGCTAAATTGTCTGTGTCTGTCTTGAAATTTATTCTCCTTACATTTGGTACATTAACAATTTCTAACATTGCCAACATATAACGTCTCTTGTAGTTTTTTTCTATATCTAATACTGAAGTTTCATCAAACTTTGGATAATGATTATATTTCTTACAATGTGAAGATAAGGATGTCTTCTGTGTTGAAATATTCCTATATTTTTGGTCACACCTGTGACCAGCTAATCTTGTTTTAAAAGGAAAGCGAAATATCGTGAAGAAAAAAAAAATATATAAAAAAGATCTTAGAAAAGAAAAAAGATATTTATTAAAGATAAATAAAAAAAAAGATCGGTTAAAAAAACAATAAAAATTATCAAAAATATAAATTTTTTTCATTTTTTTTTTTTGTTTTTTTTGCTCAATAACTGGTTTACAAATCCACAAAAATCCTTTTTTTCTTTATAAACTGTATTTTTGGTTGAAAATAAAAATTATCATACATATTATGGCTATCCTTACACAGAAAATTTGAGATTTTTATTGTTATCTATGAATGGATGCAAAACATTTTCAATTATTGTCAATATCCATCCTCGTTGAAGTTAAGCTTGTGGTTCTAATGATCTTGTTTCCTTCGTAGGTTATTCATATTCATGTTCTGAGTCTGTGTCATCATCCAAGTTAGACATAATATTTAAGGCCATGACTTCTCTAATGTGTCCACCAATTTCAGTGTCATCTTCATATTCGGTGTTTTCATCTTCAATCTGCATAATTTTGGAACTCAATCAACAAATCTCCGCAAGTAAGGCATCTAAGTTTTTGCCTTTGAATGATTTTTCCACTGGCATTGTCACATGATGGAACCTCTTCCCTTATTCATCCATTTCCTGAGGTAATTGTGGTAAAAGAGGTATCGAGGCGGAAATGCATGGAATGTAATTTTAACATATCGATTGATTGATTATTTTAAAATAATACAGCAACTTGTGCACTCATACCTCAAAGACTTGTTTCAATGCGTCCCATAGCACATGAGTGGTTATAATGGTAGTCATATTTGTGAAAGATTCGCTTTTCATTAATGTTCGTATATCCGGTTAATTCAGAATACCAGTTTGAAATCAGAAATGCAGAAAATGCATGCGTAGCACTTGGATTCATTGTGTCCAGTTAAGTTGTCCATCCAAATTACAACTTTTGCACACTATGTTCGGCATAAAATTTGCACGTCTTAAATCTGTTTCCGTAAAATAATGGCAATACTCTGGAGGGAGTTTATTCCACATACGAACTGTTCTGCTAAAAAATGCGTAGTGCGATTCACTGGCCAATCGACCACGAATGGATGCGCTCTCAACGAAACCAAAAGCAGCAAGTTTTGGCAGAAGTGCATCATGCCGCACTCTATTAAACGCCTTGGAAATATCTAGAGCCATCACCCTACTACCTCCGAAATGATGTATGTAGTTGCACCTTTGTTGCAATAGGAAAGCCAGCAAGTCGCCCGTAGATCGCCCCCTACGGGAACCATACTGTCGGTCGCCAAGTAAGCTGTTGGACTCCAGGTACCTCAGATGAAAATTAATCATACTTACCATAAATTTAAAAAGTGCAGAACAAATTGCATTTGGGCGGTAATTTTCAGTGTTGTTAGTCTCGCCCTTTTTCATTCACCGACATGATACAACATGCTGAAAAGGGTTGCTAACGGACACGCTAGCGTCGAAGAGCACTGTTTTAAGACCAATGCTAATATCTCATCCGGCCCAGGAGACTTGTTGACGTTGAGAGCTGCTAAAAAATTTCTAACCGCTCCAGCTCGAATGAATATCTTCGGCGTAATAACGAGCACTCTGGCGAGCTTAGGCGGTGGTTGCAACTATACCAGACAAAAGGTTACCTTTAACAACTGGGTCAGTGAATATTTGATAATTTTTTAAAAGAGTCGGAATTGAAGAACTAGCATTATTCCGTACTCTTTTAACACGAAGGCGCTTCTCGTATAGATTTTTTTGCGCCTTAGTACATTGGTACACGATGATCTAGCCCATTTGCGTAGCGAATCAGTATCTGTGTTTTTATTTATGCGCCAGATGCTGAATGCTTTCTCTCTTGATCTGACTGCATTTTAGCACGTCTGATTAAACCAGGACTTTGATCTGGTTTTAACCGAAATTTTTATAAAAGTTTTCATTCCAAACAAAATGATGTTTGCAACAATTTCCGCCAAAGTATCGACATTATTTCCAATTAAATTGCCTTCTCATAAATATATTTTAAACGTTTGGTAGCTGGTTTCGAAACGTTGTGAAGATCCGAATATGAAAAGGAGGCGGAGATGATACAGTGATCGGAGTTGCGGAGATGCTCACAAACACTAACTTCATACTTCTGGAGATGTGAAGTTAGAAAAAGGTCGAGTGTACTCTGGTACCATTCAACACAAGAAATTTGTGTTGGCTCATTCACTAATGGCGCAAGGTGATAGTTATATGGTCCAAGAGTCGAAACCAAGAACACATGCGAACTTTTAAATCACCAGCAACAACAATTTCACTGTTCGAGCAATGGAAAGAAAATAAAAGCCAGCTAAGGTTTTTTCCTTTCCCGCATTTGGAGTTTATAGAGAAACCCGAAATGCAAGAAGTGTAACCTGATTCTGAATTCAACCCAAAGACAGCTAAATCGGAATTATATGTGCCCAGTTATTGCTGGCACTGGTACACAACTTCATTGCGTATATATAGTGCAAGGCACCGATGAAAATCAAAAAGCGATAGTAGGTGATATCCAGGTAAGTGAAAACCCTGTGGATCAGTATTTTTCGACACCTGAGTCTCACATGAGGCTAAAATATCCGGCCGATGGAGACAAATGTTAACATAAATAAAAAAAAAAAAAATTCGCCCTTAACCCGCGTGTGTTGCAGAAGTCGATTCTGAATCGTCCTGCCAGACGTAAAACAGAATACTGCCTATACACTATCTGACCAATAAAATGTTTTCCTCAAAACGATTAAAACATGTTGGTTCATCGAAAATTTTTCCATAATAAATTTGCCACGTATCTACTTTACGACTGCCAAATATGAACTGTCAAGACTAATGTTTACCAAAATGGCGGCAAAACAAAGTAGTATATCCTCCCGGCGGATACCCCGTATAAAACTATTAAAATTTTAAATTTCCAATATTTTATTTTTAATTTTTATTTTTTCGCTAATATTCATTCACCTTAAAAATAATAATAATTAAGAGATTAAAGTAAATGCGAGCGAGAGCTTAATTTCTAATTGCAACAACACAAAAATATAAAAACTTTGGAATCTTTAGTGCTTAAAGCAAAACAAACAAAATTTATTTTTTTAATAAAATCTGAAATAACTTAATATTATTTTCGATTTTGCTTTAGTTTATAAATGTTGTTTTTCCCTTTCGATAGGTGTATGTACGACTAAATGCTTTAAAGAGGTAAAAGATATTTTGTACAAAACTTATGGAAAAATATGAAAAAATATAATTTTAATTAACATATTTATTAAAAACTAAATGTCTTTGCTTCTTAATTTTTAATGACTCAACAGTCGCCGCGGCAAATTTTTTAAAATATCTACAATCAAATGTGAAAAATGTTAAATCTAATTTGATTTCAAATAAAATGAATTTTTAGAACAGCTTTTTTTGCATTTATGAAAAATAAGCTTAACATTAAGACTTAAAGTTCAAATCAAAGCTGATCTGACGTACGCGCTATTCACGATAATATGATACGCTATAAAAGGCTACAGGAGAAATTCATAACAGTTGATTTCATTAGATTCAGAAGCATTTCATTTTCGCTTTAATTTGGATTTTTGGCTCACACTCTCACAGTGTCCTAACACATCAAGTTGTCTTACATGTGTTACTTCCTCAAATGTTTTCGCTGCCTTAACTTAAGCGGATTTAAATTTCGTTTTTGTTTTAAAAATTAGAATTGTTACGCGGTATAGTAAAATATTTTAAATTCCATTGAACAACGTTAAAAATGCTATTGCAAAAATTTAATCCCTGTTTTATTTTAAAAATCATTTCCATTTTTAACAATGTTGTATGAAAATACGAAAAACTGCTATTACAAACAACTTTGCTATTAAGGAAAAACTTATCAATATATAGAATGGGCAAATTTGAGGTTAGAAAGTAAATTGTCTGTCAAATTATTAAATATCTAAAATTGAGCTATCATGCTTTGACATTTGTTTAGTAAAATATTTGGAAATTTTAAGCATGGAACATGACACTCCTGAGCAAATTTACTATCAAAATCGTGAAATTTTCACTGTATCGTTAAATTCGATTAACTTTTCTTCGTAAGCAAGCTACTTTCATACCAATACCATGAGCTGCTAAGTTCGAGACTCATGGTATTGTTGCTGACAATTGACCAAAACAATACGCTCTTAGTGATCGTAGTCATGCAAACATAGCCGCTGTTACAGCATAGGCTCTTTGAAAAACTAAACGACAACAACGCATTTTTCAATAAAATTATCTTTAGCGATGAGGCTCATTTTCAATTAGGCGATTATGGTAGCAAACAGTCCTCAAGAAAACCTTTTCATCTAAAGAAAGTAATCGTATGG
Organism: Trichopoda pennipes; assembly: GCA_030448955.1. NCBI lineage: Eukaryota > Metazoa > Arthropoda > Insecta > Diptera > Tachinidae > Trichopoda > Trichopoda pennipes. Next base: position 13,145,636 of record JASKUP010000042.1, read on the forward strand.
TCCAGCCCATAATTTTTTATTAATGAGTAAGAAAACGCCTTAGTGTTCTCTGCGCTATCAAACCATGATAATCTATTTTTAGTAGCCACAGTTGGCTAATGTTCACATCAGTAACCTTTGGTTTTAGCAAAAAGGCGCCACAAGTCACACAGCCATCTAAACTGCTCAGTCGAAATTTCCCGGTCACGTAATTTCTCAATTTTGCGATATCAATTGGTCGTCTCGTTCTTATGATTTAACGCCGCTAGATTATTTTCTCTGGCCCATTTTTAAGGCCGGGTTTACGCGAAAAACTTATAAAAAACTGACGCTCACAAAGATGAAATTTAGCGCTGCATTGCTGAGATAAGCGAAGTTTTGTTGCAAAATATTCTTCAAAATTGTATGAAAAGAGCGGACGTCTGCTGGTGTGTTACCTGTGGACATTTGCCAGATATCATATTCCGTTATTAATACCCATATTTTTACTTTACATTAATATCAATAGAACTGAAGTTCTCAAAAGATAAGCGATTTTAATTGCGAAAACTTACTTTCATAAAATTCGAACAGGTTTTTTTTGTAATCAAGTTGCTTGTGAGACCGCTGTGCGTAAATTAATCGCATAATAGACCAAAATACGCTTGTAGTGGCCGTGGAGATGCAAACATAGCCGCTGTACAGCAAAGAGCTGAGAATGAACCTGGAACATCAAATCGCTGATTTTTACAACAATTGAATATCACTATACACACCTTGCACAACATTTTGCATAAAGATCTTAACTTTTACGCTTATAAAGTTCAAGACTTAAAGACCGACCATTGGTTGCTTCAAATATTTGTGAACTGGCTGTATTAAAAACCGAAAGAATACAACGCTTTTTCCAACAAAATAATCTCAAGTGATGAAGCTTAATTTCAATTAGGTGGCTATCTTAGCAACCAAAATTGTTGCATTAGGAACTTACAAAATCATCCAAAGAAAGTGAACCATTGGTGCAGTTTGTGGTCAGGCGGCAGCACCGGCCAGCATTTGTTTGAAAGTGAGCAAGGAAACGTAGTCACCGTGAATTATCTGCGGCACCAAGCCATGATAACTAATTTTTGGTAGCCACAATTGACTTATATTTACATCAGTGACTTTTGGTTTCAGACGGCACCACAAGCCACACTGTCACCTAACAGTTACCGCATAAGAAATTTCCCGTCGCGTAATCTCTCGGTTTACCAATATCAATTCTCCGTCTCGTTGTGATTTAACACCGCTCGATTACTTTCTCTGGTCCATTTAAAAGACCGAATTTACGTGAACAACAACCCACAAACAACTGACGCTATGAAAGATGAAATTTGGCGCTGCGGATGTCTACTGATGTGCTAAAGGTGGACATTTGATCGACATCATATTCCATTATTAATTTCCATACTTTTACTTAACACTGGTATCAATAAAACTGAAGTTCTTAAAAAAGTGTATGTTTTAAACCAATTTATTTCTTAACCTCATAGCTTAGCTCATAGACAGAGTTGTAGTTTTCTGAATAATAAAATACAACTGAGCCAAATATGGAACACGAAAGCGATTCAATTATTTTCATATGTGACATCATATTTGTTTAAAATGTTTAATTCTATGAAAACTATTAGAATTTTATCCCATAACTGCTGGGGCCTGATTCTAAGAGTCGATAGCGTTCGGAATTATAGTCGTACAATCGAAATTTAGTGCTTTTGGTATTCTGTCAGTCGATATCGCTTAAAGTGTATCGGAATTACGTATTCTATGAGTCGATAGCTATCTAGTTATAGAACGTTAGCCTTCGCTATTTTGCTCGATAGCAAATAAGCTATCGCAAAACGTTTAGCGCCAAAAAAACAAAACAAACAGAAATAATAAAACCTAAATAATGTTTTAAAATGCACCAGAAATCGCATAAAAAAAGATTTATAAATAATAAGATTTTAATTTTTTGCATCATATTTTAATAAGTGGCGCATATATAAGTTAATAACAAAAGCATAAGAACACGTAGTTTTAACAAGGTATTTTTGTTTTTGTCTCTTTTGTTTTTAAGAACAAATAAAGAGGAAGCATGCCAATAAAAGTTAAATTGTTTATTGTTAAATTGTATTTCATTTAGAACATAATTGAAGGCTTCTTTCGTTAGTCAGAATCGCTTTACGAATCTGTAAAAACGAAAGAATCAAAATTTTTATTAAGATATAATATTTTAAATACTCTGAGTCTGCCAATGTTAAGGGATCACTTCTTATGCGGATTTGTTTTCTAATGCGTGTTAAATTACACTCTTCTTCATCCGAAGAAGAGGAAAAACAAAACAAACTTGGATCCATTAATCAATTGATTTGTTTTTCAAAATTTTGTATATAATATTTTTCATAAATATCTTTTTTCTTCTTTAAGATCTTTTTTATATATTTTTTCTTCTCGATATTTCGCTTTCCTTTGGAAAGCTTCTTCAGGAAAAAATTTTATATTTTTGAAAACAAAAAATAATATTTTTCTATTTTTCACGAAACATATGTTTCTTGTTTATGTTAATTTACAGTGTGGGTAAATTTTTTCTTGCTTCCGTTTTACAACACTGAAGCACAAAACTATTCGTTACGTTTCGACTCATAGAATTAGAAAAATGCGAACTATCGGAATTAATTGCGATACGCAATTATTTCGCTATCGACTCTCAGAATCAGGCCCCTGTTCGTTGTATTTTTTGTCGCCAGTTTTCATTCAATTTATTTATAAGAAATATTTTATTAAAATGCAATTACAGAGGGAATGTCTACTTTGAAAAAGAAGAGAGAAGAGAGAAGGAAGGAATTATGAACTGACTTTTGCATTAAACACTTTCGACACAGCAGGTTACACGAATAAACGACTACAAATGCCGCCAACTACTCATTTATTTTTAGAGCGGGCAGCAGCATGATATACTGTTAGATGTTTATTTTATGTTTCAGAGACTATTTGTCCCTCCGACAAGTTAATTCTTAAATAGCTCTATCATTTATAAATCAATCAACGGCAGTTACATTTTGTTAATACAATTTAAAAATAAAATCAAAACTTAGAATTTTCGAAAAACTTGGCAAAATTTCTATAAATTAAGGAAAATATTTATTTTCAAAAAATATAACTTGTTTTTTTTTACTTTTTATACAACCACTAGTACTTTTTATAAACTAACACAACCATAAAATTTTTTACTAACACATTCTTAGACATGTTTTTGCAAAAGATTTAGATTTTTGTCAGAAAAAATTCTACTACTACTACCCACTACTACTCTATGGTAAAAGCACTTAAGCTTCTTTGAAATGTAGTATTACGTTTCCACACAAATCTATTCCCGTCCAGAAATAAATACAAAATTTAAGAATGAAATTCCCTAAGAACAGGTCTTGAACTCAGAAATTTGTTCTTGTGCAGCTACAACAGTGTTCGTGTAGCTATCGCCAAAATCATTGTTTCCATAGGAATGTGTGTATTTTAATTTCGCCCGTTGTGTCAAATAAGTTTAATGCATTTTTTGTACTTGCAAATTTGTTTTGTTTTGTTATTTGTAATAGTTTTTAAGCAAAAACGTTAAACATACACACAAATGCATCAATAAAAAAAGCTTTCTTGAATATAAATTTGGAAAAAATTTTATAAAATTTGCCAAAATAATCTTTGTCTAAATGCAGTCTTAACGAAAACTTATTTTAAAATCTTAAATAAATAGAATTTAAATTAATATAAAAAAGAAATTCTTATTTTAAATTATAAATTACTTAAAATAATTACACATTTCTCAAGTCTTAAGCCAATTTTCACAGGATCTTTATTTTTATTTTCAACTTTTAATTTCAATATTAAATTTTAAAACAAGGAGACTCTCTTAGAGGTTTTCTTAACTTACTCATGATGACACTAATCATTGGCCAAAAAAATAGCGAAAGTATGAAATATTTTATACAAAAACAAAAAAATTATCATTTGCTGATTCGCCTTACATAATAACACATAAATAACATATTTTTAACAGAAATGTTCGAATAATTTCAATTACTTTTCACATCTTAAATAAATAGTCGTATAATTTACAAGAATTATATTAAAGCGAGCACTGTATTCGATTTGGAACAAAACCGTGCCTTAGTTCTAAACCCTAGGACCTGTGTATGAATACATCACTGTGTTGCATAATGAGATTGGTTTGACATTCTTTTGTAAATCAGTATTTTATGTTGCTTTCTTTTGCTCATTGCATTGTTGGCATTTCGGAATGAAAAAATTCAAAGTATTTTTCAATAAATTGGTTGATAAGAAACAAAGCAGGTGCATTTATTTAGTTAACAGGAAAGACAAAACAATAACAGAGAAACATAATTATCTTAAAAAGTTTTTATGTTAATACAGTAACAAGTTTTCTTAAGACATATGCAGGATATATCTTTTTCGGAGATCAACTGTAGGAAAAAAATATTTCGAATATAAAACACTAATAGAGAAATTAATTATTTATTTATCCACTGCATCAAATACATTTATGATTTAAATTTGTGCCAATTAGACTGCAATTGTCAAACATTCTACAGCTGCAGTGCTGTTACAGTTTATGCATTTTGTTGATGCATTTACAAAGAGGTCCTCGATTACGCTGCTTTGCAAAAATAAGGATTTACTTATTGTACCTGAATACATTTTAAAGGTAACTTTTACGTAATCACATTAATTTATTTCAACATAACTCGAGAATGGAACATTCAATTTGGAATTATCTTTTACAAATATAGTTTCGAACCACTATAACCACCCCTATGCATGAGACGCATTAAAAAAAATTATTAAAAGCTTTTTAGGAAGGAATCAATGGATCCATGGCATTAAAATTGCATTTAATGCATTTCTATTCTGATACTCTTTTTGCCACAATTACCTCAGTAACTGGACGAACAAGGAGAGAGGTTCCTTCCATCACATTACCATGCTAATGCAAAAGCAAAGGCAAACAATTAGTTGCATTGCTTCTGGAGGTTTGTCGGTAGGATTCTAAAATTATGCAGTTTGATGATGAAAGCACCGAATATAAAGATGACACTGAAATTTATGGATACACTAAAGAAAACATGCCCTTAAATATTATGTCTAACTCGGATGATGATGTAGAGCTAGAACATGAATATGAACAACCTTCAAAGAAAGCAAGATTCTCAGAAACGCAAGCTTTAACTTCAACAAGGGTACAAATGTACAATAAATACATTTTCACGGAGCACAGATAACAAACAAAAATCTTATATTTTCTGTAATATGAATCAGAATTTTTATTTTCATTCATATTTGTGGATTTGGCGTCCAGTTATTAGGCAAAAGAGAAAAAAAAACGGACATTTAAAGGAACTAGATGCACTTTTTCCGGGTAGGTTTGTTCCTTTTTTATGCTATTCAATATCTACATCTTTGCTTTAGCCCTATTAAAATCTAGAAAAAGTGATCAAAATTCAGCTAAGTGCTAAAATTATGTGGTGCACTGCATAACTAAAAACCTAGAAGATAAGGTGTCTTCACATATTTGTGAATCATACCTGTGGTGCTATCTGTCGTATATGTCCTTTTTTGAATAATGGCAAATAACTGATGGGAAATTTTCCTAAATTCAAATTTTTATTAAGGTATTAACAGGCAACACATTCTTTAATGTAATTTAGAAACTGCTCAGCTCATACAAAAAATTCATTTGAATAATTTCAAGCTACTGGTAGTGTTTAATTTATCCATATTGTATAAACCGTTCTCGAGTTATGGTGAAAAATATTAATTATTTACTTAAACTTAGTCTGTCATAATGATGGCTGGGCAAAGTTGAGCTTAGGAAGTAAATTGTCTGTCAAATGACTAAATGTCAAGTATTAAGCTGTCACCCTCTGACAATTACTTAGCAAGACGTTGGGAATTCTAAACAAACACTCTTAGGCAAAAAATTTTGAATGGGAGCAGCATTTCCTCTTAATCACATCCCTCTGAAATCTCCGTGCATAACTAAATAGCTAAATTCGAGGCGTACGGTAATGTTGCTGACAAAACGATCAAAACAATATGCTCGTAGTGGCCGTAGTGATACAGATATAGCCGCAAGGTATTGAAAATGAGCCTGGAACATCAACTAGTCAATGTTCGAAACTATTAAGATTTTCCATGTCTGTGTATATTCTTCCAATTGCTTTTGCTTGTTATCATCTATGCCTATGTGTATTTAACTTTTACATATACATACATACATATGTTACTAATGAAATGAACTTCGTTTTTTATATTTTGTCTTTTTTATATAATTTTTAATAAAGCTTTTGAATCGACATATCTAGAGGCATTTTAGCAACTCGTTCAAGAGTTAAAGCCAACCGACTATGGTTTGTGTCGAAGGCTTTTGAATTGGCTGTTTGAAAAACAGAATGATGATAACGCATTTTTCAACAAAATCATAAGGCTCATTTTAAATTAGCCGCTTATGCAAACATACAAAATTGTGGCATAGAGGGCTCAAAAAAACCACAAACAATCTTTCCAAAATCATTGGATCCAAAGAAAGCGACCCGATAATGAGCAAGGAAACACTGTTACCTTGACCAAATCATGATAACCATTTTTTTATGGCCACAACTGGTTAATGTTGATATCAGTGACCTTTGGTCTCACCAAGACGGTGCCACAAACCACACAAACAGTTCCGTTATTACAACAGACATTTTCGGGTCGCGTATTTTTTAATTCAATATTCCGCCACGTTCTTAAGATTATTTTCTCTGCGGCCATTTGAAAGTCCGTGTTTACATGCACAAAATAAGAAATAACAAGTTCGCGAGATAAGCGAAGATTTGTTGCAAAATATGCTTCGAAATTTCGTTCGACATCATATTCCATTATTAATTACCATGTTTCTACTTTACATTGGTATCAATAAAACAAAAGTTGTCAAAAAAAGTGTATGTTTTAAGCCAATTTACTTCCTTTTCTCAAAATTGTCCATCCTTTACAAAAATAACTAAAAGCAAATTTGAATTAGGCTTGTTAAATCCACTCCACTCCATGAACAGTTTTAATTGAATTTGTTACAATTTCAAATTTATTTATATAAAATATATATAACTTGAGTTCCAAATATTTTAATAAAAAGTATTATTTTTTACTATCTAACTTATTTTAAATTATTTTAATTAATTAATATATAAAATTACATAAACAAAAATTATGTAACGAGGAAAAAAGTTTTAGTTTAAAAAAAGCAAAAAAACAAACAATAATAAAACTATTTTTTATGGCAAATTTATTAATAAATAAAAATCTTTATTTATTTATATTTTTACATACTTATGTACACCACATCCACCATGATCTCCTCCGGCTATCGAAGATATTTATTTAAAATGCGTTTTTAAACTTTATATTATAAAATCCGATTTTTTTTTGTTGAGTTAATTACTAGACGTTTTTTTATGACTCGGTGATTTCTTCAGCTTCTTCCTTCTGTTGTGATATGGGTGGTGGTTCTGTTTCACCAACTTTTAATTTTTCCGGCAGAGGTTCAGGAGTCATTATAAGTCCATATGGGCGCAAATGATAAATTAAATAGTCAAAGACATACATTTGATTTGGTGTTACATAATGAAATGAAATGGCATAATCCGAGCAACAGTCGAGACCCTTAAGATAGATAGCAAAAGTTGATTTTAAAAATGAAAGCAAAACAGAAAAAAAAATTTATTTAAATACAATTACCTCATCTGTTTTGTAGTAAATGTACTGCCAGTACCAAAACTTCTTATCCGTATGATGGGGTATCAAATGATGTTCGGGTACAAAGGGGAAAAAACGGCCCCTTGCCTGATGGTCACGTGAATCGCCAGCGATAACTTTAACCTTTTCCAAACATTTGCCCATTTCAACATCCTCATCGCCATGGTTATCACTGCGACATAACTTATTATTTGGTATGGCATTTTCAACAAAACGACGTACAGCTTCTTTGCTCAATACATAGCCGGCACCTCCTGACATATAACCCTTTTAAAGAAATAAACGGAGTACATATTGTTATGAGGATGCTTAGTTTAAGTCAAACAAGATAATTATCACCAACAAAAAAGTAAAATGATCTATTGCGTCTGCCTACAAACCGAGAAGTTTCTAAGAAATCTTATATTTATAAAACAACAGCACCATGCCACATTGAAACTCCATGAACTAATATTGACAATCAGATAATAAAAAAAAACAACTAGAACAGAACAAGAAGTAAAAAAGAGCTTCTGCATCATCCGTTTTATCAAGCTGACTGCATTAATAATTGAATGGCTGTGAAACAAATAACCATTTTGCTTGCAGTAAATTACATTTTAAGGCTAAATCAAAAAACCTCGTTTACTGGGGAATCTACGACAGCGTATTGCCATTATTTTGATGAAAGCGATTTAAGATTTGCAAATTTTAGGCCGAACACAGTGTGCATCCCTCGTAATGCGGATGCATGGAAAAGGTGTACAGTTTTCTTTTATGAAGCCAGTAATTTGGGTGCTGCATATGATGAATCCAGGTACTTCGCATGCACATATTTTGGCTATAGATTAAACAGAAAAAAATTTTAAACAAGTGAATACATTTTCGCTTTTACCGCAACAGTTCCAGTATAACGCGCAGCTGTTACCGATCCATCTAAACCGCAATTACCTCCGGCATTGAACGAACAAGCAGAGAGATTCCACCAGGTGACCATACCAAAAAATTAGATCCATTGTTGGTGGAGGTTTGTTGGTGGAGTTCTAAAAATATGGAATTTAAAGATGAAAGCACCGAAGATGAAATTCGTGGACACACGTAGAATATGAATATCAACAATCTACGAAGAAAACAAGATCATCACAACCACAACCGTCAACTTCATCAAAGAGGATGGGTATTAACAATAATTAAAAATGTTCTAAATTTTGTTCCTATACATAGATAGCACATACAAATTTTACATTTTCTGTTAAAGAATAGCTACTTTTTAGAGCTGCTTTTACGTGCAATTATCAAAATTTAGTCCCAAAATCATGTGTTGTACTATTTTGCAATAAAAGGTTTTATTAAAAGAATAAACAGCAGCTAATGCCAGAAGTGGGATAAACAAAACGTTTATAAAAGTAATAAATATAACGATATGTAAATGCGTAAGCTTTTGAGCTTTTTGGAGCATATAGCAATTCATCTTACCTGCTTAACATAGGGCTTGAATTTGCAGCCAAAATATATAGGAGTTTCTGCTGAATATGGATATAGCATATAGCGCATATTTTCGACTATGGCATAGGTGTCATCATCTGCCTTAAAGAACCAGTCGTAGTCATTTAAATGATTTTTATAAATATATTTGTAGGCTTCTTTGGTTTTGGCCCATAAATTATTGCGCCCTTCAGAAACGGGCAAAGCTATAGTATCCAAATCTTTATCCTCCACTGAGCTCATTAATAGCAGCTTATTGCAGCGCTTACCCCATGTACGCTTAACATGACGTGCTTTTGTTTTATGATTTTTAGGATTTGTCATGATCCAACATAGGACACGTACCTCGTTATACAACTTGTGGGCAACGGTACTATTTTCGTTGTCATGCTGATGAAAGCCGACATCCTGTTCGGGCCCTGTTGCATCTATAAGATCATGACTAGCATGTGGATCATTGATATCACCATGTTTATGGCCATCATACAGCAGCCATTCTGGTTTGGCCGGTGTGGACAAAACGAAAAGTTCAGCCAAGCAGAAGCCTAGTATAAGGCCGAAAATCATAGACACCAAGGAGCGGCGATTTGAACGGGCACCTATGGTATTATGAAAAAAAAAAACGAATTTATAATAATTTTTTAATAAGATAATATTTTGTTTACCTTCATGTATTATAGATCTACTAATTAAACTGTTTGATGACATTTGTGAACTTTAGTTGTTGAAAGTTTTGGTAAATTGATTTGGCGAGTGCGCTGCAGTTAAATCTATTTAGTCTTAAGTCTTACTAAGTCTAGTTTCTTGCTTTTAATGGTTTTTTCTTATTTTTGTCAATACTTTCTTAACAAATATTGACTTTATCACAATTAAAACTTATTTTTAAAATTCTTTGGTATTTGATTTTGGATTTTATTGGCCGTTTTCCTGAAGATTTACATTTTCTGAAATGAAAGAAAAAATTTTCAGGTTTTTGTAAATATTTGTATATGAGTTTATTAATTGTGTTAAATTGCAAAGGGAACAGTAAAATTTATATACCAACAATATGAAATACATTTTCTGGTTCATTAGCATTCTTCATATCTATCTACAAGGCAGTTACCAGTTGTAATTTTTTCCTAGAAACCTTGAAATTCTTAATCAATTAACAACAAAACGAAGTAGGATAGAGAAACCGGATAATAAATTCATAATACGGAAGAAGATAATTTTAATTGCTTAAGTAAACATCAAGACAGTAGGATATAATTCATAATTTTCTTTATTGACAATGATATTGATCTTTATTTTTCCTCAATCGTTTAGATGCCAACTTAAAGACTTTGGACAAATTAATATAGCTGTCGGGCAAGTGGAACCTCCAATTGGAAAATATTCCAAAATAAACATCGTTCACCGAAAATCAGTAAATGCTTAATAATGATTCCAAATAACTTCATACTTCGCCCCATTTATCGAGCTCAAGCTAATTAAAAACCTTTGGTCTATCGGACAGGCATCTTTGCAGAAATGAAATATTCAATAAAGGAGATCCAAACACACTTAGGCTAAAATAATGAAAAACATTTGATGGCCAAATTTTTTTTAATGCCAAATAATACGTAATATGCTTTATGGGTTCTAAAGATGGCCCAACAAAAAATTATTCGATCTTTTTGCTAAGCAATGCCTTACAAAGTAAAACCTGAAGTTGGCTGCATGTACAAATTTTGAAATATTTTTAAAAGTTCATGATTGCAAATTTAAATAGAAAAAAAAATAACTTTTGTTGCACTATATCTAACTAAAATCAACATTGCGTTTTAGCGATCGAGATCAAAATTTAGTTACGTGAAATACAGAACTCGGTTGCTGATTACAATTGAATTAAGAATTAATAAAATATTTTGCTAAACTTTAAGTGAAGTAAATCAAAAATTTAGATTAAGATGATTCAAATTTTTATTGTATTGCGAAGAGAAAAGTTCGGCAATTATGAATGAAAAATGATATCTGGCAAATGTCCTGCACGACAGCGCTGACAAATGTCCATTCTTTCATCAAAGTTTTTAATCACTTGTTTGCAAAATGGTGGTCCTATTTCGTTAAGCACATTACGGATTTTGAGTTTTTAGGCTGAAATCGATTCGATTGGCTCCTTATAGACTTTGTTCTTAACACAGCCCCACAAAAAATAATCCAGTGGTGTTAAATCAGACGGCCTGGCTGGCTACTTAACTGCTGATTGTAGTGAAATTATTGATCGGGAAATTTGGCTTGTAATAAATAAATTAATATCCATATTTGGATCTGCTTCAACACGGTGGCTCAAGGCTGTGATATTTTCAGTTGAACGACGCGGTCGAACATGCGTTGCGCTGTTCGCACGTTTTGTATCGAGCCTGTCGACTCAAATGCATTGAGCAAATTCTTAATAGCGGTTTCAGAAAAATGATCACGTTGTTCGAAAATATCACGAATTTTACGAATTTTTCGTGCGAACTTGAATTCATTGAAACAATTGCCAAAAAAATAAACGTCAAAATGATCATGTTGTTGGTGTTGTTACAATTCAAAAGCCAACTTTTTGTTGAAAAACTCGATACATATTCTTTTTCATGATACCTTCTATACAATGAAGGTTTCCGACACCTGAAACTACCATGCATCCCCACACGATCACTGATACGCCCCCATGCTTTTTAGTGAGCAAACATTTTTTATTGTAACGTCGGCTATTGGAACCAAACAAATTTAATTAACGCATGCGCTTTCGTGCAAAATACAAACGATGCTTTCTATATTACATACTGACACATGGTTTCTTCCATGCTATTACACGCCATGCAATTTGTTTTTTTTTTACTCTTCCTATTGTTTCCGCATGTACTCCTTTCCAAAATGAGTTTTAACCATTTTGGTAAGTTTTGGGGCGAAGATGAATGAGTCATTTTGTACTTCGCGAATTATAAACTCCTCACCTCTCGTGCAAAATTTTACTTTTACAGGTGTACGTTGTTTATTTGTTGTCGTTTGTTCTCGTTTTTGAATCGCTTAATTATGTCGTGTAAAATTGATTTTGCTGATTTCAGAATTAATTGAAATTATTTTTAAAGTACCGTGTTGGAAAAATGTTGGTAATGCTTTTACTATAAAATTTTATTTTTTAAGTTTAAATAAAAAAATTTCAAAAATAATAAGCTATGACAAATAGCTGATAATAGTTAATAAAAATCTACCAATGATTTGCCCGATTTTCAATGTTAGCCACTGTATGTGGTTTTTAAATGAATTAAAAATAAATTTCACAATTATAATTATTAATTGTATATATCAGGCAAACGTGTGCTTCTAGTTGATACAGGATGTAGATGTATTGCATGTTTTCATTTATAATTATTGCATAGTTTATTCATATTTAGACAGGTGAGGATCCTCTACAAGCGGTTTCTATTTCTACACTAAAGCATGTAAGTGAGATATTATGTTTGGCGCCCTATCGATTTTTTTTAGGTACGAAATATAAAATGGAGCAATTGTCGGTTGCGGATTTGCTAGTGGGACGCATTCAAATTGTCCAATTTTCCATAGCGTTAGCGCATAAATCAGGCTAAATTAAATGTGCTGCATTAATCACATATTACATAGGTATGCATAATCTTCAATTTAGGTCACCTTTACATGCCAGCCATTGCCATGCCCTCAAATTGCATGTGCGCAATGTTCAATTTGGCATCAGATGTCAAGCACGTAACGTAATCCTCTTGAAACCGCAGGAAATTTTAAGCTGAAATAAATTTAAAACCACTGCGATCGCCGTAGACTGCGACGGCACACAGTGAGACAGCCCTACAGTAACTGCGACAAAAAATGGTTTTTGGCGTGTCGTCCAAGTTGGATGAAATTATATATGTACATATATTAACAGATACACGAGTAACAATTCTCTGAAATTTCAACCTAATAACTTCATTACTTTTTGGTCTAGAGAAAGTCAGCGCTTGAAATATGTTAGTTCAATATGTAATATTCAAAAGCTTATTAATAAAAAAAATACATAATAAATATAACTTTAAAGTATTTTTTCAATTAATTTAGTTGTTGTAGAATGAGTAGATGAAAAAATAAATTTAAAAAAAACAACACAAAAAGAAAAATTCTTAACAACAGAATTGTGGTGTAAAAATTTAACATTATGCATTTTCAATGGACTAGGAAATATAGAGCAGCCCCTCGCCCTAGATGCAGACTTATATCAAATGAAAGATTGAAGTCTCAGCTTTCATTTGAAGTAAAGGACATATAGCAAAAGTACTTTAAACATACAAAAAACTACAAAAAATACGCAACGCGCACATTCTGTCGCTATACGTATGCTAGCATGCAATATCATGTTTACAACTATTCACTTATTGTTTATTATTATTTTATTTACATTATTCATTTGATTGATATTTTTTTTTTGAAGGTCATTGATTTTGGGTGTTCTTGTTATGATCTCTCTTGTTAAGAGATTAGCATTTCTCTAACATCTTGAGAACAAATTCAGCTGCAGCATTGAAATTTGGAATTTCGCCGCTACATGCTCGAATAAAATTCATGGAATGTATATTACATATCAGTTACAATAAAAGTTTTAAAGCGTGGAGGACAAACAGAGATACAGAATAACAGAAAGAAGCTGTTACAACAGAAATTAAAAAAAATTTCAAATTAATTCTGGGTTTAAAAGTCCATGTGGTGAAACAAGGCATGGGAACAACCAATGATGGTAATGTCACTTGAAGATTTTTTGAAAATCCAGAAATAACTGGTGTAAATTTAGTCTTAATTCACCGATTTAAAACATTGTTCTTTTTTATTGCACTTCAATGGGAGGTGGGCGTAATAGTGGGCGAATTTTCTATTTTTTTTTTAAACTGGATTTGTCTCAAAAATAATTTGTGCAAAATTTCAGAGGTCTACAATGACTCCTTGTATTTAATGCCGTCGTTATCTCACTGTGCTGCATGGTCATCGTCTTTCTCAATATGGACCCCTAAGGATCAAAATTTAAATTAGTTATTTAAATATATTTTTAATTATTTTATAAAACTATAATTTTTTTGCGTGCTGATAACTCAAATTTCTTTTTTTTAGATAAATTCGTTGCAATTTCGTTGTTCAATTTAACTCACTAAGGGAACTGTTGGAGTCAGTATATACATTGTAGATAGAGTTGGGTTTCGGGAATTTCCCGACGGGAATCCTCGAGAAATTCTCGATATTTTTCCATCCCGAATCTCGAGAATTGAAATTTTTAGCATTTCGGGAAATCCCGAATCTCGAGAATGTTTCAAGATTTCTCGAGAAATCCATTTTGTTTTTAAATTTTTGTTGTCAAATATTAAGAGAAAAAACAATTCTTTCAAAAGTAAAAGAATACACATACATATGATTAATACCTGGAAACACTAAACTGTAACGGCCATTGTGTTACAAAGAAGAGTAAATGCTAGATGCGTTGCTATGCTATGTCGAGGGAAAGCACTGTAACATCAAGCTAATGAAGTTTAGTTTTATGTGTTTCTTATATGTAGCAGCAGTTAAGCAATTAGAAATGCTTTGAAAATAGTCAAACAATTTCAATTTGTTCGCAGACTGCACAGACGACGTTTGTAAATTTATTTTTTGTAGTGAGCGGGTGCATTTCATTTTGTGGTACCTGATTAAGTATAAATTATACACCGTTGACTGTGAGTACCGGTTAGTTACTTCCTTTAAAAAACAAAATTCAAAACAAATTTTGAATTTTTAGCATTAAAAATCATGAGTTCAGAATACGAATACGACCAAGTGTGGCAGCTTTTTAAGCGATTTGACGACGAAGCAACATGTTTGAAATGCAATAAAATCATTAAATGCAAGTCATCGTCAACATCTGGACTTCACCGTCACATGGAGAGGATACACAACATGAAGCGAAGGGAACATGAGGCTCCAAAAGAACAGCCACCAGCCAAGAAGACCCGAACTCTTCACAACTTTTTCAATACTTCTTCCTCGCCTGAATCGCTTGAACAAATTGTTGCAAAATTGGCTGCAAAAGATGGAATTCCAATAAACGCGATAACAAAAAGTGAGTTCATTCGTAATAGTATCAGCCGCTTAGGATTTCATCTTCCAAAGTGTCACAAAGCTGTTCTGGGTTTGGTTATGAAGTACTGCACGAAAATAAAAAGCGATTTGAAGATCAAAATTGAAAATTTTAAATCTGCACAGCGTAAGTTCAGCTTGAGCATCGACGAGTGGACAAGCGTGCGAAACCAAAGTTACATGAACATCCATATATATTATGAAGATGGACAATCTGACAACCTTGGCCTGGTTCGCATTCAGGAATCATGTACCGCTGAAAAAGTATATGAGCTCGTAAATGCAAAGCTTTCAGACTTCAATATAAAACTACAGGCCGACATCGTGGCTATTACAAGTGATGGTGCCAGTGTCATGATCAAATTTGGGAGACTATCAGCAGCGCATCAACAAATTTGCTACAATCACGGCATACATTTGGCGGTCATGGAGGTATTGTACCAAAAACGAAAAGTCGCAAACAGGATATACGATAGTGACGTAAGCGATGGAGACGATTCGGATGATAGAGGCTCCGATGAAAATGAAAACAATGCAGCCAGTACTTCATTTTCCGACATTAATGCGGAAAACGCTTCCGATGACGAAGACGACAATATCGTATTTGTTGCTGACAAGACGGTCACTATAAAATCTGCATTTGAAATCGTAAAAAAGGTTCGCAAGATAGTTTTGAAATTCAAGAACTCGCCTGTACGGAATGCCATCTTGCAGAATTATGTTAAAGAGGTCGAGAAGAAAGAGCTTTTCTTGCTGTTGGATTGCAAAACACGTTGGAATAGCCTGGAAACTATGCTGGCCAGATACATTCGCATCAGCAATCATGTTCGTAAGGCGCTCGACACTCTTAATTTAAATTTTATGGCCACTACTGACGCAGAAGAAAAGTATTGCGAGGATATCATAAATGCTCTTAAACCTATACGTGTTGCTGTAGAAGCACTTAGTCGCAAAAATGTGAACTTATTTGCTGCGGATTCTATTTTCAAATTTTTGTTCACAAAATTGGAGAATCAGCACACCGAATTGGGCAATGAATTCTTATGCAGCCTGAAAAAAAACTTAACAGCTCGTAGATTTAGCCGTTTTTTATCGGCCTTTAAATATTTACACGATCCAGTTAACAGCTCTAGTGAGAAATCTGAATTTTTCCACACCTGTTCTAAAACAGAATTGATAAAAGAAGCCGAAAACTACTTGGTTCGTCTATTTTCTACGAGCATTCAAGAAGACCAAGCAGTGTCTAGTTCTGACGATGATGACGTATTTGCAACCAACAACGTCGATGAAGAAGATATGGCGTAACAGCTTGAAAAATACGTTCAGCAATGCTCAAAACCGAAAGCAGACATTGCGCAACATGCGGCTAACCAGATGTTTTCGTCGCTTAGAAACGAGCTAAAACTATATGAAAAAACTGGAGAGAAAACACAAAATGTTGAAAGACTGATCGGGGCTTTTAACACTGTTAAGCCAACATCGACTCAAAATGAGAGAAATTTTTCTACAGCGGGTAATTTTTTGTCCAAAAAGCGAACGCGATTGTCAGACGAAGCCATTGACAGTCTGTGTTTTTTAAAACACCATTTTGAGAAATAATGTTTACAATCACTTTTTTCCCCTATTTTAATAAGTATAATCTTGAATTATTTTTGTTTTGAATTTTTTTGTAATTATTTTTGTTTCACTGGTTTTAGATTTTTTTTTTTAATTTTTTGGAATTTTTCCCAAATTTTCGAGAATTCTCAAGAAATCTCAAAAATTATTTTCGGGAAATCCCGCATCTCGAGAATTGAAATTTTCGTTATTTCGGGAAATCCCGATTCTCGAGATTGAGGTTTTCTCGGGAAATACCCAACTCTAATTGTAGCAAATACTTTAACTAATTTTCAATACGAAAATTCAATCAGGTTTTCGTATTTCTATTTTATAAAAACTATTTTTTAATAATAAAAATAATTTGTATCAGGTGGGCAAATTTAAGGTTAGAAAGTAAATTGTTTGGGTAACTGTGTGGCTTGTGGCGCCCTATTACTGAAGCTTATAGTCAATATCGGCCAATTATGACCACCAAAAGCTGGTTATCATGGTTTGGTCACGGTAAAAGCGTTTCCTTGCTTATTTACGAAAAAGATACCGACCGCCTAACCATAAACCGCAATATGGATGTAATGGGTTTTCGGGGACTGTTTGTATATTTGCAATAATTTTGTTTCTTTATATAATTACAAATGAGCCTCATTACTAAAAATGACTTTGTTGGAAAATTAGTTGTTTTCGTTCAGTTTTTTAAACAGTCAATTCACAGACGTTCAATACAAATAATGGTCGATTAGCTTGAATTCTTAAACGAGTTGATATTTTTAAGTGTGAAGTTGAAGATTTTATGCAAAATGTTGCACATAGTGTCTCTAATGATACCTAATTGTAGCAAACTTCGATGGGTTGATGTTCCAGGCTCTTTCTCAGTACTTTACTGTACAGCGGATATATTTGCATCACTAAGAGCGTATGGTTGATATATTGTCAGCAACAATACCGCGGGCGGTCTCAACTTCGTGCAACGAAGTGCATCTGTTACTATGGGTAAAGGTATGACGGATTCGGAAGCTTGCGATAAAAAAAGCTCGGCATGAAAATTTACGTGATGTTCGATGGACTAAACACATTTTTCGGTTTCTAAAGAAGCTTCCAAGTGCCACAGTTTTCTAAAACGGTGTGAGATACTTTACTTCATCCGATCTTCGTACTATTTATACTACCCAAATACAATTTTTATGTATGGCCCGTCGCCCCAGAGTCTATTTTGGAGTTGCTCGACCACGTACAGGTGAGGGCCAAGAGGCTAATTGGGGACAGTAGGACTCTTTTGATTCTCGAGGCAATGTTGGATGTTTTATCGTTACTACAATGGTAGATGCTCTAATGAAAATAGAGTACTTGTTCCCATTACTCGCGTTTAACAGAGCGGTTCATATGTGGAGTAAACTCCCTCCAGAAGTCTTTCCTGTCTCTTTCGATGTAGGAAAGTTCAAATTGAATATCCACAAACACTACTACCTCTTTCCTCCTCCCTATAACCTGATTTCTAAAATCCACTGCATGTGTAGAGGTCATCCCCTAAGTGCTGGTCCGAAAAAAACGCATGAAAGCATACTTCTTGACATTTAATAATTTCACAGACAATTTGCTTTCTAACCTCAAATAATAGTAAAAATTTTTGCTTACAGCTAACAAATCTGAACATTTTTTCATAGTAGTTTAGAAGAGCCCAAATTCTTTTGCTGAAATGAGCATCTACCTATATTCCAAGCTGCGAAAAATCAACTGATTTTGGTAAACGTTTGTGTAATAAGTTTTCTCTTATCTTCTTTTAAATTAACAATTTGTAAACTTTATTAACACTTCTTGTGCAATTTTGTAAACGAGTGTTTTTAATTCGCTGATTTTTTGTTTTGTTTGTTTTTATTTAGACAAAATACCTGTAGATATTAAAGCGTTCTTAGTTGTTATTCCTTATTTCTGGCAACACTGTTTATTAGGATTTTTTCGGTACGATTTGGTTGAGTAACGTTTTTTTATTTCTTAAAACTGGCACGCCGTGATTTCTTAAGTGCTACGACATTCTTGAAATAAGACTGTAAAATTCAACACCAGAATTTAAAATGTTCAAATTTCGCCAAAAGCTTTTAAGTCGCTATCTTATGTTATTTATGTCGTGCACGAGTTAATAATAAAGTATTAGCGTTATTAACTTGTAAGTTCTTTGTAATTTTACGTGGTTATTTTAGTCAAGACTCACTCATCTATTTTTAAAGAAGGGTTTTTTTGCAAAAAGTTATGCATGTTTTTACAAACGTGACATAAAATGGTTTTTAAAATAATCAAATTATAGAAAAAAATGCACTTTCAACAAAGCTTGCATATTTTTTTGTGGATGTCTTTTACGCAGAAAAAAATGTCTTCCTTTTAGTTTTATGATAACACAAAATTTTAAATTACTTTTTATTTCATAACGTGAATAATTTTTGTGTTTTGTTTTGGTTGCTAAAAATATCAAATTTCAAATTTATAAGTAAAAAGTTAGTTAAACTTAAAAAAAATTTCTTGTAGGTAATTATGTTAGGATGCTTTAGCAGGCAAATCTCCACTTTTCCTTAGTAGGTACATGTTAATTTCATTTCACCCTTTTTCGCCCTTAAGATTATTTGTTTAAGCAAATTTCTCTGAGAAGTAGAAAAGTATAAAATCTTACAAATAGCAATATTCTTATTTAACTTCATTATTTAAGTGAAAAATTCTAAATACCATTTACACTTTTCTCTCTTATTACTTTTAACCAATTCGAAATGTAGTTAATGGACTTGACAAGTGAAACATTAATTTTTTTCTCATCGTTGGGCAGCTGTGAAAAAATCTTTAATCTTCCGTATGTATATACATTCACACTAAAAATAATTTAATTTACCCTCACACTTCCTGTGCAACTTTGTAAACAAATATTGTTAATTCGCTGATTTTTTGATTCGCTAGCTTTAAATGATATTTGAGCAAAATACCTATGTTTTGACGAAAATAAAAAAGCGTTCTTGTTGTTCTCCATTTCAGTAAGCGTTCAAAAGTGGATTGATAGAAATGCTGAAATCAATTCAAAATGATTCTTATCACACCCATTGTTTTTAAAGCTTTCTGGTAAAAGATTTTTATCACAAAAAAGGGTCATATAAAGTTATTCATTGTTATTGCTATTAGTGTGAAAAGCGACTTTTTGCCAACCAATAAAGCGAGTCAAAACAACCAATAGTGTAATGGTGGAGTTCACACCTCGCGATTTGGGTCTAAGTACAGAGTTAGCCGCTATGGAGACTTCGAAAATCTTTAATTCAACATAAGAGCCATAAAAAACCACAGCAAAAATCACAGCTGCCATACACCCATGAAACAATGGCGTCAAAGAATCTACAAGAGGAGGAAACAGATGGCAACAACGTCTAAAAAAATATAGCATGCATTTCTCGGCTATTCTCATAATTAATTTTTTTCATTCGCTTCTTGTGCTTCTTCAACAAAAAATTTCTTTTCTAAAACAAAAAAAAAACACCAAAAAATTTTATTGTTTCCATTACGAAGAGAAAAGTTCGGCAATTATCAATGAATGAAAAGAAATGATATCTGGCAAATGACCACCACGACCACGCTGACAGATGTCGATCGTTTTATCATAGTTTTTAATCAGTTTTTGGCAAAATAGCGGTCCTGCTTCGTTAATCATATCATGGATTTTGAGTTTTAAGGCTGAAATCAATGGATGGGCTCCGTATAGACTCTGTCCTTAACATATCCCCATAAAAAATAATACAGTAGTGTTAAATTAACTGATTTGGCTGGGCACATAACCGCTGATTGTCGGGAAATTATGTTATCTGGCAATTTGGTTTGCAATAAATTGATCGTCTCATTGGCTGTGTGACATGTGGCACCGCTCTGTTGAAACCACATGTCAGTGATATCCACATCCTCAATAATAGGACAAAACTAAGTTGTTAGCATCTCGCTCTAGAGTGATTTGATTGAGGGTTACCGCATTTTTAGTTTCACGCCTCCAGACTACATAGCGCACCATACAGTGACATGTTGAGCAATGTAAAGTTTTCTAGGATTTTCCGAAGCCCAACTGCAGCAATTTTGCTTGTTGGCATACCCTGACAAGCGAAAATGGGCATCGTCTGAAAAAATTATTTTTTTAGGAAAACCAGCCGATTATTCCCAGTGGATCTGCTTCAATACGGTGGCTCACGGCTGCCATGCTTTCAGTTGAACGACCCGGTCGAACATGCGTTGGTATTCGAACATTTTCTATCGAGCCTGTCGACTCAAATTTAACGACCAAATCTTAATATCGGTCTCATAAAGACGATTATTTTGTCCGAAAATTGCACGAATTTTACGAAATGTTACTTCCATTTTCAGAAATATTCTTTTCCAGGTTGCTTCAATTAAAATTTTTTTCAAAACCTTAGACAGTGAAGTGTGTGGGCATCACCCACCAAAGGATAAAATTAAGGAAAGAAGTTAATTTATGTTAATTGTGTTTGATTCCTACAAAAATAAATACACGACAACATATTCATGAAATATAATAGTTATAGTTTTTTGACCTTTTTAATATTTTTTAGTAGTTAATTATAAAGCACTAGGTCACTATTTAATAAAAAATTTTTAAAAACTTTTATTTTTATTTTTTATTATTTTTTCGATATTTCGCCACACCGTTGGTTGGCATCATCAGGAAAAACAAAAATAATAAACAAACAAATTGAAAAAATTTTTTGATTAACAAATTCAAAATAATCAAAAAATTTAAACAAAAAACAAAACAAACATTATCAATAAAAAACGGCAAATTGAAAAAAATTTTTGTTTTACATACATACAAACAAATTTTCAATATTAAAAAATTTTTAAATGAAAAACAATTTTGATAATACATAACAAATTTACAAAACAATAGTATTTTACACATATATTCTAAAACATAAATTTAATGACCAAACGTTACAAAAAATTAAAGTATTAATTATTAATATTATACAGATACAGAGTTTTGTTTTATAATTTTATGCACTAAATGTCTATAATTTTGTGCAACATTCTCCGTATCTGCTTTAAAATTTATTCTTTTGGTTAATGGTACTTTTAAATGAAATTAAATGAATTTGGCCCTTGAATTAAATTTACAACTGAAAGGGAATGTGATGCTAAACTTCCATATTTAGACACTTTAATAATAAGAAGAAATAAAGAATTAGTTATAGATTGGTACCAAAAACCAACTGCTTCAGGTAGAATTATTAATTATTATTCTAAACAAAATAAAAGAATTATTATTAACACGGCCAATAATTTAATAGAGAGAATTTTAACAATTAGTGACAAAGAATTCCATAGAAAGAACAAAGAAAAGATTAGAAATATTTTAACTGAGAACAATTTTCCAATACGATTAACTAATAGGTTAATTTAATAATAGGAGGAAAAGAGTTATAAGTAGTGGAACGGAACCCAAAATATATAAATCGATAACTTATATACCAGTCTTGTCTGAATGAATAGAGAATTCAAAAATTTATGATACAAATAAATATAAAATGGCATATAAGAATACAAACACATTAAATAGGTTGTTTAGTAAAACTAAGGATAACATTCAAAAGTTAAATATGTCCAATGTAGTGTACAAAATTCCTTGTAGCGGTAATGATAAGGAGGATTGTAATAAGGTTTATGTAGGCACAACAAAAAATAAATTTAAAACTAAAATCGTAGGACATAGGTCAGACCAGAAATACAGGAATAATATTAGTTTACAAAAAACAGCATTATCTTCGCATTGCTCTAAAGTTAATCACTATCCTAATTTTGAAAATGTTTCAATTTTAAATTTAGAAAATAATTATAAACGTCGTTATATGTTAGAAATGTTACAAATAATTAAAGTTCCATTAACCAAAAGAATAAATTTTAAAGCAGATACGGAGAATGTTGCACAAGTGCATAAATTTATAAAACAAAACTCTGTATTATTATATTATATATTATATTATATATTATATATATATTATATATATTATTATAATATTAATAATTAATACTTTAATTTTTTATAACGGTTGGTCATTAAATTTATGTTTTAGAATACATGTGTAAAATACTATTGTTTTGTAAATTTGTGATGTATTTTCAAAATTGCTTTTCATTTAAAAATTTTTTAATATTGAAAATTTGTTTGTATGTATGTAAAACAAAAAATTTTTTCAATTTGTCGTTTTTTATTGTTTTTCTTTGTTTTGTTTCTTTGAAAAATTTTTTGATTATTTTGAATTTGTTAATCAAAAAATTTTTTCAATTTGTTTGTTCATTTTTTTTTGTTTTTCCTGATGATGCCAACCAACGGTGTGGCGAAATATCGAAAAAATAATAAAAAATAATAAATAAAAATAAAAGTTTTTAAAAATTTTTTATTAAATAGTGACCTAGTGCTTTATAATTAACTACTAAAAAATATTCATGAAATATTTATTATTTAAAACCAAAACATTAGGTGTATTATTGCCGAGAAAACATATTCGTGTGGTAATTTTGCTACTGGCCAATAGTGGATCTATCCAAATTTTGTACAAAAAATATCAAGATTTCTATGTGCCAAACTTATTTATTTATTTTCATTTTTAAACATGTTTTACAAAAATGATAACAGTTTTAGGTCAAATAGTTTAGGAAATTCGATTAAATAGCTACCGTTTAAAAGTTTTGTAAAATTTGATCTCTACTTAACAAAATAAAAACTAAATTCAAAATTTTAAATAATTTCCACTAATTTTTTCATTAATCCAATTGCGAGTATGCTATGAAAAATAAAGATTTCTCAAGTTTTTAATGATTTTAGAGATCTTAATATTTTCTATTTTAATGTTTTCTCATTTATTTATATACTTTTATTATTCATATAACGCAAACAAAAACTTATATCGTCGACAAAATTAAGTCCCTGTACGTTTCAGCATTTTGCAATTTTATTTTGTTTTTTCTTGATCAAAATACAATTTTTGGTGAAATAATTTTTGTTTTGCTAGAATTGGAATTTATTTTAGTAGAATTTCGTTATATTCTTTTTTTCGTCGATTTTACAATTTTTTTGTTATTTTAACTACCTCTATCTACATTTCAATTTGAATTGAAATTTGATATTCTGCGTATCGTTTAGTTAAAAATTTGAATGATTGTGTGTCTTCTGCATTTTGAAGAGTATTTTTTTAATTTTTCTGTTTAGCTTAAAAAAGCGTGTGATTCAACAAAATCCAAACCCTCAATGCATATTGGGTTCATTAATAATCTTCAAAAAAATTGATTTTCATTTTGTTAATGTTTATACAGAAAGTACAAAATTAAACCGGGTCGCTAACTAAAAACATCACAGCCATAAGCCACAGTGTTGAAGCAGACACAAATTTCACAATTCTTCGACGTTCTCAACAATTGGGATTATCAAAAACCACCACATTGTGAATTTTACGTAAGGATTTGACTTTCAAGCGTTACAAGGTTCAAATGGTGCAGGAATTTTACGTAAGGATTTGACTTTCAAGCGTTACAAGGTTCAAATGGTGCAGGAATTGAAGCCTACCGACCATTGACATCAGCGCAGATTCGCACAGTTCATTCAAACACAGCCGGCTGCCGGTTTTCCTGTAAAAATAACTTTTTCAAACCCAGCCCATTTCCGCTTGTTAGGGTATTTCAGCAAGCAAAATCACCACATTTTGAGACAGCGATTATTGAGAAATCATTGCATACTCAAATATCAATGTATGGTACGCTATGTGGTCTGGAGGCGTGATTTGACTGCCTTTTTTCGAAATGCGGTAACAGGCACTTTCACGAGATGCTAAAAACTCAATTTTGGCCTTTTATTGATGACGTGGATATTACTGACATATGGTTTTAATAGGATGGTGCCAGATGTTACACAGCCAATGAAACGATCAATTTATTTCAAACCAAATTACCCAATTGCATAATTTCACGTCAAATACCACTGGATTATTTTTTGTAGGGCTATGTTAAGGTTAGAGTCTATGCGGAGACAATCGAATCGATTTCAGCTTTAAAATTCAAAATCCATTATGCTATTATCGAAATAGGATGGTCATTTTGCTAAAAAGTGGTCAAAAACTTTGATGAAAGAATCGACATCTGTCATCGTGGTCGTAGTGAAAATTTGCCAGATATCATATATTTTTTAAGAGAAGTAGCACTTCAGGCAACAATGCCTATTTAGTCAAGTACAGTGTTACATTCTTTAGGAAAGGGATAGTGAAGAGATGCGACATTTGGTGAAAGTAGAAGGACAGTTACGGAAATTATCTGTCGCATAAGACAACTCAGTGACCAGTGACTATGACTTCATCACTGAACAGCCCCACCGACAGTCAATTTTTATTTATAGTGAAAACAAGGTCTTTGTTTGGAATCGAACCCACACCCACAAGCTAGCACACTACCTACTAGCCTACAGGGGCACCTATCTTACAAAACTATAAATCTATATAAGCGTAAATTTATGAATCGTAAACACACCAGTAAATCCTGAACTTGGATGGTGTCCTGATATATTTTTTCATTCATAATTGCCTAACTTGTCTCTTCGGAATAGAATACAAATTTGAATCATTTTAATCTAAATTTTTTGTTTAATTTTGTTTTCAAAAATAAACTTCTTATTGTAAAGCCCTTTATTACTTGAAACCGATACAAATCCTAAATATAACCTTTAGAGTTATATTTAGAATCTACAACGTCCTGGCTTTCACCTCATGTTGTCCTCTAAATTGCACATTTCCTATTTTAACCCATTTTTAGGCATTTTAAAAATGCCTTTAGAGAAAAAGGAAAAATGCCATTTTCATTCAATTCTGTTAACTTAACACTTTGTTGTCAAAAACGAAGCTAACTGACGGGGTTCTATATTCATACACTTGAGAGATTTAATTTTGACAATAGTCACAGACTTTTGCTTACAGCTCCTTTTTCGATATATGCGTAATTAAATGTGGAAACGTTATCGAAATGCGAAATGGCGGCAAATGCCTTTTGTAAAATTTTGTAATTTAATTTTAGTTTTTAATTTTCAGTTTTTATTAAAATTTTGGTGAATGTATATTTTTGATAGGGTTTTAATTGAGCAAACTAACAACTTTTAAGGCAATTTCTGAGACTTAATTGTTTGTAGTTTTCAACAAAAAAAAAATGCAAATCTATTTCGGCAAATCAGGATACTAAAAGTATTCACCATTTATGACACCACGAAATCGGTTCGCTTTCCTAAAGGGTCATGAAAAATATCGTACAGTGTCAACGAAATAATCAACCATATGTCCTCTTTCGAATACTTGATGAAAAGGACTATTTCATCTAACTTTCTTGAATAATAAATTCGTTACGCAAATAAATTTTCTTTATCCTTTTGGAACAAGATAACAAAAATTTGCAAAATATTAACTTATCAAAGTAATTTTTCCAAATGTGAGAAGTTCATCAATGCTAATCAGAAGTTTCAAATTAAAAATAAAATTTTTATTTACAAAAAAGTTTGCATTTAAGTGCAGTTTTTGCAATGCATTAGCACAACGATTCAATGAAACAACTGATAAAATATTTTTATCTGCAGTGTTGTTTAGCAATTGTATTTACTATTGAAAACAATACTTTTTAATTGAAGTTACATTTATATAAAACATACAGTGAGCGACTATCAATTTAAAATCCTTATCAACCAAAAATAATAACAACAAAACAAACTTTTGATAAGAGATTTTATTTTTAATTAGTTCATCATATTTAAACTTGGAAATAATAAAAATTCTATTAAAGTCGTTGAAAACTTTTTATTCAAGATCATGCAGGCTCATAAGCAACAGAAATTTGTTTCAACAGTACGTTCTCGTTAAAAACATTAATAACCATGCAAACTCACACTTTCATAGCCTCAAAAGAAAATCTTTATTTCCAGTAAATGTTTTTAAAATTTTTCAATTAATATTTCAAAAATTTCTGATTGTAAGGATGAATTGAAATTTTTATAAAGAAAATTATATTAAACAGTATGTGAAAATAAAAGTATTCAGTTCAGTATATATGAAAATATGACTCGCGATAATTTTTGCCCGAGTGGCCAAATTTGAGGTTAGGAAGTAAATTATCTGCCAATAAATGAGCTGTTATCCTTTGAGATTTATTAAATAAAAAGTTGATATATTTTAGCCATGGAACGCTACACTCTGAATCAAAGTATTTTAATTGTGAAAATTTGCTATCATTATTGTTACGGATGCGTCCTGCATAAGTTTTAAAAGAAAGTAAAGAAATAAAGTAAACGAAATAACTGGATATGCTGTTTACTAACTGCATAGTTTTCTAAGAAATCGCAAGACAATAACAACTATATAAAAAATAAATTCCATAAAGAAACTTTAACAGCACAAAAACAAAAATGCACACAGAACAACAAGCGTCTATACATCCAATGAATAACATAACAACAACAAAATGTGATACAAAGGAAATAGAAAATTCATAATTTTTCTAGACCTCTAGCGGGCAAATATAAAAGACAGTGCCCGAGTATATAGTTACTTAGTTAAAACATAAACCACGTGAAGTAAAAACTTGCAAATTTCACTAAATCACTAAGTAACATTCGAGCAGCTTTTCTTCGTAATCATGCTCTTTCTGAGACCACAGTGCGTAACTTATTCCTTTAACTCCAGGCTCTGATAATATACTGATAATAGACTACAACAATACGTTCGTACTGACTGTAGCGATGCAAACATAGCCGCTGCACAACAAAATGTTGAGAAGGCGACGTTCGTGATTTCTTTGTTCTACCAAACCATGATAACCAATTTTTTGTGGCCGCAATTAGCTAATGTTGATATTGTTACGGATGTGTCTTGCTTAAGTTTTAACAGAAAATAATTATGCAATAATTATTGGGTATGTTGTTTACTAACTGCGCGGCTTGTCAAGAAAACTTATGCACGCAAGATAACAACAAATGTCTAGTTACAAAATGCATAGAAATTTCTTACACGCAATAACAACAATAATTTGATATGCCGTTTACTAACTGCGTGCTTTTCTGACACAAGACAACAACAAATGTTGTAAAATAAATCCCAAGAAGAAACTTTATCAACATAAAAACAAAAACAAAAATACACGCAGACATACAGGCGCCTATACATTTAATGGACAACATACAACAACAAAATGTGATACAAAGGGAGTAGAAGATTCTTGATTTTTCTAGACTTCTAGTGGATAAATATAAAAGGGCAGAGTCTTAGTAGATAGTTATTCAGTGTAAAAATAAACCTCGTGAAGTAAAGACGTGCATCTTAAGTAAATTGTTCAGTAGTAGTTAAAGCAAATAAATTTGTAATTAACTTAAAAACTCTAAAATCTGGCGTTATTTATTTTGCAATGAAGAATTCACAACAAAACGTTTTTAAAAGGTATAAACGTAACAATATCAATCACCAAATAATTCAATTAATGCAGCAGAAATTTCCCGGTTGCGTAATTTCTCGATTTAGAGATTTTTTTTTTCGGGAACATTTCAAAGATCGGGAATGCGTAAACCACCCACAAGCAAGTGACGCTCTGAAAGATATAATTCGGCGATGTATTGACGAGAAAAGCAAAACTTTGTTGTAATATTTGCTTCAAAAGTTTGTGAAAAGGGTTTGCCCGACATCTTATTCCATTATTAATTCTGGTATGTCTACTTTAATTAGTATTAATAAAATTGAAGCTTTCAAAACAGTGTATATTTTAAGCCCTCCTAATCTCAAATCTTTCGATCCCTTAGAAGCGAGTGAGTGTAAAGAATAAATTTTAAAATGCTTTTGATTTAACAGAGCTCGGTTAAACTAATAACATAGCCCTGTTACGCATTTTTCATGGAAACAACAAAAGTTCGCAAAATGAATGAGAAGAAAGAGCCTCGTTTTTTTAATTTTAAAATGCCAAAAAAACCTCATTTTAAAAGAGCTCTGTTAAATCAGAAGGTTTGTGAAGGTAAAGGCATATAGAAGGGCTTGGTTGCAGCAATAAAATACTACACAGAACTTTTGAAAAAAGCTTAAAATTAACTGCAGTTTTTTTACGATATGGTACGAAGGGAATTTTATCGCATGCTATATTTTTAAAATGTGTACTGAACGCCTTTAGCTTAACACAATTAAACTGAATAATAAAATATATTAATAAAACTGAAAATATATAGCAAAAATTTTTTTACATTTAGATTTTGAAAGTTTAGAGTCTACGGGAGGCGATCTTGAACAATTTAATATTAAGAACATAATGCAGACGTTGATAGTTGGCGTAGTAACCGATTTAATTTACTTAATTGATTTATATTTATAGTTCCTTTTGTAGCATAAGAATCCTTAGGCAAATGCCAATTTAACAGTCCACAATTTCATTATTTAGAAGAACAGCATTATGGATTCCATGTGTAAGAAAATGGTGTCGATGCATGCAGCAGCATGCATGTTAAAGATTTATTTACATTTTTACAGAATTTTAATCTCAAACGTATTGTCTTTTTGGCAATGAGACAATGCACACATAATTATCTCAGGCGTTTTTATTTCTCTTTAAGCATTAACTCTCAAATTTGATTTGATCATACATGATTTATTCCAAATATTCTATTTCTTAAATTAGTTGCAACAAAATGGAAAAAAGCTGAATCATCTTAAGCCTTTCTTTTTTTCAAATTTTGGGTCGTTTTCAACAATAAAACCTGCAGTGTTTATAAAAGGAAAGTGACAAGCATAATGAAACTAGATATTGTTTGATATTGCTTTGTCGTGTAGGGTGAGTTCAATTTGTATTTTTCTAATGACTCGGTTAATACTACAAGGTATGTTCTATAGAGGTATAGAACTTTGAAATAAAATAAAACAAAGATGATTTTTTTTTAATTGAATTGAAATAGGAAATTTACTTTATTTGAAAAATAATCTTCTGACGTTATAGTTTAAATATAACTTTTTACATATGACCGCCATGGCTGGCTCGACTGTAGTCTAATCCTAAGGAACAATTTTCGATAACTTTTTCAACATGTGTAGGCGTATATTTGCAATAATGCAGCGAATGTTGTCCTCCGGTTCAGGCTTATTGACGTAGGCTAGCGACTTCGTTTATCCCCACAGAAAATAGTCTAGCGGCGCTTCCGAAATATAAAAGTATGCGGTTTCGAAACGTTTATTTCAATAAATCAATTGTGGCACAAAGTGTGTACCATCTTGTTGAATGTACGGCTTCTGCACATTATGATTGTTCAATTGATGAAAGAAAAATCAGGAATCATGATTCTACAGCGATCACCATTGACTGTTACGTTCTGACCAGACTCATTTTTAAAGAAATACGGAACAATGGCTTCTCCAGTCAAATTTTCTCGATGTAACAGTTTCGCAACATACATTCAAGGATTATCATCACTCCAAATACGACAGTTTTAATTAATGGCGTATCCATTCAAACAAAAATTGAGCTTCATCGCTAAATAAAATTCGCTTATGGAAATCGGAATCAAAGGCAATCTTTTGTTGGGCGCAATTTGCACAATTTGGAGGCGCTGTTTAAGCGTCAGTATATTTATATTGAAATTGCCAACCAAACTAAAAATAAATCACTTGACCGTGACAAAATGGCTACTAGTTAAATTAGTTTTTCAAATCAAAATTCTATACCTCTATAAAAACATCCGATATTTTGTTTTTTTTATTATGTATCAAACTTTCAATAGCCTGATGTTGCTTTAAAAATGATAAATAAATCAAAACTTGGTTTTATTCTACTAACAGAATAATTTAAATACTTTTGCAAAATGTTCATTGACTTTTTCACTTACATTGATTTATTTATTTAACAACTGATATATCGCTGCATTTGATAGAGATAACAAATAAAAAGTTAAGATAAAGATAAAGTTTTTATTTGTGTTGACAGAGATTTAAATAAAATTAAACTTTTCTTTTCAATTGAGATCATTTGACTTTGTTCTGATCTGACTGTGAAATAAATGATTTACAACCAACAAAATGAAACTAAAAAATAAAAACTAATTGTAAATGTTTAAGTGTTTAGTTCTGTAATTTATTACTTGAGCAGTCATTTATTGTATTTTATTATTGTACTTTTTTATGGCAGTTGGAATAAGCGGCTTAACTGTTGCGTCGTTAAGTTTATTTTTATTTAAAAAATAACTTTGGTTTGCGGTGGGGGTTTGCTAGTGAATATATAACGAATGCTCTTTGAAAAGCAGAGCATTTAGCAAAATAATTTTATTAATTTTTTCATTTATTTGTTACTGCGTCAACTGCGATATAAGTGTTTAGAGTTTTTGTATCTGTTCCAATATTATAAATTCTTACCCTTAAGAGTATAACAACGTATTTAAAGATCCTTTTTTGGGAGTTGAATGTCATTATAAAGTTGGCTGGGTTTTACAGAAGCTAAGAAAAATTACATTTTAGGACACTAGTAAACCAAAAAGTATTTTTAATATCAATATACGTTTCATCGGACTTTGTTGCTATGAGTTAAGTGTCATCAATATAAATCATTTACTTTATTGGCATGTTTTCAGTTGGAATGAAATTTACTTTAATCATTTTTGTTATATTTTTATCATTCAATAATCAATTATTTACTTTACTCAAATACAATAGCAGATAATAATTGTAGTTATTTTAACAATTCAGTTACTATTAAAGATAAAAACTTAAAGCAGCTTTAAATGCCGTTGTTAAGCAAAATTCCTTAAAGTTGTATTCAAAAGGGGTTTTTACCTTAAAATACTTTTGTTAAACATTCGTTAACTTTAAGAATTTTGAAGTCAGACAGTGACATAAGTTATTTTGTCGAGATATTTAAGGGTTTGCGTTTAAACACGTTTAAAAATATAGATGCTAAAGTTTGAGAACGTTTACTTATATTTGTTATCTCATGATACTGATATTTTTCTCAGTATAAATAATTGCAGTGAATTACTAAACAGGTTTAATAAATTATATATATATATATATATATATATATATATATATATATATATATATATATATATATATATATATATATGATTTAAATATATCACTTTTCATTTTAATATTCATAAAATACAAAAATAATTAGTTCATTTTAAAACATATTTAAATATAAGTAATTTATATGAAAATGCATTAACGCATCAATAAAAGTGCTTAATTCCTCGGAAATTTTGCAACAAAGCTTTGCTTTCCTCTAAAAGAATTATATCTTTTAGAGCGTCACTTGCTTGTGGTTGGTTTACGTATACCCGATCTTTCAAATAGACCCAGAAAAATAATCTCTAAATCGAGAAATTACGCGACCGGGAAATTTTTCCTGCATTAATTAAATTGTTTGGTGCCGTCCTGCTGAAGCCAAAGGTCATGATATCAACATTAACTAATTGTGGCCACAAAAAATTGGTTATCATGGTTCGGTAGAACAGAGAAATCACGAACGTCGACGTTCATCACTGTGGCCACTATGAGCGTATTGTTGTAGTCTATTATCAGAATCAATACAATGAGCAACGAGTTTAGAAAATAAATTACGCACTGTATTCTAAGAAATGATAAGACATGATTACGAGGATAAGCTGCTAGAACGTTTCTTAGTGATTTAGTGAAATTTTCAATATATTAATAGTAAATTATCACAATTAACACACTTTGCTCAAGAGTGTAACGTTCCATAGCTAAAATTTACCAACTTTTTGATAAATAAATGTCAAGGGATGAGAGCTCAATTATTGACATTTAATTACTTGACAGATAATTTACTTCCTAACCTCAAATCTAGCCACTCAGAAAAAAATTATCGCATGCCATATTTTCGTATATATTGAACTCAATACTTTTATTTTCACATACCGTTTAATATAATTTTCTTTATAAAGATTTCAATTCATCCCTACAATTAGAAATTGTTGAAATATTAAATGAAACGTTTTAAAAACATTTACTAGAAGTAAAGATTTTCTTTTCATTTGCATAGTCAATGTGAGTTTGCATGATCACTATTGCTTTTAACAACAACGTACGGTTTAAACAAATAACTGTTGCTTATGAGCCTACGAGATCTTGAATAAAAAGTTTTCAAAGTTATTATTTCCAAGTTGAAATATGATGAACTAAAATCTCTAATCAAAAGTTTATTTTGTCATTATTATTTTTGGTTGATAAGGATTTTACATTGATGTTCGTTTACTGTATTTTATATAAATGTAACTTCAATTAAAAAGTATTGTTTTCAAATGTAAATATAATTGTTAAACAGCACTGCAGATAAAAATATTTTATCAGTTGTTTCATTGAATCGTTGTACTAATGCATTGCAAAAAATGCACTTAAATGCAAACATTTTTGTAGATAAAAATATTATTGTTAATTTCAAACTTCTGATTAAAATTGAAGAACTTCTAGCATTTGGAAAAAACACTTTCGATAAGTAATATTTTGCTAATTTTTTTCATCTTGAACCTTTTCCAGAAGGATAACGGAAATTGATTTGCGTAACGAATTTATTGTTCCAGAAAGTTAGATGAAATATTCCTTTTCATCAAATATTCGAAAGAGGACATATGGTTGGTTATTCCTTTGACACTGCACGATATTTTTCATGACCCTTTAGAAAAGCGAACCGATTTCGTGGTGTCATAAATGATGAACACTTTTAGTATCCTAATTTGCCCGAAATAGATTTGCATTTTTTTTTGTTGAAAACTACAAACAATTAAGTGTCAGAAATGGCGTTAAAAGTCGTTAGTTTGCTTAATGAAACCCCATCAATGAAACATTCATCAAAATTTTAATAAAAATTGAAAATTAAAAACTTAAACTAAATTACAAAATTTTTCAAAAGACATTCGCAGCCTTTTTCCGTTTCGAAAACGTTCCCACATTCAGTTACGCATATATCGAAAAAGGAGTTGGAAGCACCGTCAGTTAGTTTCGTTTTTGACAACAAAGTGTTGAGTTAACAGAATTGAATTATTTTAACGTTTCGGCATGAAAATTAATAAATCTGATATAAAAAGCAAATATATTTATAAAAGTTTTTTATTAAATTAAAGTTTTTTATTTATTAAAATATTAATAAAAATGGCACTTTTCCTTTTACTCTAAAGTCATTTTTAAAATGCCCAAAAATGGGTTAAAATAGGAAAGGTACTATTTAGCGGACAACAGGAGGTGGCACCCTGTGCGTTGTAGATTCAGAACTGTAGAGGTTATATTTAGGATTTGTATCGGTTTCTAGTAATAAAGGGTTTTAAAATAAAACAATAAATTTAGATTAAGATGATTAAAATTTTTATTCTATTACGAAGAGAAAAGTTCGGCAGTTATGAATGAAAAATGATATCAGGGCACCATCCAAGTTCAGGATTTACTGGTGTTTTTACGATTCATAATGTTTTTACGATTCATAAATTTACGGATTTATAGATTTATAGTTGTGTACGATAGGTGCCCCTGTAGGCTAGTAAGTAGTGTGCTAGCTTATGGGTTCGATTCCCAACAAATGTCTTGGTTTTTTTTTTCACTATAAATAAAAATTAACTGTCGGTGGGGCTGCTCAGTGATAAAGTCATAGTCACTGGTCACTGAGCGACAGTTAATTTCCGTAACTATCCTTCTACTTTCATCACCTGTCGCATCTCTTCTCTATCCCTTTCCTAAAGAATGTAGCACGGTACTTGACTAAATAAGCACTGTTGCCTGAAGCGCTACTTTTCTTAAAAAAAAAAAAGATATCTGGCAAATTTTCACCACGACCACGATACCAGATGTCGATTCTTTCATCAAAGTTTTTAAATACTTTTTGGCAAAATTGCCATCCTATTTCGATTTTGAATTTTAAAGCTGACATCGATTCGATTGTCTCCGCAGACTCTGTCCTTAACATAGCCCCACAAAAAATAATCCAGTGGTATTAAACTGCTGATTGACGTGAAATTATGGAAAATTTGTTTTGAAATAAATTGGTCGTTTCATTGGTTGTGTAGCATCTGGCACCATCCTGTTGAAACCATATGTCACTAATATCCACGCCATCAAAAGTTATTTTTACAGAAAAAACTGTGCTTGAATGAACTGAGCAAATCTGCGGCGATGTGTATGGTCGGTCGGCTTCAATTCCTGCACCATTTGAACCTTGTAACGCTTCAATGTCAAATCCTTACGCAAAATTCGCTATGTGCTGGTTTTGGATAATCCCAATTGTTGAGAACGTCTAAGAATTGGCAAATCTGGATCTGCTTCAACACTGTGGCTCAGTTAGCCACCCGGCTTGTGGGGCTATGTTAAGGACAGAGTCTATATGAAACCAACCGAATCGATTTCAGTCTCAAAAATCAAAATTCCTGATGTGATTAACGAAATAGGACCGCTATTTTGTCTCGTATTGCTCACATTTGAAGGAAAGAAGTTAGAAAAAAATATTTTCAACCAGACTAAAAAAACAAGTAGTCCTAAAACACAGATAAATTTGGCGCTCTACACATGTGCATAAAATAAATAGTGCATCACATGCTATATTTGTTAAAAACGAATCCCACTGTATGTAATTAACTTCATAGATACATTAAATGATTTTTTTGTACACTTTTTATTAGGTTAGAATGCAGATTATTATCAAAGGATTGAGTTGATTATAATTAAGGTTTTCGGCAATGTTACGAATGTAAGAGGTTAATTTACAGATTGTTGTATGTGTGTTATACCGTATTGATATACAATAGCTGTGAAAATTTTGGTGGCAATTTTGATGCAAACGTTTGCTACCATATGTATAACTCTGTTTTTAATATATTTACTGAGTGTACTAGGGTAAGAATATTCTCAACCTTCTGCACATTTGTGTAACTGCTTGTTCTTTTAAAAGTTTCACATTTTTCAAAATTATTAATACGAGAAATAAATAATAAGCCTACAACTTTTAAGTCTATTTAAATGTGAAGAAAAAGAATAAAATAGCTTATTTTACCGAACCTTCATTGGAAAGTGTTATTCTTGCATTAACTTAACAACGAATTACTATAAACGAAGCAAATTAAAAATTTGTTGTTAAAATCAATGTTTAAAAAGTTCATATTATTTAATGTTATTTAGAATGCAGAAAATCAAGTATCGAATATTAAAAATATTCCTCTTTAAATCCAACATTTTACAGGGTGCCCGTCGGGAAAGTACACTACTCTGTTTTGGAAGCATTTGGGAAACATTAGCCTTGACAGTTCATATATGGCAGTCGTGAAGTAGACACGTGGAAAATTTATTATGAAAAAATATTCGATAAACCAACGTGTTTTAATCATTAAAACATTTTATAAAAGTTAATCATCGATTACTGGGACAAAGTTAGTGTGCAATTTGGTCAGGAGGAATCATTGGACCTTACTTTTTTGAAAATGAAAACGGAGTAACGGTAACTGTGAATGTGGAGCGATATAATGATATAATTGAAAACTTTTTAACGTCACAATTGCATGCTTTTTTTTTTTTAAAGAGAAGTAGCACTTCAGGCAACAATGCCTATTTAGTCAAGTACCGTGCTACCTTCTTTAGAAAAGGGATAGAGAAGAGATGAAACAGGTGGTGAAAGCAGGATAGTCGGAAATTAACTGCCGTATAAAGACAGCAACAGCGACCAGTGACTATGCCTTCATCGCTGAGCAGCTCCACCGACAGTCAATTTTTATCTTTTGTATTGAAAAAAACCAAGGTCTTCGTTGGGAATCGAACCCACAACCCCCATATTTACAAGCTAGTACACTACCTCCTAGCCTACAGGGGCATTTTTGGGCTTAACTAATATGTGGTATCAACAAGACGGTGCCACATCGCAAACAACCAGGATTACAATGGAATTACTGCTAGACCTCTTTCCACAACCAGTTATTTCAAGAAATGGTGATGTCGATTGGCCTCCACGGTCGCTTATTTGTCTGCTCCCAACTTCTTTTTGTGATACCTGAAAAGCAAAGCTTATGCAAACAAACCAGAAACGCTTGAGGAACTCAAACAAAATATTCGTTAGGAAATTAATGAAATACCGCGTGAAATGTGAGAGAATGTAATGAAAAATTTGCTCAAAAGGGTCGCATTTGTGAGGCTAACAGAGGTGGACAATTATCTGATATTACGTAATTGCCGACATTAAATAAAACATTTATCAATATAAGATCCATTATCCTTCATTTAATTAAAAATTATAAACAAACAAAGTAGTATACCCTCCCGGCAAACACCCTGTATTTATATACGCTATACACATATAGAATTATTAAACTATTATCTTTCACACAAATAGTATTTTTTGTTGTGTTAATTTATTTTTAATAGATTGGAACATTTTTTATTGTATTGTTATCAGTAGTTTCTAGACAGAAAA
Organism: Trichopoda pennipes; assembly: GCA_030448955.1. Taxonomy (NCBI): domain Eukaryota; kingdom Metazoa; phylum Arthropoda; class Insecta; order Diptera; family Tachinidae; genus Trichopoda; species Trichopoda pennipes. The sequence continues at coordinate 13,183,061 of JASKUP010000042.1, forward strand.
CAAAATAATGGCATTTAAAAGTCCCTAACTAGATTTTATAATAGAAAACACAACTCTCATTGAACAAAAAGAAATTAATAAACAAAATGAGAATAGAAAAATATATTCTACAATACTTTTTCTTAGAAGCGGGGTTGATAAGAATCTTCTCTTTTGTGATATTAATTCAAACATTTGATGTTTACATCCCATGTTCATAGTTGGCCTCTAGTGACCGATTTGGTTAATTAAATTGTATTTATAGTCTCTTTTGTGTAACAACAATCTTTAGGCAGTCGAGAGTTTTTTGGAAGAACAGCACTGTGGATTCCATCTTTAAGAAAATGGTATCGATGAAAATTTATCTTAAGTTTTCAATTTATCTTTAACATGCATGCGGCAGCATGCGTCATTGCTTGCCAAACTAATTTAATTGACAAGAAACATCTATTTTTTTAGAATTTTTATTCAAACTCTCCGTGCATAACTATCTCATGCGTTTTTATTTCGCTTTAAGCTTAACTATGAAATTTTAGTGTTTTAAATTTCTTAAGCCCCGCTGTGATTAGACATGGTTTATGCCAAATATAAAATTTTTGAAAACGATTATAAAAAAACAGGGAAACTTAATAAAATATGCTTTTTTAAAATGGGTAATTTTTAGTAAAATGGCAATCATAATGAAGCTACATATTATTTGGTTTTTGCTTTGTCGTGTAGGGTAAGTTCAATATGTGTTATTCTATTCGCTTGGTTCATACTGTAGTGTTTTTATAGAGACATGGAACTTTGAAATGGAATAAAATAAAGATTATTATTTTAAATTATTATAAGATTCGCTTTATTCGAAAGATAATCCTCTGACGTTATAATTTAAATATTTCTTCTGGCATATGACTGCCACGAATGGCTCAGGCGTAATTTAATTTTGATGTTAGAAAAATCCAATATTAGTTGTCGCACATCGGCAATAAAGTGGCGATCAATAAAAAGTGATCAATAATCTCAATAATTTTAAAGCCGTAGACAAAAGACTTCACATAGGCCTACAGAAGATTTTTTAGCGGCATTAAATCAAATGAAATCGGGGGCCAATCCCCGGCTGTGAAACGTGAACGTATGCGGTTACCAAATGTTTACTTCAGTGAATCAATTCTTCTTGGCACCACAGTTCCTGAAATATTCTCACTCTCTTCTTATTTCGATTTTAATAAAACTGTTTTTCTTTTTAAAATTTAATGGTAGAGAATAGAGCAACCCACAACTTAATATTGTTTGTTTTTGCTTTGTCGCTTAGGGTAAGTTCTATTTGTATTTTTCTAATTGCTTGGTTTATACTGCAGGATGTTTTTTTATAAAGATATACAACTTTGAAATGGAATAAAACACATATGATGATTTTAAATTGTCATGAGATTTGCTTTAAATATGACTTCTGTCATGATTGCCACGAATGGCTCTGGTGTAATCTAATCTAGAATTTTTTTTATTACATATAGCGCTACACAAAAAAATTTAGCAACCATATATCACATAAAATTGGAAGCTAATTCCCGGTACCGAAGCGTGAAACTATGCAGTTACCAAATGTTTTTTTCAATAAATCAATTGCGGCACTAGCGTTTGGACATATTGCGTCGTTTTCTTGAAACAATAACCCTTGCAATTGATTAATATTCGTAAGTTTATTGTTTACTAAATGTTCTTGAAGAGAGATATTTTCACTCTTTTGAACAATTTTCATAATTTCTTTATTTATTTTGATTATAATTAAACTGATTTTCTTTTTAAAAGTTAATGGTACAGAATAGAGCAGCCCATAACTTTTATAATTATTATTTGAATTATTTTAATCTTAAATAAAGACAAAATACTTTATTTTACCCAACCTAAAATCTTTATGAATTAATCCTATTCAGAAAACACCTTACATCATCTTAACACCAAAATAATAAGAAAATCAAGTATCGTACATTACAAGATAACCTCCTTTAAATTACATTTCATTTGCATATGCTATGTGCATCTTTCAACACAAGAACAAAGTAAAAATTACAAAAACAAAATTTATTTTTTGTGTTTTAATATATTTTTTAATGGATAGCAACACTTTTAAATTTCTAAGTTGTCAACAGTTTCTAGACAGAAAATAAAATAATGACATTTAATAATCCCAACTTAAGAATACAAAAAACATATTTTTTTATTTGTTCTGAAAAGTGCGGGCGATAAAATTTGTTTTGTTTCGTAATCAATACACTTCTGGAAATAATTAATTGTTGTTGAGCGTACTTGGAAGACACGTTGTTGATCGTCACGAAAACCTAAAACAGAAACTAAATATAACAATAAAATAAAATTTGATATAACTTTCAACTGAAGTAAGATAATTTCTCATAGAAGTACCCAGGATTCGAAGAGTGCAAGATATTTTTATTTTTTTTAGGTCTTTTCACTGATATTTATGTTTCATGAAAGTATAACATAATTATACTTTTAACTTGCAATACCCATGATCAGAGACTGGAGATCTTTAGCGAAACTTTTACAAAGTTAACTTACTTCTGATATATTTTGGTCCCAAAATCAAGGAACAGTTTTCCAATAAAATTGTTCATTCAAATTAATAAATCTGCATAACCCACACAACTTGTTTATCAGACTCTACCTTTTTTGTTATCAAAATAAAAAGGTCTGTATTACAACTGAAACGATGAAAGGTCAAAAAGACACACATTTTTGTTTATTTTGTTGAAAGAAAAAAAAATTTTTCTACCATTGACGAGGTGCCACCTCTGCACTTAGCATTCAACATTTGAATACAGTGCTAATAGAATTGTAACATGGTTGAAGTTTGTGGTTCCGCCAGAATTACATACTAAAATGTTTAGAAATCTGACGGTTTTCCTTCTTTTCTGTGGATTGGAAGAAGCTTAGCAAGCGACTATATATTCAATGAGGTACCTACAAAGCAACGCAGTCAGTTCCTAAAACTTAATTTAATATTCACGATTTAAGCAAGGAAACGACTCCGAAATTCAGAAGAATAAACTAATTCTATATTTAAATTCTTTACAAGCCAAACCACGATAGGGAATACGGCCCTGTATGAAAGGAAGCCATTGTAAAACTGGCTGTATGTGATGTGACACTGTCTTGTTGATACCAGATGTTAATCAAGCCCAAAGCATGCAGTTGTGACGTTAAAGTGTTTTCAATCTTATCACGATATCGCTCCCCATTCACAGTTACCGTTACGGCGTTTTCATTTTCAAAGAAGTAAGGTCCAATGAATTCTCTTGACCAAATTGCACACCTGACTGTCATTTTTAATGGATGCAAAGGTGGCTGTTGAACAATTTGTGGCCTATCACTTACAGACACTCTTTCTTCGAAATCATTTACTACACGATAAATAGTGCGCTTTGCTCATAAATTTTTCACGTAATTTTCTCATAATCACAGTAATCGATAATTGATTTTGATAAAATGTTTTAACGATTAAAACACATTGGTTTATCGAATATTTTTCCATAATAAATTTGCCGCGCGTCTACTTCACGACTGTCAAATATGAACAGCCAAGATTAATGTTTATCAAATGGCGGCAAAGTAGTATACCTTCCCGGCGGTAGATATTTGTTTATTTCCAGTACAACAAGACTAATTCTGATTTTTCAGTACAGAACGCAATGCGTTACACTCCAAATTAACAATATTTTTTTTTTTAAATTTCAATTATTTCAAAAAGGCAAAGTAAAATATTTTAAAAAAAAGTTAAATAAGTTAAATAAATAAATAAAACAAGAAAAACGTAGTTTTCCTAACAAATATTTTAATGTTTGTGCATATATTACTTTGTGTAAAAAAACAGAGATTCTTCTTTATAAGACTTTCGAAGCTGACCCTGTAAAGACAATTTGAAACCATAGACATAATATTATTATATAGAATATACAATTATCTTTTACTACATTAAAAATGGAATTAAGTGTGCTCTGGTAAACAAAGTTCTTCCGTAAAGGAGTGAAACATTTTATCGTCCGGAACGTCCGTAACTTCACATACACCTGATCAACTAAAGTATTTACGTGGTTCGACTATATCAACCACTTGTTAAAAATTATGCCCAGATTTTTTGCCTTATTAACAATTTCAATATTCTGATCATTGAAATCAATGTCCCCTCAAAAATTTGTTGATAGGCTTTCTTTGCCTATTACAATGCACTTAAATTTATAAGGGTTCAAGCAAAGTCCGTTTGCACAAGCCTAGTGATAAACTTTTCTTAATTCATTATTTAAATGCGATAGACCAGTGGCAGTATTTTCAACTGGGATGCCTAGTGTAAAATGCACATCGGCTGCGTATATGTATGTCGATGTTGCATTTTGAAAGCAGTTTTGGCAAATCATTCATATCTATTGAAAATAATAGTGGTCCTAAAATAAATGACAATTTTTCCGACCATAATTTATGCACAAAACGATATATATGAGTTAATAAGCTTGAGCGATGTCTCTGGAATTCTGAAAAAAGAATTTTAATTTCCTAAGTAATATATCATGATATACCGTGTCAAACGCTTTAGAGTGGTTTAAAAGCATTGAAAAGTGTATATTCCCACTTCCCAATTTCTGTCGTATATACTATATTACTTCTGCAAGAGCAGTAATGCAGCTATGGTTCTGACAAATACCAGATTGTAATCGCTGTATGACATTTGCTAATACACAATTTTTTTAAAAACTTTTGATATAAAACAAAAAATGACAATTGCTTTGGACAGAGACACAATTTTCGCATGTTCCCATATTGATTGCATGCCGTCTACATGATATTATAAAAACGATATATGACATAAGGAAGAATCAGAGGCAAAAGCATTTTCACAAATTTTGGATATATATTATAAGATCCCGTAACATTTAATTTTATTGAAAAACACGTTAACTGAGTAATGCAGGAAAACCGAGTGTGATCACCAACAACACCATCACCCAAATGTACCAGGTATGTGGAAAAGTTAAAACAAATATTATCTGATTTGAAGCACCAGTAAAGGTTTTATTGAAGGTATTTGCATCAATATTGCAGTCAAAATTTCCGACATCACTAACACTACGCATTGCAGGGAAAATTCCTTTTTTAGCAGAATAGTCTGTATGTGGAATAAATTTCTTCCTGGTCTTTCCTGTTACTTTCAATGTAGGAAAGTTCAAATTGAATGTCCACAAACACTACGCCCTCTTTTCTCCTTCCCATAACCTAATTTCCTAGTTCTGGCACAATACATTGCATGTGTAGGGGTCATCCTCTGAATGCTGATCCGAGAAAAAAAAACGTTTGTTTTATTGCCACAGACAAGTCGAAAGGATGCTGATTCAGAAAATTGTGGTGTTCATCCATATTAGGGGTAAAATATATATCTATCCTGGATATTCACGAAGATGATATAAATTAAGTTGTCTAAAATCAAGATAGCTGATACTCTGATCAACTTGGTGATAATAAAAATAGTAGTTTAAAAAAGATACAAAAAAAAGGTTAATTAATGAACTATTTGTGAATGTAAAATGTGTTGCATTCACTGTGTTGGCAGGAAAATTGAAATGAAATTTTGCGCCTTTTTCTATTTTTTCAATAATTTCAGGGAAAGTGCAAAATAATTATTGTTTAGTTAAGAAAACTAAATTTTAAAAACTTTAATTTTAAAATTGTTATGATAAATTTTTAGATATATTTTGGAAAATATTTTAAAAGATCAGTGCCATGGCGTTGAAATATTTAGAATGTTTAATGCCTGTTAAATTAAGGACCTTTTTTAAGTTCAAAACTATAAAAAACTTTTAAATATATTAAATAGCTAAGCAAAAGAATCAAGCCCTACAAAAATTTTCAAATCCTAGGTGCAAAACTTTGTAACGCTCCTTCAAGGTCTGGAGAGTTTTAAATTCCTAGCTGAATGTAATCAGTTTAGCAATTAAACAATTTTAATTCACTTATTTAATTATACTGTAAACCCAAAAAAAAAAAAAATTATTAATTAAAGTTGATTTCTTGTTACACAGATTGCTCGTTACCCATTGCTTACTGCTATAGCAATGTGATATTAATATTGAACATTTCATGTTTACATCTCTGACAATAAAATCACACACAAACAAGTGTGTTCTACGATGCCAAGAAACATAAAAACAAGCTTGAGGACACATGACATTGGTGATGCGTTCATGTAACAATGCAGATAAAGCAATCATTCATACTGTCTGTTGTTAATATGTAATTCGAATATATAAAAATAAAATACATAAAAAATATATAAAATAATAATATAAATTTATTTAAACTGCCTCCAACCACTTAATATGCCGTTATAGTAGCAACTGAAAAAGGAACTACAAAAACAATTTTAAGACATTAAAAAAAAAACTACTGCAGCCACACAGATTTTCTTCTACAAAATACAACAACAAGAGTTGATATATTTACATTCGGGGGCGATGACACAAGGGAAGTTCTCACAGTTCTGTTGCATGCATTTAATCACTATATTTCTGTTGGGGATAGAAAAAACTAAAAAATCACGAAACGGAAATTATTTGTATATGGCGAGAAACAAAACAATGATGACTTTTAAGAGCACTAAATTTTACAAATTTCCAATTTATTTATTTATTAGACATGTAATAATACTTCAGTTGAAATATTATATATCGCTAGTCGCAACCAAGGGTTTTTTTTTCTTTAAAGGAATACAAGTGCTGCTCAGCCGATCAAGCGAAGACGATCAATACACGTTTAAAAAAAGAACTAATGTCTGCATGACGCGGTTTCGGTGAGTTTCTATGCAAGTTGTGTGACATTAATCATAAAACCTGTGCAATGATATTCGACACTTCTCCTACTTAAGATTATTTTTAGCGTCTGTACGATGCAAAAAATTTTTTCAGATGCACGCTAGTGAACACTTTTTCCTGCAATCACTTCAGTACGTTATTATTAGTATTATTTTTGACAAAATAACAATCGAAGAATAAGTTGTGTTTCATTTCGCATATAAACATTTTTAAAACCTCTTTAAGACAGAACAATTCTGATAAATATACGATTGCATTTTGGCATTTCTGCAACTAAATCATACTTTTTATACACTTCACCACAGGTGAAAAGGTGCATATAAGTTAGTCATTTCGTTTGTAACTTATAAAATATTTATTTCTGGACTCCTAAAGAAGCGTATGCATGCATGTTAAGTTACTGATGTTCATCTGTCCGTGTTGAAAATAAATTTCTAACGCCCTAAAAGAACTACACAATATTAAACTCACCAATTTGGCAAACATAGTTTCGTAAATTTCGAGAAGGCATGTTCCAAAAAGGTCAAGCACGTCTACTTTTGTACTTTCTATTTTATTCTTTTTGTTGTTATTATTGTTGACAAAAACTGAAAATTCAAAAAATAGTCTAGACTACGCCAAAAGTTTTAAATACGCAATATATTGCACGTCTGACATTAAGTAAAGTGACGGATTTACCTAGGCGCTAATTCTACTATTAATATTATTGAATTCGAAACTCATAGCATTCCGAAATAGAGAGATGTAAGAACTCAACTATAAAAAAAATTTCTTTCAACAATTAGGCGAAATTAAGCGATTTCGACCTTTAAACTTTTTAAACCGAGGTCTTTTTACAAAAATTAAATACATTTTAGTTTTATTATCAATATTTCGCCACACTACCGGGTGACATCTTTATTTTTTAATCAATCAATAAAAACAATCTATCTATATATATATATAAATTAAGCCCAAAATAGGTGGCCATTGGTTGCCAGTGTTTGACGAGATGCGCCGTGGCATTTTCACCACAGTATCATATTCACAGATCTTCATAATGTTCGTTCGCTAGTTTGTGTCTTTGTATTATGCGTTTACGCACAATAGTTCGTCCACAGTGCGTGTTTGAAACAAGACAGATTTTTCAAAAAAATCAGAATTTTTTTCCACTGTATACTTCGATTCAATGTTTTGTATCAAATGAAATGTGCGATTACGCTTCCAGATAATTTTTGCCACTTTGCCCAATCAAAGCAAGATTTGGTCACAAACTTTTTTCCCGGTATTGCAAACAATTTTTGAAACCATGATTGATTGGGGGAAAGAGCTATCTTAGACGATGTTGTTAATTGTCCAGTCGAATTTTAAAATTCGCTTGAGTTACCTGGACTGCCGCCCCACCGCCTACAAGTGAATGTTGGGGTACCAATTATTTTGCTTAGAAATTTCTGCCAGCCACGACTTTGCAATGGGACACGTTTAGTAGTCAAAAAAGTCATGAAATATGTGATTGAAGCAAACATTTTAAAAGGAAAATATAAGGGTAAGGATGTGTTGATACCACGCATTCGTATGATTCCTCCAGATTTACCGTTTGAACGGCTTCAGTTCCCCATGCGTGTGGCTTTTGCAATGATCCCTGTTTTTCGCACGGCCAATTATATGTATCATGTTCACGTGTTAATAAACCAACTGCTTTGTTTGTCTATACCGCGAACCAAAACCGATTGAAGAATGTCGTATATGTAAAAGCATTGCAATAGAATAAGACACAAAAATATTGAATTGTGAAAAAGATAAAATTATTAAAAAAAACATAAAAACGAAAAAAAAACGAAATTGTGTTCTATCTGATTGAATTTTTTGGCGCACACAAAAAAGAACATTGCAGAATAAAAACAAACCACAAATGATTTGCAAAGCAGTCACGGGCACGCCAGTTATTTATAAAATATTAAAAAGCTGAAATAGCTTTTATTATAACTTACTTAATAACTTCATGTGATTGCATAAGATCTTAAATTTACATTTATTCCTCCAGACTGAATTAAATTTAACCTCGTCGTTTTCGCAAAAAGTCTTATAAAAGTTTAAATATTCGTTAAAATGGTATAGGGATTTTAGAGCGGGTTAAGGTTTTCTAAACATTAATATATCGTGGCTACCTCACGTATTTTGGAAATGTATCAAAATAAATCGTACAGAACTTTTGAGACGGAATAAAACAAAGATAAATTTTTAAATTGACATGAAATTCACATTCGAAAGATAATCTTTTGGCTTTGTAATTTAAATATGATTTCTGGTACGGTGGTTCAATTTTTAATGAATTTCTCCATTTGTGGTAATAACACGGCAAATATCGGCAAATATTGTCCTCCAAGGGGTTAATCGTTTCTGCGTCGACTAGTAACTTCACATATCGCCACAGAAAATAGTATAGCTGGACTAAGTCGCACGACCTAGGAAATCAATTCACGAATCCGAAACGTGTGACTAAAAGTTTCCAAACGTCTCCTTCAATAAATCAAATCTGTGTAAAATGTTGCACTGTCTGGTTGAAACCACAGCTCCTGAACATCAAGGTTATTCAATTTATGAACGAAGAAGTCAGTTATCATGGCTTTAAAGCGATCACCATTGACTGCAAAGTTCTGACCAACATTGCTTTTAAAGACGTACAGACCAATTACTCTACAAGCCATAAAGCACACCAAATAGTCAATTGGTGTCTTAACTACTACAGATTTATTATCACTCCAAATACGGCAATTTTGTTTATTGAAATATCTAATCAAACAAAAGTGATCTCATGACATGTGTGACATAACTATATCCTAGCAAAAAAGAACGAAGACTAGACATGAAAACATGGAGATCTACAAAAGGAAAAAAACTTTTAACAGTGACATTACAAATGAACAGGTAAAACACGACCTCAGACACAATTTTCACACCACTAAAACAACTCATACACACTGACTCACCAGTACAGACTAAAACATGCCTTGAGAATGATGTCTTCATATCGAAAGCGCTCGTCGTTCATATCGAATAAACAATCAGCAAAGAGAGGAAAAGAATGTCAACAGTACCAGATATAACATCGTCTACTATTATTATGTTACATTGTTAGGGCGGCGTATTGCTCTTTTCTTTTTGGTTCGAAATATCTCACTGTATAGAGTGCATTAAATTATTGTTTTTAGTCAACTTCCAAAATATTGAAAGTGTTTGTCTCTCTAATCAGTATTATTAGAGATGACATCTTTATCTCTGGCCCAAATATTAATAGTTTCTATATGTCATTTTGAGAATTGCAATTATCGAATTAATTATTCTGCTACTCGGTTTTATATAAAGCAATCAGTTATTTTAGGAATAATACCTATTCTACAAACACGGGGGACGTCATACTTAACTTAATACGAAGAAAGTTTTAGATTTCTATATCTACCAACGCATATAGTCACCTATTTTTAAAAAAAAAACTTAGGAACTTGATACTTTCTTATTTCTCACCCACAACGAAAACTTAAATATAATTGTTCAATAAACAAACCCCTGTTATCACGTTTCAGAGTTTCCCTTAAACTTTTTTTACATTAGTTTACATTTGATGTTGATATTATACTATTATATTATAAGTGACATAGGTGAAATAAGAAACCTATTCTCATGGATATACCCTAAAATTGCTTAAATATTATTTGTTGTTCATTGTGAATGACATAACAAAGCTATTCCTATAAGTTTCCCAAAAATTATTATTCTTTAAATATTATTTATTGTTCTTTGCGGGCAAGGTGCTGACTCCATATTTTATTTTTGATAAATTTAGAGTTATTTACTTCTCGTCCCAGACGTAACATGACACTCTGATCATATTGCAACACAGTAAATATACATAACTTTTAATTTTTAATTCGTTTTAAGAAAACTTTTAAAATAAAAATCAGAATTGAATCAACGACTAAAGAAACTATTTTATTTTTATATTTTTATATTCTCCATTTGGAAGCACAACTCTTAAATGTTACTTTTATTATATTATATTATATTATATTATATTATATTATATTATATTATCGTTATATTATATTATATATTATATTATATTATATTATATTATATTATATTATATTATATTATATTATATTATATTATATTATATTATATTATATTATATTATATTATATTATATTATATTATATTATATTACATTATATTATATTATATTATATTATATTATATTATATTATATTATATTATATTATATTATATTATATTATATTATATTATATTATATTATATTATATTATATTATATTATATTATATTATATTATATTATATTATATTATATTATATTATATTATATTATATTATATTATATTATATTATATTATATTATATTATATTATATTATATTATATTATATTATATTATATTATATTACATTATATTAATTTATATTATATTATATTATATTATATTATATTATATTATATTATATTATATTATATTATATTATATTATATTATATTATATTATATTATATTATATTATATTATATTATATTATATTACATTATATTAATTTATATTATATTATATTATATTATATTATATTATATTATATTATATTATATTATATTATATTATATTATATTATATTATATTATATTATATTATATTATATTATATTATATTATATTATATTATATTATATTATATTACATTATATTAATTTATATTATATTACATTATATTAATTTATATTATATTATATTATATTATATTATATTATATTATATTATATTATATTATATTATATTATATTATATTATATTATATTATATTATATTATATTATATTATATTATATTATATTATATTATATTATATTATATTATATTATATTATATTATATTATATTATATTATATTATATTATATTATATTATATTATATTATATTATATTATATTATATTATATTATATTATATTACATTATATTATATTATATTATATTATATTATATTATATTATATTATATTATATTATATTATATTATATTATATTATATAATATTATATTATATAAATTGAAAGCTGTGAAGCATTTAAAGCGAACACACATGCTATGTACATATCTGCAACTTAGTAGTGGCGGTGCTAAAATAAACCCGGACAATAAAATTAACATAAACCATTTTTCTACTTATAAAAGGGAAAATAAAATGAGAATAAATATAAGTATTCGTTTGTGAAGCAAATGTTAATTATGAATGTGTGTTTATTTATAAAATTATATGTCACATTTAAGTTTTAAATGTCGTTTTATTTCAATCAAAACTTTGTGTCCATTGTTGAGTGCAGTGATTCAATTTAACAGTCAAGTGGAGTTTTTATTTGCCAATAATATTGTATGTATGTATGTAATTATTTATATGTATGCATACATGTACATAAGCTTTATAACTTATGTTAATGCATTGAAAGAACGTTAAATATATCTCACAATATAAGGATTTCATAGTAAGCGGAACTTCTGGAATTCTCTTAATAACAAATCAGTGGAAATGTGTCAAATAAAATAGTCAATTTAAGACCAGAAATGTGTAAATATGTATGTACGTGCTCTATCGTTCTTGAAAAGAAAAGAAAATAGTTTTATTCGCTAGAGCTTTTAAAATGCAATAATACTTTTGTTTTTAATTAACCACAAAAGGCGATAAATTAAGTATTTTCATGAAAAAGAACACATTTTAATTAATTTAATTATTTTCTTTCTACTTATCTTAAAAGAGAAGTTATACTCAAGCAATAAAATGATCTTGTTTGGAAAGCCATAGAAATAGTAGGGGTGAAGAACAGTGATAAATTGGAAAGAACAGAGTTGCACCGCCCCAGAAATTAAGTAGGGGCAATATATTTTTAATGCTCATAAAGACATTTTAATTCATTTTTACTTATTTTTTGATGACTTAATTTTCTATGGAATTAGGTAAACTGGCATACAAAAATAAGATACACTTATTAGAAAAGCTGGCAGCTGGGATATGAACTTAAAGACGCCAAACCAATCACATATTTGGTAATCTATTTTATTCGCGATACATTTCATCCATAACTTTCGAAGTCCTTTCTAAGGGCCCTTAGAAGGCACTTCTGTTGCAGCGATACAGTATTCATTTCGCTTAAAACTGTTTCCTCAAAGAAATAACATTTAAATTAAAAAACAAATAACGCTTTGGGGTAGATAAAACCAAGAATGGAATTTGTTATTTTTAATTTTATTTATTTATTTATTTATTAGTTAACTAGCGTTTATCTTAAACATATCTTATACATGATAGTGCTAGTCAATTAAATTATTATAGAATAAAAACATCGAATAAATAAATAACAATGAATAGATACATAATATGTAGAACATCAAGAATTAATATAAATAACAGATTAGATAATGCAAAAAAAAACAAATCGTTAATGACGATTTACGACAAATTTACAGTAAATTGAGTAGTAACAGTATAACAGTAATCAAACAAAACCTTTTGCAAAGTAGTTATAATGATAACATTATTAAATGAATTCCTTAATTAAACTTTTCATAGTCAATGAAGATATCAAGATAAAAATTAAATAAAAAATTGCGTTTAGTTAAATAATTTAGACAGCCCCTTTCTAAACAAATTAGCGTTGCCAAGTTTCTGAATATATTATGACAAAGAGTTCCAAAAACTGATTGCAATATTGAGATATTAGACTCTTGTATTTCCTCTGGATTAAATTTCTGCCAGGTTGAGATCTTGCAATAACTACTCTTGCATATACATAAATATGACGATTGTTGAGAAATTATGATGATATGGAAGAAAATAAGATAACTGTATTTCAAAAGATCTTTGAATGTCATTCCAAAAATTTAATGGGACATGATCGCGGTGATCATTCTAAAATATATAGCAGGCAATATTGTTGTATACAATTATTAGTTCGCGCTGGTCCGTACAGCATCAATTTCACAACTACACAGGAGTGAAGAAATCAGAAAGGCTTTTGCAAATAGCATGCATATAGCATATATATATATATAGGATACGAAGCTTACTATAAACTCTGCCAACTGACATGATCAGTCCAGGTTAGTCACAAAGTAAGACGCAAAATCAATAATATTGCTGTTAATTTGCACATGAATACTACAGAAGTACTCCTAGATTTCGAATATATTTCGATCTTAAAGCGCTAATATACAAGCCAATATTCATTGCCCAGTAGTTGGTCATATTTAAATCGTCGTTTATTCTTTCCACACAGTTGGAAATGATGTTGCTACCCAACATTATTTAAGTAATTTATGTAAAGAAGTAATCCCGAAATAGAGCCCTATAATATTCCATCGTTAAGTCTAAGAGAATCAGATTTTCTACCATTAACACACACTATCTGATCTCGATGTCAGCAAGCTTGAGAAATGAAAGAATCTAATCTACCGCATCGAATATCTTACTGTGATCCAAAAGAAATACGGAAGCCAACATATTGCTGTAGAGTTCGGATCTGATGCCCTTAATTACGCCTACCAAGGCGTTTGTTCAGCTCTACTTGGGGGTAGAGCCTTATTGCGCCCGAAATAAAAATTCATTCATTCATGATAAATACTTATTTATTTGCATGCTATCTTCAGCATTCAAATAATTTAGATAAAAACGTTAGAATAACTATTGGTCGGAATTTCCCATTAGGTTTAAGTTTAGGAATGATCATTGAAAATCTCCATTCTTTAGGAAAAATTGATTTTGTGAGGAAAGAAATAAGCAAGTAAATTAGGATCGATAAGAACTTCGACATCAATACTCTCAAGAATCTAGGGTCCATAATGTCCATACCAACTGTATTAGATATAGAAGTAGAATAACTTTCAAGAACCTTAAGCTCATCAACACATCGAAAGTTTAAAGGGTTATCTACTAGGATATAACAAAGATCATCATAAAAGCTATTTGTCAGCGATGGGACAAACTTATTGTTAAAGGTGTTTGCATCAACATCACGATCATATTGCGATTTATTATTTCGATATATAACAATTTTTCGAATTTTTCTCAATTGAACTGTATTATCTATGATGGATGAGAATCTTCCTTGGTGAAAAGCACGTTTAGCAGCAAAAATAATTTGAAACATCCGAAGTATTTGGTATTGGGATGGATATTTATCTTACAACAGGTTTCAGCTTTACGGGGCCCGGTAAATGGAGCCAACCAGCCATTTAGTTGTGTTCTTGGCAAGCCTGATAATTGCGCTTTTGTACGATTAGCCTGTCAAGCTTGCTGCAGTAAGATTAGAGTTACACACCATAACTTTCTTGTGGTTTTAACAACAGATATACTTACGTCAAAACTCTACAGGCCTTATATTGACTCTTTAAACTTTTTTTGTTTCGATCTATCAGTAAACTTTTGTTAAAAAGTGCCTTGATGATCAGTAGTGAAAAAACCAAAAATCACATCGCTCTGAGCAAAAGAAGCGTAATTCATATTTTAATGATTTACGTAGGCCATTTTTATGTTTCAAATTCGATTGATTTATAAACTTTAAAGTTTCATTATCAAGGTAATGTTAATTCGCATTAACAATTACATAATTAAGTATAATTTTAATAAAAAATAAAAGACGATGATTATATTGCGACATTTCTTTCATGTTTCTGTTGGACGGAAAAAAGAAAATCATGTTCCCATGATCTTTAAACTCGTACCCTCATTATAACAATTCTAATCTTTAAAGATCTGCTCCCATTTATTAAATTGTTGTTGGCTGTTTTGCTTATTTATTTATTTATTTATTTATTTTTTATTATTAATAACAGCTTCACTGTAATTATATTTTTTAACTTGGACTTTTGTTTGCTACATCCGGTGGATTTCAAATGAATTCTAAGTGTATTCTTAAGAAGCAATCATCCATAAAATTATAAAAAAATACAAAAAAACATGTGGTCAAAGACCAGCAAAAAAAACATTTCGAATCCCAACAATTAATGCTGATATTACAAGAAAACTTAAATCAAATGACATATAAATTTAATATGAATTTAACATGTAAATTTGAAAATTAAATCAATTTTTTAATTTTATTCTAAATAGTGCACAAACAAAATTCTTCTAATTTTATTATGTTATTTATAATCTTTTGTCGCCCGACGGACAGTAAAACTTTTGTTTGTGCGTACTACATTGGGGCTTAATTTATTATGATAAATAATATGTTTGCTAAATGATTATAAAACACATGCGAAAAGAGATTTGTAAAAATAATGAATTATATTTAAGGAGTCAAATAATGTACAGCGATGAAGAATTTAAGTCTCAATGAAAACTTAAATCATCTATTTCGCAAGTTTTCTATAATATCGAGTGTTTTTCATAGGAGGTATTGAGACATACGGAGTGTGGGGTGAAAAGCAAAGAAAAAGAAAATTTTGAGAAAAAGGTGTTAATGACAAAAATTTGGTTAATTATTTACATTCACAAATATTAAATCTCGTAGGTAAGACAGTAACTTTAGGAACATAACACACCATAAACCAATTGGATTCACAGTTAAGATTTCCTATTATATTGTTACGTTTATACCTTTTATAAACGTTTTATTGTGAGTTCTTTATTTTAAAATAAATAACACCAGTTTTTAAAATTTTTAAATTTATAACAATTTTATTTACTTTAACTACACAAAGTTGGCACATCAGAACAATTTGATTAAAATGCACGTCTTTACTTTACAATAATTGACTATCCACTCAGACGCTGCCCTTTTTATATTTGTCCATTTAAAGTCTAAAAAATTTAAGAATCTTCTACTCCCTTTGTATCACATTTTGTTGTTGTATCTTGTTTATTCGATGTATAGGCGATTGTATGTCTGTGTGTGTTTTTTTGTTTCTATGCTGATAAGGTTTCTGCTTGGGATTTATTTCAAAAGTTGTCTCGTGTAGATAGGTTTTCTTAGAAAACTACGCAGATGGAAAACAGCATACATGTTTGTTGTTCTCTTGCGCGTTTAGATAGTAAACAGAAATTGTTTTTTTTTGTCTTGCATGCCAGGAAGTTAGTAAACAGCATATAAAATTGTTGTTGTTTGTGTATAAAATTTCTACGCTGTTTGTAACTAGAAATTTTGTTGTTGTACGGTAAGCTTTCTTTAGCAAGCCACGCAGTTCGTAAGCAACATACCCAGTAGTTCGCTTTATTGTTTAATTATTATAAAACTTAAGCAAGACACATCCGTAACAATATGTTATTTGTTATTAAAAATTAGCTACTTCGGATCAAAAGATACATTGTTTTTATAGAGATATAGAACTTTACGTTGGCAATGCTCTTGTAACTGGCGGCCATTTTGTCAGCTGTCAAAGTATTCATCTTTGGTTTGGTTTGGCATTTCAACATGAATCACTAACACTTGAACAACGTTTTCAAATTGGTGCCAAAACAAGACTGTCGTTGATTCCGACTTTCGGAAGCGAATTGTGTTTAGTTACGAAGCTCACTTTTGCTTAAATAGATATGTCAATAAACAAAACTGACACATTTGGAGTGATGATAATCCTCAGTTTATATCCAGAAATCTGACTGTTTGTTCTTTAGGGGATGGTGGAATCATTGTACCGCACTTCTTTAAAAACGATTTTGCTCAGATCATTATAGTCAATGATCAGCGCTGTATTGCTATAATTACATTAATCCATTCAATTAATCGTCCATTAATTGAAAAACCATTAAATTGCTAGTAGCGGATAAGCCCCTTGAAGGACGAAATTCGCCACATTATCGCCGATATATGGAAAATGTCATCTAAAATTGAACCTCCTGTTTAGACTACGTTCGAGCTAGCTGACGGCCATATGTCAGAAGTCATATTTAAATTTCATGTCAATTTAA
Organism: Trichopoda pennipes; assembly: GCA_030448955.1. Classification (NCBI taxonomy): domain Eukaryota; kingdom Metazoa; phylum Arthropoda; class Insecta; order Diptera; family Tachinidae; genus Trichopoda; species Trichopoda pennipes. The sequence continues at coordinate 13,200,834 of JASKUP010000042.1, forward strand.
AGATTAATCAGTATTTTATTTTATTTCAAAGTTTTATACCTCTACAAGAACCATGCTACACATAGATCTCATGTTGTTGAAGGTAGGAATGTTCTTAAAAATTTGAAAAAATGATTCGTTAGTCCAAAAAGAGATGAAGGTAGTGTAGGAGCTTGCAAAATATTTAGAATCTTTTAAGTATGAAAATAAATCTCCGTACTCAGCTTCTTACTTTTGAGTTACAAGAAAGAAAAAAATAGCATGAATATTTCCGATTTCTTTTTTTTTCCGTCCGGACTCAGGGGATGACCCCTACTCATTGTACCAGAACTAGAAAATTAGGTTATGGGGAGAAGGAAAGAGAGAGTAGTGTTTGTGTATATTCGATTTAAATTTTCCTACATGGAAAATGACAGAAAATATCTCTGAAGGGAGTTTATTCCACATACAAACTGTTCTGCTAAAAAATGAATTGTAATGCGTAGTGCGATTTACTGAACAATCGTCCATAAATGGATGCGTTCTCAATGAAAATGGAGTAAAACGCAAAAATGTAAGAGTTTCGGGAACAGGTTCCCTAGAACACTTACCATTGTAGTAACGATAAAACAGTGAAATACAGCCTACATTGCGTCGATGGTTTAGGGAATCAATAGAGTTGGATACCCTACCGTCCCCAATGAGTCTCTTGGGCGGAGTACGAAGATCGATTGGAGTGAAGTATCCCACACCGATTTAGATACCCGAGGCAGTTGAAAGTTTCTTTAGAAACCCGAAAATGTGTTTAATCCATCAAACAACACACTGAATTTTCCTGCCAAGAACATCAAGAGCTTCCGATTCCATAATACCTATATCACCCATACTAATAGGTGCAGCACCATTTCTGTACTCAGATCTATGCATAAGCATGCGACATTGCGACTTAGGGACATTAAAATCGACTCTATTCGCACGACCCCTTCGGATATTGCCTTTTGGAACTCACCTACAACTGGTTCGGTATATTACTAAATGAATACAAATGACAAATGGTGCCGTCATCTACGAAAGAGTATATTTCATTTGGAGATATCGGATATTTCGCCTTTATATATTTTGCCATATCGTGATAACGTGTTCCTTTTTTCTTTCACGTAAGAAAATGTTAAAATAATTACATTCTGCTTAATTAATATCATTATTTAAATGTAAACGTATTGTCAAAAATTAAGGAAACTATCAGAGCTATCTTTCGATTCTTAAAAGACAGTAGTTCGTTAACTATATATCAATTAAGGAGTCTAGTAACAAAGTGAAAAGATACGTGCCGCCTAAATTATAATACTAGGCAATTTTCTTGTTCTTCAGGCCCCTTTTTGTCCAAATCAATAATCCTCGGGTTAGCAATAATTGTTCAATAATAATGGACGACCCCTCTCATGTTAAATAAGACCAGTTTCTAATAATGTTAAATACGCCACTGAAACAATATGTGATTTTTTATGATGAAAATTCTCTAATTCGTGTTGTGGAATAGTTTTACAAATTTAACGATGGGTACTTTTTCTTAAATGCTTGTACAGCCAACAGAACAGTTTCGTAAGCAATTTTTAATTGTCACGTGAGTTGATCTGTTTTTAAGCAAAAAAAAAAAAAAGAAAGAATTCATAATAGTAATAGCGTATTTAAAAACGCATTAAATTTACTTAACACAGTTATAACGATGTTTTACTATTGCTTACATTTGTGTCAACAACAATTGTTTATTTAACATAAAACTAAGTATACGAATAAATATTTTTTTATTTTTTGCAAATAAATGCAAAAAAAAATAATTTTTTTAATTATTTGCACAAAATGCAATACCCGCACTTTTTCTGGATTTGGATAAGTGTTGTCAAAAATGTTCAGCTAAATTCCACATAAATGTTTTAAAAATCGAAAATATTTTATTAAAGCATGTAAACGAAAGACGTTTTACAATTTAAATTGCGATTAAAGCAAGTAATGCAGTAATATTCAATATAAAATACATGTCCTTATTTCAATTTTAAGTCATCATTTATGAGAAAATAGTGTACAAAATTAAAAAATTAGGAACTTTTTTGAGGCTATATTAACATGGACGACGAAAAGTACATAAAATAATTTCAAAATTCTCGGGTTCCTTTAACAAAAATAATTATAAAAATATGTAATTTGGGACAATCAATTGGTAGCTTTAGCCAACACACTAAACATTTGAGAATATGTGATACAATGAAAGATATTTACTTACTGATTGCTCTGGTAGTTTTTTTGGTATTCCTGCGAAATAAAAGCATACGATTTTCAAGTGGTTTGTGATCCTCTGCCTTTACCCCTTGTCCAGAGGAGAAATTTTAGACTGGAAATATATATACAAAGTACCACTGGAAATATATTTACAAAGTACCACTTCAGGCCACAATGCCTATTTAGTCAAGTACCGTGCTGCATTCTTTTTAGGAAAGGGATAGAGAAGAGAGCGACAGGTGGTGAAAGTAGAAGGATAGTTACGGAAATTAACTGTCGTATAGACAGCTAAGTGACCAGTGACTATGCCTTCATCACTGAGCAGCCCCACCGACAGATAATTTTTATTTATAGTGAAAAACACCAAGGTCTTTGTTGGGAATCGAACCCACAACCCCAGTTATGTAAGCTAGCACACTACCTACTAGCCTACAGGGGCACCTATACATATATTTATACTTTATACAGTTAACGGTATTAGAAAAGTCGACGGAAATCGTTTATAAAAAGTCAGTGGTTTAAAAGGTAAAATACGCATTTTTGCGCTATTATTTTAAGAATAAAAATCAAATAACTATTTTACTGGTTACTGAAAAGTGACTTGTTAAAGTACTTAACCTTAATCCCCATAACCTAATTTCCTAGTTTTAGTACAATGCATTGCATGAATAGGGATTATCCCCTGAGTGCTGGTCCGAACGAAAAAAAAAAACAGCGTAGTGGGATCCCCATCTTTCTAAGTTGGCAGGTAAAGGGTGTTTTTCGAAATACAGGACTTTAGCCTTCAATGATTTATTTTGTGTTTGATTTAGCTTTTCAGCATGAATAGACTGACGTCGTAATAATTGTTCCAAATTACACAAATTGGGGCTAAAAAAAGATTGCCGCTGATACCGAGTTTTATAGGCGAATTCTGTTTAGTGGATAGTGTACAAGCAGAAAATTGACTGCTTGGTAAGCTTTATGGGCTAATGGAATCCTTTGACTGTAGTTCTTTAACCCATTCGAGACAGCACATATTTTTGGAGACCATCCCCAGAATCAATTTTTTTTTGCTTTATATTGACCATTTTTGATAAAAAAAACATGTTGGCAATAGAAACCAGTCGCTTTGTAAATCCCTTTGTACAAATAAGATGCTTGCACACCGTGTGTGTAGGTAGCTTCTCTGAATATTTTTATTACGAGGGACGGATTGAACACCAGGATTGCGATGTAAAATAAAATAAAAATACTTATTAAATTGAATATAGTAAGATAACATGAAATCCTTATTTTAAGTTCAGTAATGAAGAAAAGAATATGATCCATATACCTAAATAAAAATAAATTTTTAAATTTGATGGGTTAAATTGAAACCAATATCAAATTTTATTCTTACACACTTCTAAGATAATTTTTAGTTTCAAACAGTCTTGTCCATACGGCTGCTTTTTCCAGATTGACTGATAATTGTAATTCAATATCATTGCACACACGGCGTGCAGTCGGTCGTTTTAGCTCGAAAATGCATTGCATACACGGTGTGCAGACGGTCTCGAATGGGTTAAAAACGGTGCTGTTCAGAACGTTACAACCAATGTTGACTGGTATAGAGATATGATTACAAACTTTTTCGGGATTTAACGAGATGGCACAACATACCCACAACTCGTACCAAAATTCATTTATTGCAGAAAACGTTTGGTAACCGTAGTTTCATGTCTAAGGCCCCTGAATTGCCTTGCAACATCGTGTGATTTTCTGTGGGGATATGTAAATTCGTTTGTCTACGCTGATAAGCCCAAAAAAGATTAACCACTTGAAGGACGACATTCGCCTCATTGCCGATATAGAGCCACAAATTTTAGAAAAAATCTGCGGCAATTGGACCCTTAGAATAGACTACATCCAAGCCAGTCGTAGCAGTCATATGCCAGACAAACAAACAATTCATCTTTATTTAACAAAGAAATAGCAGCAGTGTATGGTGTGACTGAATTGGTTAAAAAGCGTTTAATTGATAACACCGGGAAGAAGACCGTAAGATCGTTTGAAATTAAAATGAGCCTCTGCATTTAAGGAGTTATATTATCAATGTTAGAATTTTGTTAGCCAGAAACTAAAATTAAGAATTATCTAAAATAATACCATAATATGGTCCTAAGTTATCATAATATAATTAAATTAGATGAACAAAGTTTATTTGCAATTTTATTGTCAAACTATATTGACTGAATATTTTTTTCTTCCAATTCCATTGAAATGTAATCAATAAAATTATTTTGTTTGTTATATTAGAACATTTTAAATTTGCTTAATGAAGTCAAGAATTATTGTCTATTTATAATATAGTTCTCCAAAAACCCTCGTACTTAAATCAACTGTAATATTTTTTTTAGAATCCACAGCATGATGTTCACAAAAGAATACTGAGCTACATTTATTTTATCAAAAAAACTGCAAAAAAAAACTATTACGTTTTTTCCTTTTTAAATACAGAGTTTCTGCTAGAAAACTGTAGTCTTAGCGGCACAAGTCTGTACGACAAGAAGCTCGTCGGTATTTTAAAACCAACTGCATAAATAGCATATGAAAGCAAAAAATGGAATAATTAAAAATATAAAAAATGCTTATGCTGCCATTAGTTTATTTAACGCAATGTACTTGCGTTAATACAAAACAGTTGCGTTACAAAATATAATTTCGTGAATAGTCACAAAGAGTTTAGAAGGTATTAACTTTCAAATATTTTATATTCTTATTATTAGAGAAGAACGTCACTAAGGCAATAACAATATATTTTTTTTAAAAAGTAGAGGAGATAGTTGGTGAGGAAGAGTTATAGATAACAAATATATTATATTTTATATTTTCAAAACTATGCATTTTTTAATTGTGTTGTGCTAGAATATCGGGTTTTTCAACAAGAAGTATGTTTTTCAATTGTGGCAACACCAATAACATGATAGTTTTGACATTTAGTTTTTTAAACGTATTCGTAGTTACAATAAATTAAATTTCGCACGAAATTCGCATTAGAATAATTTAAATCCACTATGAAAATGGTGGTTCTGTTAAAGTTACATTTCGTAAAATTCGTGATATTTTCGGACAACATAATCGTCCTTCTGAGAACGCTATTAAAAATTTGGTCATTAAATTTTTGTCGACAGGCTCGATACAAAATGTGCGAACACCAAAGCGTATTCGACCGGGTCGCTCAACTGAAAACATCTCAGCAATAAGCCACAGTGTTGAAGCAGATCTAAATTTACCAATTCTAAATTTAAAATTGTCACATGGCGAATTTTGCGTAAGGATTTAACTTTGACAGTTTACATCGCCGTAGAGTAGCTCAATCAATTTTTTTTTTTCGAAATGAGACTGGAAATGCGGTTAAGGTCAATGGATCACCCTATCGCGAGATGCTAACAACTTAATTTTAGACTATTATTAACGACGAGGATATCAGTGACATGTGGTTTTAACAGGAGTGTGCCACTCCTCACTCACTCACTCACTCAGACAATAAAACGATCATTTTTTATTTATAATTCCCGAACTTACCTTTTCCTAATACAACAAAAATTTTAATCATCTTAATCTAAATTTTTTGTTTTGTTTTTTTTTTTTTAGAAAACAAAATTCTTGTTGAAAACCCTTTGTTAAGGTGCATTATAGCTTTGAAGCTGCATAAACATTTTAATAATGATTCGATGATTTATTGCCGAAAATATATTTTTGTTCCAAAAACTCAAAATTCTTAATAACTTTTGATAAAAGTGGCTAAATAAAAATGAAAAGGTTAAACTACTCAAGCTTAGTACAAATAACGTCTTAAGTTAGGAAAATACGGATTTACATGTTTAATTTACAACGTCCATTTTTACACCTACTTTTTCGGCATAACTAATATATGTTTTTTTTTTTTTTTTGTTTGTTAGTCGTGAAAAAGTTTTAAATTCACGCAATTTGCAATTTTTTAATGCACTATCGATGATTCTTACTGTCGAAAAAAAATTCCTAACACGATCATAAACAAATTTATTTTAATTTAGACAGAACTACGTCTGTCGGATCAGTTGCTAATAAAAAATCATTATTAATTTTGAACTTTTTTGAAAACAAAATATATAAAGGAATATATATATAAGGCTTTAGAAGGCTAACAGTAGTATGTAACAGTTATCAGGGTAAATCGCACGAAACTTTGGATCGAGCTGATGTAGAATGCAACACAGTGTAAGCTTATAGAAAAAAGATCCCGAAACTGTTAATAGCATACATAAATATTTCTCAGCAAGGTGTGTGACAATTATTAAGTCGCTTGGATGTTTGTTCCGCCAGTAAAAGAAATACTGTTGTCATTGCTTTCGGTAAAAACCACCGTTACTGGCTGCTTGTCTTCAAGCCGTGTTTTTAGATATTACTATCTATACTATATATATAGTAAGACGGTTTTCACTGAAAGGAATGTTAACATTGTGCAACAATTATGTTAAGAGGCCGAAAGGGATAAGTTAGGGTAGACCTGAATGAGGTTGTAATGAATTCAAACAAAGCCCTCAGGAATGACAATACAATACCAAAATCACTATCCTTAGTTTTTCGTCAGGGATAATTTTATAAGAAGTAGCATATTGGGGGGAATACCTTAAATATACAGACATATGAAATAGATTATTGAAGCATTTAAAACAGACCTAAATATGGTCGCAAATCATTATTTAGAGAGATTTTAGGGAGTACAATTCACTTGTGAAAAACCAAATATATATATTCAGAAAATTCTACAAGAATTAGAATATACAATGCCCCCATTACATAATCGGACAAAAGTTTGGCATCGGCTTATCGGGTATTGTTTTTTCGATTTCATCTATACAACACAATTCTATGTCTTACAACAATACAACAAAACAACAATTTGTTTAGAACGACTATAAATTTTAAAACAAAAATAACTCAACTATTTTTTGTGGGGGTATGTGAAGTCGCCGATAAGCCCAACGATTAACCACTTGAAGGACAGCATTTGCGGCATTATTGTCAATATACGCCCACAAATTTCGGAAAATTGGATTGGCGGCGATCTACCAGAAGTCTTTTTTTATTTTATAATGCCAAATCTTTCGAATAAAATGAATTTCATGTCAATTTAAACAATAAATCTTTAAAATCTATACCTCTATACAAAATACCCTATATTATTAAAAACGATCCAACCTCTATGATATAAAACTCGTCCTGTTAAATCAAGAATTAATAAAATCCATTATTTCGTGTTAAGTAACCAACAAATTAAAGTGAATGAAAACGAATGAGATAAAGGGCACATCCTCAATTTAGTGGTTTAAGTTGTGCATACAAATTTAGATTAAAAAAAAGTATTAAAACTTGACAACACTAGAGCTGTGTCTATTACGAATAGCAAAACTCAACGCGCATATATAACCATTTCCTAAAGACTGCTTGTACGGATCTCTAGAACACAAAATGTGTTTATTTTTCAGGCATAAGTGTTTATTTTTCAGGCATTACTTTAAAATGTTACATACATAATGATAAAATGTGCATGCACCTTCGCAGTAGTGCAGGGTAAATTTTCCTCCCTAAAAATTTAATTTAAAAAATTAGGACAATTGAATGTAAATGTATTGTTAGAATATTTTGTATTTTTAGAATGTCACTTCACTGTTGACCTAAAGATGTGTATAATTTGTTGTTGGGAAGGAAAAAAATTTCATTTGCGTGTTTATACAGTTGGTGGTTGTAAAAAGTGATATATGTATGTAAATATATTTACCAGTTACCTTTTTGGTCAATACTTATAATAATTACATTTAGTTACCTGCTTTGCTATCGTCTTAGCCCAGTCCCACTGTACATGTGTATAAACAAGGCATAGCTGATGATTGTTAAATTTTCTGCACATTGACGGTAGCAGCACCGCCAAAGCAGCCCAAAACAATAACAAACCGAAAACGCGTATGAGAAATAACCAAACACACACTACCACTACCACTCATTTAACTCAATACTAAACACTCCCATGCACTCAATTCCAATTGGTTTCATGCAGGAGGAAAAGTAATGCAAAAACAACAAAATTATTTATTATTAATTTCTTATAAAAAATTATGAACTTTCTTGATTTTTGTTTGATATTATTAATTTCACTTCAAAAAGAATTTTATTCATATAATTTATAAGGCTCAATTTTATATATGTGAAAAGAGAGGCAAGGATGTTGTCTTTTTGTTATTTTGCTTTAATGCAGTCACATAGTTTTTTTGCACATTTTGACTGTAACTCTGGCAACTTTTGTTAAGAATTATATTTTAGTACGTAATTTTATTTTGCAAATTTATTAAATAAACAATTGCAAATTTAAATGACACATTTCATTTATTTTCCTTTTTATTCAAATGTGTACATATTTTCACAGCAAAACTAGAATTGTACGCCTTCCTTCAGCTTATTCTTAATAATAAAAACTAACAACAAACACTGCCGTTACTACTACACCACTCTTTTTCAACACACAAGCTGCGACTGATGCCTTTGTAATTTTATTATTTTCAGCAAACTACAATTTTAATAGAAACAAAACAAAAAAAGCAATTTAATAAAAACAGACAACCACCACCAGTGTTGTCGGATTGAAAAATTTATGCCAAAATGGGGATAAATAATTCAGTTTGGAGTTCAGGGTTTTTTCACGGAATTTTTGCATGCATTCATTAAAATGTGTAAATGATAAATCTTGATACTTGCCCATAGATTCAATAATTAAGGTTAAGATTGTGAGCAACAAATAAAATTTGAAGTTGCCTTTTCGCTGTTGAGCAAGTATTTGTATCGGCTGCTTTTTATAGAGGTATAGTTTAAGTTTGTTTGTTGTTTTAAGTTTGCAACACTTTTTAACTGCCGATTATTTTGTCAGCTGTCAAGGTTTTTATGTTTGTTTGGTTTAGCATTTTAACACAAATAGAATAACGCCTGAACAACGCATTCAAATTATGGAAATTTATTTAGAAAATCATGGTTCTGTTCGCCATCTCGATTTCATAAGCTTGTGTTGTTGTTGTTAATAACACTTAAGTGCATGTTGGAAAAATCAACTGTTGTGTATATAGTTCTTTAAAAACGATGCTGTTCAGAACGTTACAGTCAATGGTGACCGCTATAGAGTAACGATTACTGAACTAATTGGAACTGTCGTTTCAACAAGACGGCGCAACGTTTCACACACTCATGCCACAATTGACTTATTGAAGAAATCGTTTGGCAGCCATGTAATCGTACGATTACAAAATTTAACGCTGCTAAACTATTTTTTGTAGGGATATATTAAGACGCTAGTGTACGCCGATAAGCCCAACATATTTAGGCAGCTTTTTCTTAGCATACTCAGACCATTAATAAACAATAAATTCAACTTCCATACATTTGCTTTGATTTGTAAGTAATAAGACATTAAAAGCCAAGGGGAATCCATACAGGGAGTAGATGAGAGCACAGAATATTGCAAAACAAACCAACTTAAAATTTGCATATGATGAGTTATAGTTAAAAGAAAAGATTATAGTTTTTATAGTTCTGGATATCTCATTCACCCCTACGAACGACCCAACTGATGGATATAATTTTTGACATAAAGCGCAGCTGTCAAAACAAGACGATAAAATTACTGATCCCTCATGGTCGTACGAATAAATTATTTTACCAACAAAATCGTGAACCAAAAACTGGCAACGTTACAGAGAAATTCACCTAATTGAATTTGATTTTCAGTATTACCAGCGTTGCCGCTTTGGCGTTTTGGATTAGATTTAGCCTATTTAATTTCCTTTCAGCAGGAAAATTTTGATTTAAGCTTAATCTTTTTCAACGTTCTTTCAAAATTAATTTCGCTTCTCACAACATTTTCAGGTTTTCTTCTTTAATAGCGAAATGAGATATTTTATTGCAACTCTCTTTTGCGACACTAATTATTTTTGTGAGTATAGCCAGTGTTGCAATAGCTTATTTCAAGTTTTTTAAACAGTGTTAAATAAAATGCAAATATTAACCACATTTTTTTAAAGGAAATCGACAAAGTAACGAAATTGCTTAAAGCTTTAACTTTGTTAACTAAGCCTACGTTTGGTAAACTTATTTGTGAAATAATTTGCAAATTAGATTAGACTTTTGATTTTATAGAAGAGTTTAGTGTTAAGCCTCTTGCAATAAAGAAATATAAAGTGTGGGCTAATTTGAGGCAATTGTATGTCAAATAAATAATTGAGTTGTTAACCTTTTATTTATTAAAAAGTTGAGAAATTTTTAACACGAAATGTTACATTCTTGAGCAAAAAACTTTAATTGTAAAAATTTACTTTCAAAATGATGAAAATTTCACTGTATTACTTAGTAAAATTCTGAGACTGATATGGGTAATTTAATCGCTGAATTCGAGGCTCACAGTAATGTTGTTGACAATAAACCAAAATAATATGCTCGTAGTGACCGTAGTGTTGCAAGCATTTCCGTTATTGTACAACAAAATGATTAAACTGAGCGTGGAACGTCAACTCGTCGACGAGCCGAACAACTAGGCATCACTAGAGGCACTTTGCGGAACATTTTGCATAAACATCTATAATTTTTTCAAATCAGCCTATTGTCAAAATAGTTTGGTAACTCTACTCTCTAATTTTGAGGATTTTTTTCTATAAGAATTTAAGCTTTTGACGGTTAACGATTTTTATTTAAAACTCCTTTACATATTGTGGATTTTCTGGCATCCCTCTTATTTTTTCTTAGAATTAATAAAATGATAATTGGGATATTTTCACGTTAAGGAAGGCGCTGCCTCAAAAATATATAATTTTCTTCAAAAAGAAAAGATTTTCTTTACAAAATCAGGTTCAAGAATTACTTATTTTAGCTGCCACTCGCGTTCACATTGGTACCGGTAAAAACGTTTATGAAAAGGTTAAAAACCTTTTTAACTTTATTCAAACAATAAAAAAAATTAAAAAGATCACATCTGTAACAACATAACACTACTTGATAAAATTGTTCTTAACGGTAAGTAATTAATAATCAATTTTTATTACCCGAACAGTTTTGTATTAAGAATGATTTCTTAATCTTGTGTTCGAAATGCATCAACTGCATATTGTGTTTTGTTTAGTTGCGAGTTCATCTAAAATATATTTTACATTAAAAACTTATATACAAGTAATTTATTTGTGTTGACTTTTTTACTTTTTTAATCTTTATTTCAATGACGGTTTTGAAAATTTCGTTAAAACTTTTGACGAGTTTTTCTATAACAAAAACAAAACATCAGAGAGCACTGCATAAAAGAATAATAAACCGAAAACGAGTATGAGTATGAGAAACAAAAAAATTAACTAACACACACACTTATACAAGTCTCTACTGTAAACTGGCATGCGTTTAATTCCAATTGGTTTAATGCAGGAGGGAAAGAATTAAAAAATATATGAATTTTTATTGAATTTTCAATAAACATCCAAAACAAAATTGGATTTTTATTTAATTTTTATATTTTTAGTACTTAAAATATATTTACTTTTGTACATTTTAGTACTTTTAAATCATAACAATTTAAACACTCACTTTTATGCGTGTAAGAAGAGAGAAAAGGATATTTTCTTTTTATTATTTTATTTTAATGCAGTCACCTTTGTTTTTTGCACAATTTAACCGTAACTCTGGCAACGTTTTATTATTTAATTATCTTATAAATATTTTTCAAACAAAATTGTTTATTTTCATAACACATTCGAATTGTTTCACTTTTTATTTAAATTTACATATGGATGTTTTGGGTTAGCAGAACTGAACTTTAATCACTCCTTTAGTTTTTGTCTTAAAGCTGCTTCTTAATAATAAAAATTAACAGCAAACAGCGCTGTCGTTAACGCACCACTCTGCTTAAACGTACATGCTGTGACTGCTGCAAGGAATATTTATTTTACTCTCTCTTCACACAAAACAATATTGCAAAAACATCATGTCTTTGTTGTTTTTGTTGTTTCTCAGTTAAAACTTACAAAATAGGGAGAGAGAGAGAAAAGAGAGTTAAATGATTAAAATCATAAGCAAACAATAATGTTTTGTAAAACATATTTGTTTTTGACATTTCCAATCACCAAGCAACGATAAAAACCCAAGTTTTTTTTTATAATAATAGAAACTACAAAAATCAGGGGGCGGGACAATACTACAAAGTAACATCAAAATATATTGCATTTAGTAAACAAAAAAAAAAAAAACATTAAGCTTATATTTATTTATGAAAAATAATAATAAAAAAAATCATATATGAATGTATTTGAGAGCCCGTTTATGGGACTATGTATACAACAACATTAATTATAACTACTATTTGTTTATTTATAGTTTTAAATTCATAATTCTTTTTTTATTGCCTAAATAAACACTTAAAAAAAAAAAAAATGATTATAACAACTTGGACCGTTGTGTACACAAATTATTATTTTCAGCAAATTAGTTAGTTGCGTTATCATGCTAATCTACAACAAGTACAACATAAATATCATGAAATATTTTAAACAGCAGCTGACTCAAATGCTTAGATGATAAACCCAAAATTCTATACATATTGTTACGTAGATGATTTTTTTAGTTTTAAACGGAAATAAATAATCAATAAAAAGTTAACCCATTACGCATTTTACAAACTGTGTAGTTTTCTAAGAAATCTTATACACACAAACCAATAGCAACACCCTTATAAGAAATTCTATGAAATAAGATAAACAATAGAAAAAAAACACAACGCAGAACACACATACACACATAAACGCACGCAGGCAAAAAACAAAACACACAGCCAAGCGGGCGCCTACACTAAATGATAATAACAACCACATGGGGTGATGTTAAAGTAGAATGTGAGAATCGCTAAAAACCAAACGTGCCACTTGCTGGGCAGATGAACTAGTTCAAGTTGAGACGTTGCGCAGAGAAGTATTTGACCCAAAAAGCTAGCCAAACTTATTAAGCGTGTTTTTTGTTTTAAAATTTTTACTTTTTTGATAGTTTTAGCTTTAGTTTGAGAGAAAAAATTTAGTGGCAGATTATTTATTATTTTATTTTATAACTTTGTTTTTTTTTTATTTTGAAGAGAATTTAATTTTTTATACATATGCGTATATCAATTTATTATCCGTATGCCTCGTTACGCGATTGTTGTGTATTTTTAGAAAAATTATTTATTATTACGTATGCCGGTCTCCCCCTCGCATTCCGCCAAAATTTGGTTTCCGACTGTACTTTATTCTAAGAACAACTCAAATTAAATTTAGATAGTCGAACTATTGTAGTTGTGTAGATACAGCGAAATAAAACATAGCTTTTTATGGATGTTACATTGTCGCCGTTGTCAAAATTATAATTTATCCAATATTAAAAATATGGGTTCGTAGCTTGGCTTCCTATAAGGGATAATAAACAATAAAAAAAAACAAAAACATTCACTTTTAATATTTATTTTATATTATTAAATACTCATCACATGAAAAAATTAAACTAATTAAAAAGTTAAAAATTATGATCATGTCATACTTATTTCATCATGGGCGGCATCAGCCATATCAGGAAGAAGAAATTGAATAGCATCTGACGAAAAAGGTTTTTTTATCTTTCGTGTTTTTTGTGTATTGCAGCTTAAGAAAGGGTCACTGTTAAAAAATAATCTATTTAGAACATCTCGATTTGTATCGATTCTGCTGAACTTTCTCGAATAATTAGCTATATATAATCTGAAGTGCTTATTTCTGGTCTCGGCAGCTTCTTCTGACAATTGTCCAATGGGCAAGATTGCTTGCTTTATTACAGTACCGCCATGCGCATCGTTGGACTCATGGGATGCCGATTGTAGATCTGCACATACATTTCGGCTGTGCTATGGGCATATTCATCAAATTTTTCAATATTAATGCGGTGCCCGCTAGTTATTGTTTCCAATATTACACTCAGGCGTTTGATTAGTTCTTCATTTATGCCAGTAATTCTCGAAACAGTTGCTGGATCGGAAAAAGATTTTCTTGATGCGTTGCCATCATTAGTGTTGCCATATCCTGATTTATACAGTTTAATAGGTGTGTATGCGTGTGGTTGATTTATAATTATACGAAAAACACAAAAGTTTATGGCGACAATAAAGTATAATAAAAAGTGCCTCATGAGCAAAAATAGAAAAAAGGTAAAATTTTCAGGAAATCACCAAAAATAATGGCGCAAACTTGCGCAAATTTGTTTTCTTAAATTAGAGATCTTATACTTCATTATGGTATATAATATTATTTCTACAACAGCTTTCAAAACACTTTTCCTTTATTTTTTTGGTAAGAATTATATATATTAATAATTTTTTTTTTTCATAATTAATATTTTTAAAACAAATATTTGGGACAATTTTTTCTTTTAAAACATTGAAAATAGCTGCTATTCGTTTCGACACCAAAAAATATCATATAAATATCTTGAAATCGAAAAAATTCAATAAAAACGCATGCAATTTTCTTCACTTTCCTGACAACTACAAATCTTAACTTACAATCTTTAAAATGCGCGATATGATGTAGAATTTTCTCTATCGATCTGCGTAATTAGTTTAAAGGATTTCATCAAATTTATTTTTGGCATTTTGGCCAGCTTTTTGGGTCAAATACTCCTCTATGCGTTATTGAGAAAAGACAAAAGAGGTTACCGTCGTGTTTATTTTGTGTGTATTGAAAGTAAAAAAATCGTTTAATTTAATTCAAAGCTGTAAAGTACCGTGTTCTTATTTTGCAATAAAAGAATTCAATAATAACTAAACGTTTATTTAAAGGATTAATCGTAACAATATCATCGTAATGTTGTTATCTTTTGTGTTTTAGTTTTTATTTTTTTTGGAAAATTTGGTTTTTAATCTTTATTTTTATTGTAAATGACTGTACAATAAAATATTCAAAATATTTATCTGACAGTTCTTGAAAAATACTTTAGTATGTAGAAATTGTTCAAATATATTTTGAATTTAAGTTGTAATGGTTTTTTGGAAATAGAAGAATGAATTGGCACATATCATGAAAAAAATTATTAACCCAGCTCTTGCATACTTTGGCAAAGTAAATATCATTAAATCACAAAGCCACCTTTTGTAGGCTACAATTTATAAAAAAAATCGTTCAGGCAATTCATATTTTATAATTGCGATTGGCGAGATACTTTTAACATTTTAAATGATGAAAAACATTATAAAAACTGTGTCATCAGTATTTGATATGATTAAAGTTGACTATTAATTTTAAATATTGACGGCAAATTAACCGAATTTGCTTACAGTTTGGATTAAATAGTTTGATAATGTAGTACTAAAAATCATGATTTAAAGAATTTATCGATGCCGTTGTTGTTCGTTCTCAGAAGTAGGTCTTGATTCGAAAACAAATGCAATACAATAATAGTGTGCTTGAAAATTATTCTCCTCTTAACTTAAGAAGTGTAATATAAATTTGTTGACGCATAATTCCCTCATCCAAGTATTTTCTGTGTACCTCACCATTCTTATATTTTCATCGCCACCTTTGGCGAGAAATCGCCATAACTGAAGTTACTGTTCTTAAGTTCTTTATTCATTATTCATTTATTCATACATAATAGTGATATTTATAACATCTTCCAATGATTGATAAATATTCTTAAGTAAAATTTTTTATTTTTAACTTTTATTAATTAATTAATAATTATTTAATATATAATTTCGATCTTGCAGTTTAAGCTTCAATTACTCAAATTACTTAAATCTTATAAATTAAACTTATTTTTATGTTTATGGTGGTGTTAAACATTATGTTTACTCCAATTGCTAATACTGGGTGTACCAATTTGAGGATAGAAAATAATTTGGCTTAAAACACACACTTTTTGGCAACTACAGTTTTACTTATAAAATAGAAATATGGTAAATAATATTGGAATATGATGTCGGGCAGATGTCACCCTCTAGCACATATTACAACAAAGCTTTGGTTATCTCGTCAATGCAGCGTCGAATTTCATCTTTCAAACTGTAAGTTGTTTGTATGTTGCTCTCGTAAGCTCGTAGTTTCAAATGACCCTAGAGGCAGCCGAATCACATCACCAAATTAAGAAATTACGCGACCGAAAAATTATAATGCACTAACTGGCGTGTTCTTTGACGTCGTCTTAGTGAAATTAAAGGTCACTGATTTTAACATTAGCTAATTGTTGCTACAAATAAGTAGTTATCACGGTTTGATAACGCACAGAATTCAAGATGACGGCGTTTCCTTGCTCGTTTTCAAAACACCATACGGCCACTTTCTTTGGATGTAATGGTATTTCGAGGATTGTTTGTGGATTTTGTGAACCCCATATGCGACAATTTTGTTGATTTCAATAACCGCCCAATTGAGTCTCATCACTAAAGATAATTTTGTTGAAGAATGTGTTCTGCTTTCGTTCGGTTTTTTAAACAGCCCATGCACAAATGTTCAACGCTGATAATAGTCAGTCTACTTTAATTATTAAACGGCTCGAATTTTAAAGCCGTCAAGATAAAGATTTTTATGTAAAATGTTGCGCAAAGTGCCTCTAGTGATGCCCAATGGATTCGAACGTCGATTAGTTAATGTTTCAGGCTCATTCTCAATACTTTGTCATAAAGCGGCTATATTGCTTTGGTCTGTTCTCAGCAGCAATACCGTGAGCCTCGAATTGAGCGATAAAGTTACGTGATATCAGAAGGATCCTGATTACGAGAAAACTTGCTCAAATTACAAGGTGATGCAGCGAAATTTTTGCCATTTTGCTAGTAAGTTTTCACAGTTAAAATTCGTTGTTTAAGAGTGATACACCATTTTCTCCATTTTGCTAGTAAGTTTTCAGAATTAAAATTCGATGTACAGGAGTGCATTGTTCCATGTTTAAGATTCCCTAATTTTTTATTAAATAAATATCAAAGAATAACAGTTCAATTCAATTTTATATTACAATATCGGTATTGGAAATATTGGCGACATTTGACGGCATCCAACAAGCCTTTTGACGAGAAAGCTTTAAAAAACTGGCAGCACTACTGACAACCTCTGCAAAGAGAACATTTCTCATTTCGACTTGGAATATTTGAAACAGTTTAGTTTAAAGAGATGTAATTTAAGTAAGGCAGTCCCGCACAATTTGTAAAGTCAGGAGAATAAGGTTTGTTTATTTTTCTTAGCTATTAATTTATGATAAGAAATACAAAATTTATTAAATTGGGGTTGAATAGAGTTTTACTATATGAGTTAAATTAATCTTTAAAAAATAACAGGGCATACCGGATAAATTTATTTAAATGCAGTTATAGATGTATCAGCCTGTGTTGTCATAATGTAAGATGCGTTAGTTTAAGTTTTCTATAAAAACAAACATTTTTTAAATTGTAAAAAATCAAATTGCAATTATAAATTAAATAATGAAATCATGTGTATTCTAAGGTTATTTTAAAATTTAAATTTATTAATAACAGTTTTTAATTAAAATTTTATGTATACTTATATTTCCTTCATATTAATAAGAATGCAATCGGTACTTAATGTTAAATCACAAGAATCAAGGCGAATTTTTGACGCATTCACAGTAGATGCATTGACAATTGCTGCAATGAATTCAATTTTGCACGAAAATCGCACTGCAATAATTAAAATTCATTTTGAAAATGGTAGTTCTGTTAAAGTTACATTTCGTGAACTTTGCTATATTTGCAGACAACAAAATCGTCCTTCTGAGACCGCTATTAAAAATTTTGTCGTTGAATTTGTGTCGACAGACTCGATACAAAATGTGCGAACACTAAAGCGTGTTCGACCAAGTCGTTCAACTGAAAACAACGCTGCCGTGACCCACAGTGTTGAAGGAATTCCAAATTTTCAATTCCTCGCCGTTCTCAACAATTGGGGTTACCCAAAACCATTACATGGCGAATTTTGCATAAGGATTTGACTTTGAGGCCTTACAAGATTCAACTAGTGCAGGAATTGAAGTCAACCGACCATTCACATCGCCGAAGATTCGCTCAATTCATTCAGCAATCATTCAGCCTGTATTAACTGCGTTCGAATTAAACTTGTACTATTTAAGCGCTTTTTTAATAGATTTTTAGAATGGTTGGTCATTAAATATTTCTGTTGCCAATGACGCCAAAAAATATCCTGTAGCAAAGAATTTATAATTAATTGAAAGAAACATGTTTTGCTTTATGCAGTATCCTTAACCGCAAAAGAGGCCAAAAAGTTATCCTGTGGCAAAGAATTTATAAATAATTGAAAGAAACATGTTTTGCTTCATACAGTATCCTTAACTGCAACAGAGGCTGCGACTACAATCTGTCAAAATAAAAATACACACGTTCTTATGGCTACGCGCAGACCGTTGTAGCAGCCGCGAGCTTAAATTTTGCCCCTTTCAGATTAGGCAAATTTAATTTCGCAAGTCTTGTGTTTGTGGGTGTGAGAGGAAAGGTCGGTGTGAAGGGGAAAGACTTCTTAGGTATATTTTCCGCTTGCAAAGTGCACGGATGAAATGATAATTTGGCTTTTTAAAACAACAAGTGTAAATTTTTTTCCTTGAGTTCTGAGAATTGTTTGATCAGTAAACATTTTACATTTTGTTTTCTGCTTTTTAAACTTAAACTTAATAATTTTTAAATTTCATTTTATTATGAAGTAAGTTAAATACACAAGAAAATATTTTCTATGTACAGAGCTTACCACAGTTCTTAAGGAATTTGAGGCTTTAAATTATAAATTTATTCCTAGGAGTAGATTTGTGCAGAAACGTAATAAATTTCGAAGAAACTATAAAGATATAGAAGCCTAGATTTTTAGAATGCTTCTGTCAAAAACCTATGTCTAAGAATGTGTTAGTGTCAGTAGTTGCATAAAAAGTATTAAAAAATAAGTTATATTTATTGAACATAAACATTTTTCCTTAATTTATAGAAACTATGCCAAATTTTTCGGAAACTTAAATTTAATTTTTACATTATTTTCAAAATAATTCGTGCAAAAAGTAGCTTCCGTTAGTTGGTTTATAAATGACAAAGCTATTTAAAAGTGAGCTTTTTGCACGGATAAATTGTCCGCTCAACCAAAGAGGCGTTACCTTTCAACAAATTTCTTTACTTTTTAAATAGTTTGTTTGTTTAGATTTTGGGTTTTGCTAACTCTTCATAGATCAGTTGAATATTCTAAAAAACGCTAGAAAAAGAGTTGCGAGTGGCACCACTGAAAAACAAAAAGCAGCTGTTCATATTTTTCTAGTTTTCATTTCAATTACAGATTTGTTTTATTGTGCTTTGTAAGTTTTTTTTACGTTTTTAATGTTTATTGTTTATATTTATTGCCAAATTTCAGATAAAAGATATGGATATGGATTTTTAATATTTATAATGAAACAGAAAATAAACATATCGCACCCCAAATACAAAAGGGTCACAACTAGAAATACTAAAATTTTTAGGAGAGACTCAAAACTGTTTAGTCCATTGTGCAGAAGCTGCACACTTAACACAAAAATATACATAACTGTATTTTCCTGTTAAAGAAGATAGTAGTGTGAAAGAAATTTTTTAGTGTTGTCTGATTTAATTTATGGAAAAAAAGTCAGTTTGGAAAATTTTGAGTTGTGACCCTTTTGTATTTAGGGTGCGATATGTAGCTGGCTACTCGTCGGTAATTTAAGCTGGTGGAATTTGTAGAGCTGTTACTAAAAAAGTCGTATAACCTGCTGAGTCGAATTTGTTTAATGCATAAGAGCCTAGTGGTAGTTTGTGTTAAGCTTAACTGGAATAAGGCGAACTTATATTAAATGGCGGCATTACCTTTAAAAGTAATTTGTCTATGCGAAATTCGCTTTAGTTACTAAACAGTTGTAATAAAAAATAAGCAATTTTGGCAAATACAAATTAGAATTAGTAATGAACAAGAAAATAGCAATTTCTTTTTGTATGGCTAAAAGCATTTGGAATTCGCGCCGCAACACTGCTACCCAAAATCACAAGGAATTCTGCAAAATTCTTAAGGGAAATGAATTTATTTACATGAATTACAAACAAAAAAATATCTGAAGTAAATTTTTATTAAGCATTTTGATGTAAATAAATTTTAAAATGTGTTAATATAAATAACAATTATTATTCTAAACATGTTTTCGTACTTAACAACACTAGAATAACATACATATATTCTTGTTGCAATTTTCAATTATTTAATTGCTCATGCTTGTTTTATTAAATTACAAAAAAATCAAAAATGTATTTCTGGTCTAATGAATACGGGCGCCTCTTTTTTTCACATAAAAATGCTAAAACAGCAATTTCTATTAAACAATTTAATTTAAATGAATCAAAATGTTTGTTATTTAAATTCAAATGACACGTTTTAGAATGAAATGGTAAATTTAAAATTTTATTAATAAATTAATATCTGCACTGTGGGACTGCTCATTAATAAAGCAGACACAATAGTAGGCATGCCTTTAAATGTGCATAAGAAAATAAAAGACACTTTAATCTTTTAGATACTTATTATGAATTTGTTATTGCTAATGGAATATACAATAAGCTCCCTATTCCGAAAAGAAGCTGTTTGCCTAAAAAATAAACTTTTACAAAATAATAAAAATTTTGTAGTTAAAAAAACAATTATTATAAAGATGCTTTGTTTAACTTTTAAAAGAATATAATTATCAGTAAAAAGGTAAGGGAAATGATCTAGTGTGTTTTTTTATAAATTATGTAGTTTCTAAAAAATGTTATGCACACAAGACAACAACAATATGATTATTGAAAATTACACTAAATAACTTAAACAAATAGAAACAACTAACGCAGAGCAAACAAAAAAGACACTCATAGCCAAAAAAAGGCCTGCAGTGAATAGTGATAGCAACAACTGTATGTAATGATGTTGAAGTTTCCCGTATATATGGGAACCATTCAAAACAGACTATTCAATAACCAACTGGTGGGCAAAACACATAAAGATAATAAAACAGGTATTATGTTGGTTATATTTTCTCCGCCAGTAGATGAAATACGGTTGTCATTTCCCGTTTTATCTGGCTGTTGTTCTCTTAAAGTTGAAGGCGAACGCTTTCGATGTGAAAACATCATTATCAAGCCACGTTGTAATTAGTACTGGTAAGTCAGTGTTCGCGTTTAGGTAGTTCTGTTGTTAAGTTCGTATATATTAATATAGGTAGAAATAAAACACAGCTTTTAGGTGTTAAAGTGGTAAAGTTACCATCGTGTATTTTTGTGTGTATAAAAGTGTATTGAATGTCATCATCAAGTTCATCCAAGCGGCTGAGTTTGGGGAAGAATTAGAAAAACTATCGCATCAGACAGCCGTGCATAAATCAAGCCATTTGTCTTCATTAAATCCATTCTTGGACGAACATCAGGTAATGCGTGTTGGTGGTCGCCTGGAGCAATCCACATTACCATTCAAGGCCAAGCATCCAGCTATTCTCTCACACAATCACGTCATGACAAAATTGTTGATGCGAATGCTGCACGAAGAAAACCGTCATTGTGGTCCACAAGCATTAGTAGCAGCGTCCAGGGCACAATTTTGGATCACGAACGGGAAATCACTAGCACGCAGTATAGTTCATAACTGTATACCATGCACAAGAGCTAGGCCAATTATTTTTAAGGACTTAGTGTTACTACTAAGTTTTAAACCAAAAAATATACAAATCGAGTCTTAGTGCATCTACTAAGGCTCAAACTTTAAATTTAAAAGTCTTAGTGCTTCTACTAAGGTTAACTTATCCTTACATTATAAGCTTAGTGATTCTACTAAGGCTGAACTTATCCCTAACATTTGATGACCCCGACCCTTTTAAATATATTTAAGTTTCCCCCCACCAGTGGTAAGGAACTTTTAATTATTTAAAAGATATCAGCGAATCCTTTTGATCTTGAAACCACAGCAGATTACTTACACAAATCAGACGTGATTTTTAACAAGGACAACAGTCCTTTGAAGTCATCTCTACACATTTTCAACATGGACAACAGTCCCTTTAAGTCGCCAATAACTTTTGGTGATCCCGACCTTTTTAAATATTTTTAAGTTTCCTCCCACCAGTGGTATGGAACTTTTTAATTATTTAAAAAGTTATCAAAGGACGTGATCTAATCCACAAGGACAACAGTCCTTTTAAGTCATCCAACATTTGGTGAGTGATACAACATTTTGGAAAGTAGTACAGGACTACACCACCATCAGCTACAATGACGACCCTAGAAGAACTTGTGCGGATACAGGACGAAAAGGCCGAGGAAATAAATAAGGCTATTTCCAATATAAAGAAAACCCCAAGGGAAAGAAGATCTGTTGAGTATTATGAGAAGAAATCAAAGGAGCTCGAAGAACTGTGGCGAAATTTTGAACGCTATGACAACACAATCAGAAGGAACCCGAAAGCAAAGGAAGATCATCCATACTTCACGCAAGGACTACATGTAATAGTGAGTAAAAATTATAGAGAAGCTGAGGATGACATTCAACAGCACATTTGATCATTTCCTTATTGTAATAACTTAATATACAATTCAGCACTTTTGATGAATGCCTTATTGTAGAAAAACTTGACCTAGTTATTCCCAAAGGTGAATGACTGAATCTCCTGCATTTTGCATTTTATGCAATTCAATGTTTCATATAAAAATCAAAAATTATTTAAAAGTATATATATTTTTTTTCTTTTGTTTTGTTACGCAATTTAACAATTATATAAATATACTAACCATGTAATTTAATTTAAAAAACCTAAAGTGTTGTGTATAAATTATTTTGCAATAAAACATATATTTATTAAAGGAATAAGCGTAACAATATGTTACGTGTATTCCTTTAATAAAAATTTAATATATTCAGTTCTTTCATTGCAAAATAATTACCCACAAGTTTTAGAGTTTTAAATTAAATTACACGATTTATTTAGATGATGTGCATTTATATAAAAAAATACACAATGGTAACTTTACCACTTTAACGCCTAAAAGTTGCTGTATCAATTTTTATGTGTTCACTCGAACACTTTCACAATTAAACTGACTTACAACTGTTTTATCTTCAATCGACAACGCTCACACTTAAACTAAACTATTGCCCAAGAGAGGGAGCGTTTATATTCTATTTTGAACGGTTCTAGCATTTACTCGAAAACTCTCAAAACATTCAGTATAGGCGCCTGCTTGGCTATATGTCTTCTTGTTCTGTGTTAGTTGTTTTTATATTCTTTTTGTTCAACTTACTTCATGGAGTTTTAATGTAAAATGTTGCTGTTTTGCATTAATGAGATTTCTTGATCTGTAAACTAACACATTTTTTTAATGAAATCTACCTTTTTGTAACGTAAACTAAGCATATGAACTATTTGCATATAAATTTTTTTTTAACAGAACAGATGAACAGATGACCCCTACACATGCAATTCATAGAACTAGAAAGTCAGGTTATGGGGAGGAAGAAGAGGGAGTAGTGTTTATGGACATTCAATTATAACTTTCCTACATAGAAAGTGACAGGAGGGAGTTTATTCTACATACGTACTGTCCTGCTAAAAAAGAAAATTTCCCTGTAATGCGTAGTGCGATTCACTGGTCAATCAACCACTGATGGATGTGCTCTCAACCAAAAACGAGTTAATTGCAAAATGTCCAAGTTTCGTGAACAATTTCCCTAATTTCGTTAGAGCAATGTAGTAACGATAAAACAGTGAAATACAACTCATATTGCGCTGATGCTCCAGAGAATCAATAGATTTGGATATCCTATTGTCCCTAATGAGCCTTTTGGCCCTCTTCTGTACGCGATCGAGCAACTCCAAAATAAACGTTGGAGCACTGGCCCATACATGAGAGTGTTATTGCATCTTTGGACGGATATAGGTGGTATAAATAGTACGGAGATCGGATGGAGTGAAGTATCTTTTACACCGTTTTAGAAAACCGAGGCAGTTGAAAGCTTCTTTAGAAATCTGAAAAATCTGTGTAGTTTATCGAACATCACACTGAATTTTCATACCGAAAACATGAAGAGCTTCCGATTCCGTAATACTTATATCATCCATAGTAACAGATGCAGCACCATTAGCGAACACAGATCTATGCGTAGGCATGTAACATTGTATCTTATTGGCATTAAAATCTACTCTTTTCACATAACCCCATTCCGAGATTCTTGCGAGATCGTGATTGCGGGTATCATTCCTTTTCCGCCTTTTGGAACCCATCTCCAACTGGTCCGGTCTATTATTAAATGAATACGAATGACAAATAGTGCTGTCATCTGCGAAAAAGTATATAGGGTTGAAAGTCTTACAAAGAAGGTCATTTAAAAAAATAAGAAATAGGGTAATAGAAAGAACGGAGCCTTGTGTTACCCTGAATGAATCTTGAACTCGTCTGATAAAATCCCATCCATAACAACTCATATAGTGCGATTCCTGAGAAAAATCTGGAGAAATTGTTACCGACACCAAAAGCAACAAGTTTTGACAGAAGTGCATCATGCCACACTCTATTAAACGCCTTGAAAATATCGAGAGCCACCACCTTACTCTGTTCGAAATTATGTATGGAGTTGTACCATTCTTTCGACAGGAAAGCCAGCAAGTCAGTCGTAGAGCGCCCCCAACGGAAAACATACTGTCGGTCGTTAAGTAATCTGTTGGACTCCAGGTACCTCACAAGATGAAAATTAATCATAATTTCCATCACTTTAGAAAGTGCAGAAGAAACTGCAATTGTGCGGTAATTTTCAGGGTTGTTAGCCTCACCCTCTTTGGAGATCAGCGTTACACTAGCAAACTTCCAACACTTTGGAAATTTGCTGGCATGATACAACTTGCTGAAGAGGGCTGCTAACGGATGCGCTAGCGTCGAAGAGCACTGTTTCAAGACCAGTGCAGGAATTCCATCAGGCCCAGGAGACTTGTTGATGTTCGAATCTGTTAAAACCTTTTTAAACTCACGAGCTCGAAAAAATATCTTCGACATAATAACGGAAACCTATTCGAACTCGACCGGTGGTTGATTGCTCTCGGGCAAATAAAAATTATTTGCAAATATACTACTCAAGAGGTTAACTTTATCAACCGAGTCAGTAAATATTTGGTCATTCTTTAAAAGAGTCGGAGTTGAAGAACTAGAATTATCCCCTACTCTTTTAACAAATTGCCCTTAAGAGTAGCAAGAACTTTAGCACGAAGTCGCTTATCGTGCAGATATTTCTTGGGTCTTAGTACATTGCCACACGAAGATATTGCCCTTTTGCGTAGCGAATCAGTATCTGCGTTTTTGCTTCTACGCCAGATACTGAATGCTTCCCTCTTTTGATCTTCGATCTGGTTTTAATCGAAATTTTTTTGGATGGAATAAAAGTTTTCATTCCTAATAAAATACTGTGTGCAACCATTTCCGCTATGGCATCGACGTTATTGTCCAAGAAACATAATTTCCAATTGAATTGCATAAAAAATTCGTTGAGCTCATCCCAACGAGCCTTCTCATAAATATTTTTTAAACGCTTAGTAGCTGATTTCGAAACGTTGTGAAGTTTTTAATATGAAAAGGAGGCAGAGATAGTGCAGTGATCGGAATTCCCGAGAGGTGCACAAACAGTAACTTCATACTTTTGGGGTTGTGAAGTTAGAAAAAGGTGGAGCGCATTACTTTGATACTCTTCAACAAAAGGAATATGTGTTGGTTCATTCACTAATTGCACAAGGTGGTTGTGGGCAGCAAATAAGTCAACATACAGGCCTTCTGAAGTTCTATCGCTCGAATGCGAGGCCAAGAACAGTTGTGGACATTAAAATCACCATCAACAACAATTTCACTGTTCGGACAATTTTCGAGAATCTTCAATATGGGGTCGAAAAGAGAATCGAAGCCAGTTAGAGTTTTATCTTTCCTGCGTTTGGACTTCTGTAGAAAAACCAGAAATGCAAGAGATGTGACCTGCTCCTGAATTTTACCCACAGACAGCTAAATTCAGGGTCATATGTGCCCAATGGTTGCTGACACTGGTACAAAACTTCAGTGCATATTTATAATGCAAGGCCCCGATGGAAATTGAAAAGCGATAGTAGGTGGTACCCAGGCAATTGAGAACCCTGTGGATCAGCATTTTCAGACACCTGAGTCCCACATAAGGCTAAAGTATTCGGTCGATGGAGACAAGTGTGAGCATATACAGAGAAGTGGTGGCTTCTGTATACTCCATTTTACTAAATCATTGTAAACTTTTAAATAATTCTCTACAATATATACCGGTTTTCATTTAGTGTTCGAAGACGAGGAATGGTGTTTGTTAATTGTAATGCTTTAAAACCATTTAATCATTAGTTAATGAATTTATTTTCAACTAATTATAATATGAATTAGAAAATAAAACCCATATTTTTAAAAACACCAAAATAATGGGCATAGTATCTAATTTAATGCAAATTAAATTAACAACTAATTAACTATATACTCCCATGTATGTTTCTTATCATTAATAACTATTTTTATTGTTTATATTTAATCTTCTTTGTAAAGGTGAAATCGTGGCATAGATTTTATTTATCCGATAACATATCGGACGCTTTTAGCTTTATTTCTGTTTGATTACGTTTTATTTTTCTCCATTTCTCCATAATCGAATCTTATTTCTTTCTTTTGTTCGCTTTTATATTTATTTTTTTTTTTTTTTTTGATTATTTGAATTTTGAACTTTATTTTCCGATTAAATTTCAATATTCAATAAGAACTCATATTAACACTGTACAAGTAAAAACATTTTGCTTTATAACACAGATTTACAACCAAAAATGTTTCTAGTTTTATTGAATTCTTCTAGAATCTAGATTGAAGAAGAGCGAGTGCTGGACACAATAAAAAATATTCTGTTTTTTCATTTCAGCTATTGTCCAGATAATGGTACATTTGTGTTTTTTAAACGTCGCCCACAGTCAACGGCTAGTTTAATTACAATGAGCTATATCTCGTTATACATCCTTTAAAATTACTTGTCGTGTTAAGTTTCTTTTAATAAATAAATTGTGATTAAGTACTCTAGGTGTCCCACATATTACTTTTTTTGAAATATATTTCTCACCGGTTCACAATTTCATTTTCGATCATTGCCAAATTGGCTGATAAAGTTTTCGATTCTGTGTATTATTTTTAAATTCTTTCTGCGTTTTCATTTAATTTTTGTCAAAGTTTAAATTTTTGATTAAATTATTTTCTTGTTTCCATAAAATTTGTTGCTTTTCTGTAAATGTAATTGTTTAGTGTACCTTTGAATTTTTGGTTTTACGTTATTGGTTTTAAAAGAAATAAAAATTAAACAAAAAACAGGCATTATGTATGAAAGACAATATCAGATAAACGTCCGCCTCTGTTACTCTCACAAATGTGAGTCCTTTTGAACATATTTTTCACTACATTCTTACACATTTCACGTGGTATTTAATTAAATTTATCACGAGCATTTTGTTTGAGTTGCTCGATCGTTTCTAGTTTGTTTGCATAAACCTTGCTTTGCAGATATCCTCACAAACAGAAGTCCGGAACAGTGAAATCAGGCGACCGTAGAGGTCAATCAACATCACCATTTCTTGAAATTGCTTGTTATGAAAAGAGGTTACGCCATAATTCCATTGTAATCCTGGCTGCATGCGATGTGGCACCTTCTTGTTGATACCACATGTTAATCAATCCCAAAATATGCAGTTGTGACGTTAAAAAGTTTTTAATCATATCACGATATGCCATTCAGCCCATTCACAGTTACCGTAACCCCATTTTCGTTTTCAAAGTAAGGTCCAACGATTCCTCTTGACCAAATTGCACACCAGACTGTCACTTTTAATGGATGCAATGGTGATTGTTAGATAATTTGAGGGTTTCCATTCCCCAGTTTATTCAAATATCCTTTTAAACGAAAATGTGTCTCGTAACTTATTATAATTTTTTCATGCCATGGGCGAGCTGTAACGTCGTCTTGTTGAAACCACATGTCAGCGATATGCACATTGTCAATAATAGGCCAAAATTGAATTGTTAGTATCTCGCGATAGCGTCATCTATTGAGTGTTACTGCATTTCCAGCCTCATCTTCATAAAAAACGGCCCAATAGCGCATCATACAGTGACACGTTGAGCTTGCAAAGGCTTCTCAATAATTACTCTAGGATTTTCAGAATCCCAAAGGCGGCAATTTTGCTTGTTGACATACCTTGACAAGTGAAAATGGGCTTCGTCTGCAAAAATGATGTTTTCAGAAAAACCAGTCGGTTGTCCCTGGATGAATCAAATGAATCTACGGTCGCCTTCTATTCCTGCACCAGCTGAACCTTGTAAGGCTTCAAAGTCAAATCGTTATGCAAAATTCGCCATGTGATGGTTTTGGATAACTCCAATTGTTGACAACGTCGAGGAATTGACAAATTTGGATCTGCTTCAATACTGTGGCTCATGGCTGCGATGTTTTCAGTTGAACGACCCGGTCAAATACGCAGATTTTGTAACGAGCCTGTCGGCGACCTAAATTTAACGACCAAATTCTTAATAGCGTTCTCAGAAGGGCGATTATGTTGTCCGAAAATACCACGAATCTTACGAAATGTAATCTTAAAAGAACCACCATTTTCATAGTGGATTTTAATTATTCGAATGCGATTTTCCTGCAAAATTCAATTCATTGTAACAATTGCCAATGCATCTACTACGAATACGTCAAAAAACTAAATGCCAAAACTATCATGTCGTTGGTGTTGCCACAATTGCAAAACAAATCTCTTGTTGATAAACCCGTTGTGAATATTTCAGAAATTTTCTTTCGGATTATTCTTGTTTGTCCGGAAACCACTTGAACAATTTAGGGCTATTGTTTAGTTATGTAAACTGGAACCTTTGCGTCGTGTTTATATACTCTTGGTATAAACAATTTAATGTATATAAAATATTTAATAAATTTATACAAACAATTTTCAAAAAGCTCGCGTATTTCGAGCGATGATACAAACTTTATTCAAAAACGGAAATGTTTTTTTTTAATCATTCAAAACATGTGGACAACTCTCCACATTCTTATGTTAAGTATTAAGGCAAAAATAATTCACAATAATAATAAAGATTCGTGTGCTTATCTTTAATAATCGTTAATCGTTAATAATTCAAAGGTAAATATAAATAATTAAAGAAAATGTAATTAGTAACTCTATCGAAAATTATGTGTCCAAACATTAGTTGGGACATCAGTTAATTTTCGAATCATCGAAATCGATCTTGATGTAGAAACTAACGCTCTCTTTTATATATAATTATTTAATTATTGGTTTACTCACCGATGTAATCGACCTTGTAGCAATTAATACTCACAATTTCTTAATATTTATAATCAAAATTATTTTCGTTATTTTTATTACAAAATCTTTATAAAAAATATTGATTTTTATACTTATAAAAAATATAATTTGAATTTATAAACTTTATTATTTATTTTTATAATGAATATTAAAATTAATTTATTTTTAATATTATAATAATTCTTTAAAATAACTCAGGTAACTGAAACTAAATTGATAACTTAATTAAAACTTTTTTTAAAACTAAAATTGACTTAAATGCCAAGTTTTTAAAAATAGGAAAATTTATTTAGCGTCTATCGTAAAACGCATTAATGTTTTTAAATTTAATTAATAAATAACTTTTCATCGTTATCTGTATTTCTATTTAAATGTTTAGTTGTTTTAATCCACTGTATATATACATATGCGTACATAAATACACACAGATGTAATTATATGAAGTATATACATATGAGAACAGAGATCGTGCAAAGCTGGCATAAATCTGCTGATAAGCCATCGTAATATTTTTTGTTTTATTGAATAAAAATTTCATTATAATTTTTATATGACGAAGTTGATTTTTAGAATGGGGTAGTATTTCCCAATGTATGAAGTACTTTTATGCTAAACATATCGCACCTTAAATACAAAAGGGTCACAACTGAAAATTTTCCAAAATTGATTTTTGTTCCATGAATTAATTCAGTGTATACATCTCTAACTACTGCAAAAATTTCTGTCACATCACTATCTCCTTTAACTGGAATGAACTAAAGAGAATTAATTTGAGTCGCGAAAATTTTAGTATTTTGAGTTGTGAACCTTTTGTATTTAGGATGCGATATGTTTATACAACAAAAGGTTTTTTTATAGAGGCTTAGAAATTATAAATAGTGGAATAAAATAAAGAACTTTTTATGTTGACATAAAATTTACTTTGTTCGAAAAATAATCTTCTGGCATTATAATTTAAATATGACTTCTGGTATAAGGCCACCGCGGATAACTTGGACATAGTCTAATCTGCAGGTCTTGATGACTTTTTCCAACATTTGTGGCCGCATATCGGCAAGAGCGCGGCGAATGTTATCTTCCAAATGGTCAATCATTTTGGACATATCGACGTAGACTAGCGACTTTACATATCCCACAGAAAACAATCTAGCGCCGTTAAGTCACAAGATCTTGAATGCTAAGCGTTGGATGCGAAATGTGAAACTATGCTTTTACCAATAACTCAAATGTGCCACGAACTTTGTGACTTGTTACGTCATGTTGTTAAAATAACAGCTCCTGTTTATCATGGATGTTCAAGTGATCAACGAAAACGTCGATAATTATGGCGGCCACCAATGACGGTAATTTTCTGACCAGGGTCGAAGTATGGACCAATGCTTCCACCGGTCCATAAATCACAGCAAACAGTACGTCTTTATAGTCATAATGGTGTCTCATCACACGCTTGAGGATTATCACCATTTCAAATATAGCAGTTTTGTTTCTTGACGTATCTATTCAAACAGAAGTAAACTTCATGACAACAAAATTTAAAGTTTCTAAAGAAGCTTTCAAGTGCCTCGGTTTTTTAAAACGGTGTACGAGATGCTTCACTCCACCCGATCTTTGTGTTATTTATACCACTTATATTCCTCAACAAATGGAAAACAACTCTCTTGTATGGACCGGCATTCCGGCCCACTGTCTATTTTGGAGTTGCTCGACCGCTTACAGAAAAGGACCAAGAGGCTCTTCGAGGACAGCAGGGTTACCAACTCTATTGATTCTCTAGAGCATCGATGCAATGTGGGATGTATTTCACAGTAAGTGCCCTAATGAAATTAGGGAAATTGTTTCTGTTAGTCGCACGTTTTTGCGTTTAACCCAATTTTTATTTAGAGCGCATTCATTTGTGGTTTATTGGCCATAGTGAAAGTTCGTTTTTTAGCAGAACAATCCGTAAATGGAATAAACTCCCTCCAGAGGTCTTTCCTGTTACTTTCAATATAGGAATCTTCAAATCGAATGTCCACAAACACTGCTTCTTCTTTCCTACTCCCCATAACCTAATTTCCTATTTCTGCCAGAATGCATTGCATGTGTAGGGTCATACCCTGAGTGCTGGTCCAAAGAAAAAAACAAAATTCGCTTACGAAGATCGGGACTAATCATGTTTTTCGTCCAATTCGCATATTTTCGAAGCGTTGTTTAGAAGCTACTCTATTCATTTTGAAATGCGAAACCAGAGTAAACGTTTTTCAGTTAACAACTGACAAAATGGCTGCCAGTTAAAAAAGGTTTGCCAACTTAATTTTCTAAGCCTCTGTTGAAAACACCCGATATTAGTACATATCTTAAGCTTCACAGGTTTTATGTATATATAAATCGTAACACATAATTACTCTTACGTAAATGTTACGAATTAACTGATTTGCTTTCCTTTACAAGTTTGTGTGTAAATTGCATAACCTTTGCATTTACGTGTCAGCTATTTGCAGTTCTCACTTTTATTTAAAAAGCGTATGCAGTGTTGTCAA
Organism: Trichopoda pennipes; assembly: GCA_030448955.1. Classification (NCBI taxonomy): domain Eukaryota; kingdom Metazoa; phylum Arthropoda; class Insecta; order Diptera; family Tachinidae; genus Trichopoda; species Trichopoda pennipes. The sequence goes on from JASKUP010000042.1 coordinate 13,233,038, forward strand.
CAACGTTTTTAAGGCTGTTTTTAATGTTTTTTCTTTTATGATTTATCAATTAAACTTTTAATAAAACTAAAACTTTTTTAATCCAAACATAAATTTTGTGAGTCATAAGAATCTATAATAAATTTTAAGTCGATTCAATAGCGTTATAACTATATATTGGTGTCTTGTAAAGCACGTTAATAAAGTTATAAATTTAAGAATGTTGTTATATGAAGCATTCGATTTTTAGGGAGCTGTTAAAGCAACGTTGCAAGATATTGTTAGATAAATGTCTTATCGGCTACAAACTAAGTGTGAGGCTATAAATTTATACTGAAAGTATATAACCAGGGCTGTACATCAACAAGTATAATAAGCTTATCTTTTAAACCTTAATGGATAAATAAAAACTTGAAAATTTAACTTGTAATTGCTTAGCTTTTCAACTGTGACGTGCTATGACGTGTTTTTAATTCGATTATAAATATTTAATTTTGTAGTATACTCGTACATTTCTTTTCAAAATGACTTTTAAGAACTTGTCAAGTTTAGTCATATTTGCGAAATTTGCTGCAACTACTTATAGAACAACAAATGTTAAACATATCGGGTTTTTCAACAAGAAGATTGTTTTTCGATTGTGGCAATATCAATACGGTAAACATAATAGTTTTCACATTTAGCAATTGTTACAATGAATTCAATTTCGCACGAAAATCGAATAAAATAATTAGTATCACTATGAAAATGGTGATTCTGTTAAAGTTACATTTCGTAACATTCGTGATATTTTCGGACAACATAATCGTCCTTGTTAGACCGCTATTAAGAATTTGGTAGCTAAATTCGAGTCGACAGGCTCGATACAAAATATGCGAACACAAACGGGTATTCATTTAAAACCACTACATTGCGAATTTTTCGTAAGGTTCAACTGATGTAGGAATTGAAGTCGCATTCATTCGCTTTAGATTCGCTCAATTCATTCAGGAACAATCGGCTGGTTTTCAGACGAAGCCCACTTTTCTTCGTACTACAATTAAAATTTGAATCATGTTAATCTAAATTTTTTTTATTTTATGTTAGAAAATAAACTTCTTGTTGAAAAGCCCTTCATATGATTTTGCAAATCATTGAATTTTAAAATGGAGTATTTTAAAGTTATAAGACATTCAATGCTGATTGCAGCAAAAACAAAAATATAAAAACTTTAAACGGAAACACTTGAAATTTTTACGTATTTTTAAATAACAATCGCAACTTACAGTTGAATGCAGCATTTACGAATACGTAAAGTTTACGTTAGAGTAATATGATGCGTTTAAAAGCAGAAGATCAATTTAAAAAATGCTATTCTTCATAGCATACTTTTAGACTTAATTTGTATCCAGGAATTTATTTATGCATAAACGCATGTTAGTTAAAAATAGGATTAAAAAAAAAATTCATAACAATTTATGTTTCTTAGCCAAGACACCACCAGCATTCAATGTTGTTGATATGAATTTGTATTGCTTTACTTAATTTCATCGCTCAATCGATTACTTTTAGAATTGTTTTTCGCTTATTATTATTATTAAGTTTAAGGTCTTTTCAAAATTTCTTATATCCAAATATGGCACTTTACCACTCACAAGATGTTGGTTTCAAGGTTGTAACTCTAAATCTCATTTTACCTGTCGATCCTATAAAAATGAACAGCTCAAGATCAATATCAAAACCAATATGGGAAATATGGCATAAATTTCTGTACGCGGATGACAGGTTGAGATTAAATATGTGATATCATCGTCTTCATGTTCGATGCCATCACGTGTTGGCACCTCGACAACTACAATTTCATCGGACATAAAGCCAATTGAAAAAGTGCAGTTGGTAACATTAACACAGACCTGCTGGTTGTTTAAGTTGGAATATTCAAATGTTGGCTTATAAATATCGAAAATGGCATGAATGTCATTGCGCACCATATCATTATCACTATAGAATATATAGTAATAATAGCCGTCGGCATCAATTTCATGTATAGATAGCATGCGATGTGAACCATTCTCCAGGAAATGGGGATTTACACAATCGGCCATGGGCGGAAAGTTGCCGAAAGAGAGTTTGTTCGTTTTGAAACATTCTAAGAGACCATTTTCAAAACTTGATATTGAATTGGATTCATCGGTTTGGGTGAAATTCATAGCGTTGCCACCGTGTGTATATTTTCGATCATAAAGATGATCTCGTTTGGGTCGCTGATATTTATAAAGTTGGTCGTATAGCTTTTGCTTACGCTTTTCATGGTCTTTAGTTTGTCTTCTATGCTCATAGTTACGTCTTAATCGCAGTAAATTAAAACTTTCTTGCGATGACATTCTTTTAATCGGATTAATATCTTCATCACTTGTCTTTAAACTATTTTCATTATTGTCGTGTTGTTTTAGGGCATTAAGCGAACCTTTCTTCAATTTTTTTCTACGAATTTTTGTAGTTCTGGGAACAGCTGTTGTGGTTGTTGTGGTTAAATTGTTGTCATCAAACTCTTGATACTCATTTAAATCTTCAGTTAAATCTTCTCCACCCTTATTTTCCATATCCATTAAATGATCAAAGTTTTCAGATATATTTTGCTTGGCTGTTTTATTAACCAGCTCATCGCTGCGTATATTTTCATTTATAACTTCGAAATCTTCAAAGAACACTTTCACCTGTTCATGGCCCTGATTCCAATTGGCACCAAATTTCTTCTTATTATGATCTAACAAACCACAAGTATCCAACTCACGAGCACCTTTCACGACCAACATACGCGCACCATCGTAGCGAGAACAAAACTTCAGAAGAACTCTTGCCCCTTTTAGTAAATAAAAGCCCCAATATTCAAATGTATCATCGGGCAATGTCATCGATTTTTTTAATCTGATGTGCTTGTGATTAGTGGAAATTTCAGGTCTGCTGGCCAACTGAAAGGCATTAAAATTACTGCTCATTTTAAGTGAGTGTTGTTGGCAAAATATCGAGGAAATTCCATCACGTATTTCAATTATATCTGATTCGGCCACTGGATAAACAACATCAGCAAATACTGTTTTCCTCAGGTACAGGGGTATTATAATCAATGTGGCCGGTAAAATCACAATTAAAATGCAAAATATCAAAACCCTTTTGACTCCATGCATCTCTTGAGTCTCTGAAACACAAAAAAAACAAAACCAAATTATTCAATTGATTAATTTAATTTTTATTTTTAGTTAATAAAAATAAACACCTTCGAAATGATATTCAGTAGTTCTAACTTTATAATTTGGTATCATCTCCATGTTTAAGATTTTCTTTTTCTTTCTTTTTAACAATTTTTTAACAAATTTTCAACAACAATAGCACTTTATGCATTTAATCCGAACGATCTAAACTATTGTAGAAGTTGTTATCAAATGTAACCAGTACAGTGAACATGATACCGATTGTGCCCTCTCCCCGGACAAAAACTCACTGCCAAACTGATTTTATATCAAAATATTGTTATCAGTCATAACAAATCAACCAAATTAAACTCTTTTTTGTTCTGTTTAACTTTAAGTATTGTTGTTCTTGTTGTTGTTGTTGTTACGCAGAGAAGAGAGCGTTAATAATCTAATAAATGATTTCAAGATTAAATATTTAATAGTTGGTGGTATAAAAACAGATCGTAGAAAAAAATACATGGGTTAACATGCAATCACAGGGCTATTGAAAAATCAAACTATGAGTCACCCGTTAATTCCTTATTTATTTCGGAGCAGCACTCAGGGTATGAGGGGACACCTGCAATGCGTTGTGCCAGAACTAGGAAATTAGGTTATGGGGAGTAGGAAAGAGGGAGTAGTGTTTGTGGACATTCAATTTGAACTTTCTCAGATTGAAAGTGACAGGAAAGACCTACAAATAGAGTTTATTCCTCATAGGGACTGTTCTACTAAAAAAACGAATTTTCCCCGTAATGCGTAGTGCGATTCACCGGCCAATTATCCACAAATGTATGCGCTCTCAATAAAATTCGAGTTAAACGCTAAACCGTGCGAGTAACGGGAACATGTTCCCTAATTTCATTAGAGCACATACCATTGTAGTAACGATAAAATATTTAAATACATCCCATATTGCGTCGATGCTCTAGAGAATCAATAGAGTAGGATACCCTGCCATCCCCAATGAGCCTCTTGGCCGTCTCCTATATGCGGTCGTGCAACTTCAAAATAGACTTTGGGGCGCCTGCCCATACATGAAAGTTGTATTCAATTTTTGGACGGATACAGGTGGTGTAAATATGTGATGTAGTTCGTTAAACGCCTGGTTCTAAACAAGTTCTAAAAAAATTTTAAAACGGTTTAGGCTGAACATAATATTTTCCTGTTCGATTAGAAAGAAACCAAACAAAAATATATCTTGAAAATGATTAAAAATGCTGGCAGAAAAAATTAACTCTTGACCAAAATTCGGTATAGAATAAAGAACAATGGACAGCAGTTAATATTTATATTAATATTAAATGCTGACTACAAGTTTAATGTCATGAAAAACTATAAAGAATTATAACCAGGCAGCTGAGATGCCAAACTGAATTTTAGGAAATATTTTTTCTTTCTAAAGGATGAACAAGAGATTCTACATGCACAATAACTAAAGGAAACAATTGGCAAAATGATGTCATTAAAAAAGCCACTGTTTTTATAGAGGTATAGAATTGAAATGGAATAAAATAAATATCATTTATTAATTAAAATTTTTCGAAAGATAACACAGTAAAACACATGATTTTGTTGATCATATTCCTGTTCTTGGCATGCATCGTTATCCGAGTTAGGCAAATTATAAAAAAGCAATATTTATACACATGGATTGATTTTCTAAAAATTTCTTCCAATACTTCATACGTTTCTTGCATAGTTGTATTGAATCCCAATGGAATGGGATTCCGCACAACTTCAAACTAAACCGTCGATGAATAAACACAAGTCGCCAGCGATATGATACACTTCCATATTTTTCACTAAATCTGGGGTACCACGACAGTAAATAAACGTATTTGCTTCGTCAGCTGAATAAAATTTCTGAATATCTGTTTGGTGTTTTCAGCACAAAGTTGCACTGACATTTTGCTCTGTGGGTTTTAACGCTTCAAACAATTCTGAATTGTAGTCCACCTCAATTTGTGTTACCGAACAGTCTGCATCACGTACATTGGTTGGATTGATGAAGAGCATTTTGGTTTGCAGTAACACTGTATCCAGACTCGAAAGTTTAGATGTAGCGATAGCAGCAGCGCGTTATACTGGAAGTGTCGCATTAAAATCGGCAATGTATACCTTTGTTTTCAAATATTTTCCGATTCAATCTATAACCGAAATTTATGCATGCGTAGTACCCAGATTTATTATGAGCCTATTTGGCTATTTTTCAGGCGATACGACCACAAACGTAACAAATATTATCCAATTTTGGGCATTATAACGATGCGAATGTTGTCCTCCAAGTGTTCAATTGTTTCGGGTTTATCGGCGTAGACTAGTGACATCACATATTTTCACAAAATTGTCTAGCGGCGTAAATCGCACGATCTTTCCTTTAATAAAACAATTGTAGCATGAGCTATGTAACATGTTTTGTCGTCTCATTGAAAGCACAGCTATAGCGCTTCATTATAAGTCTTTATGGATCACACAACCATCTAGACTTGTGTCTTGCGGGGGGTAAAAAGGAGCCCAGTCCCCTTCAAGGCTAGCAGGAGCCAACTGCACAATCCACTATATTTCCACAGGAATCAGTAAAGCCCTAGAGTTCTGCTATTTGTCTCTTTAGGCATTTAGCTGTTCTCTGACTGATTATTGCGGTAGGCCCTTCGGGAGTATCGTGGTGGCTCTATATTTCGAGGCTCTCGTTTGAGCTGGTGAATCGGATCATTCACAATGAACACAATGAATGGTCCAGGTCCAGGGGACATGAATGCCGACGTGTTCTTAATAATATTAAGCTTCATGTGTTTTGGACCAGGAGTTGGATAGTCTCCAACTCTTCAGCAGGGAGTAAAGGCTGCGGCCTGCTTTGGGCTTTTGAAGTTGCAACTAGGACTAACCGGAGGATATACGTATTCGAAGGCCTTCTAGGGCAAGGATGACGCTACATTTCATCCACAGTGGTAATGATCCACCATCTGATTAAGGCCCACGGTCAGGTGCAGATGTAAATCTTATCACCTCATAGCGCATCATCGTTGTTCAATTGATAAAGGAAAAATTCAGTAGTCATGACTTTATAGCGGCCACCATTAGTTGTAGCGTTCTGGCTAATATCGTTTTTAAAGAAGTATGAACCAATCCATAAAGCACACCAAACAGGCAGTTTTTCTGGATGTAATAATTCTTCAGATACCCTTAAGAATTATCGTCACTCCAAGTGCGGCAGTTTTGTTTATTGGCATTTCCATTCAAGCGAAAGCTAGTGTCATCGCTAAACAAAATTCACTTATGATATCGAGATCGGATATTTTAAATAGAACCAAGATTTTTAAAATAAATTTGCACGATTTGGAAGCGTTGTTTAGAAGAAAGTCTATTCATAATAAAATTTCACACCAAACTACACATAAAGCCTGACAGCTAAGAAAATGGCCACCAATTAATAAGGTGTTGCCGACTTAAAGTTATATACCGCTATAAACACACCCGATATTAGGTTTTAAGCTTAACTTTTTCCAAGACTACATAAAGATTTGACTTTTTCCGCCATTTAATTTAAATTTTGCCAATACAAGACTTTCTTTTTCCCTCATCTGGGTACGGTTTTACGTCGACCCTCGTCAAATTTGGTTTGTCAACAAACTGGTTTCGGCTATTTGCCATCTTCCCTTTCTTTTTTTGTTAAAATAAATTGTCAGAGTGTTATTATAATCGTAGACTTAAGCAAATTATCAGCTCGTCAATGTATATTAATGTAGTGATATCCAGAAAAACTGACAATTTTTGTGTTCCTTATTGGCAGCTGGAATTATTGGCGCGTCACGAACAAGGCAGATCGCTAAAGAGCCATGGCGACTGACTTTTTCTTTCATCAATTGAACAATTATGATGTGCAGGAGTAGTGGTTTCAACAGGACGGTGCAACATGTTACACAGTTCGATTTATTGAAGGACACATTTGGTATCCAAATAGTTTTATATTTCCGACCCGTGAATTGGTCTCCAAAATTGTAGGATTTAACGCCGCTAATCTATTTTCTGCAGAAATATATAAAGTCACGCCGAAGAGTCCAGAACAATTATTGACCATATAAAAAAAATCCTCGAAGTTAGATCACGGCCGACCCTGCCGTGGCAGCGATATGCTCAAAGTAATATTTAAACTATAATGCCAAAAGAGTATTTTTCGAACAAAGTAAATTTCATGTCTATTTAAAAAATTCAGCTTAGGTTTATTCCATTTCAAAGTTCTGCACCTCTACTAAAGTTACCCTTTATTTGCCGATTTGAGACAAATTTCACGTTTGTAAATATGTTCTCAACATTTAACTTGTTTATGATTTCTCATTTAGTTTATTTTTGAATCTAGTAACTCCAACGGCTAAGAAAATTAACGAAAAATGTATGGGAAACTTATTACAACTAATTTTAGTCTTAATGTTTACATTTAAATTTAACAGTTGTCGATTTCAGACAAATTTTCTGTCAAATGTGACCAGTTAAGAAAAAATATTCTGAGATTGTTAATTTAAATATTTTTGTAGCCACGCTATCAATAAAAAATCAAAATATTTATAATACAAATTAGTAAACTAACGATCAGTTAATCAAACAATCAAATACCTGTTTTTATATCAATTTGACACAAATCAAAGATTCACAAATCAACACACCAAAAAGCAGCTCTAAATTGCGCAATTAAAGAAAAATATTTTTAAAAATAAATTTGAGACAGAAATATGCATAACAACTAATTTGATGGTAATAACGCGCTAATTTTGTCAAGTTAAAACTAAATTCTTATATTCATGTGTGATTTAAATTTATCTTTAAAAGAAATGGAGCAAATGCTGTTCACTCTCATTGAAATTGTATGCAGTAAATTGCAGATATCTTTGCTTTAATACAACAAAATAGCTTAAATATTTAGTTTAATAAGACTGTTTCTGATAAGAACTATTTACTAGTTGTTGGAAATACGAGTAATAAAAAAATATATAAAAGCAATTGCAGATTAGAAATGTACATATTTAGTCTGACGTACTATCATCGTAGTGGTTGGGTTCTTGTTGAAGGTTTTTTCAAAATGAGCACAATATTAAATTAAAAAAGTGCACTCTAAAAAATAGCTGCACTTGAATAACGTTACCGGAAATTACACTTTTTGTACACCGATTCTACTATCCCACCTTTGATCTAAAAAGTTCTGCTTTTTAAGTTTTTACGTTAAAATTTAAGAATTTATATAATTATCTCCTAATTATTAAACGCATTAATTGATTAATTTTGTGCATCTGCTAAGAAATTGGCTGAAGAAGTACTGAGAAGCTGGTTATAATTTAAGTTGTATTAAAGTACCGGGTCAGTTGTTCAGTCATTAATGTTCCTTCTCACTTAATTCATTTACTACAAAAAATAAAAAGCAGCATTGTAAATATTGTCTGTCTATAGTTTTTTGATTTAAAGCAGCTGCTTAAAAAACAATAAAAATATATTACTTCAAAACATATTATCTTCAAAATAAATGGTGTTTTTATAGAGGTATATGACTTTGAAATGGAATAAAACAAAGATTAATTTTTTAAGTTGACCTGAAATTTACTTCATTCGAAAAAAACTCTTTTGGATTTATAGTTTAAATATTATCTTATCACAGCTACGGTAGACTCAGACGAGGTCTAACCTTGAGGTCCAATTTTCGGTGACTCTCTTCTTTTAACATTTTTGGCCGTATATCGGCAATAATGCGCTGAAGTTTGTCCTCTAGAAAATAGAATAGCGGCAGAAAATAGATTAACGGCGTAAAATCTCACAATCTTGGAGGACAATTCACGAGTCCGAAATGTAAAACTGTGATTACCAAATGTTTCTTTCAATAAATTAATTGTGACACGATCTGTGTGACATATTGCGCCGTCATCTTGAAACCACAGCTCCTGCATATCATGGTTGTTCAATTGATAACTGATAAAGTCAGTCATCACGACTTTATAGCGATCACCATTGATGGTAATGAACCAATAGTTCCACCAGTCTATAAAGCACATCAAAAATTCAGTCAGATAAATTTCTGGCGTTATGATTTAAGTATGAACTTTGGCATGTGATCGCTAGGGCTGGTCCGATTTTCGATGATTTTTTTTAACATTTGTGGCTGTACATCGGTAATAACCTCCTCCAAATTGTTTATCGTTTCGGGTTTAACTACTTTACTATCTCCCCAGAATATAGTTTAGCGGCGTTAAATAAGTACGATATTGGAGGCTAATTCACTGACCCGAAATGTAAAAATAAGCGGTTTCCACACGTTTTACAAATCAGTCCCAGTCCCCTAATAGACTACCCCCCGGGGGCACATAAATATGGTCTTTATAGAACTTCGACTATCTAGACACAGTGCAACTGGGGGAAAAAGGGAGCCCAGTCCCCTGAAGTCAACAGGGGTACAACTGGAAACTCCACTTTATTTCCACGGGAATCAGTAAGCTCGCAGAGTTCGTTATTTGTCTCATTAAACATTTAACTGTTCTCTAACTGATTATTGAGGTTGGCCCCTATATGGGAGTATCGTGGTGGTTGTGGTTTCGCGGCCCCATAACAGTATAATCGTTATTATGGTGGCCAGGATCATCTCACTGTTAATGACACGCTAAGTGAATGATCCAGTCCAGTGAGCATGCTAGACATGTGTTCTGGACAGGAGTTGGAAAGTCTCCAACTCTTAAGCAAGGAGTGATGAACGAGCATGACGTTCCAAATTATACAGTGGTTTGGTCCACCATCTGATTAAGGCTTTATGGCCAGGCGCGGATGTAAAATCGAATCACACAGTCCCCTAATAGACTAGCAGGAGCCAACTGGACAATCCACTATATTTCCACGGGAATCAGTAAAGCTCCAGAGTTCCACTAATTGGCTTTTTAGCCTTGTAGCTATTCTCTGACTGATTATTAAGGTTGGGCCTTCGGGCGTATCGTGGTGGCTGTGTGTTTCGAAGCCCTCGTTTGAGTTTGTGGGTCGGATCATTCACAATGAACACAATGAATGGTCCAGATCAAGTTCTTAAATTATATTAAGCTTCATGCGTTCTGGACCAGGAGTTGGATAGTCTCAAACTCTTCAGCAAGAAGTGAAAGCTGCGACCTGCTTCGGGCTTTTGAAGTTGCAACTAAGAGTGACCGGAGGAAATACGTATCTGAAGGCCTTCTAGGACGAGGACGACGCTACATATTATCCACAGCGGTAATGATCCACCATCTGATAATGGCTTTCACAGCCAGGTGCAGATGTAAATCTTATCACGTATGTGACACAAGCTGTGTGACAACGTTGTGCCGTCTAGTTCAAATCACATATCCTGCATATCATGGTTTTTCAATTTATTAACGAAAAACTCAGCTATCATGGTCACCATTGACTGTAACGTTCTGAGCAGCGGCGTTATTAAATTACATTAAACAGTCAGTTTTTCTGGTGCATCAACATAGATTTGGGAATTGTCATCAATTCCTATACAGCAGTTTTGTTTATTGACGTATCACATAAGTATCTGAAATTCGCTTATGAATTTTGGGATCAACGATAATCTTGTTTCGGGCCCAATTTGTGTTGTTCAAACGTCAGTAATATTTATTTTAAAATGCAAAACGAAACTAAACGTAAATCACTTAGAAGCTGTTAAAATGGCCACCCGTTAAAAAAGTATTAACAACTTAAAGTTCTATACCTCTTTAACAAAATAGCTATAGAAATACTTTTGTCTGCTCAACCTACAAGCATTTTATTAATTTATTTTAATTAATTTTTTGATTATCACAATACTTATAAAATTAACTTGTGTATACATATATGTATGTATGTACATGCAGATGCATGTCTGCAAAATATATAAAATTTAATTCTATCAATGATTTCAAATTTTGTTTTGATTTTATTCAGTTCTGTGAAACATCAAAAAAACTATAAAGCCCATCTGGTTGGATGAACTCTTTCTATAAATAGACTTTGAATGCATCGAATTTGTGATCAAGTCTCATTAAAAACTGAAATTGGTTCCTAATAGAATTTGATAATAAATGACACTTTACTCCAAACTAAATAAGTAGCTTTAGGATAGTACAAAAAATTTATTTTTTAATTTTGATTTGCCAATCTCAAGTGATTGTTATTAAGCTCCTAATAAAAATATTTTATATCAAATACATCATTTTCTTTTTGTGGTATTTTCTGGAAAAATCCACTTTTTTCTTGGTTCTATTATGTTATAAAAACTATATAGTAAAGTAGCACACTGTTTTCCTAGGGTAAGAGAGCTTTTTCTTTTTTTTTGGTTGTTTTAAAGTATATAAGAAGCTGACAGAAGCCATCTTGTGGAAATAAACGACGATAAATTTGAGGAAAACCGCAAAAATAATTTGCAGAATCATTGGAAATAAAATATTTTGGAAGCACTGAAATTTGGTTGTTGTATAAACTAAAGCGAAGATATGTCTAACACCTTTTTTGCATATGATAAATTCTGTTCTGCCGCTAAAAATAGATAGCAATTTGGACGTTTCTTATGACTTTTAAACGTGATATGATCCAGAAAAATGCATCACTTTTATGACGATTAATTCCTAAACTTAAATTTTCACTCACATTTATTCATTCAAAAAATCTCAACAATGAATAAAATCAGCATCGTATTGTAGAATGTTTCGTTTGTGGACTAAAGAATTCATTGAACAAACATGTTTTATTCACATTCTAAACTGCCAAAATGATTGTTTTGTTCATCTCACCATAAAGTGAAACTCTAATTCGAATTTAAGCATTTGGCATAATTCTTCATTCAATAAAATCAGTTGGGAACCGTTTGATCGAACATGTTTTACTCACGCATTTGAGCAACTGAAGTTAGGTGTTAATAAAATGAGTAAACAATGTTTATTTTATTGTGTTCACCGAACTTATTCAACTGGTAATTATGGTTATATTTACTTTTCTCTTTTATTTTTAGTAATGTCTAGTAGGTTATTTATTAAAAGTTCTAGTTCTAGGTTTAAAGATATCGAACTAATATCGAATATTAAGTAAGCTGTACCACATACTGTATCAACAACACTGTCGTCCTTCTGAGATTTAGTCGTTAAATTTAAGTCGACAGGCTCGATACAAAATGTGCGAACACTAACGCGTGTTCGACCGGGTCGTTCCAATGAAAACATTGCAGCCGTGAGCCACAGTGTTGAAGCAGATTTGAATTTATCAATTCGTTGACGTTCTCAACAATTGAAGTTATCCATAACCATCACATGGCGAATTTTACGTAAGGATTTGACTTTGAAGCCTTACAAGGTGTAACTGGTGCAGAAATTGAAGCCAACCGACCATTCACATCGCCGTAGATTCGCTCAATTCATTGAGGAACAACTGGCTAGTTTTTTCTGAAAAAATAATTTTTTCAGACGAAGCTCATTCTTACTTGTCAGGGTATGTCAACAAACAAAATTGCCGCATTAAGGCCCAACTATAATATGCATAAGCTGACATGCTAACGTCAAAAATTGAACAAAAAGTCTGTCAAATTCTAAAGCAAATCTTTGAAGACTTTTAGTTGGCTATAATGAATAGAATATAGAACTTTTTATGCACAGTTGCAAATTTGTTTTATTCATATTTTTGTAAAAACATAATTTAGTTCGAAATAAATGAAATTTAATAAAAAAAAGTTGTTTAATAATTATAAATTGTATACCTAATACACTATCCTTATACAAATACACATTTTTATTAACAGCTTTAAGAAAGTTACACACGTTTTGCTGTTTGTATTATTTGGGCCAAAAGTACTAAAAAATGCAACCGCTTGCATCATTGAATTAATAAACAATAAACAATTCAGTTTTTTTACAAATTGTGTGTTAAATAAATGGAAAAGAAATTAAAATGTTCAAAGGCCATTAAGTCATTAAACTCCAAGTTTGCGTCTAGTTCTTCAACGTTATCATGATTACTACAAATTAAGATTCACATTGTAAAAAAGTAAAAAATATTCAATATAAATGCTTATACCGGCGGTGTGCGAGAGAGCTACCTTTCCTCAGTATAGCCCATTCCACTGCCTGATTGAGCTTCCATCCTCTTAATTTCCTAGCAGAAATGTTCCCGTAGGAACTTCCATCTGTGTTTGCACTCCGCAACTTTATATAATTCATACCAGTATGAAAATGAAAAACGCAACCAGAATTCTCCAAGGTATTACCACTTTTACTGCATTTTTCTACGATATCTTTCCGTGTTTGTTCCTTTGAATTGCCGTTATAATAAAACGCGTCTCTTTTATCATATAAGCAATTTTTTCTTTGGGCCTTTTCTATTAAATTCAGATAAAATATTTTTCGCTTTCGTCCTTAATTGGAAATTGTTTACTAATGTATCTATAACACAATCCAGAATCAGCTGTTTCCGTACGGAATGTGCAATCAGTTTCGTACATTGCTTAAGCAAATGACATTTCACGAAAGATTTTGTTATTAGGTATTTTCACTGTTGCTTAAGTTGGCTTAAGTCAGTATATGCGTAATATAGTTGAGCCTTTAGGGTTTCTGAAAATCTCTCTATGAAATCTATCACCTTATGGTGATGGCATTTACAGAATACACAAATGATTTGCCTGCTAATGTTTCTCGCTTAAGTTCAATTGATTAATTTATTTATTGTTGTTATTCCAATTTATTCCTTTATTTATGACGGCATTAAATGGCATTAATTCAATTTCATGCTGATAATGTTATCAATAGAAAGATTAATTTTCCTAAATGTTATTTTATTTATTCAGCTTTGTTAAAAACACTGTTGCCGCAATGAATTATAAACATTCGTTCAAGCTGTTTTACTTCAAATACAACTGGGAGAATGTAGAAACATTATTAACTTAAATGTTATCTTTAATAGATCTTCAATAGAGTTTCTTTTGAAAAATGTAATCTACTTTTAGGATGATCATAAATTAAATAAGAAAAATTTCTTATTTAGCATTTCCAAAAAATAAAAGCGAAAAACACATAAAAGTTAAAATAAAATATGTTTAAAATAATTTAAAATATTTAACTAAATACTTAAAAAGGGTATTATTTAAGTTTTAATTGAAATATTACAACAATTTGTTTTTAAATTGACCTTAAAATGGAATGTTGTAAAAAATATAAAATTATATTTGTGATAATATAACGAAATCCATGTTTAAAATTCGCATAGCAAATCATTTTAGTCTTTTAAGAATAAGAACAGTTAGTTATTAAAATAAATAATCTGCGTTAAGCTCTCGTTTGTATATTATAACTTCTGTAATTATCTGTCCAAAATATTAAATTGTTTTTTGTCTAAGGGAGAAAAAAGCATTGCACAAATTGATTCCTTTAAATCGGTGACGTCCCAAAAATTAAAAATGTAATTGTAAAGAACAATCTAGTCGGACTGGGAGATAAGTTCAGTAATTTGAAAGTAATTTTTATGTTGTTAATAATGTAAAAAAACAATTATATAAAATATTTTTCAAAAATTAAGAAACAGAAAAAACGAACGTTGAAAAAACGGATATGAAAAAATATAAAATTGACAGTACAAAATTGTAATGGGTGTTTTTTCATAGAGGTATAAGTTAAGTTTTTTAACTGGTGGCCATTTTATCAGCTGTTGAGTGATTTAGGTTTAGTTAGGTTTGGCCTTTTAATATAATAGACTCATGCCGTAACAACGTTTCCAAATTATTCCAATCGTATCGTTAATACCGATTTGCAAAAGCAAATTCTGTTTAGCAATTAAGTTAGCTTTTGTTTGAATGGATATGGCAATAAACATAAATGCCGTATTTGGAATAATTACATCCTGAAAGACTGACTGTTTGGTGAGCTTTATGGACTGGTCAGAATATTACTGTCAATTGTGGCCAATACAAAGCCATGATTCCTGATTTATTTCGTTCATCAATTGAACAACCATTGTGAGCAGGAAATATGCTTTCAACAATATGGTGCAACATGTCACACAGTTCGTGTCATTATTGATTTTTTTAAAGAAACGTTTGCAACTGCATAGTTTTGCGTTTCGGATCCGTGTATTGGTCTCAAATATCATGCGATTTAATACCGCTAAGCTATTTCCTGGGAGGGCAACAATCGCGTCATTGCCGATAGATGGCTACAAATATTTAAAAAAGTCATGGAAAATTAGACTCACATTAGCTTAGACTACATCTGAGCTAGCCGTGGCGGGCAGATGCCAGAAGTCATATTTAGACTACAATTCCAGAAGATTTCGTTTCGAATAAAGTAAATTTTATGCCAATTGAGGAAATTCATCTTTATTTGATTCCATTTCAAAAGGGATGTTTTCAAGAAATCCTTCAAACATTTTAATATGGCCCAGTGCTAAGTTACAAAAATGCTTCAACTTTCAGAACTAATTAAACATAAAATAACACAACATAATAAACTTAAAAGCTTGATACTTTTATACTTTGTTTTCTTTTCACTTCTCTTCAATGCGTTCTACTTGAAATAACAGTCCGCTTAAATTTTGTAAAAAAAATAAAACTTGGTTATTTATAAACAAAAGATAAACATAATATACATACAGTCACCCATATTATACTTCGGACTTTTATATTCATTTCTGTATGCTGTTATGAAAAGACCGACGAAAATGCCTTCTTTTCTTTACGTTAATGTTTTATACAACAATATAAGAGGCATTAAAAATGACCGACTAAAAGATTTTTAATAATAAACAATCTTTTAAATTTCGTTTATTGCATCTTAAAACAAAAGAAAATGTGCTCTTTTGGTTGTTTTAATTAGGACTAAGAGAGTTTATATTAAAAGTGTAACAGCAATGCTTAATTTGCTCTAAACTAAATGCGGAAGAAAGCTTTTTTTTTGATTGACATTAATAATGACAGAACATGATTTCATTATTCAGAATTAAACAAATTTTGTTTTAATTAAAACACACATACAAACATATACACACACATATATATATATATATATATATATATATGTATATATATATGTCTATATATTTATATACAAGCATTAATATGTTGTTATTTATAAAATATTTTTAATTATAATTCGAAATTTATTAAAACATTTATTACATTTTTTTTATATTTATTTTTTTATATTTATTTCGACATTTTGGCAGGCCAAAACTGATTCGGTGATGGTAAATGAAATGTATGGAAATGTATAAAATTTTCTTGCTGTTGAAAACGATCAAAATTACAAGTAGAGTGTTTCATAAAATTTGTTAGTGTAATTAATGAAATTTTAAAGAAATATTTTTGCATTCAAATTACTAAACTGTCAATAGTTTCTTTAGCAGATATTCTCTTCTCATTTTGCTGTCAACGTTTTCCATCAAGCAAATTTTTTTTAGTAGTTATTGCAATTTTCCAAAGATTGATTTTTCTAAAATTTGTTTTTGGATCAAATGAATCGGCAATTTTTACTACATTTTATCACATTTTTTACAATAATTTAATTAATTGTGAATTTTTTAATAACATGTGACTTGAACGAATAAAATTAAATAATAATAAAATTTTCTCAATAAAATTAAATGAGAATTAAAGCCAACAATTTCGCCGTATAAAATTTCACTTTTTAAACGCAGTGGTTTCTCTGCATCCAAATTATGTAATTTTTAATTATTTTTGGTTTTTTATGTTTCTTACTTTATATATCTGGCTAGATTTGTGCACACGATACATTATTACGATATGTGCTTGGCTTTTCCGACGGGGTTATAATCAATTCTATTTGGGTACGGTTTTCCGTCGACCCTCGTCAAATTTGGTTTGTGAAAAAAAAAGGTTCACACATAAACAAAAACGGACAGCAAGCATGACCGTAAAAGGATTTAAATAGAAGAAAAAAAAAAAGACGAATGAAAAAGGGATCGACAAATTAGGTAAAAAGAGACAAACGAAAAAGGAGAGATGCAGGCAAAAAGACAGAAAGGGACGAACGCAATAACACGGAGGGAGACACGAACTATATAAACACAACTGACAATAGAAAGCAACTAGTACGAAAAGAACACTGATGATGGCAAACAGCCGAAACCGGTTTGTTCACAAACCAAATTTGACGAGGGTCGACGGAAAACCGTACCCAAATAGAATACATTATTACGTTTATACGTACATAAGTCGTATATGAGAACGAGATTTAGAAAACTATATACGAAATTTGCAAACAATATCAACACATTTTAGTGTTTCTTACACTTATTCGGATTCACAGAACCTTAAACTATTTATAGCACCTATATCCGTCTGCCCCCAAATTCCAGTTTGGAGTTGTTCGACGGCGTACAGAAAAGGGCCAAAAGGTTCATTGAGGACAGCAGGGTATCGAACACTATTGATTCTCTAGATCATCGACGCAATGTGAGTTGTATTTCATTGTTTTATCGTTACTACAATGGTAAGTGCTCTATTAAAATAATGGAACTTGCTCCCGTTACTCGCACGTTTTTGCGTTTAACACGCTTTTCAATTAGGGCCTATCCATTTGTTGTTGATTGGATGGAGAACCGCACTACGCATTACAGGGAAAATTAGTTTTTAATAGAACATTCGGCATGTGGAGTAAACTCTCTGCAGAGGTCTTTCACTTTTAATGTAGGAAAGTTTAAATCGAATATCTACAAATACTACTCCCTCTTTCTTCCTCTCCATAACCTAATTACTTAGTTTTGCAACAATGCACATGAGTAGCGGTTGATAACCGCCATATTTTCTCCTTCTCATAACCAAAATACCTAGCGCTGGCATAATGCATTGCATGAGTAAGGGTCATCGCCTGAGTGTTGGTCCGAAAGAAAAGAACTTTAAAATGGAATAAAACATAGATGATATTTTTTTAATTGACATAAATAACTTTATTCGACAATATGACTTGTAGCATATGATCGTTCTGGCTGGCTCAGATGCAGTTTAATATGAAGGCCAAAATTTTTTATGAGTTTTTCCAAAATTTGTTGTCAAATATCCGGATGTTTGCCTCCGTCAATCGTTTTAACCTTGACAACGTATATTAACGACTTCACATATCCCCACAGAAAATAGTCTAGCGGCCTTAAATCGCACGACCTTGATGGCAAATACGGCGGTCTAAATCAATTGTGACAGGAGCTGTGTGACATGTTGCATGTTGTGAAACCACAGGTTCTGCACATCATATTTGTAAAATTGATGAATGAAGAAGTCAGTAATCAATAATTTATATCGGCCACCATTAGCTGTAACAACTAGCTTTTCTGAATGTAACGGTGTCTTAGCCACATTTGAGGATTATCATCACTCGAAATATGGCAGTTTTGCTTATTGACGTATACATTTAAAAAAACGTGAGCTCAATGCTAAATAAAAGTCAATAAGGAAAGTCGGAATCAACGGCTATCTTGTTTTGGGCCCAATTTGCACAATTTTTGCTTTTGTTTAGGCGTCAGTCTATTTATGTTGAAGATCTAAATCAAACTAAATATAAATCACCTGACAGCTGACAAAATGGCCGATAGTTAAAACTGTGTTGCCAACTTAAAATTCTATACCTTTATAAAAAATTCCATTATATATATTTGTTTTCTCCAGCAGTACGATAATAATTTAGCTTCTAAAAATGAATAATGTCAAATCTTTTTAGGTGCAAATAGAATTATAAACGCAGTATATTTTTACCAAATATGGGCCTTGCCAGTCAGGATAGCTATCCTTAGATCACAAGAATTATCTCTGAATGCACCTTAGCTGGCGAATCCATCCAGGCTACAATGCTTAAAAGCATTGGCTTAAAATGAAGCGCTTTAACTAACTCATTTACGACTGCCACACTCACTGTTAGGTGTTTACTTTCTTTTGCTTGCTCTATAGATACCTTCACCAGCACAAACATCACGGTTACATAACATTTTTCCTTTTTAATAAAGACTCAACCACCTGCTAAGCTAAAGCTAATGTATACTAATAACGATGCATACTGAATTGATTGTTGTTCCATCTAAGTGGTATGTATGTATACAACAATCAGAGTTTAATTTCTAATTGTAAATCATACAAATTAAATATCATACAAATTAGTTCACTGTAACTGTTATGTATAAAAGGAAACACAAGAATTTTCAGTTTAAATTTATTTAAGTCTTTACATATTTAAAAAATTTGCTTAATAGAAAATCCAACAAACTAGTGCCTTTCAACTTAAAATTATAAAAATGGCGAACAGCATTTAAAACCGTTAGCGGTTAACTCGTTGAAAATAAAATAAAAATATTTCCGGCAAGGGTGTTATAAAAGTAGCATAATATAAGTATAAACACTCCTGAAAATAATTATAAATCACCATTAAACCAATCGATGTTTAAACATTGGCGGCCACCTTGCAACCCTAAAGTGTTGCAAATAAATGATGCCTAAATAACAAAGATGAGGCAGTAAGGGCTTCTGTTGAATATGTACATAATTATACTGGTGAGCTATGAAGGACTCTGGATTGTATGAGTAAATAAATTAATGTTGGTTTACAAGCAAAATCTGTGGGCCATAAAGAGCTCCTGTTATTTTATTGAGATTTAATCAGTCATGATGGGCTCCTGTTGCGGTTAATGACCGATTATAACCATAGGTTATAATAGGCAAGTGGAAGTCCTGAAGGAAGGACTCCAGACCCAACATCAAAGCAATACTGCACGAATGATTAAATTTAGATATCACTCAGGCAGTAACGCAAATTTTTATCACTCCTTTCTCCTTTTGCTGTAAAAGGATTTTGAAGCAATTGATATTTCTGGAGCTTTTAAAATCTGCTGTAGAACCTTTTTAACGCACCAAGCTAAAAAAAAATTTTTATTAAAAATTTAATGATTCTAAAAGCCCATATTTTTTTAAATATAATTTAACGACAACAGTGTACCACTTTAACAATTTTAAACTATTACTTTTGAATTTAACATTCACGATATTCTTAACTTGTTCAAACGTTTTCTTATCTATTTAGTCGTATTTAAAAATAAAATATTAATTGAAAAAATTATTCTTACCACTTATTTCCCTGTGCAGGTATATTATTCACTTAATAGAAAAACTATTTATAAAAAATGAAAAAGGAACGAAAAAGAAAACAAGCATGACCTCATAACTTAAGAGGATTTCTTTTCTCACAGTTTAAATTTAGCAAATTAAATGCAAGCAAATTCCTCAAGTTTCAGTTGTTTTAAAAATTGTTTCTTATTCACTAGTTTTCTTTTTATGAAAATTGCTATCAAACTAACTAGTGATGATAAGCTTTTCAAAAAATTGACAACCAATTTATTTGATAATAACACAGGCAACCTTAATTGACGTCTTAGTTTTTAACAGCACAGTAGTCAGCAATTCAAGATTAATAACAATGATAAAATTGACAAGGTCTACAATAAAAACATTTTTAAATAATAAAAAATTTCTATATAGTGATGTAATTGATATAGTAATATTTAAAGTTTGGGTTAGGTTAGCAAATAATAGGGCGATAAAACGGGCCTTCAGGTCAAGACTCAAGAGGTGCATTTTAATTCTAGTCTAGTCTTTAACTTTGTATACCTTTCAATATATATGGGCCCATCTGTTCCTATGATTTGGTTACTTGTGAATATATTATTAAGTAACTGTTATATAAAAAATATATATATATAAATTCTCAAACGAGAGGTGTTCGTTTTAGTCCATCTAATTATACAATTTAATTCCTTATAACCGTTTGTTTGGTATAAATTACTCAATGTGAAAGAAGTGTTTTCTAGCACAAAATAAAACAATAAAAATGAAAAATGATATCTGGCAAATGTCCACTACAAATAAATGCATTTACGTGAAGTAAGCTTTTCTTACAATATCTTAATGATATCTGGCAAATGTCTACCACGACCACTTTGACAGATGTCGATTTTTTCATCAAAGTTTTTAATCACTTTTTAACAAAACGGCTGTCCTATTTCGTCAATCACATCATGGATTTTGAATTTAAAGGCTGAAATCGATTAGTTTGGCCCCGTATAGACTGTGCCTTTAACATATCCGCACAAAAAATACTCCAGTGATGTTAAATCACACGATCTGTGTGACCACTTGACTGCTGATTATCGCGAAATGATGCGAAATTATTTGCAAAAATTTGGTTTGCAAAAAAATTGATCTTGGCTGTTGCAACCACATGTCGGTTATATCCACGTCGTCAATAATAAGCCAAAATTAAGTTGTTAGCATCTCGCAATAGCGTGGATCCATTAACCGTTATCGCATTTTCAGCCTTATCGAAAAAATAACCGGACCAATGACGCCTCCAAACCACACAGCGCACCATACAGTGACACGTTGAGCACACAAAGGCTTCTGAATAATCGCTTTAGGATTTTCAGAAACCCAAATGTGACTATTTTGCTTGTTGACTTACCCTGAAAAGTGAGTCAGCTTCGTCTGAAAATAGGATTTTTTTAGAAAAATCAGCCAGTTGCATCTGAATGAATTGAGCGAATCTACGGCGATGTAAATGGTCGGTCGGCTTCAATTCCTGCACCAGTTGAACCTTGTAAGACTTCAATGTCAAATTCTTTCGCGAAATTTGCCACGGCTGCGATGTTTTCAGTTGAACGACCCGTTCGAAAATTCCTCGGTGTTCGCACATTTTGTATCGATCCTGTCGACTCAAATTTAACGACCAAATTCTTAATAGCCGTCTCAGAACGTCGTTTATGTTGTCCGAAAATATCATGAACGTTACGAAATATTATTTTAACACAACCAATATTTTAATGCGATTGTCGTGCGAAATTTAATTTATTGTAACAAATGCCAAGGCATCTACTAGGCATATGTTGGTGTTGCCACAATTGAAAAATAAACTTCTTGTTGAGAAACCCGATATTATAGAAATAAATCAGCTACTTCTAAACGGATAGGCCACACATACATATAGCAGCAGATTATTCGAGCTTAACACAATTGTATATTCCATTTAAAATCCGACTGTTGGTGGCGAAAACTTATCTGATTCTTTAATTATTATATGCCTGAAAAATATTTTCAAGCTATGACACAAAAGGCAGTTCGGGGCTAAACATTATATTTAATTTGAACTTAAATTCTATGGGAATCGTCTGTAGGTCAATTTGTGGGGTTCTAATCAAGATCAACCCGAAGAAATGTACAACCGTCTTAATTTTACTTAATTTAAAAGAAGCAATCAATACTTTTGAGATAACAAACGCTGATATCGGCATTAAAGTTCTTTATTCACACTGTACCCCTCTAGAATACTATCCCATACTATGTGTATGATTTTAAGAAAAAAATCTTTCAGTTTCATTATGTTTCGAATACTCAGAAATAAGGTAATTCTAGACTCATTTGTATTTTGAATATCCTCAATATATTACAGGCACATTATCAAATCATTATCAAGTTTATCTCCATCTATCGATATTTCCTGCAGCCATTTCAGTAGCTACACTTTGAACTTAATTCTTTAAAACAAAACTTAGTTGCACAAACGAATATGTACAAAAATTACGTTTATTGATAAACTTCTTCTCGAATCCAGAGGACGTATATATCAGCAATACAAGGTAGTATAATAAATTAGAAAGAGCACACATTTTGATAGAAAGAAACGTTCAGAAAAGATTCAAACAGATGAAAATAATAGCTACACCGCACAAGCATTGTTTATCATTCAATGGCTAGTTAAGTATACACCATTTACAAAATATACAGGTATACAAAATGAATTAACAATCTTTTTCAGATACTCAAAAAATAACACAATGCGCACAAACATCTGGGAAATATAAGCCAGTTGTAGTATTGAAATAAACGATGGGCTCGCCGTCAGCTAAATGACACCTCTGTGTTTAGAAATTTGTTTAGAAGTCATTTTTTGGCCAACTTTGGAATATAACGTATTAACCTTTCCAAGATTCGAACCGCATATCAAATCATAGTTCCTCTTTATTGAGCCTTACCAGTAAGTGGTACAGGAATTAAAAATTCCTGCAAGATGCAAGTTCTCACAGCAGCAGTAATTGGCCACTGGTCTGATCCTGAAGACTCTCAATTTGCCCGAAAGCGATAGAATCTCAAAAACCAGAATGCAGGCTGCACTACTTGCTTGTTAAAGAGAAAACATTTCGGTACACATCTTCATCTTGAGGCTATACATAAACGAAACACAACACGTCTAATACGATTTAACTGTTTGCTGCCTCAAAGTCATAAGAATTAATATCGAGTAAGTATATGTATATATAAGCAATTTATTGTAAATTTAAACATGCGTAAATGTTAAACGTGCCACTGTTAAAAATCATATATTTAGGACGAACCAAAAGTACATATTTCTCCGTCCATTTGACGTTATTTCTGTAGCTCCCTTCAAATGATTTTCTTGCACAAGATCATAATCTTTTAGCAACTGAAATATTTGTATGATAAAATACATTTTGTGTTACTCCACGGCGTAAATTTGTTTGAAACGGGTCTTTTCAAATTATTTAATCAAACACTATTCTTGATTTTATTTTGATCATGATTGACAATTAATATTAAAGGGTGTTTATATTGAGGTATACAACTTTGAAACGAACTAAAACAAAGGTGAATTTTCTAAATTGACATGAAATTGAATTTATTCGAAATATAATCTTCCGGCATTAAAATTTAATTAATACATGCAACCGCCACGGTTGGCTCGGACGCAGTCAAATCTGAGGACGAAATTTGCAATAACTTTTTTCAATATTTATGACTGTATATCGGCAATAACGTAGTGAATGTTGTTCTTCAAGTGGGCAATCGTTTCAGATTTAATGACGTAGACTAGCTAAATCGCACGATCTTAAGGGCCAATACACAGTTCCGAAGCGTGAAACTATGCAGTTACCGAACGTTTCCTTCAATTAATCAATTGCAGCACGAACCACATGTGTGACATGTTGCACCTTCATCTTGAAACCACTGCTCCTAAACATCATGGTTATTCAATTGACGAAAAAGTCTGACTGTTAATTTATATTCCAGCAGCCCATAATGCACACCATAAAGCCAATTTTTCTAGATGTAACGGTGTCTTAACATACACTTGAGGATCATCATCACTCCACTTTCATAAACTTCGCTTATGAAAACCGTGATCAACGGCAGTTTTGTTTTGCACCCAATTTGCACAATTTGGAAACGTTGTTCAGGCATCAGTCTATTCAAGTTGAATTGGCAAACTAAACAAAAAATAAATCACTTAACAGTTGACAAAAAGGATGCCAGTTAAAAAAATGATGCCAAACACCGTATTTCCATAAAAAGCACCCGATATTTACCCAACATTATCTATATTTCTCTTATTTCACAGCCCCCGTCTTATGGCAAAAAATAAATTTCACGTGAGTTTATTAAGAATTGTGTATATTGTTTTGACATACAACAAATTTTATTTGATAGATAATTCTACGTAATATACTACAAGCGGAATAGATTTTCATCGGTCATTTGTTTTTGTAAATTATTTTTTCTTACTTGCACTTTTGTTTTTATTATGACTCAGCTATTAAATACTGACATTGTGGGTTTTATATGAGGAATCCCAAATATAAAAACAATTGCATTTTTGCATATAACAAAATGTATATGTGTAATATTCGTATTTTGTGTAACACTTGTTACAAAATCGAGGGAAGGAGTATATTGTGGTCGAAGTTATTATGCACTCTGAATCAATCAATCAAATGCAAAATTAAGAAAACAAGAACTTAGTTAAGTAAAAATCACAGTTTTTTTTCAGGCAAAACTCATCTAGAAATCATTTGTTATCATCACTTATTATCAAAGAGGGGCATTTCTATTAAAAGCTTTGCTTCTTTATTTTCAAGAATTAAATGTCTTAATACACATTAAGTATTATACGCTTTGTAACTGCAAGTTCCAGTAAATTTTTATTTGGAAAATTTTAAAAGAGATTATATAGATAAAATATTGAGTGAATATGATATGACGATCATTAATTTCAGGTACACTAGCTGAGGTTCGAGTGTATACGAACCTTAAAAATGCCTTAGCAGAAGTCTATGAATATTTTATAAAAGGAAATATTATAGTCAATACACCAAAGATTCAAGCAATCTTCTTCTCCAGACGTCGCAAAGTGTGTTATCAGCCTCAACAACCCATTTTATGTAACAACAACTTAATAGCACGGGCTAACAATATTAAACACCTAGGAGTTGTATTAGATCCGAAATTCAAATTTAAGGATTACATACCTTACTTGATAGATAAAATACTGTATCCTCTATAAGGCAGAAACTCTTAACTCAGTATTTCTAATAAGACTCTTATATTTAAATCAATATTTCAAGCTATCATGCTTTATGTCGCCTTATCATGGTCGTCTGCTGTACAGTTTCACATTAAAAAATTACAGATAACTCAAAATGAGCTACTAAAAATGATTCACAGCTTGCCTTGGCTTCACGTTCTGGCAAGCTCACGTTAAAATTGTAAACATACGCATCCACAGGCTTACTACAGACTTTCAAATTTTAAAAACCAATGTCGTGACTATATCAATGAGCTGATATTATCGTGGTGATATCCTTTTAACTTAAGTCTTCGTTTAATTAAATATTATATAATTATATTTAATTAAATATTACGTATGTTGTGACTGAACTTCTCCTAAACGGGTGGCGCCCCGGGTGATTTATATTTACAATTTGGTGCAATTGGATAAAGGGGCGTGGTACCTTCCATACAAACCACAAATTAAAAATCAATTATTTCTGCCCCTGATAACGGTATTTGCACAAAATTTGGTATTTCGATTGAGTGAACATATTTTAAGTTCTGCTGCAAATTTAGGCGGGATTTGATAAAGACGCGCTGTACCTCCCATACAAATATTCTTTATGTATACAATTCTACCGTACGTGCGTATGTCACTGAATAAATTTTTTTTGCATGGTTGGATGGTTTACATTCACAAACCAGCTCGGCAGATGGCGCTGCAGTCGGTATCCAGGTTATTTAACTACATTGCAACTACACGACTGGATCGACTTGAAAGAATTTTTGTGTATTCATTCATTCAATGCATTTAATTTTTTTGTACGCTGTATTTTGATATTATATGGTGGCATTTACGTAAATATTGAGCGTTGTTTACTTCAAAAATACGCAAACGCCATAAATTCGTCGCCAGCCGCCAACTGCCTCCAATGTGCATTGGTGGATGACGGTGAAAGGCACAAAGTAACATGGACTCGATTACTGCCGCCGTTAAAACAGCCGCGGTGGGCATGGAGCTTATTTGTTTGCGTTTCTTCTTTGCAATCTCACAAATTCGTTCTCAATGGGTCAGCTAGTATTAAATATAAATAATTATATTGTACCTTGTTTTTGATGCTGTCGAGTCTATCTCGAGCTATTATATTTGACTTCAACGATGTTTATTTGGTAAAATGAGTCGCTGAGAATTTTTTTAACAAATTTTAGAATTCCTTGTCTATAAGATCACCTCGGTAACTGTTATTCAAACCGCGCAGACCATTATCATTACGCTAAAGGCTTAAGAAATTATTTTTCTGCAAATATAAAAATCAAACAGCGACAGTGAAAGAAATCTATTTGTAAATTTAGTTGAATTCAAAAACAATATTTCGTAAACTCTGCACACATTCTTAAATTAAATTAATTTATATATATATTTAATTAAATCCAATAAATTAAAATTGAATGAATATGAAATTGATGGCTTTTAAATATTATTTCGGCCATGTGGTTGTTGTAAGCAGTATGTGATTTTGAATATTTAACTGTTCTTTAGTCTTCGAAATAAATTTGGCATTTTACATATGTCAAATATTTGTACAGTTAGTGAAATCAGCTAATTTTGAATTTATCTGTAATAGCAATTATGTATCTCTGCCGCTCATTGTTAGTTTTTAAAGTTTTAACTAGCATGTACTTGCTCCAAATGAATCCAGTTTTGCTTTTGATAACCACATTTTTCGTATCGTATATGATTTGCTACGCTATGTCTCTCTTACTAGTTTATTTTACAACTTAAAAACAATTTTCTTGAATTATATTATTGAATATAAACAATCCTTAATGGGAAATAGAACAGCGCAACCGTGATTCATATTGTTACATTTATTCCTTTAATAAACTTTTATTTAATTCAGCTCTTTTATTGCAAATTAATTATTGCAAAATAAATGATAACTTTTTAGTCTTAAATCAAATTACACGATTTATTTAAATCAGCTATTTACATTTATACACAAAAAAATACACCATGGTAACTGTTAGAATGACGAAGTATTTCAGATGGCAACCCCATTACTTTATCTCCTTTTATACATTTTTCTGATCTCTTTTTTAATTGCTTGTTATGCATACATACATACTTGAATTTACTTTATATCATTTTATGTCATGTTTTTAAACTCGGCGAAATAAACACGTTTTTATTTCAACAGTAACTTTCCCACTTTTGCCTAAAAATTGCTATATCAACTTTTATGTCTTCACTCAACTGCATTCATAATTAAACTGATCTCTCAACTGTTGTGTCTTCACTCGACAACATTCACAATTGAACTGTCCGACTTGACCACGTGACAAAGGAAACATTCGTATTCTGTTTTTAGCGGTTCTAGCATTTAATTGCAAATTCTAATTCATCATGTCAAATGAAGATAACTTGGCTATCGTTATTCAGGGTAGGCGCCTGCTTGGCTGTGCGTCTTGTTGTTCTGTGTTAGTTGTTTTTATGTTCTGATTGTTAAACTTAGTTCATGAAATTTTAATGTAGCATGTTGTAGTTGTATTGTGTGCAGTGTGCAGGTTATTTCACTTTACTTTGTTTTAGCGATAAGCATCTTCGTAAAAATATAAATATTTAAGACAAATTTTCTATTGACTTCCTTTTAATATGGCATCTCTTAGTTGACAGATGGCAACACGAGTTTTTTTTAAATATTATTTTTATTTCTCTGCTCTTCAAAGTCTATTTGCAAGCATTTTATAATTTTAATTTAATAAAACTTCTGAACACTGCAGAATCTCCTTGAAATATCAGTCAATCGCCGTCATCCTCAGAATGTATTTAATTTATGAAAAGTGTCAGAGAACAGAACTGAGTCCGAAAACTGATTATTTGCAGTGATTTAAATTTTGAACTTGCAGTAAATCATATTTATTTTACTAACATTTATTCCAATTATATTATTAATTTCCGTAACAATTTTAAAGCATTGTATTTTCCATCCCTGATCATAAAGAACACTTTTTTTCATAGAAAAAAAATTTCCGTAACAATTTTAAAGCATTGTATTTTCCATCCCTGATCATAAAGAACAGTTTGTTTTCATAGAAAAAAAATGGAACTACTGACTGGTATTAAGATACCTTAAACTATGAAAACAATAAGACATATCATTGTGACAATGAATAAAAAAGTAGTTGTGCTGGTGTTGGCGTAAAGTTTACAATGTAAACCGTTTATGTTTTAATAAAAATGTGGTCAATTTACTACAAAACTAACACTTTTCTTATTGTTCGTTTTTCTCTTTTGCATTACAATTACAAAAATCTGTAAAATAAAAATAACAAAACGACGTAAACGCTGTCATTAAAACAAACTAAAAAAAAGTAGCAACAACAGCGGCGCGTTGACAGCAACTTAAACAGCAGAAACAATTATTAGAATTGAGGTTAATTCCCACGAAGCAAATGCATAAAAAAAATTCTATGAATAATATTACAAAGTACGTTTTTACGGGTCTAACCAAATTAATGGCAAAGTAACTTTACTTTGGACCAAAACGTGCGTATGGACAATGTATGAGAAAATATTTAAATTTTCATTATTTCAGAACACGTGTCAGATCAGAAAACATCAGATAATAATTGAGTGGAATTATAAGATAAACAAAAGAGCGTACCTTTATCCTTGAGGGTACCTTTATCCTTGCTTACCTGCTAACAACTCAATTTTGGGCTATTATTGACGACATGGATATCACTGACTTGTGGTTTCAATCGTTCTGCCGCATGTCGCACAGCCAATTAAACGATCAATATAATGCAAACCAAATTTCCCGATCGCATAATTTCACGACAATCAGCAGTTAAGTGGCCAGCCAGATTGTGTAATATAGCACTACTGGATTTTTTTTTTGTGGGGCTATGTTAAGGACAGAGTCTATACGAAGCCAATCGAAGCGATTTCAGTGTTAAAACTCAAAATCGGTGGTATGATTAACGATATAGGACAGCCATTTTGCCAAAAACTGATTAAAGACTTTGATGAAAGAAACGACATCTGTCAAAATGGTTGTGGTAGACATTTGCCAGATATCATTAAGATATCGTAAGAAGAGTTTACTTCACGTAAAGGCATTTATTGAGCAAAAACACCTATTCTGTATAGATTCAGCTCAATGAAATGGATATAAGGAACACTCTTAAGTGTTAGTGTTTTTTTTTTCACTTGCTTCCTTTATCTTTACGCCGCTATATGTCCTAATAAGATGAGAAAAATTTTGCCAGGAGAAAAACTTGCTTATATAGACTAACAGCAACAACAGTAAAAACGATTTGTAACAGAGACAGGGTTAAAATAACTCAATTCAATGGATTCCCTTATTTCTATTTGGATAGAAAATCAAAACGAGCGAATAATACCACTGACAATCACAAGAATGTGATTAAAAACAATGAACTTTTCATGCATAACGACCTTATAGTAAACAGCGCATCCCGCATCAACGGAATTGCAGAAGAATTTGAAGCTATCAATGATTGGTTTAACAGCTTTGAAGCAGGAGCTACTCTACATAAAGCATTAGTTTAAGCTTGAACTGAAATCCATAACTAAAAAAGAATGTTAGATAACAGATTAGTAGATAACGGATGTTTTTGGAAAAGGTTATCATCTTAAACATATCTGGCAAAAATTGAGAAATCAAATTCTGGTTGTCAGGCCTCTAAGAATCGACTTAATCTCCTTTTAGAAGGAAACTGTAACTTTAATCAGATCAGATTGATAAATCAGAAAATCAAGAGCGATGAAAACTGTTGAAAAGAGTAATCATCCTGTACGCTATCGAGCCAATAAAAAAGGCTTTGATAGCTGCAACCTTGTTTAACGATTGGCTAGAAAACTGTGCTGTTTCTGAGTTCAAAAGTTACTATTAAATTCAGAGCATATGTATAAATTACGGCTTATTGAGCAAACTAGTAAAAACAATAAACTTTTGAAAAAATTACATTATAATGGCTATTTATCTTGGAAAGAAGAGATCCTGTAGGACAGAAAGTTGACGATAGTTATGCACTGAATGCATGCATAGAGAATATAGACGTGTAAATGAAGTTCCAAAAATTTGCAGATAGTTGACTGATATTGCAAGAAAAACTGAATTTGATGGAATGGCGGATTATGATATTAATGAACTGTAATTATCTAACAAGGAGGAGTTTGGTAATGAAAACTTGTTAGCCATAAATGTTTAATAATCGTTGGAGTAATAAATTATTATAACGGATGATGAAATGGAAGAGAAAAGATTAACAACTGACAACATTTCCAAAGGCCATGCAATTAACGATGCAAATCCAGGCCCTGGTGTAATTGAAAATTTACAAGCTCAATTTGGAGGCGCTCTTTGTCAGCAATGTTTTAAGCATTTATTTTCGTTATCATAAAATTAAAGCAGGCGCCGTTATTGCCACTAGTGTATTGATTATATTCCAACGTAAAAGTGTACTCAACATTTTATCGCTGTTGTTGAAAAATTGGTCAATTTAACCTTAAACTCTCAACAACGAAATACGGTGCACCCTGATTTTAGGTAACGATTTAAAATTTTTAGAAATGCTGTTGAGTACTTGCCCAAAACAAGAATTATTGCGCATAATAAATTTTTTCCTATTTTGTGGCATTTTGTTAACGTTCTTAAGCTTTTACGCACCCTGAAAAACAGATATCATCGTCAGCGCAGTCGCTGCCAAGTAAGTGCGCAAAATATAGGCAACGATATATTCAGTAACTAAAATTATATGATTAGAAATCTAAAACATTTTTATTTAAATATTTTGTCTAGTGGGAACACTAACCTTAAGTTAAATGACAATCATAGCCAATAGCACCAACAGCAATAACAATAAACGCAGCAAAAACAAATTTGTGGTAGAATTTTGCCAGCAGTTTTATTCTTTTGTTTTAATTTTCTTTGTGTTTTTAAATGTGTTTTTTTTTTGTTTTTAATTTAAATAAAATGTTTAATTATTATTTCGTATGCTGGTTAATAAAAAATATTTGAATTAAGCACATGATCTTTTAATTCAAAATCCATTTTGTAAATTCACCAAAAATTTTCACAAATATATTTTTTTCTTTTTCATTGTTTTTTGTTGTTCATTAGCAGTTGTATTCATCATATTGGTGTGATTTTCAGAAAATGATAACTGTAACAAATAACACTTTTTTTTTTTTTTAAGTTTCATCACAATCGCGTTTAAAAATTTTAATTTCAAAATGTTAAAAACGTAAAAAAAACAAAATCAAGACCATTTAAATGACAGACACTTTTTCAACACTCACTCTCACCGCCAGCATTTATAATTTTCAACTGATAGTTGTGCTATTAAATCGTAGACCTTTTTCCAATTTTAGTTTTGTGTTCTCTGCATGTTAACAAAACCAAAAGCAATTAGTGTTGCCATAGTCAACATGCAAAATTACACAGGTAATGAATTCAAGTTGTCCGAAATTTAAGAGACACTTGATTTTTAGATTTTTTTACAAAACGCTGCCGACGTAAAAAACGCCGTGTATTGCAATAAGGCTACTTAATTTAAAGCAACAACAATCGTTTTGTTCGTTGGTATAATAAGAGTGATATCGGCGAGCAAATTATACCTGATGCGCCACACAAACTCCTTCGATTCAGCAGGCTACCGACTACAATTTACTAAAATTAATATGCACACGTTCTTATAGAAACAATTATCTTGGAGACAGCACAGCTACACGGCTACACGAAAACCGTTATAGCGTCCGCCAGCCAGGTTAGTGATGTCAATATATCAAGCACTGACAAATAAATGAGTGCTTTGAAAAGAAAACCATAAAATGTTTAATAAGCGATTTATTTATATAATTACTTAAGGCTGAATTGGTAAATTTCCATATGTGTACTAGAGACAGCTAAAAAGAAAATGTTGTTTTCGTTAAAACAACAAATGGAAAGCTTTTTCCGTGAACTCTGCGAATTATTTACAGTATGACCTTTTTACATTTGGCTTTTTTCTTTTTAAACTTAAGCTTAACAACACTCAAATTTTATTATTGTTGTGAAATAATTTCAATACACAAAGACAAAATTTCCGTGTAAACGCTGCACACAGTTCTTACAGAATTCCAGGTTTAAAATTTTGTATTTTGAAATTTGTGTCTAGACGGAAAAATAGTAAGAGATTTTGTGTTTGTATAAAAAGTATAAAAACACGAGTTGTATTTTTTTAAACATGAAACTACTGTGTTTTTCTAAAATAAAAATCTGTAAAACTTCAATTAAAGTTACGTTTTAAATTAGAATAATAAGACTTGGTGTCTACTTACATATAAATAAGTTGTTGTTTTCTCCGGTGGCGTAATAGGCAGCATTTCAGAATTAGATAATATATCTTGCGTGGGCTGCCGATCTGGCGTGCTTAAAAGCTGTGAGCAACCGGTTCTACAATCAAAATTTGCATCACTTACGAAAGCTACAATAAGCGCGGCACTGCGGTTAGAATATATCATTTGGGACTTATCCCAAATAACTTTTCTTTTTTTTACTGCAGAAATAAGGATACACTTTTCTGTGTCACTAAATTTTCTTTTTTCTTTTTCACTTTTTAATAAATTTACGCTTTTCTCCATACTTTTACTTTTTGCCACAACAAATTTAAAATTAAAAATACAGTTGTTGCTCACAATTCCGTGCGAAAAAAGTGCTGCTCATATTGTTTCGTAGTTAAAAAAAAATGTTGCCTGAAACGTTTTTCATTTTGAAAAACATGCTGCCAGAAACATTTCGTGACTTTTTCAAAAATAAACAGAGTACTAGTTCAGCAACATTATTTCTTATTTATTTCGTACGAATTATTTTTATATGGGATTTGACAGTATTTCGCACGAAATTATGAACAGAGTACCATGCTTTAGAAAGAAAGAGAAGGCTTTATACACCCTCTCTTTCTTTCTAATGGAAAAAACAAAAGTTGAGCAACAAAAGTTGAATTGTGTAAAACGGCACTAACTAAACTTGCTGATTGTCAGAAACACTAAGCAACAATATGCTGTCTTAAATTTTAAAAAGACACAATCGGCAACACATAATAAATGCTCTTTGTGTTTACACAAAAACAAGAACTCTCCCTTAATACCATGTTAGTTTAGTATTAACGAGAGAAAAACAAGAAGCACATGTATGCCAGGCATGGGAGTAATAACTTCGCCAATTGTTTTTCTATTTACATAATTTTATTATATTCAAATTACTGTTCTAAGAGGGAAACGAAAGTAGATTTATGCATTATTAACATCAACACTACGGACTACATGACTACATGACTACACAAATACAAATTCCGTCAGTATCATTTGCCATCGTGTAGCTTAATTATTTTATATTAAAAAATTGTTTGCTTTATAAATATTGAAATTTAATAAATTCTATTGCAGCTATTGTTAAAATGTGCGAATTGCGACCGCAATACAAAGAAAAAGTTTAAGAAATAAGTAATCGAAGATGGTGGGCACGCCCAGTAAATACAGCGTGGGTGGAAGAATGCTTTTTTGAAACATGAAGGCTGAAGATGAGGGTAATTTTTTAAAGTAGCAAGGATGTCTATAGCTAATTTCAATTTATTGCTTGCTCTTTTGTGAATACATTGAATAAAATCCACGAAATAAAATTTTTAAAGAGTAAAGAAATTTGTTGAACGCCAAGCCTCTTTGATTTGTCCATGCGAAAGCTAATTTTTTTAGTAGCTCCGTCATTTATAAACTTTCAAACGGATGTTACTTTTAGCACGAATTATTGTCAATAAAATTTAAAAATTAAAATTTCCGTAAAGCTTAGGAAAGTTTCTCAAATAAAGGAAAATTATTTATGCTTTTGAATACTTTTTCAGCAACCACTACTACTTTTTATAAACTAAAACAAACACAAAGTTTTTACTCACTATTTCCTACATATTGTTACATTTATACCTTTTATAAACGTTTTGTTGTGAGTTCTTTATTGCAAAATAAATAACACTAGATTTTAGAGTTTTTAAATTAATTAAAAGTTTATTTATTTTAACTACTACAAAACAATTTACTTAAGATGCACGTCTTTACTTCACAAGGTTTATTTTTCAACTCACTAACTGTCCACTCAGTCACTGCCTTTTATATTTTTTCATTAAAAGTCTAGAAAAATTAAGAATCTTCTACTCCCTTTGTATAGCATTTTGTTGTTATATGTTGTTCATACAATGTATAGGCGTCTGTATGTCTGTGTGTATTTTTGTTTTTATACTGCTAAATTTTCTTCCAGGAATTAATTTTAAGATAGTTGTTTTTGTCTTGTGTAGATAAGTTTTCTTAAAAAACTACGCAGTTAGTAAACAGCAAACTTAATTTGCGTGTGTAAAATTTGTACACAATTTGTAACTAGAAATTTGTTGTTGTCTTGCGTGCATAAGTTATCTTAGCAAGCCATACAGTTGGTAAACAACATACCCAGTAGTTTACTTTATTGCTTAGTTATTTTCTCTTAAAACTTAAGCAAGACACATCTGTAACAATATGTTAAACAAATTCTGATAAAAGACTTAGGCTTTTAACAGATAAGTTCGGACAAGCTAGGCCTCTATTACTCCATAGTTAAGAAATAAATGCAAAATTTCGAAACCTGAAATTCCACATGAATTGCTGACAGGACTTTTGCACAGAAAATTTTATTTTGAATATTTTAATTAATATTTTTTTGTTTTCAATAAAAATGATATTTAATAGTTGTTAAGTTTAAGTTAAAAAAAAAAAAGAACGTCGAATGTAAAAGCATCGTTGGGCAAAACATTTTCAGAAATCAAGGAGGACACTGTCCACTTGTTGTTTTAACAAAAACAAAATTTTCTTTTCAGCTGTGTCCTAGCAAACAGAAGCTTGCTTAACGAATTTACCAATTCTGCCTTAAGTAATTATAATTAATTTTTTAATTATATATAAAACGGTTATTAAATATTTTGTGATTTTCTTTTCGTTCTTGACTTCACTAACCTATTTGATGTAGCCAACAAAAGTAGAATAAATCTGAGCTAGCCTAAATAATTATTTCAAAATGAAAATGTGTATTTTAATTTTGACAGTTTGTAGTTGGTAGTCTGTGGTGTTGAATGCGTTTAATGCATTAGTTTATTTTATTGTTACTGTTGCTTTGCAGTTGAAAAAGAAAAAAAAATAAGAGACGTTTGCTTGCAAATCTTAAATAAACGGCGAAGTATTTGTAAAACATAAAAATTTTTGACATTTCGCTCTGCAAAGCGACAACTAAAAGCAAAATTGTTTTTTCAAACAAGTTAATATTTTAATTTTGGAAAGTTTTCACTTAGTAAAGCTCGGACCACACTAAGTCTGGTTTATAAAGTAGAGACAAGTATGAATTAGGTACCCCTGTAGACTAGTAGGCAGATGGGCGTTGTGGGCTTGATTTCCAACAAAGTCCTTGGTTTTTTTCACTACAAATAAAAAAATTGACTGTCGGTGGGGCTCAGTGATGAAGAAGGTATGGTAACTGGTCACTGTGTGCTGTCTTATACGACATTTAATTTCCGTAACTATCCTTCTACTTTCACCACTTGTATCATCTCTTCTCTGTCCCTTTCCTAAAGAATGTAGCACAGTATTTTTTGACTAAATAGGCATTGTTGCCTGAAGTGCTACTTCTGTTTAAAAAAAATGGACTTGTACTCCTTTCTGCACCACAATAATTATACTTGTCTTGCTTTAACGACTACTAAGAATTGTGGTAATTGGTTAAGTGCCTGCTTAAGAGGAAAAAGAAAATATTTTAGTTCTTGTAATGCATTTAATTTTCAACAAGCACAGCTATTTATGTTTGTTTTGGCAATTTAGTAAACTTTTCAGCGATACAGTGTTTTTTAAGCATTCGTCTATTTTTAATCATTTTCTCAGATATCCTAACTAGATTTTTAATTTCATATTTAATTTAAAACATAAAAACAAATATACGAAAAGTAAGTGTGCATAAGTACAATGGCAGCACTTGTAGAACAAAAGCAGAGTTGTCTAAGAGACGTTAAACATTTAAGTGCTGCCTTTTGTCAACGATAAAAAATAAATGAAATCAACCCTGGAGATTAAAATATCTTTTTAAATACTTGAAACAATATGATGTCAAAACTATAATAGCCTGTTTCCACGACAGTTTGAATCTCGTGCTTCGCTCTCTGAAGCAAGTTTGTGAATCATGCTGTTTACACGACTCATTTATCTGCTTCGATTTGGCTGTTGTTATTAAACAGAAAAACATAAGTTGAAAAACAACAACAACAGTTGAAAAACAACAACAACAGTTGAAAAACAACAGAAGATATCCTTCTTGCCGCGATAGCATTAAGTATAATTTTTTTTCCTATCCATTTTTTTTTTAATTTTATAAAATTAAAATTAATTAATTAAGTTTTAACTTTATTTTGTTTGTAAATTTTCTTTGTTTACAAAAACGTTTAATTTTGATAACTAGTGCAGATAAACTTACGATAAAAATTAGGGAAGAGAGGATTTTTACTTGCTTCGCAACTAGCTTCAATATGAATCTACCAGCTTCGCTCTCAAAATTTTGTATGGCGAAGCAGGTGCCGTGGAAACACCATATAAGTAAAAAATATCAAACGAATAAACACTTTAAAATAACTTATCATGTTATCGGAACGAACAGGAATATAAGGATTGAACAGAAGTAACCAAAATAACTAACTTTAAATTGATTTCTTCAATGCCAGTTAGCGCCACATACTTATACTGTTTTAAGAACCTAAAAAGTCGCGCGTTAGCATAACAAATCTTACAAAGGAATTTGCCTTCTCGTTAAGTTAAATCAATTTTAAGTTAAATCTTATAAATCTTTTATATTCTTTGCAATTAATGTAACAATCCCTGCAAAGATGGAATACAACTGTCATTTATGTTAATGGTATTTCGAAAATCAAAACAGGATTAGCAAAGAATCTTCGTGACGTAATTCCTGAATTTGTCGTACCAGAGCCTTGCTTAACAGTATCAACTTATATTCCTATTTTCTCTTTAAGATCAAGCTATATCAAACGTTTTCGGGCTTCTTTTATCGGACGAGTATTTGAGTCGACTCTCCCACGTTTAAATTCAATATTATAAGCTACGTGCAAAAGACACTCAAGGACATGCATATTTCGAGCAAATTTTTTAAATTCTTACCTTTACTTAATTGTGCATAAAAGCGAAACGCGTATATCGATTGTCATGAGTTACGTCTCATTTATAGGTTATACGACGTTTATAGATTATACGACTTTACATGAAAGTAATAGGACTTGACACTTTTTTACCGTTTTGGATTTATTATGAATTAACAAAAAAAATTTACTTTTTAGGCAAAAATATTTTTTTTTCTTCATATATTTATTTATAACTTCGAAACTGTTGCCTATGTAGGGAAATGTTATATAAACGGATGAAAGTACTTGTAATTCTTGATTTTTCTAAATTTGTTTAAGTAAAATCCGTCTAGTGGGCCTTATCAGAATTGAGTCGCGAATCAATCAGCTGAAAAATTTTGTACTGTGTAATGCATTGAGAGGTGGCACCTGGTGACACTTGAAATTGATTAAAAATGTAAAAACAGATATGAGACAGTGTAGTGATTTCCAACTGTGGGAAAGTATGGCTAATATTGCAGGTCCAAATGTTTGGAGAAATTTAATTGTCATAAAAATAAACAAACAAAAAAAACTTAAGTCTCTGCAAAGTTTACTTTTTCCATTTTAGTATACTGAAATATCCTACTTTAAATAGAAAATAAGAAGAAAAACGTTAACTCACATAATAAAATAATATTCGTTTTGAAATTCTTAGGTTTTAATTAAGTTGGTTCAGTAAAACATACAAGTACGGAGCTTGAGACGGCTATAAAAAAAACTAGCAGTCAGATCGGAGTAATTCTTTTTGATTTGTTGTACCACTTAGTCTAAAATTTTAAAATATCATTGCATATTGCATGAAGAGTATGTTGACAATTTTGACTTTTTTACGCGAAATCCCCAGTGTGCGGCGTCTCCACATTCACTCGATGATTGTCATCGCTCCAATACGGCGATTTGCTTATTGACGTACCCATTCAAACAAAAAAAGCACTTTAAAAATAAATAATTTCCCTGATAACATTTATTTAGTTCCCCTAAAAATATGCTAAAGAAATTTCAACTTTTTAAAAAATAATTAATCTCAGAGTAATTGGAATAAGGAAGGAAACGCGTCAGTGTTAACTTCTGAAGAAATAAATAATACATGCCTAAAAATAACTTTTAATTAAAATTTATAAATAATATATAACAATTTAAAAAAAGTTCGAAATAATTAGAAATGGAAAAGTAAAACAATAAAACATATTTTTTCATATTTAAATGAAGATTATTTGATATTTAAACAACAATTTGTTTTCTTATAATTTTTTGCAAATGCATTTTTCAACGCGAATACAGTTAAAAATTTGTATTTATTTATAACAGATGATAGATATAACAGCACAAATAATTGTTTATCTACAATAATAAAAAAACATGTATACAAATTATTTATTTATACTCAAAATGTTATATTTTTCGCGATTAAATTAAAGATAAAATGACTTTTATTAACAGGCAAAAGTAATAATAATTTTAATTGATTCTAGTGCGATTTGAAAAGCCTTGCACAGTGGAACAAAAACAATCGTTGATAAAGGGTTTTTTCGAGAAGAAGTTTGTTTCTCAATTGTGGCAACGCCAACAACATGATCGTTTCGACATTTAGTTTTTCGATGTATTCGTAGTAGATGCATTGGCAATTGTTACAATAAATTCAATTTCGCACGAAAATCACATTAAAATAATTAAAATCCACTATGAAAATGGTTTTTCTGTTAAAGTTACATATTCGCAAAATTCGTGAGATTTTCGGACATCATAATCGTCCTTCTACGACCGCTGTTAACAGTTTGGTCATTAAATTTGTGTCGACAGGCTCGTTAGTTCGTTTAACTGAAAACTTCGCAGCTCAAAATTTGTCAATTCCTCAACGTTCTCAACAATTGGGCTAATCTAAAACCACCACATGGCGAATTTTGCGCAAGGAGTTGACTTTAAAGTCTTACAT
This sequence comes from Trichopoda pennipes, assembly GCA_030448955.1. Taxonomy (NCBI): domain Eukaryota; kingdom Metazoa; phylum Arthropoda; class Insecta; order Diptera; family Tachinidae; genus Trichopoda; species Trichopoda pennipes. The sequence continues at coordinate 13,272,753 of JASKUP010000042.1, forward strand.
GGCTCAACTGATGCATTCACATCGCCTTAAATTCGCTCAATTCATTCAGGAATATCCTGGCTGGTTTTTCTGAAAAAATCGTTTTTTCACATGAAGTAGCAAAATTACCGCATTTGGGCTTCTGGAAATCCTAGAGCTATTATTAAGTAGCCATTGCTTCTCACGCTTTCGCGAGATGCTAACAACTCAATTTTGGGCTATTATTGACGGCGTGGATATCGACGATATCGATCAATTTATTGCAAACCAAATTTCCCAATCGCAATTTCGGGGCAATCATTTTAGCCTTAAAACTCATAATCCGTGATGTGATCAACGAAGTAGGACCGCCATTTTGCCAAAAAGTGATTAAAAACTTTGATGAAAGAATCGCCATCTGTCAGCGTGGTCATGATGAGCATTTGTCAGATATAATTTTTAATTTTTATAATTGCCGAACTTTTCTCTTCGTAATAGATACAATAAAAATTTGAATCATCACAATCTAATTTTTTGTTTTATTTTGTTTTAGAAAACAAACTTTTTCTTGAAAAACCCTTTATATTTAGACAACAGTGTTGTTCTCACGAAAACATCGTTTATCTTTGTTCTTGTTTTCTCGTAATACTTCAGAAAGTCCGCCAATTGGTAACACATTGTGTTGAATAACGTTCACCCCATGATATAGTATTTTATAGGCTGTCAATGGCATATTCCTGAAATAAGTTTTCCATTGTACAGCTTTGCTGTTTCATTAGCATACTGACCAAACTTTTTTGTATTTACCTTCTTATTTTGTAATATTGCTTCCAATATTATTTTATATGATGTTAGATGCAGCAGTTTCATGATAAAAAAAATTTCCTTGCTGTGTTGCCATCGTTTGTGTTTGCTTTTCGTTGCTTTGGTTGATCAATCAGTAAACCCAATTCTGTACATTTTTTTGTACGCGTTTCGTTTTAGCCTTTATTATTTCGTACTTTTCCTTTATAATCCAACTCATAGCTTAATTTTAATATGTGTTTCATGAATCTAATTTTAGCATGGAGTTGGACAAGCCAAACTCATAGATTTCTTTGAAAGTAGTGTCCTGTTGGAAATTGACTTAATCAGCTTGCTCGAAGATGATTTTGTTTCCGTGGCCAAAAATTATAGAAAGTCGAAATCTTAACACAAATTTTAATTTTCAAACGTGATAAGATTTGCATTTAATAATTTTATCAAGTGGTCATTTACAAATACAGGTGATATAAAATAGTAAAGTTCAAAGAAATTGTCAGAATTATTTTTGGATTTTCTAAAACAAAAGTATGTTTTCTGAAACAAAAAATGTAGATTAAGATGCTTTAAATTTTTATTGTATTACATAGAGAAAAGTTCGGCAAAGTTCGTATTTCGTTAATCATTTCACGGATTTTGAATTTTAAGGCAAAAATCGATTCGATTGACTGCGTATAGACTTAACGTAGCCCGACAAAAAATATTCCAGTGGTGTTACACCACACGATCTGGCTGGCCCATTAACTGCTGATTGTCGTGGAATTATACGATCGGTAAATTTGTGACACCGTCCTGTTGAAACCACATGTCAGTGATATCAACGTCATCAATAATAGGCCAAAATTGAGTTGTTAGCATCTCGCGATAGCATAAACCATTGATTTTTTCAGTAAATTCTAAATGCCAATTCCTCGACATTCTCAACAATTGAGGTTATCCAAAACCACCACATGGCGAATTTTGCGTAAGAATTTGACTTTGCAGCCGTACAAGGTTCAACTGATGCAGGAATTGAAGCCGACCGACCATTTACATTGCCGTAGATTCGCTCAATTCATTCAAGAGCAACCGACTGGTTTTGCTGAAAAAATCATTTTTTTAGACGAAGCGTGTTTTCACTTGTCAGGGTAGTTCAACAGAGAAAATTGCCGCATTGCCTTTGCATTCTCAACGTGTCGCTGTATGCTGCGCTATGCTGTCTAGAGGCGTGATTTTGCCGTTTTTTTTTTTTTTTTGTTTTCAAAGATAAAGCTGGAATTGCGGTAATGGTTGATTTCACGACGATTAGTAGTTAAATGGCCAGCCAGATCGTGTGATTTAACACCACTGGATTATTTTTTGTGAGGCTATGTTAAAGATAGAGTCTATACGGAGCCAATCGAATCGATTTCAGCCTTAAAACTCAAAATCCGTGGCAAAATTAACGAAATAGGACCGCCATTTTGCCAAAAAGTGATTAATAACTTTGGTAAAAGAATCGACATCTGTCAGCGTGTTGGTGGTGGACATTTGCTAGATATTATTTTTCATTCATAATTGCCCAGCATTTCTTTTTGTAATAAAATAAACATTTGATTCATCTTTATCAAAATTTTTTGTTTTCCTTTGTTTTAGAAAAAAAAACTCCTTGTTGAAAAACCCTTTAAGTCAATAACTTTTGCTGATATAAAAATGTTGTCGTTTTTGTTCTTAAAAAAAATTAACATTTAACTCTGACATCGTAAATACGCCTGCCTTAAAACAAGGTGTGGCCAAATATAAAAGCTACAGGTGTACCTCTATTCTTTATTTCATGCCACTGTGCTTGAAATTAAAAGAGATTTAAATAATAGTTATTCTAAAATGAGTGCTTTAATCTTTCGCAATAAATCTTTTCTTATTATATTCCCCTTCTGGAAAAATGACTTTCCAGATTAATTCTTGAATTTTCCAGATAAAAGTTTACGAGACACTACGCTGATGAAATATGTGTAATAGTAAATTTTGACGTTTCGGCCCTATATAAATGCAATACAAGAACTATTGCGAGCTTTTAAAGAGGTATAGAACTTTAAGTTGGCACCACTTTTTTATCTGGTGGTCATTTTCTGAGTTGTGAAGTGATTAGTGTTTAGTTTAGTTTGACATTTCACTATGAATTAACTAACGCTTGAACAACGTTTCCAAATTGTGCAGCTTAGGTCCAAAATAAAAGTGCCGTGGATCTCGCTATTTCATAAGCTAATTTTGTTCCGCGTTGAAGCTCACTTTGATTTCAAGGGATACGTCAATAAACAAAACTGCCGCATTTAAAGTGATGATAATCTTCATGTTTATGTTGAGACATCGTTATGTTATGCTGGTGGAATAATTGGTTCGGTTTTCTTTAAAAGCGATGGGGGTCAGAACGGTACAGTCAATGGTGACCGTTATATATAAAGTCATATATACTGACTTTTTTGTTCATCAGTGGAACAGCCATGATGCGCAGGAACTACGATTTCAACAGAACGTCGCAACACATTACACAGCTTGTGCTACAATTGATTTATTAAGAGAAACTTTTGATAATGTTTCGGACCCATTAATTGGCATCCAAGATTTTAGGTCTCTAGCCCGAAACGATTGACCACTTGGAGGACAACATTCGTCGTGTTATTATTCATATAAGGCTAGGGAATATTGATAAAAGTCAACGACAATTGGTCTTCCAGATTAGACTACGTCCGAGCCAGAAATCATATTTAAATTATAATGCCAGAAGGTTACCTTTCGGATAAAGTAAACTTCATGTTGAATTGAAAAAAATCCTTTTTGCTTTATTCCATTTCAAAGTTATATATTTCTTTTAAGGAGTTCTCTATTAGTTAGCCAGTTTTAAGTTTTTGTGCAGTGTCGATTTATATTTTATTACGTTTTGGGAAGGATTCCTGAAGTGCAATTATGTGCACTTAAGGTATTTTTTATATGAAAGATTTATATTCTATTAACTTCCAAAAGATGAGATGACAAGCGCAACAACGAATGTTAAAAGCAAAGGAAATCACAATATTATTATTAATTGTATGGTTTGTAACCCCACTGTTTCAGTATAACCATTTTCTGTTATTAATTTACTTAATTTTTACGTTGTTTTAAAATTGCCGCACCCACTATACGGTTTTAATAAATTTTCTGCAGAATCACAATAATAATAATAATAATATTAACAATAATAATTAATAGTAATAAAATAATAATAAAACAATATAAAATAGCAAGCTAAAGAGAAAAATTTGCAACATAGAAAAGTATAACTTTAATTTAGCATGCAGTTTCTTTCTCTGTTTAACTTTCTAAACCTGAACTTGAATTACAGTCAAAATTAGCCTTCAAGGGCTTCAGAAACTTTCAAACGCGAATGAGAATTTTATAGGTTTCGACCAAAATATTTTACAAATAACCAATTTACTTACTATTAATATCCGGCATCGAATAATCCAAATCCGTATGATAATAATGATAAAGACCCACTTTTTTCGGATTACTGCGAGTGTTAAGGAATTTTTTCTTTTCCATATTTTTTACTTTTAATTCCAAATCTTCCATTTTATGTTTATTTTTCCCACAATTTTAATTAATTTTTATAAATTTTTTTCAATTAATTTGTTTTTTATATTTTTATACTTTAACTTTTTTTAACTTTCTTTATCACTAACAAACACTTTGCTCGAGATTTATAGCTCAACTAACGATTAAATCGTGTAAGTTTATCAACAATACTCCGCAAAACCTCTTTCGCTCCTCTCCGGTTAAATATGGAATGTGGCAAGTCTTTATACTTGACTGTTATTGTTTGATAATGCTACGATTACGACTGACTACAAGACTTTCGGGATGGCTGGTAATGAGAGAAATATAAACAAGAAAAGCAAACAAACAAATATCATGAAGTAAAAGTATTTTAATATTGATAATGGCTACATGACAAGAAGTACGCAGAAAAGAATGACATTTACAACAAAAACAACAGCATAAGCAGCAGCAGCAGCACTTACAATCTTCAATAATCAGAAGAAAATGTAAATATTTACGAAAGCCCTGATTGATTTGTTTTTAAATAGAATGAAAAGAGTGATTAAAAAATAACTGAATTTGAACACATATTTTTAAAGTAAATAGATTGTAGAGTACACGGATACGTATATATACACATAGATATATACATATTAACAATTTATGATATAAGTGTTAGGAAATGATCGAAATTCAGAGATAGTCTCTTGAAGCTAACGAATAACTAGAGTAGAGGCTGCCTTAACTGGCTTAGTGAAAACCCGCAAATCGGCATTAAAGTAATCAGAAAAAATATCTTTTAATCAGCTTAGTGTCTTTAATCCTTTCAAGAAGGATTTTTTTATGCTTCTTTAGTGAGATTGGTTGATTTTGGTTCAAATAGTGCTCTGTAAGGAGCATTTATTTGATTAAATAATAACCAGGACAAGAAAAATATTCTGGGATATGCATGCGACATCAGTTATAGCACAAATACCTCCTAACAGTGTCATAATAATATATATATATATACAAAAACCTAATACATGATGTGTAGGGTTCATCTACTAACTCAGTTTGATCGATTTGTAGACAAAAACAAGTGTCTTAAGTAAAGGGGAAGAAAGTTAATGAAAATGGTATTGTGGCACAGAAAATTTTGAAATGTTAATTTTAGACCTGAAACTATTTCATCAACACTGTCCGTCTTAAAGTTTTTTTGAGACCTGTAAGCGTTAGCACGAATAACTAACTGTTCAAAATTCGGAATTGTTTATTAGTGATGTTGTTCCATGTCAATTCACTGTTGATTTGCGTATCATATTTCTCTGAAAGATTATTTTCTTTTCTTTCGACAACAGATTACTCTTCAGAGGAGCTGTCACTTAAATTTGAGCTTGTTGGGTAAGTGTTATCCAAAAAGCTACGAATCTCTTCACCATCACAAATTATTATCAAGAACTAAATTATATATCATAACTTGCTAATGGGACAAATATGGCCCACTATATGTTACGACTATGATACATATGTCCCAGATTAAATTTTTAATCTATAATATTACATATACAAGAGTAACATTGGGTTAAAAAGTAAATAGTCTGTCAAACAATGTGATTGAATGCCAAGCATTGAGCTGTAATCCTTTGACATTAATGTATTAAAAAGTTTTGAAATTTTACATTAGAACGCTACACTCTTGGGCAGTGATGGGCGAACTTTTTGGGTGGTGGGCCAGTAAATTAAAAAAAATCTTGCGGCGGGCCATTAAATTAAAAAAAAAACATAGAGGGTCATTCATTGAAAAATTATGGGGTTGCTGTTCAATTAGAAGTTCGGTTTAAGCTATATATTTATTAGTTATATTACGTAATATTTTCAAACAACATAAAAATTTTATAAGTTGCGGATTATTATGATTTTAAGATTTTCCAGATGTATGAGAAGCATGGATCTGTTTCTGACTTGACATAATTTCCTCAAAATCTGGTTCCAGCTTGGAGGATGCGATTTTTAATAAATTACAATCGGTTTCTTATTGGATTTTTTCTGCATTTCATTACTGAAAAGGCCTGTTCACATAAATATGAGGAAGCAAACATTGCCACAATTTTCTGCGCATGATTAATTAGTTTTGGAAATTCATCTTTTGGTAAGGAATTATAGAAATTAAGCTTATTTGTATTTAAAAATAGCTGTTTTAAATTATTATTACATTGCAATTCTATAATTTCCAATTGTAGATCAGATGGAACATTCTCAGGATTAACATTAAAAGGCATTGAAAAAATATCTAAATATGGTTGGAGTTTTTTAAAGTCAGCAAATCTGGCCTCAAATTCTAAATACAGTTTTAATAAAGATTGTGAAAAGACTTTTAACTTCTCTTCACTCACAGGCCTCAAAGAATTAAGTCTTGGAAAATGAGTTAAATCATTTTTTCCCAAACATTTAGAAAATATAAACCATTGAGTTTTAAAAGACCTCAAACTGCCCCAAGTTTCATCTATAAACTGATTTCTTCCCTGTAACTTTTTTTCAGTGTATTATAGTGCTCCAGTAAATCCATGAAAAAAGCAAACTCGATGCACCAATATTTCCCACTCATCCCAAATTTCAGTTTTGGTTTTTAGAAAAACTTTAATTTCTTCGAGAAGACTCCAAACTCTCGAGAAGGCATGCCCACAACTCAGACACCTGATCTTTGTGTAATAAAGTACATCTGAAAATTCTTCATCAACTTCCGATAAAAACTCGTGAAATTGTCGATGTAACAAACCACGGGCTCGAATGGTATAAATTAATTTTAAAATAATATTAAGTACGTGGTAATTATCGAAGGGCAGCCTTGCAAAGAACATCTTGGTGGATGATACAATGTAAAAAAATTGTTTCGCTTTCAGGATTCTGACTTTTAAAAACTCCTGCAAACCCCGTATTTTTTCCCACCATGTTAGGTGCTCCATCAGTTCTTAAATTAATTAATTTGTATTTTCAGTTTTATTCGACCTTTTTTTATTTCTATTAAATTTTAATCTTTTCACACGGTCATTTAAATTATAACGATTTTATTTTTTATTTTTCTTTCAATATTTCGCTTTCCTCTGGAAAGCTTCTTCAGGAAATTAAAAATAATTTCCTGAAGAAGCTTTCCAGAGGAAAGAGAGAAAAATAAAAAATCAAATCGTTATAATTTAAATGACCGTGTGAAAAGATTAAAATTTAATAGATATTAATTAATTTGGAAACTGGGGCATTAAGAGACTCCATCCCCTCAAATAAATTATTTTTTTTGTCGTCTTTTCTTTCAAAGATCTCAAACAAGCAAGTTCTTCTGTTATTACAAAGTTGTCATCGACTCCACTGATAAAAATTAGAAGTTGGGCTGTATCACTCCTGTCAACACTCTCGTCCATAGTGACTAAAAAATACTTAAACTTTTTATGACTTCCATCGAGTTGATTGGTTAAATTAGAAGAAATCGCTTCAATTCTTTTTGTGACCGTTCTACGTGACAGGCCTATAGATTCGAAATCTTTTACATTTTCTGGGCATAATACTTTTCCAATGCTAATTACCACATCCTTAATAAATTCTCCTTCAGAAAACGGTTTGTTACTTTTTGCTATTTTATAGACCAGCTAACGTGGAGGATCGCTGGACACTTCTTTGATTTTTAAAAAAACATTTTCTTTTCAATTCCTTTAAATGAACTTTCTTGTCTTCTCTGTCATTTTATAGTACTTCGTCCCAAGATGTTTTGAATTAAAGTGACTAGCGAGATTATAATCTTTTAGTACAGCTACCGGTTCTTGGCAGATAAGACAAATAGGTTTTTGGTTATATTCCATAAAGAAGTACTTCCATGTCCACTCTTCTTGAAATACTCGACATTCCGAATCAGTTTTTCTCTTTCTATTTTCTATAGACATTTATGGGGGTATTTACAATACACTTTATTATTTTAATTACACAAATACAACTGTACGTTGGCAACTTTATAATTTTACTTCACAATTTATTCTTTACGTCACGAGATTTACACTTTTACTGATTGCCGATTAATCCATCGCTAGCCCTTTTATATTTGTTGCATATGTTGTCTCGAATATTCAAGAATCTTCTAGATCTCACATATAATACTTGTTGTTATGTTTTACGTTCAGTTTTCTATATTAGTTGTTAGTGTTTTATGATGTTTATGTTTCTTCCTGGAATATTGCATCAGAAAGTTGTTGTTCTCTTGTGTGTACAATATTTCCCAGAAAACTACGCAGTTTGTACACAATATAATATGAAAACATCGCTTTTTTTGTCAATTTATATTTTTTTTAAAACATAATGTAAATGTATTTTTTGGGCATAATTTTTAAATAGGTGATTAATTTTTTTTTTTTAAACGCTCGGCAGGCCGGATTGACACCTCTCCGTAGTTCGCCCATCACTGCTCTTGAGCAAAAAATTTTAGTTGTGAAAATTTACTACCCCCGGGGTCACATATATATGGTCTTTAGAGAACTTCAACTATCTAGACACAGTGCAACTGGGGGAAAAATGGAGCCCAGTCCCCTGAAGTCAGCAGGGGTACAACTGGAAACTCAACTTTATTTCCACGGGAATCAGTGACCCGCAGAGTTCCGTTATTTGTCTCTTTAGACACTTAACTGTTCTCTGGCTGATTATTGAGGTTGGCTCTATATATAAACAGCCCTCGAAAAACCATTCCATACAAATAAAGCGACCATATGGTGCGGCTTGTTGTTAGGCGACATCATCGGTCCGTATTTGTTAGAAAATGATCAAGGAAACGTCGTTACCGTGAATTCTATGGCCACAATTAGCTAATATTGGTATCGTTGGCTTTTGGTTTCAGAAACACGACGCCACAAGCCACACAGGTTATTGCATGAGATCGCGTAATTTCTGAATTTTGTGATGCCAATTGGCCGCCTCGTTGTTGTGATTTAACGCCGCTAGATTATTTTCTCTGGAGATATTTAAAAGACGTATTGTATTTTTCAAGATTTAATTACAATTTTGGATTTGCTTTATTGTGCTGTGTAATACGAAAATAATCAGGTATGCGAAAATTTTGTAAAAAAAATACTTGTCACAAGTTAGTAAATAAAATATTTAGACTTACACGAAGAAATTTAAAAATTGATTTTTTAAGATAAAATCATGGCAATATATATTCACAAGTATTTGTTTTTGACTCTTTAAATACATTTTGTTAGATCTAAATTCAATAAAATTATTTTTTATAAAAATAAATTGCCATTGAACTGTACTTATCTGCTAAACTCTTGTGTCAAGCGTGCTAAAATATAAGCTAAGTAAAAATTGCTAGATTTTCCACTAACAGTTATTTTTTTTCATTTAATTTAATGACGAAAACGCTGCAATGCCTTCACTAGATTAAGAGAAATCAAATATAATTTAAATATGGTTGTGCTGGATATTACATTAATATTAAAATGTCCCAGTCTTAAACCTGGCAATTAAATAATATATTTTCTTTTTTAGAAAAGGATTTAGGGAAAGTCTTCATGTCCATATGTAACCATAGGTATTTGTTACTTTTTAAATTTCTTGTCTTAAATTACTGATAATGTCATAAACCAAATATTTTAACAAATGCTCTCATTTTTTATTGGCTAAAGAAATGAATATGTAAATATTTTATAGCAGATAAAAATGGTACAAAAGCATAAAACAGCAACATTACGTTGTTTTTTATGCGATATTTTTCTTTAGTTATAAAGGGTGTTTTTATAGCGACATATTTTTAAAATGACATGGAATTTACATTATTTGTAAGAACTTCTGGCATTACAACTTAAATAATACTTCTGGCATATGACCACCATGGATGTCTAGGACGAATGTAGATTAATCTAGAGGTCCAATTTCTCATGACTGTTTCCAACATTTGTAGTCTTATGGCGGATGTAATAGAGCGAATGTTGTCCTCAAAGTAACCAATCATTTTAGGCTTATCGGCGTTAACCAACGACTTCACATATTCCCACAGAATAAAGTCTAGCACCACTAAATCATACAATCGTGGAGGCCAATTTATGGTTTTGAACCGTGAAACTATGCAGTTACCGAACGTTTCTTTCAATGATTTGTTGCGCGACCTGTACGACATAATTTTTTTCTTTGGACCAGTACTCAGGGGATGACCCCAACACATGCAATGCATTGTGACAAAACTAGAAAATCAGGTTGTGGTATATGTGTGTATTCGATTTTAAATTTACTACATTGACAGTTACAGAAAAGTCCTCTAAAGGGAGTTTATTCCACATATGGACTGTTTTGCTAAAAAAACGAAATTTCCCTACTACTGTAATGCGTAGTGCGATTCACTGGTCAATTAACGATAAATGGATGAGCTCTCAATGGAAATCTAGTTAAATGCAAAAACATGCCATTAAAAGGAACAAGTTCCCTAATTTCATTAAAACGTTTATCATTGTAGTAACGATAAAACAGTAAAATACATTACGCATTGCATCGATGCTTTAGAAAATCAATAGAGTTGGAAACCCCATCGTCCCCAATTTGCCACTACTATACGCGGTCGACAGCTCCAAAAAAGGCTTTTGGGCGCCGGTCCATACATGAGAGTTGTATTCAATTTTTGGGCGGATATAGGTGGTAAAAAAAGTACGAAGATCGGATAGAGTAAAGTATCTTTTACACTGTTTTAGAAAACCGAGGAACTTGAAAGCTTCTTTAGAAACCTGATTAATATGACACTGAATTTTCATGCTAAGAACATTAAAAGCTTTCGATTCCGTAATGCTTATATCACCCATAGTAACAGATACAACATCATTTCCGAATACAGATCTATGCGTAAGCATGCAATATTGTATCATACGGATATTAAAATCGACTGTCTTCACACGACCCCATTCTGAGATTGTTGTATCTGGTTTGGTCTATTACTAAATGAATACGAACGAGGAACGGTGCTGTCATCTGCGGAAGAGTATTTATTGAAAATTTGACAAAGAAGGTTATTTAGAAAAATAGGAAGTAGAAAAGGAGAAAGAATCCCATCTATAGTGCGATTCCTGAGAAAACTCGATTTAAATCTGGAGAAATTATCACTGACACCACACTCCAGCAAACGCCTTGGAATATCTAGGGCCAACACCTTACTTTCTCCGGAATGATGTATGGAGTTGCACCATTGTTTCGGCAGGAAAGCCAGCAAGTCACCCGTAGAGCGCCCCCTACGGAAGCTATCTATCGGTCGCTTAGAAAGCTGTTGTACTCCACGTACCTCACAGGATGAAAATTAATCGTATTTTCCATTAGTTTGATGAACGAAAAAGTCAGTAACCCTGGCTCTATAGCGGTCACAATTGACCGTAATGTTCCAGCAGGAATCGTTTTTAACGAATTACGGATTCTACCAGAACATAAAACACCCCAAATAATAAGTTTTCAGGTTGTAGCGGTGTCTCAATATACACTTGAAGATTATCATCACTCCAAATAAGACACTTTTGCCTATTGACGTATACATTCACACAAAAGAGATTTGCTAAACAAATTTCGCTTATGAAAATCAACGACAACCATGTTTTGGGTCCACATTGCATAATTTGGAAGCGTTGCTTAGGCGTCAGTCTATTAATGTTAAAATGCTAGACCAAACAAAAAAATCACAGCCCACAAAGTTCTATACCTCTATAAAAAACATCCAATATTTTATATAGTGATATTTTGTTTTTATAATTTACTTTTAAAAACTAAAGGCGCACAGAGGGGTATTTAGCCAATCTAGGCGGCCAAAATTATTTTGATTAAATTTTGTATGCAAAATATTTAGAAGAGACATGTTGTGGCATTTAAAATTGTAAATTTTTATAAAAAAGCAAAAAGACGTAGGGTATTAAGACGGTATTTCCCCAAACCAATTAAAAGAGGATACTTTTTAAAGAAACTCTAAGTCGTGCAGTATGAAAAATTAACAAACAATTCTGTTTTTATTGAAAAGATAAAAATATGATATAAAAAAATCAATCGGCCTTTTCTTCATTGCCTGAGCTGAAAATATCTTCTTTATTTAATTCATAAATGTTGTTCAGCCTCGTTTTTAAACCTTTGTTTATATTGAGATTGGTTGGATCCATCACAACCCCATTTATAAATAAGCTGCAAGCTTGAAATCTCATCTGCTTCTAAAGAAGGTACTCTAGAAGTCGAGTAGATGTATGGTTCAAAAGATCTTGTAATTTGATTTCGGCACTGGTAGCACTGATTATACATGCCGACATTGGAGGATAACAATCCCGTTTAGCCTTTTGGAGCAAAGTGTAACACGGATAGAACTTTTTGTTGCTCATTGTAACAACCTCATACTGCCTGCGAGTCAAATTGGCTTCAATGAACATCGAGAGAGCTCCTAATATTGATAATTGTTCGTTGCATTTTGAGTTGGATTGACTCTGTTGGTACGCAATTTTATATTTATGTGCGCGACTTGGTGAAGAAGTTACTTCTTTAAGCACTTCGGCAGCATCTCTCATTCCAACTGACCCTAATTTACTTCGAGTAGCTACAGCCAACTCTCCCGTATCACTGCAGTTGCGTAAGGTTTCCGTTTTACGTCTTTTGGTTCTATCGCTGGACTCGTCGAAAAGAGTGGTAGGCCGCCCAGCATGATTAACCACTTTTGTATAGAAAAAGACCATTTCATCCACGGCTGATTAGCTTTAATGAAAACACTGGCAAATTTGAATTTCGCAAAACTATTTTTTAACAAAGTTATATCTTCTTTAGAATAATTTCCGGATTGCATTTCATGTTTTTCGGCAGTAGCTATATTAGCAATTATTGATGAAATGTTGCAGATTTCGGAAATTCGTAAAACGTCTTCACGAACTAAGAATTTGACCTTTGTTTCCTAGATTTGGAAACAAAAAATTCTGTAATTGCTAAATTTAAAAATTAAATGTGTAAAAGAAGTATCCAATAAAGCAGCATGTAGAGTAAAGCATCAGAATTTTTGGTACATTTTTCAGCAGTAGCATACTTCAAAGGGCCATAAAATACTCATCCGCACATATCCGCAGCCAATTTTTTTTTCAAACCATGAAATATCAATTAATACACCCGAGCTAGAATCTCAGTTGCGTTTAGTGGTGTTATACAACTTTATGACCATCAATTTCAATGTAGCTCTGCCGGTACCTGAATATATTGTATTCTTATTGAACTATGTGAATTATATCATAATTACCTGCATTACAATTATCCATTTTAATAAAATGCATAAACTGAAAACACGCTTTTACTCACGTTGACTTGTCTCAAACACAGAAAAAAAGCATATGCCTACTTAGCAACACGAAACTTTGACTGCGTGGCGAGAGTGAACGAAAGCAAAAACGAATTAAAAAATAACGGGATCTAGTCCAGCATTCTATTCTTTTCACCCTACGGTGGGTAGTTAAAGAAAAAGTGAGTTTTGAAAATTCGAATTTTGGCCGCTTAGATTGGCCAAATACCCCTCTGTGAGGCGTCTGAATGTTATGGCTCAAAATCAGAAAGACAATACACATACGTGAAAGTATGATTCTCTTTAGGAACTCCCTTTCACTTTTAAAACCTACACCAGAGGTGGACCAATTAAGTATATATTGATCATCACGCATATAGCAGTGGACTTAACAATGTCTGTTCTAAAGTCTCTCCGTAATCGTGTTGAAATCAGTTTTACCAAGGCTCTAGAACAGTGTCAAGAAAGGTGCTACTAAAATTCTGCAACATCGGCCAAATGCCGAAGATATGATTAAATAAAGGCAAGTGCCTTTAATATTTAAATTGTAGAATAAATCTGAAAACCATGAAATTTATTTTATGGTTTGAAATGCAAAAACCCTGCAGTAGTTGCCAATTAGGCGCAGGCGAATCTTTCATGCATAAATTTATATATAAAAGCGCATGGTTCTCTAACGTTGGGTTCTTTTTACGTTTGCTCTATTTTCCAAACGTGTGAAAGAGCATAAGTGCAGTCAATAGACCTAAACGGCCATCCAACTTAACTAGGTCGTAACCATCTCAATTTCAATAAAAAGGTTATAGAGGTAAGTGGATCACAGTTGATGGAAACTATGTCTAAATAGGGTGGGCAATGAATTAAAAGGTAATGACCAAATAACCTCGAGTAATCATAGAAGACCCAGGGCACGCAGTCAAGGTGGATCCCTTCCCCTTCTTGACATGTGCTTCCGGAGGTAAAAGGCTTCATTAATTGCTTAAGCAAGCAGGAGTCGGAAACTGGAAGAATAGGGAAATAGTGATGAGAACAGTGAATAACCAAACTGGTATCAGGTGAATCAGTGGCCCGCAGGGCTACGGCACTGTACTGGTTATTGGTGTGGCCTTTTGGGGAGTAACACGGTGCCTGCTGTTTGAACCCAAAAAGCTGTGATTTTTCCTAAACGATGCACTGTTGCTTTGCCAAAGACTGTCGTTAAGCTGGGATGACAAGAAGTTTAAATAGTCTCCGGTTCTTGAGTAAGGATTGGGGAACGGCCCTGCCCGCTGTGGTCTAGAAATTGTTACATGAGGTGTGTGTGCACCTTGGGAGCATTCCTGGTCACATTGTTTTCACCCAGTATTAAGACCACTTCAGATTAGCGCCAAATGACAAGGTCTTAACGAGAATCTGCATCATATCTTATCATAATGGGGTATTCAACAAGAAGTTTGTTTTATAAAACAAAATAAAAAGAGACTTTAAATTAAGAAGATTCAAATTTTTATTGTATTACGAAGAGAAAAGTTCGGCAATTATGAATGAAAACTGATATCTGGCAAATTTTCACCATGGCCACGCTGAGGGATGTCGATTCTATCATCAAAATTTTGAATCTCTTTTTGGAAAAATGGCCGTCCTATTTCATTAATCACATCACGGATTTTGAGTTTTAAGGCTCCGTGTAGACACATACAATGTGGCCTCCAGACGACATACAGTGGCACGTTGAGCATGCAAAGGCTTCGCAATAATCGCTCTAAGATTTTCAAAAGCCCAAATGCGCCAATTTCGCTCATTGACATACCCCGACAAGTAAAGATAGGAATGGTCTAAAAAGTTATTTTTTCAGAAAAACCAGCCAGTTGTTAATGAATAAATATATCAAATCAACGGGGATGTGAATGGTCAGTCGGCGTTAAGTCCTGCACCAGTTGAACTTTGTAAGGCTTCAAAGTCAATAACCCCAATTATTGAGTGTGTCGAGGAATTGATAAAATTGGATTTGCTTTAACAATGTGGCTCATGGCTGCGATGTTTTCTGTTGAACGACCCGATCGCACATTTTGTATCGAGCCTCTCGACACAAATTTAACAATCAAATTCTTAATAGCGGTCCGAGAAGAGCGATTATGTTGTCCGAAAATATCACAAATTTTACAAAATGTAACTTCTAACAGAACCACAATTTTCATAGTGGATTTTAATTATTTTAATGCGATTTTCGTGCAAAATGCATCAAAAAACTAGATGCTACAAATGCATCAAAAAACTAGATGTCAAAACTATCATGTTGTTGGTGTTGCCACAATTGAAAAACAAACTTTTTGTTTAACCCGATAGAAGGTAAAGAGGTTTTACTTACTTTCTTTTATATGTACCGCTTTAGATTTGTAGTAAGCGGTCTCCTGACTTCGAAGTCGACAATTCAAAAGCTCAAGTACCAAAACGTAATCTTTTCTATGGTAAAATATATTTTATAAAATTAGTCCCAACCAAATGCAGCACATTTTGTACCTGCTATTATTAGGGAGGCATTGAACTGATGCTTATTGTAGAAAGAGTCCTTTAACTCTATCTGAAGTGTAATAAACCATAAACCAGTGCTTGTTTTTTGGTCACATTTCTTTCATTGCATAGTTCAGTCCACATCAAGTTGTTCTTATCCAACCACAAGTCGTAAAGCATAATTTTTAAGCCAAAGTGTGACAGTAAGTCAAACTATTCTTGTTCTTGAAAACTATACTTCTGAGAATACTTAAATTAATGTGTTTCAGGGGTTCAGAGGCGTTAGCTTTGTTACTCAAAACATTTTACGTTTTTGTAAAGATTCTTTTTGTTTGTTTTATTTTCAATCTTCAACAAAATAAATCCAACCTTAACCTAGACTTACTAACTAGACTTAGATTAATAAAACAAGCAACATATTTAAAACTTAAATTGTAGCATAACAGATGTTTATAAATTATTTATATAAATATTTAATAAATTTACAATAAATATTTAATAGTTGCTTAATAAATAATCATTTACTTCAATAATACCAGTATAATAATATTTCTTTAATAATTTAAATTTGTTATATTTAACTTAGTCTAAACTAGAAGTACAAAATATTGTTAATTATTTGTATAACTTAAATTTAGAAAATTTCGAGTAAATTCATAAACAATTTTAACAAAATTATTTTTATTATTTTTATATTTTATTTTTTTGTTTTCCATTTTTCAGTAATAATTAATGTTTATCAAAAAATGTTATTTTAAAGCTTAAAACCATTTTTGTTCTTATAACGAAAGTTTTGTTTGATTCAATTAATATTTAACTAATAACCTAAATAATATCTATTTTATTATTTAAATTATTTTTTCTTATACTTGCTATAATAGTTAAATTTATTTTATTTAGTATTTTAACAACAAAAATATTTTATTAACAATAGACAGAAACTGTAGCTCTAGAACTCGTTTGCTCAAAGTAATTTTAGTAACGCTTTTAGCAAATCCTTGAAACTTGTACAATTATGGCTTATAGAAGTCGTTTAACTACTCTTTCTAAAGAGATTTAAAAAAATTTTGCCATAAGTTGCTTACTAATTCTTAAGATCAGACTTAACCACACAACTTTCTAGAAGCTATTTATTTCATGTAATTCTTGCTTTTAAGAAAACTTTCATAATGATGAGGTCGGCGGCTAATAAACATAGGAGCATTCAGTACAGTTATAAGCGCTATTCCTTCCCTCTTGTGAAAATAACAAATAAGTGATAATAATTTAAAAACGAAACCGTCCCAAGCATTTTTATCTTCTGTACAACATCGAAGCATACGCTAATGAAAATAATATCAGAAGGTGCTGGGTAGCTGGTATAAGTACCCTGGAATCTGTCAACTTATCTTCATTATATGGAGTACTTCTGAACTAATATTGTAAGCGTAAAAGAATCAAGTGAAGCAAAAACTGAATACTCGCATGATTTGAAATGAATATGATCTATTAGGTGGGTAAATTCGAGGTTAGGAACTAAATTGTCTTTAAACATTTAGTTTTTTTTTTTGACATTTTCAGTTTTATTGATACCAATGTAAAGTGTAAATAGGGAAATTATTAGTGAAATATAAGGTCGAGTAAATACCTACCTGTAGTACGTCCGCTCTTTTAACAATATTTTGGACATTTTGCAACAAAATCTCGCTTATCTCGTCCATACTGCGAGTTTCATATTTCAGAGCTTTAGTTATTTCTGGGTTATTTACATAAACCCAATTTCCCAAATGGTTCTAGAAAAAATAATCCAACGTCGTTAAATCACAACAACAAGGCGGCTAATTGAAATCGCCAAATCGAGAAATTATGCCACCAGAAATAACTGATTCGCGCCGTCTTGCTGAAACCAAAGGTCACTAATGTTGATATTAGCCAATTTCAGCCACAAAATTTAAGTTATCGTGGTTGCATAGTATAAGGAATTCACGGCAGCAGCTTTTTCCTGCTAAATACGGACTGATAATGCCCTCTAACCACAAATCGCACCATCTGGTCACTTTATTTGGATATTATTGTTTTTCGAGGACTTTTTATGAGCCCCATATAATACAATTTTATTTGTTTACATAGCCCCCTAATTTAAAATGAGAGGGAATCTAATTACGAGGAAAAGCTGCTTAAATTTTATAAAGTGATAAGTGAAATTTTCACCATATTAGCAATCAATTGTCAGAATTCAAATTCTTCGCTCAAGAGTGTAACGTGCCATGCTTAAAATTACTTAACTTTTTACTACATAAAAATGTCAAAGGATGTCTTTAATCATTTAAAAGACAATTTACTACCTAACCTCAAATTGGCCACCCAATAGTTCACATTCGAAGGAGTTTAGCGATGCCCATAAAATTTAATATGATCGTTCCTCCAAAAAACATATAGGCCAGCCAAAATTGATGGCCTGATTAAGCATACTGTGTAAATTGAGTTTTTGGAGCTACATAAACAACATCACCAACTTAAATTTCTTTCTCTTTAATTTGTTTATTTGAATTGAAGCGCACACAATATAAAGGATCGACCACTTGACCCAACACATCGAAAACTTCGTTCAACACTTTCTGACCTTTTTCTAAAAATAATACTGTTTCCAAATTTAATAAAACAGAGTTGGGCAAGACACTAACTAACACTAGCTGATCAACAGTTTAGTGAATTTTGACCAATTCAATGCATTCATCTTCAGGCACAGTTATTTGCAAATCATGTATTGGTGGCAAATCGTCTAACGACATTTCACCTTTAACTCTCACTTTTGGTTGTCTTTTCCTATGTGCAATATCTTCATTGCCTTCTTCTTCCCCTTCATCATCTTCCGCAACTTCTATACGTTTTTCAATATTTTTACGCAACTCATTTAGACACTCAACATCAGAAGAATCAGTGCTTTCATCTGAGTTAGTATCGGAATTAATTTCAACCACTTGGTTGCGATAATCTTGGGCTGGTGTATACGGAACTTCAACAACCAAATCAGTGTCATCATCGGACTGGTATTCTGCTAATAAACTTAGACCTGAAGTTATTATCGAAGGTTGAATCTGTAAAGTGTTTGCTGCCTGTTCAACTGGATTACTGTTTAACAGTGCTTTGTTCTCTACTTGAGTATTTGGGATATTTACATCATTTCTTTCCATTGCGTTAGCTTCCACAGTATCCTCATTAATTAACTGATTTTGAATTGTAGTTATCGATTTTTCAGAGCCACAGTTTAATAAATCCTGTTTCTCTTCTAAAACGACTGGAATATTTTCACAAGTTAAATCAGTGTTCATTTCCGTATCTTTAGTTATAGTCGTACGTTGGATCTCTATAGTGTTCGCTGTCAGTTCAACCGAATTATTTAATAACTTCTCTTCCTCTACTTACACACGACAGGCATCCTCATCATTTGTTTCCATTGTATTGGCTCCCAACGTAGCATCACCGGCTAATTGAATTTGAGTTGCACTCGCAATTTTTTTAGCCGCTATGTTAAATGAAGGCTGTGCTTCTTCTATAATTGGAATATCTGCACAAATTATGTCCTGCCATTGTTCAGCGCCTCACCTTTAATGTCAGCATTAGCTTGATCTCTACCTGGAGTAATCAATTCTACACTTAATATTTCTATTAGCTTATGTTGCTTTGTTATGGTCACTTCGCCTATTGCTTCATTTCTCTCTATTTCGTTGGAAACGTTTTCTTTGACTGCTACCTCTTCAGGATCAGAATATGTTCCTGGTATTACAAGCAGACTTTTTTCTTCAACATCCATCTCTTTACTCGAAATCGTTTCTGTATCAATATGGTCCATAATATTTGATTGCAGTACATGGCTGAGGTATACTTCCTAGTATGAAGTGAATACCGAGAAAGTTATAGGCTGTGTGGTATCTCTGATTGATACGCAGTTGAAAAACTCATAATCAAGACTTTATTGGCAACAAGCTGGGTGACTGCCTAGTCAACAAAAATGCTCATCGTACATTTATAGGACCAGAGCTAGGTAGAACATCCAAAAGAATTACATACGAGTAACAGATTCACTTCTGTACGGTGAATAATAGTTCATCAACTGTAAGAGCTATTTAGTATAACTGTGTCTAAAGTTTTTTAGAGAAAAGTTTTGATATAGTCTAATTATTAGCTACGGCTATAGTCGCTTGCATTGACTTCTAATCCTTTAAAAACTCTTTCTAGTATTGAATAAAATTTATTAAAATATTCCTTTTTAACAATTCCGTTTTTTTCAGGTAAAAAAGTTTTGCTAAAATAACGATTTTTAACAGTTTAAAGAAGTTTGAAAAAAAATTATTGATCACAAATCCATATAATTTTATGCTAATGAGGAGAGCTCTTTCTGTAAAAAAAAATATTTGATTTCAAATTTTTACATGTAAGAATCGACCGGATATCGCTCAGCTTCCTCTAGCATATGACGGAAATCCATTGTCTGACCCTGCTGACCAATATTACCGTTCATGTAACTTGTAGATTTGCTGTTTTGATTGTTGGCTAATTGATTAGCACTTGTGTTGCGATTTTTAATGTAACCATTCATGAGGCTCACATGTTGGCTAATTGTTGGCACTGCGCCAGGTACATTGTTTTCAAGATCCTGCAATATGGCATCGGTTTGTTGATCCATTTGTGGCTGCTGGCGACTACTTGGTCGCTGGACATGTTTAGCTTCGGTACCTGTAAAATTTTGGATGTGATTACGTATAGTTTTTTCAAATTCTCGCTGAACTGATGGGCTATCGGTATCGCCATCGATCTAAAAATAAATTATTTGAAATATTTTCATTTAATAGTTTAATTCGTTTTATTATTTAACAGTTGTCCTTACAATTTGTAAACGATTGCTATTATCCATGGCCTTCAGCATGGGTAAAGTTTGTTCCCGAAACAGTTCCAATCGGCGGCGGAAAGAGGAAACTGTATCATCTATGCGTCCTCTGCCTAATTGCAATTTGGAACAGTCCAATAATATTATAGGGGGACGTTGTTTGTACTACAAGGAAATTAATAAAATGAACAACAAACACTTTCAACTTATTTCGTTTTTTTTTGTTTTTGTTTTTTGATAAAATTGTTCCAACCTTTTCTTCAAAATATTTAACCTGCTGCATATTTCTGGGAAAACCATCTAAAATAATCCCAGCTTTATCCGATAATTGCCTTAAATTTGTTTCCAAAATAGTATTGATGGCTTTTTCGGGGGCCATTTCACCGGCCGCTAAGGTTTCTTTAACCGCATAACTTTCAGTATTGGCACGTGGTGCTGAATCGGTTATCGAGCGTAATAAACGTCCCACACTACATTCAAAATTTTATATTCATAATTTAAATATAAATATTTCTTCAGTAATGCCAAAACTTACCTAAAATGAGCCCAACCTTGATTTAAGCCAACCGCTTTCATACACAAAGTGGCCTTGTTACTGCCTGGACCTCCGATCACCCAAATAACTGGCGGTATGCCATTTACGTCAGTAGTCATAGAGGTGATAGCATTTTTCAGCATTGGTTGATGTGTTATAACATCCCGGTTTCCTCTCAATGGAACTGCCTGGGCCGCATTTGAGGCAACATGGGATATCACTGCATTTGTTATGTCACTTGTTGGATTGTCTGCAGCTAACTGTTGCTGTGTTAAAACTGGAGCAGCATTAGTAGTCCCTGGAATATTCTGAGCTTGACTAGGTGCTGTATCTACGCTAACTATACTGCCCGGTATATCATTAATCCCTCTGCCCATACCTGTTACTCCATTTAAAATCGCCTCCTCATTTTCCAGTGTGTTGAGTATGTCAAGCACTGCCGTACGGAAATCTTTATACACTTCAGAGGGTGCTCTTTCACCATTCACCTAAAAATCAAATATTCAGACATTTTTTGGTTCGTCAATGTGACAGAAATTTGTAACACTTACCGCTATTAACATATCACTTTGATCAAAGTAATCAGCTACTGGCATGACATTTTTAAAGAAATTTTCCAATTCCATTTTGGCTAAGGAGAGTACAACATGACCTAGTTTGGCACCATAATCGATTTGCTTCTGTAACACCGACTGACGCCACGATATCAGGATAACACCATTTACCACTTGGATCTGTAAGTGTAAAATTGAATGATCTTTAAAATTTAATTAAAAGAATTTGCGTAGATGGCAGGCCGCCTAGGGAGAACCATAAAAACGTTTGCCCAGTCCAATTGTCCTTCTCTTTTTTTGCACTTTGTTATACGTGACAAAAATTTCTATTTCCTTGCGGGCTGTGGCTGTTTTACTTAAAAATTCGTTAGTTACTTTATGAAAGTATTTTATTAAAACAAATAGAGTCATTTAAATCCCCGAATCCTTTGAAAGCTTCTGGAACTGCAGAAAATTTAATTTAAGATACAGAATAATTGCGTTTTTAAAATAGACATACACATATGCATAGATATATGTGTATATATATATATATACATACGTATATTGTAACGTTCGATTAAGCATTTCTTTTAGTAATTATTTGAAATATAGACAACTTTTTAAATACACACAAAAAAGAATGAGTTCATCGCTGTTCGCATTCACTAAGATAAAATTGTGCCTTCCAAACGTGAGGAATGTAGTATAAAGCCTTTACTGCATGCCTCTCACATCCATTTAATCAGTTTGACAATCCAAATTTAAATGTTTATTTGCTTTATGGAAACCATTTTTTCATCACACTGCGCAAAGTGGTTTGAAAACGTTATTTTTTTTTAAATAATAATTAATTAGGTCATGAGCCACTTGAGATAGCATAATGAAGTTCCACAAAGGCCAAGCAGAGGTATTTTTGAGTAAAACTATGGGCCCCCACGGGGGGCTTCCGGGTATGCCCACATAGGTGGATGACTTGGGATTAAAATTTTTATGGAAATGTGATTAAAACTTTATTAATTACTCAAATATTAAGAATTTTTGAACTTAAGTAGACCCTGAAAATATCTAAAAAAAACGTGCGTACATGTGTAAGTTACCTCTTTTAGTTTGGGAGAAAATCGGACTATAAAATATTTTTTTTTTAAATTTGGTCGACCTTAACTTAGTATTTTTGACATGGTGTACCTATTTATGTTCGGATTATCATTCTGATATTGATTGTATTTTTGATAAAATTTATAATAGAATATTTTGCTTCTGATAGCATGTTTCAGTAAAATGTTACTAGAATCTGAATTAGAAAAGTATAAAAACCGACGTTTTTTTAGGATTTTCCAGGTGGTATGGTTTTTTTGCTTACATATGTAATTAAAACTTTCTTCGTTACTTGTACATTTTTTGCACTATTCTATAGCAAATGCAAATAAAAGAATAATTGCGTCAAAAGTAAACAAATTTTTAAAGCTCCATATCTTGGCTACGTACAACAAAAAGGATTTGACAGCCCCGCAGTTAACAAAGCCAGGGTTACCAGTTTTATAAAAAAAAACAATTTTTGGAACATTTTTCCCCGTTTAAGGAATTTATGTGTTAAAAGTAAAAAAAAAAATTTATTTTACCATTTTATTAAAGGGTCTTTTATATACATATACTGCTTCGATACTTTCTAGGAATATCTCGATCCGTTTAGATTTTGCGGCAATACAAATTCTATATTTGATTTTTGAAGCAATCACTTTAACGCGAAATTTGAAATTTTAAAAGTAAATATCATCTACAAAATGCGTTGCGTAAAAAGTGTAAATAAATTTGGGTATGAGTTTACGTCAACCCGCGTCAAATTTGGTTTGTGAACAAACCGGTTTCGGCTACTTGTTCACAAAGCAAATTTGAAGCGGGTTGACGTAAAATCATACCCAAATAAAGTAAACCACGTCGGAAAATATACGCACATATGTAAATAAATTGTTAGTCTAGAAGTCATAAACTTTATGCTTAAAATATAGGAGCTTTGCAACTTAATATAATAATATCAAAAATGGCTGATTCTGATTCTTACATCGATATTTTAAAAGGCGACATCAAACTTGGAGAAACTTGCGAATTAAACAAAATAAACGATGAAATAATGAAAAATTGTTGTAAGTTTACAAAAAAAATTAGTTGAAGAAATTCAGGCCAGACTGCCTTCTATTTTTGAAATTTTAGACAAAATTAAATTCCAAAATATATAAAATGTTTCATTCCATTGGAAAAGTTATATCAAGCCATTCATTATAAGCACAAATTGAATCCGATGCCGAAATGTTATCTAATATTGAGAAAGGGTGGCAGATAATTTACCTCTTGCAATAGAACAATATGCTTGATTCTATATTAGAATTTTGAATTAAAGTCAAATGTTATAAAGATGCAGTTAATTAATATTACAACTTTTCATGCATTAAAAAATATTGCATTTAAAATGTTGTCACCTCCATACTCAACTGCAGAGAAGTAGAGCGCGTATTCAGTTCAATGAATTTCTTCAAAGCAAAGATACGTAACCGAATGTCTTTAATTCTGTTTACGCCATATTAAAAATGGGTTAAAGCGAGATAATCTTATTGTGAAACTTATGAATTTCAGATAGTGTTAATATTCTTTATACTGTTATACCTTTTATAAACGTTTTGTTGTGAGTTCTTTATTGCAAAATAAATAACACCAGTTTTTAGAATTTTTAAATTAATAACAATTTTATTTACTTTAACTACACAAAGTTGACACAGAACAATTTACTTAAAATGCACGTCTTTACTCGATGAGGTTTAATTTTACACTGATTGATTATCCACTCAGACGTTTCCCTATTTATACTTGTCCAGTTAGAATCTAGAAGATTTAAGAATCTTTTACTATTATACACACACAGCCTGTATGGCTGTGAACGTTCGGCTAACCGGGCCTTTAGTAAACAGTATATCAAATTCTAGTTGTGTGTGTAAAAACTTCTAAGCAGTTTGTAACCAGTAGTTCGCTTTATTGCTTAATTGTTTTATTTTAAAGCTTAAGCAAGACACATTCGTAACAATATTAATAGTAACTGCTGTTTATAAATTGAATCTGCTTAATGTTCAGATGATAATAACGATAAAAATATTAAATTTTAATTTAGATCAGTAAATAATTACAATTAGTATAAAAAGTCTATTAAAATTAACACCAAACCATTTTAATAATATATTAATCAATCGGTGATCCTTTTTAGCATTGAATTTATGAAATGAATACAAGCAAATTTGTTAAGTTTTATTTACTTTCTTCTAAAACCTTGAAGTGTATAAAGACTGTTACACCAAAGATTGTAGATTTATAAAGATGTTGCACTGCCATACATTGTTCTGCTAAATTTTTGAAGGGATTTTCGGAAAATCCTCTTGTGTATGACTAATGAGCGAAATCTCATCAACGGAGAGCAAATTACCAAAATGAAAATAAATTCTCAGCAAAATCAATTCATACTTATGAACATTGTTTATGTGTGTTTGTGTGTTTACATTGTCAATATTATACCTAACAAACAAAAAGGTTTGCTTTCAGATAAGTCCATATGAACTAATTAAAAGTATTATGTGATCAAGCCTTTTCTTAGTCCACTAGTATTATTTTTTTGGACTTTCTTAGCTTTAAATTGTAAGCTAAAATATACTATAAATACGATTAGTAATACACAATGTACATCAACGTTGTTATATTGTGTTTGTAGGGCTCTACAAATTCGAGTAATATTATTGTAGACAAAACAAATCGGATCTTCTGTGTTGCCGTAGCAATACCATACAGACTTTTTATTGTAAAAATAAAACAGCATAGACTGTCGACGAACTTTGGACGCCTTATTAACCAATATTTTCATTAAGGCAGTGTTCGCGACATGTGTTCTTTTTTGTTCTTATAGGAATATGATAAAAAAAGTAAATGGCAAACCCTTCTTCTGGTTAACTTATGTTTGATTTACCGTTATTTTAGCACTTGTTATACTGTATTGTCACAGTGTAGGCCTAAAATTTTTATAAAATATTTTATTGTCAAAACTACAGTCTTCGGTGGTATCACCGTATTTATTCACTATTTTAACTAGCCCGTTTAATCAGGATCCATTAGAAAACGTATTTTCATATGTTCGCGCCAAAGACGGACACTGTAAGAACCCTTCAGTTCACAAATTTCACATCGCAATAGCAAAGCCGATAACTTTTAAAATTAAGCAAGTTTAGTTCGTCAAAAAATTGTGAAAACGACGATACAATATTCTAACCGGTGGATTTCAAAGCTCTGCCGAATGTAGTGAAACTGTATCAGCTGATAATCAATCTCCAGTGATAGATTTCGTAGACATATATCAGAATAATGAACAATATATTGATTAAAGTGCCGACTGTTTTAACTCTCCGAATGTATAAATAGAACTTACTTCAAGCCGATATTTCATTAGATACATAGCGCAACGAATAATGGATACAATAAAACCTTCACAAATTCTAACATATCCATCAGAAATGTAAGTATATCCACACAAAAAACTATGAAAGTGACTCAGATTTTGGAAGTTTATGTGGATCCTCCAACCGGTTTTTCGAAGTTTGTAAGATTCACATAAAAGTTTTTTAATACTTTTTTCTACCAATAGCAATGAAAAATATTAAAAAAGTCATGATTTAGCAATGCATAGAATGTACTAATAGTACAATTTATTCCTTTTGGTTTGACGAGAAGAGTGCTTGTTATAGTCATAGGCTGGAAATTTTAAACTTGCTTATACTAATATTACTAAGAAAGTGTTCTGCCTGGGAATAAAAATTAAAAATCATACAAAATATTTACTATATTAGATCTCATACCGCAAGTTGTGCGCGGTTAAATTAACTTTAAAAAATAAGTAAATAACAGCATCAGGACTTCGGTGTTAACGTAAATACTTTCATTTATACAACAATAAAGTAATTATATTTGCCCTACTTAACAGAAAGAATCGTGTTCGTTTCCTATTTATGTTGAACATCCACACAAGCTGTATGCTGCCTACATTAATAAAGTTGCTAGTAAAGCTAAATTCATTTTTAATTTTAAAACAGAATTAAAAATGTGTGAAAAAAGAAATACCAAAAACAATACACGCACACCCAAACACAAGTATTCATGAAAAGAATATTTATGCATAAATGAATAAATGTGTGTTTGTGTGTATAAAAAATAATACTCTCTTTTCTATTATTGGTTTTCCTCAATGCAAAGCAGGGTTCAGAATTTTTCATTTATGAACATTCAAAAATCAACATTCATGATATTTTTCATATATGAGAAATCTAAAATTTTATATTTATTTTTCACGCGCATAAACGAACAAGAAAAAATGTTCTGCTTATGTTCATACATGAATGCGCACAACAAGAATTATTAGTCTTATTCATATGTGATAAATGATAAATCAGCTACTTCTCTCTCATTAATGTTCTTTTTCATAAATGTACATGTTCATTTATGAACGTTGAAATTTTATAAAATTTCTCATAAATTAACGTGAACAAATTTTCTACCTACGATCGCAGTTTACCGTAAAATGTAGTAAAAACACATGGGTACATATTAACACAAAATACAATATTGCAATATATTCTAAAAGAAATAAAAAAAAACATTTTTTTCCTACATACGCCGACAATTGCGCATTATCAAATATGTGCGTTTATGTACGCGAATGCTTAACGCACATATTTTTACGATCTTTTCATTTATGAAAAATTATCAAAATTGTACATATTCAAAAATGAACACTTGTGTGTTTCTCATTTTTTCACTTATGAATAGAAAGAAAAAAAATCGTCGCATTCATAAATGAGAAAACCCAAAATATTTTTCAGTCTCTCACACATGTATGAGAAGAAGCGGCTAAAAATTGAAATGTACATATTCATACATGTATGAACAGTGAGTGAACACTTCGCTACTCTGATGCAAAGACGGTATTCTCACTTTATTTATTTGTTTACACTTTCCCCCCTAGTCATTAGAAGCTTAAATTTCTGTTTATGTAAAATGTTCGCAGTGCAACATCTTTATAAATCTTTGGTTACACTATACTATATTTTGGTTATATTTTCAATATAAAATTTAAATTTTTTATGCGAATTGTCACTAAATAACATTCAAAGGTGACAAATGTTGATTGATTACGTGTGTGTTGTAATGGATCCATCATCGTCTTCTGCTATTTATTTGTGATTAGCAAAGTGATATTACAGATCAACCAAACAATAATACACCACAGCAATACTCCGTGTCATCTGTTTTATAACCCTATTTCCATTAAAAATCTAAATCCACTGAAGTGTTAAATTTATTATTAATTTGGGCCGAAATCCCGGCGGTACTGCAATACCGGGCCAACCCGTGACAGGAGTGGAGCAAGCCCCTAAACATCCCATCTACTTCCAAAAATCAGTTTAACATTTGTTGTCCTCCGATGGAGGATCTATCAGATGTTAAGCTGATAAGAACAGATACTACACTTTGATCTTAGCCATAAGGCCGAGAAGCGATAAATTCTCAACAGCAAACTAAAGAACTTATATTACCAAGCATCTAAACTAAATGAGAGTTCTTTAGTGTATAAAAGTATTTTTTATATGAAATCAACAGCAAACAAAAGAAACAACCCCACTTTAATATTCTGCTCACCAACAACATAATTTCTTCGTGAACTCACGTATATTGTTGGTGTATATTGTCAGTTATGCCTTCAGTTTGTGTGTATGACTAACAAAAAAACGAACAAACAAATGTAGGAAATATATTTAAGAAATATGTATGTATGCATGGATATGTATGCAGGCATATGTATGTATGTATGTATAAAATAGATAACGTTGAAAATAATTGTGACCAGATTTTAAAATAATGTAAACGCAAATCAACATTTAAATTGAGTAAGAAAAAATGTTTATTCTTAAATCTAAATTAAATTTTTATTGTTTTCTAATAAAATAAAATTTTTGCTTGTAGTGGAAAGTTAAAACAACAACAACACAGAATTTAGTTTTAATTTTTATTAAATTATTTATGTGTATACTGAATCAATTAACAAGCCCAAGTAAAAGTAATACGAATTTTGTTCCCTAACTGGCAAAAAGGTAATAAATCTGTTTTGTTTTACTTTCTCGAAAAGAAAAGAAGAAGAAATGTAAATATGTATTTACATACATACTTATGTATGTATGTACATATGAATATTACAACAAATCTTGTTTAAAGTAAAATGGTTAAGAAAATGAGAAATTTCTAAGCGAATATTCTCTCTGGTTTGGCAGAGGTTCTCTTCTACTCATTACAGTTTCTTCTTACACAGTGTTGGTATCTTTGTACAAGGCAAAAGATACGTAACAGTGGGGCATTTTGACTTTTTTTTGTTGCAAGAATAATAACTTTTAAAGTAATAAAGATATTCAAAAAGAATAAATGATTTGCATGACCCTAGGTTAGCCGTGGCTCTGTGCACAGTGTCGGATTGTGATACAACTTTGGACCATTTATCATTTCTCTAGAGTTTATAACATTTAGGATAATTGCCAAACTTTTTCTTATTTGACTATCGACCCCAGTGATTCGGGCTGTACCTCATCATTTTCATAAAACAGATTAACATCGCTAGTATTTCCATACCCCTGCTTTGGACAGTATATTCTCAGTTCAAGTAGTTCTTCGATGTTTTTAAAAGTTGTTACTCCATTTAGCCAGTCTCAGCTCTTTTCTATAAAGATTTTTGCCGTACGATGGTATCCTGGTAAATCGTGTAATTTTTCCACAATAGCCAATTTATCTGAGTTTGTGAATAACTCAAACAATTCCGAATTTTGAAGTGACATTATCGCTCTTTAATGTAGAATTGATCACTACTGATTACTACTTTTACAACGTAAAAACTTAACTGGCACATTATACAATTGCGGTTTAGTTTATACCCAGAAATAAAAAAGGTTCAAACTACCTAATTTGTGATACAGAAATCTAGGCCTTAGTTAACTGGATTATACATATATTCGCAGTTTATATTTTACTCAGTGTAAAGAAGTTTTAAAATATGTGCTTAGATTTTCCGACGGGGCTAGATTCACTCTTACTTGGGTACGGTTTTCCGTCGACCCTCATCAAATTTGGTTTGCGAACAAACCGGTTTCGGCGGTTTGCATTTTCAGTGTTCTTTTCTTACTCGTACGAATATATAAGTGGGGAAGTTTTAAAATAATAATTTTTATCCAATTAAGAAAAAGGTTATTGAATTGGAATCAGTAAGAAGCTCTTCATACAATGTGTTCATTCATTTTACAAAATTTTGTCATCAAATTTTGTATTTTTGGTGCCGGACTTTGGAAAAAGGCGCCACAGTGCGACCACAAAATGGGTAAAAAGAAAAATTTTTAAGTAAATGCAATTTTTATGGAATACACATAAGTAAGAACATTTGCTTTCGCATGTTAGCAACAAAACAGTTTTCCTTTAACAACTTGAAATGCGTTTTTAGGTCACCTTGTATTCGACATTATTGGAATTTTTGTAGATTCGTATTATCGTTATTTAACAATTGAAAAATGTTGTTGAAAGCTTTTGGGGAGTGCGAAAACCAATTGCGAGTTTCTTTTAAAAGGTATTTCAAATTGTGTGGAACATTTTATTCCGTTGCAATACATAGAGCTGAGAAAAATTATATTTGGAAGATTGCTTTAATCATTGCTATAGCTTTAACAGTTCTCATGGCTGCTAAATGGTTAAATTGCAGCTGCAAAATAATTAGAAGACGCTCCAAGTTATTCAAGATGTTGTTAGCAGTACCAAGTACCTCTTAGGTTTTTCTATACAATATTGGGGTAAAATTCACTGATGAGCTACTTGTGCAATAGTGAAATTGCAATATGGATGTGCTCTCCCCCATTACAAAACATTTTAAATATTTTGATTTGAAAGAATGTTTTATGAGAATATCAAAAAATGTTCATTTTTAATGAAAATTGTTTTGTAATAAATATTTTGTGAGAATATCACTTAATATTTATTTGAAAAGGAATCAAGCACGAATAAAATTGCTGCTTAAATTTTTAATTTATTAATAAAAAAACTTTCTGGCGTATAAAATTTATAACGTTTTGAAGATTATACATCAGTGTGTTATTTTAGATTATAGGACATACTTACATATGTATCTTATGTGTAATATTGGACATACATGATTGCAACCAATTAGATGCATATTTTTTTGAATTACAGTCGACTTTTGATAATTTGAAACTCGTTGGTTTGAATCTCGCGATAATTTGAACTGTTTTCAAGGTCCCTTGAAAAACACTCAATATATTTAAAAAAATGTATGTACAGTGAACTCGCAGAAACGTGAACACCCAGTAACATAAACATCCAAAAGCATGAACATTTTTTTTCTTACATTGACTACTCTAAAACGTGAACGAAGGCTGAAGGCTCTAAAACGTGAACCTCAAGAAATACAATTTTGTAACCTTATTTAAACATTTTGGGATTCCTCGCAGAAGAATCTCGTAGTTTGTTTGTTGTAAACAACTTCTGTTGCAGGATAAGTAGTTTTGGTATTACCGCGGCAGTTCTACTGGAAGCATCTCTCCGTGGTGACTATGCATATAAATAATATAAACAAGCGATCTCTAAAAATATTTTTATTGAAAATATGTATAATAAAAAACCAAAAGTATTAACTCTTTAAGAAAAATCAGATATTTTAGAGCTTTTATGGAAAAGTTCACCTGTAACTGGTTTGTCAAAAAAGTATAATGCCGCCAAATCGACAAATCAATAAAAAACAAAAAAGATGCAATTTCGAAATGTGTTAATAATATATTTTCGGGTCCTGGAAAAGGGAATACACTGCATTCTTCGGAGCTTCCAAAAATGGAAACAAAGAAATTAGTCTCTTAGAAACCCTTTTGCAACCCAAAAAAACTTGTCTCATAGGTGAAAAATAACGTACTTTATTTTAAATTAAATAAAAGATAAAAAGAGACTAAAATATGTTATAGAAAAAATGCAATCTAAAACGTGAACAAAATCGAAAACGTGAACACCCTCGGTAAAAATTAGTTCACGTTTCTGCGAGATCACTGTATGTAATTTGGTGCTCTCAATAATTTGTAATTATTTCAAAGGAATTTTGATCGCCGACTCTCTATAATTTGAATCTTTTAGCTTCACGTTCTATAATTTGAATTGCTACAAAATGACATCTTGCCTGCCAACATTTTATAATTTGATGTCGATTTTTTTACACTTTATAATTTGAACTCCTAATGTGATTTTGTTTCTGTTAAAAAAAAATGAAACCGTTTTCTTTAGTTTCTATGCCACGCCTTTAGCATGCACCAAAATGCCTATTGAACTGTAAAAAAGTTCACAATAAAAAATTTTAAATAGGTTCTTGTTAATTTGAATTTTTTATCTTTCTTTTGATATTTTGGAATCTCGTTAATATGAAAACTTGATTATTTGAACTTTTTCTCTGATCCCTTGAGTTTCAAATTACCAAGAGTCGACTGTATCATTATTTTTAGTAATGCTTATTCTTGTTAATGAAAGTGTTTTATTGTGAAATATTTAAAAACAAAATCATTATCATTTTAAACTATCACCATTTTTAAATCACGCCCTTGTATTTGTTTAAAAAACTAACTCAAAGAATTTAGTAGATCATTACTTTGAAAATTATTTATTATTAAATGGTAGTTGAATATTTTCTCTTTTTCATTATTTTAAATAAAAAATGAATGAATAAATATGGTGATTAAGTACTTATATACAGCACGAGTAGGTGACTTTGCAATGATATTAAAAATAAAAAGCTAAAGTAAGTTAAAGTAGATAAATTTTTTTTACTAAACAAATTTTTACACCAAGTTAAAATTAAAACAAAAATAATATTTGATTCTTCATTAAAAATTTCAAAATTACAGAATACATTTTTTAAGCCGACAAAACTAAAGTGCATAGTCAAAACCAGCTGAGTATTTTGTAAAGTAGTCATTATTTTCAAAAACTTTAGCATACCCTCGATGCATTGAAATTGGATAAAACTCCTGAAGAAATTGCCTTTAGGGCAGTTTCCGCGTTTTTGAAGATCTGTATTTTCCTATAGATTTTCTATAGGATTGAGATTCGGATTTTGCGCCGGCCACTTTAAACATTAATTTTTTTTTTAAACGAACATCTCTTTTGCACATTTAGATGTATGTTTAGGGTCGTTATGGCACTGCCACCTCAACTTAAGAGGCATGCGTGATAAGATTTACGTCTGTACCTAGCTGTGTAAGCCATAACCGGATGGTAGATCATAACACTGCGAATGAAATGTCGCGTCATCCTCGCCCTAGAAGGCCTTCAGATACGTATATCCTCCAATCGCTCCTAGTTGCAACTTCAAAAGCCCGGAGCAGGCCGCAGCCTTCACTCCTTGCTAAAGAGTTGGAGACTATTCAATACCTGGTCCAGAACGCATGAAGGTTAATTAACTTTAAAAACACAACCGCAATCATGCTTACTGGACCTAGACCATTCATTGTGAATGATCCGACCCACACAACTCAAAAGAGGGCCTCGAAACCACAACCACCACTATACTTCCAAAGGGCCAACATCAATAATCAGTCAGAGAACAGCTAAAAAGCTAAAAAGACAAATAGCTGAACTATAGGGCTTTACTGATGGTCGTGGAAATATAGTGGAATTGTCCAGTTGGCTCCTGCTAGCCTTGAAGGGGACTGCGCCCCCTTTTACCCCACTTTGCCACATGTAATGGCGGTGAGATTCCGTTAAAATATATCAATGTGCCCCCGGGGGGGAAGTTTAGAGGCATTACTACTCTGCTTGTGGAAGAACGACATTTTAAAGAATGTGTTTATAAATGAAACGTTCCACTATTTCTTGTATTCTATGAACCGCCATCATGTTTTATAGCAACTTTTGACCTTTATATCTTCTGACTAACCTTTTAAATTAAACTTCGACTCATCGGAGAAAAGTGCGGTTTTCCATTGTATTGGGTCCAACTAATATGTTTCACACTGCGAATAATACCGAGTTTTGTTGCAATGGACGTCACGAATTTATGATTATTAAATCAGCTATGATTTTTTCTTTTAAATTCACCAAAAAACAACAAAGCGACTTTGAAATAAATAAATAAAAATTTACTATATACGCACTTTAAATGATTTTATAAAAAATAAAGTTAGTTGTTGTTATTAAAATAATCTTTAACAAAATAACAGTAATTGTGGTTATTTCTTCTTTTTAGAACGAAAGAAGTAACACCGAAAATTTGCGTAATAGTGTTGTCGCTGCATTTTTTTTTTTTTTATTTAAAACTACAAACAATTAATTTTTTATTTTATTTTTTTGTTAATGTTATTAAATTGCTTTTCTAGAAGCAGAATTTCGTGCTTTAGTTTTGCCCACCACTGTATAATGAATTATATTTAAGTACATATGTATGTACGTACTCCCTTTAAAAAGTTGGTTAAATTTCATTATTCCAGTTCTATAGCCGTTCTGCTATTCGAAAAAATGTTAAAGAATGGGTGT
The DNA here is from genome assembly GCA_030448955.1 of Trichopoda pennipes. Classification (NCBI taxonomy): domain Eukaryota; kingdom Metazoa; phylum Arthropoda; class Insecta; order Diptera; family Tachinidae; genus Trichopoda; species Trichopoda pennipes. The sequence continues at coordinate 13,307,393 of JASKUP010000042.1, forward strand.
GAAAAATGTTTTGGAAGATATTAAAACAGGGGCCAAATTATGTATCTGATGTCAAGTAATGGACGGTTAATTTTCCTACTGTTTTTTACATTGCAATTAAAAATATTTAAATTACATATTCAAAATTTATTCATACTATTTAAAAATTGTGCACATCTAAATGCATAGTTTTCACAATTTGGACTTTTGCTAAATAATGAAGCCCTGTAATCGGGTGTTTTTGTTGACGTACATGCATATACAACTTTAAAGTTGGCAACATTTTTTAACTGGCGACCAATTTGTCAGCTGTCAAGTGATTTCTGTTTAGCTTGGTTTACATTTTAAGATGAATAAATTGACGCCTTAACCACAAAGAACTCAGTGAATAGAGTGACACCTAAATAATGCTTCCAAATTGTGCAAATTTAGCTCAAACCTGATTGCCGTTGATCACGATTTATATAAGCAAATTTTTAGCGATGAAGCTCATTTTTGTTTGTATAGATATCTCAGTAAAAAAACCGTTGTATTTGTAGTGATTATAGTCCTCAAGTGTTTATTTTGTGCGCTTTATGGGCGGGTGAAAACATTAGCTCGTGCTTCTTTAAAAACGAGTCTGGTTAGAACGTTACAGTCAATGGTTAGCACTATAGGGCCATGATTAATACCTTTTTCATTTATTAATTGAACAACCATGATGTGCAACGTGGCACACAGTTTGTGCCATAACTTATGTATTGAAATAATAATAATAAATAGTAGTTTTACTTTTCCGTCACGTGATTTGGCTTCCAAGATCGCACGACTTAACGCTGCTAGACGATTGTCTGTGGGTAGATGCAAAGTCGGTAGTCTACACCGATAAGCTCGAAACGATTGACCACTTGGAGGATAGCATATGCTCCGTTTATGTCACAAATGTTGGAAAAAGTCATCGAAAATTGAACTTCTAGATTAGACTACGTCCGATCCAGCCGTGGCGGTCATAAGCCAGATGTTCTATACGTCTAAATCATTTTTTATAAATATTTTCGGTTCGTATTTCCACAATTAATTTTTGATATTTCCAAATTATTTGAAATAAAACCGGTCTCTATGAAAATTATTTACAAACAGTACATTTGCGTACTAATTTAAATTTTATGCATAAAGCAATATAATTGAAAAACAAACAGCACATCTACTGCTAAATACAGTACAAATGGCCCCTCTATTTATAAATAACATGTTTATTATATTCATAAACCGAACTGGTAACGTAAAGTACAATTTACTGATTACTGTTTTTTTTCAGAAATCAATAAAAATACTAAAAATTTTTAATAGTCTTTATTTATCACTTTAAATTAATTAGTATTGAAAAATAAATTACAGTTGTATCACTAATGGTTTTACTGGACTCAAAAGTTTATATCCATGTTAAAAAATATTCTGGGACCTGTAAATTATACCTTCATTGGAAGAGAGTATTATGTGACCAATGCACACATGATTGTGGCGGTAGTGCTTAACACGTTTTTCTTATGTATGTACATTCTTATAAAGGGTTTCTCGACAAGAAGTTTGTATTGCTAAAACAAAATGAAAAAAAAAATAGATTGAGAAGAGCAAAAGTCGGCAATTATGATGAAAAATGATATCTGGCAAATGTATACCACAACCGCGCTAACAGCTGTCGATTCTTTCATAAAAGTTTTTAATCACGTTTTTCCAAAATGGCGGCTCTATTTTCTTGATCACATCACAAATTTTGAGTTTTTAGACTGAAATCAATTCAGCTGGCTTCGTATAGACACAGCCACAGAAAAAATAATCCAGTGGTGTTAAATCACACGGTATGTCGGGCCACATAACTGCTGATTGTCGTGAAATTATGCGTTCGGGAAACTTGGTTTGCAATAAATTGATGGTTTCATTGGCTGTGTGACATGTTGCATCGTCTGTTGAAACCACTTCTCAGCGATTGTCACGTCATTAATAATAGGAAAAATTGTGTTGTTAGCATCTCGCGATAACGTGATCGTTGACCGTTACCGCATTTTCATTTTCAAAAAAACGACCAAATCTCGCCTCGAGACTACATAGTGCACCATACACGTCGAGCATGCAAATACTTTTCAATAATCGCTTTAGGATTTTTGACGGCAATTTTGTTTGTTGACATGCAATGACAAGTGAAAACGGGCTTCGTCTGAAACAATGATATTTACAGAAAAACCAATCGGCTGTTCTTGAATGAATTGAGCAAATAAATGGCAATTTGAATGGTCGGTTGGCTTCAATTCCTGCAACAGTTGAACATTGTAAGGGTTCAAAGTTAAATCCCTACGCACCATTTACCATGTGGTGATTTTGGATAGCCCAATAGTTAAGAACGTCGAGGAAATGACAAATTTAATTAAGGTGCCCCTGTAAGCTAGTAGGTAGTGTACTAGCTTGTCAGTATGGGGGTTGTGGGTTCGATTCCCAACGAAGACCTTGGTTTTTTCACTACAAAATTAAAAATTGGCTGTCGGTGGGACTGCTCAGCGATGAAGGCATAGTCACTGGTCGCTGTTGCTGTCTTTATACGGCAGTTAATTTCCGACTATCCTTCTAATTTCACCACCTGTATCTTCTCTATCCCTTTCCTAAAGAAGGTAGCACTGTACTTGACTAAATAGGCATTGTTGCCTGAAGTGCTACTTCTCTTTTAAAAAAAAAAAAAAAAAAATTTGGATCTGCTTCAACACTGCGGCTCACGGCTGCGATGTTTTCAGCTGAACGAGCCGGTTGAACACGCGTTGGTGTTCGCACATCTTGTTTCGAGACTCAAATTTAACTATAAAATTCTTGATAGCGGTCTCAGAAGGACAATTATGTTGTCCGAAAATATCGCGAATTTAAGAAATGTAACTTAAACAGAATCACCATTTTCATAGTGGATTTGAACTATTTTAATGCGATTTTCGCGCGAAATTGAATTTATTGTAACAATTGCCAATGCATCTACTACGAATACGTCCAAAAACTAAATGTCAAAACTATCATGTTGTTGGTGTTGCCACAATTAAAAAAACTCAATATTCAAAAGTTGTTAATGTATGTATGTATGTGTACATATGCATACACATGTAGATGTACATATATACACATGCATAAGCTAAGGAACAAAACACAAGTCACATCATTTTTAATTGTGGTTATTTTAGGTGATGCTGTTCTACCAGTGATTTTCCTTACTGGCTGTTATTGCCAAACAGCATACTTTAGTGTGAAATTTATTATTGTTGCTTAAAGCAGGAAATGTGGAAAGTATTTAAGTATAAGTAGAAGGTCGTGCGTTTAGGATTTTCAAGCAATTATCTCTTATTTTAATTTGCTTTTTGACATTATCAACTGCAAAGTAACAATAAAAAGTTATGTTGTTTTTGCAATATTTGTTTTAAAGACGCCACTACCTCCTAGTATACATATATTATAATACTATTTATTAAGAAACACCTCATCCCTTGGAACACAATCACGTGTTAGTAAACTATACATATGTATGCTTATGTGTTTGGTGGTTGAATATTCTTTTAAAATAAGTAGGCGGGTATGTATTTATTCTTTATAAACTTGTGTGCTGTGTATACAAACCATCAAAATAATTCTTATTTAGTTTATGGTCTATAAGAAACATAATGCTTGGTATTGGGGATGTTTGATAACTCTGGCTTTTCTTCAGTTGTCGAATAAATCTTTCGCCTTTTACTAAAGATTTCCGTGGAGAAGAGCACTCTAATGAGTCTGTAAGAATTTTTTGATATCCCTTCCTTATGGAGGGGACTTATATAATAAATTTAAACTATATTAACTATTAGTTCTCAATTCGTGGTGATGCCTGGGGCTTTAATTAGTTTTACTATGGGGGACGGTCAGGGATTTATAATTGGCAGATTTCTGCAGAGAAGGATTTTGTTCTAATGAATTTAGCAAAGTCCTTCCATACAATTATAAGATTTTATCGTCGAATCGGCGTGTGTGTGTATGTGATTATTTGATAATGGGGGGGGGGAAAAAGAACAGGATTGTATTATGACAGCTGAATAATTTTATATATATATATATATATATATATATATATCGGGTGGGTAAATATAACGTTAGGAAGTAAATTGGTCTGTCAAATGACTGAAGGTTAAAAATTACCATTTTGACATTTATTTACACTCTTGAGCAAAGAGTTAAAATGTACTATCAAAATGGTAAAAATTCCATGTATCACTAAGTAAAATTCATGCTGTTTTCCCTCATAATCCCTCTAAGACCGGTGTGCGTATTTTAAACGTTAAATTCAAATCTAACAGTAATCGTGCTGGCAATAGACCAAAACAATACACTCACAGTGGCTGTAGTGATTTAAATATACCCGATGTGTAAAGTGTTGAGAATGAGGTCTCAGAAGGATGATTATGTTATCACGAATTTTACGAAATGTAACTTCTAACAGAACCACCATTTTCATAGTGGATTTTAATTATTTTAATGCAATTTTTTTGCGAAATTGACGTATTCTTCTACGAATACGTCAAAAAACTAAATGTCAAAACTAGCATTTTTTTGTTGTTGCCACAACTGAAAAACAAACTTCTTGTTCAAAAATCCGATTTATTCGGTTGATTGTTTTGGCGATTTTTAAAGCTAGAACTAAGACCAGTCCGTTTCATCATACTAAACTTTTGCCCGAAAATTTTCGCTCTCTGAGAGTATCTGCATTAAATTTGGAAAGTGCCTTTACTTTAGTTGCCTATGTATAACGTAATACAGAACTACTTTGGAAGGACGGGACTTCTCCTAGAGACTCCCCTGTTAAATTATTATAGTATCTCTATTGTTATTATTTAGATGTAAAATATATGAAAAGTATCTTTCATGAGGAGTAATTTTGCGGCTTTCCGCTCTTAAAAAATGAACCTGTGTTAATTTCTGTCCACATTGTATTTATAGAAATTTGTTTTTGTACAAAAACACAAAAACTAAATTACAAATCCTAAAACGGGTTTTTAAAACACCTTTTAATTAATATAAACACATAAATTAATTTTTAAATATCAAATGAAATAATAAATAATTAAAGTTTCCATAAAATTTAAATTGAACTGTCCTTTGACCCCTATTCGAGTAGTTGATGTTATTCCAGCTTATTTTATGTTTTAACCTTCCTTTTGCTTTGTTTACTTTCATAAACACCTTCAATATTCATATAATTCGTCCTTCTAGGATACAGTGCTCGATTGGCTGAAGAACTCTTTAAATAATAAATACGTTTTTTTAAATATCAAAAATACTTTATAAAGAAAAACCATTTGGTATTGTCTTTTGTTGTTCCAAGGCAACGCCCTCTTAAATGAAATGAAGACACTTTTCGTGTCGAAAGTTTAAAAAGTCAGACAAACAAAAACTATGAATTTTTGAGTTGAAAATCCAAACAAGCAAAATGAATAGCGCTCGGTGAGATGTTGATAGTGTTGTATTATTAATTTAAAAAGTCCTTCAATCACTTTCAGGGCCATGGTGAACGTTGTTTATTAATGCCGCTTGCTCTTTAATAATCAAACATTTTAATTAATTCAGCAGCTTGAATAAATACTAAAATTCCCAGAGAAACGTAAAGCCTGTAAGAAAGCCTCGGTGGATGGGTTGGTAATAGAAGAAAACTAGATAAATGATTAATAAAAATAATAATAATAATAAATAAGTAAATAAATAATAATAATAACGTGTAAATAAATAAACTATTTACTGTAAACTGCCTTTCCTTTAAATTTTTGTATTTTTACGTCTCTATTTTTTTATACTCTATTGGGTGGTCAAATATGAGCTTAGGAAGCAAATTATCTCTCAAATGATTAAATTTCATGAAATGGGCTGTTATCCTTTAAAATTTATTTATTAAAAAGTTCGGAAATTTGAAGCATGAAACGTTACACTACTCATACAATTCCATTGTATCACTGCTTAAAATTCGAGCAGATACTCATCGTAATCTCCTTTTGATAACACTGTCCATAATCTAATCGCTGAATTCAATGTTCACGGTATTGTTGTTGATAATAAAACAAAATAAAACGCTCGGAGCGACCGTAATTTCTTGATTTGGCGATTTCAATTAGCTGCCTTGTTCTCATGACTTAACACAGCTGCATAGTGGACCATTTTACGAGAAGGCGGTCAAAAATATATAACTTTTGAACAGATCGTAATTTTGTTACGCGTTCATAGGCTTTCGTTTAAGGTATAATAATATAATATAAAATTTAAAATCGACCGGTTACAAAAATAATTGTGATATGCTTAAAAATGCATTCTAAGTTTTAGCTGATTTTTGGTACGAAAGTAAAGTATTAAAACTTGTTCAAAGAGTTTGTTTTACATAAAGTCTTATATTTTGATTTAAGTTTAGAACTCATACTTATTAAACAGAGTACAAAGATAACCGGCTTGCTTGTTCACAAACCAAATTTGACGAGGGTCGACGTAAAACCGTACCCAAATAAAAACTTATTAAAAACTTAAATTTAGTCAGATAGGGCCAAGATTTAGCAACCGTGAAATTTTTAGTACGAAGGCCAAAGATTGGTTTTTTGAAACAATTTGAGTTAAAAATTAGCTTATTAAGTAGCAAACATAAAAATATATTCATTGGTACAAATTTGCTTTAGATAAGGAGGTATTTAAGTCCAAAGTAAACATAAATACTACTCGTATATGTAAACTTTTGTTGTAAATTGGTTAATACCTTATTAATGTACGAAAAATTTTAAAAGGATGAAATACATACATATAACTTGGAAAATTACTATTAATTAAACAACTTTAGCAAATATTTCTTCTAAATAGCCTTGATTTTCATCTTCTAGAAGCAGTTTAGCTTCTACGTCTAGTTAAATAGAAGTAGTTTTCTATTTTGGCGGATATTGGACATATAGGGATATGATGTACATAATCAAATAATAATCAAGTCTTCATTAGTACAATATCTAGAAATTTTTATTGTGTTATGCTTACGAAAGAGTCTATAGTCTTTGTTTCGTTTCTCTTGCGCCTCTTCAGATTAATCTCCTATTGTTAGAATATTGTGTTGAATTATTTGTTCCCCATGGTACAAAATTTTATGAACTGTGGATGGCATATATCTCCAAGAATATTTTTCGTTGTAAAGTAAAGCTGTGTTTTTTAGCGTACTCTCCAAATTTATTGCACTTATATTTCTGCTGCATGCTAGAACTTGTCAAATAATACTGAATCTACTTATTAGTACTCTACTCCTGTGAGAGATGCTGCAGTTTCTGGATCTGAAAAAATCTTCTTGCAGTGTTTCCATCATTTATGTTCCCTTCTGCTTGCTTCAATAATTAGGCCTTTTTCTAAATATTTTTTTTGAATTTATTATTTCTCACTGTTTCGCCTAACTGACCAAAATCCAAATCATAACCCAATTTAAGAATACGCTCCAAGCAATTTAACAATTTGAAAAAAAAAAAACTATTTTACAATCAGTGCAAATCATATTAAAAAGCAAAGAACTTTTGTGTCCTAAATCATATCAATTTACGTTATTTTAAGTAGGCAAAATATATATGTGACCAACTGTGCATGAATTTGAAATTGACTAAAAATTTTTGTTTTCTTTCTAAAAATACGCATATTCATCTAAACAATGTTCTCGTAAAGGCGATTTAAAAAAATAAATAAAATACTTACAAAATAGCAAAACAGAAAAAAAATTTTCTTATTCCATTTTCTAATTCCATTGTGTCAAAAAAATTGTTCTGGTGCTCACGGTCGGATCGTGCCTGGTATACAATAGAATATAGGCGTATAGGGCTATGACACAGTGCTAATGCTTTTACATTCCCGAACGAACTTTAGAAGTTATGCTGAATTTAGAAAAAATTTGGACCTCTAAAAAAATAAAATCAATCAAAAATAATTCATTATACTAACAGCCAACAAACGCTATTATACAAAGTTTGTCACGTTTAAAAATCTTGTATAACAAAAAAGTTATAGATGTTGAAAAATCAAAACTTTACTAAGACAACTTTACTGAAAATGCTCATTTTGAATCACCCTGTTCAGTGTAATATGGTTAAAATAAAGTTTTAATTTTTGGGTTCCCCAGGTACACTAGTTTCTACTTTCGAAAGAACTTTAAAGTTTTACAATTGGGGACCATGAAAAAAGTACTTTTGAAATGGTCCAATGTGCGCTGGGCTGTTTTCTTTAGAGTTATTTAAAAGATCTGGCTTACATGAACGATTCAGTGTTGCAAAACATTTGGTTTCGACGAAATAAGCGAAGCTATGTTGCAAAATGTGCTAGAGGTGGACATATGCCCGACATCATATTTCCTTATTATTTCCTCTATTTTTACTTTATGTTGGCCTCAGCTAAATTGAAGATGTCAAAAAGTGCATGTTTTAAGCCAATTTTTTTCCTAAGCTCAAACCACCCTTTATAAGATATTCGAAAAGCATTTGTTGTTTGTTTGTATTAATTCTTAAAACAAGAAAGAATTATACATATTCTGAAGAAGAAGAATTTGAAACCTTGTTTCATAGACCATAGGGGGCTATTTCTGGGATTCTTTATTTTGGGATTCTCTAATTCGTTATCGAATAAACGTTATTCAAAATTTCTGATGATGACATTCGATAGCGTCGGGTATTTAAATTAAACCACAGGAAATTTTACTCGCCAGTCAACAATCATTCGAAGTATCGAATAAAGTAATTTTAGTATTTTAAGTCAATAATTGTAAAATAAGTTTCACTCAAAAGAAAATTTTTTGGAAACTTAATGGTCCAATATGCAGTTTTTACAAAAGCAAGGAGTGATTAAATTTTTTTTCTTTACTTTGCACCACTAAAGCATTAAGACGTATCGTGTCCACTAAGAGAATTGGAAAATTGTGTATTATAGAAGTTCTTTTGGATTCGACAACAATTACGATCATGATTTCCAGACTTCGCCCAGACTTGATATATTCTTAGAAATCTTTTGGTTAAGAATCTCGATAACACTTCTACAGCTTTACCGGCTTGTTGGTCAGCTTTCCTTAGTCAAATAAGTAACTTATAGTGAACCAGATTATATATTCTTCTTATCGTAAAAAAATAAAGTGCAAAGTTGAAAAATCCGTTAATAATTTATCAAATTAAACAGTAGATTTGGCAACCCGTTAATGACTGCTTTTTCGAATTTGCAAATCTCAGAATTGCTGACTTTGTAAAAATTAATCGCTTTTAAAGCGAATAAACCGTTGCGTGATGTGTGCAAATGTAATAAGCAGAAAAATTGGCCTAGACATGTTGATCAGTTCGCATCGAGGTGCATTTCTGGAAATATCTATTTATTTAGTAAACAGAAGATCATAAACATGAATATAAAAATAAAAACAATTGCTGTGGAGTAGTCGCGGTGCACATTTTTTGTTTTTTTTTTCAAGGACAAGTAGCATTTCTCGCCTATTTAATTATCTGGTAACAGTTTTACATTCTTCGGAAGAGAATTAGGAAGAGAGAACATAGATGGTTAGGTAAAAGAATAAAGAAAAGCTTTTTTCATTTATTAATGTCATTCCCGTCAAACCTAATTGTTATGAGGCGTTTGTTGTGAAACAAACAGCCATCTTATCAGTTATTCCGCTTTTCCGACGAAAGAATACGTTTTAGAAAAGTACTGACGAAGGAAGTTGTAGAACTGTTATATTTCAAAATCTAAATACGTATACGTACATACGATGATACCCAGAAAACAAATATAAAAATTTCTCTTTTTGGTTGCCGCAGGGGTTGAACACATTCAGGCTAATTCGATTTGTAGTCAACAAGTTTTCACCGTCCAAATAAATGGAAAGTAGGGAAAGAAAAGCAATAGAGTTGTTAAAGGCATTAACGCGTTAATAAAGCAAAAGAAAATAAATAGTTAAGAGAGATATATTCTGCCGAGCTTCATAAGCAAAACAAACGCTTTCAGGGAACATTTAAAATCAACATTTCACCCATTTCTTTTAAACAATTTCATTGAAAGAGCTGTATGATATTGAGAACATTTTAGAAATTTCTTGTCAAATGGATCGTCCTATTAAATCAATATCCTCAGCGGGAGTAGGTAAGGAAATTGATAAATTAAAAATCTACAAAACTCCTTAATCATTTTCCATTGCAATCACAATATGTAAAAACTAAGTACTAAACCTAGCAGTAAAACCTAATTAGCCCAAAAATAATGGTACAGCTTATAGACCAATCAGTTATTGATATTTTTGAAAGGCTCTTTCTAAAGAGATTATTGCCAATTTTAGAAAAACAAAATATTATACTCGATTAACAGTTTAGGTTTAGGCATAAAGATGGCATACCAGAACTGCATCATTGGATTACCAACAATATTTCATACACTTTAAACTAAAATTGTTTTGTTCTGCTATATTTAGAGATGTTCAACAGACTTTTAACAGAATTTGGAATAATGGACCAGCCCTATTTTATTTGGTACTAATACGTATATTCAAGAATAATTATTTTTTTAATATAAATTATTCAAGTTTCGGTAGCATTAGCGAGGGAATTCTACAAGGTAGTATTCTGGGACCAATATTGTAGCTATACCAACAAATGAATATAAAAATTTAACTACTAACAACAACAACAAATGAAATTTTAACTACTGCCCCTTACAAAGATTTTACTGCTATATTAGCCATAAAAATAAATTAACAGTTATAGCTCCCGAGTTGCTACAAAATCAAATTAATCTTATCCACGATTGGCTTCAAAAATGGAATATAAGAGTTATGAATGCAAAGTCTCTTCATGTTATATTTGCTTTTGGTAGAAATGGCTGCTGGCCTGGTTATTTAAACGGCACAATTATATCACGCTGCAATATATTTAAGTCTGTATGATATTTAGGTCTTCATTCTGATTGAAGGCTTATTTTAAAAATAAGAATAATATTTTGATTATTGGTCCAAAAACCAAGCTCAAGCTTAGAAAATAAGTTTTGCTATACAATATAAAACTAAAACCGATATAGACATGCGGGATCAAACTTTGGGAAACTAAACTGTAATTCTAACGTTGAAATACTGACGAGGTAGCAGTCAAAAACCCTAAGAGTTTTAAGGCTCACGAGTTTTAAGTTACATATATTCAACCTGGCCTTCCGAAAATAGAAAAATTCATAAACTTTGCTCATTATTTTATTTTTAAAATAGATTGCAAATAAAACAATTAAAAAATGTACAACTTGGAGAAATAGTTGACATATTAAAATAAACCTTTAATATTTTTAATATTTAAAATCGTTTCTGTTATCTTGTCTATAAAAAATTAAAATTTAAATACTTTAGTCTACTAGTAGACTAAATATTATTTTAAGTATTTATCATCAGCTAAAAGCCAAATGCACACAAACACTCTGCTAAGATTAGTGAAATTAGTAATATTATCAAAAATCGACTATGGACTAGTAATCTACAATAAGACGCCCAAAGCAACTTTTAAAATGATTGAAAACATTCTAAATGCTGCCATTAGAATCAGCCTGATAGCTTTTCGCACGACTCCGATCGTGAACATGCAAACAGAAGCTCACTTTGAACCCCTCCGTGTTCGAGCAAATAGACTACTGCATCGGCTATTGCCTATATTCAGCCGATTCAACTCATCGCTGCTACATAAACATGTAAACCTATTAAAAAAGAGGAAAACAAAACTTAAATATCCATCAAATCTATGCAATATTGTCAACACTGCAAAAAAATATGTTATAAGTAAATAATCTCCTACGTTGGAAGCCCACCCCCCTGGATTGTTGAACCAAAAAACCACAAAATTCAATATATCCTTAGAACACAAATGGAACAAATACAGCCACCCCTATAAGATCTTCAACTCCACAAAACAACGGTTAATTCTGCCATCTTTAAGCAACTGTTTACAAAATAAATGCATTACAAGGCTACGTCTAACACACACACACACACGTCTCACTCATCAATATTTGTTGAAAAAACGGTACAAACAACTGTACTTTCTGTGGCTCTGCACCATTGACCGTTTTCCATATCTTGGCAGACTGTCTAACTCTCTTAAGCTTACGCGTATCGGTTTGTAAATCCACTAGCATCGTTGACTTGCTAAAAACTCCAACTAAAAAATCTTTGAATTCCTAAATAAAACTTCTTTGCACAGCCAAATTTAAATTTTTTAAACTTAACCATCAAATTTCTAAATATACATGTATGCACATACAGTGGCTCACAGCTTATTTCAACCAGCCTCTTTTAAAAAACATGAAATAATAAGCCGATAGCCATCGTAGCTAGTGCTTTTAGCATTTGATTTATTGTAATTTTAATTATAATAAATTTGTAAATAAATAAAAAAAATAAATACTTTAAAAATAATTAAAAAAAAAATAATCGAGTGTAGTAGCCAGGAATCGAACTGCGGCCATAAAAAATCATTATCTTTTCAATCACCGAATTGTGGAAGTTATAACCAATAAAATGGAAAAGAAAGTTGATTGTTTTGGAATTTTTATGAACATGCAACAAGCGTTTGACAAACTAAAGATGTTACGTGCTGCTTCTTCTTACTTTATGCTTAATCGTACCTACAGGACAGCAAATACTATGTTAGAGTTAATAACGAAATATTTACTTTTAGATGCATTGAATCTGGTGCTTTAGCATCAGTATTATATTTCACTCCTGATATAACAACAAACAAAACCACAGTAGCTACATACATATGCTGATGAGTCTGCTATAACGCTGTCCCAAGATTCCCCCACAGAAGCTTCTAGATTGATACAATCGAAGTTAAATCTTGTAGAAAAATGATCAAATAGATGAAATATAAAGGTAGGTATATAAAAATCAGTTCATGCTACGTTTAACGTTTACTTAAAAAAGCCAAGTCACTCCCATAATCGACCAATATTACATACCAAGGATTTTGCAAACAAATGTATTGGCTTTTAGGACCCCAATCAAAATTAACATTAAAAAACAAAATAATAAATATCTCTTATTCTTTTTTAAGGTTTTTTTAAATTAAATAAACAATTTATATTTTTTTCTTTTCGATATTTCGCTTTCCTATGAAAAACTTCTTCAGGAAAAAATTTTTTTATTTTTGAAAACAAAAATTATTAACAAAAAATAAAAAAATTTTTTCCTGAAGAAGCTTTCCATAGGAAAGCGAAATATCGAAAAGAAAAAATATAAATTGTTAATTTAATTTAAAAAGAGCTTAAAAAAGAATAAGAGATATTTATTAAAGATAAAAAAGGTCGATTAAAAAAACTACAAAAATTATAAAACAAAATAATATTATATAAAACTATCATTCAACCGGTCTGAACATATGGGCTGCAACTGCGGGGAACAACTCGCAGCTCAAACATTAAACTTCTACACAAATATCAATCTAAAACGTTGAGAATAATTATGAAAAATGGAAATATATCCCGCGATTTAGAAATTCCCAAAAGTAAAGAAGAAATTGTTAATTCTGCGATAGATATTTGCAAAAACTGAGAGCGCTTCTAATTTAAAAATACTAGATCTTCCTTTTCGAAAAGAGACACAATGTCATCTTATTTAATTTCAAATTTGAATTTATACACTTTTATGTTATCTATTTCCTTTTATACCTTCTGAAAGAAAGAACTAGAGAAGAGATAATGTAGACAGTTAAGAAGAAGAATAGAGAAAAGCTTATTTTTCTCATTCAACAATGTATTTTCATTTAATGTTAAGCGGCGTTTGTTTTGAAGCAAATAGCCATCCTAAAACTGTGGCGGTAAGAAAGTTACGTGCAATTTTTGGGAGAAACAACATGCTAGCAAAACGCACTATTTATCGTTTAGTGAATGTTTTCGAAGAAAGAGGGTCTGTAGGTGATAAGTCCAAGAATGGACCACAACATACTGCAAGATCGACTGAAAACATTACTGCTGCTACAGAAAGTGTTCAAAACAATCCATCAACCTCAATTAGACGCCGTGCTCAGGAGGCCACTATTTTGCACAAGGATTTGCATTTGTTTCCATATAAGATTCAGTTGAAAAAAGAGCTTTTTCCACAAAAGAGCATTTAACAATAGGATATTACAGTTCGCCCATGACAACCGCGATTTTCATGAAAAAATCATAATGAGTGACGAGGCATATTTTCATTTGAATAGATATGTGAATAAGCAGAATAGTCGGTTCAGGGGAATGGGAAACCCTCAAATTATTACACAGTCACCTTTGCATCCATTAAAGGCCTGGTGTGCAATTTGGTCAGGAGGAATCATTGGACCTTACTTCTATAAAAATGAAAACGGCATAACGGTAACTGTAAAAGGGGAGCGAAAAATTTTTAACGTCACAACTGCATGCTTTGGGCTTGATTAGCATGTGGTATCAACAAGACGGAGCCACATCGCATACATCCAGTATTACAATGGAATTACTGTGAGACCTCTTTCCACAACAAGTTATTGAAAAAAATGTTACGGACTTCTTTTTGTGGGGATATCTGCAAAGCAAGGTTTATTTAAACAAACCAAAACCGCACGAGCAACTTAAACAAAATATTCGTAATGAAATTAATGAAATACCGCGTGAAATGTATGAGAATGTAATGAAAAATGTGCTCAAAATGGCTCGCATTTGTGAGGCTAGCAGAGGCGGACATTTATGTGATATTGTATTCCGTACATAATTGCCGACAGCGAATAAAATATTTTTCAATATAAGATCCATTTTCTTTTATTTAATCAAATGTTATAAACAAACAAAGTAGATCACAGATCACAGATTTAATGCAACTTGTGATTTACAGAGGATAATTAATATGTCTTTTCTTTTTAATCACCCAACTTTATTACTGTCGTCTAAAAGACGCTTAGTCTTTTGAAATAATTTTTAATTTTTAGATTTTTGAATGATATCAATGGTCAAGCAGGGAGCGGTTTCCCATAATTGAATAACGTAGTTTTAAATACGGCCTTATATAATATCGTGCTTTTCAACAATTTTTCAATTGTGGCAACGCCAACGATACCAAAACATTAGAAGCCCAAATGCGGCAATTTTGCTTGTAAACATACCCTGACAAGTGAGAATGAGCGAAATTCGCCAAGAGGTGATTTTTGATAACCCCAATTATTTATAACGTCAAGGAATTGACACTTGCAGCCGTCTGGCTCACGGTTGTGACTTTTTCAGTTGAACGACCCGGTCGAACACGTACTAGTATTCGCACGTTTTGTATCGAGCCTGTCGACTCATATTTACCGACCAAATTCTTAATAGCGGTCTCAGAAGGACTATTATGTTGTCCGGAAATATCACAAATTTTATGAAATGTAACTTTGAGAAAACCACCATTTTCATAGTGGATTTAAATTATTTAAATGCGATGAATTCATTGTAACAATTGCCAAAGCATCAATCGAAAAACAAACTTCTTGTTAAAAAACCCGATACATATTTTATTTTAATTTCTTTCATGATTATTTAAATAACTTTAGTTTAGTTTGTTTTTATATACTTTGTGGATTTTAATAGAATTTAATTCATCTAAAAATTTCATTTTGTTGTGAAATTTTGGTGAAAGTATAAAATTTTGGTAAAATTTCATTTATTTAGTGAAATTCGTTAAGTCTTCTGGGATTAGTTTTTCTGTATTTTAAGTTTTCAAAACTTAAACAGACATTTTTCTCCAGTTCCTTAAAGAGAAGGACTAATCCTACGAACACCGGCCTATCTAGAGTGCAATGCGGTACTAAAAAGTACTCAAACATGTCAGCAAAAATGTTTAAGCATTAGAAGAGAAAAAATTAAAATCCGCAGCTTGGGCTTACTGACACGATAAACTTTTTATAAATTTGAACGAAACGAAAATAAACATTTAAAACTTATAGAGTAATTTTGCAAAATCTGCAGTTATGGATCGTGAAAATATTTTAAGAAACTGTTCAATTTAGTAAGGAGTCACAATTAAAATTGCCCAAATACTATTTGCACTGTATGGGTAAGAACCTAAATAAAATGTGGCCGCTAATTAAGATAAGAATAAATGATTTTTTTGCTTAATAAAAATCGCTGAAAAACATAAAAAAACGTTAAAAAGGTCACACGAGAATCGAACTTAAATAAAAAAGTTATGTTTTAACACAATACAACATACAACTTGTTTCTTTACACTTTTTCTCTTTTTCTTTTTTAAATAACTATGTGTTATTGTAACTGCTAAAAGGCAAATTGAGGTAAAGGCGGCATAAACACATTCAACTTTTTTTTATCTTATTTAATTTTTGGACTATTTATTGCATTGATTGCATTGAGTATATATTTTTGTAAATATTTTTATAACTCCTTAAATAATTACCTTTTCTGAATACTCGACAACATCCCGCATTGAACGTGGATATCCTGAGATAAGGTATGCTTTGGCAGCTGGAGCCATTTTCATTTCTAACATTAAAACTTCGGTAACTGTTCTTGAAGATAATTGGGAAAAATCTTGCATATCTTTTAAAGAAAAGAAAAAAAATTATAAATTATAATTTGATTTTTAAAAATAAAATAAATAAATTTAAAATAAATCTTTACCGTTCCCCATGGCATATTGTTGTAAAAGATCCATCATATTGATGTGTGTTATCCCACGGCGTTCCTGCATGAATGTGTCGCAGTGGGTTACTTTGCCACTACCTGGGCCGCCTAAAACAAATATCACTGGAACTTTGGGCGGATCGAATTTTATTTTTCCAGCATTTCGCATATCGATAACGTTTGTGTTTGCCGATCCGGCTTGGCGATCTCCGTTTCTGCTGGCACTGGCTAGATTCTGTATGCGATTCCCTTCGTTGCCTTGTTCGCCGGTGTCTTGAGCTGCACTGGCATCTAATGAAATATTAATTAAAGTTATTAGAGCCGATTTTTGTTATACAAAAGATCGTTTTCTGGTGCCTCAGCATTAGAAATTTCAATTTTCTACTGTTTGTGAATAAATTTAAAAAGTTGTTCAATCTATTTGTTAATTAAATAAGATTGGAGTATGAGACTACAGACCATAAATTTCATATATCTTTATTTAGGATCTGTTTTTTAATGAAACATTAAGTAAATCGTTAAATTAAAAATAAACTAATTTAGTTTAATTAACTCCAGTGAACTTAATAATAAGAAATCTTTATGAATATAAAAACTATCAAAGGGAATAGATAACATAAATATCTATAAACTGGGAATTTTAAATAAATAGTATAGCATCACTTCTATTTTCGATAAAGAAGGTTTAGTAATGGGTAGGCAAATTTGGGGTTAGGAATTTGAGGTTGTCTCTCAAATGATTAAATGTCAAAAATTAAGCTGACATTTATTTAGTAAAAAGTTGGTAGAATTTAAGCATAGAACGTTAAAGTCTTGAGCAAATAATTTTAAATGCGAGAATTGACATTAGAATGTTAGAAATCTTCCCTAAATTCGAATAACTATGTCTTGCAATTAGGCTTCTTCTAAGAGTGATGTGATTAATTTAATTGGTCGTAACGATGTAAACATAGTCGATGTACAAAAAACTGTTGAGAATGAGCCTAAAACATCAACATCGTCGACATTCACAACAATTGGGAATCACTACAGCTAATTTGCGCAACATGTTGCATAGAGATCTTCATCTTCACGCTTATAAAGTTTAACTCGTTCAAGTATTAAAGCCGACCGGCCATTGTTTGCGTCGAACTTTTGTGACTTGGCTGTTTGAAAAACTAAAGGACAAAAAACGCATATTTCAACAAAATCATCTTAAGTGACGAACTCATTTTCACTTGTCACATATGGGGGTCACAAATTCTACAAACAGTTCCTGAACCACCATTAGATCCAAAAAAGTGACTGTATGGTGCGGTTTGTGGGCAGACGGCATCATCGGCACGTTTTTTTTTTGTGAGGCTTAATGACCATGAACATGTTCGTGCCATAATTCTTCTCGATGATGATGATAATAAAGTTAGATGAAAAAAATGAATATGCTTGATCTCCTGTTTAGTTCTTAAATTGTATATATTTTGTAAAACTATTGTATTTTCTCTTTTGAATTATTAAATTTAATGGAATTTAGCGCTACTGTTACATTATTCCGAGTGTAGTGAGTAGATTTGCTTACTGTTAAAGAGATTGCAAAAAAATATATAAAAAATAAAATTACTAAACAAAATTAAAATTCCAACACCTTCGTTAGAAAAGTAATGAATATTTCAAAGTGTCATTTCGCCATTCATGATGATGATCATGTGTTAAGTCAGCGACAAGTTATAAAATAATAATAAAGAGGAAATAAAAAGTTGGGTAGTTTTAATTACCGTCAATGTTGCGGAAAAACGATAAGAATTCCCGTTGACTTCTTGTTTAACATATTAATTCTAATTAACAAGTGTTTTGTTTCCTGTGGAACGGATAAAAATAAAAAAAGGCACAAAATGAAAAAGACTGCAATAACAAAAACAAAACAAGTAAAAAGACCTGTGAAATATTTTCTATAAGTTTTCTGCCAGTTTCTAAGAGTAAACATTTCCGGTATCACAACAAACGGCTTAAAAGTTTTTTGGTAATGGGTACAACGATAACACGCCATTAAATGGAGACTAAATTTTGTTAACTTTTTTTTTGATATCAAATAATTTCAAGTATATTTGTTGTAAAATAAAAAATAAATAAAAAATACATAAAGTTATATATTTGTAGAATATATGAATTCATCAGTTTGTTTGTCCTGTTTTGCAATAATATTTTATATTTTTTTGTATCCGTCAGGTAAAGGGGATTATTATATGAAATGGGATAACAATAATTTAGGAGTTAAAATATGGCTTCTTCCAACCAAATCAGTGAAAATAGCCAAGGCTTAGGTTTCATCATACCACAACATAAATTTATTTTATAATAATGATTTACAAAAATACAATTATTGCAATTAACAAAGGAAAAGAGACCTATCGGGCTTTTTTTTAACAAGACGTTTTTCAATTGTGGCAACACCAACAACATGCAAGTTTTGACATTTAGTTTTTTGACGTATTCCCTGTAGGTGCATTGGCAATTGTTACAATGAATTCAGAAGTTTTTGCATGCTCAACGTGTCACTGTATAGTGCGCCAATTACGTGATTGGTCTGTTTTCCTTTCGAAGATGAGATTGGAAATATGGTAACGGTCAATGGATCAAGCTATCGCAAGATGCTGACATCTTAATTTTGACCTATTATTGACGACATGGATATCACTGGCATGTGGTTTCAAATGACCATGTCATATTTCACGCAGCCAATGAAATAATAAATTTATTGCAAACCAAATTTCCCGATTGCATAATTTTACGACAATTAGCAGTTAAGTGCCAAGTCAGATCGTGTGATTAAACACCGCTGGATTATTTTGTAGGGTTTTGTTAAGTACAGAATTTAGACGGATCCAATCGAATCGATTTCACCCTTAAAACTGATAATTCGTGATGTGATTAACGAAATAGAACCGCTATTTTGCCAAAAAGTGAATAACAACTTTGATGAAAGAATCGGCATCTGTCAGTATGGTCGTGGTGGACATTTGCTAGATATCATTTTTCATTTATAATTGCCGAACTTTTGTCTTCGTAATACAACAAAAATTTTAATCATCTTAATCTCAATTTTTTGTCTTATTTTGTTTTAGAAAACAAACTTCTTGTTGAGAAACCCTGGCTTTCTTGCGCCGCCGCAACGTCAGTCATAAAAATATATCATAAGTTTTTTAAATTATCTAAATTTGAGTTCCACCATACAAAACGGCGTTTGTTTTTCCCGCGAGATTGTGATGTCGGCTGCGATTTTTAATACATTTGACCACGGATGCTGCTTGTTTGTTTGGGTTAGGGTAGACATTAGAAGCTCTTACATTTTGATCACAGATATTTTGGAACATTGACCAATTTGCCAGTTCAATTTTTAATTTGGATTTGGGCTTGTATGCCAAATTAAAATTATTTGCCAATTCTAAAGTTCATATCGCTACCGTGGATATGGAGAAAAACTTTCGCAGAGTAAAACGGAAAAATAGAGGTGAAGCATAAAGAAATATCTACACTGGTGAAAGTGTTATGCCTGCTTTCAATGATTTTTCCGCGAGTGTTGATTTGTGTGGAACCCCAGAGTGGATCCATTAATTGAAGTCATCAGTTACGAAAAAAGCCGAATAGGGCTTTGGATAAACAACATTATTTGCATTAGAAGGTAAATGCGATTCTTGAATAAAAAGGATGTCAGGGTTTTATGTTATAAATTTTAACTTGCAATTGCTTCTATTTATTGTTAAGTTATTTTACATGAGGTTGAACAATTGAAGCACTAGTTAACAGACAATATATTCTATACAAAGATAACCGTACTTAAAAAAATATTCCACAACATCACTTTGAACACAAAGCATGGTGATAACAAAGGATCGACATGTCCATGTGTAGACAAACCATAAAATATACGATAAGGGTAATTATAACTAGACAATGATGAACAAAAGCGAACTAGATAAATATCATACATTTTATATTGTTATCCTTAAAATAACTTTCTTCTGAAGACACATAGCGCTGGAGACGGTTCTTCCACTCTTCATAGCAGTGATGGAACTCCAATGCTGGTATAGCTGGTCGGTAAAGCCTTTTGAATGTTTTCGACTGTCTCAAAATGAGTTTCCTTGAGCAGATTTTTCAACTTTGGGAAGAGGAAAAAATTTGCATAGACTTAAGTCAGGCTAGTATGGGGGCTAAGGAGCCACAGGAATGTTGCCAAAAACTCGTTTATTGAAATTGCTGTGTAACAAGGAGCATTCTCGTGATGCAACACCCAGTTGTTCTTGATGTTTGATCTCACACGAATGAAACTTTTTCAAAGTCTATCAAGAATTTCCTAATAGAAGTATTGATTGACTGTTTGGCCTTAAGATGTATATATTTTGTGAACGCTTCTGTAGATATCGAAACAACAAGTTAACATGCATTTGATCTTCGACTTTGCCATCCTTGCCTTTTTGGGCCTTGAAGTATGCCACTCCTTGCTCTGGAGTTTGGTTTCTGGGTCGTATTTAAATACCCAAGCCTCTTCACCAGTAATGACACGTTCCACGGGTCATTTTCAATATTATGCCGAAAATCGAGGCACCTTTCCTTCGTGACGTCCTTTTGTTCTTGCGAAAGGTTTTTTGCAACCAATTGTGCGCAGATTTTTCGCATCCCCAATTCATTGGTCAAAATCTGATAGTCAACCGACAATTTAAACGCACAAGGTTCTGTTGATATTTTCATGGGTCCATGAAGATGAAGGCCTTCCGCTTCGTGGTTCATCTTCAATTAAATCATTTTTTTTAAATGACCTTCTTTGCCAAACTTTTAACCCTATATACTCTTTCGCAGATGACAGTGATAGACCGGAAAAGTTGGAAGTGGGGTCCAAAAGGTAAAACAAGAATGATATGCTCAATCAGGATCTCAAAACAATTTCCGAATAGGGTCATGTGAATAGAGTCTACTTTAATGCACATAAGACTTAATGTTGCATGCTTACGCATTGAAGTGTGTTCAGAAATGATGCTGTATCTGTTATTATGGGTGCTATAATTATTAAGGAATCGGAAGCGTGATGTTCGATGGACTAAACACATTTTTCAGATTTCTAAAGAAACTTTCTCAGTTTTCTGAAACGGTTAACAGATACTTTACTCCATATTATCTTCGTACTGTTTATACCACATATATCGGTCCGAAAATAGAATGCAACACTCATGTATGGACCGGCGCTCCAAAGTCTAATTTGGAGTTGCTCGACTGTGTATAGGAGGGGGGCAATGGGGTAACCAATTCTATTGATTCCCTAGAGCATCGAAGGAATATGGGTTGAATTTTACTGCTACTGCAATGGTAGGTGCTCTAATGAAGTTAGAGAACTTGTTCCCGTTACTCGCACGTTTTTTCGTTTAACATGCTTTTCGTTGAGGGCCTATCGAATTGTGTTTGATTGACTAGTGAAATGCATTACGCATTACAGGGAAAATTCGTTTTCTAGCAGAACAGTTCGTATGTAGAATAAACTCCAAAAACACTACCCCTACTTTTTCCTCCTACCCATACCTAAATTTGCCAGTTCTGGCACAATGCATTGCATAATAGGGAGCATCACCGGTCCTTATTAAACAAGTATCTTTATATGGGGACAGTGAGCTGTAATAGATTACATAAACAATAGGGTGTTAAAATAGCCAACCTCTGATATGTTTGAGGTTTGCCATATTTCATTTTGTATTAGACTAAAATTCCTTTTCATAAAACCTTCAAGACCAAATGCGTGATTTTTAAACTTTGATTTTTAAAGCCACACGTCTAAATTGTGGCTTGAAATATATCTGGTTTTTTAACAAAAAGTTTGCTTTTCAATTGTAGCAACACCAACAACATGTAAGTTTTGACATTTAGTTTTTTGACGTATTCGTAGTAGATCCATTGACAATTGTTGCAATGAATTCAATTTCGCACAAAAACTGCATTAAAGTATAATTAAAATAATTCTGCTTCTAAGACCGCTATTAAGAATTTGGTCATTAAATTTGAGTCTACAGGCTCGATAAAAAATGTATGAACACCAACACATGTTTGACCGGGTCGTTCAGCTGAAAACATTTCACCCGTGAGCCACAGTGTTGAAGCAAATCTAAGTTTGTCAATTCCTCGACATTCTCAACAATTGAGGTTATCCATAATCTCCACATGGTAAATTTTGCCCTACAAGGTTCAGTTGGTGCGGGAATTGAAGCCGACCGACCATTTACATCACCGTAGATTCGCACAGTTCATTCAGGAACAACCGGCTGGCTTTTCTTAAAAATACATGTCACTGTAAGGTGCGCTATGTCGTCTAAAGGCGTGATTGAGCCGATTTTTCGAAGATAAGGTTGGAAATGCGATAATGGTCAATAGATCACGCTATCGCGAGATGTTAACAACTCAATTTTGGCCTATTATTGACGACGTGGATATTACTGACATGTGGTTTTAACAGGACGGTACCACATGTCACACAGCCAATGAAACGATCAATTTATTACAAACTAAATTTTCAATTCGAATATTTTCACGGCAATCAACAGTTAAGTGGCCAGCCAGATCGTGTGATTTATCACCCCTGGACTATTTTTGGTGGGGCTACGTTGAGGACAGTGCCTATTTGGAGCCAATCGAATCGATTTCAGGATTAAAATTCAAATTCCCTGATGTGATTAACAAAATAGAACCGCATTTTGCCGAAAACTGATTAAAAACTTTGATGAGAGAATCAACATCTGTTAGCGTGGTGGTGGTTGACATTTGCCGGATATCATTTTTCATTCATAATTGCGGAACTTTTCTCTTCGTAATACAATAAAAATTTTATAATATTAATCTAAATTTTTTTGCTTTATTTTGTTTTAGAAAACAAACTTCTTGTTGAAAAACCGTACAAACATTAAACTTTAAGATAAGAGTTTTTGATTTTTTTCCGCATATAACATGTCACCTTGTAGGTGTACCGTTGCAGTGAGCTGAATTCACGAAAATAATTAAAATGTAGATTTTCTGTTAAATTTCCTCATAATATTATACCAGACCTTAATTTAGAAGAAGTCTCTTGAAAAACTTTTGCAGTCTAAAAAAGCGGCTTTTCATTTCGTTTATTTTACATGGAAATTTTTTGCCTAAAAACAGAATATTTAAACTTTACACTATATTTATTCGTTATCCTTTAAACTTTTAGCTTTCGTTTAATTTCCAGTGTTTAATGAATTCCTCTCCCTCTTCTATAAACATCGTCCAGAGTATAATTACAGTGCAAAAAACATTCTTCAAATAGATTTGTTTCAAGTGTTGGCACTACAAAGAACTGCAATTTTTAAATCGATTTAAATTAAATTTGAAAATGGTTTTAAAAAAACTTTTAGTTGTACATTTTAATGCATATACATGCATACATACATGCATGCATACATACATACATACATATGAACTACATGTAAATGGAAGCCGTGTAGTAAAAAGAACACAGATGAATGAATGTTTTTTTTCCATTTTGTTTTTATTGATATCCTTGATTTTTGCTGTTGTTTCGTGTTTATTATTGGTGTTCGTTTAGTCAGAGTCAGTCAACAATTTAATTGACATGTTTTTTTCTTCAAAGGTCCCACGCACCCACATATGTTAGTTGTTATACATAAAGTGTTTGTCGACTATTTATTTTACGGATTGTCATAATAAAAGTGGTGGTTACAATAACTCCAGGATTAGGCAAAAGGACTTATCGAAAACCATTTAATTTCTGTAAACCAAAGTAAAAATCAGGCAACAATAATACAAGAAAACTAGTGGAAATAAAACGACGTTCATGGTACCTCTGGTCTGTAATGGAAGTAAAAACTGCTGCCAATTTGGTGGATAAATTAAAACATTGTCAAATTTCAGGTTAAAATGCACAGTTTTTTGTGACATTTGCAGTTCTCTTGCTACCGATGTAAAATAGAAATATGGGAGGTTATAAAGGGCCAATATCAGATGGTGGATCATTGCCACTGTGGATGATATGTAGCGTCATCCTCGCCCTAGAAGACCTTCGGATATGTATATCCTCCGGTCACTCCTAGTTGTAACTTCAAAAGCCCGGAGCAGGCCGCATCCTTCACTCCTTGCTGACTATCCAACTCCTGGTCCAGAACGCATGATGCTTAATATAATTAAGAACACGACGGCATTCATACTCACTGGACCTGGACCATTCATTGTGTTCATTGTGAATGATCCGACCCACAAACACACAGCCACCACGATACTCCCGAAGGGCCTACCTCAATAATCAGTCAGAGAACAGGTAAATGCCTACAGAGAAAAATAGCTGAACTCTGGGGCTTTACTGATTGCAGTGGAAATATAGTGGATTGTCCAGTTGGCTCCTGCTAGACTTGAAGGGGGCTGGGCTCCCTTTTATCCCCGCAAGGCACAAGCCTAGATGGTTGTGTGATCCATAAAGACTTATAATGTGCCCCCCGGGGGGAGGGTGGGGGGTTATAAAGGAATATAAGCTGAAAGTCCATACCACGCGTTCTACGTGTACACGCTTTATACGCGTCTGTCAAAAAAGTAGAATCAGTGTAATTGTATGTGACAAGCTACACAGCACATCGCATAGAATGCTTATGACGCGTAGAACGCATGAAGTAGGCTTACTTTCTACTTTTCTACGCGTCGCATGCGCCATGAAAAAATGTCAGCTGTTTTTGACGTTGTATCATTTCTGTTATTTTGATTTTTCAAACGTTGCTGCAAAAAAAAACCACTCATTTCCCTTTCCAAAAACAAGGGACGTAACCAAAAGCGTCTTCTTTTCTCTTGAAGTTTGCCATAGGTCCTCATTACACAAAATATCATATGCACAAATTTAATAAATTCTTAAAAAATTTCAATTTCAGTTTTCATTTTTCCCAAAATTTTTTTATTAGATAAAATTATTTATACCGCAGCTGATCATAACATAAAACTTGGCGCATAAAAAGCGTTGCATGTAACTTGATATTTGAAAAGCGTAGAACGCGTAAAAAATATCAAACGCATACAAAGCGTGTGCGCGTAGTACGCGTGGTATGGACTTTCAGCTATAATGTTCACCTCTAGCACATTGGCATACGTTTACCCTTTTCACAAAATTTTAACACATTTTTCAACAAAGCTTCTCTTATCTCGCCAAGGCAAAGCCGAATTCCATCTTTAACTTCTTGTGGGTTGTTCACGTATCTTCGTTCTTTCAAATGACTTCAAAGAAGATAATGCAGCGGCTTTAAAACTTTAAATAGCAAGAATGAGACGGCCAATTCGCATCGCGAATTCGAGATTACGAGAGGTTACGTGTGACTTACGATGCCGGTAGTGTTGATATGCTTGATAATAGACTTATAACAGCTTGATTCTATTTTTTTAAACTTTCTTGACATCAAATTTATTTTCCATTCTTTGGAAAAGTATACAAAACGTAGAGTAGGGAATTTTGTTGTTTTATCAAAACTGCACCCATAGTCTTTTCAATATGTCATAATTTTAATGTAAAAGGAATTGATGCTTTACTGTCTTTCAATGGTAAACCAACTACGTCTATAAATATGACGGGAGCTTATAGCCAACAAGGGACATATTATCCGCAGCGAATATATCAGTTCCCGGCAGAATATCGTTATGTAGCTACCTTCTCCATACTACATACTCCCAACTACCAGCTGAAATTTTCCCAGTGGAATATTGCACAGAGATGCCCAACAAGGGTCACATTATTCGAATCACCACCTGCATACTGCCAAACACCAGCTGCAGTTTCATATATCGATCGTATATTGCCGTATATGTCCACGGGGAATATTTTTCGAGCTTGTAATGAAAAACTAAAAAATGTTGACTATTTTTTGAAAATTAAAATAATAAATATAATAAAAAATAGTTTGCTGCTTTATAACTCTTTCCGTACATAAGCTATATCACGATTCGTATTTTTGCCCCCTATCGATGGTATATAGTCGTATATGTGAACATGGAATGGTTCTCGAGTTCTTATTGAAAAACTAAAAGCATACATTTTCATAATAACTTAATACAGTAGCTTTATTTCTTAACTAATAAAAGTGACAACTGAAAAATCTAATTCTATGATTTAAAAACTTTAAATGTCATAATTTTTTAGTTAAAATGCTATTTAAAGAACTATTTAAAATCATTTGCAAAAACCATATATTTTTTTCCGAATTTGTTTACATTTTTCATCTTGCCTATCACCTTTGTGTTCCTTTCTCTTAGAAATACTCCGTTTTGTGCAACTCTGCTAAAAAGTTTGTGTTCTCAGAGTTCGCTGTCTCTTCTCCTACGCTGCTGCTTGCAGGCAAATATGAATACTGAGATCCATACGTAGATGTGTATGAATATTTTATGTGCACATTGGTGCGAGAGAAATTAATTTAATTTATTTTGCAAAAATATTGATAGAGTGCAGTCCAAGGACGGTCTTGCAAGTATTGCGAAAAGAAACAACCGAGTGGGAAAATTTTAGGTTAGGAAGTAAATTTTTTGTCAAATAATTTAATGTCGAGAAACGAGCTGCCATTCTTTGACATTTATTCAGTAAAAAGGAAATTATAAGCGTGCAACGTTACATTCTTGAGCAAGGAATTTTAATTGTGAAAATTTACTATCAAAGTGATGAAAATTTCACTCTCTCTTCTCTTTTTTTCGCGGCTTTTTTCGTAATCAGGCTCCTTTTTAGTCCGTTATGTGTAATTTAATCGCTAAAAAATATGCTCGTAGTGGCCGCAGTGATGCAAATATAACCGCTGTACAGCATAGTATTGAGAATGAGCTTGGAACATTAACTTGCCAACGTTTGCAACAATTGGGCATAACTAGAGTAACAAGGGACACTGTAGTGTATTTGACAGTGTCGTTATTGCCATGCCTTCTGCACGCAATCGGACACCCCAAATTCAGTTGGAATGTGCTTGTCCACACAAAACCAAACTCATGTGTGGGAATATGCAACGCTTGTATTATTATTGTATTATTTGTTAGTGTATTAGAGTGTAAGTTAGCTAATAAGAAATGCAGATTGTAAACGAATGGGCCAGTTCACATTGGATTAATATTTGTTTCGCACAACTTTAGTTCTTTCCAAAACACACTCGACTAATTATTTTAGCACAAAATTCTCGTATACACATCTTTGTGTGTGTTAGTGTGTTTTATTCATTTCATGTTTGTTTTTCGTTCGGTAAACACCACAGTATACGCATTACAAAATAAATATGGCTGTAAGTGATGATGAAATGTTTGTTTCTAATTTTATTTTATGTAAAATTATTTTTATTCTTAATCGACCTTTTTTATTTTAATTAAATAAAAAAAAAATTTTCAATTTGTTAATAATTTTTGTTATTAAAAATTAATTTTTCCTGAAGAATCTTTCCATAGGAAAGCGAAATATTGAAAAAATATGTATATCGTTAAAATTTAATTAAAAAGACGTTTAAAAGATTAACACATTTTTAATATAAAAATATTATAATAAAAACTTGAATTCAATAATAAAAAAGATAAAATAGGAAAAAAGATAAAAATAAATAGCATAAAATCTATTCATCTACTTTTGAATTCATATTCATATTAACACGACGATAGCCAACTGAAGACTAAAAATCGCTCTGCAAAAAAAAAAAACACACAAGACCTGTGTTTTCATAAATGCATGTGTATTAGTTTTGTTTTCGTTGTGCGGCGTTGAAGCTGGTAGCAAAATTGTTTCAACCAAAAACTACCCCCCTCACCGAAAATGCCAACAAACTGCCAGCACAACTAAACCAATGTGAACTGGCTCAATAGAATAGAATAAACTATCAGCCGCTTCTGCGACTGATCATTAGATGAAAATAAATAAATAAAAATAACAATCAAGAGCGCAGTTTAAATAAATTAAAAACTTTTATATAACAATACTTTGTGCAACATTTTCTTCATATTAACGCTTAAAAAGTGCAAGTCATATATTGAGATTTTACAAGAAAATTCTAGTGGTATTGGTGGTCAAAACTTTTACCTACACGATACTCCTGGCATTCACAGGGGGTAACACATTTTTATTTTTATGTTTTTGGTTTTTCTTTTTTTTTTGTTTTGTTTTGGTTTTTGTTTGGTATTTTTTTTTTCTTAAATTAGTTTTAAGATCTAGTTTTTAGTTTAATAGTTTTAGGGTAATATATGTAAACGATGCGTTACTAATATAGACAAGTGCCGGGAGCAAACACTGTAATAACAAAAAACAAAACTAATGTCAAAATATAAATATTTTATGTAAGTACTTAAAAATATAATTAGCAAGAAGCATTTTCAAAACAAATTTATGTTATTAAAATAATACTTTATAGTTTTAAGTTACCATTAGATTAATGTTGCTAATATTGTATTCTAAAAAAGAAAAAAAAAAAATAAACAAAATAAGTCTCAATAAAGTAACTAAGTAACTAACTAAGTAAGTGCAAGTCATACACGAATAAACGAATAAAGAGCTACCGACTGCGTCGAACGCTTGTAAATTTATCTTTAGCGATGTGGTTTATTTTCAGTTAGGCGGTTATGTAAACAAACAAAATTGTCGCGTATAGGAGTCACAAATATTACAAACCGTCCTCGAAAAACCATTAAAACCACAGAAAGTGGCCAAATGGTGCGGTTTGTAGTTAGGCGACATCATCGACCCGTTTTCTTTTTTTTTTTTTTTTGGAAAATTAACAAGAAAATACCGTCACCATAAAATATCTTCGTAACCAAACCATGACAACTAAGTTTTTGTCGCCAAAATTAGCGTCAGTGACCTTTGGTTTAAGTAAGACAGCCACACAGACACCCAATGCAAAATATCTAGATTTGACGATGCCACTTGGACGTTTTTTTTTTATTTTTACAGAAGTAGCACCTCAGGCAACAATGCCTATTTAGTCAAGTACCGTGCTACATTCTTTAGGAAAGGGATAGAGAATAGATGAAACAGGTGGTGAAAGTTGAAGGATAGTCGGAAATTAACTGCCGAATATAAGACAGCACTGCGACCAGTGACTATGCCTTCATCGCTGAGCTGCCTCACCGACAGTCAATTTTTATTTTTGTAGTGAAAAAAACCAAGGTCTTCGTTGGGAATCGAACCCACAACCCCCATACTTACAAGCTAATACACTACCTACTATCTTACAGGGGCACACCGCTGCATTATTTTCTCTGTGAACAGCCGACAAACAAGAGACGTTTTGAGGTATAAAATTTTACGCTGCATTGAAGAGATAAGCAAATCTTTGTTGCACAATGTACTTAAAATTTATTAAAAGGAGCAAACATGTCCTTGTTATGTGCTTGATATCATATTTCATTATTAATTGCCATATTTATACTTTAAATTAGTATCAGTAAAATTGAAGTTGTAAAAAAAATGTTTTTAACCAATTTAGTTCCTAACCTCAAATTTGCGCACCCAATATTAGAGATAAATGTATGTATTTTTCTTAACCTTAACATTTAAGGTTTCTCACTGCACGCCATAATAAGTGATCTGGTTTGAAATAACTTCAAGCTCTTACCAATAGTTTTCTACGCATGATATACTTTTAAATGTTAGTAGTTTGCTATGGTGCTTCTTGATTTTTCTTAGAGTTTTTGAAATTCAGTAAATCTGCGAGATTTAATTCTTTTTTTTATTTAACAGGCGTTGGCCTGTTAGCATATTTAAGTGTATATTAATATATTTTATAATATTTCAATATACTTTAGCGTATTTCAGTATATTTTAGCATAGTTGACTATATTTTAATATATTTAAGCGTATTTTAGCATATTTAAGGATTTACTCTAGCTGAATGTTGGGCAGTTAATTTGACGCTTATAAAGCTATTTCAGAAACTTGGCAACTCCATTTTATTTTATAGAACAAAATAAATTAAATATGCATGTACGTACTCGTATATCAATTCGTTTTAAGAGAATATTTTTCTTTAATATTGCAATTGTCACAAATTTGGGACAGACTAGTAGTGTCTTTCCAATATAAAATTTTATTAAATAATCAATTATATGTACTTAAGTGACCAAAGTGAAAGGAAAACACGTGTCTCTTTGTTGGTATATACACATACATACACACTTACATATATATGTTTCAAGGTTTGAATTTAGTGGGTGTTAAATTATGTATCGTTTAGTGGTTTCTTATGATTTTCATAGCACAATGAAATTTAAAAAAAAACTTGTTGGAAATTCTGGTGAGTAGAATAGTCATTTTTGGTTTTTCAATTTGTATAAGTATTAGTATAAAGATTTGAAACTAAACAAATTCTCAGTTTGGCTCAGTTTTTATTAGAAAATTCATTGAATGCCACTTTAGATAATTTGTATTAAAAGACACTACAAACATTCAATTATAAATTTTACTTTAAAATAAAAAAAATATAACGACTAAAACTCTTGTAGGGATAATGGCAATTTCCATCGTTTCAATCGTTACCACCATCGTAAAAGTTGTTTCCGTTCGCAATTATCCTTAAAAATAAACACCCAAACTAGGATAATTTTAATGTTTCAGCGAAACAAATAAATTGGGAACAATAAACTAATACTGAATAATCCAGTAGTAGCAGAAAAAATAGATAATATTAAAGAATCAAGGTCGAGAAGAACAATAACATATATGTATGTACATATACATATGTACATGCCCGTTCAAGAGAATCAACAAGAATTGAAAATGTTTTTCAACTTAAGCCATACACACGCAGGCAACAAACATGCAAATACAAATAAAAGCATGTTACTGACCACCAACAATAGTAAAGGCCAATAAATATTTTTTTTTATTTCTTGCACGCATATATAGGGTGTTTTTATAGAGATTTAGAACTTTGAAATGGAATAAAACAAAGACACACTTTTTAAATTGACATTATAATTTAAATACGATTTTTGTGGTATGAACGCCACGGCTAACTTTTTCCCACATTTGTGGCCATACGTTAGCAATAACGTGGCGAATATTGTCTTCCAAACGGCCAATCGTTTCGGGCTTATCGGCGTAGACTGGTGACCTCAAAACATTGTCTTGCGTATTCGCGTGAAACTACGCGGGTATGCGGTACAATAAATCAATTGTGGCACACAGTTCCTACACGTCACCCCCCGGGGGCACATATATATGGTCTTTATAGAACTTCGACTATCTAGACACAGTGCAACTGGGGGAAAAAGGGAGCCCAGTCCCCTGAAGTCAGCAGGGGTACAACTGGAAACTCCACTTTATTTCCACGGGAATCAGTAAGCTTGCAGAGTTCATTATTTGTCTCTTTAGACATTTAATAGTTCTCTGGCTGATTATTGAGGTTGGCCCCTATATGGGAGTATCGTGGTGGTTGTGGTTTCGCGGCCCCATAACTGTATAATGGTTATTATGGTGGCCAGGATCATCTCACTGTTAATGACACTCTAAGTGAATGATCCAGTCCAGTGAGCATGCTAGACATGTATTCTGAACAGGAGTTGGAAAGTCTCCAACTCTTAAGCAAGGAGTGATGATTTGCAGCCCTGCTCTGGAATCATAGAATTATAGCTTTAGCTTCCTACGACGAGCATGACGTTCCAAATTATGCAGTGGTTTGGTTCCCCATCTGATTAAGGCTTCATGGCCAGGCGCGGATGTAAATCGAATCACACAGTTCCTACACGTCATGTTTATTCAATTTATGAATGAAAAACCTATAGGGTTTTTCAACAAGTTTGTTTTCTAAAATAAAATAAATCAAAAACTTTAATTAAGATGATAAAAATTTTTGCTCTGTTACGAAGGGAAAAATTCGGTAATTATGAATGAAAAATGAGATCGATTCTTTTATCAAAGTTTTTAATCACTTATTGGCAAAGTGGCGGTCCTATTTCGTTAATCACATCACAGATTTTGAGTTTTAAGGCTGAAATTGATTCGATTGGCTCCTTTTAGTCACTATCCTTAACACAACCCCACAAAAAATAATCCAGTGGTGTTAAATTACACGATCTGGCTGACCACTTAACTGCTGATTGTCGTGAAATTATGCGATCGGGAAATTTGGTTTGCAATAAATTGATCGTTTCATTGGCTGTGTGACATGTGGCACCGTCCTGTTGAAACCACATGACAGACCTAAACTGAGTTGTTAGCATCTCGCGACAGCGTGATCCATTGACCGCAATTCCAGCCTCATCGTTAAAAAAAAAATATACCAATCACGTCTGAAGATCACAAAGGTTTCTCAATAATCGCTTTAGGATTTTCAAAAGTTTGTTGACATACCCTGAAAAGTGGTATGTTTGGAAAAATGATTTTTTCAGAAAAATCAGCCGGTTTTTCTTGAATGAATTGAGCTAATCTACTTTGTAAAGCTTCAAAGTTTAATCCTGACGCAAAATTCGCCTTGTGGTAGTTTTGGATAACCCCAATTGTTGAGAATGTCGAGGAATTGAAAAATTTGGATCTACTTCAACACTGTGGCTCACGGCTGCGACGTTTTCAGTTGAACAACCCGGTCCAATACGCGTTGATGTTTGCACATTTTGTATAGCGCCTGTCGATTTTAATTTAACGATCAAATTCTTAATGGAAGTCTCAGAAGGACCTCTATAAAAAACACCCGATACAATACATTTAACAAAAACATTTAAAAATACGGCTGGAAAATAATGTTTTTAGGAAGCATTGGAACCACCATCCAAAACTATATCATAAAAACGCAACGACTTAAATGAATATGGGACACCATTTCTGACAGTTTAATTGTCTTATTTATATCCTAAATGTACGAGTACATGTGCACAAATTTATTCGAAAACTAATGACGTGAAAATAAATCCCCATGGAAAACAATTTCATAAATAATGAGCACATAAAGTTACTAAAGTAAATGTTCTGCTAAAAGGCCCAATAATGTATTAACACAGAACTTTGAATAAGTCTTTGTTCGACTTGTATTCATTATTTGGACAATTAAAGCTCAAATAGAAAAGTGTCATTTTTAAGTCGCCTCTATTCTTATTCTTCCAGCATTTAATTATTTTTTATGTAGATGTCTGGAATATTTTTCTTACACAGAGAAAAAAAGATTAAAATAAAATTTGGTTGTTATGTTCTAAATATCCGGTTTTTCAACAAAAAGTTTGTTTTTAAATTGTGGCAACACCAACAACATGATAGTTTTGACATTTAGTTTTTGAACGTATTCTTAGTAGATCCATTGACAATTGTTGCACAAAAATCGCATTAAAATAATTAAAATTCACTATGAAAATGGTGGATCTGTTAAAGTTACATTTCCTAAAATTAGTGATATTTTCAGACAACATAAGCGTCCTTCTGAGACTGCTATTAAGAATTTACTCGTTTAATTTGAGTCGACAGGCTCGATACAAAATGTGCGAACAACAACAACAACGCATGTTCGACCGGGTCGATCAACTGAAAACATAGCAGTCGTGAGCGAGAGGGTTAAAGCAGATTCAAATTTGTCAATTCCTTAACGTTCTCAATAGTTGGGGTTTTCCAAAGCCCCCACAGGGTTCAACTGGTGCAGAAATTCAAGCCGACCGACTATTCACATCGCCGCAGATTCCCTCAATTCATTCAGGAAGCCAATTTGCACTTGTCAGGGTACGTCAACAAACAAAATTGCTACATTCAGGCTTCTGAAAATCTATGAGCGATTATTGAGAAGCCTTTGCATGCTCACCGTATTACTGTTTGGTGTTCTATGTGGCCTGGAGGGATGATTGCGATGGTTTTTTTTCAAAGATGAGACTGGAAATGCGGTAACGGTTAATGGATCATGATACCGCGAGTTGCTAACAACTCAATTTTAGCGTATTATTGACGTCGGTGGATGTCACTGACATGTGGTTTCAACAGGACGGTGCCACGTGTCATACAGCCAATGAAACGATCAATTTTTTCCAAAGCAAATTTCCAGATCGCAAAATTCGACGACAATTAGCAGTGAAGTGGTCAGCCAGATCATGTGATTAACAATACTGGATTATTGTTATTGTTAGAAAACTACGCAGTTAGTAAACAACATACCAAATTGTTGTTGTCTTGCGTGTATAAAATTTCTACACAGTTAGTTAACAGAAAGTTGTTGTTGTCTTGAGTGTATAAAATTTCGTAACAAACTACGCAGTTAGTAAACAACATACCAAGTTGTTTACTTTGTTTCCTAATTATTTCCTTTCAAAACTTAAGCAAGACGCATCCGTAACAATATGTTAAGGTCATTTTCGATTCCACCTTGGAATGAACCGTCTGTTTAAAATCTTAAAACGCGACTTAAGCACACTATTTTAGGGATGAAAGTTTTGTTCATATTGGCGGTAATTTCGTTTCAAATTATCATAGAAACCTTTTCATTAGGACTATAGAGTGCTATGAACTATAAGAACTATAAAATGCAGCATAAAGATCTTTTGATGAACATTGTACAATCTATACTTACGCTGTTTCCGGAATATCCATTGGATTTAAAGAATCCCCGAGTTATTATTTTCTAACCAATTCTTTTCTTGATTGCAATTTATTTAAGCATTGACGCTAAGCAAAAACGCTGGTGGAATTTTTATATACTGTTTGTTTGTTTGTTTGTTTTACATACAACACCAAAACTTGTCTTCTGATTTATATATTTTTAGTTATTCTTAAAATTTCTAGAATTTTTTTTTATTTTATTTATTATTTTGGTTACACATAAGTTTATCTGGGAAAAATGACAAAACATGTAAGTCATAGAACACCTAAAAATAAATTTGGTGATTTCAAGGCACTTGGCGACTTTGAAAACTTGTACCTTCGAGAACATGTCCGATAACTTGAAAATTATCTTCACAATAATTTAAAAGTTAATATTGTGTATTTTACGATTTTATAAAAAATGCTCATCCTTCAATAGCTCTAGCATGAGGGCCTCTATACATCGTAAAAGGCAGATGTTCATTTTAAATGAATTCTCCTTGATGCTTAATGTGTCTCGTCAATTAGAATTGCGCTGATTTGCTGAATCACAGGGAAGTATTCGACTTTACTTTTATGTTGGCAATTTATCGTTTGTTTACTGCAAGATTTTTTCATAACCTCAAATTTTATTTTACTCTAAAGTTTTATTTGGGAAAGCTTCTACTTACAGTTATAAAACAAATAATTTTCTAATGCTAGTTAATTAAACTATATTGAATACATTGGAGTGACCTTCTAAAAGCGACTTAAAAAATCCAAAGACTGGATTACTTTTTGTGCGACAGAGTTTATACGGAGCCAATCAAATCGATGTGAGTCTTAAAACTCAACATCCGTGATGTGATTAACGAAATAGAAGCGCCATTTTGCCAAAAAGTGATTGAAAACTTTGATGAAAGTTGATATAAAATAATTTTGTTCGTAAAATATAATCGCCACATATTTTTAGTATTAAAAGTTAACAAATGACTGTCAACTGTTAACAAAGTCTTTTCTAAAATGTATTTGGTTAAATGGTAGATGCAACCCCAATCTTGCTTATTACAGTCATAAAAATTGTTACTTGTTCTGAAAACGAACAAAATATATGAACGAATAATTAAATTAAATAAAAATATTCAAAAATGGGAAATGAAATTAAGTGGAACTAATTGGGAAGCCAGAACTCGGCTGGCAACAAATAGATGTAGTGAAGAGGCTAAACAAAAGATATCAAATTAATATTATGCAATTTATTCCTGCAACTTTTTTTTTAAGAAATGTGAATATAAAATTTTTTTAATTCACAATAGTATTTTATGGGGGCTATTGTATTGTAAGTACCATTTTCATTCTGTTATTACAGCTAAAACTCAAATAATAATCGACAAAATTCGATTGGCAATAAATTCGATTCTCATTTAGTTTTTTTTTGGGTGGAGCAAGAGACACTCCAGTTTTTGATTTTGGAATAAATCTATTGCTTTTCCTGTGTTGACTATTTCAATTTTTCGCTTTTGCTTTGAAATTGAAATTGTTTATTTAATCATAGGGGCAAATTTAGGGTTTGGAAGTAAATAGGTTTAAAACACACATTTTATTTATCTGAATGTAATTTAGAAATATGTAAATTAAAAATATAATAATGGAATATGATGGCAGGAGATCGTCCACTTCTAGTAGGTCGACAGACAACCGCTCTTTTCACACACATTCTTGAACCACATTTTGCAACAAAGTTTCGCTTACCTTGCCAATGCAGCACGGAATTTCATCTTTCAGAGCGTCAGTTGTTTTTCCAACAACCAATTCACACTCGTTCTACGAAATGTGAAACAATGGTTGGGTGGCTTTAATTCTTAAATTATAAATTACAAGCGTGCCCGTCACTGATTTGCAAGTCATTTTTGGTTGTTTTTTATTTTGCAGCGTTCTTTTTTGTGTGCGTCAAAAAATTCAATCATTTAGGAAAATTAATCAGAAAGAACACAATTTCTTTTTTTTTTCGTTTCTATGTTTTTTTTAATAATTTCACCTTTTTCACAATTCAATATTTTTGTGTGCTTATATAATACATCTTATTCTACGAATATACGATATTCTTCGATTGATTTTGGTTCGCGGTATAGACAAACAAAGCAGTTGGTTTATTAACACGTGAGCATGATACATATGATTGACCGTGCGAAAAACAGGGATTATTGCAAAAGCAACACGTA
The DNA here is from genome assembly GCA_030448955.1 of Trichopoda pennipes. Classification (NCBI taxonomy): domain Eukaryota; kingdom Metazoa; phylum Arthropoda; class Insecta; order Diptera; family Tachinidae; genus Trichopoda; species Trichopoda pennipes. The sequence goes on from JASKUP010000042.1 coordinate 13,344,752, forward strand.
TGGTGAACTGAAGCCGTTTGAAATCAAACGGCAAATCTGGAGGAATCATTGGAATGCGTGGTATCAACACATCCTCGCCCTCATATTTTTCTTTTAAAATTTTTGCTTCAATCACATTTTTCATGACTTTTTTAAATACTTAACGTGTCCTATTACAAAGTCGTGGCTGGCAGATATTTCTAAGCAAAATAATTGGTACACCAACTTTCACTTGTAGGCGGTGGGGCGGCAGTCCAGGTAACTCAAGCGAATTTGAAATTCGACTGGATAATTTACAACATCGTCTTGATTGGTAACGGAGTCAACCAATTCGTAGGTAAAAATTTCCTCGGGAATGCCATTCAAAATTGTCACATTGATATCCGAAACATCTGCATTTTTCGCAGCTAAGATAGCTCTTTCCCCCAACCAATCATGGTTTCTAAAATTTTGTGCAATACCGGGGTACTTTTGTGAGCAATTCTTGTTTTGATTGTGCAAAGTGGCAAAAATTATCTGGAAGCGTAATCATTTGTGTTGTGGGATTGGAATTGCGCCATTGCCAATATCTAACAATTGCTTTGAAAAACGTTAGGCTGATAGATCCTTTTGCAAATTTCACGCACACAAACTGCAACAGAATATGGAAAACAAAATTCTCTATTTGGATTTGTATTGCCGTCGTATTCTGTGCACGCACACACATACACACACAGCAACGTACAAACGAGAACACACATTTCATTTGATACAAAACATTGAGACGAAGTATGTAATGGAAAAAAAATTTTGGTTTTTTTGATCAATTTGTCTTGTTTCAAACACGCACTGTGGACGCACTATTATGCGTAAACGCATGAATCCGACGGTGCGTCTCATCAAACACTGGCAACCAACGGACATCTTTTGGGCTTAATTTTTTTATATATAGAAGAAGATAAGTGTGAAGATTAAGATCTTTATGCAAAATGTTGCGCAAAGTGCATCTAATGATGTCTAATTGTTGCGAACGTTGACGAGTTGATGCTCATTCTCGACACTTTGCTCTACAAAGGATATGTTTGCATCACTATGACCACTGCGAGAGTATTGTTGCGGTCTATTTTCAGCATCAATACCATAAGCCTTGAACTTAGCGATTTCATTATGCACAGCGGTCTCAAAAGCAGTCTAATTACGAGAAAAAGCTGGTATTTTCTGTCACTTTCAATGTAGGAAAGATTAAATCAAATGTTCACAGGGTCATCTGCTGAGTGCTAGTCCGAGAAAAAAAAACAAAAAAAACGTCATTGAAATAAAACTTTTTTACAAATAACTTAATAACAGTTTCAGTATTTTGTTAAAAAACACCTAATAAATCGTCTTTTCAGATAAAATCGTTGCAAAATATATCATCAGGAATATGTTACTGTAGTTTGACATTTGAATTCAATAGAACGGAACTCCTGAAAAATCAGGAAGGATATCCATTACAATTTATATTAAAACTCTATTGAAATTTCTTTCGTACGGCACTCGACCGTAATTTATCCCTAAATTTTCAACTACACTCACTTGGTGCACTTTAGTGTCAAGGGTAAGAAAATCTCTGAAGCGCTGGTTTTGACAAGAGAAACGCTGAATTACCAATCGCTGATAATATGTATATTGAACTGAAGTTCCTGTGACAAATTATTTGACTGAAGACTTTTAATGCAGGTGACTATAACCCTTAACTATATTTTGGAAAATCCATGAAAAAAAGAAGATTCTTACGGGGCTTGAAAAGGCTTGGAAAAGCTGTTTTTAAAAGATTAACAAGAGATCTGATACAAACATGTACTACCCGTCTAAACTATCGTAGTGTTTAATAAACAAATGGAATTTTTAAAAGCTCAGTCGACTTTATATTAGTTAGCAAAATGTTTTTCAGCTCACTGATTTGGAACTCAAAATTGCACGTGAAAGTAGCCCCAAAAATAAGAACTTCTTCATCATTCGTTTTGTCAAGTTCGCAACATGAATAAATTAATGGCTGTGGAATAAACCCTTTTATTCAAAGTGAATTGCAGAAGATTATGGAATATTTCGATAAGGAAAATAACAAGTGTCCAAGGTTCGATGGTTTTTGTTACGTTTGTGGTCATATCGTATCAAAAATGGGGAATTTAAAACAGCGGATTGTCATTATTTTGATAAAATAGATTTACGGCAAATTTTACGCCGAACACAGTTTGCAAAATTTATTGTAATAACCTTATAATGTGGATACATGTGAAAAGGTGAACAGCTTTATTTTATCAAGCCGGTAATTTGGGTACAAAGCCTAGCTAAAAAATAATGAATCCAGGTGAAACGCATGCATATAGATTGAAGAGAAAAAATCGAAAACAAAAGCATATAATTTCGCTTTTATGGCGACACTTCTAATACAACGCTCTGCTGTTATCGACCTGCCTAAACCTCCGAGTATGTGTGTATGTATCCCTGCAAGGCAACCGTTTTTAGTAATCCGACCAATTTTAATGATGCAGGTGAAGATGACACTGAAGAAAACATGCCCTTGAATATGAACAATCTACGAAGAAAACTAAATTATCAGAACCAACTTCAACGAGGATGGATACAAATCTCATATTAATATGAATCGAAATTTTTATTTTCATGCAAAACAAAGTTTAACAAGAAAAATAAGCAAATTTGTGAATTTTGAATCCAGTTATTGAGCAAAAAAATGGGAAAACTTATGGGCATTTTTGCGAGTTTTAAGATACTGGGTGTACTGCTTTCAGATGGGTTTGTTCCGCATTTTTTCTTTTATTTTATTTATCTACAACTTTGCTTCAGACACAGAAGAGATATTCCGTGTGGTAAGCTAAGATATAACCGTAATAAAATATACAAAAAGTGGTAAAAATACTTCACTGCGATGACAGGGGGTAAGCACAAAAGGACTTGATGAGTTTTCCCGTGATATTTAAAAAATATGTGTCGTATTTTTACATAAAGGGGTTTTCAACAAGGAGTTTGTTTTCTAAAACAAAATAAAACAAAAAATGTAAATTAAATTAAATTTTTATTGTATTATCAAAGTTTTTAATCACTTTTTGGCGAAATGGCGGTCCTATTTCGTTAATTACATCACAGATTTTGAGTTTGAAGTCTGAAATCTATTCGGTTGGCTCCGTATAGACTCTGTCCTTGACATAGCCCCACAAAAAATAATCCAGTGGTGTTAAATCACACGATCTGTCTGATCATTTAACTGCTGACTATCGTGAAATTATGCGATCGAGAAATTTGGTTTGCAACAAATAGATCATTTCATTGGCTGTGTGACATGTGGCACCGCCCTGATGGAACTACATGTCAGGCATAAATTGAGTTGATAGCATCTGCGATAACGTGATTCATTGTTTGTTACTGCATTCCCAGCCTCATCTTCGAAAAAAACGACCCAATCATGTCTCCAGACCACATAGCGCACGATACAGTCACACCTTCAGCATGCAAAGGCTTCTTAATAATCGCTCTAAGATTTTCAGAAGCCCAAATGCGACAATCTTGTTTGTTGACCTACCCTGTCAAATGAAAAAAATAGGCTTCATTTGAAAAAATGATTTCTTCAGAAAAACCAGTCGGTTGTTCCTCAATGAATTGAGCGAATTTACGGCGATGTGAATGGTCAGTTGGCTTCAATTCTTGGTCCAGTTAAACCTTGTAAGGCTCCCAAGTCAAATCCTTACGCAAAGTTCGCCATGTTGTGGTTTTGGATAAGCCCAATTCTTGAGAACTTTGAGGAATTGACAAATTTGAATTCGCTTCAACGGTCGAATACGCTGTAGTTAGAGAAAATAATACAACACAAGTTCTGTATTTATTATCTTAAAGTTCGCTGGGTATACTCTTAGCTGTGTATATAGTAAGTAAGGTAGACTAAAATAAATTATAAAATAAAGAATCAGTTGCTATCAAACCACTACTTAAACTGCGTGGACTCCAACCTGCAACCTTCGGATTCGAAGTCCGTGTGTTACGATCACTTCTCTACAACGCATTGATCTGCCCACATTTTGTATTGAGGCTGTCGAATCAAATTCTTAATAGCGCTCTCCGAAGGACGAAATGTAACTTTAACAGAACCGTTACTTTCATAATGGATTTTAATTATTTCAGTGCGGATTTTTATGATTTTGGCAATGCATCTATTATTAATACGTTGAAAAACTAAATGTCAAAATTATCATGTGTTGGTGTTGACACAACTGAAAAACAAACTTCTTGTTGAAAAACCTATTATAACATAAAGTTACGACTTTTACTAAATTTTCGTTTGAAAAATAGGTAGTGTATGCTGGCATAAATCAAAATGTTTCAAGAAATTATTTTCGTTGGATATAGAAAGAATGTCTTGGAAGTTTTGTAAATAAAATAAAAAGTTAAGATAGAATAATGCTTACCTGTGTCTAAACAAATACCCATTATCCATTCGGTAGGCAATATAGCGGAATCACAGCTATTTTGCTTGTTATTTTTGCAACTGGTTTTATTACGTTTTTGGTTTTTGTTTCTCTAGATTTTATAGATTAAATATTAATTTTGAAATCTCTAAAATTTATTTGCTTAAAAAAGTTTCAGTTTGAATATTTTTTGCTGTTTTTTTTGTGTAACATAAAATTGTTTAATACATTTATTTCTCCGTTTTTTTTTAATTAATTAATTTTTAATATGAAAATATTTTTTCAAATATCTTTTAAATTCTTTTATTATAAATTCTCCCATGATTTTAAAAATAAATTCACTTTTATATTCTTATGGAATTAATGTTATAGAATTAACACAATTTAAAGGAAAATTTCAGTGTAAATCAAACTTTCCAGAAAATATTTCGGCATTTTTCTTTTATTTTCCAAACACTCATTCCGCGCAACACGTTAGACAGATATAGAAAGCTTTTTTGTAATATCTTTTGATTTCATTTGCTTATTGAACAATTTTTAATTTCTTGATTTAATGAATTTCATTTATTTAAATTTATATCAATATTTTAAAAATATTTAATTAATTGTTTAAACAAAACAAAAAAAAAATTATTTACCACGCTGTATTTTTCATTCCGCTTTATTGTCTTGCAACGGTGAAAGCTTGAAATCTGACTAAATATTATCACTGCTTAATATACGAGTTTTTACCTCTGCCGGTTGTCATTTACTCGTACTAAATGCTAGACCTGGAATTCATAAATATTTGATAATTTCCAGCAGTTGTCTTCTCTTTAGTTTTATTTTCCTGTAAAAGTTTTTCGTTTTTTTTTTAATTTTGTTATTCGTTGTTGTTGAAGTTGTTTCTCTTTTTTCCGTATGTGCTTTCAATAAAGTTACAAATTAAGTTCTACATAACGTTTGCTAAAAAATATTTGTTCTACCACAAATTAGGAATTATCATTTGACCTGAATGGATAACGCCGATACCAGCATATCAATTAAAATATATAAATGCATGTTAATGAAAATAACATGTTGGTTGGACCATTTGGGCCCACAAAATAAGGATAACAAAATTGACTACTAAAAAGTGCCATAATTCAAGAGATGATTTTCGAATTATTACAAGTATCGGACAATAGGCTTTATGGTTTTCTTATATAATTAAATATTTGTTGCTGTTTTGGTTTTAATAAAAATGGAAAAATTATCTTGTTGACAATAAACATTTCTACCTGAGTGATAAAGATCAATTACCAATTAATGAATAGGTAAATAAGAAAAACTAGAAGCAGTTCTTTGATTTGCGTCGGTGATTTAATAGCTTGGCGGTGGATCTAAAATGCAGGATAGATCTGGCGCCAAAGTAGTAAAACTGAGAATAAACTTCTGAGTCTTAAAGTGCTTAATTTAATTTACCAATTTATTCCGATCAAGAGAGGTGCTTTACTCTCCTTAGATAATTAAGCTGACATCATAGCCATTCCATGTCATATAAACCCCTCTAAATTAAATTAGAAATGCATCAGTAAACAGGATCAGTTGGGTAGCAGATTACTATTCGCTGGATTCCCATTACACAAGAAAGAAACGAAAGCCAGTAAAACTAAAGCTGAAAGTCCATACCACGCGTTCTACGCGCACACGCTTTGTATGCGTTTAATGCTTTTTACGCGTTCTACGCTTATGAAACTTCAAGTTACATGAAACGCTTTTTATGCCCCAAGTTTTTTTTTTATGATCAGCTGTGGTGTAAATAATTTTATCTAATAAAAAAATTTTTTGCAAAAATGATAACTGAAATTTTTCAAAAATTTACAGAATTTATTAAATTTGTGCATATGATATTTTGTGTAATGAGGACCTATGGAAAACTTCAAGAGAAAAGAAGACCACCAACGTTTAAAAAATCAAAATAACAGAAATAATACGACGTCAAAAACAGCTGAAATTTTTTTATGGCGCTTGCGACGCGTAGAAAAGTAGAAAGTAAGCCTACTTCATGCGTTCTATGCGTCATAAGCATTCTATGCGATGTGCTGTGTAACTTGTCACATACAATTACACTGATTCTACTTTTTTGACAGGCGCGTATAAAGCGTGTACGCGTAGAACGCGTGGTATGGACTTTCAGCTTAACTTTAGAAGCTGTGAGGAAATTTCTACGAAACGAAAAGCATTGGCAACACTACAAGAGCAAGGCCTCTCTAGAATAGAACTTGCAAGTATGCACTTACTAAAATTACTATTATTATATCTTTAAAAAATATTAATTTTAGAATGTTACTTGCTCACAGTACAATGCAAATTAAGAAAGCACCTTAGCAGACTAAGCATTTAGAATAACAGCTCACACTCGTTGAACTAAATCAATATCTAAATAAGAAATAGCGGATAATAGATTAGTGTGTGGCTGCGGCTTTTCAAAAATATATTTTTCTTTAAGCCAAAACATAACCTATGAAAACTATTCCTATAAATAAAAATAAGATAATTATGCTAATGCAGTGGAGATTTCGCAAATTTAGCGTGACAATTCCAGAGAATATTCTGTAGGACTGCGACACTATATGATGGAGGAGATATAATCAGTAGGACAAGCATTTATGCGAGATGTGAGCTGAAACGAGTGAAGTGACGATCGCAATCATGAGATTTCTTGGTTAAACAGTTCAAAAATATGTACTCAAAACCCTGCGATAATCTAGACGCAGTGCTCCCGAAGTCCTCTATAATTATTTTATTCTACTCTATTCTTTTGAATGCATGTCTATGTCATTCTATTTTATTCTACGTCATTTCATACCATTTTATGTCATTCTGCGTCATTCTATACCATTCTATGACATTATGTACCATTCTATGTCATTTTATGCCATTTCAAGTTATTATATACCATTCTATGTCGTTCTATGCAACTCCATGTCATTCTATGACATTCTGTTATTTTATGCCATTCTTTGTAGCTGTATGTCATTCTATCCCGCTCTATATCATTCTATTCTTTTTATTCTTATATTCTGTTACATTCTCTTATATTCTATTCATTTCTATTTTATTACTTTCTATTCTTATCTAGTCAATTCAATTTTATTTAGTTTTATTAAATTTTATTTTATCTATTCTATCTAAATATCTATTCAATTTCTGTTCTATCCAATTTCTTTTTTTTTAATGTCTATTCTATTCTATTATTGTATATTTTCATCTTATCTAATCTAAAGGTTGTCTTAAAATAATCATTGAAAAAATATTTTGATTTTTAATTCATGGAATGTCTCACAGGGCTGCCGTGTACTCATGCTGAATTTTTCCGTAAGTTTTTTACATTAACATGCGTACTGATTATTACGAACTTTTGTTGTTACATATCCAAAAAGTGGCGTATGCGATCAAATAAAGTGTGTAGCATAAGCTTTTTGAAATTCGGTATCGTCCGCATCACTATAAATTTAGACCGCAAAAAAGCAATTATTACTCGTTTTTGAAATGGTGACTTCAGTCCTTAACCTATACCGATCACTGACAAAGTCTTTCAAATTAGCTTATCCTTAAAGATGCCTTTGTTCGAAACATCATCAAACTGCTGCTGATTTTCCGTAATTTATTTAATGTACTTTTTTCGCTACGTAGGATCATTAGCCAATAGTTCGTGCGTCCATTGAAGTTTGTGCGGACGGAAAAATAAATCTTTAGGAAGTAAAATGATTAAGATAAAAAAGCTTCTTAATTTTTCTAACTATTGTTGGATACGTCAGATTTTGGGCTTCTAGACTTCCATCAACACTGTCAAATATTAAATTAAATAATTGTTTTAAAAGTTTTTTAGTAGGGCTAATATGAAGCCAACTTAACCTTAGGACAACTAATCACATTCACTTGTTATTTATATTTAAATGTGTTTTTTTTTATATTTAATAACTCTGCCTGAGCTTTGCGTGCTTATGCAGGTTCATACATGTTATTTTGTTGTCTACCATTATTTTGCGTTATTGCTCTCTAACTATAGGAAAAATATTGAAAAATGGACATGCAGTTATTATATTTTGTCTCCCTTCCTTTTATTAAAAAAATAAAAAGTTACTCTCATTTTTAACTTGTTATTAAACTCACAGGTGTTTTGTTTGGTTTTCATTATTTCGTGGGTTTGATGACAGTTGTGTTACAGTTTTGTTAGAAAATGAAACATAATAGAAAACAAAGCATAAATGAAAACGAAAGTGTCTTCTCACAAGGTTAATTTGTTTTCTGTTTCAGAAATCCTTGTTTAAGATTGAAAGTTTATTCCATTTAATTTGGGTAAATGAACCTTTGCTATGTTTCTAGGCTTGTTTATCCTTGTGCAATCCTACTTACCCACCTTTTTCTTCCTATTAATTTTTGATTTCATTTCAAATATGTAAGAACATAATACTTATGTATGTGTGTAGGATTTAATTTAATATTCAATAAAATTTTAATAAAATATTGTGTAAAAACTTGTTCGAAAAAAAGGTGGGTAAAGCACTTGATAAATAAACAATTCGGAACAGGTGTTTATAATTAAATTTAATCGATGTAAGGAAATTTTGAATGATTGTGTTCTGTCGCATGGAAGGGACATTTTAAAAAGAATACATAGAAAAAAGAAATACATAATATAAGGAAAAGTATTAGGGTAATGACTTTACTAGCACAATTGTAGCCGATGCGGCGTTTAATTCTTTTCATAATGCAGCAGTTATTCTATTCTCCTTGTGAAAAAAAACGGCGTAATGACGCCTGCAGATCACATAACGCACCATACAGTGACACGTTGACCATGCAAATGCTTCACAATAATCGCTCTAAGATTTTCAGAAGCCCAAATGCAGAAATTTTACTTATTGACACATCCTGACAAGTAAAAATTGGCTTTGTCTGACAAAATTATTTTTTTCAGAAAAACCAGCTGGTTGTTCCTGAATGAATTTTTATTTTCTTCACCAGTTGAACCTTGTATGGCTTCAAAATTAAATCTTTACGCAAAAATTCGCCACGTGGTGGTATTGGAAACCCTTATTGTTAAGAAAGTCGAGGAATTGACGAATTTGGATCTACTTACACACTGTGGCTCATGGCTGCAATGTTTCAGGTATTCAAATTCTTAATAGCGATTTTAGAAGGACGATTATGACGTCGAAAAATATCACGAATTTTTCGAAATGTAACTTTAACAGAACCACCATTTTTATAGTCAATTTTAATTAATTTAATGAGATTTTCGTTTTCTTGTTGAAAACCCCCATAACAAACGCCGACCAGTTAATGTTTCAGGCTCATTGTCAACACTTTGCTGTACAGCATTAGTAAGATCACTACGAGCTTTATTGTTGCCAATAATTCCATGAACGTCGAATTTAGTGTTTAAATTACGCACAGCGTTCTCAGAAGGAGCTTGATAATGGGAAAAAGCTCCAATTTTACGAAGTGATGTAATGAAATTCTCACCATCTTGGTATTCAATTTTCACAATTAAATTTCCTTGCTCAAGAGTGTAACAACGTTCTATGCTTTAAATTTCCCACACTTATACTAAGTAAATGCCAAGGGATAACAGCTCAATTCTTAACATTTAATCATTTGATAGACTTCCTAACCTCAAATTTCGGCACTCAATACGTCGTGTTCCTAAAACACAACAACATCAATATTAGTTACTTTTACTGTGGCTTAACCAGCCACACTTTGTACATGAAATCGATCCCAGACGATAACGTTACTGATTAATTTTCTTTTAAAACTCAAATATTGATTTTATGAAAATGCACTTCAACATTAAGGATCGTGAAATCCTCATCTAGTTGATGTTTATATTATTCTTTCGTACTTGATTTTAGAAATTATTTAACAATGGCAAAGCTACAAAAAGGCCAGCTGCCTTCAAGAATTTAGATTCTATGATTAAATACACCAACACTGGCGTATAAAATTTAAGAAATTTCCCCAACTTCAAAATTCATATTTATATTTCTTGGGACTCTGTGTCATAAACAAGCAAGAGTGTTCGATAATTATATTTAATTATTAAATTTTTGATTTGAAGGAATACGAAATTTAAAAACTAAAAACAACACCATGATGAAGAAAATAACAAACGTGATGTGTGTATTGACCTCTATTTAAGTCCATGTGCTTGCCAGTGTGTGTAAATAAAAATTTCCACTGAGAATTAAATGCAACTGTGTACTTAAGGGCACAACTTGGAATAGTATTACTTACATATTCACACACATGTATGTCTGTATGTATGTATGCATTACTCTGACCGACACATTTTAAAGGCAAACAAATTTAACAATTTGTATTTGGCCACATGTTTTTGTTTCAAGTGAAAGTTATACTGTCTCAATTTCCTCGTTCATTAATTTATTTTTTCATTCATACCTTAGTAAAGTAATTCTAATGAAAATATCCTTTCCAGTGATAATTTTCACAAAGAAAAAAATTGATTCGTAATACTTTCACACAAAACGATGAAGAAATAGAAGGAAGTGGTTTCAACTTAATCAACACTCTCATATACCAAGAGAGTGTGAGTGTAAGAGTGGCTGGCATTGGTTCGGGTTGCTGGACATTCGGTTTAATATAAATTGCATTATATACATACGTTGTCATAAACAAGTTGAGTGTTGATTTTTTTCTTACAAACAAAAATGTGGGTTTTTTAGACTCATTCCCAATCGACTATACTACAGTTGTCACATTTATGTCAATATCTTTTGTGTACAGGAATTATAGGAAAATATTAACCGAATTCTTTATTAATTTTTCATTTATTGAATTTAAAGTCGAAAAACTATCATTAGCAATCTTTTATAACAGCATAGAGATGGATCTAGACTGCATCTGGCACCGAAGTTGCAGTGTGTTTTATATACCCGCGAATTCCGATTTAAAGAGATACTATTCTTCTTAAATAATTAAGCTTTCATCATAGCTTCTTCTTTATATTATTAGGAATGCGGCGTTAAACAGGATAAATTGAATAGCCGGCTAGTATTTAGACTAGAAGGAAACGAAAAGCTAGTTAGACTGATAAGAGAAACTGTGAGGAAATTTGGATGAGATGAAAATTATTCGCAACACTACTAGAGCAAGGGTTCTTGGCTAAAATACAAAAGCCAGCATTTGATACATATCACCAAAATCCTATTATTACATCTTTAAGTAACGTCAGTTTTAGTGCGGAAAATGTTAAAATGGCGAGATAATTCTAGAGCATATTCTGAAGGACCGCAACGATTTATGATGGAGGAGATACAACCAGTAAGAAAATCATTTACTGTGAGACATGCATTTTAAACGAGAAAAGCGACAGCGGTGATGGAATTACTCAGAAGAACAGTTTAAGATGATGTTCTCAAACCCCTGAGATAATCCAGTCCCAGCGTTCTCATAGTCCTCAATAATTATACAATTCTACTCTATTCTATTTGACGCCATTCTATATGATTCTATGTCTTTATATTTCATTATATCCCATTCTATGTCATTATATTCCACTCTATGCCATTCTGTGTCATTATATGCCATTTTATGACATTCTACTTTTTATAAATCATTAAACACGCTCCCTTCCAAACATATTTTCGAATGGATTATACACCTAAAAGAAATTCACGTTCTGCCATTTTCGAAGCCTCAACAGCATTCTAAATTATCAAGTCAAAGTTTTAATGAAAATACTGGGAGCTGGTAACTCAAGACTTTCATATAATTTTTGCAGCTGTTTTGATAAAGGGTTTTTCAACAAGAGTTTTGTTTTCTAAAACAAAATAAAACAAAAAATTTTGATAAAGATGATTAAAATTTTCATTGTATTACGAAGTTAGAAGTTCGGCAATTATGAATGAAAAATAACACCTTGTAAATCTTCGCCACGACCACGATGACAGATGTCGATTCTTTCATCAAAGTTCTTAATTACTTTTTGTCACTATTTCGTTAATCACATCAAGGATTTTAAGTTTTAAGGCTGAAATCGATTCGATTGGCTCCGTATAGACTCTGTCGTTAACATAGCTCCACAAAAAATAATAATGTTAAATCACACGATCTGTCTAGCCACTTAACTGCTGATTTTCGTGAAATTATGCGATCGGAAAATTTGGTTGGCAATAAATTAATCGTTTCATTGGTTATGGACATGTGGAACCGTCCTGTTGACACCAAATGTTAGTGACATCCACGTCGTCAATAATAGGCCAAAATGAAGTTGTTAGAATCTCGCTTTAGCGTGATCCGCTGACCATCGCCGCATTTCCAGCCTCATCTTCTAAAAAAAAACGGTAAATCATGCCCCCAGACCACATAGCGCATCATACAGTGACACGTTGAGCATGCAAAGGCTTCTCAATAATTGCTCTAGGATTTTCAGAAGCCGAAATGCGGCAAGTTTGTTTTGTTGACATACTCTGACAAGTGAAAATGGGCTTCGTCTGAAAAAGTTATTTTTTCAGAAAAAGCCTGAATGAATTGAGCGAATCTACGGCTTTAATTCCTGCACCAGTTAATCCTTGTAAGGCTTTAAAGTCAAATCCTTATACAAAATTCACCATGGGGTGGTCTTGGATAATTCCAATTGCTGAGAACGTCGAGGAATTGACAAATTTGGATCTGTGGCTCACGGTATTTTCTGTTAAACGACGCAATCGGACACGCCTTGCTGTTCGCACATTTTGTATCGAGCCTGTCGACTCAAATTTAACGACTAAATTCTTAATAGCGGTTTCAGGAGGACAATTATGTTGTGTGAACATATCACGATAATATTACAAAATGTAATTTTAACAGAACCACCATTTTCATAGTGGATTTAAGTTATTTTAAAGCGATTTTTGTGCGAAATTAAATTCATTGTAACAATGGCCAATGCATCTACTACGAAAATGTCAAAAAACTAAATGTCACAACTATCATGTCGTTGGTGCTGCCACAATTGAAAAACAAACTTCTGGTTGAAAACCTCGATAGATCCCTAGGTTAATTTTTTGTACCACAAAAACCTGATTTTAACATAGTCACTTCCTCAAGCGCGACACCGCAAAGATCCTCTTTAATGATTGATCTTACTTCCTATATTCGATTTCCTAAAAGTTCAGTACAGTGACAGAGGAAATTATCCTCCTTTTCCTGTTGACAAAAGACATTATCCAATGAGACATGACATTGAGACATTATTCACGTAAAACAGATATCTTAGCTGAGATGTGGTGTGTGTCATTTTTAATGAAAGCTGTTTTAAAACGGATAAGACAGGGTAGGTGTATTATTAGCTGAGTTGTACTTGCCCTGTAACTCGGGTGAAAATTGCTTGCGTGTTGCTGCATGCGTTAGATCACTGGCCGATCAGGCGTTTATATGTAAAATGCATGAGGCAAGTAAAAGTGTTTTAATTTGTGTACAACTTTGTTCTAAAAATGTTTGGATAAGGGAGGTAATGTTAATGTGTTTTAAGAACACATTGGCGTAGCCAAGAATAAATCAGCCAACGAATTTGCAATAATGATAACTGTAGTATATTTTTGTAGACAAAAATACAGAACTGCACTGGGGAATGACTTGGTATGAATAATATTTCTAGAATCGGTTGAGTTGTTAAGCCTTAAAAGGTGAAGTGGTCTACGAGAGGTGCTCAATATCCCTCCGTCAGAAAGAGCAGTAAGGATAGGGGTATCCTAAGATAATTTACTGCTTAAGAGATAGGTAATGATAACTTTAACTTTGATTAAAATAAAACTCGAAAAAGACCATACTTGTAAACGATGTCGGGAAAAAGCTGAGTCAAGGCCGACAGTTTTCAGTAGATAGTCTGAAATCACTACAGTTAAGAGTGGGTTTGCACAAAAGATAATGAACGTAATAGGGAGCTAGATAGCGAATCGGTTCTCTAAAATTAATACAAAGCGAAAGACGTCGTAAAGGATCCAACTGTTTTGGCGGCCAACTTCGATATTACTCTTCATTAAAAGTAAAGATGCTGCTGCAGACCATCAATAATGGCGAAGTAGTGTGCCCTTCGCTCACTTCATTATTTTAATAATCGTTGAGCATACTGATCGCAGACGTAGCTGCCTTTTCTTTTATCCCAAATCTACTAGCTGTAGCTAAAAAAGTCTATAAAAAGTGTCCACAGATAAAGCGTCAAGAGCTCTTGTACTATAATCAATGAAAAAAATCAAGTTAAAAATAAATAGACTTTGATGCATATTCTGAAATTCTACAAAAAATACGCGTTAAACGAGGCACTTCTGTTGAGTAAAAACACATGTTCTCGTAACCACACGTGTACACAATAATAATAGTGTCCAACAATGTATCAAGGACATTTTGTTATGATTTCGTTTTGTTTTTCTCCCTCATATTTAACTTTAAAGTGAATATGTTCTCACACAAACAGGAAATAAATGAAACAATGAAAACAAAAGAAAAACGAGAGTATCCTGATAGGCTATTAAATGAATACATTGGCAGTGAATGAAAGTGTCAATGTCGACAATAATTTCATTTATCGAAAGAATGATTTATGAAGAATTATTTTGTTTTATCTAATTTTTAAACACGTTGCAACAAATTCACCTTTAAAGAAAATCTATAGCCAAGAACGACTAATATCCGTTGGTCAAAATATAATTAGTTCACGTCACTGTTATATTATTTATTGATTTTTTAATTTATTGTATTAATAAATTGTGTGGTATCTTATTGACGGTATTTTTATTTTCTTAAGCTTGAATATCATTTGGATCCATCAGCACAAGAAGTGGTAGAAATAAGTGTTCCACTGTGTTTAAACCAAAAATAGGTGTGATCTCCCCAAAAGATATAGCTTTTGCAGGACACAAATATATCAAATGCTTAATTTAGGGTTTGAAGCTCACTTCGACAAATGCTTAGTAAATAACAAAAACTATAACAAAATAATATGAAAAATTAATAAGCAGCAAGATCGTATCTTGATCGCCATAAATCTCAGTGAGTACATTAAATCAAGTTTCAGCGAGTTATTAGTAAACTTTTACACACATTTGTTTTACATTCTACCTCAATAGGTATAAAACTAATTTTGTGATTAATCAAATACTTCAATCGAAAAGAAAAAACCCAAAAGAATTCATTCATAAAAAAAAGAAATCCTTTTAAAGTCGGATAAGGTCAAACACGACTGACAAAATGGACATTTCATATGCCAATAGCAAAGCAAAATTTTATTGATTCTGATCTTGTTCGATGTCAACTGCGCGCTGCATTAGCGTTGCATAGTAGAGCACTCCAAATAAGTAAATTTTTCAGCTCATTGATGTGAGACTCAATTCTGAGGATTGCACATGAAAATAGCCCCGAAAATAAGAACATTAATTTGTCAATGTGGCTGCTCGTCTCCGAAGCACATTTGACTACAAGGAGAATTTTTAAAATTAATGAATTCACATTTTATAATAGAATGGATCTGAGAGAAAGAAAGAGCATGGGGCGGTTCAGCAATTTTAATAAAGTCTAGACTAAAACACCAGTTTTTAGACAGCAAGCGTGAAGACTATTAGCAAGCCACTGCTATTTGTGTTGAAACTTTTTTTAATAATATAGTAATATCATTAGTCTATTCTCCTCTCAGGTTTTCAATAACCGGGGAGCAGTATAAACAATTTTTTAAAGGTTTTGGACTACGTTTTCTGGCAGCTGGCAATTATAATGCGAAACACACCTACTACTAGGGTCGCGCTTAATTACACCTAGGGGCCGAACATTGCACAACACTATTAGCAGTAATGATTTGCATGTTGCTTCGAGTGGTCAGCCTACATACTGGCTTACTGGCAGACAAAAAAAATCGGATGTAATAGATTTTGCTGTCACAAAAAATATTTCAAGAGATTTACTTACAGTAGAAGCTTCTCTATGGATCTATCTTCGGATCCTTCTCCAACCATCGTAACTATTTGCAGTCCGCTTAGAAGACATTCGTTTTTTTTTCCTGATAGAAAAATGATCAGTCGAGTCAACTGGTTGGGTTTTAAAAAATATTTCAGCAGCCATTGTTCAGGAGAATATTTTGCAAAGAACACAGAAGGATGTGGAATAAAGCCTTGTAACTTCAAGTGAAAAGCAGCGCAGCATGCAACAACTAAACCTCCGCAGACTACTTTCGGTCACATCTGTTCTGCAGACATTGAACGTCTCGTAGGTGAACAACGAAGAGCTAGAAGAGATTGTCAGCAACACAGATCGCTCCAGCAGAGGCAGAGACTTAGAGAATGCACAAAGCGGCTTAGAGACTTGCTAGCATTTGAAAAAACTACATCTTTTGAGGAATATAGCCTCGAGGCTACGCCAAATTCCAATTATTCCTTATCGCGTGCCACAAAAAACCCGTTGAGTACAAGCCACCTCTAAGTAATATCAGTGCAGATTGGGCAAGAAGGGATACTGAAAAAGACGACTTGAAAAATGTATTCACCCCACACATATTTACTGATAATGTTGATTTGCAGAGCGTAATTGCTTTACCCTCTCGATCCTTAAAGTTTAGGTTGCGTGAGGTACAAAAGTTAATTGCTGAAATAAACCCGAAAAAAGCTCCTGGTATGGAAAGTATAAGTAACAAAATGTTGAAAGAGCTCCCCAGTATTACAGTCAGAATCATGCTATTCATTTTTAATGCCATTTTAACCAAAACCGAGTCACATAGGTCCATAAGTCTATTACCAAATATTTCAGAGGTTTTAGAAAAGTTGCTTATTAATAAATTGTCTCCAATGCTAAAGGATAGTGGGTGTATCCCGAAACAAACTCATAGATTGGTTCAGGTAATAACAGGGACTTTTGAAAAGAAAAAGTATTGTTCAGTTTTTTTTATTGATATTTCTCAGGCTTTTGACAAAGTGTGGAATGAAGATCTATTTTTAAAATTGATCGCTCACTTGTCTTGTAATATAAGCAACCTATTGAAAAGCTACATAATTGAATGAACATTTTCTGCTATTGAAGGAGATTTCTTTAGTTCATTCCTTACCACAAGCTAGCAGCAGCAGCCAGTTTTAGATTTGCTATATATCTGGGCCATGCCTGTACGTAGAACTATCCACACCTCTACGTTTGCTAATGATACAGCATGCCTAAGTTTGCACGAAAACTCCCATCAAGCATCCATAAATCTTCAGTTAGAGTTAAGATTATGGAGATTATGGTTAAAATTATGGAGAATTAAAGTGGACGTCCCAAAGTGCATTCATGCGATTAAAAAAGAGGGATACTGCAGGTCTAATCCTCAATGCTACAGATGACATATTTAATATTTTTGTTTTTGTTTTTTACACCAATTTTTTTATCCAAAAGTTGAGGTCTAACATGGTGGGGACTAATGTAACTTTTTTTAGCATTTGAGATTTCAAAGTTTTGAGTGATGATAATCCTCAAGAGAATGTTGAGACACCGTTATATCTAAAAAAACTTACTGTTTGGTCTGCTTTATGAGCTGATGGAATCATTGTTCCTTACTTCTTAAAAAACGTAAAGTGAATTTTATATCAATTTGAAACATTTATCTTTATTTTATTCCATTTCAAATGACACCTCAATAAAAAAACTCACCATATTTCCAAAAATGCAATACCTTAAGTCGAGTAAACTGAAGTAAACTTCAGTTGCTTCCGAGATAATCACATTTATAGATGTCACAGAAATCTGATAACCATACGACAACTTTTAAAATCCTTGAAATCCAGTGGCTAACGTTCTGACAGCATCGTTTTTTAAAAAAGTACAGTCAGTTTGTCTGGATGTAACTGTATCTCAACTCACTTTTGAGGATTATCATTACTCCAAAACAGCATTTGTTTTTTGATGTACTCATTTAAATAAGGTTCAGGATTAACGACAACCTTGTTTTGGGTCCAATTTGTACATTTTTAAAGCGTTGTTCAGGCGTCAGTCTATTTATGTTGAAAAACCAAACCATACTAAAAGTAAATCACTTAACAGGTGAAAAAATATTCGTCAGTTAAAAAAGTGGTGCCAAAGATCTATACCTCTATAAACACACCCGATTTATACGTCTTATATTTATTTCCATTAAATTTTATGGCTCTTTTGTTTGTAATAAAATTTGTACCTTCTTTGCTTTTTTATTGAAATTAAATTTTACTTTAACCTTTGCTGAACTATTTGGGACGAAGGCCTAGCACCGGCCACTGAGTAGTTCAATAAGCGAAGGTTGTTGCACTGGTTGCAGTATAGCAAAATATACGGTCAGAGACGTGATTTGATTTATATCCGCACCTGGCTATGGAGCCTTAATCAGATGGTGGTCAAGCGACTTTGCATAATTTCGGACGTCATGCTCGTCCTAGGAAGCCGAAGCCATAATTCTATGCAGCAGGTCTTTCCTAGTTGCAACTTTAATGATTCCAGAGCAGGGCTGCAAATCATCACTCCTTGCTAAAGAGTTGGAGACTATCCAACTTCTGTCCAGAACAAATGTCTAGCATGCTCACTGGATCTGGGAACATTTCACCAGGAGGGTGTTATTAAAGGTGAAATGAACCCGGCCACCACGATACTCCCATATAGGGGCAAACGTCTATAATCAGCCAGAGAACAGTTAAATGTCTAAAAAATAACGGAACTCTGGGGCTTACTGATTCCCGTGGAAATAAAGTACAGTTTCCAGTTGTACCCCTGCTGACTTCAGGGGACTGGGCTCACTTTTTCCCCCAGTTGCACAGGTCTACATAGTAGCTCTCCATAAAGATCATATATGTGCCCCCGGGGGTATATATACGCTTAGATTTGATTTTTCTTGCTTGTTATGACAGGACGAATCAAAATTGACTTCTGCATTATACTCACGCTTGCTCACACTTATCTCCATCGGCCGGATATTTTAGCCTTATGTAAGACTCAGTTGTCTGAAAATGCTAATCCACGGGGTTTTCACTTACCTGGTTATAGTGCTATATATATACGCAATGAAGTTGTGTATCAGTGCCAGCGACCATTGGGCACATATGACACGGAATTTAGCTGTCTATGGGTAAAATTCAGGATCAGGTCACATCCATTGCATTTCGGCTTTCTCTCAAACGCGAAAAGTAATAAAACATTATCTGGCTACGATTCTCTTTCCAACTCCTTTTCGAAGATTCTTGAAAGTTGTTCGAACAGTGAAATTTTCGTTGCTGGTGATTTCAATGTCCACAACTACGTCATTTGAGCCATATAACTGCAGAAGGCCAGTATGTTGAGCTATTTGCTGCCCACTACAACCTTATGCAGTTAGTGAATGAACCAACACACATTCCTTTTCTTGAAGGGTACCAAAGTAATGTGCTCGACCTTTTTCTAACTTCACACACCCAAAGGTATGTAGTTAGTGTTTGTGCATCCTTTGGCAATTCTGATCACTGCACCATCTCCTCCTCCTTCTGATATCCAAAACTTCACAACGATTCAAAATCAGCTACTAAGCGTTTAAAATATATTTATGAAAAGGCTCGTTGGGATGAGCTCAACAGTTTCTTAGGCAATAGCATTTTGCTAGGAATGTAAATTTTAATTCCACCCAAAAAAAATTCTATTAAAGCCAGATCGCGAGTTTTCTTAGCAATCACACTATACGAGTTGTTATAAATGGGATTTCATAAGACGAGTTCAAGATTAATTCAGAGGTACGGCAAGACCCCGTTCTTTCTCCTACCCTATTTCTTATTTTTCTAAATGTGCCCCTGTACGCTAGTAGATAGTGTACTAGTTTGTCAGTCTGGGGTTGTGGGTTCGATTCCCAATGAAGGCCTTGTTTTTTTTCACTACGAAAATAAAAATTGACTGTCAGTGGAGCTGCTCAGTAATGAAGGCATGGACACTGGTCGCTGTACTGTCTTACACGAGAGTTAATTTCCGCCTATTCTTCTACTTTCACAACCTGTTTCATCTTTTCTCTATTCCTTTCCTAAAAGAATGTAGCACGGTACTTGACTAAATAGGCATTGTTACCTGAAGTGCTACTTTTCTTTAAAAAAAATACCTTCTTTTTCAAAATTTCAACCCTATTTACTCCTTTGCAGATGACAGCACCATTTGTCATTCGTATTCATTTAATAGTAGACTGGACCAGTTGGAGGAGGGCTCCAAAAGGCTGAATATGAATGATACGCTCAATCACGATCTCGCAACAATCTTGGAATGGGGTCGTGGGAATAGAGTAGATTTTAATGTCCGCAAGACACAATGCTGCATGCTTACGCATAGATCTGTGTACGAAAATGGTGCTGCATCTGTTATTATGGGTGATATAATTATTACGGAATCGAAAGCTCTTGATGTTCTTTGCATGAAAGTTCAGTGTTCAGTGGACTGAACACATTTTTCAGGTTTCTAAAGAAGCTTTCAAGTGCCTCGGTTTTTTAAAACAGTATAAGACATACTTCACTCAACAGATATCCGTACTATTTACTCAACTTATATCTGTCCACAGATGAAATACAACTCTCATGTATGGACCGGCGCTCCAAAGTCTGTTTTGAAGTTGCTCACCCTGTACAGAAGAGGCTCATTGGCGACAGTAGGAACTCTATCAATTCTCTGGAGCATCGACATCGATGCAGAAATCTCAGCGTGTAACAGTTGAAGTGTGTTTTGAAATGCCAAAGCTGATCGTATTTATTGCTACGATTTTATTGCTTTAAAAGTTAAGAAAACTCGGGAAATGAAAATAAATAGATAAATATTTATATTTCTAATATTGAATAAATTTAGAAATTAAAATTTATGTTAAAGAACTTAAGCCTAACTAGTAATTATTCATTTGGTGTAAAATTTATTTTTGCTATTAAAAATTTACTATTTTCTGTATTTTATCTTAATCTATATATATAAAAAGAAGTGCACATTTTATTGTCGTTCCAAAACTCTAGAACGGCTGGGCCGATTAGGCTCCAATTTCGTAATTTTTTGGGAAAACCGTACGGAAAAGCCGGGAAATTGGAAAAATCGAAAATTAATTTTTAGTATGGAATTTTGTGTGCAATTGTTCCGTTGTAGCTTTTCGAATTGCAAAATAGAAAACTCTTAGTGGAAAACTCGGAAAATTCCTGAAAAACGTGATTCCGCAGAATTGCATTGAAATTACGATTTTTCCACAAATCAAATCAACAACATTTATGGCATATTTCAATCTGGGAACATTTAACTTCTATTACAAGTCGAACTATAACATAACATAGCACTTTTAAGGTATTCTCTACACGAAAGATTAATTAAAATTAAGTAAATCCAATTTTTTCGTTATTACTATTGCAAAACAACGTTTGCCGGGTCAGCTAGTCTTATATCATTTGTAATAACCATTTATTTTAATTACTATTAAAATACAGCGAACGTCGAATTTAATTTTGCAAAGTTTCACGTAAAATTTATGATACCAAATGAAAAATTCCCCTTTTTATTAATTTTAGTCTTTAAGATTTAGAGACTTCACTGTGTTTTATACAAATTAAAGACAGACCGCATTGTGTTGCCTTATACGTACATACATATATCACCATTAAATAATAATTACTAGTCTTAAATATGCAAAAGTTCTCTTGGGAATTTCAAAAGTTTTTGTTCGATTTGTTATTAACAAAATCGAAAAACAAAAGCCTCAAAGAAAATGTTTACTGTCATCAAACACCTTCACCAACGATTAAATATTTGTTAACCTTAACCATACCCAATAGTTCATAATAAATGATGGCCGGCCTATTTCAAGAGAAGAAGGTGGTCAAGGTTAGTGTTTTGTTTGTTTTCAAAGAAATTTTAAATACGAAGAGTGAGTGGTTAACGATTTCAAAAAGGCAACTTAATTGTTTTGAGAATTTTTCATTTAAACTTTTTCGCTTAAAATTTCCTTTTACTATTTCTTTTTTTTCGGACCAGTACTCAGAAAATGCCTCTTACTCATGCCAATTTACCATAACAGGGAAATTAGTTTATGGAAAGGAGGAAAGAGGGAGTAGTGTTTGTGGATAGTCGATTTGAATTTTCCTACATTGAGAGTGACAAGTAAAACCTCTTAAGGGATTTTATTCCACATACGAACTGTTCTGCTAAAAAACGCATTTTCCCTGTAATTCACCGGCCAACCAACCACCACTAAAAATGTGTTAAACGCAAGAACGTGCAATTAACGGGAATAAGTTTCCTAATGTCATTAGAACCCTAACCATTGTAGTAACGATAAAACGGTGAAAGGGCCCAAAGTTATATTCCATTTTTGGGCGGATATAGGTGGTATAAATAGTACGAAGATCGGAAGGTGTGAAGCATCTTTAACACCGTTTTAGAAAACCGAGGCACTTAAAAGCTTCTTTAAAAACCTGAAAAATCTGCTTAGTGCATCGAACATCACACTGAATTTTCATGCCAAGAACATCAGGAGCTTCCGATTCCGTAATACCTGTATCACCCTTAGTAACAGATGCAGCACTATTTTCGAACATAGATCTATGAGTAAGCATGCAACATTGTGTCTTTCGGGCATTAAAATCGACTTTATTCACACGACCCCATTTAGAAATTGCTACGAGATCGTAATTAAGCGTATCATTCATGTTCACCTGCAACTTGTTTGGTCTATTACGGAATGAATGCGGTTGAAAGTTCGATAAACAAGGACATTTAGAAAAATAAGAAATATAGTTGGAAAAAGTATCATCTTCTTTTTCAAGAGCTCTATAAAATAATTTCTGAAAAAGTAAGTGGGTGTGTCATAACTACACCAAATTTCATTTATTTTTTTATTTAAGTTGATCGCAATTTTTGCTAGTTGAAGTTCAAAAAATATTTGTTCCGCTGGCTAAATCCTATATACCGTTTACCATGCTTACCAATTT
Organism: Trichopoda pennipes; assembly: GCA_030448955.1. Classification (NCBI taxonomy): domain Eukaryota; kingdom Metazoa; phylum Arthropoda; class Insecta; order Diptera; family Tachinidae; genus Trichopoda; species Trichopoda pennipes. The sequence continues at coordinate 13,368,084 of JASKUP010000042.1, forward strand.
CACAGTAGTATACTTTTGGCTTTTATTGTAAGGGGAATTAATTTAATTTGTAAAATTTTGATGCAAATAATAACACAGTTATATCAAACATAAATTATGCCCCTGACAATCTTAAATAAGTTTTTGATTTCCTGTTATAAAAACGCTAAAAATAAGTTAAGATTTAATTATTTTATTTAAGAAAATATATTTTCTTCAATCTTCGATGGTGCAGAAAAAATTTTTAAAAAATATTGTTACGAAGATAATTTGTTCAAGTTTTTAAAGAAAATATCTATTAGAAAAAAGTAAACGAAATGACCTATTGTGTGTTTTACAAACTGTGTAGATTTCTAAGAAATCTTACACGCACAAGACAACAACAACATTCTTTAAAGAAATTCCATGAAATAAGCTAAATAACAGAAAACAACAACAAAACACACAGCTAAGCAGGCGCCTACACCGAATGATAATAACAACAACAGTATGGAATGATGCTAAAGTAGAATAGTGTTATATATGCGAGAATCGCTAAAAATAACTATGTAGGCATCACTTGCTGGGCAAATGAACAAATTCAAGTTCAGATATCGTTGAGAAAAGACAACAAAGTTACCATTGTGTTTTGCATGTTTTGAAAGTATTTTTTGTGTATTGAAAGTAAATAAATCGTTTAATTTAATTTAAAACTCTAAAGTGCTGTATTATTATTTTGCAATTACAGAACTCAATATAATAAAACGAATAAACGTAATAATATTAATAAAGGAGTAAAATTTCGTAATTAATTCAAACGTTGTATTAATGTGTGGACTGAATTTAAATTTATTGATAAATATTTCTCGTATTCTTAGAAGCAAAATTAGTTGGTTGAACATGTGTCCCTTACAAAGTTCACAAGAGATGCAAAGAGTGCTGCCTATGACAGATATAGCGCTCCAGAAATGCTGCATTGCGTTCTGCTGCTGAATAAATTATTCTGTGTTATGTAAATAACCTCCGCAAGCATTTGTAAAAATTTACATTTCCACAGAAATTAATCTAGCGGCGTTAAGTCGCGTAATTTCGAAGGCCAATTAACAGGTTAGCAAAAAAGGCTTGGCTTCACCTTTCCTTCAATAAATCACGGTTGTTATAATCACTCTTTGCATCAAACTTCGTCACTTTTTTAACTTCTATAACTTCCACGCGACTGATACCTTTATATCTATGTAGTCTGGGTGTCTATGTTGTCAAACAATCTTCAGTGTTACATTTATCTACGTCAAAGATCAATCCTTAGACCACTTCTTTTTTCTATTTATGCTAATGATTTACCTAAACAGCTTTTGCATTGACAAATCCATATGTACGCAGATGACGTGGAGGTGTATTTGCTGAAAATATTTCAAGACAAAATGAGGATCTGAATAAAATTTATCGCTGAGCAACTGCAAGTGAATTTTGTTTTTAAATCCTCATAAGTCAAAGTGTATTTTAAATTGTAAGAAAACTATTAATCATATTACCGATGCTGATATTTTAATAAATGGAGAAAATATCACTATTGAAAATGTTGCCGATAACCTCTAAAATAATGTCTTTGGTTGTCCTTTTACAACTTAAGCAATATAAAAGTTTTAAGTAGTTTTTATTTAATTTTTATTCTCAATAACAAATCATAAATACTTCTTTTATTATATTGTTACGTTTATTGTTTTTAGTAAACGTTTGGTTACATTTTCTTTATTGCAAAATAATAACCCATCACTCCCTAGTTTTAAATTAAATTAAACGATTTATTTAACTTCAATACCCAAAAATTAAACACGATGGTAACTTTGCTGTTTTAATTAACTGATGAGGCTTATATAATTGTTTTAAGCAGTTCGCGCATGTAAAGGGTTTTTCAACAAGGAATTTGTTTTCTAAAACAAAAAATTAGATTAAGCTGATTAAAATTTTGATTTTATTACGAAGAGAAAAGTTTGGCAATTATGAAAGAAAAATGATATCTAGTAAATGTCTTCATCATCTTCTTTCATCAAAGTTTTTAGCACTTTTTTGCAAAATATCCTTATCCGCTAATCACATCACGGATTTGATTTACTCCGTATAGCCTCTGTCCTTAACACAACCCCACAAAAAAATCCTGTGGCTAGCCACTTCACCGCTGATTGTCATGAAATTGAACAATCAGTTAATTTGGTTTCCAATAAATTAGTAGTTTAATTGACTGTGTGACAAGTGGAACCGCACGTCGTCAATAATAGACCAAAATTGAGTTGTTAGAATCTTCGAATCTAATCTTCGAAAAAAAGGCCCAATCACGCCTACAGACCACATAGCTCACTATCAATAATTGCTCTAGGATTTTCAGAAGCCTAAATGCGGCAATTGTGCTTGCTGACATACCCTGGGAGTTGTTCCTAAATGAATTGAGCAAATCTACGGCGATGTGTTGGTCGGTCGGCTTCAATTTCTGCATCAGTTGAAAGGCTTTAAAGGCAAATTCTTACGCAAACTTCGCCATGTGGTATTTTTGAAAAACCCCAATTATTGAGAAGGTCGATGAATTGACTAATTTGGATCTGCTTTAACACTGTGACTCATCACTGCGATGTTTTCAGTTGAACTACCCGAGCGAGCATGTGTTGGTGATCGCATATTTTGTATTGAGTCTGTCGACTCAAATTTAACGACCAAACTCTTAATAGCGGTCTCAGAAGGAGGAAATGTAACTTTAACAGAACCACTATTTTCGAGTTTCGAGCGAAATCAATTCAGTGTAACAATTGTCAATGAACTTACTATGAATACGTCAAAACTATCATGTTGTTGGTATTGCCACAATTGAAAAACAAACTACTTATTGAAAAACCCGATACAAGAATATTCTACTTTAACATCACTCCATATTGCTGTTGTTATTATCATTCAATTTAGGAGCCTGCTTACTTTATAGAATTTCTTAGAAGCATATTGTTGTTGTCTGATCTGTATACGATTTCTTAGAAAACTATGCAGTTTGTAAAATCCACAGTCGGTCATTTCATTTAACTTAATTTATTGATATCACTTTTTTTGTAATCTAATTATAAAATTATTTTTTGCTGTGCAAGTTTTCAAAATAAATAAATAAATTGTGGCACGAGCGCATGTGGTATGCTGCGCCGCACTCTGGGGATTTCGCGGAAAAAGATCAAATTGTCAACATACTCTTCATGCAATATGCAATGATATTTTGAAATTTTAGACTAAATGGTACAACAAATCAAAAAGAATTACTCCGATCTGACTGCTAGTTTTTTTTATAGCCGTCTCAAGCTCAGTACTTGTATGTTTTACTGAACAAACTTAATTTAAACCTAAGAATTTCAAAACGAATATTATTTTATTATGTGAGTTAACGTTTTTCTTCTTATTTTCTATTTAAAGTAGGATATTTCAGTATACTAAAATTAAAAAAATAAACTGCAGAGACTTAAGTTTTTTTTGTTTGCTTATTTGGACCTGCAAATTTAATTTTACTTTCCTGCTGTTGGAAATCACCGCTAATATATTGTCTCATATCTCTTTTTACATTTTTAATCAATTTCAAGTACTACCAGGTGCCACCTCTCTATTTGTTGCATTACACAGTACAACATTTTTTTAGCTGGTTGATTCGCGTCTCAATTCTGATAAGGCCCTTTTATTTAACATAACTCAAGAACCACTAGTCGGATTTTACCTAAACAAATTTAGAAAAATCAAGAATTATAAGTACTTTCATGTGTTTATATAACGTTTTGCTACATAAGCAACAGTTTCGAAGTTATAAATGAATGTATGAAGAAAAAAAAAATATTTTTTGCGTAGAGTTGTTATTTTTTAATCATAAAAAATCCAAAACGGTAAAAAAAGTGTCAAGTCCTATTACTTTCACGTAAAGTCGTATAACCTATGAACAAAATGAGACATATCTCATGAAAATCGATGAACGCATTTCGCTTTTATGAACAATTAAGTAAAGGTATGAATTTAAAAATTTGCTCGAGATATGCACAAATTTCCGGCTCTCGTTTATATACGACCACTTAAATTATCATTAAGTGATGACATAAATAAATTAGTATGGAACAACAATTAACCTGCTTCCATACAGTATTGTAGAATACTACAGTTTGCATACGTTAAAGAGACACCTCAAGTTATATGAGAAGAAAAGAGAAGAGTCGATGAGATATCTCAACTAAAAGAATTTGAGTTAACAGTGAATAATCGCAACTTTAGAGTAAAACATGAATTATATTTTACAATGATTGACGGCAAGTCAGCACAATCACTAACAGAAACACCAGCTGCATCTTCTTGTTTTATTTGTGGAGCCACAACATCCAATATGAATAAAATCGAAATAGTTCAAGCTATTCCCGTAAATGAACAAGCAATTTGGTATGTTACCACTTCGTGCGCGTACTAAGCTGATGGAGTCTATTTTGCATGTGGCTTATAATATTGAATTTAAACGTGGAACAGTCCACTCAAAGGACAGTCCAAAAATGTTTAAAAAAGCGTAAACTTAGAGAGAAAATTGAAATACAGGTTATCAACCTGTTAGGTAAGGCTCTGGTACGACAAATTTAGGAAATACGTCATGAAGATTCTTTACGAATCTTGCATTGATTTCCGAAATCACGGGTCTAGATGAAAACACAATCAAGAGGTTTTCAATAATTCTCGAAACTATAACAATCGCCGAGGTAATAGGTAGATCCAAAATAATTTGGTGATTTTTGTTTGGAGACGGCAAAAGAGTTTGTTGCACTGTACGAGTGGTACAATATCCCTCACCTACACTTAACAAAATTCTAACTCATGGCAAGGATGTAATTGAAAAGTGTATTTTTCCTGTAGGCCTACTATCCGAAGAGGCTTAGGAGAGTCGTAACAAAGACTATAAAAAATAACGCCTTAGACACTCCAGAAATGCAGTCGAATTGCAACGAACGAAGATATTATGCACAGAAGGATGGTAACATCACATAACCATAGTATGCAGGAGAGGTGATTTCAACAAGACGGCGCACACTGTGGATTTTTGTATGGAGGTGAGGAAAAAATATATTTGTCAAAAAATGTAGTGATTTCATCACAAATATAGTTTTATTTATATAGTTATACACAAAAGTAATCAAAATAAAGAAAGTTAGTAAAAAGCAGGTAGCGATCGACATTTCACATTTGAAAAAGTATAGTGTTATAAGCGATGAAGTTAAGGCTCTTTTAGAATAATAAATTAAAAATTAAACAAAAATCATTTAAATTTGTTTGTAAGTTATAGCTTTTTACATTGCAGGTAGCGATTTTAATTACTTTTGTGTATTACTATATAAATAAAACTATATTTGTGATGAAATCACTACATTTTTTGACAAATGTATTTTTTCCTCACCTCCATACAAAAATCCCCATTGTGCACCGTCTTGTTAAAATCACCTCTCCTGCATACCATGGTTATTCAATTGATGAACGAAACAGTCAGTAATCAGGGCTCTATAGCGGTCACCGTTGACTATAACGTTCTCATTACCATCTATATTAACGAAGTATAGACCAATGATTCAACCAGCCCATAAAACAAATTAAACATTTAGTTTTTCTGAATGTAACGATGTCTCAACTATATATCTGTTACAGATATATCTGTTTTCAGTTACTTGTGAGTGCATACAAATGAGTATTTTTGTGCTTCTGATATAAGTTGATACTGATATTATTTTTCATACGAACAACATATCTGGTTTGCTATGATACACAAAAACAGATATTAATATTTTTATAGACTGTTTATGTGTGTGTGCTGATGTTTTATTAATTATTAATTTGAAATAGTTTATCCAAAAAAGGCAATATATTAATGTATATTATTAAAATATATTTAATAAATGTAAAATACCCAAAATACTTAAATTTATATTTTGAATTAAATTATCAATGATAAATCTAGAAATAAATATTTATATGCACTTTTTTATTAATAGTGCACGGCCCTTCTCGGTCAGGCACACAACACTATTTTCAATTTCTGCAGATATTTTTCTCATTTTTTGGCAAGAAAATTAAGTATTTATTTTAAAAATGTTAGCAATTGACAAACTCTGAAACACAAGAATAAGAAAAATAAGATAAGAACAAAAATAATGGGAAAACTACATGAGTTCTACTGATTAAAGTGATAGAACAGAAATAGGTGCAATTTATAATATTTATTTTAAGCCAATAAAAAGGAAATATTACAAAATAATTCCAATATCACTACGAATATAAATTTCTTACACTTTTTGAAAATTTATATGCGGTTTTTTTATTCAAGAACCCAAACACTTGATAAACACTCTATTCATAGATTGCTTATAATGCTTATAGTCTAACTAAAATAATTTGTTTAAAATTTCACTTCATAAATTCTATTTACAAATTTGATTATTTAACAATCAGGTTTATTCATTCGTTAAGACTTAAGCGTAAATTTTATATAACAAAAGTTAACAATATTAAATTTTCCCCTGAGACTACACTTAATAATAGTACTCGCTTAAATATATTTTATTATTATTTTTCGTGGTTCAAGTTTATGAAATAACTAAAGAAACATAACAAATTATTACAACATTTTATATAATTAATTTTAATACATATTCATTTAAAAATTCATATAATAAAACTATAAACCTACTGTCCTTATTGTGAAAGTTTTTAAATACAACAAATACAATATGGTTAAGAAAGGAAGTAATTTCCTGTTTAAGAAATTTTAAGATCTTTTTGTTTAAATAAGAAATTTATTGATTTTGGTGTCCAGCGAAATGGAAGGAACACTAATCAATCCTTGATAAAAAAATACTTTTTTACGAGTACGAAAAGAACACTGAAGATGGCAAACAGCCGAAACCGGTTTGTTCACAAACCAAATTTGACGAGGGTCGACGGAAAACCGTACCCAAACAAAAGAAATATTTTTTTCTTATTTGATCATTCACAATTGTGTGTTGTAATTTTTCGAAAATGTAAGTATTCGCAGTCACGACAGTTCTTGCATCAGCAGAATGTAAATGTTTCAATTATTGTTTTCCAAATAAATATTTTTAATATTTTCTCTTTTAGAGTTTTTTTCCTTTATTTAATAAATGGCAACACACTCAGAAATCTCTTTTATAATTAAAAACGATCCTAAACAAATTTCGAATATGCTTACGAATGTGCGCCTTATTCCCGCTTAAAACTTACACTTTGTTTGACAACTTCAGTTGTATTTGTTTGACCACTTCAGATTGATAAGTTCGCTTGCTTCACAAATTTTTGAGGCACATTATGTAACAAAGCTGTGATTATCTCGTCAGAGCGTCAGTTATTTGTGGGTTGTTCAAGTAAACTCGGTCTTTCAGATGGCACCAGCGAGAATATTTCAGCTACATTTAATCGCAAAAACGAGGCCCTTATTGACATCGCCAAATCCAGAAATTACGCGAACGGGATTTTTTTCATGCAATTAGTAAATAGTTTAGGTAGCTATTTGATTTATGGTGTCGTCTTGGTGAAACCACAGGGCACTGATATCATTAGCTAATTGTGGCCACCAAAAATTGGTTATCATAGCTTGGTAGCGCAGAGAATTTACGGTGACGGCGTTTCCTCTCCCGTTTTCCAAAAACAAAGGGCCGATAATGCCGCCTGACCACAAAGCACGCTTATGTAATGGTTATGGTTTTTCGAGGACTGTTGTTAGATTTTGTGAGCCCCATATGCGACAAGTTTGTTTGTTTATACAATCGCCTAGTTGAATATGACCCCCATCACTAAAGATGACTTTGTTGAAAATTTTGTTCAATGCAACAATGGTGGGTCGGCTTTAATCCTTAAAAGAGTTAAACTTCATAAGCGTGAAAATGAAGATATTTATGCAAAATGTTGCACAAATTGTCTCTAGTGTTGGCTTCTTTTTGTGAACGTCGACGAGTTGATAGACTTTGCTGTACAGTGGTTACATTTACATCACTACGACCACTATTAGCATATTGTTGTGCTCTTTTGTCAGCAACAATACCGTGAGCTTCGAATGTAGCGATTAAATTACACTCAGCAGTATCAGAAGGAGCCTAAAGAATGGTGTTCAAATTTTCACAATTTGATAGTAAATTCTCACAATGTTCCATACTTAAAATTTCCTCAGTTTTTACTAAATAAATGTTAAAGGCAGGCCTTAACCTTGAATTTGCATTTAAAAACCTGATATTTGCATGTGAAAAATTGTACACCGAAAAAACTATAGAAAAGAGGCACTAAACTTAACTTAAAATTACTCTCGCAAAAACCAATAAATACTTTAAATATTTTAACAAGCAATAAAATTTGTATTATATCATAGACTAGACTAGATGGCATTATCCCACAAATTATTAACAAATTTATTACCAATAACTCTCAGGCGAAGATTGCCGGAAATGGATAAATAACTTAATTAAGAATGCAGCTTAAATTCAATAGTAAAAACTTAACAATTTTAATTTAAGTTTTGATAATATTTTCCGAGCTAATGGAAAATGCTGTATTTGTGTGCTCCTCAAAATTACCTAAAACCATTGAAATGCTTGAAGAACTATGCTTGATGCCAGTGCCAGCAAGTTTTTTCTTAATCGGCGGTGGCGGTGCTGTGGTTGGTAGAATGAAGGTGGCATTGTTAAGACGCCTGTAGAGCAACGCACGCAATTTGTAAAACGTAAATAACGCCATGTAAACACAACAGGTGAGAAAAAGTACACCCAACACTGTTAAGGCGGCATAAGTAGGTTTATTCCAATCAATTACATGATAAATATAAGGCATTCCCTTTCTTTAAAAAAACAATAACAACAAAATAAAAATTTTTAATAAAATTAAAACATTTTCTTACTTATTGTGGCCACCACATGATTGATAGATAAAAGAGAAAAAAGCATAAATCAGGCCAAAGCATACCGGCAGAAACATGTGTAGAAGTCTTAAAGGATGGGCAACAATCATTAGATCGATAAACATACAAATGGAGTTGAAAGCATGCGTAAATACATTTGTAGCACTTAAACTTCCTTCACTGGCTGTAATGAAAAACAGAAATATTTAAAGTTTTCTTCTTCTTTCTTTCCAAAATTAGTAAATATTGAATATTTTTATAAAGATATAGAACTTTAAGTTGGAAATAATTTTTTCACCGGAGGCTATTTTGCCAGCTGCCAAGTGATTTGTGTTTAGTTTCGCTTGGCATTTCAACATAAATAAACTGATGTCTGCAAAAGAAATATGCCATCCCGCTTTTCCCCCGGGGGGCACATTATAAGTCTTTATGGATCCTACAACCATCTAGACTTGTGCCTCGCAGGGTAAAAGGGTGCCCAGTCCCCTTCAAGGCTAGTAGGAATCAACTGGACAATCCACTATACTTCAACGGGAATCAGTGAGTCCGCAGAGTTCCGCTATTTGTTTCTTTAGGCATTTAGCTGTTCTTTGACTGATTTAGCTGTTCTTTGGCTGTGTGTTTCGAGGCCCTCGTTTGAGTCTGTGGGTCGGATCATTCACAATGAACACAAAGAATGGTTCAGGTCCAGTGAGTATGAATGCCGTCATGTTCTTAATTATATTAAGCTTCATGCGTTCTGGACCAGGAGTTGGATAGTCCCCAACTATTCAGGAGGGAGTGAAGACTGCGGCCTACTCCGGGCTTTTAAAGTTGCAACTAGGAGTGATCGGAGGATATATGTATCTAAAGGCCTTCTAGGGCGAGGATGACACTACATTTTATCCACAGTTGTAATGATCCACCATCTGATTAAGGCCGACTGCCAGGTGCAGATCTAAATCTTATCACGTCATCCCATCCCGCTTAGCTTTCCGGGGGCATATTTGTCTTGACGGAATTTCACTGTCATTACATGTGTCACCGGGGGAAAAACCCAGTCCCGTGAAGGCTAGCAGGGAGTCAACTGGAAGCTCCACGTTATTTTTACGGAAATCATTAAGCCTCAGAGTTCAGCTTTTTGGTTTTTTCAGCCTCTTAGCTATTCTCTATCTGATTATTGAGCATGGCCCTTCTGGAGTATCGTGGTGGTTGTGGTTTTGTGTCCAGGATCCAGATCCAACTAGCATGCTTGTCTTACGTTCTGGACCAGGATAGTCCCCAACTATGCAGCAAGGGGGGGGGGGGTTGGCGGTCCTGCTTAGAAATCTCCGAAATTGCAACTGGGAATGACCTGTTGCAAGAATTGGTCTTTGGCTTTCTAGGGCGCGGACGTACGCATCATATTGCCCCAGTGGTTTGACCACCGTCGAGTTATGGCATACACAGGCTAGGTACCGTAAATCTTGCCACGTAAATCTTACCACGCTCCTCATCCCGGTTTCATAAACGATTTTCTCTAGCTATGAAGCTAATTTTTGACAAAACCGCAATATTCGTTTGTAGTGATGATAATCCTCGAGTGTATGTTGAAACTCCGTTACATCCACAAAAATTCGTTAAGAACGAACCATGATTAATGAATTTTTCGTTCTTAATTTGAACAATTATAATGTGTAAGAGCTGCGGTTTCTACAAGACGTGGCAAAATGTCTCACAGCTCGGGCCAAAATTGATTTATTGAAGCAAACGTTTCGTAGCCGCATAGTTTTACTTTACAGACACGTGAGTTCGCATGCAAGATCCTGCGATTTGACGCCGCTAGGCTATTTTTTGTGGGAATATTTGAAGTCGTTAGTCTATGCCGATAATCCCGAAACGATTTACTACTTGGAGGACAACATTCGCAGCGTTATTACCCATATATGGTCACAAATGTAGAAGAAAGTCATCGAAATTCATCCTGATTAAACTAGGTCCGAGCTAGTCGCGGTGGTGATATGGGAGAAGTGATATTTAAACTATAATGCCACAAGCTTACCATTTGAAAATTCATCTTTGTTTTTTTCTTCTATTTTAAAGTTCTACACCTCTATAAAAAACACCCTTTACATAAAACTTAACTAACCATCGTACAAAATACTCCAATAAATAATTGTTATTACAATTGATGACACTAAAGTTATGACATGAAGACCCCAGTAAATGCGAAATGGACTTTTCAAAGATTCCAAATTCAAAAGTTTATCTAAAATAACATTTCAATTCATTATATTCAAATAAATGAAAGTTTTATAAGTAACTTACCCGCATATTCTGGATGATAATGCCAAATTGTAACTAAAATGGCAACGTAAAAATTTGTTATCATGCACAGCAAGATTCCCCAATTTGTCATATAAATGAAATAAAGCCAAAAATTGGAACCTTCATCTGGATCAATCATGGATTCAATGACAACAGCGGTAAAAAATAAAGCCAAAAACCAGCGATAAATTAAATATAAAATGCTTTTGGTACAATTTTGCCACTGTAAATAAAATTAATGAAAAGAAAATCAAAGTTAAAAGTAATAATTATATTTTATTATAATTTTGGCTATCCCTTGGCATTAACCTTTGTAAGATGTCCTATTTTTTAAGGATATAATTAATATATTTTAAACTTAATTATTACAAAAATCGCTACAAAATAAATTACAAAAATCATAAAAGTGATTAAATGTTTTAAAACTTAAACATAGTTCTTAATTAATTAAATTTTTACATATTTCTGTTATTACTGTGAAGTAGTTCGGATTCCAGCAATGCTTTGAGCAGAAACGAAAATATTTGGTGTTAAGCAGTCACGTTAAATGAGTTTTAATGGGTGGCTAAATTTGAGGTTAGGAAGTAAATTATCTGTAAAGAATTGAACTGTCCTTTAACATTTATTTGGTAAAAACTTTAGGAAATTTTAAACATCGAATGTTACATTCTTGAGCAAAGAATTTTAATTTTGAAAATTAACTTTTAAAATGGTAGGAGTAATCAGGCTCCCTTTGAGGCCGCAACATCTAATCGCTATATTCGGGGCACACGGTATTGTTGTTGACAATAGGCCAAAGTAACATGCTCGTAGTGGCCGTAGTACTAGTCGACATTAGAAACTCGTTGCAAGGCTTGTTGCGCAAAATTTTGCATAAATATCATTATTTTCACGCTTATAAAGCTCAACTCGTTCAATAACTAAAGCCGACCGCTGTTTGAAAAATCAACTAAAATAACACATTTTTTTTAGCAAAATTATCTTTTTGATGAGAATCATTCTAAATTAGGCTGTTATTTAATAAGCAAAATTGTTGCACGAGGGGTTCACAAAATTTACAAACAATTAGATTGAAAGAAAGTGATCGTATGGTGCGGTTGGTGGTCAGCCGGATTCATAGGCCCATATTTTTCAAAAATGAGCAAGAAACGTCATCACCGTAAATTCTCTGCGCCTCTAAGCCAAGATAAACAATTTTTTGTGGCCACAAAAAATTTAATTTTTTCATGAAAAATTTCTTGATTTGGCCACGTGAAAAGGCCGCCTCTGAATTATTTTCTTTGAGGCCATTTGAAAAACTAGATTTATGTAAACAACCCACAAAGTCTTGACACTCTGAAAGATGAAATGCGTCGCTGCATTAACCAGATAAAGGAAGCTTTGTTGTAATATGTGTTTCAAAAAAGAGCGGAGGTCTGCCAACGTGCTAGAGGTGGACATTTGCCCAGTTTACTTCCTAGCCTGAAATTTGCACAAAATGGTGAATAAATAATAAATGGCAGAACAAACCGCCCCTCTCTTAGAAAAGAAAAAGCCGTGGTTAAAAGGGCTTTACTAATAAAACATGTGTTTATAAGTTCGAGTTTCGCCACAAAATGTTGTGATGTTAGTGGCTGCGTAAGTTTGTAAACGGGCAAGCAAAAGCTTGTCCTTGTAACTAGAGCCAAAACAAAAAAAAAAACGAGGTACAAGATAAGAAAACCGTAGACAAAATAAAATTTGAAGTGATTTTAGTTGTAACCAAAAGTAGCTGTACGTTTAAAAGATTACTTTAATAGCATTTATTTATTTTTCATAAGATCACTTGAAGTGTGTATAAAGAAAATTTGAATTTATTTACAAATTGTTTCTGCTTTGAATGTCGCCTTAAAGTTTCTTGAATACTTGATAATAAACACAAGAAATAAATCTTCAGTGCATGTTTAAGAAAAAATCATAGCTGGTTTTATAATGGAGAATTCGTGACGTAGATTGCAACAAAACTCGGTATTACTCACAATTGTTTATACAGAATTATAAGCCATTTTCGTTCCTCAGACTCATTGGTTGCAGTACAAACAAGCAAACGAGATGACCAGATAATAATACGCAGGATTAAAAGGAATCCATTTATATCGTAAAAGTCCATTGGTACACAATTATCACTAGACGTTACTTCAAGAACCACTCAAAGACAGGCTGTATAAGGTGGAATAAATTCTTATAAAAGAGCCCTCTTTTTCTTATGTAGAGGAACTTATTATTTGAAAGTTAAATTTTTTAAGCTTCCGATGGATTAAGATTAGTTAGAAGACCAAAATCACAACGTCCGGGAATTGGTATATAGAAAAACAAACCATAATAACTGTAGAATATGGATGAGCTCCTTCAAAATGGCGAAGCTGAGTGCAAAGATATTCAATTTAATTGATTCAATGCATCAAAGATATGCTGCAGTTTTTTTTCTTTTTTTTTTTTTTTATAGAGAAGTAGCACTTCAGGCAACAATGCCTATTTAGTCAAGTACCGCGCTACATTCTTTTAGGAAGTGATAAAAAAGAGATGAAACAGGTGGTGAAAGTAGAAGGATAATCGGAAATTGACTGCCGTATAAAGATAGCACAGCGACCAGTGACTATGCCTTCATCGCTGAGCTACCCCACCGATAGTCAATTTTTATTTTTGTAGTGAAAAAAACCAAGGTCTTCGTTGGGAATCGAACCCACAACCCCTATACTGACAAACTAGTACACTGCCTACTAGCCTACAAGGGCACCTTAAATATGATGGATATGCCACAATGCATTCAATCTTTTTTACCACTTACTCACTCAGAATTGAATTTGTAAATTAAAAATTATGATCTGTTACAATTCAGTTTAACCTTTTAACAATTTACTGTAAATTAGCAGCTGGTGTTTTAATTTTGTCCGATACTGTGTAGAAATATTTTCTTGTTCTTAGTATCTTTAAACTCATGTTTCTAGTATTCGACTACGAAAATAATGTCAATTTTAGAAGCCGACTGTTTGAAACACACATTGTTCACACCATTATCATCTATTCTAGGCAGAGAAAACTTGGCTGTGATAATGTAATTCAGAGTATTATGCTGGCTATACACTTCATAAGTGAAGTGTTCAAGCATGGCAATGTATGCCGGTGCTTGTGCCATTTATGCAGTAAACTGAGTAACAATCATACCGATATTGATATTCGCTCTAGTGTACAGTGAGCTTGTACTTGAAGAGTTGAAAACTAAAAATGTAAAAAGAAGCTGCTGCATGTAGCACATTTTAAGAAGCGATTACACAATAGAGTTATTAAAAACGAAGCCTTTGAAAAATTTATTAATAAATTAATACATTAAGGACAACGTCTTCTGTTGTTTATTTTATTTGGTGGAATTTTTATAAGCATGTTGTTGCTGTCTTATGTGTATAAGATTTCTTGGAAAACTACATAGTTTATAAAATGCACAGTGGGTCGTTTCGTTTTCTTTTTTACGGATAATCATTTTTTTTTTAAATTTAAAAAAATCATCTTCGTAATTATGCGTTTCCCAATTTCATTATAGCATTTTATATGGCAACAGTGAAAAAATTATGGGTCATGCTTTAATGTTCCAGGAAGTTCATATTTTAATGCCAGCAAGGTACTTGACCTCTACTGTTTTCAGTTGCCTAATAAGCCTTGGAATGTCGACCCATAGTTCGACATTTGATTATTTATAATTATCTGTCGCTTAAGGAATCGCTGAAACGTTTAAAATAAAACAATAGTCTCTATTAAAATTTGAAATAAGTTTTTTAGATGAGAATAACATACAAACACCGCACTCATTGATGACGACCCCCAGTACTTTTTACAATTTTAAGTGGAAAGTTTTTTTTAAAAATAAAGATGATTTATTACAAAATATAACACAATTTTTTAATGAAAGAGTAAAGCATTAAATCTAACTTTAAATATTTAAGAAAATCAAATTATGTGACCTTAGTCATAAATTCTGTCAAGGATATTTTTTCCATTCACTTCAGTCATATAATCTTTAAAATAAAGAATAATGAACTGAATCAAAAACAATCATTGCATTTTTAATGAAGTTCTTTCAAGGTAAATGCTATAATATTAAAATATTCTCTTTTGTCTTAAAGGTGAATTTTCCATTAGTATCTATTCTCCTTATTCATGTTATGAGGGTACTGATTTTCCGCCTATTATTCTTCTACCCTTTGGTTTTTCATTTAGTTTGTAATTTCTACAGTATTCATTGCGGATCACCTTAGGTTTCTCTGCCGTTCTGTATAGATAGGCCTTCCGTCTGTCCGTATTCATTAAAGAATTGCAAAGATATGATCATAAAAGGCGAACGCCTCTTCTTCCTTTACGTTTTTTTAAACTGATTACTTTAAATTTCTTTAAACTCGTATGCAGGCGCATTTACCACTAAATGAAGTTAAAAAAAAATGCCCTAATTTCGACATTTTTACCAAAATATCACATTTTCACCAAAATTTTATATTTTCAGGAAAATATCACATTTTCACTAAAATGTCACGTTTTCACTAAAAAATCATATTTTTATTAAAATATCATATTTTCAACAAAATGTCAGACTGTCATCAAAATGTTACATTTTCAACAAAAAAAACAAGACATATTTTATTATGAAATAGTACTGCGATTAAAAAATTAAATTTCATTAAATATTAAACATTTATTAAACAAAAACATAACTACCAGTTATTCGAAAGCTCGAAAAAAGCTTAAGTTTCTCCAAAATAACATATTTTCCAATTATAAATAATATTGCGAACCATAAGAGTAAGCATTATTTCTTTAATAAGATTTCTCAGAAACTTCTTGCTTTGTAAACAGATACAATAGATCATTTCACATAACTTTTTTTAGTGTTAATTATCTTTTTATAACTTAAACTAAATATCTTCGTACCAATACATGACATTACTATAGTCAAGGGTATATATAATTCGACACAGACGAATATAACACTGCACAGTGGTTTGAAAAAGTTTTTTTTAATAATTCGGTAGCTTGTTAACCACTTAAAATATCACAGATATTTCATAGAGGCCAAGTAGAGATATTTCCGAGTAAAGTTACGGATGATCGCCCTCGTAGGTTAAAGACAGCTTCTGGGTATGGTTTGGTACCTCGGCATAAAATTTTTTTAAAATGTTATTAAAATTTTATTTATTACCCAAGTACTAAGAGCTTTTAAACTTAAGTAGACCTTTAAATTATAAACAGAAATGTGGTTACATGTCTAATGTTTGGGAGCAAATCGGGCTGGAAAATGTATTTTTTAATTTTTTGACGTAGTGCAAGTATTTATGTTCAGATTATTATTCTAAGACATCGGCTGTATTCTTGATAAAATTTATAATAAAACAGTAGCAAGTTTGGTTCTGATAGCATGTTTCGCTAAAAAGTTACAGAATTGCGATATGTTAAAACTACCGTTTATTTAGGATTTTCCCTAAAAGGATGGTATGGTTTTTTGGTTATATAATTGAAATCTTTTTTAGTACTAAGCCATTATTTTGGACTATTTTAAATACAACCTATAGAAAATGCAAATAAAAGAAAAACTGCATCAAAAATTGTATCGGTTAACTTTGCAGCCCTATTCAAATATATCCAATTTCGAAACAAAATTTATAAACTACGTCAAAATTCCTCTGAGGGCAAAGGTCCGATTGAACAAAGTAAACAGATTACAGATTAAAGCTCCAAATCTTGCCTATATACTCCTAAAAGAATTTTACAGCCCCGTAGTTACATAACCTAGATGACCAATTTTCTAAAAAAAAACAATTTTTGAAAAATATTTTCCCCCTTTAAGGAATTTTATCTTAAAATGAAAAAAGTTAAAATCGTATTTTACCATTTGATTAGAGGCTCTTTTATACATATTGCATCTAAATTTTTCAATAATATCTCGATCCCTTTAGATTTTGTGGCAATTTAAATTCTATATTTTAACGTGAAAATTACATTTTAAAGGTAAATGGTATCTAAAATATGCGAAATGTAAATAATTTTTAATAAATTGTTTATCTAGAAGTCATAAGCTTTCCACTGATACCATTTACCTGTATAAAGAGCATAAAGTTAAGTTATAGGAGCTTCGTTGTGGAATATGTTAAGTGCTTCATGTGCTACCGAATTATTTCCAAAAAGCAAATGTTTTCAAACCACTGTGCGCTGTTACTTGTTTCTCTTCAAATCGAAATTTACTTAAATTGCAGGAAATTTGTTCTTTTTATTAAATAAAAAAATCTTATTCTTTCTAAAGTTTCCAACTTTGTTAAGAAAACCTTAATTTATTTTGGCGTTAATTGACCTTCTACCTGTAGGCTGACAGTCTAGCCTATGCATGCTATTTGTGAGCCTGCGTATTTATCTCTCTTTTGAAAAATGTTTTCTTAACAAAAGACGCACCGTAAAGGGAGTGTATCATTCTTATTAAATTTGTGATTTGAAACACTTGTGTTTTGTTTGGGTTTGAAAATTATTTTACACGATTTAAAGTATCGTTTTGTTATTTTTTATACTCTTTGAATTTAATAATAAATGAATTAATTGTTGCCATAAGCCTTGAACTGTTTTCTTTGTTCAATATGAACTCAAAATTGTTAAAATTTTCTGTCAGAGATTCAATTTAAAAAGGTCAAATAATATTTGTTGAATTTTCCATCACTATTTGTAAAGCATATTTTAAATTTTAATTGCATAGGGTGTTTTTATAAAGGTGTAGAGCTTTAAAAAAAAGTTGCATTTTTAAAATTGACATGAAATATATTTTATTAGGTATAATCCTGCCACGGCTGGCTCGACCGGAGTCTAAAATTTTCAATGACTTTTTGGGATTATTGTGTGTAGACTTGCGACTTCATATATTCCTTTTCTAGAAATAATCCATTCGGCATATTAAAAGTTTGAACGTCAGTAAATTTCTTGAACTTACGCTAAGCCTTTAACGCTTTAATGGGTTATTAGTTTCTAGAAAAAAGGCATAAACTTCTTGCCCAATCAGGCAGCACGATTTTCTATGACATTTTAGTTCGTATGGCATTTTCTAAAATCATAATTTTTAAAATAGACACTCAGGATTGTTATGGGATCTAATTGCTATCGGAATTAGAGTTGAAATCGAAAAAACTAAACTTGGTGTCACAGAAACACAAAATTTTTAGATTTCTTTTTCGAATCTGTCGGAATTTTGTGTTATTGAATTCAATATTATCGTTTTTTAGGAGAAATAATTCGATCTTACTTTGGTTTTGTTTTAGACAATTAAGACATTAATTCTAATTTTTTTTTTTTTCGTTCGGACCAGTACACAGGGGATGACCTCTACTCATGCAATGCATTGTACCAGAACTAGGAAATTAGGTTATAGAGAGAAGCAAAGAGGGAGTAGTGTTTGTGGACATTCGATTTGAATTTTTCTACATGGAAAGTGACAGGAAGGCCTCTGGAGAAAGTTTATAACACATACGAACTGTTCTGCTAAAAAAAAATAATTTTCCCTGTAATGCGTAGTGCGATTCACTGGCCGATCGACCACAAATGGATGCGCTCTCAATAAAAATCGATACAAACACAAAATATATAAGTTTCGGAACAAATTCCCTAATTTTATTAGAACACTAACTTTATTGCGGAGTTCCAAATAAAGTGTTTGAAAAAATAACCAAGTGATTTTAAATCCTGTTGTCATTATTTTCCGTTTTTGCTGGCTGGTTGTGCAGTATGAACAGCGAGCGCTCTCGATGTGAAGACATTATTGTTAAAGCGTGTTCTAATCTGTGCTGGTAAGTCAGTGTTCTATTGTTAAGGTCGTATGTAGTAGAATGTCCGCTACCTAGCACTTTGTGCGGTACTAATTTTCAATACATTCGTATTTTATTATTATATAGGTACGTGTGTCCGTGTGAGGGTGTTTTCCGTTTGTTCGAATGTATTTGTAGTAAGAAAAGTTTTTCTTTTGTAGATTCCATGTTTTCAAGAATATCTAGTTTTCGTCCTTTTTTGCTAATAATGTCATACATTAATTTATTTCCATTGGTGTGTGTCCGTAAGTGTCAAGGCGTAATGCATTTCATTTTTATGAGTTCCATGTGTTCTGTAAATCTTGTTTTTAGTGTTCGTTCAGTTTTTCCTATATAAATAAATATGTTGCAGGTACAAGTAAGTCTGTATACCGCGCTGGTACTAAATTTGTCAGTTGTTTCTGTCGATGTCTTAAGATTATATCTCAGTGTTGTTAGTTTTTAATGCTGTGAGTAAAACTTCTTTGTGAAAGGTTAGTAAAACTATATATTTCTGCTCCTGTGTAGGTAAAAGTGTGCCGTCGTATTGTATAGGTTGTCTCTTTGTTTTCTTTATTCCTGTTTTAAGTGTTGTATAGTCTAAGAAGTTTGTCGACGTTGGGTTTGTAGACACTGTTTTTAGTTCTAGTTTAAATCAAGTCGAGTTCTTTGTTTTACTTATCTGGAGTAAGTGAGATTATCTAAAGTCTATGTATCATATGTCTTAATGCTGCTAGTTTATGCTGGGTCGGGTGATTCGAAGTGATATCGATGGTAGTGTCCGTCATGGATGGTTTTCTAATCAGTCAGTTCCTTGTATTATTGTGACGTCAAGATAATGCAAATTTCTGTTTTGTTCTTTTTTGTCATTGTGTATATAATGATATTATGGATTGTGTTTAAGTCTGTCAGAATTTGTTCGGTGTTGTCTTGTTCGAGAATGCATATAATGTCATCTACGTGTCTTTAGTAATGAGTTATTCTGTGTTTTTTCATTAGTGCTTTTATAAGTGGTAATTTGAGATGTGTCATGATGGCTTCCATGACGATAGCTGAAGTTGGGTTTCCCATGCCACGAAATTTGTAAAAGTGGTTATTAAATCTAAAGTAGTTCTTTTTTATTATCGTCTTTGCAATGTCTATAATGTCGGTGATGCATTGGTTGTCGTATAAATTGCCTATTGTGTCGCGTAGGTTTCTTGTGTTGGTACTGAGGTATATAGATCCTTGATGTCAAAGAAAACGATTCGCGTGTTTTCAGTTATCTTGATGTCTTTAAATTTTTCGACAAGGTCATGTGTATTATGTAAATTCACAAAAATTTTAACATTTTTATGTGTCCTTTCTTATGGTTTTAAATCATTTTCACAAGTGATTTTCAGAACATGATCAAAAACTATTCCCTTTTAATATCCTTTTTTCTAAAAATGCCCAAGGCAAGATTGAATTTAAAATAATGTAAATAGAAACAGCAAATTTTGTAAGAAAAAAGCTTTTGATATGGAAACTTGTATTTTTCAAGTACTTGCCAAAATTGTTATCAACTTAAAAAATATATATTTAAACTGGAACTTTTATTACTAAAATTTAAAAAATAACTAATTGAATAGCATGCAAGTAATTAATTTTTGTTAGATAGTTAGTTAATATATAGCAAGTTTTCCCTACTTTGAAATATCCTTAAATATTAATTTTACTTACTTGCGATTTTACAAAATCATCTGGCGGTGTGTGCTCGAATCCACATTTTTCACGATGAAATTCTTTTTTGACAGGGTGGAAAATATCCTTTAACGCTTTCATATTTATATTCCGGAAAAGTGTTCAGGTTTTATGGAATTTTGAAATAATCTTCGATTTAAGCAATTAAAATTACATTCAATTACAAGCACCTAAAAAGCAAAAATTTTCATTCTCTCTTTTAATACATCATAAAAACATCATGTTCGTGCATCAATAGCTGTGACATCATCAAAATCGTTTAAAAATTTTTTTTAAAGCTGAAAGAAAAATAAGTAAATAGATTAAATATTGAATTAAAAAAACCAATATTTTAAATTTGCAAACTCATTAAATGTAGGAAGTGTATCCACTTTTTATAAAAAACTATATTTTCGTATTGTTCCTTCATATAATTACAATTATTTATTCGAACCATTCATTATTAACCCGTAAATACTCGTTTGTTTAATTTATCTTTTATGAGACCTTTTATGTGTTGTAAAGTGCCAAATATTTTTGTGTGTCGAGATTTTGTATGTCTGATATTGTGGGTAACGGCTAAAATGAAAAAAATTTGTATTTTTTCTCATCTGTTAGTTGATTTACCTTGAATGAACTTAAACAGAAATATTTTGTAATTTCTGGTACAATGACTTGTTACAGCTCTGGTAGCCATTTAAAATGACCTTGAAGTATAACTACATTTGTGAATTAAATTTGCTAATACGATAGCAATAAACGTTTTATTTTTATGTTTTTTTTAATTTTATTAAAAAAATTCAGTCTTCCCATTGTTTGAAATAAAATTACGGGGTCAACATGCTGCTGTAATCATTAACAAATAAATTATGAAACTGTGAGTTTTTATAGAGCCGTACAAAATCGTTCCTTGTTGTGAATCGTTCGGATCGACCCAACGGATTATGGGGAACTAAGTCGTTCATTTCGACTTTTATCACTATTTTTAAACAGTTTCTTGGGAATAACTATTTTATATAAGTTATTTTTGAATAAAGTCAATTGGTTATTGGCAGTAAAGGCCATTAAAAAGATTAGGAAGTGAATTGTGTTAAAAAACACACAAACTCTTTGATAATCAGTTTAATTAATACTAACGTAAAGTAGAAATATTGAAGATAACAAGATAATATGATGTCGGGAAAATGTCCATCTCTAGCATGTCGGAAAAAGTTCGCTCTATTCACAAAATTTTGAAGCAGATTATGCAAAAAAGCTTCGTTTATCTTGCCAATGCAGCGCCCCATGTCATCTTTCAGAAGGTCAGTTGTTTGTTTAAACCCGGTCTTTCCAATGCCCCGTAGTTGAGAAACTACGCGACGAAAGTTTGAATTGTTTGAGTAGCTGTATAGCTTGTGGCGCCGTTTTGGTGAAACCAAGTCTGATGTCAACTCTAGCCAATTTTGGCCACAGAAAAGTGGGTGGTAGCATAGAGAATTTATAGTGACAAGGATTTCTGATGCCGCCCGACCATTACCAACACCATACGGCCACTTTCTTTTGATGCAATAGTTTTTCGAGGACTTTTTGAGCCTAATTGAAAATGAGCCTCATCACTGTTGATGATATTGCTGAAAAATGCGTTATTTTCGTTCAGTTTTTCAAACAACCATTTCACAAACGCTTGATGCAAATAATGGTTCTTGAACGAGCTGAACTTTATAAGCGTGAAAATAAAGATCTTTATGCAAATATTGCGCAAATTGCCTACAATGAAAACAAAAAATACAAGTATGCTGTTTATCATCTAAACGCGCAAGACAAAAACTAATTTTACAACAACAAATATACATGTCGTTTACCATCTGCGTAGTTTTCTAAGAAACACTTTTTTACAACAAATGTATTGAAATAAATCCCAAGCAGAAACCTTATCAGCAGAAAAACAAAAACAACTATACCCACAGACATACAGGCGCCTATACAACGAATAAACAACAAACAAAAACAAAATGCGATACAAAGGGAGTAAAAGATTTTTAAATCTTCTAGATTCTAATTGGACAAGTATAAATAGGGGAAGCGTCTGAGGGGATAATGAGTAAGTGTAAAAATAAAACTCATCCTGCCAACTTTGTGTAGTTAAAATAAATAAAATTGTTATTTAAAAATTCTAAAAACTGGTGTTAATCATTTTACAATAAAGAACTCATAACAAAACGTTTATAAAAGGTATAAACGTAACAATATATTTTCATTTTGATAATTATGTTTTGGTTATTCGTTTTGTTATTTTTTTGCTAAACTTTTGTTATTTTTTTTCTAAACTGTTGATATAAATTTTTGTTTGCACTTGTACTGATTTCCATATTGCAATATGAGACTTAAAGTCTTGTGTGTGGGACATCGAAAATAAATAAATAAAAATAAAAAAATAAATGAATAAAAAAATAATAGAGGAATATAGCAGCATGTGCCAAATGTTTTTTTTGGTGCCCCTGTAGGCTAGTAGGTAGTGCACTAGCTTCTCAGTCTGGGGATTGTGGATTCGATTCCCAACAAAAACCTTGGCTGTTTTTTGACTATAAAATAAAAACTGACTGTCGGAGTGGCTGCTCAATAATGAAGGCACGGTCACTGGTCACTGTGCTGTCTTATACGACAGTTAATTTCCATAACTATCCTTCTACTTTCATCACCTATCTCTTCTCCATCCCTTTCCTAAAGAATGTAAAACTGTTGCCAGGTTATTAAAATTAAAATAAAATATTAAAAAAATAAATTATTTTAATTTTTATCTGTCATTTTACACGAACGCAACTGCTGCACTCTTGACCTTAACATAAACAATATTATTTCCTCCTTTTATGCAATCTTTAAATGCTACTTGTGTGTTGTACCCAGGTTTTTGTACCTATTCTTAGGTCCATCACCGTATGTACATATGTATATTTCGACAATCTGCTTCAAAAA
This sequence comes from Trichopoda pennipes, assembly GCA_030448955.1. NCBI lineage: Eukaryota > Metazoa > Arthropoda > Insecta > Diptera > Tachinidae > Trichopoda > Trichopoda pennipes. The sequence continues at coordinate 13,391,739 of JASKUP010000042.1, forward strand.
TGTATGGATGTACAAGCTTGTAGGTAAATTATAATTTTTAAATTAAGTTTCAAACGAAAGTGAAAGCAAATTAGAAATGACGATGATTAAAATATTTATTCAATAAATAGTATGAAAAAAATAGTGGGTCAATGTTGAATTTCTTTCCTTCAGAAAGCTAGACCATGAGGTAATAATCGTTATGAATAATGTTGTCAGTAAAAGAAATGTAAATTATTTTTTTATTTTGTCTTTCGATTAAAAATAACGCTGTTTATCAAATACTTTTTTATATAACTTTTTTAATTAAAGATCTGTTCAATTTTTGGCTAGTAATCGAGTATTTGAATAAAGATTTTAAAACCAATTCATATCATTACAAATACATCATTGTTTTTTATATCTGTACGACAAATTTAAATAATTTATTATTTTTCACCACTGATAAAAGGAAAGTTTTCTTAATTGAGACAATTTAAATTTGTATTTATACATGCTTAATTAAGCTTCTTCAATAAGCATTTAAAAGCTGAAGGAACTTTATTTTTATTATAATAGTAAAAATTTTGACTTATAAATTTAAAAAAAAATATATATACAAATTACTCTTGAAAGAAAATTCAGCGTCATTTCAGCCCAGTCTATTTATCTTCAGTTTTTGTGCTCTTTTAAAAATATATTTGTGAAATATAAAAAAAATTCAATATACTGAATTTTTTCATCTCACTGTATATACTTCTCAGTAAACATACTTGCTGCCGAGGGTTGCATTTTGTATTTCATTTAATTAGTGATGAGCTATTAAGCCTGATTGTTTAATTTTGTAATTTATTATTTAATTGCGAGGTTGGACTATTTAACAGACGTATGGTGTTGTTGAATTAATCCCAAGCGCATTGAGATGGATTAGCTATCTATACACTATACGATGCCTTAGAGGGCAAATTTGAGGTTAGGGAGTAAATTGTCTGTCAGATGATTAAATGTCAAGAATTGAGCTACCATCCTTTGACATTTATTTAGTAAAAAGTGCGTAAATTGAGCAAATATTTTTATTGTAAACTTAACTAGGTTTTCTCTGTATTCGGATTCATTCTGAGTGATCTCGCTAAATTCGAGGCTCACGGACAATATACCAACATAACATGCTTGTAATTGCCATCGTCGACGTTCGCGACTATTTGTCATTACTCAAAGCACTTTGCCCAATATTTTGTTTAAAGATCTTTATCTGTACACTTATAAAGTTCAACAACATAAGCCGGCCGACAATTGTTTGCGTCGAACAACTAACTGAACAACAACATCATATTTACTGATCAGGTTCGTTTTCAATTAGGCGCTTATGCAAACAAACAAAATTGTCGTAAATTCACAAAAAATCCTCGAAAAACTAAAGAAAGTTGCCGCATGTTGTGGTTTGGAGTCAGGTGGCATCATCGATACGTATTTTTTCGTCACCATGAATTTCTGCGCTACCAAACCATGACAATCAATTTTTTGTAGCTACGTTTGGTTAAAAGTTGACATTAGTTATTTTTATTTGGAACGGTTTTCCGTCGACCCTCGTCAAATTTCTTTCGTACGAAAAGAACACTGAAGATGGCAAACAGCCTAAACCGGTTTGTTCACAAACCAAATTTGACGAGGGTCGACGGAAAACCGTACCCAAATAAAAGTAATTTTAACCCCGTCGCAAAATCCAAGCACATATCGACATTAATTATCTTTGGTTTCAGCCAAGATCGCACAGCAAACCACACAAGCAATTCAGTTATTGCTTAAGAAATTTCCCGGTCGCAGAGTTCCTTGATTTGGCGATGTCAGTTAGTCGCATCGTTCTTGTGATTTAACGCCTCTGGGTAATTTTTTCTGGGCCCTTTTCGTGAACAACCGACAAATAACTGACGTTCTAAAAGATGAAAGTCGGCACTCCATTGACAAGGTAAGCGAAACTTATTTTCAAAACGTGCTTTAAAATGTTTTGCATTTGATAGGCATTTGCTTACCATATTCCTACTCTACAATAAAAAATAAAATTGTCAAAAAATTTGTGCTTTAAGCCAATTTATTTCTTAACCTTAAATTTGCCCAACTAAAACGCTGCTCAGTAAAATGTTCCCAATGTTTTCACAATTAAAATTCTTTACTCAAGAGTGTTCCATGATTAAAATTTCGCAAGTTTTTGCTAAATAAGTGACAAAGTATGACAGCTTAGCTAATGGCATTTAATCTTTTGACAGACGGTTTACTTTCTAACCTCAAATTTATCCACTCTTCCTATAAATCTTTTAAAGAAACCGTGTTTAAATATCTGAAAAGCTTAACGTACTTTTTGAAAAAAAAATCCATTTTTTTTTTGAAAATTATATTTTAAATGAAAAACTTAAAACCACAAGTTTAACACGCGAAAACTGTTATCACCTAAAATTTAAATTTTGAACATTTTTCACACATAATTTTAAGGTTATCATGTATAAACGACAATTGTTAATAACCTTCACGATCCAATTTAGTTTCATGTGCAATCTTTACTTTATTTTTACTTTACGCCACTGTGCTTTATTTGACTTAGCCACATTGAGCACCTACCTTTGAGCTTGGCGCCTTTTGTAATGATAACATCGTGTCATTACTACATAATTTTAATGTTTCTGATTTTTTGGGTCATCACATACATCATTGTTAGGTTCAATTACCTTCCTAAATTGTTATGAAATACATGCACACACATGTTTATACATCTATAGTAACAACAACAACAATTTTTATTTTCATGTTTTAAATTAACCTTCAATGTCTATACAAACAATAAAATATTTTATGGTCATAATTGTGTTTTAAATACTTAAAAACTGAATAATTAATGTCACATTTAACTACTTTTATAAAATTATAGCCCACTTAATAAATGGTTAACATGCATTTCATATGAATTTATGGAATTTAAATATTTGTGACTGCATATTAAATCTTTAATTTAAAGAAAATTTTAAGAATCCTTCACCAAAAAGCAAAATATGCTGCGTGTACCTCATTTTAAAACTCAGAGGAATGAAAAAAAGAAGCAAAAAGAATTTTAAATTTCTCAATTGATTTTAATAAAATTTAGTTATGACTCATTGTATGATCTTTAAAGTTGGACAACAATTTTTATTCATCTTTAAAAAATATTTTTTCCCCAAGACACATAAAGTAATTGCTTTGAGTAGACCTAACTAGTCTTATGAAAAACGTATTCAACCTTAGATATGCGTTATTTAAAAACCCGAATATATAGGAAAGGTTGAAACAGGAAACGTGTAATACACAGTACAACAGTTTTCAGCCCAATTCTGAGAATTGCTCATGAAAGTAGCCCCAAAAATAAGAACTTCTGCGCCATATTGTTTTTTTTTTCAGGCAACAATGCCTATTTAGTCAAGTACCGTGCTACATTCTTTAGGAAAGGGATAGAGAAAAGATGAAATAGGTGGTGAAAGTAGAAGGATAGTCGGAAATTAACTGCCATATAAAGACAGCACAGCGACCAGTGACTATGCCTTCATCGCTGAGCAGTCCCACCGACAGTCAATTTTTTGTAGTGAAAAAAACCAAGGTCTTCGTTGGGAATCGAATCCACAACCCCCATAATGACAAGCTAGTACACTACCTACTAGCCTACAGGGGCACCTGTAGGCAAGTTGGCAAGTTGACGGTATTAATTGTATCACTTTTTCTATATTTGAACATGGGTATATCTCGGTATGTCGTACGGAATATCTCTTTTATGTCTGAAGCAAAGTTACAGATATTGAATTAGATAAAAAATATGCAAAACAAACTTACTCGAAAAAAGTGAATCCAGTGTCAACAAAAAAATACGTATGTGCCGAAAAAGTCGGCGTTTTTTTTGAACTTACGAACGTTATTCACACTAAATTTTGTTGGGATTTATAAAAAAAAATTTAATAAATTTCAAAATAGAAAGAAATAATTTTTGTTTTGTATCGAATATTTAAATTTTCTAAGCAACTTTTCCACCGTTTTTCCCTACAAAAACAGTTCACGCCTTTAGCAAAGGACACTATTTTTTATAAATAACTTCTTTATTGAAAAACAAATTTGATAGCTTAAAATTGCTTAGGTTTTACCGTTTTATAATTAAAATATCCGCGCCATTTATCTTTTCGCAAAAGTCGTTGTGAAAATCATAAATTACAAGCACCTCGCAATCATTCATCAAATCGTTTAGTTCGATAAGCTGCATATCGTTTTCACATTACATACGGCTTTGGGTAGTATGCGGCTGTACAAAGCATTAAAAAAACAAGACCAATTGATGCGACACTGCTCTCAATAATTAGAGATGTGTCGATTTATCTAAAAGACTTTTTTATTAAGGAAAGCTCTAGCCTCTGGCGAAAAACCATGTCACTGTTGCATTAATTAAAACACATTTCTTTATGAACATCGCTTACAAATATGAGCAATGACACCACAGTATTTTTAGCCCTTGCCTCATCATTAATAGCTTTATAAGCCGAGAAATAAGTATTTTCGGTTTCATAATCTAAACAAATTTTTGCCAATTATGTTGTCATTCCTTTCTGTTTGCTCAGTATGAATGGCTAGTGCTGTCGATGCGAATACATTATTAATACCTACAGATCGACACACCTGGATAAAAATAAAAGAGAGAAATATTAAAAGTTAACCCCGCATAACATGACAGGTGGCGGGCATTCTACCTACATGATTAGATACGACCTTAAAAAAAGAAGTACCTAAACTCGAACACTGACTCACCTATATAGCTTACAACACGGCTTGAGAATGATGTATTCGCATCGAAAAACTTGACCGTTCATACCGAACAAACAGCCAGCAAAGACGGAAAGGAATGATAACAGTATTTAATTTACTGGCGGAACAAATCTAAACAACTTAATTTTTGGCAATGTTTTAGGATCGGGCATCAACTCATTATTAACCTCGATAGCATAATGCTTTTTTAACAGTTGATAGTCGTAATGGCAATAATTGCTCTTATACTACTAAGTGAATTCATCAAATAACTTGTCATATCCTCACACTGTATAGGCGGCAGAGTACTCTGCGATCTTACTGCAATCGGCCAAAGTTACGATACCTGTTTTTTCATCAAAATGAAACAGTTCTGCAGCATTACCAGACAAACCAGCATCACCTAAAACACATCTCTGCTGACTGATCCCTTTCTGGATTTTGTTAATTTTACAGAGGCCACAATTTAGGTAAAAAGGCTGTGAAATATGTGCCCTTGTCAATTTTAACAACTTAAAGGGCTCCGTTTAGAAAGGGAGCCTTATCTTTGACAGTCCTGCATTGCATGTTATATTTACAACAATGTTAAAGCACCTTTGGTGTCAAGTAGGGGGAAATTTTTTAAATAAATTTTTATTTATTTTATTCGTTACACACAAACTTACTTAGCGCAGTAGATATTTAACATAGTATTTTAGCAGATTTAAAAAATCTAAACTTTCCACTGTTCCGTCAATATTTCCAAAGAGAAAAATTAAATTTTAACACACCTATTTTCAAGTCTCTGTCTCTAGGGAAACGATCCAAAGAAAATGTTAACTTTGGAAAAGTTTCCATTAATATGTGTTCACCTTGAATTTCATATTAACTACAATTTAGATATTTGGTTAAGTGTGTTTTTCTATGCTTAAAACATTAAATTAAGTTTGCAAAAAAACAACTATCAAAAAATATTTTGTCAAATTAAACGAAAAAAAAATACCTGACGGATTCTTATCTTTTTAATTGAATACAATGTTTGAGTAACTGAATGTTTTTTAAACATTATGTGCTATCAAGTATGTTCATTAATGTTTAGTCAGGTTTAAAAATTTTGTTTAATTTTGCTATGAATCTGTGTCAATGAAAAAGTTTGTAAAATTCTTTTGACATTTTTGCAGCAATAAAATACAATTAAAATTAAAATGTTTTTATTCGCGAAACAAAAGTTGAGCAAATAATTATGTTAAGTTTGATAATAAGCTATAATAGCCATATTATAAGTTACTTTGTCACATAGTAGTTTAAAAAAATTATTTACCAGAACTTTATGCAGAAATAAATAAATTAATTGACAACCACAGCTTTCTTATGATGGATGGCATGAAGGCCATTCAAACTGATAACGCCGAATGTTTGACTTTTCTTTATAGTTAAGAATTTAGTGATACATCTCTGAAAATAAAATGTGGAACAGATTTTCAAGAGGACTGTCTTATTTGCTTATTTTTTAAAAAATTTCATAAAATATTAGTTAATGTGAGAGTAGAGTTGCATCTTTCCTGCGTTATAGTGTAACGTCTAAGTAAATAGGACCGATTTCTTTCAGATTTTCTTGTGAAAGAATCGTATGAATGTATAGGATAGTCAGTCGTATATTATTATTAATAACATTTAAAAATGTCATGTGCAGTTTATTTTTTTTTATTTAAACGAAAAATTAGTGCAACATTTTTTTTGTGTTTTTTGGATTTCGGGTTCCAAGTTTTCCTTAATTAATGGCTAATACTACTTATGTAAAAAATTAACAACTGTAAATAAAGCTAAAGGAGTTCTGGCTAAAGAATTTTATGTCCCGCATATAGCAAAACAACTTTATGTTTCGCTGGTCGGACGTTATAGTATTGATATTATAATAGGTATACTAAATAATACGTGTTACCTAGCTGTGTAACCATAACCAGATAGTGGATCATACCATTGTGAATGAAATGTAGCGTCATCCTCGCCCTAGAAGGCCTTCAGATACGCATATCCTTCGGTCACTTCTAGTTGCAACTTCAAATCCCCAAGCAGGCCACAGCCTTCACTCCTTGCTGAAGAGTTGGAGACTATCCAACTCCTGATCCAGAACGCATGAAGCTTAATATAATTTAAAAACACGACGGCATGTTAAACATATATTTCGTATCCGTGCAAAAACAGTTCATATTATTTTATTTATCTGGTTTCACATAGAATTACATACATGATTTCTTCTTACAACCGCTGACTAGTGTCAACAAAACTATTAAATTTTAACCGTCGTTTAAAAACGTTACTGCATCTTTATCGATGAGATTTTTGTTTGAAAATATAGATGATATTGATCAAAACGAGCTGTGGTTTCAATAGGATAGTGAAGCATGTTTAAACAGTGACCATAACCATCAATTTGTTGAAATCAAAATTTGACAATAAGTTGATTTCGAGAAAAGAATCTGTAAATTTGCCTTCAAGGCTGTGCACTATGATACTAATGGATTTTTTTCCTAAGGAGTCATTTGAAGTCACTAGTTCATAGTGATAAACCATCACCACCTTGAAAGCAAAATTTTGTACTACTCGTGACATACGGGCAATACTCGAAAAGGTGACGTCTAGAATTCACTTCGTCAATGGCATGACATTGATCATTCGAATAAAGTCAGATTTTTTCAAGTATTATTTACGTTACCTTTTCAATTAGTTCGAAAACTTCCGCTTGTATTTTACTTATGTTAAATTTAGGAATCAATCAAAAAAGTTGTATTAAAAAAGTCTAGAATGACAAATATTTTAATATTTAATTATTATTTTCAGTTTTATTCGACCTTTTTTTCTATTAAATCTTAATCTTATAAACGGTCCTTTAAAATTATAAACGGTCCTTAAAATTATTTTTTATATTTTTTCCTGAAGAAGCTTTCCAAAGGAAAGCGAAATATCGAGAGAAAAACATATATCGTTATAATTTAAAGGACCGTTTATAAGATTAAGATTTAATATTTAATTATTTTATATCCTTAAAAACTTAGTAAAAAAAATGGAACAACAAAATATTTAAGAAAAATAAAGGCAATTGGTGGTACGAAATATATGCTAATTGTGTTTGTGGCTTCTCTGATCTAGTTCACATGCCTCTCTCAAAAAATGTTAACAGAATTAAATTATTTTAACATTTCCGTGCAAAAACCTAAAACAAAATTATTGAAAAAAATATAATAGTTATAATTTTTTTTGATCTTTTTTAATATTTTTTAGTAATTAATTTTAAGCACTAGGTCTTATTTAATAAAAAATTTTTAAAAAACTTAATTTTTTATTATTTTTTCGATATTTCGCCACACCGTTGGTTGGCATCATCAGGAAAAAAAAATAATGAACAAACAAATTAAAAAAAAATTTTTTGACTGATAACATCGAGTTGAACGAAGCGGAACATTGAAACAGACATTAGACATCAGGAATTCAGGTCCATTAGTTAAACTGATTGCAATAAATACATTAACCATTCTTTTCTGGCTTTTCAGTGGCAATCTGATTAAAGATTAGATGGAAGATGAACTCCAGACTGTCATGTTAAACATCGTGAGCAAAAAATTAGAAATTGTTTCTGAACCGATTCAATATGGTTACTATGCACATTATATTTTGGGTCCCATATTACACATTTACATAATAAATAAAATGCTAAACAATTTAATGGCTAACAAAATAAAGAGATAATAACAATTAATGTGTTTGTTATTAAATAACTAATGAAAATAAACATGAAATCAAACGAAACTTAACAGCAAAAGTACTCAACGTGTATAAAACCATTACGAATAAGAAAAGGAAGCAACTTGAGCACCTTTTTATATCCAAATAAATAAATTTTTTGTGTAAGCTTTTGAATACATAAGCATTTTAAGCTTAAACAATATTACCTTCAGGTCTAACAAATTTATATGCAAATAAAAATAATAACCGTCAGTATGTTTAAAAGTCAACAGCAAAGAACTAATACAAAATACAAAATTTTAAAACAAAAATTACATAAATGAAAAACAAAAAAACATGTTAAAATAGCAGCGCCACAAAGGAGTTCAATGTAACAGAATACCACACACACAATAACAAAGTTTTAATTTATAATAATGAGATTCATTATTGTCAACGCTTGTTTATAAATTAGATTTTATTTTGGTGCAGCTTTTATATTTTAGCTTTTTAATTATTAATTGAAACATTCCAACAAATTTATTTATACATTTTTGCATTTATGCTTTAATAATGAAAATAGAAAGAAAGGAGTACAAACTAAACCGCGGCTTGAGAATGATGCATTCGCATCGAAAGCGCTAGCCATCGAATACAAACCAGCCAGTTAGGGCGGAAAATGGCAATATTAAAATAGAAAGAATTATGCACTAACGGAATATAAAGCGGAATATTCTGGATGGTTAAATCCGTCATCTACACACATCCTTTATATTCATGTATTTTTACTCCCATCTTTACACTTTCTTAAATGTTTGTAGATTTGTCAAAAATGTTTGTGGAGTGAGCAAAATAGAATAGTGTAAACACATATTATAATCAGTAGAAGAGAACATTTTCTAAAACGAAGGGCAAATGCAGATAGAATTTTTTTAAACCGTTAGGAAAAAATTTGGATTTTTCATTAGATCAGAACAAGATTGATACTGGTTTTAAAATCAATTAATTAATCTGTATTTGATGTTAATGAAATCCTTTTCATTTTTGAGGAGATTTTTGAAAAGCATCAACATTTAATTGTTTTATTTTTGATACATTTCAAGAGGCTACTTTAATTTCTTTCTTTCTACTTTAATTTTAATTCCACTTCTCATTTAATATTTGTAAAAATTTAAGAGGAATATCCTGGATGGTTACATCCTCTATCAGCATTTTTGCATCTATCTACCTTGCAACCATTATCTAATTATACAAGAGATTTCAATTGATAATAAATAGAAAAAGTTATTGTAAAGATTTGAAATTTTGCACATATATATATAAATTGGCAAAACTTAACAAAGTTTCAAACTTGAACAAACTCGGAGGAAGGACTCGTATCCTTCTCGTATATCCTAAAATTTTAAAGTGTCAATTTTGATATTTTGTAGATGATATTTTTTTAATGTTTTGGCCAAATTTGATTCAACTCAGGCAAATGTAAATAATATTTTACAATTCAGATTTGGCGCGACTTACAATTTATGTTTAAAAAAAAATGGTGACAAACATAGCAGAATGCAATGCTACTAGAGGTGGCACATTTAAGCAGCTTGTATTGAGCCCCTTGGAAGAAATTGTGCTTCAGTTCCAAAAGCAAATATAGTCTGAAGTACAAACAACAACGTCACCACTAACAACCATATGGCAAAAATATACAAGAAAAAATCTGAAAATAGAATTAGAAAGAAGTTAAAGAGAGTAGGAATTGTACAAATGAATTGTGGGCATATAAAAGAAAAGAAGCTTCAGTTGCTTAACAAAACACCCGGAAAATTTAATTTTTTTTTTCAAAAAAATTTTATTTTTTCCAGTTTGTGTCATGTTAAGCTTTATCCATAGTGGACAATCTTTGCTTTTCATGACATTTAGAGTCTCGGAAAAAATTTTAAAGACCATCATGGGCTGATACGATCTTTGAGCTAAAAAACGTAATGTCGCTGCCAATTTTATGGTGTTTGGAATAGAAGTTGCTCGAATATTTGTTTCTTAATCTTGTTGTATTATATCCAACATATTCAGAAGTGCTGTTATTAAGCCGGCAATAACTTTAGAACCTTAAATGAAAGTAAAATGAATTACTTTAAATTTATCACTTACTTTTCAGCTGGCAACTGAAAGATTCATGGCTTCCGTCTAAGAAATCTTCTTTCGAATCAGAGTCACAAAGAAAGAAAATTTTGATTTTAATTTATATTAATTTTTAATTTTAAATCAAAATAGATTTCAATTAAATACACTCTTATTTTTATCACAAAAGTTTTAATTTTATCGCAACAATCTTGCAAAAAGTAGTAAACAATTAAATCGTACGCAAAAAATTTATGAATAAATTTTCTTTCTTAATAAAAAAAAAACAAATAAATTAAGTGGAATTTGTTAATTAATTTGTGATTAATATTTTTCATATTTTGTAATATATTTTTCGTAAGTAGTAAAATTTATTTATGCTACGATTACTTTGAGAAATGTTTTTAAAGAAATCCTTATGTTTTGTGATTTTCTTTAATTTGGTAAAACTGTTTGTTGTTTGCTTTTTGCTTGGAACTTACAGTACGAACGAATTAGTAAAGCAGTGACAATGAAACAAAACTAATGGAGAAAGGAATGAAACATAATCTAACTTTGGACAGTATACAAAGAACAATTGAAACACAAATTGTTACCAACCGACCGACAAGAACACATGAGACACAAAGTCCTAGACGTACTCAAAAAAACAATAAAAGAACACAATAAAACAAAGACGAATCCCAACAAACAAAAAAATTAGTAAACAAATAAGAGAAAGACTACTAATTACAAAAGCGGACAAAAGAAACACGACTGTAGTAATGCACAAAAAAGATTATATAGACAAAACACAGCAATGCAACTGCACTAAATTTAAAGATGACCCATCTGAATCTTTCCAAAAAAAAAAGAAAAATACGTAGCCCATTAAAACGCTGCAAAACTTTTACTGACGTTAAAGTATACAAATGCATGAACATGAACCCAAGACCACTAACATTCAAAGTACAACCGAAAATATACAAGGAAAACATACCAATGAGACCCATTGTGAACTGCAGATCTGTACCAGCATATCATTTAGCTAAACACCTCACCGGCCTACTTAAAGAAAAAATAAATTTACAAAATACTTAAACGGTACGTAATACACAAAACCTTGTCAAAAAACTTAAAGACCTACTTACTCCAGATAAGTACAACATAGAACTCGATATACACCATAACCAAAAACAGCGGCTTCAAACCCACTACTATCCACAAACTTTTTAAACAGTACAACAGTAAGAATAGGAATAAAGAAGACAAAGAGCAGCCGATACAGCACGACAGCACACTTTTACTTACACAGGACCAGAAATATTTAGATTAACAAACCTTATTCACAAAGAAGTTTACTCACGGCATTAAAAACCGGCATTACTCTGAGACATAATCTTAGGAAATCGACAGAAACAACTGACAAACAGTGGGGTATACAGACTTATTTGTACCTGCAAACATAATTATATAGGTTAAAGTGTACGAACACTAAAAAGTGGACAACATCAAAATCTCATACAAACGAAAGAAAAAGACTCCAACTTTGCATTACACCTTGACACTCACGGACATACATCAAGGAAAATAGATGAATGTATAACATTACTATATCCTAGCAAAAAAGCACGAAGACTAGATTTTTTTGAGAACATGAAAATCTACAAAACAAAAACTTTTAACAGTGACATTATAAACGAACAGATAAACACGACCTCAGACACAATTTTTACACCACTAAAACTATTCATACACTTAAACAAACGGAAAACGCCTTCAGACGGACACATGTAACTAGATAATAAAAAAGACGGAAATGTTGAAAATTAGCCTCGCGTAAAATGCCAGGTGGTGGATGTTTTACCTACATGGGTGGATAGGACCTCGTCACGGCTTGGGAATTATGTCTTCACATCGAAAGCGCTCGCGTTTATACCGAACAAACAGCCAGCAGAGAAAAAAATGACAATAGTGGAACAAGAAATGTTTAGTTTTATTATAGAAATTAGTAAAAATATTTTCCTTTATCTTAAATGTTACTCGAATATTCAAATATTTTGGATTTATTACTGTGGTAATAAAAAGGTGCATGAGGTGCGATAAATTTAATTTGTTCTGATTGAAGAAAAAATTAAAATATGTTTTTACAAAATTTTTGAAAGCAAATAAGTGTATTTACACAATAAAAAAATGAAAATATGTTTTGTAAAAAGCATGCAAACCGGATAATGACATTTGAAGCTTGTTTTACGGATGTTTTGCGAATTTCAATTATTTTACCTGAAGAAAATATTTTCTTTTGTTTTTTATTAATACAATAATTACTTTTGATTGCTAGTTTACAATTACATTAAACGATGATCCTATTTCTTTGAAAATAAATGTTCTAATGGGGGCTATAAGGCAGCTTAGTCGAAGAGCAAAAAATTCGTTAATTATATTTTATTCTTAAAAAGAAGCTCTACCACGCAGATCAAGTCACATGTCTATGACTAGGAGATCAATATATTATAAAATTTTTCCAGTAAAACTTGGTACTTCATCAAGGTTTTATGATGAAGATATCTTTCATCTTTTTATAAGTTTTCGTCGTAAATGTCTTACGTTACGAAAAGTAAACAAGTTACATTTGTGTATATTTATGCATGCCATTTAACTCGGCTAATAAAATATAAGTCAAAATAAGCCAAAATAAGACAGTGGTACTAACTCCGTGGCGGCGGTTCTAAGCCGAACGAATGTTAGCAATAAAGTTCTATGTAAAGACTTATTGAAGAACAACGTGTGATTAGATTTACATCCGCGCTTGGCCATGAAGCCTTAATCAGATGGTGGATTAAACCACTGCATAATTTGGAACGTCATGCTCGTCCTAGGAAGCCGAAGCCATAATTCTATGCAACAGAACTTTCTAGTTGTAACTTCGATGATTCCAGAGCAGGGCTGCAAATCATCACTCCTTGCTTAAGAGTTGGAGACTTTCCAACTCCTGTCCAGAACACATGTCTAGCATGCTCACTGGACTGAATCATTCACCTAGCGTGTCATTAACGGCGAAATGATCCTGACCACCATATCAAACAAAAGACCTGATATGGGGCCGCGAAACCACAACCACCACGATACTCCCATATAGGGGCCAACCTCAATAATCAGCCAGAGAACAGTTAAAAGTCTAAAAAGACAAATAACGGAACTCTGCTAGCTTACTGATTCCCGTGGAAATAAAGTGGAGTTTCCAGTTGTACCAGTTGTATATATGTGCCCCCGGGGGGTACTTATTGAAGAACATTATAAACTAAGAACCCGTCAGTAAATTGTATGAAAAAAGAGTTTAATTTACAATAAGAAGTATATGCCCAGGCATTTAATTTTCGCCTTTGATCTGATAGTCACATATGGATTAAAAATGGCAATAACGTTTTGAAATATTACGATAGCCTCTTGAAATTCTCAATTGCTGGAAATCTGTCGACTTTAAGTCGAAAGTATATAATAGTACAAACTGATACAATTTATTACAATTATTAGCTAAGCCAGAAAACTTTGAAAACATTCTCATATAAGTTAAGCATTTTGCTATTTGAAATCTATAACTGGAAAACTGCTAATGGTTTTTCTCACTTTTGTATCATCTTTTTTTATAGAGGTATAGATCAAAACTTGGCGCCACTTTTTTAACTAGTGACAATTTTGTCAGTTATCAAGTGATTTATATTTAGTTTGGTTTGAATTTTCAACATGAATAGGCTAACAACTGAACAACGCCTCTAAATTGCGCAAATTGGGCCCCAAGCAAGATTTTCATAAGCGAACTTTGCTTAGCAATGAAGCTCACTGCCGTATTTGGAGTGATAATAATCCTCAAGTGTATATTAAGACACCATTATATCCATAAAAAACTTACTATTTTGTGTGCTTTATGGGCTGCTGAAGTCATTGCCCTGTACTTCTTTCGAAACAATGCAAGTCAAAACGTTACAGTCGATGGTGACCATTGTAGAGTTATAATTACTGACTTTTTCATTCATCAAATGAGCAACAATGATGTGCAGGAGCTAAGATTTCAACAAGACAGCGCAACATGTAATGTAGCTTGTGCCATAATTTATTTCTAAAGAAAACGTTTAGTAACTGCATTGTTGCACGTTTTGGACCCATGAATTAGCCGTCAATATTTGTGATATAACGCCATCTGCGAACAAGCAGCCGGGAAGGACGTTAAGAGGAGAATAGAAAACAGTAGTTCATTCACCGGCGAAACAAACCCAAATAATTTAGAACCGTTAGATTATTGTCTGTAGGAATATGTAAAGTAGCTAGCGTGTAACGAGGAGGACATCATTTTTATCGTCATACACCCGCAAATGTTGGAAAAGTCCGAAAATTTTATCTATAGATTAGACTACGTCCAAGCCAGCCATGGCCGTCATATGCCAGAAGTCATATTTAAATTATAATGCCAGTAAAGTAACTTCCATGTCAATTTTAAAAATTCATCGTTATTTTTTTCCATTTCTATACCTCTATAAAAACACCCTTTGTATTTCAGATATTTCTATAATATTTTTCTGGGCTAATGTAAATTTCTTTTTGTTTTACGTTCTTGTTTTTTTTTAATTAAGCTCTGCCTTAAAACAACTTTTAGCACGTTCGCCGCTCAACATCACATACATATTTTCTTTTGTAACGCAATTTATTTTGTTAAACTTTAAGTCACATGTGTATATGGGTCGCATTTTTTGTTAGAAAAGTAGATACTTAATTACAATGTCGCAAAAATTGTTTCGTTTAATTGTCGGTACTATTTGACACATATGATACTTTCTAACCAGGTACTTTTTGATGTACTCTAGCATTTTGGACATATATTAAATTGTTTTTAGTATGTTCATGTCATAAAACCAACAATATTTGTCAATCAGAGTTTTAGTTTAATATGCTATTCTTTTTTTTTAGTATTGTTCTTTATATTTACGATTACGATTTAAACTTGTTTTAATTGAGCACAGTTAGTAAATTGTGTGTGCTAGCAATGGAAACGTTAATGCAATCATTATCTCTTGATACTATTTAATAAATAGTCTACATAGTCTTTGCATTTAAAACTCTTAACGTCATATTGCTGTTGTCATCATCTTTATTGTACCAAATTCAATAGCAAAATTGCAGTACTGTTTTAATTTCTTGCAAAGTTTTGTTTAAATTTCGGTATGATTTTACGTCAATCCGCGTCAAATTTGGTTTGTTTCAATGTTTATCGTATTCGAATTCGCTACGATGATAATAATTCTACATGCTTTTATAGTAAAGAACGTGTATTGTTACCTTAATTGGCTGTTGAGGCAATAAATAATTTTGTAAAAAGAGTAGCAGTATTTAAAAATATTTTTGATACCGAAAAATTTCGATTTCCGTCCCTGATGCACGCTTTATTAATAATGAATTCTAATAAACAGCTGTCAAGTGATTTATGTTAATTTGGTTTGATATATCAGCATGAACGCCTGTACAATTCTTCCAAATTCTGAAAATTTATCCCAAACGAGATTACCGTTGAACCCGGTTTTCATAATTTGAATTTTATTTAGCGATGAAGCTTACTTTTGTGTGTGAGTGAGATACAGTTACATCCACAAAAAATAACTGTTTGGTGTATTTTATAGGCTGGTGAAATCATTGCTCTGTATTTCTTTAACAACGGTCCTGACTAGAAATTTAGACAATGGTGACCGCTGTAGAGCAATAATTACTGATTATTGTTTCATCAATTGAAACAATGAGCCTCCCGCTAAGTTTCCAACAAGCCGTGCAACATGTCACAAAGCTCGTGCCACAATTGATTTATTGGAAGAAACTTTTGGTAACCGCATAGTTTCATGTTTCACACCAGCGAATTGGCCTTTAAGATCCTGCAATTTAACGCGACTATACTATTTTCTGTTTGAGTATATGAAATCGCTAGTCTGCGACGGGAAGCCCACAACATTTACCTCACTGTTGCGAAAATATGGCCACAATTGTTGGTAAAATTCATCGACGACGTCTGAGTCAGCCGTGGCGGCCAGATGTCAGAAGTCATATTTAAATTATAATGTCAGAAGATAATATTTCAAATAAAGTTATCAAATAAATTAATATATTTTTAAGAGAAGTCGTGGTTGGTTAATATTCCTTAACATTATGATTACTGATCCAACACTTAGTTGTGGAATGTGTGTTGGAAATCCAGGTAATTCCAGTGAATTCAAACCTCGGTTAGCTTAGTAATTGATTCCATTGATTTGCACGTTATCAACTCGCTAGCAATTTAAGTTCTTCACGACCAACCACAACAAAACATGCGCACATAACTTAGGTTTCCTGAAAATGTGGGGATAACAATTGACACGGTCAAGTAAACTTCTACCTGCATATTTTGCAAACTTAAGTCGTTACTCGTATTAAGTTTGAGCGTAATGTATAAAAAATGGAAAAATATTATTTTATTTTTTTTCGAATTGTTAAATTTTCCAAACAAGTTTTCCAACTTTTCTTTCCATAAAAACTTTTTGACTATGATACACATTGCAAAAAAATAATTAGCGAAATCGATCAGGCCGTTCTCAAGTTATGGTTTTCCTTATAAAAAAACTGGCATTAAATAGTCAGTCACTCACTAATTTTTAGCTTCCTAGTTGAAATTTAACTACCAATAAATTAAAATTTAAAGCATCAAGATATAATTTTCAACTGTATAAAATATCCACTTTCCTTTAGAATGTTGTGTTAAACTAACATTTCGTAAAATTCCTGAAATATTCGGACAACGTAATTGTCCTTCACATCGCCGTAGATTCGATCAGTTCCTTTAGGAACAACCAGCTGGCTTTTCTGAAAAAATCAGTTTTTCAAACGAAGCCCATTTTCACTTGCCAGGGTAAGTCAATAAGCAAAATTGCCGCATTTGTGCTTCTGAAAATCCTAGAGCGATTATTGAGCTCTACGATTAATGCGGTAACGGTCATTGGATCACACTATCATGAGATACTTACAACTCAATTTTTTACTTGTTATTGAAGACGTGGATATCACTGACATGTGGTTTCACAGGAAGGTGCCACATGCCATACAGACAATGAAACGATTACTTTTATTATTATTTTTTGGCCATGGCTGCTCATAAACTTTTAATTCAAGTAATTTAAAAGAGTTTTAATAGGAAATGCTTAATGTGTTTAAGATCATTGCCTTTAAATGTGTGTAAAGTTCTTCTTGGCAACCCTGTGATAGTTTACTTACCTCCCACTCAAAAATATTAATGTAACAGCATTTGACATTTCGGTGCGAAAATGAAAATCTAATATTAAAGCAAATCTATATACATAAAAATTAAGCCCAAAATAGATGTCCGTTGCTTGGCAGTGTTTGACGAGATGCGCCGTCAGATTTCCACCAAATATTCACAGTACCTTCGTAATTGTCGTTCGCTGGTTTGAATCTTTGTTTCATGCGTTTACGCACATCCACAGCGCGTGATTGAAATAAGACGAATTTTTTAAAAAAATTAAAATTTGTTTTCCATTGCGCATACTTTTGCATACTTCGACTCAATGTTTTGTATCAAACGAAATGTGTGTTTTCGTTTGTACGTTGCTGTGTGTGTGTGCTTGCACAGAATGCGACGACAATACAAATCGAAATATGCCCATGTTCATAGCAAGTGGATGTGCAAACAAATAGAGAATTTTGTTTTCCATATTCTGTTGCATTTTGTGTGTGTGTGTGTATGTGTGTGCGTGTGTAATTTGCATGTTCAATTGCAAAATGATCCATCAGCCGAACGTTTTTCAAAGCAATTACTAGATATTGGGAATGGAGCAATTCAAATTGACACCACCACAAAAATGATTACGCTTCCAGATAATTTTTACCACTTTGCACAATCAAAACAAGAATTGGCAGATGTTTCGGATATCAATGTGACAATTTTGAGTGACATTCCTGGGGAAATTGTTACCTACAAATCGGTTGACTCTGTTACCAATCAAAACGATATTGTAAATTATCCAGTCGAATTTTAAAATTCGCTTGAATTACCTGAACTGCCGCCCCCTACAAGTGAAAGTTGTAAAGAAATATCTGCCAGCTACGACTTTGCAATGGGACACGTTTAGTAGTCAAAAAAGTCATGAAAATGTGATTGAAGCACAAATTTTAAAAGAAAAATATAAGGGTGAGGATGTGCTGATACCACGCATTCCTATGATTCCTCCAGACTTGCCGTTTGATTTTAAACGGCTTCAGTTCCCCATACGTGTTGATTTTTCAATCATCTCTGTTTTTCGCACGGTCAATTATATGTATCATATTCACGTGTTAATAAACTAACTGCTTTGTTTGTCTATACCGCGAACCAAAACCGATCGAAGAATGTCGTATATGTAAAAACATTACAATAGAGTAAGACGTATTATATAAGCATACAAAAATATTTTCCTTTTTTTTTTTTAAAAAGAAGTAGAACTTCAGGCAACAATGTCTATATAGACAAGCACTGTGCTACATTCTTTAGGACAGGAATAGAGAAGAGATGAGACCATTGATAAAAGTAGAAGGATAGTTACGGAAATTAACTTTCGTATAAGCTCAGTGACCAGCTCAATGACCAGTTGACCATGCCTTCATCACTAAGAAGCCGCACCGACAGTCAATTTTTATTTGTAGTGAAAAAAACCAAGGTCTTTCTTGGGAATCGAACTTACAACCAGCAGTTATATAAGCTAGCGCACTACCTACCATCCTATAGGAGCAAAAATATTGCATTGTGAAAAAGAAAAAATTATTAAAAAAAAAACATAGAGACGAAAAAAAAAGAAATTGCGTTCTTTCTGATTAATTTTCTGGAATGATTGAATTTTTGGTGCACACAAAGAAGAACGCTGCAGAATAAAAACAAACCACAAATGACTTGCAAAGCAGTCACGGGCACGCTAGTATGTTTATAAAAATTTTAACACAACGTAAAATTAATTAAAAACAAAGATTTTGATCAGTGTATTTATTATCCCAACAAATTGTTAAAATAATAAAATTCTGTTAGCTAAATATTTTTTTTGAGCGAGAGTAAGATAAACTATAAACTGTAAACTATAACAAAGTTGTCAAAAATGTGGCTGGCGGAGGTATCTTCACACAATTATTGTCTTTCGTATATTGCTTTTTGGAGTCATCAATAAATACACACTTGAATTTTGTAAATAATGTTTATAAGCATCAAATCCTTTCATATACTCTTTTATAACCTAAATATTATTTTTAATGCGACACTGTAAACATGTTTAATAATATTGTAAAACGAATACAACTGATTTTTTTTTGATGATCGTTTAACGTCTATATTTTAGGCATCGATTTTTTGTTTAAAAAATATAAAACAAAAATACACAATATTTGTAGATTTTTAAATTAAAAACAATTTAAAGAAAGCAAAAAATTTTAAATACAGACCGGATAGTCCCCCATACAGATAAATGACAAAAAAAACAGTTTCGTTTTCGACAAGAACACTCTACAGCCCAGCAAGTAAAATAAATTGTTATATTTATATCTGGTAATAGAAATGATAGAAGGAGCACCGAAATTGAAAGTTTGGATATAGAAAAATCCTTTAACTCAAGCAGCATTGTATGAAGATGATACTGCAATAATTATAGGAGAGAAATGCAATCATTAAAGGAATGAAATCTGGTCTTTTGCTCGTGTTTAAATTCTACACCAAATGGAAAACAAAAGTTAGCCAAGCAAAAACCCAAGCCATAATTTATCATATAGGATTTTTCAAAAAGAAACTTGTGTTTCAAGTGGGACAACACAAACAACATGATAGTTTTGGCATTTATTTTTTTGATGTATTCGTAGTAGATGCATTGGCAATTGTTGCAATGAATTTAATTGCCCACGAAAATCGCAATAACTAAAATCCATTATGAAAATGGTAGTTCTGTTAAAGTTACATTTCGTAAAATTCGTAATATTTTCGGACAACATAATCGTCCTAATCGACCGCTATTAAAATTTTGGTCGTTAAATTTGAGCAGACAGGCTCAAAATGTGCGAACACCCAGGCGTGTTCAACAGGATCGTTTAACTGAAAACAACGCAGACGT
Source organism: Trichopoda pennipes (assembly GCA_030448955.1). Classification (NCBI taxonomy): domain Eukaryota; kingdom Metazoa; phylum Arthropoda; class Insecta; order Diptera; family Tachinidae; genus Trichopoda; species Trichopoda pennipes. Next base: position 13,412,444 of record JASKUP010000042.1, read on the forward strand.
GAGCCAAAGTGTTGAAGCAGATCCAAATTTGTCAATTCCACGTGGCGAATTTTGCGTAATGACTTGACTTTGACTACAAGGTTCAACTGGCACAGGAATTAAAGCCGACCAACGTGTGATTTAACACCACTGGGGGTGTGGGCTTATATAAAGTACAGAGTCTATACGGAGCCAATCGAATCGATGTCAACCTTAAAACTCAAATTTCATGATGCGAATAACGAAATAGGATAGCTAAAAAATGTGATTATAGGTTATTTGCCACAACTTAACTTAAAGATATTAGAATAAACAAGATAATAAAAAATATGCAGAAGTGACTATGTTTAATGTATATACAAAATAAGTGTGTATGTGTCACTCAGTGTCTTTTGAGAATCAAAAACTATTAATGACTCCTGTCGCAGTACTTTTAGTTCAAGTTTCCACAGGCAACTTTTGAATTTCGTGTGTATTGAAAAAACATATTTGTAAACCAACGAATGTATGAATACAGTAATCCCTTGATTTACATTGTTTCAGCTTGCGTCGTCATTTATTGTGAACCTTTCAACTTTGATTTGTATCTTTATCGAATTGCATCGTCAAATTTTTGTGCCTTCAAAATTCAATTTGTGTCGTCATTCGATTACCGACCCCTCAGTTGCTCCCGATTTATAAGTAAAAACCGGGGAACCCCTGAGTTAAAATCTTTTTAAAATGTTTTGGTGCGGTTATTTTTATAATACTAATATTTTTCAGTCTGTACATGCATATGTGCATTATTGTTTTGGTAGTCAAATGCAATGGTCTGCAATATGTGCTCGAGACATACGACTGATAAAGCTTCTGCTTCTCAAATAAAAAGAAAACGCAATGCAATGTCGATAAAATTTAATTAGAAGTTTTCCGCCGTTATGACAAGGGTGAAAAGGTTTTTATCACTGGCAGCACGATGAGACTAACACCCCGGCTTGTCAGTGCAACAGCGGCTGGAGCCAGTAATAGGCCAGTAATAATGCAAAAAATTGAAAACGCACAGAATTTAACAATAAAGAACTTAAAGAAACTTAATTATTCAAAGAAAAGCGATAAGTTTAATTAGCGATCTAAAATTTGAATCGGTGCATAATGAACATATAGCTTTTTTTGTTTTAATGCCAGCTACATGGAAGGTAGCTACGATGAAACCGCACTGTTTTCGAATCATTTGTCAGAACTCTTAAATCGACAGAAGAAATTTTAGCAGCTGGACCAAAGCTTTCAAATGACATACTGACGCTATTGGTGCAAGAGATTTCAAGCTTCAGAATATAAGTATAAAACGCCAAAGGCTATGAAAAACGATTGTAAAACCAATGTTCTCGTAGTTTGCCGATTGGTTTATAGCATATTTTTACTCTGAAGCTAAGAAATATTGTGAAAGAAATAATTTGTCTTATAAAGCACTACTTGTTATTCATAATGCTTCGGACCGTTTATATAGCACGTATGATAACATAAAAATTATCTTTTTACCTCCAAATATCACTGCTCTTATTCAGGCTATGGACCAGGACGTTATTGTAACAAAATGTGAAAAACTGGGCTGACAGGCAGAAATGTGATATGAGAGGAGTGAACAACATTAAAAAGGTTGGGAAGAGGTGTCTTACCACATACCTAGGGCCCATGAAATATGTTTTTCTGATATCGCAGATTCTGACATTTTTGATCATTTAAAATTGGAGAATAAACATCCTAATAAATCGAAGGTACTTGCATTGAAAAATTCCTTAAATCAACAACAAACAAAACTTTCAGATGTCTTAGATTACATCAATAAGGCTACAAAAAGCATTGAAGTATTTGTCAAAGATGAAGACAAATTTGAATTGACAAATATGTACATTAATTAGTGCCAGGATTGCCTGCTACCAGGGTCTGTATGAACGGGAAAAAAGCTAAAGTTGCCTCGAAAGCGAATTGTTGCCCATTTCAGCGCATATGCATATCACAAGAGAAAGAGAGAGAGAGAAAATGTGTATTTCGATTCCAATGATTAAAATGCATAATCTAGATAAATACATTAATTTGTGCTCATATTTTAATTAAATTAAGAAAATATATTGAAATATTGAGACTTTTAATTTGCTTATGAAGTAAGTTTTTTTAAAAGCATTTCTCGGTACTTTACTTTATTTTTTTTATTATACAGCACAACATTTTTTAGCTCACCTAAAGTATCCACAAAAAATAAGATAAGATACATTTTTCGCAAATGCTTTGCTTTTATTTCAAATAGGTACTCTGAATAGACCGGATATACGAAAATTAATGAAAATCGAATCATTCACAAATATGCTTTTGAACCAGTACAATTACCTACGAGCATGGGGCATATTGAAACAAGTCGGTCCATATGTGGAATGAACTCCTTCCAGAAGTCTTTTCTGTTAATTTCAATGCAGCAAAGTTCAAATCGAATGTCCACGAACACTACTCCCTCTTTCCTCCTTCCTATAACCTAATTTGCTGGTTCTGGCACAATGCATAGCATGCCCCTATACACCCTATGAGTGCTGGCACTTTTTTCGTGTCGCGTTTTTTTCTCCTATTCAATATCTACACCTTTACTTTAGACATATAACCTTGTTAAACTATAGAAAAAGTGATAAAAATTTACATTGAGCAAAGAAAATTCATATGGACATTAAATTATTAATGGAGCCAACTTGATAAAACGAATGATACAGAAGTTCTTATTTTTGGAGCTACTTTCATATGCAGTTTTCAGAATTTATTTTCAAAATCATATGTTGTACTGTGTTACTAATTAAAGCTTTTTCTACGACTTTAATAAAATAAACCTTCTAAACAATATACATCGAAATTAATCGCAAAGTTAATCGAGGGACTACTGTACACTAAATTGAGATTCAACAGTTATTGAACTCTGACAACAACAACAAAACACCGAAAGTCAAACATCTTCTTTTTCTAATGTAAATTTTGTAAACATAAATTAGTTTGTGATTGATAAATTAATTAAATTTGAAATTTAATACTTGTTTACCTCTCTTTCAGCAACATTAAATGTTAACCGGTTGTAATAGTTTCCAGGTACTCGTAAATAAAGATTTAAACAAAAAGTGCTAGTCATAAAATGTCTGCCTAACACCGTTAGACGGCAGCGGCAGCAACTAAAAACACCAAGTAGGTCAATAGCATGCAAGAATAAACTTCCGCTGGCGTTTAGCGTCAAGTTATTTAATTTAAATATTAATATCACTTTTTTAACTACTGTAGCGTAAATTTGGTCAATATAATTGACCATGAGCCAATCATTAGTTCTGTGTACCCAACAATTTAAAAGCAGATTTTGTATTTTATTATTTAATTTTATTAATTAATGCTGGTGGTTTTAGTTTGGATCGAATTAAAAAATCAATTGATCTTCTAAAACATTTTTCGATTTCTGTGCACACAACATAAAATATGAAATAGTGTTAGACACCTGTGTTTGTATGTAAGACAGGCTTTTAAATTGATATAATTTTTTACGCGCGATCAACAAACAGAATCCATGCGATCAATTTAAATTCAACTTTTCGTTACCACTCTCAATCACAGACTGACTTGAATATTAAACAAAAGGTGATGCATGTTGTTAAATAACTATCAGTGTTGCCAAAATTATTTAATATTATATCTTAATTAGAATACCCCAAAACATATTTTATCCAAGAAGTCAAATTAGTAAAACGAAAAAATGCTTGCTTGGCTTTTGAAATATTAAAAATATCCATTATAAACGTTAAGAAAAGTGGCATATTAATACATATGTGTATTAACGGCGTATTTTTATTAAATAGAAGAAACATTTAAATTTAATACAATTATTGAAAATCATGTACAAATTAATGGGCCTAAATAATGAAACAGTACCTTTTCTCTAAGTGTATTGATATATTCCCTGTAATGTATTCTGAAGCGCTCTTTTTAATCACCCTCTTTTTGAACACAACTACGAAGAAAACCGTTTATACGACACTGAGTGAAAATGCTTCGTTTTGACTCCAGTTATTTGTTTGTGCTGTTTAATAAGTTTTAAACTGTAATTAAATTAACGTTTTTAGTATTTTTATTCAAACACCAATTTACTTTATATACAGCTAAATTCGCATTAAAATTAAAGAAGAGAAAATTTTTTAATGCTTCGCAAGTAGAGCAAACTGAATTCGTCGGTAGTTAATCACATATGAAAGAGCGAAACACGAATATCGGGCTCCGTGTAAATGAAGCATAAGTGTACTAAGTCGTAGTAATTTGAATGTTTAAAAAAGTTATTGGCTAAAAAACCTACAGGAAAAATTTTATTATTTGGGTAAAAGCTTGTTGTCATCGTTTGGGCCACTTTATGATTTCCCCTTAATTTTGAAACTGAGTAAAAACACAAAATGAAAATAAAAAACTAAGTTCCTGTTCACACGCTTCAACTTTTGTTGCTCAACTTTTGATTTCTCCATTAAAAAGAAAGAAAAGCTATAAAAATTAAATGTGTTTCTATTTCACTGCAGTGCAGAGCTGCTTGTACTCCGGAATTTCGTTTTGTGTTTCCATTCGTAATCAGATACACAAAGTTGTATTTATTTAAATTTTTGACATTCCTCTTTATTCCGTTTCATTCTTAAAAAGGAATGTTCAGATTTCGTCATAAAATTGCCGGAGTTTTCGCTAACTCATGCTCATGCATAAACTAATTTTCTGTAGTAATAAATATTCTCTAATATTTTTTAAGCTAAGTAAATTCCCGTGGATGATAAGAATGTGGTATTACGTTGTTAATTTTTTCTCCGCCAGTAAATGAAATGCTATTGCTATTTCCTGTCCTAACTAGCTGGGTTGTAGTCAAAGGCGAGCGCTTTCGATGCGAATGCATTATTCTCAAGCCACGTTGTGGTTTGTACTCCACAACGCGGCATCGAAAGCGCTCGCCTTTGACTACAAACCAGCCAGTTAGGACAGGATATAGCAATAGATAAGAATGTGTTTACAGTATTAGGTTGTTTACAATATTTTATGATCTTTACAACGTTTTTTATCTTTAAACACACACAGTTATCATTAATAATTACGATTAAAGACAAATATATTTAAAATTTTATTTAAGAACAATAGGATAAGGAAATTATTATATGTTATTATGTTAGTACTTAAGGGAGACATTTTGGATATTAAAAGTGGTTAACAATAATTAGTAGTTTTTTATTATTAACCAGTAGGTCTTTATTTTAAACTTTAGTTTTTTTTTATATTTCAATATTTCTTCAAACCATTAAACAAAAAAGTATATAAACAATTAATCATAAAATGAAAAAAATGTTGACTAACAAATTCAAAGCAATCAAAAATTTTTTCAAAATTCCATCTTTTTCACTGTCATCAGAATCCCTTTCAATGACTTCTTCAAAGCAGTCAGTTATAGACTCCAGTATGTAAGTTTTTTCTTTTACATCCATTTTTTTTCAATAAACCTTTTGCTTCAACTCAATTTTTTCACAACTTGAATGAAATAAAACGTCAAAAAGTACGAATTTTGAGGCAAAGCACAACACAAAAATTGTTGACACAAATTGCTGCGTGTAGACATTACGTCAACTTTATAACAAACCATGAGCAACAAAAGTTGAAGCGTGTGAACAGGGCTAACTGCCTTATCTTCTTGTCCGTACATAAAATATATAAGCTTTTGCAATATAAAATTGTTATATTGCAGTGAAGACATAAAAGTTGATACAGCAACTTTTGCGTTAAAGTTATAAAGTTGCCATCGTGTTTTTTTGTGTGTATGAAAATAAATAACTCCTCAGATTTCTCCACAAGAATTATTTAGATTAAGATGATTCAAATTTTTATTGTATTACGAAGAGAAAAGTTCTGCAATTATGAATAAAAAATTATATCTGGCAAAAGTCCGACACAAGCACGCTGACAAGTGTCGATTCTTTCATCAAAGCTTTTAATCACTTTTTGCAAAACGGCGCCTATATTTGGTTAATCACATCAGGGATTTTGAGTTTTAAGGCAGAAATCGATTCGATTGGATCCGTGTAGACACTGTACTTAACATAGCCCCACAAAGAACAATCCAGTGGTGTTAAATCACACAATGTGGCTGGCTACTTAACTGCCGACTGTCGTGAAGTTATGCGATCAGAAAATTTAGTTTGCAATAAATTGAAACCATATGTCTATGATATATATCAACGTCGGTAACAGGCCAAAATTGAGTTGTTTGCATCTCGCAATAGCGTGATCCGTTATCGCGTTTCTAGCCTCATCTTTGAAAAAAAAAAAAACGGTCCAATCGCGCCTCTAGACCACATAGCGCACCATACAGTAACACACTGAGCAAAGGCTTCTTAATAATCGCTCTAGAATTTTCAGAAACCCAAATGAAATTTGCTTGTTGAAATACCCTGACAAGTGAAATGATCTTTTTATGAAAAAATTATTTTTTCGAAAAACCAGCCGAATGTTCCTGAATGAATTGATCAAATCGGTCGGCTTCAATTCCTTGAACCTTCTAAAGCTTCAAAATTAAATCTATACGCAAAATTCGCCAAAACCACCAGCTGTTATGTTTTCAGTTTTACGACCCAGTCGAGCCGAATTCTTTCTCTAAAAGACTCATCTTCATCGTCAACTGCAATATCAAATGATGGCACTAACGGGGGTATCGGGAAGCAAAATAGCCTTTTTTCAGAGATTTTTTTCAAAGCTTCCCTGTTGTAAAACTCCAAACTAAGAACAAGATAACATAAATTAGTAAAGCGATCCGTGATACAATTCATTCTCGTTCAATTTTTTCTCGAAAACTCTCAACTTCATCGTCAACTGCGACATCAAATTATGATACTAACTAACGGGGAATACCGCCGAAAATAAATGGGTATCGGAAAGCAAAATAGCAATTTGTCAGAGATTTTTCCCACGCTTTCCGCTAGCAGAGCTCCAAATTAAAACGAAGCTTAAAATAATACAAATTGGTAAAGAGATTCGTAGTACAATTCATTCTGGTTTTTTGCCTTGTAGCACGTGGCATTATTTTGATCGATCTAATAATTCTAAACGAATCTATTTTACTTGATTTTAAGTTGTTTACAGTTTTCGACAAGTTTTTCTAATTTCCTTGGTCTTAGTAGAGCTTTTAATTAAAATAATTTTCAACTAAATTGAATCTAAACCCTTACTTCACAGTAATGTTTCAGCACTGAAGGGCTCCGGCTGAACTAAGCATGTATAATTTTATGGTATTTTAACTAATTCTGGCTTCAATTGTTTGAATTTTTATCGAGCATCGATAGAACGGAATAAATTGAACTAAATTGTTTTTTAAGGCTTTCTACTGTTCCAGCCTTCTAAAGGGAATAATATCATTTGTCGAGCTGCTTCCTTACCAAGTTTTCGTACTGATAGGCCTTAGCAAGACTCAAAAGTTTATATGTAGCACTGTTTTTGAACAACTGATAAAAAATTCTTAAACTCTAAAGTTTAATAAAATCTTGCTTGGGATACTTTGTTCTCCCAAAAGCATTTATAATTTAAATTAAAGAATATTCTTGCCTGTGATTTTCTCATTTTAATAAATATTTATAAAATTTATTACCTCTAATTACCTTGGTGTCGATAAATTCTTAAGATAAAGTCATTTTTTAGAACAAAAACACGCAAGAAAAAAGTTTATGAGCGTGATTTTTTTGCTATTATTTACAACATGTCGTTATATCATAACACATAGGTATGTGTGAGTTGCTGACCTGGGAAAGAATATACTTAAGTTAAAATTGGGAATATAACCAGATCAGGCGTAAAAAATTAAATTCTTTAAAACATATCTTTTTGAGTTCTTTATTTACATACAGAAGTAGATCTGGCAAATTTGCATTAAATTTACACAATCTTTTGAAAAGTTAAAGCTCCTGCCCACAACAACAAAACAGGACCATATACCTGGAAATGAGGACTTCTATATTATTACCTTTTTATTTTAAAGATGCATAAATATAAACATTAAAAAGATAAAGATATATACACGTGCCGGTGGTTACAACTCTCTATACCGACACCTCTTAATTTTTAACTTCATGTGTTGTTACAGCGGCAATCGTTGCTTGTCTTTTTTCAAAACTTCAAGCTTCATATCCCAACGAACGGACATACATACATAGCAGGGAAAAGAGCAGGATATTATTTTTCAACGATTTCCCATTGATTTCAGTTGAAAATTAATTCGCTTTGGATGAGCTTTCAAACTCTGTTGTGTTTTTATTATATATTATATTATACTATTATATTTTTCTGATCATTTACATGAAATAATAATTATCAGGATAAAATTTGTGCATTGAATTGCAATATTCGTCTCTGGGTTTATTTTTTGAAACAAAAATAATCTTTCATTTTCATATACATACATACATAACGAGTTCGCAATTTAACGTTTTTTTTTCAACTAGTGCTTATTTCGTGAATGGTAACACTAATGGCCGTGTCAGATAAAACTTTGTTGCTTTGCGTGACATTTAAGCAAAAGCGTAAATCAAGTGGTGTATGTCTCAATAAACTTTGACAACACTCATGAATTTTTTGTTTACGCCCACACACAAACACAAATAATAAAAGCCAGGTGTTTGTCAAAGCGCGCAAAAAGTTGAATGTTGGTTAACTTTTCGCTTTGCGCTGCGTCAAAAGTGCTTTATGTGGCAACTTCCATACATTTACGTACATTTTAACTCAAATGTCAAAGCGAAACTCTGACGCAACGCAAAGCAAAAGTTTTATCTGACAGGACCTTAAGTTCATGTTTGATTAGACTTAGCCTTCCGCTAAACGAATATGGTTGTGCATACGCTTGAACAACTCTTCGCTAAGTAGGCCTGCGATCGACTTACAGAAGATGCCGATTTTGCAAAAGAAAATTATCTTTTCAGATGAAGCTCATTGATCTTGGCGGGTATGTAAACAAGCAAAATTGTTGCAGTTGCAGGCACAGAAAACCCGCACGCATACATTGAAAAGCCGACGCACCCAAAACGAGTCACTGTTTGGTGCGGATTTTGGTCCAGAGGCATGATTGGGCCATTTTGCAGGAGTGGCCTATACAGTCAATGGCGATCGTTATCGAGCCACGTTGAACGAATTTTTGTTCACAAAAATTGAAGAGGAGGATACTGGCAACATTTGGTTTCAACAGGACGGCGCTACGTGCCACATAACCGAAGCTGTGTAGTTTTGCTTATAGCGTTCAAAACAAAAAAAATTTATTTCGCGGACCCAAACAAATTTGTGTTTTTATAAATTTTTCTGTCTCAGACAAGGCAAAATTATACCCGTAACACTCTAAAGCGAATTTAACATCAGCTGTTTGTATTTGATTTTTCAAATGTTTGATTACACTATCTTAAAAGTAATTAAATAAAAAAGTGAGCGAGAAGTGTGCTATATTCGAATATTTTAACTTTAAATGAATGGAAAAGTATAAAAATTATTAAAATTAATGTGTGTAAAATAAGAATAAGAAATATAAAGTGCGTTTATAACAACTTGTAGTTGTTATATTAACGTGCTTATCTTGTATAATTAAGTTACGGTTCCGGCGTCGTGCTACGAGCCGGGGTAAACGATAACGTTAATAAAGATCGATATAAACTTGAGTACTCAAACTCAGTGAAAAAAATAGGCAATCTTGTTAATTGTTAAATGTTTAAAATTATTAATTGGTTATGTTAGATAACAAAAAGTATTGGATAAAATGCTTCCACAAGATAAACGCTAATTTAACAAGTAGACTGCAAATTGTTTACACATCTTGTCTTAATATTTTGTTCAACTTTTGCAAATTTATAATTTTTAGCACCAAAGAAGTATTCAAAATAATAAAACATTATTTTGCTCCATTGTCCACCACAAGAATGAGTTGTGTTAGCGAACTTTTGCCCAAATGATACTGAAATTATAAATTAAAATAAAGAAGGTGAATAACAACTGTTAATATTAACATGGCTGTAAAAACAGAAAATTACAGAGTTGTTTTATGAAAAAATAACTGCCGATTATTTTATATTTTGTACGATAAGGCGTAATATTTTAATTTAAACACTTTTTTAATCATGTTGAGAAACAATCCAATATTTTAATTCATTATATTTTGATGTAACAAAAGTTACCAAATATTAGAACCGATTTGCATATACCCACCGTTTCGATTTATAAAAGCAAAATGTGAAGCAACTTAGCAAAGAGTTGAATGCTTTACATGCATATTATTTTTATTAACAACTAAAATAGCTTCTTTTTCTCACCATCATGTAGATGCATATGTACGTTTGTATGTCAAACAACCTTCATAATCTTATTGTTACGATTTTGTTTTACATATTTTGAATATTATTTGCTTATAACGACCAACTTCATTTTAGTGGTAAAGTTAAGCAAGCGTTTCTTGAATATTAGCCATAACATGTTGAATAACAGCACTTTAAGTTAAAAGCTTTTAATTAAATATGCAAGAGAACAAACTTATTATGCTTATGAAAAAAAAGCTTTTTTAAGCGAATTATTACGAGTTAAAAATTTTAACTTAAAATAAACCCACAGCGCGAAAACAACTTTTTACAGGTTGTTCACAAATTATACAGTTATTTATGTTTAGCTATTTATATACTGAATAATATTTATAATACTGAACAATCGAATAAACGAAGTATTTAGTACACAAAAGCATATTAGCTCTCGATATCTTATTAAGTCAACCCTTCATTGATCTTAACTCCTTACTATTCAGAACCCATATATATATATATATATATGTATATATATCAGTATAAGCTCATTTAAAATCCTAAAGACTTGATCATACATAAGTATATGTATGTATATGTTCCGTAGCTGATGAGATCTTCTAAACATATTTTATTGCATAAATGTAACTGAGAGAATGAGAGCATTTTGCTTTCACGTCGGCCTGATTCACAATATTTGGTGAGTACAACATACGCTTAACTAAAAGAAAGATATACATTTTCCTAAAATATGGACGATACTTGAAGTTTATTTGCCTCATTTGTGATAAATCAAAAAAACGCGCCTAAGTTCTAGAGCTATTCAAAGTAGTGTTTCATTGAAATTAAAGCAACAGAGCACAACAACCTAAAAAAAAAACACACCATTCATTTCCTATGTAGTATGGTCATACTTTTTGTATTCTGTAGCTTGTCATTATGACTGGCGTCTCCTTCATCCTGGGCGTCTCTGGAATCTATTGCCTGCACGAATTATCTTTCTTAGAAATCAAAACAGGCGAAAGCATAACATTCTGAATGATACGATGCTATAAAAACGATATTGTAACAACCTTTTTTGTCGTTTTTTTCAGTTTACTAATGAGGGCCTTGTGGTCACGAAGTTGGTAATAACTTTCTTGAAACTTTTTGTATCAAGATTTGGTAAGCTACAAGCAAGGTAACAATGGGCACATAGATTTTCGGCGAGTATCCGCAGTTAAATCAGATAAACTGTACTGAAGATTGCGGCTTTTATGAATAATGAATACAGGAAATAATTCGAGAGTTAACATTTTAGGAATTAGATTGAGCAGGACTTATAGGCATCAAGAAGAATATAGTGTTTTTCAGACAGAGTTGTTGGTGATACTAAAAGCCACCTAGTTGATTGAAGGGCAAAAGATCACTGTATGTCGACAGCCAGAAGTCGCTTAAAGGTGCTTATAGACAAGTATGAATATCCAATGTTGAAGTACGTCTTCGTGTTTTAAATATTGTTTATTGTTTACTTCGAACCCATTTTAATCCGCCATACATGTACCTGATAGCGAGATATAAGAGAACTCAGCCTGATATCTTAGAGCAAGTGTATTAAAGAGACTTACTTAAATGATGTCGCAGTGGCAATGTCTTGTTGGAGCCAAATGTTAATCAAGTCCAAGCCATGCAGTTAAAAAGTTTTCAATCATATCACGATATCGTTCCCCATTCATAGTCCAATGATACCTCCTGAACAAATTGCACAACAGACTGTCACTTTTAATGGATACACAGGTGAAGAATCTCTTACGTCAACTAAATTGTATATTAAGGAAAATGCAAATCCTTGTGCAAAAGCTGTGGCCAAAGCTGTTTTTTGAAGACCAAGCTCCTAAGCGCGGCGTCATATTGAGGTTAATGGATTATTTTGAACACTTTCTTGAGCAGCAGTAATGTTTTCAGTTGGCCTTGCAGTACGTTGTGGTCCTATCACCTACAGACCTTTTTTCAAAATGATTCATTTCACGATAAATAGTGCGTTTTGTTATTGCACGTGTTTCTCCCAAAAATTTCGCGTAACTTTCTTATCGTCACAGTAATTGATTATTGATTTTGATAAAACGTTTTAACAATTAAAACACGTGTATTTATAGAATATTTTTCCACATGTCTACTTGACGACTACCAAATATGAACTGTCAAGACTAATGTTTACCAAAATGGCGGCAAAACAAAGTAGCATACCTTCTCGGTGGATAGTCTGTAATTAATTTCTAAATTTCCAAGATATGATCAAAAACTCTCTTGTAGCGTGCAAACGTGGTCACTTTTACCAGTACAGTGTAGTGTGAATTATTTGTTGTGATTGTCTATGTAATCACTTATTAAATTGTTTATGAGACATCATATGTCACTTTAAATAATTCACACAAGCAGCAATGTATTGACTGCAAACCAACTGAACATACAGAGTGTTGTATTTCAAGTGTGGTGTGCAACAATGCCAATAAGCATTCCAACCTGGATTTAGCTGTGAACTTACCAATGTATTACATTGCAGATATGAGTACACACAACTACACTAATACTCGCTAATTTTGCCACGCTTCATATTCTGTCTGAGAAAATGATTTGCCAAAATATTGTCAAATTATTTTTTCACACTTGGAATAAAAATATTTGATAATAATAATTGTAAGCATTTTTCTGTAAACAAATTAAAAGTAAGAATTAGTATATAAACAAAACAATTGTTACAGCACAACACATTCAATAAACAAAAGTCTTGGGAGCTTCAATTGGGAAGCTGTAAGGCAGCGGTCACAAACTATTTTCATTTTTTAAAAAAATCACGACCGTCGCAGTCCGGAAGTTAATAAACTGAACTATTTAAATAATACGTTTAGATACTGTATCAATGGACAAATAAAACGAATGGGTTTCGGTGCATTATTTTATTAACTAAGGGTTTTTACAATATTAATGAGTAAAATTACTTTTTTGTCTTGGACTATCCGTCTGAAGTTTGAAGTAAAGCTTGTGCAAGCTATTCACATTAAATCTTGGACATGTTCATCGGCAAATCTGTTCAGAAATTTATTTTTATTTTCTCTTAGTTAAATATGAACTAATCTTTTAACGGTCTTTTAAATAATTTAACGATTTTATTTTTTTCTTTCGATATTTCGCTTTCCTTTGGAAAGCTTTTTCAGGAAAAAATTTTTATATTTTTGAAAACAAACATATGTTGACCCAAACAAAGTGAGAAGTTTCAAGGCTAATTTTTTTAATTCTGAGTATTTATTAGCACAAATAAATTTTATTCAAAACTGTTTACAAGAAACTTTCTGTTTTTGGTGTTTTAAAACAGTATTTTCGTGAAAATCGATCATTTCCATTTGGAGAGAAGCTTTATTACTCCATTCATCCTTAAGATTCAGAGAGTAAATGTTACTGAGGATGTTAACGACAGTCCCAGTTTTCTTAAAATCTGCGAATCTGTTTTTAAATTCCGATTTTAGATCCTCAATGAACGTCTTGCAGATTGCAGATTTTTTTTTAAATTAGGGAAGTGCGGGCGTTCATTATCCAGATCAATGTTGAAAAGATCGAGTTTTCGCAAAAAGCTTTTTACTTCTGTCAGGAGCTCCATTACAAGCTTTTCTTTGCCTTGAAGTTTACGGTTCAGATCATTGATGTGTTTAAAAATCTCTGATAAGAAAACAATGGAAGATATGTTTTTTTATCGTTTGACGTTTGATCAATTTTGAAAAGAAATGTCTTAAAACGCAGCCTTAACCATCTCACATTATTATGCAACAATAGATCACCATATTGAGCATCCACTTCGTCAAGAAATATTTTCAATTCACCATGTTTCAATGTTGATTTTGCCCAATGAAAATTTATTATTTTCATCACTTCTTGCATTGTTCTATTGAGATTAAGATTGAGTTTGCAGCAAAGTACAGTTTGGTGAATGATACAATGGTAAGAAATCAAATTGTAATTACATTTTGCACTGGTTCTCAATAGGTGAACTAGTTTTTTTTAGCTGGTGCACCGTAGATAGTTATTGATAAAAGCTTTTTTAAGTCTAACTCATTTTTAACGAAATAATTCATCATAATTCCTATTAAAGGTAAAATAATTAAAATCTCATTTTGTCGAAAAAACGTACTAAAATAACCAATTGTGCTTTATCATAATAAATCGGAATTTATTAACTGCCATTTCACATTACAATGAGTTTCTTCTGCCAGAACTCGTGTGTTTCTTGCGTTAGTCCTCGCAGATAACGGAATTCGTCGAATAGTTTCAACAACATCTTTTCTGTTCAGCAACACTGAATGGTTTTATGTGCTTTGTAAGAGTCCAAGAAATATGTAAAGAAGCTTCACCACATTTCTCCTGCTCAGTCAATAAACGTCTTATGATTTGAGCCGTCAATGCGTAGCTTGACAATAAATTGGCTATTTTAGATTTACGGAGACTACAGCCAATTGGAAAATTGTCTGCAAATGATTTGTGTTTAGTTTCATAATGTCGTTTTGTATTCGAGCTTTTAATTAACGCAAGTGTTTGTTGATAAATCAAGCACATCGATACTGCTCCAGCACGATTTGGCAGCGTGAAACAATATAAATCGGTATATTATGGCAAAAACTTTCTATTTTCGACTTCCACCGTTCTTTTTTTCGGTTCCATTATAAAAAAATAACTTACAAATTTAGTCAGGTAGTAGTGGGCGTACGTCACTCAATTAAAAACAAAACACTGAACCCATAAGCGACCGAAACCTTCAAATCATCAAATCATTCAAAAATACCAACAACCTTTGGTGATGATCCATTAATTAACAAGTAATAGGGAAATCTATGCAAAAAAATTATAATTTGGGAGCGATAACACAAGCAATTTCATTAGTTATATTTATATCATTAGTGAGATGGAAGAAAATCTCAAACATACACTCATCGGACAGGCTCATCAAATCATTCAAAACACACAGCCTGTTGGACGAGTGTATGTGTGAGATTTTGTTGCATTTCACTGATGACATCTTCACCAGAGGCTGATGTCGAGACGAAAATATTTCTCATGAATTTATATTTTATAATTCTTGTTTTGTTTCTTGTGAACCATATATATTTTATACAATATTTTTGCTTAATACAAACTCTTTCTCCTCTCTCCTCTTCGTCTATGCCTTTGTGCTGCAAGACGAAGAAGAAGAAACTTATTCCCTTTTAACTTGTTTTTCCCGAAAAGTGTTTGCAAAAGTATAAAAGTATATATTTCTTCTTTTGTTTGGGTACGGTTTTCCGTCGACCCTCGTCAAATTTGGTTTGTGAACAAACCGGTTTCGGCTGTTTGCCATCTTCAGTGTTCTTTTCGTACTAGTTGCGTTCTATTGTTATTTCTTCCGCTATACGTCTATCTACTATTTAATGTTTTTGTTCTTCAGCTATGGAGGATGATGTATTCACTTCGAAAGCGCTCGCCATTTGCGAACAAATAGCCGGGAAGGACGTTAAGAGGAGAAATTGAAAACCTTAGTTCATTCACCGGCGGAACAAACCCAAACAATTTAGTGCTTGTTGAACATTATAAATATTAGATTTTTTACAAAAGAGATAGAATAACGAGATATAAAAAAGAATTATTATGCGTAAAAAAGATTTAACAGCCTTCAAAAGTTCCAAATTCAAATAAACTTGTTAGAAGCAAATTTGGCGATTAACCAACAAATTTTACTTTTTTGTGTTTTTTACTCATATTTTTTTATTAAGATCTTAAACCAGATTTTAATTTTTCATATATTGCTATTGAAATTAAATTTTTTATTCATAGATAGATATTGTATTAGTATTGTAAAAACCTAAATCGCCTGATTATTGATGGCAATGGTGACTTTTTTCATATTCGTCCAACTTAACATCATGGCAAAATCATATATCAGGTAAAAACATTGGGTAATTCATTTGTTTTCGCCATCGCTGGAAATGTTAAACTCCATACATGAAAAATGTGTTTAAACTTTTTTTTAGAATGCAGCTTGACATTTATAATAACGGTGAAAGTGAATGAAGACGTTTTGTGATATAAAAATATGAAATACTTTATGAAAATATTTTTAAATATAATTATATTCTATTCAATTAAAATCGATGATATGATGTTTAAAAAGCAAATCTTCATTAGATTGATCAAGGCAAGCCAATGCAATGAGGAGACCACATCACACTAAACGAACGTCGCAATAAACGTTTCAATTTAAATATGACAAACAATAGAATTCCGTAAATACAATATAAACCAAAAACACCAACAAACGTTACTATGCCACGCATAGGTACTGTCCAATCCAATAGGGGATACACATGATGATTTCCATACCTTGAAATGAATTAATAAAAATTTGTAAGTAATTTAATAATTGTTGTGACATAAATTAACAGATTTCAAGTACTTACTCGTCAGTGCCATCACAGAAATAATAAATCACAGTAAAGAAACAAAAAATTATGGGCAACAGCATGGCATAGACGATGTGTAGCAGCCGTACCGGAAATGCAACAATCAAAAAATCCACCAGCATAAATACAGAATTAAGGCAGTGTGTTAAAAAACTTATGAAGGGAAATCGTGTCGGTTTGTCTATGAGAATACAAAAATAGAATAGCTGCTTAAGTTATAAGACGATTAGAAAATATTAATTTATTTCATGCAGAAAATTACTTAAGTTAAAACATTCAAACATTTAAATTTTTAATCTTAATGTGCCGCATCCAAAACAGGCGATAATTTGGCAAATTAAAAAGTGTATGGTTCCAGAACTAGAACTTTAGTTTAGAGGGAGATAAAAAATATATCGCACATTAAATACAAAAGGGTCGCAACTCAAAATACCAAAATGTTCGCGACTCAAAATAATTCTCTTTAGTTCATCGTGCAGAAGCAACTTACTTAACACAAAAATAGATATAACAGTATTTTTCCAGTTAAACAAGATACTGATGTGAATGAAATTTAAGCATTAGTTAGAAATGTGTACTCTAAATTAATTTATGTAAAAAAAGTCAGTTTTGGAAAATTTTGAGTTGTGACCCTTTTGTATTTAGTGTGCGATATATTTTTTATCTCCCTCTAAACTAAAGTTCTTTACCTTAAGCAATTCATATTTAACACAGGATATGAAAGACGAATTGACTATTGAATACTGGACTGATTGTATTAAAAACTTTAATAATTTTCTCTCTATTTAAATAAAAATTGACGTTTGCAGTCCAAAAAAAACAAAAAATAATAAATTTATGATTCAATAGATACAACCATGGCAAATTAATAAAATGAGCGAAAATGAGTTGTATACATTTTAGTTGCCAAGGCGAATTAAGGTCGTTTACAAAAGTTGTCAAAAGGAAATTAATTTTTTTTAAATAATTTTAAATTATTGACTGGTTTCGTATTGAAAAAAAGTGAAAAAATTTAAACAGAATAACTTAAACATGTTCGCCACCTCCCGTGAAACTTATAGTGGCTCAGATTGAAAGTCGGGCAAATCATTGATAAATTTTTATAGACTATTTAAGATGCCATAGCTTTTGAATAATTTTAATTAAACATTAACAACACAATAATATTTAATAGTAAAAACATTGCCAAACATTTTCCAACAGGGTACTTTAAAACTAATTTAAAAAAATAATTTTAAATTATGGTCACACTGAAAGTCGGGCAACGCAAAAAAACCATTTAAATTACCGTTACAGTTGTTCATTTCTTATTGGATTTTTGCTTTCGTAATGTGAAAATATTTTTAATTTTGTTTATAACGCCACGTACAATTAATTAATAACTATTTAGAAGCTAAAATTTAACAAGAAATCGTAAATATCGTTACTAAAAGCAAATCAACTATATATGACATCATTATGCGCGATATAAAAAAGACAACAGAATTACAAATAAACAGCGCGCACTTGTAGTTCGCGAAGTACAAAATGACCCATTTATCTCCGCTCTAAAACTTGCCACAAGAAATACCACCAATTTTGGAAAGGAAGTACATGCGAAAACAATAAGAAGAGTTTTAAGAATAAACAAATTGCATGACTGAGTTGCTCGAAAGAAACCATACGTCAGCGTCTGAAATAGAAAGGATCGTTTTGACTTTATACGAGAGCACATATGAAATGATTTAGGTGCCCCTGTAGGCTAGGAGGTAGTGTACTAGCTTGTAAATATGGGGGTTGTGGGTTCGATTCCCAACGAAGACCTTGGTTTTTTTCACTACAAAAGATAAAAATTGACTGTCGGTCGAGCTGCTCAGCGATCAGTCACTGGTCGCTGTTGCTGTCTTTATACGGCAGTTAATTTCCGACTATCCTTCTGCTTTCACCACCTGTTTCATCTCTTCTCTATCCCTTTCCTAAAGAAGGTAGCACGGTACTTGACTAAATAGGCATTGTTGCCTGAAGTGCTACTTCTCTTTAAAAAAAAAAAAAAATATTTCAAAATCTTACAGATTCTTTTTACGGATGAGACCAAATTTAATTTATTAGGTTGCGATGGCCGGCGTTACAATGAAGAATTTGTTTACAAAAACACTAAGAAAACAGTGAAGCATGAAGGCGTATCAGTGATAATGTGGCGCTGGTTTTAAAAACTAATATTATGAAAATTGCGCTCAAGCTGGGTATTGCTGATATTTTTAATTTTTATCAAAACAACGACCCTTAGCACACATCAGTGGTGGCAAAGAACTGGTTGCTTTAGAACCGTCCTAAAGTCATCACAACACCTGCATAAAGCCCAGATATAAACGTAATCGAGCACTTTGTCGTATACAAAACAAAAAATTATAGGAATAGAAAATCTAAAAGGACATGGCCCAAATATTATTTAATGCATAAACAAACAGTTTTAAAGACAGCCCTGTTGTAGTTTTTGCTTTGTTAGATTTACTAATCCGCTGAATAAATATTTTAATAAAATACAAAACTTTAAGTATTATTTTTTTAAAGCTTGAACTTGAACTTTTCTGTAATTAGTTGCTAGACTTTCGATGGCAGCATGCAGTGCTATCACAAAACATTGTGGGCTCTGAATATGTTATGGTAAAAGTTACTTTCCGGCATAAGAGTAGTTACTATATCGGAATACATGGATTAAAATTAACATAAAAGGCAGTAATATTTTTTATTGCTGTGCACGTAAAAGGTGGGCAAATTTAGGCTTGGAAAGCAAATTGGCTTAAAAACTACACTTTTTTGACAACTTCAGTTTTGCTGATGCCAGTGTAACGTAGAAGTATGTTAATTTATAATAAAATATGATTAAGGACAAATATCCACCTCTAGCACGTCGACAGACTTTCGTTTTTTTTTTGCAAAATTTTTAAGCACATTTTGCAACAAAGCGAAGCCAATTCAGTATCTACTTTTATCTTTCGTCAGTTTTTTTTGGGTTGTTTACGTAAACCCGATCTTTCAAATGGCCCCGGAGAAAATAATCCAGTAGCGTTAAATCACAAGAATAAGGCGGCCAATTACCATCGCTAAATCGAAAAACTACGCAACCGGGAAATTTTTCATGCAATAAATTAATTGTTTAGGTGGTTTGTAGCACCGTCTTGCTGAAACCAAAGATCACTAATGTTAGCCAACTGTGACATACGTAATAAGATTTACATCTGCACCTAGCACTGTGAATGAAATATAGCGTCACCCTCGCCCTAGAAGGCCTTCAGATACATATATGCTCCAGTCACTCCTAGTTGCTGAAGAGTTGGAGACTATTCAACTCATGGTCCAGAACGCATAAAGCTTAATAAAATTTAAGAACTCAACGGCAATCATGCTCACTGAACCTGGACCATTCATTGTGTTCATTGTGAATGATCTGAACCACACAACTTAAATGAGGGCCTCGAAACCACAACGACTACGATACTCCAGAGGGGTCAACATCAATAATCAGTCAGAGAACAGCTAAAAGGCTAAAAGGAGAAAAAGCTGAACTCTGGGGCTTTACTGATTCCCGTGGAAATATAATGGAATTGTCCAGTTGGATCCTGCTAGCCTTGAAGGGTACTGGGCTCCCTTTTACCCCCGAAGATACATGTAATGACGGTGAGATTCCGTCAAAGCATATCAATGTGCCCCCGGGGGAGTCAACTGTGACAACCAAAAATTGGTTATCATCTTCTTGGGTGCGCATAGTTTTAATGGTAATAGCGTTTCCCTGCGCATTTTCAAAAAAAAAACGGGCCTATGGTACCACCTGCCCATAAGCTGCACCTTACGATCAACGTGTGATTAGATTTACATCCGCGCCTGGCCATGAAGCCTTAATCAGATGGTGGATCAAACCACTGCATAATTTGAAACGTCATGCTCGTCCTAGGAAGCCGAAGCTATAATTCTATGCAACAGAACTTTCTAGTTGCAACTTCGATGATTCCAGAGCAGGGCTGCAAATCATCACTCCTTGCTTAAGAGTTGGAGACGTTCCAACTCCTGTCCAGAACACATGTCTAGCATGCTCACTGAATCTAGGAACATTTCACCAGGTAGGTGTTATTAAAGGTGAAATGAACCCGGCCACCATAGAACCATAAACTGATATGGCGCCGCGAAACCACAACCACCACGATACTCCCGTAAAGGGCCAACCTCAATAATCAGCCAGAGAGCAGTTAAGTGTCTAAAGAGACAAATAATTTTTTCCCCCAGTTGCACAGGTCTAAGTTGTTGCTATCTCCAAAGACCATATATATGTGCCCCCGGGGGCTGCACCTTACGATCACTTTCTTTGCACGCAGTGCTTATTCGAAAGCTATTTGTAGATTATGTGAGTCCCATATGGGAAAATTTTGTTTGTTTACATAACCGCCTAATTGAAAATGACCCTCATCACTAAAGATGAATTTGTTGAAAAATGCGTTGTTTGCGTTCAGTTTTTCAAACAACCAATTAAAAAACGTTCGACGACAGATTTGTCGGTTGACTTTATTTCTTGAACAAGTTAAATTTTTTTTAAGAGAAGTAGCACTTCAGGCAACAAGACCTTTTTAGTCAAGTAGCGTGCTATATTCTTTAGGAAAGGGATAGAGAAGAGATGAGACAGGTGGTGAAAGTAGAAGGATAGTTACATCAACTGTCGTATAAGACAGTCGTATAAGACAGTTGATGTCCGAGCAGCCCCACCGACAGTCAATTTTTATTTTTGCAGTGAAAAAAAAACAGGGTCTGTGTTGGGAATCGAACCGACAAACCCGAGTCTTATAAGCTAGTACACTAGCTACTAGCTTATAGGAGCACACTTAAATTTTTTAAGCGTGAAGGAAAGAATTTTATGTGAAATATTACGCAAAGTCCCTCTTGTGATGCCCAATTGTTGCGAATGTCAGTGAGCATATGTTCCAGGCTTATTCTCAACACTTTGCTGTACAGCGGCTATGTTGGCATAAGTAGGGCATCTACGAGAGTATTTTTTGGCCTAAGGAGCTTGATTACGAAGAAAAGCTGCTCTAATTTTTTGAATTTATACATTTCACTGTTTTCACCATTTGTTAGTAAATTTTCAAAATTTTTGACAATATTTCTAAATTTTGTACGTAATGTAAGCTTTAAATAAGAATTCTGATTTTTGTAGTTCGCAATTACTAAACAAGATAAGCTTAGGCGCTACTTTTGTGCAAGAAGAAAAATTTCTCATTACTTACTCATTTTTCCATGCAAAAATAACCAATAAACTGTTGTTATTACTAAAGCCAACGGCAATGTCACATCAAATAGAAGCCAATAAATTTTAATAAGTAGAGATGTTTTGTTTTCTTTTCCATGATCTGATCGTGCTGCACCCAAATTAAAGTGCCAACGCGTCACCAAAATGGCAGCCAACAGTTGTGTTAGAAGACAAAGTATTATACCCCAATTTGTCAAGAAAATAAAATATTTGCCTTCGTAAAATTGTAAAATTAAGCAGACTATAAAGACAGCAATAAAAACTAGGGCCAATATCCAGCGATAACATAAAAATAGCCAGCTTCTCTCGCCACTTTGCCACTAAAAATATAAATGAAAATATTTTAAAATCATCAATTTGAAAATTATAATAAAAATAAGAATAAATGCAAATGATGGCACTCCAATGAAATTCGATTTTTACCAAGTGATGCCTATTTTAACGCCAGTTTTCTAATAAAAACCTTTAATGCAAAAATAAATACATGTATTATTTACAAATATTTTTAATTTTAGCACAAGTTAAATAATAACAATAGATAAAAAATTATTTTAAAACAAAAGCTTTAAAACAGGCAGGCGTTCAGAGTGTCATCCGCTGTGAAATAAAATTTAAATGGAATAAATCCACACATTGACTACAAAAAGACAAACAAGTATTTATGGAGCACCATCAAATTTTATAATTGTGTATAATTGGCAACTTCTATCTAAAATGGGGTATTGTCACACTTGCATAACTTACCTATGGGACAATCTCACAGTTTAAAAGATAAGGTCATATACATTAAATCGTGTCTCTTATGGGTCGCCCTTTACTTTCGAATTTTTTACCTAACTAATATTTTAACATATCTCTATAGCTTTTCAGTGACAGACTGTAATGGTTCAAGAGATAAGGTTAAGGATAGCCATAAATTTAAAGTTTAGCTTTTATAACGTTTAGTTACTGGAAGAGCTGTAGCGCTATTTTATTATTACTATTATTTTTATTTTTTGATTATTATTTTTATTCGACCTTTTTTTCTTAAATAAATAAGTATTAATCTTAATAATGGTCTTTTTAAATAAATTTAAAACGTATATTTTCAATATTTCCCTTTCCCTTGGAAAGCTTCTTCAGGAAATTAATTTTCATAAAAACAAAAATTTTTTTGAAAACAATTGACAAAAACATATAAAATAATTTTTTTCATACATACATACATACATACAAAATTAAAATTTCAAATATTTAAGCATACAAGAACAAGGAAATGGAAATGAAATAAAAAATTCTCTCTTATAAAATAATTATAACAAATTGTGTTTTTTGAATTAAGTACCTATAATTCTGCGCTAAATTGTCTGTGTCTGTTTTGAAATTTATTCTCCCTACATTTTTGTATATTAACAATTTCTAACATTTCTAACATTTTTTCTATATCTAATACTGACATTTCATCAAACTTTGGATAATGATTATATTTCTTACAATGTGAAGATAAGGATGTCTTCTGTGTTGAAATATTCCTATATTTTTGGTCACATCTGTGACCAGCTAATCTTGTTTTAAGTTTATTTTTTGTTGTCCCAATATAAACTTTGTCACAGTTCACCTGGTCATTTCCTCCACATGGTATCCTGTATACTACATCAGATATTTCCATTTTTCCTATTTTATCCTTCATACTGCTAAATAATTTATTAAATGTGTTATACGTTTTGTGTGCAATTATATATCTATCTGTGTCAGATATTCCAGGAACATAAGTTAGGCATAATTTCCTAAATTATGCCTATGATTGCCATATTGTCTAATTAATCTAATTAATCTCTTATTGTGTCCTTATTCTTCACATGAAATTCTCTGTCAGTTATAGTCAATATTCTGTCTACCATATTTTTCGCCGTGTTTATTATCATTTGTCTCGGATGTTTGGAATAAATTTTTATAATTCTTCTAGAAGATGTTGGTTTCTTATACCAATCAAATACTAACTTATTTCTCTTTCTTATTATCAATATATCTAAATATGGAAGCTTATATTCTATTATATATTCGTAAATTTAATATCGGGATGAAAACTATTCAAATCTGACCAAATATCATCCACTGCATCTTCCGAAGTTCTACAAAATAAATCATCTACATATTTTGTGATAATCTTCGGTTTGATATGCATTTTACTAATACATGAATTTAGTAATTCCTCCATCACAATATCAGCTATAATTGGTGATGCTGGAGAGCCCATAGGGAGGCCCTTCTTTTGCAGATATATCCTATTATACAATTAAAAATACCTGTTGTCTTCAATATAAAACTTAGGAATACGTAAAAATAATTCCTTCTCAATATTCGTATTTTGTTCTATTATCTGCCATTTTTCGTCTATAATTCTCAAAGCTAAACCTACAGGAATACTTGGAAAAAGTGAAACTACATCAAATGAAAACAATCTATCATTATCTTGTATATTTATTCTCTTGATTTTATCCTTAAATTCCAACGAATTTTTAATATTATATATTGATTGTCCTGTTATCACCTTAAAGAATATTCGTTATATACTTGCACAGCTCGTAGGCCGGGAAATTAATGCAAGAGCAAAAGACCATTAAAAAGACAATTATTAAGATTAATACTTATTTATTTATTTATTTTTATTTTTTAGTAATTAATTTTAAGCACTAGGTCTTATTTAATAAAAAATTTTTTAAAAAACTTTATTTTTTATTATATTTTCGATATTTCGCCACACCGTTGGTTGGCATCATCAGGAAAAACAAAAATAATGAACAAACAAATTGAAAAAATTTTTTGATTAACAAATTCAAAATAATCAAAAAATTTTTCAAAAAACAAAGCAAACAAAAACAATAAAAAACGACAAATTGAAAATTTTTTGTTTTACATACATACAAACAAATTTTCAATATTAACAAATTTTTTAAATGAAAAACAATTTTGAAAATACATAACACATTTACAAAACAATAGTATTTTACACATATATTTCAAAAACATAAATTTAATGACCAAATGTTACAAAAAATTAAAGTATAAATTATTAATATTATGCAGATACAGAGTTTTGTTTTATAATTTTATGCACTAAATGTCTATAATTTTGTCCAACATTCTCCGTATCTGCTTTAAAATTTATTCTTTTGGTTAATGGTACTTTAATTATTTGTAACATTTCTAACATATAACGACGTTTATAATTATTTTCTAAATTTAAAATTGAAACATTTTCAAAATTAGGATTGTGATTAACTTTAGAGCAATGCGAA
The DNA here is from genome assembly GCA_030448955.1 of Trichopoda pennipes. Classification (NCBI taxonomy): domain Eukaryota; kingdom Metazoa; phylum Arthropoda; class Insecta; order Diptera; family Tachinidae; genus Trichopoda; species Trichopoda pennipes. The sequence continues at coordinate 13,437,762 of JASKUP010000042.1, forward strand.
GATAATGCTGTTTTTTGTAAACTAATATTATTCCTGTATTTCTGGTCTGACCTATGTCCTGCGATTCTAGTTTTCAATTTATTTTTTGTTGTGCCTACATAAACCTTATTACAATCTTCCTTATCATTACCGTTACAAGGAATTTTGTACACTACATTGGACATATTTAATTTTTGAATTTTATCCTTAGTTTTACTAAACAACCTATTCAATGTATTTGTATTCTTATATGCCATTTTGTATTTATTTGTATCATAAATTTTTGAATTCTCTATTCTTTCAGACAAGACAGGTATATAAGTTATCGATTTATATATTTTGGGTTCCGTTCCACTACTTATAACTCTTTTCCTCCTATTATTAAATTGATTAATTAACCTATTAGTTAATCGTATTGGAAAATTGTTCTCAATTAAAATATTTCCAATCTTTTCTTTATTTCTATGGAATTGTTTGTCACTAATTGTTAAAATTCTCTCTATTAAATTATTGGCCGTGTTAATAATAATTCTTTTATTTTGTTTAGAATAATAATTAATAATTCTACCTGAAGCAGTTGGTTTTTGATACCAATCTATAACTATAACTAATTCTTTATTTCTTCTTATTACTAAAGTGTCTAAATATGGAAGTTTAGCTTCACATTCCCTGTCAGTTGTAAATTTTATTGAAGGGTCAAATTCATTTAATGTTTCTAACATTTCGTTAATGGCAGATTCAGATATAATACAAAACGAATCATCTACATATTTTGTCATAATTTTTGGTTTAACATTTAATTTTCCAATAACATTATCTAACAATTTTTCCATAACAATATCTGCCACAATTGGAGAAGCTGGAGAGTCCATCGGAAGTCCTTTTTGCTGGATATATATCTTTTCATTATACTGAAAATATCTATTATCTTCTATACAAAACTTGAGAATACGAAAAAATAAACCTTTCTCAATCTTTGTAAAATTTTCCAAAACATTCCATTTCTCTTCTATTGTGCTGATCGCCAAATCAACAGGAATACTTGGAAATAATGATACTACATCAAAAGAAATTAATTTTTCATAATCCTGCACATGAAGGTTTTTAATTTTTCCTTTAAATTCAATTGAATCTTTTATATTATACGTAGAACCCTCGGTGATCTTTTTCAATATGTTAGTAACATATTTACATAATTCATAAGATGGTGAATTAACAAATGAACAAATTGGTCTTAAAATTAATTACTAAAAAATATTAAAAAAGGTCAAAAAATTATAACTATTATTTATTTTTATTATTTGAATTGTTGTATCATCTTTTCATTTAAAATATCGAGTCCTTCAACAAGAAGTTTGTTTTGACATTTAATTTTTTTTGGCAATAGTTACAATAAATTTAATTTCGCATGAAAATCGCATTAAAATAATTAAAATCCACTATGAAAATGGTGGTTCTGTTAAAGTTACATTTCGTAAAATTCATGATATCTTCGGACAACATAATCGTCCTTCTGAGACCGCTATTAGAAATTGGTAGCTAAATTTGATTCGATGGACTCGATGCAATATGTGCGATCGTTCAACTGAAAACATCGCAGCCGCAAAATTCGCCACGTCGAGAAATTGACAAATTTCGATCTGCTTCAACACTGCTGGTATAGTGTTCGTCACCACATGACGAATTTTGCGTATGGATTTGACTTTGAAGCCTTACAAGGTTTAACTGGTGTAGGAATTTGAGCCGACCGAACATTCACTTCGCCGTAGATTTGCTCAATTTGTTCAGGAACAACCGGCTGTTTTTTTTGAAAAAAACATTTTTACAGAAGAAGCCCATTTTCATTTGTCTGGGTTTGTCACAAGCGAAATTGCCGCATTTGGGCTTTTGAAAATCCTATAGCATTTATTGAGAAGTCTTTGCATGTTCAACGTTTCACTGTATGGTACGCTATATGGCCTGGATGTGGATTGCTCCGGGTTTTTTTTTTAAGATGAGGCTGGAAATGCGATAACGATTAATGGCTCACGCTATCGCGAGATGCTATTAAATCAATTTTGATCAATTATTGACGATTTGGATATCACTGACATGTGGTCAGTCAAATCGTGTGATTTAACACCATTGGATTATTTTTTGTGAGGCTATGTTAAGGACAGAGTCTATGCGGAGCCAAACGAAATGATTTCAGCCCTAAAACTCCAAAACCGTGATGTGATTAATGAAATAGGACCATTTTGCCAAAAAGTGATTGCAAAAAACTTGAAATGATATTCTATAGGTGGATGCTCTTTAAGCTTATAAATAAGAGGCCATCGCGGCAAATCCAGCCAAAAACCTCTTCTATTTACAGACATATAATTCTACGCTCTTTCTATCGTTTACCAGATATAAAACTGACAATTACTTGATGAACTGCAGAGTTTTCTTTTCGAACCCCAAATTGTCTTTTAACAGACTGTTGTCACTTTCAGTAATTTTATTTAGTCTCCTCAGTATATTTTTTCAAATATCATATCGATATTTGAAAAAAGCTTTAAAAGCCCGAAGCAGGCCGCAGACTTCACAATACTCCCAAAGGGCCTACCACAATAATCAGTCAGAGAACAGCTTTATAATATAATATATAATGCCTAAAGAGACAAATAGCGGAACTCTGTGGCTTTTCTGATTCTCGTGGATATATAGTGGATGGTCCAGTTGGGCCCTGCTAGCCTTAAAAGTGACTGGGCTCCCTTTTACCCCGCAAGACACAAGTCAAGTTGGTTGTGTGATCCATAGAGACTTATAATGTGCCCCCAGGGGGAGGCAATATGGAAATATCTGCTAGCTAATTTAGCGTTTTTACCAGGCCTAATTATTAATATAATCTTTGTAAATTTTAGAAAATACCCATATTTTTAAACACCTATCTAGGGTCTTTACTTTACTTCATCAATTGTTGTTAAAAAACGGAAAAATATTATATATTTTATGTACTCTTAACCATTCGAAGTATTTTATAACTTATAGTTGAAATCGAACTGAGCATAGTTTTATGATTATTTTTTAATTAATTTCGCAATAGCATCTGAGTTTTATTTATTGTTATATATTTCGGCGCCATCTGTTGTCAAAATACCAAATCTTAGATTTTCACCTCTTAATGCTTTTTACCACCAGTTGGCAACTTTCATATAAGTTGATATCAGCTGTCAGCTACACCCTTCACTTTTAAAATTTAGAAAATGTTTTCTTGACGGGATTAATCTGTAAGCACAGCCTTTCATAACAAAAATGAAAACCTGTTCAGAAATGATGGAGCTCTTAAGATCAAATACACCTAAAAAATTCAAATGGATTGATTAGCTCCTTTTTAACAGTTTAAAAAATGAACCAGCGTTAAAAAAAATTAATTTGAGAAGAAGAAGAAAACCGCAAACTTAAAATACACCGTTATTTCTACATTATATAGTGACAAAAATAAACTGTTGCCAACTCAACTTTTAAATTCGGGCATAATCTTAATAGAAACTGCTATACATCTAATTTAAAGTAGAGCGCAAAAGCTGCATGAAAATATTAAATATTAAAATGTGTACCGTACCGTAAGAAGTTCCCAAAACATTAATTTAGAATTATTCTCAACATCTTCAAATAGCACACAGCAATTTTTTGAAGATTTAATGGAGTAAATTGAAGTAAAAAAGATTTTTATTTTTACCACTGAAGCACATGATCATAACTGGAGCAGTAAAAACTCACAGCACTCGATTCATAAGAAACTTGTACATTCAGAAATAGTTAGAAATATAAATATTTCAGATCAAGCGTTTAACGTAGTTACTGTCGCCGCAACTAGACGGCATTGATCTGAACGATAAAAGATAAGTTTAGATTGAAGCCAAAGATTTTTGGAGCAAACGAATACTTGAAATTTCAAAAAAGCTAATGGAGATTTTTCATCTTGAAATCCACCTAATTCTTTGTCACGGTTATTAATATTATTTTGAGCACGAGCAGTGATGATTGCTTTTCTGCACTCCTTTAACTGTCGGTCAAAAGTTGTTGATACTCCCCGTAAAAAGTTTTTCCTAAGTATTCTTGCATGCCATTTTACCTTTTTGTACAAATAATCTGCTTTGCCTTAGGATTCAACTGATTTTCACGTGTTACTAATTCAGAAACTCTTGTTACGTTGCTTTAAAGCTTTTATTCCCAGCTAAATTATTTTTTCGACTATTTTTGCCATGGCATCGAAAATGTTATTCAGGAAACAAGATACCATTCAAAATATTTCAATATTTTCAAAACGTGGCGAAGAGGCGAAGTAAAAAGAGTGCCCCTGTAGGCTAGTAGGTAGTGTACTAGCTTGTCAGTATGGGGGTTGTGGGTTCGATTCCCAATGAAGACCTTGTCTTTTTTTAACTACAAAAATAAAAATTGACTGTCGGTGGGGCTGCTCAGCGATGAAGGCATAGTCACTGGTCGCTGTGCTGTCTTTATACGGCAGTTATTTTCCGACTATCTTTCTACTTCCACCACCTGTTTCAGAAGTGCTACTTTTCCTTAAAAAAAATAAGAGAAGAAAACAGTGTATCGATCTTAGCTACCTACCATGAGGCATAAAATCCCTCACATTACACTTTTAGTGGTGTAAAGTTAGAAAAAGATCGAGCGTATTGTGCTGTTGTCCTTCAACTAATAAAAGTTGTATTGGGTCATTTACTAACCGCACAAAATGGTTGCACGCCCATGCAATTCTAAGGCTTGTGAATGCGGACACGGACCTGGTGCCATCTTGATAACCAATTCACATATAATTTTCAAAGGAGTTGTTGTTGTTGTTGTTGTTGAATGTTATGTTCTACGTTAAAACGTCTCTAATTAATCGGCGTGGATAACTTAACCTTCATTTATAAATAAAATAACTCGATTAAAATTATAACTTGAAATATTAAATAAAAGTCCTTTCATTACTTCACTTGAATTTTGATATTTGTAAAAATTGTTGTTGCAAATAAATTTTTACAACAACAATTTCTTGAATTTGCCAAACGTTTTGGTTTTAAGTGATATACAGGAAAGGGGCGAATAAATTTTCTTTTAAAATTTGAATTTTTAGTAAAAGTTTTTTTTCAATATTTTAATTTTTATAAACCGTTGGTATAAATTTTGTTCTTTCGGTGGCCCCGTTTAAGTTCGCAGCCATTGACCATTTAAATCTTTGACTGCACCAACATTAAAAATCTTGTTGTCAAGCAAACAGGCTCCATTAACAATTTAGCAATCATAATAATTGAAAGAGGCATTAATAATGAGGGTCCTGAAGGTTCGATGATTAGAATGATGATTGATCTGATGGCCTGGAATTGTATCTCGGTCTGTGCCAATTTAAAATTGACGATACCACAGCACCCTCTATCGCCGATATATTTCACAGCATTTAATAGTCAGCGAATTAGCAAATAAAATAGCTATATCAACATCAAAGAACTAATTCTAGAGGCGCTGCGACATATTATTTCTTTTAAAGAAGAGTGAAGTTTCAAAAAGACGGTGTTACACAGCAGCCAGAGCGCGAATATATTTATTTATTAAAAATAACATTCCGTTCGTGAGGTGTTTATATTATTCTGGGACACCCATAAATGTTTACATTTATGTCGAAATTTCGATTTATTGCAAAGTGTTTGTGAAAACAAAGTGTCCGGTTTATCTTATGAACGCAGCAGTTGTATTATCATTTTTTTTTTCTTTTTTTATAAGTAGAGCAAATTTCATGAAAATCTAAATGATTTTTCCGTTTTTACTTTTAATCTTCAAGTTCTACACATACCCCTAAAAACCGATAATTGAACCACTGTGCCTACTACAAATATAATGTTTCACTTGTTTACTTTATTAATTCTATCCCATCAATCTCTAATTGTCAGCTGTTTAAAATAACAAGTTTTGATCAAATAAACTAAAATTCAGACTGTAATACAATAAATAAATATTTCTGTGAACAAATTTGTTTGTCATCACAAACTTTTATTTACTTGAACTTGACCGATCATACATTGTTACCCAAAACATAATTGCATCTATTTACATGACACACTATCCAATAATATAATATGATAATTGTGCATGTAAACACCTACATTGCTATGCACAAACGCACACACACACACATTCATACATAATGCACATGTGTAAAAGAAGACATTAGATCAGCATTAATATTTATTTCCTAATTTTTAATATCCCGTCTGTTCGTATAGTCTCCATCAGATGACTGTAACCGCTTAAGGTTCTGTTTTAGTCGACTATCATTTTTGAAAAAATTGTGTTTTTGTAGAGGTATATATATATAAAAGAATAAAATAAAAATGAATTGTAGAAATTGATATAAAATTTACTTTAATTGGCTGACTTGAACGCACTCTAATCTGGAGGTCTACCGTGAATAACACGGCAATTGTTGTCCTCCAAGTCGTGAATCGGTTCGGGCTGTCGACATATCCCCATAGAAAACAAAAATTAACTTCATAGCCAAACAAAATTCGCTGTTGGACATTGGGATGAACGACAATCTTGATAAAATTTACATCTGCACCTGGCTGTAAGCCTTAATCAGATGGTGGTCAAACCACTGTGGAATGAAAAGCAACGTCATTCACGCCCTAGGAAGCCGAGGACTTATTCTAGCAACAGGTCATTCCTAGTTGCAATTTTAGGGGTTCCGAAGCAGGTTCGCAAACCACTACTCTTTGCTGAAGAGTTGAAGACTATCCTGGTCCAGAACACATGACTAGCATGCTCACTGGATCCAGATCATTCACCCGTTGGTGTTATTAAAGGTGAGATGATCCTGGCCCCTAATCAAATTCATGAGGGGCCGCGAAACGCACAGCCACCTTGATACTCCCGAAGGGCTAACCTCAATAATCAGTCAGAGAAACAGCCAAAAGGCTAAAGAGATAATTAGCGGAATTCTGGGGCTCACTGATTCCCATGGAAATAACGTGGAGCTTCCAGTTGACACCCTGCTCTCCTTCAGGGGACTGGGCTCCCTTATACCCCCGGACATCATAAGTCTAGATGGTTAAGTTATCCATAAAGACTGATAAATGTGCCTCCGGGGGGAGCCCAATTTGCACAATTGGGAGCTTTGTTTGGTGTTGAAATGCTAAACCAAACTAAATATAAATCACTTGACAGCTGAAAAAATGGCCGCCAGTTAAAAAAGTTTTGACAAATTTATATACCTCCATAAACATATTCGATATTTTGTCTGCAGCTTAAATTTTACTAACATCAGAAAGAACATTTTCTTAATGTTAACCGTAATTTTAAGGTTCTCCTCCATAGGTAGACATCAAATTTACACGTTTTTCGTTTAAATGCTTAGAACCATTTAACTACTTTTAATTAAAAAAGCGGTATATAAAAAGTTAATAACAAATTATCGAATTGTCTTTTCTCTTGCGGAAAATCCCTAACCCTAACCTTTGTAATAATTTTTTAGTCAACAGAATATAATGGCCAATTTAGAAGACGAATATTTTGCTATGAAATAAATTCTTTTGCAACTTTGCTATTACGAGTATGTAAATGACTATTATATTGTTGCAACAAGAAGTTTGTTTTTCAATTGTGGCAATACCAGCAACATGATAGTTTTGACATTTAGTTTTTTGACGTACTCGCAGATGCATTGGCAGATGTTACAATGAATTCAATTTCGCACGGAAATCGCATTAAAATAAATAAAGTCCACTATGAAAAAGGCGGTTCTGTTAAAGTTATATTTTGTAAAATTTGTGATAATTTCGGACAACATAATCGTCTTTCTGAGAATGCTACTAAGAACTTGGTCGTAAAATTTGAATCGATAGGCTCGATATAAAATGCGTGTTCGAACGAGTCGTTCAACTTAAAAATCGCAGCCGTGAGCCAAAGTGTTCAAGCAGATCCAAATTTGCCAAATCTTTACGTTCTTAACTATTGGGAAAAAAAACTACCACATGGCGAATTTTGTGTAAGGATTAGAATTTGAAGCTTTACAAGGTTCAGCTGGTGCAGAAATTGAAGTCGACTGATCGTTAAATTCGAGACTAACGGTATTTTTGCTGGCGCTAGACCAAAACAACACGCTTGTAGTAGTCATAGTCATGCAAACATAGCCGTAGTACAGCTAAATGTTAAGAATGAGCCTGGAACCATAATTCTTCGACGTTCGCAATAACTGAGCATCACTAGAGGCGCTTTATCCAACATTTTGCACAAAAAGCTTCCTCTTTACGCTTATTAAATTTAATTCGTTCAATAATTAAAGTCGATCAACCATTGTTTGCGTCGAATATATGTGAATTGCCTGTTTAAAAAACTGAACGAATACAACGCTTTTTTTAAGATCGTCTGCAGTGATTGGGCCGAATTTTTTCGAACCTCAGTAAGAAGCTGCCGTCATCGTGAAATCTCTGCGCTGCCAAACCATGGTAACCAATTATTTGTGGCCACAATTGGCTAATATTAACATCAGTGACCTTTGGTTTCACCAAGACGGCGTAACAAACCACACAGCCACCGAAATAATTCAGTTATTGCATGGGAAGTTTCCCGGTCGCGAATTTATTTTATTTGGTAGTGTCAATTGATCGTCTCGTTTTTGTGATTTAAGGCTGCTGGACTAACTCCTCTGGGTCAAATTTGACAGGCCTATTTTACATGAAAATCCCACATACAAATGCCTCTCTGAAAGATGATATTTGGCGCTGCATTGATGAGATAAGCGAAGCTTTTTTGCAAAATATGCAAAATACCTGACATTATATTTCATTATAAATTCCTAGGGATTATGGGGAGGAGAACTATGGAGTAGTGTTTGTGGGCATTCGATTTCTATTTTCCCGCATTGAAAGTGACAGGAAAGACCTGGAGCGAGATTATTTCACAACTGGACTTTAGATCACCGGCTCATATATGAGAGTTGTATTCCATTTTTGGTCGGATATAGGTGGTATAAATAATACAAAGATCGGATGAAGTAAAGTACCTCGCACACCGTTTTGGAAAATCAAGGCATTTAAAAGCATCTTTAGAAATCTTAAAAATGTCTTTAGTCCATCGAACATGACACTGAATTTTCATGCTAAGAACATCAGATCTAAGCGTAAGCATGCAACATTGTGTCAAACGGGCATTCAAATCGATTCTATTTACACGACCTCATTCCGAAATTATTGCCATCCGGTGCATTAAAAGTCTGTAGAGTTTCCTTGCAGTGAACTTCAGTTTTATTTTATTGGACTGTTATGCCGGGCATTTGTCCACCTATAGCATATCGGCAGACTACCGTTCTCTTGACAACATTTTGAAGCACATTTAGCAATAAAGCTAAGTTTATCTCGTTAAGGCAGTATCGCATTGCATCTTTCATAGCGTCCGTTTTTTATGGGTTATTCACATAAGTCCGATTTTTCAAATGGCCCCAAATAAAATAATTCAGTGGAGTAAAATCACAAGCGGGTAATCCCATTTATAACAACTTGTATAGTGCGATTCATGAGAAAACTCGATTGAAATTTGAAGAAATTAAGACTGACACCGAAAGCAAAAATTTTTGACTGAAATGCATTATACCACACTCTATCAAACGCCTTGGAATATCTGGTGCCACCACATTACTTTCTCCGAAATTATATATGGAGTTTGTACCATTGTTCCGAGAGAAAAGCCAGCAAGTCACCCGTAAAGCGCCTCCTATGGAAGAAATACCGTCGGTCGCTAAGTAAATTGTTGAACTACAGGTACATGAGCGTGTATTTTTAATCAATTTACTTCCTAACTGCAAATTTGAACACCCTTTATTACAAAAAATGTTTTTTTGTAGAATTGAAATTTAAAAAAAAATTAAAAAAATCTCATTTTCAACAACAAAATTTATAATTTACAAAAAAAAATACTATAATTAACTACAAACCGGATTCTGGACCAAAAAAAAGAAATCGATATAAAGCCAAAAAAAGGGTAAAATACCTTTATTTTACCGAGGTAAAGGCCAAGATTGCAGTATAAAATATTTGAAACAAATATTCAAGAAAGGCGAGACACAATTTTAAATTAAATTTCTTTGATTCTTAATTTTTCTTTTTGCTTCTTTCATATTTAATTGATTTGTTGAGTCATGTGTTGATTTTGTTTTCATACCTGTGATCGAAAAAATTGATCGTTATGAACGTGATCGAAACCAAAATTTTTTAATTTAAATTCACTGCACAAACTGTTACAACTATTTTTAGTTAATTGCATTTTTCTTTAATCAAATCTTTTTTTTAGAAACAATTTTATTTTATTTTGCTTATAATTATAAATTTAAATCTTTAACGGTGTTTTACACATTATGAAATCATTAACACCTTGGCAAGCAAATTTTTATTTAAATTCAATAAGTTTGTTATAAAAATTGGAGAAAGAACTAGAAGTGCCGTTGTTAAGTGACCGTAACGTTTTGAAGATCTGATAGAGTTTTTTCAAATGAATTTTATTTTATTTTGTATTGATATTTTTTTATATGTAATTGATCGTTTAAGTTGTGTCTGTTCCCATATTCATCCACTTACCCATCCATTTGTCTGTCCATATTGACGGTTTGTCTACATCTACATCAAATGTGTCAAATATCACTTTGTCTAATTTAATTAAATATACAATTTTTTTGAACAAAGTCGTAGTGTTTATTGATGATTTTTGTTGTTCAATGCAGGGGGTTGATTGTTCGACATCCATGAATGTTTTCCATAAAGCACGTTTATGTTTGCAGCACTTATCATTTTAAGTGACGACACTGTTCTTGTGGGAAATATGTGAAAAAAGAAACCCTTACTTAAGTGTGTGTAAATTCACAGTGGTCAGGTGGGTTAAAAAAGTAATAAGATTTTGTTTTTTGTTTAATTTAATAAACGTACGTAAGGCAAATAACCTTAAATAAATACTGGCCAACAATACAAAAAGTTACTACATATGTCTAATGAAAAAGTCCTATGAACATCCTAGAACGATTTACCAGAAAGCTAAATAAAAAAATCAAGGTATTGCCAAATCATTTCAAAGGTATCACCAAGAAATCTTAATATTTTAGGAAGATGCGTAGTTTTAGTTATAAAAAGGAAATTATCAACAAAGTGAAATGGGCTAGTAAAGGGTGTTTTTTTAAGCCCGATAGAACTTGAAATTGTAAAAAATAACACAAAAAATTAAATTGTAATCAAAATTTCTTTTTTATTCGAAGGATCAATACGTGACATTAACATTTGAAAATGATTTCGGGCATATTGGCACCGCGGCTGTTCTTGACGAAGCGCATTCTGGACGTCTAATTTTGGGCCACTTTTTCGAGCACTGCTGGGCGTATGTCACGAATAACACGAATAGCCCCACAGGAAATAGTCGAGTGGTGTCAAATCGCACGACCTTGGAGGCCAATTGACAGGTCCATTTCTCGAAATCAACTTATCGCCAAATTTTGATTTCAATAAGTCGATGGTTGCGTTCGCTGTATGGCACGTAGCGCCATCCTGTTGAAATCACATCTCGTCCGGATCAATGTCATCCATATTTTCAAACAAAAAATCATTGATCATGGTGCGGTAACGTTCTCCATTGACATTAACGCGAGCTCCGGCCTCATTTTTGAAGAAATAAGGTCCGATGATGCCACCAGCGTGAAAACCGCACCAAGCGGTGCATTTTTCTGGATGTAATGGAGTCTGTAGGGTCTGTTGTGGATTGGTCTCACTCCATATGCGGCAATTTTGCTTATTAACAAACCCGTTAAGCCAAAAATGCGCCTCATCGCTGAACACAATTTTGCGATAAAACAACGGGTCAGTTGCCAACTGCTCTAGAGCCCAATCGGCGAAAGAACGACGCATATAATGGTCTCGTGGCTTCAATTCCTGCACCAGCTGGATCTTATACGGGTGTAGGCCGAGATCTTTGCGCAAAATATTCCACGTAGTGGACGGACAGAGCCCCAGTTCCTGCGACCGACGACGAATTGATAAATTTGGATCTTCTTCCACACTTTCGCTTACAGCGGCGATATTCTCTTCAGTACGCACATTCCTTCGACGTGTTGGTGTTATTGCATCCTCTAGAGAGTATGTGGTACGAAATCTATCGACAGTTCGTCGAATGGCTTGTTCAGATGCACGATTATGTACGCCATAAAAATGACGAAGTCGTCTATAAGTTGCGCAAATCGACGACTGATTTTCAAAGTAAATTTGGATAATTTCGTAGCGTTGTTCAAGCGAGAGTCTATTCATGATGATTTGTCAGAGTATACTGAAACAAATAAAAAAAATGTTTCATCAAAATTTCATTTTTTGTGTTACTTTTTGCAATTTAATGTTCTATCTAGCTTAAAAAAACACCTTTTATTTGTATTAACAAATCAAAAGTCTCGCAAAGACAAAACAACATGCTTCATTTGATTGCAATTCCATAAACTAAGATTAACAATCTGAAAAAACCAAAAGAAAACACATAACCAAACAAACACTTACACTGAATAATGATCACTATGGAATCGGTAGTAAATTCGATGAATTAGTTTCTTAGTAAATTCTAGAGTCGTACAAAGCAGCATATAGAAGAGGAAACTTCTATATGCTGTGAGCTAGAGAGGAGATGAAGAGGTTTAAGATTTAGCAGAGAAGGATCGCTTGGCCTAGTCAGGTACCAGTGACAAATAGGGTTTGATAGAATCGACACTTACATGATGAGATCGTGTAAGAAATGTCTCAAGAGAGTTCATTCTCTTAAAAACGGACTCGTCAGACATTGTTTGCAGTAGACCCACTTACCTTAAACGGGGAACTGGCATTCTCTACGTAAATGCAAACCTCCTATATTATCATAGGTTAAAGATCTCTTTGAATATGTATAACATGGTGTATAACACTGCCTCAATGGGCCATAGGCCAAATATATTATTAAATTTCTACTGTATATATATATTTCTTCCTTTTTTCTTTCCTCATTTTAAGATTATTGTAAGACTAAGCATTGAGTATAAATCAGATTTGTTTTTTAATTGCGGCAACACCAACAACATGATAGTATGCAGAAAAACTTAAAGTAGGTTTAACTGCCGTTGTTAAGCACAATTTCCTAAAGTTGTATTCAAAAAAGGTACCTTAACATACCTTTGTTAACTTTTAAGTAAGAAAAACCTACGTTAAACCTACAATAAATTGACAGTTCAATTTTATTATTGAAAGTTCAAAAACAAAACAAATTGTGCTTACAATAAACTGAGCCGTTTATTTTAAAAGTAGCATAAGTTACTTAGTTATTGTCAGCTTTTTTATTTTAAATTAGTTTATATAACATTTTAATTTTTAGCCATTTCAACTAGTCTGTATTTAGTTTTCTTTCTGAAACGGATTTTTCTAATGATTGTGTTGAACTAAAATCTTTTTTCTCCATGTTGTGTACTGCGACAGGGGGCTATTACTACTATTACTATTTTGTCCTTTACATAAGTCACTATGTGCAATAATACGCTTTTGAGTTGTGACATTCTTAGATATTCTTTTATAAAACGAAGCAACTTTCTGAGAATAATAAAAATAATGCTAATTATGTGTAGTATATTAGATATCACTACAATATAGTTCAGTAAACTGCACTATTCTTTCGTACTAATAAAAATAAGTCCAATAATCACAACAATACTTCATACACACTTATTACATGTTTCCATTTCTTTTACACGAAGCTCCGTAATTAATTTCCTGAGTACAGCGAATTACGCCGCTTTCAAAATAAACGTTTTTGTTATACCGTTAATTATCAATACTCCTCTCAAACAAATCTTATTAATTTCAAATTAATTAAAAATGAAAAAAAAACTGTTAAGTTGTGACTTATGCCACTTTCAATGTAAACGGCTCAATTGACACTTTTACTTTGTTATTCCAAAAATGTTTAAAAATGTTTATTAAAACAAATTGTAGTATACAAATAATAATAAAAACTAAAATATAACATGCCATTGAATATAAAACATTTTTACATCATAATTTTATATTTTACAAAAATATAATTATAATTAATTATTTTAAACAAAAGTTTTATATAATCAAAACAAAGCTCGTTATCCGAATAATTATTTTTTTAATATGAACAAATTCTTTGGAAGTTCTTCGTAAGCCTTGCAAATTGACCTTTTTTGGGTTCTTTGCTTTTTATTAAAAAGATTAACGAAAAAACAAAAAAATATATGTTGATTTTGCTGAAACAATAAAACCATTTTTTATGGATCTGACTACCTGGATAAATAATATTCATTTTTATACATCGTTAACTACAACGTGACAACTGAAAATAGTGGCATTGCCAGAATCAAAATACTAATTTTACTAAAGCATACATTAGCTAAAGTACTGTTTATGAATACCATTTTTTAACAAACGTCTGTTAGCTTTAAAGTGTTTGTTAACTAACGTGCACTTTAAAGCTCAAATAAGCGTTTTTCATGCATACAGCCGCTAGTTTTTTGACGTATTCGTAGTAGATGCATTTGCAATTGTTACAATGAATTCAATTTCAACAAGAACTTTATTTTATAAAACAAACTAAAACAAAAACTTTAGATTAAAATGTTGATTTGTTTCCACGGTCTCCTGATTTGATTGCTCCGGACTTCTTTTTGTGGGGATATCGGAAAAACAACTCTTATGCAGAAAAACGAGAAACGCTTCAGCAAGTCAAGCACAATATTCGCGATGAAATTAATGAAATACTGCGTGAAATGTGTGAGAATATAATGAGGAATGTGCTCAATAGGCTTGCATTTTTTAGGTTAACAGAGACAGATATTTATCTGATATTGTATGCCAGACATAATTTCCGACATTAAATAAAACATTTTTCAGTATATGTAAGATCCATTCTCTTTCAAAATTATAAATAAACAAAGTAGTATACCTCTCCGACGTATTTATGTATTTATGTGAAATGTAAGAGACAAACTATTCTTAAGTTCGGTAACGTTTGAATTTTCTTCTTTGTATAAATTTGTTCGCATTTACACATGTTGTTTACAAGTGCCTCGTAGGCTAATAAGTAGTGTACTATCTTGGCAGTCTGGGGATTGTGGGTTCGATTCCCAACGAACCCCTTGGTTTTTTCACTACAAAAATAAAAATTTACTGTCAGTGGGGCTACTCAGCGATGAAGGCATAGTCACTGGTTGCTGTGCTGTCTTATACGGCAGTTAATTTTGGACTATCCTTCTACTTTCACCACCTGTTTTATCTCTTCTCTATCCCTTTCCTAAAAAAATGTGGCACGGTACTTAACTAAATAGGCATTGTTGCCTGAAGTGCTACTTCTCTTTATTAAAAAAAATACTTTTTAAAAATAATAAACCTTACAACAATAACTATACAACATCTAAAACCAACATGAAATTTGATACTATCGAAAATTTTTATTTAATAATTTATAGAGACAATTCAAAATTATTTATAAACAAGCTATAAAATAAATTGTAAATCGTAACACGTGCAACGTAAAAAACAAATGTACGAAATTTAAAAAAAAAAGAAAGATAAGGAAGAATTTAGTGATAAATACGAATAATATGCTACATAGTTAGCACCTTATTGTTAAAATATAAGAAGGAGAAAATATAATACAGTTTACAAATCAGTATGAATAGGGCTGCAAGATATTTTTAAGTCGAATCCTCGAAGTGAAAGTTCTTATAGCCCAAAAATGTCCACAAATTTTATCCCTAAATATCCCCCTTAAAATTTTTTTTAAATTTTATAAATCTGTAATAATTTTCATTTTGATGCTTATTTGCATTTATTGACAAAGGCAAGAATTTTCTAGTAGATTTAAAGTTTGTTCTCTCTGATCTTTAAATACTCATAATGCAGCAGCATCTGCAATTGATCAATATCTAATTTTATTTAAAAGGAGGTGAACTATTAAAAAAAAACATGAAAGGTCATGTAAGTGCTCTCTGACGAAAATAAGGGGGCCACTTTGAAAGAAGCTTCAAATTCACACAATTCTGTGGATAAAAGCTAAAGTAGGTCCCCATGCTAGCAAGATCATCATATAGCTACTCAAATTGAAGTAAAAACGATCACCTAAATCTGCGTTAGAATTTTGTTGAGATAACATGGCATGGAGCGCGTTGTTTTTTTCTGACGATAAGAATTATAATTTGGAGGGGCCTGATAGCTACAATTTATAGAGGAAGGAGACTACCAGTTAAATCAATTACACAATTGAGTTGGCGGAGTTATGGTGTGGAATGCGATTTCCTATTACGGTACAGGTACCGTGAGCTGCAGTTTTTAATTTCCACCATGAACTCTAAAGCATATCAAGGTGTTCTAGAAACGCTTTTCCATCATTTAAAAAGTTTCAAGTAGAATAACTTCCCAATACAAACCGCCTGTTTTTGATCGAATTGTCGAAAAAATGTAACACTTTTGTCACCAAACTCGCCGGTACTTAATATAAAAAGAGAGTGTTTGGATATAGCTGTCCAAAAAAGCTTGCAAGTCTGGAAAACAACTTTCAACTAAAGCGGAACTTATTGAGGCCATTCAAGGAGCGTGAATTTCAACTGTTTGAAAAATTTGTACGAGTCAATGCTTAATAGGATATACGAGGTTATTCTGAGGAGGGAGAACACCTTAATAAAAGTCGTTTAATTCACATGTATTAAAAATAATATGCTATTCTAGTAAAATAGAATCTGCTATTTTTTTAAACAATTCAAAAATTATTCGTAAACAAGTTATAAAATAAATTACATGTCATAAATCAAAAATATCTTTAAAAAATCATCAGAAATGTGCTTGCAAAATTTAAAAAAACACTTATTTTATTTTAATTTTAAATAAGAATAACATGCTGCATAGTTATCACCTAATTATAAAACTATAAGAAGGGAAAAAAATAAAATACACCCTCAAAATCAGTATGAACAGGGTTACTACATTTTCCCTGAACTGAAAGGTTTTAACCCCAGCAGTATGTTGAAAAGTTGCAATAGTCCAAAAGAAGGATTTAATAAAAATCGTTTAACATTTGCAACTACCATTATAATGACTTTTTATTTCAGTTATTTACAATCTATTTACAATTAATAATAAACAAATTTGATAATATTTTAACATATTGCAGAATCGTTAAATTCCAGCAAACTTAACCAACGGCATGTAATGAATTTGTCGACGAGATTGTTAAATATTGTTATAAGTTATAAAAGAGTTAATTTTCACTAAACAAAATAAAGTAAAATGACTGTTAATAACTCAAAAAGTTTCTAAGAAATCTTATGACACGAAACAATAACAACATGCTACTTTCAAATTCCATGAATTAAGATGAACAATCAGAAAAAAAAACAGAAAAAAGACACGCAACCAAACAAATTTCAATGAGGATTATCTGTAGTTAATGCAACGAATTAAAAATTTCTAGTAACTTCTAGAACCGCTCAAAACAGCATATAAAGGCCCACTCTGTTGTGGGCAAGCGTCAGTCTAATTCGGAACGTAGTCAAGTAAAGACACAACAGTTATACAGTAACAGCCTTTGAAGTGGTAAAGTTTCAAAGGTGTGTTTATTTTTGTAATTAAGGGCAAGTGGATTAAATATTTTTATGTATGCTTCATCACTGTCATCCTTGAAAGCTAGAGCTAGCATATTCTCATGGTAGCAAAGTCTACTCAAACAAGCGGAGCTATACATTTTAGCTTCTTCTTAGTTTAAAAATGAAAGTTGTTGTTTCTAACATACCAAAGTGTTTTTGTTATAAAGTTTTAAACTAATATTTTTAAATAATATTAATATTGGCATATGATGCTGTCCCGTAACTGAATACTATAAGTCCACACAGGTTTTAATATTATATTATATTATACTAGCAAACCCGGCGAACTCCGTTTCACCACCAAATGGCTTCGTTTTTTGTAACATTTCGTTTGGGGATTAAAAGATGAAGAACAATTATTTTTTTGGTTTTATATTTGAAAAGGAACATTTTTTTTATTGCACAACAGTATTCATTGGGAAGAAAATACACTCTTCCTAACACTAACAAAAACATCCCATACATACAGCGTATAGCAGACATAGAGCAATACATACAAACACTTGACGGAGAAAAAAAAAAGACTACATTAGAACAAATCTCACGAAGAAGATTTTAAATTATAAAAGGCATAAGGAACAATAACCTGGAAAAATTCAGATAATATCATCAAAGAAAACAAGGAAAAAATTCTTATAACAACAGCAGATAAAGGCAACAAAACAGTTATTTTATATAAGTCAGAATGTCATAAAAAAATGTCCCAATTATTAGAAGATAAAAATACATACAAATTAAGTAGAACAGATCCGACAAAAAAACTCCAAAAGGCAAAAAATTACATTGTTAATGAACTATTCAAACGATGACATATTGAATACAGACAGAAACTTCAACTGTACAGTATATCATCTATCGCACCTAGGTTATATGGACTACCAAAGACTCACAAGGAGAACATGCCAATGAGATCAATATCTTCGTCAATGAGTGGACCATGTTACAAAATGGCGAAATACATGGGGAACATAATTCAACATTTAATCTCACCAGACCTAAACATAAAGAATTCCTTCGAAATAAAGAATAAATTAAAACACATCACACTGAAAGATAACGACATACTAGTCTCCTTTGACGCAATTTCTCTGTTCACCAACATACCTACATACTTAGCCATTAGAATAATCATGACACAATGGGACAAAGTTGTAAAACATACCAACATACCCAAAACCCAATTCCTCAAAATGCTACAATTTTGTTTAAAGGACAATAATTACTTCACATACAATAACAATAGTTACACACAAACATTTGGCATGCCAATAGGAAACCCATTAGCACCCTCCATAACAGACGTTGTATTAGACAACATAATACAACAAACTATTGACAATCTGAAGATTGAGATATACGAATCAAATTCTTGACAAAATACGTTGATGACATTTTTGCAATTGTTAAAAAACAGGACGTGGACACTATTTTGAGTGAACTAAACAACCAACACAATAAACTAAAGTTTACTGTAGAAATAGAAACAGATAATAACATTCCTTTCTTAGAATTAAATTAAGAATACAGAAATCAAAGAACAAACTCCTTTTTGACTGGTACACAAAACCAACATCTTCAGGCCGAATACTCAATTATAATTCATTCCAACCATACAAAACTAAAATTAACACAGCATATAGCCTAATTAACAAAATAATAGACCTTAGCGATAAAGAATTCTTAGACAATAACATTAATAAATTAGAAGAAATATTACAACAAAACAACTACCCTCTAAAAATAATAAGAACACTTATAAATAAATAAATAAATTGACTCCATCAGAACCACGGGGAATATGAATAGAACAACAATAGACAATTCCAACACTGACAAAAAATACATTAGCGTAACTTACGTTGAAAATATTACCGATAACAAATCCCTTAGGAATTTAATTTCAGACAACAACGTTACCTTTACACACAAATCTAACAACACACTAAAACACTTCTTCAAAAACCCCAAGAATAGAATTAAAAAGAGGGACATGTGTATACGAAATTCCGTGTAAAGGCACAGCTGACCAACAATGTGACCAAGTTAACATCGGACAGAGGAAACGATCACTTCAGACAAGAATAAATGAACATGACACAGGCATTAAAAAGAAGAAGGCCACTACTGGCATTGCACAGCATATGTTAGAACACACACACACACACCTGATTTTGAAAAAACACTAATAACAGACATAGAGGGTAAACAAGCCAGACGCTTAATGTTGGAAAGTCTGAGAATAAGACTGCTAAGGTTTGTGTATTATTTTTATTAGATATTTAAATTTCTATTAAATTTTAATCTTTTTACTCGGTCCTTTAAATTTTAACGCTTTATTTTTCTTTTTTTCTCTTAATATTTCGCTTTCCTTCGGAAAGCTTCTTCAGGAAATTATTTTTTATATTTTGTTTTTCAAAAGGAAAGGAAAGGAAAGGACCGAGTAAAAAGATTAAAATTTAATAGAAATTTAAAAAAAAGGTCGAATAAAACTGAAAATAATAATCAAATTAGATATTTAATTAAATATTAATTATCAATTGTATTCGAATGATGTTTTTAAAATAAATATAAGTTTAAATACTCCCTGAAGAAGCCGGAAAATACCGGCGAAACGTAGGAGAAAAAAGATATGAAAATGTTTTCAATCTTACTTCACTAATCGACCAGTATAGCCAAGTCAGTAGGACAACACAACAAAAATACGTAATGAATTCATTTCGATTACAAAAATGAAGTGGATTTTAGTTGAACTTCTCTAAGTTAAAAAGGAAAGTAAATCCAAAGTAAATACTGAATCGAAGCGTTATACGTGTCCGCAAATTATCCGTTTCATTGAAGTGCTCTTTGGTAAACCACATGGTTTGTTTTTTGGTCTGACGTTAACACAAACAAAGCCTATGGTTTCCCAACTCGTGAACATGCATGTGCAAAACAATGATTTTGTAAATTTATCCCGCAAACACTAAGCGATTGGCATTGCGACTTGTTAATTGTCATTGCGAACTCAAGGCGAACCAGAAATTGCAATCGTTTGAAGTCAAACGGAAGATCAGCTGGAATCATTGGTATTCGAGGAATATATACATTTTCACCTGTGTACTTTCCGTTAATAATGGTTGCCCCAATCAAATTCGGCATAAGTCTCTTCACCTCAAGTCGAGTACCGTTGCAAAGTCGCGGTGGATTCAAATTACGCAATATCATAATAGCTGAACCAACTTCGAGTTGCAAGCTATGTGGGGAAAATCCTGGTAACTCCAGAGAGTTCAAAGACTTCGTTGGATAATTTACTGCATCAGCGAGATTTGTTATGGAATCAATTGATTTGTATGTCACCAAATCGCCATCGATTTTTGATTGAATGGTGAAATTCAGTGCGTGTACATCATTATTCTTTGGGCCGAGAATTGCTCGTTGACTTAGTAAAGCATAATTTTGATAATTTTCACTAATGTTTGGGAAAACATTTTCAATAAGAGCTAATTGAGAGTCTACAAATCGGCAAAAGTCGTTGGTAAGAGTAATTAATCTAGCTGTCGCATCAACTGGGACTTTTCCATTTTCAACAGCTAACAGCTGTTTGGAAAATTGTGCAGCACTTAGATCATTTTGATGTTGAGCTCTCATATTAGTGGTTAGCGATAATGTTTTTACGTTATTCCACAAAGGTGATGCCTTCAGGCAAGCATTTAATTCATCTGCAAGCGTTGCACAGGGAATTACTAACAACGTCTGGCTGAAATCGCCTGCCAACAATATCATCAAGCCGACAAAGATGTTGTTATTTTGACGAAGTTCCTTCAGTGTGAAGTTAAATGCTTCAAGTGATTTCTTATGTGCCATTGTGCACGCATCCCAGACAATGAGCTTGCATTGCATCAACAATTTTCCCATTGAACTGGGTCGGGAAATACTGCATATTTGAGTATCAATTGTGTTTAAATTGAGTGGCAACTTAAGCGCAGAATATGCAGTACGACCGCCATCTAGAAGAGCCGCCGCAATTCTAGATACTAATGCTAACGCCAAAGCTATGTCACATCTTTATCGAAAAGTGGCCAAAATCAATGAAATGACAAATATTTTCCCTGTTCCTCCAGTTGCGTCCAGGAAGAATAGACCACCAGTATTATTGTCCACTGCTTGCATAAATGTTTCGTATACTTGTTTTTGCTAGTCATTCAGCAACGGCACATTATTTCGAACGAATTCCTGCAATGTATCAACATTGCATTGCAGCTCTCGATTTAGTTCTTGGTTGAATGCATCGTGCATCGATCGACTTGGCGCAATCATTCCTACTTCAATCAGCTTGTTTGCAATAGTCAAGCATTGATCCTCAATCAGAATCAATCCTTCATTGTATATTTCATCGGTTATTTGCATGTCGAACGTATTTATTTTCATGACGGATACTCACACACTACGTACTCGTGCCGTTGTAGTACATGCTATATATCAGAGATGGCGCTGTATGTTAAAAATGAATTTCCTTGTTTTCCTGTTTTTCTCTTGAAAATTTTCCTGAATTTTCTTTGCTATAAACCTCACGGAGTCCGAGACCTTTCCAACCAATGCAAATCCGTGAACCGTGGAAATCGGTTCGTGCTTTCCGAAGGAAGAAAAAACCGACTTATTTTTATATATAATAATGATAACACTAGTTTGTTGTTTAAGCTCAGTTCTGAATTTGGTCCTAGTAGTCAGTACAATTTTCTTCTTTTTATGTCAATCTGTGCTCTCTTCAGCTATAAATTTCCTCGCCACGTTAAACTCCGCTCTATTAAGATAAACAGGAGGGCAGTCACGCTGTTAAGGAGTATAAGATACATGATTTGACGTATCTGTTTTGACTTTTGTATGTCATCTTGAAAATTCTGATGATGTTTCTTTCACTGCTAATATAGCAGTATCATCCAACATCTGGAGTAAACGTTGTATACAGAATTAGACCTAAAACAAGGGATTGAAATTCACTACCCTAAAGCCAAGTAAGGTGACTGCAATTTTATCGTTTCAATTATATTTGCAAGAGTTTTATTTTTATTTTAGTGGCAGCTTTGCAAATAAAATAATTTTAAAATTTATAATCAAGCTGCAGTAATGTTAAAAATAATAAAATTAAAGTCTGTAAAAAATCCCTCCAGCATTTGAAATTTTCCAGCGAAATCCCTAATCCCAAAAAGATCAAATTGGTATCCCAATCCTATTGAAAAAATGTCCATTTTGGGGAGCAATCTCCAAGCTGCCAACACTGATTACGACTATAATTATGCAAAAATTAATTAAATAGTGAGAGCGAAATGAAAAACAAAATATTTATTCTATTCATTAATAAAAAATCTTCTTTTTAGACAGCGTAAGAATTGTAAGGTTTTATAATAATTTTCCATAAGTGGATAACAAATGCAGCCACAATACGTCTCCCCCGCCTCTGGTGGCACACATTCTTTGGTGATCTTTGGTGATCGCAGCTTGACATGTAGCTTCCGGAGGTAAGAGATGGCACCAGTCGAATGGGCTATTAGGAGCCCTAAGCTAAAATGTTCGAAATACTATTAGTTATTACCAACTAGTACCACGGGACCTAGTTGCCTGTAGGAACGGCCCAATTTTGGTTAGCGGTGAGGCTCTTCGGGGAGTAGCATGGTGTCTGTGGTTTAAACCCCAACCGCGGGAAAATGTGTCTTTTCTTATCCGATATGCTGGTATATTCTCAACAGAATGTCGTTATTGCATGGCAACAGAAGTTTAAATAGCCTGCGGCTCTCAAAGGAGTGGGGCCATGGCTCTGCTTGATGTGGTTTTGAAATTGCCACTCCGGGCGTTGGTAGGCGATTTGTATTTACCCAGTGGCAAAATCACCATCCGGTTCGGCCCATAGCGCTAGGTACCGACGCCAATCTATACCACGATCTGTCAATGCCGTTGACGGATTGTGATTGTGTGTTTACAAAATATGCGGTATTACATACTTATGCAGGTATGTTGTACCTCCAACGGTACTCGAAATATCAGACTACACTACACTGTCGCTTAGGCAGACAGGTCTAGGTCCACGAGCCGTCTGTTGTTTTAAAACACAAACCAACTGCTCCTCCATAGTACACAAAAATTCACAAAGCTTTAGCAAGTGACTTTTATCATCCTCAATGAAAGTTGATCTCATAATTTTCTGTCCTACCAAACACCCAGACACATCTGCCATTTCTATTTCTGGGGTTACTGCTCTGCTCTGCGCTTATTATTATTACCACCAACACACATATAGACATGCGTACGCACTTATTATGTTGTTTCTTCACGAACAGCGAGCAATGAATAGCATCGTAAAAGATATTATTTAAGGCACAATTAATCAATAAAAGTGTAATAGTTGGAGCAACTAACACTTTTATTGTATCGATAAATCTCCCCCCGGGGGCACATATATATAGTCTTTATAGAACTTCGACTATTTAGACACAGAGCAACTGGGGAAAAAGGGAGCCAAGTCCCCTCAAGTCAGCAGGGGTACAACTGGAAACTCCTCTTTATTTCCACGGGAATCAGTGACCCGCAGAGTTCCGTTATTTGTCTCTTTAGACACTTAACTGTTCTCTGGCTGATTATTGAGGTTGGCCCTATATGGGAGTATCGTGGTGATTGTGGTTTCGCGTCCCCATAACAGTATAATGGTTATTATGGTGGCCAGGATCATCTTACTGTTAATGACACGCTAAGTGAATGATCCAGTCCAGTGAGCATGCTAGACATGTGTTCTGGACAGGAGTTGGAAAGTCCCCAACTCTTAAGCAAGGAGTGATGATTTGCAGCCCTGCTCTGGAATCATCAAAGTTGCAACTAGAAAGTTCTGTTGCATAGAATTATAGCTTCCTAGGACGAGCATGACGTTCCAAATTATGCAGTGGTTTGGTCCACCATCTGATTAAGGCTTCATGGCCAGACGCGGGTGTTAATCGAATAACACAGTTGTATCGATAAAACTTATTGGATTAATTAAGATATAATTTCAATACTCACAATCAACAACAATTTAATTTTATCTTGTCTTCTAATCTTACCGCTAAGATATTTACGTTAAGTGCAGAAACTGCATAAACTTAATGTAAATGATTATTTGAGAGCAAGCAGAAATTCATCAGAATAATTTTATAAAGGGTTTTTCAACAAGAAGTTTGTTTTCTAAATTAAAAAAATAAAACAAAAAGTTTAGTTAAGGAAGATGAAAATTTTTATTGTATGTTGACCCATTATGAATGAAAAATGATATCTGACAATTGTCTGCCACGACCACGCTGACAGATGCCGATTGTTTCATCAAAGTTTTTAATCACTTTTTGCCAAAATGGCGGCCCTATTTCGTTAATTACATCACGGATTTTGAGTTTTAAGGCTGAAATCGATTTGATTGGGTTCATATTAGACTCTCTCGTTAACATAGCCCCACAAAAAATAATCCAAAGGTGTTAAATCACACGATCTAACTGATCACTTAACTGCTGATTATCGTGAAATTATGCGATGGGGAAATTTGGTTTGCAATAAATTGATTGCTTCATTGGCTGTGTGACATGTGGCACCGTCCTGTTGAAACCACATGTCAGTGATATCCACATCGTCAAAAATAGGGCAAAATTGAGTTGTTCGCATTTCGCGATAGCGTGATCCATTAACCGTTACCGCATTTGCAGCCTCATCTTCGAAAAAACGGCCCAATCAGTCCTCCAGACCACATAGCGCACCATACAGTAATACTTTGAGCATGCGAAGGCTTCTTAATAATAGCTCTAGGATTTTCAGAAGTTCAAATGCGGCATTTTAGCTTGTCAACAACCCTGACAAATGACAAAATGATTTTTTCAGAAAAACCAACCGGCTGTTTCTGAATCAATTGAGCAAATCTACGGCGATGTGAATGGTTGGTCGACTTTCAAAGCCAAATTCTTAAGCAAACTTCATCTTGTGGTGGTTTTGGATAACCCAAATTGTTGAGAACGTCAAGTAATTGAGATGCTTCCATATTGTGGTTCACGGCTGCAATGTTTTCAGTTAAGCGACCCGGTCGAACACGTGCTGATGTTCGCACATTTTGTATCGAGCCTGTCCACTCAAATTTAACAACCAAATTCTTAAAGCGGTCTCTGAAGGACGAGTATGTTAACCAAAAATATCACGAATTTTACGAAATGCAACTTAAACAGAACCACCATTTTCATACTGGATTTTAATTACTTTCATGCGATTTTCGTGGGAAATTGAATTAGTTGTAACAATTGCCATTGCATCTGCTACAAGTGTGAAAAAGCTAAATGTCAAATATATCATGCTGTTGGTGTTGCCACAATTGAAAAATAAACTTCTTGTTAAAAATCCCGATACATAAAATTTATAAACTACAGAAAGAGTTTATAAACTCTACCCATAATAACAACAACTTAATAACTGTTCAAATAAGCAAGCAATATGTTACATTCAGGTTATTGAGTTTTATTGCAAAATAATTACACACAAATAATTTACACGCAAAAATACACAATGGTAACTTTATCACTTTAATGGATGAAAGCTGCTGTAGCAAATATTGTGTTCACCTTTAGACTGCTTCACCCACAAGAAAAAAAAAAACGTCAATCACCACACTTGAAAAGTTCTGCTACAAATGCTGCCGTTATCGTTATTCAGTGGATGTGTTTCTTTGGTTGTATGACTTCTTATTTCTGGTGGTTAACCTTAGTTCGTGGAATTTAAATGGGGCATGTTGTTGTCGGTTTCTTTTTATAACTTAAACTGAGCTTCTTTATAACAGTGTATTAAGATTTATTGTCGCAAAAATAATTAAGTATAGACAAATATTAAGCTTAAAAAATGATGTAAATAAAAACTTTTTCTTGGTAACACCAAATGAAAAAACGGTTTGTTCTTATGTCTATGTGTTTATGTGTTTATTACCTAAAATTGCTAGATATAACCAGAAAATGCATAAAATGGCTATAATCTACCCGATTAAGGCATTTTTTTAATTTAGATTGTATTTATGGCTCGGTTCTAAAGTCTACACTACAGACCGCATTGAAGACTTAACATAAGTAAGAAGTTAAGTTGTGCTTCATTAAAATGCATTTAGTAATTCTTGTATGAAAATTTTACGGCCGAAAATGACATCTTATAAGAAGAACTTTTAAAGTATTCTAGAATTGGCTGTTTGATTTGTATTTCCCACAAAATTGTTTCCAGCTTCAATAATTAAAATTTAAGTTTGCGAAGTAAATTGTCTGTCAAATGAGTAATTGTTAAGAATTAAGCTGTCATCCTTTGACATTTATTTAGTAAAAAGTTGGGTAATTTTATGCATGGAATGTTGGCTATTAACCAAAGAATTTTAAATAGTAAAAATTTGCTGTCAACATGGTTAAAATTTAGCTGTATCACCTAGTAAATTCAAGCAGCTTTTCATCGTAATTCAGGCTTTCGAGACGGCTACGCGTAATTCAACCGCTAAATTCAAGGCTCATGATATTGTTGCTAACAAAAAACCAAAATAATACGTTCCTAGTGGCGGTGGTGAAGCAAACATAATTGGACAACACTAGGCTTTTTAAAAACTGAACGAAAACCACACATTTTTCAACAAAATCATCTTTAGTGATGAGGCTCATGTTCAATTAGGCGGTTATGTAAACTAACAAAATTGTCGCATATGTTGCTCACAAAATCCGCAAACAGTCTTAAAAAAATCATTAGATCCAAAGAAAATCATTAGATACAGGTGCTCCTGTAGGCTAGTAGATAGTATACTAGCTTATAACTGGTGGTTGTGGGTTAGATTCCCAACAGTCAAATACTATATGACTGAATAGGTATTGTTGCCTGAAGTGCTACTTCTCTTTAATAAAAAGAAAGAAAAAGATCTAAAGAAAGTGATCGTATAGTGAGGTTTGTGATCAGGTGGTAACATCGGTCCGTATTTTTTCGAATATGAGCAAGAAAATGCCGTTACTGTGCTACGAAACCATTAAAACTCGTTTCTTTTTGGGCCAAAGTTGGCTAATTGGCACAATTCCCACAGCCACCTAAACAATATAATGAAATTCATGCGAAAATTCCTAGTCGCGTAATTTCTTGATTTGGTGATGTCAATTGGCAGCCTCGTTCTTGTGCTTTAACTCTGCTGGATTATTTTCTTTGGGAGCATTTGAAATATCAAATTTACATGAACAACTCACGAACTGACAGCACAAACAATAACTGAAAGAGCGCTACATTGAAGAAATAAGCGACGCTTTGTTACAAAATGTGCTTCAAAATTTTGTGAAAATATCGGATGTTTGACGACGTGCTAGAGGTGGATATTTGTCCGACATAATTTTCCATTATTAATTCCCAAATTTCTACTTTACATTGAAGTTGTCAAAATAGGTGTCTGTATATTAAGCCAATTTACTTTCTAACCTCAAAGTTGCTCTACCATTAGTTAAAATAACTAAAGAAGAGGTGCCGACTATAAAAAGATTTTAAAAATATGTATAAAGTAGAAATATATCTACAATTTTTAGGCGAGTAACTCAATTATAAGAAAATTAAAATTGTTTTAGAAGAGGCTTTGTTATTAAAACTGTAAGATTAACGACAGGCCCAACATAAGACTTCAAATTTAGCCACTTCCTCAATTAAACAAAAATATATTTGAAAATTATTTTTAATTATGTTTTTCTATAGAAAATAAGCCGGCCAGGGTGACTTTTTTACTATTTTGATCAAAACAATATCTGCTTTTATTTTGTATTCGAAACGAAATAGGACCGCCATTTTGCGAAAAAGAATTGACATCTGTCAGCGTGATCGTGGAGGACATTTGCTAGACACCATTTTTCATTCATAATTGCCGATCATTTCACTTCGTGATACAATAAAATTTTGAATCATCTTAATCTAAATTGTTTTATTTTGTTTTAGAAAACAAACTTCTTGTTGAAAATCCCTTTATATTAAAGCAAAACTTTCAAATGATATTAAACCGAAATTGGTCTTATTAAAGAAAATAACCGTTTCATGACCACTGTGCATTTTTCTGCTTAGCATAGCATAGCAACCTTTAACGCCTTTAACCTTTTTTTAAGGTCAATGAGAGTGTATATGTTTTATGCGACTTTTACAAAGAATCAAAAGACTGTGTGATTTTTTTTAAAATATTGATTTTTAATTGTATCACAAATCAAATAAACAAGAAATTTTATTAAATAAATTTTGTTGTTTATTTTTAATGAACGTCAATTAAATTAACTTGACTTGCTTAATGACATTCAATAAAAGGGCCGGTTCTTTAGACTGTCCAACAGCTATTGATGATGCTGCTATTAATTGAATAATTTACAAAAATAACAAAATCGATCTGTCGTCATTTCCAACTGTCACTAAATGTAACAAAAATTCCTACACGAATTGCAAAAACTTTTGAAAATTTTCACTGCTCTGTGATGCGTTTAATTGGTGAAAAAGTGTGTTCGATTTTTTTGTAACCGATATTAAATGTACAAGTAAGAGTGCTTACAAAATATACGACATACGCTTTATGTTTTTTAAAATTATTTGTACCGTTATCACTTAATCAATGCAAATTAATATTATTATTCGACATGAGCGTGCATGAAAGCCATCAAAAAAAAAGTGAGGTTGCGCAAGATCGAATAAAAACTTTGTCACGATCATATGTCTAATTAACTACCCGTAGCTCGCCCGATTTTTTCAAATAACAAATCATTGATCATAGTGCAGTAGACATCTCGAATAGCACCGTAAACGGTGCATTTTTCTTTATGTTAAAGAGTCTATTCGGCAATTCTATTAGTTAAGCAAATTTGAGGTTAGGAAGCTAATTGGCTTAAAGCACAAACTTTTTTTTAATAACTACATATTTATTGATACCAATGTAAATTAGAAATGCATGATAAGATTTACCTCAGTACCTAACTATGTAAGCCATAACCTAACGGTGGATCATACCACTGTGGACGAAATGTAACGTCATCCTCTCCCTAGGAAGTCTCCGGATATGTCTGTGCTCCATTCACTCCTATTTGCAACTTCAAGAGCTCGGAGCAAACTATCGCCCCCACTCCTTGCTGAAGAGTTGGAGACTACCCAACTCCTACTCCAGAACACATGAAGCTTACTAAAATTTAAGAACACAACCGCAATCATGCTCCCTGGACCTGGATCATTAATTGTGTTCATTGTGAATGATCTGACCCACACAACTCAAACGAGGGCCTCGAGACCACAGTCACCACGATACTCCCGAAGGGCCAACCTCAATAATCAGTCAGAGAACAGCTAAAAGGTTAAAAAACCAAAAAGCTGAACTCTGGGGCTTTATTGATTCCGGTGGAACTAAAGTGGAATTGTCCAGTTGGCTCTTGCTAGCCTTTTAGGGAACTGGGCTCCCCTTTACCCCCGGTGACACATGTAATGATGGGGAGATTCTCTCAAAATATATCAATGTGCCGCCGGGGGGGGTTATATGTAAATTAGAAATATGGGAAACAATAATGGAATATGATGTCTAGCTATATACATTAGTACATAGGCCAACAAAGCTTCACCTATCTCGTCAACGCAACGCGCCGAATTCATCTTTCAGAACGTCAGTTTTTCGTGGGTTGTTCACGTAAACTCGGTCTTTCAAATGGACCCAGAGAAAATAGTCCAGCGACTTTAAATTACAAGAACGAGGCACCACAATCATAAGGATTGCGGTAACGTCTTACGGAAATCAAAAGTCAGTGGTGTGAAAATTAGCCAGTTGTGAGCACAATGAATTGGTTACCGCGGTTTGTTAGAGTAAATACTTTGCGGTGA
The DNA here is from genome assembly GCA_030448955.1 of Trichopoda pennipes. Taxonomy (NCBI): domain Eukaryota; kingdom Metazoa; phylum Arthropoda; class Insecta; order Diptera; family Tachinidae; genus Trichopoda; species Trichopoda pennipes. Next base: position 13,468,261 of record JASKUP010000042.1, read on the forward strand.
CGGCGTTTCTTTGCTCAGATGGAAAAAATACGGGCTACTTTCTTTCGATCTAAAGGTTTTTCGAGGACTGTTTATTAATTTAGCGAGCCCCATATGCGACAATTTCATTTGTTTGTTTACTTAACCGCCTAATTGAAAATGAGTCTTAAGATGATTTTTTTTGAAAAATGCGTTGTTTGTGTTTAGTTTTTCAAACAACCAATTAACAAGCGTTCGACACAAGATATTTCTTGAGCGAGTGGAACTTTATAAGCGTGCAGATGAAAATCTTTAAGCAAAATATATAGTGGCTATTTTTGCGTCACTACGGCCCTACGAGCATATTCTCCTGGTCTATTATCAGCAACAATATCGTAAGCCTCAAACTTAGCGATTTGATTAGGCACAGCGATCTTAGACGAAAGCTGAGGAATAGCTGTTCGAATTCTGCGAAGTGATACAGTGATTGTAAATTTCACCATTAAAATAGTGTTTTTGACAAGAAAGTTAGACAACACATACTGAGCGTTGACTGCAATGGCCGGGGTGTCTGTTTGTTTTAAAGCAAATGATTACAATCCATGAGTTCAACTCCAATCAGCATCATGAATATAAAAAATAATTATTTTAACTGCGATATAAAAGTGGTTCAGAAGACGACTAAATGGAAAACAGCAGAACAAATTTATAATTCTTTAAGATAGCAAGGTACAAGGCCTGGACATAAGATGTGCAGATAGCATGTGTTAACGTGTTTATTTATGAAAAATATTTTTAGCAATAAAATCCGAATACATAAGTTGTTTTTATATCAAATTATTATTGAAGGCAACGTGTCATTTTTGTACTTAAAATAAGGTAGTCAACGTATAAAGTATTTCACTTTAACATTCCCCTCTCTCTTGTAGACTAGTGTTAATTTCGGTTTAGCGTATGTGACCATATTTTGATCCATCACTCGATCTTTCAACAATTTGTATCGGTTAATTTAAATAAAGCATTAACACAATATCAGCTATTTGAACAAGTTTTACTACATCTTTCCAATCAATCCATCTTTATGAAAATCGGTCGCAAACATTTTGGGCATTCCTCCATTGTTCCCTGAGACATCAAATTTTATCACAATTAAGTGGAGTTTGCATAGTATTAATACAACAAATATAAATGAAGAGCAGTAGCTTAAATCTTATGGAGTTTCAATTGGTAAAGGAAAATGATTTTTGTGAAGATGAGTTGCGGATGGTGCCTGATATTAAAAGCCACATGTTTTTTAAACCAAACATTGAGTGTCTTCAGTTTCACCGTTGCAATGGTATAATGTAAACGACATTATTAAAGCCCATTTTAAGCCTACAAGAGCGTTTGAGTAAAAATTTAACTTGTAGACCTAGAATTGACAATATAAGAATAGAAGAGGACGAATTGTTAGTTTCATTTGACGTAATATCATTGGTTCCTGTTAATTTAGCATTCCTGTTAATTTAGCCATAATAATGATAGAGAACAAATGGGAAATATTGGAACAATACACGAAGATACCGAAGAAATTATTCATGGAGTTATTAACGTTTTGTATTAAAGATTGCAGATATTTCCGATATAAAGAACTTTTTTACCAGCAGAATAAAGGAATGCCAATGGGATCTCCTGCATCTCCTGTGATAGCGGATATCATCATGGAAGAACTACTCAACACAACATTGGACAAAATGAAAATAAAACCAAGGATAATGACCAAATATGTTGACGACCTTTTTGCGATAGTTAAAACTAGTAGAGTTGAAGAAACACTAAATGCCCTAAATACATTTAATAAACAAATACAATTTACGACAGAAAAGGAAGTTGACAAAAAGCTACCATATTTGGACTCAATAATTATAAGAGAAGGAGGAACACTAAAATTAGACTGGTATCAAAAACCTATGTCATCTGGAAGATTAATTAATTATTATTCGAAACATCCCCGCAATATAATCATTAATACAGCTACTAACTTTATTACCAGAGTGTTGGATATCAGCATTGTACACTTTCATCAAAGAAATAAAGAAAAAATCACGAACATTCTTATTAAAAATGACTTTCCTGCAAGGACAATAATAAATTTAATAAATCATGTGGAACAGAAAAGAATGAAAATCGATAATAACAAAACCGCTGGAAAACAGACGAAAATCTACAAAACAGTGTACTTTATTCCTGGACTATCGGAAAGAGTTAAATACTCGGATATTTATGACAGAGATAAATACATACTCGCAATGAAAACAAATAACACAACAAAGACGTTATTCAACAACATGAAGTCTAAATTAGACAAAATGGACCAATCAAATATAATCTATGAAATAACATGTAATGGAGACGACACCGATATATGCCAAAAAGTATATATTGGTACAACTAAAACAAAATTAAAAACAAGATTGGCATCACATAAGTCAGACTTAAAAACAAACAACAAAGCATTAAACCACAAAACTGCACTTACAGCCCACTGTGCCACAACGGGACATAAACCAGAATTAAGACGAGTAAGAGTTCTGGAGAGAGAAAATAATTATGCAAAGAAATACATGCAAGAGATGCTCCACATAATAAATATCCCAACAGAGAAACGTATTAACTACAAGACTGATACGGACAATTGTGCCCACATATATCGACATACAATTAACAAACACAAAACTGAAAAGAAAAAAGAAAATTTTCCAATTATTAGTAAACAGTATGTGACAAAGTTTGGTAACGTACTCAAAAGTTTTTAACATAAAAATTAAAAAAAAAATGTAAATATTCATTGTGATATGTGTTTTAAGGTTTTTGATTAGTTATAATTATTGTTGTTAATGTTTATTGTAGAGAAGGAAAAAAAGCCCTGAGGATGACCAACAAAGTTGGCCGAAATATTGGATTTTAATAGAAAAATTAACAATAAATTGTTTTAAACTTAAACAAAAGTTTTTTTAATTTATTGAACAAGACCTTAAGCCGAAAAAAAGAAATTTTACAGTAAAAATTTAACTAAAACGGTACGGTTTTCCGTCGACCCTCGTCAAATTTGGTTTGTGAACAAACCGGTTTCGGCTGTTTGCCATCTTCAGTGTTCTTTTCGTACTAGTTGCGTTCTATTGTCAGTTGTGTTTATATAGTTCGTGTCTCCCTTCGTGTTATTGCGTTCGTCACTTTCTGTCTTTTTTGCCTGCATCTCTCTCTCCTTTTTCGTTTGTCTCTTTTTACCTAATTTGTCGCTGCCTTTTTCATTCGTCTTTTACGAATCATGCTTGTTGACCGTTTTTGTTTATATGTGAACCTATTGGGTTTTTTTTCTTTTTTTTATGTGACATAATAATCTGTAATTGTACGTTTACGATGTTCTTTATTGCTTTGGGCTTGTGCACCTGCGTAACGTTTTTGTGTTGGTGTAATGTTTGTTTTCCTGTAAAAATGTTTCAACGGTTCAAATATTGTGTCCGAAGCAGTGTTTATTTGTTCATTTATTATTCGTCCGTCAAATGTTTTTTGTTTGTATATTTCCATGTTTTCTAATATATTTAGTCTCCTTCCTTTGTGCTGTTTATGAAGCAGTTTAACCGTTGTTTTTATATGTCCTGGTGTACATTTGTTGTTCAATATATGGTTCGCAAAGTTTGATTCTGGAGTTGATTTTGGTTTTCGTAGTTTTTTGTTATAGTCTCTAATGTGTTCCCTAAATCTGGTCTTAATTTTTCATCCTGTTTGCCCGATGTAGCTATAATGGCATGTACAAGTTAATTTGTACACTCCTTGTTTGTCTAGTATATTCGCCTCGCCTCGGTTGTTTTATTCCGTAGTATTCTGCCTAGGTTGTTTCTTGTTCTGAATGCGGTATTGATGTTATGTTTTCCAAAGAATTTCGCCAGTTTGTAAGCTGATATTCCCATATATGTTAACGTAGCCCATTCTTTCCTTTCATTCTCCTGTTCTTTGTTCGTTCTAATTTGTTTCTTGATGTTATCTACGAGGCGCTTTTTGTTATTAACTGCCTGATTGCTGCGTTTTTGTGTTGCTGGGGATGATTTGATGAGTTGTGTATTATTGTGTCCGTTTCCTGTATATTTCATATTCAATTCTGTTCGAGATTATGTTCCTCTTGATCGTTAGGTCTAGATAATTAATTCTCCCCTCCTCTTCTTTTTCCATTGTAAATTTTATGTTCTTGTGTCTTCCATTCAAGTAATCTAGAATTTGCTCATCGTTATTTCCTTCTAGTATACATATGATGTCGTCGACATATCTTGCGTAGAATATTACTCCGAAGTTGGTTTTTAATTCCTTTACGTATTCCTCTTCTAAGCTCTGCATAAATACTTCCATGAGGGTTATTTAATACATTAAAAAAGTGAGTAATTGTTTATTGATAACGAGTGATTGACAACCGTTTATGCATTACTAAATTTCCTTTTGTTTAGCCTTGTTGGCATAGGCCCTTGACTTTTTAAAGCTCACATTAGAGTTAACCTAATGCTATTAAACCATATGCTCTAGGAGGCCAATTCTAATTACCGAGAGAGTACAAGTGATGAATTTGATCACGCAGTAATTGAATTGTTTCAGTGAATGATAGTTCTACATTTTTTATTAAAACTGTATTATCATGCTGTGTTCTCGAACACCAGTAACATCTATTGCTTTAGCAGCATCATTTAAAAAAATATAGTCTATTGATGAATCTATCTTAAAATCCGTATTAAAGAGTGAACGTTGTTATTCCATCTAGTGCTCAACAATCAGGAAAATTTGGCGATTGAAGAAACCATTAAGATCAAAATGTATTACATCGGTTAGGATTATTTTTCTTCAAAAATATTAATTATATAGTCTACTTGCTCCTAAAGGAAACCTACCCCCCGGGGGCTCATTTATCGGTCTTTATAGAATACTCAACTATCTAGACCTGTAAAACTGGGGGAAAAAGGGAGCCCAGTCCCCTGAAGTCAGACAGGGAGACAACTGGAAACTCCACTTTATTTCCACGGGGATCAGTGAGTTCTCTGGCTGATCATTGAAGTTGGCCCCTATATGGGAGCACTGTGGTGGTTGTGGTTTTGCGGCCCCATATCCAATGGTTTTCTATGGTGGCCAGGATCATCTCACTGATAATGACACGCAAAGTGAATGATCCAGTCCAGTAAGCATGCTTGACATGTGTTCTGGACAGGAGTTGGAAAGTCTCCAACTCTTTAGCAAGGTGTGATGATTTGCAGACCTGTACTGAAATCATTAAAGTTGCAACTAGGTGGTTCTGTTGCATAGAATTATGGCTTCGGCTATCTAGGACGCATGTATGACGTTCCAAATTATACAATAGTGGTTTGTCCACCATCTGATTAAGACTAATGGTCAGGCGCGGATGTAAAACAAATCACACTCCTAAAGGAAACCTCCATTAAGCGGGCACAGGGGATTTTAAAAATAGATTCCTCTTAAGAGGGCAACCTTCCATAACAGAACACACTTTTTAACTCGAAATAAGACATTCTAGTTTCCCATATCCACACAACTAAGAGCATGGCAACACGTTTACATTTTTCTTTATTCGTTAAGTTGATTATTTAAAAAATCATGAATAAAAAGATAAAAAGCATTTTGCCTTCAATGTAGCAAACACAAACAATTTAAGATTCTTATTTTACAGTTGAATTACAACTACAACTTTATTTACTTTACCGGAATTTAATATTTTTTTATTTTTTCGTAAAAACACAATTAAATGAAAATTTTGCGTATTTTGTTATTTCTATTTTAAGGTTAGCAAGTTTGTTGTCTGGCTGACATTCTTTGACGTTTATTAAGTAAAAAATTTTACTGTATCACTTAAAAAAATTCGAGCAGCTTTTCCTCGTAATAAGGCTTCTTCTGAGACCGCATCATTAGAAGCACTTTGCGCAACATTTTGCATAAATATCTTTGTTTCCATCGAACATTTGTTTACTAGCTGTTTGAACGATAAGCCGGTGCTTATCTCCTAATTCAAATAGCTTAGACCCGTAATTCCTCATCATAATAAGCGATCCTATGGGTGTAACGAGCATATCATTGATCGACTGCTTTAAGTGTTCTATTCCTAACCAAATGAAAAGAAAGCATTTTTTAAACAAATCATCTTGCTCATCAGGCTCATTTTCAAATGGCGATTATGTAAATAAACAAAGTTGTCATATATGGGGATCATAAAATCTACAAACAGCCCTTGAAAGATCGTATTTTTTCAAAAATGACTAAGGAAACGCCGTCACCTGAATTCTCTGCGCTATAATAATCAATTTTGTGGCCACCCGAATAATTCAGTTATTACATGAAAAATTATTTTCTCTAAGGCCATTTGAAACACCGGGCTTACGTGAACAACCCACAAATAACTAACGCTCTGAAAGACAAGATTCGGCGCTTCATTAACGATATATGCGAAACTTTGTTACAAAATGTGCTTAAAAATTTTGTTAAAAAGCAGACGTCTGCTGACATGGCACAGGTTGATAATTGCCCGACATTATATTTCAGTATTAATGTTCATATTTTTTATTTACATTGGTATTAGTTAAACTTAAGTTGTTTAGGTGCCCCTGTAGGCTAGTAGGTAGTGTACTAGCTTGTCAGTATGGGGGTTGTGCGTTGGATTTTCAACGAAGACCTTGGTTTTTTTCACTACAAAAATAAAAATTGACTGCCGGTGGGACTGCTCAGCGATCAGTCACTAGTCGCTGTGCTGTTTTTAAACGGCAGTTAATTTCCGACTATCCTTCTACTTTCACCACCTGTTTCACCTCTTCTCTATTCCTTTCCTAAAGAATGTGGCACGGTATTTGACTAAATAGGCATTGTTGCCTGAAGTGCTACTTCTCTTTAAAAAAAAAATTAAGTTGTCAAAAAAATGTATGTTTTAAGCCAATTTACTTACTAACCTCAAATTCGGCCACCCGTTATAACAACTATTCCGCATTCTTTATTTGTTTATTTGCAAGTCATATTTCATTTATATATTAGAATACGAGTAGAAGAAAAATATTACTTTCTAAGCACCAATTTTGCATAATGTGCAGAAGATGTGTTTTCAATATTCCGTCCAGAAAGTCGTCTCAGAAGGTTTCGATTACGAGAAAATGTTGTTTGAAGTTGTTATTATTTTTGTAATCTTAAGAAACTGCCTCTTCCTATTACAGAAAAACAATGATCTACTAATAATAGAAATTTATTTGGGTGTGATTTTACGTCAACCTGTGTCAAATTTGGTTTGTGATATAATAAAACAAGTTTTTTATTACAATAAGTTTTATTAATCCGGATCTTGGAAATATTTTAAATATTGATTTTTAAAGCAATTTTCTTATTATTTTCCAATACTTACCTTCACCATAGATAACAATGTCTGGTTTCATTATACCATTTTCAACTGGTTGTCTCAACTCATTTTTTGAAACTGGCTAAGACACATCTAAACTTTGTTCAACATTTGGTTGACAACGGAGACACACTGGTATACGTTGTGTAAATGTATCACTGTGTATGCTATCAGCAACACATTTATATTTGCAATTAGTACAGAAAGTCGTCTAAAAGGATCCATGACATTCAATGACATTTTTTATCCCGGCCACCAGTTCTAAAGTATCTATTATTTGTGTATAATTTCGTAAAAGCTGTTGTTTTTCCAACATTTTTATAAAACGGTGACATGGAGAGGTTTTGAATTGCCCACGATAAATTTCCCGTGCGAATTTATAGAAAGGTTGAGGGTCTCGCGAGAAATAATTTATATCAAACATAGCTTGTGTATCGAGTAGGTGAGTAAATACCATCCGAAGATCTGAAATCGGGAATACCACAAGATACCGAAACGCCAGCACCAGTTAAAATTATGATATTTTTCGACTTGTGTGTGTGTGACTAGATTTACATCCGCGCCTGGCCATGAAGCCTTAATCAGATGGTGGATCAAACCACTGCATAATTTGGAACGTCATGCTCGTCCTAGGAAGCCGAAGCCATAATTCTATGCAACAGAACTTTTTAGTTGCAACTTCGATGATTCCAGAGCAGGGCTGCAAATCATCACTCCTTGCTAAAGTTCCTGTCCAGAACACATGTCTAGCATGCTCACTGGACTGGATCATTCACCTAGCGTATTATTAACAGCGAAACGATCCTAGCCACCATATTAAACAAAAGACCTGATATGGGGCCGCTAAACCACAACCACCACGATACTCCCATAAAGGGCCAACCTCAATAATCAGTCAGAGAACTATTAAATGTCTAAAGAGACAAATAATGAACTCTGCGGCTTACTGACTCCCGTGGAAATAAAGTGGAGTTTCCAGTTGTACCGCTGCTGACTTCAGGGGACTGGGCTCCCTTTTGCCCCCATTTGCACTGTGTCTAGATAGTCGAAGTTCTATAAAGACCATATTTATGTGCCCCCGGGGGGTTTTCGACTTGTGTAAAAGATCAATGACATCTTCGAAGGTATTGACGTAAGAGAGTTTCTTTCTTCTAGGTGGCTCCGAAAGCATACTGGCTAATATACGCCACAAGGTCATATCAGTAAGTTCCGGACTAATTCGCTGTGCAGAAGAGGGTAGAAATTTTGAAAGTATTTCACGAGGATTCGCTCCACAATGTATTTGCTTTTGAACCCAATTGAGTAGCCGTTGATTTATTGGTTTTCAATCCTACCGGACATATCGGAAAGACCACGAAGATCGGAGTAATCAGAATCCGTTGACGATTCTTCCGAATCCTCCTACAGATTGTCTTCATCATTTTCGTTTTCTTTTGAACTTTCGCCAAAAATAACAGAGTCCTGTGACAGCTGAGAGTTATCATTGTTACCTGTTTGAAAATTTTGTTCCTCATCTTCTTCGTTATCAGTATCCTCATTACACATAAGTTGTTGCTGATTACTATCTGTATTCATCGCATCAACTTCTGATACACTTACCGGTGTATCGACATTCAAGGGTGATTCCAAATATGTATCAGCAATTAGCGACAACGACGAAGTCAACATTGTTTTTGTGCTTAAAATATTGGTGGCAAAGTTAAACTTTTGTTTATTTACTAAAAATTCTTCAACGACATGAAAGAAGTCTGTTCCTTGTTGTAGTTTTATAGGTATTACATCATCTAATTGCTCCAAACTGTCTGAATTTATGTTAGCTTGACCATAGTTATCCATAATTTTCCATAAAACCAAAATTCCATCAAAATCAAAACAGAATTAAAATGACTTTCCGTCTTATTCACACTTCATCTTCAGTGTTCTTTTCTCTCTATATTCTATACGCCCATATCACTAATAGAAACTTAAGTGATTCTAATTATTTAATCGAGAGTGTATAAGTCGCCGCACATTTCTACCTGAACTTGCAGGTGTTAACCCACAGAATTAAAATTTTATATTTGATAGCATAGCTGTAGTTAGAAAAATTTAAAAAGTTAGATTTACATTGAAAATGTATTTAAAAAATGGTCTTAAAATGTTTTAAACTATAAAATCCAATAAATAACACAATTTTTGTTTGAATATTTAATAAAGAACTTTATTCGATGAGAACTTAAACATCTTGTTACCAATTTCAATAGAAACTAAAAAAGAATTCCTTCAATATTCAAGGTAAAATAAACAAATTAACAACGATAGTTATTGATTTTATTTTTATCAATTTTGAGGGAAATACCTTATGAATAACTACTTGATTTCAGCATAGCAGCAAACAATAAAGTGATTTAATAAATGAAATGGCATGATTGTTTAAATAAAAATATATTTCGATAATATATAATCCGATAAACTGAATGTAGTTACTTATCAGTTAATAATAAATGTATGGTCGAACAGTTGTTAACATGTTTGATTAGATTAACAAATGCATATCGAATCTTATAGTCTAAATAAATTATTATTATTATTATGTAGTTATTGAACATAATCAACAGTAAGCAATTTGATTAAGTTTTCAAATATAAATTTTGGTTCTAATGTTTTGGTTAGAATAATTTGATATCAGTTGATTGACAAGTTGCAACGAGTTAGTTGCGTTACGGCCTGGATATTTATAAATAAAGGTACTATAAAAATACTTAAATATTGAAAATGTTCAAGTGATAGCAAACAGTTGATAGCATATTAAAAATATATAACAGATTTTTATCTTAAAATGATAACATACACTTTGTTATACTTTAATTAATAAGCTTCTTTGTTTCAACTGCTTGCTGGTTGTTAATCTGTAGTGATTTCAAGTACAATGTGAAAAAAAAATTATAATTTTGTTGTCACAGGTCACAAAAAATTTAAAAGGATCAACTGCTGTGTCTATTCAAATTGCATTTTTTTAACATCCTAACCTCTCCAAGTTAAAAAAAGATATAATTGTATAGCTTTTACGCGGTTAATCCGATTATAAAAGGTTTTTCAACAAGAATTCGTTTTCTAAAACAAAATAAAACAAAAAATTTAGATTAAGACAAATAAAATTTTTATTGTATTACGAAGGCAAAATAAATTGGAAATGATATCTGGAAAATGTCCACCTCGACCACCCTGATAGATGGCGATTTTTTCACCAAAGTTTTTAATAATTTTTTTTGGCAAAATGGTGGTCCTATTTCGTTAATCACATCAGGGATTTTGAGTTTTAAAGCTAAAAGCGATTCAATTGGCTCGGTATAGACTCTATCCTTAAAATAGCCCCACAAAAAGTAATCCAGTGGTGTTAAATAACATGAAATTATGCGATCGGAAAATTTTGGTTTTTAATAAATTGATCGTTTCATTGACTGTGATATCCACATTATCCCTATACCATAGTTACCTACTTTAATCATAGTAATAAAAGAAAACTATAAAATAATAATAAAGTTACGTTCATTTTTTTCATTCATTAAAGCTTAAGTTTATTGAGTTCTGTTATTGTAAAATAATAACACACAACTTTTAGAGTTGTAAATTAAATTACACGATTTATTTAGACGATTTCCATTTATACACAAAAATATACAATGGTAACTTTACCACTTCAATTGATATAAGCTGCTGCATTAACTGTTGTGTCTTCACTTTATCACGCTTACAATTGGGCTGTGTCCTACCCACAATAGAGGGAACCTGTATGTACTGTTTTCAGCAGTTCTACAAATTTCTTATTCATCAGTTTACTATAAATTTCGTAGTTATTATTATTTAATGTAGCGGCTTGTTTTATACTCTGATTGTTAATCTTAGTTCACGGAATTTTAATGTAACACATTATTGTTGTTCTTAACGATCCAGCTGTGGTTACATGTATCAATATGACAAACCCGTTTTCAATTACTGTTGGAAATTAACTTGTCTATGAATTTACCTATTTTTTACTTTTATTAAATTTATATTTACCGCTTAAATTTAAGCTCGATTTATTTATGTACATACAAGACCAAAGTTCCCTCCTACCTCTGTTGTCATTGGTTGGCTTAATATATTTTAGTAGTCTTATCTTATTGTTTGTGTTTAAAGAAAGCATATCTTGTAAAATTTTGTAAGTTGATTTAAGTTTTTATTTATTTTGGAATAAGGAATTCTTTGCAGGTACCTTCTGTTTGTGTTCTATTCATATTTCTCATTCTTCTTATTTTTACTCAGCAACATATACCCTATTAACATATCAAAAGCTGTCTAATTTTCTTCTAATGTTACGATGTGAGTTATTAACAACAGCTATCCTTTTTTTAGAGTATATTGTTTTATTGTTATTTGTGATTTGTTTGTTTGAAATCATTTCACAACATTTTTACAATTACGCTTAATATGCTTTTTGTTACGGGAAATGTTGTAAAATCAAAAGAGCCCATAAAGTTATGATGCGCCAATATGAACTTCGTTGCCTAGTAACATCTAGTGGGCAGCTCAGCGTTTCAAACAAACTAAAACATTCCGAATCTAATAGAATGATGCTACGTGTCAAACGACACAAGGAAATTCTGACTAGGCGACTCTTGGTGTTAAATCATCTAACGCTACCACCACTTCTTTATGATACTGTTTTAATATTATCCCGCTGCTCGACATATCCGGTTTGAGTTCTGATTATATTGCAAAGATATCCATCAAAAACATATCGGATAGCTCTGCGGATACTGAATAACTGTGAATGACCACAGTTGCAATATGGCCCTCAATAAATACAGCTGACGGTTGTAAAAATGAGGGGCTCCTATCCAGACAAAAATATCACATGCAACAAAATTAAGAGCCGCAAGGTGCATCGCCATCAACTATGGAGAATTAATTCCGCCCGGGGGCACATTATAAGTCTTTATGGATCACACAACCATCTAGACTTGTGTCTTGCGGTGTAAAAGGGAGTCCAGTCCCCTTAAAGGCGAGTAAGAGTCAACTGGACAGAGTGTGATTTGTTTTACATCCACGCCTGGCTATGTAGCCTTAATCAGATGGTGGACAAACCACTATACATAATTTGGAACGTCATGCTCGTCCTAGATAGCCGAAGGCATAATTCTAAGCAACAGAACCACCTACTTGCAAGAGTTGGAGACTTTCTAACTCCTGTCCAGAACACATGTCAAGCATGCTCACTGGACTGGATCATTCACTTTGCGTGTCATTATCAGTGAGATGATCCTGGCCACCATAATAACCATTATACTGTTATGGGGCCGCAAAACCACAACCACCACGATGCTCCCATATAGGGGCCAACCTCAATGATCAGCCAGAGAACTATTAAATGTCTAAACAGACAAATAATGAACTCTGCGAGCTCACTGATCCCCGTGGAAATAAAGTGGAGTTTCCAGTTGTCTCCCTGTCTGACTTCAGGGGGCTGGGCTCCCTTTTTCCCCAGTTGCACTGAGTCTAGATATTGGAATATTCTATAAAGACCATATTTATATGCCCTGGGGGGAGTCAACTGGACAATCCACTATATTTCCACGGGAATCAGTAAAGCCCCAGAGTTCTTTTTAGGCATTTAGCTGTTCTCTGACTGGTTATCGAGGTAGGCCCTTCGGGAGTATCGTGGTGGCTGTGTGTTTCGAGGCCCTCGTGTGAGTTTGTGGGTCGGATCATTCACAATGAACACAATGAATGGTCCAGGTCCAGTGAGTATGAATGCCGTCGTGTTCTTAATTATATTAAGCTTTATGCATTCTGGATCAGGAGTTGGATAGTCTCCAACTCTTCAGCAAGAAGTGAAGGCTGCGGCCTGCTTCGGGCTTTTAAAGTTGCAATTAGGAGTGACCTTAGGATATATGTATCCGAACGCCTTATAGGGCGAGGATGACGCTACATTTCATCCACAGTGGTAATGGACAACCATCTGATTAAAAGTTACAGCCAGGTGCAGATGTAAAACTTACCACGAAATAACGAATTAGTTTCGATGCCCTACTTACGTCACGACACAGTGCATTTGTTCTAATTTCCTATAGGTCCACGGGCTTATGCCCCGTACATACAATACATATAAACAATATAATTAAATCTTACAACTGTACTCACAATATATATTCTTTTTTAAATTAATATAAAATTCACTTTATTCGAAAGATAAACTTCTGGTATTATTTTTTTTAATATGACTTCTGGCTTAGACATAGTCTAATCTGGAGGTCCAATTTTCGATGACTTTTTTCGATATTTTTGGCCGGCAATAACGTTGTCTTTTAACCCCATATCTCCACAGAAAATGGTCTAGCGACGTTAAATTTCACGATCTTGGACACCAATTCGCGCGTACGAAAGATAAGTCAATTGTGACACGAGCTGTGTAGGGTGTTGCCATTTTTTGTCGTTGAATAAATGAACGACAAATTATGGCTCTATAGCGGTCACCATTGATTGTAACGTTCGAAGCCAGCATTGTTTTTGAAGATTACGCCAGCCCAGCCAGTGTTAGACAAAATATGTATTTTTTTGTGGTTGCAATTATTAGTATTTTAATTTCTCAGACAATGTTTCGTCTTTTTTATCTAATGAAACCACGATTGGCATAATAAAATACGGAAATATTACATTAGCCTACATGAGTAGATACACCCTAATGAAAGAACTACCTAAACCCGAACACTCACTCACCAATACAGTCTAGAACACAACTTGATAATGATGTCATCACATTGAAGACGCTCGCCCATCATACTGAACAAACAGCAAGCAAAGACAGTTTACACCGAAAGGAATGCCAGCAGTAAACCAAAATTGATTAATAAGTTGATCACTAGGCGATTGAGATGTGATTTTCACGATTTTAATTTTTAATAATGGCAAATAAAGGTTTTAATATTGGCTCCTGTAAATTTGAAGCATAGCAAAGACCTCGTAACAGAATTCCATAAAGCCATATTGGTTTGGGCGGGAAGTTATACAACAGGAGTTTAAAGTTTTGTAGACTTTGTAATTTCCATTTGTGTTAACTTTATGGCATTTACAAGTCAGACCGCAATCAATGATGTTCTCCAAGGTAGTTAACCTTTGATAATTGGTTTCTTATTATTATTATTTAAGAATCTTCGTAGTGATAAAGTTATGACTATGTTGTACGAGCAGCAAACGGCGAAGTATGGTTTCCGTTGCAAGTTGCCATATCGAATTATAGAACACGTATAAAAGAAGTTCCATTATACTATCTTGGGGAACTTCGGCTTCAATTGGTTAAGGAGAGCTGAAAAAATATTCTCTTAGCATAAAATTGCTGTCACTTAAATAACTTTATAACAGCTTCAAGAAGACGTTTGAAATACGTTTATGAAACAGAATTTTATACTTTTGTATGGCTCTTTCTAGCTTAAAAATCATAGCTACCAAAGAAATCTTCTACTCAGATGGAAAATACTTCAGGCGTATATTTTCATTAAACACTTTTACTTAGGCACATGGCAGATCAACTAGAATCTTGTTACTGGTCCTATCGAATCAAATGCTTTCTTATATTTTTAAATTAGACATCACCATCAATTCAATATCACGTATTTCTAATGTACTTAATACTGCTGCATCAGTATCGACAGCCATATCAATCGATATATGTGGGCTAAATACATTTTTTAAATGCGCAACAAAAAGATTGCCTTCTAGTAACTTTTCTTCGAGACTTTAACAGCTCTTTTAGCTATTTTGTGCACTCTATAAAACTGTTCTTATGTTGAGGAGATCTGTGTGATTTTTACTCTCTTGACTTGGTCAAAGTCAATAAAAAACGGCTTAACGTATTTTGGTGTTACATTTTAAACAGTAATACGATATCTGGGGAGTTTCATATAGAAACAATAGTTGGTGAATGATCTGAAGATAAATCAAGTGTTGCTTTAAGATGCATCACCTCGAAATTTCATCACCTTGAAATACCCTTAACCACATTAAACTCGATATCGCACTTGCGCCCATCTAAGTTATTGCGCCAAATAAAAATAGACCTTTAGGAATCGCCTTCAAGACATATTTTTACATTTGTCCCTTTCATAAACGTTTTGTTCTGAGTTCTTTATTGCAAAATAAATAACACCAGATCTAGAGTTTAAATTAAAATTACAAGTTTATTTACTTTAACTACACAAAGTTGACACTACAAAACAATTTACTTAAGATGCACGTCTTTACTTCACCAGATTTAATATTACACTGACTGACTATCCACTCAAACGCTGCTCTTTTATATTTGTCCGTTAAAAGTCTAGAAAATTTAAGAATCTTCTACTCTTGTGTATCACATTTTGTTGTTGTATGTTGTTTATTCAATGTAACTAGAAATTTTGTTGTTGTACCATAAGTTTTCTTAGCAAGCCACGCAGTTCGTAAACAGCATACCCAGTAGTTCGCTTTATTGCTTAATTATTTTCTTTTAAAACTTAAGCAAGACACATTCGTAACAATATGTTTAGCATTATATTTGCCAGTAGAAAAATGGACTTAGTGATTTATAAAATTAGCTGTATTGAATATCTGACACTGGAAATCTTGGGAGTGAATAAATGGGAGAAATCATTAATTTTTTAAAAGCTGGTATTTGCTGTTTGAAGGTAATCTTCTTAAAACCCATACAAAAATATTGTTTATTTCGTGCGTTTATCAGTTTTCCCGATACCATATAATAAAAGGCAATTGGAATTGATTTCAAAAGGTAAGCGACATAAAGGTGATTTAAAGTTAGAGGAGGAAGTTGGTTAAATGTTGGGGAACTCACGAGGATTTCATTCGTAACTTGGTTAGAAGGGCAGTAAAGGGCTACAGATTTGCCTAATAATTTGAGTAATAGATTTTTAGGAATTCCTAATAAACCGTTTACTTTTCCAGCTTACACAGTAAGAAGATTATTGGGAATAGTAACTTAATCTAGGCTACTACAGTTGTAGACAACAATGCAACACTTAAAGATCGTAACTTAGCGTTGCATTTTTCTGCTCGCAATTGGGTGCAACTAGTATTTTAATTTAAAGAAAAAAACTAAAATTTTTTTTTGCAGATGCGCAATAATGAACACGGCTGTTGGTATCGTACTTGTCATGCATTATCCAAAGAATTTCAAAAAGACAAATTCTCTTTAAGTCATGAACCTGTCGATGATTTCTTCAAATCACAAGTAAATTTATATTAACATTTTGAAGATTTATTTTTTCATCTAAAGTTTCGGAAAATTTTCTTAGTGGCAAAGTTCAGAAAAATCCTATTTGTGGTTATTTTATCGCTGGGGTGTAGCGATATTCTTTTCAGTTGGAGTACTTGCAAGCTTAGTCCTACAATGGCATCAAGGCCGTTGGTTTATTTACTTAACCGATTGGGGCTTCCTTCTTTGCATGTGTGTAAATATATTTGGTGCAGTGCTGGTGACAATGCATCACTATAAACCGTATAAACTATGTAAGTCCATTGTTTATATAATTTTTTATAAATCGGTAATATATTTTATTTTTATAGCAGCAAATAATTTTGTCATAAAGATTTATTGGCTTTTGCATTGGTCTTCTTTGGTCACCGCTACAGTGATAACATTAATGTATTGGCTTTTCATTTTTCCAAGTAAGTGCGTAAGTAGTCTATAGAGACACGGAACTAATCATTAAGAGCACTATTTTGCAAAGTATTTTCCTTTTAACTAAAATAGCAAGAAAGAAGAAAGATTTAGTGTTTAGCGATCAATAAAAATCTTCTTTATTTTTTCGTACCTTTTTAAGAAGCGTGATAAATGTAATTCACCTTCACCATCAAACGATGTGGGATATTTTTATTTTTAAATTATTTCAATACAATTTCATTAAATGCATAATAGTTTTATTTATTCTGAAATTAATGGCAAAAAAAATTAATTAAAAAGAAACAAAATTGAATTTCCTCAATGAGGGATTCAATTTGCAACCAAGCAAAATTCTGCAATTCTCGTAGATAGGGCAAATAAAGGGTACTTTTATAGAGGTATATAACTTTAAAATGGTATAAAACAAAATGTTTTTTTTAAATTAATATGGAATTTACTTTATTCGAAAGATAATCTTCTGGCACTTTATTTTTAATAAAACTTGAGGCATATGAACGCTACGGCTAGCTCGAATGTAGTCTAATATAGAGGTCTAGAGGTCCTCAATTCCAGCTTTAAATCTGAAATTTTATAAAAACCCTTCATTTAAAAATATGACAAATGTTTACAGGATGCAATTAGTTGCATACCAATTTGATTGTTGTCAAGGAGTGGTTAGAGGCATGATAGGTATAAAAAGTACTGAACATAAAGTATCATAGCTGAATCTTTCATTCAGAGTTGTATTTATGTAGAAACTTCAAAATATAAGTAAAAATATTTAATGGTTAAACCGTAATTTGCAATTGAAGAGTGTTTTTTTATAGAAATATAGAACTTCAAAATGGAATAAATTGACATGAAATTTATTTTATTCGAATGATAATGTCGCGTTATAATTTAAATGTAACTTCTGGCATATGGCCGCTGCAGCTGGCTCGCACATAGTCTAAATTTCCATTTTTTTCCTATATCGCCAATAGAGCGGAGTATGTTGTTCTCAAAATGATATGCGTAACGACTTCACCTACCCCACAGAAACGTTCGATCTTGCAGGCGAATTCACTGGTGCAAATCGTAAAGCTATGCAGTCACCAAACGTTTATTTCAGTAAATCAATTGTTGCAAAGTTGCACGAGCTGTATGACAGGTTGTTCAACTGGTGGACAAAAAAGTCAGTAATCATGGCTCTATAAAGGTCAACATTAACTACAACCTTCTCATCCGCATCGTTTTTAAAAAAGTACAGGCCAATCATCCCACCAGGCTATAGAGCACATCAAACAGTCAGTTTTTCTGGATGTAACAATTTTTTCAACAAATACTTGAGGATTATCATCAATCCAAAAACGACAGTCTTGCTTATTGACGTATTCACTCAAACAAAAGTGAGCTTTAATGCTAACAAAATTCCCTTATTAAATCGGGATCGGTTATATCGAATGGTACTATGATTTGGAAGTTGTTGCTAATTCGTAAACTAGCACAGAAAATAACAGCGCACTATTTTGAAGGAAAATTCACGGGTCCGAATAGTGAAAGTATGCGGCAACCAAACGTTTCTTTCAATAAATCAATTGTAGTACGAGCTGTGCGACATGTTGCGCCGTCTTGTTGAAACTGCATCTCTTGCACATCCTAGTCATTTAATTACTGAACGAAAAAGTTCACAATTATATCGGTCTCTATTGACCGTGCTGACCAGTATCGTTTTAAACGAAGAACGGGTCAACGATTCCAGTAGCCAATAAAACCACCAAAACGTCAGTTTTCTGGAGTAACGGCGCCGCAATATACACTTGAGGTTTGTCACCACTTAAATTCGGCAGTTTTTTTGACACATCCATTCGTGTCGCTAAATGAAATTCGCCTAGTGCGGTTTTACACACGTCAACTTTTGTTGCTCAACTTTTGTTGTTTCCATTAGAAAGAAAGAGAAGGGGTATAAAGCCTTCTCTTTCTTTCTAATGGAAACAACAAAAGTTGAGCAACAAAAGTTGATGTGTGTAAAACCGCACCTATGAATATCGGCTTCAATCACAATCTTGACAAAATGACTGTCAGTTAAAAAAATGCTGTCAACTTAAAGTTCTATACTTCTATATAAAACAGCTGATATTTAAGAGATGTGGCTGTGTCGATATTCTGTATTCTGTAGACCCTTTTTCTATTTTATAAAACTATTATTAGAAAAAGCCAAAAATATTACTGTCACTTTGGACATCTGTGAAATAAAATTGATAATTGTTTAGCTGTGTTCCCGTAGTTTTTGGGTAAAGTTTGGGCAAATCAGAGTAATGAAAAAATACTCTCAATTAGAGACTAAAACGTTTAAAAGAACGGGAACACTAAAAACCAAATTTTTAGCCCGAAATAAAATGTCAAAATTGTTTACTTGTTTTATGTCCATGGAAATATCTACATACATATGTAGTTATCTATGCATATCTATACATACATATGTATATCATATATCAGTATGTTTTTTATACATAGATATACTATATGTAAGTACATACATATGTACCTAAATAAAAAATTCAAGCATTTACTTACATTTTTCAACATTCGTCAATTTAAAGTTTTATTTCAACTCTAAAGAAAATTTGTTTGCTAACAATTTTTATTGTTTATTTTATGCAACAGCTGATTGATTTACAATCTTACCAAATCAGCCCGACGAAAAAGTGCGGGCTGTTTTGGGCAGAAAGAAGAAGAATATTATTCTCTCAAATTCTCTCTCACTTCCCCAAACTTTGTGTACGGAAACGCTTTTGGGTAAATTTAGGAACCCGCGGGCTCCCAAAGTAGAGTACGGGAACAAATCTATTATCTACCTTTATAATTTACCTTCTGTAAACATTATTTTATTACCAGGGAATTTTGGTGGAAATTTTGTTATTTCGTTTTAATAGAAAGCTAGAAGAGTCAACTTATTCCAATAACTATAGGTAGTTAATATCAATCTTATAAATCATTACAAACACACAAGCAATCAGCCAGATAAAAATGTCTGCTCACTTAATGATAATGTGGCTATCAGCAATAGCTTAAATCTTTTATTGTTATTTCTTTGCAGCCGATAGTGTCAGTGCTTCGAACGTGTTTAATTTATGGGCGCATGGTTTTAACTCTATATTCATGTTATTAGATCATTTTCTGGTGGCATTTCCAACACGTTTTCTTCATTTTATTTACCCTTTAATATTAGGACTTCTCTATGGAATTTTCTCTGTAATCTACTACCTTGCTGGAGGCGTGGATATGTAAGTAATAAAATAAAATACAATTAGAAGAAAAACTGAAAAACAAAAGTTGCATAAAAGGCATTGTGTTAAAATAAGATCTTTGTTATAATATTTAAACAAAGATACTCCTTTAAAGCACTTAATAAAGGGTTATTTAACAAACAGTTTGTTTTTTAAAACAAAATAAAACAAAAAATTTATATTAAGATAATTTAAATTTTTATTGTATTACGAAGAGAACAGATCGGCAATTATGAATGAAAAATGTTATCTGCCAAATGTCCACCGCGACCACACTGACAGATGTCGATTCTTTCATCAAAGTTTTTAATAACTTTTTGTCAAAGTGGCGGTCCTATTTCGTTAATCACATCACGGATTTTGAGTTTCAAGCCACAGGTAAGAAAATCCAGCGAACAAAATCAGCCCAATCACGCCTGCAGACCACATAGCGCATCATACAGTGATACGTTGACCATGCAAAGGCTTCTCAATGATCGCTCTAGGATTTTCAGAAGCCCAAATGCAATTCTGCTTGTTGACACACCCTGGCTTCGTTTAAAAAAATGATTTTTTCAAAAAAACCAGCCGGTTGTTCCTGAATGAATTGAGAGAATTACCGGCATTTGAACCTTGTTCAAAGTCAAATCCTTACGCAAAATTTACATGTTGTGGTTTTAGATAGCCCCAATTGTTGAGAACGTCGAGGAATTGACAAATTGGGATCTGCTTCAACACTGTGGCGCATGGCTGTGATGTTTTCAGTTAAACGACCCGGCAAAACACGCGTTGGTGTATCGAGCCTGTCAACTCAAATTTTTCGAACAAATTCTTAATAGCCGTCGCCGAAGAACGATTATGTTGTTCCAAACTATCACGAATTCTACGAAATGTAACTTTAACAGAACCATCATTTTCATCGTGGATTTTAATTATTTTATTGGGATCTTCATGTGAAATTAAATTCACTGCAACAATTGTCAAAAAACTAAATGTCAATGTTGCCACAATTGAAAAACAAACTTCGTCTTGAAAAACCCCATATAACAAAAACCCCTCGTAACAAAGTTGCTATTGATTTCGGTCCTGGAAGAAGTCGAAAAATTATTACAAAAACAAAAAAGTCAAATTTTGGTTTAAGTCTTTCTTTTATTTTCCGATATAGTCAATCGTAAAGCTAGAAGACGAATGTATTCAGCGAATCAGCGAGTTTTAAAGACCTTTGGAAAAGAGAAATCTTAAGATTCTCAAATTAACAAAACTATAAACAAAATCTGAAATATAGACCCAATAACACAGCAGCACAGTTAACATAAATAATACATACTACAATTACACTTACAGACTTAAAACCCATGCTACAGGAAGATAAATTTACTAAAGCGATGTCATGCTTAAGAGCGAAAGGAAACGATCACACATTAACTTTGTGCTGTCTGCCGCTTAAAACCAAAGTGTTATATCTAAGATATACTTGGGAGGAATTAATTCAGTCTTTAGGAACAATGGTTGCTTTTATGGTATATCCCCCTACTGTACTGCATAGCTATAATATACAATGTTATTATTCCTGGCCTTCCTGGAATTCCAGCACTGGTGATGAAATAGTGTTTCTCAATGCTAGCGCGTCTGTTAGCAGCACTTTTCAGTACGTTGTGTCCTGACGTGATAAGTTTTACATTTGCACCTGGCCGTAAGCCTTAATCAGATGGTGGATCATTACCACTGTGGATGATATGTAGCACCATCCTCGCCCTAGAAGGCTTTCGGATGCGTATATCCTCCGGTCACTCCTAGTTGCAACTTCAAAGGGCCGAAGCAGGCCGGAGCCTTCACTCCTTGCTGAAGAGTTGGAGGCTATCCAACTCCTGGTCTAAAACGCATGAAGCATTTATATACACTGGACCTGAACCATTCATTGTGTTCATTGTGAATGATCCGACCCACAAACTCAAACGAGGGCCTCGAAACACACAGCCACCACGATACTCCCGAGGGCCTACCTCAGTAATCAGGCAGAGAACAGCTAAATGCCTAAAGAGACAAATAGCGGAACTCTGGGGCTTTACTGATTCCCGTGGAAATATAGTGGATTGTCCAGTTGGCTCCTGTTAGCCTTGAAGGGGACTGGGCTCCCTTTTACCCCCGCAAGACACAAGTTTAGATGGTTGTCTGATCCATAAAGACTTATAATGCGCCCCCGGGAGGGACGTTGTGTCATCTCGGTGAATTTCCAAAGTGTTGGAAGGTTGCTATATAACGTCGATCTCCAAAAATGGTGAAGCTAACAACTCTGAAAACTACCGCGCAATTGCAATTTGTTCTTCACTTTAACATTATAATTTCCACAGGGGGCCCTCTACGGGTGACTTGCTACCTTTCCTGTCAAAACAATAGTGCAACTCCATACATCATATTAGGGAAACTAAGGTGGTGGCTCTAGATATTTCCAAAGCGTTTGATATAGTTTGGAATGATGCACTTCTATCAAAACTTTTCGCTTATGGTATCGGTGACAGCTTCTCCAGATTTATATCGAGTTTTCTCAGGAATTGCACTATAAGAATTGACATAGATGGGATCTCATCAGACGAGTTCAAAATTGATTCAGGGGTACCGTAAGGCTCTGTTCTTTCTCCTATTCTGTTTCTTATTTTTCTAAATCACCTTCCTTGTCAAACTTTCAAACTTGTATACTTTTTCACAAATGATAGCACCATTTGTCATTCGTATTCATTTATTAATAGACCAATCCATTTGGAGGTGGGTTCCAAAAAGGCAAAACATGAATAAACGCTCAATAATGATCTCGTAACAATCTCAGAATGGGGTCGTGTTAATAGAGTCCATTTTAATGTCCGTAAGACTCAATGTTGCCTGGTTACGCATAGATCTGTGTTTGGAAATGGTGCCGCATCTGTTACTATGGGTGATATAAGTATCAAGGAATCGGAACCTCTTGATGTTCTTGACATGAAAATTCAGTACGATATTCGATGGATTAAACATATTTTTCAGAGTTCCAAAGAAGCTTTCAAGTGCCTCGGTTTTCAAAAACGGTGTAACAGATATTTCACTCTATTAATGATGGGCCGCCGACCAAAAGTCTATTTCGACCACGAACAGAAGATGGCCAAGAGGCTCCTTGGGGACATTAGGGTATCCAACTCTATTGATTCTCTGGAGCATCGACGCAATATGGGATGATTTTCACTATTTTATCAGTACTAGAATGGTAAGTGCTCTAACGAAATTTGGGGACTTGTTCCTGTTACTCATATGATTTGCGTTTCATTGAGAGTACACCCATTTGTGGTTGATTGGCCACTGAATCGCACTACGCATTACAGAAAAATTTCGTTTTTTAGCAAAACAGTCCGTATGTGGAATGAACTCCCTCCAGAGAGAGGTCTTTCCTGTTACTTTCAATGTAGGAAAGTTCAAATTGAATGTCAACAAACACTACTCCCTCTTTTCTCCTCCCCATAACCTAATTTCCTATTTCTGGCACAATACATTGAACGAGTAGAGGTCATAGCCAAAGTGCTTTTACACGCATTTGTAAAAAGAAAGTTTTGCCCGAGAGATTAAAAGTTTTTAGTTAGCAAAGTACAAAATGACCCATTTATCACTCGGATTTCCGACAAGATTCTTTTAACGGATGACAACAAAATTACTTTGTTTGGTTCGAAGGCGGGCGTTACGTGTGTCGTAAATAAAATGAAGAATTTTTGCACAATAATACAAAGAAAGCACTGAAGCATGGAGACTCATCAGTGATAGTGTGGGGCTGCAGGATGAACTTGAATGTCGCATGCAAAAGAGTAAAATGCTCGATTTACTTAAACAAACTTGCAGATGTATTCATTTAATTAATTTGTTGCAAAGTTCAAAATAAACTTATTGAAAAAATAACCAAGTGACTCTAAAACGTCAGCCATTTGGCTGGCCGGTTTAAAATTGCAAAAATTCAAATTCGTGTAATTTCAAATCACTTTCACAAAAAGTAATTTTCACATTATGCCTGCATGATATAAAATTAATTCAATCTAATATTTTTAACACAAAATTAACATGACTTTCGCCGCTTTCAATGTGCAAATATCTAATATTTTTTAATTAAATAACTATTTTGATCTATTTCTTTTTTTGTTTTGCTTTTCAGCTACGGAAATCGTTATGTATACGAAATATTGGATTGGTCAAAACCACTTTGGGCCCTTTTAGCTCTTTTTGGCTGTACAATTTTACTTATCTTATTATCTTTTCTATTATTTGGTTTATATAAATTAAGACAAACAATTTATAGTAAATGTTATAATTCTAAGTTGACGATAGAAAATGCCTAAAAGCAACAAATTTGATAAATAATTATTTGTATTTTTTTTATAAGATGTAATTCATAGTTTCTTTTTTATTTTTGGGTAAACATTTCTTAATTGTTAATATGTAAAAGAATGCTTTCGTTTAAGTGGTAATTTTCAAGCCATTTTATTGATGACTGCCATTTGTAAGGACTGTATTTGATTGGACCATTTGTCAATGGCATTATAACGAGAACCGGTGCTGTTTTCCTTATCTAATTGTAAGACCTGATTGACTTGATCAATGCGTCCCTGGATAGTGCTGAAAAAAGTTTAAATAATTTAATTAAACGAAACGATTTAAAAATAATTTTTGTGTTTACTTGTCTAATATGCAGGACACTAATAAGCTTTCCACCTCAGCTGGTTCGATATTAAGAGCATTGGCTATAAATGGTATAGCAATATTTTTGTATGGTCTTATTAATTTTATCAAAACCTGTGTCCGTATATTGCGCAACAAATCTTCAATGTGTTCCCTTATAAATGGATCGGCCATTATATTACTTCGATTGTGCCTTAAAATTGATTCAAATTCGTTAATATCATTATTCTGATAGGAAACTACCAAATTAGTCATAGCTAAAATCTCTGGATCATTTTTATACGGTTTCGCTTCTTGGGAATCAAATGGATTGATGCCAGACTTCATAAGCCTGAAAGGAAATGAAATTTTAAAACTTTTCATAATAAAGCACTTTTTACTGGAATTAAGTTTTGATGAGAAGAGCTTTGTTATATGGTAATAAAAGCATTAATGTTACGAGTAATTCCTTTTTAATAGGCATTTAAAAAAAGGCAATTTTTGATTTTACCTTTCTTCAAATAGCTTAATTTATTAAACGGTGTGTTAACACTCTGTTTCAAAATGGTATAAGTTGGCTTGTTAAATTGCTTAAATTCCCTATAAAATTAACCAATTTTTTTTATTAATAAATGTCAAAGGATAACAGCTCAATTTGTGACATTTAATTGTTTGACTAACAATTTACTTCCTAACCTCATTGTCCACCCGCTCGATTTTTATTTTAAAAAATTTTCGGTGAAACAATTGTTTTTTATCATTTATACAAAAAATTGTTTCTATATTACTTTTATTTATAATAAATAATTTAAGCCCAACTGAAAATTATTAACTGGCCTGGATAATGGGACAACTCAATTCGACAGCTTATAGGCGTTTGACAAATATTATTATACAAAAGACTTGAGCAAAAAGAATCGATTTGCTTTCTATATTTAAAATTAATTTAATTAATAAAGAATTAATTAAAGTTTTAAATATATAACCAAAAGTTATACAGAAAGCAATACATTAGTCAATCATAAATGTCTTCAAAGTTTTTCTTCTATTTTTCGCTTCAACACATATTATTACATACTTACATATTTGCTAATACCAAATATTTCAAACAAGTCGTACGTCTTGGCGAGCCAGATTCATCATAATTTTTAAATGCTTCAAAGAAATCTGTATGAGCCTTTTCAAATTCACCTTCACGCAAATGCATTTTACCACCGCATTCTCTAATTACACCCATAATCAAAGGATGCGGTATGGCAGACTTAATATGTAACGATTGCTCGTACAAGGCCTTAAGCTTTTTATTATTTTTTTGCACTGTGTACATTTGAATTTCCAAGGCATAGATTTCTAAGAGTTGCGTGCCCTTCTTTAAATCATCTTCACCATCATCTGTTTGACAGGATGAATGAAGTTGTTTAAGAATTTTCTGTAATTTGCCAAATTCGCTGCGATCGAAATATAGTTTGCCTAATTTAGTGTTGGTCTTGAACCAAAGCCGATCGTTTTTTGCATCTTTTAAGGCTTCCAAAGTAGTTTCATAGAAATTTTGCAGCAGTTCCATCTTGTTGAAAAAACATTTACGAAAATGATAAGTTTTATAAAAAGCATATTTCGACTTACGTTCTTAGAAGTTGATATATAATCCAATATAGAGTTTATCGACTTTTCCGAATGATTGCGTGTCACCGCACTTTTAATATAAGTCAACAATTGCTTGTATCTTACCATCATTTCCTCATAATTGTTCTAAAAAAACATTTAATGAAATTTTATAATAATGCGAACATTAGCACTAACCAATTTAAAATTGATTTTAATCATTTGCTTTAGAGCTTTAAAGCCCCATTCTCCCTTTTCACCGTTTTCCAAGTCCAGAACTTTTTGGAATGAAGCCAATGCCGCCTTGGGATCATCTTCTTTGAGCGCTTTGCTGTTGTAATACTGATTTTCTAAATCAACATCTGGTTCTGAATTGCTATCCTCAGAATATTCCTAAAAATATTAAAAAGTGAAAAGACAATTCCTTTTAGAACAGTTAGAAAGTTTTAATAAAAATTACCAAGCCGTAGTCCTCATCATCTTCACACATGAAATCATCATCATTATCAGACATTTCTGTTTAAATTTTATTTATTTTGTTAATACTTTATAATTATACTTTTATATCAAGTTAAATAATTCTGATTATTACAATTTTTGTCTACAGAATAAACACAGAGTATAAGAATAAGTTGTTGTTTTGTTATTAACACAGTCTAAGTTTGTGGTATAATATAGTTTGTGGTTATTAATAGAATTATTCGTATGATACAACAGTTGATCAGGTTGGTGCAGTTAGACGATAGCAGGGCAATTTAGATATAAGGTAGTAGCAATGGTGAATTCTATCATTTTCCCACGTATCTTAACTGTCATAGTGAATAAATTACTAGCTAGTTATGAAAGCAAGTTCATTGATATTCACTATTAATAATCCTAATCACAAATTTAATATAATGCTAATCACAAAATATAATCTGTGATCCAAATTATGGTCAGCTAGTGAAGGAATCAGACTTTGAGAAAATTTATTTTATTTACCGAGATGTAAAACAAGAGTATAATCCACTTACTTGCTAGCAGGACATGAAAAGAAATACGAATACTATGCAGTAAACATCTCAGTTTAAAGGCCCAACTATTTATCGGCTAACAGACGTTTGTTAAAAAATGTTATTCATAAACAGTACTTTAGCTAATGTATGCTTTAGTAAAATTAGTATTTTGATTCTGGCAATGCCACTATTTTAAGTTGTCACGTTGTAGTTAACGATGTATAAAAATGAATATTATTTATCCGGGTAGTCAGATCCATAAAAAATGTTTTTATTGTTTTTCATTTTTTTCAGCAAAATCAACATATTTTTGTTTTTTTTTATATTAATCTTTTTAATAAAAAGCAAAGCACCCAGAAAAGGTTAATTTGCAAGGCTTACGAAGAACTTAAAAGGAATTTGTTCATATTAAAAAAATAATTATTCGGATAACAAGCTTTGTTTTGATTATATGTACATCAATAAAACTTTTAAAATAATTAATTATAATTATATTTTTGTAAAATATAAAATAATGATGTAAAAATGATTTATATTGAATGGCGTGTTATATTTTAGTTTTTAATATTATTCGTATACTACAATTTCTTTTTAATAAACATTTTTAAACATTTTTGGAATAACAAAGTAAAACTGTCAATTGAGCCGTTTACATTGAAAGTGACATAAGTCACAACTGAATAGTTTTTTTTTTCATTTTTAATAAATTTGAAATTAATAAGTTGAGAAGTATTGAGATTTGTTTGAGAGGAGTATTGATAATTAACGGTATAACAAAAATGTTTATTTTGAAAGCGGCGTAAGTCGCTGTACTCAGGAAATTAATTACGGAGCTTCGTGTGAAAGAAATGGAAACATGTAATAAGTGTGTGTGAAGTATTGTTGTGATTATTTGACTTTTTTTTATTAGTTCGAAAGAATAGTGCAGTTTACGGAACAATATTATATTGATATCTAATATACTACACATAATTACCATTATTTTATTTTTTTATTCTCAGGAGGTTGTTTTGTGTTGTATAAAATATCTAAGAATGTCACAACTCAAAAGCATATTACTGCACATAGTGACTTATGTAAAGGACAAAATAGTAATAGTAGTAATAGCTTCCTGTCGAAAATATCCTTCACAGTACACAACATGGAGAAAAAGGATTTTATTTCAACACAATCATTAGAAAAATCCGTTTCAGAAAGAAAACTAAATACGTCTGCATTTAAATTGCTAAAAATTAAAATGTTTTATAAACTAATTTAAAATAAAAAGATGACAATAACAAAGTAACTTATGCCACTTTTAAAATAAACGGTTAGATTTATTGTAAACACAATTTGTTTTGTTTTTGAACTTTCAATAATAAAATTGAACTGTCAATTTTTTGTAGGTTTAACGTAGGTTTTTCCTACTTTAAAGTTAACAAAGGTATTTTAAGGTAAAAGCGTTTTTTGAATACAAATTTAGGAAATTGTGCTTAACAACGGCAGTTAAACCTGCTTTAAGTTTTTATGCGTACAGCCGTTAACGTGTTTGTTAACTAACGTGTACTTTAAAGCTCAAGTAAGACCGAATTTACATTGTACGATTTTTGTCGCTGAAAGAAGAAAGAATAGGGGAAGAGTGGAATTAAAAAATTACACATTATTTACCAACAAACTAAGAAATGCAGCGACAAAAATCGTACAATGTAAATTTATGTTAATAAATTTCATTAATTTACAAAGAAATTATTGCATAATAATTTCTATATTCATGTAAGTACAATATAGTCACGTAAAAGTTGTCAGTTTTTGACTTTACTTTTAGCCAGCTTATGCGTATTATAGTTGGGCCTTAACATATGTATATTCAAAGCTTTAAAACCATTTCTTGTGCAAATATCGCACAACCTGTAATCGCCAATGACAAAAACACGAATTAAATTTGGTGTTACTTATTTTTTTAAAAACCTGCTGAAAAACAAATGGAGTTGCTATCTTTGGAAAATTCGATAACATTCTTAAAGTATTTAAAATGATTCTTTTGGGAATAATTATTTTTTATTAATTAAGTTTTCACTTGTAAATCGCACTTGTTCGCACATAAAACCTGCGGCAGCTCACTATATATAAAGTATAATTGTTGCTATTTTTGGTCACCTCTTACAGTTACAGTTAGAGTTGAAAAAAACTATCCCTGTTGATGTTGATATTTGACTTTCGACTTTGAATATTGTCCACGTTTCACTTGGTCCAAACAATTTTCATATATAATAGCACAGGTATATAATCAATGTATAATAGGCAGCTTTAGGTTTTCTTAAATGTGGTTGCTGACAATTTTAGCTTTACCACCAATAATCAAATTGAAAAGGGCACAAATACATACATATGTTTGCATATTGAGTTAGTTTTTCATTTGTTGCTCGAAAATAATTTCGGGAATATAAATCGCACTATCGATGGAAAATAAAAATAGAAAGTCGCCCTCATATTAGTTAATTCTCAGAAATTTTTTGAGAAAAACTTTTAAGAACTAGGCTTTTTAAATATACAAAAACTTGTCATTATATATGAATAAAATAAATTTTCATTTATTTCGCTTAACTCGTCAATAGGGCGTTAAATTTCAATTCAGAGCGTCAATTGTTTAGGGTTTATGCACACAAACCCGACATTTTAAATGGCGTTGAATACACCGACTTGAAATCGCCAAATTGAAAAATTGCTGGACCGGAAAATTGTTCATGCA
This sequence comes from Trichopoda pennipes, assembly GCA_030448955.1. Classification (NCBI taxonomy): domain Eukaryota; kingdom Metazoa; phylum Arthropoda; class Insecta; order Diptera; family Tachinidae; genus Trichopoda; species Trichopoda pennipes. Next base: position 13,498,538 of record JASKUP010000042.1, read on the forward strand.
ATAACTGAATTGTTTAAGTGTCTGTGTGACTTATGACTCCGTTTTGTTGAAACCACTGATGCCAATCATTTATTAGCTAATCGTTGATACATCAAAGTGCGAATTATATTTGATTTATAAAAATCCTTATGAAACAACTTATTAGGCAGTGTTTTTGTTATATTTGTTAAGAAACAAGAGAGCAACTGAGTGTTGTTACATATTTAAACAACGTGCAACAAGTGATTTAATATGGCAAACAATATTATTTACAACTATATAAAATATTTTTGTATAACTTCTGCCTGTGCAAATTTAAATACATATTATGATAACAATTCATGTTGTTCCAATTAAAATATTTTTTTGTCAAGGCATGTTAAGATTTCATCGTCTAATTGGCAGCACCAGCTGCAAAATCGAATGGTAGGGCATCACTAAGTTTGCGAATTTCGCTGATTTCGCACTCATTCATATTTTAATCTTCCAACGGGTTTATTTCTGCCACAGCGCACAATTTTGTTATGTTTTAGTTAAATTAGAAGGATCGAATTTAACAAAATTTAAAAGTAGTTTTAAATAAATTAAGGTATTTTGCAAGTAAGGGATATAAGAGAATATCAATAGAATATCCTGAAGAAATCTTAAAATTAAAGATGCCCGTCCGAAAATATCGACATGAAACTCGAGAAGTAAATTGTTGCATGAAATATGTATTGTTTGTTTGCAATACATTCCTATGGGTGAGTAACTGTGTACTTGCTAAAACAAACTGTTTCTACTTTGGTGTCACGTTCACATATTTGGTGTTATTTTACAACATGATTACTCAAAATTTATTTTATAATAAAAGCACAAAACTTTAAAATCTATAGACTATTTTGCTATGAAGCGAACAGATGTGCAGGTTTACCTATAGCTTTTTTCAATGAAATGTCCAAAAAAACTTCTAACGGCCAATGGCCAGATAGGTTCAGGTGGTATAATTACGCAATGTTTGTCAAACTGGAACTGATGGCAAGAGTACCATAAGAAACTGATATTTTCCCGTTAATAATCTCCTGTGCAGTATAATCTGCCGCAAAGTCGCCCACTTAATATTTCGTGCATAGTCAGACTTCGATCGTGGTTCGCCTACTAAGCACTTTTTTTACAAGTCAGACGGTATATCACTAAAACTAAATCAGCAGATTAGAATTACTTCAATAAATCTATAGCATGTAATCGAAATTTGAATAACCTTTTCAATGATATTACCTCATTCTATCACAAAATAGTCGATATATTAGGTCATATAACGCCTAGGAATTTTGAATGTTCGTTACTCTGAAAATAAGGGTGCCGCTGAAATTCTCACAGAGGATTTTTGGACTTTTACTTTTTTTGTGACCATCGGCTCTAACGAAACTAGATTTAAGCCATTTTTTATGTAAAAACATGTTATAACAGCACATTTATTATTTTTGATATCATTCCTCCGAAATAGGGTAGTTCTGTGGCCAACGGAAATATTTTAATACGTTTATAAGAGACTCATATCAGGGTTTGTATTGGGCTTCTTTTATAATCCAGACCAAGACCATTTGATACCAGTTAAACTCAAAAGCGAATTCAACATAAGTTTTTTGGTTTTTGTTAGACAAATTTTCATTCGAATTTTTCTTATTTTGTTTTACATTTTTTTAGTTATTAGTTATAAGTAAAAGTAGAAAGCTTTGTTAAATTTAAATACATATTTTAATTGTTAAAAAATCTAATTATTTGCAAAATAAAAATTCAAAATAAATCTTTCCTGTTGAGTTTTCTCTAAAAGATAAAAAATTTAAGTAAGTACAATTGTGCCACTAGATGGCACCTGGAGCTAGAGAAATTAGGCAACTTCAATCAGTGTTAACGACAGAAATAAATGCACTGTATCGCAAGGGCTTTGGATTCAGCATAAGCATCTATTCATGATGCTCACGGCAACAGTTGAGAATACCATGCCATCTAGGTCTTTATTGCACTCGAATAATTCTTGTTTTCTTGAGTAAAAGCTTCTAATCGCTTCATTAAGGACCTTGTAGCATTTATTGTCGTTTATTGTATCTAAGACGTCATGCTGACTTGACTGTGAGTAGTGTGGCTAGGCAAGTGGCAGGCCATCAGAAATTGCTTTCTGTTTGACCGGAAGCATATCGGTTTCTTCATAGAGAAACAAGGTCTACTCTACTTAGTTCTTTTCCAAGAGGTGTCAGCGAGGAATGTCGGCGTGCGATGAGATAGAAAGACGACTGACGAAGACCATTTTTATTTTTACACCATAGGGATTCGTTGATCTTCGAACGAATTATCTAATTTTATCCTTACATTTTTAAGTTCAGGAAATAAACAGGGATACCGATGACTTTGCTGCCAAAGTTGTAGTTGTTTTCAAATGCACCCAAAAACTATTGTATCAACAGGCGCTCACAGCAGTGCTGAATAGTCAGCGGTTAGCACAAAAACCTAATGGTACAGTGGATATTGTGCAAACTTAAGTTAGTCTTAGAAAGAGCTCCATGGGGCCCAAGTAAGTTGGCCTATTTTGGCCGTTAAACAAATACAAGCAACCTAGTTAGGAGTTAATCAATTTTGCCTTAAAAAGGCCGAGGAAGGATATTTATTTAAAACAAGCATCATCACAACTACTATCAAAAACATTCAATTTACATGTCAATTGTTGATTTGAAAATATCATTTTATTTTTTAATAGTGAAATAAATCTTAATTAAATCTCCATTCAGGCTTCAAAAATAATTATTTCTCCAAAACCGTTAAATTTCTGATTGAGGGAGTGGTTTAAAATCGAAATCTAAAAATTTTCTAATATTAAAAGTTATAAATTGTAATAAGGAACCCATTCACTTCTCAATGGAGATAAAATTCCTATTCATCTATAAAAATTTTTCCTGTCTTCTAAGATGGATGGATATCTGGAGTGTATACTTCATTGTATGACTGCAAATTCTAACTACATAAAAAAATTGGAAGATATCACAATGAAAAAAAATTAGGTTGAATTAAATAAAGGAGATAAAAGGATTATATAAATTTGCAATTTCTACAAAATTATTTCCGACTCCATAAAGTGTATATATTCTGGACCCGTAGAGAGTCTACTTAGAAATGTTGCCTGACCGTATTTATGTTGAAAACAATTTCCCATGAAACCAAAGTTTTGGTGGACTTAGATTTTCTAACTGTTACATAGTTTCCAGAACTATGCTGTTGACAATTAGTCAAATTCGCCAATTATTGGCGGAAATATGTTCCAAAAAGGCTGGTGTCTCTATTTTTTTCCATGTTTGTTTTTGTTCTTATTTTGTTTATGCTTTATAGAATTGAAATTCTGAAAATTCAGAGAAAACGCTTTTTATTATATAAAGAATCATTACAAGAATCAAATTTTTGAATGCACTCATTTCATAAAAGAATTAACTGAATTAAAACGTGAATACAATCACAATGAATAAAAATTCATGGAATGCCTTTGCTTTATCACAAGAAATTAATTGAAATAATAATGAAGTAAATCGCGCGAGTTACATACAAACCACTTCACCAATAATATCGGCTGGCAAAGTGTAGGAAAACGTAGATATAAGTTTTAAGTTACATTTTATTTTTGTTCCCACATTTTGCCAGACAGTAACGTCAGCATAAAAGACTGTCCTTGCTCTCCTTAAGTTAGAAATAAGAAATTATTTTAACTTCAGTCTTAAGATTCAACTTTAATAAAAAACATATATAAAAAATTACCCAACTATGTTTCAATAACACATAATTCGCGTGAGTGCACCAGCTAAATCAAATGAATTAGAAGTTGAAGAATGCAGAAGAGGAATGTGTTTGAAAATTGAATTTCAAAGATAAAAAATAAATAATTTAATATGTTATACTTACTGCCATATTTATTACAAATAGTTAGAATTTGTGTCCTAAAAAACGTTATTGGATGTTTCCTTTAAATCATTGCGATGCCCTCAGTTTTTGGCAACTGTAGCCAGTGGCGACGGTACTATAGGACTAAATATAGTTACATAAATATATATTTGTTGTAAATTATAATGAACTAAAACTTTTTTTAACTTGTCTTCCCGTTTATGTAGATGACCGGCCTGATTGTATTAGCGGCTGGCATTTGGGCATGGAATGAGAAAGATACGTTTAGTAATTTAAACAAATTAACCATGTTAGTTTTAGATCCTGCATTCGTATTAATATGCCTGGGAAGTTGTGCGTTCCTTATTGGTTTTACTGGAAGCGTTGGAGCTTTGCGTGAGAATACCTGTCTTCTAGGAACTGTAAGTTAAATGGTTCTGTACATATTTCATTTGAGGTAAACTTATGATAAAAAATGTCTAATTTTTTATAGTTTATTTTACTAGTTATTATCCTGCTAGTGGTGGAAGTATGCTTTGGTGTCATGTATATTGTACTTAAAGATAAAGGCTGGGTATGTGATCTTCGTTATAGTATTCTAAAAAAATATATTTTATCCTTTTATATTTTTAAGATTAAAGATCAGGCCACAGAAGGCTTACGAGCATTTATTATACACTATCGGGAAGATCCTGATCAACAGAATCTCATTGACTGGATTCAGGAGGATTGGCTGCAGTGTTGTGGCATTGATGGTCCCAAAGATTGGGATAGCAATAACTATTTTAACTGCTCCTCCTATGCCATTGGCAGTCGAGAAGCTTGTGGTGTTCCATTTTCATGTTGTCGTCGACAACCGCATGAAATTATTAAAAATAAACAATGTGGTTATGATGTACGCAAGGAAGGATATGTAAGTATATTTTGTTTTTTTTTTTTTAATTCTAGTTATACTTTTACGGGCAAGTGTGTAATCCATCCAGTCTGATTGTTCTAATGAAATTCAAAAAGAAATCAATTTTGTCTGATTCTGTTTCTATAAACAACAGTTGGAAAAAACTAATTATTTTGATGTTCCGTATAGAATTTCCTAGCGATCAGTACACAAACACGTTTAATTTAAAATAATTATACGTTACAAATCTGACAAGTGCAAACAAACATGATTCATTTTGGGAGACAGCCGTGTTAGGAAAAACCTCGTTTATCTGGGATACTGTTGGTCAAGAGTGATTCCAATCACTGAGCGTTGCATTTTATCGTGGGCTCGATTAGTAAATCATATCCCAGCGCCCAATTCTATAAATAATTTTGACTCATACATATAAAAATCTTAATAAAACGAACAAAATTAATAAAAAAAACACAGTGATATGTTTTCTACGAAAGTTATAGTTAATTAGATAAACATTTAATAAAACAAACAACATGCAAATATTTATGAAAAAGTTAGGTATTTAAAAAAAATTTTTTTAAATTAAAACAGATTGAAAGAAAGCGTGGCCAAATTAAAAAAGTCAAATGAGAAATAAGGCTGGACATTTTGAGACAAATGTTTTTTTTTTTTATTGATATAAAAATGTACATTTTTACATGCTCTGTGAATTTAGATTTTTAATAAAAATTACAACATTTTTCTTAAACAAACTTATATTTTGCTCATTCTTTATATTATTTGGCATTGTGTTGTACAGCATTAATCCCTTACAAAATAACGATTTTTGCATTGATCTTGTATTCGCTTTTTTCAACCTGAAGTCATTCGCGTTTCTTAAGTTGTAAGGCTGAACATATCCTACATATCTAGTTGTTCGGCGAGGTAATCTGGCGCATTTCCGGTCCTCATTTTTTTAATAAAACTTATCGTATTAAATTGTAACCTCTGTTTTATATTCAACCATCTTAGTGTCTCCAGCATTATACTTATAGGTGCAAAACGGTTGCATTTAAGAATTGATCGCATTGCCCTGTTCTGAAGCCTTTGCATTCTTCCTATCTGTTGCTCCGAGCAACAAGTGTATAGAATTGTGGACCCATACTCAAAGTGCGGTTTGATAATTGTATTATATATGTTAATTGCAGTTAATATTGAAACTTTATTTCTAATTCTTTTGAAAAAGCCAATATTTTTACCTATTTTTTTTTGCATATATATTCTATGTGTTCTTGCATTTTTAAGTCTTTATCAATTACGAAACCCAGATATTTTATACTGTCTACTTTTTTTATAATCACATCATTTATTTTAATTATTCTGTTTGCGTTCATATTTATTTCCATTAACTTTGTTTTGTTCTCATTTAGTTTCAACTTGTTCATCTTTAACCATTCATTTATGTTGTCTATATCATGTTGTACATTTTCATAACATTTCTCTTCTGTTTCATCTTCCGTAAATATTAGAGTATCGTCAGCATACATAACAATTTCACATTTTTCCATTAGTTTCTCAATATCACTAATATATATAATAAATAAAAGAGCTCCTAATATCGATCCCTGAGGGACTCCATAATGATTTGATATGTAACTTGACTCTATATTGTTCACTTTTGTCCTTTGCTTTCTTCCTGTTAAATATGTTTGGAAACATTTCAATTCTTTATCTTTAATGCCATATTTATATAGTTTATTTACCATTATATTTCTGTCTAATGTTTCAAATGCTCTCTTAAAGTCAAGAAACACTGCTAATATTTTATTGTTTTCTTTAACAAACTTCCATCTATTTATAACATTATTCACAGTAGTCTCACATGAATGATTTTTTCTGAAGCCCGACTGGTATTTCAATATTAGCCTATTTTCTTCCATATATTTTTCTAATTGGTTCTTTACTATTTTCTCCATTATTTTTTCACATGTTTTTAAATTATTTATCGGCCTGTATTCTTCGCTTTTGTTAGTATTTTTTACCTTTTCTAATCATTGTAATCATTGTCTCTTTCCAGTTATCAGGGAAAATACCATTTATTAAAGACTTGTTAATTATATTCAATAAAATTTCACCAGCTGTGGCCCAGTTATCCAATATTATTTCCTTGGATACTTTTCTATAATCCGGTTTCTTTTTTATGTTTTTAGCAATATCTTTCGGCTCTAACATGTATTCATATTGCACTTGTTGTATTGAATCTCTTATTTCTTTGATACTTTATACAAAATATTTATTAAACTTATTTGCTATTATATTATTTTCATTGCACTCGATTTTGTTTAATATCACACAGTCTTTATCACATTTCTGGGTTTTTTTTTAAATAATTCTTTTATTGTACTCCACATTTCTTTCTGGTTACTTGAGATAGTTATTTTGTTATTTCATGTATTATGTATTTATTTTTTTCATTTTCTATTAGTACCTTGTATTTATTTCCTATAGATTTGTAACTTCTCCATGCATCCAAATGCTAACCTTAATGTTCAAGGTTTTTTATTTATTTTTATTTTATTTTTAATTTATTTAACACAAAAAGTGAAATTTGTCAATTCATGGTAAAATGAGATTTCCATTAACTTTAATTAGAATATTAGTGATCTCTAACATTTTCTAAAATCACACTAATTTTATTGCCACTTAAACGCAGTATTTTAAAGAGGTCCAATCTGTAACAGTTACATTTTTGTTAAAAATATATGTTTTAATTCTTTTATCTTGAAAGTAATTAAAAAAGTATTGGTTGATATATTTATTTTTGAGTTGGTTTAAATATAAAAAAGTTGAATGCTAGGTATTTCATTAAAATATTAACATTTGACATTAGAATGAAGTTTCCGTTCGAATGAATGAACATAAGTCGTTGCAATCTTTCCTCTACCTGCCCTTTCCAAATTTAAGATGGATCTCTTATCCAATTTAATCCGAGAAAACAACCAAAAACGAATTTTTCTGACGAAACGATTATTCTGGAATAATAAATAAATTTTCAAACTCAAAATACCATATAAAAATTATAAATCATTCGACTATTTTTTGTAAATTTAGATATCTTCCATATTTTAAAATGGATAAGAGGATCCATCTTAAAGTGCTGGTAGAGGGAAAATTGCAATTTTTTGTAACAAAGTTAAAACTAAAAGATTATCAATCAGTAACAGACATTTATTAGGCGTTTTAACGAATATTATCTTTTAATATCTAGTGGCACATTTTTTATTTCGTTTTTTATATTTTTTATTATAGCGGAAATACTCTGCCCAAATTTTATATGCCTGCATATAGCGGCTTAAAAGATAAGACTATAATAACGTGAATATCACGTTTCTGTGGGGAAACTTTTTAAGTTTTTATGATCTTATTCATGGAGTTGCCTAGGTTTTTTTTGGTGTCTTTCTAGGTTTTGGGAAAATGGCTCAACTCTAAATTTTTGACAGTGTCACATATCGCACTAAAACTATGGTTATGTGACTTTATTTGCTATCGACAACACACGTTTGTTTTAAACTAACTTTGAAAAATTGTAAAACCTTATTTAAATCAAGTATATAAATGGGATATTTTATAATCTTGTTTGCTTCCACGGTGAAAAAAAGTGGATCCATGAAAGAAAATAGCTACTCATTTCACTGCAAAAAAGGAGAAAGGAGATACAATTTTGAAACAAATTGTGCGTAAAATTAGGAAATTTTTCATTTGTCTTAAAACATTTTTCATTGGAAACTACTCTTAAGTTAAAGAAAAGTAAAAAAAGGAAAAAAGTGAACAATGTTGTTTTCAAATGTTTTTTCTTTGCAACAACTTTAACCTGCATCTAAATTTATGTATTTATGTAAATATATGCATATATATCGCATTATAATCTTAGGCAAATTGCTTTGTAATATTGTTAATTTGGCCATCTATGGCTTCATATTACAAGATTGAATAAATAAATAAAAATAAATAAAATAAAAATAAATAAATATCAACGCTATATGTGGTCTAACAATTGAAATACTGTGACATTTTTTTACTTTAGAATCCTGATGCTACATCATTTTGATGCTATAGTGAATCGCTGAATCGCTTTTAATACAAAACTTGATATTGAGTTAAACTTGCCATAGTTAAAGCTGCTTGCTGACCACCAAAATACATAATTTTACTTTTTTTAAATTATGAACATTTTTTATTTAGTTTTGAACATCCAGAGAGACAGACGTGCTACAAAAGAAATATGTTTTAAATTATGTTAAAAAATGTTATAAAGTTATCGATAAAATTTATTCTTTATTCTCTTCCTTCTGAAATGCTTGCATTCTATTGATTTTTGGAATTGGAATCTTAATCCATTCTTGGCGAAAACAAAAGCCAGTTGATAGACATATTTATGAACGTGGTTGTTTGCGAGCTGGTGAAGAATATTTGGAAACCCATATTGTGTCTTTGTGGATTTATATAATGCTAACAATATTTTGGCAGGTTAATAATATTTATTTCTTTAACCAATAAATATTTTTAAATATTATTATTTATTTTAATGTTTTTGTTTGTTTGGTTTTCAAAATGAACTTTTAATTTAAAAAAATGCCAGCCTTTATTATAAATTTGTTAATGACTTACGTTACTTCAACGTAATGCCATAAAGAATAAAAAACAATCTTTTTCATTTAAAAATTTATATACGAATATTTTGTATGATGCTTTCAGTGATCAGATGATCACAGTTCGACAGCTCATTATATTTTATATTAAAACTTTTGGGACCAAGAATAGACGATTTAAAATTGTTAAAATTATACATGCGTTAATTCAATTTAATCACTGAAATAATTTTATTTATAATTTTATTTTTTTAATTACATTTTGTTTTTAATTTTATTTTTTGCCTCTAATTTGTATGTATACTACTTCTTTTCACATTTAAGAATTTTGAAATTTCTAAAATTATTTATGAAAAAGGCTGTGTTCAAGCTGGTGAAGAATGGATGGAAAGAAATTTGATTATAATATCAACCAGTGCTATTATTGTGATATTCTTTCAGGTTTGTTTTTTATTTTTGTAATAATTTATTATTTTTTTATTTTTTATAATTAATTTTTTGTTAATCTAAATATGCATTGACCTATATTTGGCTTAAAAATAAAATAATTGCTAAAATTTCTCTTTTATTTCTTTGTCATATAGATATTATTTATGATTTTCACCCAAAATCTACGTGCAGAAATAAATTCACAAAAATCTAAATGGCACTGACAATTACCTACAGCCCCTTAAGAAATGCTTATTGCTATTTAAGCGGGTGAACAGATGACAAGCAGCAAAGAAAACGGAACGTTAATAATCTTATGATACTCAACTCATCATTCCCTAACAGTTTCTATGTATGAAATGTCATAAAAGTATAATGACAGTTGAAATGAAGGTTGCCTGTTAAACAAGTATGTAAATTAATATTAATATAAGAGAAACAAATTAGCACTAAAATATTATTAAGTTGCGAATTTTGATAGTCTAATTCAAATAATGTTTAGTGAATATTTGTAAATTGTATAATTTTTATCTATATGTATATTTGAAACATATTTATGTTCGCATTTGAAATTTTCTTTTTATATAGCATTTTATAAATTATTTACAAAGTATGCAAAATCCCCACTTTAAAGTATACAGTAATTTCATAATGCAACTTTTTTATTTATGTTTTTAATTACAATACAATGCGGGTTCTTAGCAACGTTGAATATGTTTTACGTTAAGGCAGTTTCTTAATGTGTTGCAGTAGAAAAAAAAATTATGGGAAGAATGAAAAATCGTTCGGATTCAGACAGCTACACACAAATAAAACACAAATTTTCTCTTCGCTGGTTTATTAGAAAGTAAAGTCTCACAATCTCATGGTCTTATAAAAATTCAACAATTTTATGTTTTAACTTGTTTTTAAAATAACTTCAGACTTCCGTCTAAAGTGGTTTTTATATGTTTGAGTCTGATCCTAAACTAACTTTACAATTTTGTGAAACTTATAATTAAATATACAATTAAAACTTTTATTTAAATTCACTTTGCAACCTCAGCATAGACAGAAAGTCAACGACCACGTATGAGGAAAATGTTTAGACACTAGCTAAGTATATTTTTAATTGACAAAAAATAAACTGCGAACTTTAGTTCTTTATTTTGAATGATTCTTAAGACTGTATTACAATAATTCTTCTAAACCTAGCTTATGATAAGCAACGTAACTATAAAGTATATCTTGCTTACGTTGTTGACTGGCAAAATGTGGGAACAAAAATAAAATGAAATAAACAAACTTAAAATGAAATATAAAAATTTAAGGTTCCCCTATATTTTACCAGCAGTCTTATTAGTAGGGCTGTAATGGTGGAACGCATTATATTTGAAAGACTATAATTCTGTGGAATTGTTTACCACTTTTCCAAAATTATTGGTAACAAACGGAAGCAAGAAACATTTAATTTGCAAAATGCCATTCTTAGCGTTTTCGTTTATGTCTGAACTAATTATTTAATTCCACAAAATTGTTTACCACTTTTACAAAATTATTGGTAACAGACGGTGTAAATAAAACATTGGTTTTATTATGTTAATTAAATATTATCGCATTTGGGTAAAATATAATGTTAACTTCAAAGTACAATGCTAGCTTCTATATATTAAGAAAAATGCAACTTAATGAATTTAACGTACGCGCGAATTTTATTTTGTTCTTATTTTTGTTTTTCACTTCTGTATATAAATAAGAAAATAACGTTTTTGGTTTTAATTTAAATTTATTTTCAAACCCAAGTCTATTCAAGGGAGGAAATACGACTGACTCTCTTAACTCATTTTACTATCATTTTTATAACGTTTTCTTTTTTTGGTAATTTTCGCCGGAAATTGCAGAAGGGTTAATTTCATTACTATTTTTTTATTTATTTATTTTTTTTATTACTATCAGTAATACAGTTTTTGAGTTTCTATCATTAAGATATTTCAGCAAATTATCACATTTTCATTATTATTAAAAACTTATTAAGTTAATCTATTTAATAGGAAAAAGATAGTAAAAACCTAAGATATAATATCAAAACAAAAAAAAAAAAAAAATTAATTGATTATTTTTAAATTTTTATTACTGTTAACATCTCATTACCAGTAATTAAATTGTCATTATCGCAATTATTGGAATTGCGTCCGAAAAATACATTTGCTTTATTAATTGTGTATTTCTTTATCTAGTGCATATGTGTGTTAGTATACGTAACTCGCGTGTAGCCAATATGTTAGCGCGTGTATGGAAAATTAGGGAGGCGCTTATGTTGATTTTAATAAGAAAAGATAGGGTGGTTCTATATTATATTGGCTGGTGTTATGGAGAAGTTAGGTGTCACTATAACACTTAACCCCTAGCGTCGATATTTTCCGTATGACTTTGGCAAGTTAGCAAGTAACATGATAACGTATAGCTCTTCCTAAAGGGTAACACCAATTTCGGACAATTTATCAACAACTGCTGCAAAGTTGCATATGTATTGTTGTACTTATACGTCTTCTGACACACGCATTTGTAGAATCTGCTTGAATAACGACACTTTACATACAGGCCCCTATGGTCGGTGTTCTCCAAGTATCTGCAGAAGTCTCACAATTCTTTATCAGGGACCGGAAATAAGAGTTATTTTTCAATTTTTGAAGAAATAAATCATACATAAATGAACATTTTTAGGCGAAATGCATCCAACATATTGCATGATTTTTAAATTGTTGATTTTTATTTTAACAATCAAAAATAACTCCTATTTTTGATTTTTATTTTTTTAAATGAAAAATAAAAGTTATTTTTGATTTTTATATTTTTATATCAATAATAAAAATCAATTCAAAATTTTTATTTATTTGTTGATGCCGTATGTATTTAAATATGCTGCTTCATTCAAATTTCTATATGAATATAATATATTATATGACTTATCCATTATCAGCTATAAAAACATGATTGCACAGAAATAGCTTATAAGTTTTGGCTGCCCTTCAAGTCAGTGTTAAGAGGTCGTTTTCAGGTGTTCAATTTTACCATCATAATTGTTTTTAAATGTTCCTCAGATAAATTATATCTCAAATCTCCCAATATTAATCTGAGTGCTGAAAATGACCTTTATACACTGACTTGAGTGGCAGGTACAGAATGAACAATTAAAGCTTGTTTTCGAAGCCATGGAAACACAAATTATTTGCTCTCCCAATATTCCAATAAATTAGCAGAAGTATCGAAACGCTTTTCTTTGTAATTGTCTATTTCAAGATAAACTTTGCGGACGCTGACATTTTTTGTCGTAGGAGTATCATCGTCGTGCGAAGACGAATAATTCATCTCCATTGACCTTAAACTGTCTGCTAAAACAGATCGAGAGCTTGCAACGGAGCTTTCATCTATTACAAATAAGTTTTCTTCAACAGGTGGCGTACCGCACCTGCTGTTTTTACTTTATTACGTAACAAAGATTATAAACATATTACCTATGTCACGAATTTTGAATTGATTTTTATTATTGATATAATAATATAAAAATCAAAAATAACTTTTATTTTTCATTAAAAAAATAAATATCAAAAATAACTCTTATTTTCTATCTGAAAATATAACAATCAAGAATAACTCTTATTTCTTGATTTTTTTTATGAAAGTCATAAAAGTTACGGTCCCTGTTCTTTATATAACATATTTGTATAGGGGTTGAAGACAAAATTATTGTGGCTGCTGCTTTCTGATACTTTGCAATCCATTCAGCTACTTCAGCACTTCAGCCCACAAATGTTGGTGAACAAGCACACTTCTTACTTGAAGACTCCAAGAATCGTAATTCGTGTCATCCAACTTTTGCATATTATACAATGATGCCAGTTTTCTTTCGCCTTATACTTTAAATTCTTTTCTTTTCCCTTATCATATTCTATATGCCACTGGTTCAATAACCTATTGGAACGCAGTATTAATTGAAACAAAGTATAAATTTATTAGACGTGTTTCCAGTTCAAGTAAGAATAAAAAATAAAGTGGAAATACATAAAACAATAATAAAGAGGAGTAAAATATAGGCCACTAAATTTTCCCATTGTTAATTAGGGCTGTATAATTCAAATTTCAACATGTAACTACTCCACCCCTAGTTTGTAATACTCCAGGATTTCATTAGAAATATTGTTATATTTGGGATTCATAGACATTTTTTATAATTGTTATATTTGTAAAAGGTATAAATTTTACAGATTACTGGAATCTGTATTTATTTAGGACGTCTATGTTTTCTGTTCATAGTCGCGTAATTAACGTATTTTTGAAGGTGTTTTTACGACTCTTCACCTATTAATTCACTTGTTGTTCACTTAAAAAGTGTTTGTTCAAACAATGTTTGTTCTGTTTATTTATTTTTCTTTTTAATTGACAGTCATTAAATTCTTTTTGAAATGTTTTTTTTTCAATTCAGCGCAATTGTTTTCGTTGTTTTAATTGTTTAAAATTTAACTATTTCTTTTGCAGTAAGTTCTTTCATGTTTATTCCTTAAAATGAAATACAGCGAAATTTAGTTTTTGTACTTCTTTATTTTGAATGATTCGTCAGACTGTTTTATAATAATTTTTGTAAACCTAGCTTATGGTAAGCAACATAAGTATATATTGCATACGTTGCTGCCTGGCAAATGTAGGAACAAAAATAAAATGAAATATAAGGTTTCCCTGCACTTTACCAGCCGTCATTATTAGTTGGGGTGTTGCGGATGTAACTCGCGTGTATATATAATATTATTTTCGCCTTTAAATGCGATCGCCTTAAAATTAGGGTAAGTTGCTGATGTTAAAGTTTTCTTTACATCCTTTTTCACTGGTGAGGCTGCTGTCGGACTCAAGACCAAAGTTGTCGGTAGCCTTTCTTTTGCTTTTTTAGTCCAAAGTATTAAACTCAATATGACTAAGAAAGCAATATCAATTGTAATATTAGAAATCCATGTTTCCTTACTCATTCTTTGGATTGATTTCATGTTGCTTATATGCAATTCTTGGAGTGATCAAGAGATAGAAGGTTAAGTCTTTTTTCTTCTATTATAGCTTTTTGCATTGTAACTGGGAATGGTGTCACATAAGGCGCTTCTAAATTCTGGTAACGCTTATTGTTAATTTCTAGTGTGGCTGTTTGGGGGAGATGTGGAGTTGTGGTAGATGTAGAGTTGCTACACACCAAGATTTATAACAATTTTCATTAAAAGAACTTAGTAAAATTTTTATATTTTGTTTATTAGCACTTTGTTTATTTGGTTTAATAAAAAACTAAGACACTCGTATTTACAATGATAATTCATTCTATGATCTGAATTATTTGTATATTCTGTTCATTTTTTTTTCACTAAGTTAAAGGTATGGAGTATGCAAAGACAGATTAAATAAGTCTAACCTTTCTCATTAAAGCGTGTGATTCAACTGATCAAACATAAAAAGTAAAATTGTTACAATACGAGTAGCAAAGAAAAGGTTTGATTAATGTTTACTCGTTGAAGTGACGATGAGTTTCCAGTACACTCAGCGACACTTCAAGACGATCAAACCTTTGCTAATTAAGAGAACCCAATAGGGTTAACTTTTTCACGTAAACAGTGGCATTGCTAATTTTTATCAGAAAGGTTCCACTTAATTCATACTGTTGCGTTGTAATTGCCTCATTTACATTGTTTAGGAGAATTAAACCTTCTGAGATTTCTTCGATACGTGAAATATGATGAGCGTTGCTGGTTATGTAAAATGATTTTCCATCAGATATAATGTTTTTAATATATATAACATAACTTAAATCTATTTATTGATGTCTTTTGCAAATTTTAATTTTATTAAAATTTCTACAATTATTATTAATTCCATACATTTTATTCTTATTTAATAACAATTGTTCAAAATTCTGATTTATAATAGTGTAAAAATATAACTGTTGAATGTCTGTTTTTTTTTTATTTTTTTTGCCATAATAAAGTATGGCGTTCTGTAAAACCAGTTGCTTCCATACAACTATTAACGAATTTGCTAACAGCGTCGTTCATTGTATTGAACTGACCTGCTTCCGTGATAAGTTTTACCTTATCGATTGTGGAGTTTTTAGTAAGCGCCTTTACTGCGATTTGCTTGGAATATTTTGTCGCTAAAGCAAATGTGAGTCCATCCGAAATGTAGGCACTCTCCAATGATTTTGCTATACTCTCAATCTCACTGCAGTTTTATTATTCTGTTTAATATTCATTATCTTTGCTGATAGAACTTCTACAGATTCTCCTTTAACGCTACTATTTAGTTTTGTTATGATTCCCGCTATTGTATTTTCGTGGCCAATTAGATTTCTTGCAGTGCCCTTTAATTTTGACTTAATAAGGGTTATGGCTAATTGCTCATGAGAGTCCTTTATTGATTCTAATAATCGGAATGAGCCTATTAAGGATCGGAGATTTTCAGCTTTACCGTCAAAATCACATACTAATTTTAAGGCTGTTCCCAAAAATTCTATGGCTGTTTGAGGCATTTTTTCACATATTTGTTTTAAGTCAGCACTAGTATTTGTGCAGGAGGAAATTTATTCGTGCAATGAGTTCGGCCAACTTAGTTCTTTTCCCTTTCTACCTGCGATTCTGATTAACTTGTCTCTAGTGTTTAAGAAAAATGCGTCTGCAGCTATTTTATGCGCCAATGTTACTCTGTTATAATTTACATTTAGTGCAATTCTTATTTCATCAAGGAGCTGTATGTGTTTATTTAATGTTTCTTTCTTAATTGACCTCCTATCTATATTTAAACTTTTGTAAGATTTATCAAAATTTTCTTTGATGATCCTAATTTTTTGTAAAATTTGTTGCCATTTCATTGGCGCTTTTTATATTATATTTATCTTTTAGACTTTTTCCAGATCATTTGCTCTACTCAAATATCTTTTCTTCAATCGTCTACTATGCATTGCGTAAATTCGCAAAGTAAAGTTAAAGTCTAATAATATTGTTATTATTATTAAACAAACTTCAATAGTCAATAAATTTGGTTTTTCTTGTACCATCTCCACTTCGCATTTGGGTGCTCTATCTTTGTTTGTTCTTTTCCCATTTTTCAACTCTTCTAATCATTCTTAATATTTCTTCTTCTATTCTTGGTTTTTCAGTTATATCAATTTCTGTTTTGTTTCTTTAATATCTAGCAATTCCCATAGCTCTGCTAACCCTTTAATTTTTGTTTCAAACTGATTACCTCATCTGTAGATAGGTAGAGATGTTGGAAACTGGGAAAGTTTGAAGATGAAACCCACTGAGCCTTAACAAATCCTAATGATTTTGTTACTCAGAATAAACAAATGAATGAAAAGAAATACAACCAAATAGAATTTTGATTGAATGGATATAATGTTTATTTAAATGTTTTCTGGATAAAAGCATGTCTTATCAGTACGAAAGATGAATTCACAAGCCTCTTACATATCTAAAAAAAAGCGGAAACACGTATCTGCTTATCTGTCATCTATTTGACAGTTTCGTTAAGTCATATATTTGTTGACAGAGATGTATGTAGTTCGATGTTCGAAAATAATAAACGATTACGGGGTGACTATTAATGCAATTCCATTAGGGGAATTCAGCATTAACACAAACAAAGGTTCTTTTATTTCTAAAATTTATTGGATTTTTACTCTTGACCATTGTGAAATTGTTTAAAATACTACATATATTTAATTTATTTTTTTTAAATTATATATCTAAAGTTTTGTTATACTACTACCTATTCATTATTTGTTATTAATAATTATTAAATCTTAATCTTAATCTTTTAAACGGTCCTTTAAATTATAACGATTTATTTTTTTTCTCGATATTTCGCTTTCCTGTGGAAATTATTTTTTATATTTTTCAAAAACAAAAATTATAACAATGTGAAAAATATAAAAAATAATTTCCTGAAGAAGCTTTCCATAGGAAAGCGAAATATCGAGAAAAAAAAATAAATCGTTATAATTTAAAGGACCGTTTAAAAGATTAAGATTTAATAGAATAAAAAAAGGTCGAATAAAACTGTTATTAATAATTAAATTTTCTTTTAAATTTTGATTTCTATTCAGAAATGCTTTTATTAAAGCATGTACTTCATCAATGCGTTCCCAAGTTTTGATAGCGCGTTGCCAACTTAGCGGTTGGTTAGATTTTACTTCTCTCAGAAGTTGGGCCCTTTCTCACTTTAACTTATTAGTATACCCACTATGTCTTTTGGGCTTTTTTACAATGGGGATAGCTGTCTTATCAGCAAGCTCCGTTTTTAGTTGTCTCTTTCTGAACTTTTCAATGGTCAACCGCTGTGGACGATTTACAGACATAGTTATGGACATATAAAACCAAAAAAACTTTTGCCTCGAGCGGTTAACGCTTACAGGCCCTAACGTGCGTTATACTGTGGCGCACTTTATTTTAAATTTTTAATTGAACTTAACTCATATATATACCTTTTTTTTAATGGTTTTGCCGGTCTGGCTAAGTTATCCTCCTAGTTATAGTTGAAGGGCATCCTTCCTGTGGTTGTGGTCGAACAATTTTGTTCCTTTTGGCCAGGCTGCAGTTTTATGGTTGGAAGCCTTTTAGTGGGCGGACCCTCTCCTTGTATTTTGTTTTACAGAACTGGCAGGATCGCCATGTATTGTTTTTAATTAGAATAAAAAAGGAATTTCAGACTTTCTTCAAATTTTATTATTTAAACTTAGTGTTCTAATCGCGGAACTTAAGTTTTATAAGTCAAGTTTTATAAAAAAGTGTCTGTGTTAATTTGAACAATTTATTGAACAAATCTTATGTACTATTTGGTTAAGTGTGTTTCCAAATTGTACTCAACCTCTTATTTCTAAACTTAACCTAATTTAGACATATCTTAACTTCGTAAAATTTCAGGCAATCATGAATTTGGAGTAATTTGCAAAACTTATGATTGAGTGGAAATATTAACTAACTATTCTAATTGTTAACAATTATGGTTTTAATATAAAATAAAATATATATTTTGCATATATATTTTGCAAATATATTATTTTGCATTATTTAAATTGCATGTAAAAAATGAATTATGAACATATGTGGAAATATTTATTAAAAAAAGTAATTAATTAAATAATAAAAAAAATGTTTATAAAAAAAAGTAAAAATGGTAATAAAAATGTGGGGATGATAGCTTCCAGAAGGCTATCCTTACCCAAGCAAATAAACAAGCACTAAATCAAACTGTTATGGAACACGCGCTCTTTTTAATGCAAAATTTTTTGTAAGTAATTTTATGGAAAGGTTTAATAAATTGTTCAAAAGGGTTTTTGTATGTTCACGGTTCAACAGTTAAAACGAAAGATGAGGTTATAAATTCTATCTAGTTCTTTATGCTAATTTTCACAAAATTATGATATATAATTCAATTTATGGTTTAAAAAGCACGACCGTCAACAACACGAACAGCTACCACCGTCAACCAAAAAAAACGAACTTGAATCGAATAGCAAAAAGAATTTTAGTCAGCTAAAATCTTGTCGACTGCAGCTTTCCTCTAAATATTTTGAGCCAGGGTTGGGGATTTTACTCTTCAGACTTCAACATCCCGGCCACCTTGCAGTACTGCAAACTGAATTCAAGATAGACCTATCTCCATGAAAATAAAATAGAAAGAACAAAAAAAGAAAATGAAGTAAAAAATATCCCCAAAGGTTCCAATCCATTGATATGAGGATTCCATTCGTATATTTACAAATTTCAAGAAATAAAAGTAAAAACAAATTAAATTAAAGAAAAAAAAAATAGATTGGTACCAGATTACATCAATCCATTTTAGCATCCAGTAAACCCAATGGAAAAATAAAATAAAATAAAATAAAGAAAATCATGGAGTACATGATCCAGATATTAAATATCCAAATATGGAAAACTGCGCCAATGGCTTTCCAAACGAGCCACCAGATACACCATTTTTAATAATTCTGGTGTAAACATCACATCCGAGTTTTATATGGACTGCACTCGACACGAAAAATTGACGATCTGCTAACTGCAAACCGGGAAACTCATCCGCAATAATCCATCAATCGACTTTGACGGAGTTACCACCTTAAATCGCCTTCTAACTGTGGCATATGTTTCGACCGTCTCGCTGCTGCCATCATGATTTCCTCTTAAGAACAGCAAACATTTTTCTGACTGCCCTACACAAACTGTTTTGGCATTAAGTCTCCGCGCTACTTCATCTGATATAACCGATGTCTCCGAGCCAGGATCAATAAGTGCCCTTTCAAAAATATAACGACTACCGACCAAAATTTTAACAATTGCTGTTGGTTTCATGAAAACACTTCCTGTAAGTTGATGCGTCGTTAATGAAACGACATCCTTTGCGCTTCTTTGAGAAACTCCTTCTCGCGCAGATGCTTTATGGTTTCCTGGATTAACAGGAACTAGGGCTCGAGACGAACTAGGTTTCTCACCCTCCTGACCATTGGACGAACGAGGTTCCTTGGCTAAGTCTTGGGACGAACGAGGTCCTCTACTTTTTGGGCCGGTCGACGAACTAGGTCGACTTTTACAGCGCTTCATATTTTTAGCCTTCTTTGAGCTAGACGAACGAGGTCTTATGATCGACTTATGCAAAAGCGTGTATATCACCGCAGCGCTTACATCTGCCCGTACTCTCACAAGTACGCCAAGTATGCTCGTGGCTCAAGCAACTAGCACAGTACTTATAAATAGATACAAGCTGCATCCGTTCTTGGATATCTACTTGCAGGAATTTTTTACAAAAGCGTAGTGGGTGACTCTTCAAACATACTCTACAAACCATTTTATTGGAAGAACGATTTTCAGTATATTTCTTAGATGAAACCATGGTGCTGGAAAATAAATTAAAATAATAAAGGCTAATAAGTTGGAAGTGCTATTAACTTCACAACCGGTCTAGTGATTTTGCCACGCTCTGTTTTCAATTCTACAACTCTGACGTGGCCATGTTTACCTGGATGTAACTTCTCTACTCGACCCATGCGCCATTCATTTGTTGGCAAGTTGTCCTTACGAATAACAACATGATCACCAACTTCTAAATCTTTCTGCAAAAACTTCTATTTATGCCGCTTTCGAAGATCCTTCAAATTATCATTCTTCGACCTGGCACACAAACGCCGATTCAATGCCCTATTGCGCTGCCTTTGATTTGTAGTCGATAGCGGTGATTCTAAAAGGTCTGTTTCAGGTTCGGTCAAAAGTGTGGTAAATGATCTATTTTCACAATCAGTAAGCGCACCAGTTTAAATCCACCCAAATATTGTTTCCTGAGCTATCAAATTGCCAAGAATGTTTCGCCTTACTCCATCTCTTATAATTTTGGAATAAATATCAGCCCCAATTAGCAAATCGACCTTACTGCTGTTCGCAAAATCTGGATCGGCTAATTTCAAATCCACTAATGAAAACGAGTGGGGTATCTTAACTGACTTGGTTGGCATATTTCCCGTTAATTTAGGCAGTACCAAACCCTCTATAGTCAGTCTTAGGAGACTATTAAGACGTGAGCTCAACTCAAACGAACAAGTTTTCTGCACCGAACCAGCCAAAGCATTATTCAAGCCAGAAACCTGAGCCCTTATCCGATTAACTGGTAGATTAAGTTTTCGCTGCAAACTTTCAGAAATAAAAGTTGCCTGTGACCCAGAATCAATTAGAGCTCGTGCGCAAAATACTTTACCATGAGAAATTATGTTGACAAGAGCAGTTCCCAAAAGAACATGTCGCGAGGTAACAGCAAAGCAGTTTTGAACCGTTGAATTTCGCAATGCTGTCTGACTCGTACTAGGCCCATCATTCTCGCCTTCATCGACAATCTCCCTATGCAGCAATGAATGGTGTTTCTTTCTGTAAGTAGAACAACTGAAGGTGCTCTTACAGACGCTCAGTTTATGGCCCTCTGAGGCAATTTATGCACAAATTATTTCTCTTAACGACTAAAAATCTTTCACCAGGGTTCATTCCTAAAAATTTGGGACAGGTTCGTAACAAGTGATCTTTTGAGCAACTGGGACATGATCTTTTTATCACTTTCGCCTGATAAGTGCTAATTCTCTTACTAGAAAAGTACTCCTTCCTATTTTGTAAGCTATTACCTTTATAATGAGCACTATTTGTTGGCAGAGAGCTTCTACTAGAGCTGGGGTTTGCACTATGAACTGTGGGATTTGTCTTTATACCAGAAACAGTCTCTAGAGACTGAAAACGAGAGGTAAGAAAGACATCCATATCTGCCCACTTTGGTATTTCCGTCTTATTAATAATTGCTCCCACAATGACAAAGTTAAATTAGGTAATTTTATAGAGCACAAAAAATAAAAATCGAATCCCAATTTCCGATATTAATTTCATGCAAACGAAGCGCTGAAATACAATTATTTATATCCCTCTGCAACCGTTTTATCTCCGTAGCTGACTCCGATTTGACCTCAACTAAGTTAAACAAAATTTTCAACTGTATATTAACAAGAATTCTCTTGTTCTCGTACCTATCTCTTAAATTTTTCCATGCAGTTTCAAAGCCATCATTAGTGAGGGAAGATTTCTTGATGATGTCCAAAGCTTCATCTCTAGTGTTTTGCCTCAAATAGAATAGTTTTTCAACTGCAGTTAATGAGGTGCCCTTGATATATACTGCCACGAACATATCTCTAAAAGCTGGCCAGGACTGATAGTCACCGTAAAAAGGTTCGGTAGTACATGGTGCCAACCTAATATGATGACCTTCAAAAATAGCATCCTCATTCGAATTAGGTACACAATGGGTAGAAGAAAATGTGGCGGAAGTTGGTCTATTAATAAATGATTGGGCCACTTCACCCATTAAAGCTGCACAAGTAATATATGCCAATCTACATTCCTTAAAGAGAATCTTAGCGGCTTCCAAATCTTCTTCGGAGTCAGCATTATCACCTACAGTCGCCAAGGTTTCGTATGAGAATCTTACTTTCTCCCACATGGTCTTGAACTCCTCCTTCTCAAGCTCTATTGTAAAGGCCGTTTGATTTGCCTTGTGAGTCTCATTAAAATCACTCTCAAATTCAAGAAGTCCAGCATACTTTTCAAATGTCGTTAAGTGTGCAGATTTAACCATTTCTCTAAAAGATTCACAAATATCCGAAATACAATGATATAAATCAATTCAAAATGTTATCAAATCTCTCCACAAACAGCAAATTTAATTTAATTTATTATCAAAAATTGTATATAAAATAATTTACTAATATTATATTATACACAAATCTAGCACGATAACCAAAAATTAAGAAGTTATCCAGAAAGTTATATGCCCATTCCGTGCTATCCTCCTGAGCGACACTGTTGGCAACAAAATCGTAATCTTCGTTTTTTCAAAACTCAATTCCAAAAATCATTAATAAAAACGAAATCTTTTATAATAAAAAGATAAAAACATATTGTACCACCTTAATGCGTACAAGAAATCACTGGAAGCCTTATGCACAACTTTGCTCGCAGAAAAAGTTTCATCAAAAAATATTGGCCAATAACCAATAATTATTATTATTGTGGTGGTTGTTCTAGTCTATTCATGTGTGCGTATAGCCGTGTATATTCGCGCACGATCAACTACCGGCTTTTTATTTTCCTTTCCAAAACACACACTTTTCACTTAAACAATGTTTTATCCAAAACCAGCAAAAATTAAATGCAATATTGCAAATATTTAATTTTACAAAAAAAAAACTAACAAATGCCGATAATGTAAACAAACGCGAAGAAGAATAAAAACACAACAAAGTCAAAATAAACTAAGGAAGTGTTCCTATAAAAGTTGCAGAATCAAAAACAGGGTGACTCGACGAAATAATTAGTTCGTGGCTTTACTAATTCAAATTTAAAATGTAATTAAATTTAAAGCCTTATATCAAAAGGAAATGTTTTAACAGCGCAAACAAAAACTGTTAAACGTAATTTCTCTAGTATGTTCCATTAACAAAATGGCACACAAAAATGTAAAAGAAATAAATGAAATAATTTCACCTTTTTTTCCAATTTATCAAAAGCTCGGAGTTCCGCAACTAAATGTTCCAAAATCAAAATCCAAATCCGGTTCGACAGAACCAATAAAAATGTGGGGGATGATAGCTTCCAGAAGGCTATCCTTACCCAAGCAAATAAACAAGCACTAAATCAAACTGTTGTGGAACACGCGCTCTTTTAAATGCAAAATTTTTTGTAAGTAATTTTATGGAAAGGTTTAATAAATTGTTCAAAAGGGTTTTTGTATGTTCACGGTTCAACAGTTAAAACGAAAGATGAGGTTATAAATTCTATCTAGTTCTTTATTCTAATTTTCACAAAATTATGATATATAATTCAATTTATGGTTTAAAAAGCACGACCGTCAACAACACGAACAGCTACCACCGTCAACCAAAAAAAAACGAACTTGAATCGAATAGCAAAAAGAATAAGTGTCGTACTTCTTCACCTTAACAACTCGATAAGGAGCAAAATACTTTGACTTCAGTTTGAGGCCACCTCCAAGTTAAGTTCTTTTCACAGCAACTAGATCGCCGAGGTTGTATTTGGTTGCTTTTTTACGCCTCAGGTTGTGTATACGTGTGTTTTCGTCCTGCAGTTTAAGGATACTTTCTTTAGCTTCTTTCCTGGCTTTGGATCTTTCCTGATCAAAATTGGTTATAACTTCTTGCTCAAGCAATTCCCTAATTTTGAGGTTGTCTTTGCTGCGCATTTTGACTCCGATCATTACCTCAAAAGGCGATGCATTAATGTTTCGGCTAAAAGTTGAATTAAGGATCTGCTGGACTCTTCCGACATACTTGTACCATTTCGTCGGGTCGTCAATACTCAGCTTATCTAGCACTGGAACAATAATACTGTTTATTAGTTCTATTTGGCCATTGGCGCGGGGCAAACCAGTTGTAATTTTCGCATGCTGAATACCTTCGTTTCCACAGTACTTCTGAAATTCTCCAGACGTAAACGCCGCACCACGATCGGATATTATTGTGACAGTTACACTCTGTCATGTTACACTCTGTAATTCCAGTTTGGAGATAGCGTCCTTAGCGGTTGTGGATTTCGTCGGGTAAAACCAGCAAAACTTGGAAAATGAGTCGATGACTGCAAAAATATGGTTATAATTTTTGTTAGTTGAGTCCAAGGGTCCAAGGAAATTAACGTGGTAAGTCTTTAGAGGAACTTCTTCTTTTGGTAAGGGATTAAGCTCACCTTCCTGCTTACCCCTTTTCCGATTTATAACGATGCATGGAACACAATTTGCGATGTAATGCTTAATCTTCTCTTCGATCTTAGGAATATAGTATTCACGACATATCAGATATTTCGTTTTTTTTAGAGCAAAGTGCCCCCGTTCATGTGCCTGTCTAATCACTTCTCTTTGAAGAAAGGGCGTCGACGTGCTTCATTTGTTTTCCAGATCTATGTTCGACAGTGTAATCATACTCTTGCAAAAATAGAATCCATCGTGCTACGCGAGTGCATATCTGTTTTGTTTCAAGCGTTTTTGGAAATGCGTTGCAATCCGTAACGAGCTTAAAATGTATACCCAGTAAGTAAACTCTAAATTTTTTAAGAGCTTCGATGACAGCAAGGATTTCCAATTCGTAACTTGAATATTTCCTCTCTTGCTCAGTTGTTTTCTTGCTCATGTAATATATCGGGTGAAGTTGCTTGTCGTCTGGTGATTTTTGTAAAAGGACGGCTCCATAACCTACCATTGATGCGTCGGTATGAACTTCGGTTTCATAATGTTGGTTATAAATCGATAAAATAGAGTTTTGACTTATAATAGACTTAAGTTGGTTAAATGCTGATAGTTGCTCATTATTTATTTCAAATTTTCGGTCTTGTTTCTTTAAATCTGTTAATGGTCTTGCAAGTAATGAAAAATTAGTTATAAACTTACGGAAGTAACTGGCTAGTCCTGAAAAGCTTTTAAGTTGTTTTAAGTTTTTATCAATGCTTGGATTTTTTCAGGTGTTATGTGGATAAAATGAAACACCTTAAATATTTAGTTTGAGAACAGCCGCTTTTGCGACTGTTCTGGTTGACGTATCTTTTATTTGTTGCCTTTTCTTACCAGCTAAACTTATAACTAAAACTTATTATTAATGTTATCGTGGGAATATGCTTAGCTTGCATATTCCCACATAAGTAAACAATTACTCAAATATCCTAACTTAAGTAATAAAGTACACAGTCAATATAAACTGTGTGTGTGGTGGGAATGTGCTTAGCTTGCAAATTCCCACATATGAGTTAAGTGTGTGTGGACAGTCACATTGAATTGGAATGTTGGGTGTCCAATTGCAATGCAGATGGCATGGCAATGACGACACAGTCAAACACACTACACCTTCCTTTTTAGAAAGAATAGTCAATCATACCTTGGATTGATTATTCTTCCTTTAATAACCTTAGGAACTGATACACCGGTGTTTATAAAATAAAGTACAAACAAGTTAAAGTAGTAAAAAAAGGTAATAATAAAAAAATAATTAAGTAACAAAACTAGATTACAGAAATACATTGTTATTGAATTATTTCTGATTTATTATCATATACTAGAAGGAAGTTAGTTACAAGTTCTGTAGACTGTTCCAAACCGAAGTTATATATTCCAATAACTGGCCGAACTATCTGTTGTTATTGTGAAATTATCAATCCTGGATCAATAGGATCCAAGGTGTAAGGATTGTAATCAAATGGTTGCAATTGTTAAATAAAAGGGGAAAAAAAATTAAAATAATTCAAAGAATTCACAAATTAACAAATCGTAAAAAAAAAAATTGCAAAATACCTTTCAAACAATCATTTGAATCAATATAAATTGTATGTAATGAAAAAATTCTCTTTCCAAAAAAAAAAAGGAATAATATAACAGGAATTCAGAAATCATTGTAAAGAAAACAAATCGTGAAAGCAGATTCCGATGAATGAAGTTATTCAGCATGGTTCAAACCTTTTGATTCTGTTTCTATGGACCAGGAATTGTTTCCCATGGTCATCAATAAGTTCAACATTATTATTTTCATCGAGTCCTATTATCTTAAAAGGACCTTTATAAACCATGTCCAACTTGTGACCCGCATCGTTCCGGACCAGTACGAAATCATTAAGTGCTAAATTAGAAGGATTTGCACTCTTATTGGAATTCCTCTGTCTATTAAATTTAGCATTTTCGATGAAGCTGGCAGCTCTTCGCTGCGCTACTTGGAGTCTGAATTTTACCTCCTTTTCGTATGAGTCTACATTATAGAGAGGCTCTATTATATTCCTGCTAGTGCAATCTAGTGAAGGTGGAATCTTTATGTGGATAAAATGAAACACCTTAAATATTTAGTTTGAGAACAGCCGCTTGTGCGACTGTAATTCAAATTCAGTACGTTACATACAGCCACTAAATCAGCACCACTAAGGTTCTCATCAAAATATTTTCTCTTGTCTTTGAATTCGTCGTCATTTTCGTTGAAAACGAAACCACTAAACTCGCGTATACGTTTTCGGTTACCACGATCACCCTCTTCCTCAAATATTAGTTTATGCATAGCAACGATTGTCATTCGCTTTACACTTGCTATGTTATTTTTTATGTCTGCAAAATCACCTAAAGAACACATTTCAGCATCTTGTTCTACTTCTTTGATTTGATTTTTAATTTTGAAAAAAGAAAAAACAAACTATCCCGTTACGCGCGTGTGTAAATAAAAGTTTTTTGTTTTTGTTCTTTGTTTTTTTTTTTAAATCTACGCAGGAGATTCTGTTGCTTGTCAAATAAAAAGTTCTTTAACCCTATAAGTATAATCTCACTTCTTACACCAAAATTTGTGGGAATATTTATTAAAAAAAGTAATTAATTAAATAATAAAAAAAAAATGTTTATAAAAAAAGTAAAAATGGTAATTTCAAATAATTTTTAGGGTTTTGCCGTGACCACGTCTTTACTGTTTGAGAGCAGGAGGATGACTGACTTCTTTTGTCTTATTCTCTTCACTTGCGTGTATTGCTTTTTTCTTTCACTCTCCTACACTTATTGTCATTAATGCAAGTGTGTCGGCATTTAAGATTATTTATTACAGTACTTGATGGTCACACTAACCTACCAGTCACACTACACACCATCCTCGTCCTCTCTTTCAGTGTTTAGGTTTTCAGTGCTTACTTCCGTATTTGAATCGAATGATATTTTTTTCAGGAAGCTCCGCACGAAAATGTTGGTAAATATTGTGCAGAGCACAACAAGCGTTCGCAATTTTTGTAGCTTTTTTTTGTAGTTTAAAGCACGCGCAGATAAAAGACTACGAAATCTGCTCTTCAGTATTCCAATTGTTTGATCTACAATATTTCGGGCTTTCGAGTGTATTGTGTTATAGCGAGCTTGTGGTGAACCAGCTGCTCCCATGCGGAAAGGTGTCATCAAAAAAGTTTGTAGAGTGTAGCCAGCATCACCTTTACGAAATACATATATCAAGCAATTTATTTTGTAGTAAATATAAAAGCCAGCGGTAACAAAAAACAAGGGGTTTTTTTTGTGTGTGCATCAGCATAGTTTGGTTATCTAGAAATTGTTATATATAAATAAAACACACCCGTCTTCTTCAACTTTTAAAATGAGAGTGATCTCTCTTTCTTTATTCACATATTATCTTACATTATTATTATGCACAGTTGCATAGATAGGATTATGATATTTGATTATGATGATTGATTTCTTTAAACCTTTTTTTTTGTTTTGTTTCATTTTTTCCTCAATGGCTAAAAAGCACGCAAAGTTTTTAACAGAATTACTAATTTTTCCGGCAACACTTATTTTTCTTATAATTTTGTAATTAAAATTTATATGTAATTATTTCTTTTATTTTGTATTTTGTTTATTAAGTTCTTTTATTGTAGTTATGTGTTTTTTTGTATTTTTTTTTGTGTTTTTGTTTGTACTTTTATTTTGGTTGTTCGGTTTTGGTAGAATGTAGAAGTTATTTATTTTTTCGTACTCTCTTTCCTGGCGGCTTACACTTTTTCCATAAGCTTATATGGCATTTATATATATATATATATATATATATATATATATATATATCACAAAATCTTTTATAGTGAAGGGATTTAAATCGCTATTTATTTAAAATTAAAGCTTTTACATATATTTATATAATGATAAAAAATAAATAAATAAATAATAATAAAATAAGTATTTTTGTACAAATCAGGCCTTTGGAATTCATTTTTTGTACTTAGGTTGGATTTTAAGGATAAAATGGCAGGTATGTGAAACCTACATATATGAAATTTTGGGAAGTCTATATAATTTAATTAAATTTCAGGTACATGAGCATAAGGAACTTAAGCATTTTGATCTTGACAGAATTTGCATACAAAATCCAATTGACAGACATTGTTATATTGTACATTTTTTAGACCAGTACACTTGAGATGATACCACTGAGGGCAGGTATCACACCCTACGTTTTTTAAATCATCGTCTTCAGCATCAGTATCTAGTTCTTCATTGCAAGTGTTACATACTTCTTTTTTTTAATTTTCTGGATCTGTTTTCTTTTTCTGTTTTTCTGTTTTGGCGTTCTAACTTTCGTTTTTTTTATAGCTTCAGCTTTAAGTATCTTCCCATTTTCTTTAGCCTGTATATGCTCCCTCCACGCAAAAGCGGAAACAGCACTTGGCGCTTTAATTTTTGTTGTATGCTGTGGTGACGGTAACGGTTTTGGAAAATAAAGATTTTTTACTAGAGTTTTTGAGCCTGGTAAATTTACAATAAAGTAAAATCAAATGTGGTTTGGTACCTATATTTATTTGAATTACCTGTTGCCGAACAACTAAAAGAATTAAGCAAAACATTTTTTATAATCGAGCTACATATCGATGAACTAGGAGAGGGGCAGTCAACAATATCTTCGAATAAACTATTTGGATATCCTTTATGTGTTGAAGTTGGCGTTGAACAATTGTCCGGCACTAAAGTGTGGCTTTTATTAACTGGAGTTGGTGATCTTGTTTGAATATTTTCTCTCTCCAAAACACCTTCCTCATTAATTGTGTAT
Organism: Trichopoda pennipes; assembly: GCA_030448955.1. Lineage (NCBI taxonomy): Eukaryota > Metazoa > Arthropoda > Insecta > Diptera > Tachinidae > Trichopoda > Trichopoda pennipes. The sequence goes on from JASKUP010000042.1 coordinate 13,528,503, forward strand.
ATCCCAGACTGAACTGATGTGTTGCATATAATTTCAATGTCTTGGACATTCTCACTGTTTTTCATAGCACGAATTTCCTCAATAACTATACTTGGATTAATTTCACGCTCAATCAATTTTGGACTTATCATATTAATAATCGCCACACAATTATCAAAATCTGTATCAGTCAAAACTTCTTCACTTTGTTAGTTTTTCTAAAATATTTTTAACACATTTAGTGTAATGTACATTGTCGGCATTAAATGGGAAAAGTCCACATTTTCGGGACCCGTTTTTAATAGTTTCTTCTATATTGAGTTCAGAAAGGACCATCTGGAGAAGGGGACAAAAAGTAGATTTTGACAGTGTTTTGTTGTGGTTTTCGGGTTTGCTTTGCCATTTTCTTACGGTTTTTTTCCACTCCGTTTTTAACGGTTTGAAAACGCTTACATCAGCTGGCTGCATTATATGCGTTGTATTGGGTGGTAGCGCATACAAAATGATTTCATTGTTTTCACAAAATTTGCTTAACTCCATAGTCATGTGCGATTTGTGTCCGTCCACAAAAAGCAATACGGGCCGTTGAATATTGTGCTCGCTAAGCCAATTGTGAAAACAGTTTGCTATGTATTCATAAAAAGTTTCGCATATCATCCACCCCGTCTCGGACTTCCCAAGAAACCATTTATTGGGAAGGCTACTTATAATGTCTTTTGGTATTCGCACATACGGAAATACAACCATTGGTTCGACAGTCTTCCCGTTTGCAGAAAAGACTAATAAAACAGTAACAGTTTCTTTTTCATTGCCTCGCTGGATGGAATAAACATTGCGAAATCCTTTAGGTGCTAGCACTCCTCCAGTTTTCGGGCACAAACAAAAACTTGTTTCATCCCCATTAAAAATGCGTGACGGATCTTCTAATGCATTTTCTAATGCATTCTTTCGTAATTATCGACCGCTCTTTGCTAATCCCTTCGGCTTCTCTAACTGAAATACTTGGGTGCCGTTTCAAAAAACTGGACAACCACTTTCTGCCAGGACGATCATTTACAAATGGTGTGGCTCGGTTCTCTTTCTTTACAATTGTTTGAACCGTGTTGAGTAAATCATCAGTCTTAAGTGGGAAACCACATTTTGCCAAGTCGTGGTACCACTTTTCTAAACAATCCTCCTCAGCTTTTGTTAGAAGTGTTGGTGGACCCATTCTTCTAGGACCTTCGGGAACACGACCATTAATCCTATCATAAATAGTGGTACTTGGAACACCATATTTAACGCTTGCGGCAAATATTGAAATCCCACCACCCTTTATTTCACTAATTGCATCTTGTAGTGCCTGCTCAGGATATTGATGAAATGATCTTTTGTCTTTGGTGGCCATGTTTTGGTTTAAATTAAGTACCTAAATAACGTTGTTCCTAGATATATATGTACCTATTAGAACTTTAGTTAAACTAAAAAGGCAATAAAATCTACTGTCGACCTTAGGATGTTAATTGTCCTATAGTCGACAGGTTGTAGACAAGTCACAGTTTACTATGTCGACTATTGGGTAAAGTTTATTTGAATGACTTTTTTATGTACTCATTAACATTTTATGATGTGAATTATCCTTTCTCTTAAATTTGAGTTCAATCTGAGAAAAATGCTATTTTCCCAGTTGTCGACACCCCCTGTCGACTATTGGAAAGGTAATTTTTTTTTCGTTCCTAATGTCGACATGATTGAAATAAAGGAGAAAAATTTTTTTTTGTATTATTTTCACATTTATTGTGTTTTTTAAAGAGTTTTCTACCAAAAAAAAAAAAAAAACTTTTCTAATTTAAAATTGATGATAACAGTGTAAAACTTACCACACAAAGTTAGCACTTTCACTAATTTTTTTTAAGACAATCATTTCGCATCATTTTTTTTGCATCCCATAAAGAGTTGAGAATATTTATGACGACTACTGGTACATGTCGACCTTAGGAGCACTTACTCTATATATGTGTTATATATATATATATATATATATATATCTATATATATATATATATATATATATATATATATATATATATATATACCGTATTTTCTTAGATAATATTTCGTTTTTGTTTTACAGTATCACTAAGTTTTTGACGGAACTGTACCAGTTTGGTTTATAACTGTATTTCAAAATTGTTCAAAAACTTCTTTTTCTATTTACAGTTTAATAGTCCCGGATAAAGTTTAAGTGCACGATTTTTTTCAGTTTGCTTAAAAACATGACACAAATTTAGTCACTATATTTAAATAAAACACACCCGTCTTCTTCAACTTTTAAAATGAGAGTGATCTCTCTTTCTTTATTCACATATTATCTTACATTATTATTATGCACAGTTGCGTAGATAGGAGTCACTACAAAATGAAAGTTGCTGACAAAGTTTCTTTGTTAATACAGTACTTTTCGGTTATAGTCACATGTCTTAATCGCCCGCAATTTTGTGACTATATCGCTAATGTGATTATAAGCCTAATTTTTTTATATGCCACAATATAGCATATAAACCAAATCGGATATAAACAATTTGTGTGATTATAAAAACGAAAACAGATTTATTTCATTTATATATGTATGTATACGTTATAAACAAATACATAAATACTTTGTACCTTAAAAGGTTAAATTAAACTTTAATAAAATAAAGTAAAAGGAAACAAAATATTCTGATAAATTTTTTTTTAAATTATTGATTACCTTCAAAACTCCATTAAACATTTTGTGGTTGAAATAACGAAACTTCAAAAAGTTAAATATTTTATATAATAAAATCTATTCGTAAAAATTAAAAAGTTTTTAATTAAAAAAATCTGTTATTTTAGTTTGGCTTAATTTTAATTTAAGTTTTTTAGAGCCTTTTCTTCTATTTTGTCAAACAAAAAATTGCACTCCAATTCATTTTCAGTACAATACGTTCTTAAAACATCTGCGAAGTTTAAAATATCCTTTGTTGTGGGTGGATCTTTTTTCTTCTTGTGAAGAGTCATTTTTGTAAACCGCCTGTAAAATTTCTTCATTGCTTAAATTTCCAAAACAAACAAGATCATAATCGCAATGCAAATATTCAGATGGATAAGAAACAACTTCGGCAATAAAATCTTCGTCTTAATTACTTTCATTGAGATCTGTATTGGTATGAAAACCAGCCTGTAAAAAAAAATTTTAAATTAAAAATTGAAAAAATATATTGAAGCTTTTAACTGATATATACGTACTTTTTTGAAACAGTTTGCAATGGTCTCAGGTTTCACCAACCACCATGCCCGTTTTATAAAATTTAATGCATCCAATATTGTAACCGATTTCAGATTATCTGGCACAGTCTTTCCCTTTTCTATAGCGCATAATTGCTTTTTTACTACAATCTGCCGATAGTGATATTTAAAAGCATGTATAATGGCTTAGACCAGGCCATTAGTGACAAGAGGCGTTATCAATAATTAAAATTATTTTTTTGTTCTCCTTAACCATTTCATTGTCTATCGTAGAAAGTATTTTACTCCATATTAAACTCGCCATCCAGCTGTTTTCATTCGAAAAATATTCGACTGGTATGTTTTGGTTTTTAAAACATTTAAGTTTCTTTGGTTTTCCAATACAAAACACTCGTTTATACGAACCAGTTGAATTACTTACATATAAATAAGAGTGTAAGTCGAGATTTTTGAGTTTTAAACCCCTTGGGGCTGATCTCCTTTAACGAAATACCCAAAAATTCTTCCGCCGAAGATTCGTCATTGTCCTTAGATTCGCCATGAATCTTTTCAAAGTTTATGTTTGAGTGTTTTCTTCATCGGAATAACCAACTTGAATCTGGCTCACATTCTTCATCACACTGAACAGAAAATTCTTTACCTTTGTTCATAAGCATTAAACTGGTTACAACAGCATTTTTGTTACGCATCTCATTGAACCAAATGGTAAGAGCCCTTTCAATATTGGGATGATTGCCTTTTCGTTGTCTTTTAGACTTTAAGTTAGATGAATTGGCCAGCCCACGAATCTTTTCCTCGTTTTTTATAATTTTGGAAACTGTAGACACATCGATTTTGTATTTGGAGCCCAATTCTTTTCTTGTTAAAGAATTATTTTTATAATCATTTAACAAGCAAATTTTGTGTTTTATAGATAAATTCACTCGTTTACTCATTTTTTTTGCTTTCTTTATTTTTTTGAGTTTGGCTGGTTTTTCAAAGCAGCATTTATTTAATATCGTTAAAAAACAAAAATGTCAAAATAAACAACACGGTTGTATTTTACCATTGTTGCCAGTGTTGCTTAAATAGCTAATTTTATCTAAATGTATGTGACAATATCCTAAATAATTTGCATGTATGTAAGCTTTAAATAACCACACATAGGTGGCATATATGTCAAATGTGATTATATCGTTAATATTTTGTATGAAGTTCACTTTTAGAGGGCTGCAAAAACGTATATTTTGGACTATATCGCTAAATGGACTATAAGCGACGTGACTATAAGCGAAAAGTACTGTAGCATAAGCTTAGAATAGCCGTATATGTAAGTAACAAATGTGATGAAAATTTGGTTTGTGGTTAAATATATGTATAAATAATGGAAGAGTAAGAATTTAAAAATATGGGATTGCTGTCGCCGAGGGGACAGATCAGCAGAGATGGAAGAGGGAAAGATGTTTAGGTAATGTAGTCGTCTTTAATTATGGTAGGAGCAACAATTGTTTTTTTTGTAATGATCGGCTGCGGCTGGCGAGGAAGGGTCAGAACCACCTGGGAAGAGTACAAAGAGCTAGCCGGCAATCCTCGTGAGTCGGTAGTACCGATACCAAACGGAAGAATAAAATTCCTAACAATTATTCTGTTATGTGCTTTATTTTTCATTTTCTTCTTCTTTGTTTATTCATAGTGTGATTCATGTAAATATATATGTACATGTAATACGTGTAGTTATTGTTAACTTAACCGTAAATACGTAAAACTGTCATTACAATGCCAGGCGATTCAACGCCAGAATGTATAACGAATAAAATTTTATCGAGGGGGAAAAAATAATACAATTCAGTTTAACTATCGCCCATGTTCTGAAAAACGCAGCGTTTTCAAATCGCTTACCATTTTAAAAACGCAAAACTCATTTCGCTATGTTCTGAAAACGAAGCGATTTGCTGGCGTTTTGCTATTTTTCGAAGTTATGTTCGAATAATAAAAACATATGTTTTATGATAACAAAAAACACAAACATAAAATAATTTTTAAATTAAAATGCCTACTGCATTCTTGGTAGCTATATTGGCTTTAAAAAAGCTACAATCAAAAGAATCGTTAATAAAAAAAGGACACTAAGAGATTCTTCCAATCCATTGGACATTCCGGACCAAGCGTAAGTGCATACATACATATATAATTACATAAAAAGAGTTCAAATTTAATAGCATGGCTCCGCGTTTTAAGTTTCGTAGCTCTGTACAGATTAAACAAAACTGCATTTTTGATGATTTTGGAAGGGACTTCTCGCTATATGAACAGAAGTTCAATTCCAGAAATAGTGCGTTTGGCTGGCACTTTAAGATTCTTGGCAGTCGGGTCCTTTCAAGGTGTGATCGCCAATGACATTAATGTAAGTATGGGCCGTAGCACTTTCTGTAAAGTGTTATGGAATGTACTTAATATTCTTGAGGATAGACTATGTCCGCTTTGGATTCAGTTGAAAATGACCGAATCAGAAGCAAGAGAATCCAAATTACATTTTTATGAAAAATTTAAAATACCTGGCGTCATTGGATCTGTAGATGGAACCCATGTGCGACTTATACGACCTAGCCATCATTCTGAACTTTACTTTTGCAGAAAAGGATATTACAGCTTAAATGTGTTAATTGTAAGTATTTAGCATATTCAAGTTTAATTTAAATTTATACATACTATTTTTGGACATACATGAATTCTTAATATCACGTAGATTTGTGATTATCAAATGAAAGTTCGCGCTGTGGATGCAACTAGACCTGGCTCATGCCATGATGCTTTCGTGTGGAACTTAAGCAGTGCAAACGCCTACTGTGAAGAAATGTATCACAGTGAGCGCTGTAATTCTTGGTTGTTAGCCGACTCTGCATATGCCTTACAACCCTATGTTTTGGTGCCATACAAATCAGCGGTGTTTGGTTCAATGCAGCACAAATTTAACATAGTGCATTCAGCAGCAAGAAATGTAGTAGAGAGGACTATAGGAAACTTAAAAAGCCGTTTTAGAAGTCTCCAGACTTGTCTTCCCTACAGTCCTGCGAAAGTAGTTAAGATTGTAAATGTTTGTTCTGCTTTGCACAACATTTGCAAACATTACAATGTTCCTTTAGAAGACCAAATAGCGTCTCCATCAAATGAAGAAGTTGACGAAGTTGAAGAAGATTCAGATCTATTAGAAAACAATACAGCAGGAGCGGGAGTTAGAAACAATATTGCAAGATCTTTGGAGTAATAAAAAAATTCTACATATTTACTAAAAACAACAAAAACCAGTTCATTTATTAAAAAAACTATATTATTATGAATAACTTAAAATACTTCAGGTATCATATTAAAGAGATCATTTACATTATAAAAAACTTTAAAATTAGTCTTCCATCCCCATTTTCATTTTTTCTAATTTCAAAAATTCAAGCATTAGCTCATTGCGACTAATACCAACTTATTCCATTTCCTGGTGATGTCTTTTTGTTTCTAAAATGTCTTCTTTCTTTAAAGAACAAATTTCGTCTATACCTTTATATATTTTTCGCAAGTGTGTAGCCTGTTCTTGTATGTTATTGTTTATTTCCTCCATTTGTCCAGCGACATATTTGAAATTCTTTGCCTCTTCTTCCATTAAATGTTGAATGTCACCGCTAAAACGAGGTTTCTTTGTTAGAGGAGACATTTCAGTATTATATGCAGGAAGAGCTGATGATGTTGGCTTTTCAATAAGTATTGCTCCATCTTTAACACTTTCTGTTTCAACATCATCTTCAAGCTCAATGCTTTTTGTCGGCTCAGCACCAAAAGATTTCGCTTCTGAAATCCCCTCGACGGCATGGAATATATTACATATTACAGCCAATTGCTCCTCAACTGGCGTCAAGAAATGTTGCTGATAATCTCCGCCTCCCGTCTTTTTCAGTGACATCTTGTTTTCCGCAAGCCTTGTTTTGATGCTGCGTCTCCAGTCACACCAAATCTAAATAAAACCACACAATTAAAAATGCCTTCAATATATCATGTTGAAAGTTTATACCTTTTTCCAATTAGTAATATTTCTAGTGGGCGGTCCACTAGCATTGAGCTTATCACTTAACTCGCTCCACAATTTATCTAATTTTACTCTATTGCCTTTGTACATACCTCTTGCAATGTCTGGATATATTTCCATAAATTGCAGAAATATTTTACACTGTTCCATTGTCTTTTGCGGCGCCCTAAATACGAAAACTGGAATTGAAATTGAACTGAAAAATACTTATTTAAATATATACTTACATTATTTATTTTATTTCACAGCAGCAACAGGTTTCTTTTGCACTTTATAAAATATCAGATCACCAAATGCTTCTTCTTTCATGTAGAGATGTTACATATAAATACTATCGAATAATTTGCAGTCTTCAACGCGGGTACCCGGTTTAATTTAGGTTATTTTAATATTTTTTCACCCTAATAAATGTTTGAAGGTACTTGTACAGGTTTTAAATTATGTTCGAACTGTTATTAATTACACATTTTTACGTTTTAATACATATACATGTGCATTTAATAAATTCCAAATATTAATATGAAAAAATTAGTAAGAAATAACCGAATAATGTATTTTAAAATCAACAGCACGAGCACTACATTTTTTTCGAAGATCAATTATGTCAGCTGTTTGCATAAAACACCAGTTTAAAAATAAACAATTGCGACAGACATATTTTTATTTAAAATCGTGAAAAAATGTTATAATTTTTAGCTTAAATAAAGAGAAAAATGTTAAATTTAAATTGTACATCATTTCCCCTTGTATTTAAAGTAAAGTTTCAATAAAATAAGCCAAATCACTTTAGTATGGACTAGCGGTTTGAAAACGCCAACATTTTAGCGTTTTCGTTCGCCAGAACACCTCTTCGGGGTTTTAAAACCGAAAAAAGCTAGTTTTAAGCGATATGCGTATTTCAGAACACCTGCTTGGCGCTTTTAAATCGAAAACGCCAAATTTAAGCGATATACGTTTTTCAGAACATGGGCGTATATTAACTTTACTCTTTTGAAAAATAAAAACAACAATACTTATTTTAAAGGTTTTTTTTTATCACGTTTGTTTACAATTAGGATTTTCTTCGCCTACTGTAATTCAATTTGAAGCATTAAAAAGAGGTTTGTTTTGGTTCTGTATAAAATTTTAGATAACTGGGAGGATTTTTTAGTCAACTAATAAATTCTTTTTTGCTTATAATTTCTCAAGCAATAAGAAACTATAAGGGCGAGAGATAATAGATAAAAAAAGAAGTAAAACCAAAAGAATTGAAATAAATAAAATAAAGCAAGAGATGCTTATCAGTTTGATGTTGTAACAAGAGTTGTTTTAATAAATTTCTTACTATTCTAAGAGGCGCCGTGTTGCAATCCCATATACCGTAACCCCATATTGGCTTTATAGCACTTTTTCCTATGCTATAAACCCATAATTTGTGTTTGGGGATATCGCACAAAATAAAATGCAATAAAGCCAATATGGGGTTATAGCACAAATTTTAAATTTTAAATATGGTATTATCTCACTTATTTGAAGGGAATAAACTCATATTGTATTATTAGACATTTGTATACAAATAAAACCAAATGATTTTTTAGGGTGTACGAATTAGCCCCCACGAACAGTTATAAATTAAAAATTTTATTTAATTTCTTTGTTTTCTTACGCCATATTTTCGTAAATCTCCGTTACAAAATATTACTTGATTAAGTTCGACATTATAGCTATAGTACTTGTGAGCGTTCGGAGAATATGCCAACCATAAGAGTAATTCTGTTATTATTTTTTCGTGAGTTTTTGTGAAAGGTATCCATCGTATGAGTTGAAGGATTTGCGACTCGCTGATTCCATTAACAAAAGCAAAAGCACAAGCTATTAGTTGCGCTTTATAAGTTCTTTTTCCGAAAAAAGAATCAATTATAAATCCGGGAACATTAGAAAAATTTATAATATCGCTTTTATTTAGTAAGATCTTCCTTGCGTTTAAACGATTACTCTCCATTCTTTTAAAATTTTCCATATTTATTTTTAAGCAGCATACGCAAAACTGTTTTTAATATTCGCTTTTTATGTGATAACATAGTTATTAGGCAATTCAATGCAAAACAGGTTTAACAGTTAGTTCACTCTCTATTATTGATTGCAAAAAAAAACCCAGCAGAAAATTCAGTATGCCATGAAAAAAAAGTTGTAAGGGATTGATTTCGATTATTTTCAAAATATATGAAAAGTTTAAATCACTTATATTCCGCATTTCGTAAAAGGGGAAACCATAATTTTGCAAAAAAATATTGTAATAGAAGGGAATTTTCCCTTGTACGAAAAGTTAAAATCAGTCATACTATGTTATTTCTATAAAAAGGAAACCAAATTATTTTGTCTTTTACAAAAACATAACAAAATATATTTATTCAACAAAGAGTATAATATTCAACGCAATAAATTAAACTCAATAAAAAATCCACCAACAAATAATCAACAAAGAAAGAATTATACGTTTAACAAAATATAACTACGGCATCAATAATAACGGAGCGACAAACTGGGCACAATGGTTTAATTTTCTTTACTTCAGCATCTTCCTTCGTGGTATCGTAACAGGTTTTACAAACTTTAAAATGTTTACATGGCTGAAACATAAGTTGACGTTCCCTATCACAACATATAACACATTGCAAATAATTTTGGTACAGTGCTTCGGTCTCAATTTGTTCATCTGCATCTGACTCATCATCATTACTGTCAATTGTGTTAATGAAATCGGCTTCTAGCTTGCAGTTTTTAATATTCGAAAACTGAGCGAGAGCTGTTTGAAATGATATTTTATTTTCTTTTAATAAGTCATATGTTTTTTTTTAAAATGTATCCCTATTTTCAATAGTTAATTTTTTTTTCGTATACAATGATGTACATCCAGAAATAGATTTTAAAAAATCACATGACTTAGCGGCATCAATTTCACATAAAGCATCGACAAATTTATAAAAATTTCCATGTTTTCTAAGTTTCATATTGAGTTGGCTATGAAAATTTTCTGCACCATTGCTTGTTCTATACGGCTCCTTATAAACCGAAAAATTTGCCACTTTTTCCTTAAAAAAATAAATAATAATGTGTATAAATAATTATTCGGTAAACAAAGAGGGAATCATACCTTTTTAAGCCAATAAAATTCATAATATTTAAAAAACTGTTGAAATTTTTTTCCACATTCATCATTTGTTATATCAGTCTTTAGGCATTGGTATGCTGCTTCTATATCACTTGCCTTTAACAATGGAAGGTATAAAAACTTATTAAAAAAGTTTTTAGCGTTTTTATAACGATTTAGATGCTGTATAAAGCCAGTTACTTTTGATGCCTTTCTCCGTAATGCATTGGTGTAATGGAACCAACAACCAACCAATTTCACCGTAGGATATATTATTTTATTAGCATTACGTAATGCATTTTCATAATCGGTTATAATGGTTGTTGGTCGCAAATCAAAGACATTAGATTTTATATATTGAAACATATGTAAATACGCTTCTTCTGTTTTATTAGACATCAACGCATAAATAAATGGAAACACCTGAAAAGAAGAATAAATGAAATTATTTTTAACAAAGTACATATAAATACGTATATCTAGTACTTACATGATCTGCGTGAATGAAATGAATTATCAATAATTGCTTAAGAGTTTTCGATCTTGGTAGAACGTTGAAGGTTGCATCCATTATATAATTTCGTGGCTCAGATGAGCTCAGTGATTGTATACTTTTTGATATTGTCGGTGATACGAATAAGGTATATGAGAAGTCATTTGTTATCACAGAATCCAAATAAAACGATTTGTCTTTCTCATACCTCGACATACCAAATTCTTTCAAAATTTCTTCGTTTTTAAAGTTGTCAATAATATCAACTACATCATTTGGATTTTTCGGCATCTTATCTTGTCTTATTTTGAACAATTGCCTACGCATATTTCCGTAATTAATGGTATGAGCCGCGTCTTTGAATTTTTTGCATTGCTCGTCAAAAATCTGACGAACGTTTGATCTTTTTAGTGGAGCTTTACGAACTTCACATTTCACTGAATTCATAATTTTCAATTTTTTAATTATGTATTTCGATTTGAGATCCATGATTATGCACTTTATTTTTACCACATCGACGGCAATACATTGTGCTGTTAAAATCAATCGCGACTCCAACGTTACAATTTTTATTGTAGCAGTAATAATATGCTGTATTCATTTTTTTATATTTAAATGCAAAAATTTGTTCTTGTGCTTCTATATATAATAAATTACTGTTTGTCCGAAATCCAGGGATAAATTTAAATTCAAATATTTCTTCTTCCATTTCTAATGTTATTCATCTATTAATATTAGTTTCTTTTAAACACTTCTAGCACACGTTGGACACTGAACTAATTGATTGCAAAATGCGATAAAACACTGCATGCTGATATAAACTAATAAGAAATAGATGAGTGTACATATATACAAATGTAATTGTAAATTTGATAAACAATTTGATAATATATTACATTAGAGTTAGAAGAGCACAACAGGACGTTCATAACAACAAGTTCGATTTATAATATATTTATTCCATAAAAAGAAATTCACAATAGGTTTATTTTGTAAAAGGAACAATATTTTGTTTTAAATAGTTTTTGTTGTTTATGTACAGTTATGTACAAAACATATTATTATTCCTAACAAATGAATATGGAACATAATTCATAAGATAATGCATGTGATACAAAATTTTTTAATTATGAGGTTATCGCACAGAAAAAAGTGCAATAAAGCCAATATGGGGTTATAGCATAAATTTTAAATTTTTAATATGGTAATATCGCACTTATTTGAAGGAAATAAACCCATATGGGACTATAACACATCGCTGGTGTTATAAAGCCAATATGGGGTTATGGTATATGGGATTGTAACACGGCGCCTTCTAAGAAGACCTTAGCTTAACAATTCAATTCTATATTGTTCCATTGCTACTTCCAATACATCTTATAAAAAAATTGTTAAAACTATGGCTAACTCTTTTCAATTCATTTAATTCATGACATAATGGAAAATATAAATATAACAATAATAATATAATAAAACTAAAAATAAAAGCATAAATAAAATATAAAATTATAAATCACTATTTCACTTTTCTTTTTTCTCCGGGTTCTAGGTCAATAATATTTATTCAAATAAAACTCTTTTCCGTTTCATTAAATATTGTTTCTATTTTCATTCGATATTTCGGACACCTTCGTTGTACTTCTTCAGGAACTACAAATATATAAACAAATAAAGTTAAAAACAAATTGTACCATTAACAATTTATACAGAAAAACAAAACAAAATTATAAAATACTAAACAATGCATTACTTTGAGTAACGTTGTCAATCCCCTTGAGGGTGTCTTATGTTTACTAAAAGGTCTTTTGTTTATATTTTGCTATTATATGTCTATACGAATGCGGGCAATTTTCAGTGTCTCTCTTAAAATTCATTCTTTTGTTATCTGGAGTTTTTATTATATGTAGCATTTCCAATATGTATCTCTTCCTGTAATTGTTCTCCAGTTGTAATATTTTGTTTGCTCACTGTACAGTGGGCTGCTAACGCTGTTTTTTGATCACTTGTTCCTTTTCCTGTTATACAATCGGATTTGTGTGCAGCCAACCTTGTTTTTAATTTAGACTTGGTCGTACCAACATATATTTTTTCACATATGTTAGACCCGTCACCGTTGCAAGGTATATTATATATAACATTGGATTTATCTAATTTGTCAATTTTTGTTTTAGTGTTAGAAAACAACATTTTTAACGTATAGTCGGTTTTAAGTGCAATACTCAATTTTTGTTTGTCATAAATGTTCGACTGTATGATTCTATCTGAAAAGCCTAGGACATATGACAAAGATTTATATATTTTATCCTGTCTTTCTATTAATGGTTTCTCTAAATCTTTTTTAGCATTCTTTATAATATTCATTGCCATCGCATAAGGGAAACTGTTAATTTGTAACATTTTCCTTAATTTCCTGAAGTTTTCCTTGTGATAATGTTTATCACTTAACTGAAATACTCTCTTTGCAATATTCTGTGCTGTGTTAATTTTAACATGTTTTGGGTGGTTTGAATGAAAATTTATTATCCGTCCTGAATCCGTCGGTTTTTTAAACCAATCTGTTAATAAATTGTTTCCTTGTCTTATAATCATCAAATCCAAATATGGCAATTTTCCGTCTTTTTCCAATTCAGCGGTGAATTTAATGTGGCTGTGAAATGTATTTAAGGTTTTAAGAGTGTTTTCCATGTATTCCTTTTTTACTATGCAAAATAAGTCATCACCTTATTTAGTCATAATTTTTGGCTTGTCTTCTAATTTTTCCAATGTTTTTTCTAGTAGTTCCTCCATTACTATATCCGCAATAACAGGAGAAGCTGGCGAACCCATGGGCATTCCTTTTAATTGCTCAAATATTTTGTTGTCATATTTAAAATATCTATTCTCCTTGATACAAAATTTTATGATGTCAAAAAATAAATCTTTTGGTATTTTCGTGAAAGAAGCAATTACGTCCCATTTTTTATCAATGATTTCTACAGCTAAGTTAACAGGTATACTGGGGAACAAGGATATTACATCAAAAACAAGAGATATCAAGAACTAAATGTCGTGTGGTGTAGCTGCCCGCAATACATGCAGCTGTCAGGACGTTGTGCGTCCTCGCAAAGCAGTTTAAGCAGTACTTAAACCGGCGAGCCACTATGCCACGTTCAGCGGGGCGCGTCGTCAGAAACGTTTTACAAAAGCGTATTGAGTGGAAGCGAGTTACTTGAAAACTTCTCCTAGAAATAGAAAACTAGTAAGTAATGATGTCGTTAATGGAATAATCGAGAACTATAGTGGTAAATAGGATAGTAGGAATGGGAATGAGTAGATTTTTATTTATCTGTATCGCCCTCATTGGTTACATTATTATTAGGGAGATAGCAAAGTTTAGTGATGGGGCGAGTTATGATACCAATCGCTGTGCGTACATCTACAACTCTTAACATTTTTGTCTAAACCACAGAGTAAACTTTTGCAATCCTGCCTAGACGCCATTCGACATTATATCATTTGTGAAGCGATTTTAAGTATTCATCTTTCCACTTTAGGGCAAAATGGAGATGAACAGCCTTCATTTTTCCCAACGGTGAATGAGAGAGATTTTCGCAAGATAGTTCAGGGAGCGCCATTATAGGACCACCCCGTAGAAAGTGTCTGGGAGTAAGAGCTGTTAAATCAGACGAGTCTTTAGAGACAGCAGATATGGGACGCGAATTTAATACGCCTTCTATACGAGCTAATACAGTAGCGAACTCTTCGAAAGTAAAATGATAAGCGCCAACAACTCTTTTCAAATAATATTTAAAGCTTTTGACGGCTGATTCCCAGATCCCACTCATATGAGGTGCCTGAGGGGGAATAAATGACCATTCAAATCCCCGTGTTACATATTTTTCAGCAATGTCATCCGCTACTGAGTTAAAAACAACAAAAAAAAATATTTATAAATTATGATTTATACAATTAAAGAAAATAATAATTAAAGGTGAATTAAACAAAAAAAATGTTAACCAAATGAAAAAAAAACTTATATAAGAAAATTATTAAAAGTCAAAATCAACTTATGTACAAATTTAATGAGAAAAAAAAACAAGTTATCACCAAAAAAAAAACAGAAAAAATAAACAAAACTAAAGCAACATAAATTAAAATAAAGAAACAAATTAAAATAAAGAAAAAAATATATAAAAATTTAGGGATATTTATAACAAAAAAAGAAAAAAAAATTTTTTTTTATTATTACATATTTATTTGCAATCTATCTTACAATAATAAGCAAATGTGTTAAGTTAGCAAAAATAACATGTTTGATTGCTTTCAATTGAAAACAAAAATTTAAGTTACATATGAAAATAATATTTACATATATAGAATTAAATTAAATAATTAATATTATAAACATTATAAATTTTTATTTCTTATTATATTCTCATTTCATTACGAACGTTAGTCAATCTTAAATGTAAGGGAGATCAAAGATATGATTTCGTTTGAGCCTTTTAACTTCGTCAGTCTCATCTAAAAGCGTAATTGCTAGTACGTTTGTATGATTACTAAGCCTTTCTAAATAATTGGAGCTGAATCTTCTAATTTCGGATTTAACAGAAGGTATTTTCAGGTCGTTGTGAAGAGCTTTGTTTGTTAGATAAAAAGGAGCATTCGCTATAGACCGCAAAGCTTTGGATTGGAATCTTTGCAAAATTTCTATATTGGAATTACTAGCAGTGCCCCATAACTCTACGCCATAAGTCCACATAGGTTTTAAAATAGTTTTGTAAAGCAGGACCTTATTCTCCAAAGAAATTTTAGATTTACGGCCCAGAAGCCAGTACATTTGCTTAAATTTTATGTCAAGTTGTTTTCTTTTCGCGCTAATATGTGCTTTCCATGTGAGTCTTCTGTCTAAATGTAACCCCAAGTATTTGACAATGATCACACTAGGGATTAAAGTGCCATTGAGAAACACAGCTGGACAATTTTCCCTTCTTGTTGTAAATGTGATGTGACTTGACTTTTTGGTGTTGATAACAATGTTCCATTTTGTAAGCCAATCATAAAGACTATTTAGCTGCAGCTGTAAAATTCTAGAAGCCTCTGTGGGGGTTTCACTACAACATAAGAATGCTGTGTCGTCTGCATAAGTAGCCACTGTTACATATTCTTTTGTCGGCATGTCATAGGTGTATATGGTATATAAAATTGGTCCAAGGACGCTTCCTTGAGGAATCCCAGCTTCAATTTGACAAATATGGGAAAAATCTTTGTTGACTCTGACGAAGAAACATCTATTTTTCAAATATGATAAAAAAAATAAATTAAATGGAGCAGAAAGCAGGTTTTTCAATTTGTATAATAATCCCTCATGCCATACTTTATCAAAAGCCTGCTGAATATCCAAAAATACAGAAGAACAGAATTTTTTATTTTCAAAAGAATCAGATATCACCTTAATAATTCGATGACACTGTTCTGGTGTATCATGTTGAATTGATGATCGGGAATAATATTGTGTTTCTGCAGAAATGCGTTTAAACGTTTGAGAAAAAATTTTTCAAAAATTTTTGATAAAATAGGTAATAAGCTAATAGGTCTGTACGACGTCAATATATTT